>OX451741.1:507163573-512163573 GCA_948472305.1 Vicia faba | reverse complement strand
ACAAGGCTACCATCCTTTAGAGTAACAAAAATCTCGACAACAGACTACCTTCCATAATGACAAGGCTACCATCCATTGGATTAACAAAGATATCGACAACTTACTACGTTCCATAGTGACAAGGCTACCATCCATAGGAGTAACAGAAATCACGACAACAGACTACCTTCCATAATGACAAGGCTACCATACATTGGAATAACAAAAATATCGACAATAGACTACCTTCCATAATGACAAGGCTACCATCCATTGGAGTAACAAAAATCTCGACAAAAGACTAACTTCCGTAATGACAAGGCTACCATCCATTGGAATAACAAAAATGTCGACAACACACTACCTTCCATAATAAAAAGGCAACCATCCAATGGAGTAACAAAAATCTCGACAATTGCCTACCTTCCATAATGACAAGGCTACCATCCATTGAAGTAATAGAAATTTGAACAACAGACTACCGTCCTTAATGACAAGGCTACCATCCATTGGAGAAATAGAAATCACAACAACAGACTACCTTCCATAATGACTAGGGTACCATCCATTGGAGTAACAAAGATATCAACAATAAACTACCTTCCATAAAGACAAGGCTACAATCCATTGTAGTAACAAAAATCTCGAAAACATACTACCTTCCATAATGAAAAGGTTACCATCCATTGTAGTAACAAAAATATCGACAATAGACTATCTTCCATAATGACAAGGCTACCATCCATTGGAATAAAAAAAATCTGGACAACAGAATACCTTCCATAATGACAAGGGTACCATCCATTGGAGGAACAAAAATCCCGACAATAACCTACCTTATATAATGACAAGGCTACCATCCATTGGAGTAACAAAAATCTCGACAACAGACTACCTTCCATAATGACAAGGCTACCATCCATTGGAGTAACAAAAATCTCGACAACAAACTGCCTTCCATAATGATAAGGATACCATCCATTGGAGTTACAAAGATATCGACAACAAACTACCTTCCATAACGCCAAGGCTACAATCCATTGTAGTAACAAAAATCTCGACAACAGACTACCTTCCATAATGAAAAGGCTACCATCCATTGTAGTAACAAAAATATCGACAATAGACTACCTTCCATAATGACAAGGCTACCATCCATTGGAGTAACAAAAATCTGGACAACAGAATACCTTCCATAATGACAAGGCTACCATCCATTGGAGGAACAAAAATCCTGACAATAACCTACCTTCCATAATGAGAAGGCTACCATCCATTGGAGTAACAGAAATCTCGACAATAGACTACCTTCCATAATGACAAGGCTACCATCCATTGTAGTAACAAAAATCTCGACAACAAACTACCTTCCATAATTATAAGGATACCATCCATTGGAGTTACAAAGATATCGACAACAGACTACCTTCTATAACGACAAGGCTACAATCCATTGTAGTAACAAAAATCTCGACAACAGACTACCTTCCATAATGAAAAGGCTACCATCCATTATAGTAACAAAAATATCGACAATAGACTACCTTCCATAATGACAAGGCTATCATCCATTGGAATAACAAAAATATCGACAACATACTACCTTCCATAATGACAAGGCTACCATCCTTTAGAGTAACAAAAATCTCGACAATAGACTACCTTCCATAATGACAAGGCTACCATCCATTGGATTAACAAAGATATCGACAACATACTACGTTCCATAGTGACAAGGCTACCATCCATAGGAGTAACAGAAATCACGACAACAGACTACCTTCCATAATGACAAGGCTACCATACATTGGAATAACAAAAATATCGACAATATACTACCTTCCATAATGACAAGGCTACCATCCATTGGAGTAACAAAAATCTCGACAAAAGACTAGCTTCCGTAATGACAAGGCTACCATCCATTGGAATAACAAAAATGTCGACAACACACTACCTTCCATAATAAAAAGGCTACCATCCAATGGAGTAACAAAAATCTCGACAATTGCCTACCTTCCATAATGACAAGGCTACCATCCATTGAAGTAATAGAAATTTGAACAACAGACTACCGTCCTTAATGACAAGGCTACCATCCATTGGAGAAATAGAAATCACAACAACAGACTACCTTCCATAATAACAAGGCTACCATGCATTGTAGTAAGAAAAATCTCGACAACAGACTACCTTCCATAATGGAAAAGCTACCATCCATTAGAGAAACAAAAATATGGACAACAGACTACCTTCCATAAAAACAAGGCTACCATCCATTGGAGTAACTAAAACATCAATAAGAGACTAGCTTCAATAATGACAAGGCTACCAACCATTGGAGTAACAAAAATCTCGATAACAGACTACCTTCGATAATGACAAGGCTACAATCCATTGGAGTAACAAAAATCTCGAAACAGAACACCTTCCATAATGACTGGGCTACCATCCATTGGAATAACAAAAATCTCAACAACAGACTAACTTCCATAATGACTAGGTTACCATCCATTGTAGTGACAAAAATCTCGACAACAGACTACCTTCCATAATGACTAGGTTACCATCTATTGCAGTGACAAAAATCTGGACAACAGACTACCTTCCATAATGACAAGGCTACCATCCATTGGAGTAACAAAAATCTCGAAACAGACTACCTTCCATAATGACTAGGCTTCCATCCATTTGAATAAAATAAATCTAGACAACATAGTACCTTTCATAATGACAATGCAGTAACAAAAATATCGATAATACACTACCTTCCATAATGACAAGGCTATCATACATTGTATTAACAAATATCTAAACAACAGACTACCTTTCATAATGACAAGGCAACCATCCATTATAGTAACAAAAATCTCCACAACAGACTACTTTCCATAATGACAAGGCTACCATCCACTGGAGTAACAAAGATATCGACAACATACTACCTTCCATAGTGACAAGGCTACCATCCATTGGAGTAACAAAAATATCGACAACACACTACCTTCCATAATGATAAGGCTACCATCCGAAGGAGTAACAAAAACATCGACAACACACTACCTTCCATAATAATAAGGCTACCATCCAATGGAGTAACAAAAATCTCGACAATTACCTACCTTCCATAATGACAAGGCTACCATCCATTGAAGTAATAGAAACTTGAACAACAGACTATCATCCTTAATGACAAGGCTACCATCCATTGGAGTAACATAAATCACAACAACAGACAACATTCCATAATGACAAGGCTACCATGCATTGCAGACACAAAAATATCGACAACATATTACCTTCCATAATGGTAAAGCTACCATCCATTAGAGAAACAAAAATATGTACAACAGACTACCTTCCATAATTACAAGGCTACCATTCATTGGAGTAACAAAAATATCAACAAGAGACTAGCTTCAATAATGACAAGGCTACCAACCATTGGAGTAACAAAAATCTCGACAACAGACTACCTTCGATAATGACAAGGCTACCATCCATTGAGTATTAAAAATCTCGAAACAGACTACCTTCCTTAATGACTAGGCTACCATCCATTGGAATAACAAAAATATCGACAACATAGTACCTTTCATAATGACAAGGCAGTAACAAAAATCTCGACAATAGACTACCTTCCATAATGACAAGGCTACCATCCATTGGAGTGACAAAAATCACAACGACAGACTACCTTCCATAATGCAAGGCTACCATCCATTGGAGTAACAAAAATTTCGATAACAAACTACCTTCCATAATGACGAGGCTACCATCCATTATAGTAACAAAAATCTCCACAATAGACTACCTTCCATAATGACAAGACTACCATCCATTGGAGTAACAAAGATATCGACAACATACTACCTTCCATAGTGACAAGGCTACCACCTATTGGAGTAACAAAAATCACGACAATAGACTACCTTCCATAATGACAAGGCTACCATCCATTGGAATCACAAAAATATCGACAACACACTATCTTCCATAATGACAAGGCTACCATCCAATGGAGTAACAAAAATATCGACAATAGATTACCTTATATAATGACAAGTCTACCATCCATTGGAGTAACAAAAATATGAACAACAGACTATCGTCCTTAATAACAAGGCTACCATCCATTGGAGTAACAGAAAATCACAACGACATACTACCTTCCATAATGACAAGGCTACCATCCATTGCAGTAACAAAAATCTCGACAACAGACTACCTTCCATAATGACAAGGCTACCATCTATTGTTGTAACAAAAATTTGGGCAATAGACTACCTTCCATAATGACAAGTCTACCATCCATTGGAGTAACAAAAATCTCGACAGCAGACTACCTTCCATAATGACAAGGCTACAAACCATTGGAGTATAAAAAATCTAGACAACAGACTACCTTCCATAATGACAAGGCTACCATCCATTGGAGTTACAAAGATATCGACAACAGACTACCTTCCATAACGACAAGGCTACCATCCCTTAGAGTAACAAAAATCTCGACAACAGACTACCTTCCATAATGAAAAGGCTACCATCAATTGTAGTAACAAAAATATCGGCAATAGACTATCTTCCATAATGACAAGGCTACCATCCATTGGAGTAACAAAAATCTCGAGAACAGACTACCTTCCATAATGACAAGGCTACCATCCATTAGAGTAACAAAGATATCGACAACATACCACCTTCCATAGTGACAAGGCTACCATCCATTGGAGTAACAAAAATCACGACAACAGACTACCTTCCTTAATGACAAGGCTACCATCCATTGGAATAACAATAATATCGGCAACACACTACCTTCCATAATGACAAGGCTACCATCCAATGGAGTAACAAAAATATGGACAATAGATTACCTTCCATAATGACAAGTCTACCATCCATGGGAGTAACAAAAATATGAACAACAGACTACCGTCCTTAATGACAAGGCTACCATCCATTGGAGTAACAGAAAATCACAATGACAAACTATCTTCCATAATGACAAGGCTACCATCCATTGCAGTGACAAAATTCTCGACAACAGACTACCTTCCATGATGACAAGGCTACCATCTATTGTTGTAACAAACATAAGGACAACAGACTACCTTCCATAATGACAAGGCTACCACCCATTAGAGTAACAAAAATCCCGACAATAACCTACCTTCCATAATAACAAGGATACCATCCATTGGAGTAACAGAAATCTCGACAACAGACTACCTTCCATAATGACAAGGCTACCATCCGTTGGAGTAACAAAAATCTCGACAGCAGACTGCCTTCCATAATGACAAGGGTACTATCATTGGAGTAACAAAAATATCCATAAGAGACTATTTTCCATAATGACCAGGCTACAATCCATTGGAGTATAAAAAATCTCGATAATAGACTACCTTCAATAATGACAAGGCTACCATCCATTGGAGTAACAAAAATCTCAACGACAAACTACCTTCCATAATGACAAGGGTACCATCCATTGGAGTAACAAAGATATCGACAACAAACTACCTTCCATAACGACAAGGCTACAATCCATTGTAGTAACAAAAATCTCGAAAACAGACCACCTTCAATAATGAAAAGGCTACCATCCATTGTAGTAACAAAAATATCGACAATAGACTACCTTCCATAATGACAAGGCTACCATCCATTGGAATAAAAATAATCTGGACAACAGAATACCTTCCATAATGACAAGGCTACCATCCATTGGAGTTACAAAAATCTCGACAACAAACTACCTTCCATAATGACTAGGTTACCATCCATTGGAGTTACAAAGATATCGACAACAGACTACCTTCCATAACGACAAGGCTACAATCCATTGGAGTAACAAAAATCTCAACAACAGACTACCTTCCATAATGAAAAGGCTACCATCCATTGTAGTAACAAAAATATCGACAATAGACTACCTTCCATAATGAAAAGGCTACCATTCATTGCAGTAACAAAAATCTCGACAACAGACTAGCTTCCATAATGACAAGGCTATCATCTATTGGAATAACAAAAATATCGACAACATACTACCTTCCATAATGACAAGGCTACCATCCTTTAGAGTAACAAAAATCTCGACAACAGACTACCTTCCATAATGACAAGCCTACCATCCATTGGATTAACAAAGATATCTACAACATACTACATTCCATAGTGACAAGGCTACCATCCATAGTGACAAGGATACCATACATTGGAATAACAAAAATATCGACAATAGACTACCTTCCATAATGACAAGGCTACCATCCATTGGAGTAACAAAAATCTCGACAAAAGATTAGCTTCCATAATGACAAGGCCACCATCCATTGGAATAACTAAAATGTCGACAACACACTACCTTCCATAATAACAAGGCTACCATCTAATGGAGTAACAAAAATCTCGACAATTGCCTACCTTCCATAATGACAAGGCTACCATCCATTGAAGTAATAGAAATCTGAACAACAGACTACCGTCCATAATGACAAGGCTACCATCCATTGGAGTAACAAAAATCACAACAACAGACTACCTTCCATAATAACAAGGCTACCATGCATTGCAGTAACAAAAATCTCGACAACAGACTACTTTCCATAATGGAAAAGCTACCATCCATTAGAGAAACAAAAATATGGACAACAGACTACCTTCCATAATGACATGGATACCATCCATTGGAGTAACAAAAATTTCAACAAGAGACTAGCTTCAATAATGACAAGGCTACCAACCATTGGAGTAACAAAAATCTCGACAACAGACTACCTTCGATAATGACAAGGCTACCATCAACTGGAGTAACAAAAATCTCGAAACATACTACCTTCCATAATGACTGGGCTACCATCCATTGGAATAACAAAAATCACAACAACAGACTAACTTCCATAATGACTAGGTTACCATCCATTGCAGTGAGAAAAATCTCGACAACAGACTACCTTCCATAATGACAAGGCTACCATCCATTGGAGTAACAAAAATCCCGACAATAACCTACCTTCCATAATAACAAGGATACCATCCATTGGAGTAATAGAAATCTCGACAACAGAGTACCTTCCATAATGACAAGGCTACCATCCATTGGAGTAACAAAAATCTCGACAGCAGACTACCTTCCATAATGACAAGAGTACTATCATTGGAGTAACAAAAATATCCATAAGAGACTATTTTCCATAATGACCAGGCTACAATCCATTGGAGTATAAAAAATCTCGACAACAGACTACCTTCCATAATGACAAGGCTATCATCCATTGGAGTAACAAAAATCTCAACAACAGACTACCTTCCATAATGACTAGGGTACCATCCATTGGAGTAACAAAGATATCAACAATAAACTACCTTCCATAAAGACAAGGCTACAATCCATTGTTTTAACAAAAATCTCGAAAACATACTACCTTCCATAATGAAAAGGCTACCATCCATTGTAGTAACAAAAATATCGACAATAGACTACCTTCCATAATGACAAGGATCCATCCATTGGAGGAACAAAAATCCTGACAATAACCTACCTTCCATAATGACAAGGCTACCATCCATTGGAGTAACAGAAATCTCGACAACAGACTACCTTCCATAATGACAAGGCTACCATCCATTGGAGTAACAAAAATCTCGACAACAAACTACCTTCCATAATGATAAGGATACCATCCATTGGAGTTACAAAGATATCGACAACAGACTACCTTCCATAATGACAAGGCTACAATCCATTGTAGTAACAAAAATCTCGACAACAGACTACCTTCCATAATGAAAAGGCTACCATCCATTGTAGTAACAAAAATATCGACAACATACTACCTTCCATAATGACAAGGCTACCATCCTTTAGAGTAACAAAAATCTCGACAACAGACTACCTTCCATAATGACAAGGCTACCATCCATTGGATTAACAAAGATATCTACAACATACTACATTCCATAGTGACAAGGCTACCATCCATAGGAGTAACAGAAATCACGACAACAAACTACCTTCCATAATGACAAGGATACCATACATTGGAATAACAAAAATATCGACAATAGACTACCTTCCATAATGACAAGGCTACCATCCATTGGATTAACAAAGATATCTACAACATACTACATTCCATAGTGACAAGGCTACCATCCATAGGAGTAACAGAAATCACGACAACAAACTACCTTCCATAATGTCAAGGATACCATACATTGGAATAACAAAAATATCGACAATAGACTACCTTCTATAATGACAAGGCTACCATCCATTGGAGTAACAAAAATGTCGACAAAAGATTAGCTTCCATAATGACAAGGCTACCATCCATTGGCATAACTAAAATTTCGACAACATACTACCTTCCATAATAACAAGGCTACCATCTAATGGAGTAACAAAAATCTCGACAATTGCCTACCTTCCATAATGACAAGGCTACCATCCATTGAAGTAATAGAAATCTGAACAACAGACTACCGTCCATAATGACAAGGCTACCATCCATTGGAGTAACAGAAATCACAACAACAGACTACCTTCCATAATAACAAGGCTACCATGCATTGCAGTAACAAAAATCTCGACAACAGACTACTTTCCATAATGGAAAAGCTACCATCCATTAGAGAAACAAAAATATGGACAAGAAACTACCTTCCATAATGACATGGATACCATCCATTGGAGTAACAAAAATATCAACAAGAGACTAGCTTCAATAATGACAAGGCTACCAACCATTGGAGTAACAAAAATCTCGACAACAGACTACCTTCGATAATGACAAGGCTACCATCCACTGGAGTAACAAAAATCTCGAAACAGACTACCTTCAATAATGACTGGGCTACCATCCATTGGAATAACAAAAATCTCAACAACAGACTAACTTCCATAATGACTAGGTTACCATCCATTGCAGTGAGAAAAATCTCGACAACAGACTACCTTCCATAATGACAAGGCTACCATCCATTGGAGTAACAAAAATCCCGACAATAACCTACCTTCCATAATAACAAGGATACCATCCATTGGAGTAATAGAAATCTCGACAACAGACTACCTTCCATAATGACAAGCCTACCATCCATTGGAGTAACAAAAATCTCGACAGCAGACTACCTTCCATAATGACAAGAGTACTATCATTGGAGTAACAAAAATATCCATAAGAGACTATTTTCCATAATGACCAGGCTACAATCCATTGGAGTATAAAAAATCTCGACAACAGACTACCTTCCATAATGACAAGGCTACCATCCATTGGAGTAACAAAAATCTCAACAACAGACTACCTTCCATAATGACTAGGGTACCATCCATTGGAGTAACAAAGATATCAACAATAAACTACCTTCCATAAAGACAAGGCTACAATCCTTTGTAGTAACAAAAATCTCGAAAACATACTACCTTCCATAATGAAAAGGCTACCATCCATTGTAGTAACAAAAATATCGACAATAGACTACCTTCCATAATGACAAGGATCCATCCATTGGAGGAACAAAAATCCCGACAATAACCTACCTTCCATATTTACAAGGCTACCATCCATTGGAGTAACAGAAATCTCGACAATAGACTACCTTCCATAATGACAAGGCTACCATCCATTGGAGTAACAAAAATCTCGACAACAAACTACCTTCCATAATGATAAGGATACCATCCATTGGAGTTACAAAGATATCGACAACAGACTACCTTCCATAATGACAAGGCTACAATCCATTGTAGTAACAAAAATCTTGACAACATACTACCTTCCATAATGAAAAGGTTACCATCCATTGTAGTAACAAAAATATCGACAATAGACTACCTTCCATAATGACAAGGCTACCATCCATTGGAGTAACAAAAATCTGGACAACAGAATACCTTCCATAATGACAAGGCTACCATCCATTGGAGGAACAAAAATCCCGACAATAACCTACCTTCCATAATGACAAGGCTACCATCCATTGGAGTAACAGAAATCTCGACAACAGACTACCTTCCATAGTGACAAGGCTACCATCCATTGTAGTAACAAAAATCTCGACAACAGACTACCTTCCATAATGATAAGGATACCATCCATTAGAGTTACAAAGATATCGACAACAGACTACCTTCCATAACGACAAGGCTACAATCCATTGTAGTAACAAAAATCTCGACAACAGACTACCTTCCATAATGAAAAGGCTACCATACATTGTAGTAACAAAAATATCGACAATAGACTACCTTCCATAATGACAAGGCTATCATCCATTGGAATAACAAAAATATCGACAACATACTACCTTCCATAATGACAAGGCTACCATCCTTTAGAGTAACAAAAATCTCGACAACAGACTACCTTCCATAATGACAAGGCTACCATCCATTAGATTAACAAAGATATCGACAACATACTACGTTCCATAGTGACAAGGCTACCATGCATAGGAGTAACAGAAATCACGACAACAGACTACCTTCCATAATGACAAGGCTACCATACATTGGAATAACAAAAATATCGACAATAGACTACCTTCCATAATGACAAGGCTACCATCCATTGGAGTAACAAAAATCTCGACAAAAGACTAGCTTCCGTAATGACAAGGCTACTATCCATTGGAGAAACAGAAATCACAACAGACTACCATCCTTAATGAAAAGTCTACCATCCATTGGAGAAACAGAAATCACAACAACAGACTACCTTCCATAATAACAAGGCTACCATGCATTGCAGTAAGAAAAATCTCGACAACAGACTACCTTCCATAATGGAAAAGCTACCATCCATTAGAGAAACAAAAATATGGACAACAGACTACCTTCCATAATAACAAGGCTACCATCCATTGGAGTAACAAAAATATCAACAAGAGACTAGCTTCAATAATGACAAGGCTACCAACCATTGGAGTAACAAAAATC
The DNA here is from genome assembly GCA_948472305.1 of Vicia faba. Lineage (NCBI taxonomy): Eukaryota > Viridiplantae > Streptophyta > Magnoliopsida > Fabales > Fabaceae > Vicia > Vicia faba. The sequence goes on along the minus strand of OX451741.1, from coordinate 512,152,643 downwards.
TCGACAACAGACTACCTTCGATAATGATATGGCTACAATCCATTGGAGTAACAAAAATCTCGAAACAGACTACCTTCCATAATGACTGGGATACCATCCATTGGAATAACAAAAATCTCAACAACAGAATAACTTCCATAATGACTAGGTTACCATCCATTGTAGTGACAAAAATCTCGACAACAGACTACGTTCCATAATGACTAGGTTACCATCCATTGCAGTGACAAAAATCTGGACAACAGACTACCTTCCATAATGGCAAGGCTACCATCCATTGTAGTAACAAAAATCTTGAAACAGACTACCTTCCATAATGACTAGGCTACCATCCATTTGAATAAAATAAATTTAGACAACATAGTACCTTTCATAATGACAATGCAGTAACAAAAATATCGACAATACACTACCTTCCATAATGACAAGGCTACCATACATTGTATTAACAAAAATCTAAACAACAGACTACCTTTCATAATGACAAGGCGACCATCCATTATAGTAACAAAAATCTCCACAACAGACTACTTTCCATAATGACAAGGCTACCATCCACTGGAGTAACAAAGATATCGACAACATACTACCTTCCATAGTGACAAGGCTACCATCCATTGGAGTAACAAAAATATCGATAACACACTACCTTCCATAATGACAAGGCTACCATCCAAAGGAGTAACAAAAACATCGACAACACACTACCTTCCATAATAATAAGGCTACCATCCAATGGAGTAACAAAAATCTCGACAATTGCCTACCTTCCATAATGACAAGGCTACCATCCATTGAAGTAATAGAAACTTGAACAACAAACTACCGTCCTTAATGACAAGGCTACCATCCATTGGAGTAACAGAAATCACAACAACAGACTACATTCCATAATGACAAGGCTACCATGCATTGCAGTAACAAAAATATCGACAACATACTACCTTCCATAATGGCAAAGCTACCATCCATTAGAGAAACAAAAATATGTACAACAGACTACCTTCCATAATTACAAGGCTACCATCCATTGGAGTAACAAAAATATCAACAAGAGACTAGCTTCAATAATGACAAGGCTACCAACCATTTGAGTAACAAAAATCTCGACAACAGACTACCTACGATAATGACAAGTCTACCATCCATTGAGTATTAAAAATCTCGAAACAGACTACCTTCCTTAATGACTAGGCTACCATCCATTGGAATAACAAAAATATCGACAACATAGTACCTTTCAAAATGACAAGGCAGTAACAAAAATCTCGACAATAGACTACCTTCCATAATTACAAGGCTACCATACATTGTATTAACAAAAATCTAAACAAAAGACTACCTTGCATAATGACAAGGCTACCATCCATTGGAGTGACAAAAATCACAACGACATACTACCTTCCATAATGCAAGGCTACCATCCATTGGAGTAACAAAAATTTCGATAACAAACTACCTTCCATAATGACGAGGCTATCATCCATTATAGTAACAAAAATCTCCACAATAGACTACCTTCCATAATGACAAGACTACCATCCATTGGAGTAACAAAGATATCGACAACATACTACCTTCCATATTGACAACGCTACCACCTATTAGAGTAACAAAAATCACGACAACAGACTACCTTACATAATGACAAGGCTACCATCCATTGGAATAACAAAAATATCGACAACACACTATCTTCCATAATGACAAGGCTACCATCCAATGGCGTAACAAAAATATCGACAATAGATTACCTTCTATAATGACAAGTCTACCATCCATTGGAGTAACAAAAATATGAACAACAGACTACCGTCCTTAATGACAAGGCTACCATCCATTGGAGTAACAGAAAATCACAACGACATACTACTTTCCATAATGACAAGGCTACCATCCGTTGCAGTGACCAAAAACTCGACAACAGACTACCTTCCATAATGACAAGGCTACCATCTATTGTTGTAACAAAAATTTGGGCAACAGACTACCTTCCATAATGACAAGTCTACCATCCATTGGAGTAACAAAAATCTTGACAGCAGACTACCTTCCATAATGAAAAGGCTACAATCCATTGGAGTATAAAAAATCTCGACAACAGACTACCTTCCATAATGACAAGGCTACGATCCATTGGAGTTACAAAGATATCGACAACAGACTACCTTCCATAACGACAAGGCTACCATCCCTTAGAGTAACAAAAATCTCGACAACAGACTACCTTCCATAATGAAAAGGCTACCATCAATTGTAGTAACAAAAATATCGACAATAGACTACCTTCCATAATGACAAGGCTACCATCCATTGGAGTAACAAAAATCTCGACAACAGACTACCTTCCATAATGACAAGGCTACCATTCATTGGAGTAACAAAGATATCGACAACATACCACCTTCCATAGTGACAAGGCTACCATCCATTGGAGTAACAAAAATCACGACAACAGACTACCTTCCTTAATGACAAGGCTACCATCCATTGGAATAACAATACTATCGACAACACACTACCTTCCATAATGACAAGGCTACCATCCATGGGAGTAACAAAAATATGAACAACAGACTACCGTCCTTAATGACAAGGCTACCATCCATTGGAGTAATAGAAAATCACAATGACAAACTATCTTCCATAATGACAAGGCTACCATCCATTGCAATGACAAAATTCTCGACAACAGACTACCTTCCATAATGAGAAGGCTACCATCTATTGTTGTAACAAAAATAAGGACAACAGACTACCTTCCATAATGACAAGGCTACCACCAATTAGAGTAACAAAAATCCCGACAATAACCTACCTTCCATAATAACAAGGATACCATCCATTGGAGTAACAAAAATCTCGACAACAGACTACCTTCCATAATGACAAGGCTACCATACATTGGAATAACAAAAATATCGACAATAGACTACCTTCCATAATGACAAGGCTACCATCCATTGGAGTAACAAAAATCTCGACAAAAGACTAGCTTCCGTAATGACAAGGCTACCATCCATTGGAATAACAAAAATGTCAACAACACACTACCTTCCATAATAAAAAGGATACCATCCAATGGAGTAACAAAAATCTCGACAATTGCCTACCTTCCATAATGACAAGGCTACCATCCATTGAAGTAATAGAAATTTGAACAACAGACTACCGTCCTTAATGAAAAGGCTACCATCCATTGGAGAAACAGAAATCACAACAACAGACTACCTTCCATAATAACAAGGCTACCATGCATTGCAGTTAGAAAAATCTCGACAACAGACTACCTTCCATAATGGAAAAGCTACCATCCATTAGAGAAACAAAAATATGGACAACAGACTACCTTCCATAATAACAAGGCTACCATCCATTGGAGTAACAAAAATATCTACAAGAGACTAGCTTCAATAATGACAATGCTACCAACCATTGGAGTAACAAAAATCTCGACAACAGACTACCTTCGATAATGACAAGGTTACAATCCATTGGAGTAACAAAAATCTCGAAACAGACTACCTTCCATAATGACTGGGCTACCATCCATTAGAATAACAAAAATCTCAACAACAGAATAACTTCCATAATGACTAGGTTACCATCCATTGCAGTGACAAAAATCTGGACAACAGACTACCTTCCATAATGGCAAGGCTACCATCCATTGGAGTAACAAAAATCTTGAAACAGACTACCTTCCATAATGGGTAGGCTGCCATCCATTTGAATAAAATAAATCTAGACAACATAGTACCTTTCATAATGACAATGCAGTAACAAAAATATCGACAATACACTACCTTCCATAATGACAAGGCTACCATACATTGTATTAACAAAAATCTAAACAACAGACTACCTTTCATAATGACAAGGCGACCATCCCTTATAGTAACAAAAATCTCCACAACAGACTACTTTCCATAATGACAAGGCTACCATCCACTGGAGTAACAAAGATATCGACAACATACTACCTTCCATAGTGACAAGGCTACCATCCATTAGAGTAACAAAAATATCAACAACACACTACCTTCCATAATGACAAGGCTACCATCCAAAGGAGTAACAAAAACATCGACAACACACTACCTTCCATAATAATAAGGCTACCATCCAATGGAGTAACAAAAATCTCGACAATTGCCTACCTTCCATAATGACAAGGCTACCATCCATTGAAGTAATAGAAACTTGAACAACAGACTACCGTCCTTAATGACAAGGCTACCATCCATTGGAGTAACAGAAATCACAACAACAAACTACATTCCATAATGACAAGGCTACCATGCATTGCAGTAACAAAAATATCGACAACATACTACCTTCCATAATGGCAAAGCTACCATCCATTAGAGAAACAAAAATATGTACAACAGACTACCTTCCATAATTACAAGGCTACCATCCATTGGAGTAACAAAAATATCAACAAGAGACTAGCTTCAATAATGATAAGGCTACCAACCATTGGAGTAACAAAAATCTCGACAACAGACTACCTACGATAATGACAAGGCTACCATCCATTGAGTATTAAAAATCTCGAAACAGACTACCTTCCTTAATGACTAGGCTACCATCCATTGGAATAACAAAAATATCGACAACATAGTACCTTTCATAATGACAAGGCAGTAACAAAAATCTCGACAATAGACTACCTTCCATAATGACAAGGCTACCATACATTGTATTAACAAAAATCTAAACAAAAGACTACCTTGCATAATGACAAGGCTACCATCCATTGGAGTGACAAAAATCACAACGACAGACTACCTTCCATAATGCAAGGCTACCATCCATTGGAGTAACAAAAATTTCGATAACAAACTACCTTCCATAATGACGAGGCTACCATCCATTATAGTAATAAAAATCTCCACAATAGACTACCTTCCATAATGACAAGACTACCATCCATTGGAGTAACAAAGATATCGACAACATACTACCTTCCATATTGACAAGGCTACCACCTATTGGAGTAACAAAAATCACGACAACAGACTGCCTTACATAATGACAAGGCTACCATCCATTGGAATAACAAAAATATCGACAACACACTATCTTCCATAATGACAAGGCTACCATCCAATGGAGTAACAAAAATATCGACAATAGATTACCTTCTATAATGACAAGTCTACCATCCATTGGAGTAACAAAAATATGAACAACAGACTACCGTCCTTAATGACAAGGCTACCATCCATTGGAGTAACAGAAAATCACAACGACATACTACCTTCCATAATGACAAGGCTACCATCCATTGCAGTGAAAAAAATCTCGACAACAGACTACCTTCCATAATGACAAGGCTACCATCTATTGTTGTAACAAAAATTTGGGCAACAAACTACCTTCCATAATGACAAGTCTACCATCCATTGGAGTAACAAAAATCTTGACAGCAGACTACCATCCATAATGACAAGGCTACAATCCATTGGAGTATAAAAAATCTCGACAACAGACTACCTTCCATAATGACAAGGCTACGATCCATTGGAGTTACAAAGATATCGACAACAGACTACCTTCCATAACGACAAGGCTACAATCCCTTAGGGTAACAAAAATCTCGACAACAGACTACCTTCCATAATGAAAAGGCTACCATCAATTGTAGTAACAAAAATATCGACATTAGACTACCTTCCATAATGACAAGGCTACCATTCATTGGAGTAACAAAAATCTTGACAACAGACTACCTTCCATAATGACAAGGCTACCAATCATTAGAGTAACAAAGATATCGACAACATACCACCTTCCATAGTGACAAGGCTACCATCCATTGGAGTAACAAAAATCCCGACAATAACCTACCTTCCATAATGACAAGGATACCATCCATTAGAGTAACAAAAATCTAGACAACAGACTACCTTCCATAATGACAAGGATACCATCCATTGGAGTAACAAAAATCTCAACAACAGACTACCTTCCATAATGACTAGGGTACCATCCATTGGAGTAACAAAGATATCGACAACAAACTACCTTCCATAACGACAAGGCTACAATCCATTGTAGTAACAAAAATCTCGAAAACAGACTACCTTCAATAATGAAAAGGCTACCATCCATTGTAGTAACAAAAATATCGACAATAGACTACCTTCCATAATGACAAGGCTACCATCCATTGGAATAAAAATAATCTGGACAACAGAATACCTTCCATAATGACAAGGCTACCATCCATTGGAGGAACAAAAATCCTGACAATAACCTACCTTCCATAATAACAAGGCTACCATCCATTGAAGTAATAGAAATTTGAACAACAGACTACCGTCCTTAATGAAAAGGCTACCATCCATTGGAGAAACAGAAATCACAACAACAGACTACCTTCCATAATAACAAGGCTACCATGCATTGCAGTAAGAAAAATCTCGACAACAGACTACCTTCCATAATGGAAAAGCTACCATCCATTAGAGAAACAAAAATATGGACAACAGACTACCTTCCATAATAACAAGGCTACCATCCATTGGAGTAACAAAAATATCTACAAGAGACTAGCTTCAATAATGACAATGCTACCAACCATTGGAGTAACAAAAATCTCGACAACAGACTACCTTCGATAATGACAAGGTTACAATCCATTGGAGTAACAAAAATCTCGAAACAGACTACCTTCCATAATAACTGGGCTACCATCCATTGGAATAACAAAAATCTCAACAACAGCATAACTTCCATAATGACTAGGTTACCATCCTTTGTAGTGACAAAAATCTCGACAACAGACTACCTTCCATAATGACTAGGTTACCATCCATTGCAGTGACAAAAATCTGGACAACAGACTACCTTCCATAATGGCAAGGCTACCATCCATTGGAGTAACAAAAATCTTGAAACAGACTACCTTCCATAATGGGTAGGATACCATCCATTTGAATAAAATAAATCTAGACAACATAGTACCTTTCATAATGACAATGCAGTAACAAAAATATCGACAATACACTACCTTCCATAATGACAAGGCTACCATACATTGTATTAACAAAAATCTAAACAACAGACTACCTTTCATAATGACAAGGCGACCATCCCTTATAGTAACAAAAATCTCCACAACAGACTACTTTCCATAATGACAAGGCTACCATCCACTGGAGTAACAAAGATATCGACAACATACTACCTTCCATAGTGACAAGGCTACCATCCATTAGAGTAACAAAAATATCGACAACACACTACCTTCCATAATGACAAGGCTACCATCCAAAGGAGTAACAAAAACATCGACAACACACTACCTTCCATAATAATAAGGCTACCATCCAATGGAGTAACAAAAATCTCGACAATTGCCTACCTTCCATAATGACAAGGCTACCATCCATTGGAGTAACAGAAATCACAACAACAGACTACATTCCATAATGACAAGGCTACCATGCATTGCAGTAACAAAAATATCGACAACATACTACCTTCCATAATGGCAAAGCTACCATCCATTAGAGAAATAAAAATATGTACAATAGACTACCTTCCATAATTACAAGGCTACCATCCATTGGAGTAACAAAAATATCTACAAGAGACTAGCTTCAATAATGACAAGGCTACCAACCATTGGAGTAACAAAAATCTCGACAACAGACTACCTTCCATAATAACTGGGCTACCATCCATTGGAATAACAAAAATCTCAACAACAGCATAACTTCCATAATGACTAGGTTACCATCCTTTGTAGTGACAAAAATCTCGACAACAGACTACCTTCCATAATGACTAGGTTACCATCCATTGCAGTGACAAAAATCTGGACAACAGACTACCTTCCATAATGGCAAGGCTACCATCCATTGGAGTAACAAAAATCTTGAAACAGACTACCTTCCATAATGGGTAGGATACCATCCATTTGAATAAAATAAATCTAGACAACATAGTACCTTTCATAATGACAATGCAGTAACAAAAATATCGACAATACACTACCTTCCATAATGACAAGGCTACCATACATTGTATTAACAAAAATCTAAACAACAGACTACCTTTCATAATGACAAGGCGACCATCCCTTATAGTAACAAAAATCTCCACAACAGACTACTTTCCATAATGACAAGGCTACCATCCACTGGAGTAACAAAGATATCGACAACATACTACCTTCCATAGTGACAAGGCTACCATCCATTAGAGTAACAAAAATATCGACAACACACTACCTTCCATAATGACAAGGCTACCATCCAAAGGAGTAACAAAAACATCGACAACACACTACCTTCCATAATAATAAGGCTACCATCCAATGGAGTAACAAAAATCTCGACAATTGCCTACCTTCCATAATGACAAGGCTACCATCCATTGGAGTAACAGAAATCACAACAACAGACTACATTCCATAATGACAAGGCTACCATGCATTGCAGTAACAAAAATATCGACAACATACTACCTTCCATAATGGCAAAGCTACCATCCATTAGAGAAACAAAAATATGTACAATAGACTACCTTCCATAATTACAAGGCTACCATCCATTGGAGTAACAAAAATATCTACAAGAGACTAGCTTCAATAATGACAAGGCTACCAACCATTGGAGTAACAAAAATCTCGACAACAGACTACCTACGATAATGACAAGGCTACCATCCATTGAGTATTAAAAATCTCGAAACAGACTACCTTCCTTAATGACTAGGCTACCATCCATTGGAATAACAAAAATATCGACAACATAGTACCTTTCATAATGACAAGGCAGTAACAAAAATCTCGACAATAGACTACCTTCCATAATGACAAGGCTACCATACATTGTATTAACAAAAATCTAAACAAAAGACTACCTTGCATAATGACAAGGCTACCATCCATTGGAGTGACAAAAATCACAATGACAGACTACCTTCCATAATGCAAGGCTACCATCCATTGGAGTAACAAAAATTTCGATAACAAACTACCTTCCATAATGACGAGGCTACCATCCATTATAGTAATAAAAATCTCCACAATAGACTACCTTCCATAATGACAAGACTACCATCCATTGGAGTAACAAAGATATCGACAACATACTACCTTCCATATTGACAAGGCTACCACCTATTGGAGTAACAAAAATCACGACAACAGACTGCCTTACATAATGACAAGGCTACCATCCATTGGAATAACAAAAATATCGACGACACACTATCTTCCATAATGACAAGGCTACCATCCAATGGAGTAACAAAAATATCGACAATAGATTACCTTCTATAATGACAAGTCTACCATCCATTGGAGTAACAAAAACATGAACAACAGACTACCGTCCTTAATGACAAGGCTACCATCCATTGGAGTAACAGAAAATCACAACGACATACTACCTTCCATAATGACAAGGCTACCATCCATTGCAGTGACAAAAATCTCGACAACAGACTACCTTCCATAATGACAAGGCTACCATCTATTGTTGTAACAAAAATTTGGGCAACAGACTACCTTCCATAATGACAAGTCTACCATCCATTGGAGTAACAAAAATCTTGACAGCAGACTACCTTCCATAATGACAAGGCTACAATCCATTGGAGTATCAAAAATCTCGACAACAGACTACCTTCCATAATGACAAGGCTACGATCCATTGGAGTTACAAAGATATCGACAACAGACTACCTTCCATAACGACAAGGCTACAATCCCTTAGAGTAACAAAAATCTCGACAACAGACTACCTTCCATAATGAAAAGGCTACCATCAATTGTAGTAACAAAAATATCGACAATAGACTACCTTCCATAATGACAAGGCTACCATTCATTGGAGTAACAAAAATCTTGACAACAGACTACCTTCCATAATGACAAGGCTACCAATCATTAGAGTAACAAAGATATCGACAACATACCACCTTCCATAGTGACAAGGCTACCATCCATTGGAGTAACAAAAATCCCGACAATAACCTACCTTCCATAATGACAAGGATACCATCCATTAGAGTAACAGAAATCTCGACAACAGACTACCTTCCATAATGACAAGGCTACCATCCATTGGAGTAACAAAAATCTCAACAACAGACTACCTTCCATAATGACTAGGGTACCATCCATTGGAGTAACAAAGATATCGACAACAAACTACCTTCCATAACGACAAGGCTATAATCCATTGTAGTAACAAAAATCTCGAAAACAGACTACCTTCAATAATGAAAAGGCTACCATCCATTGTAGTAACAAAAATATCGACAATAGACTACCTTCCATAATGACAAGGCTACCATCCATTGGAATAAAAATAATCTGGACAACAGAATACCTTCCATAATGACAAGGCTACCATCCATTGGAGGAACAAAAATCCTGACAATAACCTACCTTCCATAATAACAAGGCTACCATCCATTGAAGTAATAGAAATTTGAACAACAGACTACCGTCCTTAATGAAAAGGCTACCATCCATTGGAGAAACAGAAATCACAACAACAGACTACCTTCCATAATAACAAGGCTACCATGCATTGCAGTAAGAAAAATCTCGACAACAGACTACCTTCCATAATGGAAAAGCTACCATCCATTAGAGAAACAAAAATATGGACAACAGACTACCTTCCATAATAACAAGGCTACCATCCATTGGAGTAACAAAAATATCTACAAGAGACTAGCTTCAATAATGACAATGCTACCAACCATTGGAGTAACAAAAATCTCGACAACAGACTACCTTCGATAATGACAAGGTTACAATCCATTGGAGTAACAAAAATCTCGAAACAGACTACCTTCCATAATGACTGGGCTACCATCCATTGGAATAACAAAAATCTAAACAACAGAATAACTTCCATAATGACTAGGTTACCATCCTTTGTAGTGACAAAAATCTCGACAACAGACTACCTTCCATAATGACTAGGTTACCATCCATTGCAGTGACAAAAATCTGGACAACAGACTACCTTCCATAATGGCAAGGCTACCATCCATTGGAGTAACAAAAATCTTGAAACGGACTACCTTCCATAATGGGTAGGATACCATCCATTTGAATAAAATAAATCTAGACAACATAGTACCTTTCATAATGACAATGCAGTAACAAAAATATCGACAATACACTACCTTCCATAATGACAAGGCTACCATACATTGTATTAACAAAAATCTAAACAACAGACTACCTTTCATAATGACAAGGCGACCATCCCTTATAGTAACAAAAATCTCCACAACAGACTACTTTCCATAATGACAAGGCTACCATCCACTGGAGTAACAAAGATATCGACAACATACTACCTTCCATAGTGACAAGGCTACCATCCATTAGAGTAACAAAAATATCGACAACACACTACCTTCCATAATGACAAGGCTACCATCCAAAGGAGTAACAAAAACATCGACAACACACTACCTTCCATAATAATAAGGCTACCATCCAATGGAGTAACAAAAATCTCGACAATTGCCTACCTTCCATAATGACAAGGCTACCATCCATTGGAGTAACAGAAATCACAACAACAGACTACATTCCATAATGACAAGGCTACCATGCATTGCAGTAACAAAAATATCGACAACATACTACCTTCCATAATGGCAAAGCTACCATCCATTAGAGAAACAAAAATATGTACAATAGACTACCTTCCATAATTACAAGGCTACCATCCATTGGAGTAACAAAAATATCAACAAGAGACTAGCTTCAATAATGACAAGGCTACCAACCATTGGAGTAACAAAAATCTCGACAACAGACTACCTACGATAATGACAAGGCTACCATCCATTGAGTATTAAAAATCTCGAAACAGACTACCTTCCTTAATGACTAGGCTACCATCCATTGGAATAACAAAAATATCGACAACATAGTACCTTTCATAATGACAACGCAGTAACAAAAATCTCGACAATAGACTACCTTCCATAATGACAAGGCTACCATACATTGTATTAACAAAAATCTAAACAAAAGACTACCTTGCATAATGACAAGGCTACCATCCATTGGAGTGACAAAAATCACAACGACAGACTACCTTCCATAATGCAAGGCTACCATCCATTGGAGTAACAAAAATTTCGATAACAAACTACCTTCCATAATGACGAGGCTACCATCCATTTGGTGTAATAAAAATCTCCACAATAGACTAACTTCCATAATGACAAGACTACCATCCATTGGAGTAACAAAGATATCGACAACATACTACCTTCCATATTGACAAGGCTACCACCTATTGGAGTAACAAAAATCACGACAACAGACTGCCTTACATAATGACAAGGCTACCATCCATTGGAATAACAAAAATATCGACGACACACTATCTTCCATAATGACAAGGCTACCATCCAATGGAGTAACAAAAATATCGACAATAGATTACCTTCTATAATGACAAGTCTACCATCCATTGGAGTAACAAAAACATGAACAACAGACTACCGTCCTTAATGACAAGGCTACCATCCATTGGAGTAACAGAAAATCACAACGACATACTACCTTCCATAATGACAAGGCTACCATCCATTGCAGTGACAAAAATCTCGACAACTGACTACCTTCCATAATGACAAGGCTACCATCTATTGTTGTAACAAAAATTTGGGCAACAGACTACCTTCCATAATGACAAGTCTACCATCCATTGGAGTAACAAAAATCTTGACAGCAGACTACCTTCCATAATGACAAGGCTACAATCCATTGGAGTATCAAAAATCTCGACAACAGACTACCTTCCATAATGACATGGCTACGATCCACTGGAGTTACAAAGATATCGACAACAGACTACCTTCCATAACGACAAGGCTACAATCCCTTAGAGTAACAAAAATCTCGACAACAGACTACCTTCCATAATGAAAAGGCTACCATCAATTGTAGTAACAAAAATATCGACAATAGACTACCTTCCATAATGACAAGGCTACCATTATTTGGAGTAACAAAAGTCTTGACAACAGACTACCTTCCATAATGACAAGGCTACCAATCATTAGAGTAACAAAGATATCGACAACATACCACCTTCCATAGTGACAAGGCTACCATCCATTGGAGTAACAAAAATCCCGACAATAACCTACCTTCCATAATGACAAGGATACCATCCATTAGAGTAACAGAAATCTCGACAACAGACTACCTTCCATAATGACAAGGCTACCATCCATTGGAGTAACAAAAATCTCAACAACAGACTACCTTCCATAATGACTAGGGTACCATCCATTGGAGTAACAAAGATATCGACAACAAACTACCTTCCATAACGACAAGGCTACAATCCATTGTAGTAACAAAAATCTCGAAAACAGACTACCTTCAATAATGAAAAGGCTACCATCCATTGTAGTAACAAAAATATCGACAATAGACTACCTTCCATAATGACAAGGCTACCATCCATTGGAATAAAAATAATCTGGACAACAGAATACCTTCCATAATGACAAGGCTACCATCCATTGGAGGAACAAAAATCCTGACAATAACCTACCTTCCATAATAACAAGGCTACCATCCATTGAAGTAATAGAAATTTGAACAACAGACTACCGTCCTTAATGAAAAGGCTACCATCCATTGGAGAAACAGAAATCACAACAACAGACTACCTTCCATAATAACAAGGCTACCATGCATTGCAGTAAGAAAAATCTCGACAACAGACTACCTTCCATAATGGAAAAGCTACCATCCATTAGAGAAACAAAAATATGGACAACAGACTACCTTCCATAATAACAAGGCTACCAATCATTGGAGTAACAAAAATATCTACAAGAGACTAGCTTCAATAATGACAATGCTACCAACCATTGGAGTAACAAAAATCTCGACAACAGACTACCTTCGATAATGACAAGGTTACAATCCATTGGAGTAACAAAAATATCGAAACAGACTACCTTCCATAATGACTGGGCTACCATCCATTGGAATAACAAAAATCTCAACAACAGAATAACTTCCATAATGACTAGGTTACCATCCTTTGTAGTGACAAAAATCTCGACAACAGACTACCTTCCATAATGACTAGGTTACCATCCATTGCAGTGACAAAAATCTGGACAACAGACTACCTTCCATAATGGCAAGGCTACCATCCATTGGAGTAACAAAAATCTTGAAACAGACTACCTTCCATAATGGGTAGGATACCATCCATTTGAATAAAATAAATCTAGACAACATAGTACCTTTCATAATGACAATGCAGTAACAAAAATATCGACAATACACTACCTTCCATAATGACAAGGCTACCATACATTGTATTAACAAAAATCTAAACAACAGACTACCTTTCATAATGACAAGGCGACCATCCCTTATAGTAACAAAAATCTCCACAACAGACTACTTTCCATAATGACAAGGCTACCATCCACTGGAGTAACAAAGATATCGACAACATACTACCTTCCATAGTGACAAGGCTACCATCCATTAGAGTAACAAAAATATCGACAACACACTACCTTCCATAATGACAAGGCTACCATCCAAAGGAGTAACAAAAACATCGACAACACACTACCTTCCATAATAATAAGGCTACAATCCAATGGAGTAACAAAAATCTCGACAATTGCCTACCTTCCATAATGACAAGGCTACCATCCATTGGAGTAACAGAAATCACAACAACAGACTACATTCCATAATGACAAGGCTACCATGCATTGCAGTAACAAAAATATCGACAACATACTACCTTCCATAATGGCAAAGCTACCATCCATTAGAGAAACAAAAATATGTACAATAGACTACCTTCCATAATTACAAGGCTACCATCCATTGGAGTAACAAAAATATCAACAAGAGACTAGCTTCAATAATGACAAGGCTACCAACCATTGGAGTAACAAAAATCTCGACAACAGACTACCTACGATAATGACAAGGCTACCATCCATTGAGTATTAAAAATCTCGAAACAGACTACCTTCCTTAATGACTAGGCTACCATCCATTGGAATAACAAAAATATCGACAACATAGTACCTTTCATAATGACAAGGCAGTAACAAAAATCTCGACAATAGACTACCTTCCATAATGACAAGGCTACCATACATTGTATTAACAAAAATCTAAACAAAAGACTACCTTGCATAATGACAAGGCTACCATCCATTGGAGTGACAAAAATCACAACGACAGACTACCTTCCATAATGCAAGGCTACCATCCATTGGAGTAACAAAAATTTCAATAACAAACTACCTTCCATAATGACGAGGCTACCATCCATTATAGTAATAAAAATCTCCACAATAGACTACCTTCCATAATGACAAGACTACCATCCATTGGAGTAACAAAGATATCGACAACATACTACCTTCCATATTGACAAGGCTACCACCTATTGGAGTAACAAAAATCACGACAACAGACTGCCTTACATAATGACAAGGCTACCATCCATTGGAATAACAAAAATATCGACAACACACTATCTTCCATAATGACAAGGCTACCATCCAATGGAGTAACAAAAATATCGACAATAGATTACCTTCTATAATGACAAGTCTACCATCCATTGGAGTAACAAAAATATGAACAACAGACTACCGTCCTTAATGACAAGGCTACCATCCATTGGAGTAACAGAAAATCACAACGACATACTACCTTCCATAATGACAAGGCTACCATCCATTGCAGTGACAAAAATCTCGACAACAGACTACCTTCCATAATGACAAGGCTACCATCTATTGTTGTAACAAAAATTTGGGCAACAGACTACCTTCCATAATGACAAGTCTACCATCCATTGGAGTAACAAAAATCTTGACAGCAGACTACCTTCCATAATGACAAGGCTACAATCCATGGGAGTATAAAAAATCTCGACAACAGACTACCTTCCATAATGACAAGGCTACGATCCATTGGAGTTACAAAGATATCGACAACAGACTACCTTCCATAACGACAAGGCTACAATCCCTTAGAGTAACAAAAATCTCGACAACAGACTACCTTCCATAATGAAAAGGCTACCATCAATTGTAGTAACAAAAATATCGACAATAGACTACCTTCCATAATGACAAGGCTACCATCCATTGGAGTAACAAAAATCTTGACAACAGACTACCTTCCATAATGACAAGGCTACCAATCATTAGAGTAACAAAGATATCTACAACATACCACCTTCCATAGTGACAAGGCTACCATCCATTGGAGTAACAAAAATCCCGACAATAACCTACCTTCCATAATGACAAGGATACCATCCATTAGAGTAACAGAAATCTCGACAACAGACTACCTTCCATAATGACAAGGCTACCATCCATTGGAGTAACCAAAATCTCGACAACAAACTACCTTCTATAATGACTAGGTTACCATCCATTGGAGTAACAAAAATCTCGACAAAAGACTAGCTTCAATAATGACAAGGCTACCATCCATTGGAATAACAAAAATGTCGACAACACACTACCTTCCATAATAACAAGGCTACCCTGCATTGCAGTAACAAAAATCTGGACAACAGACTACCTTCCATAATGGAAAAGCTACCATCTATTAGAGAAACAAAAATATGGACAACAGACTACCTTCCATAATGACAAGGCTACCATCCATTGGAGTAACAAAAATATCAACAAGAGACTAGCTTCAATAATGACAAGGCTACCAACCATTGGAGTAACAAAAATCTCGACAACAGACTACCTTCGATAATGACAAGGCTACCATCCATTAGAGTAACAAAAATATCGAAACAGACTACCTTCCATAATGACTGGGCTACCATCCATTGGAATAACAAAAATCTCAACAACAGACTAACTTCCATAATGACTAGGTTACAATCCATTGGAGTAACAAATATATCGACAACAGACTACCTTCCATAACGACAAGGCTACAATCCATTGTAGTAACAAAAATCTCGAAAACAGACTACCTTCCATAATGAAAAGGCTACCATCCATTATAGTAACAAAAATATCGACAATAGACTACCTTTCATAATGACAAGGCTAGCATCCATTGGAGTAACAAAAATCTGGACAACATATTACCTTCCATAATTACAAGGCTACCATCCATTGGAGTAACAAAAAACCCGACAATAACCTACCTTCCATAATGACAAGGCTACCATCCATTGGAGTAACAGAAATCTCGACAACAGACTACCTTCCATAATGACAAGGCTACCATCCATTGGAGAAACAAAAATCTCGATTGCAAACTACATTCCATAATGACTAGGATACCATCCATTGGAGTTACAAAGATATCGACAACAGACTGCCCTCCATAACGACAAGGATACAATCCATTGTAATAACAAAAATCTCAACAATAGACTACCTTCCATAATAAAAAGGCTATCATCCATTGGAGTAACAGAAATCTCGACAATAGACTAGCTTCCATAATGACAAGGCTATCATCCATTGGAATAACAAAAATATCGACAACAGACTACCTTCCATAATGACAAGGCTACCATCCCTTAGAGTAACAAAAATCTTGACAACAGACTACCTTCCATAATGACAAGGCTACCATCCATTGGATTAACAAAGATATCGACAACATACTACGTTCCATAGTGACAAGGCTACCATCTATAGGAGTAACAAGAATCACGACAACAGACTACCTTCCATAATGACAAGCCTACCATACATTGGAATAACAAAACTATGGATAATAGACTACCTTCCATAATGACAAGGCTACCATCCGTTGGAGTAACAAAAATCTCGACAACAGACTAGCTTCCATAATGACAAGGCTACCATCCATTGGAATAACAAAAATGTCGACAACACACTACCTTTCATAATAACAAGGCTACCATCCAATGGAGTAACAAAAATCACGACAATTTCCTACCTTCCATAATGACAAGGCTACCATCCATTGAAGTAATAAAAATTTGAACAATAGACTACCGTCCTTAATGATAAGGCTACCATCCATTGGAGTAACAAAAATCTCAACAACAGACTACCTTCCATAATGACTAGGTTACCATCCATTGGAGTTACAAAGATATCGACAACAGACTACCTTCCATAATGACAAGGCTACAATCCATTGTAGGAACAATAATATCGACAACATACTACCTTCCATAATGACAAGGCTACCATCCATTGGAGTAACAAAAATCCCGACAATAACCTACCTTCCATAATGACAAGGATACCATCCATTAGAGTAACAGAAATCTCGACAACAGACTACCTTCCATAATGACAAGGCTACCATCCATTGGAGTAACAAAAATCTCGACAACAAACTACCTTCCATAATGACTAGGTTACCATCCATTGGAGTAACAAAAATCTCGACAAAAGACTAGCTTCCATAATGACAAGGCTACCATCCATTGGAATAACAAAAATGTCGACAACAAACTACCTTCCATAATAACAAGGCTACCATCCAATGGAGTAACAAAAATCTCGACAATTGCCTACCTTCGATAATGACAAGGCTACCATCCATTGAAGTAATAGAAATTTGAACAACAGACTACCGTCCTTAATGACAAGGCTACCATCCATTGGATTAACAAAAATCACAACAACAGACTACCTTCCATAATAAGAAGGCTACCATCCATTAGAGAAACAAAAATATGGACAACATACTATCTTCCATAATGACAAGGCTACCATCCATTGGAGTAAAAAAAATATCAACAAGAGACTAGCTTCAATAATGACAAGGCTACCAACCATTGGAGTAACAAAAATCTCGACAACAGACTACCTTCGATAATGACATGGCTACCATCCATTGGAGTAAGAAAAATCTCGAACAGACTACCTTCCATAATGACTGGGCTACCATCCATTGGAATAACAAAAATCTCAGCAACAGACTAACTTCCATAATGACTAGGTTACCATCCATTGGAGTAACAAATATATCTACAATAGACTACCTTCCATAACGACAAGGCTACAATCCATTGTAGTAACAAAAATCTCGAAAACAGACTACCTTCCATAATGAATAGGCTACCATCCATTGTAGTAACAAAAATATCAACAATAGACTACCTTCCATAATAACAAGGCTACCATCCATTGGAGTAACAAAAATCTGGACAACATATTACCTTCCATAATGACAAGGCTACCATTCATTGGAGTAACAAAAAACCCGACAATAACCTACCTTCCATAATGACAAGGCTACCATCCATTGGAGTAACAAAAATCTGGACAACAGACTACCTTCAAAAATAATAAGCCTACCATACATTGTAATAAGAAAAATCTCGACAATAGTCTACCTTCCATCATGATAAGGTTATCATCCATTGGAGTAACAAAAGTCTCGACAATAGACTACCTTCCATAATGACAAGGCTACCATCCATTGGAGTAACAAAAATATCTACAAGAGACTATTTTCCATAATGACAAGGTTACCATCCATTGGAGTAACAAAAATCTCGACAACAGACTACCTTCCATAATGACAAGGCTACCATCCATTGGAGTAACAAAAATCTCGACAACAGACTAACTTCCATAATGACAAGGCTACCATCCAATGGAGTAACTAAAATCTCGATAACAGACTACTTTCCATAATGACAAGGCTACCATCCATTGGAGTAACAAAAATCTCGACAACAGACTACCTTCCAAATGACAAGGCTACCAATCATTAGAGTAACAAAAAGCTCAACAACAAACTACCTTCCATAATAAAAAGGCTACCATCCATTGGAGGAAAAAATATATCAACAAGAGACTACCTTCAATAATGACAACGATACCATCCATTGGAGTAACAAAAATCTCGACAACAGACTACATTCCATAATAACAAGGATACCATCCATTAGAGTAAAAAAAATCTCGACAACAGAGTACCTTCCATAATGACTAGGCTACCATCCTTTGGAGTAACAAAGATATCGACAAAAGACCACCTTCCATAATGACAAGGCTACCATACATTGTAGTAACAAAAATCTCGACAACAGACTACCTTCCATAATAACAAGGCCACCATCTGTCGGAGTAAAAAAAAAACAACAACACACTACCTTCCGTAATAACAAGGCTACAATCCATTGGAGTAACAAAAATATCGATAACAAACTACCTTCCATAATGACTAGGCTACCATCCATTGGAGTAACAAAGATATCGAAAGCAGACTACCTTCCATAATGACAAGGCTACCATCCATTGTAGTAACAAAAATCTCGGCAGCAGACTACCTTCCATCATGATAAGGTTATCATCCATTGGAGTAACAAAAATCTCGACAACAGACTACCTTCCATAATGACAAGGCTACCATCCATTGGAGTGACAAAAATATCTACAAGAGACTATGTTCCATAATGACAAGGCTACCATCCGTTGGAGTAACAAAAATCTCGACAACAGACTACCTTCCATAATGACAAGGCTACCATCCAATGGAGTAACTAAAATCTCGATAACAGACTACTTTCCATAATGACAAGGCTACCATTCATTGGAGTAACAAAAATCTCTACAACAGACTACCTTCAATAATGACAAAGCTACCATCCATTAGAGTAACAAAAATATTGTCAACAGACTACGTTCGATAATGACAAGGCTACCATCCATTAGAGTAACAAAATTATCAACAACAAACTACCTTCCATAATGACAAGGCTACCATCCATTAGAGTAACAAATATCTTGACAACAGACTACCTTACATAATGACAAGGCTACCATCCATTGGAGTAAAAAAATATCAACAAGTGACTACCTTCAATAATGACAAGGCTATCATCCATTGGAGTAACAAAAATCTTGACAATAGACTACCTTCCATAATAACAAGGATATCATCCATTGGAGTAACAAAAATCTCGACAATAGACTACCTTCTCTAATGACAAGGCTACTATCCATTGGAGTAACAAAAATCTGGACAACAGACTACCTTCCAAAATAACAAGGCAACCATACATTGTAATAACAAAAATCTCGACAATAGTCTACCTTCCATAATGACAAGGCTACCATCCGTTGGAGTAACAAAAATATCGACAACAGACTACGTTCCATAATGACAAGGCTACCATCCATTGTAGTAACAAAAATCTCGGCAGCAGACTACCTTCCATAATGATAAGGCTATCATCCATTGGAGTAACAAAAATCTCGACAACAGACTACCTTTCATAATGACAAGGCTACCATCCATTGGAGTAACAAAAATATCGACAACAGACTACCTTCCATAACGACAAGGCTACCATCCATTGGAGTAACAAAAATATCGACAACAGACTACATTCCATAATGATAAGGCTACCATCCGTCGGAGTAAAAAAAATAACAACAACAAACTACCTTCCATAATAACAAGGCTACAATCCATTGGAGTAACAAAAATATCGATAACAATCTACCTTCCATAATGACAAGGCTACCATCCATTGGAGTAACAAAAATCTCGACAACAGACTACCTTCCATAATGACAAGGTTATCATCCATTGGAGTAACAAAAATCCTGACAACAGACTACGTTCGATAATGACAAGGCTACCATCCATTAGAGTATCAAAATTCTCGACAACAGACTACCTTCCATAATGACAAGGCTACAATCCATTGGAGTAACAAAAATCTGGACAACAGACTACCTTCCATAATGACAAGGCTACCATCCATTGGAGTAACAAAAATCTCCATAACATACTACTTTCCATAATGACAAGGCTACCATTCATTGGAGTAACAAAAATCTCTACAACAGACTACCTTCCATAATGACAAGGGTACCATCCATTAGAGTAACAAAAATATTGACAACAGGCTACGTTCGATAATGACAAGGCTACCATCCATTAGAGTAACAAAATTCTCGAAAACAGACTACCTTCCATAATTACAAGGCTACCATCCATTAGAGTAACAAAAATCTTGACAACAGACTACCTTCCATAATGACAAGGCTACCATCCATTGGAGTAAAAAAATATCAACAAGTGGCTACCTTCAATAATGACAAGGCTATCATCCATTGGAGTAACAAAAATCTTGACAATAGACTACCTTCCATAATAACAAGGATATCATCCATTGGAGTAACAAAAATCTCGACAATAGACTACCTTCTCTAATGACAAGGCTACTATCCATTGGAGTAACAAAAATCTGGACAACAGACTACCTTCCAAAATAACATGGCAACCATACATTGTAATAACAAAAATCTCGACAATAGTCTACCTTCCATAATGACAAGGCTACCATCCGTTGGAGTAACAAAAATATCGACAACAGACTACGTTCCATAATGACAAGGCTACCATCCATTGTAGTAACAAATATCTAGGCAGCAGACTACCTTCCATAATGATAAGGCTATCATCCATTGGAGTAACAAAAATCTCGACAACAGACTACCTTCCATAATGACAAGGCTACCATCCATTGGAGTAACAAAAATCTCAACAACAGACTACCTTCCATAATGACAAGGCTACCATCCATTGGAGTAACAAAAATATCGACAACAGACTACATTCCATAATGATAAGGCTACCATCCATTGGAGTAACCAAAATCTCGACAACATACTACTTTCCATAATGACAAGGCTACCATTCATTGGAGTAACAAAAATCTCTACAACAAACTACCTTCCATAATGACAAGGCTACCATCCATTGGAGTAACAAAAATCTCGACAACAGACTACCTTCCATAATGACAAGGTTATCATCCATTGGAGTAACAAAAATCCTGACAACAGACTACGTTCGATAATGACAAGGCTACCATCCATTAGAGTAACAAAATTCTCGACAACAGACTACCTTCCATATTGACAAGGCTACAATCCATTGGAGTAACAAAAATCTGGACAACAGACTACCTTCCATAATGACAAGGCTACCATCCATTGGAGTAACAAAAATCTCGATAACATACTACTTTCCATAATGACAAGGCTACCATTCATTGGAGTAACAAAAATCTCTACAACAGACTACCTTCCATAATGACAAGGCTACCATCCATTAGAGTAACAAAAATATTGACAACAGGCTACGTTCGATAATGACAAGGCTACCATCCATTAGAGTAACAAAATTCTCGAAAACAGACTACCTTCCATAATGACAAGGCTACCATCCATTAGAGTAACAAAAATCTTGACAACAGACTACCTTCCATAATGACAAGGCTACCATCCATTGGAGTAAAAAAATATCAACAAGTGACTACCTTCAATAATGACAAGGCTATCATCCATTGGAGTAACAAAAATCTTGACAATAGACTACCTTCCATAATAATAAGGATATCATCCATTGGAGTAACAAAAATCTCGACAATAGACTACCTTCTCTAATGACAAGGCTACTATCCATTGGAGTAACAAAAATCTGGACAACAGACTACCTTCCAAAATAACAAGGCAACCATACATTGTAATAACAAAAATCTCGACAATAGTGTACCTTCCATAATGACAAGGCTACCATACGTTGGAGTAACAAAAATATCGACAACAGACTACGTTCCATAATGACAAGGCTACCATCCATTGTAGTAACAAAAATCTCGGCAGCAGACTACCTTCCATAATGACAAGGCTACCATCCATTGGAGTAACAAAAATATCGACAACAGACTACATTCCATAATGATAAGGCTACCATCCATTGGAGTAACCAAAATCTCGACAACATACTACTTTCCATAATGACAAGGCTACCATTCATTGGAGTAACAAAAATATCGACAACAAACTACCTTCCATAATGATAAGGCTACCATCCATTGGAGTAACCAAAATCTCGACAACATACTACTTTCCATAATGACAAGGCTACCATTCATTGGAGTAACAAAAATCTCTACAACAAACTACCTTCCATAATGACAAGGCTACCATCCATTGGAGTAACAAAAATCTCGACAACAGACTACCTTCCATAATGACAAGGTTATCATCCATTGGAGTAACAAAAATCCTGACAACAGACTACGTTCGAT
Source organism: Vicia faba (assembly GCA_948472305.1). Lineage (NCBI taxonomy): Eukaryota > Viridiplantae > Streptophyta > Magnoliopsida > Fabales > Fabaceae > Vicia > Vicia faba. The sequence continues at coordinate 512,128,542 of OX451741.1, read as the reverse complement.
AATGACAAGGCTACCATCCATTAGAGTAACAAAATTCTCGACAACAGACTACCTTCCATAATGACAAGGCTACAATCCATTGGAGTAACAAAAATCTGGACAACAGACTACCTTCCATAATGACAAGGCTACCATCCATTGGAGTAACAAAAATCTCGATAACATACTACTTTCCATAATGACAAGGCTACCATTCATTGGAGTAACAAAAATCTCTACAACAGACTACCTTCCATAATGACAAGGCTACCATCCATTAGAGTAACAAAAATATTGACAACAGGCTACGTTCGATAATGACAAGGCTACCATTCATTGTAGTAACAAATATCTAGGCAGCAGACTACCTTCCATAATGACAAGGCTACCAACCATTGGAGTAACAAAAATCTCGACAACAGACTACCTTCGATAATGACAAGGCTACCATCCATTAGAGTAACAAAAATATTGAAACAGACTACCTTCCATAATGACTGGGCTACCATCCATTGGAATACCAAAAATCTCAACAAAAGACTAACTTCCATAATGACTAGGTTACAATCCATTGGAGTAACAAATATATCGACAACAGACTACCTTCCATAACGACAAGGCTACAATCCATTGTAGTAACAAAAATCTCGAAAACAGACTACCTTCCATAATGAAAAGGCTACCATCCATTATAGTAACAAAAATATCGACAATAGACTACCTTTCATAATGACAAGGCTAGCATCCATTGGAGTAACAAAAATCTGGACAACATATTACCTTCCATAATGACAAGGCTACCATCCATTGGAGTAACAAAAAACCCGACAATAACCTACCTTCCATAATGACAAGGCTACCATCCATTGGAGTAACAGAAATCTCAACAACAGACTACCTTCCATAATGACAAGGCTACCATCCATTGGAGAAACAAAAATCTCGATTGCAAACTACATTCCATAATGACTAGGATACCATCCATTGGAGTTACAAAGATATCGACAACAGACTGCCCTCCATAACGACAAGGCTACAATCCATTGTAATAACAAAAATCTCAACAATAGACTACCTTCCATAATAAAAAGGCTATCATCCATTGGAGTAACAGAAATCTCGACAACAGACTAGCTTCCATAATGACAAGGCTATCATCCATTGGAATAACAAAAATATCGACAACAGACTACCTTCCATAATGACAAGGCTACCATCCCTTAGAGTAACAAAAATGTTGACAACAGACTACCTTCCATAATGACAAGGCTACCATCCATTGGATTAACAAAAATATCGACAACATACTACGTTCCATAGTGACAAGGCTACCATCCATAGGAGTAACAAGAATCACGACAACAGACTACCTTCCATAATGACAAGCCTACCATACATTGGAATAACAAAACTATGGATAATAGACTACCTTCCATAATGACAAGGCTACCATCCGTTGGAGTAACAAAAATCTCGACAACAGACTAGCTTCCATAATGACAAGGCTACCATCCATTGGAATAACAAAAATGTCGACAACACACTACCTTTCATAATAACAAGGCTACCATCCAATGGAGTAACAAAAATCACGACAATTTCCTACCTTCCATAATAACAAGGCTACCATCCATTGAAGTAATAAAAATTTGAACAATAGACTACCGTCCTTAATGATAAGGCTACCATCCATTGGAGTAACAAAAATCTCAACAACAGACTACCTTCCATAATGACTAGGTTACCATCCATTGGAGTTACAAAGATATCGACAACAGACTACCTTCCATAATGACAAGGCTACAATCCATTGTAGGAACAATAATATCGACAACATACTACCTTCCATAATGACAAGGCTACCATCCATTGGAGTAACAAAAATCCCGACAATAACCTACCTTCCATAATGACAAGGATACCATCCATTAGAGTAACAGAAATCTCGACAACAGACTACCTTCCATAATGACAAGGCTACCATCCATTGGAGTAACAAAAATCTCGACAACAAACTACCTTCCATAATGACTAGGTTACCATCCATTGGAGTAACAAAAATCTCGACAAAAGACTAGCTTCCATAATGACAAGGCTACCATCCATTGGAATAACAAAAATGTCGACAACACACTACCTTCCATAATAACAAGGCTACCATCCAATGGAGTAACAAAAATCTCGACAATTGCCTACCTTCGATAATGACAAGGCTACCATCCATTGAAGTAATAGAAATTTGAACAACAGACTACCGTCCTTAATGACAAGGCTACCATCCATTGGATTAACAAAAATCACAACAACAGACTACCTTCCATAATAAGAAGGCTACCATCCATTAGAGAAACAAAAATATGGACAACATACTATCTTCCATAATGACAAGGCTACCATCCATTGGAGTAAAAAAAATATCAACAAGAGACTAGCTTCAATAATGACAAGGCTACCAACCATTGGAGTAACAAAAATCTCGACAACAGACTACCTTCGATAATGACATGGCTACCATCCATTGGAGTAACAAAAATCTCGAACAGACTACCTTCCATAATGACTGGGCTACCATCCATTGGAATAACAAAAATCTCAACAACAGACTAACTTCCATAATGACTAGGTTACCATCCATTGGAGTAACAAATATATCTACAATAGACTACCTTCCATAACGACAAGGCTACAATCCATTGTAGTAACAAAAATCTCGAAAACAGACTACCTTCCATAATGAATAGGCTACCATCCATTGTAGTAACAAAAATATCAACAATAGACTACCTTCCATAATAACAAGGCTACCATCCATTGGAGTAACAAAAATCTGGACAACATATTACCTTCCATAATGACAAGGCTACCATTCATTGGAGTAACAAAAAACCCGACAATAACCTACCTTCCATAATGACAAGGCTACCATCCATTGGAGTAACAAAAATCTGGACAACAGACTACCTTCAAAAATAATAAGCCTACCATACATTGTAATAAGAAAAATCTCGACAATAGTCTACCTTCCATCATGATAAGGTTATCATCCATTGGAGTAACAAAAGTCTCGACAATAGACTACCTTCCATAATGACAAGGCTACCATCCATTGGAGTAACAAAAATATCTACAAGAGACTATTTTCCATAATGACAAGGCTACCATCCATTGGAGTAACAAAAGTCTCGACAACAGACTACCTTCCATAATGACAAGGCTACCATCCATTGGAGTAACAAAAATCTCGACAACAGACTACCTTCCATAATGACAAGGCTACCATCCAATGGAGTAACTAAAATCTCGATAACAGACTACTTTCCATAATGACAAGGCTACCATCCATTGGAGTAACAAAAATCTCGACAACAGACTACCTTCCAAATGACAAGGCTACCAATCATTAGAGTAACAAAAAGCTCAACAACAAACTACCTTCCATAATAAAAAGGCTACCATCCATTGGAGGAAAAAATATATCAACAAGAGACTACCTTCAATAATGACAACGATACCATCCATTGGAGTAACAAAAATCTCGACAACAGACTACCTTCCATAATAACAAGGATACCATCCATTAGAGTAAAAAAAATCTCGACAACAGAGTACCTTCCATAATGACTAGGCTACCATCCTTTGGAGTAACAAAGATATCGACAAAAGACCACCTTCCATAATGACAAGGCTACCATACATTGTAGTAACAAAAATCTCGACAACAGACTACCTTCCATAATAACAAGGCCACCATCTGTCGGAGTAAAAAAAAAACAACCACACACTACCTTCCGTAATAACAAGGCTACAATCCATTGGAGTAACAAAAATATCGATAACAAACTACCTTCCATAATGACTAGGCTACCATCCATTGGAGTAACAAAGATATCGAAAGCAGACTACCTTCCATAATGACAAGGCTACCATCCATTGTAGTAACAAAAATCTCGGCAGCAGACTACCTTCCATCATGATAAGGTTATCATCCATTGGAGTAACAAAAATCTCGACAACAGACTACCTTCCATAATGACAAGGCTACCATCCATTGGAGTGACAAAAATATCTAGAAGAGACTATGTTCCATAATGACAAGGCTACCATCCGTTGGAGTAACAAAAATCTCGACAACAGACTACCTTCCATAATGACAAGGCTACCATCCAATGGAGTAACTAAAATCTCGATAACAGACTACTTTCCATAATGACAAGGCTACCATTCATTGGAGTAACAAAAATCTCTACAACAGACTACCTTCAATAATGACAAAGCTACCATCCATTAGAGTAACAAAAATATTGTCAACAGACTACGTTCGATAATGACAAGGCTACCATCCATTAGAGTAACAAAATTATCAACAACAAACTACCTTCCATAATGACAAGGCTACCATCCATTAGAGTAACAAATATCTTGACAACAGACTACCTTACATAATGACAAGGCTACCATCCATTGGAGTAAAAAAATATCAACAAGTGACTACCTTCAATAATGACAAGGCTATCATCCATTGGAGTAACAAAAATCTTGACAATAGACTACCTTCCATAATAACAAGGATATCATCCATTGGAGTAACAAAAATCTCGACAATAGACTACCTTCTCTAATGACAAGGCTACTATCCATTGGAGTAACAAAAATCTGGACAACAGACTACCTTCCAAAATAACAAGGCAACCATACATTGTAATAACAAAAATCTCGACAATAGTCTACCTTCCATAATGACAAGGCTACCATCCGTTGGAGTAACAAAAATATCGACAACAGACTACGTTCCATAATGACAAGGCTACCATCCATTGTAGTAACAAAAATCTCGGCAGCAGACTACCTTCCATAATGATAAGGCTATCATCCATTGGAGTAACAAAAATCTCGACAACAGACTACCTTTCATAATGACAAGGCTACCATCCATTGGAGTAACAAAAATATCGACAACAGACTACATTCCATAATGATAAGGCTACCATCCATTGGAGTAACCAAAATCTCGACAACAGACTACTTTCCATAATAACAAGGCTACCATCCGTCGGAGTAAAAAAAATAACAACAACAGACTACCTTCCATAATAACAAGGCTACAATCCATTGGAGTAACAAAAATATCGATAACAATCTACCTTCCATAATGACTAGGATACCATCCATTGGAGTAACCAAGATATCGACAACAGACTACCTTCCATAATGACAATGCTAAAATACATTGTAATTACAAAATTCTCGACAACAGACTACCTTCCATAATGACAAGGCTACCATCCGTTGGAGTAACAAATATATCAACAACAGACTACGTTCCATAATGACAAGGCTACCATCCATTAGAGTAATAAAAATCTCGACAACATACTACCTTCCATAATGACAAACCTACCATCGATTGGAGTAACAAAATTCTCGACAACAGACTACCTTCCATAATGACAAGGCTACAATCCATTGGAGTAACAAAAATATCGATAACAAACTACCTTCCATAATGACTAGGCTACCATCCATTAGAGTAACAAAGATATCGACAACAGACTACCTTCCATAATGACAAGGCTACCATCCATTGTAGTAACAAAAATCTCGGCAACAGACTACCTTCCATCATGATAAGGCTATCATCCATTGTAATAACAAAATTCTCGACAACAGACTACCTTCCATAATGACAAGGCTACCATCCATTGTAGTAACAAAAATCTCGGCAGCAGACTACCTTCCATCATGATAAGGTTATCATCCATTGGAGTAACAAAAGTCTCGACAATAGACTACCTTCCATAATGACAAGGCTACCATCCATTGGAGTAACAAAAATATCTACAAGAGACTATTTTCCATAATGACAAGGCTACCATCCATTGGAGTAACAAAAATCTCGACAACAGACTACCTTCCATAATGACAAGGCTACCATCCATTGGAGTAACAAAAATCTCGACAACAGACTACCTTCCATAATGACAAGGCTACCATCCAATGGAGTAACTAAAATCTCGATAACAGACTACTTTCCATAATGACAAGGCTACCATTCATTGGAGTAACAAAAATCTCTACAACAGACTACCTTCAATAATGACAAAGCTACCATCCATTAGAGTAACAAAAATATTGTCAACAGACTACGTTCGATAATGACAAGGCTAGCATCCATTAGAGTAACAAAATTATCAACAACAAACTACCTTCCATAATGACAAGGCTACCATCCATTAGAGTAACAAATATCTTGACAACAGACTACCTTACATAATGACAAGGCTACCATCCATTGGAGTAAAAAAATATCAACAAGTGACTACCTTCAATAATGACAAGGCTATCATCCATTGGAGTAACAAAAATCTTGACAATAGACTACCTTCCATAATAACAAGGATATCATCCATTGGAGTAACAAAAATCTCGACAATAGACTACCTTCTCTAATGACAAGGCTACTATCCATTGGAGTAACAAAAATCTGGACAACAGACTACCTTCCAAAATAACAAGGCAACCATACATTGTAATAACAAAAATCTCGACAATAGTCTACCTTCCATAATGACAAGGCTACCATCCGTTGGAGTAACAAAAATATCGACAACAGACTACGTTCCATAATGACAAGGCTACCATCCATTGTAGTAACAAAAATCTCGGCAGCAGACTACCTTCCATAATGATAAGGCTATCATCCATTGGAGTAACAAAAATCTCGACAACAGACTACCTTTCATAATGACAAGGCTACCATCCATTGGAGTAACAAAAATATCGACAACAGACTACATTCCATAATGATAAGGCTACCATCCATTGGAGTAACCAAAATCTCGACAACAGACTACTTTCCATAATAACAAGGCTACCATCTGTCGGAGTAAAAAAATTAACAACAACAGACTACCTTCCATAATAACAAGGCTACAATCCATTGGAGTAACAAAAATATCGATAACAATCTACCTTCCATAATGACTAGGATACCATCCATTGGAGTAACCAAGATATCGACAACAGACTACCTTCCATAATGACAATGCTAAAATACATTGTAATTACAAAATTCTCGACAACAGACTACCTTCCATAATGACAAGGCTACCATCCGTTGGAGTAACAAATATATCAACAACAGACTACGTTCCATAATGACAAGGCTACCATCCATTAGAGTAATAAAAATCTCGACAACATACTACCTTCCATAATGACAAACCTACCATCGATTGGAGTAACAAAATTCTCGACAACAGACTACCTTCCATAATGACAAGGCTACAATCCATTTGAGAAACAAAAATATCGATAACAAACTACCTTCCATAATGACTAGGCTACCATCCATTGGAGTAACAAATATATCGACAACAGACTACCTTCCATAATGACAAGGCTACCATCCATTGTAGTAACAAAAATCTCGGCAACAGACTACCTTCCATCATGATAAGGCTATCATCCATTGTAATAACAAAATTCTCGACAACAGACTACCTTCCATAATGACAAGGCTACCATCCATTGTAGTAACAAAAATCTCGGCAGCAGACTACCTTCCATCATGATAAGGTTATCATCCATTGGAGTAACAAAAGTCTCGACAATAGACTACCTTCTATAATGACAAGGCTACCATCCATTGGAGTAACAAAAATATCTACAAGAGACTATTTTCCATAATGACAAGGCTACCATCCATTGAAGTAACAAAAATCTCGACAACAGACTAACTTCCATAATGACAAGGCTACCATCCATTGGGGTAACTAAAATCTCGATAACAGACTACTTTCCATAATGACAAGGCTACCATTCATTGGAGTAACAAAAATCTCTACAACAGACTACCTTCAATAATGACAAAGCTACCATCCATTAGAGTAACAAAAATATTGTCAATAGACTACGTTCGATAATGACAAGGCTACCACCCATTAGAGTAACAAAATTCTCAATAACAAACTACCTTCCATAATGACAAGGCTACCATTCATTAGAGTAACAAATATCTTGACAACAGACTTCCTTACATAATGACAAGGCTACCATCCATTGGAGTAAAAAAATATCAACAAGTGACTACCTTCAATAATGACAAGGCTATCATCCATTGGAGTAACAAAAATCTTGACAATAGACTACCTTCCATAATAACAAGGATATCATCCATCGGAGTAACAAAAATCTCGACAATAGACTACCTTCTCTAATGACAAGGCTACTATCCATTGGAGTAACAAAAATCTGGACAACAGACTACCTTCCAAAATAACAAGGCAACCATACATTGTAATAACAAAAATCTCGACAATAGTCTACCTTCCATAATGACAAGGCTACCATCCGTTGGAGTAACAAAAATATCGACAACAGACTACGTTCCATAATGACAAGGCTACCATCCATTGTAGTAACAAAAATCTCGGCAGCAGACTACCTTCCATAATGATAAGGCTATCATCCATTGGAGTAACAAAAATCTCGACAACAGACTACCTTCCATAATGACAAGGATACCATCCATTGGAGTAACAAAAATCTCAACAACAGACTACCTTCCATAATGACAAGGCTACCATCCATTGGAGTAACAAAAATATCGACAACAGACTACATTCCATAATGATAAGGCTACCATCCATTGGAGTAACCAAAATCTCGACAACATACTACTTTCCATAATGACAAGGCTACCATTCATTGGAGTAACAAAAATCTCTACAACAAACTACCTTCCATAATGACAAGGCTACCATGCATTGGAGTAACAAAAATCTCGACAACAGACTACCTTCCATAATGACAAGGTTATCATCCATTGGAGTAACAAAAATCCTGACAACAGACTACGTTCGATAATGACAAGGCTACCATCCATTAGAGTATCAAAATTCTCGACAACAGACTACCTTCCATAATGACAAGGCTACAATCCATTGGAGTAACAAAAATCTGGACAACAGACTACCTTCCATAATGACAAGGCTACCATCCATTGGAGTAACAAAAATCTCCATAACATACTACTTTCCATAATGACAAGGCTACCATTCATTGGAGTAACAAAAATCTCTACAACAGACTACCTTCCATAATGACAAGGGTACCATCCATTAGAGTAACAAAAATATTGACAACAGGCTACGTTCGATAATGACAAGGCTACCATCCATTAGAGTAACAAAATTCTCGAAAACAGACTACCTTCCATAATGACAAGGCTACCATCCATTAGAGTAACAAAAATCTTGACAACAGACTACCTTCCATAATGACAAGGCTACCATCCATTGGAGTAAAAAAATATCAACAAGTGACTACCTTCAATAATGACAAGGCTATCATCCATTGGAGTAACAAAAATCTTGACAATAGACTACCTTCCATAATAACAAGGATATCATCCATTGGAGTAACAAAAATCTCGACAATAGACTACCTTCTCTAATGACAAGGCTACTATCCATTGGAGTAACAAAAATCTGGACAACAGACTACCTTCCAAAATAACATGGCAACCATACATTGTAATAACAAAAATCTCGACAATAGTCTACCTTCCATAATGACAAGGCTACCATCCGTTGGAGTAACAAAAATATCGACAACAGACTACGTTCCATAATGACAAGGCTACCATCCATTGTAGTAACAAATATCTAGGCAGCAGACTACCTTCCATAATGATAAGGCTATCATCCATTGGAGTAACAAAAATCTCGACAACAGACTACCTTCCATAATGATAAGGCTACCATCCATTGGAGTAACAAAAATCTCAACAACAGACTACCTTCCATAATGACAAGGCTACCATCCATTGGAGTAACAAAAATATCGACAACAGACTACATTCCATAATGATAAGGCTACAATCCATTGGAGTAACCAAAATCTCGACAACATACTACTTTCCATAATGACAAGGCTACCATTCATTGGAGTAACAAAAATCTCTACAACAAACTACCTTCCATAATGACAAGGCTACCATCCATTGGAGTAACAAAAATCACGACAACAGACTACCTTCCATAATGACAAGGTTATCATCCATTGGAGTAACAAAAATCCTGACAACAGACTACGTTCGATAATGACAAGGCTACCATCCATTAGAGTAACAAAATTCTCGACAACAGACTACCTTCCATATTGACAAGGCTACAATCCATTGGAGTAACAAAAATCTGGACAACAGACTACCTTCCATAATGACAAGGCTACCATCCATTGGAGTAACAAAAATCTCGATAACATACTACTTTCCATAATGACAAGGCTACCATTCATTGGAGTAACAAAAATCTCTACAACAGACTACCTTCCATAATGACAAGGCTACCATCCATTAGAGTAACAAAAATATTGACAACAGGCTACGTTCGATAATGACAAGGCTACCATCCATTAGAGTAACAAAATTCTCGAAAACAGACTACCTTCCATAATGACAAGGCTACCATCCATTAGAGTAACAAAAATCTTGACAACAGACTACCTTCCATAATGACAAGGCTACCATCCATTGGAGTAAAAAAATATCAACAAGTGACTACCTTCAATAATGACAAGGCTATCATCCATTGGAGTAACAAAAATCTTGACAATAGACTACCTTCCATAATAATAAGGATATCATCCATTGGAGTAACAAAAATCTCGACAATAGACTACCTTCTCTAATTACAAGGCTACTATCCATTGGAGTAACAAAAATCTGGACAACAGACTACCTTCCAAAATAACAAGGCAACCATACATTGTAATAACAAAAATCTCGACAATAGTGTACCTTCCATAATGACAAGGCTACCATCCGTTGGAGTAACAAAAATATCGACAACAGACTACGTTCCATAATGACAAGGCTACCATCCATTGTAGTAACAAAAATCTCGGCAGCAGACTACCTTCCATAATGACAAGGCTACCATCCATTGGAGTAACAAAAATATCGACAACAGACTACATTCCATAATGATAAGGCTACCATCCATTGGAGTAACCAAAATCTCGACAACATACTACTTTCCATAATGACAAGGCTACCATTCATTGGAGTAACAAAAATATCGACAACAAACTACCTTCCATAATGATAAGGCTACCATTCATTGGAGTAACCAAAATCTCGACAACATACTACTTTCCATAATGACAAGGCTACCATTCATTGGAGTAACAAAAATCTCTACAACAAACTACCTTCCATAATGACAAGGCTACCATCCATTGGAGTAACAAAAATCTCGACAACAGACTACCTTCCATAATGACAAGGTTATCATCCATTGGAGTAACAAAAATCCTGACAACAGACTACGTTCGATAATGACAAGGCTACCATCCATTAGAGTAACAAAATTCTCGACAACAGACTACCTTCCATAATGACAAGGCTACAATCCATTGGAGTAACAAAAATCTGGACAACAGACTACCTTCCATAATGACAAGGCTACCATCCATTGGAGTAACAAAAATCTCGATAACATACTACTTTCCATAATGACAAGGCTATCATTCATTGGAGTAACAAAAATCTCTACAACAGACTACCTTCCATAATGACAAGGCTACCATCCATTAGAGTAACAAAAATATTGACAACAGGCTACGTTCGATAATGACAAGGCTACCATTCATTGTAGTAACAAATATCTAGGCAGCAGACTACCTTCCATAATGATAAGGCTATCATCCATTGGAGTAAAAAAATATCAACAAGTGACTACCTTCAATAATGAAAAGGCTACCATCCGTTGGAGTAGCGAAAATCTCGACAATAGAGTACCTTCCATAATAACAAGGCTATCATCCATTGGAGTAACAAAAATCTCGACAATAGACTACCTTGTATAATGACAAGGCTACTATCCATTGGAGTAACAAAAATCTGGACAACAGACTACCTTCCAAAATAACAAGGCTACCATACATTGTAATAACCAAAATCTCGAAAATAGACTACCTTCCATAATGACAAGGCTACTATCCGTTGGAGTAACAAAAATATCGACAACAGACTACGTTCCATAATGACAACGCTACCATCCATTAGAGTAACAAAAATATCGACAACAGACTACCTTCCATAATGACAAACCTACCATCCATTGGAGTAACAAAAATCTCTACAACAGACTACCTTCCATAATGACAAGGCTACCATCCATTTGAGTAACAAAAATATCGAGACCAGACTACGTTCGATAATGCCAAGGCTACCATCCATTAGATTAATAAAAATCTCGACAACATACTACTTTCCATAATGACAAGTCTTCCAATCAATAGAATAACAAAAATCTCAACAACATACTACCTTCCATAATGACTAGGCTACCATCCATTGGATTAACAAAGATATCGACAACAGACCACATTTCATAATGACAAGGCTACCATTCATTAGAGTAACAAAAATCTCGACAACAGACTACCTTCCATAATAACAAGGATACCATCCGTCGGAGTAAAAAAAATAACAACAACAGACTACCTTCCATAATAACAAGGCTACAATCCATTGGAGTAACGAAAATATCGATAACATACTACCTTCTATAATGACTAGGCTACCATCCATTGGAGTAACCAAGATATCGACAACAAACTACCTTCCATAATGACAAGGCTATAATACATTATAATAATAAAATTCTCGACAATAGACTAACTTCAATAATGACAAGGCTACCATCCGTTGGAGTAACAAATATATTTACAACAGACTACGTTCCATAATGACAAGGCTACCATCCGTTAGAGTAATAAAAATCTTGACAACATACACCCTTCCATAATGACAAACCTACCATCCATTGGAGTAACAAAATTCTCGACAACAGACTACCTTCCATAATGACAAGGCTACCATTCATTAGAGTAACAAATATCTTGACAACAGACTACCTTCCATAATGACAAGGCTAGCATCCATTGGAGTAACAAAAATCTCGACAACAGACTACCTTTCATAATAACAAGGCTATAATCCATTGGAGTAACAAAAATATCGATAACAGACTACCTTCCATAATGACTAGGCTACCATCCATTGGAGTAACAAAGACATCGACAATAGACTACCTTCCAAAATAACAAGGCTACCACACATTGTAATAACAAAAATCTCGACAATAGACTACCCTCAACAATGACAAGGCTACCATCCGTTGGAGTAACAAAAATATCGACAACAGACTACGTTCCATAATGACAACGCTATCGTCCATTAGAGTAACAAAAATCTCGACAACATACTACCTTCCATAATGACTAACCTACCATTCATTGGAGTAACAAAAATTTCTACAACAGACTACCTTCCATAATGACACGGCTACCATCCATTTGAGTAACAAAAATATCGAGAACAGACTACGTTCGATAATGCCAAGGCTACCATCCATTAGATTAACAAAAATCTCGACAACATACTACTTTCCATAATGACAAGGCTACCAATCAATAGAGTAACAAAAATTTCGACAACATACTACTTTCCATATTGACAAGGCTACCATCCATTGGAGGAAAAAATATATCAACAACAGACTCCCTTCAATAATGACAAGGATACCATCCATTGGAGTAACAAAAATCTCGACAACAGACTACTTTCCATAATGACAAGGCTACCATTCATTGGAGTAAAAAAAATCTCTACAACAGACTACCTTCCATAATGACAAGGCTACCATCCATTAGAGTAACAAAAATATTGACAATAGACTACGTTCGATAATGACAAGGCTAGCATCCATTAGAGTAACAAAAATATCGATAACAGACTACCTTCCATAATGACAAGGCTATAATACATTGTAATAACAAAATTCTCGAAAACAGACTACATTCCATAATGACAAGGCTACCATCCATTAGAGTAATAAAAATCTCGACAACATACTACCTTCCATAATGACAAACCTACCATCCATTAGAGTAAAAAAAATCTCAACAACATACTACCTTCCATAATGACTAGGCTACCATCCATTGGAGTAACAAAGATATCGACAACAGACCACATTCCATAATGACAAGGCTACCATACATTATAGTAACATAAATCTTGACAACAGACTACCTTCCATAATAAAAAGGATACCATCCGTCGGAGTAAAAAAAATAACAACAACAGACTACCATCCATAATAATAAGGCTACAATCCATTGGAGTAACAAAGATATCGATAACAGACTACCTTTCATAATGACAAGGCTACCATCCATTGTAGTAACAAAAATCTCGGCAACAGACTACCTTCCATAATGATAAGGCTATCATCCATTGGAGTAACAAAAATCTTGACAACAAACTACCTTCCATAACGACAAGGCTACCATCCATTAGAGTAACAAAAATATCTACAAGAGACTATGTTCCATAATGACAAGGCTACCATCCATTAGAGTAACAAAAATCTTGACAACAGACTACCTTCCATAATGACAAGGCTACCATCCATTGGAGTAAAAAAATATCAACAAGTGACTACCTTCAATAATGACAAGGCTATCATCCATTGGAGTAACAAAAATCTTGACAATAGACTACCTTCCATAATAATAAGGATATCATCCATTGGAGTAACAAAAATCTCGACAATAGACTACCTTCTCTAATGACAAGGCTACTATCCATTGGAGTAACAAAAATCTGGACAACAGACTACCTTCCAAAATAACAAGGCAACCATACATTGTAATAACAAAAATCTCGACAATAGTGTACCTTCCATAATGACACGGCTACCATCCGTTGGAGTAACAAAAATATCGACAACAGACTACGTTCCATAATGACAAGGCTACCATCCATTGTAGTAACAAAAATCTCGGCAGCAGACTACCTTCCATAATGACAAGGCTACCATCCATTGGAGTAACAAAAATATCGACAACAGACTACATTCCATAATGATAAGGCTACCATCCATTGGAGTAACCAAAATCTCGACAACATACTACTTTCCATAATGACAAGGCTACCATTCATTGGAGTAACAAAAATATCGACAACAAACTACCTTCCATAATGATAAGGCTACCATCCATTGGAGTAACCAAAATCTCGACAACATACTACTTTCCATAATGACAAGGCTACCATTCATTGGAGTAACAAAAATCTCTACAACAAACTACCTTCCATAATGACAAGGCTACCATCCATTGGAGTAACAAAAATCTCGACAACAGACTACCTTCCATAATGACAAGGTTATCATCCATTGGAGTAACAAAAATCCTGACAACAGACTACGTTCGATAATGACAAGGCTACCATCCATTAGAGTAACAAAATTCTCGACAACAGACTACCTTCCATAATGACAAGGCTACAATCCATTGGAGTAACAAAAATCTGGACAATAGACTACCTTCCATAATGACAAGGCTACCATCCATTGGAGTAACAAAAATCTCGATAACATACTACTTTCCATAATGACAAGGCTACCATTCATTGGAGTAACAAAAATCTCTACAACAGACTACCTTCCATAATGACAAGGCTACCATCCATTAGAGTAACAAAAATATTGACAACAGGCTACGTTCGATAATGACAAGGCTACCATTCATTGTAGTAACAAATATCTAGGCAGCAGACTACCTTCCATAATGATAAGGCTATCATCCATTGGAGTAAAAAAATATCAACAAGTGACTACCTTCAATAATGAAAAGGCTACCATCCGTTGGAGTAGCAAAAATCTCGACAATAGAGTACCTTCCATAATAACAAGGCTATCATCCATTGGAGTAACAAAAATCTCGACAATAGACTACCTTGTATAATGACAAGGCTACTATCCATTGGAGTAACAAAAATCTGGACAACAGACTACCTTCCAAAATAACAAGGCTACCATACATTGTAATAACCAAAATCTCGAAAATAGACTACCTTCCATAATGACAAGGCTACTATCCGTTGGAGTAACAAAAATATCGACAACAGACTACGTTCCATAATGACAACGCTACCATCCATTAGAGTAACAAAAATATCGACAACAGACTACCTTCCATAATGACAAACCTACCATCCATTGGAGTAACAAAAATCTCTACAACAGACTACCTTCCATAATGACAAGGCTACCATCCATTTGAGTAACAAAAATATCGAGACCAGACTACGTTCGATAATGCCAAGGCTACCATCCATTAGATTAATAAAAATCTCGACAACATACTACTTTCCATAATGACAAGTCTTCCAATCAATAGAATAACAAAAATCTCAACAACATACTACCTTCCATAATGATTAGGCTACCATCCATTGGATTAACAAAGATATCGACAACAGACCACATTTCATAATGACAAGGCTACCATTCATTAGAGTAACAAAAATCTCGACAACAGACTACCTTCCATAATAACAAGGATACCATCCGTCGGAGTAAAAAAAATAACAACAACAGACTACCTTCCATAATAACAAGGCTACAATCCATTGGAGTAACGAAAATATCGATAACATACTACCTTCTATAATGACTAGGCTACCATCCATTGGAGTAACCAAGATATCGACAACAAACTACCTTCCATAATGACAAGGCTATAATACATTATAATAATAAAATTCTCGACAATAGACTAACTTCAATAATGACAAGGCTACCATCCGTTGGAGTAACAAATATATTTACAACAGACTACGTTCCATAATGACAAGGCTACCATCCGTTAGAGTAATAAAAATCTTGACAACATACACCCTTCCATAATGACAAACCTACCATCCATTGGAGTAACAAAATTCTCGACAACAGACTACCTTCCATAATGACAAGGCTACCATTCATTAGAGTAACAAATATCTTGACAACAGACTACCTTCCATAATGACAAGGCTAGCATCCATTGGAGTAACAAAAATCTCGACAACAGACTACCTTTCATAATAACAAGGCTATAATCCATTGGAGTAACAAAAATATCGATAACAAACTACCTTCCATAATGACTAGGCTACCATCCATTGGAGTAACAAAGACATCGACAATAGACTACCTTCCAAAATAACAAGGCTACCACACATTGTAATAACAAAAATCTCGACAATAGACTACCCTCAACAATGACAAGGCTACCATCCGTTGGAGTAACAAAAATATCGACAACAAACTACGTTCCATAATGACAACGCTATCGTCCATTAGAGTAAAAAAAATCTCGACAACATACTACCTTCCATAATGACTAACCTACCATTCATTGGAGTAACAAAAATTTCTACAACAGACTACCTTCCATAATGACACGGCTACCATCCATTTGAGTAACAAAAATATCGAGAACAGACTACGTTCGATAATGCCAAGGCTACCATCCATTAGATTAACAAAAATCTCGACAACATACTACTTTCCATAATGACAAGGCTACCAATCAATAGAGTAACAAAAATTTCGACAACAGACTACTTTCCATATTGACAAGGCTACCATCCATTGGAGGAAAAAATATATCAACAACAGACTCCCTTCAATAATGACAAGGATACCATCCATTGGAGTAACAAAAATCTCGACAACAGACTACTTTCCATAATGACAAGGCTACCATTCATTGGAGTAAAAAAAATCTCTACAACAGACTACCTTCCATAATGACAAGGCTACCATCCATTAGAGTAACAAAAATATTGACAATAGACTACGTTCGATAATGACAAGGCTAGCATCCATTAGAGTAACAAAAATATCGATAACAGACTACCTTCCATAATGACAAGGCTATAATACATTGTAATAACAAAATTCTCGAAAACAGACTACATTCCATAATGACAAGGCTACCATCCATTAGAGTAATAAAAATCTCGACAACATACTACCTTCCATAATGACAAACCTACCATCCATTAGAGTAAAAAAAATCTCAACAACATACTACCTTCCATAATGACTAGGCTACCATCCATTGGAGTAACAAAGATATCGACAACAGACCACATTCCATAATGACAAGGCTACCATACATTATAGTAACATAAATCTTGACAACAGACTACCTTCCATAATAACAAGGATACCATCCGTCGGAGTAAAAAAAATAACAACAACAGACTACCATCCATAATAATAAGGCTACAATCCATTGGAGTAACAAAGATATCGATAACAGACTACCTTTCATAATGACAAGGCTACCATCCATTGTAGTAACAAAAATCTCGGCAACAGACTACCTTCCATAATGATAAGGCTATCATCCATTGGAGTAACAAAAATCTTGACAACAAACTACCTTCCATAACGACAAGGCTACCATCCATTAGAGTAACAAAAATATCTACAAGAGACTATGTTCCATAATGACAAGGCTACCATCCATTAGAGTAACAAAAATCTTGACAACAGACTACCTTCCATAATGACAAGGCTACCATCCATTGGAGTAAAAAAATATCAACAAGTGACTACCTTCAATAATGACAAGGCTATCATCCATTGGAGTAACAAAAATCTTGACAATAGACTACCTTCCATAATAATAAGGATATCATCCATTGGAGTAACAAAAATCTCGACAATAGACTACCTTCTCTAATGACAAGGCTACTATCCATTGGAGTAACAAAAATCTGGACAACAGACTACCTTCCAAAATAACAAGGCAACCATACATTGTAATAACAAAAATCTCGACAATAGTGTACCTTCCATAATGACACGGCTACCATCCGTTGGAGTAACAAAAATATCGACAACAGACTACGTTCCATAATGACAAGGCTACCATCCATTGTAGTAACAAAAATCTCGGCAGCAGACTACCTTCCATAATGACAAGGCTACCATCCATTGGAGTAACAAAAATATCGACAACAGACTACATTCCATAATGATAAGGCTACCATCCATTGGAGTAACCAAAATCTCGACAACATACTACTTTCCATAATGACAAGGCTACCATTCATTGGAGTAACAAAAATATCGACAACAAACTACCTTCCATAATGATAAGTCTACCATCCATTGGAGTAACCAAAATCTCGACAACATACTACTTTCCATAATGACAAGGCTACCATTCATTGGAGTAACAAAAATCTCTACAACAAACTACCTTCCATAATGACAAGGCTACCATCCATTGGAGTAACAAAAATCTCGACAACAGACTACCTTCCATAATGACAAGGTTATCATCCATTGGAGTAACAAAAATCCTGACAACAGACTACGTTCGATAATGACAAGGCTACCATCCATTAGAGTAACAAAATTCTCGACAACAGACTACCTTCCATAATGACAAGGCTACAATCCATTGGAGTAACAAAAATCTGGACAATAGACTACCTTCCATAATGACAAGGCTACCATCCATTGGAGTAACAAAAATCTCGATAACATACTACTTTCCATAATGACAAGGCTACCATTCATTGGAGTAACAAAAATCTCTACAACAGACTACCTTCCATAATGACAAGGCTACCATCCATTAGAGTAACAAAAATATTGACAACAGGCTACGTTCGATAATGACAAGGCTACCATTCATTGTAGTAACAAATATCTAGGCAGCAGACTACCTTCCATAATGATAAGGCTATCATCCATTGGAGTAAAAAAATATCAACAAGTGACTACCTTCAATAATGAAAAGGCTACCATCCGTTGGAGTAGCAAAAATCTCGACAATAGAGTACCTTCCATAATAACAAGGCTATCATCCATTGGAGTAACAAAATTCTCGACAATAGACTACCTTGTATAATGACAAGGCTACTATCCATTGGAGTAACAAAAATCTGGACAACAGACTACCTTCCAAAATAACAAGGCTACCATACATTGTAATAACCAAAATCTCGAAAATAGACTACCTTCCATAATGACAAGGCTACTATCCGTTGGAGTAACAAAAATATCGACAACAGACTACGTTCCATAATGACAATGCTACCATCCATTAGAGTAACAAAAATATCGACAACAGACTACCTTCCATAATGACAAACCTACCATCCATTGGAGTAACAAAAATCTCTACAACAGACTACCTTCCATAATGACAAGGCTACCATCCATTTGAGTAACAAAAATATCGAGACCAGACTACGTTCGATAATGCCAAGGCTACCATCCATTAGATTAATAAAAATCTCGACAACATACTACTTTCCATAATGACAAGTCTTCCAATCAATAGAATAACAAAAATCTCAACAACATACTACCTTCCATAATGACTAGGCTACCATCCATTGGATTAACAAAGATATCGACAACAGACCACATTTCATAATGACAAGGCTACCATTCATTAGAGTAACAAAAATCTCGACAACAGACTACCTTCCATAATAACAAGGATACCATCCGTCGGAGTAAAAAAAATAACAACAACAGACTACCTTCCATAATAACAAGGCTACAATCCATTGGAGTAACGAAAATATCGATAACATACTACCTTCTATAATGACTAGGCTACCATTCATTGGAGTAACCAAGATATCGACAACAAACTACCTTCCATAATGACAAGGCTATAATACATTGTAATAATAAAATTCTCGACAATAGACTAACTTCAATAATGACAAGGCTACCATCCGTTGGAGTAACAAATATATTTACAACAGACTACGTTCCATAATGACAAGGCTACCATCCATTAGAGTAATAAAAATCTTGACAACATACACCCTTCCATAATGACAAACCTACCATCCATTGGAGTAACAAAATTCTCGACAACAGACTACCTTCCATAATGACAAGGCTACCATTCATTAGAGTAACAAATATCTTGACAACAGACTACCTTCCATAATGACAAGGCTAGCATCCATTGGAGTAACAAAAATCTCGACAACAGACTACCTTTCATAATAACAAGGCTATAATCCATTGGAGTAACAAAAATATCGATAACAGACTACCTTCCATAATGACTAGGCTACCATCCATTGGAGTAACAAAGACATCGACAATAGACTACCTTCCAAAATAACAAGGCTACCACACATTGTAATAACAAAAATCTCGACAATAGACTACCCTCAACAATGACAAGGCTACCATCCGTTGGAGTAACAAAAATATCGACAACAGACTACGTTCCATAATGACAACGCTATCGTCCATTAGAATAACAAAAATCTCGACAACATACTACCTTCCATAATGACTAACCTACCATTCATTGGAGTAACAAAAATTTCTACAACAGACTACCTTCCATAATGACACGGCTACCATCCATTTGAGTAACAAAAATATCGAGAACAGACTACGTTCGATAATGCCAAGGCTACCATCCATTAGATTAACAAAAATCTCGACAACATACTACTTTCTATAATGACAAGGCTACCAATCAATAGAGTAACAAAAATCTCGACAACAGACTACTTTCACTATTGACAAGGCTACCATCCATTGGAGGAAAAAATATATCAACAACAGACTCCCTTCAATAATGACAAGGATACCATCCATTGGAGTAACAAAAATCTCGACAACAGACTACTTTCCATAATGACAAGGCTACCATTCATTGGAGTAAAAAAAATCTCTACAACAGACTACCTTCCATAATGACAAGGCTACCATCCATTAGAGTAACAAAAATATTGACAATAGACTACGTTCGATAATGACAAGGCTAGCATCCATTAGAGTAACAAAAATATCGATAACAGACTACCTTCCATAATGACAAGGCTATAATACATTGTAATAACAAAATTCTCGAAAACAGACTACATTCCATAATGACAAGGCTACCATCCATTAGAGTAATAAAAATCTCGACAACATACTACATTCCATAATGACAAACCTACCATCCATTGGAGTAACAAAGATATCGACAACAGACCACATTCCATAATGACAAGGCTACCATACATTATAGTAACATAAATCTTGACAACAGACTACCTTCCATAATAACAAGGATACCATCCGTCGGAGTAAAAAAAATAACAACAACAGACTACCATCCATAATAATAAGGCTACAATCCATTGGAGTAACAAAGATACCGATAACAGACTACCTTTCATAATGACAAGGCTACCATCCATTCTAGTAACAAAAATCTCGGCAACAGACTACCTTCCATAATGATAAGGCTATCATCCATTGGAGTAACAAAAATCTTGACAACAAACTACCTTCCATAACGACAAGGCTACCATCCATTAGAGTAACAAAAATATCTACAAGAGACTATGTTCCATAATGACAAGGCTACCATCCATTGGAGTAACAAAAATCTCGACAATAGACTACCTTCCATAATGACAAGGCTACCATCCATTGGAGTAACAAAAATCTCGACAACAGACTACGTTCGATAATGAAAAGGCTACCATCTATTAGAGTAACAAAATTCTCGACAACAGACTACCTTCCATAATGACAAGGCTACCATCCAATGGAGTAACAAAAATCTCGACAACAGACTACCTTCCATAATGACAAGGCTACCATCCATCGGAGTAACAAAAATCTCGATAACATACTACTTTCCATAATGACAAGGCTACCATTCATTGGAGTAACAAAAATCTCTACAACAGACTACCTTCAATAATGACAAGGCTACCATCCATTAGAGTAACAAAAATATTGACAACAGGCTACGTTCGATAATGACAAGGCTACCATCCATTAGAGTAACAAAATTCTCGACAACAGACTACCTTCCATAATGACAAGGCTACCATCCATTAGAGTAACAAAAATCATGACAACAGACTACCTTCCATGATGACAAGGCTACCATCCATTGGAGTAAAAAAATATCAACAAGTGACTACCTTCAATAATGAAAAGGCTACCATCCGTTGGAGTAGCAAAAATCTCGACAATAGACTACCTTCCATAATAACAAGGCTATCATCCATTGGAGTAACAAAAATCTCGACAATAGACTACCTTGTATAATGACAAGGCTACTATCCATTGGAGTAACAAAAATCTGGACAACAGACTACCTTCCAAAATAACAAGGCTACCATACATTGTAATAACCAAAATCTCGAAAATAGACTACCTTCCATAATGACAAGGCTACCATCCGTTGGAGTAACAAAAATATCGAAAACAGACTACGTTCCATAATGACAACGCTACCATCCATTAGAGTAATAAAAATATCGACAACAGACTACCATCCATAATGACAAACCTACCATCCATTGGAGTAACAAAAATCTCTACAACAGACTACCTTCCATAATGACAAGGCTACCATCCATTTGAGTAACAAAAATATCGAGACCAGACTACATTCGATAATGCCAAGGCTACCATCCATTAGATTAATAAAAATCTCGACAACATACTACTTTCTATAATGACAAGTCTTCAAATCAATAGAGTAACAAAAATCTCAACAAAATACTACCTTCCATAATGACTAGGCTACCATCCATTGGATTAACAAAGATATCGACAACAGACCACATTCCATAATGACAAGGCTACCATACATTATAGTAAAATAAATCTTGACAACAGACTACCTTCCATGATAACAAGGATACCATCCGTCGGAGTAAAAAAAATAACAACAACAGACTACCTTCCATAATAACAAGGATACCATCCGTCGGAGTAAAAAAAATAACAACAACAGACTACCTTCCATAATAATAAGGCTACAATCCATTGGAGTAACAAAGATATCGATAACAGACTACCTTTCATAATGACAAGGCTATAATACATTGTAATAACAAAATTCTCGACAACAGACTACCCTCCATAATGACAAGGCTACCATCCATTGTAGTAACAAAAATCTCGGCAACAGACTACCTTCCATAATGATAAGGCTATCATCCATTGGAGTAACAAAAATCTCGACAACAAACTACCTTCCATAATGACAAGGCTACCATCCATTAGAGTAACAAAAATATCTACAAGAGACTATGTTCCATAATGACAAGGCTACCATCCATTGGAGTAACAAAAATCTCGACAACAGATTACCTTCCATAATGACAAGGCTACCATCCATTGGAGTAACAAAAATCTCGACAACAGACTACCTTCCATAATGACAAGGCTACCATCCATTGTAGTAACAAAAATCTCAGCAACAGACTACCTTCCATAATGATAAGGTTATCATCCATTGGAGTAACAAAAATATCGACAACAGACTACGTTCCATAATGACAAGGCTACCATCCATTAGAGTAACAAAATTATCGACAACAGACTACCTTCCATAATGACAAGGCTACCATCCATTGGAGTAACAAAAATCTCGACAACAGACTACCTTCCATAATGACAAGGTTATCATCCATTGGAGTAACAAAAATCTCGACAACGGACTACGTTCGATAATGACAAGGCTACCATCTATTAGAGTAACAAAATTCTCGACAACAGACTACCTTCCATAATGACAAGGCTACCATCCAATGGAGTAACAAAAATCTGGACAACAGACTACCTTCCATAATGACAAGGCTACCATCCATCGGAGTAACAAAAATCTCGATAACATACTACTTTCCATAATGACAAGGCTACCATTCATTGGAGTAACAAAAATCTCTACAACAGACTACCTTCCGTAATGACAAGGCTACCATCCATTAGAGTAACAAAAATATTGACAACAGGCTACGTTCGATAATGACAAGGCTACCATCCATTAGAGTAACAAAATTCTCGACAACAGACTACCTTCCATAATGACAAGGCTACCATCCATTAGAGTAACAAAAATCATGACAACAGACTACCTTCCATAATGACAAGGCTACCATCCATTGGAGTAAAAAAATATCAACAAGTGACTACCTTCAATAATGACAAGGCTACCATCCGTTGGAGTAGCAAAAAATCTCGACAATAGACTACCTTCCATAATGACATGGCTACTATCCATTGGAGTAACAAAAATCTGGACAACAGACTACCTTCCAAAATAACAAGGCTACCATACATTGTAATAACCAAAATCTCGAAAATAGACTACCTTCCATAATGACAAGGCTACCATCCGTTGGAGTAACAAAAATATCGACAACAAACTACGTTCCATAATGACAACGCTACCATCCATTGGAGTAACAAAAATCTCTACAACAGACTACCTTTCATAATGACAAGGCTACCATCCATTTGAGTAACAAAAATATCGAGACCAGACTACGTTTGATAATGCCAAGGCTACCATCCATTAGATTAATAAAAATCACGAAAACATACTACTTTCCATAATGACAAGTCTTCCAATCAATAGAGTAACAAAAATCTCGACAACAGACTACCTTCCATAATGACAAGGCTACCATCCATTGGAGGAAAAAATATATCAACAAGAGACTACCTTCAATAATGAAAAGGATACCATCCATTGGAGTAACAAATATCTCAACAACAGACTACCTTCCATAATGACAAGGCTACCATCCATTGTAGTAACAAAAATCTCGGCAACAGACTACCTTCCATAATGATAAGGCTATCATCCATTGGAGTAACAAAAATCTCGACAATAGACTACCTTCCATAATGACCAGGCTACCATCCATTGGAGTAACAAAAATCTCGACAACAGACTACATTCCATAATGACAAGGCTACCATCCTTTGGAGTAACAAAAATCTCGACAACAGACTACTTTCCATAATGACAAGGCTACCATCCTTTGGAGTAACAAAAATCTCGACAACAGACTACTTTCCATAATGACAAGGCTACCATTCATTGGAGTAAAAAAAATCTCTACAACAAACTACCTTCCATAATGATAAGGCTACCATCCATTAGAGTAACAAAAATATTGACAACAGACTACGTTCGATAATGACAAGGCTAGCATCCATTAGAGTAACAAAAATATCGACAACAGACTACCTTCCATAATAACAAGGCTACCATCCGTCGGAGTAAAAAAAATAACAACAACAAACTACCTACCATAATAACAAGGCTATAATCCATTAAAGTAACAAAAATATGGATAACATACTACCTTCCATAATGACTACGCTACCATGCATTGGAGTAACAAAGATATCGACAACAGACTACCTTCCATAATGACAAGGCTATAATACATTGTAATAACAAAATTCTCGACAACAGACTACCTTCCATAATGACAAGGCTACCATCCATTGGAGTAACAAATATATCGACAACAGACTACGTTCCATAATGACAAGGCTACCATCCATTAGAGTAATAAAAATCTCGACAACATAATACCTTCCATAATGACAAACCTACCATCCATTGAAGTAACAAAAATCTCTACAACAAACTACCTTCCATAATGATAAGGCTATCATCCATTGGAGTAACAAAAATCTCGGCAACAGACTAACTTTCATAATGATAAGGTTATCATCCATTGGAGTAACAAAAATCTCGACAACAGACTACGTTCGATAATGACAAGGCTACCATCCATTGGAGTAACAAAATTCTCGACAATAGACTACCTTCCATAATGACAAGGCTACCATCCATTGGAGTAACAAAAATCTCGACAACAGACTACCTTCCATAATGACAAGGCTACCATCCATTGGAGTAACAAAAATCTCGATAACAGACTACTTTCCATAATGATAAGGCTACCATTCATTGGAGTAACAAAAATCACTACAACAGACTACCTTCCATAATGAGAAGGCTACCATCCATTAGAGTAACAAAAATATTGACAACAGACTACGTTCGATAATGTCAAGGCTACCATCCGTTAGAGTAACAAAATTCTCGACAACAGACTACCTTCCATAATGACAAGGCTACCATCCATTAGAGTAACAAAAATCTTGACAACAGACTACCTTCCATAATGACAAGGCTACCATCCATTGGAGTAAAAAAATATCAACAAGTGACTACCTTCAATAATGACAAGGCTACCATCCGTTGGAGTAACAAAAATCTCGACAACAGACTACCTTCCATAATAACAAGGCTATCATCCATTGGAGTAACAAAAATATCGACAATAGACTACCTTCTATAATGACAAGGCTATTATCCATTGGAGTAACAAAAATATGGAAAACAGACTACCTTCCAAAATAACAAGGCTACCATACATTGTAATAACAAAAATCTCGACAATAGACTACCTTCCATAATGACAAGGCTACCATCTGTTGGAGTAACAAAAATATTGACAACAGACTACGTTCCATAATGACAACGCTACCATCCATTAGAGTAACAAAAATCTCGACAATAGACTACCTTCCATAATGCCAAGGGTACCATCCATTAGTTTAACAAATATCTCGACAACATACTACTTTCCATAATTACAAGGCTACCAATCAATAGAGTAACAAAAATCTCGACAATAGACTACCTTCCATAATGACAAGGCTACCATCCATTGGAGAAAAAAATATATCAACAAGAGACTACCTTCAATAATGACAAGGATACCATCCATTGGAGTAACAAAAATCTCGACAACAGATTACCTTCCATAATGACAAGGATACCATCCATTGTAGTAACAAAAATCTCGGCAACAAACTACCTTCCATAATGATAAGACTATCATCCAATGGAGTAACAATAATCTCGACAACAGGCTACCTTCCATAATGACAAGGCTACCATCCATTGGAGTAACAAAAATCTCGACAACAGACTACCTTCCATAATGACAAGGCTACCATCCATTGGAGTAACAAAAATCTTGATAACAGACTACTTTCCATAATGACAAGGCTACCATTCATTGGAGTAACAAAAATCTCTACAACGGACTACCTTCCATAATGAGAAGGCTACCATCCATTAGAGTAACAAAAATATTGACAACAGACTACGTTCGATAATGTCAAGGCCACCATCCGTTAGAGTAACAAAATTCTCGACAACAGACTACCTTCCATAATGACAAGGCTACCATCCATTGGAGTAAAAAAATATCAACAAGTGACTACCTTCAATAATAACAAGGCTACCATCCGTTGGAGTAACAAAATTCTCGACAACAGACTACCTTCCATAATGACAAGGCTACCATCCATTAGAGTAACAAAAATCTTGACAATAGACTACCTTCCATAATGACAAGGCTACCATCCATTGGAGTAAAAAAATATCAACAAGTGACTACCTTCCATAATGACAAGGCTACCATCTGATGGAGTAACAAAAATATCGACAACAGACTACGTTCCATAATGACAACGCTACCATCCATTAGAGTAACAAAAATCTCGACAATAGACTACCTTCCATAATGACAAACCTACCATCCATTTGAGTAACAAAAATATCGAGACCAGACTACGTTCGATAATGCCAAGGGTACCATCCATTAGCTTAACAAAAATCTCGACAACATACTACTTTCCATAATTACAAGGCTACCAATCAATAGAGTAACAAAAATCTCGACAACAGACTACCTTCCATAATGACAAGGCTACCATCCATTGGAGAAAAAAATATATCAACAAGAGACTACCTTCAATAATGACAAGGATACCATCCATTGGAGTAACAAAAATCTCGACAACAGATTACCTTCCATAATGACAAGGATACCATCCATTGTAGTAACAAAAATCTCGGCAACAAACTACCTTCCATAATGATAAGACTATCATCCAATGGAGTAACAATAACCTCGACAACAGACTACCTTCCATAATGACAAGGCTACCATCCATTGGAGTAACAAAAATCTCGACAATAGACTACCTTCCATAATGACAAGGCTACCATCCATTGGAGTAACAAAAATATTGACAACAGACTGCATTCCATAATGACAAGGCTACCATCCATTGGAGTAACAAAAATATCGACAACAAACTACCTTCAATAATAACAAGGCTACCATCCGTCGGAGTAAAAAAAATAACAACAACAGACTACCTTCCATAATAACAAGGCTACAATCCATTTGAGTAACAAAAATATCGATAACAGACTACCTTCCATAATGACTAGGCTACCATCCATTGGAGTAACAAAGATATCGACAACAGACTACCTTCCATAATGACAAGGCTATAATACATTGTAATAAGAAAATTCTCGACAACAGACTACCTTCCATAATGACAAGGCTACCATCCGTTGGAGTAACAAATATATCGACAACAGACTACGTTCCATAATGACAACGCTACCATCCATTAGAGTAATACAAATCTCGACAACATACTACCTTCCATAATGACAAACCTACCATTCATTAGAGTAACAAAAATCTCTACAACAGACTACCTTCCATAATAACAAGGCTACCATCCATTAGAGGAAAAAATATATCAACAAGAGACTACCTTGAATAATGACAAGGATACCATCCATTGGAGTAACAAAAATCTCGACAACAGACTATCTTCCATAATAACAAGTCTACCCTCCAATAGAGTAAAAAAAATCTCGATAACATACTACCTTCCATAATGACTAGGCTACCATCCATTGGAGTAACAAAGATATCGACAACAGACCACCTTCAATAATGACAAGGCTACCATACATTGTAGTAACAAAAATCTCGACAACAGACTACCTTCCATAATAACAAGGCTACCATCCGTCATAGTAAAAAAATAACAACAACAGACTACCTTCCATAATAACAAGGCTACAATCCATTGGAGTAACAAAAATATCGATAACAGACTATCTTCCATAATGACTAGGCTACCATCCATTGGAGTAACAAAGATATCGACAACAGACTACCATCCATAATGACAAGGCTATAATACATTGTAATATCAAAATTCTCGACAACAGACTACCTTCCATAATGACAAGGCTACCATCCATTGTAGTAACAAAAATCTCGGCAACAGACTACCTTTCATAATGATAAGGCTATCATCCATTGGAGTAACAAAAATCTCCACAACAGACTACCTTCCATAATGACAAGGCTACCATCCATTGGAGTAACAAAAATATCTACAAGAGACTATGTTCCATAATGACAAGGCTACCATCCATTGGGGTAACAAAACTCTCGACAACAGACTACCTTCCATAATGACAAGGCTACCATCCATTGGACTAACAAAAATCTCGGCAACAGACTACCTTCCATAATGACAAGGCTACCATCCATTGGAGTAACAAAAATCTCGACAACAGACTACGTTCGAATAATGACAAGGCTACCATCCATTAGAGTAAAAAAATTCTCGACAACAGACTACCTTCCATAATGACAAGGCTACCATCCATTAGAGTAACAAAAATCTTGACAACAAACTACCTTCCATAATGACAAGGCTACCATCCATTGGAGTAAAAAAACATCAACAAGTGACTACCTTCAATAATGACAAGGCTACCATCCATTGGAGTAACAAAAATCTCGACAACAGACTTCCTTCCATTATAACAAGGCTATCATCCATTGGAGTAACAAAAATCTCGACAATAGACTACCTTCAATAATGACAAGGCTAATATCCATTGGAGTAACAAAAATCTCGACAACAGACTACCTTCCATAATGACAAGGCTACCATCCATTGTAGTAACAAAAATCTCGGCAACAGACTACCTTCCATAATGAGAAGGCTATAATCCATTGGAGTAACAAAAATCTCGACAACAGACTATGTTCGAATAATGACAAGGCTACCATCCATTAGAGTAAAAAAATTGTCGACAACAGACTACCATCCATAATGACAAGGCTACCATCCGTTGGATTAACAAAAATATCGACAACAACCTACGTTCCATAATGACAACGCTACCATCCATTAGAGTAACAAAAATCTCGACAATAGACTACCTTCCATAATGACAAACCTATCATCCATTGGAGTAACAAAAATCTCTACAACAGACTACCTTCCATAATGACAAGTCTACCATCCATTTGAGTAACAAAAATATCGAGACCAGACTACGTTCAATAATGCCAAGGCTACGATCCATTAGATTAACAAAAATCTCGACAACATACTACTTTCAATAATGACAAGGCTACCAATCAATAGAGTAACAAAAATCTCGACAACAGACTATCTTCCATAATGACAAGGTTACCATCCATTGGAGGAAAAAATATATCAACAAGAGACTACCTTCAATAATGACAAGGATACCATCCATTGGAGTAACAAAAATCTCGACAACAGACTACCTTCTATAATGACAAGGCTACCATTCATTCTAGGAACAAAAATCTCGACAACAGACTACCTTCCATAATGATAAGGCTATCATCCATTGGAGTAACAAAAATCTCGACAACAAACTACCTTCCATAATGTCAAGGCTACCATCCATTGGAGTAACAAAAATCTCGACAACATACTAGCTTCCATAATGACAAGGCTACCATCCATTGGAGTAACAAAAATATCGACAACAGACTACATTCCATAATGACAAAGCTACCATCCATTGGAGTAACAAAAATCTCGAGAACAGACTACTTTCCATAATGAGAAGGCTACCATTCATTGGAGTAACAAAAATCTCTACAACAGACTACCTTCCATAACGACAAGGCTACCATCCATTAGAGTAACAAAAATATTGACAACAGACTACGTTCGATAATGACAAGGCTACCATCCATTAGAGTAACAAAAATCTCGACAATATACTACCTTCCATAATGACAAGGCTACCATCCATTAGAGTAACAAAAATCTTGACAACAGACTACCTTCCATAATGAAAAGGCTACCATCCATTGGAGGAAAAAATATATCAACAAGTGACTACCTTCAATAATGACAAGGCTACCATCCATTGGAGTAACAAAAATCTCGACAACATACTACCTTCCATAATAACAAGGCTACTATCCATTGGAGTAACAAAAATCTCGACAACATACTACCTTCCAAAATAACAAGGCTACCATACATTGTAATAACAAAAATCTCGACAATAGACTACCTTCCATAATGACAAGGCTACCATCCGTTGGAGTGACAAAAATATCGACAACAGACTATGTTCCATAATAACAAGGCTACCATCCATTAGAGTAACAAAAATATCGACAACAGACTATCTTCCATAATGATAAACCTACCATCCATTGGAGTAATAAAAATGTCTTCAACAGACTACCTTCCATAATGACAAGGCTACAATCCATTTGAGTAACAAAAATATCGAGAACAAACTACTTTCGATAATGCCAAGGCTACCATCCATTAGATTAACAAAAATCTCGACAACAGACTACCTTCCACAATGACAAGGCTACCATCCATTGGAGTAACAAAAATCTCGACAACAGACTACCTTCCATAATGACAAGGCTACCATCCATTGGAGGAAAAAATATATCAACAAGAGACTACCTTCAATAATGTAAAAAGATACCATCCATTGGAGTAACAAAAATCTCGACAACAGACTACCTTCCATAATAAAAAGGCTATCATCCATTAGAGTAACAAAAATCTCGACAACAGACTACCTTCCATAATGACTACGCTACCATCTGTTGGAGTAACAAAAATATCGACAACAAACTACGTTCCATAATGACAACGCTACCATCCATTAGAGTAACAAAAATCTCGACAGCAGACTACCTTCCATAATGACAAACCTACCATCCATTGGAGTAACAAAAATCTCTACAATAGACTACCTTCCATAATGACAAGGCTACCATCCATTTGAGTAACAAAAATATCGAGACCAGACTACGTTCGATAATGCCAAGGCTACCATCCATTAGATTAATAAAAATCTCGAAAACATACTACTTTCCATAATGACAAGTCTTCCAATCAATAGAGTAACAAAAATCTCGACAACAAACTACCTTCCATAATGACAAGGCTACCATCCATTGGAGGAGAAAATATATCAACAAGAGACTACCTTCAATAATGAAAAGGATACCATCCATTGGAGTAATAAAAATCTCGACAACAGACTACCTTCCATAATGACAATGCTACCATCCATTGTAGTAATAAAAATCACGGCAACAGACTACCTTCCATAATGATAAGGCTATCATCCATTGGAGTAACAAAAATCTCGACAATAGACTACCTTCCATAATGACCAGGCTACCATCCATTGGAGTAACAAAAATCTCGACAACAGACTACCTTCCGTAATGACAAGGCTACAATCCACTGGAGTAACAAAATTATCGACAACAGACTACATTCCATAATGACAAGGCTACCATCCATTGGAGTAACAAAAATCTCGACAACAGACTACGTTCCATAATGACAAGGCTACCATTCATTGGAGTAAAAAAAATCTCTACAACAGACTACCTTCCATAATGACAAGGCTACCATCCATTAGAGTAACAAAAATATTGACAACAGACTACGTTCGATAATGACAAGGCTAGCATCCATTAGAGTAACAAAAATATCGACAACAGACTACCTTCCATAATAACAAGGCTACCATCCGTCGGAGTAAAAAAAATAATAACAACAAACTACCTACCATAATAACAAGGCTATAATCCATTAAAGTAACAAAAATATCGATAACATACTACCTTCCATAATGACTAGGCTACCATGCATTGGAGTAACAAAGATATCGACAACAGACTACCTTCCTTAATGACAAGGCTATAATACATTGTAATAACAAAATTCTCGACAACAGACTACCTTCCATAATGACAAGGCTACCATCCATTAGAGTAACAAATATATCGACAACAGACTACGTTCCATAATGAAAAGGCTACCATCCATTAGAGTAATAAAAATCTCGACAACATACTACCTTCCATAATGACAAACCTACCATCCATTGAAGTAACAAAAATCTCTACAACAGACTACCTTCCATAATGATAAGGCTATCATCCATTGGAGTAACAAAAATCTCGACAACAGACTACCTTCCATAATGACAAGGCTACCATCCATTACAGTAAGAAAAATATCTACAAGAGACTATGTTCCATAATGACAAGGCTACTATCCATTGGAGTAACAAAAATCTCGACAACATACTACCTTCCAAAATAACAAGGCTACCATACATTGTAATAACAAAAATCTCGACAATAGACTACCTTCCATAATGACAAGGCTACCATCCGTTGGAGTGACAAAAATATCGACAACAGACTATGTTCCATAATAACAAGGCTACCATCCATTAGAGTAACAAAAATATCGACAACATACTATCTTCCATAATGATAAACCTACCATCCATTGGAGTAATAAAAATGTCTTCAACAGACTACCTTCCATAATGACAAGGCTACAATCCATTTGAGTAACAAAAATATCGAGAACAAACTACTTTCGATAATGCCAAGGCTACCATCCATTAGATTAACAAAAATCTCGACAACAGACTACCTTCCACAATGACAAGGCTACCATCCATTGGAGTAACAAAAATCTCGACAACAGACTACCTTCCATAATGACAAGGCTACCATCCATTGGAGGAAAAAATATATCAACAAGAGACTACCTTCAATAATGTAAAAAGATACCATCCATTGGAGTAACAAAAATCTCGACAACAGACTACCTTCCATAATAAAAAGGCTATCATCCATTAGAGTAACAAAAATCTCGACAACAG
This sequence comes from Vicia faba, assembly GCA_948472305.1. Lineage (NCBI taxonomy): Eukaryota > Viridiplantae > Streptophyta > Magnoliopsida > Fabales > Fabaceae > Vicia > Vicia faba. The sequence continues at coordinate 512,093,997 of OX451741.1, read as the reverse complement.
ACTACCTTCCATAATGACTACGCTACCATCTGTTGGAGTAACAAAAATATCGACAACAAACTACGTTCCATAATGACAACGCTACCATCCATTAGAGTAACAAAAATCTCGACAGCAGACTACCTTCCATAATGACAAACCTACCATCCATTGGAGTAACAAAAATCTCTACAACAGACTACCTTCCATAATGACAAGGCTACCATCCATTTGAGTAACAAAAATATCGAGACCAGACTACGTTCGATAATGCCAAGGCTACCATCCATTAGATTAATAAAAATCTTGACAACAGACTACCTTCAATAATGACAAGGCTACCATCCATTGGAGTATAAAAATATCAACAAGTGACTACCTTCAATAATGACAAGGCTACCATCCATTGGAGTAACAAAAATCTCGACAACATACTACCTTCCATAATAACAAGGCTACTATCCATTGGAGTAACAAAAATCTCGACAACATACTACCTTCCAAAATAACAAGGCTACTATACATTGTAATAACAAAAATCTCGACAATAGACTACCTTCCATAATGACAAGGCTACCATCCGTTGGAGTGACAAAAATATCGACAAAAGACTATGTTCCATAATAACAAGGCTACCATCCATTAGAGTAACAAAAATATCGACAACAGACTATCTTCCATAATGATAAACCTACCATCCATTGGAGTAATAAAAATGTCTTCAACAGACTACCTTCCATAATGACAAGGCTACAATCCATTTGAGTAACAAAAATATCGAGAACAAACTACTTTCGATAATGCCAAGGCTACCATCCATTAGATTAACAAAAATCTCGACAACAGACTACCTTCCACAATGACAAGGCTACCATCCATTGGAGTAACAAAAATCTCGACAACAGACTACCTTCCATAATGACAAGGCTACCATCCATTGGAGGAAAAAATATATCAACAAGAGACTACCTTCAATAATGTAAAAAGATACCATCCATTGGAGTAACAAAAATCTCGACAACAGACTACCTTCCATAATAAAAAGGCTATCATCCATTAGAGTAACAAAAATCTCGACAACAGACTACCTTCCATAATGACTACGCTACCATCTGTTGGAGTAACAAAAATATCGACAACAAACTACGTTCCATAATGACAACACTACCATCCATTAGAGTAACAAAAATCTCGACAGCAGACTACCTTCCATAATGACAAACCTACCATCCATTGGAGTAACAAAAATCTCTACAACAGACTACCTTCCATAATGACAAGGCTACCATCCATTTGAGTAACAAAAATATCGAGACCAGACTACGTTCGATAATGCCAAGGCTACCATCCATTAGATTAATAAAAATCTCGAAAACATACTACTTTCCATAATGACAAGTCTTCCAATCAATAGAGTAACAAAAATCTCGATAACAAACTACCTTCCATAATGACAAGGCTACCATCCATTGGAGGAGAAAATATATCAACAAGAGACTACCTTCAATAATGAAAAGGATACCATCCATTGGAGTAACAAAAATCTCGACAACAGACTACCTTCCATGATGACAAGGCTACCATCCATTGTAGTAACAAAAATCTCGGCAACAGACTACCTTCCATAATGATAAGGCTATCATCCATTGGAGTAACAAAAATCTCGACAATAGACTTCCTTCCATAATGACAAGGCTACCATCCATTGGAGTAACAAAAATCTCGACAACAGACTACCTTCCATAATGGCAAGGCTACAATCCACTGGAGTAACAAAATTATCGACAACAGACTACATTCCATAATGACAAGGCTACCATCCATTGGAGTAACAAAAATATCGACAACAGACTACATTCCATAATGACAAGGCTACCATTCATTGGAGTAAAAAAATCTCTACAACAGACTACCTTCCATAATGACAAGGCTACCATCCATTAGAGTAACAAAAATATTGACAACAGACTACGTTCGATAATGACAAGGCTAGCATCCATTAGAGTAACAAAAATATCGACAACAGACTACCTTCCATAATAACAAGGCTACCATCCGTCGGAGTAAAAAAAATAATAACAACAAACTACCTACCATAATAACAAGGCTATAATCCATTAAAGTAACAAAAATATCGATAACATACTACCTTCCATAATGACTAGGCTACCATGCATTGGAGTAACAAAGATATCGACAACAGACTACCTTCCATAATGACAAGGCTATAATACATTGTAATAACAAAATTCTCGACAACAGACTACCTTCCATAATGACAAGGCTACCATCCATTGGAGTAACAAATATATCGACAACAGACTACGTTCCATAATGAAAAGGCTACCATCCATTAGAGTAATAAAAATCTCGACAACATACTACCTTCCATAATGACAAACCTACCATCCATTGAAGTAACAAAAATCTCTACAACAGACTACCTTCCATAATGATAAGGCTATCATCCATTGGAGTAACAAAAATCTCGACAATAGACTACCTTCCATAATGACAAGGCTACCATCCATTAGAGTAAGAAAAATATCTACAAGAGACTATGTTCCATAATGACAAGGCTACTATCCATTGGAGTAACAAAAATCTCGACAACATACTACCTTCCAAAATAACAAGGCTACCATACATTGTAATAACAAAAATCTCGACAATAGACTACCTTCCATAATGACAAGGCTACCATCCGTTGGAGTGACAAAAATATCGACAACAGACTATGTTCCATAATAACAAGGCTACCATCCATTAGAGTAACAAAAATATCGACAACAGACTATCTTCCATAATGATAAACCTACCATCCATTGGAGTAATAAAAATGTCTTCAACAGACTACCTTCCATAATGACAAGGCTACAATCCATTTGAGTAACAAAAATATCGAGAACAAACTACTTTCGATAATGCCAAGGCTACCATCCTTTAGATTAACAAAAATCTCGACAACAGACTACCTTCCACAATGACAAGGCTACCATCCATTGGAGTAACAAAAATCTCGACAACAGACTACCTTCCATAATGACAAGGCTACCATCCATTGGAGGAAAAAATATATCAACAAGAGACTACCTTCAATAATGTAAAAAGATACCATCCATTGGAGTAACAAAAATCTCGACAACAGACTACCTTCCATAATAAAAAGGCTATCATCCATTAGAGTAACAAAAATCTCGACAACAGACTACCTTCCATAATGACTACGCTACCATCTGTTGGAGTAACAAAAATATCGACAACAAACTACGTTCCATAATGACAACGCTACCATCCATTAGAGTAACAAAAATCTCGACAGCAGACTACCTTCCATAATGACAAACCTACCATCCATTGGAGTAACAAAAATCTCTACAACAGACTACCTTCCATAATGACAAGGCAACCATCCATTTGAGTAACAAAAATATCGAGACCAGACTACGTTCGATAATGCCAAGGCTACCATCCATTAGATTAATAAAAATCTCGAAAACATACTACTTTCCATAATGACAAGTCTTCCAATCAATAGAGTAACAAAAATCTCGACAACAAACTACCTTCCATAATGACAAGGCTACCATCCATTGGAGGAGAAAATATATCAACAAGAGACTACCTTCAATAATGAAAAGGATACCATCCATTGGAGTAACAAAAATCTCGACAACAGACTACCTTCCATAATGACAAGGCTACCATCCATTGTAGTAACAAAAATATCGGCAACAAACTACCTTCCATAATGATAAGGCTATCATCCATTGGAGTAACAAAAATCTCGACAATAGACTACCTTCCATAATGACCAGGCTACCATCCATTGGAGTAACAAAAATCTCGACAACAGACTACCTTCCATAATGACAAGGCTACAATCCACTGGAGTAACAAAATTATCGACAACAGACTACATTCCATAATGACAAGGCTACCATCCATTGGAGTAACAAAAATCTCGACAACAGACTACGTTCCATAATGACAAGGCTACCATTCATTGGAGTAAAAAAAATCTCTACAACAGACTACCTTCCATAATGACAAGGCTACCATCCATTAGAGTAACAAAAATATTGACAACAGACTACGTTCGATAATGACAAGGCTAGCATCCATTAGAGTAACAAAAATATCGACAACAGACTACCTTCCATAATAACAAGGCTACCATCCGTCGGAGTAAAAAAAATTATAACAACAAACTACCTACCATAATAACAAGGCTATAATCCATTAAAGTAACAAAAATATCGATAACATACTACCTTCCATAATGACTAGGCTACCATGCATTGGAGTAACAAAGATATCGACAACAGACTACCTTCCATAATGACAAGGCTATAATACATTGTAATAACAAAATTCTCGACAACAGACTACCTTCCATAATGACAAGGCTACCATCCATTGGAGTAACAAATATATCGACAACAGACTACGTTCCATAATGAAAAGGCTACCATCCATTAGAGTAATAAAAATCTCGACAACATACTACCTTCCATAATGACAAACCTACCATCCATTGAAGTAACAAAAATCTCTACAACAGACTACCTTCCATAATGATAAGGCTATCATCCATTGGAGTAACAAAAATCTCGACAATAGACTACCTTCCATAATGACAAGGCTACCATCCATTAGAGTAAGAAAAATATCTACAAGAGACTATGTTCCATAATGACAAGGCTACTATCCATTGGAGTAACAAAAATCTCGACAACATACTACCTTCCAAAATAACAAGGCTACCATACATTGTAATAACAAAAATCTCGACAATAGACTACCTTCCATAATGACAAGGCTACCATCCGTTGGAGTGACAAAAATATCGACAATAGACTATGTTCCATAATAACAAGGCTACCATCCATTAGAGTAACAAAAATATCGACAACAGACTATCTTCCATAATGATAAACCTACCATCCATTGGAGTAATAAAAATGTCTTCAACAGACTACCTTCCATAATGACAAGGCTACAATCCATTTGAGTAACAAAAATATCGAGAACAAACTACTTTCGATAATGCCAAGGCTACCATCCATTAGATTAACAAAAATCTCAACAACAGACTACCTTCCACAATGACAAGGCTACCATCCATTGGAGTAACAAAAATCTCGACAACAGACTACCTTCCATAATGACAAGGCTACCATCCATTGGAGGAAAAAATATATCAACAAGAGACTACCTTCAATAATGTAAAAAGATACCATCCATTGGAGTAACAAAAATCTCGACAACAGACTACCTTCCATAATAAAAAGGCTATCATCCATTAGAGTAACAAAAATCTCGACAACAGACTACCTTCCATAATGACTACGCTACCATCTGTTGGAGTAACAAAAATATCGACAACAAACTACGTTCCATAATGACAACGCTACCATCCATTAGAGTAACAAAAATCTCGACAGCAGACTACCTTCCATAATGACAAACCTACCATCCATTGGAGTAACAAAAATCTCTACAACAGACTACCTTCCATAATGACAAGGCTACCATCCATTTGAGTAACAAAAATATCGAGACCAGACTACGTTCGATAATGCCAAGGCTACCATCCATTAGATTAATAAAAATCTCGAAAACATACTACTTTCCATAATGACAAGTCTTCCAATCAATAGAGTAACAAAAATCTCGACAACAAACTACCTTCCATAATGACAAGGCTACCATCCATTGGAGGAGAAAATATATCAACAAGAGACTACCTTCAATAATGAAAAGGATACCATCCATTGGAGTAACAAAAATCTCGACAACAGACTACCTTCCATAATGACAAGGCTACCATCCATTGTAGTAACAAAAATCTCGGCAACAAACTACCTTCCATAATGATAAGGCTATCATCCATTGGAGTAACAAAAATCTCGACAATAGACTACCTTCCATAATGACCAGGCTACCATCCATTGGAGTAACAAAAATCTCGACAACAGACTACCTTCCATAATGACAAGGCTACAATCCACTGGAGTAACAAAATTATCGACAGCAGACTACATTCCATAATGACAAGGCTACCATCCATTGGAGTAACAAAAATCTCGACAACAGACTACGTTCCATAATGACAAGGCTACCATTCATTGGAGTAAAAAAAAATCTCTACAACAGACTACCTTCCATAATGACAAGGCTACCATCCATTAGAGTAACAAAAATATTGACAACAGACTACGTTCGATAATGACAAGGCTAGCATCCATTAGAGTAACAAAAATATCGACAACAGACTACCTTCCATAATAACAAGGCTACCATCCGTCGGAGTAAAAAAAATTATAACAACAAACTACCTACCATAATAACAAGGCTATAATCAATTAAAGTAACAAAAATATCGATAACATACTACCTTCCATAATGACTAGGCTACCATGCATTGGAGTAACAAAGATATCGACAACAAACTACCTTCCATAATGACAAGGCTATAATACATTGTAATAACAAAATTCTCGACAACAGACTACCTTCCATAATGACAAGGCTACCATCCATTGGAGTAACAAATATATCGACAACAGACTACGTTCCATAATGAAAAGGCTACCATCCATTAGAGTAATAAAAATCTCGACAACATACTACCTTTCATAATGACAAACCTACCATCCATTGAAGTAACAAAAATCTCTACAACAGACTACCTTCCATAATGATAAGGCTATCATCCATTGGAGTAACAAAAATCTCGACAACAGACTACCTTCCATAATGACAAGGCTACCATCCATTAGAGTAAGAAAAATATCTACAAGAGACTATGTTCCATAATGACAAGGCTACCATCCATTGGAGTAACAAAAATCTCGACAAAAGACTACCTTCCATAATGATAAGGCTACCATCCATTGGAGTAACAAAAATCTCGACAATAGACTAACTTCCATAATGACAAGGTTACCATCCATTGTAGTAACAAAAATCTCGGCAACAAACTACCTTTCATAATGATAAGGTTATCATCCATTGGAGTAACAAAAATCTCGACAACAGACTACGTTCAATAATGACAAGGCTACCATCCATTAGAGTAACAAAATTCTCGACAATAGACTACCTTCCATAATGACAAGGCTACCATCCATTGGAGTAACAAAAATCTCGACAACAGACTACCTTCCATAATGACAAGGCTACCATCCATTGGAGTAACAAAAATCTCGATAACAGACTACTTTCCATAATGACAAGGCTACCATTCATTGGAGTAACAAAAATCTCTACAACAGACTACCTTCCATAATGAGAAGGCTACCATCCATTAGAGTAACAAAAATATTGACAACAGACTACGTTCGATAATGTCAAGGCTACCATCCGTTAGAGTAACAAAATTCTCGACAACAGACTACCTTCCATAATGACAAGGCTACCATCCATTAGAGTAACAAAAATCTTGACAACAGACTACCTTCCATAATGACAAGGCTACCATCCATTGGAGTAAAAAAATATCAACAAGTGACTACCTTCAATAATGACAAGGCTACCATCCGTTGGAGTAACAAAAATCTCGACAACAGACTACCTTCCATAATAACAAGGCTATCATCCATTGGAGTAACAAAAATATCGACAATAGACTACATTCTATAATGACAAGGCTACTATCCATTGGAGTAACAAAAATCTGGACAACAGACTACCTTCCAAAATAACAAGGCAACCATACATTGTAATAACAAAAATCTCGACAATAGACTACCTTCCATAATGACAAGGCTACCATCTGATGGAGTAACAAAAATATCGACAATAGACTATGTTCCATAATGACAACGCTACCATCCATTAGAGTAACAAAAATCTCGACAATAGACTACCTTCCATAATGACAAACCTACCATCCATTTGAGTAACAAAAATATCGAGACAAGACTACGTTCGATAATGCCAAGGGTACCATCCATTAGCTTAACAAAAATCTCGACAACATACTACTTTCCATAATTACAAGGCTACCAATCAATAGAGTAACAAAAATCTCGACAACAGACTACCTTCCATAATGACAAGGCTACCATCCATTGGAGAAAAAAATATATCAACAAGAGACTACTTTCAATAATGACAAGGATACCATCCATTGGAGTAACAAAAATCTCGACAACAGATTACCTTCCATAATGACAAGGATACCATCCATTGTAGTAACAAAAATCTCGGCAACAAACTACCTTCCATAATGATAAGACTATCATCCAATGGAGTAACAATAATCTCGACAACAGACTACCTTCCATAATGACAAGGCTACCATCCATTGAAGTAACAAAAATCTCGACAACAGACTACCTTCCATAATGACAAGGCTACCATCCATTAGAGTAACAAAAATATTCACAACAGACTACGTTCGATAATGACAAGGCTAGCATCCATTAGAGTAACAAAAATATCGACTACAGACTACCTTCCATAACAACAAGGCTACCATCCGTCGGAGTAAAAAAAATTATAACAACAAACTACCTACCATAATAACAAGGCTACAATCCATTGGAGTAACAAAAATATCGATAACAGACTACCTTCCATAATGACTAGGCTACCATCCATTGGAGTAACAAAGATATCGACAACAGACTACCTTCCATAATGACAAGGCTATAATACATTGTAATAAGAAAATTCTCGACAACAGACTACCTTCCATAATGACAAGGCTACCATCTGTTGGAGTAACAAATATATCGACAACAGACTACGTTCCATAATGACAACGCTACCATCCATTAGAGTAATAAAAATCTCGACAACATACTACCTTCCATAATGACAAACCTACCATCCATTAGAGTAACAAAAATCTCTACAACAGACTACCTTCCATAATGACAAGGCTACCATTCATTTGAGTAACAAAAATATCGAGAACAGACTACGTTCGATAATGCCAAGGCTACCATCCATTAGATTAACAAAAATATCGATAACAGACTACCTTCCATAATGACAAGGCTACCAATCATTAGAGTAACAAAAATCTCGACAACAGACTACCTTCCATAATAACAAGGCTACCATCCATTAGAGGAAAAAATATATCAACAAGAGACTACCTTGAATAATGACAAGGATACCATCCATTGGAGTAACAAAAATCTCGACAACAGACTATCTTCCATAATAACAAGTCTACCCTCCATTAGAGTAAAAAAAATCTCGATAACAAACTACCTTCCATAATGACTAGGCTACCATCCATTGGAGTAACAAAGATATCGACAACAGACCACCTTCCATAATGACAAGGCTACCATACATTGTAGTAACAAAAATCTCGACAACAGACTACCTTCCATAATAACAAGGCTACCATCTGTCGTAGTAAAAAAATAACAACAACAGACTACCTTCCATAATAACAAGGCTACAATCCATTGGAGTAACAAAAATATCGATAACAGACTATCTTCCATAATGACTAGGCTACCATCCATTGGAGTAACAAAGATATCGACAATAAACTACCATCCATAATGACAAGGCTATAATACATTGTAATAACAAAATTCTCGACAACAGACTACCTTCCATAATGACAAGGCTACCATCAATTGTAGTAACAAAAATCTCGGTAACAGACTACCTTTCATAATGATAAGGCTATCATCCATTGGAGTAACAAAAATCTCGACAACAGACTACCTTCCATAATGACAAGGCTACCATCCATTGGAGTAACAAAAATATCTACAAGAGACTATGTTCCATAATGTCAAGGCTACCATCCATTGGGGTAACAAAACTCTCGACAACAGACTACCTTCCATAATGACAAGGCTACCATCCATTGGAGTAACAAAAATCTCGACAACAGACTACCTTCCATAATGACAAGGCTACCATCCATTGTAGTAACAAAAATCTCCGCAACAGACTACCTTCCATAATGAGAAGGCTATCATCCATTAGAGTAAGAAAAATCTTGACAACAGACTACGTTCGAATAATGCCAAGGCTACCATCCATTAGATTAAAAAAATTCTCTACAACAGACTACCTTCCATAATGACAAGGCTACCATCCATTAGAGTAACAAAAATCTTGACAACAGACTACCTTCCATAATGACAAGGCTACCATCCATTGGAGTACAAAAATATCAACAAGTGACTACCTTCAATAATGACAAGGCTACCATCCATTGAAGTAACAAAAATCTCGACAACAAAATTCCTTCCATTATAACAAGGCTATCATCCATTGGAGTAACAAAAATCTCGACAATAGACTACCTTCTATAATGACAAGGCTACTATCCATTGGAGTAACAAAAATCTCGACAACAGACTACCTTCCAAAATAACAAGGCTACCATACATTATAATAACAAAAATATCGACAACAGACTACCTTCCATAATGACAAGGCTACCATCCGTTGGATTAACAAAAATATCGACAACAACCTACGTTCCATAATGACAACGCTACCATCCATTAGAGTAACAAAAATCTCGACAATAGACTACCTTCCATAATGACAAACCTATCATCCATTGGAGTAACAAAAATCTCTACAACAGACTACCTTCCATAATGACAAGTCTACCATCCATTTGAGTAACAAAAATACCGAGACCAGACTACGTTCAATAATGCCAAGGCTACCATCCATTAGATTAACAAAAATCTCGACAACATACTACTTTCCATAATGATAAGGCTACCAATCAATAGAGTAACAAAAATCTCGACAACAGACTATCTTCCATAATGACAAGGCTACCATCCATTGGAGGAAAAAATATATCAACAAGAGACTACCTTCAATAATGACAAGGATACCATCCATTGGAGTAACAAAAATCTCGACAACAGACTACCTTCCATAATGACAAGGCTACCATCCATTGTAGTAACAAAAATCTCGACAACATACTACCTTACATAATGATAAGGCTATCATCCATTGGAGTAACAAAAATCACGACAACAAACTACCTTCCATAATGTCAAGGCTACCATCCATTGGAGTAACAAAAATCTCGACAACATACTACCTTCCATAATGACAAGGCTACCATCCATTGGAGTAACAAAAATATCGACAACAGACTACATTCCATAATGACAAAGCTACCATCCATTGGAGTAACAAAAATCTCGACAACAGACTACTTTCCATAATGAGAAGGCTAGCATTCATTGGAGTAACAAAAATCTCTACAACAGACTACCTTCCATAATGACAAGGCTACCATCCATTAGAGTAACAAAAATATTGACAACAGACTACGTTCGATAATGACTAGGCTAACATCCATTAGAGTAACAAAAATCTCGACAACATACTACCTTCCATAATGACAAGGCTACCATCCATTAGAGTAACAAAAATCTTGAATATAGACTACCTTCCATAATGACAAGGCTACCATCCATTGGAGTATAAAAATATCAACAAGTGACTACCTTCAATAATGACAAGGCTACCATCCATTGGAGTAACAAAAATCTCGACAACATACTACCTTCCATAATAACAAGGATATCATCCATTGGAGTAACAAAAATCTCGACAATAGACTACCTTCCATAATGACTACGCTACCATCCATTGGAGTAACAAAGTTATCGACAACAGACCACCTTCAATAATGACAAGGCTACCATACATTATAGTAACAAAAATCTCGACAACAGAGTACCTTCCATAATAACAAGGCTACCATCCGTTGGAGTAACAAAAATATCAACAACAAACTACCATCCATATTAATAAGGCTACCATCCATTGGAGTAACAAAAATATCGATAACAAACTACCTTCCATAATGACAAGGCTATAATACATTGTAATGACAAAATTCTCGACAACAGACTACCTTCCATAATGACAAGGCTATCATCCATTGTGGTAACAAAAATCTCGGCAACAGACTACCTTCCATAATGACAAGGCTATCACCCATTGGAGTACCAAAAATCTAAACAACAAACTACCTTCCATAATGACAAGGCTACCATCCATTGGAGTAACAAAAATCTCGACAACAGACTACCTTCCATAATGACAAGGCTACCATCCATTGGAGTAACAAAAATATCAACAATAGACTACGTTACATAATGACAAGGCTACCATCCATTGGAGTAACAAAAACATCGACAGCAGACTACCTTCCATAATGAAAAGGCTACCATCCATTGGAGTAACAAAAATCTCGACAACAAACTACCTTCCATAATGACAAGGCTACCATCCATTGGAGTAACAAAAATCTCGATAACAGACTACTTTCCAAAATGACAAGGCTACCATTCATTGTAGTAACAAAAATCTCTACAGCAGACTACCTTCCATAATGACAAGGCTACCATCCATTAGAGTAACAAACAGACTACGTTTGATAATGACAAGGCTACCATCCATTAGAGTAACAAAATTCTCGACAACAGACTACCTTCCATAATGACAAGGCTACCATCCATTAGAGTATCAAAAATCTTGACAACAGACTACCTTCCATAATGACAAGGCTACCATCCATTGGAGTAAAAAAATATCAACAAGTGAGTACCTTCAATAATGACAAGGCTACCATCCATTGGAGTAACAAAAATCTCGAGAACAGACTACCTTCCATAATAACAAGGCTATCATCCATTGGAGTAACAAAAATATCGACAATAGACTACCTTCTATAATGACAAGGCTACTATCCATTGGAGTAACAAAAATCTCGACAACAGACTACCTTCCAAAATAACAAGGCTACAATACATTGTAATAACAAAAATATAGACAATAGACTACCTTCCATAATGACAAGGCTACCATTCGTTGGAGTAACAAAAATATCGACAACAGATTACATTCCATAATGACAACGCTACCATCCATTAGAGTAACAAAAATCTCGACAACAAACTACCTTCCATAATGACAAACCTACCATCCATTGGAGTAACAAAAATCTCTACAAATGACTACCTTCCATAATGACAAGGCTACCATCCATTTTAGTAACAAAAATATCGAGACCAGACTACGTTGGATAATGCCAAGGCTACCATCCATTAGATTAACAAAAATATCGACAACATACTACTTTCCATAATGACAAGGCTACCAATCAATAGAGTAAAAAAAATCTCGACAATAGACTACCTTCCATAATAACAAGGCTACCATCCATTGGAGGAAAAAATATATCAACAAGAGTCTACCTTAAATAATGACAAGGATACCATCCATTGGAGTAACAAAAATCTCGACAACAAACTACCTTCCATAATGATAAGGCTATCATCCATTGGTATAACAAAAATCTCGACAACAGACTACCTTCCATAATGACAAGGCTACCATCCATTGGAGTAACAAAAAACTCGACAACAGACTACCTTCCATAATGACAAGGCTACTATCCATTGGAGTAACAAAAATATCGACAACAGACTACATTCCATAATGACAAGGCTATCATCCATTGGAGTAACAAAAATCTCGACAACAGACTACATTCCATAATGACAAGGCTACCATTCATTGGAGTAACAAAAATCTCTACAACAGACTACCTTCCATAATGACAAGGCTACCATCCATTAGAGTAACAAAAATATTGACAACATACTACGTTCGATAATGACAAGGCTACCATCCATTAGAGTAACAAAAATCTGGACAACAGAATACCTTCCATAATGACAAGGCTACCATCCATTAGAGTAACAAAAATCTTGACGACAGACTACCTTCCAAAATGACAAGGCTACCATCCATTGGAGTATAAAAATATCAACAAGTGACTACCTTCAATAATGACAAGGCTACCATCCATTGGAGTAACAAAAATCTCGACAACAGACTACCTTCCATAATAACAAGGCTATCATCCATTAGAGTAACAAAACTCTGGACAATAGAATACCTTCCATAATGACAAGGCTACTATCCATTGGAGTAACAAAAATTGCGACAACAGATTACCTTCCAAAATAACAAGGCTACCATACATTGTAATAAAAAAAATATCGACAATAGACTACCTTCCATAATGACAAGGATTACCATCCGTTGGAGTAACAAAAATATCGACAACAGACTACGTTCTATAATGACAACGCTACCATCCATTAGAGTAACAAAAATCTCGACAACAAACTACCTTCCATAATGACAAACCTACCATCCATTGGAGTAACAAAAATCTCTACAACGGACTAACTTCCATAATGACAAAGCTACCATCCATTTAAGTAACAAAAATATTGAGACCAGACTACGTTCGATAATGCTAAGGCTACCATCCATTAGATTGACAAAAATCTCTTCAACATACTACTTTCCATAATGACAAGGCTATCAATCAATAGAGTAACAAAAATCTCGACAACAAACTACCTTCCATAATGACAAGGCTACCATCCATTGGAGGAAACAATATATCAACAAGAGATTACCTTCAATAATGACAAGGATACCATCCATTGGAGTAACAAAAATCTCGACAACAGACTACCTTCCATAATGACAAGGCTACCATCCATTGTAGTAACAAAAATCTCGGCAACAGACTACCTTCCATAATGATAAGGCTATCATCCGTTGGTATAAAAAAAATATCGACAATAGACTACCTTCCATAATGACAATGCTACCATCCATTGGAGTAACGAAAATCTCGACAATAGACTACCTTCCATAATGACAATGCTACCATCCATTGGAGTAACAAAAATATCGACAACAAACTTCATTCCATCATGACAAGGCTACCATCCATTGGAGTAACAAAAATCTCGAAAACAGACTACTTTCCATAATGACAAGGCTACCATTCATTGGAGTAACAAAAATCTCTACAATAGACTACCTTCCATAATGACAAGGCTACCATCCATTATAGTAACAAAAATATTGACAACAGACTACGTTCGATAATGACAAGGCTACCATCCATTAGAGTAACAAAAATCTCGGCAACAGACTACCTTCTATAATGACAAGGCTACCATCCATTAAGGTAACAAAAATCTCGACAACAGACTACCTTCCATAATGACAAGGCTACCATCCATTAGAGTAACAAAATTCTCGACAACAGACTACCTTCCATAATAACAAGGCTATCATCCATTGGAGTAACAAAAATCTCGACAATAGAATACCTACCATAATGACAAGGCTATTATCTATTGGAGTAACAAAAATCACGACAATAGACTACCTTCCAAAATTACAAGGCTACCATACATTGTAATAACAAAAATCTCGACAATAGACTACCTTCCATAATGACAAGGCTACCATCCGTTGGAGAAACAAAAATATCGACAACAGACTACGTTCCATAATGACAAGGATACCATCCATTAGAGTAACAAAAATCTCGACAACAGACTACCTTCCATAATGATAAACCTACCATCCATTGGAGCAACAAAAATCACTTCAACATACTACCTTCCATAATGATAAGGCTACCATCCATTTGAGTAACAAAAATATCGAGAACAGACTACGTTCGATAATGCCAAGGCTACCATCCATTGGAGTAACAAAAATATCAATAACAGACTACGTTCCATAATGACAAGGCTACCATCCATTGGAGTAACAAAAATCTCGACAACAAACTACCCTCCATAATGAAAAGGCTACCATCCATTGGAGTAACAAAAATCTCGACAACAGACTACGTTCCATAATGACAAGGCTACCATCCATTGGTGTAACAAAAATCTCGACAACAGACTACCTTCCATAATGACAAGGCTACCATACATTGTAATAACAAAAATCTCGACAACAGACTACCTTCCATAATTACAAGGCTACCATCCGTTAGAGTAACAAAAATATCGACAACAGACTACGTTCGATAATGACAAGGCTACCATCCATTAGAGTAACAAAAATCTCGACAACAGACTACCTTTCATAATGACAAACCTACCATCCATTGGAGTAACAAAAATCTCGGCAACAGACTAACTTCCATAATGACAAGGCAACCATCTGTTGGAGTAATAAAAATATCGACAACAGACTACGTTCCATAATGACAAGGCTACCATCCATTGGAGTAACAAAAATTTCGACAACAGACTACCTTTCATAATGACAAACCTACCATCCATTGGAGTAACAAAAATCTCGGCAACAGACTACCTTCCATAATGATAAGGCTATCATCCATTGGAGTAACAAAAATCTCGACAGCAGACTACCTTCCATAATGACAAGGCTACCATCCATTAGAGTAACAAAAATCTCGACAACAGACTACCTTCCATAATAACAAGGCTACCATCCATTGGAGTAACAAAAATATCGACAACAGACTACATTCCATAATGACAATGCTACCATCCATTGTAGTAACAAAAATCTCAACAACAGACTACATTCCATAATGACAAGGCTACCATTCATTGAAGTAACAAAAATCTCTACAACAGACTACCTTCCATAATGACAAGGCTACCATCCATTAGAGTAACAAAAATATTTACAACATGCTACGTTCGATAATGACAAGGCTACCATCCTTTAGAGTAACAAAAATCTCGACAACAGACTACCTTCCATAATGACAAGGCTACCATACATTGTAACAACAAAAATCTCGACAATAGACTACCTTCCGTAATGACAAGGCTACCATCAAGTTGGAGTAACAAAAATATCGACAACAGACTACGTTCCATAATGACAAGGCTACAATCCATTAGATTAACAAAAATCTTGACAACATACTAACTTTCATAATGACAAACCTACCATCCATTGGAGTAACAAAAATCTCGGCAACAGACTACCTTCCATAATGATAAGGCTATCATCCATTGGAGTAACAAAAATCTTGACAATAGACTACCTTCCATAATGACAAGTCTACCATCCATTTGTGTAACAAAAATCTCGACAACAGACTACCTTCCTAATGACAAGGCTACCATACATTGTAATAAAAAAAATCTCGACAACAGACTACCTTCCATAATGACAAGGCTACCATCCGTTGGAGTAACAAAAATATCGACAACAGACTATGTTCCATAATGACAAGGCTACCATCCGTTGGAGTAACAAAAATATTGATAACAGACTACCTTCCATAATAACTAGGCTACCATCCATGGGAGTAACAAACAAATCGACAACAGACTACCTTCCATAATGACAAGGCTATAATACATTGTAATAACAAAATTCTCGACAACAGACTACCTTCCATAATGACAAGGCTACCATCCATTGTAGTAACAAAAATCTCGGCAACATATTACCTTTTATAATGACAAGGCTATCATCCATTAGAGTAACAAAAATCTCAACAACAGACTACCTTCCATAATGACAAGGCTACCATCCATTGGAGTAACAAAAATCTCGACAGCAGACTACCTTCCATAATAACAAGGCTACCATCCATTGTAGTAACAAAAATCTCGGCAACAGGCTAACTTCCATAATGACAAGGCTATCATCCATTGGAGTAACAAAAATCTTGACAACATACTACCTTCCATAATGACAAGGCTACCATCCATTGGTGTAACAAAAATCTCGACAACAGACTACCTTCCTAATGACAAGGCTACCATACATTGTAATAACAAAAATCTCGACAACAGACTACCTTCCATAATGACAAGGATATCATCCGTTGGAGTAACAAAAATATTGACAACAAACTACGTTCCATAATGACAAGGCTACCATCCGTTGGAGTAACAAAAATATTGATAACAGACTACCTTCAATAATAACTAGGCTACCATCCATGGCAGTAAATAACATATCGACAACAGACTACCTTCCATAATGACAAGGCTATAATACATTGTAATAACAAAATTCTCGACAACAGACTACCTTCCATAATGACAAGGCTACCATCCATTGTAGTAACAAAAATCTCGGCAACAGATTACCTTCCATAATGACAAGGCTATCATCCATTGGAGTAACAAAAATCTCAACAACAGACTACCTTCCATAATGACAAGGCTACCATCCATTGGAGTAACAAAAATCTCGACAGCAGACTACCTTCCATAATAACAAGGCTACCATCCATTGTAGTAACAAAAATCTCGGCAACAGACTACCTTCCATAATGACAAGGCTATCATCCATTGGAGTACCAAAAATCTCAACAACAGACTACCTTCCATAATGACAAGGCTACCATCCATTGGGGTAACAAAAATCTCGACAACAGACTACCTTCCATAATGACAAGGCTACCATCCATTGGAGTAACAAAAATATCAACAACAGACTACGTTCCATAATGACAAGGCTACCATCCATTGGAGTAACAAAAATCTCGACAACAAACTACCTTCCATAATGAAAAGGCTACCATCCATTGGAGTAACAAAAATCTCGACAACAGACTACCTTCCATAATGACAAGGCTACCATCCATTGGTGTAACAAAAATCTCGACAACAGACTACCTTCCATAATGACAAGGCTACCATACATTGTAATAACAAAAATCTCGACAACAGACTACCTTCCATAATGACAAGGCTACCATCCGTTGGAGTAACAAAAATATCGACAACAAACTATGTTCCATAATGACAAGGCTACCATCCGTTGGAGTAACAAAAATATTGATAACAGACTGCCTTCCATAATAACTAGGCTACCATCCATGGCAGTAACAAACATATCGACAACAGACTACCTTCCATAATGACAAGGCTATAATACATTGTAATAACAAAATTCTCGACAACAGACTACCTTCCATAATGACAAGGCTACCATCCATTGTAGTAACAAAAATCTCGGCAACAGATTACCTTCCATAATGACAAGGCTATCATCCATTGGAGTAACAAAAATCTCAATAACAGACTACCTTCCATAATGACAAGGCTACCATCCATTAGAGTAACAAAAATCTCGACAGCAGACTACCTTCCATAATAACAAGGCTACCATCCATTGTAGTATTAAAAATCTCGGCAACAGACTACCTTCCATAATAACAAGGCTATCATCCATTGGAGTACCAAAAATCTGAACAACAGACTACCTTCCATAATGACAAGGCTACCATCCATTCGGGTAACAAAAATCTCGGCCACAGACTACCTTCCATAATGACAAGGCTACCATCCATTGGAGTAACAAAAATATCAACAACAGACTATGTTCCATAATGACAAGGCTACCATCCATTGGAGTAACAAAAATCTCGACAACAAACTACCTTCCATAATGAAAAGGCTACCATCCATTGGAGTAACAAAAATCTCGACAACCGACTACCTTCCATAATGACAAGGCTACCATCCATTGGTGTAACAAAAATCTCGACAACAGACTACCTTCCATAATGACAAGGCTACCATCCATTGTAGTAACAAAAATCTCGGCAACAGATTACCTTCCATAATGACAAGGCTATAATCCATTGGAGTAACAAAAATCTCAACAACAGACTACCTTCCATAATGACAAGGCTACCATCCATTGGAGTAACAAAAATCTTGACAGCAGACTACCTTCCATAATAACAAGGCTACCATCCATTGTAGTAACAAAAATCTCGGCAACAGACTACCTTTCATAATGACAAGGCTATCATCCATTGGAGTACCAAAAATCTCAACAACAGACTACCTTCCATAATGACAAGGCTACCATCCATTGGGGTAACAAAAATCTTGACAACAGACTACCTTCCATAATGACAAGGCTACCATCCATTGGAGTAACAGAAATATCAACAACAGACTACGTTCCATAATGACAAGGCTACTATCCATTGGAGTAACAAAAATCTCGACAACAAACTACCTTCCATAATGAAAAGGCTACCATCCATTGGAGTAACAAAAATATCGACAACAGACTACCTTCCATAATGACAAGGCTACCATCCATTGGTGTAACAAAAATCTCGACAACAGACTACCTTCCATAATGACAAGGCTACCATCCGTTGGAGTAACCAAAATATCGACAACAAACTACGTTCCATAATGACAAGGCTACCATCCGTTGGAGTAACAAAAATATTGATAACAGACTACCTTCCATAATAACTAGGCTACCATCCATGGCAGTAACAAACATATCGACAATAGACTACCTTCCATAATGACAAGGCTATAATACATTGTAATAACAAAATTCTCGACAACAGACTACCTTCCATAATGACAAGGCTACCATCCATTGTAGTAACAAAAATCTCAGCAACAGATTACCTTCCATAATGACAAGGCTCTCATCCATTGGAGTAACAAAAATCTCAACAACAGACTACCTTCCATAATGACAAGGCTACCATCCATTGGAGTAACAAAAATCTCGACAGCAGACTACCTTCCATAATAACAAGGCTACCATCCATTGTAGTAACAAAAATCTCGGCAACAGACTACCTTCTATAATGACAAGGCTATCATCCATTGGAGTACCAAAAATCTGAACAACAGACTACCTTCCATAATGACAAGGCTACCATCTATTGGGGTAACAAAAATCTCGGCAACAGACTACCTTCCATAATGACAAGGCTACCATCCATTGGAGTAACAAAAATATCAACAACAGACTATGTTCCATAATGACAAGGCTACCATCCATTGGAGTAACAAAAATCTCGACAACAAACTACCTTCCATAATGAAAAGGCTACCATCCATTGGAGTAACAAAAATCTCGACAACAGACTACCTTCCATAATGACAAGGCTACCATCCATTGGTGTAACAAAAATCTCGACAACAGACTACCTTCCATAATGACAAGGCTACCATACATTGTAATAACAAAAATCTCGACAACATACTACCTTACATAATGACAAGGCTACCATCCGTTGGAGTAACAAAAATATCGATAACAGACTACGTTCGATAATGACAAGGCTACTATCCATTAGAGTAACAAAAATCTCGACAACAGACTACCTTTCATAATTACAAACCTATTATCCATTGGAGTAACAAAAATCTCGGCAACAGACTACCTTCCATAATGATAAGGCTATCATCCATTGGAGTAACAAAAATCTCGACAACAGACTACCTTCCATAATGACAAGGCTACCATCCATTGGGGTAACAAAAATCTTGACAACAGACTACCTTCCATAATGACAAGGCTACCTTCCATTGGAGTAACAGAAATATCAACAACAGACTACGTTCCATAATGACAAGGCTACCATCCATTGGAGTAACAAAAATCTCGACAACAAACTACCTACCATAATGAAAAGGCTACCATCCATTGGAGTAACAAAAATATCGACAACAGACTACCTTCCATAATGACAAGGCTACCATCCATTGGTGTAACAAAAATCTCGACAACAGACTACCTTCCATATTGACAAGGCTACCATACATTGTAATAACAAAAATCTCGACAACAGACTACCTTCCATAATGACAAGGCTACCATCCGTTGGAGTAACAAAAATATCGACAATAAACTACGTTCCATAATGACAAGGCTACCATCCGTTGGAGTAACAAAAATATTGATAACAGACTACCTTCCATAATAACTAGGCTACCATCCATGGCAGTAACAAACATATCGACAATAGACTACCTTCCATAATGACAAGGCTATAATACATTGTAATTACAAAATTCTCAACAACAGACTACCTTCCATAATGACAAGGCTACCATCCATTGTAGTAACAAAAATCTCAGCAACAGATTACCTTCCATAATGACAAGGCTATCATCCATTGGAGTAACAAAAATCTCAACAACAGACTACCTTCCATAATGACAAGGCTACCATCCATTGGAGTAACAAAAATCTCGACAGCAGACTACCTTCCATAATAACAAGGCTACCATCCATTGTAGTAACAAATATCTCGGCAACAGACTACCTTCTATAATGACAAGGCTATCATCCATTGGAGTACCAAAAATCTGAACAACAGACTACCTTCCATAATGACAAGGCTACCATCTATTGGGGTAACAAAAATCTCGACAACAGACTACCTTCCATAATGACAAGGCTACCATCCATTGGAGTAACAAAAATATCAACAACAGACTATGTTCCATAATGACAAGGCTACCATCCATTGGAGTAACAAAAATCTCGACAACAAACTACCTTCCATAATGAAAAGGCTACCATCCATTGGAGTAACAAAAATCTCGACAACAGACTACCTTCCATAATGACAAGGCTACCATCCATTGGTGTAACAAAAATCTCGACAACAGACTACCTTCCATAATGACAAGGCTACCATACATTGTAATAACAAAAATCTCGACAACATACTACCTTACATAATGACAAGGCTACCATCCATTGGAGTAACAAAAATATTGATAACAGACTACGTTCGATAATGACAAGGCTACTATCCATTAGAGTAACAAAAATCTCGACAACAGACTACCTTTCATAATTACAAACCTATTATCCATTGGAGTAACAAAAATCTCGGCAACAGACTACCTTCCATAATGATAAGGCTATCATCCATTGGAGTAACAAAAATCTCGACAACAGACTACCTTCCATAATGACAAGGCTACCATCCATTGGTTTAACAAAAATCTCGATAATAGACTAGCTTCCATAATGACAAACCTACCATCCATTGGAGTAACAAAAATCTCGGCAACCGACTACCTTCCGTAATGACAAGGCTATCATCCATTGGAGTACCAAAAATCTCAACAACAGACTACCTTCCATAATGACAAGGCTACCATCCATTGGAGTAACAAAAATCTCGACAACAGACTACCTTCCATAATGACAAGGCTACCATCCATTGGAGTAACAAAAACATCAACAACAGACTACGTTCCATAATGACAAGTCTACCATCCATTGGAGTAAAAAAAATCACGACAACAAACTACCTTCCATAATGAAAAGGCTACCATCCATTGGAGTAACAAAAATCTCGACAACAGACTACCTTCCATAATGACAAGGCTACCATCCATTGGGGTAACAAAAATCTCGACAACAGACTACCTTTCATAATGACAAGGCTACCATACATTGTAATAACAAAAATCTCGACAACAAACTACCTTACTTAATGACAAGGCTACCATCCGTTGGAGTAACAAAAATATCGATAACATACTACGTTCGATAATGACAAGGCTACCATCCATTAGAGTAACAAAAATCTCGTAAACAGACTACCTTTCATAATTACAAACCTATTATCCAATGGAGTAACAAAAATCTCGGCAACATACTACCTTCCATAATGACAAGGCTATCATCCATTGGAGTACCAAAAATCTCAACAATAGACTACCTTCCATAATGACAAGGCTACCACCCATTGGAGTAACAAAAATCTCGACAACAGACTACCTTCCATAATGACAAGGCTACCATCCATTGGAGTAACAAAAATATCAACAACAGACTACGTTCCATAATGACAAGGCTACCATCCATTAGAGTAACAAAAATCTCAACAACAGACTACCTTCCATAATGACAAGGCTACCATCCATTGGAGTAACAAAAATCTCGACAGCAGACTACCTTCCATAATAACAAGGCTACCATCCATTGTAGTAACAAAAATCTCAGCAACAGACTACCTTCCATAATGACAAGGCTATCATCCATTGGAGTAACAAAAATCTTGACAACAGACTACCTTCCATAATGACAAGGCTACCATCCATTGGTGTAACAAAAATCTCGACAACAGACTACCTTCCTAATGACAAGGCTACCATACATTGTAATAACAAAAATCTCGACAACAGACTACCTTCCATAATGACAAGGATACCTTCTGTTGGAGTAACAAAAATATTGACAACAAACTACGTTCCATAATGACAAGGCTACCATCCGTTGGAGTAACAAAAATATTGATAACAGACTACCTTCCATAATAACTAGGCTACCATCCATGGAAGTAACAAACATATCGACAACAGACTACCTTCCATAATGACAAGGCTATAATACATTGTAATAACAAAATTCTCGACAACAGACTACCTTCCATAATGACAAGGCTACCATCCATTGTAGTAACAAAAATCTCGGCAACAGATTACCTTCCATAATGACAAGGCTATCATCCATTGGAGTAACAAAAATCTCAACAACAGACTACCTTCCATAATGACAAGGCTACCATCCATTGGAGTAACAAAAATCTCGACAGCAGACTACCTTCCATAATAACAAGGCTACCATCCATTGTAGTAACAAAAATCTCGGCAACATACTACCTTCCATAATGACAAGGCTATCATCCATTGGAGTACCAAAAATCTCAACAACAAACTACCTTCCATAATGACAAGGCTACCATCCATTGGGGTAACAAAAATCTCGACAACAGACTACCTTCCATAATGACAAGGCTACCATCCATTGGAGTAACAAAAATATCAACAACAGACTACGTTCCATAATGACAAGGCTACCATCCATTGGAGTAACAAAAATCTCGACAACAAACTACCTTCCATAATGAAAAGGCTACCATCCATTGGAGTAACAAAAATCTCGACAACAGACTACCTTCCATAATGACAAGGCTACCATCCATTGGTGTAACAAAAATCTCGACAACAGACTACCTTCCATAATGACAAGGCTACCATACATTGTAATAACAAAAATCTCGACAACAGACTACCTTCCATAATGACAAGGCTACCATCCGTCTGAGTAACAAAAATATCGACAACAAACTACATTCCATAATGACAAGGCTACCATCCGTTGGAGTAACAAAAATATTGATAACAGACTACCTTCCATAATAACTAGGCTACCATCCATGGCAGTAACAAACATATCGACAACAGACTACCTTCCATAATGACAAGGCTATAATACATTGTAATAACAAAATTCTCGACAACAGACTACCTTCCATAATGACAAGGCTTCCATCCACTGTAGTAACAAAAATCTCGGCAACAGACTACCTTCCATAATGACAAGGCTATCATCCATTGGAGTAACAAAAATCTCAACAACAGACTACCTTCCATAATGACAAGGCTACCATCCATTGGAGTAACAAAAATCTCGACAGCAGACTACCTTCCATAATAACAAGGCTACCATCCATTGTAGTAACAAAAATCTCGGCAACAGACTACCTTCCATAATGACAAGGCTATCATCCATTGGAGTACCAAAAATCTCAACAACACACTACCTTCCATAATGACAAGGCTACCATCCATTGGTGTAACAAAAATCTCAACAACAGACTACCTTCCATAATGACAAGGCTACCATCCATTGGAGTAACAAAAATATCTACAACAGACTACGTTCCATAATGACAAGGCTACCATCCATTGGGGTAACAAAAATATTGACAACAGACTACCTTCTATAATGACAAGGCTACCATCCATTGGAGTAACAAAAATATCAACAACAGACTACGTTCCATAATGACAAGGCTACCATCCATTGGAGTAACAAAAATCTCGACAACAAACTACCTTCCATAATGAAAAGGCTACCATCCATTGGAGTAACAAAAATATCGACAACAGACTACCTTCCATAATGACAAGGCTACCATCCATTGGTGTAACAAAAATCTCGACAACAGACTACCTTCCATAATGATAAGGCTACCATACATTGTAATAACAAAAATCTCGACAACAGACTACCTTCCATAATGACAAGGCTACCGTCCGTTGGAGTAACAAAAATATCGACAACAAACTACGTTCCATAATGACAAGGCTACCATCCGTTGGAGTAACAAAAATATTGATAACAGACTACCTTCCATAATAACTAGGCTACCATCCATGGCAGTAACAAACATATCGACAACAGACTACCTTCCATAATGACAAGGCTATAATACATTGTAATAACTAAATTCTCGACAAAAGACTACCTTCCATAATGACAAGGCTACCATCCATTGTAGTAACAAAAATCTCAGCAACAGATTACCTTCCACAATGACAAGGCTATCATCCATTGGAGTAACAAAAATCTCAACAACAAACTACCTTCCATAATGACAAGGCTACCATCCATTGGAGTAACAAAAATCTCGACAGCAGACTACCTTCCATAATAACAAGGCTACCATCCATTGTAGTAACAAAAATCTCGGCAACAGACTACCTTCCATAATGACAAGGCTATCATCCATTGGAGTACCAAAAATCTGAACAACAGACTACCTTCCATAATGACAAGGCTACCATCCATTGGGGTAACAAAAATCTCGGCAACAGACTACCTTCCATAATGACAAGGCTACCATCCATTGGAGTAACAAAAATATCAACAACAGACTATGTTCCATAATGACAAGGCTACCATCCATTGGAGTAACAAAAATCTCGACAACAAACTACCTTCCATAATGAAAAGGCTACCATCCATTGGAGTAACAAAAATCTCGACAACAGACTACCTTCCATAATGACAAGGCTACCATCCATTGGTGTAACAAAAATCTCGACAATAGACTACCTTCCATAATGACAAGGCTACCATCTATGGGAGTAACAAAAATATCAACAACAGACTATGTTCCATAATGACAAGGCTACCATCCATTGGAGTAACAAAAATCTCGACAACAAACTACCTTCCATAATGAAAAGGATACCATCCATTGGAGTAACAAAAATCTCGAAAACAGACTACCTTCCATAATGACAAAGCTACCATCCATTGGTGTAACAAAAATCTCGACAACAGACTACCTTCCATAATAACAAGGCTACCATACATTTTAATAACAAAAATCTCGACAACAGACTACCTTCCATAATGACAAGGCTACCATCCGTTGGAGTAACAAAAATATCTACAACAGACTACGTTCGATAATGACAAGGCTACCATCAATTAGAGTAACAAAAATCTCGACAACAGACTACCTTTCATAATTACAAACCTACTATCCATTGGAGTAACAAAAATCTCGGCAACTAACTACCTTCCATAATGATAAGGCTATCATCCATTGGAGTAACAAAAATCTCGACAACAGACTACCTTCCATAATGACAAGGCTACCATCCATTGGTGTAACAAAAATCTCGATAATAGACTAGTTTCCATAATGACAAACCTACCATCCATTGGAGTAACAAAAATCTCGGCAACCGACTACCTTCCATAATGACAAGGCTATCATCCATTGGAGTACCAAAAATATGAACAACAGACTACCTTCCATAATGACAAGGCTACCATCCATTGGGGTAACAAAAATCTCGGCAACAGACTACCTTCCATAATGACAAGGCTACCATCCATTGGAGTAACAAAAATATCAACAACAGACTATGTTCCATAATGACAAGGCTACCATCCATTGGATTAACAAAAATCTCGACAACAAACTACCTTCCATAATGAAAAGGCTACCATCCATTGGAGTAACAAAAATCTCGACAACAGACTACCTTCCATAATGACAAGGCTACCATCCATTGGTGTAACAAAAATATCGACAACAGACTACCTTCCATAATGACAAGGCTACCATCCATTGTAGTAACAAAAATCTCGGCAACAGATTACCTTCCATAATGACAAGGCTATAATCCATTGGAGTAACAAAAATCTCAACAACAGATTACCTTCCATAATGACAAGGCTACCATCCATTGGAGTAACAAAAATCTCGACAGCAGACTACCTTCCATAATAACAATTCTACCATCCATTGTAGTAACAAAAATCTCGGCAACAGACTACCTTTCATAATGACAAGGCTATCATCCATTGGAGTACCAAAAATCACAACAACAGACTACCTTCCATAATGACAAGGCTACCATCCATTGGGGTAACAAAAATCTCGGCAACAGACTACCTTCCATAATGACAAGGCTACCATCCATTGGAGTAACAAAAATATCAACAATAGACTATGTTCCATAATGACAAGGCTACCATCCATTGGAGTAACAAAAATCTCGACAACAAACTACCTTCCATAATGAAAAGGCTACCATCCATTGGAGTAACAAAAATCTCGACAACAGACTACCTTCCATAATGACAAGGCTACCATCCATTGGTGTAACAAAAATCTCGACAATAGACTACCTTCCATAATGACAAGGCTACCATCTATGGGAGTAACAAAAATATCAACAACAGACTATGTTCCATAATGACAAGGCTACCATCCATTGGAGTAACAAAAATCTCGACAACAAACTACCTTCCATAATGAAAAGGATACCATCCATTGGAGTAACAAAAATCTCGAAAACAGACTACCTTCCATAATGACAAAGCTACCATCCATTGGTGTAACAAAAATCTCGACAACAGACTACCTTCCATAATAACAAGGCTACCATACATTTTAATAACAAAAATCTCGACAACAGACTACCTTCCATAATGACAAGGCTACCATCCGTTGGAGTAACAAAAATATCTACAACAGACTACGTTCGATAATGACAAGGCTACCATCAATTAGAGTAACAAAAATCTCGACAACAGACTACCTTTCATAATTACAAACCTACTATCCATTGGAGTAACAAAAATCTCGGCAACTAACTACCTTCCATAATGATAAGGCTATCATCCATTGGAGTAACAAAAATCTCGACAACAGACTACCTTCCATAATGACGAGGCTACCATCCATTGGTGTAACAAAAATCTCGATAATAGACTAGTTTCCATAATGACAAACCTACCATCCATTGGAGTAACAAAAATCTCGGCAACCGACTACCTTCCATAATGACAAGGCTATCATCCATTGGAGTACCAAAAATCTGAACAACAGACTACCTTCCATAATGACAAGGCTACCATCCATTGGGGTAACAAAAATCTCGGCAACAGACTACCTTCCATAATGACAAGGCTACCATCCATTGGAGTAACAAAAATATCAACAACAGACTATGTTCCATAATGACAAGGCTACCATCCATTGGATTAACAAAAATCTCGACAACAAACTACCTTCCATAATGAAAAGGCTACCATCCATTGGAGTAACAAAAATCTCGACAACAGACTACCTTCCATAATGACAAGGCTACCATCCATTGGTGTAACAAAAATATCGACAACAGACTACCTTCCATAATGACAAGGCTACCATCCATTGTAGTAACAAAAATCTCGGCAACAGATTACCTTCCATAATGACAAGGCTATAATCCATTGGAGTAACAAAAATCTCAACAACAGATTACCTTCCATAATGACAAGGCTACCATCCATTGGAGTAACAAAAATCTCGACAGCAGACTACCTTCCATAATAACAATTCTACCATCCATTGTAGTAACAAAAATCTCGGCAACAGACTACCTTTCATAATGACAAGGCTATCATCCATTGGAGTACCAAAAATCACAACAACAGACTACCTTCCATAATGACAAGGCTACCATCCATTGGGGTAACAAAAATCTCGGCAACAGACTACCTTCCATAATGACAAGGCTACCATCCATTGGAGTAACAAAAATATCAACAACAGACTATGTTCCATAATGACAAGGCTACCATCCATTGGAGTAACAAAAATCTCGACAACAAACTACCTTCCATAATGAAAAGGCTACCATCCATTGGAGTAACAAAAATCTCGACAACAGACTACCTTCCATAATGACAAGGCTACCATCCATTGGTGTAACAAAAATCTCGACAATAGACTACCTTCCATAATGACAAGGCTACCATCTATGGGAGTAACAAAAATATCAACAACAGACTATGTTCCATAATGACAAGGCTACCATCCATTGGAGTAACAAAAATCTCGACAACAAACTACCTTCCATAATGAAAAGGATACCATCCATTGGAGTAACAAAAATCTCGAAAACAGACTACCTTCCATAATGACAAAGCTACCATCCATTGGTGTAACAAAAATCTCGACAACAGACTACCTTCCATAATAACAAGGCTACCATACATTTTAATAACAAAAATCTCGACAACAGACTACCTTCCATAATGACAAGGCTACCATCCGTTGGAGTAACAAAAATATCTACAACAGACTACGTTCGATAATGACAAGGCTACCATCAATTAGAGTAACAAAAATCTCGACAACAGACTACCTTTCATAATTACAAACCTACTATCCATTGGAGTAACAAAAATCTCGGCAACTAACTACCTTCCATAATGATAAGGCTATCATCCATTGGAGTAACAAAAATCTCGACAACAGACTACCTTCCATAATGACGAGGCTACCATCCATTGGTGTAACAAAAATCTCGATAATAGACTAGTTTCCATAATGACAAACCTACCATCCATTGGAGTAACAAAAATCTCGGCAACCGACTACCTTCCATAATGACAAGGCTATCATCCATTGGAGTACCAAAAATCTGAACAACAGACTACCTTCCATAATGACAAGGCTACCATCCATTGGGGTAACAAAAATCTCGGCAACAGACTACCTTCCATAATGACAAGGCTACCATCCATTGGAGTAACAAAAATATCAACAACAGACTATGTTCCATAATGACAAGGCTACCATCCATTGGATTAACAAAAATCTCGACAACAAACTACCTTCCATAATGAAAAGGCTACCATCCATTGGAGTAACAAAAATCTCGACAACAGACTACCTTCCATAATGACAAGGCTACCATCCATTGGTGTAACAAAAATATCGACAACAGACTACCTTCCATAATGACAAGGCTACCATCCATTGTAGTAACAAAAATCTCGGCAACAGATTACCTTCCATAATGACAAGGCTATAATCCATTGGAGTAACAAAAATCTCAACAACAGACTACCTTCCATAATGACAAGGCTACCATCCTTTGGAGTAACAAAAATCTCGACAGAAGACTACCTTCCATAATAACAATTCTACCATCCATTGTAGTAACAAAAATCTCGGCAACAGACTACCTTTCATAATGACAAGGCTATCATCCATTGGAGTACCAAAAATCACAACAACAGACTACCTTCCATAATGACAAGGCTACCATCCATTGGGGTAACAAAAATCTTGACAACAGACTACCTTCCATAATGACAAGGCTACCATCCATTGGAGTAACAAAAATATCAACAACAGACTACGTTCCATAATGACAAGGCTACCATCCATTGGAGTAACAAAAATCTCGACAACAAACTACCTTCCATAATGAAAAGGCTACCATCCATTGGAGTAACAAAAATATCGACAACAGACTACCTTCCATAATGACAAGGCTACCATCCATTGGTGTAACAAAAATCTTGACAACAGACTACCTTCCATAATGACAAGGCTACCATACATTGTAATAACAAAAATCTCGACAACAGACTACCTTCCATAATGACAAGGCTACCATCCGTTGGAGTAACAAAAATATCGACAACAAACTACGTTCCATAATGACAAGGCTACCATCCGTTGGAGTAACAAAAATATTGATAACAGACTACCTTCCATAATAACTAGGCTACCATCCATGGCAGTAACAAACATATCGACAACAGACTACCTTCCATAATGACAAGGCTATAATACATTGTAATAACAAAATTCTCGACAACAGACTACCTTCCATAATGACAAGGCTACCATCCATTGTAGTAACAAAAATCTCAGCAACAGATTACCTTCCATAATGACAAGGCTATCATCCATTGGAGTAACAAAAATCTCAACAACAGACTACCTTCCATAATGACAAGGCTACCATCCATTGGTGTAACAAAAATATCGACAACTGACTACCTTCCATAATGACAAGGCTACCATCCATTGTAGTAACAAAAATCTCGGCAACAGATTACCTTCCATAATGACAAGGCTATAATCCATTGGAGTAACAAAAATCTCAACAACAGACTACCTTCCATAATGACAAGGCTACCATCCATTGGAGTAACAAAAATCTCGACAGCAGACTACCTTCCATAATAACAATTCTACCATCCATTGTAGTAACAAAAATCTCGGCAACAGACTACCTTTCATAATGACAAGGCTATCATCCATTGGAGTACCAAAAATCATAACAACAGACTACCTTCCATAATGACAAGGCTACCATCCATTGGGGTAACAAAAATCTTGACAACAGACTACCTTCCATAATGACAAGGCTACCATCCATTGGAGTAACAAAAATATCAACAACAGACTACGTTCCATAATGACAAGGCTACCATCCATTGGAGTAACAAAAATCTCGACAACAAACTACCTTCCATAATGAAAAGGCTACCATCCATTGGAGTAACAAAAATATCGACAACAGACTACCTTCCATAATGACAAGGCTACCATCCATTGGTGTAACAAAAATCTCAATAACAGACTACCTTCCATAATGACAAGGCTACCATACATTGTAATAACAAAAATCTCGACAACAGACTACCTTCCATAATGACAAGGCTACCATCCGTTGGAGTAACAAAAATATCGACAACAAACTACGTTCCATAATGATAAGGCTACCATCCGTTGGAGTAACAAAAATATTGATAACAGACTACCTTCCATAATAACTAGGCTACCATCCATGGCAGTAACAAACATATCGACAACACACTACCTTCCATAATGACAAGGCTATAATACATTGTAATAACAAAATTCTCGACAACAGACTACCTTCCATAATGACAAGGCTACCATCCATTGTGGTAACAAAAATCTCAGCAACAGATTACCTTCCATAATGACAAGGCTATCATCCATTGGAGTAACAAAAATCTCAACAACAGACTACCTTCCATAATGACAAGGCTACCATCCATTGGGGTAACAAAAATCTCAGCAACAGACTACCTTCCATAATGACAAGGCTACCATCCATTGGAGTAACAAAAATATCAACAACAGACTATGTTCCATAATGACAAGGCTACCATCCATTGGAGTAACAAAAATCTCGACAACAAACTACCTTCCATAATGAAAAGGCTACCATCCATTGGAGTAAAAAAAATCTCGACAACAGACTACCTTCCATAATGACAAGGCTACCATCCATTGGGGTAACAAAAATCTCGACAACAGACTACCTTCCATAATGACAAGGCTACCATCCAATGTAGTAACAAAAATCTCGGCAACAGATTACCTTCCATAATGACAAGGCTATAATCCATTGGAGTAACAAAAATCTCAACAACAGACTACCTTCCATAATGACAAGGCTACCATCCATTGGAGTAACAAAAATCTCGATAGCAGACTACCTTCCATAATAACAAGGCTACCATCCATTGTAGTAACAAAAATCTCGGCAACAGACTACCTTTCATAATGACAAGGCTATCATCCATTGGAGTACCAAAAATCACAACAACAGACTACCTTCCATAATGACAAGGCTACCATCCATTGGGGTAACAAAAATATTGACAACAGACTACCTTCCATAATGACAAGGCTACCATCCATTGGAGTAACAAAAATATCAACAACAGACTACGTTCCATAATGACAAGGCTACCATCCATTGGAGTAACAAAAATCTCGACAACAAACTACCTTCCATAATGAAAAGGCTACCATCCATTGGAGTAAAAAAAATCTCGACAACAGACTACCTTCCATAATGACAAGGCTACCATCCATTGGGGTAACAAAAATCTCGACAACAGACTACCTTCCATAATGACAAGGCTACCATCCAATGTAGTAACAAAAATCTCGGCAACAGATTACCTTCCATAACGACAAGGCTATAATCCATTGGAGTAACAAAAATCTCAACAACAGACTACCTTCCATAATGACAAGGCTACCATCCATTGGAGTAACAAAAATCTCGATAGCAGACTACCTTCCATAATAACAAGGCTACCATCCATTGTAGTAACAAAAATCTCGGCAACAGACTACCTTTCATAATGACAAGGCTATCATCCATTGGAGTACCAAAAATCACAACAACAGACTACCTTCCATAATGACAAGGCTACCATCCATTGGGGTAACAAAAATATTGACAACAGACTACCTTCCATAATGACAAGGCTACCATCCATTGGAGTAACAAAAATATCAACAACAGACTACGTTCCATAATGACAAGGCTACCATCCATTGGAGTAACAAAAATCTCGACAACAAACTACCTTCCATAATGAAAAGGCTACCATCCATTGGAGTAACAAAAATATCGACAACAGACTACCTTCCATAATGACAAGGCTACCATCCATTGGTGTAACAAAAATCTCGACAACAGACTACCTTCCATAATGACAAGGCTACCATACATTGTAATAACAAAAATCTCGACAACAGACTAACTTCCATAATGACAAGGCTACCATCCGTTGGAGTAACAAAAATATCGACAACAAACTACGTTCCATAATGACAAGGCTACCATCCGTTAGAGTAACAAAAATATTGATAACAGACTACCTTCCATAATAACTAGGCTACCATCCATGGCAGTAACAAACATATCGACAACAGACTACCTTCCATAATGACAAGGCTATAATACATTGTAATAACAAAATTCTCAACAACAGACTACCTTCCATAATGACAAGGCTACCATCCATTGTAGTAACAAAAATCTCAGCAACAGATTACCTTCCATAATGACAAGGCTATCATCCATTGGAGTAACAAAAATCTCAACAACAGACTACCTTCCATAATGACCAGGCTACCATCCATTGGAGTAACAAAAATCCCGACAGCAGACTACCTTCCATAATAACAAGGCTACCATCCATTGTAGTAACAAAAATCTCGGCAACAGACTACCTTCCATAATGACAAGGCTATCATCCATTGGAGTACTAAAAATCTGAACAACAGACTACCTTCCATAATCACAAGGCTACCATCCATTGGAGTAACAAAAATATCAACAACAGACTATGTTCCATAATGACAAGGCTACCATCCATTGGAGTAACAAAAATCTCGACAACAAACTACCTTCCATAATGAAAAGGCTACCATCCATTGGAGTAACAAAAATCTCGACAACAGACTACCTTCCATAATGACAAGGCTACCATCCATTGGTGTAACAAAAATCTCGACAACAGACTACCTTCCATAATGACAAGGCTACCATACATTGTAATAACAAAAATCTCAACAACAGACTACCTTACATAATGACAAGGCTACCATCCGTTGGAGTAACAAAAATATCGATAACAGACTACGTTCGATAATGACAAGGCTACCATCCATTAGAGTAACAAAAATCTCGACAACAGACTACCTTTCATAATTACAAACCTATTATCCATTGGAGTAACAAAAATCTCGGCAACAGACTACCTTCCATAATGATAAGGCTATCATCCATTGGAGTAACAAAAATCTCGACAACAGACTACCTTCCATAATGACAAGGCTACCATCCATTGGTGTAACAAAAATCTCGATAATAGACTAGCTTCCATAATGACAAACCTACCATCCATTGGAGTAACAAAAATCTCGGCAACCGACTACCTTCCATAATGACAAGGCTATCATCCATTGGAGTACCAAAAATATCAACAACAGACTACCTTCCATAATGACAAGGCTACCATCCATTGGAGTAACAAAAATCTCGACAACAGACTACCTTCCATAATGACAAGGCTACAATCCATTGGAGTAACAAAAATATCAACAACAGACTACGTTCCATAATGACAAGTCTACCATCCATTGGAGTAACAAAAATCACGACAACAAACTACCTTCCATAATGAAAAGGCTACCATCCATTGGAGTAACAAAAATCTTGACAACAGACTACCTTCCATAATGACAAGGCTACCATCCATTCGGGTAACAAAAATCTCGACAACAGACTACCTTTCATAATGACAAGGCTACCATACATTATAATAACAAAAATCTCGACAACAGACTACCTTACTTAATGACAAGGCTACCATCCGTTGGAGTAACAAAAATATCGATAACAGACTACGTTCGATAATGACAAGGCTACCATCCATTAGAGTAACAAAAATCTCGACAACATACTACCTTTCATAATTACAAACCTATTATCCAATGGAGTAACAAAAATCTCGGCAACATACTACCTTCCATAATGACAAGGCTATCATCCATTGGAGTACCAAAAATCTCAACAATAGACTACCTTCCATAATGACAAGGCTACCATCCATTGGAGTAACAAAAATCTCGACAACAGACTACCTTCCATAATGACAAGGCTACCATCCATTGGAGTAACAAAAATATCAACAACAGACTACGTTCCATAATGACAAGGCTACCATCCATTAGAGTAACAAAAATCTCAACAACAGACTACCTTCCATAATGATAAGGCTACCATCCATTGGAGTAACAAAAATCTCGACAGCAGACTACCTTCCATAATAACAAGGCTACCATCCATTGTAGTAACAAAAATCTCGGCAACAGACTACCTTCCATAATGACAAGGCTATCATCCATTGGAGTAACAAAAATCTTGACAACAGACTACCTTCCATAATGACAAGGCTACCATCCATTGGTGTAACAAAAATCTCGACAACAGACTACCTTCCTAATGACAAGGCTACCATACATTGTAATAACAATAATCTCGACAACAGAATACCTTCCATAATGACAAGGATACCATCCGTTGGAGTAACAAAAATATTGACAACAAACTACGTTCCATAATGACAAGGCTACCATCCGTTGGAGTAACAAAAATATTGATAACATACTACCTTCCATAATAACTAGGCTACCATCCATGGCAGTAACAAACATATCGACAACAGACTACCTTCCATAATGACAAGGCTATAATACATTGTAATAACAAAATTCTCGACAACAGACTACCTTCCATAATGACAAGGCTACCATCCATTGGAGTAACAAAAATCTCGACAACAGACTACCTTCCATAATGACAAGGCTACCATCCATTGGAGTAACAAAAATATCAACAACAGACTACGTTCCATAATGACAAGTCTACCATCCATTGGAGTAACAAAAATATCAACAACAGACTACGTTCCATAATGACAAGTCTACCATCCATTGGAGTAACAAAAATCACAACAACAAACTACCTTCCATAATGAAAAGGCTACCATCCATTGGAGTAACAAAAATCTTGACAACAGACTACCTTCCATAATGACAAGGCTACCATCCATTCGGGTAACAAAAATCTCGACAACAGACTACCTTTCATAATGACAAGGCTACCATACATTATAATAACAAAAATCTCGACAACAGACTACCTTACTTAATGACAAGGCTACCATCCGTTGGAGTAACAAAAATATCGATAACAGACTACGTTCGATAATGACAAGGCTACCATCCATTAGAGTAACAAAAATCTCGACAACAGAATACCTTTCATAATTACAAACCTATTATCCAATGGAGTAACAAAAATCTCGGCAACATACTACCTTCCATAATGACAAGGCTATCATCCATTGGAGTACCAAAAATCTCAGCAATAGACTACCTTCTATAATGACAAGGCTACCATCCATTGGAGTAACAAAAATCTCGACAACAGACTACCTTCCATAATGACAAGGCTACCATCCATTGGAGTAACAAAAATATCAACAACAGACTACGTTCCATAATGACAAGGCTACCATCCATTGGGGTAACAAAAATCTTGACAACAGACTACCTTCCATAATGACAAGGCTACCATCCATTGGAGTAACAAAAATATAAACAACAGACTACGTTCCATAATGACAAGGCTACCATCCATTGGAGTAACAAAAATCTCGACAACAAACTACCTTCCATAATGAAAAGGCTACCATCCATTGGAGTAACAAAAATATCGACAACAGACTACCTTCCATAATGACAAGGCTACCATCCATTGGTGTAACAAAAATCTCGACAACAGACTACCTTCCATAATGACAAGGCTACCATACATTGTAATAACAAAAATCTCGACAACAGACTACCTTCCATAATGACAAGGCTACCATCCGTTGGAGTAACAAAAATATCGACAACAAACTACGTTCCATAATGACAAGGCTACCATCCGTTGGAGTAACAAAAATATTGATAACAGACTACCTTCCATAATAACTAGGCTACCATCCATGGCAGTAACAAACATATCGACAACAGACTACCTTCCATAATGACAAGGCTATAATACATTGTAATAACAAAATTCTCGACAACAGACTACCTTCCATAATGACAAGGCTACCATCCATTGTAGTAACAAAAATCTCAGCAACAGATTACCTTCCATAATGACAAGGCTATCATCCATTGGAGTAACAAAAATCTCAACAACAGACTACCTTCCATAATGACAAGGCTACCATCCATTGGGGTAACAAAAATCTCGGCAACAGACTACCTTCCATAATGACAAGGCTACCATCCATTGGAGTAACAAAAATATCAACAACAGACTATGTTCCATAATGACAAGGCTACCATCCATTGGAGTAACAAAAATCTCGACAACAAACTACCTTCCATAATGAAAAGGCTACCATCCATTGGAGTAAAAAAAATCTCGACAACAGACTACCTTCCATAATGACAAGGCTACCATCCATTGGGGTAACAAAAATCTCGACAACAGACTACCTTCCATAATGACAAGGCTACCATCCAATGTAGTAACAAAAATCTCGGCAACAGATTACCTTCCATAATGACAAGGCTATAATCCATTGGAGTAACAAAAATCTCAACAACAGACTACCTTCCATAATGACAAGGCTACCATCCATTGGAGTAACAAAAATCTCGATAGCAGACTACCTTCCATAATAACAAGGCTACCATCCATTGTAGTAACAAAAATCTCGGCAACAGACTACCTTTCATAATGACAAGGCTATCATCCATTGGAGTACCAAAAATCACAACAACAGACTACCTTCCATAATGACAAGGCTACCATCCATTGGGGTAACAAAAATATTGACAACAGACTACCTTCCATAATGACAAGGCTACCATCCATTGGAGTAACAAAAATATCAACAACAGACTACGTTCCATAATGACAAGGCTACCATCCATTGGAGTAACAAAAATCTCGACAACAAACTACCTTCCATAATGAAAAGGCTACCATCCATTGGAGTAACAAAAATATCGACAACAGACTACCTTCCATAATGACAAGGCTACCATCCATTGGTGTAACAAAAATCTCGACAACAGACTACCTTCCATAATGACAAGGCTACCATACATTGTAATAACAAAAATCTCGACAACAGACTAACTTCCATAATGACAAGGCTACCATCCGTTGGAGTAATAAAAATATCGACAACAAACTACGTTCCATAATGACAAGGCTACCATCCGTTAGAGTAACAAAAATATTGATAACAGACTACCTTCCATAATAACTAGGCTACCATCCATGGCAGTAACAAACATATCGACAACAGACTACCTTCCATAATGACAAGGCTATAATACATTGTAATAACAAAATTCTCAACAACAGACTACCTTCCATAATGACAAGGCTACCATCCATTGTAGTAACAAAAATCTCAGCAACAGATTACCTTCCATAATGACAAGGCTATCATCCATTGGAGTAACAAAAATCTCAACAACAGACTACCTTCCATAATGACCAGGCTACCATCCATTGGAGTAACAAAAATCCCGACAGC
This sequence comes from Vicia faba, assembly GCA_948472305.1. NCBI lineage: Eukaryota > Viridiplantae > Streptophyta > Magnoliopsida > Fabales > Fabaceae > Vicia > Vicia faba. The sequence goes on along the minus strand of OX451741.1, from coordinate 512,054,367 downwards.
AGACTACCTTCCATAATAACAAGGCTACCATCCATTGTAGTAACAAAAATCTCGGCAACAGACTACCTTCCATAATGACAAGGCTATCATCCATTGGAGTACTAAAAATCTGAACAACAGACTACCTTCCATAATCACAAGGCTACCATCCATTGGAGTAACAAAAATATCAACAACAGACTATGTTCCATAATGACAAGGCTACCATCCATTGGAGTAACAAAAATCTCGACAACAAACTACCTTCCATAATGAAAAGGCTACCATCCATTGGAGTAACAAAAATCTCGACAACAGACTACCTTCCATAATGACAAGGCTACCATCCATTGGTGTAACAAAAATCTCGACAACAGACTACCTTCCATAATGACAAGGCTACCATACATTGTAATAACAAAAATCTCAACAACAGACTACCTTACATAATGACAAGGCTACCATCCGTTGGAGTAACAAAAATATCGATAACAGACTACGTTCGATAATGACAAGGCTACCATCCATTAGAGTAACAAAAATCTTGACAACAGACTACCTTTCATAATTACAAACCTATTATCCATTGGAGTAACAAAAATCTCGGAAACAGACTACCTTCCATAATGATAAGGCTATCATCCATTGGAGTAACAAAAATCTCGACAACAGACTACCTTCCATAATGACAAGGCTACCATCCATTGGTGTAACAAAAATCTCGATAATAGACTAGCTTCCATAATGACAAACCTACCATCCATTGGAGTAACAAAAATCTCGGCAACCGACTACCTTCCATAATGACAAGGCTATCATCCATTGGAGTACCAAAAATATCAACAACAGACTACCTTCCATAATGACAAGGCTACCATCCATTGGAGTAACAAAAATCTCGACAACAGACTACCTTCCATAATGACAAGGCTACCATCCATTGGAGTAACAAAAATATCAACAACAGACTACGTTCCATAATGACAAGTCTACCATCCATTGGAGTAACAAAAATCACGACAACAAACTACCTTCCATAATGAAAAGGCTACCATCCATTGGAGTAACAAAAATCTTGACAACAGACTACCTTCCATAATGACAAGGCTACCATCCATTCGGGTAACAAAAATCTCGACAACAGACTACCTTTCATAATGACAAGGCTACCATACATTATAATAACAAAAATCTCGACAACAGACTACCTTACTTAATGACAAGGCTACCATCCGTTGGAGTAACAAAAATATCGATAACAGACTACGTTCGATAATGACAAGGCTACCATCCATTAGAGTAACAAAAATCTCGACAACAGACTACCTTTCATAATTACAAACCTATTATCCAATGGAGTAACAAAAATCTCGGCAACATACTACCTTCCATAATGACAAGGCTATCATCCATTGGAGTACCAAAAATCTCAGCAATAGACTACCTTCTATAATGACAAGGCTACCATCCATTGGAGTAACAAAAATCTCGACAACAGACTACCTTCCATAATGACAAGGCTACCATCCATTGGAGTAACAAAAATATCAACAACAGACTACGTTCTATAATGACAAGGCTACCATCCATTAGAGTAACAAAAATATCAACAACAGACTACCTTCCATAATGACAAGGCTACCATCCATTGGAGTAACAAAAATCTCGACAGCAGACTACCTTCCATAATAACAAGGCTACCATCCATTGTAGTAACAAAAATCTCGGCAACAGACTACCTTCCATAATGACAAGGCTATCATCCATTGTAGTAACAAAAATCTTGACAACAGACTACCTTCCATAATGACAAGGCTACCATCCATTGGTGTAACAAAAATCTCGACAACAGACTACCTTCCTAATGACAAGGCTACCATACATTGTAATAACAAAAATCTCGACATCAGAATACCTTCCATAATGACAAGGATACAATCCGTTGGAGTAACAAAAATATTGACAACAAACTACGTTCCATAATGACAAGGCTACCATCCGTTGGAGTAACAAAAATATTGATAACAGACTACCTTCCATAATAACTAGGCTACCATCCATGGCAGTAACAAACATATCGACAACAGACTACCTTCCATAATGACAAGGCTATAATACATTGTAATAACAAAATTCTCGACAACAGACTACCTTCCATAATGACAAGGCTACCATCCATTGTATTAACAAAAATCTCGGCAACAGATTACCTTCCATAATGACAAGGCTATCATCCATTGGAGTAACAAAAATCTCAACAACAGACTACCTTCCATAATGACAAGGCTACCATCCATTGGAGTAACAAAAATCTCGACAGCAGACTACCTTCCATAATAACAAGGCTACCATCCATTGTAGTAACAAAAATCTCGGCAACATACTACCTTCCATAATGACAAGGCTATCATCCATTGGAGTACCAAAAATCTCAACAACAGACTACCTTCCATAATGACAAGGCTACCATCCATTGGGGTAACAAAAATCTCGACAACAGACTACCTTCCATAATGACAAGGCTACCATCCATTGGAGTAACAAAAATATCAACAACAGACTACGTTCCATAATGACAAGGCTACCATCCATTGGAGTAACAAAAATCTCGACAACAAACTACCTTCCATAATGAAAAGGCTACCATCCATTGGAGTAACAAAAATCTCGACAACAGACTACCTTCCATAATGACAAGGCTACCATCCATTGGTGTAACAAAAATCTCGACAACAGACTACCTTCCATAATGACAAGGCTACCATACATTGTAATAACAAAAATCTCGACAACAGACTACCTTACATAATGACAAGGCTACCATACGTTGGAGTAACAAAAATATCGATAACAGACTACGTTCGATAATGACAAGGCTACCATCCATTAGAGTAACAAAAATCTCGACAACAGACTACCTTTCATAATTACAAACCTATTATCCATTGGAGTAACAAAAATCTCGGCAACAGACTACCTTCCATAATGATAAGGCTATCATCCATTGGAGTAACAAAAATCTCGACAACAGACTACCTTCCATAATGACAAGGCTACCATCCATTGGTGTAACAAAAATCTCGATAATAGACTAGCTTCCATAATGACAAACCTACCATCCATTGGAGTAACAAAAATCTCGGCAACCGACTACCTTCCATAATGACAAGGCTATCATCCATTGGAGTACCAAAAATATCAACAACAGACTACCTTCCATAATGACAAGGCTACCATCCATTGGAGTAACAAAAATCTCGACAACAGACTACCTTCCATAATGACAAGGCTACCATCCATTGGAGTAACAAAAATATCAACAACAGACTACGTTCCATAATGACAAGTCTACCATCCATTGGAGTAACAAAAATCACGACAACAAACTACCTTCCATAATGAAAAGGCTACCATCCATTGGAGTAACAAAAATCTTGACAACAGACTACCTTCCATAATGACAAGGCTACCATCCATTCGGGTAACAAAAATCTCGACAACAGACTACCTTTCATAATGACAAGGCTACCATACATTGTAATAACAAAAATCTCGACAACAGACTACCTTACTTAATGACAAGGCTACCATCCGTTGGAGTAACAAAAATATCGATAACAGACTACGTTCGATAATGACAAGGTTACCATCCATTAGAGTAACAAAAATCTCGACAACAGACTACCTTTCATAATTACAAACCTATTATCCAATGGAGTAACAAAAATCTCGGCAACATACTACCTTCCATAATGACAAGGCTATCATCCATTGGAGTACCAAAAATCTCAACAATAGACTACCTTCCATAATGACAAGGCTACCATCCATTGGAGTAACAAAAATCTCGACAACAGACTACCTTCCATAATGACAAGGCTACCATCCATTGGAGTAACAAAAATATCAACAACAGACTACGTTCTATAATGACAAGGCTACCATCCATTAGAGTAACAAAAATATCAACAACAGACTACCTTCCATAATGACAAGGCTACCATCCATTAGAGTAACAAAAATCTCGACAGCAGACTACCTTCCATAATAACAAGGCTACCATCCATTGTAGTAACAAAAATCTCGGCAACAGACTACCTTCCATAATGACAAGGCTATCATCCATTGTAGTAACAAAAATCTTGACAACAGACTACCTTCCATAATGACAAGGCTACCATCCATTGGTGTAACAAAAATCTCGACAACAGACTACCTTCCTAATGACAAGGCTACCATACATTGTAATAACAAAAATCTCGACATCAGAATACCTTCCATAATGACAAGGATACCATCCGTTGGAGTAACAAAAATATTGACAACAAACTACGTTCCATAATGACAAGGCTACCATCCGTTGGAGTAACAAAAATATTGATAACAGACTACCTTCCATAATAACTAGGCTACCATCCATGGCAGTAACAAACATATCGACAACAGACTACCTTCCATAATGACAAGGCTATAATACATTGTAATAACAAAATTCTCGACAACAGACTACCTTCCATAATGACAAGGCTACCATCCATTGTAGTAACAAAAATCTCGGCAACAGATTACCTTCCATAATGACAAGGCTATCATCCATTGGAGTAACAAAAATCTCAACAACAGACTACCTTCCATAATGACAAGGCTACCATCCATTGGAGTAACAAAAATCTCGACAGCAGACTACCTTCCATAATAACAAGGCTACCATCCATTGTAGTAACAAAAATCTCGGCAACATACTACCTTCCATAATGACAAGGCTATCATCCATTGGAGTACCAAAAATCTCAACAACAGACTACATTCCATAATGACAAGGCTACCATCCATTGGGGTAACAAAAATCTCGACAACAGACTACCTTCCATAATGACAAGGCTACCATCCATTGGAGTAACAAAAATATCAACAACAGACTACGTTCCATAATGACAAGGCTACCATCCATTGGAGTAACAAAAATCTCGACAACAAACTACCTTCCATAATGAAAAGGCTACCATCCATTGGAGTAACAAAAATCTCGACAACAGACTACCTTCCATAATGACAAGGCTACCATCCATTGGTGTAACAAAAATCTCGACAACAGACTACCTTCCATAATGACAAGGCTACCATACATTGTAATAACAAAAATCTCGACAACAGACTACCTTACATAATGACAAGGCTACCATACGTTGGAGTAACAAAAATATCGATAACAGACTACGTTCGATAATGACAAGGCTACCATCCATTAGAGTAACAAAAATCTCGACAACAGACTACCTTTCATAATTACAAACCTATTATCCATTGGAGTAACAAAAATCTCGGCAACAGACTACCTTCCATAATGATAAGGCTATCATCCATTGGAGTAACAAAAATCTCGACAACAGACTACCTTCCATAATGACAAGGCTACCATCCATTGGTGTAACAAAAATCTCGATAATAGACTAGCTTCCATAATGACAAACCTACCATCCATTGGAGTAACAAAAATCTCGGCAACCGACTACCTTCCATAATGACAAGGCTATCATCCATTGGAGTACCAAAAATATCAACAACAGACTACCTTCCATAATGACAAGGCTACCATCCATTGGAGTAACAAAAATCTCGACAACAGACTACCTTCCATAATGACAAGGCTACCATCCATTGGAGTAACAAAAATATCAACAACAGACTACGTTCCATAATGACAAGTCTACCATCCATTGGAGTAACAAAAATCACGACAACAAACTACCTTCCATAATGAAAAGGCTACCATCCATTGGAGTAACAAAAATCTTGACAACAGACTACCTTCCATAATGACAAGGCTACCATCCATTCGGGTAACAAAAATCTCGACAACAGACTACCTTTCATAATGACAAGGCTACCATACATTATAATAACAAAAATCTCGACAACAGACTACCTTACTTAATGACAAGGCTACCATCCGTTGGAGTAACAAAAATATCGATAACAGACTACGTTCGATAATGACAAGGCTACCATCCACTAGAGTAACAAAAATCTCGACAACAGACTACCTTTCATAATTACAAACCTATTATCCAATGGAGTAACAAAAATCTCGGCAACATACTACCTTCCATAATGACAAGGCTATCATCCATTGGAGTACCAAAAATCTCAACAATAGACTACCTTCCATAATGACAAGGCTACCATCCATTGGAGTAACAAAAATCTCGACAACAGACTACCTTCCATAATGACAAGGCTACCATCCATTGGAGTAACAAAAATATCAACAACAGACTACGTTCCATAATGACAAGGCTACCATCCATTAGAGTAACAAAAATCTCAACAACAGACTACCTTCCATAATGATAAGGCTACCATCCATTGGAGTAACAAAAATCTCGACAGCAGACTACCTTCCATAATAACAAGGCTACCATCCATTGTAGTAACAAAAATCTCGGCAACAGACTACCTTCCATAATGACAAGGCTATCATCCATTGGAGTAACAAAAATCTTGACAACAGACTACCTTCCATAATGACAAGGCTACCATCCATTGGTGTAACAAAAATCTCGACAACAGACTACCTTCCTAATGACAAGGCTACCATACATTGTAATAACAATAATCTCGACAACAGAATACCTTCCATAATGACAAGGATACCATCCGTTGGAGTAACAAAAATATTGACAACAAACTACGTTCCATAATGACAAGGCTACCATCCGTTGGAGTAACAAAAATATTGATAACATACTACCTTCCATAATAACTAGGCTACCATCCATGGCAGTAACAAACATATCGACAACAGACTACCTTCCATAATGACAAGGCTATAATACATTGTAATAACAAAATTCTCGACAACAGACTACCTTCCATAATGACAAGGCTACCATCCATTGTAGTAACAAAAATATCGGCAACAGATTACCTTCCATAATGACAACGCTATCATCCATTGGAGTAACAAAAATCTCAACAACAGACTACCTTCCATAATGACAAGGATACCATCCATTGGAGTAACAAAAATCTCGACAGCAGACTACCTTCCATAATAACAAGGCTACCATCCATTGTAGTAACAAAAATCTCGGCAACATACTACCTTCCATAAAGAAAAGGCTACCATCCATTGGAGTAACAAAAATCTCGACAACAGACTACCTTCCATAATGACAAGGCTACCATCCATTGGTGTAACAAAAATCTCGACAACATACTACCTTCCATAATGACAAGGCTACCATACATTGTAATAACAAAAATCTCGACAACAGACTACCTTTCATAATGACAAGGCTACCATACGTTGGAGTAACAAAAATATCGATAACAGACTACGTTCGATAATGACAAGGCTACCATCCATTAGAGTAACAAAAATCTCGACAACAGACTACCTTTCATAATTACAAACCTATTATCCATTGGAGTAACAAAAATCTCGGCAACAGACTACCTTCCATAATGATAAGGCTATCATCCATTGGAGTAACAAAAATCTCGACAACAGACTACCTTCCATAATGACAAGGCTACCATCCATTGGTGTAACAAAAATCTCGATAATAGACTAGCTTCCATAATGACAAACCTACCATCCATTGGAGTAACAAAAATCTCGGCAACCGACTACCTTCCATAATGACAAGGCTATCATCCATTGGAGTACCAAAAATATCAACAACAGACTACCTTCCATAATGACAAGGCTACCATCCATTGGAGTAACAAAAATCTCGACAACAGACTACCTTCCATAATGACAAGGCTACCATCCATTGGAGTAACAAAAATATCAACAACAGACTACGTTCCATAATGACAAGTCTACCATCCATTGGAGTAACAAAAATCACGACAACAAACTACCTTCCATAATGAAAAGGCTACCATCCATTGGAGTAACAAAAATCTTGACAACAGACTACCTTCCATAATGACAAGGCTACCATCCATTCGGGTAACAAAAATCTCGACAACAGACTACCTTTCATAATGACAAGGCTACCATACATTGTAATAACAAAAATCTCGACAACAGACTACCTTACTTAATGACAAGGCTACCATCCGTTGGAGTAACAAAAATATCGATAACAGACTACGTTCGATAATGACAAGGTTACCATCCATTAGAGTAACAAAAATCTCGACAACAGACTACCTTTCATAATTACAAACCTATTATCCAATGGAGTAACAAAAATCTCGGCAACATACTACCTTCCATAATGACAAGGCTATCATCCATTGGAGTACCAAAAATCTCAACAATAGACTACCTTCCATAATGACAAGGCTACCATCCATTGGAGTAACAAAAATCTCGACAACAGACTACCTTCCATAATGACAAGGCTACCATCCATTGGAGTAACAAAAATATCAACAACAGACTACGTTCTATAATGACAAGGCTACCATCCATTAGAGTAACAAAAATCTCAACAACAGACTACCTTCCATAATGACAAGGCTACCATCCATTAGAGTAACAAAAATCTCGACAGCAGACTACCTTCCATAATAACAAGGCTACCATCCATTGTAGTAACAAAAATCTCGGCAACAGACTACCTTCCATAATGACAAAGCTATCATCCATTGTAGTAACAAAAATCTTGACAACAGACTACCTTCCATAATGACAAGGCTACCATCCATTGGTGTAACAAAAATCTCGACAACAGACTACCTTCCTAATGACAAGGCTACCATACATTGTAATAACAAAAATCTCGACATCAGAATACCTTCCATAATGACAAGGATACCATCCGTTGGAGTAACAAAAATATTGACAACAAACTACGTTCCATAATGACAAGGCTACCATCCGTTGGAGTAACAAAAATATTGATAACAGACTACCTTCCATAATAACTAGGCTACCATCCATGGCAGTAACAAACATATCGACAACAGACTACCTTCCATAATGACAAGGCTATAATACATTGTAATAACAAAATTCTCGACAACAGACTACCTTCCATAATGACAAGGCTACCATCCATTGTAGTAACAAAAATCTCGGCAACAGATTACCTTCCATAATGACAAGGCTATCATCCATTGGAGTAACAAAAATCTCAACAACAGACTACCTTCCATAATGACAAGGCTACCATCCATTGGAGTAACAAAAATCTCGACAGCAGACTACCTTCCATAATAACAAGGCTACCATCCATTGTAGTAACAAAAATCTCGGCAACATACTACCTTCCATAATGACAAGGCTATCATCCATTGGAGTACCAAAAATCTCAACAACAGACTACCTTCCATAATGACAAGGCTACCATCCATTGGGGTAACAAAAATCTCAACAACAGACTACCTTCCATAATGACAAGGCTACCATCCATTGGAGTAACAAAAATATCAACAACAGACTACGTTCCATAATGACAAGGCTACCATCCATTGGAGTAACAAAAATCTCGACAACAAACTACCTTCCATAATGAAAAGGCTACCATCCATTGGAGTAACAAAAATCTAGACAACAGACTACCTTCCATAATGACAAGGCTACCATCCATTGGTGTAACAAAAATCTCGACAACAGACTACCTTCCATAATGACAAGGCTACCATACATTGTAATAACAAAAATCTCGACAACAGACTACCTTACATAATGACAAGGCTACCATACGTTGGAGTAACAAAAATATCGCTAACAGACTACGTTCGATAATGACAAGGCTACCATCCATTAGAGTAACAAAAATCTCGACAACAGACTACCTTTCATAATTACAAACCTATTATCCATTGGAGTAACAAAAATCTCGGCAACAGACTACCTTCCATAATGATAAGGCTATCATCCATTGGAGTAACAAAAATCTCGACAATAGACTACCTTCCATAATGACAAGGCTACCATCCATTGGTGTAACAAAAATCTCGATAATAGACTAGCTTCCATAATGACAAACCTACCATCCATTGGAGTAACAAAAATCTCGGCAACCGACTACCTTCCATAATGACAAGGCTATCATCCATTGGAGTACCAAAAATATCAACAACAGACTACCTTCCATAATGACAAGGCTACCATCCATTGGAGTAACAAAAATCTCGACAACAGACTACCTTCCATAATGACAAGGCTACCATCCATTGGAGTAACAAAAATATCAACAACAGACTACGTTCCATAATGACAAGTCTACCATCCATTGGAGTAACAAAAATCACGACAACAAACTACCTTCCATAATGAAAAGGCTACCATCCATTGGAGTAACAAAAATCTTGACAACAGACTACCTTCCATAATGACAAGGCTACCATCCATTCGGGTAACAAAAATCTCGACAACAGACTACCTTTCATAATGACAAGGCTACCATACATTGTAATAACAAAAATCTCGACAACAGACTACCTTACTTAATGACAAGGCTACCATCCGTTGGAGTAACAAAAATATCGTTAACAGACTACGTTCGATAATGACAAGGTTACCATCCATTAGAGTAACAAAAATCTCGACAACAGACTACCTTTCATAATTACAAACCTATTATCCAATGGAGTAACAAAAATCTCGGCAACATACTACCTTCCATAATGACAAGGCTATCATCCATTGGAGTACCAAAAATCTCAACAATAGACTACCTTCCATAATGACAAGGCTACCATCCATTGGAGTAACAAAAATCTCGACAACAGACTACCTTCCATAATGACAAGGCTACCATCCATTGGAGTAACAAAAATATCAACAACAGACTACGTTCTATAATGACAAGGCTACCATCCATTAGAGTAACAAAAATCTCAACAACAGACTACCTTCCATAATGACAAGGCTACCATCCATTAGAGTAACAAAAATCTCGACAGCAGACTACCTTCCATAATAACAAGGCTACCATCCATTGTAGTAACAAAAATCTCGGCAACAGACTACCTTCCATAATGACAAAGCTATCATCCATTGTAGTAACAAAAATCTTGACAACAGACTACCTTCCATAATGACAAGGCTACCATCCATTGGTGTAACAAAAATCTCGACAACAGACTACCTTCCTAATGACAAGGCTACCATACATTGTAATAACAAAAATCTCGACATCAGAATACCTTCCATAATGACAAGGATACCATCCGTTGGAGTAACAAAAATATTGACAACAAACTACGTTCCATAATGACAAGGCTACCATCCGTTGGAGTAACAAAAATATTGATAACAGACTACCTTCCATAATAACTAGGCTACCATCCATGGCAGTAACAAACATATCGACAACAGACTACCTTCCATAATGACAAGGCTATAATACATTGTAATAACAAAATTCTCGACAACAGACTACCTTCCATAATGACAAGGCTACCATCCATTGTAGTAACAAAAATCTCGGCAACAGATTACCTTCCATAATGACAAGGCTATCATCCATTGGAGTAACAAAAATCTCAACAACAGACTACCTTCCATAATGACAAGGCTACCATCCATTGGAGTAACAAAAATCTCGACAGCAGACTACCTTCCATAATAACAAGGCTACCATCCATTGTAGTAACAAAAATCTCGGCAACATACTACCTTCCATAATGACAAGGCTATCATCCATTGGAGTACCAAAAATCTCAACAACAGACTACCTTCCATAATGACAAGGCTACCATCCATTGGGGTAACAAAAATCTCAACAACAGACTACCTTCCATAATGACAAGGCTACCATCCATTGGAGTAACAAAAATATCAACAACAGACTACGTTCCATAATGACAAGGCTACCATCCATTGGAGTAACAAAAATCTCGACAACAAACTACCTTCCATAATGAAAAGGCTACCATCCATTGGAGTAACAAAAATCTCGACAACAGACTACCTTCCATAATGACAAGGCTACCATCCATTGGTGTAACAAAAATCTCGACAACAGACTACCTTCCATAATGACAAGGCTACCATACATTGTAATAACAAAAATCTCGACAACAGACTACCTTACATAATGACAAGGCTACCATACGTTGGAGTAACAAAAATATCGCTAACAGACTACGTTCGATAATGACAAGGCTACCATCCATTAGAGTAACAAAAATCTCGACAACAGACTACCTTTCATAATTACAAACCTATTATCCATTGGAGTAACAAAAATCTCGGCAACAGACTACCTTCCATAATGATAAGGCTATCATCCATTGGAGTAACAAAAATCTCGACAATAGACTACCTTCCATAATGACAAGGCTACCATCCATTGGTGTAACAAAAATCTCGATAATAGACTAGCTTCCATAATGACAAACCTACCATCCATTGGAGTAACAAAAATCTCGGCAACCGACTACCTTCCATAATGACAAGGCTATCATCCATTGGAGTACCAAAAATATCAACAACAGACTACCTTCCATAATGACAAGGCTACCATCCATTGGAGTAACAAAAATCTCGACAAGAGACTACCTTCCATAATGACAAGGCTACCATCCATTGGATTAACAAAAATATCAACAACAGACTACGTTCCATAATGACAAGTCTACCATCCATTGGAGTAACAAAAATCACGACAACAAACTACCTTCCATAATGAAAAGGCTACCATCCATTGGAGTAACAAAAATCTCGACAACAGACTACCTTCCATAATGACAAGGCTACCATCCATTCGGGTAACAAAAATCTCGACAACAGACTACCTTTCATAATGACAAGGCTACCATACATTGTAATAACAAAAATCTCGACAACAGACTACCTTACTTAATGACAAGGCTACCATCCGTTGGAGTAACAAAAATATCGATAACAGACTACGTTCGATAATGACAAGGCTACCATCCATTAGAGTAACAAAAATCTCGACAACAGACTACCTTTCATAATTACAAACCTATTATCCAATGGAGTAAAAAAAATCTCGGCAACATACTACCTTCCATAATGACAAGGCTATCATCCATTGGAGTACCAAAAATCTCAACAACAGACTACCTTCCATAATGACAAGGCTACCATCCATTGGAGTAACAAAAATCTCGACAACAGACTACCTTCCATAATGACAAGGCTACCATCCATTGGAGTAACAAAAATATCAACAACAGACTACGTTCCATAATGACAAGGCTACCATCCATTAGAGTAACAAAATTCTCAACAATAGACTACCTTCCATAATGACAAGGCTACCATCCATTGGAGTAACAAAAATCTTGACAGCAGACTACCTTCCATAATAACAAGGCTACCATCCATTGTAGTAACAAAAATCTCGGCAACAGACTACCTTCCATAATGACAAGGCTATCATCCATTGGAGTAACAAAAATCTTGACAATAGACTACCTTCCATAATGACAAGGCTACCATCCATTGGTGTAACAAAAATCTCGACAACAGACTACCTTCCTAATGACAAGGCTACCATACATTGTAATAACAAAAATCTCGACAACAGAATACCTTCCATAATGACAAGGATACCATCCGTTGGAGTAACAAAAATATTGACAACAAACTACGTTCCATAATGACAAGGCTACCATCCGTTGGAGTAACAAAAATATTGATAACAGACTACCTTCCATAATAACTAGGCTACCATCCATGGCAGTAACAAACATATCGTCAACAGACTACCTTCCATAATGACAAGGCTATAATACATTGTAATAACAAAATTCTCGACAACAGACTACCTTCCATAATGACAAGGCTACCATCCATTGTAGTAACAAAAATCTCGGCAACAGATTACATTCCATAATGACAAGGCTATCATCCATTGGAGTAACAAAAATCTCAACAACAGACTACCTTCCATAATGACAAGGCTACCATCCATTGGAGTAACAAAAATCTCGACAGCAGACTACCTTCCATAATAACAAGGCTACCATCCATTGTAGTAACAAAAATCTCGGCAACATACTACCTTCCATAATGAAAAGGCTATCATCCATTGGAGTACCAAAAATCTCAACAACAGACTACCTTCCATAATGACAAGGCTACCATCCATTGGGGTAACAAAAATCTCAACAACAGACTACCTTCCATAATGACAAGGCTACCATCCATTGGAGTAACAAAAATATCAACAATAGACTACCTTCCATAATGACAAGGCTACCATCCATTGGTGTAACAAAAATCTCGACAACAGACTACCTTCCATAATGACAAGGCTACCATACATTGTAATAACAAAAATCTCGACAACAGACTACCTTCCATAATGACAAGGCTACCATCCGTTGGAGTAACAAAAATATCGACAACAAACTACGTTCCATAATGACAAGGCTACCATCCGTTGGAGTAACAAAAATATTGATAACAGACTACCTTCCATAATAACTAGGCTACCATCCATGGCAGTAACAAACATATCGACAACATAGTACCTTCCATAATGACAAGGCTATAATACATTGTAATAACAAAATTCTCGACAACAGACTACCTTCCATAATGACAAGGCTACCATCCTCTGTAGTAACAAAAATCTCGGCAACAGATTACCTTCCATAATGACAAGGCTATCATCCATTGGAGCAACAAAAATCTCAACAACAGACTACCTTCCATAATGACAAGGCTACCATCCATTGGAGTAACAAAAATCTCGACAGCAGACTACCTTCCATAATAACAAGGCTACCATCCATTGTAGTAACAAAAATCTCGGCAACAGACTACCTTCCATAATGACAAGGCTATCATCCATTGGAGTACCAAAAATCTCAACAACAGACTACCTTCCATAATGACAAGGCTACCATCCATTGGGGTAACAAAAATCTCAACAACAGACTACCTTCCATAATGACAAGGCTACCATCCATTGGAGTAACAAAAATATCAACAACAGACTACGTTCCATAATGACAAGGCTACCATCCATTGGAGTAACAAAAATCTCGACAACAAACTACCTTCCATAATGAAAAGGCTACCATCCATTGGAGTAACAAAAATCTCGACAACAGACTACCTTCCATAATGACAAGGCTACCATCCATTGGTGTAAAAAAAATCTCGACAACAGACTACCTTCCATAATGACAAGGCTACCATACATTGTAATAACAAAAATCTCGACAACAGACTACCTTACATAATGAAAAGGCTACCATCCATTGGAGTAAAAAAATTCTCGACAACAGACTACCTTCCATAATGAAAAGGATACCATCCATTGGAGTAACAAAAATCTCGACAACAGACTACCTTCCATAATGACAAAGCTACCATCCATTGGTGTAACAAAAATCTCGACAATAGACTACCTTCCATAATGACAAGGCTACCATACATTTTAATAACAAAAATCTCGACAACAGACTACCTTCCATAATGACAAGGCTACCATCCATTGGAGTAACAAAAATATCTACAACAGACTACGTTCGATAATGACAAGGCTACCATCAATTAGAGTAACAAAAATCTCGACAACAGACTACCTTTCATAATTACAAACCTACTATCCATTGGAGTAACAAAAATCTCGGCAACTGACTACCTTCCATAATGATAAGGCTATCATCCATTGGAGTAACAAAAATCTCGACAACAGACTACCTTCCATAATGACAAGGCTACCATACATTGTAATAACAAAAATCTCGACAACAGACTACCTTCCATAATGACAAGGCTACCATCCATTGTAGTAACAAAAATCTCGGCAACAGATTACCTTCCATAATGACAAGGCTATCATCCATTGGAGTAACAAAAATCTCAACAACAGACTACCTTCCATAATGACAAGGCTACCATCCATTGGAGTAACAAAAATCTCGACAGCAGACTACCTTCCATAATAACAAGGCTACCATCCATTGTAGTAACAAAAATCTCGGCAACATACTACCTTCCATAATGAAAAGGCTATCATCCATTGGAGTACCAAAAATCTCAACAACAGACTACCTTCCATAATGACAAGGCTACCATCCATTGGGGTAACAAAAATCTCAACAACAGACTACCTTCCATAATGACAAGGCTACCATCCATTGGAGTAACAAAAATATCAACAATAGACTACCTTCCATAATGACAAGGCTACCATCCATTGGTGTAACAAAAATCTCGACAACAGACTACCTTCCATAATGACAAGGCTACCATACATTGTAATAACAAAAATCTCGACAACAGACTACCTTCCATAATGACAAGGCTACCATCCGTTGGAGTAACAAAAATATCGACAACAAACTACGTTCCATAATGACAAGGCTACCATCCGTTGGAGTAACAAAAATATTGATAACAGACTACCTTCCATAATAACTAGGCTACCATCCAAGGCAGTAACAAACATATCGACAACATACTACCTTCCATAATGACAAGGCTATAATACATTGTAATAACAAAATTCTCGACAACAGACTACCTTCCATAATGACAAGGCTACCATCCTCTGTAGTAACAAAAATCTCGGCAACAGATTACCTTCCATAATGACAAGGCTATCATCCATTGGAGCAACAAAAATCTCAACAACAGACTACCTTCCATAATGACAAGGCTACCATCCATTGGAGTAACAAAAATCTCGACAGCAGACTACCTTCCATAATAACAAGGCTACCATCCATTGTAGTAACAAAAATCTCGGCAACAGACTACCTTCCATAATGACAAGGCTATCATCCATTGGAGTACCAAAAATCTCAACAACAGACTACCTTCCATAATGACAAGGCTACCATCCATTGGGGTAACAAAAATCTCAACAACAGACTACCTTCCATAATGACAAGGCTACCATCCATTGGAGTAACAAAAATATCAACAACAGACTACGTTCCATAATGACAAGGCTACCATCCATTGGAGTAACAAAAATCTCGACAACAAACTACCTTCCATAATGAAAAGGCTACCATCCATTGGAGTAACAAAAATCTCGACAACAGACTACCTTCCATAATGACAAGGCTACCATCCATTGGTGTAGCAAAAATCTCGACAACAGACTACCTTCCATAATGACAAGGCTACCATACATTGTAATAACAAAAATCTCGACAACAGACTACCTTACATAATGAAAAGGCTACCATCCATTGGAGTAAAAAAATTCTCGACAACAGACTACCTTCCATAATGAAAAGGATACCATCCATTGGAGTAACAAAAATCTCGACAACAGACTACCTTCCATAATGACAAAGCTACCATCCATTGGTGTAACAAAAATCTCGACAATAGACTACTTTCCATAATGACAAGGCTACCATACATTTTAATAACAAAAATCTCGACAACAGACTACCTTCCATAATGACAAGGCTACCATCCATTGGAGTAACAAAAATATCTACAACAGACTACGTTCGATAATGACAAGGCTACCATCAATTAGAGTAACAAAAATCTCGACAACAGACTACCTTTCATAATTACAAACCTACTATCCATTGGAGTAACAAAAATCTCGGCAACTGACTACCTTCCATAATGATAAGGCTATCATCCATTGGAGTAACAAAAATCTCGACAACAGACTACCTTCCATAATGACAAGGCTACCATCCATTGGTGTAACAAAAATCTCGACAACAGACTACCTTCCATAATGACAAGGCTACCATACATTGTAATAACAAAAATCTCGACAACAGACTACCTTCCATAATGACAAGGCTACCATCCATTGGAGTATCAAAAATATCGACAACAGACTACGTTCGATAATGACAAGGCTACCATCCATTAGGGTAACAAATATCTCGGCAACAGACTACCTTTCATAATTGCAAACCTACCATCCATTGGAGTAAAAAATATCTCGGCAACAGACTACCTTCCATAATGATAACACTATCATCCATTGGAGTAACAAAAATCTCGACAACAGACTACCTTCCATAATGACAAGGCTACCATCCATTGGTGTAACAAAAATCTCTACAAAAGACTACCTTCCATAATGACAAACCTACCATCCATTGGAGAAACAAAAATCTCGGCAACAGACTACCTTCCATATTGATAAGGCTACCATCTGTTGGAGTAACAAAAATATCGACAATAGACTACCTTCCATAATGACAAGGCTACCATCCATTGGAGTAACAAAATTTTTGACAACAGACTACCTTCCATAATGACAAGTCTACCATCCATTGGAGTAACAAAAATATCAACAACAGACTACGTTCCATAATGACAAGGCTACAATCCATTGGAGTAACAAAAATCACGACAACAAACTACCTTCCATAATGAAAAGGCTACCATCCATTGGAGTAACAAAAATCTCGACAACAGACTACCTTCCATAATGACAAGGCTACCATCCATTGGGGTAACAAAAATATCGACAACAGACTACCTTCCATAATGACAAGGCTACCATCCATTGGAGTAACAAAAATATCAACAATAGACTATGTTCCATAACGACAAGGCTACCATCCATTGGAGTAACAAAAATCTCGACAACAAACTACCTTCAATAATGAAAAGGCTACCATCCATTGGAGTAACAAAAATATCGACAACAGACTACCTTCCATAATGACTAGGCTACCAACCATTGGTGTAACAAAAATCTCGACAACAGACTACCTTCCATAATGACAAGGCTACCATACATTGTAATAACAAAAATATCTACAACAAACTACCTTCCATAATGACAAGGCTACCATCCATTGGAGTAACAAAAATATCGACAACAGACTACGTTCGATAATGACAAGGCTACCATCCATTTGAGTAACAAAAATCTCGACAACAGACTACCTTTCATAATGACAAACCTACCATCCATTGGAGTAACAAAAATCTCGGCAACAGACTACCTTCCATAATGATAACGCTATCATCCATTGGAGTAACAAAAATCTCGACAACACACTACCTTCCATAATGACAAGGCTACCATCCATTGGTCTAACAAAAATCTCGACAACAGACTACCTTCCATAATGACAAACCTACCATCCATTGGAAAAACAAAAATCTCGGCAACAGACTACCTTCCATAATAACAAGGCTATCATCCATTGGAGTACCAAAAATCTCAACAATAGACTACCTTCCATAATGACAAGGCTACCATCCATTGGAGTAACAAAAATCTCGACAACAGACTAACTTCCATAATGACAAGGCTACCATCCATTGGAGTAACAAAAATATCAACAACAGACTACGTTCCATAATGACAAGGCTACCATCCATTAGAGTAACAAAAATCTCGAAAACAAACTACCTTCCATAATGAAAAGGCTACCATCCATTGGAGTAACAAAAATCTCGACAACAGACTACCTTCCATAATGACAAGGCTACCATACATTGTAATAACAAAAATCTCGACAAAAGACTACCTTCCATAATGACAAGGCTACCATCCGTTGGAGTAAAAAAAATATCGACAACAGACTACGTTCGATAATGACAAGGCTACCATCCATTAGAGTAACAAAAATCTCGACAACAGACTACCTTTCATAATGACAAACCTACCATCCATTGGAGTAACAAAAATCTCGGCAACAGACTACCTTCCATAATGATAAGGCTATCATCCATTGGAGTAACAAAAATATCGACAACAGTCTACCTTCCATAATGACAAGGCTACCATCCATTGGTGTAACAAAAATCTCGACAACAGACTACCTTCCATAATGACAAACCTACCATCCATTGGAGTAAGAAAAATCTTGGCAACATACTACCTTCCATAATGACAAGGCTACCATCTGTTGGAGTAACAAAAATATTGACAACAGACTATGTTCCATAATGACAAGGCTACCATCCATTGGAGTAACAAAAATCTCGACAATAGACTACCTTTCATAATGACAAACCTACCATCCATTGGAGTAACAAAAATCTCGGCAACAGACTACCTTCCATAATGATAAGGCTATCATCCATTGGAGTAACAAAAATCTGGACAACAGACTACCTTCCATAATGACAAGGCTACCATCCATTGGTGTAACAAAAATCTCGATAATAGACTAGCTTCCATAATGACAAACCTACCATCCATTGGAGTAACAAAAATCTCGGCAACAGACTACCTTCCATAATGACAAGGCTATCATCCATTGGAGTACCAAAAATCTCAACAACAGACTACCTTCCATAATGACAAGGCTACCATCCATTGGAGTAACAAAAATCTCGACAACAGACTACCTTCCATAATGACAAGGCTACCATCCATTGGAGTAACAAAAATATCAACAACAGACTACGTTCCATAATGACAAGGCTACCATCCATTGGAGTAACAAAAATCTCGACAACAAACTACCTTCCATAATGAAAAGGCTACCATCCATTGGAGTAACAAAAATATCGACAACAGTCTACCTTCCATAATGACAAGGCTACCATCCATTGGTGTAACAAAAATCTCGACAACAGACTACTTTCCATAATGACAAGGCTACCATCTATTGGTGTAACAAAAATCTCGACAACAGACTACCTTCCATAATGACAAGGCTACCATCCATTGGAGTAACAAAAATCTCAACAACAGACTACATTCCATAATGACAAGGCTACCATTCATTGGAGTAACAAAAATCTCTACAATAGACTACCTTACATAATGTCAAGGCTACCATCCATTAGAGTAACAAAAATATTTACAACATACTACGTTCGATAATGACAATGCTACCATCCTTTAGAGTAACAAAAATCTCGACAATAGACTACTTCCATAATGACAAGGCTACCATCCGTTGGAGTAACAAAAATATCGATAACAGACTAAGTTCTATAATGACAAGGCTACCATCCATTAGAGTAACAAAAATCTCGACAACAGACAACCTTTCATAATGAAAAACCTACCATCCATTGGAGTAACAAAAATCTCGGCAACAGACTACCTTCCATAATGATAAGGCTATCATCTATTGGAGTAACAAAAATCTTGACAACAGACTACCTTCCATAATCACAAGGCTACCATCCATTGGTGTAACAAAAATCTCGACAATGGACTACCTTCCTAATGACAAGGCTACCATACATTGTAATAGCAAAAATCTCGACAACAGACTACCTTCCATAATGACAAGGCTACCATCCATTGGAGTAAAAAAAATATCGACAACAGACAACGTTCCATAATAACTAGGCTACCATCCATGGGTGTAACAAAAATCTCGACAACCGACTACCTTCCATAATGACAAGGCTACCATACATTGTAATAACAAAAATCTCGACAACAGACTACCTTCCATAATGACAAGGCTACCATCCGTTGGCGTAACAAAAATATCGACAACAGACTATGTTCGATAATGACAAGGCTACCATCCATTAGAGTAACAAAAATCTCGACAACAGACTACCTTTCATAATGACAAACCTAATATCCATTGGAGTAACAAAAATCTCGGCAATAGACTACCTTCCATAATGATAAGGCTATCATCCATTGGAGTAACAAAAATCTCGACAACAGACTACCTTCCATAATGAAAAGGCTACCATCCATTGGAGTAACAAAAATCTCGACAACAGACTACCTTCCATAATGACAAGGCTACCATCCATTGGGGTAACAAAAATATCGACAACAGACTACCTTCCATAATGACAAGGCTACCATCCATTGGAGTAACAAAAATATCAACAACAGACTACGTACCATAACGACAAGGCTACCATCCATTGGAGTAACAAAAATCTCGACAACAAACTACCTTCAATAATGAAAAGGCTACCATCCATTGGAGTAACAAAAATCTCGACAACAGACTACCTTCCATAATGACAAGGCTACCATCCATTGGTGTAACAAAAATCTCGACAACAGACTACCTTCCATAATGACAAGGCTACCATACATTGTAATAACAAAAATCTCGACAACAGACTACCTTCCATAATGACAAGGCTACCATCCATTGGAGTAACAAAAATATCGACAACAGACTACGTTCGATAATGACAAGGCTACCATCCATTAGAGTAACAAAAATCTCGACAACAGACTACCTTTCATAATGACAAACCTACCATCCATTGGATTAACAAAAATCTCGGCAACAGACTACCTTCCATAATGATAAGGCTATCATCCATTGGAGTAACAAAAATCTCGACAATAGACTACCTTCCATAATGACAAGGCTTCCATCCATTGGAGTACCAAAAATATCGAAAACAGACTACATTCCATAATGACAATGCTACCATACATTATAGAAACAAAAATCTCAACAACAGACTACATTCCATAATGACAAGGCTACCATTCATTGGAGTAACAAAAATCTCTACAACAGACTACCTTCCATAATGACAAGGCTACCATCCATTAGAGTAACAAAAATATTTACAACATACTACGTTCGATAATGACAAGGCTATCATCTTTTAGAGTAACAAAAATCTCGACAACAGACTACCTTCCATAATGACAAGGCTACCATACATTGTAACAACAAATATCTCGACAACAGACTACCTTTCATAATGACAAACCTACTATCCATTGGAGTAACAAAAATCTCGGCAACAGACTACCTTCCATAATGATAAGTCTATCATTCATTGGAGTAACAAAAATCTCGACAACAGACTACCTTCCATAATGACAAGGCTACCATCCATTGGTGTAACCAAAATCTCGATAATAGACTAGCTTCCATAATGACAAACCTACCATCCATTGGAGTAACAAAAATCTCGGCAACCGACTACCTTCCATAATGACAAGGCTATCATCCATTGGAGTACCAAAAATCTCAACAACAGAGTACCTTCCATAATGACAAGGCTACCATCCATTGGAGTAACAAAAATCTCGACAACAGACTACCTTCCATAATGACAAGGCTACCATCCATTGGAGTAACAAAAATATCAACAACAGACTACGTTCCATAATGACAAGGCTACTCTCCATTGGAGTAACAAAAATCACGACAACAAACTACCTTCCATAATGAAAAGGCTACCATCCATTGGAGTAACAAAAATATCGACAACAGACTACCTTCCATAATGACAAGGCTACCATCCATTGGGGTAACAAAAATCTCGACAATAGACTACCTTCCATAATGACAAGGCTACCATCCATTGGAGTAACAAAAATATCAACAACAGACTACGTTCCATAATGACAAGGCTACCATCCATTGGAGTAACAAAAATCTCGACAACAAACCACCTTCCATAATGAAAAGGCTACCATCCATTGGAGTAACAAAAATCTCGACAACAGACTACCTTCCATAATGACAAGGCTACCATCCATTGGTGTAACAAAAATCTCGACAACAGACTACCTTCCATAATGACAAGGCTACCATACATTGTAATAACAAAAATCTCGACAACAGACTACCTTCCATAATGACAAGGCTACCATCCGTTGGAGTAACAAAAATATCGACAACAGACTACGTTCGATAATGACAAGGCTACCATCCATTAGAGTAACAAAAATCTCGACAACAGACTACCTTTCATAATGACAAACCTACTATACGTTGGAGTAACAAAAATCTCGGCAACAGACTACCTTCCATAATGATAAGGCTATCATCCATTGGAGTAACAAAAATCTCGACAACAGACTACCTTCCATAATGACAAGGCTATCATCCATTGGAGTACAAAAAATCTCAACAACAGACTACCTTCCATAATGACAAGGCTACCATCCATTGGAGTAACAAAAATCTCGACAACAAACTACCTTCCATAATGACAAGGCTACCATCCATTGGAGTAACAAAAATATCAACAACAGACTACGTTCCATAATGACAAGGCTACCATCCATTGGAGTATCAAAAATCTCGACAACAAACTACCTTCCATAATGAAAAGGCTACCATCCATTGGAGTAACAAAAATCTCGACAACAGACTACCTTCCATAATGACAAGGCTACCATCCATTGGTGTAACAAAAATCCCGACAACAGACTACCTTCCATAATGACAAGGCTACCATACATTGTAATAACAAAAATCTCGACAACAGACTACCTTCCATAATGACAAGGCTACCATCCGTTGGAGTAACAAAAATATCGACAACAGACTACGTTCGATAATGACAAGGCTACCATCCATTAGAGTAACAAAAATCTGGACAACAGACTACCTTTCATAATGACAAACCTACCATCCATTGGAGTAACAAAAATCTCAGCAACAGACTACCTTCCATAATGATAAGGCTATCATCCATTGGAGTAACAAAAATCTCGACAACAGACTACCTTCCATAATGACAAGCCTACCATCCATTGGTGTAACAAAAATCTCGACAACAGACTACCTTCCATAATGACAAACCTACCATCCATTGGAGTAACAAAAATATTGGCAACAGACTACCTTCCACAATGACAAGGCTACCATCTGTTGGAATAACAAAAATATCGACAACAGACTATGTTCCATAATGACAAGGCTACCATCCATTGGAGTAACAAAAATCTTGGCAACAGACTACCTTCCATAATGACAAGGCTACCATCTGTTGGAGTAACAAAAATATCGACAACAGACTACATTCCATAATGACAATGCTACCATACATTATAGAAACAAAAATCTCAACAACAGACTACATTCCATAATGACAAGGCTACCATTCATTGGAGTAACAAAAATCTCTACAACAGACTACCTTCCATAATGACAAGGCTACCATCCATTAGAGTAACAAAAATATTTACAACATACTACGTTCGATAATGACAAGGCTATCATCTTTTAGAGTAACAAAAATCTCGACAACAGACTACCTTCCATAATGACAAGGCTACCATACATTGTAACAACAAATATCTCGACAACAGACTACCTTTCATAATGACATACCTACTATCCATTGGAGTAACAAAAATCTCGGCAACAGACTACCTTCCATAATGATAAGTCTATCATTCATTGGAGTAACAAAAATCTCGACAACAGACTACCTTCCATAATGACAAGGCTACCATCCATTGGTGTAACCAAAATCTCGATAATAGACTAGCTTCCATAATGACAAACCTACCATCCATTGGAGTAACAAAAATCTCGGCAACCGACTACCTTCCATAATGACAAGGCTATCATCCATTGGAGTACCAAAAATCTCAACAACAGACTACCTTCCATAATGACAAGGCTACCATCCATTGGAGTAACAAAAATCTCGACAACAGACTACCTTCCATAATGACAAGGCTACCATCCATTGGAGTAACAAAAATATCAACAACAGACTACGTTCCATAATGACAAGGCTACTCTCCATTGGAGTAACAAAAATCACGACAACAAACTACCTTCCATAATGAAAAGGCTACCATCCATTGGAGTAACAAAAATATCGACAACAGACTACCTTCCATAATGACAAGGCTACCATCCATTGGGGTAACAAAAATCTCGACAATAGACTACCTTCCATAATGACAAGGCTACCATCCATTGGAGTAACAAAAATATCAACAACAGACTACGTTCCACAATGACAAGGCTACCATCCATTGGAGTAACAAAAATCTCGACAACAAACCACCTTCCATAATGAAAAGGCTACCATCCATTGGAGTAACAAAAATCTCGACAACAGACTACCTTCCATAATGACAAGGCTACCATCCATTGGTGTAACAAAAATCTCGACAACAGACTACCTTCCATAATGACAAGGCTACCATACATTGTAATAACAAAAATCTCGACAACAGACTACCTTCCATAATGACAAGGCTACCATCCGTTGGAGTAACAAAAATATCGACAACAGAC
This sequence comes from Vicia faba, assembly GCA_948472305.1. NCBI lineage: Eukaryota > Viridiplantae > Streptophyta > Magnoliopsida > Fabales > Fabaceae > Vicia > Vicia faba. The sequence goes on along the minus strand of OX451741.1, from coordinate 512,028,588 downwards.
TACGTTCGATAATGACAAGGCTACCATCCATTAGAGTAACAAAAATCTCGACAACAGACTACCTTTCATAATGACAAACCTACTATACGTTGGAGTAACAAAAATCTCGGCAACAGACTACCTTCCATAATGATAAGGCTATCATCCATTGGAGTAACAAAAATCTCGACAACAGACTACCTTCCATAATGACAAGGCTATCATCCATTGGAGTACCAAAAATCTCAACAACAGACTACCTTCCATAATGACAAGGCTACCATCCATTGGAGTAACAAAAATCTCGACAACAAACTACCTTCCATAATGACAAGGCTACCATCCATTGGAGTAACAAAAATATCAACAACAGACTACGTTCCATAATGACAAGGCTACCATCCATTGGAGTATCAAAAATCTCGACAACAAACTACCTTCCATAATGAAAAGGCTACCATCCATTGGAGTAACAAAAATCTCGACAACAGACTACCTTCCATAATGACAAGGCTACCATCCATTGGTGTAACAAAAATCCCGACAACAGACTACCTTCCATAATGACAAGGCTACCATACATTGTAATAACAAAAATCTCGACAACAGACTACCTTCCATAATGACAAGGCTACCATCCGTTGGAGTAACAAAAATATCGACAACAGACTATGTTCGATAATGACAAGGCTACCATCCATTAGAGTAACAAAAATCTGGACAACAGACTACCTTTCATAATGACAAACCTACCATCCATTGGAGTAACAAAAATCTCAGGAACAGACTACCTTCCATAATGATAAGGCTATCATCCATTGGAGTAACAAAAATCTCGACAACAGACTACCTTCCATAATGACAAGCCTACCATCCATTGGTGTAACAAAAATCTCGACAACAGACTACCTTCCATAATGACAAACCTACCATCCATTGGAGTAACAAAAATATTGGCAACAGACTACCTTCCATAATGACAAGGCTACCATCTGTTGGAATAACAAAAATATCGACAACAGACTATGTTCCATAATGACAAGGCTACCATCCATTGGAGTAACAAAAATCTTGGCAACAGACTACCTTCCATAATGACAAGGCTACCATCTGTTGGAGTAACAAAAATATCGACAACAGACTATGTTCCATAATGACAAGGCTACCATCCATTGGAGTAACAAAAATCTCGACAATAGACTACCTTTCATAATGACAAACCTACCATCCATTGGAGTAACAAAAATCTCGGCAACAGACTACCTTCCATAATGATAAGGCTATCATCCATTGGAGTAACAAAAATCTCGACAACAGACTACCTTCCATAATGACAAGGCTACCATCCATTGGTGTAACAAAAATCTCGATAATAGACTAGCTTCCATAATGACAAACCTACCATCCATTGGAGTAACAAAAATCTCGGCAACAGACTACCTTCCATAATGACAAGGCTATCATCCATTGGAGTACCAAAAATCTCAACAACATACTACCTTCCATAATGACAAGGCTACCATCCATTGGAGTAACAAAAATCTCGACAACAGACTACCTTCCATAATGACAAGGCTACCATAACAAAAATCTCAACAACAGACTACGTTCCATAATGACAAGGCTACCATCCATTGGAGTAACAAAAATCTCGACAACAAACTACCTTCCATAATGAAAAGGCTACCATCCATTGGAGTAACAAAAATATCAACAACAGACTACCTTCCATAATGACAAGGTTACCATCCATTGGTGTAACAAAAATCTCGACAACAGACTACCTTCCATAATGACAAGGCTATCATCCATTGGAGTACCAAAAATCTCAACAACAGACTACCTTCCATAATGACAAGGCTACCATCCATTGGAGTAACAAAAATCTCGACAACAAACTACCTTCCATAATGACAAGGCTACCATCCATTGGAGTAACAAAAATATCAACAACAGACTATGTTCCATAATGACAAGGCTACCATCCATTGGAGTAACAAAAATCTCGACAACAAACTACCTTCCATAATGAAAAGGCTACCATCCATTGGAGTAACAAAAATCTCGACAACAGACTACCTTCCATAATGACAAGGCTACCATCCATTGGTGTAACAAAAATCCCGACAACAGACTACCTTCCAAAATGACAAGGCTACCATACATTGTAATAACAAAAATCTCGACAACAGACTACTTTCCATAATGACAAGGCTACCATCCGTTGGAGTAACAAAAATATCGACAACAGACTACGTTCGATAATGACAAGGCTACCATCCATTAGAGTAACAAAAATCTCGACAACAAACTACCTTTCATAATGACAAAGCTACCATCCATTGGAGTAACAAAAATCTCAGCAACAGACTACCTTCCATAATGATAAGGCTACTATCTGTTGGAGTAACAAAAATATCGACAACCGACTATGTTCCATAATGACAAGGCTACCATCCATTGGAGTAACAAAAATCTCGACAATAGACTACCTTTCATAATGACAAACCTACCATCCATTGGAGTAACAAAAATCTTGGCAACAGACTACCTTCCATAATGACAAGGCTACCATTTGTTGGAGTAACAAAAATATCGACAACAGACTATGTTCCATAATGACAAGGCTACCATCCATTGGAGTAACAAAAATCTCGACAATAGACTACCTTTCATAATGAAAAACCTACCATCCATTGGAGTAACAAAAATCTCGGCAACAGACTACCTTCTATAATGATAAGGCTATCATCCATTGGAGTAACAAAAATCTCGACAACAGACTACCTTCCATAATGACAAGGCTACCATCCATTGGTGTAACAAAAATCTCGATAATAGACTAGCTTCCATAATGACAAACCTACCATCCATTGGAGTAACAAAAATCTGGGCAACAGACTACCTTCCATAATGACAAGGCTATCATCCATTGGAGTACCAAAAATCTCAACAACATACTACCTTCCATATTGACAAGGGTACCATCCATTGGAGTAACAAAAATCTCGACAACAGACTACCTTCCATAATGACAAGGCTACCATAACAAAAATATCAACAACAGACTACGTTCCATAATGACAAGGCTACCATCCAATGGAGTAATAAATATCTCGACAACAAACTACCTTCCATAATGAAAAGGCTACCATCCATTGGAGTAACAAAAATATCGACAACAGACTACATTCCATAATGACAAGGTTACCATCCATTGGTGTAACAAAAATCTCGACAACAGACTACCTTCCATAATGACAAGGCTACCATACATTGTAATAACAAAAATCTCGACAACAGACTACCTTCCATAATGACAAGGCTACCATCTGTTGGAGAAACAAAAATATCGACAACAGACTACGTTCGATAATGACAAGGCTACCATCCATTAGAGTAACAAAAATCTCAACAACAGACTACCTTTCATAATGACAAACCTACCATCCATTGGAGTAACAAAAATGTCGGCAACAGACTACCTTCCATAATGATAAGGCTATCATCCATTGTAGTAACAAAAATCTCGACAACAGACTACCTTCCATAATGACAAGGCTACCATCCATTGGTGTAACAAAAATCTCGACAATAGACTACCTTCCGTAATGACAAACCTACCATCCATTGGAGTAACAAAAATCTCAGCAACAGACTACCTTCCATAATGACAAGGCTACTATCCATTGGAGTAACAAAAATCTCGGCAACAGACTACCTTCCATAATGATAAGGCTATCATCCATTGGAGTAACAAAAATCTCGACAGCAGACTACCTTCCATAATGACAAGGCTACATCCATTAGAGTAACAAAAATCTCGACAACAGACTACCTTCCATAATGACAAGGCTACCATCCATTGGAGTAACAAAAATATCGACAACAGACTACATTCCATAATGACAATGCTACCATCCATTGTAGTAACAAAAATCTCAACAACAGACTACATTCCATAATGACAAGGCTACCATTCATTGGAGTAACAAAAATATTTACAACATACTACGTTCGATAATGACAAGGCTACCATCCTTTAGAGTAACAAAAATCTCGACCACAGACTACTTCCATAATGACAAGGCTACCATACATTGTAACAACAAAAATCTCGACAATAGACTACCTTCCATAGTGACAAGGCTACCATCCATTGGAGTATCAAAAATATCGATAACAGACTACGTTCCATAATGACAAGGCTACCATCCATTAGAGTAACAAAAATCTCGACAACAGACTACCTTTCATAATGACAAACCTACCATCCATTGGAGTAACAAAAATCTCGACAACAGACTACCTTCCATAATGATAAGGCTATCATCCATTGGAGTAACAAAAATCTTGACAACAGACTACCTTCCATATTGACAAGGCTACCATCCATTGGTGTAACAAAAATCTCGACAATAGACTACCTTCCTAATGACAAGGCTACCATACATTGTAATAACAAAAATCTCGACAACAGACTACCTTCCATAATGACAAGGCTACCATCCGTTGGAGTAACAAAAATATCGACAACATACTACGTTCCATAATGACAAAGCTTCCATCCGTTGGAATAACAAAAATATTGATAACAGACTACCTTCCATAATAACTAGGCTACCATCCATGGGAGTAACAAACATATCGACAACAGACTACCTTCCATAATGACAAGGCTATAATACATTGTAATAACAAAATTCTCGACAACAGACTACCTTCAATAATGACAAGGCTACCATCCATTGGAGTACCAAAAATCTCAACAACATACTACCTTCCATATTGACAAGGCTACCATCCATTGGAGTAACAAAAATCTCGACAACAGACTACCTTCCATAATGACAAGGCTACCATAACAAAAATATCAACAACAGACTACGTTCCATAATGACAAGGCTACCATCCAATGGAGTAATAAATATCTCGACAACAAACTACCTTCCATAATGAAAAGGCTACCATCCATTGGAGTAAGAAAAATATCGACAACAGACTACCTTCCATAATGACAAGGTTACCATCCATTGGTGTAACAAAAATCTCGACAACAGACTACCTTCTATAATGACAAGGCTACCATACATTGTAATAACAAAAATCTCGACAACAGACTACCTTCCATAATGACAAGGCTACCATCTGTTGGAGAAACAAAAATATCGACAACAGACTACGTTCGATAATGACAAGGCTACCATCCATTAGAGTAAAAAAAATCTCGACAACAGACTACCTTTCATAATGACAAACCTACCATCCATTGGAGTAACAAAAATGTCGGCAACAGACTACCTTCCATAATGATAAGGCTATCATCCATTGTAGTAACAAAAATCTTGACAACAGACTACCTTCCATAATGACAAGGCTACCATCCATTGGTGTAACAAAAATCTCGGCAACAGACTACCTTCCATAATGACAAGGCTACTATCTGTTGGAGTAACAAAAATATCGACAACAGACTATGTTCCATAATGACAAGGCTACCATCCATTGGAGTAACAAAAATCTCGACAACAGACTACCTTTCATAATGACAAACCTACCATCCATTGGAGTAACAAAAATCTCGGCAACAGACTACCTTCCAAAATGATAAGGCTATCATCCATTGGAGTAACAAAAATCTCGACAGCAGACTACCTTCCATAATGACAAGGCTACATCCATTAGAGTAACAAAAATCTCGACAACAGACTACCTTCCATAATGACAAGGCTACCATCCATTGGAGTAACAAAAATATCGACAACAGACTACATTCCATAATGACAATGCTACCATCCATTGTAGTAACAAAAATCTCAACAACAGACTACATTCCATAATGACAAGGCTACCATTCATTGGAGTAACAAAAATCTCTACAACAGACTACCTTCCATAATGTCAAGGCTACCATCCATTAGAGTAACAAAAATATTTACAACATACTACGTTCGATAATGACAAGGCTACCATCCTTTAGAGTAACAAAAATCTCGACCACAGACTACTTCCATAATGACAAGGCTACCATACATTGTAACAACAAAAATCTCGACAATAGACTACCTTCCATAGTGACAAGGCTACCATCCGTTGGAGTAACAAAAATATCGATAACAGACTACGTTCCATAATGACAAGGCTACCATCCATTAGAGTAACAAAAATCTCGACACCAGACTACCTTTCATAATGACAAACCTACCATCCATTGGAGTAACAAAAATCTCGGCAACAGACTACCTTCCATAATGATAAGGCTATCATCCATTGGAGTAACAAAAATCTTGACAACAGAATACCTTCCATATTGACAAGGCTACCATCCATTGGTGTAACAAAAATCTCGACAATAGACTACCTTCCTAATGACAAGGGTACCATACATTGTAATAACAAAAATCTTGACAACAGACTACCTTCCATAATGACAAGGCTACCATCCGTTGGAGTAACAAAAATATCGTCAACATACTACGTTCCATAATGACAAGGCTTCCATCCGTTGGAGTAACAAAAATATTGATAACAGACTACCTTCCATAATAACTAGGCTACCATCCATGGGAGTAACAAACATATCGACAACAGACTACCTTCCATAATGACAAGGCTATAATACATTGTAATAACAAAATTCTCGACAACAGACTACCTTCCATAATGACAAGGCTACCATCCATTATAGTAACAAAAATCACGGCAACAGATTACCTTCCATAATGACAAGGCTATCATCCATTGGAGTAACAAAAATCTCAACAATAGACTACCTTCCATAATGACAAGGCTACCATCCATTGGAGTAACAAAAATCTCGACAACAGACTACCTTCCATAATGACTAGGCTACCATCCATTGGAGTAACAAAAATCTCGGCAACAAACTAACTTCCATAATGACAAGGCTATCATCCATTGGGGTAACAAAAATCTCAACAACAGACTACGTTCCAAAATGACAAGGCTACCATCCATTGGGGTAACAAAAATCTCAACAACAGACTACCTTTAATAATGACAAGGCTACCATCCATTGGAGTAACAAAAATATCAACAACAGACTACGTTCCATAATGACAAGGCTACCATCCATTGGAGTAACAAAAATCTCGACAACAAACTACCTTCCATAATGACAAGGCTTCCATCCGTTGGAGTAACAAAAATATTGATAACAGACTACCTTCCATAATAACTAGGCTACCATCCATGGGAGTAACAAACATATCGACAACAGACTACCTTCCATAACGACAAGGCTATAATACATTGTAATAACAAAATTCTCGACAACAGACTACCTTCCATAATGACAAGGCTACCATCAATTGTAGTAACAAAAATCTCGGCAACAGATTACCATCCATAATGACAAGGCTACCATCCATTGGAGTAACAAAAATATCAACAACAGACTACGTTCCATAATGACAAGGCTACCATCCATTGGAGTAACAAAAATCTCGACAACAGACTACCTTCCATAATGAATAGGCTACCATCCATTGGATTAACAAAAATCTCGACAACAGACTACCTTCCATAATGACAAGGCTACCATCCATTGGTGTAACAAAAATCTCGACAACAGACTACCTTCCATAATGACAAGGCTACCATACATTGTAATAACAAAAATCTCGACAACATACTACCTTCCATAATGACAAGGCTACCATCCAATGGAGTATCAAAAAAATTGACAACAGACTACGTTCGATAATGACAAGGCTACCATCCATTAGAGTAACAAATATCTCGACAACAGACTACCTTTCATAATGACAAACCTACCACCCATTGGAGTAACAAAAATCTCGGCAACAGACTACCTTCCATAATGATAACGCTATCATCCATTGGAGTAACAAAAATCTCGACAACAGACTACCTTCCATAATGACAAGGCTACCATCCATTGGTGTAACAAAAATCTCGACAACAGACTACCTTCCGTAATGACAAACCTACCATCCATTGGAGAAACAAAAATCTCGACAACAGACTACCTTCCATAATGATAAGGCTACCATCTGTTGGAGTAACAAAAATATCGACAATAGACTATGTTCCATAATGACAAGGCTACCATCCATCGGAGTAACAAAAATCTCGACAACAAACTACCTTCCATAATGACAAGGCTACCATCCATTGGAGTAACAAAAATCTCGACAACAGACTACGTTCCATAATGACAAGGCTACCATCCATTGGAGTAACAAAAATCTCGGCAACAGACTACCTTCCATAATGACAAGGCTTCCATCCGTTGGAGTAACAAAAATATTGATAACAGACTACCTTCCATAATAACAAGGCTACCATACATTGGGGTAACAAAAATCTCGACAACAGACTACCTTCCATAATGACAAGGCTACCATCCATTGGAGTAACAAAAATATCAACAACAGACTATGTTCCATAATGACAAGGCTATCATCCATTGGAGTAACAAAAATCTCGACAACAAACTAACTTCCATAATGAATAGGCTACCATCCATTGGAGTAACAAAAATGTCGACAACAGACTACATTCCATAATGACATGGCTACCATCCATTGGTGTAACAAAAATCTCGACAACAGACTACCTTCCATAATGACAAGGCTACCATACATTGTAATAACAAAAATCTCGACAACAAACTACCTTCCATAATGACAAGGCTACCATCCATTGGAGTAACAAAAATATCGACAACAGACTACGTTCGATAATGACAAGGCTACCATCCATTAGAGTAACAAAAATCTCGACAACAGACTACCTTTCATAATGAAAAACCTACCATCCATTAGAGTAACAAATATCTCGACAACAGACTACCTTCCATAATGATAACGCTATCATCCATTGGAGTAACAAAAATCTCGACAATAGACTACCTTCCATAATGACAAGGCTACCATCCATTGGTCTAACAAAAATCTCGACAACAGACTACCTTCCATAATGACAAACCTACCATCCATTGGAGAAACAAAAATCTCGGCAACAGACTACCTTCCATAATGACAAGGCTACCATCTGTTGGAGTAACAAAAATATCGACAACAGACTATGTTCCATAATGACAAGGCTACCATCCATTGGAGTAAAAAAAATCTCGACAACAGACTACCTTCCATAATGATAAGGCTATCATCCATTGGAGTAACAAAAATCTCGACAATAGACTACCTTCCATAATGACAAGGCTACCATCCGTTAGAGTAACAAAAATATCGACAACAGACTACATTCCATAATGATAACGCTATCATCCATTGGAGTAACAAGAATCTCGACAACAGACTACTTTCCATAATGACAAGGCTACCATCCATTGGTCTAACAAAAATCTCGACAACAGACTACCTTCCGTAATGACAAACCTACCATCCATTGGAGAAACAAAAAGCTCGGCAACAGACTACCTTCCATAATGACAAGGCTACCAACTTGTTGGAGTAACAAAAATATTGACAACAGACTATGTTCCATAATGACAAGGCTACCATCCATTGCGGTAACAAAAATCTCGACAACAGACTACCTTTAATAATGACAAACCTACCATCCATTGGAGTAACAAAAATCTCGGCAACAGACTACCTTCCATAATGATAAGGCTATCATCCATTGGAGTAACAAAAATCTCGACAATAGACTACCTTCCATAATGACAAGGCTACCATCCATTGGAGTAACAAAAATATCGACAACAGACTACATTCCATAATGACAATGCTACCATCCATTGTAGTAACAAAAATCTCAACAACAGACTACATTCCATAATGACAAGGCTACCATTCATTGGAGTAACAAAAATCTCTACAACAGACTACCTTCCATAATGACAAGGCTACCATCCATTAGAGTAACAAAAATATTTACAACATACTACGTTCGATAATGACAGGGCTACCATCCTTTAGAGTAACAAAAATCTCGACAATAGACTACCTTCCATAATGGCAAGGCTACCATACATTGTAACAACAAAAATCTCGACAATAGACTACCTTCCATAATGACAAGCCTACCATCCGTTGGAGTAACAAAAATCTCGACAACAGACTACGTTCCATAATGACAAGGCTACCATCCATTAGAGTAACAAAAATCTCGACAACAGACTACCTTTCATAATGACAAACCTACCATCCATTGGAGTAACAAAAATCTCGGCAACAGACTACCTTCCATTATGATAAGGCTATCATCCATTGGAGTAACAAAAATCTTGACAACAGACTACCTTCCATAATGACAAGGCTACCATCCAATGGTGTAACAAAAATCTCGACAACAGACTACCTTCCTAATGACAAGGCTACCATACATTGTAATAACAAAAATCTCGACAACATACTACCTTCCATAATGACAAGGCTACCATCCGTTGGAGTAACAAAAATATTGACAACACACTACGTTCCATAATGACAAGGCTACCATCCGTTGGAGTAACAAAAATATTGATAACAGACTACCTTCCATAATAACTAGGCTACCATCCATGGGAGTAACAAACATATCGACAACAGACTACCTTCCATAATGACAAGGCTATAATACATTGTAATAACAAAATTCTCGACAACAGACTACCTTCCATAATGACAAGGCTACCATCCATTGTAGTAACAAAAATCTCGACAACAAACTACCTTCCATAATGACAAGGCTACCATCCATTGTAGTAACAAAAATCTCGGCAACAGACTGCCTTCCATAATGACAAGGCTATCATCCATTGGAGTACCAAAAATCTCAACAACAAACTACCTTCCATAATTAAAAGGCTACCATCCTTTGGAGTAACAAAAATCTCGACAACAGACTACCTTCCATAATGACAAGGCTACCATCCAATTTGTGTAACAAAAATCTCGACAAAAGACTACCTTCCATAATGACAAGGCTACCATACATTGTAATAACAAAAATCTCGACTATAGAATACCTTCCATAATGACAAGGCTACCATCCGTTGGAGTAACAAAAATATCGACAACAGACTACGTTCGATAATGACAAGGCTACCCTCCATTAGAGTAACAAAAATCTCGACAACAGACTACCTTTCATAATGACAAACCTACCATCCATTGGAGTAACAAAAATCTCGGCAACAGACTAACTTCCATAATGATAAGGCTATCATCCATTGGAGTAACAAAAATCTCGACAACAGACTACCTTCCATAATGACAAGGCAACCATCCATTGGAGTAACAAAAATCTCGGCAACAGACTACCTTTCATAATGACAAACCTACCATCCATTGGAGTAACAAAAATCTCGGAAACAGACTACCTTCCATAATGATAAGGCTATCATCCATTAGATTAACAAAAATCTCGACAGCAGACTACCTTCCATAATGACAAGGCTACCATCCATTGGAGTAACAAAAATATCGACAACAGACTACATTCCATAATGACAAGGCTACCATACATTGTAACAACAAAAATCTCGACAACAGACTACCTTCCATAATGACAAGGCCACCATCCGTTAGAGTAACAAAAATATCGACAGTAGACTACGTTCCATAATGACAAGGCTACCATCCATTAGAGTAACAAAAATCTCGACAACAGACTACCTTCCATAATGACAAGGCTACCATCCATTGGAGTAACAAAAATATCGACAACAGACTACATTCCATAATGACAATGCTACCATCCATTGTAGTAACAAAAATCTCAACAACAGACTACTTTCCATAATGACAAGGCTACCATTCATTGGAGTAACAAAAATCTCTAAAACAGACTACCTTCCATAATGACAAGGCTACCATCCATTAGAGTCACAAAAATATTTACAACATAATACGTTCGATAATGACAAGGCTACCATCCATTAGAGTAACAACAATCTCGACAATAGACTACCTTCCATAATGACAAGGCTACCATACATTGTAACAACAAAAATCTCGACAATAGACTACCTTCCATAATGACAAGGCTACCATCCGTTGGAGTAACAAAAATATCGACAACAGACTACGTTCCATAATGACAAGGCTATCGTCCATTGGAGTAACAAAAATCTCAACAACAGACTACCTTCCATAATGACAAGGCTACCATCCATTGGAGTAACAAAAGTCTCGACAACAAACTACCTTCTATAATGACAAAGCTACCATCCATTGTAGTAATAAAAATCTCGGCAACAGACTGCCTTCCATAATGACAAGGCTATCATCCATTGGAGTACCAAAAATCTCAACAACAAACTACCTTCCATAATGAAAAGGCTACCATCCTTTGGAGTAACAAAAATCTCGACAACAGACTACCTTCCATAATGACAAGGCTACCATCCAATTTGTGTAACAAAAATCTCGACAACAGACTACCTTCCATAATGACAAGGCTACCATACATTGTAATAACAAAAATCTCGACAATAGAATACCTTCCATAATGACAAGGCTACCATCCGTTGGAGTAACAAAAATATCGACAACAGACTACGTTCGATAATGACAAGGCTACTATCCATTAGAGTAACAAAAATCTCGACAACAGACTACCTTTCATAATGACAAACCTACCATCCATTGGAGTAACAAAAATCTCGGCAACAGACTACCTTCCATAATGATAAGGCTATCATCCATTGGAGTAACAAAAATCTCGACAACAGATTACCTTCCATAATGACAAGGCTACCATCCATTGGAGTAACAAAAATCTCGACAACAGACTACCTTTCATAATGACAAACCTACCATCCATTGGAGTAACAAAAATCTCAGCAACAGACTACCTTGCATAATGATAAGGCTATCATCCATTAGAGTAACAAAAATCTCGACAGCAGACTACCTTCCATAATGACAAGGCTACAATCCATTAGAGTAACAAAAATCTCGACAGCAGACTACCTTCCATAATGACAAGGCTACCATCCATTGGAGTAACAAAAATATCGACAACAGACTACATTCTATAATGACAAGGCTACCATACATTGTAACAACAAAAATCTCGACAACAGACTACCTTCCATAATGACAAGGCCACCATCCGTTGGAGTAACAAAAATATCAACAGTAGACTACATTCCATAATGACAAGGCTACCATCCATTAGAGTAACAAAAATCTCCACAACAGACTTCCTTCCATAATGACAAGGCTAACATCCATTGGAGTAACAAAAATATTGACAACAGACTACATTCCATAATGACAATGCTACCATCCATTGTAGTAACAAAAATCTCATTAACAGACTACTTTCCATAATGACAAGGCTACCATTCATTGGAGTAACAAAAATCTCTAAAACAGACTACCTTCCATAATGACAAGTCTAGCATCCATTAGAGTAACAAAAATATTTACAACATAATACGTTCGATAATGACAAGGCTACCATCCATTAGAGTAACAACAATCTCGACAATAGACTACCTTCCATAATGACAAGGCTACCATACATTGTAACAACAAAAATATCAACAATAGACTACCTTCCATAATGACAAGGCTACCATCCGTTGGAGTAACAAAAATATCGACAACAGACTACGTTCAATAATGAAAAGGCTACCATCCATTGGAGTAACAAAAATCTCGGCAACAGACTACCTTCCATAATGATAAGGCTATCATCCATTGGAGTAACAAAAATCTCGACAACAGACTACCTTCCATGATGACAAGGCTACCATCCATTGGTGTAACAAAAATCTCGACAACAGACTACCTTCCTAATGACAAGGCTACCATACATTGTAATAACAAAAATCTCGAGAACAGACTACCTTCCATAATGACAAGGCTATCATCCATTGGAGTACCAAAAATCTCAACAACAAACTACCTTCCATAATGAAAAGGCTACCATCCTTTGGAGTAACAAAAATCTCGACAACAGACTACCTTCCATAATGACAAGGCTACCATCCAATTTGTGTAACAAAAATCTCGACAACAGACTACCTTCCATAATGACAAGGATACCATTAGTTGGAGTAACAAAAATATCGACAACAGACTACGTTCGATAATGACAAGGCTACCATCCATTAGAGTAACAAAAATCTCGACAACAGATTACCTTTCATAATGACAAACCTACCATCCATTGGAGTAACAAAAATCTCGGCAACAGACTACCTTCCATAATGATAAGGCTATCATCCATTGGAGTAACAAAAATCTCGACAACAGACTACCTTCCATAAAGACAAGGCTACCATCCATTGGTGTAACAAAAATCTCGACAACAGACTACCTTCCATAATGACAAACCTACCATCCATTGGAGTAACAAAAATCTCGGCAACAGACTACCTTCCATAATGACAAGGCTACCATCCGTTAGAGTAACTAAAATATCGACAAAAGACTATGTTCCATAATGACAAGGCTACCATCCATTGGAGTAACAAAAATCTCGACAATAGACTACCTTTCATAATGACAAACCTACCATCCATTGGAGTAACAAAAATCTCGACAACAGACTACCTTCCATAATGATAAGGCTATCATCCATTAGAGTAACAAAAATCTCGACAGCAGACTACCTTCCATAATGACAAGGCTACCATCCATTAGAGTAACAAAAATCTCGACAGCAGACTACCTTCCATAATGACAAGGCTACCATCCATTGGAGTAACAAAAATATCGACAAGAGACTACATTCCATAATGACAAGGCTACCATACATTGTAACAACAAAAATCTCGACAACAGACTACCTTCCATAATGACAAGGCCACCATCCGTTGGAGTAACAAAAATATCGACAGTAGACTACGTTCCATAATGACAAGGCTACCATCCATTAGAGTAACAAAAATCTCGACAACAGACTACCTTCCATAATGACAAGGCTAACATCCATTGGAGTAACAAAAATATCGACAACAGACTACATTCCATAATGACAATGCTACCATCCGTTGGAGTAACAAAAATCTCGACAACAGACTACCTTCCATAATGACAAGGCTACCATCCATTAGAGTAACAAAAATCTCGACAACAGACTACCTTTCATAATGACAAGGCTACCATCCATTGGACTAACAAAAATCTCGACAACAGACTACCTTCCATAATGACAAGGCTATCATCCATTGGAGTAAGAAAAATATCGATAACAGACTACCTTCCATAATAATAAGGCTACCATCCATTGGAGTAACAAAAATATCGATAACAGACTACCTTCCATAATGACTAGGCTACCATACATTGGAGTAACAAAGATATCGACAACAGACTACCTTCCATAATGACAAGGCTACCATCCATTGTAGTAACAAAAATCTCGGCAATAGACTACCTTCCATAATGACAAGGCTACCATCCATTGGAGTAACAAAAATCTCGACAATAGATTACCTTTCATAATGACAAGGCTACAATCCATTAGAGTAACAAAAATTTTGACAACATATTACCTTCCATAAGGACAAGGCTACCATCCATTGGAGTAACAATCAACAACAGACTATGTTCCATAATGACAAGGCTACCATCAATTGGAGTAACAAAAATCTCGACAATAGACTACCTTCCATAATGACATGGCTACCATCCATTGGAGTAACAAAAATCTCGACAACAAACTACCTTCCATAATGAAAAGGCTACCATCCATTAGAGTAACAATAATCTCGACAACAGACTAGCTTCCATAATGACTAGGCGACCATCCATTGGAGGAAAAAATATATCAACAAGAGACTACCTTCAATAATGAAAAGGATACCATCCATTGGAGTAACAACAATCTCGACACCAGACTACCTTCCATAATAACAAGTCTACCATCCATTGGAATAACAAAAATAACGATAATAGACCACCTTCCATAATGACAAGGCTACCATCCATTGGAGTAACAAAAATCTATACAACAAACTACCTTCCATAATGACAAGGCTACCATCCATTTGAGTAACAAAAATATCGACAACAGACTACGTTCAATAATTCCAAGGCTACCATTCATTATATTAACAAAAATCTCGACAACAGACTACCTTCCATAATGACAAGGCTACCGTTCATTAGAGTAACAAAAATCTCGACAAGAGACTACCTTCCATAATAACAAGGCTATCATCCATTGGAGTAACAAAAATCTAGACAACAAACTACCTTCCATAATGACAAGGATACCATACATTATAATAACAAAAATCTCGACAACAAACTACCTTCCATAATGGCAAGGCTACCATCCATTGGAGTAACAAAAATATCAACAACATACTACGTTCCATAATGACAAGGCTACCATCCATTAGAGTAACAAAAATCTTGACAACAGACTACCTTCCATAATGAAAAACCTACCATCCATTGGAGTAACAAAAATCTCTACAACAAACTACCTTCCATAATGACAAGGCTACCATCCATTTGAGTAACAAAAATATCGACAACAGATTACGTTCGATAATGCCAAGGCTACCATCCATTATATTAACAAAAATCTCGACAACAGACTACCTTCCATAATGACAAGGCCACCATCCGTTAGAGTAACAAAAATCTCGACAACAGACTACCTTCCATAATGACTAGGCTACCATCCATTGGAGGAAACAATATATCAATAAGAGACTACCTTCAATAATGACAAGGATACCATCCATTGAGTAACAAAAATTTCGACAGCAGACTACCTTCCATAATAACAAGTCTACCATCCATTGGAGTAACAAAAATCTAGACAACAGAGTACCTTCCATAATGACAAGGCTACCATCCATTAGAGTAACTAAAATCTTGACAACAGAGTACCTTCCATAATGACAAGGCTACCATCCATTGGAGTAACAAAAATCTCGACAACAGACTACCTTCCATAATAACAAGGCTCTCATCCATTGGAGAAACAAAAATCTCGACAACAAACTACCTTTCATAATGAAAAGGATACCATACATTGTAATAACAAAAATCTCAACAACAGACTACCTTCCATAATGACAAGGCTACCATCCGTTGGAGTAACAAAAATATCGACAACAGACTATGTTCCATAATGACTAGGCTACCATCCATTAGAGTAACAAAAATATCGACAACAGACTACCTTTCATAATGACAAGGCTACCATCCATTGGAGTAACAAAAATCTCGACAATAGACTACCTTCCATAATGACAAGGCTATCATCCATTGGAGTAAGAAAAATATCGATAACAGACTACCTTCCATAATAACTAGGCTACCATCCATTGGAGTAACAAAGATATCGACAACAGACTACCTTCCATAATGACAAGGCTACAATACATTGTAATACAAAATTCTCGACAATAGACTACCTTCCATAATGAAAAGGCTACCATCCATTGTAGTGACAAAAATCTCGGCAATAGACTACCTTCCATAATGACAAGGCTACCATCCGTTGGAGTAACAAAAATCTCGACAACAGACTACGTTCAATAATTCCAAGGCTACCATTCATTATATTAACAAAAATCTCGACAACAGACTACCTTCCATAATGACAAGGCTACCATCCATTAGAGTAACAAAAATCTCGACAAGAGACTACCTTCCATAATAACAAGGCTATCATCCATTGGAGTAACAAAAATCTAGACAACAAACTACCTTCAATAATGACAAGGATACCATACATTATAATAACAAAAATCTCGACAACAAACTACCTTCCTTAATGACAAGGCTACCATCCATTGGAGTAACAAAAATATCAACAACAGACTACGTTCCATAATGACAAGGCTACCATCCATTAGGGTAACAAAAATCTCGACAACAGACTACCTTTCATAATGACAAGGCTACCATCCATTGGAGTAACAAAAATCTCGACAACAGACTACCTTCCATAATGACAAGGCTATCATCCATTGGAGTAAGAAAAATATCGATAACAGACTACCTTCCATAATAATAAGGCTACCATCCATTGGAGTAACAAAGATATCGACAACAGACTACCTTCCATAATGACAAGTATACAACACATTGTAATAAAAAAATTCTCGACAACAGACTACCTTCCATAATGAAAAGGCTACCATCCATTGTAGTAACAAAAATCTCGGCAATAGACTACCTTCCATAATGACAAGGCTACCATCCATTGGAGTAACAAAAATCTCGACACCAGACTACCTTTCATAATGACAAGGCTACCATCCATTAGAGTAACAAAAATTTTGACAACATACTACCTTCCATAAGGACAAGGCTACCATCCATTGGAGTAACAATCAACAACAGACTATGTTCCATAATGACAAGGCTACCATCAATTGGAGTAACAAAAATCTCGACAATAGACTACCTTCCATAATGACATGGCTACCATCCATTGGAGTAACAAAAATCTCGACAACAAACTACCTTCCATAATGACAAGGCTACCATCCATTAGAGTAACAATAATCTCGACAACAGACTAGCTTCCATAATGACTAGGCGACAATCCATTGGAGGAAAAAATATATCAACAAGAGACTACCTTCAATAATGAAAAGGATACCATCCATTGGAGTAACAAAAATTCGACACCAGACTACCTTCCATAATAACAAGTCTACCATCCATTGGAATAACAAAAATAACGACAATAGACCACCTTCCATAATGACAAGGCTACCATCCATTGGAGTAACAAAAATCTATACAACAAACTACCTTCCATAATGACAAGGCTACCATCCATTAGAGTAACAAAAATCTCGACAAGAGACTACCTTCCATAATAACAAGGCTATCATCCATTGGAGTAACAAAAATCTAGACAACAAACTACCTTCAATAATGACAAGTATACCATACATTATAATAACAAAAATCTCGACAACAAACTACCTTCCATAATGACAAGGCTACCATCCATTGGAGTAACAAAAATATCAACAACAGACTACGTTCCATAATGACAAGGCTACCATCCATTAGGGTAACAAAAATCTCGACAACAGACTACCTTCCATAATGACAAACCTACCATCCATTGGAGTAACAAAAATCCCTACAACAAACTACCTTCCATAATGACATGGCTACCCTCCATTTGAGTAACAAAAATATTGACAACGGACTACCTTCCATAATGACAAGGCTACCATCCGTTGGAGTAACAAAAATCTCGACAACAGACTACCTTCCATAATGACAAGGCTACCATCCATTAGAGTAACAAAAATCTCGACAACAGACTACCTTTCATAATGACAAGGCTACCATCCATTGGAGTAACAAAAATCTCGACAACAGACTACCTTCCATAATAATAAGGCTATCATCCATTAGAGTAAGAAAAATATCGATAACAGACTACCTTCCATAATAATAAGGCTACCATCCATTGGAGTAACAAAGATATCGATAACAGACTACCTTCCATAATGACTAGGCTACCATACATTGGAGTAACAAAGATATCGACAACAGACTACCTTCCATAATGACAAGGCTACAATACATTGTAATAAAAAAATTCTCGACAACAGACTACCTTCCATAATGAAAAGGCTACCATCCATTGTAGTAACAAAAATCTTGGCAATAGACTACCTTCCATAAGGACAAGGCTACCATCCATTGGAGTAACAAAAATCTCGACAATAGACTACCTTTCATAATGACAAGGCTACCATTCATTAGAGTAACAAAATTTTTGACAACATACTACCTTCCATAAGGACAAGGCTACCATCCATTGGAGTAACAATCAACAACAGACTATGTTCCATAATGACAAGGCTACCATCAATTGGAGTAACAAAAATCTCGACAATAGACTACTTTCCATAATGACATGGCTACCATCCATTGGAGTAACAAAAATCTCGACAACAAACTACCTTCCATAATGACAAGGCTACCATCCATTAGAGTAACAATAATCTCGACAACAGACTAGCTTCCATAATGACTAGGCGACCATCCATTGGAGAAAAAAATATATCAACAAGAGACTACCTTCAATAATGAAAAGGATACCATCCATTGGAGTAACAAAAATCTCGACACCAGACTACCTTCCATAATAACAAGTCTACCATCCATTGGAATAACAAAAATAACGACAATAGACCACCTTCCATAATGACAAGGCTACCATCCATTGGAGTAACAAAAATCTACACAACAAACTACCTTCCATAATGACAAGGCTACCATCCATTTGAGTAACAAAAATATCGACAACAGACTACGTTCAATAATTCCAAGGCTACCATTCATTATATTAACAAAAATCTCGACAACAGACTACCTTCCATAATGACAAGGCTACCATTCATTAGATTAACTAAAATCTCGACAAGAGACTACCTTCCATAATAACAAGGAAATCATCCATTGGAGTAACAAAAATATAGACAACAAACTACCTTCCATAATGACAAGGATACCATACATTATAATAACAAAAATCTCGACAACAAACTACCTTCCATAATGACAAGGCTACCATCCATTGGAGTAACAAAAATATCAACAACATACTACGTTCCATAATGACAAGGCTACCATCCATTAGAGTAACAAAAATCTCGACAACAGACTACCTTCCATAATGACAAACCTACCATCCATTGGAGTAACAAAAATCTCTACAACAAACTACCTTCCATAATGACGAGGCTACCATCCATTTGAGTAACAAAAATATCGACAACAAATTATGTTCGATAATGCCAAGGCTACCATCCATTATATTAACAAAAATCTCGACAACAGACTACCTTCCATAATGACAAGGCCACCATCCGTTAGAGTAACAAAAATCTCGACAACAAACTACCTTCCATAATGACAAGGCTACCATCCATTAGAGTAACTAAAATCTTGACAACAGAGTACCTTCCATAATGACAAGGCTACCATCCATTGGAGTAACAAAAATCTCGACAACAGACTACCTTCCATAATAACAAGGCTATCATCCATTGGAGTAACAAAAATCTCGACAACAGACTACCTTTCATAATGACAAGGATACCATACATTGTAATAACAAAAATCTCGACAACAGACTATCTTCCATAATGACAAGGCTACCATCCGTTGGAGTAACAAAAATATCGACAACAGACTATGTTCCATAATGACAAGGCTACCATCCATTAGAGTAACAAAAATATCGACAACAGACTACCTTTCATAATGACAAGGCTACCATCCATTGGAGTAACAAAAATCTCGACAATAGACTACCTTCCATAATGACAAGGCTATCATCCATTGGAGTAAGAAAAATATAGATAACAAACTACCTTCCATAATGACTAGGCTACCATGCATTGGAGTAACAAAGATATCGACAACAGACTACCTTCCATAATGACAAGGCTACAATACATTGTAATAAAAAAATTCTCGACAACAGACTACCTTCCATAATGAAAAGGCTTCCATCCATTGTAGTAACAAAAATCTCGGCAATAGACTACCTTCCATAATGACAAGGCTACCATCCGTTGGAGTAACAAAAATCTCGACAACAGACTACGTTCAATAATTCCAAGGCTACCATTCATTATATTAACAAAAATCTCGACAACAGACTAACTTCCATTATGACAAACCTACCATCCATTGGAGTAACAAAAATCTATACAACAAACTACCTTCCATAATGACAAGGCTACCATCCATTTGAGTAACAAAAAAATCGACAACAGACTACGTTCAATATTTACAAGGCTACCATTCATTATATTAACAAAAATCTCGACAACCGACTACCTTCCATAATGACAAGGCTACCATTCATTAGAGTAAAAAAAATCTCTACAAGAGACTACCTTCCATAATAACAAGGCTATCATCCATTGGAGTAACAAAAATCTCGACAACAGACTACCTTCCATAATGACAAGGATACCATACATTATAATAACAAAAATCTCGACAACAAACTACCTTCCATAATGACAAGGCTACCATCCATTGGAGTAACAAAAATATCCACAACATACTACGTTCCATAATGACAAGGCTACCATCCATTAGAGTAACAAAAATCTCGACAACAGACTACCTTCCATAATGACAAACCTACAATCCATTGGAGTAACAAAAATCTCTACAACAAACTACCTTCCATAATGACAAGGCTACCATCCATTTGAGTAACACAAATATTGACAACAAACTACGTTCGATAATGCCAAGGCTACCATCCATTATATTAACAAAAATCTCGACAACAAACTACCTTCCATAATGACAAGGCTACCATCCATTAGAGTAACAAAAATCTCGACAACAGACTACCTTCCATAATGACTAGGCTACCATCCATTGGAGGAAAAAATATATCAACAAGAGACTACCTTCAATAATGACAAGGATACCATCCATTGGAGTAACAAAAATCTCGACACCAGACTACCTTCCATAATAATAAGTCTGCCATCCATTGGAGTAACAAAAATCTCGACAACAGACTACCTTCCATAATGACAAGGCTACCATCCATTAGAGTAAACAAAATCATGACAACAGACTACCTTCCATAATGACAAGGCTACCATCCATTGGAGTAACAAAAATCTGGACAACAAACTACCTTCCATAATAACAATGCTATCATCCATTGGAGTAACTAATATCTCGACAACAGACTACCTTCCAAAATGACAAGGCTACCTTCCATTGGAGTAAAAAAAATATCAACAATTGACTACCTTAAATAATGACAAGGCTACCATCCATTGGAGTTACAAAAATCTCGACAATAGACTACCTTCCATAATAACAAGTTTATCATCCATTGGAGTAACAAAAATCTAGACATCAAACTACCTTCCATAATAACAAGGATACCATACATTGTAATAACAAAAATCTCGACAACAGACTACCTTTCATAATGACAAGGCTACCATCCATTGGAGTAACAAAAATATCGACAACAGACTACGTTCCATAATGACAAGGCTACCATCCATTAGAGTACCAAAAATCTCTACAACATACTAACTTCCATTATGACAAACCTACCATCCATTGGAGTAACAAAAATCTATACAACAAACTACCTTCCATAATGACAAGGCTACCATCCATTTGAGTAACAAAAATATCTACAACAGACTACGTTCAATAATTCCAAGGCTACCATCCATTATATTAACAAAAATCTCGACAACAGACTACCTTCCATAATGACAAGGCCACCATCTGTTAGAGTAACATAAATCTCGACAACAGACTACCTTCATTAATGACAAAGCTACCATCCATTGAAGAAACAAAAATCTCGAAAACAGACTACCTTCCATAATGACAAGGCTACCATCCATTGGAGTAACCAAAATCTCGACAACATACTACCTTCCATAATGACAAGGCTACCATCCATTGGTGTAACAAAAATCTCGACAACAGACTACCTTCCATAATGACAAGGCGACCTTCCATTGGAGTAACAAAGATATTGGCAACATACAACCTTCCATAATGACAAGGCTACCATACATTGTAATAAAAAAAATCTCGACAACAGACTACCTTACATAATGACAAGGCTACCATCCATTGGAGTGACAAAAATATCGACAACAGACTACGTTCCATAATGACAAGGCTACCATCGATTACAGTAACAAAAATTTCGACAACAGACTACCTTCCATAATGACAAACCTACCATCCATTGGAGTAACAAAAATCTCTACAACAGATTACCTTCCATAATGACAAGGCTACCATTCATTTGAGTAAAAAAAATTTCAACAACAGACTACGTTCGATAATGCCAAGCCTACCATCCATTAGATTAACAAAACTCTTGACAACAGACTACCTTACATAATGACAAGGCTACCATCCATTATAGTAACAAAAATCTCGACAACAGAATACCTTCCATAATGACAAGGCTACCATCCATTGGAGTAACAAAAATATCGACAACAGACTACCTTCCATAATAAAAAGGCTACCATCCATTGGAGTAACAAAAATCTCGACAATAGACTACTTTCCATAATGACTAGGCTACCATCCATTGGAGTAAGAAAGATATCGACAACAGACCACCTTCCATAATGACAAGTCTACCATACATTGTAGTAACAAAAATCTCGAAAACAGACTACCTTCAATATTAACAAGGCTACCATCCGTTGGAGTAACAAATACATCGACAACAGACTACGTTCCATAATGACAAGGCTACCATCAATTAGAGTAACAAAAATCTCGACCACATACTTCCTTTCATAATGACAAGGCTACCATCCATTGGAGTAACAAAAATCTCGACAACAGACTACCTTCCATAATGACAAAAAATCTCGACAACAGACTACCTTCCATAATGACAAAAAATCTCTACAACAGACTACCTTTAATATTGACAAGGCTACCATCCATTAGAGTAACCAAAATCTCGACAACAGACTACCTTCCATAATGACAAAGCTACCATCCATTAGTGTAACAAAAATTTCTAAAATAGACTACCTTCCATAATGACAAGGCTATCATCCATTAGAGTAATAAAAATCTTGACAACAGACTACCTTCCATAATGACAAGGCTACCATCCATTGGAGTAAAAAAAATATCAACAAGTGACTACCTTCAATAATGACAAGGCTACCATCCATTGGAGTACCAAAAATCTTGACAACAGACTCCCTTCCATAATAACAAGGCTATCATCCATTCGAGTAACAAAAAACTCGACAACATACTACCTTCCATAATGACAAGGATACCATACATTATAATAACAAAAATCTCGACAACAGACTACCTTACATAATGACAAGGCTACCATCCGTTGGAGTAACAAAAATATCAATAATAAACTATGTTCGATAACGACAAGGCTACCATCCATTAGAGTAACAAAAATCTCGACAACATACTACCTTTCATAATGACAAACCTACCATCCATTGGAGTAACAAAAATCTCTACCACAAACTACCTTCCATAATGACAAGGCTACCATCCATTTGAGTAACAAAAATATCGACAACAGACTACGTTCGATAATGCCAAGGCTACCATTCATTATATTAACAAAAATCTCGACAACAGAATACATTCCATAATGACAAGGCTACCATTCATTAGAGTAACAAAAATCTCGACAAGAGACTAGCTTCCATAATAACAAGGCTATCATCCATTGGAGTAACAAAAATCTAGACAACAAACTACCTTCCATAATGACAAGGATACCATACATTATAATAACAAAAATCTCGACAACAAACTACCTTCCATAATGACAAGGCTACCATCCATTGGAGTAACAATAATATCAACAACATACTACGTTCCATAATGACAAGGCTACCATCCATTAGAGTAACAAAAATCTCGACAACAGACTACCTTCCATAATGACAAACCTACAATCCGTTGGAGTAACAAAAATCTCTACAACAAACTACCTTCCATAATGACAAGGCTACCATCCATTTGAGTAACAAAAATATCGACAACAAACTACGTTCGATAATGCCAAGGCTACCATCCATTATATTAACAAAAATCTCGACAACAGACTACCTTCCATAATGACAAGGCTACCATCCATTAGAGTAACAACAATCTCGACAACAGACTACCTTCGATAATGACTAGGCTACAATCCATTGGAGGAAAAAATATATCAATAAGAGACTACCTTCCATAATTACAAGGCTACCATCCATTTGAGTAACAACAATATCGACAACAGACTACGTTCGATAATGCCAAGGCTACCATCCATTATCTTAACAAAAATCTCGACAACATACTACCTTCCATAATGACAAGGCTACCATCCATTAGAGTAACAAAAATCTCGACAACAGACTACCTTCCATAATGACTAGGCTACCATCCATTGGAGGAAATAATATATAAACAAGAGACTACCTTCAATAATGACAAGGATACCATCCATTGGAGTAACAAAAATCTCGACAACAGACTACCTTCCATAATAATAAGTCTACTATCCATTGGAGTAACAAAAATCTCGACAACAGACTACCTTCCATAATGACAAGGCTACCATCCATTAGAGTAAAAAAAAATCATGACAACAGACTACCTTTCATAATGACAAGGCTACCATCCATTGGAGTAAAAAAAATATCAACAAGTGACTACCTTCAATAATGAGAAGGCTACCATCCATTGGAGTAACAAAAATCTGGACAACAAACTACCTTCCATAATAACAATGCTATCATCCATTGGAGTAACTAATATCTCGACAACAGAATACCTTCCAAAATGACAAGGCTACCTTCCATTGGAGTAAAAAAAATATCAACAATTGACTACCTTCAATAATGACAAGGCTACCATCCATTGGAGTAACAAAAATCTCGACAATAGACTACCTTCCATAATAACATGTTTATCATCCATTGGAGTAACAAAAATCTCGACATCAAACTACCTTCCATAATAACAAGGCTACCATACATTGTAATAACAAAAATCTCGACAACAGACTACCTTCCATAATGACAAGGCTACCATCCGTTGGAGTAACAAAAATATCGACAACAGACTACGTTCCATAATGACAAGGCTACCATCCATTAGAGTACCAAAAATCTCTACAAAAAACTAACTTCCATTATGACAAACCTACCATCCATTGGAGTAACAAAAATCTATACAACAAGCTACCTTCCATAATGACAAGGCTACCATCCATTTGAGTAACAAAAATATCTACAACAGACTACGTTCAATAATTCTGAAATTCTGGCTGCAGATACTCAATGTCACGTTCAATGTTATGACACCGTATCTGACTTACTATATGACAGTAAATACAAAAGCAATAAAGAACACAGCCATTTGTTTACCCAGTTCAGTGTGCAACAACACCTACTCTGGGGGCTACCAAGCCAGGGAGGAAATCCACTATAAGAGATGTTAATTCAGGAATAAACCAACCAGTTTATCTCCTTCACTTAAGACCTACCCAATGCAATTCCAATCTAAGTACAACTTAAACTTGAGTTCCTACTCACTCCCCCTCAATCACAGCAGTGATACATAAAACAATTTGACTTAAGAATTGATGAAGACACTCTTCAAAAACAAACACTTGATTAAGCTTCACAGCTTTTTAATCAAGCAACACAATCACTCTTGCTTCACAGCTTTGAGTGATGCACACAACTAACTTGACTCTGCTTCACAGCTTTAGTCAAGGAACATTCAAACACTCTTGCTTCAAAGCTTTGAGTGCTACACAACCCTTACAATTAGAAACCTATTCCAAGTCACTTATCACAATGATAATTGCTTGGAGTACAATAATCAAACCTATACATATTACAAATGATCTTCTGATCAAAAAATAAAAGGGATGCCTTGCAAAACAGCAGCTCTGTTGAATATATAGCATCTGCAACTTCAGTTAGGGTTTCCACAAAAACCTAGGGTTAATTCTGTTTGACCTAAAGACCAGGTCACAGGACTTTATTAACCAGGTTAGGGTTGAGCTAGGTTACCCCTCAGAAAACGCAGGATTCTGTTCTGGAAAGACTGAGTTATTTTCCTGAAAAAACTCAGACTTATCCAACCTGCAAACCTGTTAGTTCAGAACAGGATGTCATAACATCTATTATGACATCTGAGAAAACCTGTCTACTGATTTAGCAAAATGTGATCATTTTGCAAAATGCTAAGATACACACTTATAAACATCAGTACTTGAATTACAATATTTTTCTGCAAAGGTACCTAATGAGTCAGTACAAACTAAACTAGAATGTTATGACATCAGTCATGACATTCACACATACACTTGGGTTTTACCAAAAATGCAGGCCAATACCTAAACAACTACAAACTCCCCCTTTGGCAGATTTTTGGCTAAAGACCCTAAGCAATCAGAGATAGATAGCAGCAAAAATAAATGACTGCAGAAAAATAGAATGTCTAATTGAGCAAGTACATATTAAGTACCAAAATATTCTCCCCCTCTTTAGCCACAAATGGGCCAAAGATACATGTTCATAATGATTATACAGTTATCCAAAAACAATTAATAAGAGCAGCAGCAGAAAAAAAGAACTGAACACACTTCCAAACTCCACCAGATATCAGCACCAACCAGCAACACCACCAAACAGCAACCAACCTTCAAGCACTGTCATCAGACTCAGAGGAGCTAGTTTCTGCAATGTTGAGATGACCTTCAGCTTCTACACCTTCTTCCCTTCTATTTTCTTTAGCTTCCTCCTTTTCTAGCCTGGCAATTAGAATTTCTAGGGTCCTTTTTCTAGCATCCAGCTCTTTGCAAGTTTCTTTTAAAACAGCTATGACATCTGATGTCTTGGACTGGGTCTTCACAGATGATGTCTCAGCTGATGTTATGACAATGTCTGGAGCATGAGATCCCTGAAACAGTTTGTAGTGCAAGCCAAGGGCAGGAGCTCTTTTGCAGATTGTATCTCTTGCCACAAGGATATCAGGGTATTGTGCAAGGATGATTCCACAAAGGAGGGAGGGAAAGGCAATTGGTCCTTTGACAGCATAACTGCCAGCATGCTTTAAAGTTTGTTCAAAGATGTACCTGCCATAGTCAAAAGCAGTCTTGGTTCCCACATCATAAATAAATCTCCCCAATCCTGTGGAGATAGTTGATTTATGATTTGTAGGCACCCAGTTGGCTGCACCTATTTTATGCAAGATGGCAAATTTCATGCTGAGTTTACTGGCATTCAGCTTGCCTTTCAAGGGCCAGCACTTGACTTGCCTGGCTGTGATGGTTTGACAAACTTCATTGTCAGTTGCCTCCAGATAAGGACAATCCTCATTTTTTCTTCCAAGAAACTTGTTGATTTCTGATGGAAAGAACTTGACCCTTCTTCCTCTAACAAAAACACTTTCAAAGTCAGCCGACCTTCCATCAGCACAATCATTAGACAAGTTCACTACAAACTCCTTGACCAGATTTTCATAACATTTGTTAAATTTTATCACTGTCTTCATTAGTCCAGCATTCTTGATCAGGTCCATGATGTCTTTGCACTCCAAGGCATCATTGTTGAGTTCTCTCTCTAAGGCTATTCTCTTTAAGCAAACATACTTCCATCTGCTTGCATTGTCAGGATGATGAAAAGAGATGTTGTCTGTTGGGACTTCAGGCACTCTAGCAATTTTGCTGGAGGGGAGCTTCCTTCTGATAGGAGTTTCTTCAATATCAATCTCAAATTCTGATTCCTCATCAGAATCAGAAGATTCAGGTTCTTTTCTCTTCTTAGATATTGGTTGTCTAGCAGTATGCACCTGGGCCTTCTTCCCTTTTGTCTGAATACTTTTCTCAGCCATGCCTTCAGCCTTGGATTTCTTAGCATTAAGTTTATCATTCTGACTACTCTTTCTTTTAATCAATCTCCTATCTATGCTAGGGTTCACATTAGCAATCAGATTATTATCTGAGTAATCCTCATCCACATCAATGATAGGTGGATCAGCAGCCTTTTCTGAAGGGTTCTGAATGTTGTCTTTTTGTGTCACAACATTCTCAGTGACATCTACATTCTCAGAAACTTCCACATTTGGACTTTCTGATTGATTTAAAGGGACAAAAATCCCCGGTACAGATTGGTTTCCACTCAGTATACTAGTAACCAGCCTAGCAATAGCTTGATGAACTTGAACTGATCCTTCTCTATTTGGTACAGAAGAAGAAGGATGAGAAGAATTACCAGAGGCTGTAGCTTGAGCTCTTCCTGCATGTCTGGTTCTGAGCTTTTTGACTTTGGCTGGGTCAGTTGCCATCTCTCTGAGAGGAGTGACCTCCAGAACTTCAGATTCTATGCATGTGGTGATTGCCCTAGAGTCTTGGTCAGATGATGACGATGATGAGGATGACGAAGTCGCCATGGTTGAAGATGATGTCTGAGACATTTTGATTGACTTTGAGTAATGGTAGCAGTTTGAGAAAAATCTTTGATTGAGAGGAGGAAACAGGTTACAAGGACGAGAGAGGTAGGGGGTAAAAGGGAGTCTTTTCAACTTCTTAAAGATTTTGAAAGAATTGTGAAAGTATATGATTAACCCACTCAAGATAGACTTAATAAAATTAATTCCTTCAACCTTTGTTTTAAGCAAAATTAATTGCTATAATTTCTTATGTTGGTGAATACCCAACCTGCCCCTCAAATTTTCAAGTTTATTTCCAACAAGAGCCTTGGTAGAAGAATCAGTCAGCTGAAGCTTAGAGAAACTATGTTCCAGTTTAAATGACTCCTTCTCTTCAAAGTCAATAGGGTTCAAGGAAATGTTGATTGTATTCAGATTGTCACAACACAATGTCACAACATCTTGTGTGACATTGTACTCAGGGAGCATCTGTTTTCACCAGATGTTTTGAGAACAGTTTTTCCTAGCAGCAACTATTTCCACACAGAATTGGGAAGGCATTCTTTTGATATGAATCATAGTTCTGGTTGATTCTTGAATAATTTTCTGTTTGTCCAGTCCATTTTGATGGAGAGTTATAGGAGAGGAGACTTCAAGCCTCATTTCTTCAGGGAAACAGAATTTATTAGACTTGTTATTTCCAACATCCTTGTCAAGATGACTTATGGTTCTGACAACACATCCTTCTTCAAGTTTATTTTCCACATCACAAATATTATCAACCTGTAGTTTTGGAGTTCTTCTGACTGCTTCCATAGAAATAGCTCTTTTCATTCTTCTTAGATTAAGAGGACCAAGCTTATGCTGCCACAGTTTCATCTCTTTTTCTTCTTTGATAATTGGACACATAGTGGAGATATCAGTGTTCTCAGGCTGCCACAAGTAGCAGTTATCTTTGGATCTGATTCCTCTCATTACAACTTCTAGTTTTTCATTAATTACTAGACATTCAGATCTTGAGAAGTTGACCTTGAATCCTAGATCACATAATTGACTGATACTAATGAGATTGGCAGTCATCCCTTTTACCAGCAGTACTTTATTCAGACTTGGAACTCCAGGGCAGTCCAAATTACCAACTCCTTTGACTTCACCTTTAGCACCATCTCCAAAGGTCACAAAACTGGTGGTGTGAGGCATAACATTATTGAGGAGATTTTTGAATCCAGTCATGTGTCTGGAACATCCACTGTCAAAGTACCAGCCTTCCTTTGCAGACACTCTCAGGGAAGTATGGGCTATCAGGGCAGTAGCCTTTTTCTTCCAATGAGGAGTATGTGGTACCCTTTTTGGCTTAGGTTTAGCACCTGAGTTTTGATTAGGGTATCCATGCAATTTGAAGCAGAAGGGCTATATGTGTCCATACCTCCCACAATGATGACATCTCCATCTTTGGTATTTTTTCTTCATGTATTTCTGATGCTGAGAGTTGTGTTGAGACATCTGCTTTGACAATTGTTTAACATGCCTGATCTTCTTGTATGCACCAGGTTTCTTAGCTTCCACAAATCCTAGACCAGATTTGTTTCCCACATTTTGTCCCACTTGTAGGATCTCTTCCAATTTATCTGATCCATTGGTCAACATCTTGACAGATTTTGTCATTTTGTTCAGTTGTGAGTTCAGTAATTGAACTTCCCCTTCTAGGTGACTTATAGTTTCAAGATCTGCCCTTTTTTCCGCCTACAGCTTTATAATGAGTTTTGATTGTTTCTTATTCTGCACACAGACTTCAGCACTTTTGATACACAATTTCTTGTAGGTATCAGCCAGTTCTTCAAATGTCACTTCTTCATCACTAGTGTCACTTTCAGAAGTACAAACACTAGTTAGAGCAGTAACTAGTTTGGCAGATTCTTCTTCAGAATTACTTTCTGAATCATAGTCAGACCAAGTAACAGTCATTCCTTTCTTTTGTTTCTTAAGAAAGGTAGGACATTCAGCTCGAATATGTCCATATCCTTCACATCCATGGCATTGAATACCTCTGCCTTGGTTTCCCTTATCTTCTGACCTTGGTCTTCTGCTGGAACTGTCAATGTCAGAGGGAATGTTATGAACATTAGACCTTGACTTTGGATCCATTCTTTTGATGAGCTTGTTGAACTGTCTTCCAAGCATGGCAATAGCTTCTGATATATTTTCTTCTTCATCCTCCTTGTTTTCAACATCAGTGTTGGATACAAGTGCTATGCTTTTGTTCTTCTTGTCACCATTATCAGTGATCCCCATCTCAAAAGTCTGAAGAGACCCAATAAGTTCATCCACTTTCAACTTGCTGATGTCCTGGGCTTCCTCTATGGCAGTTACCTTCATTGCAAATCTTTTAGGCAAGGATCTGAGAATCTTCCTTACCAGTTTTTCTTCTGACATCTTTTCTCCCAGTGCTCCTGAGGTGTTGGCAATCTCCAATATGTTCATGTGAAACTCATGAATGGTTTCATCTTCCATCATTTTTAGATTCTCAAACTTGGTGGTCAACATCTGAAGCCTTGAAATTTTTACTTTGGAAGTGCCCTCATGAGTAGTTTTGAGAGTGTCCCAAACTTCCTTGGCCAGTTCATATTGATGTACTAGTCTGAAAATGTTTCTATCAATTCCATTGAACAAGGCATTTAAAGCTTTTGAATTTCCCAGAGCTAACTCATCTTCTTCTTTACTCCAATATTCCTCAGGCTTCAGACTGATTGTCCCATCTTTCTCAGTTATGGTGGGATGAATCCATCCTTTGTCAGCAGCTCTCCAAGCCTTTTTGTCCAGAGATTTTAGGAAGGCAATCATACGAGGTTTCCAGTAGTCATAATTAGTTCCATCCAGAATGGGTGGTCTATTTCCAAAAACTCCTTCTTTGTCCATAGTGCCAGAAAGTGATATCCCTAGATCTCACCCAGTAATACAGGCAGGGTGCCTGCTCTGATGCCAATTGAAATTCTGGCTGCAGATACTCAATGTCACGTTCAATGTTATGACACCGTATCTGACTTACTATATGACAGTAAATACAAAAGCAATAAAGAACACAGTCAATTGTTTACCCAGTTCAATGTGCAACAACACCTACTCTGGGGGCTACCAAGCCAGGGAGGAAATCCACTATAAGAGATGTTAATTCAGTAATAAACCAACCAGTTTATCTCTTTCACTTAAGACCTACCCAATGCAATTCCAATCTAAGTACAACTTAAACCTGAGTTCCTACTCACTCCCCCTCAATCACAGCAGTGATACATAAAACAATTTGACTTAAGAATTGATGAAGACACTCTTCAAAAACAAACACTTGATTAAGCTTCACAGCTTTTTAATCAAGCAACACAATCACTCTTGCTTCACAGCTTTGAGTGATGCACACAGCTAACTTGACTCTGCTTCACGGCTTTAGTCAAGGAACATTCAAACACTCTTGCTTCAAAGCTTTGAGTGCTACACAACCCTTACAATTAGAAACCTATTCCAAGTCACTTATCACAATGATAATTGCTTGGAGTACAATAATCAAACCTATACAGATTACAAATGATCTTCTGATCAAAAAATAAAAGGGATGCCTTGCAAAACAGCAGCTCTGTTGAATATATAGCAGCTGCAACTTTAGTTAGGATTTCCACAAAAACCTAGGGTTAATTCCGTTTGACCTAAAGACCAGGTCACAGGACTTTATTAACCAGGTTAGGGTTGAGCTAGGTTACCCCTCAAAAAATGCAGGATTCTGTTCTGGAAACACTGAGTTATTTTCCTGAAAAAACTCAGACTTATCCAACCTGCAAACCTGTTAGTTCAGAACAGGATGTCATAACATCTGTTATGACATCTGAGAAAACCTGTCTACTGATTTAGCAAAATGTGATCATTTTGCAAAATGCTCAGATACACACTTATAAACATCAGTACTTGAATTACAATATTTTTCTGCAAAGGTACCTAATGAGTCAGTACAAACTAAACTAGAATGTTATGACATCAGTCATGACATTCACACATACACTTGGGTTTTACCAAAAATGCAGGCCAATACCTAAACAACTACAAATTCCAAGGCTACCATCCATTATATTAACAAAAATCACGACAACAGACTACCTTCCATAATGACAAGGCCACCATCCGTTAGAGTAACAAAAATCTCGACAACAGACTACCTTCATTAATGACAAAGCTACCATCCATTGAAGTAACAAAAATCTCGACAACAGACTACCTTCCATAATGACAAGGCTACCATCCATTGGAGTAACAAAAATATTGCCAACAAACTATGTTCCATAATGACAAGGCTACCATCCATTGGGGTAACAAAAGTCTCGACAACAGACTACCTTCCATAATGACAAGGCTACCATCCATTGGAGTAACCAAAATCTCGACAACATACTACCTTCCATAATGACAAGGCTACCATCCATTGGTGTAACAAAAATCTCGACAACAGACTACCTTCCATAATGACAAGGCTACCTTCCATTGGAGTAACAAAGATATCGACAACATACAACCTTCCATAATGACAAGGCTACCATACATTGTAATAAAAAAAAATCTCGACAACAGACTACCTTACATAATGACAAGGCTACCATCCATTGGAGTGACAAAAATATCGACAACAGACTACGTTCCATAATGACAAGGCTACCATCGATTACAGTAACAAAAATTTCGACAACAGACTACCTTCCATAATGACAAACCTACCATCCATTGGAGTAACAAAAATCTCTACAACAGATTACCTTCCATAATGACAAGGCTACCATTCATTTGAGTAACAAAAATTTCAACAACAAACTACGTTCGATAATGCCAAGCCTACCATCCATTAGATTAACAAAAATCTTGACAACAGACTACCTTCCATAATGACAAGGCTACCATCCATTATAGTAACAAAAATCTCGACAAAAGAATACCTTCCATAATGACAACGCTACCATCCATTGGAGGAAAAAATATATAAACAGGAGACTACCTTCAATAATGACAAGGATACCATCCATTGGAGTAACAAAAATATCGACAACAGACTACCTTCCATAATAACAAGGCTACCATCCATTGGAGTAACAAAAATCTCGACAATAGACTACTTTCCATAATGACTAGGCTACCATCCATTGGAGTAAGAAAGATATCGACAACAGACCACCTTCCATAATGACAAGTCTACCATAAATTGTAGTAACAAAAATCTCGACAACAGACTACCTTCCATATTAACAAGGCTACCATCCGTTGGAGTAACAAATACATCGACAACAGACTACGTTCCATAATGACAAGGCTACCTTCAATTAGAGTAACAAAAATCTCGACA
The DNA here is from genome assembly GCA_948472305.1 of Vicia faba. NCBI lineage: Eukaryota > Viridiplantae > Streptophyta > Magnoliopsida > Fabales > Fabaceae > Vicia > Vicia faba. The sequence continues at coordinate 511,993,386 of OX451741.1, read as the reverse complement.
ACATACTACCTTTCATAATGACAAGGCTACCATCCATTGGAGTAACAAAAATCTCGACAACAGACTACCTTCCATAATGACAAAAAATCTCTACAACAGACTACCTTTAATAATGACAAGGCTACCATCCATTAGAGTAACCAAAATCTCGACAACAGACTACCTTCCATAATGACAAAGCTACCATCCATTAGTGTAACAAAAATCTCTAAAATAGACTACCTTCCATAATGACAAGGCTATCATCCATTAGAGTAATAAAAATCTTGACAACAGACTACCTTCCATAATGACAAGGCTACCATCCATTGGAGTAAAAAAATATCAACAAGTGACTACCTTCAATAATGACAAGGCTACCATCCATTGGAGTACCAAAAATCTTGACAACAGACTACCTTCCATAATAACAAGGCTATCGTCCATTGGAGTAACAAAAACTCGACAACATACTACCTTCCATAATGACAAGGATACCATACATTGTAATAACAAAAATCTCGAAAACAGACTACCTTACATAATGACAAGGCTACCATCCGTTGGAGTAACAAAAATATCGATAATAAACTATGTTCGATAACGACAAGGCTACCATCCATTAGAGTAACAAAAATCTCGACAACATACTACCTTCCATAATGACAAACCTACCATCCATTGGAGTAACAAAAATCTCTACCACAAACTACCTTCCATAATGACAAGGCTACCATCCATTTGAGTAACAAAAATATCGACAACAAACTACGTTCGATAATGCCAAGGCTACCATCCAATATATTAACAAAAATCTCGAAAACTGACTAGCTTCCATAATGACAAGGTTACCATCCATTAGAGTAACAAAAATCTCGACAACAGACTACCTTCCATAATGAAAAGGCTACCATCCGTTGGAGTAACAAAAATATCGACAACAGACTACGTTCCATAATGACAAGGTTAACATCCATTAGAGTAAGAAAAATATTGACAACAGACTACCTTTCATAATGACAAGGCTACCATCCAATGGAGTAACAAAAATCTCGACAACAGACTACCTTCCATAATTACAAAGCTATCATCCATTGGAGTAACAAAAATCTCGACAACAGACTACCTTCCATAATGACAAGGCTATCATCCGTTGGAGTAACAAAAATATCGACAATAGACTACATTCCATAATGACAAGGCTAACATCCATTAGAGTAAGAAAAATATTGACAACAGTCTACCTTTCATAATGACAAGACTACCATCCATTGGAGTAACAAAAATCTCGACAACAAACTACCTTCCATAATGACAAAGCTATCATCCATTGGAGTAACAAAAATCTCGACAACTGACTACCTTCCATAATAATAAGGCTACCATCCATTGGAGTAACAAAAATATTCATAACAGACTACCTTCCATAATGACTAGGCTACCATACATTGGAGTAACAAAGAAATCGACAACAGACTACCTTCCATAATGACAAGGCTACCATCCATTGTAGTAACAAAAATCTCGGCAATAGACTACCTTCCATAATGACAAGGCTACCATCCATTGGAGTAACAAAAATCTCGACAATAGACTACCTTTCATAATGACAAGGCTACCATCCATTAGAGTAACAAAAATTTCGAAAACATACTACCTTCAATAAGGAAAAGGCTACCATACATTGGAGTAACAATCGACAACAGACTACGTTCCATAATGACAAGGCTACCATCCATTGGAGTAAAAAAAATCTAGACAATAGACTACCTTCCATAATGACATGGCTACCATCCATTGGAGCAACAAAAATCTTGACAACAGACTACCTTCCATAATGACAAGGCTACCATCCATTGGATTAAAAAAAATATCAACAAGTGACTACCTTCAATAATGACAAGGCTACCATCCATTGGAGTAACAAAAATCTCGACAATAGACTACCTTCCGTAATAACAAGGTTATCATCCATTGGAGTAACAAAAATCTCGACAACAAACTTCCATCCATAATGACAAGGATAACATACATTGTAATAACAAAAATCTCGACAACAGACTACCTTCCATAATGACAAGGCTACCATCCGTTGGAGTAACAAAAATATCGACAACAGACTACGTTCCATAATGACAAGGCTACCATCCATTAGAGTACCAAAAATCTCGACAACAGACTAACTTCCATAATGATAAACCTACCATCCATTGGAGTAACAAAAATCTATACAACAAACTACCTTCCATAATGACAAGGCTACCATCCATTTGAGTAACAAAAATATCGACAACAGACTATGTTCAATAATTCAAAGGCTACCATCCATTATATAAACAAAAATCTCGACAACAGACTACCTTCCATAATGACAAGGCTACCATCCATTAGAGTAAAAAAAATCATGACAACAGACTACCTTCCATAATGACAACGCTACCATCCATTGGAGTAAAAAAAATATCAACAAGTGACTACCTTCAATAATGAGAAGGCTACCATCCATTGGAGTAACAAAAATCTCGACAACAGACTACCTTCCATAATAACAATGCTATCATCCATTGGAGTAACTAATATCTCGACAACAGACTACCTTCCATAATGACAAGGCTACCTTCCATTGGAATAAAAAAAATATCAACAATTGACTACCTTCAATAATGACAAGGCTACCATCCATTGGAGTAACAAAAATCTCGACAACAGACTACCTTCCATAATAACAAGGTTATCATCCATTGGAGTAACAAAAATCTTGACAACAAACTATCTTCCATAATGACAAGGATACCATACATTGTAATAACAAAAATCTCGACAACAGACTCCCTTCCATAATGACAAGGCTACCATCTGTTGGAGTAACAAAAATATCGAGAACAAACTACGTTCCATAATGACAAGGCTACCATCCATTAGAGTACCAAAAATCTCTACAACAAACTAACTTCCATAATGACAAACCTACCATCCATTGGAGTAACAAAAATCTATACAACAAACTACCTTCCATAATGACAAGGCTACCATCAATTTGAGTAACAAAAATATCGACAACAGGCTATGTTCAATAATTCCAAGGCTACCATCCATTATATTAACAAAAACTCGACAACAGACTACCTTCCATAATGACAAGGCCACCATCCGTTAGAGTAACAAAAATCTCGACAACAGTCTACCTTCCATAATGACTAGGCTATCATCCATTGGAGGAAAAAATATATCAACAAGAGACTACCTTCAATAATGACAAGTCTACCATCCATTGGAGTAACAAAAATCTCGACAACAGCCTACCTTCCATAATGACAAGGCTACCATCCATTAGAGTAACTAAAATCTTGACAACAGAGTACCTTCCATAATGACAAGGCTACCATCCATTGGAGTAACAAAAATCTCGACAACAGACTACCTTCCATAATAATAAGGCTATCATCCATTGGAGTAACAAAAATCACGACAACAGACTACCTTTCATAATGACAAGGATACCATACATTGTAATAACAAAAATCTCGACAACAGACTACCTTCCATAATGACAAGGCTACCATCTGTTGGAGTAACAAAAATATCGACAACAGACTACCTTTCATAATGACAAGGCTACCATCCATTGGAGTAACAAAAATCTCGACAACAGATTACCTTCCATAATGACAAGGCTATCACCCATTGGAGAAACAAAAATCTCGACAACAGACTACCTTCCATAATAATAAGGCTACCATCCATTGGAGTAACAAAAATATCCATAACAGACTACCTTCCATAATGACTAGGCTACAATACATTGGAGTAACAAAGATATCGACAATAGACTACCTTCCATAATGACAAGGCTACAATACATTGTAATAAAAAAATTCTCGACAACAGACTACCTTCCATAATGACAAGGCTTCCATCCATTGTAGTAACAAAAATCTCGGCGATAGACTACCTTCCATAATGACAAGACTACCATCCATTGGAGTAACAAAAATCTCGACAATAGAGTACCTTTCATAATGACAAGGCTACCATCCATTAGAGTAACAAAAATTTCGACAACACACTACCTTCCATAAGGACAAGGCTACCATCCATTGGAGTAACAATTGACAACATACTACGTTCCATAATGACAAGGCTACCATCCATTGGACTAACAAAAATCTCGACAATAGACTACCTTCCATAATGACATGGCTACCATCCATTGGAGTAACAAAAATCTCGACAACAGACTACCTTCCATAATGACAAGGCTACCATCCATTAGAGTAACAATAATCTCGACAACAGACTAGCTTCCATAATGACTAGGCGACCATCCATTGGAGGAAAAAATACATCAACAAGAGACTACCTTCAATAATGAAAAGGATACCATCCATTGGAGTAACAAAAATCTCGACACCAGACTACCTTCCATAATAACAAGTCTACCATCCATTGGAGTAACAAAAATCACGACAACAGACCACCTTCCATAATGACGAGGCTACCATCCATTAGAGTAACAAAAATCTTGACAACAGACTACCTTCCATAATGACAAGGCTACCATCCATTGGATTAAAAAAAATATCAACAAGTGACTACCTTCAATAATGACAAGGCTTATATCGATTGGAGTAACAAAAATCTCGACAACAGACTACCTTTCGTAATAACAAGGTTATCATCCATTGGAGTAAGAAAAATCTCGACAACAAACTACCTTCCATAATGACAAGGCTACCATCCATTGGAGTAACAAAAATCTCGACAATAAACTACCTTTCATATCGACAAGGCTACCATCCATTAGAGTAACAAAAATTTCGACAACATACTACCTTCCATAAGGACAAGGCTACCATCCATTGGAGTAACAATTGACAACATACTACGTTCCATAATGAAAAGGCTACCATCCATTGGAGTAACAAAAATCTCGACAATAGACTACCTTCCATAATGACATGGCTACCATCCATTGGAGTAACAATAATCTCGACAACAGACTAGCTTCCATAATGACTAGGTGACCATCCATTGGAGGAAAAAATATATCAACAAGAGACTACCTTCAATAATGAAAAGGATACCATCCATTGGAGTAACAAAAATCTCGACACCAGACTACCTTCCATAATAACAAGTCTACCATCCATTGGAGTAACAAAAATCACGACAACAGACCACCTTCCATAATGACAAGGCTTCCATCCATTAGAGTAACAAAAATCTTGACAACAGACTACCTTCCATAATGACAAGGCTACCATCCATTTGATTAAAAAAACTATCAATAAGTGACTACCTTCAATAATGACAAGGCTACCATCCATTGGAGTAACAAAAATCTCGACAACAGACTACCTTCCGTAATAACAAGGTTATCATCCATTGGAGTAACAAAAATCTCGACAACAAACTACCTTCCATAATGACAAGGCTACCATCCATTGGAGTAACAAAAATCTCGACAATAGACTACCTTTCATAATGACAAGGCTACCATCCATTAGAGTAACAAAAATTTCGACAACATACTACCTTCCATAAGGACAAGCCTACCATCCATTGGAGTAACAATCGACAACAGACTACATTCCATAATGGCAAGGCTACCATCCATTGGAGTAACAAAAATCTCGACAACAGACTACGTTCCATAATGATATGGCTACCATCCATTGGAGTAACCAAAATCTCGACAACAGACTACCTTCCATAATAACAAGGCTACCATCCATTAGAGTAACAATAATCTCAACAACAGACTAGCTTCCACAATGACTAGGCGACCATCCATTGGAGGAAAAAATATATCAACAACAGACTACCTTCAATAATGAAAAGGATACCATCCATTGGAGTAACAAAAATCTCGAGACCAGACTACCTTCCATAATAACAAGTCTACCATCCATTGGAGTAACAAAAATCACGACAACATACCACCTTCCATAATGACAACGCTACCATCCATTAGAGTAACAAAAATCTTGACAACAGACTACCTTCCATAATGACAAGGCTACCATCCATTGGATTAAAAGAAATATCAACAAGTGACTACCTTCAATAATGACAAGGCTACCATCCATGGGAGTAACAAAAATCTCGACAACAAACTACCTTCCGTAATAATAAGGTTATCATCCATTGGAGTAACAAAAATCTTGACAACAAACTACCTTCCATAATGACAAGGCTACCATCCATTGGAGTAACAAAAATCTCGACAATAGACTACCTTTGATAATGACAAGGCTACCATCCATTAGAGTAACAAAAATTTCGACAACATACTACCTTCCATAAGGACAAGGCTACCATCCATTGGAGTAACAATCGACAACAGACTACGTTCCATAATGACAAGGCTACCATCCATTGGAGTAACAAAAATCTCGACAATAGACTACCTTCCATAGTGACATGGCTACCATCCATTGGAGTAACAAAAATCTCGACAACAGACTACCTTCCATAATGACAAGGCTACCATCCATTAGAGTAAGAATAATCTCAACAACAGACTAGCTTCCATATTGACTAGGCGACCATCCATTGGAGGAAAAAATATATCAACAAGAGACTACCTTCAATAATGAAAAGGATACCATCCATTGGAGTAACAAAAATCTCGACCCCAGACTACCTTCCATAATAACAAGTCTACCATCCATTGGAGTAACAAAAATCACGACAACAGACCACCTTCCATAATGACAAGGCTACCATCCATTAGAGTAACAAAAATCTTGACAACAGACTACCTTCCATAATGACAAGGCTACCATCCATTGGATTAAAAAAAATATCAACAAGTGACTACCTTCAATAATGACAAGGCTACCATCCATTGGAGTAACAAAAATCTTGACAATAGACTACCTTTCATAATGACAAGGCTACCATCCATTAGAGTAACAAAAATTTCGACAACACACTACCTTCCATAAGGACAAGGCTACCATCCATTGGAGTAACAATTGACAACATACTACGTTCCATAATGACAAGGCTACCATCCATTGGACTAACAAAAATCTCGACAATAGACTACCTTCCATAATGACATGGCTACCATCCATTGGAGTAACAAAAATCTCGACAACAGACTACCTTCCATAATGACAAGGCTACCATCCATTAGAGTAACAATAATCTCGACAACAGACTAGCTTCCATAATGACTAGGCGACCATCCATTGGAGGAAAAAATACATCAACAAGAGACTACCTTCAATAATGAAAAGGATACCATCCATTGGAGTAACAAAAATCTCGACACCAGACTACCTTCCATAATAACCAGTCTACCATCCATTGGAGTAACAAAAATCACGACAACAGACCACCTTCCATAATGACGAGGCTACCATCCATTAGAGTAACAAAAATCTTGACAACAGACTACCTTCCATAATGACAAGGCTACCATCCATTGGATTAAAAAAAATATCAACAAGTGACTACCTTCAATAATGACAAGGCTTATATCGATCGGAGTAACAAAAATCTTGACAACAGACTACCTTTCGTAATAACAAGGTTATCATCCATTGGAGTAAGAAAAATCTCGACAACAAACTACCTTCCATAATGACAAGGCTACCATCCATTGGAGTAACAAATATCTCGACAATAGACTACCTTTCATAATGACAAGGCTACCATCCATTAGAGTAACAAAAATTTCGACAACATACTACCTTCCATAAGGACAAGGCTACCATCCATTGGAGTAACAATTGACAACATACTACGTTCCATAATGAAAAGGCTACCATCCATTGGAGTAACAAAAATCTCGACAATAGACTACCTTCCATAATGACATGGCTACCATCCATTAGAGTAACAATAATCTCGACAACAGACTAGCTTCCATAATGACTAGGCGACCATCCATTGGAGGAAAAAATATATCAACAAGAGACTACCTTCAATAATGAAAAGGATACCATCCATTGGAGTAACAAAAATCTCGACACCAGACTACCTTCCATAATAACAAGTCTACCATCCATTGGAGTAACAAAAATCACGACAACAGACCACCTTCCATAATGACAAGGCTACCATCCATTAGAGTAACAAAAATCTTGACAACAGACTACCTTCCATAATGACAAGGCTACCATCCATATGATTAAAAAAACTATCAATAAGTGACTACCTTCAATAATGACAAGGCTACCATCCATTGCAGTAACAAAAATCTCGACAATAGACTACCTTCCGTAATAACAAGGTTATTATCCATTGGAGTAACAAAAATCTCGACAACAAACTACCTTCCATAATGACAAGGCTACCATCCATTGGAGTAACAAAAATCTCGACAATAGACTACCTTTCATAATGACAAGGCTACCATCCATTAGAGTAACAAAAATTTTGACAACATACTACCTTCCATAAGGACAAGGCTACCATCCATTGGAGTAACAATCGACAACAGACTACATTCCATAATGGCAAGGCTACCATCCATTGGAGTAACAAAAATCTCGACAACAGACTACGTTCCATAATGATATGGCTACCATCCATTGGAGTAACAAAAATCTCGACAACAGACTACCTTCCATAATAACAAGGCTACCATCCATTAGAGTAACAATAATCTCAACAACAGACTAGCTTCCACAATGACTAGGCGACCATCCATTGGAGGAAAAAATATATCAACAACAGACTACCTTCAATAATGAAAAGGATACCATCCATTGGAGTAACAAAAATCTCGAGACCAGACTACCTTCCATAATAACAAGTCTACCATCCATTGGAGTAACAAAAATCACGACAACAGACCACCTTCCATAATGACAAGGCTACCATCCATTAGAGTAACAAAAATCTTGACAACAGACTACCTTCCATAATGACAAGGCTACCATCCATTGGATTAAAAGAAATATCAACAAGTGACTACCTTCAATAATGACAAGGCTACCATCCATGGGAGTAACAAAAATCTCGACAACAAACTACCTTCCGTAATAACAAGGTTATCATCCATTGGAGTAACAAAAATCTTGACAACAAACTACCTTCCATAATGACAAGGCTACCATCCGTTGGAGTAACAAAAATCTCGACAATAGACTACCTTTGATAATGACAAGGCTACCATCCATTAGAGTAACAAAAATTTCGACAACATACTACCTTCCATAAGGACAAGGCTACCATCCATTGGAGTAACAATCGACAACAGACTACGTTCCATAATGACAAGGCTACCATCCATTGGAGTAACAAAAATCTCGACAATAGACTACCTTCCATAGTGACATGGCTACCATCCATTGGAGTAACAAAAATCTCGACAACAGACTACCTTCCATAATGACAAGGCTACCATCCATTAGAGTAAGAATAATCTCAACAACAGACTAGCTTCCATAATGACTAGGCGACCATCCATTGGAGGAAAAAATATATCAACAAGAGACTACCTTCAATAATGAAAAGGATACCATCCATTGGAGTAACAAAAATCTCGACACCAGACTACCTTCCATAATAACAAGTCTACCATCCATTGGAGTAAAAAAAATCAGGACAACAGACCACCTTCCATAATGACAAGGCTACCATCCATTAGAGTAACAAAAATCTTGACAACAGACTACCTTCCATAATGACAAGGCTACCATCCATTGGTTTAAAAAAAATATCAACAAGTGACTACCTTCAATAATGACAAGGCTACCATCCATTGGAGTAACAAAAATCTCGACAACAGACTACCTTCCGTAATAACAAGGTTATCATCCATTGGAGTAAAAAAAATCTCGACAACAAACTACCTTCCATATTGACAAGGCTACCATCCATTGGAGTAACAAAAATCTCGACAATAGACTACCTTTCATAATGACAAGGCTACCATCCATTAGAGTAACAAAAATTTCGACAACATACTACCTTCCATAATGAGAAGGCTACCATCCATTAGAGTAACAATAATTTCAACAACAGACTAGCTTCCATAATGACTAGGCGACCATCCATTGGAGGAAAAAATATATCAACAAGAGACTAACTTCAATAATGAAAAGGATACCATCCATTGGCGTAACAAAAATCTCGACACCAGACTACCTTCCATAATAACAAGTCTACCATCCATTGGAGTAACAAAAATCACGACAACAGACCACCTTCCATAATGACAAGGCTACCATCCATTAGAGTAACAAAAATCTTGACAACAAAATACCTTCCATAATGACAAGGCTACCATCCATTGGATTAAAAAAAATATCATCAAGTGACTACCTTCAATAATGACAAGGCTACCATCCATTGGAGTAACAAAAATCTCGACAACAGACTACCTTCCGTAATAACAAGGTTATCATCCATTGGAGTAACAAAAATCTCGACAACAAACTACCTTCCATAATGACAAGGCTACCATCCATTGGAGTAACAAAAATCTCGACAATAGACTACCTTTCATAATGACAAGGCTACCATCCATTAGAGTAACAAAAATTTCGACAACATACTACCTTCCATAAGGACAAGGCTACCATCCATTGGAGTAACAATCGACAACAGACTACGTTCAATAATGACAAGGCTACCATCCATTGGAGTAACAAAAATCTCGACAACAGACTACCTTCCATAATGACAAGGCTACCATCCATTAGAGTAACAATAATCTCAACAACAGACTAGCTTCCATAATGACTAGGCGACCATCCATTTGAGGAAAAAATATATCAACAAGAGACTACCTTCAATAATGAAAAGGATACCATCCATTGGAGTAACAAAAATCTCGACACCAGACTACCTTCCATAATAATAAGTCTACCATCCATTGGAGTAACAAAAATCACGATAACAAACTACCTTCCATAATAACAAGGTTATCATCCATTAGAGTAACAAAAATCTTGACAATAGACTACCTTCCATAATGACAAGGCTACCATCCATTGGATTAAAAAAAATATCAACAAGTGACTACCTTCAATAATGACAAGGCTACCATCCATTGGAGTAACAAAACTCTCGACAACAGACTACCTTCCGTAATAACAAGGTTATCATCTATTGGAGTAACAAAAATCTCGACAACAAACTACCTTCCATAATGCCCAGGATACCATACATTGTAATAACAAAAATCTCGACAACAGACTACCTTCCATAATGACAAGGCTACCATCCGTTGGAGTAACAAAAATATCGACAATAGACTACATTCCATAATGACAAGGCTACCATCCATTAGAGTACAAAAAATCTCGACAACAAACTAACTTCCATAATGACAAACCTACCATCCATTGGAGTAACAAAAATCTATACAACAAACTACCTTCCATAATGACAAGGCTACCATCCATTTGAGTAACAAAAATATCGACAACAGACTGTGTTCAATAATTCCAAGGATACCATGCATTATATTTAAAAAAATCTCGACAAAAGGCTACCTTCCATAATGACAAGGCTACCATCCATTAGAGTAAAAAAAATCATGACAACATACTACCTTCCATAATGACAATGCTACCATCCATTGGAGTAAAAAAAATATCAACAAGTGACTACCTTCAATAATGAGAAGGCTACCATCCATTGAAGTAACAAAAATCTCGACAACAGAATACCTTCCATAATAACAATGCTATCATCCATTGGAGTAACTAATATCTCGACAACAGACTACCTTCCATAATGACAAGGCTACCTTCCATTGGAGTAAAAAAAAAATCAGCAATTGACTACCTTCAATAATGACAAGGCTACCATCCATTGGAGTAACAAAAATCTCGACAACATACTACCTTCCATAATAACAAGGTTATCATCCATTAGAGTAACAAAAATCTCGACAACAAACTACCTTCCATAATGACAAGGATACCATACATCGTAATAACAAAAATCTCGACAACAGACAACCTTCCATAATGACAAGGCTACCATCCGTTGGAGTAACAAAAATATCGACAATAGACTACGTTCCATAATGACAAGGCTACTATCCATTAGAGTACCAAAAATATCTACAACAAACTAACTTCCATAATGACAAACCTACCATCCATTGGAGTAACAAAAATCTATACAACAAACTACCTTCCATAATGACAAGGCTACCATCCATTTGAGTTACAAAAATATCGACAACAGACTATGTTCAATAATTCCAAGGCTACCATCCATTATATTAACAAAAATCTCGACAACAGACTACCTTCCATAATGACAAGGCCACCATCCGTTAGAGTAACAAAAATCTCGACAACAGACTAGCTTCCATAATGACTAGGCGACCATCCATTGGAGGAAAAAATATATCAACAAGAGACTAGCTTCAATAATGAAAAGGAAACCATCCATTGGCGTAACAAAAATCTCGACACCAGACTACCTTCCATAATAACAAGTCTACCATCCATTGGAGTAACAAAAATCACGACAACATACCACCTTCCATAATGACAAGGCTACCATCCATTAGAGTAACAAAAATCTTGACAACAAAATACCTTCCATAATGACAAGGATACCATCCATTGGATTAAAAAAAATATCATCAAGTGACTACCTTCAATAATGACAAGGCTACCATCCATTGGAGTAACAAAAATCTCGACAACAGACTACCTTCCGTAATAACAAGGTTATCATCCATTAGAGTAACAAAAATCTCGACAACAAACTACCTTCCATAATGACAAGGCTACCATCCATTGGAGTAACAAAAATCTCGACAATAGACTACCTTTCATAATGACAAGGCTACCATCCATTAGAGTAACAAAAATTTCGACAACATACTACCTTCCATAAGGACAAGGCTACCATCCATTGGAGTAACAATCGACAACAGACTACGTTCCATAATGACAAGGCTACCATCCATTGGAGTAACAAAAATCTCGACAACAGACTACCTTCCATAATGACAAGGCTACCATCCATTAGAGTAACAATAATCTCAACAACAGACTAGCTTCCATAATGACTAGGCGACCATCCATTTGAAGAAAAAATATATCAACAAGAGACTACCTTCAATAATGAAAAGGATACCATCCATTGGAGTAACAAAAATCTCGACACCAGACTACCTTCCATAATAACAAGTCTACCATCCATTGGAGTAACAAAAATCACGATAACAAACTACCTTCCATAATAACAAGGTTATCATCCATTAGAGTAACAAAAATCTTGACAATAGACTACCTTCCATAATGACAAGGCTACCATCCATTGGATTAAAAAAAATATCAACAAGTGACTACCTTCAATAATGACAAGGCTACCATCCATTGGAGTAACAAAACTCTCGACAACAGACTACCTTCCGTAATAACAAGGTTATCATCTATTGGAGTAACAAAAATCTCGACAACAAACTACCTTCCATAATGACCAGGATACCATACATTGTAATAACAAAAATCTCGACAACAGACTACCTTCCATAATGACAAGGCTACCATCCGTTGGAGTAACAAAAATATCGACAATAGATTACGTTCCATAATGACAAGGCTACCATCCATTAGAGTACCAAAAATCTCGACAACAAACTAACTTCCATAATGACAAACCTACCATCCATTGGAGTAACAAAAATCTATACAACAAACTACCTTCCATAATGACAAGGCTACCATCCATTTGAGTAACAAAAATATCGACAATAGACTATGTTCAATAATTCGAAGGATACCATGCATTATATTAACAAAAATCTCGACAAAAGACTACCTTCCATAATGACAAGGCTACCATCCATTAGAGTAAAAAAAATCATGACAACAGACTACCTTCCATAATGACAATGCTACCATCCATTGGAGTAAAAAAAATATCAACAAGTGACTACCTTCAATAATGAGAAGGCTATCATGACAACAGAATACCTTCCATAATAACAATGCTATCATCCATTGGAGTAACTAATATCTCAACAACAGACTACCTTCCATAATGACAAGGCTACCTTCCATTGGAGTAAAAAAAAAATCAGCAATTGACTACCTTCAATAATGACAAGGCTACCATCCATTGGAGTAACAAAAATCTCGACAACAGACTACCTTCCATAATAACAAGGTTATCATCCATTAGAGTAACAAAAATCTCGACAACAAACTACCTTCCATAATGACAAGGATAGCATACATCGTAATAACAAAAATCTCGACAACAGACAACCTTCCATAATGACAAGGCTACCATCCGTTGGAGTAACAAAAATATCGACAATAGACTACGTTCCATAATGACAAGGCTACCATCCATTAGAGTACCAAAAATATCTACAACAAACTAACTTCCATAATGACAAACCTACCATCCATTGGAGTAACAAAAATCTATACAACAAACTACCTTCCATAATGACAAGGCTACCATCCATTTGAGTTACAAAAATATCGACAACAGACTATGTTCAATAATTCCAAGGCTACCATCCATTATATTAACAAAAATCTCGACAATAGACTACCTTCCATAATGACAAGGCCACCATCCGTTAGAGTAACAAAAATCTCGACAACAGACTACCTTCCATAATGACTAGGCTACCATCCATTGGAGGAAAAAATATATCAACAAGAGACTACCTTCAATAATGACAAGGCTACCATCCATTAGAGTAACTAAAATCATGACAACAGAGTACCTTCCATAATGACAAGGCTACCATCCATTGGAGTAACAAAAATCTCGACAACAGACTACCTTCCATAATAACGAGGCTATCATCCATTGGAGTAACAAAAATCTCGACAACAGACTACCTTTCATAATGACAAGGATACCATACATTGTAATAACAAAAATCTCGACAACAGACTACCTTCCATAATGACAAGGCTACCATCCGTTGTAGTAACAAAAATATCGACAACAGACTACATTCCATAATGACAAGGCTACCATCCATTAGAGTAACAAAAATATCGACAACAAACTACCTTTCATAATGACAAGGTTACCATCCATTGTAGTAACAAAAATCTCGACAACAGATTACCTTCCATAATGACAAGGCTATCATCCATTAGAGTAACAAAAATATCGATAACATACTACCTTCCATAATGACTAGGCTACCATACATTGGAGTAACAAAGATATCGACAACAGACTACCTTCCATAATGACAAGGCTACAATACATTGTAATAAAAAAATTCTCGACAACAGACTACATTCCATAATGACAAGGCTACCATCCATTGTAGTAACAAAAATCTCGGTAATAGACTACCTTCCATAGTGACAAGGCTACCATCCATTGGAGTAACAAAAATATCGACAATAGACTACCTTTCATAATGACAAGGCTACCATCCATTAGAGTAACAAAAATTTCAACAACATACTACCTTCCATAAGGACAAGGCTACCATCCATTGGAGTAACAATCGACAACAGACTACGTTCCATAATGACAAGGCTACCATCCATTGGAGTAACAAAAATCTCGACAATAGACTACCTTCCATAATGACATGGCTACCATTCATTGGAGTAACAAAAATCTCGACAACAGACTACCTTCCATAATGACAAAGCTACCATCCATTGGAGTAACCAAAATCTCGACAACGGACTACCTTTCATAATGACAAGGATACCATACATTGTAATAACAAAAATCTCGACAACATACTACCTTCCATAATGACAAGGCTACCATCTGTTGGAGTAACAAAAATATCGACAACAGACTACGTTCCATAATGACAAGGCTACCATCCATTAGAGTAACAAAAATATCGACAACAGACTACCTTTCATAATGACAAGGCTACCATCCATTGGAGTAACAAAAATCTCGACAACAGACTACCTTCCATAATGACAAGGCTACAATACATTGTAATAAAAAAATTCTCGACAACAGACTACCTTCCATAATGACAAGGCTACCATCCATTGTAGTAACAAAAATCTCGGCAACAGACTACCTTCCATACTGACAAGGCTACCATCCATTGGAGTAACAAAAATCTCGACAATAGACTACCTTTCATAATGACAAGGCTACCATCCATTAGAGTAACAAAAATTTCGACAACATACTACCTTCCATAAGGACAAGGCTACCATCCATTGGAGTAACAATCGACAACAGACTACATTCCATAATGCATAGGCTACCATCCATTGGAGTAACAAAAATCTCGACAATAGACTACCTTCCATAATGACATGGCTACCATCCATTGGCGTAACAAAAATCTCAACAACAGACTACCTTCCATAATGACAAGGCTACCATCCATTAGAGTAACAATAATCTCGACAACAGACTAGCTTCAATAATGACTAGGCGACCATCCATTGGAGGAAAAAATATATCAACAAGAGACTACCTTCAATAATGAAAAGGATACCATCCATTGGAGTAACAAAAATCTCGACACCAGACTACCTTCCATAATAACAAGTCTACCATCCATTGGAGTAACAAAAATCACGACAACAGACCACCTTCCATAATGACAAGGCTACCATCCATTAGAGTAACAAAAATCTTGACAACAAACTACCTTCCATAATGACAAGGCTACCATCCATTGGATTAAAAAAATATCAACAAGTGACTACCTGCAATAATGATAAGGCTACCATCCATTAGAGTAACAAAAATCTCGACAACAGACTACCTTCCATAATAACAAGGGTATCATCAATTGGAGTAACAAATATCTCGACAATAGTCTACCTTCAATAATAACTAGGCTACCACCCATTGGAGTAACAAAGATATCGACAACAGACCACCTTCCATAATGACAAGGCTACCATACATTGTAGTAACAAAAATCTCGACAACATACTACCTTACATAATGACAAGAATACCATCCGTTGGAGTAACAAAAATATCGACAATAGACTACGTTCCATAATGACAAGGCTACCATGGGTTAGAGTAAAAAAATAACGACAAAAGACTACCTTTCATAATGACAAGGCAACCATCCATTGGAGTAACAAAAATCTCGACAACAGACTACCTTCCATAATGACAAGGCTATCATACATTGGAGTAACAAAAATCTCGACAACAGAATATCTTCCATAATAATAAGGCTACCATCCATTGGAGTAACAAAAATATCGATAACAGACTACCTTCCATAATGACTAGGCTACCACACATTGGAGTAACAAAGATATCGACAACAGACTACCTTCCATAATGACAAGGCTACAATACATTGTAATAACATAATTCTCGACAACAGACTACCTTCCATAATGACAAGGCTACCATCCATTAGAGTAACTAAAATCTTAACAACAGAGTACCTTCCATAATGTCAAGGCTACCATCCATTAGAGTAACAAAAATCTCGACAACAGACTACCTTCCATAATAACAAGGCTATCATCCATTGGAGTAACAAAAATCTCGACAATAGAGTACCTTCCATAATAATAAGGCTACCATCCAACGGAGTAACAAAAATATTGATAGCAGACTACCTTCCATAATGACAAGGATACCATCCATTGGAGTAACAAAAATCTCGACACCAGACTACCTTCTATAATAACAAGTCTACCATCGATTGGAGTAAAAAAAATCTCGACAACAGACTACCTTCCATAATGACAAGGCTACCATCCATTGGAGTAACTAAAATCTTGACAATAGAGTACCTTCCATAATGACAAGGCTATCATCCATTGGAGTAACAAAAATATCTACAACAAACTACCTTTCATAATGACAAGGATACCATACATTGTAATAACAAAAATCTCGACAACAGACTACCTTCCATAATGACAAGGCTACCATCTGTTGGAGTAACAAAAATATCGACAACAGTCTATGTTCCATAATGACAAGGCTACCATGCATTAGAGTAACAAAAATATCGACAACAGACTACCTTCCATAATGACAAGGCTACCATCCATTGTAGTAACAAAAATCTCGGCAACAGACTACCTTCCATAATGACAAGGCTACCATCCATTGGATTAAAAAAAATATCAACAAGTGACTACCTTCAATAATGATAAGGCTACCATCCATTAGAGTAACAAAAATCTCGACAACAGACTACCTTCCATATTAACAAGGCTATCATCCATTTGAGTAACAAATATCTCGAAAACAGACTACCTTCAGTAATGACTAGGCTACCACCCATTGGAGTAACAAAGATATCGACCACAAACCACCTTCCATAATGACAAGGCTACCATGCGTTAGAGTAACAAAAATCTCGACAACAGATTACCTTTTATAATGACAAGGCTACCGTCCATTGGAGTAACAAAAATCTCGACAACAGACTACCTTCCATAATGACAAGGCTATCATACATTGGAGTAACAAAAATCTCGACAACAGAATACCTTCCATAATAATAAGGCTACCATCCATTGGAGTAACAAAAATATCGGTAATAGACTACCTTCCATAATGACTAGGCTACCATACATTGGAGTAACAAAGATATCGACAACAGACTACCTTCCATAATGACAAGGCTACAATACATTCTAATAACAAAATTCTCGACAACAGACTACCTTCCATAATGACAAACCTACCATCCATTGGAGTAACAAAAATCTCGACAACAGACTACCTTCCATAATGAAAAGGCTACAATTCATTAGAGTAACTAAAATCTTGACAACAAACTACCTTCCATAATGACAAGGCTACCATCCATTGGAGTAAAAAAAATATCAACAAGTGACTACCTTCAATAATGACAAGGATACCAACCATTGGAGTAAAAAAAATATCGACAACAGACTACGTTCGATAATGACAAGGCTACCATCTATTGGAGTAACAAAAATCTCGACAATAGACTACCTTTCATAATGACAAGGCTACCATCCATTGGAGTAACAAAAATCTCGACAACATACTACCTTCCATAATGATAAGCCAACCATCCATTGGTGTAACAAAAATCTCGACAACTGACTACCTTCCATAATGACAAGGCTACCATACATTGTAATAACAAAAATCTCGACAACACACTACCTTCCATAATGACGAGGCTACCATCCGTTGGAGTAACAAAAATATCGACAACAGACTATGTTCCATAATGACAAGGCTACCATCCATTAGAGTAACAAAAATCTCGACAACAGACTACCTTCCATAATGACAAGGATACCATCCATTTGAGTAACAAAAATATCGACAACAGACTACGTTCAATAATGCCAAGGCTACCATCCACTAGATTAACAAAAATCTCGACAACAGACTACCTTCCATAATGACAAGGCTACCATCCATTAGAGTAACAAAAATCTCGACAACAGACTACCTTCCATAATGACAAGGCTACCATCCATTGGAGGAAAGAATATATAAACAAGAGACTACCTTCAATAATGACAAGGATACCATCCATTGGAGTAACAAAAATATCGACAACAGACTACCTTCCATAATAACAAGGCTACCATCCATTGGAGTAACAAAAATCTCGACAACAGACTACCTTCCATAATGACTAGGCTACCATCCATTGGAGTAAGAAAGATATCGACAACAGACCACCTTCCATAATGACAAGGCTACCATACATTATAATAACAAAAATCTCGACAACAGACTACCTTCCATAATAACAAGGCTACCATCCGTTGGAATAACAAATATATCGACAACAGACTATGTTCGATAATGACAAGGCTACCATCCATTAGAGTAACAAAAATCTCGACAACAGACTACCTTCCATAATGACAAGGCTACCATCCATTGGAGTAACAAAAATCTCGACAACAGACTACCTCCGTAATGACAAGGCTACCATCCATTGGAGTAACTAAAATCTCTACAACAGCCTACCTTCCATAATGACAAGTCTACCATCCATTAGAGTAACAAAAATCTCGACAACAGACTACCTTCCATAATTACAAAGCTACCATCCATTAGAGTAACAAAAATCTTGAAAACACACTACCATCCATAATGACAAGGCTACCATCCATTGGAGTAAAAAAAATCAACAAGTGACTACCTTCATTAATGACAAGGCTACCATCAATTGGAGTAACAAAAATCTCGACAACAGACTACCTTCCATAATTACAAACCTACCATCGATTGGAGTAACAAAAATCTCTACAATAGACTTCCTTCCATAATGACAAGGCTACCATCCATTTGAGTAACAAAAATATCGACAACAGACTACCTTCCATAATGACAAGGCTACCATCCATTGGAGTAACAAAAATCTCGACAACAGACTACCTTCCATAATGACAAGGCTATCATACATTGCAGTAACAAAAATCTCGACAACAGAATACCTTCCATAATAATAAGGCTACCATCCATTGGAGTAACAAAAATATCGATAACAGACTACCTTCCATAATGACTAGGCTACCATACATTGGAGTAACAAAGATATCGACAACAGACTACCTTCCATAATGACAAGGCTACAATACATTCTAATAACAAAATTCTTGACAACAGACTACCTTCCATAATGACAAACCTACCATCCATTGGAGTAACAAAAATCTCGACAACAGACTACCTTCCATAATGAAAAGGCTACAATTCATTAGAGTAACTAAAATCTTGACAACAAACTACCTTCCATAATGACAAGGCTACCATCCATTGGAGTAAAAAAAATATCAACAAGTGACTACCTTCAATAATGACAAGGATACCATCCATTGGAGTAACAAAAATCTCGACAAAAGACTACCTTCCATAATGACAAGGCTATAATCCATTGGAGTAAAAAAAATATCGACAACAGACTACGTTCGATAATGACAAGGCTACCATCTATTGGAGTAACAAAAATCTCGACAACAGACTACCTTTCATAATGACAAGGCTACCATCCATTGGAGTAACAAAAATCTCGACAACATACTACCTTCCATAATGACAAGCCAACCATCCATTGGTGTAACAAAAATCTCGACAACTGACTACCTTCCATAATGACAAGGCTACCATACATTGTAATAACAAAAATCTCGACAACACACTACCTTCCATAATGACGAGGCTACCATCCGTTGGAGTAACAACAATATCGACAACAGACTATGTTCCATAATGACAAGGCTACCATCCATTAGAGTAACAAAAATCTCGACAACAGACTACCTTCCATAATGACAAGGATACCATCCATTTGAGTAACAAAAATATCGACAACAGACTACGTTCAATAATGCCAAGGCTACCATCCACTAGATTAACAAAAATCTCGACAACAGACTACCTTCCATAATGACAAGGCTACCATCCATTAGAGTAACAAAAATCTCGACAACAGACTGCCTTCCATAATGACAAGGCTACCATCCATTGGAGGAAAAAATATATAAACAAGAGACTACCTTCAATAATGACAAGGATACCATCCATTGGAGTAACAAAAATTTCGACAATAGACTACCTTCCATAATAACAAGGCTACCATCCATTGGAGTAACAAAAATCTCGACAACCGACTACCTTCCATAATGACTAGGCTACCATCCATTGGAGTAAGAAAGATATCGACAACAGACCACCTTCCATAATGACAAGGCTACCATACATTATAATAACAAAAATCTCGACAACAGACTACCTTCCATAATAACAAGGCTACCATCCATTGGAGTAACAAAAATCTCGACAACAGACTACCTTCCATAATGACTAGGCTACCATCCATTGGAGTAAGAAAGATATCGACAACAGACCACCTTCCATAATGACAAGGCTACCATACATTATAATAACAAAAATCTCGACAACAGACTACCTTCCATAATAATAAGGCTACCATCCGTTGGAATAACAAATATATCGACAACAGACTATGTTCCATAATGACAAGGCTACCATCTATTAGAGTAACAAAAATCTCGACAACAGACTACCTTCCATAATGACAAGGCTACCATCCATTGGAGTAACAAAAATCTCGTCAACAGACTACCTTCCATAATGACAAGGCTACCATCCATTGGAGTAACAAAAATCTCTATAACAGCCTACCTTCCATAATGACAAGTCTACCATCCATTAGAGTAACAAAAATCTCGACAACAGACTACCTTCCATAATTACAAAGCTACCATCCATTAGAGTAACAAAAATCTTGAAAACAGACTACCTTCCATAATGACAAGGCTACCATCCATTGGAGTAAAAAAAATCAACAAGTGACTACCTTCATTAATGACAAGGCTACCATCAATTGGAGTAACAAATATCTCGACAACAGACTACCTTCCATAATGACAAGGCTACCATCCATTGGAGTAAAAAAAAATCAACAAGTGACTACCTTCAATAATGACAAGGCTACAATCAATTGGAGTAACAAAAATCTCGACAACAGACTACCTTCCATAATGACAATCCTACCATCCATTGGAGTAACAAAAATCACTACAATAGACTACCTTCCATAATGACAAGGCTACCATCCATTTGAGTAACAAAAATATCGACAACAGACTTCCTTCCATAATGACAAGGCTACGATCCATTGGAGGAAAAAATATATCAACAATAGACTACCTTCAATAATGACAAGGATACCATCCATTGGAGTAACAAAAATCTCGACAACAGACTACCTTCCATAATAACAAGGCTACCATCCATTAGAGTGACTAATATCTTGACAACAGACTACCATCCATAATGACAAGGCTACCATCCATTGGAGTAAAAAAAATATCAACAAGTGACTACCTTCAATAATGACAAGGCTACCATCCATTGGAGTAACGAAAATCTCGACAACAGACTACCTTCCATAATGACAAGGCTATCATCCATTGGAGTAAAAAAAATATCGACAACAGACTATGTTCCATAATAACAAGGTTACCATCCATTGGAGTAACAAAAATCTCGACAACAGACTACCTTCCATAATGACAAGGGTACCATCCATTGGAGTAACAAAAATCTCAACAAAAGACAACCTTCCATAATGACAAGCCAACCATTCATTGGTGTAACAAAAATCACGGCAACTGACTACCTTTCATAAAGACAAGGCTACCATACATTGTAATAACAAAAATCTCGATAACAGACTACCTTCCATAATGACAAGGCTACCATCCGTTGGAGTAACAAAAATATCGTCAACAGACTACGTTCGATAATGCCAAGGCTACCATCCAAATGAGTAACAAAAATCTCGACAACAGACTACCTTCCATAATGACAAACCTACCATCCATTGGAGTAACAAAAATCTCTACAACAGACTACCTTCCATAATGACAAGGCTACCATCCATTGTAGGTAAAAATATATAAACAAGAGACTACCTTCAATAATGACAAGGATACCATCCATTGGAGTAACAAAAATATATAAACAAGAGACTACCTTCCATAATAACAAGGCTACCATCCATTGGAGTAACAAAAATGTCGACAATAGATTACCTTCAATAATGACTAGGCTACCATCCATTGGAGTAAGAAAGATATCGACAATAGACCACCTTCCATAATGACAAGGCTACCATATATTGTAGTAACAAAAATCTCGACAATAGACTACCTTCTATAATAACAAGGCTACCATCCGTTGGAGTAACAAATATATCGACAACAGACTATGTTCCACAACGACAAGGCTACCATCCATTAGAGTAACAAAAATCTCGACAACAGACTACCTTCTATAATGACAAGGCTACCATCCATTGGAGAAACAAAAATCTCGACAATAGACTACCTTCCATAATGACAAGGCTACCATCCATTGGAGTAACAAAAATCTCTACAACAGCCTACCTTCCATAATGACAAGTCTACCATCCATTAGAGTAACAAAAATCTCGACAACAGACTACATTCCATAATGACAAAGCTACCATCCATTAGAGTAACAAAAATATTGACAACGGACTACCTTCCATAATGACAAGGCTACCATCCATTGGAGTAAAAATAAATCAACAAGTAACTACCTTCAATAATGACAAGGCTACCATTAATTGGAGTAACAAAAATCTCGACAACAGACTACCTTCCATAATGACAAGGCTACCATACATTGGAGTAACAAAAATCTCGACAACAGACTACCTTCCAAAATAACAAGGCTACCATACATTGTAATAACAAAAATCTCGACAACAGACTACCATCCATAATGACAAGGCTACCATCCATTGGAGTAAAAAAAATATCAACAAGTGACTACCTTCAATAATGACAAGGCTACCATCCATTGGAGTAACGAAAATCTCGACAACAGACTACCTTCCATAATGACAAGGCTATCATCCATTGGAGTAAAAAAAATATCGACAACAGACTATGTTCCATAATAACAAGGTTACCATCCATTGGAGTAACAAAAATCTCGACAACAGACTACCTTCCATAATGACAAGGGTACCATCCATTGGAGTAACAAAAATCTCAACAACAGACAACCTTCCATAATGACAAGCCAACCATTCATTGGTGTAACAAAAATCACGGCAACTGACTACCTTTCATAAAGACAAGGCTACCATACATTGTAATAACAAAAATCTCGATAACAGACTACCTTCCATAATGACAAGGCTA
The DNA here is from genome assembly GCA_948472305.1 of Vicia faba. Lineage (NCBI taxonomy): Eukaryota > Viridiplantae > Streptophyta > Magnoliopsida > Fabales > Fabaceae > Vicia > Vicia faba. The sequence goes on along the minus strand of OX451741.1, from coordinate 511,968,815 downwards.
CCATCCGTTGGAGAAACAAAAATATCGTCAACAGACTACGTTCGATAATGCCAAGGCTACCATCCAAATGAGTAACAAAAATCTCGACAACAGACTACCTTCCATAATGACAAACCTACCATCCATTAGAGTAACAAAAATCTCGACAACAGACTACCTTCCATAATGACAATCCTACCATCTATTGGAGTAACAAAAATCTCTACAATAGACTACCTTCCATAATGACAAGGCTACCATCCATTGGAGTAACAAAAATATCGACAACAAACTACGTACGAAAATGCCAAGGCTACCATCCATTAGATTAACAAAAATCTCGACAACAAACTACCTTCCATAATGACAAGGCTACCATCCATTAGAGTAACAAAAATCTCAACAATAGACTACCTTCCATAATGACAAGGCTACCATCTATTGGAGTAACAAAGATATCGACAACACACTACGTTCCATTATGACAAGGCTACCATCCATTAGAGTAACAAAAATCTTGACAACATACTACCTTCCATAATGACAAGGCTACCATCCATTGGAGTAACAAAAATTTCCACAACATACTACCTTCCATAATGACAAGGCTACCATCCATTAGAGTAACAAAAATCTTGACCACAGAATACCTTCCATATTGACAAGGCTACCATCCATTGAAGTAAAAAAAATATCAACAAGTGAAAACCTTCAATAATGACAAGGCTGCCATCAATTGTAGTAACAAAAATCTCGACAACAGACTACCTTCAATATTTACAAGGCTATCATCCATTAGAGTAACCAAAATCTCGATAACAGACTACCTTCCATAATGACTAGGCTACTATCCAATGGAGTAACAAAGATATCAATAACAGACCAACTTCCATAATGACAAGGCTACCATACATTGTAGTAACAAAAATCTCGACAACAGACTACCTTCCATAATGACAAGGCTACCATCCGTTGGAGTAAAAGAAATATCGACAACACACTACGTTCCATAATGACAAGGCTACCATCCGTTAAATTAACAAAACTATCGACAATAGACTATGTTCCATAATGACAAGGATACCATCCATTGGAGTAACAAAAATCTCAACAACAGACTACCTTCCATAATGACATGGCTACCATCCATTGGAGTAACAAAAATCTCGACAACAAACTACCTTCCATAATGACAAGGCTACCTTCCATTGGTGTAACAAAAATCTGGACAACAAACTACCTTCCATGATGACAAGGCTACCATACATTGGAGTAACAAAAACCTCGAAAACAAACTACCTTCCAAAATAACAAGGATATTATACATTGTAATAACAAAAATCATGACAACAGACTACCTTCCATAATGACAAGGCTACCATCCGTTGGAGTAACAAAAATATCGACAACAGACTACGTTCCAGAATGACAAGGCTACCATCCATTAGAGTAAAAAATCTCGACAATAGAATACCTTCTATAATGACAAACCTACCATCCATTGGAGTAACAAAAATCTATACAATAGACTACCTTCCATAATGACAAGGCTACCATCCATTTGAGTAACAAAAATCTTGACAACAGACTACCTTCCATAATGACAGGGCTACCATCCATTGGAGTAAAAAAAATATCAACAAGTGAAAACCTTCAATAATGACAAGGCTACCATCCATTGTAGTAACAAAAATCTCGACAATAGACTACCTTCAATAATAACAAGGCTATCATCCATTGGAGTAACAAAAATCTCGACAACAGACTACCTTCCATAATGACTAGCTACCATCCATTGGAGTAACAAAGATATCAACAACAGACCAACTTCCATAATGACAAGGCTACCATACATTGTAGTTACAAAAATCTCGACAACAGACTAGCTTCCATAATGACAAGGCTACCATCCGTTGGAGTAACAAAAATATCGACTACAGACTACGTTCCATAATTACAAGGCTACCATCCGTTAGATTAACAAAACTATCGACAAAAGACTATGTTCCATAATGACAAGGATACCATCCATTGGAGTAACAAAAATCTCAACAACAGACTACCTTCCATAATGACATGGCTACCATCCATTGGAGTAACAAAAATCTCGACAACAGACTACCTTCCATAATGACAAGGCTACCATCCATTGGAGTAAAAAAAATATCAACAAGTGAAAACCTTTAATAATGACAAGGCTGCAATCCATTGTAGTAACAAAAATCTCGACAACAGACTACCTTCAATAATAACAAGGCTATCATCCATTAGAGTAACCAAAATCTCGACAACAGACTACCTTCCATAATGACAAGGCTACCATCCATTGGAGTAACAAAAATCTCGACAACAGACTACCTTCCAAAATAACAAGGATATTATACATTGTAATAACAAAAATCTTGACAAAAGACTACCTTCCATAATGACAAGGCTACCATCCGTTGGAGTAACAAAAATATCGACAACAGACTACGTTCCATAATGACAAGGCTACCATCCATTAGAGTAAAAAATCTCGACAATAGAATACCTTCTATAATGAAAAACCTACCATCCATTGGAGTAACAAAAATCTATACAATAGACTACCTTCCATAATGACAAGGCTACCATCCATTTGAGTAACAAAAATCTTGACAACAGACTACCTTCCATAATGACAAGGCTACCATCCATTGGAGTAAAAAAAATATCAACAAGTGGAAACCTTCAATAATGACAAGGCTACCATCCATTGTAGTAACAAAAATCTCGACAATAGACTACCTTCAATAATAACAAGGCTATCATCCATTGGAGTAACAAAAATCTCGACAACAGACTACCTTCCATAATGACTAGCTACCATCCAGTGGAGTAACAAAGATATCAACAACAGACCAACTTCCATAATGACAAGGCTACCATACATTGTAGTTACAAAAATCTCGACAACAGACTAGCTTCCATAATGACAAGGCTACCATCCGTTGGAGTAACAAAAATATCGACAACAGACTACGTTCCATAATTACAAGGCTACCATCCGTTAGATTAACAAAACTATCGACAAAAGACTATGTTCCATAATGACAAGGATACCATCCATTGGAGTAACAAAAATCTCAACAACATACTACCTTCCATAATGACATGGCTACCATCCATTGGAGTAACAAAAATCTCGACAACAGACTACCTTCCATAATGACAAGGCTACCATCCATTGGAGTAAAAAAAATATGAACAAGTGAAAACCTTCAATAATGACAAGGCTGCAATCCATTGTAGTAACAAAAATCTCGACAACAGACTACCTTCAATAATAACAAGGCTATCATCCATTAGAGTAACCAAAATCTCGACAACAGACTACCTTCCATAATGACAAGGCTACCATCCATTGGAGTAACAAAAATCTCGACAACAGACTACCTTCCAAAATAACAAGGATATTATACATTGTAATAACAAAAATCTTGACAAAAGACTACCTTCCATAATGACAAGGCTACCATCCGTTGGAGTAACAAAAATATCGACAACAGACTACGTTCCATAATGACAAGTCTACCATCCATTAGAGTAAAAAATCTGGACAATAGAATACCTTCCATAATGACAATCCTACCATCCATTGGGGTAACAAAAATCTATACAATAGACTACCTTCCATAATGACAAGGCTACCATCCATTTGAGTAACAAAAATCTTGACAACAGACTACCTTCCATAATGACAAGGCTACCATCCATTGGAGTAAAAAAAATATCAACAAGTGAAAACCTTCAATAATGACAAGGCTACCATCCATTGTAGTAACAAAAATCTCGACAATAGACTACCTTCAATAATAACAAGGCTATCATCCATTGGAGTAACAAAAATCTCGACAACAGACTACCTTCCATAATGACTAGCTACCATCCATTGGAGTAACAAAGATATCAACAACAGACCAACTTCCATAATGACAAGGCTACCATACATTGTAGTTACAAAAATCTCGACAACAGACTAGCATCCATAATGACAAGGCTACCATCCGTTGGAGTAACAAAAATATCGACAACAGACTACGTTCCATAATTACAAGGCTACCATCCGTTAGATTAACAAAACTATCGACAAAAGACTACGTTCCATAATGACAAGGATACCATCCATTGGAGTAACAAAAATCTCAACAACAGACTACCTTCCATAATCACATGGCTACCATCCATTGGAGTAACAGAAATCTCGACAACAGACTACCTTCCATAATGACAAGGCTACCATCCATTGGAGTAAAAAAAATATCAACAAGTGAAAACCTTCAATAATGACAAGGCTGCAATCCATTGTAGTAACAAAAATCTCGACAACAGACTACCTTCAATAATAACAAGGCTATCATCCATTAGAGTAACCAAAATCTCGACAACAGACTACCTTCCATAATGACAAGGCTACCATCCATTGGAGTAACAAAAATCTCGACAACAGACTACCTTCCAAAATAACCAGGATATTATACATTGTAATAACAAAAATCTTGACAAAAGACTACCTTCCATAATGACAAGGCTACCATCCGTTGGAGTAACAAATATATCGACAACAGACTACGTTCCAGAATGACAAGGCTACCATCCATTAGAGTAAAAAATCTCGACAATAGAATACCTTCCATAATGATAATCCTACCATCCATTGGGGTAACAAAAATCTATACAATAGACTACCTTCCATAATGACAAGGCTACCATCCATTTGAGTAACAAAAATCTTGACAACAGACTACCTTCCATAATGACAAGGCTACCATCCATTGGAGTAAAAAAAATATCAACAAGTGAAAACCTTCAATAATGACAAGGCTACCATCCATTGTAGTAACAAAAATCTCGACAATAGACTACATTCAATAATAACAAGGCTATCATCCATTGGAGTAACAAAAATCTCGACAACAGACTACCTTCCATAATGACTAGGCTACCATCCATTGGAGTAACAAAGATATCAACAACAGACCAACTTCTATAATGACAAGGCTACCATACATTGTAGTTACAAAAATATCGACAACAGACTACCTTCCATAATGATAAGGCTACCATCCGTTGGAGTAACAAAAATATCGACAACAGACTACGTTCCATAATTACAAGGCTACCATCCGTTAGATTAACAAAACTAATGACAACAGACTACCTTCCATAATGACATGGCTACCATCCATTGTAGTAACAAAAATCTCGGCAACAGACTACCTTCCATAATGACAAGGCTACCATCCATTGGAGTAACAAAAATCTCGACAATAGACTACCTTTCATAATGACAAGGCTACCATCCATTAGAGTAACAAAAATCTCGACAACAGACTAGCTTCCATAATGACTAGGCAACCATCCATTGGAGGAAAAAATATATCAACAAGAGACTACCTTCAATAATGAAAAGGATACCATCCATTGGAGTAACAAAAATCTCGACACCATACTACCTTCCATAATAACAAGTCTACCATCCATTGGAGTAACAAAAATCACGACAACAGACCACCTTCCATAATGACAAGGCTACCATCCATTTGAGTAACAAAAATCTTGACAACAGACTACCTTCCATAATGACAAGGCTACCATCCATTGGATTAAAAAAAATATCAACAAGTGACTACCTTCAATAATGATAAGGCTACCATCCATTAGAGTAACAAAAATCTCGACAACAGACTACCTTCCATATTAACAAGGCTATCATCCATTTGAGTAACAAATATCTCGAAAACAGACTACCTTCAGTAATGACTAGGCTACCACCCATTGGAGTAACAAAGATATCGACCACAAACCACCTTCCATAATGACAAGGCTATCATGCGTTAGAGTAACAAAAATCTCGACAACAGACTACCTTTCTTAATGACAAGGCTACCGTCCATTGGAGTAACAAAAATCTCGACAACAGACTACCTTCCATAATGACAAGGCTATCATACATTGGAGTAACAAAAATCTCGACAACAGAATACCTTCCATAATAATAAGGCTACCATCCATTGGAGTAACAAAAATATCGATAATACACTACCTTCCATAATGACTAGGCTACCATACATTGGAGTAACAAAGATATCGACAACAGACTACCTTCCATAATGACAAGGCTACAATACATTCTAATAACAAAATTCTCGACAACAGACTACCTTCCATATTGACAAGGCTACCATCCATTGGAGTAAAAAAAATATCAACAAGTGAAAACCTTCAATAATGACAAGGCTGCCATCCATTGTAGTAACAAAAATTTCGACAACAGACTACCTTCAATAATTACAAGGATATCATCCATTAGAGTAACCAAAATCTCGATAACAGACTACCTTCCATAATGACTAGGCTACTATCCAATGGAGTAACAAAGATATCAATAACAGACCAACTTCCATAATGACAAGGCTACCATACATTGTAGTAACAAAAATCTCGACAACAGACTACCTTCCATAATGACAAGGCTACCATCCGTTGGAGTAAAAAAAATATCGACAACACACTACGTTCCATAATGACAAGGCTACCATCCGTTAAATTAACAAAACTATCGACAATAGACTATGTTCCATAATGACAAGGATACCATCCATTGGAGTAACAAAAATCTCAACAACAGACTACCTTCCATAATGACATGGCTACCATCCATTGGAGTAACAAAAATCTCGACAACAAACTACCTTCCATAATGACAAGGCTACCTTCCATTGGTGTAACAAAAATCTGGACAACAAACTACCTTCCATGATGACAAGGCTACCATCCATTGGAGTAACAAAAACCTCGAAAACAAACTACCTTCCAAAATAACAAGGATAATATACATTGTAATAACAAAAATCATGACAACAGACTACCTTCCATAATGACAAGGCTACCATCCGTTGGAGTAACAAAAATATCGACAACAGACTACGTTCCATAATGACAAGGCTACCATCCATTAGAGTAAAAAATCTCGACAATAGAATACCTTCCATAATGACAATCCTACCATCCATTGGGGTAACAAAAATCTATACAATAGACTACCTTCCATAATGACAAGGCTACCATCCATTTGAGTAACAAAAATCTTGACAACAGACTACCTTCCATAATGACAAGGCTACCATCCATTGGAGTAAAAAAAATATCAACAAGTGAAAACCTTCAATAATGACAAGGCTACCATCCATTGTAGTAACAAAAATCTAGACAATAGACTACCTTCAATAATAACAAGGCTATCATCCATTGGAGTAACAAAAATCTCGACAACAGACTACCTTCCATAATGACTAGGCTACCATCCATTGGAGTAACAAAGATATCAACAACAGACCAACTTCTATAATGACAAGGCTACCATACATTGTAGTTACAAAAATATCGACAACAGACTACCTTCCATAATGATAAGGCTACCATCCGTTGGAGTAACAAAAATATCGACAACAGACTACGTTCCATAATTACAAGGCTACCATCCGTTAGATTAACAAAACTATCGACAACAGACTACGTTCCATAATGACAAGGATACCATCCATTGGAGTAACAAAAATCTCAACAACAGACTACCTTCCATAATGACATGGCTACCATCCATTGTAGTAACAAAAATCTCGGCAACAGACTACCTTCCATAATGACAAGGCTACCATCCATTGGAGTAACAAAAATCTCGACAATAGACTAACTTTCATAATGACAAGGCTACCATCCATTAGAGTAACAAAAATCTCGACAACAGACTAGCTTCCATAATGACTAGGCGACCATCCATTGGAGGAAAAAATATATCAACAAGAGACTACCTTCAATAATGAAAAGGATACCATCCATTGGAGTAACAAAAATCTCGACACCATACTACCTTCCATAATAACAAGTCTACCATCCATTGGAGTAACAAAAATCACGACAACAGACCACCTTCCATAATGACAAGGCTACCATCCATTTGAGTAACAAAAATCTTGACAACAGACTACCTTCAGTAATGACTAGGCTACCACCCATTGGAGTAACAAAGATATCGACCACAAACCACCTTCCATAATGACAAGGCTACCATGCGTTAGAGTAACAAAAATCTCGACAACAGACTACCTTTCATAATGACAAGGCTACCGTCCATTGGAGTAACAAAAATCTCGACAACAGACTACCTTCCATAATGACAAGGCTATCATACATTGGAGTAACAAAAATCTCGACAACAGAATACCTTCCATAATAATAAGGCTACCATCCATTGGAGTAACAAAAATATCGATAATACACTACCTTCCATAATGACTAGGCTACCATACATTGGAGTAACAAAGATATCGACGACAGACTACCTTCCATAATGACAAGGCTACAATACATTCTAATAACAAAATTCTCGACAACAGACTACCTTCCATAATGACAAACCTACCATCCATTGGAGTAACAAAAATCTCGACAACAGACTACCTTCCATAATGAAAAGGCTACAATTCATTAGAGTAACTAAAATCTTGACAACAAACTACCTTCCATAATGACAAGGCTACCATCCATTGGAGTAAAAAAAATATCAACAAGTGACTACCTTCAATAATGACAAGGATACCAACCATTGGAGTAAAAAAAATATCGACAACAGACTACGTTCGATAATGACAAGCCTACCATCTATTGGAGTAACAAAAATCTCGACAATAGACTACCTTTCATAATGACAAGGCTACCATCCATTGGAGTAACAAAAATCCCGACAACATACTACCTTCCATAATGATAAGCCAACCATCCATTGGTGTAACAAAAATCTCGACAACTGACTACCTTCCATAATGACAAGGCTACCATACATTGTAATAACAAAAATCTCGACAACACACTACCTTCCATAATGACAAGGCTACCATCCGTTGGAGTAACAAAAATATCGACAACAGACTATGTTCCATAATGACAAGGCTACCATCCATTAGAGTAACAAAAATCTCGACAACAGACTACCTTCCATAATGACAAGGATACCATCCATTTGAGTAACAAAAATATCGACAACAGACTACGTTCAATAATGCCAAGGCTACCATCCACTAGATTAACAAAAATCTCGACAACAGACTACCTTCCATAATGACAAGGCTACCATCCATTAGAGTAACAAAAATCTCGACAACAGACTACCTTCCATAGTGACAAGGCTACCATCCATTGGAGGAAAGAATATATAAACAAGAGACTACCTTCAATAATGGCAAGGATACCATCCATTGGAGTAACAAAAATATCGACAACAGACTACCTTCCATAATAACAAGGCTACCATCCATTGGAGTAACAAAAATCTCGACAACAGACTACCTTCCATAATGACTAGGCTACCATCCATTGGAGTAAGAAAGATATCTACAACAGACCACCTTCCATAATGACAAGGCTACCATACATTATAATAACAAAAATCTCGACAACAGACTACCTTCCATAATAACAAGGCTACCATCCGTTGGAATAACAAATATATCGACAACAGACTATGTTCCATAATGACAAGGCTACCATCCATTAGAGTAACAAAAATCTCGACAACAGACTACCTTCCATAATGACAAGGCTACCATCCATTGGAGTCACAAAAATCTCGACAACAGACTACCTCCGTAATGACAAGGCTACCATCCATTGAGGTAACAAAAATCTCTACAACAGCCTACCTTCCATAATGACAAGTCTACCATCCATTAGAGTAACAAAAATCTCGACAACAGACTACCTTCCATAATTACAAAGCTACCATCCATTACAGTAACAAAAATCTTGAAAACACACTACCTTCCATAATGACAAGGCTACCATCCATTGGAGTAAAAAAAATCAACAAGTGACTACCTTCATTAATGACAAGGCTACCATCAATTGGAGTAACAAAAATCTCGACAACAGACTACCTTCCATAATTACAAACCTACCATCGATTGGAGTAACAAAAATCTCTACAATAGACTACCTTCCATAATGACAAGGCTACCATCCATTTGAGTAACAAAAATATCGACAACAGACTACCTTCCATAATGACAAGGCTATCATCCATTGGAGTAACAAAAATATCGATAACAGACTACCTTCCATAATGACTAGGCTACCATACATTGGAGTAACAAAGATATCGACAACAGACTACCTTCCATAATGACAAGGCTACAATACATTCTAATAACAAAATTCTCGACAACAGAGTACCTTCCATAATGACAAACCTACCATCCATTGGAGTAACAAAAATCTCGACAACAGACTACCTTCCATAATGAAAAGGCTACAATTCATTAGAGTAACTAAAATCTTGACAACAAACTACCTTCCATAATGACAAGGCTACCATCCATTGGAGTAAAAAAAATATCAACAAGTGACTACCTTCAATAATGACAAGGATACCATCCATTGGAGTAACAAAAATCTCGACAAAAGACTACCTTCCATAATGACAAGGCTATAATCCATTGGAGTAAAAAAAATATCGACAACAGACTACGTTCGATAATGACAAGGCTACCATCTATTGGAGTAACAAAAATCTCGACAACAGACTACCTTTCATAATGACAAGGCTACCATCCATTGGAGTAACAAAAATCTCGACAACATACTACCTTCCATAATGACAAGCCAACCATCCATTGGTGTAACAAAAATCTCGACAACTGACTACCTTCCATAATAACAAGGCTACCATACATTGTAATAATAAAAATCTCGACAACACACTACCTTCCATAATGACGAGGCTACCATCCGTTGGAGTAACAAAAATATCGACAACAGACTATGTTGCATAATGACAAGGCTACCATCCATTAGAGTAACAAAAATCTCGACAACAGACTACCTTCCATAATGACAAGGATACCATCCATTTGAGTAACAAAAATATCGACAACAGACTACGTTCAATAATGCCAAGGTTACCATCCACTAGATTAATAAAAATCTCGACAACAGACTACCTTCCATAATGACAAGGCTACCATCCATTAGAGTAACAAAAATCTCGACAACAGACTGCCTTCCATAATGACAAGGCTACCATCCATTGGAGGAAAAAATATATAAACAAGAGACTACCTTCAATAATGACAAGGATACCATCCATTGGAGTAACAAAAATTTCGACAATAGACTACCTTCCATAATAACAAGGCTACCATCCATTGGAGTAACAAAAATCTCGACAACCGACTACCTTCCATAATGACTAGGCTACCATCCATTGGAGTAAGAAAGATATCGACAACAGACCACCTTCCATAATGACAAGGCTACCATACATTATAGTAACAAAAATCTCGACAACAGACTACCTTCCATAATAACAAGGCTACCATCTGTTGGAATAACAAATATATCGACAACAGACTATGTTCCATAATGACAAGGCTACCATCCATTGGAGTAACAAAAATCTCGACAACAGACTACCTTCCATAATGACAAGGCTACCATCCATTGGAGTAAAAAAAATCTCGACAACAGACTACCTTCCATAATGACAAGGCTACCATCCATTGGAGTAACAAAATTCTCGACAACAGACTACCTTCCATAATGACAAGGCTACCATCCATTGGAGTAACAAAAATCTCGACAACAGACTACCTTCCATAATGACAACGCTACCATCCATTGGAGTAACAAAAATCTCTACAACAGCCTACCTTCCATAATGACAAGTCTACCATCCATTAGAGTAACAAAAATCTCGACAACAGACTACCTTCCATAATTACAAAGCTACCATCCATTAGAGTAACAAAAATCTTGAAAACAGACTACCTTCCATAATGACAAGGCTACCATCCATTGGAGTAAAAAAAATCAACAAGTGACTACCTTCATTAATGACAAGGCTACCATCAATTGGAGTAACAAAAATCTCGACAACAGACTACCTTCCATAATGACAAGGCTACCATCCATTGGAGTAAAAAAAAATCAACAAGTGACTACCTTCAATAATGACAAGGCTACAATCAATTAGAGTAACAAAAATCTCGACAACAGACTATCTTCCATAATGACAATCCTACCATCCATTGGAGTAACAAAAATCACTACAATAGACTACCTTCCATAATGACAAGGCTACCATCCATTTGAGTAACAAAAATATCGACAACAGACTTCCTTCAATAATGACAAGGCTACGATCCATTGGAGGAAAAAATATATCAACAAGAGACTACCTTCAATAATGACAAGGATACCATCCATTGGAGTAACAAAAATCTCGACAACAGACTACCTTCCATAATAACAAGGCTACCATCCATTAGAGTGACTAATATCTTGACAACAGACTACCATCCATAATGACAAGGCTACCATCCATTGGAGTAAAAAAAATATCAACAAGTGACTACCTTCAATAATGACAAGGCTACCATCCATTGGAGTAACGAAAATCTCGACAACAGACTACATTCCATAATGACAAGGCAATCATCCATTGGAGTAAAAAAAATATCGACAACAGACTATGTTCCATAATGACAAGGTTACCATCCATTGGAGTAACAAAAATCTCGACAACAGACTACCTTCCATAATGACAAGGGTACCATCCATTGGAGTAACAAAAATCTCAACAACAGACAACCTTCCATAATGACAAGCCAACCATACATTGGTGTAACAAAAATCACGGCAACTGACTACCTTTCATAAAGACAAGGCTACCATACATTGTAATAACAAAAATCTCTATAACAGACTACCTTCCATAATGACAAGGCTACCATCCGTTGGAGTAACAAAAATATCGTCAACAGACTACGTTCGATAATGCCAAGGCTACCATCCATAAGAGTAACAAAAATCTCGACAACAGACTACCTTCCATAATGACAAACCTACCATCCATTGGAGTAACAAAAATCTCTACAACAGACTACCTTCCATAATGACAAGGCTACCATCCATTGTAGGTAAAAATATATAAACAAGAGACTACCTTCAATAATGACAAGGATACCATCCATTGGAGTAACAAAAATATATAAACAAGAGACTACCTTCCATAATAACAAGGCTACCATCCATTGGAGTAACAAAAATGTCGACAATAGATTACCTTTCATAATGACTAGGCTACCATCCATTGGAGTAAGAAAGATATCGACAATAGACCACCTACCATAATGACAAGGCTACCATATATTGTAGTAACAAAAATCTCGACAACAGACTACCTTCTATAATAACAAGGCTACCATCCGTTGGAGTAACAAATATATCGACAACAGACTACGTTCCACAACGACAAGGCTACCATCCATTAGAGTAACAAAAATCTCGACAACAGACTACCTTCTATAATGACAAGGCTACCATCCATTGGAGAAACAAAAATCTCGACAATAGACTACCTTCCATAATGACAAGGCTACCATCCATTGGAGTAACAAAAATCTCTACAACAGCCTACCTTCCATAATGACAAGTCTACCATCCATTAGAGTAACAAAAATCTCGACAACAGACTACATTCCATAATGACAAAGCTACCATCCATTAGAGTAACAAAAATATTGACAACGGACTACCTTCCATAATGACAAGGCTACCATTAATTGGAGTAACAAAAATATCGACAACAGACTACCTTCCATAATGACAAGGCTACCATTAATTGGAGTAACAAAAATCTCGACAACAGACTACCTTCCATAATGACAAGGCTACCATCCGTTGGAGTAACAAAAATATCGACAACAGACTACGTTCCATAATGACAAGGCTACCATCCATTAGAGTAACAAAAATCTCGACAACAGACTACCTTCCATAATGACAAACCTACCATCCATTGGAGTAACAAAAATCTCTACAACAGACTACCTTCCATAATGACAAGGCTACCATCCATTTGAGTAACAAAAATATCGACAACAGACTACGTACGATAATGCCAAGGCTACCATCCATTAGATTAACAAAAATCTCGACAACAAACTACCTTCCATAATGACAAGGCTACCATCCATTAGAGTAACAAAAATCTCGACAATAGACTACCTTCCATAATGACAAGGCTACCATCCATTGGAGGAAAAAATATATCAACAAGAGACTACCTTCAATAATGACAAGGATACCATCCATTGGATTAACAAAAATCTCAATAATAGACTACCTTCCATAATAACAAGGCTACCATCCATTGGAGTAACCAAAATCTCGACAACAGACTACCTTCCATAATGACTAGGCTACCATCTATTGGAGTAACAAAGATATCGACAACAAACTACATTCCATAGTGACAAGGCTACCATCCATTAGAGTAACAAAAATCTCGACAATAGACTACCTTCCATAATGACAAGGCTACCATCCATTGGAGTAACAAAAATTTCCACAACATACTACCTTCCATAATGACAAGGTTACCATCCATTGGAGTAAAAAAAATATCAACAAGTGAAAACCTTCAATAATGAAAAGGCTGCCATCCATTGTAGTAACAAAAATCTCGACAACAGACTACCTTCAATAATAACAAGGCTATCATCCATCAGAGTAACCAAAATCTCGACAATAGACTACCTTCCATAATGACTAGGCTACTATCCAATGGAGTAACAAAGATATCAATAATAGACCAACTTCCATAATGACAAGGCTACCATACATTGTAGTAATAAAAATCTTGACAACAGACTACCTTCCATAATGACAAGGCTACCATCCGTTGGAGTAACAAAAATATCGACAACAGACTACGTTCCATAATGACAAGGCTAACATCCGTTAGATTAACAAAACTATCGACAACAGACTATGTTCCATAATGACAAGGATACCATCCATTGGAGTAACAAAAATCTCAACAACAGACTACTATCCATAATGACATGGCTACCATCCATTGGAGTAACAAAAATCTCGACAACAAACTACCTTCCATAATGACAAGGCTACCTTCCATTGGTGTAACAAAAATCTGGAGAACAAACTACCTTCCATGATGACAAGGCTACCATCCATTGGAGTAACAAAAACCTCGAAAATAGACTACCTTCCAAAATAACAAGGATATTATACATTGTAAGAACAAAAATCTTGACAACAGACTACCTTCCATAATGACAAGGCTACCATCGGTTGGAGTAACAAAAATATCGACAACAGACTATGTTCCATAATGACAAGGCTACCATCCATTAGAGTAAAAAAATATCGACAATAGAATACCTTCCATAATGACAAACCTACCATCCATTGGAGTAACAAAATCTCAACAACAGACTACCTTCCATAATGACAAGTCTACCATCCATTTGAGTAACAAAAATCTTGACAACAGACTACCTTCCATAATGACAAGGCTAAAATCCATTGGAGTAAAAAAAATATCAACAAGTGAAAACCTTCAATAATGACAAGGCTACCATCCATTGGAGTAACAAAAATTTCCACAACATACTACCTTCCATAATGACAAGGCTACCATCCATTAGAGTAACAAAAATATTGACCATAGACTACCTTCCATATTGACAAGGCTACCATCCATTGGAGTAAAAAAAATATCAACAAGTGAAAACCTTCAATAATGACAAGGCTGCCATCCATTGTAGTAACAAAAATCTCGACAATAGACTACCTTCAATAATAACAAGGCTATCATCCATTGGAGTAACAAAAATCTCGACAACAGACTACCTTCCATAATGACTAGGCTACCATCCATTGGAGTAACAAAGATATCAACAACAGACTACCTTCCATAATGATTAGGCTACTATCCAATGGAGTAACAAAGATATCAATAATAGACCAACTTCCATAATGACAAGGCTACCATACATTGTAGTAACAAAAATCTTGACAACAGACCACCTTCCATAATGACAAACCTACAATCCATTGGAGTAACAAAAATCTCTACAACATACTATCTTCTATAATGACAAGGCTAACATCCGTTAGATTAACAAAACTATCGACAACAGACAATGTTCCATAATGACAAGGATACCATCCATTGGAGTAACAAAAATATCAACAACAGACTACCTTCCATAATGACATGGCTACCATCCATTGGAGTAACAAAAATCTCGACAACAAACTACCTTCCATAATGACAAGGCTACCTTCCATTGGTGTAACAAAAATCTGGAGAACAAACTACCTTACATGATGACAAGGCTACCATCCATTGGAGTATCAAAAACCTCGAAAACAGACTACCTTCCAAAATAACAAGGATATTATACATTGTAATAACAAAAATCTTGACAACAGACTACCTTCCATAATGACAAGGCTACCATCGGTTGGAGTAACAAAGATATCGACAACAGACTATGTTCCATAATGACAAGGCTACCATCCATTAGAGTAAAAAAATATCGACAATAGAATACCTTCCATAATGACAAACCTACCATCCATTGGAGTAACAAAAATCTCAACAACAGACTACCTTCCATAATGACAAGTCTACCATCCATTTGAGTAACAAAAATCTTGACAACAGACTACCTTCCATAATAACAAGGCTACCATCCATTGGAGTAAAAAAAATATCAACAAGTGAAAACCTTCAATAATGACAAGGCTACCATCCATTGTAGTAACAAAAATCTCGACAATAGACTACCTTCAATAATAACAAGGCTATCATCCATTGGAGTAACAAAAATCTCGACAACAGACTACCTTCCATAATGACTAGGCTACCATCCATTGGAGTAACAAAGATATCAACAACAGACCAACTTCCATAATGACAAGGCTACCATACATTGTAGTAACAAAAATCTCGACAACAGACTACCTTCCATAATGACAAGGCTACCATCCGTTGGAGTAACAAAAATATCGACAACAGACTACGTTCCATAATTACAAGGCTACCATCCGTTAGATTAACAAAACTATCGACAACAGACTATGTTCCATAATGACAAGGATACCATCCATTGGAGTAACAAAATTCTCAACAACAGACTACCTTCCGTAATGACATGGCTACCATCCATTGGAGTAACAAAAATCTCGACAACAGACTACCTTCCATAATGACAAGGCTACCATCCATTGGAGTAAAAAAAATATCAACAACTGACTATGTTCGATAATGCCAAGGCTACAATCCATAAGAGTAACAAAAATCTCGACAACAGACTACCTTCCATAATGACAAACCTACAATCCATTGGAGTAACAAAAATCTCTACAACAGACTATCTTCTATAATGACAAGGCTACCATCCATTGTAGGAAAAAATATATAAACAAGAGACTACCTTCAATAATGACAAGGATACCATCCATTGGAGTAACAAAAATATATAAACAAGAGACTACCTTCCATAATAACAAGGCTACCATCCATTGGAGTAACAAAAATATTGTCAACAGACTATCTTCCATAATGACTAGGCTACCATCCATTGGAGTAACAAATATATCGACAACAGACTACGTTCCACAACGACAAGGCTACCATCCATTAGCGTAACGAAAATCTCGACAACAGACTACCTTCCATAATGACAAGGCTACCATCCATTGGAGAAACAAAAATCTCGACAACATACTACCTTCCATAATGACAAGGCTACCATCCATTGGAGTAACAAAAATCTCTACAGCAGCCTACCTTCCTTAATGACAAAGCTACCATCCATTAGAGTAACAAAAATATTGACAACAGCCTACCTTCCATAATGACAAGGCTACCATCCATTGGAGTAAAAATAAATCAACAAGTGACTACCTTCAATAATGACAAGGCTACCATTAATTGGAGTAACAAAAATCTCGACAACAGACTACCTTCCATAATGACAAGGCTACCATCCGTTGGAGTAACAAAAATATCGACAACAGACTACGTTCCATAATGACAAGGCTACCATCCATTAGAGTAACAAAAATCTCGACAACAGACTACCTTCCATAATGACAAACCTACCATCCATTGGAGTAACAAAAATCTCTACAACAGACTACCTTCCATAATGACAAGGCTACCATCCATTTGAGTAACAAAAATATCGACAACAGACTACGTACGATAATGCCAAGGCTACCATCCATTAGATTAACAAAAATCTCGACAACAAACTACCTTCCATAATGACAAGGCTACCATCCATTAGAGTAACAAAAATCTCGACAATAGACTACCTTCCATAATGACAAGGCTACCATCCATTGGAGGAAAAAATATATCAACAAGAGACTACCTTCAATAATGACAAGGATACCATCCATTGGATTAACAAAAATCTCAATAATAGACTACCTTCCATAATAACAAGGCTACCATCCATTGGAGTAACCAAAATCTCGACAACAGACTACCTTCCATAATGACTAGGCTACCATCTATTGGAGTAACAAAGATATCGACAACAAACTACATTCCATAGTGACAAGGCTACCATCCATTAGAGTAACAAAAATCTCGACAATAGACTACCTTCCATAATGACAAGGCTACCATCCATTGGAGTAACAAAAATTTCCACAACATACTACCTTCCATAATGACAAGGTTACCATCCATTGGAGTAAAAAAAATATCAACAAGTGAAAACCTTCAATAATGAAAAGGCTGCCATCCATTGTAGTAACAAAAATCTCGACAACAGACTACCTTCAATAATAACAAGGCTATCATCCATCAGAGTAACCAAAATCTCGACAACAGACTACCTTCCATAATGACTAGGCTACTATCCAATGGAGTAACAAAGATATCAATAATAGACCAACTTCCATAATGACAAGGCTACCATACATTGTAGTAATAAAAATCTTGACAACAGACTACCTTCCATAATGACAAGGCTACCATCCGTTGGAGTAACAAAAATATCGACAACAGACTACGTTCCATAATGACAAGGCTAACATCCGTTAGATTAACAAAACTATCGACAACAGACTATGTTCCATAATGACAAGGATACCATCCATTGGAGTAACAAAAATCTCAACAACAGACTACC
Organism: Vicia faba; assembly: GCA_948472305.1. Classification (NCBI taxonomy): domain Eukaryota; kingdom Viridiplantae; phylum Streptophyta; class Magnoliopsida; order Fabales; family Fabaceae; genus Vicia; species Vicia faba. The sequence continues at coordinate 511,949,796 of OX451741.1, read as the reverse complement.
TTCCATAATGACATGGCTACCATCCATTGGAGTAACAAAAATCTCGACAACAAACTACCTTCCATAATGACAAGGCTACCTTCCATTGGTGTAACAAAAATCTGGAGAACAAACTACCTTCCATGATGACAAGGCTACCATCCATTGGAGTAACAAAAACCTCGAAAACAGACTACCTTCCAAAATAACAAGGATATTATACATTGTAAGAACAAAAATCTTGACAACAGACTACCTTCCATAATGACAAGGCTACCATCGGTTGGAGTAACAAAAATATCGACAACAGACTATGTTCCATAATGACAAGGCTACCATCCATTAGAGTAAAAAAATATCGACAATAGAATACCTTCCATAATGACAAACCTACCATCCATTGGAGTAACAAAATCTCAACAACAGACTACCTTCCATAATGACAAGTCTACCATCCATTTGAGTAACAAAAATCTTGACAACAGACTACCTTCCATAATGACAAGGCTAAAATCCATTGGAGTAAAAAAAATATCAACAAGTGAAAACCTTCAATAATGACAAGGCTACCATCCATTGGAGTAACAAAAATTTCCACAACATACTACCTTCCATAATGACAAGGCTACCATCCATTAGAGTAACAAAAATATTGACCATAGACTACCTTCCATATTGACAAGGCTACCATCCATTGGAGTAAAAAAAATATCAACAAGTGAAAACCTTCAATAATGACAAGGCTGCCATCCATTGTAGTAACAAAAATCTCGACAATAGACTACCTTCAATAATAACAAGGCTATCATCCATTGGAGTAACAAAAATCTCGACAACAGACTACCTTCCATAATGACTAGGCTACCATCCATTGGAGTAACAAAGATATCAACAACAGACTACCTTCCATAATGATTAGGCTACTATCCAATGGAGTAACAAAGATATCAATAATAGACCAACTTCCATAATGACAAGGCTACCATACATTGTAGTAACAAAAATCTTGACAACAAACCACCTTCCATAATGACAAACCTACAATCCATTGGAGTAACAAAAATCTCTACAACATACTATCTTCTATAATGACAAGGCTAACATCCGTTAGATTAACAAAACTATCGACAACAGACAATGTTCCATAATGACAAGGATACCATCCATTGGAGTAACAAAAATATCAACAACAGACTACCTTCCATAATGACATGGCTACCATCCATTGGAGTAACAAAAATCTCGACAACAAACTACCTTCCATAATGACAAGGCTACCTTCCATTGGTGTAACAAAAATCTGGAGAACAAACTACCTTACATGATGACAAGGCTACCATCCATTGGAGTATCAAAAACCTCGAAAACAGACTACCTTCCAAAATAACAAGGATATTATACATTGTAATAACAAAAATCTTGACAACAGACTACCTTCCATAATGACAAGGCTACCATCGGTTGGAGTAACAAAGATATCGACAACAGACTATGTTCCATAATGACAAGGCTACCATCCATTAGAGTAAAAAAATATCGACAATAGAATACCTTCCATAATGACAAACCTACCATCCATTGGAGTAACAAAAATCTCAACAACAGACTACCTTCCATAATGACAAGTCTACCATCCATTTGAGTAACAAAAATCTTGACAACAGACTACCTTCCATAATAACAAGGCTACCATCCATTGGAGTAAAAAAAATATCAACAAGTGAAAACCTTCAATAATGACAAGGCTACCATCCATTGTAGTAACAAAAATCTCGACAATAGACTACCTTCAATAATAACAAGGCTATCATCCATTGGAGTAACAAAAATCTCGACAACAGACTACCTTCCATAATGACTAGGCTACCATCCATTGGAGTAACAAAGATATCAACAACAGACCAACTTCCATAATGACAAGGCTACCATACATTGTAGTAACAAAAATCTCGACAACAGACTACCTTCCATAATGACAAGGCTACCATCCGTTGGAGTAACAAAAATATCGACAACAGACTACGTTCCATAATTACAAGGCTACCATCCGTTAGATTAACAAAACTATCGACAACAGACTATGTTCCATAATGACAAGGATACCATCCATTGGAGTAACAAAATTCTCAACAACAGACTACCTTCCGTAATGACATGGCTACCATCCATTGGAGTAACAAAAATCTCGACAACAGACTACCTTCCATAATGACAAGGCTACCATCCATTGGAGTAAAAAAAATATCAACAACTGAAAATCTTCAATAATGACAAGGCTACCATCTATTTTAGTAACAAAAATCTCGACAACAAGCTACCTTAAATAATAACAAGGCTATCATCCTTTAGAGTAACACAAATCTGGACAACAAACTACCTTCCATAATGACAAGGCTACCATCCATTGGAGTAACAAAAATATCGACAACAGACTACCTTCCAAAATAACAAGGATATTATACATTGTAATTACAAAAATCTTGACAAAAGACTACCTTCCATAAGGACAAGGCTACCTTCCGTTGGAGTAACAAAAATATCGACAACAGACTACATTCCATAATGACAAGGCAACCATCCATTAGAGTAAAAAAATCTCGACAATAGACTACCTTCCATAATGACAAACCTACCATCCATTAGAGTAACAAAAATCTCGACAACAGACTACCTTCAATAATGACAAGACTACCATCAATTTGAGTTTCAAAAAATATCGACAACAGAATACCTTCCATAATGACAAGGCTACCATCCATTGGAGGAAAAAATATATCAACAAGTGACTACCTTCAATAATGACAAGGCTACCATCCATTAGAGTAACAAAAATCTCGATAACAGACTAACTTCCATAATGACAAGGCTAGCATCCATTGGAGTAACAAAAATCTCGACAACAGACTACGTTCTATAATGACAAGGCTACCATCTATTGGAGTAACAAAAATCTCGACAACAGACTACCTTCCATAATGACTAGGCTACCATCCATTGGAGTAACAAAAATCTCGACAGCAGACTACCTTCCAAAATGACAAGCCAACCATACATTGGTGTAACAAAAATCTCGACAACTGATTATCTTCCATAATGACAAGGCTGCCATTCATTGTAATAACAAAAATCCTGACAACAGACTACCTTCCATAATAACAAGGCTACCATCCGTTGGAGTAACAAAAATATCGACAACAGACTACGTTCCATAATGACAAGGCTATCATCCATTGGAGGAAAAAATATATCAACAAGAGACTACCTTCAATAATGACAAGGATACCATCCATTGGATTAACAAAAATCTCGATAATAGTCTACCTTCCATAATAACAAGGCTACCATCCATTGGAGAAACAAAAATCTCGACAACAGACTACCTTCCATAATGACTAGGCTACCATCTATTGGAGTAACAAAGATATCGACAACAGACTACATTCCATAATGACAAGGCTACCATCCATTAGAGTAACAAAATTCTCGACAATAGACTACCTTCCATAATGACAAGGCTACCATCCATTGGAGTAACAAAAATTTCCACAACATACTACCTTCCATAATGACAAGGCTACCATCCATTAGAGTAACAAAAATATTGACCATAGACTACCTTCCATATTGACAAGGCTACCATCCATTGGAGTAAAAAAAATATCAACAAGTGAAAACCGTCAATAATGACAAGGCTGCCATCCATTGTAGTAACAAAAATCTCGACAACAGACTACCTTCAATAATAACAAGGCTATCATCCATTAGAGTAACCAAAATCTCGACAACAGACTACCTTCCATAATGACTAGGCTACTATCCAATGGAGTAACAAAGATATCAATAATAGACAAACTTCCATAATGACAAGGCTACCATACATTGTAGTAATAAAAATCTTGACAACAGACTACCTTCCATAATGACAAGGCTACTATCCGTTGGAGTAACAAAAATATCGACAACAGACTACGTTCCATAATGACAAGGCTAACATCCGTTAGATTAACAAAACAATCGACAACAGACTATGTTCCATAATGACAAGGATACCATCCATTGGAGTAACAAAAATCTCAACAACAGACTACCTTCCATAATGACATGGCTACCATCCATTGGAGTAACAAAAATCTCGACAACAAACTACCTTCCATAATGACAAGGCTACCTTCCATTGGTGTAAAAAAAATCTGGAGAACAAACTACCTTCCATGATGACAAGGCTACCATCCATTGGAGTAACAAAAACCTCGAAAACAGACTACCTTCCAAAATAACAAGGATATTATACATTGTAATAACAAAAATCTTGACAACAGACTACCTTCCATAATGACAAGGCTACCATCGGTTGGAGTAACAAAAATATCGACAACAGACTATGTTCCATAATGACAAGGCTACCATCCATTAGAGTAAAAAAATCTCGACAATAGAATACCTTCCATAATGACAAACCTACCATCCATTGGAGTAACAAAAATCTATACAATAGACTACCTTGCATAATGACAAGGCTACCATCCATTTGAGTAACAAAAATCTTGACAACAGACTACCTTCCATAATGACAAGGCTACCATCCATTGGAGTAAAAAAAATATCAACAAGTGAAAACCTTCAATAATGACAAGGCTACCATCCATTGTAGTAACAAAAATCTCGACAATAGACTACCTTCAATAATAACAAGGCTATCATCCATTGGAGTAACAAAAATCTCGACAACAGACTACCTTCCATAATGACTAGGCTACCATCCATTGGAGTAACAAAGATATCAACAACAGACCAACTTCCATAATGACAAGGCTACCATACATTGAAGTAACAAAAATCTAGACAACAGACTACCTTCCATAATGACAAGGCTACCATCCGTTGGAGTAACAAAAATATCGACAACAGACTACGTTCCATAATGACAAGGCTAACATCCGTTAGATTAACAAAACTATCGACAACAGACTATGTTCCATAATGACAAGGATACCATCCATTGGAGTAACAAAAATCTCAACAACAGACTACCTTCCATAATGACATGGCTACCATCCATTGGAGTAACAAAAATCTCGACAACAAACTACCTTCCATAATGACAAGGCTACCTTCCATTGGTGTAACAAAAATCTGGAGAACAAACTACCTTCCATGATGACAAGGCTACCATCCATTGGAGTAACAAAAACCTCGAAAACAGACTACCTTCCAAAATAACAAGGATATTATACATTGTAATAACAAAAATCTTGACAACAGACTACCTTCCATAATGACAAGGCTACCATCGGTTGGAGTAACAAAAATATCGATAACAGACTATGTTCCATAATGACAAGGCTACCATCCATTAGAGTAAAAAAATCTCGACAATAGAATACCTTCCATAATGACAAACCTACCATCCATTGGAGTAACAAAAATCTATACAATAGACTACCTTCCATAATGACAAGGCTACCATCAATTTGAGTAACAAAAATCTTGACAACAGACTACCTTCCATAATGACAAGGCTACCATCCATTGGAGTAAAAAAAATATCAACAAGTGAAAACCTTCAATAATGACAAGGCTACCATCCATTGTAGTAACAAAAATCTCGACAATAGACTACCTTCCATAATAACAAGGCTATCTTCCATTGGAGTAACAAAAATCTCGACAACAGACTACCTTCCATAATGACTAGGCTACCATCCATTGGAGTAACAAAGATATCAACAACAGACCAACTTCCATAATGACAAGGCTACCATACATTGTAGTAACAAAAATCTCGACAACAGACTACCTTCCATAATGACAAGGCTACCATCCGTTGGAGTAACAAAAATATCGACAACAGACTATGTTCCATAATTACAAGGCTACCATCCGTTAGATTAACAAAACTATCGACAACAGACTATGTTCCATAATGACAAGGATACCATCCATTGGAGTAACAAAATTCTCAACAACAGACTACCTTCCGTAATGACATGGCTACCATCCATTGGAGTAACAAAAATCTCGACAACAGACTATCTTCCATAATGACAAGGCTACAATCCATTGGAGTAAAAAAATATCAACAAGTGAAAATCTTCAATAATGAAAAGGCTACCATCTATTGTAGTAACAAAAATCTTGACAACAGACTACCTTCAATAATAACAAGGCTATCATCCTTTAGAGTAACAAAAATCTGGACAACAAACTACCTTCCATAATGACAAGGCTACCATCCATTGGAGTAACAAAAATCTCGACAACAGACTACTTTCCAAAATAACAAGGATACTATACATTGTAATAACAAAAATCTTGACAAAAGACTACCTTCCATAATGACAAGGCTACCATCTGTTGGAGTAACAAAAATATCGACAACAGACTACATTGCATAATGACAAGGCAACCATCCATTAGAGTAAAAAAATCTCGACAATAGACTACCTTCCATAATGACAAACCTACCATCCATTAGAGTAACAAAAATCTCGACAACAGACTACCTTCAATAATGACAAGACTACCATCAATTTGAGTTTCAAAAATATCGACAACAGAATACCTTCCATAATGACAAGGCTACCATCCATTGGAGGAAAAAATATATCAACAAGTGACTACCTTCAATAATGACAAGGCTACCATCCATTGGAGTAACAAAAATCTCGATAACAGACTACCTTCCATAATGACAAGGCTAGCATCCATTGGAGTAACAAAAATCTCGACAACAGACTACGTTCTATAATGACAAGGCTACCATCCATTGGAGTAACAAAAATCTCGACAACAGACTACCTTCCATAATGACTAGGGTACCATCCATTGGAGTAACAAAAATCTCGACAGTAGACTACCTTCCAAAATGACAAGCCAACCATCCATTGGTGTAACAAAAATCTCGACAACTGACTATCTTCCATAATGACAAGGCTGCCATTCATTGTAATAACAAAAATCTCGACAACAGACTACCTTCCATAATGACAAGGCTACCATCCGTTGGAGTAACAAAAATATCGACAACAGACTACGTTCCATAATGACAAGGCTACAATCCATTAGAGTAACAAAAATCCCGACAATAGACTACCTTCCATAATGAAAAACCAACCATCCATTGGAGTAACAAAAATATCGACAACAGACTACCTTCCATAATGACAAGGCTACCATCCATTTGAGTAACAAAAATATCGACAACAGACTACCTTTCAGAATGACAAGGCTACCATCCATTGGAGTAACAAAAATTTCGAAAACATACTATCTTCCATAAGGACAAGGCTACCATCCATTGGAGTAACCAAACTATCGACAACAGACTACGTTCCATAATGACAAGGATACCATCCATTGGAGTAACAAAAATCTCGACAACAGACTACCTTCCATAATCACATGGCTATCATCCATTGGAGTAACAAAAATCTCGACAACAGACTACCTTCCATAATGACAAGGCTACCATCCATTGTAGTAACAAAAATCTCGACAATAGACTACCTTCCATAATGACAAGGCTACCATCCATTAGAGTAACAAATATAACGACAAAAGATTATGTTCCATAATAACAAGGCTAACATCCATTAGAGTAACAAAAATATTGACAACTGACTACCTTCCATAATGACAAGGCTGCCATCCATTGGAGTAACAAAAATCTCGACAACAGACAACCCTCCATAATGACAAGGCTACCATCCATTGGAGTAACAAAAATCTCTACAACAGCCTACCTTCCATAATGACAGGTCTACCATCCATTAGAGTAACAAAAATCTCGACAACAGACTACCTTCCATAATGATAAAGCTACCATCCATTAGAGTAACAAAAATCTCGACAACAGACTACCTTCTATAATGATAAAGCTACCATCCATTAGAGTAACAAAAATCTGGACAACAGACTACCTTCCATAATGACAAGGCTACCATCCATTGGAATAAAAAAAATATCAACAAGTGAAAACCTTCAATAATGACAAGGCTACCATCCATTGTAGTAACAAAAATCTCGACAATAGACTACCTTCAATAATAACAAGGCTATCATCCATTGGAGTAACAAAAATCTCGACAACAGACTACCTTCCATAATGACTAGGCTACCATCCATTGGAGTAACAAAGATATCAACAACAGACCAACTTCCATAATGACAAGGCTACCATACATTGTAGTAACAAAAATCTCGACAACAGACTACCTTCCATAATGACAAGGCTACCATCCGTTGGAGTAACAAAAATATCGACAACAGACTACGTTCCATAATTACAAGGCTACCATCCGTTAGATAAATAAAAACTATCGACAACAAACTATGTTCCATAATGACAAGGATACCATCCATTGGAGTAACAAAATTCTCAACAACAGACTACCTTCCATAATGACAAGGCTACCATCCATTGGAGTAACAAAAATCTCGACAACAGACTACCTTCCATAATGACAAGGCTATCATCCATTGGAGTAAAAAAAATATCAACAAGTGAAACTCTTCAATAATGACAAGGCTATCATCCTTTAGAGTAACAAAAATCTGGACAACAAACTAGCTTCCATAATGACAAGGCTACCATCCATTGGAGTAACAAAAATCTCGACAGCAGACTACCTTCCAAAATAACAAGGATACTATACATTGTAATAACAAAATTCTTGACAAAAGACTACCTTCCATAATGACAAGGCTACCATCCGTTGGAGTAAAAAAAATATCAAAAATAGACTACATTCCATAATGACAAGGCAACCATCCATTAGAGTAAAAAAATCTCGACAATAGACTACCTTCCATAATGAGAAACCTACCATCCATTAGAGTAACAAAAATCTCGACAACAGACTACCTTCAATAATGACAAGACTATCATCAATTTGAGTTTCAAAAATATCGACAACAGAATACCTTCCATAATGACAAGGCTACCATCCATTGGAGGAAAAAATATATCAACAAGTGACTACCTTCAATAATGATAAGGCTACCATCCATTGGAGTAACAAAAATCTCGATAACAGACTACCTTCCATAATGACAAGGCTAGCATCCATTGGAGTAACAAAAATCTTGACAACAAACTACATTCTATAATGACAAGGCTACCATCCATTGGAGTAACAAAAATCTCGACAACAGACTACCTTCCATAATGACTAGGCTACCATCCATTGGAGTAACAAAAATCTCGACAGCAGACTACCTTCCAAAATGACAAGGCTACCATACATTGTAGTAACAAAAATCTAGACAACTGACTACCTTCCATAATGACAAGGCTACCATCCGTTGGAGTAACAAAAATATCGACAACAGACTACGTTCCATAATGACAAGGCTAACATCCGTTAGATTAACAAAACTATCGACAACAAACTATGTTCCATAATGACAAGGATACCATCCATTGGAGTAACAAAAATCTCAACAACAGACTACCTTCCATAATGACATGGCTACCATCCATTGGAGTAACAAAAATCTCGACAACAAACTACCTTCCATAATGACAAGGCTACCTTCCATTGGTGTAACAAAAATCTGGAGAACAAACTACCTTCCATGATGACAAGGCTACCATCCATTGGAGTAACAAAAACCTCGAAAACAGACTACCTTCCAAAATAACAAGGATATTATACATTGTAATAACAAAAATCTTGACAACAGACTACCTTCCATAATGACAAGGCTACCATCGGTTGGAGTAATAAAAATATCGATAACAGACTATGTTCCATAATGACAAGGCTACCATCCATTAGAGTAAAAAAATCTCGACAATAGAATACCTTCCATAATGACAAACCTACCATCCATTGGAGTAACAAAAATCTATACAATAGACTACCTTCCATAATGACAAGGCTACCATCCATTTGAGTAACAAAAATCTTGACAACAGACTACCTTCCATAATGACAAGGCTACCATCCATTGGAGTAAAAAAAATATCAACAAGTGAAAACCTTCAATAATGACAAGGCTACCATCCATTGTAGTAACAAAAATCTCGACAATAGACTACCTTCAATAATAACAAGGCTATCTTCCATTGGAGTAACAAAAATCTCGACAACAGACTACCTTCCATAATGACTAGGCTACCATCCATTGGAGTAACAAAGATATCAACAACAGACCAACTTCCATAATGACAAGGCTACCATACATTGTAGTAACAAAAATCTCGACAACAGACTACCTTCCATAATGACAAGGCTACCATCCGTTGGAGTAACAAAAATATCGACAACAGACTATGTTCCATAATTACAAGGCTACCATCCGTTAGATTAACAAAACTATCGACAACAGACTATGTTCCATAATGACAAGGATACCATCCATTGGAGTAACAAAATTCTCAACAACAGACTACCTTCCGTAATGACATGGCTACCATCCATTGGAGTAACAAAAATCTCGACAACAGACTATCTTCCATAATGACAAGGCTACAATCCATTGGAGTAAAAAAATATCAACAAGTGAAAATCTTCAATAATGAAAAGGCTACCATCTATTGTAGTAACAAAAATCTTGACAACAGACTACCTTCAATAATAACAAGGCTATCATCCTTTAGAGTAACAAAAATCTGGACAACAAACTACCTTCCATAATGACAAGGCTACCATCCATTGGAGTAACAAAAATCTCGACAACAGACTACTTTCCAAAATAACAAGGATACTATACATTGTAATAACAAAAATCTTGACAAAAGACTACCTTCCATAATGACAAGGCTACCATCTGTTGGAGTAACAAAAATATCGACAATAGACTACATTGCATAATGACAAGGCAACCATCCATTAGAGTAAAAAAATCTCGACAATAGACTACCTTCCATAATGACAAACCTACCATCCATTAGAGTAACAAAAATCTCGACAACAGACTACCTTCAATAATGACAAGACTACCATCAATTTGAGTTTCAAAAATATCGACAACAGAATACCTTCCATAATGACAAGGCTACCATCCATTGGAGGAAAAAATATATCAACAAGTGACTACCTTCAATAATGACAAGGCTACCATCCATTGGAGTAACAAAAATCTCGATAACAGACTACCTTCCATAATGACAAGGCTAGCATCCATTGGAGTAACAAAAATCTCGACAACAGACTACGTTCTATAATGACAAGGCTACCATCCATTGGAGTAACAAAAATCTCGACAACAGACTACCTTCCATAATGACTAGGCTACCATCCATTGGAGTAACAAAAATCTCGACAGTAGACTACCTTCCAAAATGACAAGCCAACCATCCATTGGTGTAACAAAAATCTCGACAACTGACTATCTTCCATAATGACAAGGCTGCCATTCATTGTAATAACAAAAATCTCGACAACAGACTACCTTCCATAATGACAAGGCTACCATCCGTTGGAGTAACAAAAATATCGACAACAGACTACGTTCCATAATGACAAGGCTACAATCCATTAGAGTAACAAAAATCCCGACAATAGACTACCTTCCATAATGAAAAACCAACCATCCATTGGAGTAACAAAAATATCGACAACAGACTACCTTCCATAATGACAAGGCTACCATCCATTTGAGTAACAAAAATATCGACAACAGACTACCTTTCAGAATGACAAGGCTACCATCCATTGGAGTAACAAAAATTTCGAAAATATACTATCTTCCATAAGGACAAGGCTACCATCCATTGGAGTAACCAAACTATCGACAACAGACTACGTTCCATAATGACAAGGATACCATCCATTGGAGTAACAAAAATCTCGACAACAGACTACCTTCCATAATCACATGGCTATCATCCATTGGAGTACAAAAATCTCGACAACAGACTACCTTCCATAATGACAAGGCTACCATCCATTGTAGTAACAAAAATCTCGACAATAGACTACCTTCCATAATGACAAGGCTACCATCCATTGGAGTAACAAATATAACGACAAAAGATTATGTTCCATAATAACAAGGCTAACATCCATTAGAGTAACAAAAATATTGACAACTGACTACCTTCCATAATGACAAGGCTGCCATCCATTGGAGTAACAAAAATCTCGACAACAGACAACCCTCCATAATGACAAGGCTACCATCCATTGGAGTAACAAAAATCTCTACAACAGCCTACCTTCCATAATGACAGGTCTACCATCCATTAGAGTAACAAAAATCTCGACAACAGACTACCTTCCATAATGATAAAGCTACCATCCATTAGAGTAACAAAAATCTCGACAACAGACTACCTTCTATAATGATAAAGCTACCATCCATTAGAGTAACAAAAATCTGGACAACAGACTACCTTCCATAATGACAAGGCTACCATCCATTGGAATAAAAAAAATATCAACAAGTGAAAACCTTCAATAATGACAAGGCTACCATCCATTGTAGTAACAAAAATCTCGGCAATAGACTACCTTCAATAATAACAAGGCTATCATCCATTGGAGTAACAAAAATCTCGACAACAGACTACCTTCCATAATGACTAGGCTACCATCCATTGGAGTAACAAAGATATCAACAACAGACCAACTTCCATAATGACAAGGCTACCATACATTGTAGTAACAAAAATCTCGACAACAGACTACCTTCCATAATGACAAGGCTACCATCCGTTGGAGTAACAAAAATATCGACAACAGACTACGTTCCATAATTACAAGGCTACCATCCGTTAGATAAACAAAACTATCGACAACAAACTATGTTCCATAATGACAAGGATACCATCCATTGGAGTAACAAAATTCTCAACAACATACTACCTTCCATAATGACAAGGCTACCATCCATTGGAGTAACAAAAATCTCGACAACAGACTACCTTCCATAATGACAAGGCTATCATCCATTGGAGTAAAAAAAATATCAACAAGTGAAAATCTTCAATAATGACAAGGCTATCATCCTTTAGAGTAACAAAAATCTGGACAACAAACTAGCTTCCATAATGACAAGGCTACCATCCATTGGAGTAACAAAAATCTCGACAACAGACTACCTTCCAAAATAACAAGGATACTATACATTGTAATAACAAAATTCTTGACAAAAGACTACCTTCCATAATGACAAGGCTACCATCCGTTGGAGTAAAAAAAATATCAAAAATAGACTACATTCCATAATGACAAGGCAACCATCCATTAGAGTAAAAAAATCTCGACAATAGACTACCTTCCATAATGAGAAACCTACCATCCATTAGAGTAACAAAAATCTCGACAACAGACTACCTTCAATAATGACAAGACTATCATCAATTTGAGTTTCAAAAATATCGACAACAGAATACCTTCCATAATGACAAGGCTACCATCCATTGGAGGAAAAAATATATCAACAAGTGACTACCTTCAATAATGATAAGGCTACCATCCATTGGAGTAACAAAAATCTCGATAACAGACTACCTTCCATAATGACAAGGCTAGCATCCATTGGAGTAACAAAAATCTTGACAACAAACTACATTCTATAATGACAAGGCTACCATCCATTGGAGTAACAAAAATCTCGACAACAGACTACCTTCCATAATGACTAGGCTACCATCCATTGGAGTAACAAAAATCTCGACAGCAGACTACCTTCCAAAATGACAAGCCAACCATCCATTGGTGTAACAAAAATCTCGACAACTGACTATCTTCCATAATGACAAGGCTACCATTCATTGTAATAACAAAAATCTCGACAACAGACTACCTTCCATAATGACAAGGCTACCATCCGTTGGAGTAACAAAAATATCAACAACAGACTATGTTCCATAATGACAAGGTTACAATCCATTAGAGTAACAAAAATCCCGACAACAGACTACCTTCCATAATGAAAAACCAACCATCCATTGGAGTAACAAAAATATCGACAACAGACTACCTTCCATAATGACAAGGCTACCATCCATTTGAGTAACAAAAATATCGACAACAGACTACCTTTCAGAATGACAAGGCTACCATCCATTGGAGTAACAAAAATTTCGAAAACATACTATCTTCCATAAGGACAAGGCTACCATCCATTGGAGTAACCAAACTATCGACAACAGACTACGTTCCATAATGACAAGGATACCATCCATTGGAGTAACAAAAATCTCGACAACAGACTACCTTCCATAATGACATGGCTATCATCCATTGGAGTAACAAAAATCTCGACAACAGACTACCTTCCATAATGACAAGGCTACCATCCATTGTAGTAACAAAAATCTCGACAATAGACTACCATCCATAATGACAAGGCTACCATTCATTGGAGTAACAAATATATCGACAAAAGATTATGTTCCATAATAACAAGGCTAACATCCATTAGAGTAACAAAAATCTTGACAACTGACTACCTTCCATAATGACAAGGCTACCATCCATTGGAGTAACAAAAATCCCGACAACAGACAACCCTCCATAATCACAAGGCTACCATCCATTGGAGTAACAAAAATCTCTACAACAGCCTACCTTCCATAATGACAAGTCTACGATCCGTTAGAGTAACAAAAATCTCGACAACAGACTACCTTCCATAATGATAAAGCTACCATCCATTAGAGTAACAAAAATCTCGACAACAGACTACCTTCTATAATGATAAAGCTACCATCCATTAGAGTAACAAAAATCTGGACAACAGACTACCTTCCATAATGACAAGGCTACCATCCATTGGAGTAAAAAAAATCAACAAGTGACTACCTTCAATAATGACAAGGCTACCATCAATTGGAGTAACAAAATTCTCGGCAACAGACTACCTTCCATAATAACAAGGCTACCATCCATTGGTGTAACAAAAATCTCGACAACCGACTACCTTCCAAAATAACAAGGATACCATACATTGTAATAACAAAAATCTCGACAACAGACTACCTTCCATAATGACAAGGCTACCATCAAATGGAGTAACAAAAATATCGATAACAGACTACGTTCCATAATGACAAGGCTACCATCCATTAGAGTAAAAAAATCTCGACAACAGACTATTTTCCATAATGACAAACCTACCATCCATTGGAGTAATAAAAATCTCGACAATAGACTTCCTTCCATAATGACAAGGCTACCATCCATTTGAGTAACAAAAATCTTGACAACAGACTACCTTCCATAACAAAAAGGCTACCATCAAATGGAGTAACAAAAATATCGATAACAAAATACGTTCCATAATGACAAGGCTACCATCCATTAGAGTAAAAAAATCTCGACAACAAACTATTTTCCATAATGACAAACCTACCATCCATTGGAGTAAAAAAAATCTCGACAATAGACTTCCTTCCATAATGACAAGGCTACCATCCATCTGAGTAACAAAAATCTTGACAATAGACTACCTTCCATAATGATAAGGCTACCATCCATTGGAGGAAAAAATATATCAACAAGAGACTACCTTCAATAATGACAAGGATACCATCCATTGGAGTAACAAAAATCTCGACATCAGACTGCCTTCCATAATAATAAGGCTACCATCCATTGGAGTAACAAAAATCTCGACAACAGACTACCTTCCATAATGAAAAGGCTACCATCCATTAGAGTAACTAAAATCTTGACAACAGACTACCTTCCATAATGACAAGGCTTCCATCCATTGGAGTAAAAAAATATCAACAAGTGACTACCTTCAATAATGACAAAGCTACCATCCATTGGAGTAACTAAAATCTCAACAACAGACTACCTTCCATAATGACAAGGCTATCATCCATTGGAGTAAAAAAAATATCGACAACAGACTATGTTCCATAATGACAAGGCTACCATCCATTGGAGTAACAAAAATCTCGACAACTGACTACCTTCCATAATGACAAGGCTACCATACATTGTAATAACAAAAATCTCGACAACAGACTACCTTCCATAATGACAAGGCTACCATCAAATGGAGTAACAAAAATATCGATAACAGACTACGTTCCATAATGACAAGGCTACCATCCATTAGAGTAAAAAAATCTCGACAACAGACTATTTTCCATAATGACAAACCTACCATCCATTGGAGTAATAAAAATCTCGACAATAGACTTCCTTCCATAATGACAAGGCTACCATCCATTTGAGTAACAAAAATCTTGACAACAGACTACCTTCCATAATGACAAGGCAACCATCCATTGGAGGAAAAAATATATCAACCAGAGACTACCTTCAATAATGACAAGGATACCATCCATTGGAGTAACAAAAATCTCGACATCAGACTGCCTTCCATAATAATAAGGCTACCATCCATTGGAGTAACAAAAACTCGACAACAAACTACCTTCCATAATGAAAAGGCTACCATCCATTAGAGTAACTAAAATCTTGACAACAGACTACCTTCCATAATGACAAGGCTTCCATGCATTGGAGTAAAAAAATATCAACAAGTGACTACCTTCAATAATGAAAAGGCTACCATCCATTGGAGTAACTAAAATCTCAACAACAGACTACCTTCCATAATGACAAGGCTATCATCCATTGGAGTAAAAAAAATATCGACAACAGACTATGTTCCATAATGACAAGGCTACCATCCATTGGAGGAAAAAATATATCAACAAGTGACTACCTTCAATAATGACAAGGCTACCATCCATTGGAGTAACAAAAATCTCGATAACAGACTACCTTCCATAATGACAAGGCTAGCATCCATTGGAGTAACAAAAATCTCGACAACAGACTACATTCTATAATGACAAGGCTACCATCCATTGGAGTAACAAAAATCTCGACAACAGACTACCTTCCATAATGACTAGGCTACCATCCATTGGAGTAACAAAAATCTCGACAGCAGACTACCTTCCAAAATGACAAGCCAACCATCCATTGGTGTAACAAAAATCTCGACAATTGACTATCATCCATAATGTCAAGGCTGCCATTCATTGTAATAACAAAAATCTTGACAACAGACTACCTTCCATAATGACAAGGCTACCATCCGTTGGAGTAACAAAAATATCGACAACAGACTACGTTCCATAATGACAAGGTTACAATCCATTAGAGTAACAAAAATTCCAACAACAGACTACCTTCCATAAAGAAAAACCAACCATCCATTGGAGTAACAAAAATATCGACAACAGACTACCTTCCATAATGACAAGGCTACCATCCATTTGAGTAACAAAAATATCGACAACAGACTACCTTTCAGAATGACAAGGCTACCATCCATTGGAGTAACAAAAATTTCGAAAACATACTATCTTCCATAAGGACAAGGCTACCATCCATTGGAGTAACCAAACTATCGACAACAGACTACGTTCCATAATGACAAGGATACCATCCATAGGAGTAACAAAAATCTCGACAACAGACTACCTTCCATAATGACATGGCTATCATCCATTGGAGTAACAAAAATCTCGACAACAGACTACCTTCCATAATGACAAGGCTACCATCCATTGTAGTAACAAAAATCTCGACAATAGACTACCTTCCATAATGACAAGGCTACCATTCATTGGAGTAACAAATATATCGACAAAAGATTATGTTCCATAATTGTAGGTGTTTAGGTATTGGCTTGCATTTTTGGTAAATCCCAAGTGTATGTGTGAATGTCATGACTGATGTCATAACATTCTAGTTCAGTTTGTACTGACTCATTAGGTACCTTTGCAGAAAAATATTGTAATTCAAATACTGATGTTTATAAGTGTGTATCTGAGCATTTTGCAAAATGATCACATTTTGCTAAATCAGTAGACAGGTTTTCTCAGATGTCATAACAGATGTTATGACATCCTGTTCTGAACTAACAGGATTGCAGGATTGGATAAGTCTGAGTTTTTTCAGGAAATAACTCAGTCCTTCCTGAACAGAATCCTGCGTTTTCTGAGGGGTAACCTAGCTCAACCCTAACCTGGTTAATAAAGTCCTGTGACCTGGTCTTTAGGTCAAACGGAATTAACCCTAGGTTTTTGGAAACCCTAACTGAAGTTGCAGCTGCTATATATTCAACAGAGCTGCTGTTTTTTCAAGGATCCCTGCTGATTGATTAGAAGATCATTTGTAATCTGTATAGATTTGTGTATTGTACTCCAAGCAATTATCATTGTGATAAGTGCCTTGGAATAGGTTTCTATTTGTAAGGGTTGTGTAGCACTCAAAGCTTTGAAGCAAGAGTGTTTGAATGTTCCTTGACTAAAGCTGTGAAGCAGAGTCAAGTTAGTTGTGTACATCACTCAAAGCTGTGAAGCACGAGTGATTGTGTTGCTTGATTAAAAAGTTGTGAAGCTTAATCAAGTGTGTGTTTTTGAAGAGTGTCTTCATCAATTCTTAAGTCAAAATTGGTTTATGTATCACTGCTGTGATTGAGGGGGAGTGAGTAGGAACTCAGGTTTAAGTTGTACTTAGATTAGAATTGCATTGGGTAGGTCTTAAGTGAAGGAGATAAACTGGTTGGTTTATTCCTGAATTAACATCTCTTATATGGATTCTCTCCCTGGCTTGGTAGCCCCCAGAGTAGGTGTTGTTGCACACTGAACTGGGTAAACAATTGACTGTGTTCTTTATTGCTTTTGTATTTACTGTCATATAGTAAGTCAGATACGGTGTCATAACATTACACGTGACATTGAGTATCTGCAGCCAGAATTTCAATTGGCATCAGAGCAGGCACCCTGCCTGTATTACTGGGTGAGATCTAGGGATATCACTTTCTGGCACTATGGACAAAGAAGGATTTTTTGGAAATAGACCACCCATTCTGGATGGAACCAATTATGACTACTGGAAACCTCGTATGATTGCCTTCCTAAAATCTCTGGACAAAAAGGCTTGGAGAGCTGCTGACAAAGGATGGATTCATCCCACCTTAACTGAGATAGATGGGACAATCAGTCTGAAGCCTGAGGAAGATTGGAGTAAAGAAGAAGATGAGTTAGCTCTGGGAAATTCAAAAGCTTTAAATGCCTTGTTCAATGGAATTGATAGAAACATTTTCAGACTAGTACATCAATATGAACTGGCCAAGGAAGTTTGGGACACTCTCAAAACTACTCATGAGGGAACTTCCAAAGTAAAAATGTCAAGGCTTCAGATGTTGACCACCAAATTTGAGAATCTAAAAATGATGGAAGATGAAACCATTCATGAGTTTCACATGAACATCTTGGAGATTGCCAACACCTCAGGAGCACTGGGAGAAAAGATGTCAGAAGAAAAACTGGTGAGGAAGATTCTCAGATCCTTGCCTAAAAGATTTGCAATGAAGGTAACTGCCATAGAGGAAGCCCAGGACATTAGCAAGTTGAAAGTGGATGAACTTATTGGGTCTCTTCAGACTTTTGAGATGGGGATCACTGATAATGGTGACAAGAAGAACAAAAGCATAACACTTGTATCCAACACTGATGTTGAATACAAGGAGGATGAAGAAGAAAACATATCAGAAGCTATTGCCATGCTTGGAAGACAGTTCAACAGGCTCATCAAAAGAATGGACCTAAAGTCAAGGTCAAATGTTCCTAACATTCCCTCTGACATTGACAGTTCCAGCAGAAGACCAAGGTCAGAAGATAAGGGAAACCAAGGAAGAGGTATTCAATGCCATGGATGTGAAGGATATGGACATATTCGAGCTGAATGTCCTACCTTTCTTAAGAAACAAAAGAAAGGAATGACTATTACTTGGTCTGACTATGATTCAGAAAGTAATTCTGAAGAAGAATCTGCTAAACTAGTTACTGCCCTAACTAGTGTTTGTACTTCTGAAGGTGACACTAGTGATGAAGAAGTGACATTTGAAGAACTGGCTGATACCTACAAGAAATTGTGTATCAGAAGTACTGAAGTCTGTGTGCAGAATGAGAAACAATCAAAACTCATTGTCAAACTGGAGGCTGAAAAAAGGGCTAATCTTGAAACTATAAGTCATCTAGAAGGAGAAGTTCAATTGCTGAACTCACAACTGAATCAAATGACCAAATCTGTCAAGATGTTGACCAATGGAACAGACAAATTGGAAGAAATCCTTCAGGCTGGACAAAATATGGGAAATAAATCTGGACTAGGATTTATGGAAGCAAAGAAATCTGGTACTGGTAAGCAAATGTCAAAACGGATGTCTCAACACAACTCTCAACATCAGGAACAGAGACATGTGAAGAAGAGGTACCAAAGATGGAAATGTCATCATTGTGGGAGATATGGTCACATAAAGCCCTTCTGCTTCAGACTACATGGATATCCTAATCAGAACTCAAGTGTCAAACCTAAGTCTAAAAAGGTACTTCATGTTCCTAAATGGAAGAAAAAGGCTGTTGCACTGATAGCTCACACTTCCCTGAGGGTCTCTGCAAAGGAATATTGGTACTTTGACAGTGGATGTTCCAGACACATGACTGGATTCAAAAATCTCCTCAATAATGTTATGCCTCACACCACCAGTTTTGTGACCTTTGGAGATGGTGCTAAAGGTGAAGTCAAAGGAGTTGGTAATTTGGACTGCCCTGGAGTTCCAAGTCTGAATAAAGTACTGCTGGCAAAAGGGTTGACTGCTAATCTCATTAGTATCAGTCAATTATGTGATCTAGGATTCAAGGTCAACTTCTCAAGATCTGAATGTCTAGTAATTAATAAAAAACTAGAAGTTGTAATGAGAGGAATCAAATCCAAAGATAACTGTTACGTGTGGCAGCCTGAGAACACTGTTATCTCCACTGTGTGTCAAATCATCAAAGAAGAAAAAGAGATGAAACTGTGGCAGCATAAGCTTGGTCTCCTTCATCTAAGAAGAATGAAAAGAGCTATTTCTATGGAAGCTGTCAGAAGAACTCCAAAACTACAGGTTGATAATATCTGTGATGTGGCAAATAAACTTGAAGAAGAATGTGTTGTCAGTACCTTAAGTCATCTTGACAAGGATGTTGGAAATAACAAGTCAAATAAATTCTGTTCTCAAAACATCTGGTCAAAACAGATGCTCCCTGAGTACAATGTTACACAAGATGTTGTGACATTGTGGTGTGACAATCTGAAAACAATCAACACTTCCTTGAACCATATTGACTTTGAAGAGAAGAAGTCATTTAAACTGGAACATAGTTTCTCTAAGCTTCAGCTGACTGATTCTTCTACCAAGACTCTTGTTGGAAATAAACGTGAAAATTTGAGGGGCAGGTTGGGTATTCACCAACATGAGAAATTTTAGCAATTAATTTTGCTTAAAACTAGGGTTGAAGGGATTAATTTTATATTTAGTGGGTTAATCATATTCTTTCACAATCCCTTCAAAAGCTTTAAGAAGTTGAAGAGACTCCCTTTTATCTCCTACCTCTCTCATCCTTGCAACCTGTTTCCTCCTCCCAATCAAAGATTTTTCTCAAACTGCTACCATTACTCAAAGTCAATCAAAATGTCTCAGACATTGTCTTCAACCATGGCGACTTCGTCTTCCTCATCATCGTCATCATCTGACCAAGATTCTAGGGCTATCACTACATGCATAGAATCTGAAGTTCTTGAGGTCACTCCTCTCAGGGAAATGGCAACTGACCCAGCCAGAGTCAAAAAGCTCAGAACCAGACATGCAGGAAGAGCTCAAGCTTCAACCTCTGGTAATTCTTCTCATCCTTCATCTTCTGTACCTAATAGAGAAGGATCAGTTCAAGTTCACCAAGCTATTGCTAGGCTGGTTACTAGTATTCTGAGTGGCAACCAATCTGTACCGGGGATTTCTATCCCTTTAAATCAATCAGAAAGTCCAAATGTGGAAGTTTCTAAAAATGTAGATGTCACTGAGGATGTTGTGACACCAAAAGACAACATTCAGAATCCCTCTGAAAAGGCTGCTGATCCACCTATCATTAATGTGGATGAAGATTACTCAGATAATGAACTGATTGCTAATGTGAACCCTAGCATTGCTAGGAGATTGATGAAAAGAAAGAGTAGTCAGAATGATAAACCTGATGCTAAGAAATCCAAGGCTGAAGGGAAGGCTGAGAAAAGTATTCAGACAAAAGGGAAGAAGGTCCAGGTGCAGACTGCTAGACAACCAATCTCTAAGAAAAGTAAAGAACGTGAAACTTCTGATTCTGATGATGAATCAGAATTTGAGATTGATATTGAAGAAACTCCCATCAGAAGGAAGCTCCCCTCCAGCAAGATTGCTAGAGTGCCTGAAGTGCCAACAGACAACATCTCTTTTCATCATCCTGACAATGCAAACAGATGGAAGTATGTTTGCTTAAAGAGAATAGCCTTGGAGAGAGAACTCAACAATGATGCCTTGGAGTGCAAATACATCATGGATCTGATCAAGAATGCTGGGCTAATGAAGACAGTGATAAAGTTCAACAAATGTTATGAAAATCTTGTTAAGGAGTTTGTAGTGAACTTGTCAAATGATTGTGCTGATGGAAGGTCAGCTGACTTTGAAAGTGTGTTTGTTAGAGGAAGAAGGATCAAGTTCTCTCCATCAGAAATCAACAAGTTTCTTGGAAGAACAAATAAGGACTGTCCTGATCTAGAGGCAACTGACAATGAAGTTTGTCTAACCATCACAGCCAGGCAAGTAAAGTGCTGGCCATTGAAAGGGAAGCTGAATGCTAGTAAACTCAGCATGAAATTTGCCATCTTGCATAAAATAGATGCAGCAAACTGGGTGCCTACAAATCACAAATCAACTATCTCCACAGGATTGGGGAGACTTATCTATGCTGTAGGAACCAAGACTACCTTTGACTATGGAAGGTACATCTTTGAACAAAATTTAAAGCATGCTGGCAGTTATGCTGTCAAAGGACCAATTGCCTTTCCTTCCCTCCTTTGTAGAATCATCCTTGCACAATACCCTGATATCCTTGTGGCAAGAGATACAGTCTGCAAAAGAGCTCCTGCCCTTGGCCTGCACTACAAACTGTTTCAGGGATCTCATGCTCCAGACATTGTCATAACATCAGCTGAGACATCGTCTGTAAAGACCCAGTCCAAGACATCAGATGTCATATCTGTTTTAAAAGAAACTTGCAAAGATCTGGATGCTAGAAAAAGGACTCTAGAAATTCTAATTGCCAGGCTAGAAAAGGAGGAAGCTGAAGAAAGCAGAAGGGAAGAAGGTGAAGGACATCTGAACATTGAAGAAACTGAATCCTCTGGATCTGATGACAGTGCTTGAAGGATGATTGCTGTTTGGTGGTGTTGCTGGTTGGTGCTGAAGTGTATTCAATTGTTTGTTGCTGCTGCTCTTACTAGTTTGTTTTGGATAACTGTATAATTTTATGAACATGTATCTTTGGCCCATTTGTGGCTAAAGAGGGGGAGAATATTTTGGTACTTGCTTAATTAGTACTTGACATTCTGTGTTCTATTTTTCTGCTGTCACTTATTTCTGCTGCTATCTGTCTCTGATTGTTTAGGGTCTTTAGCCAAAAATCTGCCAAAGGGGGAGTTTGTAGGTGTTTAGGTATTGGCTTGCATTTTTGGTAAATCCCAATTGTATGTGTGAATGTCATGACTGATGTCATAACATTCTAGTTCAGTTTGTACTGACTCATTAGGTACCTTTGCAGAAAAATATTGTAATTCAAATACTGATGTTTATAAGTGTGTATCTGAGCATTTTGCAAAATGATCACATTTTGCTAAATCAGTAGACAGGTTTTCTCAGATGTCATAACAGATGTTATGACATCCTGTTCTGAACTAACAGGATTGCAGGATTGGATAAGTCTGAGTTTTTTCAGGAAATAACTCAGTCCTTCCTGAACA
The DNA here is from genome assembly GCA_948472305.1 of Vicia faba. NCBI lineage: Eukaryota > Viridiplantae > Streptophyta > Magnoliopsida > Fabales > Fabaceae > Vicia > Vicia faba. The sequence goes on along the minus strand of OX451741.1, from coordinate 511,926,013 downwards.
GAATCCTGCGTTTTCTGAGGGGTAACCTAGCTCAACCCTAACCTGGTTAATAAAGTTCTGTGACCTGGTCTTTAGGTCAAACGGAATTAACCCTAGGTTTTTGGAAACCCTAACTGAAGTTGCAGCTGCTATATATTCAACAGAGCTGCTGTTTTTTCAAGGATCCCTGCTGATTGATTAGAAGATCATTTGTAATCTGTATAGATTTGTGTATTGTACTCCAAGCAATTATCATTGTGATAAGTGCCTTGGAATAGGTTTCTATTTGTAAGGGTTGTGTAGCACTCAAAGCTTTGAAGCAAGAGTGTTTGAATGTTCCTTGACTAAAGCTGTGAAGCAGAGTCAAGTTAGTTGTGTACATCACTCAAAGCTGTGAAGCACGAGTGATTGTGTTGCTTGATTAAAAAGCTGTGAAGCTTAATCAAGTGTGTGTTTTTGAAGAGTGTCTTCATCAATTCTTAAGTCAAAAATGGTTTATGTATCACTGCTGTGATTGAGGGGGAGTGAGTAGGAACTCAGGTTTAAGTTGTACTTAGATTAGAATTGCATTGGGTAGGTCTTAAGTGAAGGAGATAAACTGGTTGGTTTATTCCTGAATTAACATCTCTTATAGTGGATTCTCTCCCTGGCTTGGTAGCCCCCAGAGTAGGTGTTGTTGCACACTGAACTGGGTAAACAATTGACTGTGTTCTTTATTGCTTTTGTATTTACTGTCATATAGTAAGTCAGATACGGTGTCATAACATTACACGTGACATTGAGTATCTGCAGCCAGAATTTCAATAATAACAAGGCTAACATCCATTAGAGTAACAAAAATCTTGACAACTCACTACCTTCCATAATGACAAGGCTACCATCCATTGGAGTAACAAAAATCTCGAAAACAGACAACCCTCCATAATCACAAGGCTACCATCCATTGGAGTAACAAAAATCTCTACAACAGCCTACCTTCCATAATGACAAGTCTACCATCCATTAGAGTAACAAAAATCTCGACAACAGACTACCTTCCATAATGATAAAGCTACCATCCAATAGAGTAACAAAAATCTCGACAACAGACTACCTTCTATAATGATAAAGCTACCATCCATTAGAGTAACAAAAATCTGGACAACAGACTACCTTCCATAATGACAAGGCTACCATCCATTGGAGTAAAAAAAATCAACAAGTGACTACCTTCAATAATAACAAGGCTACCATCAATTGGAGTAACAAAATTCTCGACAACAGACTACCTTCCATAATAACAAGGCTACCATCCATTGGTGTAACAAAAATCTCGACAACCGACTACCTTCCAAAATAACAAGGATACCATACATTGTAATAACAAAAATCTCGACAACAGACTACCTTCCATAATGACAAGGCTACCATCAAATGGAGTAACAAAAATATCGATAACAGACTACGTTCCATAATGACAAGGCTACCATCCATTAGAGTAAAAAAATCTCGACAACAGACTATATTCCATAATGACAAACCTACCATCCATTGGAGTAAAAAAAATCTCGACAATAGACTTCCTTCCATAATGACAAGGCTACCATCCATCTGAGTAACAAAAATCTTGACAATAGACTACCTTCCATAATGACAAGGCTACCATCCATTGGAGGAAAAAATATATCAGCAAGAGACTACCTTCAATAATGACAAGGATACCATCCATTGGAGTAACAAAAATCTCGACATCAGACTGCCTTCCATAATGAAAAGGCTACCATCCATTAGAGTAACTAAAATCTTGACAACAGACTACCTTCCATAATGACAAGGCTTCCATCCATTGGAGTAAAAAAATATCAACAAGTGACTACCTTCAATAATGAAAAGGCTACCATCCATTGGAGTAACTAAAATCTCAACAACAGACTACCTTCCATAATGACAAGGCTATCATCCATTGGAGTAAAAAAAATATCGACAACAGACTATGTTCCATAATGACAAGGCTACCATCCATTGGAGTAACAAAAATCTCGACAACTGACTACCTTCCATAATGACAAGGCTACCATACATTGTAATAACAAAAATCTCGACAACAGACTACCTTCCATAATGACAAGGCTACCATCCGTTGGAGTAACAAAATATCGACAACAGACTACGTTCCATAATGACAAGGCTACCATCCATTAGAGTAACAAAAATTTCGACAACAGACTACCTTCCATAATGACAAACATACCATCCATTGGCGTAACAAAAATCTCTACAACAGACTACCTTCCATAATGACAAGGATACCATCCATTTGAGTAACAAAAATATCGACAACAGACTACGTTCGATAATGCCAAGGCTACCATCCATTAGATTAACAAAAATCTCAACAACAAACTACCAATTATAATGACAAGGCTACCATCCATTAGAGTAACAAAAATCTCGACAACAGACTACCTTCCATAATGACAAGGCTACCATTCATTGGAGGAAAAAATATATAAACAAGAGACTACCTTCAATAATGACAAGGATACCATCCATTGGAGTAAGAAAAATATCGACAACAGACTACCTTCCATAATCACAAGGCTACCATCCATTGGAGTAACAAAAATCTCGACAATAGACTACCTTCCATAATTACTAGGCTACCATCCATTGGAGTAACAAAGATATCGACAACAGACCACCTTCCATAATGACAAGGCTACCATACATTGTAGTAACAAAAATCTCGAAAACAAACTACCTTCCATAATAACAAGGCTACCATCCGTTGGAGTAACAAATATATCGACAACAAACTATATTTCATAATGACAAGGCTACCACCCATTAGAGTAACAAAAATCTCGACAACAGACTACCTTCCATAATTACAAGGCTACCATCCATTGGAGTAACAAAAATCTCGACAATTGACTACCTTCCATAATGACAAGGCTACCATCCATTGGAGTAACAAAAATCTCTACAACATCCTACCTTCCATAATGACATGTCTAGCACCCATTAGAGTAACAAAAATCTCGACAATAGACTACCTTCCATAATGACAAAGCTACCATCCATTAGAGTAACAAAAATCTTGACAACAGACTACCTTCCATAATGACAAGGCTACCATCAATTGGAGTAAAAAAAAATCAACAAGTGACTACCTTCAATAATGACAAGGCTACCATCCATTAGAGTAAATAAAATCTCGACAAGAGACTACCTTCCATAATGACAAGGCTACCATCCATTGGAGTAACAAAAATCTCGACAATAGACTACCTTACATAATGACAAGGCTACCATCCATTGGAGTAACAAAAATCTCTACAACAGCCTACCTTCCATAATGACAAGGATACCATCCATTAGAGTAACAAAAATCTCGACAACAGACTACCTTCCATAATGACAAAGCTACCATCCATTAGAGTAACAAAAATCTTGACAACAGACTACCTTCCATAATGACAAGGCTCCCATCCATTGGAGTAAAAAAAAATCAACAAGTGACTACCTTCAATAATGACAAGGCTACCATCCATTAGAGTAAAAAAAATATCAACAAGTGACTACCTTCCATAATGACAAGGCTACCATCCATTTGAGTAACTAAAATCTCAACAACAGACTACCTTCCATAATGACAAGGCTATCATCCATTGGAGTAAAAATAATATCGACAACAGACTATGTTCCATAATCACAAGGCTACCATCCATTGGAGTAACAAAAATCTCGACAACTGACTACCTTCCATAATGACAAGGCTACCATACATTGTATTAACAAAAATCTCGACAATAGACTACCTTCCATAATGACAAGGCTACCATCCGTTGGAGTAACAAAATATCGACAACAGACTACGTTCCATAATGACAAGGCTACCATCCATTAGAGTAACAAAAATCTCGACAACAGACTACCTTCCATAATGACATACCTACCATCCATTGGAGTAACAAAAATCTCTACAACAGACTACATTCCATAATGACAAGGATACCATCCATTTGAGTAACAAAAATATCGACAACAGACTACGTTCGATAATGCCAAGGCTACCATCCATTAAATTAACAAAAATCTCGACAATAAACTACCTTCCATAATGATAAAGCTACCATCCATTAGACTAACAAAAATCTGGACAACAAACTACCTTCCATAATGACAAGGCTACCATCCATTGGAGTAAAAAAAAATCAACAATTGACGACCTTCAATAATGACAAGGCTACCATCAATTGGAGTAACAAAAATCTCGACAACAGACTACCTTCCATAATAACAAGGCTACCATCCATTGGAGTAACAAAAATCTCGACAACAGACTACCTTCCATAATGACAAGGCTCCCATCCATTGGAGTAACAAAAATCTCGACAACATACTACCTTCCAAAAGGACAAGGCTACCATCCATTGGAGTAACAAAAACATCGATAATAGACTACGTTCCATAATGACAAGGCTACCATCCATTAGAGTAAAAAAATCTCGACAACAAACTATCTTCCATAATGACAAACCTACCATCCATTGGAGTAAAAAAAATCTCGACAATAGACTTCCTTCCATAATGACAAGGCTACCATCCATTTGAGTAACAAAAATCTTGACAACAGACTACCTTCCATAATGACAATGCTACCATCCATTGGAGGAAAAAATATATCAACAAGAGACTACCTTTAATAATGACAAGGATACCATCCATTGGAGTAATGAAAATCTCGATAACAGACTACATTCCATAATGAAAAGGCTACCATCCATTGGAGTAAAAAAAATATCAACAAGTGACTACCTTCAATAATGACAAGGCTACCATCCATTGGAGTAACGAAAATCTCGACAATAGACTACCTTCCATAATGACAAGGCTATCATCCATTGGAGTAAAAAAAATATCGACAACAGACTATGTTCCATAATGACAAGGCTACCATCCATTGGAGTAACAAAAATCTCGACAACTGACTACCTTCCATAATGACAAGGCTACCATCCATTAGAGTAACAAAAATCTTGACAACAGACTACCTTCCATAATGACAAGGCTACCATCCATTGGGGTAAAAAAAAATCAACAAGTGATTGCCTTCAATAATGACAAGGCTACCATTCATTAGAGTAACAAAAATCTCGACAACAGACTACCTTCCATAATGACAAGGCTACCATCCATTGGAGTATCAAAAATCTCGACAACAAACTACCTTCCATAATGACAACGCTACCATCCATTGGAGTAACAAAAATCTCTACAACAGCCTACCTTCCATAATGACAAGTCTACCATCCATTAGAGAAACAAAAATATCGATAACAGACTACCTTCCATAATGATAAAGCTACCATCCATTAGAGTAACAAAAATCTGGACAATAGACTACCTGCCATAATGACAAGGCTACCATCCATTGGATTAAAAAAAAATCAACAAGTGACTACCTTAAATAATGACAAGGCTACCATCAATTGGAGTAACAAAAATCTCGACAACAGACTACCTTCCATAATAACAAGGCTACCATCCATTGGAGTAACAAAAATCTCTACAACATCCTACCTTCCATAATGACATGTCTAGCACCCATTAGAGTAACAAAAATCTCGACAATAGACTACCTTCCATAATGACAAAGCTACCATCCATTAGAGTAACAAAAATCTTGACAACAGACTACCTTCCATAATGACAAGGCTACCATCAATTGGAGTAAAAAAAAATCAACAAGTGACTACCTTCAATAATGACAAGGCTACCATCCATTAGAGTAAATAAAATCTCGACAAGAGACTACCTTCCATAATGACAAGGCTACCATCCATTGGAGTAACAAAAATCTCGACAATAGACTACCTTACATAATGACAAGGCTACCATCCATTGGAGTAACAAAAATCTCTACAACAGCCTACCTTCCATAATGACAAGGATACCATCCATTAGAGTAACAAAAATCTCGACAACAGACTACCTTCCATAATGACAAAGCTACCATCCATTAGAGTAACAAAAATCTTGACAACAGACTACCTTCCATAATGACAAGGCTCCCATCCATTGGAGTAACAAAAATCTCGACAACATACTACCTTCCAAAAGGACAAGGCTACCATCCATTGGAGTAACAAAAACATCGATAATAGACTACGTTCCATAATGACAAGGCTACCATCCATTAGAGTAAAAAAATCTCGACAACAAATTATCTTCCATAATGACAAACCTACCATCCATTGGAGTAAAAAAAATCTCGACAATAGACTTCCTTCCATAATGACAAGGCTACCATCCATTTGAGTAACAAAAATCTTGACAACAGACTACCTTCCATAATGACAATGCTACCATCCATTGGAGGAAAAAATATATCAACAAGAGACTACCTTTAATAATGACAAGGATACCATCCATTGGAGTAATGAAAATCTCGATAACAGACTACATTCCATAATGAAAAGGCTACCATCCATTGGAGTAAAAAAAATATCAACAAGTGACTACCTTCAATAATGACAAGGCTACCATCCATTGGAGTAACGAAAATCTCGACAATAGACTACCTTCCATAATGACAAGGCTATCATCCATTGGAGTAAAAAAAATATCGACAACAGACTATGTTCCATAATGACAAGGCTACCATCCATTGGAGTAACAAAAATCTCGACAACTGACTACCTTCCATAATGACAAGGCTACCATCCATTAGAGTAACAAAAATCTTGACAACAGACTACCTTCCATAATGACAAGGCTACCATCCATTGGGGTAAAAAAAAATCAACAAGTGATTGCCTTCAATAATGACAAGGCTACCATTCATTAGAGTAACAAAAATCTCGACAACAGACTACCTTCCATAATGACAAGGCTACCATCCATTGGAGTATCAAAAATCTCGACAACAAACTACCTTCCATAATGACAACGCTACCATCCATTGGAGTAACAAAAATCTCTACAACAGCCTACCTTCCATAATGACAAGTCTACCATCCATTAGAGAAACAAAAATATCGATAACAGACTACCTTCCATAATGATAAAGCTACCATCCATTAGAGTAACAAAAATCTGGACAATAGACTACCTGCCATAATGACAAGGCTACCATCCATTGGATTAAAAAAAAATCAACAAGTGACTACCTTAAATAATGACAAGGCTACCATCAATTGGAGTAACAAAAATCTCGACAACAGACTACCTTCCATAATAACAAGGCTACCATCCATTGGAGTAACAAAAATCTCTACAACATCCTACCTTCCATAATGACATGTCTAGCACCCATTAGAGTAACAAAAATCTCGACAATAGACTACCTTCCATAATGACAAAGCTACCATCCATTAGAGTAACAAAAATCTTGACAACAGACTACCTTCCATAATGACAAGGCTACCATCAATTGGAGTAAAAAAAAATCAACAAGTGACTACCTTCAATAATGACAAGGCTACCATCCATTAGAGTAAATAAAATCTCGACAAGAGACTACCTTCCATAATGACAAGGCTACCATCCATTGGAGTAACAAAAATCTCGACAATAGACTACCTTACATAATGACAAGGCTACCATCCATTGGAGTAACAAAAATCTCTACAACAGCCTACCTTCCATAATGACAAGGATACCATCCATTAGAGTAACAAAAATCTCGACAACAGACTACCTTCCATAATGACAAAGCTACCATCCATTAGAGTAACAAAAATCTTGACAACAGACTACCTTCCATAATGACAAGGCTCCCATCCATTGGAGTAAAAAAAATCAACAAGTGACTACCTTCAATAATGACAAGGCTACCATCCATTAGAGTAAAAAAAATATCAACAAGTGACTACCTTCCATAATGACAAGGCTACCATCCATTTGAGTAACTAAAATCTCAACAACAGACTACCTTCCATAATGACAAGGCTATCATCCATTGGAGTAAAAAAAATATCGACAACAGACTATGTTCCATAATCACAAGGCTACCATCCATTGGAGTACCAAAAATCTCGACAACTGACTACCTTCCATAATGACAAGGCTACCATACATTGTATTAACAAAAATCTCGACAATAGACTACCTTCCATAATGACAAGGCTACCATCCGTTGGAGTAACAAAATATCGACAACAGACTACGTTCCATAATGACAAGGCTACCATCCATTAGAGTAACAAAAATCTCGACAACAGACTACCTTCCATAATGACATACCTACCATCCATTGGAGTAACAAAAATCTCTACAACAGACTACATTCCATAATGACAAGGATACCATCCATTTGAGTAACAAAAATATCGACAACAGACTACGTTCGATAATGCCAAGGCTACCATCCATTAAATTAACAAAAATCTCGACAATACACTACCTTCCATAATGATAAAGCTACCATCCATTAGACTAACAAAAATCTGGACAACAAACTACCTTCCATAATGACAAGGCTACCATCCATTGGAGTAAAAAAAAATCAACAATTGACGACCTTCAATAATGACAAGGCTACCATCAATTGGAGTAACAAAAATCTCGACAACAGACTACCTTCCATAATAACAAGGCTACCATCCATTGGAGTAACAAAAATCTCGACAACAGACTACCTTCCATAATGACAAGGCTCCCATCCATTGGAGTAACAAAAATCTCGACAACATACTACCTTCCAAAAGGACAAGGCTACCATCCATTGGAGTAACAAAAACATCGATAATAGACTACGTTCCATAATGACAAGGCTACCATCCATTAGAGTAAAAAAATCTCGACAACAAACTATCTTCCATAATGACAAACCTACCATCCATTGGAGTAAAAAAAATCTCGACAATAGACTTCCTTCCATAATGACAAGGCTACCATCCATTTGAGTAACAAAAATCTTGACAACAGACTACCTTCCATAATGACAATGCTACCATCCATTGGAGGAAAAAATATATCAACAAGAGACTACCTTTAATAATGACAAGGATACCATCCATTGGAGTAATGAAAATCTCGATAACAGACTACATTCCATAATGAAAAGGCTACCATCCATTGGAGTAAAAAAAAAATCAACAAGTGACTACCTTCAATAATGACAAGGCTACCATCCATTGGAGTAACGAAAATCTCGACAATAGACTACCTTCCATAATGACAAGGCTATCATCCATTGGAGTAAAAAAAATATCGACAACAGACTATGTTCCATAATGACAAGGCTACCATCCATTGGAGTAACAAAAATCTCGACAACTGACTACCTTCCATAATGACAAGGCTACCATCCATTAGAGTAACAAAAATCTTGACAACAGACTACCTTCCATAATGACAAGGCTACCATCCATTGGGGTAAAAAAAAATCAACAAGTGATTGCCTTCAATAATGACAAGGCTACCATTCATTAGAGTAACAAAAATCTCGACAACAGACTACCTTCCATAATGACAAGGCTACCATCCATTGGAGTATCAAAAATCTCGACAACAAACTACCTTCCATAATGACAACGCTACCATCCATTGGAGTAACAAAAATCTCTACAACAGCCTACCTTCCATAATGACAAGTCTACCATCCATTAGAGAAACAAAAATATCGATAACAGACTACCTTCCATAATGATAAAGCTACCATCCATTAGAGTAACAAAAATCTGGACAATAGACTACCTGCAATAATGACAAGGCTACCATCCATTGGATTAAAAAAAAATCAACAAGTGACTACCTTAAATAATGACAAGGCTACCATCAATTGGAGTAACAAAAATCTCGACAACAGACTACCTTCCATAATAACAAGGCTACCATCCATTGGAGTAACAAAAATCTCGACAACCGACTACCTTCCAAAATAACAAGGATACCATACATTGTAATAACAAAAATCTCGACAACATACTACCTTACATAACGACAAGGCTACCATCCATTGGAGTAACAAAGATATCGATAACAGACTACATTCCATAATGACAAGGCTACCATCCATTAGAGTAAAAAAATCTCGACAATAGACTATCTTCCATAATGTCAAACCTACCATCCATTAGAGTAAAAAAAATCTCGACAATAGACTTCCTTCCATAATGACAAGGCTACCATCCATTTGAGTAACAAAAATCTTGACAACAGACTATCTTCCATATTGACAAGGCTACCATCCATTAGAGGAAAAAATATATCAACAAGAGACTACCTTCAATAATGACAAGGATACCATCCATTGGAGTAACAAAAATCTCGACAATAGACTGCCTTCCATAATAATAAGGCTACCATCCATTGGAGTAACAAAAATCTCGACAACAGACTACCTTCCATAATGAAAAGGCTACCATCCATTAGAGTAACTAAAATCTTTACAACAAACTACCTTCAATAATGACAAGGCTACCATCCATTGGAGTAAAAAAAATATCAACAAGTGACTACCTTCAATAATGACAAGGCTACCATCCATTGGAGTAACGAAAATCTCGACAATAGACTACCTTCCAAAATGACAAGGCTATCATCCATTGGAGTAAAAAAAATATCGACATCCAACTATGTTCCATAATGACAAGGCTACCATCCATTGGAGTAACAAAAATCTCTACAACAACCTACCTTCCATAATGACAAGGCTACCATCCATTAGAGGAACAAAAATCTCGACAATAGACTACCTTCCATAATGACAAGACTACCATCCATTAGAGTAACAAAAATCTTGACAACAGACTACCTTCCATAATGACAAGGCTACCATCCATTGGAGTAAAAAAAATCAACAAGTGATTGCCTTCAATAATGACAAGGCTTCCATCCATTTGAGTAACAAAAATCTCGACAACAGACTACCTTCCATAATGACAAGGCTACCATCCATTGGAGTATCAAAAATCTCGACAACAAACTAACTTCCATAATGACAACGCTACGATCCATTGGAGTAACAAAAATCTCTGCAACAGCCTACCTTCCATAATGACAAGTCTACCATACATTAGAGAAACAAAAATATCGATAACAGACTACCTTCCATAATGATAAAGCTACCATCCATTAGAGTAACAAAAATCTGGACAATAGACTACCTTCCAAAATGACAAGGCTACAATCCATTGGAGTAAAAAAAAATCAACAAGTGACTACCTTAAATAATGACAAGGCTACCATCAATTGGAGTACCAAAAATCTCGACAACAGACTACCTTCCATAATAACAAGGCTACCATCCATTGGAGTAACAAAAATCTCGACAACCGACTACCTTCTAAAATAACAAGGATACCATACATTGTAATAACAAAAATCTCGACAACATACTACCTTCCATAACGACAAGGCTACCATCCATTGGAGTAACAAAGATATCGATAATAGACTACGTTCCATAATGACAAGGCTACCATCCATTAGATTAAAAAAATCTCGACAACAGACTATCTTCCATAGTGTCAAACCTACCATCCATTAGAGTAAAAAAAATCTCGACAATAGACTTCCTTCCATAATGACAAGGCTACCATCCATTTGAGTAACAAAAATCTTGACAATAGACCACCTTCCGTATTAACAAGGCTACCATCCATTGGAGGAAAAAATATATCAACAAGAGACTAACTTCAATAATGACAAGGATACCATCCATTGGAGTAACAAAAATCTCGACAACAGACTGCCTTCCATAATAATAAGGCTACCATCCATTGGAGTAACAAAAATCTCGACAACAGACTACCTTCCATAATGAAAAGGCTACCATCCATTAGAGTAACTAAAATCTTGACAACAAACTACCTTCCATAATGACAAGGCTACCATCCATTGGAGTAAAAAAAATATCAACAAGTGACTACCTTCAATAATGACAAGGCTACCATCCATTGGAGTAACGAAAATCTCGACAATAGACTACCTTCCATAATGACAAGGCTATCATCCATTGGAGTAAAAAAAATATCGACAACAGACTATGTTCCATAATGACAAGGCTACCATCCATTGGAGTAACAAAAATCTCGACAACTGACTACCTTCCATAATGACAAGGCTACCATATATTAGAGTAACAAAAATCTTGACAACTGACTACCTTCCATAATGACAAGGCTACCATCCATTGGGGTAAAAAAAATCAACAAGTGATTGCCTTCAATAATGACAAGGCTACCATCCATTAGAGTAACAAAAATCTCGACAACAGACTACCTTCCATAATGACAAGGCTACCATCCATTGGAGTATCAAAAATCTCGACAACAAACTACCTTCCATAATGACAACGCTACCATCCATTGGAGTAACAAAAATCTCTACAACAACCTACCTTCCATAATGACAAGTCTACCATCCATTAGAGAAACAAAAATATCGATAACAGACTACCTTCCATAATGATAAAGCTACCATCAATTAGAGTAACAAAAATCTGGACAATAGACTACCTGCCATAATGACAAGGCTACCATCCATTGGATTAAAAAAAAATCAACAAGTGACTACCTTAAATAATGACAAGGCTACCATCAATTGGAGTAACAAAAATCTCGACAACAGACTACCTTCCATAATAACAAGGCTACCATCCATTGGAGTAACAAAAATCTCGACAACCGACTACCTTCCAAAATAACAAGGATACCATACATTGTAATAACAAAAATCTCGACAACATACTACCTTACATAACGACAAGGCTACCATCCATTGGAGTAACAAAGATATCGATAACAGACTACATTCCATAATGACAAGGCTACCATCCATTAGAGTAAAAAAATCTCGACAACAGACTATCTTCCATAATGTCAAACCTACCATCCATTAGAGTAAAAAAAATCTCGACAATAGACTTCCTTCCATAATGACAAGGCTACCATCCATTTGAGTAACAAAAATCTTGACAACAGACTATCTTCCATATTGACAAGGCTACCATCCATTAGAGGAAAAAATATATCAACAAGAGACTACCTTCAATAATGACAAGGATACCATCCATTGGAGTAACAAAAATCTCGACAACAGACTGCCTTCCATAATAATAAGGCTACCATCCATTGGAGTAACAAAAATCTCGACAACAGACTACCTTCCATAATGAAAAGGCTACCATCCATTAGAGTAACTAAAATCTTGACAACAAACTACCTTCCATAATGACAAGGCTACCATCCATTGGAGTAAAAAAAATATCAACAAGTGACTACCTTCAATAATGACAAGGCTACCATCCATTGGAGTAACGAAAATCTCGACAATAGACTACCTTCCAAAATGACAAGGCCATCATCCATTGGAGTAAAAAAAATATCGACAACAAACTATGTTCCATAATGACAAGGCTACCATCCATTGGAGTAACAAAAATCTCTACAACAGCCTACCTTCCATAATGACAAGGCTACCATCCATTAGAGTAACAAAAATCTTGACAACAGACTACCTTCCATAATGACAAGGCTACCATCCATTGGAGTAAATAAAATCAACAAGTGATTGCCTTCAATAATGACAAGGCTTCCATCCATTTGAGTAACAAAAATCTCGACAACAGACTACCTTCCATAATGACAAGGCTACCATCCATTGGAGTATCAAAAATCTCGACAACAAACGAACTTCCATAATGACAACGCTACCATCCATTGGAGTAACAAAAATCTCTGCAACAGCCTACCTTCCATAATGACAAGTCTACCATCCATTAGAGAAACAAAAATATCGATAACAGACTACCTTCCATAATGATAAAGCTACCATCCATTAGAGTAACAAAAATCTGGACAATAGACAACCTTCCAAAATGACAAGGCTACAATCCATTGGAGTAAAAAAAAATCAACAAGTGACTACCTTAAATAATGACAAGGCTACCATCAATTGGAGTACCAAAAATCTCGACAACAGACTACCTTCCATAATAACAAGGCTACCATCCATTGGAGTAACAAAAATCTCGACAACCGACTACCTTCCAAAATAACAAGGATACCATACATTGTAATAACAAAAATCTTGACAACATACTACCTTCCATAACGACAAGGCTACCATCCATTGGAGTAACAAAGATATCGATAATAGACTACGTTCCATAATGACAAGGCTACCATCCATTAGATTAAAAAAATCTCGACAACAGACTATCTTCCATAGTGTCAAACCTACCATCCATTAGAGTAAAAAAAATCTCGACAATAGACTTCCTTCCATAATGACAAGGCTACCATCCACTTGAGTAACAAAAATCTTGACAATAGACCACCTTCCGTATTAACAAGGCTACCATCCATTGGAGGAAAAAATATATCAACAAGAGACTAACTTCAATAATGACAAGGATACCATCCATTGGAGTAACAAAAATCTCGACAACAGACTGCCTTCCATAATAATAAGGCTACCATCCATTGGAGTAACAAAAATCTCGACAACAGACTACCTTCCATAATGAAAAGGCTACCATCCATTAGAGTAACTAAAATCTTGACAACAAACTACCTTCCATAATGACAAGGCTACCATCCATTGGAGTAAAAAAAATATCAACAAGTGACTACCTTCAATAATGACAAGGCTACCATCCATTGGAGTAACGAAAATCTCGACAATAGACTACCTTCCATAATGACAAGGCTATCATCCATTGGAGTAAAAAAAATATCGACAACAGACTATGTTCCATAATGACAAGGCTACCATCCATTGGAGTAACAAAAATCTCGACAACTGACTACCTTCCATAATGACAAGGCTACCATATATTAGAGTAACAAAAATCTTGACAACAGACTACCTTCCATAATGACAAGGCTACCATCCATTGGGGTAAAAAAAAATCAACAAGTGATTGCCTTCAATAATGACAAGGCTACCATCCATTAGAGTAACAAAAATCTCGACAACAGACTACCTTCCATAATGACAAGGCTACCATCCATTGGAGTATCAAAAATCTCGACAACAAACTACCTTCCATAATGACAACGCTACCATCCATTGGAGTAACAAAAATCTCTACAACAGCCTACCTTCCATAATGACAAGTCTACCATCCATTAGAGAAACAAAAATATCGATAACAGACTACCTTCCATAATGATAAAGCTACCATCCATTAGAGTAACAAAAATCTGGACAATAGACTACCTGCCATAATGACAAGGCTACCATCCATTGGATTAAAAAAAAATCAACAAGTGACTACCTTAAATAATGACAAGGCTACCATCAATTGGAGTAACAAAAATCTCGACAACAGACTACCTTCCATAATAACAAGGCTACCATCCATTGGAGTAACAAAAATCTCGACAACCGACTACCTTCCAAAATAACAAGGATACCATACATTGTAATAACAAAAATCTCGACAACATACTACCTTACATAACGACAAGGCTACCATCCATTGGAGTAACAAAGATATCGATAATAGACTACGTTCCATAATGATAAGGCTACCATCCATTAGATTAAAAAAATCTCGACAACAGACTATCTTCCATAGTGTCAAACCTACCATCCATTAGAGTAAAAAAAATCTCGACAATAGACTTCCTTCCATAATGACAAGGCTACCATCCATTTGAGTAACAAAAATCTTGACAATAGACCACCTTCCATATTAACAAGGCTACCATCCATTGGAGGAAAAAATATATCAACAAGAGACTAACTTCAATAATGACAAGGATACCATCCATTGGAGTAACAAAAATCTCGACAACAGACTGCCTTCCATAATAATAAGGCTACCATCTATTGGAGTAACACTAATCTCGACAACAGACTACCTTCCATAATGAAAAGGCTACCATCCATTAGAGTAACTAAAATCTTGACAACAAACTACCTTCCATAATGACAAGGCTACCATCCATTGGAGTAAAAAAAATATCAACAAGTGACTACCTTCAATAATGACAAGGCTACCATCCATTGGAGTAACGAAAATCTCGACAATAGACTACCTTCCAAAATGACAAGGCTATCATCCATTGGAGTAAAAAAAATATCGACAACAAACTATGTTCCATAATGACAAGGCTACCATCCATTGGAGTAACAAAAATCTCTACAACAGCCTACCTTCCATAATGACAAGGCTACCATCCATTAGAGGAACAAAAATCTCGACAATAGACTACCTTCCATAATGACAAGGCTACCATCCATTAGAGTAACAAAAATCTTGACAACAGACTACCTTCCATACTGACAAGGCTACCATCCATTGGAGTAAAAAAAATCAACAAGTGATTGCCTTCAATAATGACAAGGCTTCCATCCATTTGAGTAACAAAAATCTCGACAACAGACTACGTTCCATAATGACAAGGCTACCATCCATTGGAGTATCAAAAATCTCAACAACAAACTAACTTCCATAATGACAACGCTACCATCCATCGGAGTAACAAAAATCTCTGCAACAGCCTACCTTCCATAATGACAAGTCTACCATCCATTAGAGAAACAAAAATATCGATAACAGACTACCTTCCATAATGATAAAGCTACCATCCATTAGAGTAACAAAAATCTGGACAATAGACTACCTTCCATAATGACAAGGCTACAATCCATTGGAGTAAAAAAAAATCAACAAGTGACTACCTTAAATAATGACAAGGCTACCATCAATTGGAGTAACAAAAATCTCGACAACAGACTACCTTCCATAATAACAAGGCTACCATCCATTGGAGTAACAAAAATCTCGACAACCGACTACCTTCCAAAATAACAAGGATACCATACATTGTAATAACAAAAATCTCGACAACATACTACCTTCCATAACGACAAGGCTACCATCCATTGGAGTAACAAAGATATCGATAACAGACTACGTTCCATAATGACAAGGCTACCATCCATTAGATTAAAAAAATCTCGACAACAGACTATCTTCCATAGTGTCAAACCTACCATCCATTAGAGTAAAAAAAATCTCGACAATAGACTTCCTTGCATAACGACAAGGCTACCATCCATTTGAGTAACAAAAATCTTGACAATAGACCACCTTCCGTATTAACAAGGATACCATCCATTGGATGAAAAAATATATCAACAAGAGACTACCTTCAATAATGACAAGGATACCATCCATTGGAGTAACAAAAATCTCGACAACAGACTGCCTTCCATAATAATAAGGCTACCATCCATTGGAGTAACAAAAATCTCGACAACAGACTACCTTCCATAATGAAAAGGCTACCATCCATTAGAGTAACTAAAATCTTGACAACAAACTACCTTCCATAATGACAAGGCTACCATCCATTGGAGTAAAAAAAATATCAACAAGTGACTACCTTCAATAATGACAAGGCTACCATCCATTGGAGTAACGAAAATCTCGAAAATAGACTACTTTCCAAAATGACAAGGCTATCATCCATTGGAGTAAAAAAAATATCGACAACAAACTATGTTCCATAATGACAAGGCTACCATCCATTGGAGTAACAAAAATCTCTACAACAGCCTACCTTCCATAATGACAAGGCTACCATCCATTAGAGGAACAAAAATCTCGACAATAGACTACCTTCCATAATGACAAGGGTACCATCCATTGGAAGAAAAAATATATCAACAAGAGACTACCTTCAATAATGACAAGGCTACCATCCATTGGAGTAACAAAAATCTCTACAACAGCCTACCTTCCATAATGACAAGTCTACCATCCACTAGAGAAACAAAAATCTCGACAACAGACTACCTTCCATAATGATAAAGCTACCATCCGTTAGAGTAACAAAAATCTCGACAACAGACTACCTTCCATAATGATAAAGCTACCATCCATTAGAGTAACAAAAATATGGACAACAGACTACCTTCCATAATGACAAGGCTACCATCCATTGGAGTAAAAAAATCAACAAATGACTACCTTCAATAATGACAAGGCTAGCATCAATTGGAGTAACAAAAATATCGACAACAGACTACCTTCCATAATAACAAGGCTACCATCCATTGGAGTAACAAAAATCTCGACAACCGACTACCTTCCAAAATAACAAGGATACCATACATTGTAATAACAAAAATCTCGACAACATACTACCTTCCATAATGACAAGGCTACCATCCATTGGAGTAACAAAAATATCAATAACAGACTACGTTCCATAATGACAAGGCTACTATCCATTAGAGTAAAAAAATCTCGACAACAGACTATCTTCCATAATGACAAACCCACCATCCATTGGAGTAAAAAAAATCTCGACAATAGACTTCCTTCCATAATGACAAGGCTACCATCCATTTGAGTAACAAAAATCATGACATTAGACTACCTTCCATATTGACAAGGCTACCATCCATTGGAGGAAAAAATATATCAACAACAGACTACCTTGAATAATGACAAGGATAACATCCATTGGAGTAACAAAAATCTCGACAACAGACTTCCTTCCATAATAATAAGGCTACCATCCATTGGAGTAACAAAAATCTCGACAACAGACTACCTTCCATAATGAAAAGGCTACAATCCATTAGAGTAACTAAAATCTTGACAACAAACTACCTTCCATAATGACAAGGCTACCATCCATTGGAGTAAAAAAAATATCAACAAGTGACTACCTTCAATAATGACAATGCTACCATCCATTGGAGTAACCAAAATCTCGACAATAGACTACCTTCCATAATGACAAGGCTATCATCCATTGGAGTAAAAAAAATATCGACAACAGACTATGTTCCATAATGACAAGGCTACCATCCATTGGAGTATCAAAAATCTCGACAACTGACTACCTTCCATAATGACAAGGCTACCATACATTGTAATAACAAAAATCTCGACAACAGACTACCTTCCATAATTACAAGGCTACCATCCGTTGGAGTAACAAAATATCGACAATAGACTACGTTCCATAATGACAAGGCTACCATCCATTAGAGTAACAAAAATCTCGAGAACATACTACCTTCCATAATGAAAAACCTACCTTGCATTGGAGTAACAAAAATCTCTACAACAGAGTACCTTCCATAATGACAAGGATACCATCCATTTGAGTAACAAAAATATCGACAACAGACTACGTTCGATAATGCCAAGGCTACCATCCATTAGATTAACAAAAATCTCGACAACAAACTACCTTTCATAATGACAAGGCTACCATCCATTAGAGTAACAAAAATCTCGACAACAGACAACCTTCCATAATGACAAGGCTACCATCCATTGGAGGAAAAAATATATAAACAAGAGACTACCTTCAATAATGACAAGGATACCATCCATTGGAGTAACAAAAATATCAACAACAGACTACCTTCCATAATCACAAGGCTACCATCCATTGGAGTAACAAAAATCTCGACAACAGACTACCTTCCATAATGACTAGGCTACAATCCATTGGAGTAAGAAAGATATCGACAACAGACCACCTTCCATAATGACAAGGCTACCATACATTGTAGTAAGAAAAATCTCGAAAGCAAACAACCTTCCATAATAACAAGGCTACTATCCATTGGAGTAACAAATATTCGACAACAGACTAAGTTCCATAATGACAAGGCTACCATCCATTAGAGTAACAAAAATCTCGACAACAAACTACCTTCCATAATGACAAGGCTACCATCCATTGGAGTAACAAAAATCTCGACAACAGACTACCTTCCATAATGACAAGGCTACCATCAATTGGAGTAACAAAAATCTCTACAACAGCCTACCTTACATAATGACAAGTCAACCATCCATTAGAGTAACAAAAATCTCGACAACAGACTACCTTCCATAATGACAAGGCTACCATCCCTTGGAGTAAAAAAAAATCAACAAGTGACTACCTTCAAAAATGACAAGGCTATCATCCATTGGAGTAACAAAAATCTCGACAACACACTACCTTCCATAATGACAAGGCTACCATACATTAGAGTAACAAAAATCTCGACAGCAGACTACCTTCCAAAATTACAAGGCTACCATAGATTGTAATAACAAAAATCTCGACAACAGACTACCTTCCATAATGACAAGGCTACCATCCATTTGAGTAACAAAAATATCGACAACAGACTACGTACGATAATGCCAAGGCTACCATCCATTAGATTAACAAAAATCTCGACAACAAACTGCCTTCCATAATGACAAGGCTACCATCCATTAGAGGAACAAAAATCTCGACAATAGACTACCTTCCATAATGAAAAGGCTACCAATCATTGGAGGAAAAAATATATCAACAAGAGACTACCTTCAATAATGACAAGGATACCATCCGTTGGATTAACAAAAATCTCGATAACAGACTACCTTCCATAATAACAAGGCTACCATCCATTGGAGTAACAAAAATATCGAAAACAGACTACCTTCCATAATGACTAGGCTACCATCCATTGGAGTAACAAAGATATCGACAACATACCACCTTCCATAATGACAAGGCTACCATCATTGTAGTAACAAAAATCTCGACAACAGACTACGTTCCCTAATAACAAGGCTACCATCCGGTGGAGTAACAAAAATATCGACAACAGACTACGTTCCAAAATGACAAGGCTACCATCCATTAGAGTAACAAAAATCTCGACAACATACTACCTTCCATAATGACAAGGCTACCATCCATTGGAGTAACAAAAATTTCGACAACATACTACCTTCCATAATGACAAGGCTACCATCCATTAGAGTAACAAAAATCTTGACCACAGACTACCTTCAATAAAGACAAGGCTACCATCCATTGGAGTAATAAAAATATCAACAAGTGAAAACCTTCAATAATGACAAGGCTACCATCCATTGTAGTAACAAAAATCTCGACAACAAACTACCTTCAATAATAACAAGGCTATCATCCATTAGAGTAACAAAAATCTCGACAACAGACTACCTTCCATAATGACAAGGCTACCATCCATTGGAGTAACAAAGATATTGACAACAGAGTACCTTCCATAATGACAAGGCTACCATCCATTGTAGTAAAAATTATCTCGGCAACAGACCACCTTCCATAATGACTAGGCTACCATCTATTGGAGTAAGAAAGATATCGACAACATACCACCTTCCATAATGACAAGGCTACCATCCATTGGAGTAACATAAATCTCGACAACAGACTACCTTCCCAAATAACATGGCTACCATACATTGTAATAACAAAAATCTCGACCACAGACCACCTTCCATAATGACAAGGCTACCATACATTGTAGTAACAAAAATCTCGACAACAGACTACCTTCCATAATAACAAGGCTACCATCCGTTGGAGTAACAAATATATCGACAATAGACTACGTTCCATAATGACAAGGCTACCATCCATTAGAGTAACAAAAATCTCGGCAACAGACTATCTTCCATAATGAAAAGGCTAACATCCATTGGAGTAACAAAAATCTTGACAACAGACTACATTCCATAATGACAATGCTACTATCCATTGGAGTAACCAAAATCTCTACAACAGACTACCTTTAATAATGACAAGTCCACCATCCATTAGAGTAACAAATATCTCGACAATAGACTACCTTCCATAATAACAAAGCTACCATCCATTAGAGTAACAAAAATCTCTACTACAGATTACCTTCTATAATGACAAGGCTAGCATCCAATAGAGTAACAAAAATCTTGACAACAAACTACCTTCCATAATGACAAGGCTACCATCCATTGTAGTAAAAAAAAATCAATAAGTGACTACCTTCAATAATGACAAGGCTACCATCAATTGGAGTAACAAAAATCTCGACAACAGACTAACTTCCATAATAACAAGGCTATCATCCATTGGAGTAACAAAAATCTCGACAACATACTACCTTCCATAATGACAAGGCTACCATACATTGGAGTAACAAAAATCTCGACAACAGACTACCTTCCAAAATAACAAGGCTACCATCCATTGTAGCAACAAAAATATCGACAACAGACTACTTTCAATAATAACAAGGCTATCATCCATTAGAGTAACAAAAATCTCGACAACAGACTACCTTCCATAATGACTAGGCTACCATCCATTAGAGTAACAAAAATCTCGACAACAGACTACGTTCCATAATGACAAGGCTACCATCCATTAGAGTAACAAAAATCTCAACAATAGACTACCTTTCATAATGACAAGGCTACCATCCATTTGAGTAACAAAAATATCGACAACAGACTACGTACAATAATGCCAAGGCTACCATCCATTAGATTAACAAAAATATCGACAACAAACTACCTTCCAATGACAAGGATACCATCCATTAGGGTAACAAAAATCTCGACAATAGACTACCTTCCATAATGACAAGGCTACGATCCATTGGAGGAAAAAATATATCAACAAGAGACTACCTTCAATAATGACAAGGATACCATTCATTGGATTAACAAAAATCTCGATAACAGACTACCTTCCATAATAACAAGGCTACCATCCATTGGAGTAACAAAAATCTCGACAACAGACTACATGCCATAATGACTAGGCTACCATCCATTGGAGTTACAAAGATATCGACAACATACCACCTTCCATAATGACAAGGGTACCATCATTGTAGTAACAAAAATCGCGACAACAGACCACCTTCCCTAATAACAAGGCTACCATCCATTGGAGTAACAAAAATATCGACAACAGACTACGTTCCATAATGACAAGGCTACCATCCATTAGAGTAACAAAAATCTCGACAACAGACTACCTTTAATAATGATAAGGCTACCATCCATTGTAGCAACAAAAATATCGACAACAGACTACTTTCAATAATAACAAGGCTATCATCCATTAGAGTAACAAAAATCTCGACAACAGACTACCTTCCATAATGACTAGGCTACCATCCATTGGAGTATCAAAGATATCAACAACAGACCACCTTCCATAATGACAAGGCTACCATACATTATAGTAACAAAAATCTCGACACCAAACTACCTTCCATAATGACAAGACTACCATCCGTTGGAGTAACAAAAATATCGACAACAGACTACGTTCCATAATGACAAGGTTACCATGCATTAGAGTAACAAAAATCTCGACAATAGACTACCTTTCATAACGACAAGGCTACCATCCATTAGTGTAACAAAAATCTCGACAATAGACTACCTTTCATAATGACATGGCTACCATCCATTGGAGTAACAAAAATTTCGACAACATACTACCTTCCAAAATAAAAAGGCTACCATACATTGTAATAACAAAAATCTCGACAACAGACTACCTTCCATAATAACAAGGCTACCATCAGTTGGAGTAACAAAAATATCGACAACAGACTACGTTCCATAATGACAAGGCTACCATCCATTAGAGTAACAAAAATCTCGACAACAGACTACCTTCCATAATGACAAGGCTACCATACATTGTAGTAACAAAAATCTCGACAACAGACTACCTTCCATAATAACAAGGCTACCATCCGTTGGAGTAACAAAAATATCGACAACAGACTACGTTCCATAATGACAAGGCTAACATCCGTTAGATTAACAAAACTATCGACAACAGACTATGTTCCATAATGACAAGGATACCATCCATTGGAGTAACAAAAATCTCAACAACAGACTACCTTCCATAATGACATGGCTACCATCCATTGGAAGAAAAAATATATCAACAAGAGACTACCTTCAATAATGACAAGGATACCATCCATTGGATTAACAAAAATATCGATAACAGACTACCTTCCATAATAACAAGGCTACCATCCATCGGAGTAACAAAAATCTCGACAACAGACTACCTGCCCTAATGACTAGGCTACCATCCATTGTAATAACAAAAATCTCGACCACATACCACCTTCCATAATGACAAGGCAACCATACATTGTAGTAACAAAAATATCGACAACAAACTACCTTCCATAATGACAAGGCTACCATACATTGTAGTAACAAAAATCTCGACAACTGACTACCTTCCATAATAACAAGGCTACCATCCGTTGGAGTAACAAAAATATCGACAACAGACTACGTACGATAATGCCAAGGCTACCATCCATTAGATTAACAAAAATCTCGACAACAAACTACCTTTCATAATGACAAGGCTACAATCCATTAGGGTAACAAAAATATCGACAATTGACTACCTTCCATAATGACAAGGCTACCATACATTGTAATAACAAAAATCTAGACCACAGACCACCTTCCATAGTGACAAGGCTACCATACATTGTAATAACAAAAATCTCGACCACAGACCACCTTCCATAATGACAAGGCTACCATACATTATAGTAACAAAAATCTCGACAACAGACTACCTTCCATAATGACAAGGCTACCATACATTGTAGTAACAAAAATCTCGACAACAGACTACCTTCCATAATAACAAGGCTACCATCCGTTCGAGTAACAAAAATATCACCAACAGACTACGTACGATAATGCCAAGGCTACCATCCATTAGATTAACAAAAATCTCGACAACAAACTACCTTTCATAATGACAAGGCTACCATCCATTAGAGTAACAAAAATCTCGACAATAGACTACCTTCCATAATGACAAGGCTACCATCCATTGGAGGAAAAAATATATCAACAAGAGACTACCTTCAATAATGACAAGGATACCATCCATTGGATTAACAAAAATCTCGACAACAGACTACCTTCCATAATGACAAGGCTACCATTCATTGGAGTAACAAAAATTTCGACAACAAACTACCTTCCATAATGACAAGGCTACCATCCGTTGGAGTAACAAAAATATCGACAACAGACTACATTCCATAATGACAAGGTTACCATGCATTAGAGTAACAAAAATCTCGACAACAGACTACCTTTCATAATGGCAAGGCTACCATCCATTGTAGTAACAAATATCTAGACAACAGACTACCTTCCATAATGACTAGGCTACCATCCATTGGAGTAAGAAAGATATCGACAACAGACCACCTTCCATAATGACAAGGCTACCATCCATTGGAGTAACAAAAATCTCGACAACAGACTACCTTCCAAAATAACAAGGCTACCATACATTGTAATAACAAAAATCTCGACAACAAACCACCTTCCATAATGACAAGGCTACCATACATTGTAGTAACAAAAATCTCGACAACAAACTACCTTCCATAATAACAAGGCTACCATCCGTTGGAGTAACAAATATATCGACAACAGACTACGTTCCATAATGAAAAGGCTACCATCCATTAGAGTAACAAAAATATCGACAACAGACTACCTTCCATAATGAAAAGGCTACCATCCATTAGAGTAACAAAAATATCGACAACAGACTACCTTCCATAATTACAAATCTACCATCCATTGGAGTAACAAAAATCTCTATAACAGACTACCTTCCATAATGACAAGGCTACAATCCATTTGAGTAACAAAAATATAGACAACAGACAACGTTCGATAATTCCAAGGATACCATCCATTAGATTAACAAAAATCTCGACAACAAACTACCTTCCATAATGACAAGGTTACCATCCATTAAAGTAACAAAAATCTTGACAATAGACTACCTTCAATAATGACAAGGCTACCATCCATTGGAGGAAAAAATATATCAACAAGAGACTACCTTCAATAACGACAAGGACCATCCATTAGAGTAACAAAAATCTTGACAGCAGACTACCTTCCATAATGACAAGGCTACCATCCATTGTAGTAACAAATATCTAGACAACAGACTACCTTCCATAATGACTAGGCTACCATCCATTGGAGTAAGAAAGATATCGACAATAGACCACCTTCCATAATGACAAGGCTACCATCCATTGGAGTAACAAAAATCTCGACAACAAACTACCTTCCAAAATAACAAGGCTACCATACATTGTAATAACAAAAATCTCGACAACAGACCACCTTCCATAATGACAAGGCTACCATACATTGTAGTAACAAAAATCTCGACAACAAACTACCTTCCATAATAACAAGGCTACCATCCGTTGGAGTAACAAATATATCGACAACAGACTACGTTCCATAATGACAAGGCTACCATCTATTAGAGTAACAAAAATATCGAAAACAGACTACCTTCCATAATGAAAAGGCTACCATCCATTAGAGTAACAAAAATATCGATAACAGACTACCTTCCATAATTACAAATCTACCATCCATTGGAGTAACAAAAATCTCTACAACAGACTACCTTCCATAATGACAAGGCTACAATCCATTTGAGTAACAAAAATATAGACAACAGACAACGTTCGATAATTCCAAGGATACCATCCATTAGATTAACAAAAATCTCGACAACAAACTACCTTCCATAATGACAAGGTTACCATCCATTAAAGTAACAAAAATCTTGACAATAGACTACCTTCAATAATGACATGGCTACCATCCATTGGAGTAACAAAGATATTGACAACAGAGTACCTTCCATAATGACAAGGCTACCATCCATTGTAGTAAAAATTATCTCGGCAACAGACCACCTTCCATAATGACTAGGCTACCATCTATTGGAGTAAGAAAGATATCGACAACATACCACCTTCCATAATGACAAGGCTACCATCCATTGGAGTAACATAAATCTCGACAACAGACTACCTTCCCAAATAACATGGCTACCATACGTTGTAATAACAAAAATCTCGACCACAGACCACCTTCCATAATGACAAGGCTACCATACATTGTAGTAACAAAAATCTCGACAACAGACTACCTTCCATAATAACAAGGCTACCATGCGTTGGAGTAACAAATATATCGACAATAGACTACGTTCCATAATGACAAGGCTACCATCCATTAGAGTAACAAAAATCTCGACAACAGACTATCTTCCATAATGAAAAGGCTAACATCCATTGGAGTAACAAAAATCTTGACAACAGACTACATTCCATAATGACAATGCTACTATCCATTGGAGTAACCAAAATCTCTACAACAGACTACCTTTAATAATGACAAGTCCACCATCCATTAGAGTAACAAATATCTCGACAATAGACTACCTTCCATAATAACAAAGCTACCATCCATTAGAGTAACAAAAATCTCTACTACAGATTACCTTCTATAATGACAAGGCTAGCATCCAATAGAGTAACAAAAATCTTGACAACAAACTACCTTCCATAATGACATGGCTACCATCCATTGTAGTAAAAAAAATATCAATAAGTGACTACCTTCAATAATGACAAGGCTACCATCAATTGGAGTAACAAAAATCTCGACAACAGACTAACTTCCATAATAACAAGGCTATCATCCATTGGAGTAACAAAAATCTCGACAACATACTACCTTCCATAATGACAAGGCTACCATACATTGGAGTAACAAAAATCTCGACAACAGACTACCTTCCAAAATAACAAGGCTACCATACATTGTAATAACAAAAATCGCGACAATAGACTACCTTCCATAATGACAAGGCTACCATCCGTTGGAGTAACAAAAATATCGACAACAGACTACGTTCCATAATGACAAGGCTACCATCCATTAGAGTAACAAAAATCTCGACAACAGACTACCTTCCATAATGACAAACCTAATATCCATTAGAGTAACAAAAATCTCAACAATAGACTACCTTTCATAATGACAAGGCTACCATCCATTTGAGTAACAAAAATATCGACAACAGACTACGTACAATAATGCCAAGGCTACCATCCATTAGATTAACAAAAATATCGACAACAAACTACCTTCCAATGACAAGGATACCATCCATTAGGGTAACAAAAATCTCGACAATAGACTACCTTCCATAATGACAAGGCTACGATCCATTGGAGGAAAAAATATATCAACAAGAGACTACCTTCAATAATGACAAGGATACCATTCATTGGATTAACAAAAATCTCGATAACAGACTACCTTCCATAATAACAAGGCTACCATCCATTGGAGTAACAAAAATCTCGACAACAGACTACATGCCATAATGACTAGGCTACCATCCATTGGAGTCACAAAGATATTGACAACATACCACCTTCCATAATGAGAAGGGTACCATCATTGTAGTAACAAAAATCGCGACAACAGACCACCTTCCCTAATAACAAGGCTACCATCCATTGGAGTAACAAAAATATCGACAACAGACTACGTTCCATAATGACAAGGCTACCATCCATTAGAGTAACAAAAATCTCGACAACAGACTACCTTCTATAATGACAAGGCTACCATCCATTGGAGTAACAAAAATTTTGACAACATACTACCTTCCATAATGACAAGCCTACCATCCATTAGAGTAACAAAAATCATGACCACAGACTACCTTCCATAATGACAAGGCTACCATCCATTGGAGTAAAAAAAATATCAACAAGTGAAAACCTTTAATAATGATAAGGCTACCATCCATTGTAGCAACAAAAATATCGACAACAGACTACTTTCAATAATAACAAGGCTATCATCCATTAGAGTAACAAAAATCTCGACAATAGACTACCTTCCATAATGACTAGGCTACCATCCATTGGAGTATCAAAGATATCAACAACAGACCACCTTCCATAATGACAAGGCTACCATACATTATAGTAACAAAAATCTCGACACCAAACTACCTTCCATAATGACAAGACTACCATCCGTTGGAGTAACAAATATATCGACAACAGACTACGTTCCATAATGACAAGGTTACCATGCATTAGAGTAACAAAAATCTCGACAATAGACTACCTTTCATAACGACAAGGCTACCATCCATTAGTGTAACAAAAATCTCGACAATAGACTACCTTTCATAATGACATGGCTACCATCCATTGGAGTAACAAAAATTTCGACAACATACTACCTTCCAAAATAACAAGGCTACCATACATTGTAATAACAAAAATCTCGACAACAGACTACCTTCCATAATGACAAGGCTACCATCAGTTGGAGTAACAAAAATATCGACAACAGACTACGTTCCATAATGACAAGGCTACCATCCATTAGAGTAACAAAAATCTCGACAACAGACTACCTTCCATAATGACAAGGCTACCATACATTGTAGTAACAAAAATCTCGACAACAGACTACCTTCCATAATAACAAGGCTACCATCCGTTGGAGTAACAAAAATATCGACAACAGACTACGTTCCATAATGACAAGGCTAACATCCGTTAGATTAACAAAACTATCGACAACAGACTATGTTCCATAATGACAAGGATACCATCCATTGGAGTAACAAAAATCTCAACAACAGACTACCTTCCATAATGACATGGCTACCATCCATTGGAAGAAAAAATATATCAACAAGAGACTACCTTCAATAATGACAAGGATACCATCCATTGGATTAACAAAAATATCGATAACAGACTACCTTCCATAATAACAAGGCTACCATCCATCGGAGTAACAAAAATCTCGACAACAGACTACCTGCCCTAATGACTAGGCTACCATCCATTGTAATAACAAAAATCTCGACCACATACCACCTTCCATAATGACAAGGCTACCATACATTGTAGTAACAAAAATATCGACAACAAACTACCTTCCATAATGACAAGGCTACCATACATTGTAGTAACAAAAATCTCGACAACTGACTACCTTCCATAATAACAAGGCTACCATCCGTTGGAGTAACAAAAATATCGACCACAGACTACGTACGATAATGCCAAGGCTACCATCCATTAGATTAACAAAAAACTCGACAACAAACTACCTTTCATAATGACAAGGCTACAATCCATTAGAGTAACAAAAATATCGACAATTGACTACCTTCCATAATGACAAGGCTACCATACATTGTAATAACAAAAATCTAGACCACAGACCACCTTCCATAGTGACAAGGCTACCATACATTGTAATAACAAAAATCTCGACCACAGACCACCTTCCATAATGACAAGGCTACCATACATTATAGTAACAAAAATCTCGACAACAGACTACCTTCCATAATGACAAGGCTACCATACATTGTAGTAACAAAAATCTCGACAACAGACTACCTTCCATAATAACAAGGCTACCATCCGTTCGAGTAACAAAAATATCACCAACAGACTACGTACGATAATGCCAAGGCTACCATCCATTAGATTAACAAAAATCTCGACAACAAACTACCTTTCATAATGACAAGGCTACCATCCATTAGAGTAACAAAAATCTCGACAATAGACTACCTTCCATAATGACAAGGCTACCATCCATTGGAGGAAAAAATATATCAACAAGAGACTACCTTCAATAATGACAAGGATACCATCCATTGGATTAACAAAAATCTCGACAACAGACTACCTTCCATAATGACAAGGCTACCATCCATTGGAGTAACAAAAATTTCGACAACAAACTACCTTCCATAATGACAAGGCTACCATCCGTTGGAGTAACAAAAATATCGACAACAGACTACATTCCATAATGACAAGGTTACCATGCATTAGAGTAACAAAAATCTCGACAACAGACTACCTTTCATAATGGCAAGGCTACCATCCATTGTAGTAACAAATATCTAGACAACTGACTACCTTCCATAATGACTAGGCTACCATCCATTGGAGTAAGAAAGATATCGACAACAGACCACCTTCCATAATGACAAGGCTACCATCCATTGGAGTAACAAAAATCTCGACAACAGACTACCTTCCAAAATAACAAGGCTACCATACATTGTAATAACAAAAATCTCGACAACAAACCACCTTCCATAATGACAAGGCTACCATACATTGTAGTAACAAAAATCTCGACAACAAACTACCTTCCATAATAACAAGGCTACCATCCGTTGGAGTAACAAATATATCGACAACAGACTACGTTCCATAATGACAAGGCTACCATCCATTAGAGTAACAAAAATATCGACAACAGACTACCTTCCATAATGAAAAGGCTACCATCCATTAGAGTAACAAAAATATCGACAACAGACTACCTTCCATAATTACAAATCTACCATCCATTGGAGTAACAAAAATCTCTATAACAGACTACCTTCCATAATGACAAGGCTACAATCCATTTGAGTAACAAAAATATAGACAACAGACAACGTTCGATAATTCCAAGGATACCATCCATTAGATTAACAAAAATCTCGACAACAAACTACCTTCCATAATGACAAGGTTACCATCCATTAAAGTAACAAAAATCTTGACAATAGACTACCTTCAATAATGACAAGGCTACCATCCATTGGAGGAAAAAATATATCAACAAGAGACTACCTTCAATAACGACAAGGACCATCCATTAGAGTAACAAAAATCTTGACAGCAGACTACCTTCCATAATGACAAGGCTACCATCCATTGTAGTAACAAATATCTAGACAACAGACTACCTTCCATAATGACTAGGCTACCATCCATTGGAGTAAGAAAGATATCGACAACAGACCACCTTCCATAATGACAAGGCTACCATCCATTGGAGTAACAAAAATCTCGACAACAAACTACCTTCCAAAATAACAAGGCTACCATACATTGTAATAACAAAAATCTCGACAACAGACCACCTTCCATAATGACAAGGCTACCATACATTGTAGTAACAAAAATCTCGACAACAAACTACCTTCCATAATAACAAGGCTACCATCCGTTGGAGTAACAAATATATCGACAACAGACTACGTTCCATAATGACAAGGCTACCATCCATTAGAGTAACAAAAATATCGACAACAGACTACCTTCCATAATGAAAAGGCTACCATCCATTAGAGTAACAAAAATATCGACAACAGACTACCTTCCATAATTACAAATCTACCATCCATTGGAGTAACAAAAATCTCTACAACAGACTACCTTCCATAATGACAAGGCTACAATCCATTTGAGTAACAAAAATATAGACAACAGACAACGTTCGATAATTCCAAGGATACCATCCATTAGATTAACAAAAATCTCGACAACAAACTACCTTCCATAATGACAAGGTTACCATCCATTAAAGTAACAAAAATCTTGACAATAGACTACCTTCAATAATGACAAGGCTACCATCCATTGGAGGAAAAAATATATCAACAAGAGACTACCTTCAATAACGACAAGGACCATCCATTAGAGTAACAAAAATCATGACAGCAGACTACCTTCCATAATGACAAGGCTACCATCCATTGGAGTAACAAAAATCTCGACAACAGACTACCTTCAAAAATAACAAGGCTAGCATACATTGTAATAACAAAAATCTCGACAACAGACTACCTTCCATAATGACAAGGCTATCATCCGTTGGAGTAACAAAAATATCGACAACAGACTACCTTCCATAATGACAAGGCTACCATCAATTAGAGTAACAAAAATATCGACAATAGACTACCTTCCATAATTACATACCTACCATCCATTAGAGTAACAAAAAACTCTACAACAGACTACCTTCCATAATGACAAGGCTACAATCCATTTGGGTAACAAAAATATCGACAACAGACAACGTTCGATAATTCTAAGGCTACCATACATTGTAATAACAAAAATCTCGACCACAGACCACCTTCCATAATGACAAGGCTACCATACATTGTAATAACAAAAATCTCGACCACAGACCACCTTCCATAATGACAAGGCTACCATACACTGTAGTAACAAAAATCTCGACAACAGATTACCTTCCATAATAACAAGGCTACCATCCGTTGGAGTAACAAAAATATCACCAACAGACTACGTACGATAATGCCAAGGCTACCATCCATTAGATTAACAAAAATCTCGACAACATACTACCTTTCATAATGACAAGGCTACCATCCATTAGAGTAACAAAAATCTCGACAATAGACTACCTTCCATAATGACAAGGCTACCATCCATTGTAGTAACAAATATCTAGACAACAGACTACCTTCCATAATGACTAGGCTACCATCCATTGGAGTAAGAGAGATATCCACAACAGACCACCTTCCATAATGACAAGGCTACCATCCATTGGAGTAACAAAAATCTCGACAACAGACTACCTTCCAAAATAACAAGGCTACCATACATTGTAATAACAAAAATCTCGACAACAGACCACCTTCCATAATGACAAGGCTACCATACATTGTAGTAACAAAAATCTCGACAACAAACTACCTTCCATAATAACAAGGCTACCATCCATTGGAGTAACAAATATATCGACAACAGACTACGTTCCATAATGACAAGGCTACCATCCATTAGAGTAACAAAAATATCGACAACAGACTACCTTCCATAATGAAAAGGCTACCATCCATTAGAGTAACAAAAATATCGACAACAGACTACCTTCCATAATTACAAATCTACCATCCATTGGAGTAACAAAAATCTCTACAATAGACTACCTTCCATAATGACAAGGCTACAATCCATTTGAGTAACAAAAATATAGACAATAAACAACGTTCGATAATTCCAAGGATACCATCCATTAGATTAACAAAAATCTCGACAACAAACTACCTTCCATAATGACAAGGTTACCATCCATTAAAGTAACAAAAATCTCGACAATAGACTACCTTCAATAATGACAAGGCTACCATCCATTGGAGGAAAAAATATATCAACAAGAGACTACCTTCAATAACGACAAGGACCATCCATTAGAGTAACAAAAATCTTGACAACAGACTACCTTCCATAATGACAAGGCTACCATCCATTGGAGTAACAAAAATCTCGACAACAGACTACCTTCAAAAATAACAAGGCTAGCATACATTGTAATAACAAAAATCTCGACAACAGACTACCTTCCATAATGACAAGGCTATCATCCGTCGGAGTAACAAAAATATCGACAACAGACTACCTTCCATAATGACAAGGCTACCATCAATTAGAGTAACAAAAATCTCGACAACAGACTACCTTCCATTATTACAAACCTACCATCCATTGGAGTAACAAAAAACTCTACAATAGACTACCTTCCATAATGACAAGGCTATAATCCATTTGAGTAATAAAAATATCGACAACAGACAACGTTCGATAATTCTAAGGCTACCATCCATTAGATTAACAAAAATCTCGACAACAAACTACCTTCCATAATGATAAGGTTACCATCCATTAAAGTAACAAAAATCTCGACAATAGACCACCTTCCATAATGACAAGGCTACCATCCATTAGAGGAACAAAAATCTCGACAAGAGACTACCTTCAATAATGAAAAGGCTACCATCCATTAGATTAACAAAAATCTTGACAACATACTACCTTCCATAATGACAAGGCTACCATCTATTGGAGTAAAAAAGATATCAACAACAAACCACCTTCCGTAATGACAAGGCTACCATACATTGTAGTAACAAAATTCTCAACAATAGACTACCTTCCATAATGACAAGGCTACCATCCGTTTGAGTAAAAAAAATATCGACAACAGACTACGTTCCATAATGACAAGGCTACCATGCATTAGAGTAACAAAAATCTCGACAACAAACTACCTTTCTTAATGACAAGGCTACCATCCATTGGTGTAACAAAAATATCGACAACAGACTACCTTCCATAATGACAAGGCTATCATTCATTGGAGTAACAAAAATCTCGACAAGAGACTACCTTCCATAATAACAAGGCTACCATCCATTGGAGTAACAAAAATATCGATAACAAACTACCTTCCATAATGACTAGGCTACAATCCATTGGAGTAACAAAAATATCGACAACAAACTACGTTCCATAATGACAAGGCTATCATCCATTAGAGTAACAAAAATATCGACAACTAACTACCTTCCATAATGACATGGCTACTATCCATTGGAGTAACAAAAATCTCGACAACAGACTACCTTCCATAATGACTAGGCTATCATCCATTGGAGTAAGAAAGATATCGGAAGCAAACTACCTTCCAAAATAACAAGGCTACCATACATTGTAATAACAAAAATCTCGACAATAAACTACCTTCAATAATGACAAGGCTACCATCTGTTGGAGTAACAAAAATATCGACAACAGACTACGTTCCATAATGACAAGGCTACCATCCATTAGAGTAACAAAAATCTCGACAATAGACTACCTTCCATAATAACAAGGCTACCATCCATTGGAGGAAAAAATATATCAACAAGAGACTACCTTCAATAATGACAAGGATACCATCCATTGGATTAACAAAAATCTCGATAACAGACTACCTTCCATAATAACAAGGCTACCATCAATCGGAGTAACAAAAATCTCCACAACAGACTACCTGCCCTAATGACTAGGCTACCATCCATTATAATAATAAAAATCTCGACCACAGACCACCTTCCATAATGACAAGGCTACCATAATTTGTAGTAACAAAAATCTCGACAACAAACTACCTTCCATAATGACAAGGCTACCATACATTGTAGTAACAAAAATCTCGACAACAGATTACCTTCCATAATAACAAGGCTACCATCCGCTGGAGTAACAAAAATATCGACAACAGACTACGTACGATAATGCCAAGGCTACCATCCATTAGATTAACAAAAATCTCGACAACAAACTACCTTTCATAATGACAATGCTACCATCCATTAGAGTAACAAAAATCTCGACAATAGACTACCTTCCACAATGACAAGGCTTCCGTACATTGTAATAACAAAAATCTCGACTACAGACCACCTTCCATAATGACAAGGCTACCATACATTGTAATAACAAAAATCTCGACCACACACCACCTTCCATAATGACAAGGCTACCATACATTGTAGTAACAAAAATCTCGACAACAGACTACCTTCCATAATGACAAGGCTACCATACATTGTACTAACAAAAATCTTGACAACAGACTACCTTCCATAATAACAAGGCTACCATCCGTTGGAGTAACAAAAATATCACCAACAGACTACGTACGATAATGCCAAGGCTACCATCCATTAGATTAACAAAAATCTTGACAACAAACTACCTTTCATAATGACAAGGCTACCATCCATTAGAGTAACAAAAATCTCGACAATAGACTACCTTCCATAATGACAAGGCTACCATCCATTGTAGTAACAAATATCTAGACAACAGACTACCTTCCATAATGACTAGGCTACCATCCATTGGAGTAAGAAAGATATCCACAACAGACCACCTTCCATAATGACAAGGCTACCATCCATTGGAGTAACAAAAATCTCGACAATAGACTACCTTCCAAAATAACAAGGCTACCATACATTGTAATAACAAAAATCTCGACAACAGACCACCTTCCATAATGACAAGGCTACCATACATTGTAGTAACAAAAATCTCGACAACAAACTACCTTCCATAATAACAAGGCTACCATCCGTTGGAGTAACAAATATATCGACAACAGACTACGTTCCATAATGACAAGGCTACCATCCATTAGAGTAACAAAAATATCGACAAAAGACTACCTTCCATAATGAAAAGGCTACCATCCATTAGAGTAACAAAAATATCGACAACAGACTACCTTCCTTAATTACAAATCTACCATCCATTGGAGTAACAAAAATCTCTACAACAGACTACCTTCCATAATGACAAGGCTACAATCCATTTGAGTAACAAAAATATAGACAACAGACAACGTTCGATAATTCCAAGGATACCATCCATTAGATTAACAAAAATCTCGACAACAAACTACCTTCCATAATGACAAGGTTACCATCCATTAAAGTAACAAAAATCTCGCCAATAGACTACCTTCAATAATGACAAGGCTACCATCCATTGGAGGAAAAAATATATCAACAAGAGACTACCTTCAATAACGACAAGGACCATCCATTAGAGTAACAAAAATCTTGACAACAGACTACCTTCCATAATGACAAGGCTACCATCCATTGGAGTAACAAAAATCTCGACAACAGACTACCTTCAAAAATAACAAGGCTAGCATACATTGTAATAACAAAAATCTCGACAACAGACTACCTTCCATAATGACAAGGCTATCATCCGTCGGAGTAACAAAAATATCGACAACAATCTACCTTCCATAATGACAAGGCTACCATCAATTAGAGTAACAAAAATCTCGACAACAGACTACCTTCCATAATTACAAACCTACCATCCATTGGAGTAACAAAAAACTCGACAACAGACAACGTTCGGTAATTCTAAGGCTACCATCCATTAGATTAACAAAAATCTCGACAACAAACTACCTTCCATAATGACAAGGTTACCATCCATTGGAGTAACAAAGATATCAACAACAGACCTCCTTCCGTAATGACAAGGCTACCATACATTGTAGTAACAAAATTCTCAACAATAGACTACCTTCCATAATGACAAGGCTACCATCCGTTTGAGTAACAAAAATATCGAAAACAGACTACGTTCCATAATGACAAGGCTACCATGAATTAGAGTAACAAAAATCTCGACAAAAAACTACCTTTCTTAATGACAAGGCTACCATCCATTGGTGTAACAAAAATCTCGACAACAGAATACCTTCCATAATGACAAGGCTATCATCCATTGGAGTAACAAAAATCTCGACAAGAGACTAACTTCCATAATAACAAGGCTACCATCCATTGGAGTAACAAAAATACCGATAACAGACTACCTTCCATAATGACTAGGCTACCATCCATTGGAGTAACAAAAATATCGACAATAGACTACGTTCCATAATGACAAGGCTATCATCCATTAGAGTAACAAAAATATCGACAACTAACTACCTTCCATAATGACATGGCTATTATCCATTGGAGTAACAAAAATCTCGACAACAGACTACCTTCCATAATGACTAGGCTACCATCCATTGGAGTAACAAAAATCTCTACAACAGACTACCTTCCATAATGACAAGGCTACCATCCGTTGGAGGAAAAAATATATCAACAAGAGACTACCTTCAATAATGACAAGGATACCATCCATTGGATTAATAAAAATCTCGATAACAGACTACCTTCAATAATAACAAGGCTACCATCCATTGGAGTAACAAAAATTTCGACAACATACTACTTGCCCTAATGACTTGGCTACCATCCATTGGAGTAACAAAGATATCGATAACATACAACCTTCCATAATGACAAGGGTACCATCATTGTAGTAACAAAAATCACGACAACAGACTACCTTCCCTAATAACAAGGCTACCATCCGTTGGAGTAACAAAAATATCGACAACAGACTACGTTCCATAATCACAAGGCTACCATCCATTAGAGTAACAAAAATCTCGACAACAGACTACCTTCCATAATGACAAGGCTACCATCCATGGAGTAACAAAAATTTCGACAACATACTACCTTCCATAATGACAAGGCTACCATCCATTAGAGTAATAAAAATCATGACCACAGACTACCTTCCATAATGACAAGGCTACCATCCATTGGAGTAAAAAAATATCAACAATTGAAAACCTTCAATAATGACAAGGCTACCATCCATTGTAGTAACAAAAATCTCGACAACAGACTACCTTCAATAATAACAAGGCTATCAATCATTAGAGTAACAAAATTCTCGACAACAGACTACCTTCCATAATGACAAGGCTACCATACAATATAGTAACAAAAATCTCGACAACAAACTACCTTCCATAATGACAACGCTACCATCCTTTGGAGTAACAAAAATCTCGACAACAGACTACGTTCCATAATGACAAGGTTACCATGCATTAGAGTAACAAAAATCTCGACAACAGACTACCTTCCATAATGACAAGGATACCATCCATTGGAGTAACAAAAATTTCAACAACATACTACCTTCCATAATGACAAGGATACCATCCATTAGTGTAACAAAAATCATGACCACAAACTACCTTCCATAATGATAAGGCTACCATCCATTAGAGTAAAAAAAATATTAACAAGTGAAAACCTTCAATAATGACAAGGCTACCATCCATTGTAGTAACAAAAATCTCGATAACAGACTACCTTCCATAATAACAAGGCTATCATCCATTAGAGTAACAAAAATCTCGACAACAGACTACCTTCCATAATGACTAGGCTACCATCCATTGGAGTAACAAAGATATCAACAACAGACCACCTTCCATAATGACAAGGCTACTATACATTATAGTAACAAAAATCTCGACAACAAACTACCTTCCATAATGACAAGGCTACCACCCGTTGGTGTAACAAAAATATCGACAACAGACTACGTTCCATAATGACAAGGCTACCATCTATTAGAGTAACAAAAATCTCGACAACAGACTACCTTCCATAATGACAAGGCTACCATCCATTGGTGTAACAAAAATCTCGACAATAGACTACCTTCCATAATGACATGGCTACCATCCATTAGAGTAACAAAAATCATGACAACAAACTACCTTCCATAATGACAAGGCTACCATCCATTAGAGTAAAAAAAATATTAACAAGTTAAAACCTTCAATAATGACAAGGATACGATCCATTGTAGTAACAAAAATCTCGACAACAGACTACCTTCAATAATAACAAGGTTACCATGCATTACAGTAACAAAAATCTCGACAACAGACTACCTTCCATAATGACTAGGCTACCATCCATTGGAGTAACAAAGATATCAACAACAGACCACCTTCCATAATGACAAGGCTACCATACATTATAGTAACAAAAATCTCGACAACAAACTACCTTCCATAATGACAAGGCTACCATCCGTTGAAATAACAAAAATATGGACAACAGACTACGTTCCATAATGACAAGGTTACCATGCATCAGAGTAACAAAAATCTCGACAACATACTACCTTTCATAATGACAAGGCTACCATCCATTGGTGTAACAAAAATCTCGACAATAGACTACCTTCCATAATGACAACGCTACCATCCATTGTAGTAACAAATATCTCGGCAACAGACTACATTCCATAATGACTAGGTTACCATCCATTGGAGTAAGAAAGATATCGACAACAGACCACCTTCCATAATGACAAGATACCATCCATTGGAGTAACAAAAATCTCGACAACAGACTACCTTCCAAAATAACAAGGCTACCATACATTGTAATATAAAAAATCTCGACAACAGACCACCTTCCATAATGAAAAGGCTACCATACATTGTAGTAACAAAAATATCGACAACAGACTACCTTCCATAATAACAAGGCTACCATTCGTTGAAGTAACAAATATATAGACAACAGACTATGTTCCATAATGACAAGGCTACCATCAATTAGAGTAATAAAAAGCTCGACAACAGACTACCTTCCATAATGAAAAGGCTACCATCCATTGGAGTAACAAAAATCTCGACAACAGACTACCTTCCATAATGACAAGGCTACTATCCATTAGATTAAGAAAAATCTCGACAACAAACTACATTTCATAATGACAAGGCTACCATCCATTAGAGTAACAAAAATATCGACAATAGACTACCTTCCATAATGACAAGGCTACCATCCATTGGAGGAAAAAATATATCAACAAGAGACTACCATCATTAATGACAAGGATACCATCCATTGGATTAACAAAAATGTCGATAACAGACTACATTCTATAATAACAAGGCTACCATCCATTAGAGTAACAAAAATCTCGACAACAAACTATCTGCCCTAATGACTAGGCTACCATCCATTGGAGTAACAAAGATATCGATAACATACCACCTTCCATAATGACAAGGGTACCATCATTGTAGTAACAAAAATCGCGACAACAAACTACCTTCCCTAATAACAAGCCTACCATCCGTTGGAGTAACAAAAATATCGACAACAGACTACGTTCCATATTGACAAGGCTACCATCTATTAGAGTAACAAAAATCTCGACAACAGACCACCTTCCATAATGACAATATACCATCCAATTGAGTAACAAAAATCTCGACAACAGACTACCTTCCAAAATAACAAGGCTACGATACATTGTAATAACAAAAATCTCGACAACAGACCACCTTCCATAATGAAAAGGCTACCATACATTGTAGTAACAAAAATATCGACAACAGACTACCTTCCATAATAACAAGGCTACCATCCGTTGGAGTGACAAATATATCGACAACAGACTATGTTCCATAATGAAAAGGATACCATCCATTAGAGTAACAAAAATATCGACAGCAGACTACCTTCCATAACGAAAAGGCTACCATCCATTGGAGTAACAAAAATCTCGACAACAGACTACCTTCCATAATGACAAGGCAACTATGCATTAGAGTAACAAAAATCTCTACAACAGACTACCTTCCATAATGACATGGCCACCATCCTTTAGAGTAACAAAAATCTTGACAATAGACTACATTCCTTAATGGCAAGGCTACCATCCATTGCAGTAAAAAAAATATCAACAAGTGACTACCTTCAATAATGACAAGGCTACCATCAATTGGAGTAACAAAAATTTCGACAACAGACCACCTTCCATAATAACAAGGCTATCATCCATTATGGTAACAAAAATCCTTTAAGCAGACTACCATCCATAATGACAAGGCTACCATCCATTGGAGTAACAAAAATCTCGACAACAGACTACCTTCAAAAATAACAAGGCTACCATAAATTGTAATAACAAAAATCTCGACAACAGACTACCTTCCATAATGACAAGGCTATCATCCGTCGGAGTAACAAAAATATCGACAATAGACTACCTTCCATAATGACAAGGCTACCATCCATTAGAGTAACAAAAATCTCGACAATAGACTACCTTCCATAATTACAAACCTACCATCCATTGGAGTAACAAAAATCTCTACAACAGACTACATTCCATAATGACAAGGCTACAATCCATTTGAGTAACAAAAATATAGACAACAGACAACGTTCGATAATTCCAAGGCTACCATCCATTAGATTAACAAAAATCTCGACAACAAACTACCTTCCATAATGACAAGGTTACCATCCATTAAAGTAACAAAAATCTCCACAATAGACTACCTTCCATAATGACAAGGCTACCATCCATTGGAGGAAAAAATATATCAACAAGAGACTACCTTCAATAACGACAAGGATACCATCCATTAGAGTAACAAAAATCTTGGCAACAGACTACCTTCCATAATGACAAGGCTACCATCCATTAGAGTAACAAAAATCATGACCACAAACTACCTTCCATAATGACAAGGCTACCATCCATTAGAGTAAAAAAAATATTAACAAGTGAAAACCTTCAATAATAACAAGGCTACGATCCAATGTAGTAACAAAAATCTCGACAACAGACTACCTTTCAATAATAACAAGGTTACCATGCATTACAGTAACAAAAATCTCGACAACAGACTACCATCCATAATGACTAGGCTACCATCCATTGGAGTAACAAAGATATCAACAACAGACCACCTTCCATAATGACAAGGCTACCATACATTATAGTAACAAAAATCTCGACAACGAACTACCTTCCATAATGACAAGGCTACCATCCGTTGGAGTAACAAAAATATCGACAACAGACTACGTTACATAATGACAAGGTTACCATGCATCAGAGTAACAAAAATCTCGACAACATACTACCTTTCATAATGACAAGGCTACCATCCATTGGTGTAACAAAAATCTCGACAATAGACTACCTTCCATAATGACAAGGCTACCATCCATTGTAGTAATAAACATCTCAGCAACAGACTACCTTCCATAATGACTAGGCTACCATCCATTGGAGTAAGAAAGATATCGACAACAGACCACCTTCCATAATGACAAGATACCATCCATTGGAGTAACAAAAATCTCGACAACAGACTACCTTCCAAAATAACAAGGCTACCATACATTGTAATAACAAAAATCTCGACAACAGACCACCTTCCATAATGAAAAGGCTACCATACATTGTAGTAACAAAAATATCGACAACAGACTACCTTCCATAATAACAAGGCTACCATCCGTTAGAGTAACAAATATATCGACAACAGACTATGTTCCATAATGAAAAGGCTACCATCCATTAGAGTAACAAAAATATCGACAACATACTACCTTCCATAATGAAAAGGCTACCATCCATTGGAGTAACAAAAATCTCGACAACAGACTACCTTCCATAATGACAAGGTAACTATGCATTAGAGTAACAAAAATCTCTACAACAGACTACCTTCCATAATGACATGGCCACCATCCTTTAGAGTAACAAAAATCTTGACAATAGACTACCTTCCATAATGACAATGCTACCATCCATTGCAGTAAAAAAAATATCAACAAGTGACTACCTTCAATAATGACAAGGCTACCATCAATTGGAGTAACAAAAATCTCGACAACAGACTACCTTCCATAATAACAAGGCTATCATCCATTATGGTAACAAAAATCCTTTCAACAGACTACCATCCATAATGACAAGGCTACCATCCATTGTAGTAACAAAAATCTCGACAACAGACTACCTTCAAAAATAACAAGGCTACCATAAATTGTAATAACAAAAATCTCGACAACAGACTACCTTCCTTAATGACAAGGCTATCATCCGTCGGAGTAACAAAAATATCGACAATAGACTACCTTCCATAATGACAAGGCTACCATCCATTAGAGTAACAAAAATCTCGACAACAGACTACCTTCCATAATTACAAACCTACCATCCATTGGAGTAACAAAAATCTCTACAACAGACTACATTCCATAATGACAAGGCTACAATCCATTTGAGTAACAAAAATATAGACAACAGACAACGTTCGATAATTCCAAGGCTACCATCCATTAGATTAACCAAAATCTCGACAACAAACTACCTTCCATAATGACAAGGTTACCATCCATTAAAGTAACAAAAATCTCCACAATAGACTACCTTCCATAATGACAAGGCTACCATCCATTGGAGGAAAAAATATATCAACAAGAGACTACCTTCAATAACGACAAGGATACCATCCATTAGAGTAACAAAAATCTTGGCAACAGACTACCTTCCATAATGACAAGGCTACAATCCATTGGAGTAACAAAAATCTCGACAATAGACTACCTTAAAAAATTACAAGGCCACCATACATTGTAATAACAAAAATATCGACAACAGACTAACTTCCATAATGACAAGGCTATCATCCGTCGGAGTAACAAAAAAATCGACAACAGACTACCTTCCATAATGACAAGGCTACCATCCATTAGAGTAACAAAAATCTCGACAACAGACTACCTTCCATAATTACAAACCTACCATCCATTGGAGTAACAAAAATCTCTACAACAGACTACCTTCCATAATGACAAGGCTACAATCCATTTGAGTAACAAAAATATCAACAACAGACAACGTTCGATAATTCCAAGGCTACCATCCATTAGATTAACAAAAATCTCGACAACAAACTACCTTCCATAATGACAAGGTTACCATCCATTAAAGTAACAAAAATCTCGACAATAGACCACCTTCCATAATGACAAGTCTACCATCCATTGGAGGAAAAAATATATCAACAAGAGACTACCTTCAATAACGACAAGGATACCATCCATTAGAGTAACAAAAATCTTGACAACAGACTACCTTCCATAATGACAAGGCTACCATCCATTGGAGTAAAAAAATATCAACAAATGACTACCTTCAATAATGACAAGGCTACCATCCATTGGAGTAAAAACAATCTCGACAATAAACTACCTTCAATAATAACAAGGCTATCATCCATTGTAGTAAAAAAAATCTCGACAACAGACTACCTTCCATA
Source organism: Vicia faba (assembly GCA_948472305.1). Lineage (NCBI taxonomy): Eukaryota > Viridiplantae > Streptophyta > Magnoliopsida > Fabales > Fabaceae > Vicia > Vicia faba. The sequence continues at coordinate 511,881,231 of OX451741.1, read as the reverse complement.
ATGACTAGGCTACCATCCATTGGAGTAACAAAGATATCAACAACAGACCACCTTCCGTAATGACAAGGCTACCATACATTGTAGTCACAAAAATCTCAACAATAGACTACCTTCCATAATGACAAGGCTACAATGCGTTGGAGTAATAAAAATATCGACAACAGACTACGTTCCATAATGACAAGGCTACCATGCATTAGAGTAACAAAAATCTCGACAACAAACTACCTTTCTTAATGACAAGGCTACCATCCATTGGTGTAACAAAAATCTCGACAACAGACTACCTTCCATAATGACAAGGCTATCATCCATTGGAGTAACAAAAATCTCGACAATAGACTACCTTCCATAATAACAAGGCTACCATCCATTGGAGTAAAAAAATATCGATAACAGACTACCTTCCATAATGACTAGGCTACCATCCATTGGAGTAACAAAAATATCGACAACAAACTACGTTCCATAATGACAAGGCTATCATCCATTAGAGTAACAAAAATATCGACAACTAACTACCTTCCATAATGACATGGCTACTATCCATTGGAGTAACAAAAATCTCGACAACAGACTACCTTCCATAATGACTAGGCTACCATCCATTGGAGTAAGAAAGATATCAGCAACAAACCACCTTCCATAATGACAAGGCTACCATCCATTGGAGTAACAAAAATCTCGACATCAGACTACCTTCCAAAATAACAAGGCTACCATACATTGTAATAACAAAAATCTCGACAACAGACTACCTTCCATAATGACAAGGCTACCATCTGTTGGAGTAACATAAATATCGACAACAGATTACGTTCCATAATGACAAGGCTACCATCCATTAGAGTAACAAAAATCTCTACAATAGACTACCTTCCATAATGACAAGGCTACCATCCATTTGAGTAACAAATATATCGACAACAGACTACGTTCCATAATGCAAAGGCTATCATCCATTAGATTAACAAAAATCTCGACAACAGACTATGTTCCATAATGACAATGCTATCATCCATTAGAGTAACAAAAATATCGACAACAAACTACCTTCCATAATGACAAGGCTACCATCCATTGGAGGAAAAATTATATTAACAAGAGACTACCTTCAATAATGACAAGGATACCATCCATTGGAGTAACAAAAATCTTGACAACAGACTACCTTCCATAATAACAAGGCTACCATCCATTCGAGTAACAAAAATCTCGACAACAAACTACCTTCCATAATAACTAGGCTACCATCCATTGGAGTAACAAAGATATCGACAACATACCACCTTCCATAATGACAAGGCTACAATCATTGTAGTAACAAAAATCTCGACAACAAACTACCTTCCCTAATAACAAAGCTATCATCCCTTGGAGTAACAAAAATATCGACAACAGACTACGTTCCATAATGACAAGGCTACCATTCATTAGAGTAACAAAAATCTCGACAACAGACTACCTTCCATAATGACAAGGATACCATCCATTGGAGTAACAAAAATCTCGACAATATACTATCTTCCATAATGACAACGCTACCATCCATTATACTAACAAAAATCTCGACAACAGACTACCTTCCATAATGACAAGGCTACCATCCATTGGAGTAAAAAAATATCAACAAATGACTACCTTCTATAATGACAAGGCTACCATCCATTGGAGTAAAACCAATCTCGACAATATACTACCTTCAATAATGACTAGGCTACCATCCATTGGAGTATCAAAGATATCAACAACAGACCACCTTCCGTAATGACAAGGCTACCATCCATTGGAGTAACAAAAATCTCGACAACAAACTACCTTTCTTAATGACAAGGCTACCATCCATTGGTGTAACAAAAATCTTGACAACAGACTACCTTCCATAAATACAAGGCTATCATCCATTGGAGTAACAAAAATCTCGACAAGAGACTACCTTCCATAATAACAAGGCTACCATCCATTGGAGTAACAAAAATCTCGACAACAAACTACCTTCCATAATAACTAGGCTACCATCCATTGGAGTAACAAAGATATCGACAACATACCACCTTCCATAATGACAAGGCTACAATCATTGTAGTAACAAAAATCTCGACAACAAACTACCTTCCCTAATAACAAAGCTATCATCCCTTGGAGTAACAAAAATATCGACAACAGACTACGTTCCATAATGACAAGGCTACCATTCATTAGAGTAACAAAAATCTCGACAACAGACTACTTTCCATAATGACAAGGATACCATCCATTGGAGTAACAAAAATCTCGACAATATACTATCTTCCATAATGACAACGCTACCATCCATTATACTAACAAAAATATCGACAACAGACTACCTTCCATAATGACAAGGCTACCATCCATTGGAGTAAAAAAATATCAACAAATGACTACCTTCTATAATGACAAGGCTACCATCCATTGGAGTAAAACCAATCTCGACAATATACTACCTTCAATAATGACTAGGCTACCATCCATTGGAGTATCAAAGATATCAACAACAGACCACCTTCCGTAATGACAAGGCTACCATCCATTGGAGTAACAAAAATCTCGACAACAAACTACCTTTCTTAATGACAAGGCTACCATCCATTGGTGTAACAAAAATCTTGACAACAGACTACCTTCCATAAATACAAGGCTATCATCCATTGGAGTAACAAAAATCTCGACAAGAGACTACCTTCCATAATAACAAGGCTACCATCCATTGGAGTAACAAAAATTTCGATAACAGACTGTAATTGCAAGCTTCTCAAGTCATGTTTAAAGCATTGGTTTTGATGAAGACAACATGGATATCAACATTCAAAGGATGTGCAAATAGTTTATCAATATCATATAAAACCTTGTTACAAGTCTTGAAGATTAGAAGAAGAATTATTAAAGAAACAACAAATGTCAAAAGGTATAAATAATTCTTAAACTTGAATATAGATGTTCACAAATATGCATTCATAATCATATACATATCCCACATTTTTAACAATAAGAAAAACTTTGTTTGAAATCTTTTTCAAAAGGATTGTTTGAAAATAAACTTTCAGAATCGGTTCCTACCTAATAGGGAACCGGGTTCCAAACTTGTTCAAAAATCTCTTCCCTTGAATTTGTACCAGGAACCGGGTTGTACCTATAGGGGAACCGATTCCTGCGTGTTATTTTTGAATTTTGGGTTATAACGTTCACTAGAAACCGGGTTCTGCCTGGGTCGGAACCAGTTCCCAGTGAACCAATACAGATTTTCTTTTGTTTTTTGAACATAATTCAAATGGTATTCTTTCATGATTGCATTGCATATTTTCATATCAAATGGCATGAATGAAGAGGTATTTGTGACATTATAAATTGTGCAGATTTTCAAATTCAAATAACCTTCTTCAATTAACAATTTTTATCATTCAAATTTGCATATTCTTACAAACTTTCAAGTGTTCTTACAAATCATAAATTTTGTGAAACTTGCCATATACATTTTCATTAAGAAATCATTACAAGTTTCATACATTCATTGTGAACATTTATATTCATTGCTTGAGAATTGTTTCTTTCTTGAATAAGAAGATCAATCAAAGATTGATAGTGCTCTCCATCTCTTTCAAATAAATCATTGTATTACAAAAAGAAAGTATTCCCTTACTATCCAGGATTGTTGGAAGTAAGTGTTGTGATTTGAAGAGGATTGTTCTTCATTCACATTAGTGTTTGTTTGACCTTAAAGGTGTTAAGAACCTTTGGTCACCCTATAGGTTAGATAGTAAGCATAGGCTGTACAATCATTCTAAACTATAGTGAAATCTCTTTCGTGTTGGAAAGGGGACTATAGTACTCTCCGATTGTGAGGGGAACCAGTATATATCGTCGTGTTCTTTACTTTTCCGCTTTTATCGTTTTCATCACCATAATCAAGAAAAGATAAGATATAGTCAAAAACCTTCAAACACTTAGGCACCATCAACAAAAATATCGACAATAGACTACGTTCCATAATGACAAGGCTACCATCCATTAGAGTAACAAAAATCTCGACAACAGACTACATTCCATAATGACAAGGCTACCATCCATTGGAGTAACAAAAATCTTGAGAATATACTATCTTCCATAATGACAACGCTACCATCCATTATACTAACAAAAATCTCGACAACAGACTACCTTCCATAATGACAAGGCTACCATCCATTGGAGGAAAAATTATATCAACAAGAGACTACCTTCAATAATGACAAGGATACCATCCATTGGAGTAACAAAAATCTCGACAACAGACTACCTTCCATAATGACAAGGCTACCATCCATTGGAGTAACAAAAATCTCGACAACAGACTACCTTCCATAATAAAAAGGCTACCATCCATTGGAGTAACTAAAATATCGATAATAGACTACCTTCCATAATGACTAGGCTACCATCCATTGGAGTAACAAAGATATCGACAATAGACTACGTTCGATAATGCAAAGGCTACCATCCATTGTAGTAACAAAAATCTCGGCAACTGACTACCTTCCATAATGACAAGGCTACCATCTATTGGAGTAACAAATATCTTGACAATAGACTACCTTTCATAATGACAAGGCTACCATCCATTGGAGGAAAAATTATATCAACAAGAGATTACCTTCAATAATGACAAGGCTACCATCCATTGTAGTAACAGAAATCATGGCAACAAACTACCTTCCATAATGACAAGGCTACCATCCATTGGAGTAACAAAAATCTCGACAATAGACTACGTTTCATAATGACAAGGATACCATCCATTGGAGTAACAAAAATATCGACAACATACTACCTTCCATAAGGACAAGGCTACCATCCATTGGAGTAACAAAAATATCGACAACAGACTACCTTCCATAATAACAAGGCTATCATCCATGTGAGTAACAAAAATCTCGACAACAGACTACCTTCCATAATGACAAGGCTACCATACATTAGAGTAACAAAAATCTCGACAACAGACTACCTTCCAAAATGACAAGACTACCATCCATTAGAGTAACAAAAATCTCGACAACAGACTACCTTCCATAATGACATGGCTACCATCCTTTGGAGGAAAAAATATATCAACAAGAGACTACCTTTAATAATGAGAAGGATATTGTTGGTGTAAGCCTTAGAGGCCAATACTTTTGGTACTTGTATCGAATTATTTATTAATAATAAAAGGCATTTCTTTATTATGTTTGCTTTCCAAAATAACAAAGTCCCTAGAATGGTGTATTTGTTTAATGAAATGTTAAGTGTGACTTAATCTTGAGATCCCATTAAACATAAGACACTATTCTTAAAGTATTTGTAGTCAAGCTTTAACGTGAAGTGGGATAACATTAAAGCATTAAGATTATTATGAAGATAGATTGATGATCACATCTCATGGATCATAGATAAGAAGTTATCAAGTCTTGACATAGGTATGAATATTAGGAGTAATATTTATACTGGATTGACCCGCTATGAGAATACTACATAGAATGTTATGCAAAGTGTCATAAGTTATTCTCATGATGATAATGGTGTATACCACCCTTCGACCTGAAACCACTATGGACCCTAGATGTAGAGTCAAGTACTTTATTGCCGATCAAACGTCATCCATAACTGGATGACTATAAAGACGGTTGATGGGTACTTCACAAAGCATGCTAAGGGACATGAGTGACCTAGATGGAATTTGCTCATCCTACATAATGAGATAAATGTCTAAGGGCCCAATATTGAACTGGACAAGGGTGACACAGTGTATGCCTTGTGTTCAATATAGACATGAGGGCAAAAGGGTAATTGTACAACAAAAATATTATCACGGAAAAGGTTTGGTCAGATCACATGACATTTTCGTGACTTGGGTAACAGTGATGTGTTGCTAGATACCGCTCACTATTTAATATCTTAAATGTGTGATTTAATATAATTTCCAACGTCGTGAAAACCTACAGGGTCACACACATAAGGACAGGTTGATCAGAGATAGAATAAATAAGGAACACCGTAAGGTACGGTGCACTTAAGTGTAATACGGAAAGTGGTAAGGTACCACGTGGATAAGTGATATATGGTACATCAGAAGGTATGATGTCCATAAGCTTAATTGGGCTTTTAGCTTATAGCCTTAATTGGGCTTTTAGCTTGTATCCCACACGAGTGATTCTATAAATAGATCCCTTGTGATTAAGCAATTTCACTTGATGCAATTTCGATTTTAATTCTCTCTCTCACCAAGGTTTCCGTTCGTGATCAGCTAGCACTGTGACCGGAAGCGATCTGTTCGTGTGGACTTAGTAAAGGCGTTGTTCTTCATCAACGCTCGTGATCACAGCATCAAAGGTCTGAATCGCCATAAGAGGTAAATATTTCTATCACTGACCATGCTCATTCGTAAGGATCTCTAAAGGAAAATTTTAAATTCCGCTGCGCTTTTGATCGCAATTTTCCTTCAGATACCATCCATTGGAGTAACAAAAATCTCGACAACAGACTACCTTCCATAATTACAAGGCTACCATCAATTGTAGTAACAAAAATCTCAACAACAGACTACCTTCCATAATGACTAGGCTACCATCCATTGGAGTAACAAAGATATCAACAACAAACCTCCTTCCATAATGACAAGGCTACCATCCGTTAGAGTAACAAAAATATCGACAACAGACTACATTCCATGATGACAAGGCTACCATGCATTAGAGTAACAAAAATCTCGACAACAGACTACCTTTCTTAATGACAAGGCTACCATCCATTGGTGTAACAAAAATCTCGACAATAGACTACCTTCCATAATTACAAGGCTACCATCCATTGGTGTAACAAAAATCTCGACAACAGACTACCTTCCATAATGACAAGGCTACCATCCATTGGAGTTACAAAAATATTGATAATAGACTACCTTCCGTAATGACTAGGATACCATCCATTGGAGTAACAAAGATATCGACAACATACTACCTTCCATAATGATAAGGCTACAATCGATTGTAGTAACAAAAATCTCGGCAACTGACTACCTTCCATAATGACAAGGCTACCATCTATTGGAGTAACAAATATCTCGACAATAGACTACCTTTCATAATGACAAGGCTACCATCCATTGGAGTAACAAAAATTTCGACAACATACTACCTTCCATAAGGACAAGGCTACCATCCAATGGAGTAACAAAAATATAGACAACAAACTACGTTCCATAATGACAAGGCTACCATCCATTGGAGTAACAAAAATCTCGACAATAGACTACCTTCCATAATAACATGGCTACCATCCATTGGAGTAACAAAAAACTCGATAATAGAATACCTTCCATAATGACAAGGCTACCATCCATTGGAGTAACAAAAATCTCTACAACAGCCTACCTTCCATAATGACAAGTCTACCATCCATTAGAGTAACAAAAATCTTGACAACATACTACCTTCCATAATGACAAAGCTACCTCCATTAGAGTAACAAAAATCTTGACAACAGACTACCTTCCATAATGACAAGGCTACCATCCATTGGAGTAAAAAAAATCAATAAGTGACTACCTTCAATAATGAAAAGGCTACCATCAATTGGAGTAACAAAAATCTCGACAACAGACTACCTTCCATAATAACAAGGCTATCATCCATTGGAGTAACAAAAATCTCGACAACAGACTACCTTCCATAATGACAAGGCTACCATACATTAGAGTAACAAAAATCTCGACAATAGACTACCTTCCAAAATTACAAGGCTACCATACATTGTAATAACAAAAATCTTGACAACAGACTACCTTCCATAATGACAAGGCTACCATCCATGGGAGTAATAAAAATATGGACAACATACTACATTCCATAATGACAAGGCTACCATCCATTAGAGTAACAAAAATCTCGACAATAGACTACCTTCCATAATGAAAAACCTACCATCCATTGGAGTAACAAAAATCTCTACAACAGACTACCTTCCATAATGACAAGGCTACCATCCATTTGAGTAACAAAAATATCGACAATAGACTACGTATGATAATGCCAAGGCTACCATCCATTAGATTAACAAAAATCTCGACAACAAACTACCTTCCATAATGACAAGGCTACCATCCATTAGAGTAACAAAAATCTCGACAATAGACTACCTTCCATAATGACAAGGCTACCATCCATTGGAGGAAAAAATATATCAACAAGAGACTACATTCAATAATGACAAGGATACCATCCATTGGGTTAACAAAAATCTCGATAACAGACTACCTTCCATAATAACAAGGCTACCATCCATTGGAGTAACAAAAATCTCGACAACAGACTACCTTCCATAATGACTAGGCTACCATCCATTGGAGTAACAAAGATATCGACAACATACCACCTTCCATAATGACACGGCTACCATCCATTGTAGTAACAAAAATCTTGGCAACAAACTACCTTCCATAATGACAAGGCTACCATCCATTGGAGTAACAAAAATATCGACAATAGACTACGTTTCATAATGACAAGGATACCATCCATTGGAGTAAAAAAAATCAATAAGTGACTACCTTCAATAATGACAAGGCTACCATCAATTGGAGTAACAAAAATCTCGACAACAAACTACCTTCCATAATAACAAGGCTATCATCCATTGGAGTAACAAAAATCTCGACAACAGACTACCTTCCATAATGACAAGGCTACCATCCATTGGAGGAAAAAATATATCAACAAGAGACTACCTTCAATAATGACAAGGATACCATCCATTGGATTAACAAAAATCTCGATAACAGACTACCTTCCATAATAACAAGGCTACAATCCATTGGAGTAACAAAAATCTCAACAACAGACTACCTTCCATAATAACAAGGCTACCATCCATTAGAGTAACAAAAATCTTGACAATAGACTACCTTCCATAATGACAAGGCTACCATCCATTGGAGTAAAAAAATATCAACAAGTTACTACCTTCAATAATGACAAGGCTACCATCCATTGGAGTAACAAAAATCTCGACAACAGACTACCTTAAATAATAACAAGGCTATCATCCATTGGAGTAACAAAAATCTCGACAACAGACTACCTTCTGTAATGACTAGGCTACCATCCATTGGATTAACAAAGATATCGACAACTGACCACCTTCCATAATGACAATGCTACCATACATTGTAGTAACAAAAATCTTGACAACGGACTACCTTCCGTAATGACAAGGCTACCATCCGTTAGAGTAACAAAAATATCGACAACAGACTACATTCCATAATGACGAGGCTACCATGCATTAGAGTAACAAAAATCTCGACAACAGACTACCTTTCTTAATGACAAGGCTACCATCCATTGGTGTAACAAAAATCTCGACAATAGACTACCTTCCATAATGACAAGGCTATCATCCATTGGAGTAACAAAAATCTCGACAACAGACTACCTTCCATAATAAAAAGGCTACCATCCATTAGAGTAACTAAAATATCGATAACAGACTACCTTCCATAATGACTAGGCTACCATCCATTGGAGTAACAAAGATATCGACAACATACTACCTTCCATAATGATAAGGCTACAATCCATTGTAGTAACAAAAATCTCGGCAACTGACTACCTTCCATAATGACAAGGCTACCATATATTGGAGTAACAAATATCTCGACAATAGACTACCTTTCATAATGACAAGGCTACCATCCATTGGAGTAACAAAAATTTCGACAACATACTACCTTCCATAAGGGCAAGGCTACCATCCAATGGAGTAACAAAAATATAGACAACAAACTACGTTCCATAATGACAAGGCTACCATCCATTGGAGTAACAAAAATCTCGACAATAGACTACCTTCCATAATGACATGGCTACCATCCATTGGAGTAACAAAAAACTCGATAATAGACTACCTTCCATAATGACAAGGCTACCATCCATTGGAGTAACAGAAATCTCTACAACAGCCTACCTTCCATAATGACAAGTCTACCATCCATTAGAGTAACAAAAATCTTGACAACAGACTACCTTCCATAATGACAAAGCTACCATCCATTAGAGTAACAAAAATCTTGACAACAGACTACCTTCCATAATGACAAGGCTACCATCCATTGGAGTAAAAAAAATCAATAAGTGACTACCTTCAATAAGGACAAGGCTACCATCAATTGGAGTAACAAAAATCTCGACAACAGACTACCTTCCATAATAACAAGGCTATCATCCATTGGAGTAACAAAAATCTCGACAACAGACTACCTTCCATAATGACAAGGATACCATACATTAGAGTAACAAAAATCTCGACAACAGACTACCTTCCAAAATTACAAGGCTACCATACATTGTAATAACAAAAATCTCGACAACAGACTACCTTCCATAATGACAAGTCTACCATCCATGGGAGTAATAAAAATATCGACAACAGACTACATTCCATAATGACAAGGCTACCATCCATTAGAGTAACAAAAATCTCGACAATAGACTACCTTCCATAATGACAAACCTACCATCCATTGGAGTAACAAAAATCTCTACAACAGACTACCTTCCATAATGACAAGGCTACCATCCATTTGAGTAACAAAAATATCGACAACAGACTACGTACGATAATGCCAAGGCTACCATCCATTAGATTAACAAAAATCTCGACAACAAACTACCTTCCATAATGACAAGGCTACCATCCATTAGAGTAACAAAAATCTCGACAATAGACAACCTTCCATAATGACAAGGCTACCATCCATTGGAGGAAAAAATATATCAACAAGAGACTACCTTCAATAATGACAAGGATACCATCCATTGGATTAACAAAAATCTCGATAACAGACTACCTTCCATAATAACAAGGCTACCATCCATTGGAGTAACAAAAATCTCGACAACAGACTACCTTCCATAATGACTAGGCTACCATCCTTTGGAGTAACAAAGATATCCACAACATACCACCTTCCATAATGACAAGGCTACCATCCATTGTAGTAACAAAAATCTTGGCAACAAACTACCTTCCATAATGACAAGGCTACCATCCATTGGAGTAACAAAAATCTCGACAATAGACTACGTTTCATAATGACAAGGATACCATCCATTGGAGTAAAAAAAATATCGACAACATACTACCTTCCATAAGGACAAGGCTACCATCCATTGGAGTAACAAAAATATCGACAACAGACTACCTTTCGTAATAACAAGGCTATCATCCATTGGAGTAACAAAAATCTCGACAACAGACTACCTTCCATAATGACAAGGCTACCATACATTAGAGTAACAAAAATCTCGACAACAGACTACCTTCGAAAATGACAAGACTACCATCCATTAGAGTAACAAAAATCTCGACAATAGACTACCTTTCATAATGACACGGCTACCATCCTTTGGAGGAAAAAATATATCAACAAGAGACTACCTTTAATAATGACAAGGATATTGTTGGTGTAAGCTATAGAGGCCAATACTTTTGGTACTTGTATCGAATTATTTATTAATAATAAAAGGCATTTCTTTATTATGTTTGCTTTCCAAAATAACAAAGTCCCTAGAATGGTTTATTTGTTTAATGAAATTTTAAGTGTGACTTAATCTTGAGATCCCATTAAACATAAGACATTATTCTTAAAGTATCCGTAGTCAAGCTTTAATGTGAAGTGGGATAACATTAAAGCATTAAGATTATTATGAAGATAGATTGATGATCACATCTCATGGATCATAGATAAGAAGTTATCAAGTCTTGACATAGGTATGAATATTAGGAGTAATATTTATACTGGATTGACCCGCTATGAGAATACTACATAGAATGTTATGCAAAGTGTCATAAGTTATTCTCATGATGATAATGGTGTATACCACCCTTCGACCTGAAACCACTATGGACCCTAGATGTAGAGTCAAGTACTTTATTGCTGATCAAACGTCATCCGTAACTGGATGACTATAAAGACGGTTGATGGGTACTTCACAAAGCATGCTAAGGGACATGAGTGACCTAGATGGAATTTGCTCATCCTACATAATAGGATAAATGTCTAAGGGCCCAATATTGAACTTGACAAGGGTGACACAGTGTATGCCTTGTGTTCAATATAGACATGAGGGCAAAAGGGTAATTGTACAACAAAAATATTATCACGGAAAAGGTTTGGTCAGATCACATGAAATTTTCGTGACTTGGGTAACAGTGATGTGTTGCTAGATACCGCTCACTATTTAATATCTTAAATGTGTGATTTAATATAATTGCCAACGTCGTGAAAACCTACAGGGTCACACACATAAGGACAGGTTGATGAGAGATAGAATAAATAAGGAACACCGTAAGGTACGATGCACCTAAGTGTAATACAGAAAGTGGTAAGGTACCACGTGGATATAGATATATGGTACATCATAAGGTATGATGTCCATAAGCTTAATTGGGCTTTTATCTTATAGCCTTAATTGGGATTTTAGCTTGTATCCCACACGAGTGATTCTATAAATAGATCCCTTGTGATGAAGCAATTTCACTTAATGCAATTTCGATTTTGATTCTCTCTCTCACCAAGGTTTCCGTTCGTGATCAGCTAGCACTATGACCGGAAGCGATCTGTTCCTGTGGACTGAGTAAAGGCGTTGTTCTTCATCAACGCTCGTGATCACAGCATCAAAGGTCTGAATCGCCAGAAGAGGTAAATACTTCTATCACTGGCCATGCTCATTCGTAAGGATCGCTAAAGGAAAATTTTAAATCCGCTGCGCTTTTGATCGCAATTTTCCTTCAGATACCATCCATTGGAGTAACAAAAATCTGGACAACAGACTACCTTCCATAATTACAAGGCTACCATCAATTGGAGTAACAAAAATCTCAACAACAGACTACCTTCCATAATGACTAGGCTACCATCCATTGGAGTAACAAAGATATCAACAACAAACCACCTTCCATAATGACAAGGCTACCATACATTGTAGTAACAAAAATGTCGACAACAGACTACCTCCATAATGACAAAGCTACCATCCGTTAGAGTAACAAAAATATCGACAATAGACTACGTTCCATAATGACAAGGCTACCATGCATTAGAGTATCAAAAATCTCGACAACAGACTACCTTTCATAATTACAAGGCTACCATCCATTGGTGTAACAAAAATCTCGACAACAGACTACCTTCCATAATGGCAAGGCTACCATCCATTGGAGTTACAAAAATATCGATAACAAACTACCTTCCATAATGACTAGGATACCATCCATTGGAGTACCAAAGATATCGACAACAGACTACCTTCTATAATGACAAGGCTACCATCCATTGTAGTAACAAAAATCTTGGCAACAGACTACCTTCCATAATGACAAGGCTACCATCCATTGGAGTAACAAAAATCTCGAAAATAGACTACCTTTCATAATGACAAGGATACCATCCATTGGAGTAACAAAAATATCGACAACATACTACCTTCCATAAGGACAAGGCTACCATCCATTGGAGTAACAAAAATATCGACAAAAGACTACCTTCGATAATGACAAGGCTACCATCCATTGGAGTAACAAAAATCTCGACAATATACATACTTCCATAATGACAATCCTACCATCCATTGGAGTAACAAAAATATCTACAACAAACTACCTTCAATAATGACAAGGCTACCATCCATTTTCCTAACAAATATATCGACAACAGACTACGTTCGATAATGCCAAGGCTACCATCCATTAGATTAACAAAAATCAGGACAACAAACTACCTTACATAATGACAAGGTTACCGTCCATTAAAGTAACAAAAATATCGACAATAGACTACCTTCCATAATGACAAGGCTACCATCCATTGGAGGAAAAAATATATCAACAAGAGACTACCTTGAATAATGACAAGGATACCATCCATTGGATTAACAAAAATCTCGATAACAGACTACCTTCCATAATAACAAGGCTACAATCCATTGGAGTAACAAAAATCTCGACAACAGACTACCTTCCATAATGACAAGGCTACCATCAATTAGAGTAAAAAAATCTTGACAACATACTACCTTCCATAATGACAAGGCTACCATCCATTGGAGTAAAAAAATATCAACAAGTGACTACCTTCAATAATGACAAGGCTACCATCCATTGGAGTAACAAAAATCTCGACAACAGACTACCTTCAATAATAACAAGGCTATCATCCATTGGAGTAACAAAAATCTCGACAACAGACTACCTTCCATAATGACTAGGCTACCATCCATTGGAGTAACAAAGATATCGACAACAGACCACCTTCCATAGTGACAATGCTACCATACATTGTAGTAACAAAAATCTCGACAACAGACTACCTTCCATAATGACAAGGCTACCATCCGTTAGAGTAACAAAAATATCGACAACATACTACATTCCATAATGACAAGGCTACCATGCATTAGAGTAACAAAAATCTCGACAACAGACTACCTTTCTTAATGACAAGGCTACCATCCATTGGTGTAACAAAAATCTCGACAATAGACTACCTTCCATAATGACAAGGCTATCATCCATTGGAGTAACAAAAATCTCGACAATAGACTACCTTCCATAATAAAAAGGCTACCATCCATTGGAGTAACTAAAATATCGATAACATACTACCTTCCATAATGACTAGGCTACCATCCATTGGAGTAACAAAGATATCGACAACATACTACCTTCCATAATGATAAGGCTATAATCCATTGTAGTAACAAAAATCTCGGCAACTGACTACCTTCCATAATGACAAGGCTACCATCTATTGGAGTAACAAATATCTCGACAATAGACTACCTTTCATAATGACAAGGCTACCATCCATTGGAGTAACAAAAATTTCGACAACATACTACCTTCCATAAGGACAAGGCTACCATCCAATGGAGTAACAAAAATATAGACAACAAACTATGTTCCATAATGACAAGGCTACCATCCATTGGAGTAACAAAAATCTCGACAATAGACTACCTTCCATAATGACATGGCTACCATCCATTGGAGTATCAAAAAACTCGATAATAGACTACCTTCCGTAATGACAAGGCTACCATCCATTGCAGTAACAAAAATCTCTACAACAGCCTACCTTCCATAATGACAAGTCTACCATCCATTAGAGTAACAAAAATATTGACAACAGACTACCTTCCATAATGACAAAGCTACCATCCATTAGAGTAACAAAAATCTTGACAACAGACTACCTTCCATAATGATAAGG
Organism: Vicia faba; assembly: GCA_948472305.1. Classification (NCBI taxonomy): domain Eukaryota; kingdom Viridiplantae; phylum Streptophyta; class Magnoliopsida; order Fabales; family Fabaceae; genus Vicia; species Vicia faba. Next base: position 511,865,930 of record OX451741.1, on the reverse strand, counting down.
CTACCATCCATTAGAGTAACAAAAATATTGACAACAGACTACCTTCCATAATGACAAAGCTACCATCCATTAGAGTAACAAAAATCTTGACAACAGACTACCTTCCATAATGATAAGGCTACCATCCATTGGAGTAAAAAAAATCAATAAGTGACTACCTTCAATAATGACAAGGCTACCATCAATTGGAGTAACAAAAATCTCGACAACAGACTACCTTCCATAATAACAAGGCTATCATCCATTGGAGTAACAAAAATCTCGACAACAGACTACCTTCCATAATGACAAGGCTACCAAACATTAGAGTAACAAAAATCTCGACAACAAACTACCTTCCAAAATTACAAGGCTACCATACATTGTAATAACAAAAATCTCGACAACAGACTACCTTCCATAATGACAAGGCTACCATCCATGGGAGTAATAAAAATATCGACAACAGACTACATTCCATAATGACAAGGCTACCATCCATTAGAGTAACAAAAATCTCGACAATAGACTACCTTCCATAATGACAAACCTATCATCCATTGGAGTAACAAAAATCTATACAACAGACTACCTTCCATAATGACAAGGCTACCATCCATTTGAGTAACAAAAATATCGACAACAGACTACGTACGATAATGCCAAGGCTACCATCCATTAGATTAACAAAAATCTCGACAACAAACTACCTTCCATAATGACAAGGCTACCATCCATTAGAGTAACAAAAATCTCGACAATAGACTACCTTCCATAATGACAAGGCTACCATCCATTGGAGGAAAAAATATATCAACAAGAGACTACCTTCAATAATGACAAGGATACCATCCATTGGATTAACAAAAATCTCGATAACAGACTACCTTCCATAATAACAAGGCTACCATCCATTGGAGTAACAAAAATCTCGACAACAGACTACCTTCCATAATGACTAGGCTACCATCCATTGGAGTTACAAAGATATCGACAACATATCACCTTCCATAATGACAAGGCTACCATCCATTGTAGTAACAAAAATCTTGGCAACAAACTACCTTCCATAATGACAAGGCTACCATCCATTGGAGTAACAAAAATATCGACAATAGACTACGTTTCATAATGACAAGGATACCATCCATTGGAGTAACAAAAATATCGACAACATACTACCTTCCATAAGGACAATGCTACCATCCATTGGAGTAACAAAAATATCGACAACAGACTACCTTCCATAATAACAAGGCTATCATCCATTGGAGTAACAAAAATCTCGACAACAGACTATCTTCCATAATGACAAGGCTACCATACATTAGAGTAACAAAAATCTCGACAACAGACTACCTTCCATAATGACACGGCTACCATCCTTTGGAGGAAAAAATATATCAACAAGAGACTACCTTTAATAATGACAAGGATATTGTTGGTGTAAGCTATAGAGGCCAATACTTTTGGTACTTGTATCGAAATTTTTATTAATAATAAAAGGCATTTCTTTATTATGTTTGCTTTCCAAAATAACAAAGTCCCTAGAATGGTTTATTTGTTTAATGAAATGTTAAGTGTGACCAAATCTTGAGATCCCATTAAACATAAGACATTATTCTTAAAGTATCCGTAGTAAAGCTTTAATGTGAAGTGGGATAACATTAAAGCATTAAGATTATTATGAAGATAGATTGATGATCACATCTCATGGATCATAGATAAGAAGTTATCAAGTCTTGACATAGGTATGAATATTAGGAGTAATATTTATACTGGATTGACCCGCTATGAGAATACTACATAGAATGTTATGCAAAGTGTCATAAGTTATTCTCATGATGATAATGGTGTATACCACCCTTCGACCTGAAACCATTATGGACCCTAGATGTAGAGTCAAGTACTTTATTGCTGATCAAACGTCATCCGTAACTGGATGACTATAAAGACGGTTGATGGGTACTTCACAAAGCATGCTAAGGGACATGAGTGACCTAGATGGAATTTGCTCATCCTACATAATGGGATAAATGTCTAAGGGCCCAATATTGAACTGGACAAGGGTGACACAGTGTATTCCTTGTGTTCAATATAGACATGAGGGCAAAAGGGTAATTGTACAACAAAAATATTATCACGGAAAAGGTTTGGTCATATCACATGACATTTTCGTGACTTGGGTAACAGTGATGTGTTGCTAGATACCGCTCACTATTTAATATCTTAAATGTGTGATTTAATATAATTGCCAACGTCGTGAAAAGCTACAGGGTCACACACATAAGGACAGGTTGATCAGAGATAGAATAAATAAGGAACACCATAAGGTACGGTGCACTTTAGTGTAATACGGAAAGTGGTAAGGTACCACGTGGATAAGTGATATATGGTACATCATAAGGTATGATGTCCATAAGCTTAATTGGGCTTTTATCCTATAGCCTTAATTGGGCTTTTAGCTTGTATCCCACACGAGTGATTCTATAAATAGATCCCTTGTGATGAAGCAATTTCACTTGATGCAATTTCGATTTTGATTCTCTCTCTCACCAAGGTTTCCGTTCGTGATCAGCTAGCACTGTGACCGGAAGCGATCTGTTCGTGTGGACTGAGTAAAGGCGTTGTTCTTCATCAACGCTCGTGATCACAGCATCAAAGGTCTGAATCCCCACAAAAGGTAAATATTTCTATCACTGACCATGCTCATTCGTAAGGATCGCTAAAGGAAAATTTTAAATTCCGCTGCGCTTTTGATCGCAATTTTCCTTCAGATACCATCCATTGGAGTAACAAAAATCTCGACAACAGACTACCTTCCATAATTACAAGGCTACCATCAATTGGAGTAACAAAAATCTCAACAACAGACTACCTTCCATAATGACTAGGCTACCATCCATTAGAGTAACAAAGATATCAACAACAAACCACCTTCCATAATGACAAGGCTACCATACATTGTAGTAACAAAAATGTCGACAACAGACTACCTCCATAATGACAAAGCTACCATCCGTTAGAGTAACAAAAATATCGACAATAGACTACGTTCCATAATGACAAGGCTACCATGCATTAGAGTATCAAAAATCTCGACAACAGACTACCTTTCATAATTACAAGGCTACCATCCATTGGTGTAACAAAAATCTCGACAACAGACTACCTTCCATAATGACAAGGCTACCATCCATTGGAGTTACAAAAATATCGATAACAGACTACCTTCCATAATGACTAGGATACCATCCATTGGAGTAACAAAGATATCGACAAAAGACTACCTTCTATAATGACAAGGCTACCATCCATTGTAGTAACAAAAATCTTGGCAACAGACTACCTTAAATAATGACAAGGATACCATCCATTGGATTAACAAAAATCTCGATAACAGACTACCTTCCATAATGACAAGGCTACAATCCATTGGAGTAACAAAAATATCGAAAACATACTACCTTCCATAAGGACAAGGCTACCATCCATTGGAGTAACAAAAATATCGACAACAGACTACCTTCCATAATGACAAGGCTACCATCCATTGGAGTAAAAAAATATCAACAAGTGACTACCTTCAATAATGACAAGGCTACCATCCATTGGAGTAATAAAAATCTCGACAACAGACTACCTTCAATAATAACAAGGCTATCATCCATTGGAGTAACAAAAATCTCGACAACAGACTACCTTCCGTAAATACTAGGCTACCATCCATTGGATTAACAAAGATATCGACAACAGACCACCTTCCATAATGACAAGGCTACCATACATTGTAGTAACAAAAATCTCGACAACAGACAACCTTCCATAATGACAAGGCTACCATCCGTTAGAGTAACAAAAATATCGACAACAGACTACATTCCATAATGACAAGGCTACCATGCATTAGAGTAAAAAAAATCTCGACAACAGACTACCTTTCTTAATGACAAGGCTACCATCCATTGGTGTAACAAAAATCTCGACAATAGACTACCTTCCATGATGACAAGGCTATCATCCATTGGAGTAACAAAAATCTCGGCAACTGACTACCTTCCATAATGACAAGGCTACAATCTATTGGAGTAACAAATATCTCGATAATAGACTACCTTTCATAATGACAAGGCTTCCATCCATTGGAGTAACAAAAATTTCGATAACTAACATACTACCTTCCATAAGGACAAGGCTACCATCCAATGGAGTAACAAAATTATAGACAACAAACTACGTTCCATAATGACAAGGCTACCATCCATTGGAGTAACAAAAAACTCGACAACAGACTACCTTCCATAATGACATGGCTACCATCCATTGGAGTAACAAAAATCTCGATAATAGACTAGCTTCCATAATGACAAGGCTTCCATCCATTGGAGTAACAAAAATCTCTACAACAGCCTACCTTCCATAATGACAAGTCTACCATCCATTAGAGTAACAAAAATCTTGACAACAGACTACCTTCCATAATGACAAAGCTACCATCCATTAGAGTAACAATAATCTTGACAATAGACTACCTTCCATAATGACAAGGCTACCATCCATTGGAGTAAAAAAAATCAATAAGTGACTACCTTCAATAATGACAAGGCTACCATCAATTGGAGTAACAAAAATCTCGACAACAGACTACCTTCCATAATAACAAGGCTATCATACATTGGAGTAACAAAAATCTCGACAACAGACTACCTTCCATAATGACAAGGCTACCATACATTAGAGTAACAAAAATCTCGACAACAGACTACCTTCCAAAATTACAAGGCTACCATACATTGTAATAACAAAAATCTCGACAACAGACTACCTTCCATAATGACAAGGCTACCATCCATTGGAGTAATAAAAATATCGACAATAGACTACATTCCATAATGACAAGGCTACCATCCATTAGAGTAACAAAAATCCTGACAATAGACTACCTTCCACAATGACAAACCTACCATCCATTGGAGTAACAAAAATCTCTACAACAGACTACTTTCCATAATGACAAGGCTACCATCCATTTGAGTAACAAAAATATCGACAACAGACTACGTACGATAATGCCAAGGCTACCATCCATTAGATTAACAAAAATCTCGACAACAAACTACCTTCCATAATGACAAGGCTACCATCCATTAGAGTAACAAAAATCTCGACAATAGACTACCTTCCATAATGACAAGGCTACCATCCATTGGAGGAAAAAATATATCAACAAGAGACTACCTTCAATAATGACAAGGATACCATCCATTGGATTAACAAAAATCTCGATAACAGACTACCTTCCATAATAACAAGGCTACCATCCATTGGAGTAACAAAAATCTCGACAACAAACTACCTTCCATAATGACTAGGCTACCATCCATTGGAGTAACAAAGATATCGACAACATACCACCTTCAATAATGACAAGGCTACCATCCATTGGAGTAACAAAAATTTCGACAACATACTACCTTCCATAATGGCAAGGCTACCATCCATTAGAGTAACAAAAATCTTGACCACAGACTACCTTCCGTAAAGACAAGGCTACCATCCATTAGAGTAAAAAAAATATAAACAAGTGAAAACCTTCAATAATGACAAGATTACCATCCATTGTAGTAACAAAAATCTCGACAACAGACTACCTTCAATAATAACAAGGCTATCATCCATTAGAGTAACAAAAATCTCGACAATAGACTACCTTCCATAATAACAAGGCTACCATCCATTGGAGTAACAAAGATATCGACAACAGACTACCTTCCATAATGACAAGGCTATCATCCATTGTAGTAACAAATATCTCGGCAACAGACTACCTTCCTTAATGACTAGGCTACCATCCATTGGAGTAAGAAAGATATCGACAACAGACCACCTTCCATAATGACAAGGCTACCATCCTTTGGAGTAACAAAAACCTCGACAACAAATTACCTACCAAAATAACATGGCTACCATACATTGTAATAACAAAAATCTCGACAACAGACCACCTTCCATAATGACAAGGCTACCATACATTGTAGTAAAAAAAATCTCTACAACAGACTACCTTCCATAATAACAAGGTTACCATCCGTTGGAGTAACAAATATATCGACAACAGACTACGTTCCATAATGACAAGGCTACCATCCATTAGAGTAACAAAAATTTCGACAACAGACTATCTTCCATAATGAAAAGGCTACCATCCATTGGAGTAACAAAAATCTCGATAACAGACTACCTTCCATAATGAAAAGGCTACTATCCATTGGAGTAACAAAAATCTCTACAACAGACTACCTTCCATAATGACAAGGCCACCATCCATTAGAGTAACAAATATCTCGACAACAGACTACCTTCCATAATGACAAAGCTACCATCCATTAGAGTAACAAAAATCTCTACTACAGAGTACCTTCTATAATGACAAGGCGACCATCCATTAGAGTAACAAAAATCTTGGCAACAGACTACCTTCCATAATGACAAGGCTACCATCCATTGCAGTAAAAAAAATATCAACAAGTGACTACCTTCAATAATGACAAGGATACCATTAATTGGAGTAACAAAAATCTCGACAACAGACTAACTTCCATAATAACAAGGCTATCATCCATTGGAGTAACAAAAATCTTGACAACAGACTACCTTCAATAATGACAAGGCTATCGTGCATTGGAGTAACAAAAATCTAGACAACAGACTACCTTCCAAAATAACAAGGCTACCATACATTGTAATAGTAAAAATCTCTACAACAGACTACCTTCCATAATGACAACGCTACCATCCGTTGGAGTAACAAAAATATCAACAATAGACTACGTTCCATAGGGACAAGGATATCATTCATTAGAGTAACAAAAATCTCGACAACAGACTACCTTCCATAATGACAAACCTAATATCCTTTAGAGTAACAAAAATATCTACAACAGACTACCTTCCATTACGACAAGGCTACCATCCATTTGAGTAACAAAAATATCGACAACAGACTACCTTCCATAATGACAAGGCTACCATCCATTGGAGTTACAAAAATATCGATAATAGACTACCTTCCATAATGACTAGGATACCATCCATTGGAGTAACAAAGATATCGACAACAGACTACCTTCCATAATGACAAGGCTACCATCCATTGTAGTAACAAAAATCTTGGCAACAGACTACCTTCCATAATGACAAGGCTACCATCCATTGGAGTAACAAAAATCTCGACAATAGACTACCTTTCATAATGACAAGGCTACCATCCATTGCAGTAAAAAAAATATCAACAAGTGACTACCTTCAATAATGACAAGGATACCATTAATTGGAGTAACAAAAATCTCGACAACAGACTAACTTCCATAATAACAAGGCTATCATCCATTGGAGTAACAAAAATCTTGACAACAGACGACCTTCAATAATGACAAGGCTACCGTGCATTGGAGTAACAAAAATCTAGACAACAGACTACCTTCCAAAATAACAAGGCTACCATACATTGTAATAGTAAAAATCTCTACAACAGACTACCTTCCATAATGACAAGGCTACCATCCGTTGGAGTAACAAAAATATCAACAATAGACTACGTTCCATAGTGACAAGGATACCATTCATTAGAGTAACAAAAATCTCGACAACAGACTACCTTCCATAATGACAAACCTAATATCCTTTAGAGTAACAAAAATATCTACAACAGACTACCTTCCATTACGACAAGGCTACCATCCATTTGAGTAACAAAAATCTCGACAACAGACTACCTTCCATAATGACAAGGCTACCATCCATTGGAGTTACAAAAATATCGATAACAGACTACCTTCCATAATGACTAGGATACCATCCATTGGAGTAACAAAGATATCGACAACAGACTACCTTCCATAATGACAAGGCTACCATCCATTGTAGTAACAAAAATCTTGGCAACAGACTACCTTCCATAATGACAAGGCTACCATCCATTGGAGTAACAAAAATCTCGACAATAGACTACCTTTCATAATGACAAGGCTACCATCCATTGTAGTAAAAAAAATATCAACAAGTGACTACCTTCAATAATGACAAGGATACCATTAATTGGAGTAACAAAAATCTCGACAACAGACTAACTTCCATAATAACAAGGCTATCATCCATTGGAGTAACAAAAATCTTGACAACAGACTACCTTCAATAATGACAAGGCTACCGTGCATTGGAGTAACAAAAATCTAGACAACAGACTACCTTCCAAAATAACAAGGCTACCATACATTGTAATAGTAAAAATCTCTACAATAGACTACCTTCCATAATGACAAGGCTACCATCCGTTGGAGTAACAAAAATATCAACAATAGACTACGTTCCATAGTGACAAGGATACCATTCATTAGAGTAACAAAAATCTCGACAACAGACTACCTTCCATAATGACAAACCTAATATCCTTTAGAGTAACAAAAATATCTACAACAGACTACCTTCCATTACGACAAGGCTACCATCCATTTGAGTAACAAAAATCTCGACAACAGACTACCTTCCATAATGACAAGGCTACCATCCATTGGAGTTACAAAAATATCGATAACAGACTACCTTCCATAATGACTAGGATACCATCCATTGGAGTAACAAAGATATCGACAACAGACTACCTTCCATAATGACAAGGCTACCATCCATTGTAGTAACAAAAATCTTGGCAACAGACTACCTTCCATAATGACAAGGCTACCATCCATTGGAGTAACAAAAATCTCGACAATAGACTACCTTTCATAATGACAAGGCTACCATCCATTGGAGTAACAAAAATATCGACAACATACTACCTTCCATAAGGACAAGGCTACCATCCATTGGAATAACAAAAATATCGACAACAGACTACCTTCCATAATGACAAGGCTACCATCCATTGGAGTAACAAAAATCTCGACAACATACTACCTTCCATAAAGACAAACCTACCATCCATTGGAGTAACAAAAATCTCTACAACAGACTACCTTCCATAATGGCAAGGCTACCATCCATTTGAGTAACAAAAATATCGACAACAGACTACGTTCGATAATGCCAAGGCTACCATCCATTAGATTAACAAAAATCACGACAACAAACTACCTTCCATAATGACAAGGCTACCATCCATTAGAGTAACAAAAATCTCGACAATAGACTACCTTCCATAATGACAAGGCTACCATCCATTGGATGAAAAAATATATCAACAAGAGACTACCTTCAATAATGACAAGGATACCGTCCATTAGATTAGCAAAAATCTCGATAACAGACTACCTTCCATAATAACAAGGCTACCATCCATTGGAGTAACAAAAATCTCGACAACAAACTACCTTCCATAATGACTAGGCTACCATCCATTGGAGTAACAAAGATATCGACAACATACCACCTTACATAATGACAAGGCTACCATCCATTCGAGTAACAAAAATTTCGACAACATACTACCTTCCATAATGGCCAGGCTACCATCCATTAGAGTAACAAAAATCTTGACCACAGACTACCTTCCATAAAGACAAGGCTACCATCCATTGGAGTAAAAAAAATATCTACAAGTGAAAACCTTCAATAATGACAAGGCTACCATCCATTGTAGTAACAAAAATCTCGACAACAGACTACCTTCAATAATAACAAGGCTATCATCCATTAGAGTAACAAAAATCTCGACAATAGACTACCTTCCATAATAACAAGGCTACCATCCATTGGAGTAACAAAGATATCGCCAACAGACTACCTTCCATAATGACAAGGCTATCATCCATTGTAGTAACAAATATCTCGGCAACAGACTACCTTCCTTAATGACTAGGCTACCATCCATTGGAGTAAGAAAAATATCGACAACAGACCACCTACCATAATGACAAGGCTACCATCCTTTGGAGTAACAAAAACCTCGACAACAAACTACCTACCAAAATAACATGGCTACCATACATTGTAATAACAAAAATCTCGACAATAGACCACCTTCCATAATGACAAGGCTACCATACATTGTAGAAAAAAAATCTCTACAACAGACTACCTTCCATAATAACAAGGTTACCATCCGTTGGAGTAACAAATATATCGACAACAGACTACGTTCCATAATGACAAGGCTACCATCCATTAGAGTAACAAAAATTTCGACAACAGACTATCTTCCATAGTTAAAAGGCTACCATCCATTGGAGTAACAAAAATCTTGACAACAGACTACATTCCATAATGAAAAGGCTACTATCCATTGGAGTAACAAAAATCTCTACAACAAACTACCTTCCATAATGACAAGGCCACCATCCATTAGAGTAACAAATATCTCGACAACAGACTACCTTCCATAATGACAAAGCTACCATCCATTAGAGTAACAAAAATCACTACTACAGATTATCTTCTATAATGACAAGGCTACCATCCATTAGAGTAACAAAAATCTTGGCAACAGACTACCTTCCATAATGACAAGGCTACCATCCATTGCAGTAAAAAAAATATCAACAAGTGACTACCTTCAATAATGACAAGGCTATCATTAATTGGAGTAACAAAAATCTCGACAACAGACTAACTTCCATAATAACAAGGCTATCATCCATTGGAGTAACAAAAATCTTGACAACTGACTACCTTCAATAATGACAAGGCTACCGTGCATTGGAGTAACAAAAATCTCGACAACAGACTACCTTCCAAAATAACAAGGCTACCATACATTGTAATAGTAAAAATCTCTAAAACAGACTACCTTCCATAATGACAAGGCTACCATCCGTTGGAGTAACAAAAATATCGACAACAGACTACGTTCCATAGTGACAAGGCTACCATTCATTAGAGTAACAAAAATCTCGACAACAGACTACCTTCCATAATGACAAACCTAATATCCTTTAGAGTAACAAAAACGCTACAACAGACTACCTTCCATAACGACAAGGCTACCATCCATTTGAGTAACAAAAATCTCGACAACAGACTACCTTCCATAATGACAAGGCTACCATCCATTGGAGTTACAAAAATATCGACAACATACTACCTTCCATAATGACAAGGCTACCATCCATAGGAGTAACAAAAATCTTGACTACATACTACCTTCCATAAAGACAAGGCTATCATCCATTGGAGTAAAAAAAATATCAACAAGTGAAAACCTTCAATAATGACAAGGCTACCATCCATTGTAGTAACAAAAATCTCGACAACAGACTACCTTCAATAATAACGAGGCTATCATCCATTAGAGTAACAAAAATCTCGACAACATACTACCTTCCATAATTACAAGGCTACCATCCATTGGAGTAACAAAGATATCGACAACAGACTACCCTCTATAATGATAAGGCTACCATCCATTGTAGTAACAAATATCTCCGCAATAGACTACCTTCCATAATGACTAGGCTACCATCCATTGGAGTAAGAAAGATATCAACAACAGACCACCTTCCATAATGACAAGGCTACCATCCATTGGAGTAACAAAAATCTCGATAACAGACTACCTTCCAAAATAACATGGCTACCATACATTGTAATAACAAAAATCTTGACTACATACTACCTTCCATAAAGACAAGGCTACCATCCATTGGAGTAAAAAAAATATCAACAAGTGAAAACCTTCAATAATGACAAGGCTACCATCCATTGTAGTAACAAAAATCTCGACAACAGACTACCTTCAATAATAACAAGGCTATCATCCATTAGAGTAACAAAAATCTCGACAATAGACTACCTTCCATAATAACAAGGCTACCATCCATTGGAGTAACAAAGATATCGACAACAGACTACCTTCCATAATGACAAGGCTATCATCCATTGTAGTAATAAATATTTCGGCAATAGACTACCTTCCTTAATGACTAGGCTACCATCCATTGGAGTAAGAAAGATATCGACAACAGACCACCTTCCATAATGACAAGGCTACCATCCTTTGGAGTAACAAAAACCTCGACAACAAATTACCTACCAAAATAACATGGCTACCATACATTGTAATAAAAAAAATCTCGACAACAGACCACCTTCCATAATGACAAGGCTACCATACATTGTAGTAAAAAAAATCTCTACAACAGACTACCTTCCATAATAACAAGGTTACCATCCGTTGGAGTAACAAATATATCGACAACAGACTACGTTCCATAATGACAAGGCTACCATCCATTAGAGTAACAAAAATTTCGACAACAGACTATCTTCCATAATGAAAAGGCTACCATCCATTGGAGTAACAAAAATCTTGACAACAGACTACATTCCATAATGAAAAGGCTACTATCCATTGGAGTAACAAAAATCTCTACAACAGACTACCTTCCATAATGACAAGGCCACCATCCATTAGAGTAACAAATATCTCGACAACAGACTACCTTCCATAATGACAAAGCTACCATCCATTAGAGTAACAAAAATCTCTACTATAGATTACCTTCTATAATGACAAGGCTACCATCCATTAGAGTAACAAAAATCTTGGCAACAGACTACCTTCCATAATGACAAGGCTACCATCCATTGCAGTAAAAAAAATATCAACAAGTGACTACCTTCAATAATGACAAGGATACCATTAATTGGAGTAACAAAAATCTCGACAACAGACTAACTTCCATAATAACAAGGCTATCATCCATTGGAGTAACAAAAATCTTGACAACAGACTACCTTCAATAATGACAAGGCTACCGTGCATTGGAGTAACAAAAATCTAGACAACAGACTACCTTCCAAAATAACAAGGCTACCATACATTGTAATAGTAAAAATCTCTACAACAGACTACCTTCCATAATGACAAGGCTACCATCCGTTGGAGTAACAAAAATATCAACAATAGACTACGTTCCATAGTGACAAGGATACCATTCATTATAGTAACAAAAATCTCGACAACAGACTACCTTCCATAATGACAAACCTAATATCCTTTAGAGTAACAAAAATATCTACAACAGACTACCTTCCATTACGACAAGGCTACCATCCATTTGAGTAACAAAAATCTCGACAACAGACTACCTTCCATAATGACAAGGCTACCATCCATTGGAGTTACAAAAATATCGATAACAGACTACCTTCCATAATGACTAGGATACCATCCATTGGAGTAACAAAGATATCGACAACAGACTACCTTTCATAATGACAAGGCTACCATCCATTGTAGTAACAAAAATCTTGGCAACAGACTACCTTCCATAATGACAAGGCTACCATCCATTGGAGTAACAAAAATCTCGACAATAGACTACCTTTCATAATGACAAGGCTACCATCCATTGGAGTAACAAAAATATCGACAACATACTACCTTCCATAAGGACAAGGCTACCATCCATTGGATAAACAAAAATATCGACAACAGACTACCTTCCATAATGACAAGGCTACCATCCATTGGAGTAACAAAAATCTCGATAACATACTACCTTCCATAAAGACAAACCTACCATCCATTGGAGTAACAAAAATCTCTACAACAGACTACCTTCCATAATGGCAAGGCTACCATCCATTTGAGTAACAAAAATATCGACAACAGACTACGTTCGATAATGCCAAGGCTACCATCCATTAGATTAACAAAAATCACGACAACAAACTACCTTCCATAATGACAAGGCTACCATCCATTAGAGTAACAAAAATCTCGACAATAGACTACCTTCCATAATGACAAGGCTACCATCCATTGGATGAAAAAATATATCAACAAGAGACTACCTTCAATAATGACAAGGATACCATCCATTAGATTAGCAAAAATCTCGATAACAGACTACCTTCCATAATAACAAGGCTACCATCCATTGGAGTAACAAAAATCTCGACAACAAACTACCTTCCATAATGACTAGGCTACCATCCATTGGAGTAACAAAGATATCGACAACATACCACCTTCCATAATGACAAGGCTACCATCCATTCGAGTAACAAAAATTTCGACAACAGACTACCTTCAATAATGACAAGGCTACCATCCATTGGAATAACAAAAATCTCGACAACTGACTACCTTCGATAATAACAAGGCTATCATCCATTGGAGTAACAAAAATCTCGACAACAGACTACCTTCCATAATGACAAGGCTACCATCATTGTAGTAACAAAAATCTCGACAACAGACTACCTTCTCTAATAACAAGGCTACCATCCGTTGGAGTAACAAAAATATCGACAACAGACTACGTTCCATAATGATAAGGCTACCATCCATTAGAGTAACAAAAATCTCGACAACAGACTACCTTCCATAATGACAAGGCTACCAACCATTGGAGTAACAAAAATTTCGAAAACATACTACCTTCCATAATGACAAGGCTACCATCCATAGGAGTAACAAAAATCTTGACTACATACTACCTTCCATAAAGACAAGGCTATCATCCATTGGAGTAAAAAAAATATCAACAAGTGAAAACCTTCAATAATGACAAGGCTACCATCCATTGTAGTAACAAAAATCTCGACAACAGACTACCTTCAATAATAACGAGGCTATCATCCATTAGAGTAACAAAAATCTCGACAACATACTACCTTCCATAATGACAAGGCTACCATCCATTGGAGTAACAAAGATATCGACAACAGACTACCCTCCATAATGATAAGGCTACCATCCATTGTAGTAACAAATATCTCCGCAATAGACTACCTTCCATAATGACTAGGCTACCATCCATTGGAGTAAGAAAGATATCAACAACAGACCACCTTCCATAATGACAAGGCTACCATCCATTGGAGTAACAAAAATCTCGATAACAGACTACCTTCCAAAATAACATGGCTACCATACATTGTAATAACAAAAATCTCGACAATAGACCACCTTCCATAATGACAAGGCTACCATACATTGTAGTAACAAAAATCTCGACAATAGACTACCTTCCATAATAACAAGGCTACCATCCGTTGGAGTAACAAAAATCTCGACAACAGACCACCTTCAATAATAACAAGGCTATCATCCATTAGAGTAACAAAAATATCGACAACATACTACCTTCCATAAGGACAAGGATACCATCCATTGGAGTAACAAAAATATCGACAACAAACTACCTTCCATAATGACAAGGCTACCATCCATTGGAGTAACAAAAATCTCGACAACATACTACCTTCCATAATAACAAGGGTACCATCCGTTGGAGTAACAAAAATCTCGACAACAGACCACCTTCAATAATAACAAGGCTATCATCCATTAGAGTAACAAAAATATCGACAACATACTACCTTCCATAAGGACAAGGCTACCATCCATTGGAGTAACAAAAATATCGACAACAGACTACCTTCCATAATGACAAGGCTACCATACATTGTAGTAACAAAAATCTCGACAACAGACTACCTTCCATAATAACAAGGCTACCATCCGTTGGAGTAACAAAAATCTCGACAACAGACTACCTTCAATAATAACAAGGCTATCATCCATTAGAGTAACAAAAATATCGACAACATACTACCTTCCATAAGGACAAGGCTACCATCCATTGGAGTAACAAAAATATCGACAACAGACTTCCTTCCATAATGACAAGTCTACCATCCATTGGAGTAACAAAA
Organism: Vicia faba; assembly: GCA_948472305.1. Taxonomy (NCBI): domain Eukaryota; kingdom Viridiplantae; phylum Streptophyta; class Magnoliopsida; order Fabales; family Fabaceae; genus Vicia; species Vicia faba. Next base: position 511,850,291 of record OX451741.1, on the reverse strand, counting down.
ATCTCGACAACATACTACCTTCCATAATGACAAACCTACCATCCATTGGAGTAACAAAACTCTCTAAAACAGACTACCTTCCATAAATGCAAGGCTACCATCCATTTGAGTAACAAAAATATCGACAACAGACTACGTTCGATAATGCCAAGGCTACCATCCATTAGATTAACAAAAATCAAGACAACAAACTACCTTCCATAATGACAAGGTTACCATCCATTAAAGTAACAAAAATCTCGACAATAGACTACCTTCCATAATGACAAGGCTACCATCCATTGGAGGAAAAAATATATCAACAAGAGACTACCTTCTATAATGACAAGGATACCATCCATTGGATTAACAAAAATCTCGATAACAGACTACCTTCCATAATAATAAGGCTACAATCCATTGGAGTAACAAAAATCTCGACAACAGACTACCTTCCATAATGACAAGGTTACCATCCATTAGAGTAACAAAAATATTGACAACAGACTACCTTCCATAATGACAAGGCTACCATCCATTGGAGTAAAAAAATATTAACAAGTGACTACCTTCAATAATGACAAGGCTACCATCCATTGGAGTAACAAAAATCTCGACAACAGACTACCTTCAATAATAACAAGGCTATCATCCATTGGAGTAACAAAAATCTCGACAACAGACTACCTTCCATAATGACTAGGCTACCATCCATTGGTGAAACAAAGATATCAACAACAGACCACCTTCCATAATGACAAGGCTACCATACATTGTAGTAACAAAAATCTCGACAACAGACTACCTTCCATAATGACAAGGGTACCATCCGTTAGAGTAACAAAAATATCGACAACAGACTACATTCCATAATGACCAGGCTACCATGCATTAGAGTAACAAAAATCTTGACAACAGACTACCATTCTTAATGACAAGGCTACCATCCATTGGTGTAACAAAAATCTCGACAACAGACTACCTTCCATAATAACAAGGCTATCATCCATTGGAGTAACAAAAATCTCGACAACAGAATACCTTCCATAATGACAAGGATACCATACATTAGAGTAACAAAAATCTCGACAATAGACTACCTTCCAAAATTACAAGTCTACCATACATTGTAATAACAAAAATCTCGACAACATACTTCCTTCCATAATGACAAGGATACCATCCATTGGAGTAACAAAAATAACGACAACAGACTACGTTCCATAATGACAAGGATTCCATCCATTAGAGTAACAAAAATCTCGACAACAGACTACCTTCCATAATGACAAATCTACCATCCATTGGAGTAACAAAAATCTCTACAACAGACTACCTTCCATAATGACAAGGCTACCATCCATTTGAGTAACAAAAATATCGACAACAGACTACGTACGATAATGCCAAGGCTTCCATCCATTAGATTAACAAAAATCTCGACAACAAACTACCTTCCATATTGACAAGGATACCATCCATTAGAGTAACAAAAATCTCGACAATAGACTACCTTCCATAATGACAAGGCTACCATCCATTGGAGGAAAAAATATATCAACAAGAGACTACCTTCAATAATGACAAGGATACCATCGATTGGATTAACAAAAATCTCGATAACAGACTACCTTCCATAATAACAAGGCTACCATCCATTGGAGTAACAAAAATCTCGACAACAGACTACCTTCCATAATGACTAGGATACCATCCATTGGAGTAACAAAGATATCGACAACATACCACTTTCCATAATGACAAGGCTACCATCATTGTAGTAACAAAAATCTCGACAATAGACTACCTTCGCTAATAACAAGGCTACCATCCGTTGTAGTAACAAAAATATCGACAACATACTACGTTCCATAATGACAAGGCTACCATCCATTAGAGTAACAAAAATCTCGACAACAGACTACCTTCCATAATTACAAGGCTACCAACCATTGGAGTAACAAAAATTTCGACAACATACTACCTTCCATAATGACAAGGCTACCATTCATAGGAGTAACAAAAATCTTGACCACAGACTACCTTCCATAAAGACAAGGCTACCATCCATTGGAGTAAAAAAAATATCAACAAGTGAAAACCTTCAATAATGACAAGGCTACCATCCATTGTAGTTACAAAAATCTCGACAACAGACTACCTTCAATAATAACAAGTCTACCATCCATTAGAGTAACAAAGATATCGACAACAGACTACCCTCCATATTGACAAGGCTACCATCCATTGTAGTAACAAATATCTCTGCAATAGATACCTTCCATAATGACTAGGCTACCATCCATTGGAGTAAGAAAGATATCAACAACAGACCACCTTCCATAATGACAAGGCTGCAATCCATTGGAGTAACAAAAATCTCGACAACAAACTACCTTCCAAAATAACATGGCTACCATACATTGTAATAACAAAAATCTCGACAATAGACCACCTTCCATAATGACAAGGCTACCATACATTGTAGTAACAAAAATCTTGACAACAGACTACCTTCCATAATAACAAGGCTACCATCCATTGGAGTAACAAAAATCTCGACAACAGACCACCTTCCAGAATAACAAGGCTACCATCCATTGGAGTAACAAAAATCTTGACAATAGACTATCTTCCATAATGAAAAGGCTACCATCCATTGGAGTAACAAAGATATCGACAACAGACTACCTTCTATAATGACAAGGCTACCATCCATTGTAGTAACAAAAATCTTGACAACAGACTACCTTCCATAATGACAAGGCTACCATCCATTGGAGTAACAAATATCTCGACAATAGACTACCTTTCATAATGACAAGGCTACCATCCATTGGAGTAACAAAATTTTTGACAACATACTACCTTCCATAAGGACAAGGATACCATCCATTGTAGTAACAAAAATATCGACAACAGACTACATTCCATAATGACCAGGCTACCATGCATTAGAGTAACAAAAATCTTGACAACAGACTACCATTCTTAATGACAAGGCTACCATCCATTGGTGTAACAAAAATCTCGACAACAGACTACCTTCCATAATAACAAGGCTATCATCCATTGGAGTAACAAAAATCTCGACAACAGAATACCTTCCATAATGACAAGGCTACCATACATTAGAGTAACAAAAATCTCGACAATAGACTACCTTCCAAAATTACAAGTCTACCATACATTGTAATAACAAAAATCTCGACAACATACTTCCTTCCATAATGACAAGGATACCATCCATTGGAGTAACAAAAATAACGACAACAGACTACGTTCCATAATGACAAGGATTCCATCCATTAGAGTAACAAAAATCTCGACAACAGACTACCTTCCATAATGACAAATCTACCATCCATTGGAGTAACAAAAATCTCTACAACAGACTACCTTCCATAATGACAAGGCTACCATCCATTTGAGTAACAAAAATATCGACAACAGACTACGTACGATAATGCCAAGGCTTCCATCCATTAGATTAACAAAAATCTCGACAACAAACTACCTTCCATAATGACAAGGATACCATCCATTAGAGTAACAAAAATCTCGACAATAGACTACCTTCCATAATGACAAGGCTACCATCCATTGGAGGAAAAAATATATCAACAAGAGACTACCTTCAATAATGACAAGGATACCATCGATTGGATTAACAAAAATCTCGATAACAGACTACCTTCCATAATAACAAGGCTACCATCCATTGGAGTAACAAAAATCTCGACAACAGACTACCTTCCATAATGACTAGGATACCATCCATTGGAGTAACAAAGATATCGACAACATACCACTTTCCATAATGACAAGGCTACCATCATTGTAGTAACAAAAATCTCGACAACAGACTACCTTCCCTAATAACAAGGCTACCATCCGTTGTAGTAACAAAAATATCGACAACATACTACGTTCCATAATGACAAGGCTACCATCCATTAGAGTAACAAAAATCTCGACAACAGACTACCTTCCATAATTACAAGGCTACCAACCATTGGAGTAACAAAAATTTCGACAACATACTACCTTCCATAATGACAAGGCTACCATCCATAGGAGTAACAAAAATCTTGACCACAGACTACCTTCCATAAAGACAAGGCTACCATCCATTGGAGTAAAAAAAATATCAACAAGTGAAAACCTTCAATAATGACAAGGCTACCATCCATTGTAGTTACAAAAATCTCGACAACAGACTACCTTCAATAATAACAAGGCTACCATCCATTGGAGTAACAAAGATATCGACAACAGACTACCCTCCATATTGACAATGCTACCATCCATTGTAGTAACAAATATCTCCGCAATAGATACCTTCCATAATGACTAGGCTACCATCCATTGGAGTAAGAAAGATATCAACAACAGACCACCTTCCATAATGACAAGGCTGCAATCCATTGGAGTAACAAAAATCTCGACAACAAACTACCTTCCAAAATAACATGGCTACCATACATTGTAATAACAAAAATCTCGACAACATACCACCTTCCATAATGACAAGGCTACCATACATTGTAGTAACAAAAATCTTGACAACAGACTACCTTCCATAATAACAAGGCTACCATCCATTGGAGTAACAAAAATCTCGACAACAGACCACCTTCCAGAATAACAAGGCTACCATCCATTGGAGTAACAAAAATCTTGACAATAGACTATCTTCCATAATGAAAAGGCTACCATCCATTGGAGTAACAAAGATATCGACAACAGACTACCTTCTATAATGACAAGGGTACCATCCATTGTAGTAACAAATATCTTGACAACAGACTACCTTCCATAATGACAAGGCTACCATCCATTGGAGTAACAAATATCTCGACAATAGACTAACTTTCATAATGACAAGGCTACCATCCATTGGAGTAACAAATTTTTTGACAACATACTACCTTCCATAAGGACAAGGATACCATCCATTGTAGTAACAAAAATATCGACAACAGACTACCTTGATTAATGACAAGGCTACCATGCATTAGAGTAACAAAAATCTCGACAATAGACTACCTTTCATAATGACAAGGCTATCATCCATTGGAGTAACAAAATCTCGACAACAGACTACCTTCCATAATAACAAGGCTACCATCCATTGGAGTAACAAAAATATTGATAACAGACTACCTTCCATAATGACTAGGATACCATCTATTGGAGTAACAAAGATATCGACAATAGACTACCTTCCATAATGACAAGGCTACCATCTATTGTAGTAACAAAAATCTCGACAACAGACTACCTTCCATAATTACAAGGCTACCATCCATTTGAGTAACAAAAATCTCGATAATAGACTACCTTTCATAATGAAAAGGCTACCATCCATTGGAGTAACAAAAATTTCGACAACATACTACCTTCCATAAGGACAAGGCTACCATCCATTAGAGTAACAAAAATATCGACAACAGACTACCTTCCATAATGACAAGGCTACCATCCATTGGAGTAACAAAAATCTCGACAACATACTACCTTCCAAAATAACAAGGCTACCATACATTGTATTAACAAAAATATCGACAACAGACTACCTTCCATAATGACAAGGCTACCATCCATTGGAGTAACAAAAATATCGACAACAGACTACCTTCCATAATGACAAGGCTACCATCCATTAGAGTAACAAAAATCTCGACAATAGACTACCTTCTAGAATGATAAACCTACCATCCATTAGAGTAACAAAAATTTCTACAACAGATTGCCTTCCATAATAACAAGGCTCCCATCCATTTGAGTAACAAAAATATCGACAACAGACTACGTTCGATAATGCCAAGGCTACCATCCATTAGATTAACAAAAATCTCGACAACAAACTACCTTCCATAATGACAAGGTTGCCATTCATTAAAGTAACAAAAATATCGACAATAAACTACGTTCCATAATGACAAGGCTACCATCCATTAGAGTAACAAAAATATCGACAATAGACTACCTTCCATAATGACAAGTCTACCATCCGTTGGAGTAACAAAAATATCGACAACAGACAACCTTCCATAATGACAAGGCTATCATCCATTGGAGGAACAAAAATCTCGACAACAGACCACCTTCCATAATAACAAGGCTACCATCCATTGGTGTAACAAAAATCTCGAAACCAAACTACCTTCCATAATGACAAGGCTATCATCCATTGGAGTAACAAAAATCTCGACAACAAACTACCTTCCATAATAACAAGGCTACGATCCATTGGAGTAACAAAACTATCGATAACAGACTACCTTCCATAATGACTAGGATTCCATCCATTGGAGTAACAAAGATATCGACAAAAGACTACCTTCCATAATGATAAGGCTACCATCCATTAGAGTAACAAAAATCTCGACAACAGACTACCTTCCATAATGACAAACCTACCATCCATTGGAGTAACAAAAATATTTACAACAGACTACCTTCCATAATGACAAGGCTACCATCAATTTGACTGACAAAAATATCGACAACAGACTACGTTCGATAATGCCAAGGCTACCATCCATTAGATTAACAAAAATATTGACAACAAACTACCTTCAATAATGACAAGGTTACCATCCATTAAAGTAACAAAAATCTCGACAATAGATTACCTTCCATAATGACAAGGCTACCATCCATTGGAGGAAAAAATATATCAACAAGAGACTACCTTCAATAATGAAAAGGATACGATCCATTGGATTAAAAAAAATCTCGATAACAGACTACCTTCCATAATGACAAGGTTACCATCCATGGGAGTAACAAAAATCTCGACAACAGACTACCTTTCATAATGACAAGGCTACCATCCATTAGAGTAACAAAAATCTTGACAACAGTCTACCTTCCATAATGACAAGGCTACCATCCGTTGGAGTAACAAAAATATCGACAATAGACTACGTTCCATAATGACAAGGCTACCATGCATTAGAGTAACAAAAATCTCGACAACAGACTACCTTTCATAATGACAAGGCTACCATCCATTGGTGTAACAGAAATCTCGACAACAGACTACCTTCCATAATGACAAGGCTATCATCCATTGGAGTAACAAAAACTCGACAACGAACCACCTTCCATAATAACAAGGCTACCATCCATTGGAGTAACAAAAATATCGATAACAGACTACCTTCCATAATGACAAGGCTATCATCCATTGGAGTAACAAAAATTTCGATAACATACTACCTTCCATAAGGACAAGGCTACCATCCATTGGAGTAACAAAAATATCGACAACAGACTACCTTCCATAATGACAAGGCTACCATCCATTGGAGTAACAAAAATCTCGACAACATACTACCTTCCAAAATAACAAGGCTACCATACATTGTAATAACATAAATCTCGACAACAGACTACCTTCCAAAATGACAAGGCTACCATCCGTTGGAGTAACAAAAATATCGACAATAGACTACCTTCCATAATGATAAGGCTACCATCCATTAGAGTAACAAAAATCTCGACAACAGACTACCTTCCATAATGACAAACCTACCATCCATTGGAGTAACAAAAATATTTACAACAGACTACCTTCCATAATGACAAGGCTACCATCAATTTGACTGACAAAAATATCGACAACAGACTACGTTCGATAATGCCAAGGCTACCATCCATTAGATTAACAAAAATATTGACAACAAACTACCTTCAATAATGACAAGGTTACCATCCATTAAAGTAACAAAAATCTCGACAATAGATTACCTTCCATAATGACAAGGCTACCATTCATTGGAGGAAAAAATATATCAACAAGAGACTACCTTCAATAATGAAAAGGATACGATCCATTGGATTAAAAAAAATCTCGATAACAGACTACCTTCCATAATGACAAGGTTACCATCCATGGGAGTAACAAAAATCTCGACAACAGACTACCTTTCATAATGACAAGGCTACCATCCATTAGAGTAACAAAAATCTTGACAACAGTCTACCTTCCATAATGACAAGGCTACCATCCGTTGGAGTAACAAAAATATCGACAATAGACTACGTTCCATAATGACAAGGCTACCATGCATTAGAGTAACAAAAATCTCGACAACAGACTACCTTTCATAATGACAAGGCTACCATCCATTGGTGTAACAGAAATCTCGACAACAGACTACCTTCCATAATGACAAGGCTATCATCCATTGGAGTAACAAAAACTCGACAACGAACCACCTTCCATAATAACAAGGCTACCATCCATTGGAGTAACAAAAATATCGATAACAGACTACCTTCCATAATGACAAGGCTATCATCCATTGGAGTAACAAAAATTTCGATAACATACTACCTTCCATAAGGACAAGGCTACCATCCATTGGAGTAACAAAAATATCGACAACAGACTACCTTCCATAATGACAAGGCTACCATCCATTGGAGTAACAAAAATCTCGACAACATACTACCTTCCAAAATAACAAGGCTACCATACATTGTAATAACATAAATCTCGACAACAGACTACCTTCCAAAATGACAAGGCTACCATCCGTTTGAGTAACAAAAATATCGACAACAGACTACCTTCCATAATGATAAGGCTACCATCCATTAGAGTAACAAAAATCTTGACAACAGACTACCTTCCATAATGACAAACCTACCATCCATTGGAGTAACAAAAATCTTTACAACAGACTACCTTCCATAATGACAAGGCTACCATCAATTTAAGTAACCAAAATATCGACAACAAACTACGTTCGATAATGCCAAGGCTACCATCCATTAGATTAACAAAAATCTTGACAACAAACTACCTTCAATAATGACAAGGTTACCATCCATTAAAGTAACAAAAATCTCGACAATAGATTACCTTCCATAATGACAAGGCTACCATCCATTGGAGGAAAAAATATATCAACAATAGACTACCTTCAATAATGAAAAGGATATGATCCATTGGATTAAAAAAAATCTCGATAACAGACTACCTTCCATAATGACAAGGTTACCATCCATTAGAGTAACAAAAATCTTGACAACAGACTACCTTCCATAATGACAAAGCTACCATCCATTGGAGTAACAAAAATCTCGAAAACAGACTACCTTCCATAATGACAAGGCTACCATCCATTAGAGTAACAAAAATCTTGACAACAGACTACCTTCTATAATGACAAGGCTACCATCCGTTAGAGTAACAAAAATATAGACAACATACTACCTTCAATAATGACAAGGCTACCATCCATTGGAGTAACAAAAATCTCGACAATAGACTACCTTTCATAATGACAAGGCTACCATCCGTTGGTGTAACAGAAATCTCGACAACAGACTACCTTCCATAATGACAAGGCTATCATCCATTGGAGTAACAAAAATCTCGACAACAAACCACCTTCCAGAATAACAAGGCTACCATCCATTGGAGTAACAAAAATATCTATAACACACTACCTTCCATAATGACTAGGATTCCATCCATTAGAGTAACAAAGATATCGACAACAGACTACCTTCCATAATGACAAGGCTACCAGCCATTGGAGTAACAAAAATCTTGACAAAAGACTACCTTCCATAATGACAAGGCTACCATCCATTGGAGTAACAAAAATCTCGACAATAGACTACCTTTCATAATGACAAGGCTACCATCCATTGGAGTAACAAAACTCTCGAAAACAGACTACCTTCCATAATGACAAGGCTATCATCCATTGGAGTAACAAAAATCTCGACAACAAACTACCTTCCATAATAACAAGGCTACGATCCATTGGAGTAACAAAACTATCGATAACAGACTACCTTCCATAATGACTAGGATTCCATCCATTGGAGTAACAAAGATATCGACAAAAGACTACCTTCCATAATGACAAGGCTAGCATCCATTGTAGTAACAAAAATCTTGACAACAGACTACCTTCCATAATGACTAGGCAACCATCCATTGGAGTAAAAAAAATCTCGAGAATAGACTACCTTTCATAATGACAAGGCTACCATCCATTGGAGTAACAAAAATTTCGACAACATACTACCTTCCATAAGGACAAGGATACCATCCATTGGAGTAACAAAAATATCGACAACAGACTACCTTCCATAATGACAAGGCTAACATCCATTGGAGTAACAAAAATCTCGACAACATACTACCTTCCAAAATAACAAGGCTACCATACATTGTAATAACAAAAATCTCGACAACAGACTACCTTCCAAAATGACAAGGCTACCATCCGTGGGAGTAACAAAAATATCAACAACAGACTGCCTTCCATAATGATAAGGCTACCATCCATTAGAGTAACAAAAATCTCAACAACAGACTACCTTCCATAATGACAAACCTACCATCCATTGGAGTAACAAAATTCTTTACAACAGACAACCTTCCATAATAACAAGGCTACCATCAATTTGAGTAACAAAAATATCGACAACAGACTACGTTCGATAATGCCAAGGCTACCATCCATTAGATTAACAAAAATCTTGACAACAAACTACCTTCCGTAATGACAAGGTTACCATCCATTAAAGTAACAAAAATCTCGACAATAGATTACCTTCCATAATGACAAGGATACCATCCATTGGAGGAAAAAATATATCAATAAGAGACTACCTTCAATAATGACAAGGATACGATCCATTAGATTAAAAAAAATCTCGATAACAGACTACCTTCCATAATAAAAAGGCTACCATCCATGGGAGTAACAAAAATCTCGACAACAGACTACCTTTCATAATGACAAGGCTACCATCCATTAGAGTAACAAAAATCTTGACAACAGACTACCTTCCATAATGACAAGGCTACCATCCGTTGGAGTAACAAAAATATCGACAACAGACCACCTTCCATAATGACAAGGCTACCATGCATTAGAGTAACAAAAATCTCGACAACAGACTACCTTTCATAATGACAAGGCTACCATCCGTTATAGTAACAAAAATATCGACAACAGACTACATTCCATAATGACAAGGCTACCATGCATTAGAGTAACGAAAATCTCGACAACAGACTACCTTTCTTAATGACAAGGCTACCATCCATTGGTGTAACAAAAATCTCGACAATAGACTACCTTCCATAATGACAAGGCTATCATCCATTGGAGTAACAAAAATCTCGACAATAGACTACCTTCCATAATAAAAAGGCTACCATCCATTGGAGTAACTAAAATATGGATAAATAACTACCTTCCATAATGACTAGGCTACCATCCATTGGAGTAACAAAGATATCGATAACATACTACCTTCCATAATGATAAGGCTATAAACCATTGTAGTAACAAAAATCTCGGCAACTGACTACCTTCCATAATGACAAGGCTTCCATCTATTGGAGTAACAAATATCTCGACAATAGACTACCTTTCGTAATGACAAGGCTACCATCCATTGGAGTAACAAAAATTTCGACAACATACTACCTTCCATAAGGACAAGGCTACCATCCAATGGAGTAACAAAAATATAGATAACAAACTACGTTCCATAATGACAAGGCTACCATCCATTGGAGTAACAAAAATCTCGACAATAGACTACCTTCCATAATGACATGGCTACCATCCATTGGAGTAACAAAAAACTCGATAATAGACTACCTTCCATAATGACAAGGCTACCATCCATTGGAGTAACAAAAATCTCTACAACAGCCTACCTTCCATAATGACAAGTCTACCATCCATTAGAGTAACAAAAATCTTGACAACAGACTACCTTCCATAATGACAAAGCTACCATCCATTAGAGTAACAAAAATCTTGACAACAAACTACCTTCCATAATGACAAGGCTACCATCCATTGGAGTAAAAAAAATTCAATAAGTGACTAACTTCAATAATGACAAGGCTACCATCAATTGGAGTAACAAAAATCTCGACAACAGACTACCTTCCATAATAACAAGGCTATCATCCATTGGAGTAACAAAAATCTCGACAACAGACTACCTTCCATAATGACAAGGATACCATACATTGGATTAACAAAAATCTCGATAACAGACTACCTTCCATAATAACAAGGCTACCATACATTGTAATAACAAAAATATCGATAACAGACTACCTTCCATAATGACAAGGCTACCATCCATGGGAGTAATAAAAATATCGACAACAGACTACATTCCATAATGACAAGGCTACCATCCATTATAGTAACAAAAATCTTGGCAACAAACTACCTTCCATAATGACAAGGCTACCATCCATTGGAGTAACAAAAATCTCGACAATAGACTACGTTTCATAATGACAAGGATACCATCCATTGGAGTAACAAAAATATCGACAACATACTACCTTCCATAAGGACAAGGCTACCATCCATTGGAGTAACAAAAATATCGACAACAGACTACCTTCCATAATAACAAGGCTATCATCCATTGGAGTAACAAAAATCTCGACAACAGACTACCTTCCATAATGACAAGGCTACCATACATTAGAGTAACAAAAATCTCGACAACAGACTACCTTCCATAATGACAAGGCTACCATCCGTTAGAGTAACAAAAATATCGACAACAGACTACATTCCATAATGACAAGGCTACCATGCATTAGAGTAACAAAAATCTCGACAACAGACTACCTTTCTTAATGACAAGGCTACCATCCATTGGTGTAACAAAAATCTCGACAATAGACTACCTTCCATAATGACAAGGCTATCATCCATTGGAGTAACAAAAATCTCGACAACAGACTACCTTCCATAATAAAAAGGCTACCATCCATTGGAGTAACTAAAATATCGATAACAAACTACCTTCCATAATGACTAGGCTACCATCCATTGGAGTAACAAAGATATCGACAACATACTACCTTCCATAATGATAAGGCTATAATCCATTGTAGTAACAAAAATCTCGGCAACTGACTACCTTCCATAATGACAAGGCTACCATCTATTGGAGTAACAAATATCTCGACAATAGACTACCTTTCATAATGATAAGGCTACCATCCATTGGAGTAACAAAAATTTCGACAACATACTACCTTCCATAAGGACAAGGCTACCATCCAATGGAGTAACAAAAATATAGACAACAAACTACGTTCCATAATGACAAGGCTACCATCCATTGGAGTAACAAAAATCTCGACAATAGACTACCTTCCATAATGACATGGCTACCATCCATTGGAGTATCAAAAAACTCGATAATAGACTACCTTCCATAATGACAAGGCTACCATCCATTGTAGTAACAAAAATCTCTACAACAGCCTACCTTCCATAATGACAAGTCTACCATCCATTAGAGGAACAAAAATCTTGACAACAGACTACCTTCCATAATGACAAAGCTACCATCCATTAGAGTAACAAAAATCTTGACAACAGACTACCTTCCATAATGATAAGGCTACCATCCATTGGAGTAAAAAAAATCAATAAGTGACTACCTTCAATAATGACAAGGCTACCATCAATTGGAGTAACAAAAATCTCGACAAAAGACTACCTTCCATAATAACAAGGCTATCATCCATTGGAGTAACAAAAATCTCGACAACAGACTACCTTCCATAATGACAATGCTACCATACATTAGAGTAACAAAAATCTCGACAACAGACTACCTTCCAAAATTACAAGGCTACCATACATTGAAATAACAAAAATCTCGACAACAGACTACCTTCCATAATGACAAGGCTACCATCCATGGGAGTAATAAAAATATCGACAACAGACTACATTCCATAATGACAAGGCTACCATCCATTAGTGTAACAAAAATCTCGACAATAGACTACCTTCTATAATGACAAACCTATCATCCATTGGAGTAACAAAAATCTATACAACAGACTACCTTCCATAATGACAAGGCTACCATCCATTTGAGTAACAAAAATATCGACAACAGACTACGTACGATAATGCCAAGGCTACCATCCATTAGATTAACAAAAATCTCGACAACAAACTACCTTCCATAATGACAAGGCTACCATCCATTAGAGTAACAAAAATCTCGACAATAGACTACCTTCCATAATGACAAGGCTACCATCCATTGGAGGAAAAAATATATCAACAAGAGACTACCTTCAATAATGACAAGGATACCATCCATTGGATTAACAAAAATCTCGATAACAGACTACCTTCCATAATAACAAGGCTACCATCCATTGGAGTAACAAAAATCTCGACAACAGACTACCTTCCATAATGACTAGGCTACCATCCATTGGAGTAACAAAGATATCGACAACATACCACCTTCCATAATGACAAGGCTACCATCCATTGTAGTAACAAAAATCTTGGCAACAAACTACCTTCCATAATGACAAGGCTACCATCCATTGGAGTAACAAAAATCTTGACCACAAACTACCTTCCGTAAAGACAAGGTAGCCATTCATTAGAGTAAAAAAAATATCAACAAGTGAAAACCTTCAATAATGACAAGGCTACCATCCATTGTAGTAACAAAAATCTCGACAACAGACTACCTTCAATAATAACAAGGCTATCATCCATTAGAGTAACAAAAATCTCGACAATAGACTACCTTCCATAATAACAAGGCTACCATCCATTGGAGTAACAAAGATATCGACAACAGACTACCTTCCATAATGACAAGGCTATCATCCATTGTAGTAACAAATATCTCGGCAACAGACTACCTTCCTTAATGACTAGGCTACCATCCATTGGAGTAAGAAAGATATCGACAACAGACCACCTTCCATAATGACAAGGCTACCATCCTTTGGAGTAACAAAAACCTCGACAACAAATTACCTACCAAAATAACATGGCTACCATACATTGTAATAACAAAAATCTCGACAACAGACCACCTTCCATAATGACAAGGCTACCATACAATGTAGTAAAAACAATCTCTACAACAGACTACCTTCCATAATAACAAGGTTACCATCCGTTGGAGTAACAAATATATCGACAACAGACTACGTTCCATAATGACAAGGCTACCATCCATTAGAGTAACAAAAATTTCGACAACAGACTATCTTCCATAATGAAAAGGCTACCATCCATTGGAGTAACAAAAATCTGGACAACAGACTACATTCCATAATGAAAAGGCTACTATCCATTGGAGTAACAAAAATCTCTACAACAGACTACCTTCCATAATGACAAGGCCACCATCCATTAGAGTAACAAATATCTCGACAACAGACTACCTTCCATAATGACAAAGCTACCATCCATTAGAGTAACAAAAATCTCTACTACAGATTACCTTCTATAATGACAAGGCGACCATCCATTAGAGTAACAAAAATCTTGGCAACAGACTACCTTCCATAATGACAAGGCTACCATCCATTGCAGTAAAAAAAATATCAACAAGTGACTACCTTCAATAATGACAAGGATACCATTAATTGGAGTAACAAAAATCTTGACAACAGACTAACTTCCATAATAACAAGGCTATCATCCATTGGAATAACAAAAATCTTGACAACAGACTACCTTCAATAATGACAAGGCTACCGTGCATTGGAGTAACAAAAATTTAGACAACAGACTACCTTCCAAAATAACAAGGCTACCATACATTGTAATCGTAAAAATCTCTACAACAGACTACCTTCCATAATGACAAGGCTACCATCCGTTGGAGTAACAAAAATATCGACAATAGACTACGTTCCATAGTGACAAGGATACCATTCATTAGAGTAACAAAAATCTCGACAACAGACTACCTTCCATAATGACAAACCTAATATCCTTTAGAGTAACAAAAATATCTACAACAGACTACCTTCCATAACGACAAGGCTACCATCCATTTGAGTAACAAAAATCTCGACAACAGACTACCTTCCATAATGACAAGGCTACCATCCATTGGAGTTACAAAAATATCGATAACAGACTACCTTCCATAATGACTAGGATACCATCCATTGGAGTAACAAAGATATCGACAACAGACTAACTTCCATAATGACAAGGCTATCATCCATTGTAGTAACAAAAATCTTGGCAACAGACTACCTTCCATAATGACAAGGCTACCATCCATTGGAGTAACAAAAATCTCGACAATAGACTACCTTTCATAATGACAAGGCTACCATCCATTGGAGTAACAAAAATATCGACAACATACTACCATCCATAAGGACAAGGCTACCATCCATTGGAATAACAAAAATATCGACAACAGACTACCTTCCATAATGACAAGGCTACCATCCATTGGAGTAACAAAAATCTCGACAACATACTACCTTCCATAAAGACAAACCTACCATCCATTGGAGTAACAAAAATCTCTACAACAGACTACCTTCCATAATGGCAAGGCTACCATCCATTTGAGTAACAAAAATATCGACAACAGACTACGTTCGATAATGCCAAGGCTACCATCCATTAGATTAACAAAAATCTCGACAACAGACTACCTTTCATAATGACAAGGCTACCATCCATTGGTGTAACAAAAATCTCGACAACAGACTACCTTCCATAATGACAAGGCTATCATCCATTGGAGTAACAAAAATCTCGACAACAAACCACCTTCCATAATAACAAGGCTACCATCGATTGGAGTAACAAAAATATCGATAACAGACTACCTTCCATAATGACAAGGCTATCATCCATTGGAGTAACAAAAATCTCGACAACAGAATACCTTCCATAATAACAAGGCTACCATCCATTGGAGTAACAAAACTATCGATAACTGACTACCTTCCATAATGACTAGGATTCCATCCATTGGAGTAAAAAAATCTCGACAATAGACTACCTTTCATAATGACAAGGCTACCATCCATTGGAGTAACAAAATTTTTGATAACATACTACCTTCCATAAGGACAAGGCTACCATCCATTGGAGTAACAAAAATATCGACAACAGACTACCTTCCATAATGACAAGGCTACCATCCATTGGAGTAACAAAAATCTCGACAACATACTACCTTCCAAAATAACAAGGCTACCATACATTGTAATAACATAAATCTCGACAACAGACTACCTTCCAAAATGACAAGGCTACCATCCATTGGAGTAACAAAAATATCGACAACAGACTACCTTCCATAATGATAAGGCTACCATCCATTAGAGTAACAAAAATCTTGACAACAGACTACCTTCCATAATGACAAACCTACCATCCATTGGAGTAACAAAAATCTTTACAACAGACTACCTTCCATAATGACAAGGCTACCATCAATTTAAGTAACAAAAATATCGACAACAAACTACGTTCGATAATGCCAAGGCTACCATCCATTAGATTAACAAAAATCTTGACAACAAACTACCTTCAATAATGACAAGGTTACCATCCATTAAAGTAACAAAAATCTCGACAATAAATTACCTTCCATAATGACAAGGCTACCATCCATTGGAGGAAAAAATATATCAACAAGAGACTACCTTCAATAATGAAAAGGATATGATCCATTGGATTAAAAAAAATCTCGATAACAGACTACCTTCCATAATGACAAGTTTACCATCCATTAGAGTAACAAAAATCTTGACAACAGACTACCTTCCATAATGACAAGGCTACCATCCATTGGAGTAACAAAAATCTCGAAAACAGACTACGTTCCATAATGACAAGGCTACCATCCATTAGAGTAACAAAAATCTTGACAACAGACTACCTTCTATAATAACAAGGCTACCATCCGTTTGAGTAACAAAAATATAGACAACATACTACCTTCAATAATGACAAGGCTACCATCCATTGGAGTAACAAAAATCTCGACAATAGACTACCTTTCATAATGACAAGGCTACCATCCGTTGGTGTAACAGAAATCTCGACAACAGACTACCTTCCATAATGACAAGGCTATCATCCATTGGAGTAACAAAAATCTCGACAACAAACCACCTTCCATAATAACAAGGCTACCATCCATTGGAGTAACAAAAATATCTATAACACACTACCTTCCATAATGACTAGGATTCCATCCATTGGAGTAACAAAGATATCGACAACAGACTACCTTCCATAATGACAAGGCTACCAGCCATTGGAGTAAAAAAAATCTTGACAAAAGACTACCTTCCATAATGACAAGGCTACCATCCATTGGAGTAACAAAAATCTCGATAATAGACTACCTTTCATAATGACAAGGCTACCATCCATTGGAGTAACAAAACTCTCGAAAACAGACTACCTTCCATAATGACAAGGCTATCATCCATTGGAGTAACAAAAATCTCGACAACAAACTACCTTCCATAATAACAAGGCTACGATCCATTGGAGTAACAAAACTATCGATAACAGACTACCTTCCATAATGACTAGGATTCCATCCATTGCAGTAACAAAGATATCGACAAAAGACTACCTTCCATAATGACAAGCTAGCATCCATTGTAGTAACAAAAATCTTGACAACAGACTACCTTCCATAATGACAAGGCAACCATCCATTGGAGTAAAAAAAATCTAGAGAATAGACTACCTTTCATAATGACAAGGCTACCATCCATTGGAGTAACAAAAATTTCGACAACATACTACCTTCCATAAGGACAAGGATACCATCCATTGGAGTAACAAAAATATCGACAACAGACTACCTTCCATAATGACAAGGCTAACATCCATTGGAGTAACAAAAATCTCGACAACATACTACCTTCCAAAATAACAAGGCTACCATACATTGTAATAACAAAAATCTCGACAACAGACTACCTTCCAAAATGACAAGGCTACCATCCGTGGGAGTAACAAAAATATCGACAACAGACTACCTTCCATAATGATAAGGCTACCATCCATTAGAGTAACAAAAATCTCGACAACAGACTACCTTCCATAATAACAAGGCTACCATCAATTTGAGTAACAAAAATATCGACAACAGACTACGTTCGATAATGCCAAGGCTACCATCCATTAGATTAACAAAAATCTTGACAACAAACTACCTTCCGTAATGACAAGGTTACCATCCATTAAAGTAACAAAAATCTCGACAATAGATTACCTTCCATAATGACAAGGATACCATCCATTGGAGGAAAAAATATATCAATAAGAGACTACCTTCAATAATGACAAGGATACGATCCATTAGATTAAAAAAAATCTCGATAACAGACTACCTTCCATAATAAAAAGGCTAACATCCTTGGGAGTAACAAAAATCTCGACAACAGACTACCTTTCATAATGACAAGGCTACCATCCATTAGAGTAACAAAAATCTTGACAACAGACTACCTTCCATAATGACAAGGCTACCATCCGTTGGAGTAACAAAAATATCGACAATAGACTACGTTCCATAATGACAAGGCTACCATGCATTAGAGTAACAAAAATCTCGACAATAGACTACCTTTCATAATGAAAAGGCTACCATCCATTGGTGTAACAAAAATCTCGACAACAGACTACCTTCCATAATGACAAGGCTATCATCCATTGGAGTAACAAAAATCTCGACAACAAACCACCTTCCATAATAACAAGGCTACCATCCATTGGAGTAACAAAAATATCGATAACAGACTACCTTCCATAATGACAAGGCTATCATCCATTGGAGTAACAAAAATCTCGACAACAGAATACCTTCCATAATAACAAGGCTACCATCCATTGGAGTAACAAAACTATCGATAACAGACTACCTTCCATAATGACTAGGATTCCATCCATTGGAGTAACAAAGATATCGACAAAAGACTACCTTCCATAATGACAAGGCTACCATCCATTGTAGTAACAAAAATCTTGACAACAGACTACCTTCCATAATGACAAGGCAACCATCCATTGGAGTAAAAAAATCTCGACAATAGACTACCTTTCATAATGACAAGGCTACCATCCATTGGAGTAACAAAAATTTTGATAACATACTACCTTCCATAAGGACAAGGCTACCATCCATTGGAGTAACAAAAATATCGACAACAGACTACCTTCCATAATGACAAGGCTACCATCCATTGGAGTAACAAAAATCTCGACAACATACTACCTTCCAAAATAACAAGGCTACCATACATTGTAATAACATAAATCTCGACAACAAACTACCTTCCAAAATGACAAGGCTACCATCCGTTGGAGTAACAAAAATATCGACAACAGACTACCTTCCATAATGATAAGGCTACCATCCATTAGAGTAACAAAAATCTTGACAACAGACTACCTTCCATAATGACAAACCTACCATCCATTGGAGTAACAAAAATCTTTACAACAGACTACCTTCCATAATGACAAGGCTACCATCAATTTGAGTAACAAAAATATCGACAACAAACTACGTTCGATAATGCCAAGGCTACCATCCATTAGATTAACAAAAATCTTGACAACAAACTACCTTCAATAATGACAAGGTTACCATCCATTAAAGTAACAAAAATCTCGACAATAGATTACCTTCCATAATGACAAGGCTACCATCCATTGGAGGAAAAAATATATCAATAAGAGACTACCTTCAATAATGAAAAGGATACGATCCATTGGATTAAAAAAATCTCGATAATAGACTACCTTCCATAATGACAAGGTTACCATCCATTAGAGTAACAAAAATCTTGACAACATACTACCTTCCATAATGACAAGGCTACCATCCATTGGAGTAACAAAAATCTCGAAAACAAACTACCTTCCATAATGACAAGGCTACCATCCATTAGAGTAACAAAAATCTTGACAACAGACTACCTTCCATAATGACAAGGCTACCATCCGTTAGAGTAACAAAAATATAGACAACATACTACCTTCAATAATGACAAGGCTACCATCCATTGGAGTAACAAAAATCTCGACAATAGACTACCTTTCATAATGACAAGGCTACCATCCGTTGGTGTAACAAAAATCTCGACAACAGACTACCTTCCATAATGACAAGGCTATCATCCATTGGAGTAACAAAAATCTCGACAACAAACCACCTTCCATAATAACAAGGCTACCATCCATTGGAGTAACAAAAATATCTATAACACACTACCTTCCATAATGACTAGGATTCCATCCATTGGAGTAACAAAGATATCGACAACAGACTACCTTCCATAATGACAAGGCTACCAGCCATTGGAGTAACAAAAATCTTGACAAAAGACTACCTTCCATAATGACAATGCTACCATCCATTGGAGTAACAAAAATCTCGACAATAGACTACCTTTCATAATGACAAGGCTACCATCCATTGGAGTAACAAAACTCTCGAAAACAGACTACCTTCCATAATGACAAGGCTACCATCCATTAGAGTAACAAAAATCATGACAACAGACTACCTTCCATAATGACAAGGCTACCATCCATTGGAGTAACAAAAATCTCGACAATAGACTACCTTTCATAATGACAAGGCTACCATCCATTGGAGTAACAAAAATCTCGAAAATAGACTACCTTCCATAATGACAAGGCTACCGTCCATTAGAGTAACAAAAATCTTGACAACAGACTACCTTCCATAATGACAAGGCTACCATCCGTTGGAGTAACAAAAATATCGACAATATACTACGTTCCATAATTACAAGGCTACCATGCATTAGAGTAACAAAAATCTCGACAACAGACTACCTTCCATAATGACAAGGCTATCATCCATTGGAGTAAAAAAAACCTCGACAATAGACTACCTTTCATAATGACAAGGATACCATCCATTGGATTAACAAAAATTTCGATAACAGACTACCTTCCATAAGGACAAGGCTACCATCCATGGGAGTAACAAAAATATCGACAACAGACTACCTTCCATAATGACAAGGCTACCAGCCATTGGAGTAACAAAAATCTTGACAAAAGACTACCTTCCATAATGACAATGCTACCATCCATTGGAGTAACAAAAATCTCGACAATAGACTACCTTTCATAATGACAAGGCTACCATCCATTGGAGTAACAAAACTCTCGAAAACAGACTACCTTCCATAATGACAAGGCTACCATCCATTAGAGTAACAAAAATCATGACAACAGACTACCTTCCATAATGACAAGGCTACCATCCATTGGAGTAACAAAAATCTCGACAATAGACTACCTTTCATAATGACAAGGCTACCATCCATTGGAGTAACAAAAATCTCGAAAATAGACTACCTTCCATAATGACAAGGCTACCGTCCATTAGAGTAACAAAAATCTTGACAACAGACTACCTTCCATAATGACAAGGCTACCATCCGTTGGAGTAACAAAAATATCGACAATATACTACGTTCCATAATTACAAGGCTACCATGCATTAGAGTAACAAAAATCTCGACAACAGACTACCTTCCATAATGACAAGGCTATCATCCATTGGAGTAAAAAAAACCTCGACAATAGACTACCTTTCATAATGACAAGGATACCATCCATTGGATTAACAAAAATTTCGATAACAGACTACCTTCCATAAGGACAAGGCTACCATCCATGGGAGTAACAAAAATATCGACAACAGACTACCTTCCATAATGACAAGGCTACCATCCATTAGAGTAACAAAAATCTTGACAACAGACTACCTTCCATAATGACAAGGCTACCATCCATTGGAGTAACAAAAATCTCGAAAACAGACTACCTTCCATAATGACAAGGCTACCATCCATTAGAGTAACAAAAATCTTGACAACAGACTACTTTCCATAATGAAAAGTCTACCATCCGTTGGAGTAACAAAAATATCGACAATAGACTATGTTCCATAATGACAAGGATACCATCCATTGGAGTAACAAAAATATCGATAACAATCTACCTTCCATAATGACTAGGATTCCATCCATTGGAGTAACAAAGATATCGACAACAGACTACCTTCCATAATGACAAGGATACCATCCATTGTAGTAACAAAAATCTTGACAACAGACTACCTTCCATAATGACAAGGCTACCATCCATTGGAGTAACAAAAATCTCGATAATAGACTACCTTTCATAATGACAAGGCTACCATCCATTAGAGTAACAAAAATCTTGACAACAGACTACCTTCCATAATGACAAGGCTACCATCCGTTGGAGTAACAAAAATATCGACAATAGACTACGTTCCATAATGACAAGGCTACCATGCATTAGAGTAACAAAAATCTCGACAATAGACTACCTTTCATAATGAAAAGGCTACCATCCATTGGTGTAACAAAAATCTCGACAACAGACTACCTTCCATAATGACAAGGCTATCATCCATTGGAGTAACAAAAATCTCGACAACAAACAACCTTCCATAATAACAAGGCTACCATCCATTGGAGTAACAAAAATATCGATAACAGACTACCTTCCATAATGACAAGGCTATCATCCATTGGAGTAACAAAAATCTCGACAACAGAATACCTTCCATAATAACAAGGCTACCATCCATTGGAGTAACAAAACTATCGATAACAGACTACCTTCCATAATGACTAGGATTCCATCCATTGGAGTAACAAAGATATCGACAAAAGACTACCTTCCATAATGACAAGGCTACCATCCATTGTAGTAACAAAAATCTTGACAACAGACTACCTTCCATAATGACAAGGCAACCATCCATTGGAGTAAAAAAATCTCGACAATAGACTACCTTTCATAATGACAAGGCTACCATCCATTGGAGTAACAAAAATTTTGATAACATACTACCTTCCATAAGGACAAGGCTACCATCCATTGGAGTAACAAAAATATCGACAACAGACTACCTTCCATAATGACAAGGCTACCATCCATTGGAGTAACAAAAATCTCGACAACATACTACCTTCCAAAATAACAAGGCTACCATACATTGTAATAACATAAATCTCGACAACAAACTACCTTCCAAAATGACAAGGCTACCATCCGTTGGAGTAACAAAAATATCGACAACAGACTACCTTCCATAATGATAAGGCTACCATCCATTAGAGTAACAAAAATCTTGACAACAGACTACCTTCCATAATGACAAACCTACCATCCATTGGAGTAACAAAAATCTTTACAACAGACTACCTTCCATAATGACAAGGCTACCATCAATTTGAGTAACAAAAATATCGACAACAAACTACGTTCGATAATGCCAAGGCTACCATCCATTAGATTAACAAAAATCTTGACAACAAACTACCTTCAATAATGACAAGGTTACCATCCATTAAAGTAACAAAAATCTCGACAATAGATTACCTTCCATAATGACAAGGCTACCATCCATTGGAGGAAAAAATATATCAATAAGAGACTACCTTCAATAATGAAAAGGATACGATCCATTGGATTAAAAAAATCTCGATAATAGACTACCTTCCATAATGACAAGGTTACCATCCATTAGAGTAACAAAAATCTTGACAACATACTACCTTCCATAATGACAAGGCTACCATCCGTTAGAGTAACAAAAATATAGACAACATACTACCTTCAATAATGACAAGGCTACCATCCATTGGAGTAACAAAAATCTCGACAATAGACTACCTTTCATAATGACAAGGCTACCATCCGTTGGTGTAACAAAAATCTCGACAACAGACTACCTTCCATAATGACAAGGCTATCATCCATTGGAGTAACAAAAATCTCGACAACAAACCACCTTCCATAATAACAAGGCTACCATCCATTGGAGTAACAAAAATATCTATAACACACTACCTTCCATAATGACTAGGATTCCATCCATTGGAGTAACAAAGATATCGACAACAGACTACCTTCCATAATGACAAGGCTACCAGCCATTGGAGTAACAAAAATCTTGACAAAAGACTACCTTCCATAATGACAATGCTACCATCCATTGGAGTAACAAAAATCTCGACAATAGACTACCTTTCATAATGACAAGGCTACCATCCATTGGAGTAACAAAACTCTCGAAAACAGACTACCTTCCATAATGACAAGGCTACCATCCATTAGAGTAACAAAAATCATGACAACAGACTACCTTCCATAATGACAAGGCTACCATCCATTGGAGTAACAAAAATCTCGACAATAGACTACCTTTCATAATGACAAGGCTACCATCCATTGGAGTAACAAAAATCTCGAAAATAGACTACCTTCCATAATGACAAGGCTACCATCCGTTGGAGTAACAAAAATATCGACAATATACTACGTTCCATAATTACAAGGCTACCATGCATTAGAGTAACAAAAATCTCGACAACAGACTACCTTCCATAATGACAAGGTTATCATCCATTGGAGTAAAAAAAACCTCGACAATAGACTACCTTTCATAATGACAAGGATACCATCCATTGGATTAACAAAAATTTCGATAACAGACTACCTTCCATAAGGACAAGGCTACCATCCATGGGAGTAACAAAAATATCGACAACAGACTACCTTCCATAATGACAAGGCTACCATCCATTAGAGTAACAAAAATCTTGACAACAGACTACCTTCCATAATGACAAGGCTACCATCCATTGGAGTAACAAAAATCTCGAAAACAGACTACCTTCCATAATGACAAGGCTACCATCCATTAGAGTAACAAAAATCTTGACAACAGACTACTTTCCATAATGAAAAGTCTACCATCCGTTGGAGTAACAAAAATATCGACAATAGACTATGTTCCATAATGACAAGGATACCATCCATTGGAGTAACAAAAATATCGATAACAATCTACCTTCCATAATGACTAGGATTCCATCCATTGGAGTAACAAAGATATCGACAACAGACTACCTTCCATAATGACAAGGATACCATCCATTGTAGTAAAAAAAATCTTGACAACAGACTACCTTCCATAATGACAAGGCTACCATCCATTGGAGTAACAAAAATCTCGATAATAGACTACCTTTCATAATGACAAGGCTACCATCCATTGGAGTAACAAAAATTTCGACAACATACTACCTTCCATAAGGACAAGGATACCATCCATTGGAGTAGCAAAAATATCGACAACAGACTACCTTCCATAATGACAAGGCTACAATGCATTAGAGTAACAAAAATCTCGACAACAGACTACCTTTCATAATGACAAGGCTACCCTCCATTGGTGTAACAAAAATCTGGACAACAGACTACCTTTCATAATGACAAGGCTATCATCCATTGGAGTAACAAAATCTCGACAACAGACTACCTTCCATATTAACAAGGCTACCATCCATTGGAGTAACAAAAGTATTGATAACAGACTACCTTCCATAATAACTAGGATACCATCCATTGAAGTAACAAAGATATCGACAACAGACTACCTTCCATAATGACAAGGCTACCATCCATTGTAGTAACAAAAATCTCGGTAACATACTACCTTCCATAATTAAAAGGCTACCATCCATTGGAGTAACAAAAATCTCGACAATAGAGTACCTTTCATAATGACAAGGCTACCATCCATTGGAGTAACAAAAATTTCGAAACCATACTAGCTTCCATAAGGACAAGGCTACCATCCATTGGAGTAACAAAAATATCGACAACAGACTACCTTCCATAATGACAAGGCTACCATCCATTGGAGTAATAAAAATCTCGACAACATACTACCTTCCAAAATAACAAGGCTACCATACATTGTAATAACAAAAATCTCGACAACAGACTACCTTCCATAATGACAAGGCTACCATCCGTTGGAGTAACAAAAATATCGACAACAGACTACCTTCCATAATGACAAGGCTACCATCCATTAGAGTAACAAAAATCTCAACAATAGACTACCTTTCATAATGACAAGGCTACCATACATTGGTGTAAGAAAAATCTCTACAGCAGATTACCTTCCAAAATGACAAGGCTATAATCCGTTGGAGTAACAAAAATGTCAACAACAGACTACCTTCCATAATGACAAGGCTACCATCCATTAGAGTAACAAAAATCTCGACAATAGACTATCTTCCATAATGACAAACCTACCATCCATTGGTGTAACAAAAATCTTTACAACAGACTACCTTCCATAATGACAAGGATACCATCCATTTGAGTAACAAAAATATCGACAACAGACTACGTTCGATAATGCCAAGGCTACCATCCATTAGATTAACAAAAATCTTGACAACAAACTACCTTCCATAATGACAAGGTTACCTTCCATTAAAGTAACAAAAATCTCGACAATAGATTACCTTCCATAATGACAAGGCTACCATCCATTGGAGGAAAAAATATATCAACAAGAGACTACCTTCAATAATGACAAGGATACCATCCATTGGATTAACAAAAATCTCGATAACAGACTACCTTCCATAATAAAAAGGCTACCATCCATGGGAGTAACAAAAATCTCGACAACAGACTACCTTCCATAATGACAAGGCTACCATCCATTAGAGTAACAAAAATCTTGACAACAGACTACCTTCCATAATGACAAGGCTACCATCCATTGGAGTAACAAAAATCTCGAAAACAGACTACCTTCCATAATGACAAGGCTACCATCCATTAGAGTAACAAAAATCTTGACAACAGACTACTTTCCATAATGAAAAGTCTACCATCCGTTGGAGTAACAAAAATATCGACAATAGACTATGTTCCATAATGACAAGGATACCATCCATTGGAGTAACAAAAATATCGATAACAATCTACCTTCCATAATGACTAGGATTCCATCCATTGGAGTAACAAAGATATCGACAACAGACTACCTTCCATAATGACAAGGATACCATCCATTGTAGTAACAAAAATCTTGACAACAGACTACCTTCCATAATGACAAGGCTACCATCCATTGGAGTAACATAAATCTCGATAATAGACTACCTTTCATAATGACAAGGCTACCATCCATTGGAGTAACAAAAATTTCGACAACATACTACCTTCCATAAGGACAAGGATACCATCCATTGGAGTAACAAAAATATCGACAACAGACTACCTTCCATAATGACAAGGCTACAATGCATTAGAGTAACAAAAATCTCGACAACAGACTACCTTTCATAATGACAAAGCTACCCTCCATTGGTGTAACAAAAATCTGGACAACAGACTACCTTTCATAATGACAAGGCTATCATCCATTGGAGTAACAAAATCTCGACAACAGACTACCTTCCATATTAACAAGGCTACCATCCATTGGAGTAACAAAAGTATTGATAACAGACTACCTTCCATAATAACTAGGATACCATCCATTGAAGTAACAAAGATATCGACAACAGACTACCTTCCATAATGACAAGGCTACCATCCATTGTAGTAACAAAAATCTCGGCAACATACTACCTTCCATAATTAAAAGGCTACCATCCATTGGAGTAACAAAAATCTCGACAATAGAGTACCTTTCATAATGACAAGGCTACCATCCATTGGAGTAACAAAAATTTCGACAACATACTAGCTTCCATAAGGACAAGGCTACCATCCATTGGAGTAACAAAAATATCGCCTACAGAGTACCTTCCATAATGACAAGGCTACCATCCATTGGAGTAACAAAAATCTCGACAACATACTACCTTCCAAAATAACAAGGCTACCATACATTGTAATAACAAAAATCTCGACAACAGGCTACCTTCCATAATGACAAGGCTACCATCCGTTGGAGTAACAAAAATATCGACAACAGACTACCTTCCATAATGACAAGGCTACCATCCATTAGAGTAACAAAAATCTCAACAATAGACTACCTTTCATAATGACAAGGCTACCATACATTGGTGTAAGAAAAATCTCGACAGCAGATTACCTTCCAAAATGACAAGGCTATAATCCGTTGGAGTAACAAAAATGTCGACAACGGACTACCTTCCATAATGACAAGGCTACCATCCATTAGAGTAACAAAAATCTCGACAATAGACTATCTTCCATAATGACAAACCTACCATCCATTGGTGTAACAAAAATCTTTACAACAGACTACCTTCCATAATGACAAGGGTACCATCCATTTGAGTAACAAAAATATCGACAACAGACTACGTTCGATAATGCCAAGGCTACCATCCATTAGATTAACAAAAATCTTGACAACAAACTACCTTCCATAATGACAAGGTTACCATCCATTAAAGTAACAAAAATCTCGACAATAGATTACCTTCCATAATGACAAGGCTACCATCCATTGGAGGAAAAAATATATCAACAAGAGACTACCTTCAATAATGACAAGGATACCATCCATTGGATTAACAAAAATATCGATAATAGACTACCTTCCATAATAAAAAGGCTACCATCCATGGGAGTAACAAAAATCTCGACAACAGACTACCTTCCATAATGACAAGGCTACCATCCATTAGAGTAACAAAAATCTTGACAACAGACTACCTTCCATAATGACAAGGCTACCATTCATTGTTGTAACAAAAATCTCGAAAACAGACTACCTTCCATAATGACAAGGCTACCATCCATTAGAGTAACAAAAATCTTGACAACAGACTACTTTCCATAATGAAAAGTCTACCATCCGTTGGAGTAACAAAAATATCGATAATAGACTATGTTCCATAATGACAAGGATACCATCCATTGGAGTAACAAAAATATCGATAACAATCTACCTTCCATAATGACTAGGATTCCATCCATTGGAGTAACAAAGATATCGACAACAAACTACCTTCCATAATGACAAGGATACCATCCATTGTAGTAACAAAAATCTTGACAACAGACTACCTTCCATAATGACAAGGCTACCATCCATTGGAGTAACAAAAATCTCGATAATAGACTACCTTTCATAATGACAAGGCTACCATCCATTGGAGTAACAAAAATTTCGACAACATACTACCTTCCATAAGGACAAGGATACCATCCATTGGAGTAACAAAAATATCGACAACAGACTACCTTCCATAATGACAAGGCTACAATGCATTAGAGTAACAAAAATCTCGACAACAGACTACCTTTCATAATGACAAGGCTACCCTCCATTAGTGTAACAAAAATCTGGACAACAGACTACCTTTCATAATGACAAGGCTATCATCCATTGGAGTAACAAAATCTCGACAACAGACTACCTTCCATATTAACAAGGCTACCATCCATTGGAGTAACAAAAGTATTGATAACAGACTACCTTCCATAATAACTAGGATATCATCCATTGAAGTAACAAAGATATCGACAACAGACTACCTTCCATAATGACAAGGCTACCATCCATTGTAGTAACAAAAATCTCGGCAATATACTACCTTCCATAATTAAAAGGCTACCATCCATTGGAGTAACAAAAATCTCGACAATAGAGTACCTTTCATAATGACAAGGCTACCATCCATTGGAGTAACAAAAATTTCGACAACATACTAGCTTCCATAAGGACAAGGCTACCATCCATTGGAGTAACAAAAATATCGACAACAGACTACCTTCCATAATGACAAGGCTACCATCCATTGGAGTAACAAAAATCTCGACAACATACTACCTTCCAAAATAACAAGGCTACAATACATTGTAATAACCAAAATCTCGACAACAGACTACCTTCCATAATGACAAGGCTACCATCCGTTGGAGTAACAAAAATATCGACAACAGACTACCTTCCATAATGACAAGGCTACCATCCATTAGAGTAACAAAAATCTCAACAATAGACTACCTTTCATAATGACAAGGCTACCATACATTGGTGTAAGAAAAATCTCGACAGCAGATTACCTTCCAAAATGACAAGGCTATAATCCGTTGGAGTAACAAAAATGTCGACAACAGACTACCTTCCATAATGACAAGGCTACCATCCATTAGAGTAACAAAAATCTCGACAATAGACTATCTTCCATAATGACAAACCTACCATCCATTGGTGTAACAAAAATCTTTACAACAGACTACCTTCCATAATGACAAGGATACCATCCATTTGAGTAACAAAAATATCGACAACAGACTACGTTCGATAATGCCAAGGCTACCATCCATTAGATTAACAAAAATCTTGACAACAAACTACCTTCCATAATGACAAGGTTACCATCCATTAAAGTAACAAAAATCTCGACAATAGATTACCTTCCATAATGACAAGGCTACCATCCATTAGAGGAAAAAACATATCAACAAGAGACTACCTTCAATAATGACAAGGATACCATCCATTGGATTAACAAAAATCTCGATAACAGACTACCTTCCATAATAAAAAGGCTACCATCCATGGGAGTAACAAAAATCTCGACAACAGACTACCTTCCATAATGACAAGGCTACCATCCATTAGAGTAACAAAAATCTTGACAACAGACTACCTTCCATAATGACAAGGCTACCATTCATTGTTGTAACAAAAATCTCGAAAACAGACTACCTTCCATAATGACAAGGCTACCATCCATTAGAGTAACAAAAATCTTGACAACAGACTACTTTCCATAATGAAAAGTCTACCATCCGTTGGAGTAACAAAAATATCGATAATAGACTATGTTCCATAATGACAAGGATACCATCCATTGGAGTAACAAAAATATCGATAACAATCTACCTTCCATAATGACTAGGATTCCATCCATTGGAGTAACAAAGATATCGACAACAGACTACCTTCCATAATGACAAGGATACCATCCATTGTAGTAACAAAAATCTTGACAACAGACTACCTTCCATAATGACAAGGCTACCATCCATTGGAGTAACAAAAATCTCGATAATAGACTACCTTTCATAATGACAAGGCTACCATCCATTGGAGTAACAAAAATTTCGACAACATACTACCTTCCATAAGGACAAGGATACCATCCATTGGAGTAACAAAAATATCGACAACAGACTACCTTCCATAATGACAAGGCTACAATGCATTAGAGTAACAAAAATCTCGACAACAGACTACCTTTCATAATGACAAGGCTACCCTCCATTAGTGTAACAAAAATCTGGACAACAGACTACCTTTCATAATGACAAGGCTATCATCCATTGGAGTAACAAAATCTCGACAACAGACTACCTTCCATATTAACAAGGCTACCATCCATTGGAGTAACAAAAGTATTGATAACAGACTACCTTCCATAATAACTAGGATATCATCCATTGAAGTAACAAAGATATCGACAACAGACTACCTTCCATAATGACAAGGCTACCATCCATTGTAGTAACAAAAATCTCGGCAATATACTACCTTCCATAATTAAAAGGCTACCATCCATTGGAGTAACAAAAATCTCGACAATAGAGTACCTTTCATAATGACAAGGCTACCATCCATTGGAGTAACAAAAATTTCGACAACATACTAGCTTCCATAAGGACAAGGCTACCATCCATTGGAGTAACAAAAATATCGACAACAGACTACCTTCCATAATGACAAGGCTACCATCCATTGGAGTAACAAAAATCTCGACAACATACTACCTTCCAAAATAACAAGGCTACAATACATTGTAATAACCAAAATCTCGACAACAGACTACCTTCCATAATGACAAGGCTACCATCCGTTGGAGTAACAAAAATATCGACAACAGACTACCTTCCATAATGACAAGGCTACCATCCATTAGAGTAACAAAAATCTCAACAATAGACTACCTTTCATAATGACAAGGCTACCATACATTGGTGTAAGAAAAATCTCGACAGCAGATTACCTTCCAAAATGACAAGGCTATAATCCGTTGGAGTAACAAAAATGTCGACAACAGACTACCTTCCATAATGACAAGGCTACCATCCATTAGAGTAACAAAAATCTCGACAATAGACTATCTTCCATAATGACAAACCTACCATCCATTGGTGTAACAAAAATCTTTACAACAGACTACCTTCCATAATGACAAGGATACCATCCATTTGAGTAACAAAAATATCGACAACAGACTACGTTCGATAATGCCAAGGCTACCATCCATTAGATTAACAAAAATCTTGACAACAAACTACCTTCCATAATGACAAGGTTACCATCCATTAAAGTAACAAAAATCTCGACAATAGATTACCTTCCATAATGACAAGGCTACCATCCATTAGAGGAAAAAACATATCAACAAGAGACTACCTTCAATAATGACAAGGATACCATCCATTGGATTAACAAAAATCTCGATAACAGACTACCTTCCATAATAAAAAGGCTACCATCCATGGGAGTAACAAAAATCTCGACAACAGACTACCTTCCATAATGACAAGGCTACCATCCATTAGAGTAACAAAAATCTTGACAACAGACTACCTTCCATAATGACAAGGCTACCATTCATTGTTGTAACAAAAATCTCGAAAACAGACTACCTTCCATAATGACAAGGCTACCATCCATTAGAGTAACAAAAATCTTGACAACAGACTACTTTCCATAATGAAAAGTCTACCATCCGTTGGAGTAACAAAAATATCGATAATAGACTATGTTCCATAATGACAAGGATACCATCCATTGGAGTAACAAAAATATCGATAACAATCTACCTTCCATAATGACTAGGATTCCATCCATTGGAGTAACAAAGATATCGACAACAGACTACCTTCCATAATGACAAGGATACCATCCATTGTAGTAACAAAAATCTTGACAACAGACTACCTTCCATAATGACAAGGCTACCATCCATTGGAGTAACAAAAATCTCGATAATAGACTACCTTTCATAATGACAAGGCTACCATCCATTGGAGTAACAAAAATTTCGACAACATACTACCTTCCATAAGGACAAGGATACCATCCATTGGAGTAACAAAAATATCGACAACAGACTACCTTCCATAATGACAAGGCTACAATGCATTAGAGTAACAAAAATCTCGACAACAGACTACCTTTCATAATGACAAGGCTACCCTCCATTAGTGTAACAAAAATCTGGACAACAGACTACCTTTCATAATGACAAGGCTATCATCCATTGGAGTAACAAAATCTCGACAACAGACTACCTTCCATATTAACAAGGCTACCATCCATTGGAGTAACAAAAGTATTGATAACAGACTACCTTCCATAATAACTAGGATATCATCCATTGAAGTAACAAAGATATCGACAACAGACTACCTTCCATAATGACAAGGCTACCATCCATTGTAGTAACAAAAATCTCGGCAATATACTACCTTCCATAATTAAAAGGCTACCATCCATTGGAGTAACAAAAATCTCGACAATAGAGTACCTTTCATAATGACAAGGCTACCATCCATTGGAGTAACAAAAATTTCGACAACATACTAGCTTCCATAAGGACAAGGCTACCATCCATTGGAGTAACAAAAATATCGACAACAGACTACCTTCCATAATGACAAGGCTACCATCCATTGGAGTAACAAAAATCTCGACAACATACTACCTTCCAAAATAACAAGGCTACAATACATTGTAATAACCAAAATCTCGACAACAGACTACCTTCCATAATGACAAGGCTACCATCCGTTGGAGTAACAAAAATATCGACAACAGACTACCTTCCATAATGACAAGGCTACCATCCATTAGAGTAACAAAAATCTCAACAATAGACTACCTTTCATAATGACAAGGCTACCATACATTGGTGTAAGAAAAATCTCGACAGCAGATTACCTTCCAAAATGACAAGGCTATAATCCGTTGGAGTAACAAAAATGTCGACAACAGACTACCTTCCATAATGACAAGGCTACCATCCATTAGAGTAACAAAAATCTCGACAATATACTATCTTCCATAATGACAAACCTACCATCCATTGGTGTAACAAAAATCTTTACAACAGACTACCTTCCATAATGACAAGGATACCATCCATTTGAGTAACAAAAATATCGACAACAGACTACGTTCGATAATGCCAAGGCTACCATCCATTAGATTAACAAAAATCTTGACAACAAACTACCTTCCATAATGACAAGGTTACCATCCATTAAAGTAACAAAAATCTCGACAATAGATTACCTTCCATAATGACAAGGCTACCATCCATTAGAGGAAAAAACATATCAACAAGAGACTACCTTCAATAATGACAAGGATACCATCCATTGGATTAACAAAAATCTCGATAACAGACTACCTTCCATAATAAAAAGGCTACCATCCATGGGAGTAACAAAAATCTCGACAACAGACTACCTTCCATAATGACAAGGCTACCATCCATTAGAGTAACAAAAATCTTGACAACAGACTACCTTCCATAATGACAAGGCTACCATCCATTGGAGTAACAAAAATCTCGAAAACAGACTACCTTCCATAATGACAAGGCTACCATCCATTAGAGTAACAAAAATCTTGACAACAGACTACTTTCCATAATGAAAAGTCTACCATCCGTTGGAGTAACAAAAATATCGACAATAGACTATGTTCCATAATGACAAGGATACCATCCATTGGAGTAACAAAAATATCGATAACAATCTACCTTCCATAATGACTAGGATTCCATCCATTGGAGTAACAAAGATATCGACAACAGACTACCTTCCATAATGACAAGGATACCATCCATTGTAGTAACAAAAATCTTGACAACAGACTACCTTCCATAATGACAAGGCTACCATCCATTGGAGTAACAAAAATCTCGATAATAGACTACCTTTCATAATGACAAGGCTACCATCCATTGGAGTAACAAAAATTTCGACAACATACTACCTTCCATAAGGACAAGGATACCATCCATTGGAGTAACAAAAATATCGACAACAGACTACCTTCCATAATGACAAGGCTACAATGCATTAGAGTAACAAAAATCTCGACAATAGACTACCTTTCATAATGACAAGGCTACCCTCCATTGGTGTAACAAAAATCTCGACAACAGACTACCTTTCATAATGACAAGGCTATCATCCATTGGAGTAACAAAATCTCGACAACAGACTACCTTCCATATTAACAAGGCTACCATCCATTGGAGTAACAAAAGTATTGATAACAAACTACTTTCCATAATAACTAGGATACCATCCATTGAAGTAACAAAGATATCGACAACAGACTACCTTCCATAATGACAAGGCTATCATCCATTGTAGTAACAAAAATCTCGGCAACACACTACCTTCCATAATTAAAAGTCTACCATCCATTGGAGTAACAAAAATCTCGACAATAGAGTACCTTTCATAATCACAAGGCTACCATCCATTGGAGTAACAAAAATTTCGATAACATACTAGCTTCCATAAGGACAAGGCTACCATCCATTGGAGTAACAAAAATATCGACAACAGACTACCTTCCATAATGACAAGGCTACCATCCATTGGAGTAACAAAAATCTCGACAACATACTACCTTCCAAAATAACAAGGCTACCATACATTGTAATAACAAAAATCTCGACAACAGACTACCTTCCATAATGACAAGGCTACCATCCGTTGGAGTAACAAAAATATCGACAACAGACTACCTTCCATAATGACAAGGCTACCATCCATTAGAGTAACAAAAATTTCAACAATAGACTACCTTTCATAATGACAAGGCTACCATACATTGGTGTAAGAAAAATCTCGACAGCAGATTACCTTCCAAAATGACAAGGCTATAATCCGTTGGAGTAACAAAAATGTCGACAACGGACTACCTTCCATAATGACAAGGCTACCATCCATTAGAGTAACAAAAATCTCGACAATAGACTATCTTCCATAATGAAAAACCTACCATCCATTGGTGTAACAAAAATCTTTACAACAGACTACCTTCCATAATGACAAGGGTACCATCCATTTGAGTAACAAAAATATCGACAACAGACTACGTTCGATAATGCCAAGGCTACCATCCATTAGATTAACAAAAATCTTGACAACAAACTACCTTCCATAATGACAAGGTTACCATCCATTAAAGTAACAAAAATCTCGACAATAGATTACCTTCCATAATGACAAGGCTACCATCCATTGGAGGAAAAAATATATCAACAAGAGACTACCTTCAATAATGACAAGGATACCATCCATTGGATTAACAAAAATATCGATAACAGACTACCTTCCATAATAAAAAGGCTACCATCCATGGGAGTAACAAAAATCTCGACAACAGACTACCTTCCATAATGACAAGGCTACCATCCATTAGAGTAACAAAAATCTTGACAACAGACTACCTTCCATAATGACAAGGCTACCATTCATTGTTGTAACAAAAATCTCGAAAACAGACTACCTTCCATAATGACAAGGCTACCATCCATTAGAGTAACAAAAATCTTGACAACAGACTACTTTCCATAATGAAAAGTCTACCATCCGTTGGAGTAACAAAAATATCGACAATAGACTATGTTCCATAATGACAAGGATACCATCCATTGGAGTAACAAAAATATCGATAACAATCTACCTTCCATAATGACTAGGATTCCATCCATTGGAGTAACAAAGATATCGACAACAGACTACCTTCCATAATGACAAGGATACCATCCATTGTAGTAACAAAAATCTTGACAACAGACTACCTTCCATAATGACAAGGCTACCATCCATTGGAGTAACAAAAATCTCGATAATAGACTACCTTTCATAATGACAAGGCTACCATCCATTGGAGTAACAAAAATTTCGACAACATACTACCTTCCATAAGGACAAGGATACCATCCATTGGAGTATTAAAAATATCGACAACAGACTACCTTCCATAATGACAAGGCTACAATGCATTAGAGTAACAAAAATCTCGACAACAGACTACCTTTCATAATGACAAGGCTACCCTCCATTAGTGTAACAAAAATCTGGACAACAGACTACCTTTCATAATGACAAGGCTATCATCCATTGGAGTAACAAAATCTCGACAACAGACTACCTTCCATATTAACAAGGCTACCATCCATTGGAGTAACAAAAGTATTGATAACAGACTACCTTCCATAATAACTAGGATATCATCCATTGAAGTAACAAAGATATCGACAACAGACTACCTTCCATAATGACAAGGCTACCATCCATTGTAGTAACAAAAATCTCGGCAATATACTACCTTCCATAATTAAAAGGCTACCATCCATTGGAGTAACAAAAATCTCGACAATAGAGTACCTTTCATAATGACAAGGCTACCATCCATTGGAGTAACAAAAATTTCGACAACATACTAGCTTCCATAAGGACAAGGCTACCATCCATTGGAGTAACAAAAATATCGACAACAGACTACCTTCCATAATGACAAGGCTACCATCCATTGGAGTAACAAAAATCTCGACAACATACTACCTTCCAAAATAACAAGGCTACAATACATTGTAATAACCAAAATCTCGACAACAGACTACCTTCCATAATGACAAGGCTACCATCCGTTGGAGTAACAAAAATATCGACAACAGACTACCTTCCATAATGACAAGGCTACCATCCATTAGAGTAACAAAAATCTCAACAATAGACTACCTTTCATAATGACAAGGCTACCATACATTGGTGTAAGAAAAATCTCGACAGCAGATTACCTTCCAAAATGACAAGGCTATAATCCGTTGGAGTAACAAAAATGTCGACAACAGACTACCTTCCATAATGACAAGGCTACCATCCATTAGAGTAACAAAAATCTCGACAATAGACTATCTTCCATAATGACAAACCTACCATCCATTGGTGTAACAAAAATCTTTACAACAGACTACCTTCCATAATGACAAGGATACCATCCATTTGAGTAACAAAAATATCGACAACAGACTACGTTCGATAATGCCAAGGCTACCATCCATTAGATTAACAAAAATCTTGACAACAAACTACCTTCCATAATGACAAGGTTACCATCCATTAAAGTAACAAAAATCTCGACAATAGATTACCTTCCATAATGACAAGGCTACCATCCATTGGAGGAAAAAATATATCAACAAGAGACTACCTTCAATAATGACAAGGATACCATCCATTGGATTAACAAAAATCTCGATAACAGACTACCTTCCATAATAAAAAGGCTACCATCCATGGGAGTAACAAAAATCTCGACAACAGACTACCTTCCATAATGACAAGGCTACCATCCAGTAGAGTAACAAAAATCTTGACAACAGACTACCTTCCATAATGACAAGGCTACCATCCATTGGAGTAACAAAAATCTCGAAAACAGACTACCTTCCATAATGACAAGGCTACCATCCATTAGAGTAACAAAAATCTTGACAACAGACTACTTTCCATAATGAAAAGTCTACCATCCGTTGGAGTAACAAAAATATCGACAATAGACTATGTTCCATAATGACAAGGATACCATCCATTGGAGTAACAAAAATATCGATAACAATCTACCTTCCATAATGACTAGGATTCCATCCATTGGAGTAACAAAGATATCGACAACAGACTACCTTCCATAATGACAAGGATACCATCCATTGTAGTAACAAAAATCTTGACAACAGACTACCTTCCATAATGACAAGGCTACCATCCATTAGAGTAACAAAAATCTCGATAATAGACTACCTTTCATAATGACAAGGCTACCATCCATTGGAGTAACAAAAATTTCGACAACATACTACCTTCCATAAGGACAAGGATACCATCCATTGGAGTAACAAAAATATCGACACCAGACTACCTTCCATAATGACAAGGCTACAATGCATTAGAGTAACAAAAATCTCGACAACAGACTACCTTTCATAATGACAAGGCTACCCTCCATTGGTGTAACAAAAATCTCGACAACAGACTACCTTTCATAATGACAAGGCTATCATCCATTGGAGTAACAAAATCTCGACAACAGACTACCTTCCATATTAACAAGGCTACCATCCATTGGAGTAACAAAAGTATTGATAACAAACTACTTTCCATAATAACTAGGATACCATCCATTGAAGTAACAAAGATATCGACAACAGACTACCTTCCATAATGACAAGGCTATCATCCATTGTAGTAACAAAAATCTCGGCAACACACTACCTTCCATAATTAAAAGGCTACCATCCATTGGAGTAACAAAAATCTCGACAATAGAGTACCTTTCATAATCACAAGGCTACCATCCATTGGAGTAACAAAAATTTCGACAACATACTAGCTTCCATAAGGACAAGGCTACCATCCATTGGAGTAACAAAAATATCGACAACAGACTACCTTCCATAATGACAAGGCTACCATCCATTGGAGTAACAAAAATCTCGACAACATACTACCTTCCAAAATAACAAGGCTACCATACATTGTAATAACAAAAATCTCGACAACAGACTACCTTCCATAATGACAAGGCTACCATCCGTTGGAGTAACAAAAATATCGACAACAGACTACCTTCCATAATGACAAGGCTACCATCCATTAGAGTAACAAAAATCTCAACAATAGACTACCTTTCATAATGAAAAGGCTACCATCCATTGGTGTAAGAAAAATCTCGACAGCAGACTACCTTCCAAAATGACAAGGCTATAATCCGTTGGAGTAACAAAAATGTCAACAACAGACTACCTTCCATAATGACAAGGCTACCATCCATTAGAGTAACAAAAATCTCGACAATAGACTATCTTCCATAATGACAAACCTACCATCCATTGGTGTAACAAAAATTTTTACAACAGACTACCTTCCATAATGACAAGGATACCATCCATTTGAGTAAAAAAAATATCGACAATAGACTACGTTCGATAATGCCAAGGCTACCATCCATTAGATTAACAAAAATCTTGACAACAAACTACCTTCCATAATGACAAGGTTACCATCCATTAAAGTAACAAAAATCTCGACAATAGATTACCTTCCATAATGACAAGGCTACCATCCATTGGAGGAAAAAATATATCAACAAGAGACTACCTTCAATAATGACAAGGATACCATCCATTGGATTAACAAAAATCTCGATAACAGACTACCTTCCATAATAAAAAGGCTACCATCCATGGGAGTAACAAAAATCTCGACAACAGACTACCTTCCATAATGACAAGGCTACCATCCATTAGAGTAACAAAAATCTTGACAACAGACTACCTTCCATAATGACAAGGCTACCATCCATTGGAGTAACAAAAATCTCGAAAACAGACTACCTTCCATAATGACAAGGCTACCATCCATTAGAGTAACAAAAATCTTGACAACAGACTACTTTCCATAATGAAAAGTCTACCATCCGTTGGAGTAACAAAAATATCGACAATAGACTATGGTCCATAATGACAAGGATACCATCCATTGGAGTAACAAAAATATCGATAACAATCTACCTTCCATAATGACTAGGATTCCATCCATTGGAGTAACAAAGATATCGACAACAGACTACCTTCCATAATGACAAGGATACCATCCATTGTAGTAACAAAAATCTTGACAACAGACTACCTTCCATAATGACAAGGCTACCATCCATTGGAGTAACAAAAATCTCGATAATAGACTACCTTTCATAATGACAAGGCTACCATCCATTGGAGTAACAAAAATTTCGACAACACACTACCTTCCATAAGGACAAGGATACCATCCATTGGAGTAACAAAAATATCGACAACAGACTACCTTCCATAATGACAAGGCTACAATGCATTAGAGTAACAAAAATCTCGACAACAGACTACCTTTCATAATGACAAGGCTACCCTCCATTGGTGTAACAAAAATCTCGACAACAGACTACCTTTCATAATGACAAGGCTATCATCCATTGGAGTAACAAAATCTCGACAACAGACTACCTTCCATATTAACAAGGCTACCATCCATTGGAGTAACAAAAGTATTGATAACAAACTACTTTCCATAATAACTAGGATACCATCCATTGAAGTAACAAAGATATCGACAACAGACTACCTTCCATAATGACAAGGCTACCATCCATTGTAGTAACAAAAATCTCGGCAACACACTACCTTCCATAATTAAAAGGCTACCATCCATTGGAGTAACAAAAATCTCGACAATAGAGTACCTTTCATAATCACAAGGCTACCATCCATTGGAGTA
Source organism: Vicia faba (assembly GCA_948472305.1). Lineage (NCBI taxonomy): Eukaryota > Viridiplantae > Streptophyta > Magnoliopsida > Fabales > Fabaceae > Vicia > Vicia faba. The sequence continues at coordinate 511,808,256 of OX451741.1, read as the reverse complement.
ACAAAAATTTCGACAACATACTAGCTTCCATAAGGACAAGGCTACCATCCATTGGAGTAACAAAAATATCGACAACAGACTACCTTCCATAATGACAAGGCTACCATCCATTGGAGTAACAAAAATCTCGACAACATACTACCTTCCAAAATAACAAGGCTACCATACATTGTAATAACAAAAATCTCGACAACAGACTACCTTCCATAATGACAAGGCTACCATCCGTTGGAGTAACAAAAATATTGACAACAGACTACCTTCCATAATGACAAGGCTACCATCCATTAGAGTAACAAAAATCTCAACAATAGACTACCTTTCATAATGACAAGGCTACCATCCATTGGTGTAAGAAAAATCTCGACAGCAGACTACCTTCCAAAATGACAAGGCTATAATCCGTTGGAGTAACAAAAATGTCAACAACAGACTACCTTCCATAATGACAAGGCTACCATCCATTAGAGTAACAAAAATCTCGACAATAGACTATCTTCCATAATGACAAACCTACCATCCATTGGTGTAACAAAAATCTTTACAACAGACTACCTTCCATAATGACAAGGATACCATCCATTTGAGTAAAAAAAATATCGACAACAGACTACGTTCGATAATGCCAAGGCTACCATCCATTAGATTAACAAAAATCTTGACAACAAACTACCTTCCATAATGACAAGGTTTCCATCCATTAAAGTAACAAAAATCTCGACAATAGATTACCTTCCATAATGACAAGGCTACCATCCATTGGAGGAAAAAATATATCAACAAGAGACTACCTTCAATAATGACAAGGATACCATCCATTGGATTAACAAAAATCTCGATAACAGACTACCTTCCATAATAAAAAGGCTACCATCCATGGGAGTAACAAAAATCTCGACAACAGACTACCTTCCATAATGACAAGGCTACCATCCATTAGAGTAACAAAAATCTTGACAACAGACTACCTTCCATAATGACAAGGCTACCATCCATTGGAGTAACAAAAATCTCGAAAACAGACTACCTTCCATAATGACAAGGCTACCATCCATTAGAGTAACAAAAATCTTGACAACAGACTACTTTCCATAATGAAAAGTCTACCATCCGTTGGAGTAACAAAAATATCGACAATAGACTATGTTCCATAATGACAAGGATACCATCCATTGGAGTAACAAAAATATCGATAACAATCTACCTTCCATAATGACTAGGATTCCATCCATTGGAGTAACAAAGATATCGACAACAGACTACCTTCCATAATGACAAGGATACCATCCATTGTAGTAACAAAAATCTTGACAACAGACTACCTTCCATAATGACAAGGCTACCATCCATTGGAGTAACAAAAATCTCGATAATAGACTACCTTTCATAATGACAAGGCTACCATCCATTGGAGTAACAAAAATTTCGACAACATACTACCTTCCATAAGGACAAGGATACCATCCATTGGAGTAACAAAAATATCGACAACAGACTACCTTCCATAATGACAAGGCTACAATACATTAGAGTAACAAAAATCTCGACAACAGACTACCTTTCATAATGACAAGGCTACCCTCCATTGGTGTAACAAAAATCTCGACAACAGACTACCTTTCATAATGACAAGGCTATCATCCATTGGAGTAACAAAATCTCGACAACAGACTACCTTCCATATTAACAAGGCTACCATCCATTGGAGTAACAAAAGTATTGATAACAGACTACTTTCCATAATAACTAGGATACCATCCATTAAAGTAACAAAGATATCGACAACAAACTACCTTCCATAATGACAAGGCTACCATCCATTGTAGTAACAAAAATCTCGGCAACATACTACCTTCCATAATTAAAAGGCTACCATCCATTGGAGTAACAAAAATCTCGACAATAGAGTACCTTTCATAATGACAAGGCTACCATCCATTGGAGTAACAAAATTTTCGACAACATACTAGCTTCCATAAGGACAAGGCTACCATCCATTGGAGTAACAAAAATATCGACAACAGACTACCTTCCATAATGACAAGGCTACCATCCATTGGAGTAACAAAAATCTCGACAACATACTACCTTCCAAAATAACAAGGCTACCATACATTGTAATAACAAAAATCTCGACAACAGACTACCTTCCATAATGACAAGGCTACCATCCGTTGGAGTAACAAAAATATCGACAACAGACTACCTTCCATAATGACAAGGCTACCATCCATTAGAGTAACAAAAATCTCAACAATAGACTACCTTTCATAATGACAAGGCTACCATCCATTGGTGTAAGAAAAATCTCGACAGCAGACTACCTTCCAAAATGACAAGGCTATAATCCGTTGGAGTAACAAAAATGTCGACAACAGACTACCTTCCATAATGACAAGGCTACCATCCATTAGAGTAACAAAAATCTCGACAATAGACTATCTTCCATAATGACAAACCTACCATCCATTGGTGTAACAAAAATATTTACAACAGACTACCTTCCATAATGACAAGGATACCATCCATTTGAGTAAAAAAAATATCGACAACAGACTACGTTCGATAATGCCAAGGCTACCATCCATTAGATTAACAAAAATCTTGACAACAAACTACCTTCCATAATGACAAGGTTACCATCCATTAAAGTAACAAAAATCTCGACAATAGATTACCTTCCATAATGACAAGGCTACCATCCATTGGAGGAAAAAATATATCAACCAGAGACTACCTTCAATAATGACAAGGATACCATCCATTGGATTAACAAAAATCTCGATAACAGACTACCTTCCATAATAAAAAGGCTACCATCCATGGGAGTAACAAAAATCTCGACAACAGACTACCTTCCATAATGACAAGGCTACCATCCATTAGAGTAACAAAAATCTTGACAACAGACTACCTTCCATAATGACAAGGCTACCATCCATTGGAGTAACAAAAATCTCGAAAACACACTACCTTCCATAATGACAAGGCTACCATCCATTAGAGTAACAAAAATCTTGACAACAGACTACTTTCCATAATGAAAAGTCTACCATCCGTTGGAGTAACAAAAATATCGACAATAGACTATGTTCCATAATGACAAGGATACCATCCATTGGAGTAACAAAAATATCGATAACAATCTACCTTCCATAATGACTAGGATTCCATCCATTGGAGTAACAAAGATATCGACAACAGACTACCTTCCATAATGACAAGGATACCATCCATTGTAGTAACAAAAATCTTGACAACAGACTACCTTCCATAATGACAAGGCTACCATCCATTGGAGTAAATAAAATCTCGATAATAGACTACCTTTCATAATGACAAGGCTACCATCCATTGGAGTAACAAAAATTTCGACAACATACTACCTTCCATAAGGACAAGGATACCATCCATTGGAGTAACAAAAATATCGACAATCGACTACCTTCCATAATGACAAGGCTACAATGCATTAGAGTAACAAAAATCTCGACAACAGACTACCTTTCATAATGACAAGGCTACCCTCCATTGGTGTAACAAAAATCTCGACAACAGACTACCTTTCATAATGACAAGGCTATCATCCATTGGAGTAACAAAATCTCGACAACAGACTACCTTCCATATTAACATGGCTACCATCCATTGGAGTAACAAAAGTATTGATAACAGACTACCTTCCATAATAACTAGGATACCATCCATTGAAGTAACAAAGATATCGACAACAGACTACCTTCCATAATGACAAGGCTACCATCCATTGTAGTAACAAAAATCTCGGCAACATACTACCTTCCATAATTAAAAGGCTACCATCCATTGGAGTAACAAAAATTTCGACAACATACTAGCTTCCATAAGGACAAGGCTACCATCCATTGGAGTAACAAAAATATCGACAACAGACTACCTTCCATAATGACAAGGCTACCATCCATTGGAGTAACAAAAATCTCGACAACATACTACCTTCCAAAATAACAAGGCTACCATACATTGTAATAACAAAAATCTCGACAACATACTACCTTCCATAATGACAAGGCTACCATCCGTTGGAGTAACAAAAATATCGACAACAGACTACCTTCCATAATGACAAGGCTACCATCCATTAGAGTAACAAAAATCTCAACAATAGACTACCTTTCATAATGACAAGGCTACCATCCATTGGTGTAAGAAAAATCTCGACAACAGACTACCTTCCATAATGACAAGGCTATCATCCATTGGAGTAAAAAAAATCTCGACAACAGACTACCTTCCATAATAACAAGGCTACCATCCATTGGAGTAACAAAACTATCGATAACAGACTACCTTCCATAATGACTAGGATTCCATCCATTGGAGTAACTAAGATATCGACAACAGACTACCTTCCATAATGACAAGACTACCATCCATTGTAGTAACAAAAATCTTGACAACAAACTACCTTCCATAATGACAAGGAAACCATCCATTGGAGTAAAAAAAATCTCAACAATAGACTACCTTTCATAATGACAAGGCTACCATCCATTGTAGTAACAAAAATCTCGGCAACAGACTACCTTCCATAATTACAAGGCTACCATCCATTGGAGTAACAAAAATATTGATAACGCACTTCCTTCCATAATGACAAGGCTACCATCCATTGGAGTAACAAAGATATCTACAACAGACTACCTTCCATAATGACAAGGCTACGATCCATTAGAGTAACAAAAATCTCGACAATAGACTATCTTCCATAATGACAAACCTACCATCCATTGGTGTAACAAAAATCTTTACAACAGACTACCTTCCATAATGACAAGGCTACCATCCATTTGAGTAACAAAAATATCGACAACAGACTACGTTCGATAATGCCAAGGCTACCATCCATTAGATTAACAAAAATATCGACAACAGACTACCTTCCACAATGACAAGGCTACCATCCATTGTAGTAACAAAAATCTCGGCAACAGACTACCTTCCATAATTACAAGGCTACCATCCATTGGAGTAACAAAAATATTGATAACACACTACCTTCCATAATGACAAGGCTACCATCCATTGGAGTAACAAAGATATCTACAACAAACTACCTTCTATAATGACAAGGCAACCATCCATTGGAGTAAAAAAAATCTCAACAATAGACTACCTTTCATAATGACAAGGCTACCATCCATTGTAGTAACAAAAATCTCGGCAACATACTACCTTCCATAATTAGAAGGCTAACATCCATTGGAGTAACAAAAATATTGATAATAGACTACCTTCCATAATGACAAGGCTACCATCCATTGGAGTAACAAAGATATCGACAACAGACTACCTTCCACAATGACAAGGCTACCATCCATTGTAGTAACAAAAATCTCGGCAACAGATTACCTTCACAAATGACAAGGCTACAATTCGTTGGAGTAACAAAAATATCGACAACAGACTACCTTCCATAATGACAAGGCTACCATCCATTAGAGTAACAAAAATCTCGACAATAGACTATCTTCCATAATGACAAACCTACCATCCATTGGTGTAACAAAAATCATTACAACAGACTACCTTCCATAATTACAAGGATACCATCCATTTGAGTAACAAAAATATCGACAACAGACTACAGTCGATAATGCCAAGGCTACCATCCATTAGATTAACAAAAATCTTGACAACAAACTACCTTCCATAATGACAAGGTTACCATCCATTAAAGTAACAAAAATCTCGACAATAGATTACCTTCCATAATGACAAGGCTACCATCCATTGGAGGAAAAAATATATCAACAAGAGACTACCTTCAATAATGACAAGGATACCATCCATTGGATTAACAAAAATCTCGATAACAGATTACCTTCCATAATAAAAAGGCTACCATCCATGGGAGTAACAAAAATCTCGACAACATACTGCCTTCCATAATGACAAGGCTACCATCCATTAGAGTAACAAAAATCTTGACAACAGACTACCTTCCATAATGACAAGGCTACCATCCATTGGAGTAACAAAAATCTCGAAAACAGACTACCTTCCATAATGACAAGGCTACCATCCATTAGAGTAACAAAAATCTTGACAACAGACTACTTTCCATAATGAAAAGTCTACCATCCGTTGGAGTAACAAAAATATCGACAATAGACTATGTTCCATAATGACAAGGATACCATCCATTGGAGTAACAAAAATATCGATAACAATCTACCTTCCATAATGACTAGGATTCCATCCATTGGAGTAACAAAGATATCGACAACAGACTACCTTCCATAATGACAAGGATACCATCCATTGTAGTAACAAAAATCTTGACAACAGACTACCTTCCATAATGACAAGGCTACCATCCATTGGAGTAACAAAAATCTCGATAATAGACTACCTTTCATAATGACAATGCTACCATCCATTGGAGTAACAAAAATTTCGACAACATACTACCTCCCATAAGGACAAGGATACCATCCATTGGAGTAACAAAAATATCGACAACAGACTACCTTCCATAATGACAAGGCTACAAGGCATTAGAGTAACAAAAATCTCGACAACAGACTACCTTTCATAATGACAAGGCTACCCTCCATTGGAGTAACAAAAGTATTGATAACAGACTACCTTCCATAATAACTAGGATACCATCCATTGATGTAACAAAGATATCGACAACAGACTACCTTCCATAATGACAAGGCTACCATCCATTGTAGTATCAAAAATCTCGGCAACATACTACCTTCCATAATTAAAAGGCTACCATCCATTGGAGTAACAAAAATCTCGACAATAGAGTACCTTTCATAATGACATGGCTACCATCCATTGGAGTAACAAAAATTTCGACAACATACTAGCTTCCATAAGGACAAGGCTACCATCCATTGGAGTAAGAAAAATATCGACAACAGACTACCTTCCATAATGCCAAGGCTACCATCCATTGGAGTAACAAAAATCTCGACAACATACTACCTTCCAAAATAACAAGGCTACCATACATTGTAATAACAAAAATCTCGACAACATACTACCTTCCATAATGACAAGGCTACCATCCGTTGGAGTAACAAAAATATCGACAACAGACTACCTTCCATAATGACAAGGCTACCATCCATTGGAGTAACAAAAATATTGATAACACACTACCTTCCATAATGACAAGGCTACCATCCATTGGAGTACCAAAGATATCTACAACAAACTACCTTCTATAATGACAAGTCAACCATCCATTGGAGTAAAAAAAATCTCAACAATAGACTACCTTTCATAATGACAAGGCTACCATCCATTGTAGTAACAAAAATCTCGGCAACATACTACCTTCCATAATTAGTAGGCTACCATCCATTGGAGTAACAAAAATATTGATAATAGACTACCTTCCATAATGACAAGGCTACCATCCATTGGAGTAACAAAGATATCAACAACAGACTACCTTCCACAATGACAAGGCTACCATCCATTGTAGTAACAAAAATCTCGGCAACAGACTACCTTCACAAATGACAAGGCTACAATTCGTTGGAGTAACAAAAATATCGACAACAGACTACCTTCCATAATGATAAGGCTACCATCCATTAGAGTAACAAAAATCTCGACAATAGACTATCTTCCATAATGACAAACCTACCATCCATTGGTGTAACAAAAATCATTACAACAGACTACCTTCCATAATGACAAGGATACCATCCATTTGAGTAACAAAAATATCGACAACAGACTACATTCGATAATGCCAAGGCTACCATCCATTAGATTAACAAAAATATTGACAACAAACTACCTTCCATAATGACAAGGTTACCATCCATTAAAGTAACAAAAATCTCGACAATAGATTACCTTCCATAATGACAAGGCTACCATCCATTGGAGGAAAAAATATATCAACAAGAGACTACCTTCAATAATGACAAGGATACCATCCATTGGATTAACAAAAATCTCGATAACAGACTACCTTCCATAATAAAAAGGCTACCATCCATGGGAGTAACAAAAATCTCGACAACATACTGCCTTCCATAATGACAAGGCTACCATCCATTAGAGTAACAAAAATCTTGACAACAGACTACCTTCCATAAGGACAAGGCTACCATCCATTGGAGTAACAAAAATCTTGAAAACAGACTACCTTCCATAATGACAAGGCTACCATCCATTAGAGTAACAAAAATCTTGACAACAGACTACTTTCCATAATGAAAAGTCTACCATCCGTTGGAGTAACAAAAATATCGACAATAGACTATGTTCCATAATGACAAGGATACCATCCATTGGAGTAACAAAAATATCGATAACAATCTACCTTCCATAATGACTAGGATTCCATCCATTGGAGTAACAAAGATATCAACAACAGACTACCTTCCATAATGACAAGGATACCATCCATTGTAGTAACAAAAATCTTGACAACAGACTACCTTCCATAATGACAAGGCTACCATCCATTGGAGTAACAAAAATCTCGATAATAGACTACCTTTCATAATGACAATGCTACCATCCATTGGAGTAACAAAAATTTCGACAACATACTACCTCCCATAAGGACAAGGATACCATCCATTGGAGTAACAAAAATATCGACAACAGACTACCTTCCATAATGACAAGGCTACAAGGCATTAGAGTAACAAAAATCTCGACAACAGACTACCTTTCATAATGACAAGGCTACCCTCCATTGGAGTAACAAAAGTATTGATAACAGACTACCTTCCATAATAACTAGGATACCATCCATTGAAGTAACAAAGATATCGACAACAGACTACCTTCCATAATGACAAGGCTACCATCCATTGTAGTATCAAAAATCTCGGCAACATACTACCTTCCATAATTAAAAGGCTACCATCCATTGGAGTAACAAAAATCTCGACAATAGAGTACCTTTCATAATGACATGGCTACCATCCATTGGAGTAACAAAAATTTCGACAACATACTAGCTTCCATAAGGACAAGGCTACCATCCATTGGAGTAAGAAAAATATCGACAACAGACTACCTTCCATAATGCCAAGGCTACCATCCATTGGAGTAACAAAAATCTCGACAACATACTACCTTCCAAAATAACAAGGCTACCATACATTGTAATAACAAAAATCTCGACAACATACTACCTTCCATAATGACAAGGCTACCATCCGTTGGAGTAACAAAAATATCGACAACAGACTACCTTCCATAATGACAAGGCTACCATCCATTGGAGTAACAAAAATATTGATAACACACTACCTTCCATAATGACAAGGCTACCATCCATTGGAGTAACAAAGATATCTAGAACAAACTACCTTCTATAATGACAAGGCAACCATCCATTGGAGTAAAAAAAATCTCAACAATAGACTACCTTTCATAATGACAAGGCTACCATCCATTGTAGTAACAAAAATCTCGGCAACATACTACCTTCCATAATTAGAAGGCTACCATCCATTGGAGTAACAAAAATATTGATAATAGACTACCTTCCATAATGACAAGGCTACCATCCATTGGAGTAACAAAGATATCGACAACAGACTACCTTCCACAATGACAAGGCTACCATCCATTGTAGTAACAAAAATCTCGGCAACAGACTACCTTCACAAATGACAAGGCTACAATTCGTTGGAGTAACAAAAATATCGACAACAGACTACCTTCCATAATGACAAGGCTACCATCCATTAGAGTAACAAAAATCTCGACAATAGACTATCTTCCATAATGACAAACCTACCATCCATTGGTGTAACAAAAATCATTACAACAGACTACCTTCAATAATGACAAGGATACCATCCATTTGAGTAACAAAAATATCGACAACAGACTACATTCGATAATGCCAAGGCTACCATCCATTAGATTAACAAAAATCTTGACAACAAACTACCTTCCATAATGACAAGGTTACCATCCATTAAAGTAACAAAAATCTCGACAATAGATTACCTTCCATAATGACAAGGCTACCATCCATTGGAGGAAAAAATATATCAACAAGAGACTACCTTCAATAATGACAAGGATACCATCCATTGGATTAACAAAAATCTCGATAACAGACTACCTTCCATAATAAAAAGGCTACCATCCATGGGAGTAACAAAAATCTCGACAACATGCTACCTTCCATAATGACAAGGCTACCATCCATTAGAGTAACAAAAATCTTGACAACAGACTACCTTCCATAATGACAAGGCTACCATCCATTGGAGTAACAAAAATCTCGAAAACAGACTACCTTCCATAATGACAAGGCTACCATCCATTAGAGTAACAAAAATCTTGACAACAGACTACTTTCCATAATGAAAAGTCTACCATCCGTTGGAGTAACAAAAATATCGACAATAGACTATGTTCCATAATGACAAGGATACCATCCATTGGAGTAACAAAAATATCGATAACAATCTACCTTCCATAATGACTAGGATTCCATCCATTGGAGTAACAAAGATATCGACAACAGACTACCTTCCATAATGACAAGGATACCATCCATTGTAGTAACAAAAATCTTGACAACAGACTACCTTCCATAATGACAAGGCTACCATCCATTGGAGTAACAAAAATCTCGATAATAGACTACCTTTCATAATGACAATGCTACCATCCATTGGAGTAACAAAAATTTCGACAACATACTACCTCCCGTAAGGACAAGGATACCATCCATTGGAGTAACAAAAATATCAACAACAGACTACCTTCCATAATGACAAGGCTACAAGGCATTAGAGTAACAAAAATCTCGACAACAGACTACCTTTCATAATGACAAGGCTACCCTCCATTGGAGTAACAAAAGTATTGATAACAGACTACCTTCCATAATAACTAGGATACCATCCATTGAAGTAACAAAGATATCGACAACAGACTACCTTCCATAATGACAAGGCTACCATCCATTGTAGTATCAAAAATCTCGGCAACATACTACCTTCCATAATTAAAAGGCTACCATCCATTGGAGTAACAAAAATCTCGACAATAGAGTACCTTTCATAATGACAAGGCTACCATCCATTGGAGTAACAAAAATTTCGACAACATACTAGCTTCCATAAGGACAAGGCTACCATCCATTGGAGTAAGAAAAATATCGACAACAGACTACCTTCCATAATGCCAAGGCTACCATCCATTGGAGTAACAAAAATCTCGACAACATACTACCTTCCAAAATAACAAGGCTACCATACATTGTAATAACAAAAATCTCGACAACATACTACATTCCATAATGACAAGGCTACCATCCGTTGGAGTAACAAAAATATCGACAACAGACTACCTTCCATAATGACAAGGCTACCATCCATTAGAGTAACAAAAATCTCAACAATAGACTACCTTTCATAATGACAAGGCTACCATCCATTGGTGTAAGAAAAATCTCGACAGCAGACTACCTTCCATAATGACAAGGCTATCATCCATTGGAGTAAAAAAAATCTCGACAACAGACTACCTTCCATAATGACTAGGATTCCATCCATTGGAGTAACAAAGATATCGACAACAGACTACCTTCCATAATGACAAGTCTACCATCCATTGTAGTAACAAAAATCTTGACAATAGACTACCTTCCATAATGACAAGGAAACCATCCATTGGAGTAAAAAAAATCTCGACAACAAACTACCTTTCATAATGACAAGGCTACCATCCATTGTAGTAACAAAAATCTCGGCAATAGACTACCTTCCATAATTACAAGGCTACCATCCATTGGAGTAACAAAAATATTGATAACACACTACCTTCCATAATGACAAGGCTACCATCCATTGGAGTAACAAAGATATCTAGAACAGACTACCTTCCATAATGACAAGGCTACCATCCATTAGAGTAACAAAAATCTCGACAATAGACTATCTTCCATAATGACAAACCTACCATCCATTGGTGTAACAAAAATCTTTACAACAGACTACCTTCCATAATGACAAGGCTACCATCCATTTGAGTAACAAAAATATCGACAGCAGACTACGTTCGATAATGCCAAGGCTACCATCCATTAGATTAACAAAAATCGTGACAACAAACTACCTTCCATAATGACAAGGTTACCATCCATTAAAGTAACAAAAATCTCGACAATAGATTACCTTCCATAATGACAAGGCTACCATCCATTGGAGGAAAAAATATATCAACCAGAGACTACCTTCAATAATGACAAGGATACCATCCATTGGATTAACAAAAATCTCGATAACAGACTACCTTCCATAATAAAAAGGCTACCATCCATGGGAGTAACAAAAATCTCGACAACAGACTACCTTCCATAATGACAAGGCTACCATCCATTAGAGTAACAAAAATCTTGACAACAGACTACCTTCCATAATGACAAGGCTACCATCCATTGAAGTAACAAAAATCTCGAAAACAGACTACCTTCCATAATGATAAGGCTACCATCCATTAGAGTAACAAAAATCTTGACAACAGACTACTTTCCATAATGAAAAGTCTACCATCCGTTGGAGTAACAAAAATATCGACAATAGACTATGTTCCATAATGACAAGGATACCATCCATTGGAGTAACAAAAATATCGATAACAATCTACCTTCCATAATGACTAGGATTCCATCCATTGGAGTAACAAAGATATCGACAACAGACTACCTTCCATAATGACAAGGATACCATCCATTGTAGTAACAAAAATCTTGACAACAGACTACCTTCCATAATGACAAGGCTACCATCCATTGGAGTAAATAAAATCTCGATAATAGACTACCTTTCATAATGACAAGGCTACCATCCATTGGAGTAACAAAAATTTCGACAACATACTACCTTCCATAAGGACAAGGATACCATCCATTGGAGTAACAAAAATATCGACAATCGACTACCTTCCATAATGACAAGGCTACAATGCATTAGAGTAACAAAAATCTCGACAACAGACTACCTTTCATAATGACAAGGCTACCCTCCATTGGTGTAACAAAAATCTCGACAACAAACTACCTTTCATAATGACAAGGCTATCATCCATTGGAGTAACAAAATCTCGACAACAGACTACCTTGCATATTAACAAGGCTACCATCCATTGGAGTAACAAAAGTATTGATAACAGACTACCTTCCATAATAACTAGGATACCATCCATTGAAGTAACAAAGATATCGACAACAGACTACCTTCCATAATGACAAGGCTACCATCCATTGTAGTAACAAAAATCTCGGCAACATACTACCTTCCATAATTAAAAGGCTACCATCCATTGGAGTAACAAAAATTTCGACAACATACTAGCTTCCATAAGGACAAGGCTACCATCCATTGGAGTAACAAAAATATCGACAACAGACTACCTTCCATAATGACAAGGCTACCATCCATTGGAGTAACAAAAATCTCGACAACATACTACCTTCCAAAATAACAAGGCTACCATACATTGTAATAACAAAAATCTCGACAACATACTACCTTCCATAATGACAAGGCTACCATCCGTTGGAGTAACAAAAATATCGACAACAGACTACCTTCCATAATGACAAGGCTACCATCCATTAGAGTAACAAAAATCTCAACAATAGACTACCTTTCATAATGACAAGGCTACCATCCATTGGTGTAAGAAAAATCTCGACAACAGACTACCTTCCATAATGACAAGGCTATCATCCATTGGAGTAAAAAAAATCTCGACAACAGACTACCTTCCATAATAACAAGGCTACCATCCATTGGAGTAACAAAACTATCGATAACAGACTACCTTCCATAATGACTAGGATTCCATCCATTGGAGTAACTAAGATATCGACAACAGACTACCTTCCATAATGACAAGTCTACCATCCATTGTAGTAACAAAAATCTTGACAACAAACTACCTTCCATAATGACAAGGAAACCATCCATTGGAGTAAAAAAAATCTCAACAATAGACTACCTTTCATAATGACAAGGCTACCATCCATTGTAGTAACAAAAATCTCGGCAACAGACTACCTTCCATAATTACAAGGCTACCATCCATTGGAGTAACAAAAATATTGATAACGCACTTCCTTCCATAATGACAAGGCTACCATCCATTGGAGTAACAAAGATATCTACAACAGACTACCTTCCATAATGACAAGGCTACGATCCATTAGAGTAACAAAAATCTCGACAATAGACTATCTTCCATAATGACAAACCTACCATCCATTGGTGTAACAAAAATCTTTACAACAGACTACCTTCCATAATGACAAGGCTACCATCCATTTGAGTAACAAAAATATCGACAACAGACTACGTTCGATAATGCCAAGGCTACCATCCATTAGATTAACAAAAATATCGACAACAGACTACCTTCCACAATGACAAGGCTACCATCCATTGTAGTAACAAAAATCTCGGCAACAGACTACCTTCCATAATTACAAGGCTACCATGCATTGGAGTAACAAAAATATTGATAACACACTACCTTCCATAATGACAAGGCTACCATCCATTGGAGTAACAAAGATATCTACAACAAACTACCTTCTATAATGACAAGGCAACCATACATTGGAGTAAAAAAAATCTCAACAATAGACTACCTTTCATAATGACAAGGCTACCATCCATTGTAGTAACAAAAATCTCGGCAACATACTACCTTCCATAATTAGAAGGCTAACATCCATTGGAGTAACAAAAATATTGATAATAGACTACCTTCCATAATGACAAGGCTACCATCCATTGGAGTAACAAAGATATCGACAACAGACTACCTTCCACAATGACAAGGCTACCATCCATTGTAGTAACAAAAATCTCGGCAACAGACTACCTTCCATAATGACAAGGCTACCATCCATTAGAGTAACAAAAATCTCGACAATAGACTATCTTCCATAATGACAAAACTACCATCCATTGGTGTAACAAAAATCATTACAACAGACTACCTTCCATAATGACAAGGATACCATCCATTTGAGTAAAAAAAATATCGACAACAGACTACATTCGATAATGCCAAGGCTACCATCCATTAGATTAACAAAAATCTTGACAACAAACTACCTTCCATAATGACAAGGTTACCATCCATTAAAGTAACAAAAATCTCGACAATAGATTACCTTCCATAATGACAAGGCTACCATCCATTGGAGGAAAAAATATATCAATAAGAGACTACCTTCAATAATGACAAGGATACCATCCATTGGATTAACAAAAATCTCGATAACAGACTACCTTCCATAATAAAAAGGCTACCATCCATGTGAGTAACAAAAATCTCGACAACATATTACCTTCCATAATGACAAGGCTACCATCCATTAGAGTAACAAAAATCTTGACAACAGACTACCTTCCATAATGACAAGGCTACCATCCATTGGAGTAACAAAAATCTCGAAAACAGACTACCTTCCATAATGACAAGGCTACCATCCATTAGAGTAACAAAAATCTTGACAACAGACTACTTTCCATAATGAAAAGTCTACCATCCGTTGGAGTAACAAAAATATCGACAATAGACTATGTTCCATAATGACAAGGATACCATCCATTGGAGTAACAAAAATATCGATAACAATCTACCTTCCATAATGACTAGGATTCCATCCATTGGAGTAACAAAGATATCGACAACAGACTACCTTCCATAATGACAAGGATACCATCCATTGTAGTAACAAAAATCTTGACAACAGACTACCTTCCATAATGACAAGGCTACCATCCATTGGAGTAACAAAAATCTCGATAATAGACTACCTTTCATAATGACAATCCTACCATCCATTGGAGTAACAAAAATTTCGACAACATACTACCTCCCATAAGGACAAGGATACCATCCATTGGAGTAACAAAAATATCGACAACAGACTACCTTCCATAATGACAAGGCTACAAGGCATTAGAGTAACAAAAATCTCGACAACAGACTACCTTTCATAATGACAAGGCTACCCTCCATTGGAGTAACAAAAGTATTGATAACAGACTACCTTCCATAATAACTAGGATACCATCCATTGAAGTAACAAAGATATCGACAACAGACTACCTTCCATAATGACAAGGCTACTATCCATTGTAGTATCAAAAATCTCGGCAACATACTACCTTCCATAATTAAAAGGCTACCATCCATTGGAGTAACAAAAATCTCGACAATAGAGTACCTTTCATAATGACATGGCTACCATCCATTGGTGTAACAAAAATCATTACAACAGACTACCTTCCATAATGACAAGGATACCATCCATTTGAGTAAAAAAAATATCGACAACAGACTACATTCGATAATGCCAAGGCTACCATCCATTAGATTAACAAAAATCTTGACAACAAACTACCTTCCATAATGACAAGGTTACCATCTATTAAAGTAACAAAAATCTCGACAATAGATTACCTTCCATAATGACAAGGCTACCATCCATTGGAGGAAAAAATATATCAATAAGAGACTACCTTCAATAATGACAAGGATACCATCCATTGGATTAACAAAAATCTCGATAACAGACTACCTTCCATAATAAAAAGGCTACCATCCATGTGAGTAACAAAAATCTCGACAACATATTACCTTCCATAATGACAAGGCTACCATCCATTAGAGTAACAAAAATCTTGACAACAGACTACCTTCCATAATGACAAGGCTACCATCCATTGGAGTAACAAAAATCTCGAAAACAGACTACCTTCCATAATGACAAGGCTACCATCCATTAGAGTAACAAAAATCTTGACAACAGACTACTTTCCATAATGAAAAGTCTACCATCCGTTGGAGTAACAAAAATATCGACAATAGACTATGTTCCATAATGACAAGGATACCATCCATTGGAGTAACAAAAATATCGATAACAATCTACCTTCCATAATGACTAGGATTCCATCCATTGGAGTAACAAAGATATCGACAACAGACTACCTTCCATAATGACAAGGATACCATCCATTGTAGTAACAAAAATCTTGACAACAGACTACCTTCCATAATGACAAGGCTACCATCCATTGGAGTAACAAAAATCTCGATAATAGACTACCTTTCATAATGACAATCCTACCATCCATTGGAGTAACAAAAATTTCGACAACATACTACCTCCCATAAGGACAAGGATACCATCCATTGGAGTAACAAAAATATCGACAACAGACTACCTTCCATAATGACAAGGCTACAAGGCATTAGAGTAACAAAAATCTCGACAACAGACTACCTTTCATAATGACAAGGCTACCCTCCATTGGAGTAACAAAAGTATTGATAACAGACTACCTTCCATAATAACTAGGATACCATCCATTGAAGTAACAAAGATATCGACAACAGACTACCTTCCATAATGACAAGGCTACTATCCATTGTAGTATCAAAAATCTCGGCAACATACTACCTTCCATAATTAAAAGGCTACCATCCATTGGAGTAACAAAAATCTCGACAATAGAGTACCTTTCATAATGACATGGCTACCATCCATTGGAGTAACAAAAATTTCGACAACATACTAGCTTCCATAAGGACAAGGCTACCATCCATTGGAGTAAGAAAAATATCGACAACAGTCTACCTTCCATAATGCCAAGGCTACCATCCATTGGAGTAACAAAAATCTCGACAACATACTACCTTTCAAAATAACAAGGCTACCATACATTGTAATAACAAAAATCTCGACAACATACTACCTTCCATAATGACAAGGCTACCATCCATTGGAGTAACAAAAATATCGACAACAGACTACCTTCCATAATGACAAGGCTACCATCCATTGGAGTAACAAAAATATTGATAACACACTACCTTCCATAATGACAAGGCTACCATCCATTGGAGTAACAAAGATATCTACAACAAACTACCTTCTATAATGACAAGGCAACCATCCATTGGAGTAAAAAAAATCTCAACAATAGACTACCTTTCATAATGACAAGGCTACCATCCATTGTAGTAACAAAAATCTCGGCAACATACTACCTTCCATAATTAGAAGGCTACCATCCATTGGAGTAACAAAAATATTGATAATAGACTACCTTCCATAATGACAAGGCTACCATCCATTGGAGTAACAAAGATATCGACAACAGACTACCTTCCATAATGACAAGGCTACCGTCCATTGTAGTAACAAAAATCTCGGCAACAGACTACCTTCACAAATGACAAGGCTACAATTCGTTGGAGTAACAAAAATATCGACAACAGACTACCTTCCATAATGACAAACCTACCATCCATTAGAGTAACAAAAATCTCGACAATAGACTATCTTCCATAATGACAAACCTACCATCCATTGGTGTAACAAAAATCATTACAACAGACTACCTTCCATAATGACAAGGATACCATCCATTTAAGTAACAAAAATATCGACAACAGACTACATTCGATAATGCCAAGGCTACCATCCATTAGATTAACAAAAATCATGACAACAAACTACCTTCCATAATGACAAGGTTACCATCCATTAAAGTAACAAAAATCTCGACAATAGATTACCTTCCATAATGACAAGGCTACCATCCATTGGAGGAAAAAATATATCAACAAGAGACTACCTTCAATAATGACAAGGATACCATCCATTGGATTAACAAAAATCTCGATAACAGACTACCTTCCATAATAAAAAGGCTACCATCCATGGGAGTAACAAAAATCTCGACAACATACTACCTTCCATAATGACAAGGCTACCATCCATTAGAGTAACAAAAATCTTGACAACAGACTACCTTCCATAATGACAAGGCTACCATCCATTGGAGTAACAAAAATCTCGAAAACAGACTACCTTCCATAATGACAAGGCTACCATCCATTAGAGTAACAAAAATCTTGACAACAGACTACTTTCCATAATGAAAAGTCTACCATCCGTTGGAGTAACAAAAATATCGACAATAGACTATGTTCAATAATGACAAGGATACCATCCATTGGAGTAACAAAAATATCGATAACAATCTACCTTCCATAATGACTAGGATTCCATCCATTGGAGTAACAAAGATATCGACAACAGACTACTTTCCATAATGACAAGGATACCATCCATTGTAGTAACAAAAATCTTGACAACAGACTACCTTCCATAATGACAAGGCTACCATCCATTGGAGTAACAAAAATCTCGATAATAGACTACCTTTCATAATGACAATGCTACCATCCATTGGAGTAACAAAAATTTCGACAACATACTACCTCCCATAAGGACAAGGATACCATCCATTGGAGTAACAAAAATATCGACAACAGACTACCTTCCATAATGACAAGGCTACAAGGCATTAGAGTAACAAAAATCTCGACAACAGACTACCTTTCATAATGATAAGGCTACCCTCCATTGGAGTAACAAAAGTATTGATAACAGACTACCTTCCATAATAACTAGGATACCATCCATTGAAGTAACAAAGATATCGACAACAGACTACCTTCCATAATGACAAGGCTACCATCCATTGTAGTATCAAAAATCTCGGCAACATACTACCTTCCATAATTAAAAGGCTACCATCCATTGGAGTAACAAAAATCTCGACAATAGAGTACCTTTCATAATGACAAGGCTACCATCCATTGGAGTAACAAAAATTTCGACAACATACTAGCTTCCATAAGGACAAGGCTACCATCCATTGGAGTAAGAAAAATATCGACAACAGACTACCTTCCATAATGCCAAGGCTACCATCCATTGGAGTAACAAAAATCTCGACAACATACTACCTTCCAAAATAACAAGGCTACCATACATTGTAATAACAAAAATCTCGACAACATACTACCTTCCATAATGACAAGGCTACCATCCGTTGGAGTAACAAAAATATCGACAACAGACTACCTTCCATAATGACAAGGCTACCATCCATTAGAGTAACAAAAATCTCAACAATAGACTACCTTTCATAATGACAAGGCTACCATCCATTGGTGTAAGAAAAATCTCGACAGCAGACTACCTTCCATAATGACAAGGCTATCATCCATTGGAGTAAAAAAAATCTCGACAACAGACTACCTTCCATAATAACAAGGCTACCATCCATTGGAGTAACAAAACTATTGATAACAGACTACCTTCCATAATGACTAGGATTCCATCCATTGGAGTAACAAAGATATCGACAACAGACTACCTTCCATAATGACAAGTCTACCATCCATTGTAGTAACAAAAATCTTGACAACAAACTACCTTCCATAATGACAAGGAAACCATCCATTGGAGTAAAAAAAATCTCAACAATAAACTACCTTTCATAATGACAAGGCTACCATCCATTGTAGTAACAAAAATCTCGGCAACAAACTACCTTCCATAATTACAAGGCTACCATCCATTGGAGTAACAAAAATATTGATAACACACTACCTTCCATAATGACAAGGCTACCATCCATTGGAGTAACAAAGATATCTAGAACAGACTACCTTCCATAATGACAAGGCTACCATCCATTAGAGTAACAAAAATCTCGACAATAGACTATCTTCCATAATGACAAACCTACCATCCATTGGTGTAACAAAAATCTTTACAACAGACTACCTTCCATAATGACAAGGCTACCATCCATTTGAGTAACAAAAATATCGACAGCAGACTACGTTCGATAATGCCAAGGCTACCATCCATTAGATTAACAAAAATCTTGACAACAAACTACCTTCCATAATGACAAGGTTACCATCCATTAAAGTAACAAAAATCTCGACAATAGATTACCTTCCATAATAACAAGGCTACCATCCATTGGAGGAAAAAATATATCAACAAGAGACTACCTTCAATAATGACAAGGATACCATCCATTGGATTAACAAAAATCTCGATAACAGACTACCTTCCATAATAAAAAGGCTACCATCGATGGGAGTAACAAAAATCTCGACAATAGACTACCTTCCATAATGACAAGGCTACCATCCATTAGAGTAACAAAAATCTTGACAACAGACTACCTTCCATAATGACAAGGCTACCATCCATTGGAGTAACAAAAATCTCGAAAACAGACTACCTTCCATAATGACAAGGCTACCATCCATTAGAGTAACAAAAATCGTGACAACAGACTACTTTCCATAATGACAAGTCTACCATCCGTTGGAGTAACAAAAATATCGACAATAGACTATGTTCCATAATGACAAGGCTATCATCCATTGGAGTAACAAAAATCTCGACAACAGACCACCTTCCATAATAACAAGGCTACCATCCACTGGAGTAACAAAAATATCGATAACAGTCTACCTTCCATAATGACTAGGATTCCATCCATTGGAGTAACAAAGATATCGACAACAGACTACCTTCCATAATGACAAGGCTACCATCCATTGTAGTAACAAAAATCTTGACAACAGACTACCTTCCATAATGACAAGGCTACCATCCATTGGAGTAACAAAAATCTCGATAATAGACTACCTTTCATAATGACAAGGCTACCATCCATTGGAGTAACAAAAATTTCGAAAACATACTACCTTCCATAAGGACAAGGATACCATCCATTGGAGTAACAAAAATATCGACAACGGACTACCTTCCATAATGACAAGGCTACCATGCATTAGAGTAACAAAAATCTCGACAACAGACTACCTTTCATAATGACAAGGCGACCCTCCATTGGTGTAACAAAAATCTCGACAACAAACTACCTTCCATAATGACAAGGCTATCATCCATTGGAGTAACAAAATCTCGACAACAGACTACCTTCCATAATAACAAGGCTACCATCCATTGGATTAACAAAAATATTGATAACAGACTACCTTCCATAATGACTAGGATACCATCCGTTGGAGTAACAAAGATATCAGCAACAGACTACCTTCCATAATGACAAGGCTACCATCCATTGTAGTAACAAAAATCTCGGCAACAGACTATCTTCCATAATTACAAGGCTACCATCCATTGGAGTAACAAAAATCTCGACAATAGACTAACTTTCATAATGACAAGGCTACCATCCATTGGAGTAACAAAAATTTCGACAACATACTACCTTCCATAAGGACAAGGCTACCATCCATTGGAGTAACAAAAATATCGACAACAGACTACCTTCCATAATGACAAGGCTACCATCCATTCGAGTAACAAAAATCTCGACAACATACTACCTTCCAAAATAACAAGGCTACCATACATTGTAATAACAAAAATCTCGACAACAGACTACCTTCCATAATGACAAGGCTACCATCCGTTGGAGTAACAAAAATATCGACAACAGACTACCTTCCATAGTGACAAGGCTACCATCCATTAGAGTAACAAAAATCTCAACAATAGACTACCTTTCATAATGACAAGGCTACCATCCATTGGTGTAACAAAAATCTCGACAGCAGACTACCTTCCATAATGACAAGGCTATCATCCATTGGAGTAACAAAAATCTCGACAACAGACTACCTTCCATAATAACAAGGCTACCATCCATTAGAGTAACAAAACTATCGATAACAGACTACCTTCCATAATGACTAGGATTCCATCCATTAGAGTAACAAAGATATCGACAACAGACTACCTTCCATAATGACAAGGCTACCATACATTGTAGTAACAAAAATCTTGACAACAAACTACCTTCCATAATGACAAGGCAACCATCCATTGGAGTAAAAAAAATCTCAACAATAGACTACCTTTCATAATGACAACGCTACCATCCATTGTAGTAACAAAAATCTCGGCAACAGACTACCTTCCATAATTACAAGGCTGCCATCCATTGGAGTAACAAAAATATTGATAACAGACTACCTTCCATAATGACAAGGCTACCATCCATTGGAGTAACAAAGATATCGACAATAGACTACCTTCCATAATGACAAGGCTACCATCCATTGTAGTAACAAAAATCTCGGCAACAGACTACCTTCCAAAATGACAAGGCTACCATGCGTTGGAGTAACAAAAATATCGACAACAGACTACCTTCCATAATGACAAGGCTACCATCCATTAGAGTAACAAAAATCTCGACAATAGACTATCTTCCATAATGACAAACCTACCATCCATTGGTGTAATAAAAATCTTTACAACAGACTACCTTCCATAATGACAAGGCTACCATCCATTTGAGTAACAAAAATATCGACAACAGACTACGTTCGATAATGCCAAGGCTACCATCCATTAGATTAAGAAAAATATTGACAACAAACTACCTTCCATAATGACAAGGTTACCATCCATTAAAGTAACAAAAATCTCGACAATAGATTACCTTCTATAATGACAAGGCTACCATCCATTGGAGGAAAAAATATATCAACAAGAGACTACCTTCAATAATGACAAGGATACCATCCATTGGATTAACAAAAATCTCGATAACAGACTACCTTCCATAATAAAAAGGCTACCATCCATGGGAGTAACAAAAATCTCGACAACAAACTACCTTCCATAATGACAAGGCTACCATCCATTAGAGTAACAAAAATCTTGACAACAGACTACCTTCCATAATGACAAGGCTACCATCCATTGGAGTAACAAAAATCTCGAAAACAGACTACCTTCCATAATGACAAGGCTACCATCCATTAGAGTAACAAAAATCTTGACAACAGACTACTTTCCATAATGACAAGTCTACCATCACTTGGAGTAACAAAAATATCGACAATAGACTATGTTCCATAATGACAAGGCTATCATCCATTGGAGTAACAAAAATCTCGACAAGAGACCACCGTCCATAATAAAAACGCTACCATCCATTGGAGTAACAAAAATATCGATAACAGTCTACCTTCCATAATGACTAGGATTCCATCCATTGGAGTAACAAAGATATCGACAACAGACTACCTTCCATAATGACAAGGCTACCATACATTGTGGTAACAAAAATCTTGACAACAAACTACCTTCCATAATGACAAGGCAACCATCCATTGGAGTAAAAAAAATCTCAACAATAGACTACCTTTCATAATAACAAGGCTACCATCCATTGTAGTAACAAAAATCTCGGCAACACACTACCTTCCATAATTACCAGGCTACCATTCATTGGAGTAACAAAAATATTGATAACAGACTAGCTTCCATAATGACAAGGCTACCATCCATTGGAGTAACAAAGATATCGAAAATAGACTACCTTCCATAATGACAAGGCTACCATCCATTGTAGTAACAAAAATCTCGGCAACAGACTACCTTCCAAAATGACAAGGCTACCATGCGTTGGAGTAAAAAAAATATCGACAACAGACTACCTTCCATAATGACAAGGCTACCATCCATTAGAGTAACAAAAATCTCGACAATAGACTATCTTCCATAATGACAAACCTACCATCCATTGGTGTAATAAAAATCTTTACAACAGACTACCTTCCATAATGACAAGGCTACCATCCATTTGAGTAACAAAAATATCGACAACAGACTACGTTCGATAATGCCAAGGCTACCATCCATTAGATTAACAAAAATATTGACAACAAACTACCTTCCATAATGACAAGGTTACCATCCATTAAAGTAACAAAAATCTCGACAATAGACTACCTTCTATAATGACAAGGCTACCATCCATTGGAGGAAAAAATATATCAACAAGAGACTACCTTCAATAATGACAAGGATACCATCCATTGGATTAACAAAAATCTCGATAACAGACTTCCTTCCATAATAAAAAGGCTACCATCCATGGGAGTAACAAAAATCTCGACAACAGACTACCTTCCATAATGACAAGGCTACCATCCATTAGAGTAACAAAAATCTTGACAACAGACTACCTTCCATAATGACAAGGCTACCATCCATTGGAGTAACAAAAATCTCGAAAACATACTACCTTCCATAATGACAAGGCTACCATCCATTAGAGTAACAAAAATCTTGACAACAGACTACTTTCCATAATGACAAGTCTACCATCACTTGGAGTAACAAAAATATCGACAATAGACTATGTTCCATAATGACAAGGCTATCATCCATTGGAGTAACAAAAATCTCGACAAGAGACCACCTTTCATAATAACAACGCTACCATCCATTGGAGTAACAAAAATATCGATAACAGTCTACCTTCCATAATGACTAGGATTCCATCCATTGGAGTAACAAAGATATCGACAACAGACTACCTTCCATAATGACAAAGCTACCATACATTGTGGTAACAAAAATCTTGACAACAAACTACCTTCCATAATGACAAGGCAACCATCCATTGGAGTAAAAAAAATCTCAACAATAGACTACCTTTCATAATAACAAGGCTACCATCCATTGTAGTAACAAAAATCTCGGTAACACACTACCTTCCATAATTACAAGGCTACCATTCATTGGAGTAACAAAAATATTGATAACAGACTAGCTTCCATAATGACAAGGCTACCATCCATTGGAGTAACAAAGATATCGACAACAAACTACCTTCCATAATGACAAGGTTACCATCCATTAAAGTAACAAAAATCTCGACAATAGATTACCTTCTATAATGACAAGGCTACCATCCATTGGAGGAAAAAATATATCAACAAGAGACTACCTTCAATAATGACAAGGATACCATCCATTGGATTAACAAAAATCTCGATAACAGACTACCTTCCATAATAAAAAGGCTACCATCCATGGGAGTAACAAAAATCTCGACAACAAACTACCTTCCATAATGACAAGGCTACCATCCATTAGAGTAACAAAAATCTTGACAACAGACTACCTTCCATAATGACAAGGCTACCATCCATTGGAGTAACAAAAATCTCGAAAACAGACTACCTTCCATAATGACAAGGCTACCATCCATTAGAGTAACAAAAATCTTGACAACAGACTACTTTCCATAATGACAAGTCTACCATCACTTGGAGTAACAAAAATATCGACAATAGACTATGTTCCATAATGACAAGGCTATCATCCATTGGAGTAACAAAAATCTCGACAAGAGACCACCGTCCATAATAAAAACGCTACCATCCATTGGAGTAACAAAAATATCGATAACAGTCTACCTTCCATAATGACTAGGATTCCATCCATTGGAGTAACAAAGATATCGACAACAGACTACCTTCCATAATGACAAGGCTACCATACATTGTGGTAACAAAAATCTTGACAACAAACTACCTTCCATAATGACAAGGCAACCATCCATTGGAGTAAAAAAAATCTCAACAATAGACTACCTTTCATAATAACAAGGCTACCATCCATTGTAGTAACAAAAATCTCGGCAACACACTACCTTCCATAATTACCAGGCTACCATTCATTGGAGTAACAAAAATATTGATAACAGACTAGCTTCCATAATGACAAGGCTACCATCCATTGGAGTAACAAAGATATCGACAATAGACTACCTTCCATAATGACAAGGCTACCATCCATTGTAGTAACAAAAATCTCGGCAACAGACTACCTTCCAAAATGACAAGGCTACCATGCGTTGGAGTAAAAAAAATATCGACAACAGACTACCTTCCATAATGACAAGGCTACCATCCATTAGAGTAACAAAAATCTCGACAATAGACTATCTTCCATAATGACAAACCTACCATCCATTGGTGTAATAAAAATCTTTACAACAGACTACCTTCCATAATGACAAGGCTACCATCCATTTGAGTAACAAAAATATCGACAACAGACTACGTTCGATAATGCCAAGGCTACCATCCATTAGATTAACAAAAATATTGACAACAAACTACCTTCCATAATGACAAGGTTACCATCCATTAAAGTAACAAAAATCTCGACAATAGACTACCTTCTATAATGACAAGGCTACCATCCATTGGAGGAAAAAATATATCAACAAGAGACTACCTTCAATAATGACAAGGATACCATCCATTGGATTAACAAAAATCTCGATAACAGACTTCCTTCCATAATAAAAAGGCTACCATCCATGGGAGTAACAAAAATCTCGACAACAGACTACCTTCCATAATGACAAGGCTACCATCCATTAGAGTAACAAAAATCTTGACAACAGACTACCTTCCATAATGACAAGGCTACCATCCATTGGAGTAACAAAAATCTCGAAAACATACTACCTTCCATAATGACAAGGCTACCATCCATTAGAGTAACAAAAATCTTGACAACAGACTACTTTCCATAATGACAAGTCTACCATCACTTGGAGTAACAAAAATATCGACAATAGACTATGTTCCATAATGACAAGGCTATCATCCATTGGAGTAACAAAAATCTCGACAAGAGACCACCTTTCATAATAACAACGCTACCATCCATTGGAGTAACAAAAATATCGATAATAGTCTACCTTCCATAATGACTAGGATTCCATCCATTGGAGTAACAAAGATATCGACAACAGACTACCTTCCATAATGACAAAGCTACCATACATTGTGGTAACAAAAATCTTGACAACAAACTACCTTCCATAATGACAAGGCAACCATCCATTGGAGTAAAAAAAATCTCAACAATAGACTACCTTTCATAATAACAAGGCTACCATCCATTGTAGTAACAAAAATCTCGGTAACACACTACCTTCCATAATTACAAGGCTACCATTCATTGGAGTAACAAAAATATTGATAACAGACTAGCTTCCATAATGACAAGGCTACCATCCATTGGAGTAACAAAGATATCGACAACAGACTACCTTCCATAATGACAAGGCTACCATCCATTGTAGTAACAAAAATCTAGGCAACAGACTACCTTCCAAAATGACAAGGCTACCATGCGTTTGAGTAACAAAAATATCGACAACAGACTACCTTCCATAATGACAAGGCTACCATCCATTAGAGTAACAAAAATCTCGACAATAGACTATCTTCCATAATGACAAACCTACCATCCATTGGTGTAATAAAAATCTTTACAACAGACTACCTTCCATAATGACAAGGCTACCATCCATTTGAGTAACAAAAATATCGACAACAGACTACGTTCGATAATGCCAAGGCTACCATCCATTAGATTAAAAAAAATATTGACAACAAACTACCTTCCATAATGACAACGTTACCATCCATTAAAGTAACAAAAATCTCGACAATAGATTACCTTCCATAATGACAAGGCTACCATCCATTGGAGGAAAAAATATATCAACAAGAGACTACCTTCAATAATGACAAGGATACCATCCATTGGATTAACAAAAATCTCGATAACAGACTACCTTCCATAATAAAAAGGCTACCATCCATGGGAGTAACAAAAATCTCGACAATAGACTACCTTCCATAATGACAAGGCTACCATCCATTAGAGTAACAAAAATCGTGACAACAGACTACCTTCCATAATGACAAGGCTACCATCCATTGGAGTAACAAATATCTCGAAAACAGACTACCTTCCATAATGACAAGGCTACCATCCATTAGAGTAACAAAAATCTTGACAACAGACTACTTTCCATAATGACAAGTCTACCATCACTTGGAGCAACAAAAATATCGACAATAGACTATGTTCCATAATGACAAGGCTATCATCCATTGGAGTAACAAAAATCCCGACAACAGACCACCTTCCATAATAACAAGGCTACCATCCATTGGAGTAACAAAAATATCGATAACAGTCTACCTTCCATAATGACTAGGATTCCATCCATTAGAGTAACAATGATATCGACAACAGACTACCTTCAATAATGACAAGGCTACCATCCATTGTAGTAACAAAAATCTTGACAACAGACTACCTTCCATAATGACAAGGCTACCATCCATTGGAGTAACAAAAATCTCGATAATAGACTACCTTTCATAATGACAAGGCTACCATCCATTGGAGTAACAAAAATTTCGACAACATACTACCTTCCATAAGGACAAGGATACCATCCATTGGAGTAACAAAAATATCGACAACAGACTACCTTCCATAATGACAAGGCTACCATGCATTAGAGTAACAAAAATCTCGACAACAGACTACCTTTCATAATGACAAGGCTACCCTCCATTGGTGTAACAAAAATCTCGACAGCAGACTACCTTCCATAATGACAAAGCTATCATCCATTGGAGTAACAAAATCTCGACAACAGACTACTTTCCATAATAACAAGGCTACCATCCATTGGAGTAACAAAAATATTGATAACAGACTACCTTCCATAATGACAAGGCTATCATCCATTGGAGTAACAAAAATCTCGACAACAGACCACCTTCCATAATAACAAGGCTACCATCCATTGGAGTAACAAAAATATCGATAACTGACTACCTTTCATAATGACTAGGATTTCATCCATTGGAGTTACAAAGATATCGACAACAGACTACCTTCCATAATGACAAGGCTACCATTCATTGTTGTAACAAAAATCTTGACAATAGACTACCTTCCATAATGACAATGCTACCATCCATTGGATTAACAATGATATCGACAAAAGACCACCTTCCATAATGACAAGGCTACCATCCATTAGAGTAACAAAAATCTCAACAACAGACTACCTTTCATAATGACAAGGCTACCATCCATTGGTGTAACAAAAATCTTGACAGCAGACTACCTTCCATAATGACAAGGCTATCATCCATTGGAGTAACAAAAATCTCGACAACAGACTACCTTCCATAAAAACAAGGCTACCATCCATTGGAGTAACAAAACTATCGATAACAGACTACCTTCCATAATGACTAGGATTCCATCCATTGGAGTAACAAAGATATCGACAACAGACTACCTTCCATAATGACAAGGCTACCATCCATTGTAGTAAAAAAAATCTTGACAACAGACTACCTTCCATAATGACAAGGCAACCATCCAATGGAGTAAAAAAAATCTCGACAATAGACTAACTTTCATAATGATAAGGCTATCATCCATTGGAGTAACAAAAATTTCGACAACATACTACCTTCCATAAGGACAAGGCTACCATCCATTGGAGTAACAAAAATATCGACAACAGACTACCTTTTATAATGACAAGGCTACCATCCATTGGAGTAACAAAAATCTCGACAACATACTACCTTCCAAAATAACAAGGCTACCATACATTTTAATAACAAAAATCTCGACAACAGACTACCTTCCATAATGACAAGGCTACCATCCGTTGGATTAACAAAAATATCGACAACAGACTACCTTCAATAATGACAAGGCTACCATCCATTAGAGTAACAAAAATCTCGACAATAGGCTACCTTCCAGAATGATAAACCTACCATCCATTAGAGTAACAAAAATCTCCACAACAGACTGCCTTCCATAATGACAAGGCTACCATCCACTTGAGTAACAAAAATATCGACAACATACTACGTTCGATAATGCCAAGGCTACCATCCATTAGATTAACAAAAATCTCGACAACAAACTACCTTCCATAATGACAAGGTTACCATCCATTAAAGTAACAAAAATCTCGACAATAGACTACCTTCCATAATGACAAGGCTACCATCCATTAGAGTAACAAAAATCTCGAAACAGACTACCTTCCATAATGACAAGGCTACCTTCCGTTGGAGTAACAAAAATATCGACAATAAACTATGTTCCATAATGACAAGGCTACCATGCATTAGAGTAACAAAAACCTCAACAACAGACTACCTTTCATAATGACAAGGCTACCATCCATTGGTGTAACAAAAATCTCGACAGCAGACTACCTTCCATAATAACAAGGCTATCATCCATTGGAGTAACAAAAATCTCGACAACAGACTACCTTCCATAATAACAAGGCTACCAACCATTGGAGTAACAAAACTATCGATAACAAACTACCTTCCATAATGACTAGGATTCCATCCATTGGAGTAACAAAGATATCGACAACAGACTACCTTCCATAATGACAAGGCTACCATCCATTGTAGTAAAAAAAATCTTGACAACAGACTACCTTCCATAATGACAAGGAATCCATCCATTGGACTAAAAAAAATCTCGACAATAGACTAACTTTCAAAATGACAAGGCTACCATCCATTGGAGTAACAAAAATTTTGACAGCATACTACCTTCCATAAGGACAAGGCTACCATCCATTGGAGTAACAAAAATATCGACAACAGACTACCTTCCATAATGACAAGGCTACCATCCATTGGAGTAACAAAAATCTCGACAACATACTACCTTCCAAAATAACAAGGCTACCATACATTGTAATAACAAAAATCTCGACAAAATACTACCTTCCAAAATGACAAGGCTACCATCCGTTGGAGTAACAAAAATATCGACAACAGACTACCTTCCACAATGACAAGGCTACCATTCATTAGAGTAACAAAAATCTCGACAATAGACTACCTTCCATAATGACAAACCTACCATCCATTGGAGTAACACAAATCTTTACAACAGACTACCTTCCTTAATGACAAGGCTACCATCCATTTGAGTAACAAAAATATCAACAACATACTACGTACGATAATGCCAAGGCTACCATCCATTAGATTAACAAAAATCTTGACAACAAACTTCCTTCCATAATGACAAGGTTACCATCCATTAAAGTAACAAAAATATCGACAATAGATTACCTTCCATAATGACAAGGCTACCATCCATTGGAGGAAATAATATATCAACAAGAGACTACCTTCAATAATGACAAGGATACCATCCATTAGATTAACAAAAATCTCGATAACAGACTACCTTCCATAATAAAAAGGCTACCTTCCATGGGAGTAACAAAAATCTCAACAACAGACTACCTTCCATAATGACAAGGCTACCATCCATTAGAGTAACAAAAATCTTGACAACAGACTACCTTCCATAATGACAAGGCTCACATCCATTGGAGTAACAAAAATCTCTACAACAGGCTACCTTCCATAATGACAAGGCTACCATCCATTTGAGTAACAAAAATATCGACAATAGACTATGTTCGATAATGCCAAGGCTACCATCCATAAGATTAACAAAAATCTCGACAACAGACTACCTTCCATAATGACAAGACTACCATCCATTAGAGTAACAAAAATCTCGACAACAGACTACCTTCCATAATTACAAGGCTACCATCCATTGGAGTAACAAAAATCACCACAACAGACTACCTTCCAGAATGACTAGGCTACCATCCATTGGATTAACAACGATATCGATAAAAGACCACCTTCCATAATTACAAGGCTACCATACATTGTAGTAACAAAAATCTCGACAACATACTACCTTCTATAATGACAAGGCTACCATCCGTTGGAGTAACAAAAATATCGACAATATACTACGTTCCATAATGACAAGGCTACCATGCATTAGAGTAATAAAAATCTCGACAACAGACTACCTTTCATAATGACAAGGCTACCATCCATTGGTGTAACAAAAATCTCGACAACAGACTACCTTCCATAATGACAAGGCTATCATCCATTGGAGTAACAAAAATCTCGACAACATACTACCATCCATAATAACAAGGCTACCATCCGTTGGAGTAACAAAAATATCGATAGCAGACTACCTTCCATAATGACTAGGATACCATCCATTGGAGTAACAAAGATATCGACAACAGACTACCTTCCATAATGACAAGGTTACCATCCATTAGAGTAACAAAAATCTCGACAATAGATTACCTTCCATAATGACAATGCTACCATCCATTGGATGAAAAAATATATCAACAAGAGACTACCTTCAATAATGAAAAGGATACCATCCATTGGATTAACAAAAATCTCGATAACATACTACCTTCCATAATAAAAAGGCTACCATCCATCGGAGTAACAAAAATCTCGACAACAGACTACCTTCCATAATGACAAGGCTACCATCCATTAGAGTAACAAAAATCTTGACAACAGACTACCTTCCATAATGACAAGGCTACCATCCATTGGAGTAACAAAAATCTCGAAAACAGACTACCTTCCATAATGACAAGGCTACCATCCATTAGAGTAACAAAAATCTCGACAACAGACTACCTTTCATAATGACAAGGCTACCATCCATTGGTTTAACAATAATCTCCACAACAGAATACCTTCCATAATGACAAGGCTATCATCCATTGGAGTAACAAAAATCTCGACAACAAACCACCTTCCATAATAACAAGGCTACCATCCATTGGAGTAAAAAAATATCGATAACTAACTACCTTCCATAATGACTAGGATTTCATCCATTGGAGTTACAAAGATATCGACAACAGACTACCTTCCATAATGACAAGGCTACCATCCATTGTAGTAACAAAAATCTTGACAACAGACTACCTTCCATAATGACAATGCTAACATCCATTGGATTAACAATGATATCGACAAAAGACCACCTTCCATAATGACAAGGCTACCATGCATTAGAGTAACAAAAATCTCAACAACAGACTACCTTTCATAATGACAAGGCTACCATCCATTGGTGTAACAAAAATCTCGACAATAGACTACCTTCCATAATGACAAGGCTACCATCCATTGTAGTAAAAAATATCTTGACAACAGACTACCTTCCATAATGACAAGGCATCCATCCATTGGACTAAAAAAAATCTCGACAATAGACTAACTTTCATAATGACAAGGCTACCATCCATTGGAGTAACAAAAATTTCGACAGCATACTACCTTCCATAAGGACAAGGCTACCATCCATTGGAGTAACAAAAATATCGACAACAGACTACCTTCCATAATGACAAGGCTACCATCCATTGGAGTAACAAAAATCTCGACAACATACTACCTTCCAAAATAACAAGGCTACCATACATTGTAATAACAAAAATCTTGACAAAATACTACCTTCCTAAATGACAAGGCTACCATCCGTTGGAGTAACAAAAATATCGACAACAGACTACCTTCCACAATGACAAGGCTACCATTCATTAGAGTAACAAAAATATCGACAACATACTACGTACGATAATGCCAAGTCTACCATCCATTAGATTAACAAAAATCTTGAAAACAAACTTCCTTCCATAATGACAAGGTTACCATCCATTAAAGTAACAAAAATCTCGACAATAGATTACCTTCCATAATGACAAGGCTACCATCCATTGGAGGAAAAAATATATCAACAAGAGACTACCTTCAATAATGACAAGGATACCATCCATTAGATTAACAAAAATCTCGATAACAGACTACCTTCCATAATAAAAAGGCTACCTTCCATGGGAGTAACAAAAATCTCAACAACAGACTACCTTCCATAATGACAAGGCTACCATCCATTACAGTAACAAAAATCTTGACAACAGACTACCTTCCATAATGACAAGGCTACCATCCATTGGAGTAACAAAAATCTCTACAACAGACTACCTTCCATAATGACAAGGCTACCATCCATTTGAGTAACAAAAATATCGACAATAGACTACGTTCGATAATGCCAAGGCTACCATCCATAAGATTAACAAAAATCTCGACAACAGACTACCTTCCATAATGACAAGACTACCATCCATTAGAGTAACAAAAATCTCGACAACAGACTACCTTCCATAATTACAAGGCTACCATCCATTGGAGTAACAAAAATCACAACAACAGACTACCTTCCATAATGACTAGGATACCATCCATTGGAGTAACAAAGATATCGACAACAGACTACCTTCCATAATGACAAGGCTACCATCCATTGTAGTAGCAAAAATCTCGGCAACAGACTACCTTCCATAATGACAAGGCTACCATCCATTGGAGTAACAAAAATCTCGACAATAAACTAACTTTCATAATGACAAGGCTACCATCCATTGGAGTTACAAAAATTTCGACAACATACTACCTTCCATAAGGACAAGGCTACCATACATTGGAGTAACAAAAATCTCGACAACAGACTACCTTCCAAAATAGCAAGGCTACCATACATTGTAATAACAAAAATCTCGACTACAGACTACCTTCCATAATGACAAGGCTACGATCCGTTGGAGTAACAAAAATATCGACAACAGACTACCTTCCATAATTACAAGGCTACCATCCAATAGAGTAACAAAAATCTCGACAACAGACTACATTCCATAATTAAAAACCTGCCATCCATTGGGGTAAAAAAAATCTCGACAACAGACTACCTTCCATAATGACAAACCTACCATCCATTGGAGTAACAAAAATCTCTACAACAGACTACCTTCCATAATGACAAGGCTACCATCCATTTGAGTAACAAAAATATCGGCAACAAACTACGTTCGATAATGCCAAGGCTACCATCCATTAGATTAACAAAAATCTCGACAACAAACTACTTCTATAATGAAAAGGTTACCATCCATTAAAGTAACAAAAATTTCGACAATAGACTACCTTCCATATTGACAATGCTACCATCAATTGGATTAACAAAAACCTTGACAACTGACTACCTTCCATAATGACAAGGCTACCATCCATTGGAGTAACAAAAATCTCGACAATAGACTACCTTTCATAATGACAAGGATACCATCCATTGGAGTAACAAAGATATCGACAACAGACTACCTTCCATGATGACAAGGCTACCATCCATTGTAGTAACAAAAATCTCGCCAACAGACTACCTTCCATAATGACAAGGCTACCATCCATTGGAGTAACAAAAATCTCGACAATAGACTACCTTTCATATTGACAAGTCTACCATCCATTGGAGTAACAAAAATATCGATAACAGACAACCTTCCATAATGACAATGCTACCATCCATTGGAGTAACAAAAATCTCGACAACATACTACCTTCAAAAATAACAAGGCTACCATCCATTGGAGTAACAAAAATCTCGACAACAGACTACCTTCCATAATGACAAGGCTACCATCCGTTGGTGTAACAAAAATCCCGACAACATACTACCTTCCAAAATAACAAGGCTACCATACATTGTAATAACAAAAATCTCGACAATAGACTACCTTCCATAATGACAAGGCTACCATCCGTTGGAGTAACAAAAATTTCGACAACATACTACCTTCCATAATGACACGGCTAACATCCTTTGGAGGAAAAAATTTATCAACAAGAGACTACCTTAAATAATGACAAGGATACCATCCATTGGAGTAACAAAAATCTCGACAACAGACTACCTTCCATAATTACAAGGCTATCATCCATTGGAGTAACAAAAATCTCAACAACAGACTACCTTCCATAATGACAAGGCTACTATCCATTGGAGTAACAAAGATATCGAGAATAGACCACCTTCTATAATGACAAGGCTACCATACATTGTAGAAACAAAAATCTCGACAACAGACTATCTTCAATAATGACAAGGCTACCATCCGTTGGAGTAACAAAAATAACGACAATAGACTACGTTCCATAATGACAAGGCTACCATGCATTAGAGTAACAAAAATCTCGACAATAGATTACCTATAATAATGACAAGGCTACCATCCATTGGTGTACCAAGAATCTCGACAACAGACTACCTTCCATAATGACAAGGCTATCATCCATTGGAGTAACAAAAACCTCGACAACAAACTACCTTCCATAATAACAAGGCTACCATCCATTGGAGTAACAAAAATATCGATAACAAACTACCTTCCATAATGACTAGGATACCATCCATTGGAGTAACAAAGATATCGACAACAGACTACCTTCCATAATGACAAGGCTACCATCCATTGTAGTAGCAAAAATCTCGGCAACAGACTACCTTCCATAATGACAAGGCTACCATCCATTGGAGTAACAAAAATCTCGACAATAAACTAACTTTCATAATGACAAGGCTACCATCCATTGGAGTTACAAAAATTTCGACAACATACTACCTTCCATAATGACAAGGCTACCATCCATTAGAGTAACAAAAATCTCGACAACAGACTACCTTCCATAATTAAAAACCTGCCATCCATTGGGGTAAAAAAAATCTCGACAACAGACTACCTTCCATAATGACAAACCTACCATCCATTGGAGTAACAAAAATCTCTACAACAGACTACCTTCCATAATGACAAGGCTACCATCCATTTGAGTAACAAAAATATCGGCAACAAACTACGTTCGATAATGCCAAGGCTACCATCCATTAGATTAACAAAAATCTCGACAACAAACTACTTCTATAATGAAAAGGTTACCATCCATTAAAGTAACAAAAATTTCGACAATAGACTACCTTCCATAATGACAATGCTACCATCAATTGGATTAACAAAAACCTTGACAACTGACTACCTTCCATAATGACAAGGCTACCATCCATTGGAGTAACAAAAATCTCGACAATAGACTACCTTTCATAATGACAAGGCTACCATCCATTGGAGTAACAAAAATTTCGACAACATACTACCTTCCATAAGGACAAGGCTACCATCCATTGGAGTAACAAAAATCTCTTCAACAGACTACCTTCCATAATGACAAGGCTACCATCCATTTGAGTAACAAAAATATCGGCAATAGACTACGTTCGATAATGCCAAGGCTACCATCCATTACATTAACAAAAATCTCGACAACAAACTACTTCTATAATGAAAAGGTCACCATCCATTAAAGTAACAAAAATCTCGAAAATAGACTACCTTCCATAATGACAAGGCTACCATCCATTGGAGGAAAAAATATATCAACAAGAGACTACCTTCAATAATGACAAGGATACCATCCATTGGTTTAACAAAAATCTCGATAATAGACTACCTTCCATAATAACAAGGCTACCATCCATTGGAGTAACAAAAATATCGACAACAGACTATCTTCCATAATGACAATGCTACCATCCATTGGAGTAACAAAAATCTCGACAACATACTACCTTCAAAAATAACAAGGCTACCATCCATTGGAGTAACAAAAATCTCGACAACAGACTACCTTCCATAATGACAAGGCTACCATCCATTGGTGTAACAAAAATCTCGACAACATACTACCTTCCAAAATAACAAGGCTACCATACATTGTAAACAAAAATCTCGACAACAAACTACCTTCCATAATGACAAGGCTACCATCCGTTGGAGTAACAAAAATTTCGACAACATACTACCTTCCATAATGACACGGCTAATATCCTTTGGAGGAAAACATATATCAACAAGAGACTACCTTCAATAATGACAAGGATACCATCCATTGGAGTAACACAAATCTCGACAACAGACTACCTTCCATAATTACAAGGCTACCATCCATTGGAGTAACAAAAATCTCAACAATAGACTACCTTCCATAATGACAAGGCTACCATCCATTGGAGTAACAAAGATATTGACAACACACCACCTTCCATAATGATAAGGCTACCATACATTGTACTAACAAAAATCTCGACAACAGACTACCTTCAATAATGACAAGGCTACCATCCGTTGGAGTAAGAAAAATATCGACAATAAACTACGTTCCATAATGACAAGGCTACCATGCATTAGAGTAACAAAAATCTCGACAATAGACTACCTTTAATAATGACTAGGCTACCATCCATTGGTGTAGCAAGAATCTCGACAACAGACTACCTTCCATAATGACAAGGCTATCATCCATTGGAGTAACAAAAATCTCGACAACAGACTACCTTCCATAATGACTAGGCTACTATCCATTGGAGTAAGAAAGATATCCGCAACATACCACCTTCCTTAATGACAAGGCTACCATCCATTGCGATAACAAAAATCTCGACAACATACTATCTTCCAAAATAACAAGGCTACCATACATTGTAATAACAAAAATCTCAACAACAGACTACCTTCCATAATGACAAGGCTACCATCCGTTAGAGTAACAAAAATATCGACAACAGACTACGTTCCATAATGACAAGGCTACCACCCATTAGAGTAAAAAAATCTAGACAACAGACTACCTTCCATAATGACAAACCTACCATCCATTGGAGTAACAAAAATATCTACAATAGACTACCTTCAATAATGACAAGGCTACCATCACTTAGATTAACAAAAATATCAACAACAGATTACCTTCCATAATAACAAGGCTATCATCCATTGGAGTAACAAAAATCTCGACAATAGACTACTTTCCATAATGACAAGGCTACCATACATTGTAGTAACAAAAATCTCGACAAAAAACTACCTTCTATAATGACAAGGCTACCATCCGTTTGAGTAACAAAAATATCGATAATAGACTATGTTCCATAATGACAAGGCTACCATGCATTAGAGTAACAAAAATCTCGAAAACAGACTACCTTTCATAATGAAAAGTCTACCATCCATTGGTGTAACAAAAATCTCGACAACAGACTACCTTCAATAATGACAAGGCTATCATCCATTGGAGTAACAAAAATCTCGACAACAGACTACCTTCCAAAATAACAAGGCTACCATCCATTGGAGTAACAAAAATATCGATAACAGACTACCTTCCATAATGACTAGGCTACCATCCATTGGAGTAATAAAGATATCGACAACAGACTACCTTCCATAATGATAAGTCTAGCATCCATTGTAGTAACAAAAATCTCGCAAAGACTACCTTCCATAATGACAAGGCTACCATCCATTGGAGTAACAAAAATCTCGACAATAGACTACCTTTCATAATGAAAAAGCTATTATCCATTGGAGTAACAAAATTTTTGACAACATACTACCTTCCATATGGACAAGGCTACCATCCATTGGAGTAACAAAAATATAGACAACATACTACCTTCCATAATGACAAGGCTACCATCTATTGGAGTAACAAAATTCTCGATAACAAACTACCTTCCATAATGACAAGGCTACCATCCATTGGAGGAAAATTTATATCAACAACAGACTACCTTTAATAATGAGAAGGATATCATCCATTGGATTAACAAAAATCTTGATAACAGACTACCTTCCATAATAACCAGGCTACCATCCATTGGAGTAACAAAAATCTCGACAACAGACTACCTTCCATAAGACAAGGCTACCATCAATTAGAGTAACAAAAATCTTGACAATAGACTACCTTCCATAATGACAAGGCTACCATCAGTTGGAGTAAAAAAATATCAACACGTGACTACCTTCAATAATGGCAAGGCTACCATTCATTGGTGTAACAATAATCTTGACAATAGACTACCTTCCATAATGACAAGGCTATCATCCATTGGAGTAACAAAAATCTAGACAACAGACTACCTTCCATAATAACAAGGCTACCATCCATTGGAGTAACAAAAATATCGATAACAGACTACCTTCCATAAAGACTAGGCTACCATCCATTGGAGTAACAAAAATATCGATAAGAGACTACCTTCCATAATGACAAGGCTACCATCCATTGTAGTAACAAAAATCTCGGCAACAGACTACCTTCCATAATGACAAGGCTACTGTCCATTGGAGTAACAAAAATCTCGGCAACAGACTACCTTCCATAATGACAAGGCTACCATCCATTGGAGTAACAAAAATTTCAACAACATACTACCTTCCATAAGGACAAGGCTACCATCCGTTGGAGTAACAAAAATATCGACAATAAACTACGTTCCATAATGACAAGGCTACCATCCTTTGGAGTAACAAAAATATCGACAAAAGACTACCTTCCATAATGACATGGCTACAATCCATTGGAGTAACAAAAATCTCGACAACAGACTACCTTCCATAATGACTAGGCTACCATCCGTTGGAGTAAGAATGATATCGGCAACATACCACCTTCCCTAATGACAAGGCTACCATCCATTGGGATAACAAAAATCTCGACAATAGACTACCTTTCAAAATAACAAGGCTACCATACATTGTAATAACAAAAATATCGACAATAGACTACCTTTCATAATGACAAGGCTACCATCCATTGGAGTAACAAAAATTTCAACAACATACTACCTTCCATAAGGACAAGGCTACCATCCATTGGAGTAACAAAAATATCGACAATAAACTACGTTCCATAATGACAAGGCTACCATCCTTTGGAGTAACAAAAATATCGACAACAGACTACCTTCCCTAATGACATGGCTACCATCCATTGGAGTAACAAAAATCTCGACAACAGACTACCTTCCATAATGACTAGGCTACCATCCGTTGGAGTAAGAATTATATCGGCAACAGACCACCTTCCCTAATCACAAGGCTACCATCCATTGGGATAACAAAAATCTCGACAATAGACTACCTTTCAAAATAACAAGGCTACCATACATTGTAATAACAAAAATATCGACAATAGACTACCTTTCATAATGACAAGGCTACCATCCATTTGAGTAACAAAAATATAGACAACAGACTACGTTCGATAATGCCAAGGCTACCATCCATTAGTTTAACAAAAATCTCGACAATAGACTACCTTCCATAATGACAACGCTACCATCCATTAGAGTAACAAAAATCTTGACAACAGACTACCTTCCATAATGACAAGGCTACCATCCATTGGAGTAACAAAAATCTCGACAACAGACTACCTTCAATAATGACAAGGCTACCATCCATTTGAGTAACAAAAATCTCGACAATAGACTACCTTTCATAATGACAAAGCTACTATCCATTGGAGTAACAAAAATTTCGACAACATACTACCTTCCAT
The DNA here is from genome assembly GCA_948472305.1 of Vicia faba. Taxonomy (NCBI): domain Eukaryota; kingdom Viridiplantae; phylum Streptophyta; class Magnoliopsida; order Fabales; family Fabaceae; genus Vicia; species Vicia faba. The sequence continues at coordinate 511,766,529 of OX451741.1, read as the reverse complement.
ATGGACGAGGCTAGTAACAAAAATATTGACAACAAACTACCTTCCATAATAACAAGGCAACCATCCATTGGAGTAAAAAAAATCTCGACAACAAACTACCTTCCAAAATAACAAGGCTACCATACATTATAATAACAAAAATCTCGACAACAGACTATCTTCCATAATGACAAGGCTACCATCCGTTGGAGTAACAAAAATATCAACAACAGTCTATGTTCCATAATGACAAGGTTAATATCCATTAGAGTAACAAAAATATCGACAACAGACTACCTTCCATAATGACAAACCTACCATCCATTGGAGTAACAAAAATCTCTACAACAAACTACCTTCCATAATAACAAGGCTACCATCCATTGGAGGAACAAAAATATCGACCACAGACTATGTTCGATAATGCCAAGGCTTCCATCACTTAGATTAACAAAAATCTTGACAACAGACTACCTTCAATAATGACAAGTCTAGCATCCATTGTAGTAACAAAAATCTCAACGACAGATTACCTTCCATAATAACAAGGCTATCATCCATTGGAGTAACAAAAATCTCGACAATAGACTACCTTTCATAATGAAAAAGCTACTATCCATTGGAGTAACAAAAATTTCGACAACATACTACCTTCCATATGGACAAGGCTACCATCCATTGGAGTAACAAAAATATAGACAACAGACTACCTTCCAAAATGACAAGGCTACCATCTATTGGAGTAACAAAATTCTCGATAACAAACTACCTTCCATAATGACAAGGCTACCATCCATTGGAGGAAAATTTATATCAACAACAGACTACCTTTAATAATGAGAAGGATATCATCCATTGGATTAACAAAAATCTTGATAACAGACTACCTTCCATAATAACCAGGCTACCATCTATTAGAGTAACAAAAATCTCGACAACAAACTACCTTCCATAAGACAAGGCTACCATCAATTAGAGTAACAAAAATCTTGACAATAGACTACCTTCCATAATGACAAGGCTACCATCAGTTGGAGTAAAAAAATATCAACACGTGACTACCTTCAATAATGGCAAGGCTACCATCCATTGGTGTAACAATAATCTTGACAATAGACTACCTTCCATAATGACAAGGCTATCATCCATTGGAGTAACAAAAATCTAGACAACAGACTACCTTCCATAATAACAAGGCTACCATCCATTGGAGTAACAAAAATATCGATAACAGACTACCTTCCATAAAGACTAGGCTACCATCCATTGGAGTAACAAAAATATCGATAAGAGACTACCTTCCATAATGACAAGGCTACCATCCATTGTAGTAACAAAAATCTCGGCAACAGACTACCTTCCATAATGACAAGGCTACTGTCCATTGGAGTAACAAAAATCTCGGCAACAGACTACCTTCCATAATGACAAGGCTACCATCCATTAGAGTAACAAAAATTTCAACAACATACTACCTTCCATAAGGACAAGGCTACAATCCATTGGAGTAACAAAAATATCGACAATAAACTACGTTCCATAATGACAAGGCTACCATCCTTTGGAGTAACAAAAATATCGACAAAAGACTACCTTCCATAATGACATGGCTACCATCCATTGGAGTAACAAAAATCTCGACAACAGACTACCTTCCATAATGACTAAGCTACCATCCGTTGGAGTAAGAATGATATCGACAACAGACCACCTTCCCTAATGACAAGGCTACCATCCATTGGGATAACAAAAATCTCGACAATAGACTACCTTTCAAAATAACAAGGCTACCATACATTGTAATAACAAAAATATCGACAATAGACTACCTTTCATAATGACAAGGCTACCATCCATTTGAGTAACAAAAATATAGACAACAGACTACGTTCGATAATGCCAAGGCTACCATCCATTAGTTTAACAAAAATCTCGACAATAGACTACCTTCCATAATGACAACGCTACCATCCATTAGAGTAACAAAAATCTTGACAACAGACTACCTTCCATAATGACAAGGCTACCATCCATTGGAGTAACAAAAATCTCGACAACAGACTACCTTCAATAATGACAAGGCTACCATCCATTTGAGTAACAAAAATCTCGACAATAAACTACCTTTCATAATGACAAAGCTACTATCCATTGGAGTAACAAAAATTTCGACAACATACTACCTTCCATATGGACGAGGCTAGTAACAAAAATATTGACAACAAACTACCTTCCATAATAACAAGGCAACCATCCATTGGAGTAAAAAAAATCTCGACAACAAACTACCTTCCAAAATAACAAGGCTACCATACATTATAATAACAAAAATCTCGACAACAGACTATCTTCCATAATGACAAGGCTACCATCCGTTGGACTAACAAAAATATCAACAACAGTCTATGTTCCATAATGACAAGGTTACCATCCATTAGAGTAACAAAAATATCGACAACAGACTACCTTCCATAATGACAAACCTACCATCCATTGGAGTAACAAAAATCTCTACAACAAACTACCTTCCATAATAACAAGGCTACCATCCATTGGAGGAACAAAAATATCGACCACAGACTATGTTCGATAATGCCAAGGCTTCCATCACTTAGATTAACAAAAATCTTGACAACAGACTACCTTCAATAATGATAAGTCTAGCATCCATTTTAGTAACAAAAATCTCAACGACAAATTACCTTCCATAATAACAAGGCTATCATCCATTGGAGTAACAAAAATCTCGACAATAGACTACCTTTCATAATGAAAAAGCTACTATCCATTGGAGTAACAAAAATTTCGACAACATACTACCTTCCATATGGACAAGGCTACCATCCATTGGAGTAACAAAAATATAGACAACAGACTACCTTCCAAAATGACAAGGCTACCATCTATTGGAGTAACAAAATTCTCGATAACAAACTACCTTCCATAATGACAAGGCTACCATCCATTGGAGGAAAATTTATATAAACAACAGACTACCTTTAATAATGAGAAGGATATCATCCATTGGATTAACAAAAATCTTGATAACAGACTACCTTCCATAATAACCAGGCTACCATCCATTGGAGTAACAAAAATCTCGACAACAGACTACCTTCCATAAGACAAGGCTACCATCAATTAGAGTAACAAAAATCTTGATAATAGACTACCTTCCATAATGACAAGGCTACCATCAGTTGGAGTAAAAAAATATCAACACGTGACTACCTTCAATAATGGCAAGGCTACCATCCATTGGTGTAACTATAATCTTGACAATAGACTACCTTCCATAATGACAAGGCTATCATCCATTGGAGTAACAAAAATCTAGACAACAGACTACCTTCCATAATAACAAGGCTACCATCCATTGGAGTAACAAAAATATCGATAACAGACTACCTTCGATAAAGACTAGGCTACCATCCATTGGAGTAACAAAAATATCGATAAGAGACTACCTTCCATAATGACAAGGCTACCATCCATTGTAGTAACAAAAATCTCGGCAACAGACTACCTTCCATAATGACAAGGCTACTGTCCATTGGAGTAACAAAAATCTCGGCAACATACTACCTTCCATAATGACAAGGCTACCATCCATTGGAGTAACAAAAATTTCAACAACATACTACCTTCCATAAGGACAAGGCTACCATCCATTGGAGTAACAAAAATATCGACAATAAACTACGTTCCATAATGACAAGGCTACCATCCTTTGGAGTAACAAAAATATCGACAAAAGACTACCTTCCATAATGACATGGCTACCATCCATTGGAGTAACAAAAATCTCGACAACAGACTACCTTCCATAATGACTAGGCTATCATCCGTTGGAGTAAGAATGATATCGGCAACATACCACCTTCCCTAATGACAAGGCTACCATCCATTGGGATAACAAAAATCTCGACAACAGACTACCTTGCAAAATAACAAGGCTACCATACATTGTAATAACAAAAATATCGACAATAGACTACCTTTCATAATGACAAGGCTACCATCCATTGGAGTAACAAAAATTTCAACAACATACTACCTTCCATAAGGACAAGGCTACCATCCATTGGAGTAACAAAAATATCGACAATAAACTACGTTCTATAATGACAAGGCTACCATCCTTTGGAGTAACAAAAATATCGACAAAAGACTACCTTCCGTAACGACATGGCTACAATCCATTGGAGTAACAAAAATCTCGACAACAGACTACCTTCCATAATGACTAGGCTACCATCCGTTGGAGTAAGAATGATATCGGCAACAGACCACCTTCCCTAATGACAAGGCTACCATCCATTGGGATAACAAAAATCTCGATAATAGACTACCTTTAAAAATAACAAGGCTACCATACATTGTAATAACAAAAATATCGACAATAGACTACCTTTCATAATGACAAGGCTACCATCCATTTGAGTAACAAAAATATAGACAACAGACTACGTTCGATAATGCCAAGGCTACCATCCATTAGTTTAACAAAAATCTCGACAATAGACTACCTTCCATAATGACAACGCTACCATCCATTAGAGTAACAAAAATCTTGACAACACACTACCTTCAATAATGACAAGGCTACCATCCATTTGAGTAACAAAAATCTCGACAATAGACTACCTTTCATAATGACAAAGCTACTATCCATTGGAGTAACAAAAATTTCGACAACATACTACCTTCCATATGGACGAGGCTAGTAACAAAAATATTGACAACAAACTACCTTCCATAATGACAAGGCAACCATCCATTGGAGTAAAAAAAATCTCGACAACAAACTACCTTCCAAAATAACAAGGCTACCATACATTATAATAACAAAAATCTCGACAACAGACTATCTTCCATAATGACAAGGCTACCATCCGTTGGAGTAACAAAAATATCAACAACAGTCTATGTTCCATAATGACAAGGTTACCATCCATTAGATTAACAAAAATATCGACAACAGACTACCTTCCATAATGACAAACCTACCATCCATTGGAGTAACAAAAATCTCTACAACAAACTACCTTCCATAATAACAAGGCTACCATCCATTGGAGGAACAAAAATATCGACCACAGACTATGTATGGCTTCCATCACTTAGATTAACAAAAATCTTGACAACAGACTACCTTCAATAATGACAAGGCTACCATCCATTGGAGTAACAAAAATCTCAACGACAGATTACCTTCCATAATAACAAGGCTATCATCCATTGGAGTAACAAAAATCTCGACAATAGACTACCTTTCATAATGAAAAAGCTACTATCCATTGGAGTAACAAAAATTTCGACAACATACTACCTTCCATATGGACAAGGCTACCATCCATTGGAGTAACAAAAATATAGACAACAGACTAACTTCCATAATGACAAGGCTACCATCCATTGGAGTAACAAAAATCTCGATAACAAACTACCTTCCATAATGACAAGGCTACCATCCATTGGAGGAAAATTTATATCAACAAGAGACTACCTTTAATAATGACAAGGATACCATCCATTGGATTAACAAAAATCTCGATAACAGACTACCTTCCATAATAACCAGGCTACCATCCATTGGAGTAACAAAAATCTCGACAACAGACTACCTTCCATAATAACAAGGCTACCATCAATTGGAGTAACAAAAATATCGATAACATATTACCTTGCATAAAGACTAGGCTACCATCCATTGGATTAACAAAAATATCGATAACAGACTACATTCCATAATGACAAGGCTACCATCCATTAGAGTAACAAAAATCTTGACAATAGACTACCTTCCATAATGACAAGGCTACCATCAGTTGGAGTAAAAAAATATCAACAAGTGACTAACTTCAATAATTGCAAGGCTACCATCCATTGGTGTAACAATAATCTCGACAACAGACTACCTTCCATAATGACAAGGCTATCATCCATTGGAGTAAAAAAAATCTAGACAACAGACTTCCTTCCATAATAACAAGGCTACCATCCATTGGAGTAACAAAAATATCGATAACAGATTACCTTCCATAAAGACTAGGATACCATCCATTGGATTAATAAAAATATCGATAACAGACTACATTCCATAATGACAAGGCTACCATCCATTGTAGTAACAAAAATCTCGGCAACAGACTACCTTCCATAATGACAAGGCTACCATCCATTGGAGTAACAAAAATCTCAGCAACAGACTACCTTCCATAATGACAAGGCTACCATCCATTGGAGTAACAAAAATCTCGACAATCGACTACCTTTCATAATGACAAGGCTACCATCCATTGGAGTAACAAAAATTTCGACAACATACTACCTTCCATAAGGACAAGGCTACCATCCATTGGAGTAACAAAAATATCGACAATAAACTACGTTCCATATTGACAAGGCTACCATCCTTTGGAGTAACAAAAATATCGACAACAGACTACCTTCCATAATGACATGGCTACCATCCATTGGAGTAACAAAAATCTCGACAACAGACTACCTTCCATAATGACTAGGCTACCATCCGTTGGAGTAAGAATGATATCGGCAACAGACCACCTTCCCTAATGACAAGGCTACCATCCATTGGGATAACAAAAATCTCGACAATAGACTACCTTTAAAAATAACAAGGCTACCATACATTCTAATAACAAAAATATCGACAATAGACTACCTTTCATAATGACAAGGCTACCATCCATTTGAGTAACAAAAATATAGACAACAGACTACGTTCGATAATGCCAAGGCTACCATCCATTAGTTTAACAAAAATCTCGACAACAGACTACCTTCCATAATGACAACGCTACCATCCATTAGAGTAACAAAAATCTCGACAACAGACTACCTTCAATAATGACAAGGCTACCATCCATTTGAGTAACAAAAATCTCGACAATAGACTACCTTTCATAATGACAAAGCTACTATCCATTGGAGTAACAAAAATTTCGACAACATACTACCTTCCATATGGACGAGGCTACCATCCATTGGAGTAACAAAAATATCGACAACAAACTACCTTCCATAATGACAAGGCAACCATCTATTGGAGTAAAACAAATCTCGACAACAAACTACCTTCCAAAATAACAAGGCTACCATACATTATAATAACAAAAATCTCGACAACAGACTACCTTCCATAATGACAAGGCTACCATCCGTTGGAGTAACATAAATATCAACAACAGACTATGTTCCATAATGACAAGTTTACCATCCATTAGAGTAACAAAAATATCGACAACAGACTACCTTCCATAATGAGAAACCTACCATCCATTGGAGTAATAAAAATCTCTACAATAGACTACTATCCATAATAACAAGGCTACCATCCATTGGAGGAACAAAAATATCGACCACAGACTATGTTCGATAATTCCAAGGCTACCATCACTTAGATAAACAAAAATCTTGACAACAGACTACCTTCAATAATGACAAGGCTACCATCCATTGGAGTAACAAAAATCTCAACAACAGATTACCTTCCATAATAACAAGGCTATCATCCATTGGAGTAACAAAAATCTCGACAATAGACTACCTTTCATAATGAAAAAGCTACTATCCATTGGAGTAATAAAAATTTCGACAACATACTACCTTCCATATGGACAAGGCTACCATCCATTGGAGTAACAAAAATATAGAAAACAGACTACCTTCCATAATGACAAGGCTACCATCCATTGGAGTAACAAAAATCTCGATAACAAACTACCTTCCATAATGACAAGGCTACCATCCATTGGAGGAAAATTTATATCAACAAGAGACTACCTTTAATAATGACAAGGATACCATCCATTGGATTAACAAAAATCTCGATAACAGACTGCCTTCCATAATAACCAGGCTACCATCCATTGGAGTAACAAAAATCTCGACAACAGACTACCTTCCATAATAACAAGGCTACCATCCATTGGATTAACAAAAATATCTATAACAGACTACATTCCATAATGACAAGGCTACCATCCATTAGAGTAACAAAAATCTTGACAATAGACTACCTTCCATAATGACAAGGCTACCATCAGTTGGAGTAAAAAAATATCAACAAGTGACTAACTTCAATAATTGCAAGGCTACCATCCATTGGTGTAACAATAATCTCGACAACAGACTACCTTCCATAATGACAAGGCTATCATCCATTGGAGTAAAAAAAATCTAGACAACAGACTACCTTCCATAATAACAAGGCTACCATCCATTGGAGTAACAAAAATATCGATAACAGATTACCTTCCATAAAGACTAGGCTACCATCCATTGGATTAACAAAAATATCAATAACAGACTACATTCCATAATGACAAGGCTACCATCCAATGTAGTAAAAAAAATCTCGGCAACAGACTACCTTCCATAATGACAAGGCTACCATCCATTGGAGTAACAAAAATCTCGGCAACAGACTACCTTCCATAATGACAAGGCTACCATCCATTGGAGTAACAAAAATCTCGATAATCGACTACCTTTCCTAATGACAAGGCTACCATCCATTGGAGTAACAAAAATTTCGACAACATACTACCTTCCATAAGGACAAGGCTACCATCCATTGGAGTAACAAAAATATCGACAATAAACTACGTTCCATAATGACAAGGCTACCATCCTTTGGAGTAACAAAAATATCGACAACAGACTACCTTCCCTAATGACATGGCTACCATCCATTGGAGTAACAAAAATCTCGACAACAGACTACCTTCCATAATGACTAGGCTACCATCCGTTGGAGTAAGAATTATATCGGCAACAGACCACCTTCCCTAATCACAAGGCTACCATCCATTGGGATAACAAAAATCTCGACAATAGACTACCTTTCAAAATAACAAGGCTACCATACATTCTAATAACAAAAATATCGACAATAGACTACCTTTCATAATGACAAGGCTACCATCCATTTGAGTAACAAAAATATAGACAACAGACTACGTTCGATAATGCCAAGGCTACCATCCATTAGTTTAACAAAAATCTCGACAACAGACTACCTTCCATAATGACAACGCTACCATCCATTAGAGTAACAAAAATCTCGACAACATACTACCTTCTATAATGACAAGGCTACCATCCATTTGAGTAACAAAAATCTCGACAATAGACTACCTTTCATAATGACAAAGCTACTATCCATTGGAGTAACAAAAATTTTGACAACATACTACCTTCCATATGGACGAGGCTACCATCCATTGGAGTAACAAAAATATCGACAACAAACTACCTTCCATAATGACAAGGCAACCATCTATTGGAGTAAAAAAATCTCGACAACAAACTACCTTCCAAAATAACAAGGCTACCATACATTATAATAACAAAAATATCGACAACAGACTACCTTCCATAATGACAAGGCTACCATCCGTTGGAGTAACAAAAATATCAACAACAGACTATGTTCCATAATGACAAGGTTACCATCCATTAGAGTAACAAAAATATCGACAACAGACTACCTTCCATAATGACAAACCTACTATCCATTGGAGTAACAAAAATCTCTACAATAGACTACCTTCCATAATGACAAACCTACCATCCATTGGAGTAACAAAAATCTCGACAATAGACTACCTTTCATAATGAAAAAGCTACTATCCATTGGAGTAACAAAAATTTCGACAACATACTACCTTCCATATGGACAAGGCTACCATCCATTAGAGTAACAAAAATATAGTCAACAGACTACCTTCCATAATGACAAGGCTACCATCCATTGGAGTAACAAAAATCTCGATAACAAACTACCTTCCATAATGACAAGGCTACCATCCATTGGAGGAAAATTTATATCAACAAGAGACTACCTTTAATAATGACAAGGATACCATCCATTGGATTAACAAAAATCTCGATAACAGACTACCTTCCATAATAACCAGGCTACCATCCATTGGAGTAACAAAAATCTCGACAACAGACTACCTTCCATAATGACAAGGCTACCATCCATTATAGTAAGAAAAATCTTGACAATAGAGTACCTTCCATAATGACAAGGCTACCATCAGTTGGACTAAAAAAATATCAACAAGTGACTAACATCAATAATGGCAAGGCTACCATCCATTGGTGTAACAATAATCTCGACAACAGACTACCTTCCATAATGACAAGGCTATCATCCATTGGAGTAAAAAAAATCTAGACAACAGACTACCTTCCATAATGACAAGGCTACCATCCATTGGAGTAACAAAAATATCAATAACAGATTACCTTCCATAAAGACTAGGCTACCATCCATTGTAGTAACAAAAATCTCGGCAACAGACTACCTTCCATAAAGACAAGGCTACCATCCATTGGAGTAACAAAAATATCGGCAATAGACTACCTTCCATAATGACAAGGCTACCATCCATTGGAGTAACAAAAATCTCGACAATAGACTACCTTTCATAATGACAAGGCTACCATCCATTGGAGTAACAAAAATTTCGACAACATACTACCTTCCATAAGGACAAGGCTACCATCCATTGGAGTAACAAAAATATCGACAATAAACTACGTTCCATAATGACAAGGCTACCATCCATTGGTGTAACAATAATCTCGACAACAGACTACCTTCCATAATGACAAGGCTATCATCCATTGGAGTAAAAAAAATCTAGACAACAGACTACCTTCCATAATAACAAGGCTACCATCCATTGGAGTAACAAAAATATCGATAACAGATTACCTTCCATAAAGACTAGGCTACCATCCATTGGAGTAACAAAAATATCGATAACAGACTAACTTCCATAATGACAAGGCTACCATCCATTGTAGTAACAAAAATCTCGGCAACAGACTACCTTCCATAATGACAAGGCTACCATCCATTGGAGTAACAAAAATCTCGGCAACAGACTACCTTCCATAATGACAAGGCTACCATCCATTGGAGTAACAAAAATCTCGACAATAGACTACCATTCATAATGACAAGGCTACCATCCATTAGAGTAACAAAAATTTCGATAACATACTACCTTCCATAAGGACAAGGCTACCATCCATTGGAGTAACAAAAATCTCAACAACAGATTACCTTCCATAATAACAAGGCTATCATCCATTGGAGTAACAAAAATCTCGACAATAGACTACCTTTCATAATGAAAAAGCTACTATCCATTGGAGTAACAAAAATTTCGACAACATACTACCTTCCATATGGACAAGGCTACCATCCATTAGAGTAACAAAAATATAGACAACAGACTACCTTCCATAATGACAAGGCTACCATCCATTGGAGTAACAAAAATCTCGATAAAAACTACCTTCCATAATGACAAGGCTACCATCCATTGGGATAACAAAAATCTCGACAATAGACTTCCTTTCAAAATAACAAAGCTACCATACATTGTAATAACAAAAATATCGACAATAGACTACCTTTCATAATGACAAGGCTACCATCCATTTGAGTAACAAAAATATAGACAACAGACTACGTTTGATAATGCCAAGGCTACCATCCATTAGAGTAACAAAAATATCGACAACAGACTACCTTCCATAATGACAAACCTACCATCCATTGGAGTAACAAAAATCTCTACAATAGACTACCTTCCATAATGACAAACCTACCATCCATTGGAGTAACAAAAATCTCGACAATAGACTACCTTTCATAATGAAAAAGCTACTATCCATTGGAGTAACAAAAATTTCGACAACATACTACCTTCCATATGGACAAGGCTACCATCCATTAGAGTAACAAAAATATAGTCAACAGACTACCTTCCATAATGACAAGGCTACCATCCATTGGAGTAACAAAAATCTCGATAACAAACTACCTTCCATAATGACAAGGCTACCATCCATTGGAGGAAAATTTATATCAACAAGAGACTACCTTTAATAATGACAAGGATACCATCCATTGGTTTAACAAAAATCTCGATAACAGACTACCTTCCATAATAACCAGGCTACCATCCATTGGAGTAACAAAAATCTCGACAACAGACTACCTTCCATAATGACAAGGCTACCATCCATTATAGTAAGAAAAATCTTGACAATAGAGTACCTTCCATAATGACAAGGCTACCATCAGTTGGAGTAAAAAAATATCAACAAGTGACTAACATCAATAATGGCAAGGCTACCATCCATTGGTGTAACAATAATCTCGACAACAGACTACCTTCCATAATGACAAGGCTATCATCCATTGGAGTAAAAAAAATCTAGACAACAGACTACCTTCCATAATGACAAGGCTACCATCCATTGGAGTAACAAAAATATCAATAACAGATTACCTTCCATAAAGACTAGGCTACCATCCATTGTAGTAACAAAAATCTCGGCAACAGACTACCTTCCATAAAGACAAGGCTACCATCCATTGGTGTAACAAAAATATCGGCAATAGACTACCTTCCATAATGACAAGGCTACCATCCATTGGAGTAACAAAAATCTCGACAATAGACTACCTTTCATAATGACAAGGCTACCATCCATTGGAGTAACAAAAATTTCGACAACATACTACCTTCCATAAGGACAAGGCTACCATCCATTGGAGTAACAAAAATATCGACAATAAACTACGTTCCATAATGACAAGGCTACCATCCATTGGTGTAACAATAATCTCGACAACAGACTACCTTCCATAATGACAAGGCTATCATCCATTGGAGTAAAAAAAATCTAGACAACAGACTACCTTCCATAATAACAAGGCTACCATCCATTGGAGTAACAAAAATATCGATAACAGATTACCTTCCATAAAGACTAGGCTACCATCCATTGGAGTAACAAAAATATCGATAACAGACTAACTTCCATAATGACAAGGCTACCATCCATTGTAGTAACAAAAATCTCGGCAACAGACTACCTTCCATAATGACAAGGCTACCATCCATTGGAGTAACAAAAATCTCGGCAACAGACTACCTTCCATAATGACAAGGCTACCATCCATTGGAGTAACAAAAATCTCGACAATGGACTACCATTCATAATGACAAGGCTACCATCCATTAGAGTAACAAAAATTTCGATAACATACTACCTTCCATAAGGACAAGGCTACCATCCATTGGAGTAACAAAAATCTCAACAACAGATTACCTTCCATAATAACAAGGCTATCATCCATTGGAGTAACAAAAATCTCGACAATAGACTACCTTTCATAATGAAAAAGCTACTATCCATTGGAGTAACAAAAATTTCGACAACATACTACCTTCCATATGGACAAGGCTACCATCCATTAGAGTAACAAAAATATAGACAACAGACTACCTTCCATAATGACAAGGCTACCATCCATTGGAGTAACAAAAATCTCGATAAAAACTACCTTCCATAATGACAAGGCTACCATCCATTGGAGGAAAATTTATATCAACAAGAGACTACCTTTAATAATGACAAGGCTACCATCCATTGGGATAACAAAAATCTCGACAATAGACTTCCTTTCAAAATAACAAAGCTACCATACATTGTAATAACAAAAATATCGACAATAGACTACCTTTCATAATGACAAGGCTACCATCCATTTGAGTAACAAAAATATAGACAACAGACTACGTTTGATAATGCCAAGGCTACCATCCATTAGATTAACAAAAATCTCGACAATAGACTACCTTCCATAATGACAACGCTACCATCCATTAGAGTAACAAAAATCTCGACAACAGACTACCTTCCATAATGACAAGGCTACCATCCATTGGAGTAACAAAAATCTCAACAACAAACTACCTTCAATAATGACAAGGCTACCATCCATTGGAGTAACAAAAATCTCGACAATAGACTACCTTTCATAATGACAAAGCTACTATCCATTGGAGTAACAAAAATTTCGACAACATACTACCTTCCATATGGACAATGCTACCATCCATTGGAGTAACAAAAATATCGACAACAAACTACCTTCCATAATGACAAGGCTATCATCCATTGGAGTAACAAAAATCTCGAAAACAAACTACCTTCCATAATGACAAGGCTACCATCCATTGGAGGAAAATTTATATCAACAAGAGACTACCTTTAATAATGACAAGGATACCATCCATTGGATTAACAAAAATCTCGATAACAGACTACCTTCCATAATAACCAGGCTACCATCCATTGGAGTAACAAAAATTTCGACAACAGACTACCTTCCATAATGACAAGGCTACCATCCATTAGAGTAACAAAAATCTTGACAATAGACTACCTTCCATAATGACAAGGCTACCATTAAGTGGAGTAAAAAAATATCAACAAGTGACTACCTTTAATAATGGCAAGGCTACCATCCATTGGTGTAACAATAATCTCGACAACATACTACCTTCTATAATGACAAGGCTATCATCCATTAGAGTAACAAAAATCTAGAAAATAGACTACCTTCCATAATAACAAGGCTACCATCGACTGTAGTAACAAAAATATCGATAACAGACTACCTTCCATAAGGACTAGGCTACCATCCATTGGAGTAACAAAAATATAGATAACCGACTACCTTCCATAATGACAAGGCTACCATCCATTGTAGTAACAAAAATCTCGGCAACAAACTACCTTCCATAATGACAAGGCTACCATCCATTGGAGTAACAAAAATTTCGACAACATACTACCTTCCATAATGACAAGGCTACCATCCATTGGAGTAACAAAAATCTCGACAATAGACTACCTTTCAAAATGACAAGGCTACCATCCATTGGAGTAACAAAAACTTCGACAACATACTACCTTCCATAAGGACAAGGCTACCATCCATTGGAGTAACAAAAAAATCGACAATAAACTAAGTTCCATAATGACAAGGCTACCATCCTTTGGAGTAATAAAAATCTCGACAACTGACTACCTTCCATAATGACATGGCTACCATCCATTGGAGTAACAAAAATCTCGACAACAGACTACCTTCCATAATGACTAGGCTACCATCCATTGGAGTAAGAAAGATATCGGCAACAGACCACCTTCCCTAATGACAAGGCTACCATCCATTGCGATAACAAAAATCTCGACAACAGACTATCTTCCAAAATAACAAGGCTACCATACATTGTAATAACAAAAATCTCGACAACAGACTACCTTCCATAATGACAAGGCTACCATCCATTAGAGTAAAAAAATCTAGACAACAGACTACCTTCCATAATGACAAACCTACCATCCATTGGAGTAACAAAAATATCTACAATAGACTACCTTCCATAATGACAAGGCTACCATCCATTTGAGTAACAAAAATATCAACAACAGACTACGTTCGATAATGCCAAGGCTACCATCTATTAGATTAACAAAAATCTCGACAACGTACTACCTTCCATAATGACAACGCTACCATCCATTAGAGTAACAAAAATCTCAACAACAGACTACCTTCCATAATGACAAGGCTACCATCCATTGGAGTAACAAAAATCTCAACAACAGACTACCTTCAATAATGACAAGGCTACCATCCATTGGAGTATCAAAAATCTCGACAACAGGCTACCTTCCATAATAACAAGGCTATCATCCATTCGAGTAACAAAAATCTCGACAACAGACTACCTTCCATAATGACAAGACTACCATCCATTGGAGTAACAAAAATCTCGACAACAGACTACCTTCCAAAATAACAAGGCTATCATACATTGTAATAACAAAACTCTCGACAACAGACTACCTTCCATAATGACAAGGCTACCATCCGTTGGAGTAACAAAAATATCGACAACAGACTATGTTCCATAATGACAAGGTTACCATCCATTAGAGTAACAAAAATATCAACAACAGACTACCTTCCATAATGACAAACCTACCATCCATTGGAGTAACAAAAATCTGTACAACAGACTACCTTCCATAATAACAAGGCTACCATCCATTGGAGGAACAAAAATATCGACCACAGACTATGTTCGATAATGCCAAGGCTACCATCACTTAGATTAACAAAAATCTTGACAATAAACTACCTTCAATAATGACAAGGCTACCATCCATTGGAGTAACAAAAATCTCAACAACAGATTACCTTCCATAATAACAAGGCTATCATCCATTGGAGTAACAAAAATATCGACAATAGACTACCTTTCATAATGAAAAAGCTACTATCCATTGGAGTAACAAAAATTTCGACAACATACTACCTTCCATATGGACAAGGCTACCATCCATTGGAGTAACAAAAATATAGACAACAGACTACCTTCCATAATGACAAGGCTACCATCCATTGGAGTAACAAAAATCTCGATAACAAACTACCTTCCATAATGACAAGGCTACCATCCATTGGAGGAAAATTTATATCAACAAGAGACTACCTTTAATAATGAAAAGGATACCATCCATTGGATTAACAAAAATCTCGATAACAGACTACCTTCCATAATAACCAGCCTACCATCCATTGGAGTAACAAAAATCTCGACAACAGACTACCTTCCATAATGACAAGGCTACCATCCATTAGAGTAACAAAAATCTTGACAATAGACTACCTTCCATAATGACAAGGCTACCATCAGTTGGAGTAAAAAAATATCAACAAGTGACTAACTTCAATAATGGCAAGGCTTACATCCATTGGTGTAACAATAATCTCGACAACATACTACCTTCCATAATGACAAGGCTATCATCCATTGGAGTAACAAAAATCTAGACAACAGACTACCTTCCATAATAACAAGGCTACCATCCATTGGAGTAACAAAAATATCGATAACATATTACCTTCCATAAAGACTAGGCTACCATCCATTGGAGTAACAAAAATATCGATAACAGACTACCTTCCATAATGACAAGGCTACCATCCATTGTAGTACCAAAAATCTCGGCAACAGACTACCTTCCATAATGACAAGGCTACCATCCATTGGAGTAACAAAAATCTCGGCAACAGACTACCTTCCGTAATGACAAGGCTACCATCCATTGGAGTAAGAATGATATCGGCAACAGACCACCTTCCCTAATGACAAGGCTACCATCCATTGGGATAACAAAAATCTCGACAATAGACTACCTTTCAAAATAACAAAGCTACCATACATTGTAATAACAAAAATATCGACAATAGACTACCTTTCATAATGACAAGGCTACCATCCATTTGAGTAACAAAAATATAGACAACAGACTACGTTTGATAATGCCAAGGCTACCATCCATTAGATTAACAAAAATCTCGACAATAGACTACCTTCCATAATGACAACGCTACCATCCATTAGAGTAACAAAAATCTCGACAACAGATTACCTTCCATAATGACAAGGCTACCATCCATTGGAGTAACCAAAATCTCGACAACAGACTACCTTCAATAATGACAAGGCTACCATCCATTGGAGTAACAAAAATCTCGACAATAGACTACCTTTCATAATGACAAAGCTACTATCCATTGGAGTAACAAAAATTTCGACAACAAACTACCTTCCATATGGACAATGCTACCATCCATTGGAGTAACAAAAATATCGACAACAGACTACCTTCCATAATGAAAAGGCTACCATCCATTGGAGTAACAAAAATTTTGATAACAAACTACCTTCCATAATGACAAGGCTATCATCCATTGGAGGAAAATTTATATCAACAAGAAACTAACTTTAATAATGACAAGGATACCATCCATTGGATTAACAAAAATCTCGATAACAGACTACCTTCCATAATAACCAGGCTACCATCCATTGGAGTAACAAAAATCTCGACAACAGACTACCTTCCATAATGACAAGGCTACCATCCATTAGAGTAACAAAAATCTTGACAATAGACTACCTTCCATAATGACAAGGCTACCATCAGTTGGAGTAAAAAAATATAAACAAGTGACTACCTTTAATAATGGCAAGGCTACCATCAATTGGTGTAACAATAATCTCGACAACAGACTACCTTCTATAATGACAAGGCTATCATCCATTGGAGTCACAAAAATCTAGAAAATAGACTACCTTCCATAATAACAAGGCTACCATCCACTGGAGTAACAAAAGTATCGATAACAGACTACCTTCTATAAGGACTAGGCTCCCATCCATTGGAGTAACAAAAATATAGATAACCGACTACCTTCCATAAAGACAAGGCTACCATCCATTGTAGTAACAAAAATCTCGGCAACAAACTACCTTCCATAATGACAAGGCTACCATCCATTGGAGTAACAAAAATCTCGGCAGCAGACTACCTTCCATAATGACAAGGCTACCATCCATTGGAGTAACAAAAATCTAGACAATAGACTACCTTTCATAATGACAAGTCTACCATCAATTGGAGTAACAAAAATTTCGACAACATACTACCTTCCATAAGGACAAGGCTACCATCCGTTGGAGTAACAAAAATATCGACAATAAACTACGTTCCATAATGACAAGGCTACCATCCTTTGGAGTAATAAAAATCTCAACAACTGACTACCTTCCATAATGACATGGCTACCATCCATTGGAGGACCAAAAATCTCGACAACAGACTACCTTCCATAATGACTAGGCTACCATCCATTGGAGTAAGAAAGATATCGGCAACAAACCACCTTCCCTAATGACAAGGCTACCATCCATTGCTATAACAAAAATCTCGACAACAGACTATCTTCCAAAATAACAAGGCTACCATACATTGTAATAACAAAAATCTCGACAACAGACTACCTTCCATAATGACAAGGCTACCATCCGTTAGAGTAACAAAAATATCGACAACAGACTACGTTCCATAATGACAAGGCTACCATCCATTAGATTAAAAAAATCTAGACAACAGACTACCTTCCATAATGACAAACCTACCATCCATTAGAGTAACAAAAATATCTACAATAGACTACCTTCCATAATGACAAGGCTACCATCCCTTTCAGTAAAAAAAATATCGACAACAGACTATGTTCGATAATGCCAAGGCTACCATCTATTAGATTAACAAAAATCTCGACAACGGACTACCTTCCATAATGACAACGCTACCATCCATTAGAGTAACAAAATTCTCGACAACAGACTACCTTCCATAATGACAAGGCTACCATCCATTGGAGTAACAAAAATCTCGACAACAGACTACCTTCAATAATGACAAGGCTACCATCCATTGGAGTAACAAAAATCTCGACAACAGACTACCTTCCATAATAACAAGGCTATCATCCATTCGAGTAACAAAAATCTCGACAACAGACTACCTTCCATAATGACAAGACTACCATCCATTGGAGTAACAAAAATATCGACAACAGACTATGTTCCATAATGACAAGGTTACCATCCATTAGAGTAACAAAAATATCGACAGCAGACTACCTTCCATAATGACAAACCTACCATCCATTGGAGTAACAAAATTCTCTACAACAGACTACCTTCCATAATAACAAGGCTACCATCCAATGGAGGAACAAAAATATCGACAACAGACTATGTTCGATAATGCCAAGGCTACCATCACTTAGATTAACAAAAATCTTGACAACAGACTACCTTCCATAATGACAAGGCTACCATCCATTGGAGTAAAAAAAATATCAACAAGTGACTACCTTCAATAATGACAAGGCTACCATCCTTTGGAGTAAAAAAAATCTCAACAACAGATTACCTTCCATAATAACAAGGCTATCATCCATTGGAGTAACTAAAATCTCGACAACAGACTACTTTCCATAATGACTAGGCTACCATCCATTGGAGTAACAAAGATATCGACAACAGACCACCTTCCATAATGACAAGGCTACCATACATTGTAGTAACAAAAATATCGACTAAAAACTACCTTCCATAATGACAAGGCTACCATCAATTGGAGTAACAAAAATATCGACAACAGACTATGTTCCATAATGACAAGACTACCATGGATTAGAGTAACAAAACTCTCGACAACAGACTAACTTTCATAATGAAAAGGCTACCATCCATTGGTGTAAAAAAAATCTCGACAACAGACTACCTTCAATAATGACAAGGCTATCATCCATTGGAGTAACAAAAATCTCGACGACAGACTACCTTCCATAATAACAAGGCTACCATCCATTGGAGTAACAAAAATAACGATAACAGATTACCTTCCATAAAGACTAGGCTACCATCCATTGGAGTAACAAAAATATCGATAACAGACTACCTTCCATAATGACTAGGCTACCATCCATTGGAGTAATAAAGATATCGACAACAAACTACCTTCCATAATGACAAGGCTACCATTATTGGAGTAACAAAAATATCGACAACAGACTACCTTCCATAATGACAAGGCTATCATCCATTGGAGTAACAAAAATCAAGACAATAGACTACCTTCCATAATAACAAGGCTACCATCCATTGGAGTAACAAAAATATCGATAACAGATTACCTTCCATAAAGACTAGGCTACCATCGATTGGAGTAACAAAAATATCGATAACAGACTACCTTCCATAATGATAAGGCTACCATCCATTGTAGTAACAAAAATCTCTGCAACAGACTACCTTCAATAATGACAAGGCTACCATCCATTGGAGTAACAAAATTCTCGACAACAGACTACCTTCCATAATAACAAGGCTATCATCCATTCGAGTAACAAAATTCTCGACAACAGACTACCTTCCATAATGTCAAGGCTACCATCCATTGGAGTAACAAAAATCTCGACAACAAACTACCTTCCAAAATAACAAGGCTATCATACATTGTAATAACAAAAATCTCGACAACAGACTACCTTCCATAATGACAAGGCTACCATCCGTTGGAGTAACAAAAATATCGACAACAGACTACCTTCCATAATGACAAACCTACCATCCATTAGAGTAACAAAAATCTCCACAACACACTACCTTCCATAATGACAAGGCTACAATTTATTATAGTTACAAAAATATCGACAATAGACTACCTTCATAATGACAATGCTACCATCCATTGGAATAAAAAAATTCTCGACAACAGACTACGTTCCATAATGACAAGGCTACCATCCCTTAGAGTAAGAAAAATCTCGACAACAAACTACCTTCCATAATGAAAAGGCTACCATCCATTGGAGTAACAAAGATATCGACAACAGACTACCTTCCGTAATGACAAGGCTACAATCCATTGTAGTAACAAAAATCTCGACAACAGACTACCTTCCATAATGACAAGGCTACCATCCATTGTAGTAACAAAAATGTCGACAAAAGACTACCTTCCATAATGAAAAGGCTACCATCCATTGGAGTATCAAAAATATCGACAACATACTACCTTCCATAATGACAAGGCTACCATCCATTGGAATAACAAAAATATCGACAACACACTACCTTCCATAACGACAAGGCTACCATCCGTTGACTAAAAAAAATCTCGACAACAGACTACCTTCCATAATGACTAGGCTACCATCCATTGGAGTAAAAAAGATATCGACAACATACTACCTTCCATAACGACAAGGCTACAATCCATTGTAGTAACAAAAATCCTGACAATAGACTACCTTCCATGATGAAAAGGCTACCATCCTTTGGAGTAACAAAAATCTCGACAACAAACTACCTTCCATAATGACAAGGCTACCATCCATTGGAATAACAAAAATATCCATAACACACAACCTTCCATAATGACAAGGCTACCATCCATTGGAATAACAAAAATATCGACAACACACTACCTTCCATAATGACAAGGCTACCATCCAATGGAGTACCAAAAATCTCGACAACAGACTACCTTCCATAATGACTAGGCTACCATCCATTGGAGTAAAAAAGATATCAACAACAGACTACCTTCCATAATGACAAGGCTACAATCCATTGTAGTAACAAAAATCTCGACAATAGACTACCTTCCATGATGACAAGGCTACCATCCGTTGGAGTAACAAAAATCTTGACAACAGACTACCTTCCATAATGACAAGGCTACCATCCATTGCAATAACAAAGATATCGAAAACACACTACCTTCCATAATGACAAGGCTACCATCCCTTAGAGTAACAAAAATCTCGACAACTGACTACCTTCCATAATGACTAGGCTACCATCCATTGGAGTAACAAAGATATCGACAACAGACTACTTTCCATAAATCCATTGTAGTAACAAAAATCTCGACAACATACTACCTTCCATAATGAAAAGGCTACCATCCATTGGAGTAACAAAGATATCGACAACAGAGTACCTTGCATAATGACAAGGCTACAATCCATTGTAGTAACAAAAATCTCGACAACAGACTACCTTCCATAATGACAAGGCTACCATCCATTGTAGTAACAAAAATATCGACAATAGACTACCTTCCATAATGACAAGGCTACCATCCATTGGAATAACAAAAATAACGACAACACACTACCTTCCATAATGACAAGGCTACCATCCAATGGAGTAACAAAAATCTCGACAACTGACTACCTTCCATAATGACTAGGATACCATCCATTGGAGTAACAAAAATCTCGACAACACACTACCTTCCATAATGACAAGGCTACAATTTATTATAGTAACAAAAATATCGACAAAAGACTACCTTCATAATGACAAGGCTACCATCCATTGGAATAAAAAAATTCTCGACAACAGACTACGTTCCATAATGACAAGTCTACCATCCCTTAGAGTAAGAAAAATCTCGACAACAAACTACCTTCCATAATGAAAAGGCTACCATCCATTGGAGTAACAAAGATATCGACAACAGACTACCTTCCATAACGACAAGGCTACAATGCATTGTAGTAACAAAAATCTCGACAACAGACTACCTTCCATAATGACAAGGCTACCATCCATTGTAGTAACAAAAGTGTCGACAATAGACTATCTTCCATAATGAAAAGGCTACCATCCATTGCAGTATCAAAAATATCGACAACAGACTACCTTCCATAATGACAAGGCTACCATCCATTGGAATAACAAAGATATCGACAACACACTACCTTCCATAATGACAAGGCTACCATCCCTTAGAGTAACAAAAATCTTGATAACAGACTACCTTCCATAATGACTAGGCTACCATCCATTGGAGTAACAAAGATATCGACAACAGAATACCTTCCATAACGACAAGGCTACAATCCGTTGTAGTAACAAAAATCTCAACAACAGACTACCTTCCATAATGACAAGACTACCATCCATAATGAGAAGGCTACCATCCGTTGGAGTAACAAAAATCTCGACAAAAACTACCTTCCATAATGACAAGGCTACCATCCATTGGAATAACAAAAATGTCGACAACACACTACCTTCCATAATGACATGGCTACCATCCAATGGAGTAACAAAAATCTCGACAACAGACTACCTTCCACAATGACTAGGATACCATCCATTGGAGTAATAAAAATCTCGACAACACACTACCTTCCATAATGACAAGGCTACAATTTATTATAGTAACAAAAATATCGACAATAGACTACCTTCATAATGAAAAGGCTACCATCCATTGGAATAAAAAAATTCTCGACAACAGACTACGTTCCATAATGAGAAGGCTACCATCCCTTAGAGTAAGAAAAATCTCGATAACAGACTACCTTCCATAATGACTAGGCTACCATCCATTGGAGTAACAAAGATATCAACAACAGACTACCTTCCATAACGACAAGGCTACAATCCATTGTAGTAACAAAAATCTCGACAACAGGCTACCTTCCATAATGACAAAACTACCATCCATTGTAGTAACAAAAATCTCGACAATAGATTACCTTCCAGAATGACAAGGCTACAATCCGTTGGAGTAACAAAAATCTAGACAACAAACTACCTTCCATAATGACAATGATACCATCCATTGAAATAACAAAGATATCGACAACACACTACCTTCCATAATGACAAGGCTACCATCCCTTAGAGTAACAAAAATCTCGACAACAGACTACCTTCCATAATGACTAGGCTACCATCCTTTGGAGTAACAAAGATTTTGACAACAGACTACCGGCCATAACGACAAGGCTACATTCCATTGTAGTAACAAAAATCTCGACAACAGACTACCTTCCATAATGACAACACTACCATCCATTGTGGTAACAAAAATATCGACAATAGACTACCTTCCATAATGAAAAGGCTACCATCCGTTGGAGTAACAAAAATCTCTACAATAAACTACCTTCCATAATGACAAGGCTACCATCCATTGGAATAACAAAAATATCGACAACACACTACCTTCCATAATTACAATTCTACCATCCAATGGAGTAACAAAAATCTCGACAACAGACTACCTTCCACAATGACTAGGATACCATCCATTGGAGTAACAAAAATCTCGACAACACATTACCTTCCATAATGACAAGGCTACAATTTATTATAGTAACAAAAATATCGACAATAGACTACCTTCATAATGACAAGGCTACCATCCATTGGAATAAAAAAATTCTCGACAACAGACTACGTTCCATAATGACAAGGCTACCATCCCTTAGAGTAAGAAAAATCTCGAATACAAACTACCTTCCATAATGAAAAGGCTACCATCCATTGGAGTAACAAAGATATCGACCACAGACTACCTTCCATAACGACAAGGCTATAATCCATTGTTGTATCAAAAATCTCGACAACAGACTACCTTCCATAATGGCAAGGCTACCATCCATTGTAGTAACAAAAATGTCGACAATAGACTAACTTCCATAATGACTAGGCTACCATCCATTGGAGTAACAAAGATATCGACAACAAACTACCTTCCATAACGACAAGGCTACAATCTATTGTAGTAACAAAAATCTCGACAACAGACTACCTTCCATAATGACAAGACTACCATCCCTTAGAGTAACAAAAATCTCGACAACAGACTACCTTCCATAATGACTAGGCTACCATCCTTTGGAGTAACAAAGATATCGACAACAGACTACCGTCCATAACGACAAGGCTACAAACCATTGTAGTAACAAAAATCTCGACAACAGACTACCTTCCATAATGACAACACTACCATCCATTGTGGTAACAAAAATATCGACAATAGACTACCTTCCATAATGAAAAGGCTACCATCCGTTGGAGTAACAAAAATCTCTACAACAAACTACCTTCCATAATGACAAGGCTACCATCCATTGGAATAACAAAAATATCGACAACACACTACCTTCCATAATTACAAGGCTACCATCCAATGGAGTAACAAAAATCTCGACAACAGACTACCTTCCATAATGACTAGGATACCATCCATTGGAGTAACAAAAATCTCGACAACACATTACCTTCCATAATGACAAGGCTACAATTTATTATAGTAACAAAAATATCGACAATAGACTACCTTCATAATGACAAGGCTACCATCCATTGGAATAAAAAAATTCTCTACAACTGACTACGTTCCATAATGACAAGGCTACCATCCCTTAGAGTAAGAAAAATCTCGAATACAAACTACCTTCCATAATGAAAAGGCTACCATCCATTGGAGTAACAAAGATATTGACAACAGACTACCTTCCATAACGACAAGGCTACAATCCATTGTTGTATCAAAAATCTCGACAACAGACTACCTTCCATAATGGCAAGGCTACCATCCATTGTAGTAACAAAAATGTCGACAATAGACTAACTTCCATAGCGACAAGGCTACAATCCATTGTAGTAACAAAAATCTCGACAACAGACTACCTTCCATAATGACAAGACTACAATCCATTGTAGTAACAAAAATCTCGACAACAGACTACCTTCCATAATGACAAGGCTACCATCCCTTAGAGTAACAAAAATCTCGACAACACACTACCTTCCATAATGACAAGACTACAATTTATTATAGTAACAAAAATATCGACAATAGACTACCTTCATAATGACAAGGCTACCATCCATTGGAATACAAAAATTCTCGACAACAGACTACGTTCCATAATGACAAGGCTACCATCCCTTAGAGTAAGAAAAATCTCGACAACAAACTACCTTCCATAATGAAAAGGCTACCATCCATTGGAGTAACAAATATATCGAGAACGGACTACCTTCCATAACGACAAGGCTACAATTCATTGTAGTAACAAAAATCTCGACAATAGACTACCTTCCATGATGACAAGGCTACCATCCGTTGGAGTAACAAAAATCGCGACATAAGACTACCTTCCATAATGACAAGTCTACCATCCATTGGAGTAACAAAAATATCGACACCACACTACCTTCCATAATGACAAGGCTACCATCCCTTAGAGTAACAAAAATCTCGACAACAGACTACCTTTCATAATGAGTAGGCTACCATCCGTTGGGGTAACAAAGATATCGACAACAGACTACCTTCCATAACGACAAGGCTATAATCCATTATAGTAACAAAAATATCAACAATAGACTACCTTCATAATGACAAGGCTACCATCCATTGGAATAACAAAATTCTCGACAACAGACTACATTTCATAATGACAAGGCTACCATCCCTTAGAGTAAGAAAAATCTCGACAATAAACTACCTTCCATAATGAAAAGGCTACCATCTATTGGAGTAATAAAGATATCGACAACAGACTACCTTCCATAACGACGAGGCTACAATCCATTGTAGTAACAAAAATCTCGACAACAGACTACCTTCCACAATGACAAGGCTACCATCCATTGTAGTAACAAAAATCTCGACAATAGACTACCTTCCGTAATGACAAGGCTACCATCCATTGAAGTACAAAAATCTCGACAACAGACTACCTTCCATAATGACAAGTCTACCATGCATTGGAATAACAAAAATATCGACAACACACTACCTTCCATAATGACAAGGGTACCATCCCTTAGAGTAACAAAAATCTCGACAACAGACTACCTTCCATAATGAGTAGGCTACCATCCGTTGGAGTAACAAAGATATCGACAACGGACTACCTTCCATAACAACAACGATACAATCCATTGTAGTAACAGAAATCTCGACAATAGATTACCTTCCATAATAACAAGGCTACAAACCTTTGGAGTATAAAAAATCTCGACAATAGACTACCTTCCATAGTGACAAGGCTACCATGCATTGGAGTAAATAAAATCTCGATAACCGACTACCTTCCATAATGACTAGGCTACCATCCATTGGATTAACAAAGATATCGATAATAGACTACCTTCCATAATGACAAGGCTACAATCCATTATAGTAACAAAAATCTCGACAACAGACAACCTTCCATAATGACAAGACTACCATCCATTGTAGTAACAAAAATCTCGACAATAGACTACCTTCCATAATGACAAGGCTACCATCCATTGGAGTAACAAAAATCTCGACAACAAACTACCTTCCATAATGGCAAGGCTACCATCCATTGGAATAACAAAAATATCGATAACACGCTGCCTTCCATAATGACAAGGCTATCATCCCTTAGAGTAACAAAAATCTTGACAACAGACTACCTTCCATAATGACTAGGCTACCATTCTTTGGAGTAACAAAGATATCGACAACAGACTAACTTCCATAACGACAAGGCTACAATCCATTGTAGTAACAAAAATCTCGACAACAGACTACATTCCAAAATGACAAGACTACCATCCATTGTAGTAACAAAAATCTCGACAATAGACTACCTTCCATAATGAAAAGGCTACCATCCGTTGGAGTAACAAAAATCTCTACAACAAACTACCTTCCATAATGACAAGGCTACCATCCATTGGAATAACAAAAATATCGACAACACACTACCTTCCATAATTACAAGGCTACCATCCAATGGAGTAACAAAAATCTCGACAACAGACTACCTTCCATAATGACTAGGATACCATCCATTGGAGTAACAAAAATCTCGACAACACATTACCTTCCATAATGACAAGGCTACAATTTATTATAGTAACAAAAATTACGACAATAGACTACCTTCATAATGACAAGGCTACCATCCATTGGAATAAAAAAATTCTCTACAACAGACTACGTTCCATAATGACAAGGCTACCATCCCTTAGAGTAAGAAAAATCTCGAATACAAACTACCTTCCATAATGAAAAGGCTACCATCCATTGGAGTAACAAAGATATCGACAACAGACTACCTTCCATAACGACAAGGCTACAATCCATTGTTGTATCAAAAATCTCGACAACAGACTACCTTCCATAATGGCAAGGCTACCATCCATTGTAGTAACAAAAATGTCGACAATAGACTAACTTCCATAACGACAAGGCTACAATCCATTGTAGTAACAAAAATCTCGACAACAGACTACCTTCCATAATGACGAGACTACAATCCATTGTAGTAACAAAAATCTCGACAACAGACTACCTTCCATAATGACAAGGCTAGCATCCCTTTGAGTAACAAAAATCTCGACAACACACTACCTTCCATAATGACAAGACTACAATTTATTATAGTAACAAAAATATCGACAATAGACTACCTTCATAATGACAAGGCTACCATCCATTGGAATACAAAAATTCTCGACAACAGACTACGTTCCATAATGACAAGGCTACCATCCCTTAGAGTAAGAAAAATCTCGACAACAAACTACCTTCCATAATGAAAAGGCTACCATCCATTGGAGTAACAAATATATCGAGAACGGACTACCTTCCATAACTACAAGGCTACAATTCATTGTAGTAACAAAAATCTCGACAATAGACTACCTTCCATGATGACAAGGCTACCATCCGTTGGAGTAACAAAAATCGCGACATAAGACTACCTTCCATAATGACAAGTCTACCATCCATTGGAGTAACAAAAATATCGACAACACACTACCTTCCATAATGAAAAGGCTACCATCCCTTAGAGTAACAAAAATCTCGACAACAGACTACCTTTCATAATGAGTAGGCTACCATCTGTTGGGGTAACAAAGATATCGACAACAGACTACCTTCCATAACGACAAGGCTACAATCCATTATAGTAACAAAAATATCAACAATAGACTACCTTCATAATGACAAGGCTACCATCCATTGGAATAACAAAATTCTCGACAACAGACTACATTTCATAATGACAAGGCTACCATCCCTTAGAGTAAGAAAAATCTCGACAATAAACTACCTTCCATAATGTAAAGGCTACCATCTATTGGAGTAATAAAGATATCGACAACAGACTACCTTCCATAACGACGAGGCTACAATCCATTGTAGTAACAAAAATCTCGACAATAGACTACCTTCCACAATGACAAGGCTACCATCCATTGTAGTAACAAAAATCTCGACAATAGACTACCTTCCATAATGACAAGGCTACCATCCATTGAAGTACAAAAATCTCGACAACAGACTACCTTCCATAATGACAAGTCTACCATGCATTGGAATAACAAAAATATCGACAACACACTACCTTCCATAATGACAAGGGTACCATCCCTTAGAGTAACAAAAATCTTGACAACAGACTACCTTCCATAATGAGTAGGCTACCATCCGTTGGAGTAACAAAGATATCGACAACAGACTACCTTCCATAACAACAAGGATACAATCCATTGTAGTAACAGAAATCTCGACAATAGACTACCTTCCATAATGACAAGGCTACAAACCTTTGGAGTATAAAAAATCTCGACAATAGACTACCTTCCATAGTGACAAGGCTACCATGCATTGGAGTAAATAAAATCTCGATAACAGACTACCTTCCATAATGACTAGGCTACCATCCATTGGATTAACAAAGATATCGATAATAGACTACCTTCCATAATGACAAGGCTACAATCCATTATAGTAACAAAAATCTCGACAACAGACAACCTCCCATAATGACAAGACTACCATCCATTGTAGTAACAAAAATCTCGACAATAGACTACCTTCCATAATGACAAGGCTACCATCTATTGGAGTAACAAAAATCTCGACAACAAACTACCTTCCATAATGACAAGGCAACCATCCATTGGAATAACAAAAATATCGATAACACGCTACCTTCCATAATGACAAGGCTATCATCCCTTAGAGTAACAAAAATCTTGACAACAGACTACCTTCCATAATGACTAGGCTACCATTCTTTGGAGTAACAAAGATATCGACAACAGACTAACTTCCATAACGACAAGGCTACAATCCATTGTAGTAACAAAAATCTCGACAACAGACTACATTCCAAAATGACAAGACTACCATCCATTGTAGTAACAAAAATCTCGACAATAGACTACCTTCCATAATGAAAAGGCTACCATCCGTTGGAGTAACAAAAATCTCGACAACAAACTACCTTCCATAATGACAAGGCTACCATCCATTGTAGTAACAAAAATCTCGACAACACACTACCTTCCATAATGACAAGGCTACAATTTATTATAGTAACAAATATATCGACAATAGACTACCTTCATAATGACAAGGCTACCATCCATTGGAATAAAAAAATTCTCGACAACAGACTACGTTCCATAATGACAAGGCTACAATCCATTATAGTAACAAAAATCTCGACAATATACTAACTTCCATGATGACAATGCTACCATCCATTGGAGTAACAAAAATCTCGACAACAGACTACCTTCCATAATGACAAGGCTACCATCCATTGGAATAACAAAAATATCGACAACATAGTACCTTCCATAATGACAAGGCTACTATCCATTGGAATAACAAAAATCTCGACAATAGACTACCTTCCATAAAGCATAGGATACCATCCATTGGAGTAACATAGATATCGACAATAGACACCTTCCATAATAACAAGGCTACCATCCATTGGAGTAAAAAAAATCTCGGAAATATACTAACTTCCATGATGACAATGCTACCATCCATTGGAGTAGCAAAAATCTCGACAATAGACTACCTTCCTTAATGACAAGGCTACCATCTATTGGAATAACAAAAATATCGACAACAAACTACCTTCCATAATGACAAGGCTACCATCCATTGGAATAACAAAAATCTCGACAACAGACTACCTTCCATAATGACTATGATACCATCCATTGGAGTAACAAAGATATCGACAATAGACTACCTTCTTTATAGACAAGGCTACTATCCATTGTAGTAACAAAAATCTCGATAATAGACTACCTTATATAATGACAAGGCTACAAACCTTTGGAGTATAAAAGATCTCGACAATAGACTACCTTCCATAATGACAAGGCTACCATCCATTAGAGTAACTAAAATATCGACAACAGACTACCTTCCATAATGACTAGGCTACCATCCTTTGGAGTAACAAAGATATCGACAACAGACTACCTTCCATAACGACAAGACTACCATCCATTGTAGTAACAAAAATCACGACAACAGACTACCTTCCATAATGACAAGACTACCATCCATTGGAGTAACAAAAATCTCGACAACAAACTACCTTCCATAATGACAAGGCTACCATCCATCGGAGTAACAAAAATCTCGACAACAAACTACCTTCCATAATGAAAAGGCTACTGTCCATTGGAATAACAAAAATATCGACAACACACTACCTTCCATAATGACAAGGCTACCATCCAATGGAGTAACAAAAATCTCGATAACAGACTACCTTCCAAAATGACTAGGATACCATCCATTAGAGTAACAAAGATATCGACAATAAACTATCTTCCATAATGACAAGGGTACCATCATTGGAGTAACCCAAATATCCACAAGAGACTACCTTCCATAATGACAAGGATACAATCCATTGGAGTCTACAAAATCTCGACAACAGACTACCTTCCATAATGACAAGGCTACCATCCATTGGAGTAAATAAAATCTCGACAACAAACTACCTTCCGTAATGACAAGGCTACCATCCCATAGAGTAATAAAAATAACGACAACACACTACCTTCCATAATGACAAGGCTACCATCCATTGGAGTAACAAAAATCTCAACAATAGAATACCTTCCATAATGACAAGGCTATCATCCATTGGAGTAACAAAAATCACGACAACAAACTACCCTAAATAATGACTAGGCTACCATCCATTGGAATAACAAAAATATCGACAACACAGTACCTTCCATAATGACAAGGCTACTATCCAATGGAGTAACAATAATCTCGACAAGAGACTACCTTCCATAATGACTAGGATACCATCCATTGGAGTAACAAAGATATCGACAACAGACTACCTTCCAAAACGACAAGGCTACAATCTGTTGTAGTACCAAATATATCGACACCACACTACCTTCCATAATGACAAGGCTACCATCCCTTAGAGAAACAAAAATCTCGACAACAGACAACCATCCATAATGACTATGCTCCCATCCATTGGAGTGATAAAGATATCGACAACAAACTACCTTCCATAACGACAAGGCTACAATCCCTTAGAGTAACAAAAATCACGACAAAGAGTACCTTCCATAATGAAAAGGCTACCATCCATTGGACTAACAAAGATATCGACAACATACTACCTTCGATAATGACAAGGCTACCATCCCTTAGAGTAATAAAAATCACGACAACACAATACCTTCCATAATGACAAGTCTACCATCCATTGGAGTAACAAAAATCTCAACAATAGAATACCTTCCATAATGACAAGGATACCATCCATTAGAGTAACAAAAATCTCGACAACAGACAACCTTCCATAATGACTAGGCTTCCATCCATTGGAGTAACAAACATATCGACAACAGATAACCTTCCATAACGACAAGGCTACAATCCCTTAGAGTAACAAAAATCACGACAACAAACTACCTTCCATAATGAAAAGGCTACCATCCATTGGAGTAACAAAGATTTCGACAACATACTACCTTCCATAATGACAAGGCTACCATCCCTTAGAGTAATAAAAATCACGACAACATACTACCTTCCATAATGAGAAGTATAACATCCATTGGAGTAACAAAAATCTCAACAATAGAATACCTTCCATAATGACAAGGGTACCATCCATTGGAGTAACAAAAATCCTGACAACAAACTACCTTCCATAATGACTAGGCTACCATCCATTGGAATAAAAAAAATCTCTACAACACAGTACCTTCCATAATGACAAGGCTACCATCCGATGGAGTAACAAAAATCTCGACAAGAGACTACCTTCCATAATGAAAAGGATACCATCCATTGGAGTAACAAAGATATCGACAATAGACTACCTTCCATAACGACAAGGCTACAATCCGTTGTAGTAGCAAAAATATCGACAACACACTACCTTCCATAACGACAAGGATACAATCCCTTAGAGTAACAAAAATCACGACAAAAGAGTACCTTCCATAATGAAAAGGCTACCATCCATTGGATTAACAAAGATATCGACAACATACTACCTTCCATAATGACAAGGCTACCATCCCTTAGAGAAATAAAAATCACGACAACACACTACCTTCCATAATGACAAGTCTACCATCCATTGGAGTAACAAAAATCTCAACAATAGGCTACCTTCCATAATGACAAGGATACCGTCCATTGGAGTAACAAAGATATCGATAATAGACTAACTTCCATAACGACAAGGCTAGAATCCATTGTAGTAACAAAAATCTCGACAACAGACTACCTTCCATAATGACAAGGCTACCATCCATTGTAGTGACAAAAATCTCGACAATATACTACCTTCTATAATGACAAGGCTACTATCCATTCGAGTAACAAAAATCATGACAACAGACTACCTTCCATAATGACACAGCTACAATCTATTATATTAATAAAAATCACGACAATAGACTACCTTTCATAATGAAAAGGCTACCATTCATTGGAGTAATAAAAATATCGACAACAGACTACCTTCCATAATGACAAGGCTACCATCCATTGGAGTAACAAAAATCACGAAAATAGACTACCTTCCATAATGACTAGGCTACCATTCATTGGAATAACAAAAATATCGACAACACAGTACCTTCCATAATGACAAGGCTACCATCCAATGGAGTAACAAAAATCTCGACAAGAGACTACCTTCCATAATGACTAGGATACCATTCATTGGAGTAATAAAGATATCGACAACAGACTACCTTCCATAATGACAAGGCTACAATCCGTTGTTGTAGCAAAAATATCGACAACACACTACCTTCCATAATGACAAGGCTACCATCCATTGGAGTAATTAAAAAATAACGAAAATATACTACCTTCCACAATGACTAGGCTACCATCCATTGGAATAACAAAAATATCGACAACACACTACCTACCATAATGACAAGGCTACCATCCATTGGAGTAACAAAAATCTCAACAATAGAATACCTTCCATAATTACAAGGCTATCATTGGATTAACAAAAATCACGACAACAAACTACCTTCCATAATGACTAGGCTACCATCTATTGGAATAACAAAAATATCGACAACACAGTACCTTCCATAACGACAAGGCTACCATCCAATGGAGTAACAAAAATCTCGACAACAGACTACCTTCCATAACGACAAGGCTACAATCCGTTGAAGTTGCAAATATATCGACAACACATTACCTTCCATAATGACAAGGCTACCATCCCTTAGAGAAATAAAAATCACGACAACACACTACCTTCCATAATGAAAAGGCTACCATCCATTAGAGTAACAAAGATATCAACAATAGAATACCTTCCATAATGACAAGTATACCGTCTATTGGAGTAAAAAAAATCACGACAACAGACTACCTTCCATAATGACTAGGCTACCATCCATTGGAGTAACAAAAATCTCGACAACACACTACCTTCCATAATGACAAGGCTACCATCCCTTAGACTAACAAAAATCTCGACAATAGACTACCTTCCATAATGACAAGGCTAGCATCCATTGGAATAACAAAAATAACGTACACAAACTACCTTCCATAATGACTAGGCTGCCATCCATTTGAGTAACAAAGATATCGACAACAGACTAACTTCCATAACGACAAGGCTACCATCCATTGGAGTAACAAAAATCTCAACAATATAATACCTTCCATAATGACAAGGCTACCATCCATTGGAGTAACAAAAATCACGACAACAAAGTACCTTCCATAATGACTAGGCTACCATCCATTAGAATAACAAAAATATCGACAACACAGTACCTTCCATAATGACAAGGCTACCATCCCATGGAGTAACAAAAATCTCGACAAGAGACTACCTTCCATAATGACTAGGATACTATCCATTGGAGTAACAAAGATATCGACAACAGACTACCTTCCATAATGACAAGGCTACAATCCGATGTTGTAGAAAAAATATCGACAACACACTACCTTCCATAATGACT
The DNA here is from genome assembly GCA_948472305.1 of Vicia faba. NCBI lineage: Eukaryota > Viridiplantae > Streptophyta > Magnoliopsida > Fabales > Fabaceae > Vicia > Vicia faba. The sequence continues at coordinate 511,731,139 of OX451741.1, read as the reverse complement.
AGGCTACCATCCATTGGAATAACAAAAATATCGACAACACACTACCTTCCATAATGACAAGGCTACCATCCATTGGAGTAACAAAAATCTCAACAATAGAATACCTTCCATAATGACAAGGCTATCATCCATTGGAGTAACAAAAATCACGACAACAAACTACCTTCCATAATGACTAGGCTACCATCCATTGGAATAACAAAAATATCGACAACACAGTACCTTCCATAATGACAAGGCTACCATCCAATGGAGTAACAAAAATCTCGACAAGAGACTACCTTCCATAATTACTAGGATACCATCCATTGGAGTAACAAAGATATCGACAACAGACTACCTTCTATAACGACAAGGTTATAATCCATTGTAATAGCAAATATATCGACAAAACACTACCTTCCATAATGACAAGGCTACCATCCCTTAGAGAAACAAAAATCTCGACAACAGACAACCATCCATAATGACTATGCTACCATCCAGTGGAGTGACAACGATATCAACAACAAACTACCTTCCATAACGACAAGGCTACAATCCCTTAGAGTAACAAAAATCACGACAAAAGAGTACCTTCCATAATGAAAAGGCTACCATCCATTGGAGTAACAAAGATATCAATAACATACTACCTTCCATAATGACAAGGCTACCATCCCTTAGAGTAATAAAAATCACGACAACACACTACCTTCCATAATGACAAGTCTACCATCCATTGGAGTAACAAAAATCTCAACAATAGAATACCTTCCGTAATGACAAGGATACCATCCATTGGAGTAACAAAAATCACGACAACATACTACCTTCCATAATGACTAGGCTACCATCCATTGGAGTAACAAAAATCTCGACAACACACTACCTTCCATAGTGACAAGGCTACCATCCCTTAGACTAACAAAAATCTCGACAAGAGACTACCTTCCATAATGACAAGGCTACCATCCATTGGAATAACAAAAATATCGTACACAAACTACCTTCCATAATGACTAGGCTACCATCCATTGGAGTAACAAAGATATCGACAACAGACTAACTTCCATAACGACAAGGCTACACTCCATTGTAGTAACAAAAATCTCGACAACAGACTACCTTCCATAATGACAAGGCTACCATCCATTGTAGTGACAAAAATCTCGACAATATACTACCTTTTATAATGACAAGGCTACTATGCATTGGAGTAACAAAAATCACGACAACAGACTACCTTCCATAATGACACGGCTACAATCTATTATAGTAATAAAACTCTCGACAATAGACTACCTTTCATAATGAAAAGGATACCATCCATTGGAATAACAAAAATCTCGACAATAGACTACCTTCCATAATGAAAAGGCTACCATCCCTTAGAGTAAAAAAAATCTCGACAACAGACTACCTTCCATAATGACAAGGCTACCCTCCATTGGAGTAACAAAGAAATCTACAACATACTACCTTCCATAATGACAAGGCTACCATCCATTGGAGTAACAAAAATCACCAAAACAGACTACCTTCCATAATGACTAGGCTACCATCCATTGGAATAACAAAAATATCGACAACACATTACCTTCCATAATGACTAGGCTACCATCAAATGGAGTATCAAAAATCTCGACAATAGACTACCTTCCATAATGACTAAGCTACCATCCATTGGAGTAACAAAGATATCGACAACACACTACCTTTCATAATGACAAGGCTACCATCCAATGGAGTAACAAAAATCTCGACAACACACTACCTTCCAAAATGACAAGGCTAAAATCTATTATAGTAACAAAAATATCGATCATAGACAATCTTCATAATGACAAGGCTACCATCCATTGGAGTAACAAAAATATCGACAACAGACTACGTTCCATAATGACAAGGCTACCATCCCTTAGAGTAAGAAAAATCTCGACAACAAACTACCTTCCATAATGAAAAGGCTACCATCCAATGGAGTAACAAAGATATCGACAACAGACTACCTTCCATAATGACAAGGCTACCATCCCTTAGAGTAAAAAAATCTCGACAACAGACTACCTTCCATAATGACAAGGCTACCATCCATTGGAGTAACAAAGATATCTACAACATACTACCTTCCATAATGACAAGGCTACCATCCATTGGAGTAACAAAAATCACGAAAACAGACTACCTTCCATAATGACTAGGCTACCATACATTGGAATAACAAAAATATAGACAAGAGACTACCTTCCATAATGACTAGGCTACCATCCATTGGAATAACTAAAATATCGACAACACACTACCTTCCATAATGACAAGGCTACCATCCAATAGAGTAACAAAAATCTCGACAACAGACTACCTTCTATAATGACTAGGCTACCATCCATTGGAGTAACAAAGATATCGACAAAAGACTACCTCCATAACGACAAGGCTACAATCAATTGTAGTAACAAAAATCTCGACAAAATACTACCTTCCATAATGACAAGGCTACAATCCATTGGAGTAACAAAAATCACGTCAACAGACTACCTTCCATAATGACTAGGCTACCATCCATTGGAATAACTAAATTATCAACAACAAACTACCTTCCATAATGAGAAGTCTACCATCCAATGGAGTAACAAAAATCTCGACAACATACTACCTTCTATAATGACTAGGCTACCATCCATTGGAGTAACAAAGATATCGACAACAGACTACCTCCATAACGGCAAGGCTACAATCCATTGTTGTAACAAAAATCTCGACAACAGACTACCTTCCATAATGACAAGGCTACCATCCATTGGAGTAACAAAGATATCTACAACATACTAACTTCCATAATGACAAGGCTACCATCCATTGGAGTAACAAAAATCACGTCAACAGACTACCTTCCATAATGACTAGGCTACCATTCATTGGAATAACTAAAATATCGACAACACAGTACCTTCCATAATGACAAGGCTACCATCCAATGGAGTAACAAAAATCTCGACAACATACTACCTTCCATAATGACAAGGATACCATCCATTGGAGTAACAAAGATATCTACAACATACTAACTTCCATAATGACAAGGCTACCATCCATTGGAGTAACAAAAATGACGACAACAGACTACCTTCCATAATGACTATGCTACCATCCATTGGAATAACTAAAATATCGACAACACACTACCTTCCATAATGACAAGGCTACCATCCAATGGAGTAACAAAAATCTCGACAACAGACTACCTTCTATAATGACTAGGCTACCATCCATTGGAGTAACAAAGATATCGACAACAGACTACCTCCATAACGGCAAGGCTATAATCCATTGTAGTAACAAAAATCTCGACAACATACTACCTTCCATAATGACAAGGCTACCATCCATTGGAGTAAAAAAAGTCACGACAAGAGACTACCTTCCATAATGACAAGGCTACCATCCATTGGAATAACAAAAATCTGAACAATAGAATACCTTCCATAATGACAAGGCTACCAACCATTGGAGTAACAAAAATCGCGATAACAAACTATCTTCCATAATGACTAGGCTACCATCCATTGGAATAACAAAAATATCGACAACACAGTACCTTCCATAATGACAAGGCTACCATCCAATGGAGTAACAAAAATATCGACAACAGACTACCTTCCATAATGACTAGGCTACCATCCATTGGAGTAACAAAGATATCGATAACAGACTACCTCCATAACGACAAGGCTATAATCCATTGTAGTAACAAAAATCTCGACAACATACTACCTTCCATAATGACAAGGCTACCATCCATTGGAGTAAAAAAAGTCACGACAAGAGACTACCTTCCATAATGACAAGGCTACCATCCATTAGAATAACAAAAATCTCAACAATAGAATACCTTCCATAATGACAAGGCTACCAACAATTAGAGTAACAAAAATCACGATAACAAACTATCTTCCATAATGACTAGGCTACCATCCAATGGAATAACAAAAATATCGATAACACAGTACCTTCCATAATGACAAGGCTACCATCCAATGGAGTAACAAAAATCTCGACAACAGACTACCTTCCATAATGACAAGGCTACCATCCATTGGAGTAACAAAGATATCTACAACATACTAACTTCCATAATGACAAGGCTACCATCCATTGGAGTAACAAAAATCACGACAACAGACTACCTTCCATAATGACTATGCTACCATCCATTGGAATAACTAAAATATCGACAACACACTACCTTCCATAACGACAAGGCTATAATCCATTGTAGTAACAAAAATCTCGACAACATACTACCTTCCATAATGACAAGGCTACCATCCATTGGAGTAAAAAAAGTCACGACAAGAGACTACCTTCCATAATGACAAGGCTACCATCCATTGGAATAACAAAAATCTCAACAATAGAATACCTTCCATAATGACAAGGCTACCAACCATTGGAGTAACAAAAATCACGATAACAAACTATCTTCCATAATGACTAGGCTACCATCCATTGGAATAACAAAAATATCGACAACACAGTACCTTCCATAATGACTAGGTTACCATCCAATGGAGAAACAAAAATCTCGACAAGAGACTACCTTCCATAATGACTAGGATACCATCCATTGGAGTAACAAAGATATCGACAACAGACTACCTTCCATAACGACAAGGCTACAATCCAATGTAGTAGCAAAAATATTGACAATACACTATCTTCCACAATGACAAGGCTACCATCCTTTAGAGAAACAAAAATCTCGAAAACAGACAACCTTCCATAATGACTAGGCTACCATCCATTGGAGTAACAAAGATATTGACAACAAACTACCTTCCATAACGACAAGGCTACAATCCCTTAGAGTAACAAAAATCTCAACAATAGAATACCTTCCATAATGACAAGGATACCATCCATTGGAGTAACAAAAATCACGACAACAGACTACCTTCCATAATGACTAGGCTACCATCCATTGGAGTAAGAAAAATCTCGACAACACAGACTACCTTCCATAATGACAAGGCTACCATCCATTGTAGTGACAAAAATCTCGACAATATACTACCTTCTATAATGACAAGGCTATTATCCATTGGAGTAACAAAAATCACGACAACAGACTACCTTCCATAATGACACGACTACAATCTATTATAGTAATAAAACTCTCGACAATAGACTACCTTTCGTAATGAAAAGGCTACCATCCATTAGAATAACAAAAATCTCGACAACAGACTACCTTCCATAATGACAAGGCTACCATCCCTTAGAGTAAAAAAATTCTCGACAACAGACTACCTTCCATAATGAAAAGGCTACCATCCATTGGAGTAACAAAGATATCTACAACATACTACCTTTCATAATGACAAGGCTACCATCCATTGGAATAACAAAAATCACGAAAACAGACTACCTTCCATAATGACATGGCTACAATCTATTATAGTAATAAAACTCTCGACAATAGACTACCTTTCATAATGAAAAGGATACCATCCATTAGAATAAAGAAAATCTCGACAACAGACTACCTTCCATAATGACAAGGCTACCATCCCTTAGAGTAAAAAAATTCTCGACAACAGACTACCTTCCATAATGACAAGGCTACCATCCATTGGAGTAACAAAGATATCTACAACATACTACCTTCCATAATGACAAGGCTACCATCCATTGGAATAACAAAAATCACGAAAACAGACTACCTTCCATAATGACTAGGCTACCATCCATTGGAATAACAAAAATATCGACAACACACTACCTTCCCTAATGACTAGGCTACCATCCAATGGAGTAACAAAAATCTCAACAATAGACTACCTTCCTTAATGACTAAGCTACCATCCAATGCAGTAACAAAAATCTCGACAACACACTACCTTCCAAAATGACAAGGCTACAATCTATTATAGTAACAAAAATATCGATAATAGACAACCTTCATAATGACAAGGCTACCATCCATTGGAGTAACAAAAATATCGACAACAGACTACGTTCCATAATGACAAGGCTACCATCCCTTAGAGTAAGAAAAATCTCGACAACAAACTACCTTCCATAATGAAAAGGCTACCATCCAATGGAGTAACAAAGATATCGACAATAGACTACCTTCCATAATGACAAGGCTACCATCCATTGTAGTGACAAAAATCTCGACAATATACTACCTTCTATAATGACAAGGCTACTATCCATTGGAGTAACAAAAATCACGACAACAGACTACCTTCCATAATTACACGACTACAATCTATTATAGTAATAAAACTCTCGACAATAGACTACCTTTCATAATGAAAAGGCTACGATCCATTAGAATAACAAAAATCTCGACAACAGACTACCTTCCATAATGACAAGGCTACCATCCCTTAGAGTAAAAAAATTCTCGACAACAGACTACCTTCCATAATGACAAGGCTACCATCCATTGGAGTAACAAAGATATCTACAACATACTACCTTCCATAATGACAAGGCTACCATCCATTGGAATAACAAAAATCACGAAAACAGACTACCTTCCATAATGACACGGCTTCAATCTATTATAGTAATAAAACTCTGACAATAGACTACCTTTTATAATGAAAAGGATACCATCCATTAGAATAAAGAAAATCTCGACAACAGACTACCTTCCATAATGACAAGGCTACCATCCCTTAGAGTAAAAAAATTCTCGACAACAGACTACCTTCCATAATGATAAGGCTACCATCCATTGGAGTAACAAAGATATCTACAACATACTACCTTCCATAATGACAAGGCTACCATCCATTGGAATAACAAAAATCACGAAAACAGACTACCTTCCATAATGACTAGGCTACCATCCATTGGAATAACAAAAATATCGACAACATACTACCTTCCATAATGACTAGGCTACCATCCATTGGAGTAACAAAAATCACGAAAACAGACTACCTTCCATAATGACTAGGCTACCATCCATTGGAATAACAAAAATATAGACAAGAGACTACCTTCCATAATGACTAGGCTACCATCCATTGGAATAACTAAAATATCGACAACACACTACCTTCCATAATGACAAGGCTACCATCCAATGGAGTAACAAAAATCTCGAAAACAGACTACCTTCTATAATGACTAGGCTACCATCCATTGGAGTAACAAAGATATCGACAAAAGACTACCTCCATAACGACAAGGCTACAATCAATTGTAGTAACAAAAATCTCGACAAAATACTACCTTCCATAATGACAAAGCTACCATCCATTGGAGTAACAAAAATCACGACAACAGACTACCATCCATTATGACTAGGCTACCATCCATTGGAATAACTAAATTATCGACAACAAACTACCTTCCATAATGACAAGGCTACCATCCAATGGAGTAACAAAAATCTCGGCAACAGACTACCTTTTATAATGACTTGGCTACCATCCATTGGAGTAACAAAGATATCGAAAACAGACTACATCCATAACGAAAAGGGTACAATCCATTGTAGTAACAAAAATCTCGACAACATACTACCTTCCATAATGACAAGGCTACCATCCATTGGTGTAACAAAAGTCACGACAAGAGACTACCTTCCATAATGACAAGGCTACCATCCATTGGAATAACAAAAATCTCAACAATAGAATACCTTCCATAATGAGAAGGCTACCAACCATTGGAGTAACAAAAATCACGACAACAAACTACCTTCCATAATGACTAGGCTACAATCCATTGGAATAACAAAAATATCGACAACACAGTACCTTCCATAATGACAAGGCTACCATCCAATGGAGTAACAAAAATCTCGACAAGAGACTACCTTGCATAATGACTAGGATACCATCCATTGGAGTAACAAAGATATCGACAACAGACTACCTTCCATAACGACAATGCTACAATCCATTGTAGTAGCAATAATATTGACAACACACTACCTTCCATAATGACAAGGCTACCATCCCTTAGAGAAACAAAAATCTTGACAACAGACAACCTTCCATAATGACTAGGCTACCATCCATTGGAGTAACAAAGATATCGACAACAAACTACCTTCCATAACGACAAGGCTACAATCCCTTAGAGTAACAAAAATCACGACAAAAGAGTTCCTTCCATAATGAAAAGGCTACCATCCATTGGAGTAACAAAGATATCGACAACATACTACCTTCCATAATGACAAGGCTACCATCCCTTAGAGTAATAAAAATCACGACAACACAATACCTTCCATGATGACAAGTCTACCATCCATTGGAGTAACAAAAATCTCAACAATAGAATACCTTCCATAATTACAAGGACACCATCCATTGGAGTAACAAAAATCACGACAACATACTACCTTCCATAATGACTAGGCTACCATCCATTGGAGTAACAAAAATCTCGACAACACACTACCTTCCATAATGACAAGGCTACCATCCCTTAGACTAACAAAAATATCGACAAGAGACTACCTTCCATAATGACAAGGCTACCATCCATTGGAATAACAAAAATATCGTACACAAACTACCTTCAATAATGACTAGGCTACCATCCATTGGAGTAACAAAGATATCGACAACAAACTAACTTCCATAACTACAAGTCTACAATCCATTTTAGTAACAAAAATCTGGACAACAGACTACCTTCCATAATGACAAGGTTACCATCCATTGTAGTGACAAAAATCTCGTCAATATACTACCTTCTATAATGACAAGGCTACTATCCATTGGAGTAACAAAAATCATGACAACAGACTACCTTCCATAATGACACGGCTACAATCTATTATAGTAATAAAACTCTCGACAATAGAATACATTTCATAATGAAAAGGCTACCATCCATTAGAATAACAAAAATCTCGACAACAGACTACCTTCCATAATGACAAGGCTACTATCCCTTAGAGTAAAAAAATACGAGACAACAGACTACCTTACATAATGACAAGGCTACCATCCATTGGAGTAACAAAGATATCTACAACATACTAACTTCCATAATGACAAGGCTACCATCCATTGGAGTAACAAAAATCACGTCAACAGACTACCTTCCATAATGACTAGGCTACCATTCATTGGAATAACTAAAATATCGACAACACACTACCTTCCATAATGACAAGGCTACCATCCATTGGAGTAACAAAGATATCGACAACAGACTACCTTCCATAACGACTAGGCTACAATCCATTGGAGTAAAAAAGATATCGACAACAGACTACCTCCATAACGGCCAGGCTACAATCCATTGTAGTAACAAAAATCTCGACAACATACTACCTTCCATAATGACAAGGCTACCATCCCTTAGAGTAAAAAAAATCTCGACAACAGACTACCTTCCATAATGACAAGGCTACCATCCATTGGAGTAACAAAGATATCTACAACATACTACCTTCCATAATGACAAGGCTACCATCCATTGGAATAACAAAAATCACGAAAACAGACTACCTTCCATAATGACTAGGCTACCATCCATTGGAATAACAAAAATATCGACAACACACTACCTTCCCTAATGACTAGGCTACCATCCAATGGAGTAACAAAAATCTCAACAATAGACTACCTTCCTTAATGACTAAGCTACCATCCAATGCAGTAACAAAAATCTCGACAACACACTACCTTCCAAAATGACAAGGCTACAATCTATTATAGTAACAAAAATATCGATAATAGACAACCTTCATAATGACAAGGCTACCATCCATTGGAGTAACAAAAATATCGACAACAGACTACGTTCCATAATGACAAGGCTACCATCCCTTAGAGTAAGAAAAATCTCGACAACAAACTACCTTCCATAATGAAAAGGCTACCATCCAATGGAGTAACAAAGATATCGACAATAGACTACCTTCCATAATGACAAGGCTACCATCCATTGTAGTGACAAAAATCTCGACAATATACTACCTTCTATAATGACAAGGCTACTATCCATTGGAGTAACAAAAATCACGACAACAGACTACCTTCCATAATTACACGACTACAATCTATTATAGTAATAAAACTCTCGACAATAGACTACCTTTCATAATGAAAAGGCTACGATCCATTAGAATAACAAAAATCTCGACAACAGACTACCTTCCATAATGACAAGGCTACCATCCCTTAGAGTAAAAAAATTCTCGACAACAGACTACCTTCCATAATGACAAGGCTACCATCCATTGGAGTAACAAAGATATCTACAACATACTACCTTCCATAATGACAAGGCTACCATCCATTGGAATAACAAAAATCACGAAAACAGACTACCTTCCATAATGACACGGCTTCAATCTATTATAGTAATAAAACTCTGACAATAGACTACCTTTTATAATGAAAAGGATACCATCCATTAGAATAAAGAAAATCTCGACAACAGACTACCTTCCATAATGACAAGGCTACCATCCCTTAGAGTAAAAAAATTCTCGACAACAGACTACCTTCCATAATGATAAGGCTACCATCCATTGGAGTAACAAAGATATCTACAACATACTACCTTCCATAATGACAAGGCTACCATCCATTGGAATAACAAAAATCACGAAAACAGACTACCTTCCATAATGACTAGGCTACCATCCATTGGAATAACAAAAATATCGACAACATACTACCTTCCATAATGACTAGGCTACCATCCATTGGAGTAACAAAAATCACGAAAACAGACTACCTTCCATAATGACTAGGCTACCATCCATTGGAATAACAAAAATATAGACAAGAGACTACCTTCCATAATGACTAGGCTACCATCCATTGGAATAACTAAAATATCGACAACACACTACCTTCCATAATGACAAGGCTACCATCCAATGGAGTAACAAAAATCTCGAAAACAGACTACCTTCTATAATGACTAGGCTACCATCCATTGGAGTAACAAAGATATCGACAAAAGACTACCTCCATAACGACAAGGCTACAATCAATTGTAGTAACAAAAATCTCGACAAAATACTACCTTCCATAATGACAAAGCTACCATCCATTGGAGTAACAAAAATCACGACAACAGACTACCATCCATTATGACTAGGCTACCATCCATTGGAATAACTAAATTATCGACAACAAACTACCTTCCATAATGACAAGGCTACCATCCAATGGAGTAACAAAAATCTCGGCAACAGACTACCTTCCATAATGACTATGCTACCGTCCATTGGAATAACTAAAATATCGACAACACACTACCTTCCATAATGACAAGGCTACCATCCAATGGAGTAACAAAAATCTCGACAACAGACTACCTTCTATAATGACTAGGCTACCATCCATTGGAGTAACAAAGATTTCGACAACAGACTACCTCCATAACGGCAAGGCTATAATCCATTGTAGTAACAAAAATCTCGACAACATACTACCTTCCATAATGACAAGGCTACCATCCATTGGAGTAAAAAAAGTCACGACAAGAGACTACCTTCCATAATGACAAGGCTACCATCCATTGGAATAACAAAAATCTCAACAATAGAATACCTTCCATAATGACAAGGCTACCAACCATTGGAGTAACAAAAATCACGATAACAATCTATCTTCCATAATGACTAGGCTACCATCCATTGGAATAACAAAAATATCGACAACACAGTACCTTCCATAATGACTAGGTTACCATCCAATGGAGTAACAAAAATCTCGACAAGAGACTACCTTCCATAAAGACTAGGATACCATCCATTGGAGTAACAAAGATATCGACAACAGACTACCTTCCATAACGATAAGGCTACAATCCATTGTAGTAGCAAAAATATTGACAACACACTATCTTCCACAATGACAAGGCTACCATCCTTTAGAGAAACAAAAATCTCGAAAACAGAGAACCTTCCATAATGACTAAGCTACCATCCATTGGAGTAACAAAGATATTGACAACAAACTACCTTCCATAACGACAAGGCTACAATCCCTTAGAGTAACAAATATCTCAACAATAGAATACCTTCCATAATGACAAGGATACCATCCATTGGAGTAACAAAAATCACGACAACACACTACCTTCCATAATGACAAGGCTACCATCCAATGGAGTAACAAAAATCTCGACAACAGACTACCTTCTATAATGACTAGGCTACCATCCATTGGAGTAACAAAGATATCGACAACAGACTACCTCCATAACGGCAAGGCTATAATCCATTGTAGTAACAAAAATCTCGACAACATACTACCTTCCATAATGACAAGGCTACCATCCATTGGAGTAAAAAAAGTCACGACAAGAGACTACCTTCCATAATGACAGGGCTACCATCCATTGGAATAACAAAAATCTCAACAATAGAATACCTTCCATAATGACAAGGCTACCAACCATTGGAGTAACAAAAATCACGATAACAAACTATCTTCCATAATGACTAGGCTACCATCCATTGGAATGACAAAAATATCGACAACACAGTACCTTCCATAATGACAAGGCTACCATCAAATGGAGTAACAAAAATCTCGACAACAGACTACCTTCCATAATGACAAGGATACCATCCAATGGAGTAACAAAGATATCTACAACATACTAACTTCCATAATGACAAGGCTACCATCCATTGGAGTAACAAAAATCACGACAACAGACTACCTTCCATCATGACTATGCTACCATCCATTGGAATAACTAAAATATCGACAACACACTACCTTCCATAATGACAAGGCTACCATCCAATGGAGTAACAAAAATCTCGACAACAGACTACCTTCAATAATGACTAGGCTACCATCCATTGGAGTAACAAAGATATCGACAACATACTACCTCCATAACGGCAAGGCTATAATCCATTGTAGTAACAAAAATCTCGACAACATACTACCTTCCATAATGACAAGGCTACCATCCATTGGAGTAAAAAAAGTCACGACAAGAGACTATCTTCCATAATGACAAGGCTACCATCCATTGGAATAACAAAAATCTCAACAATAGAATACCTTCCATAATGACAAGGCTACCAACCATTGGAGTAACAAAACTCACGATAACAAGCTATCTTCCATAATGACTAGGCTACCATCCATTGGAATAACAAAAATATCGACAACACAGTACCTTCCATAATGACTAGGTTACCATCCAATGGAGTAACAAAAATCTCGACAAGAGACTACCTTCCATAAAGACTAGGATACCATCCATTGGAGTAACAAAGATATCGACAACAGACTACCTTCCATAACGATAAGGCTACAATCCATTGTAGTAGCAAAAATATTGACAACACACTATCTTCCACAATGACAAGGCTACCATCCTTTAGAGAAACAAAAATCTCGAAAACAGAGAACCTTCCATAATGACTAAGCTACCATCCATTGGAGTAACAAAGATATTGACAACAAACTACCTTCCACAACGACAAGGCTACAATCCCTTAGAGTAACAAATATCTCAACAATAGAATACCTTCCATAATGACAAGGATACCATCCATTGGAGTAACAAAAATCATGACAACAGACTACCTTCCATAATGACTAGGCTACCATCCATTGGAGTAAGAAAAATCTCGACAACACACTACCTTCCATAATGACAAGGCTACCATCCCTTAGACTAACAAAAATCTCGACAAGAGACTACCTTCCATAATGACAAGGCTACCATCCATTGGAATAACAAAAATATCTTACACAAACTACCTTCCATAATGACTAGGCTACCATCCATTGGAGTAACAAAGATATCGACAACAAACTAACTTCCATTACGACAAGTCTACAATCCATTGTAGTAACAAAAATCTCGACAACAGACTACCTTCCATAATGACAAGGCTACCATCCATTGTAGTGACAAAAATCTCGACAATATACTACCTTCTATAATGACAAGGCTACTATCCATTGGAGTAACAAAAATCACGACAATAGAATACCTTCCATAATGACAAGGATACCATCCATTGGAGTAACAAAAATCACGACAACAGACTACCTTCCATAATGACTAGGCTACCATCCATTGGAGTAACAAAAATCACGATAACAAACTATCTTCCATAATGACTAGGCTACCATCCATTGGAATAACAAAAATATCGACAACACAGTACCTTCAATAATGACTAGGTTACCATCCAATGGAGTAACAAAAATCTCGACAAGAGACTACCTTCCATAATGACTAGGATACCATCCATTGGAGTAACAAAGATATCGACAACAGACTACCTTCCATAACGACAAGGCTACAATCCATTGTAGTAGCAAAAATATTGACAACACACTATCTTCCACAATGACAAGGCTACCATCCTTTAGAGAAACAAAAATCTCGAAAACAAAGAACCTTCCATAATGACTAGGCTACCATCCATTGGAGTAACAAAGATATTGACAACAAACTACCTTCCATAACGACAAGGCTACAATCCCTTAGAGTAACAAATATCTCAACAATAGAATACCTTCCATAATGACAAGGATACCATCCATTGGAGTAACAAAAATCACGACAACAAACTACCTTCCATAATGACTAGGCTACCATCCATTGGAGTAAGAAAAATCTCGACAACACACTACCTTCCATAATGACAAGGCTACCATCCCTTAGACTAACAAAAATCTCGACAAGAGACTACCTTCCATAATGACAAGGCTACCATCCATTGGAATAACAAAAATATCGTACTCAAACTACCTTCCATAATGACAAGGCTACCATCCATTGGAGTAACAAAAATCACGACAACAGACTACCTTCCATAATGACTATGCTACCATCCATTGGAATAACTAAAATATCGACAACACACTACCTTCCATAATGACAAGGCTACCATCCAATGGAGTAACAAAAATCTCGACAACAGACTACCTTCTATAATGACTAGGCTACCATCCATTGGAGTAACAAAGATATCGACAACAGACTACCTCCATAACGGCAAGGCTATAATCCATTGTAGTAACAAAAATCTCGACAACATACTACCTTCCATAATGACAAGGCTACCATCCATTGGAGTAAAAAAAGTCACGACAAGAGACTACCTTCCATAATGACAAGGCTACCATCCATTGGAATAACAAAAATCTCAACAATAGAATACCTTCCATAATGACAAGGCTACCAACCATTGGAGTAACAAAAATCACGATAACAAACTATCTTCCATAATGACTAGGCTACCATCCATTGGAATAACAAAAATATCGACAACACAGTACCTTCCATAATGACAAGGCTACCATCCAATGGAGTAACAAAAATCTCGACAACAGACTACCTTCCATAATGACAAGGCTACCATCCATTGGAGTAACAAAGATATCTACAACATACTAACTTCCATAATGACAAGGCTACCATCCATTGGAGTAACAAAAATCACGACAACAGACTACCTTCCATAATGACTATGCTACCGTCCATTGGAATAACTAAAATATCGACAACACACTACCTTCCATAATGACAAGGCTACCATCCAATGGAGTAACAAAAATCTCGACAACAGACTACCTTCTATAATGACTAGGCTACCATCCATTGGAGTAACAAAGATTTCGACAACAGACTACCTCCATAACGGCAAGGCTATAATCCATTGTAGTAACAAAAATCTCGACAACATACTACCTTCCATAATGACAAGGCTACCATCCATTGGAGTAAAAAAAGTCACGACAAGAGACTACCTTCCATAATGACAAGGCTACCATCCATTGGAATAACAAAAATCTCAACAATAGAATACCTTCCATAATGACAAGGCTACCAACCATTGGAGTAACAAAAATCACGATAACAATCTATCTTCCATAATGACTAGGCTACCATCCATTGGAATAACAAAAATATCGACAACACAGTACCTTCCATAATGACTAGGTTACCATCCAATGGAGTAACAAAAATCTCGACAAGAGACTACCTTCCATAAAGACTAGGATACCATCCATTGGAGTAACAAAGATATCGACAACAGACTACCTTCCATAACGATAAGGCTACAATCCATTGTAGTAGCAAAAATATTGACAACACACTATCTTCCACAATGACAAGGCTACCATCCTTTAGAGAAACAAAAATCTCGAAAACAGAGAACCTTCCATAATGACTAAGCTACCATCCATTGGAGTAACAAAGATATTGACAACAAACTACCTTCCATAACGACAAGGCTACAATCCCTTAGAGTAACAAATATCTCAACAATAGAATACCTTCCATAATGACAAGGATACCATCCATTGGAGTAACAAAAATCACGACAACAGACTACCTTCCATAATGACTAGGCTACCATCCATTGGAGTAAGAAAAATCTCGACAACAGACTACCTTCTATAATTACTAGGCTACCATCCATTGGAGTAACAAAGATATCGACAACAGACTACCTCCATAACGGCAAGGCTATAATCCATTGTAGTAACAAAAATCTCGACAACATACTACCTTCCATAATGACAAGGCTACCATCCATTGGAGTAAAAAAAGTCACGACAAGAGACTACCTTCCATAATGACAAGACTACCATCCATTGGAATAACAAAAATCTCAATAATAGAATACCTTCCATAATGACAAGGCTACCAACCATTGGAGTAACAAAAATCACGATAAAAAACTATCTTCCATAATGACTAGGCTACCATCCATTGGAATAACAAAAATATCGACAACACAGTACCTTCCATAATGACAAGGCTACCATCCAATGGAGTAACAAAAATCTCGACAACAGACTACCTTCCATAATGACAAGGCTACCATCCATTGGAGTAACAAAGATATCTACAACATACTAACTTCCATAATGACAAGGCTACCATCCATTGGAGTAACAAAAATCACGACAACAGACTACCTTCCATAATGACTATGCTACCATCCATTGGAATAACTAAAATATCGACAACACACTACCTTCCATAATGACAAGGCTACCATCCAATGGAGTAACAAAAATCTCGACAACAGACTACCTTCTATAATGACTAGGCTACCATCCATTGGAGTAACAAAGATATCGACAACAGACTACCTCCATAACCGCAAGGCTATAATCCATTGTAGTAACAAAAATCTCGACAACATACTACCTTCCATAATGACAAGGCTACCATCCATTAGAGTAAAAAAAGTCACGACAAGAGACTACCTTCCATAATGACAAGGCTACCATCCATTGGAATAACAAAAATCTCAACAATAGAATACCTTCCATAATGACAAGGCTACCAACCATTGGAGTAACAAAAATCACGATAACAAACTATCTTCCATAATGACTAGGGTACCATCCATTGGAATAACAAAAATATCGACAACACAGTACCTTCCATAATGACTAGGTTACCATCCAATGGAGTAACAAAAATCTCGACAAGAGACTACCTTCCATAAAGACTAGGATACCATCCATTGGAGTAACAAAGATATCGACAACAGACTACCTTCCATAACGATAAGGCTACAATCCATTGTAGTAGCAAAAATATTGACAACACACTATCTTCCACAATGACAAGGCTACCATCCTTTAGAGAAACAAAAATCTCGAAAACAGAGAACCTTCCATAATGACTAAGCTACCATCCATTGGAGTAACAAAGATATTGACAACAAACTACCTTCCATAACGACAAGGCTACAATCCCTTAGAGTAACAAATATCTCAACAATAGAATACCTTCCATAATGACAAGGATACCATCCATTGGAGTAACAAAAATCACGACAACAGACTACCTTCCATAATGACTAGGCTACCATCCATTGGAGTAAGAAAAATCTCGACAACACACTACCTTCCATAATGACAAGGCTACCATCCCTTAGACTAACAAAAATCTCGACAAGAGACTACCTTCCATAATGACAAGGCTACCATCCATTGGAATAACAAAAAAATCGTACACAAACTACCTTCCATAATGACTAGGCTACCATCCATTGGAGTAACAAAGATATCGACAACAAACTAACTTCCATAACGACAAGTCTACAATCCATTGTAGTAACAAAAATCTCGACAACAGACTACCTTCCATAATGACAAGGCTACCATCCATTGTAGTGACAAAAATCTCGACAATATACTACCTTTTATAATGACAAGGCTACTATCCATTGGAGTAACAAAAATCACGACAATAGAATACCTTCCATAATGACAAGGATACCATCCATTGGAGTAACAAAAATCACGACAACAGACTACCTTCCATAATGACTAGGCTACCATCCATTGGAGTAACAAAAATCACGAAAACAAACTATCTTCCATAATGACTAGGCTACCATCCATTGGAATAACAAAAATATCGACAACACAGTACCTTCAATAATGACTAGGTTACCATCCAATGGAGTAACAAAAATCTCGACAAGAGACTACCTTCCATAATGACTAGGATACCATCCATTGGAGTAACAAAGATATCGACAACAGACTACCTTCCATAACGACAAGGCTACAATCCATTGTAGTAGCAAAAATATTGACAACTCACTATCTTCCACAATGACAAGGCTACCATCCTTTAGAGAAACTAAAATCTCGAAAACAGAGAACCTTCCATAATGACTAGGCTACCATCCATTGGAGTAACAAAGATATTGACAACAAACTACCTTCCATAACGACAAGGCTACAATCCCTTAGAGTAACAAATATCTCAACAATAGAATACCTTCCATAATGACAAGGATACCATCCATTGGAGTAACAAAAATCACGACAACAGACTACCTTCCATAATGACTAGGCTACCATCCATTGGAGTAAGAAAAATCTCGACAACACACTACCTTCCATAATGACAAGGCTACCATCCCTTAGACTAACAAAAATCTCGACAAGAGACTACCTTCCATAATGACAAGGCTACCATCCATTGGAATAACAAAAATATCGTACACAAACTACCTTCCATAATGACTAGGCTACCATCCATTGGAGTAACAAAGATATCGACAACAAACTAACTTCCATAACGACAAGTCTACAATCCATTGTAGTAACAAAAATCTCGACAACAGACTACCTTCCATAATGACAAGGCTACCATCCATTGTAGTGACAAAAATCTCGACAATATACTACCTTCTATAATGACAAGGCTACTATCCATTGGAGTAACAAAAATCACGACAATAGAATACCTTCCATAATGACAAGGATACCATCCATTGGAGTAACAAAAATCACGACAACAGACTACCTTCCATAATGACTAGGCTACCATCCATTGGAGTAACAAAAATCACGATAACAAACTATCTTCCATAATGACTAGGCTACCATCCATTGGAATAACAAAAATATCGACAACACAGTACCTTCAATAATGACTAGGTTACCATCCAATGGAGTAACAAAAATCTCGACAAGAGACTACCTTCCATAATGACTAGGATACCATCCATTGGAGTAACAAAGATATCGACAACAGACTACCTTCCATAACGACAAGGCTACAATCCATTGTAGTAGCAAAAATATTGACAACACACTATCTTCCACAATGACAAGGCTACCATCCTTTAGAGAAACAAAAATCTCGAAAACAGAGAACCTTCCATAATGACTAGGCTACCATCCATTGGAGTAACAAAGATATTGACAACAAACTACCTTCCATAACGACAAGGCTACAATCCCTTAGAGTAACAAATATTTCAACAATAGAATACCTTCCATAATGACAAGGATACCATCCATTGGAGTAACAAAAATCACGACAACAGATTACCTTCCATAATGACTAGGCTACCATCCATTGGAGTAAGAAAAATCTCGACAACACACTACCTTCCATAATGACAAGGCTACCATCCCTTAGACTAACAAAAATCTTGACAAGAGACTACCTTCCATAATGACAAGGCTACCATCCATTGGAATAAAAAAAATATCGTACACAAACTACCTTCCATAATGACAAGGCTACCATCCATTGGAGTAACAAAAATCACGACAACAGACTACCTTCCATAATGACTATGCTACCATCCATTGGAATAACTAAAATATCGACAACACACTACCTTCCATAATTACAAGGCTACCATCCAATGGAGTAACAAAAATCTCGACAACAGACTACCTTCTATAATGACTAGGCTACCATCCATTGGAGTAACAAAGATATCGACAACAGACTACCTCCATAACGGCAAGGCTATAATCCATTGTAGTAACAAAAATCTCGACAACATACTACCTTCCATAATGACAAGGCTACCATCCATTGGAGTAAAAAAATTCACGACAAGAGACTACCTTCCATAATGACAAGGCTACCATCCATTGGAATAACAAAAATCTCAACAATAGAATACCTTCCATAATGACAAGGCTACCAACCATTGGAGTAACAAAAATCACGATAACAAACTATCTTCCATAATGACTAGGCTACCATCCATTGGAATAACAAAAATATCGACAACACAGTACCTTCCATAATGACAAGGCTACCATCCAATGGAGTAACAAAAATCTCGACAACAGACTACCTTCCAGAATGACAAGGCTACCATCCATTGGAGTAACAAAGATATCTACAACATACTAACTTCCATAATGACAAGGCTACCATCCATTGGAGTAACAAAAATCACGACAACAGACTACCTTCCATAATGACTATGCTACCATCCATTGGAATAACTAAAATATCGACAACACACTACCTTCCATAATGACAAGGCTACCATCCAATGGAGTAACAAAAATCTCGACAACAGACTACCTTCTATAATGACTAGGCTACCATCCATTGGAGTAACATAGATATCGACAACAGACTACCTCCATAACGGCAAGGCTATAATCCATTGTAGTAACAAAAATCTCGACAACATACTACCTTCCATAATGACAAGGCTACCATCCATTGGAGTAAAAAAAGTCACGACAAGAGACTACCTTCCATAATGACAAGGCTACCATCCATTGGAATAACAAAAATCTCAACAATAGAATACCTTCCATAATGACAAGGCTACCAACCATTGGAGTAACAAAAATCACGATAACAAACTATCTTCCATAATGACTAGGCTACCATCCATTGGAATAACAAAAATATAGACAACACAGTACCTTCCATAATGACTAGGTTACCATCCAATGGAGTAACAAAAATCTCGACAAGAGACTACCTTCCATAATGACTAGGATACCATCAATTGGAGTAACAAAGATATCGACAATAGACTACCTTCCATAACGATAAGGCTACAATCCATTGTAGTAGCAAAAATATTGACAACACACTATCTTCCACAATGACAAGGCTACAATCCTTTAGAGAAACAAAAATCTCGAAAACAGAGAACCTTCCATAATGACTAAGCTACCATCCATTGGAGTAACAAAGATATTGACAACAAACTACCTTCCATAACGACATGGCTACAATCCCTTAGAGTAACAAATATCTCAACAATAGAATACCTTCCATAATGACAAGGATACCATCCATTGGAGTAACAAAAATCACGACAACAGACTACCTTCCATAATGACTAGGCTACCATCCATTGGAGTAAGAAAAATCTCGACAACACACTACCTTCCATAATGACAAGGCTACCATCCCTTAGACTAACAAAAATCTCGACAAGAGACTACCTTCCATAATGATAAGGCTACCATCCATTGGAATAACAAAAATATCGTACACAAACTACCTTCCATAATGACTAGACTACCATCCATTGGAGTAACAAAGATATCGACAACAAACTAACTTCCATAACGACAAGTCTACAATCCATTGTAGTAACAAAAATCTCGACAACAGACTACCTTCCATAATGACAAGGCTACCATCCATTGTAGTGACAAAAATCTCGATAATATACTACCTTCTATAATGACAAGGCTACTATCCATTAGAGTAACAAAAATCACGACAATAGAATACCTTCCATAATGACAAGGATACCATCCATTGGAGTAACAAAAATCACGACAACAGACTACCTTCCATAATGACTAGGCTACCATCCATTGGAGTAAGAAAAATCTCGACAACACACTACCTTCCATAATGACAAGGCTACCATCCCTTAGACTAACAAAAATCTCGACAAGAGACTACCTTCCATAATGACAAAGCTACCTTCCATTGGAATAACAAAAATATCGTACACAACCTACCATCCATAATGACTAGGCTACCATCCATTGGAGTAACAAAGATATCGACAACAAACTAACTTCCATAACGACAAGTCTACAATCCATTGTAGTGACAAAAATCTCGACAATATACTTCCTTCTATAATGACAAGGCTATTATCCATTAGAGTAACAAAAATCACGACAACAGACTACCTTCCATAATTACACGGCTACAATCTATTATAGTAATAAAACACTCGACAATAGACTACCTTTCATAATGAAAAGGCTACCATCCATTAAAATAACAAAAATCTCGACAACAGACTACCTTCCATAATGACAAGGCTACCATCCCTTAGAGTAAAAAAATTCTCGACAACAGACTACCTTTCATAATGACAAGGCTACCATCCATTGGAGTAACAAAGATATCTACAACATACTACCTTCCATAATGACAAGGCTACCATCCATTGGAATAACAAAAATCACGACAACACACTACCTTCCATAATGACTAGGCTACCATCCAATGGAGTAACAAAAATCTAGACAATAGACTACCTTCCATAATGACTAAGCTAACGTCCATTGGAGGAACAAAGATATCGACAACACACTACCTTCCATAATGACAAGGCTACCATCCAATGGAGTAACAAAAATCTCGACAACAGACTACCTTCTATAATGACTAGGCTACCGTCCATTGGAGTAACAAAGATATCTACAACATACTAACTTCCATAATGACAAGGCTACCATCCATTGGAGTAACAAAAATAATGACAACAGACTACCTTCCATATTGAGTAGGCTACCATCCATTAGAATAACTAAAATATCAACAACACACTACCTTCAATAATGACAAGGCTACCATCCAATGGAGTAACAAAAATCTCGACAACAAACTACCTTTTATAATGACTAGGCTACCATCCATTGGAGTAACAAAGATATCGACAACAGACTACTTCCATAATGACAAGGCTACAATCCATTGTAGTAACAAAAATCTCGACAACATACTACCTTCCATAATGACAAGGCTACCATCCATTGGACTAACTAAAATCACGACAAGAGACTACCTTCCATAATGACAAGGCTACCATCCATGGGAATAACAAAAATATCAACAATAGAATACCTTCCATAATGACAAGGCTACCAACCATTGGAGTAACAAAAATCACGACAACAAACTACCTTCCATAATGACTAGGCTACCATCCATTGGAATAACAAAAATATCGACAACACAATACCTTCCATAATGACAAGGCTACCATCCAATGGAGTAACAAAAATCTCGACAAGAGACTACCTTCCATAATGACTAGGATACCATCCATTGGAGTAACAAAGATATCGACAACAAACAACCTTCCATAATGACAAGGCTACCATCCCTTAGAGAAACAAAAATATCGACCATAGACAACCTTCCATAATGACTAGGCTACCATCCATTGGTGTAACAAAGATATCGACAACAAACTACCTTCCATAACGACAAGGCTTCAATCCCTTAGACTAACAAAAATCCCGACAAAAGAGTTCCTTCAATAATGAAAAGGCTACCATCCATTGGAGTAAAAAAGATATCGATAACATACTAGCTTCCATAATGACAAGGCTACCATTCCTTAGAGTAATAAAAATCACGACAACACACTACCTTCCATAATGATAAGTCTACCATCCATTGGAGTAACAAAAATCTCAACAATAGAATACCTTCCATAATGACAAGGATACCATCCATTGGAGTAACAAAAATTACGACAACAGACTACCTTCCATAATGACTAGGCTACCATCCATTGGAGTAACAAAAATATCGACAACACACTACCTTCCATAATGACAAGGGTACCATCCCTTAGACTAACAAAAATCTCGACAAGAGACTACCTTCCATAATGACAAGGCTACCATCCATTGGAATAACAAAAATATCATACACAAACTACCTTCCATAATAACTAGGCTACCATCCATTGGAGTAACAAAGATATCGACAACAGACTAACTTCCATAACGACAAGGCTACTATCCATTGGAGTAACAAAAATCACGACAACAAACTACCTTCCATAATGACATGGCTACAATCTATTATAGTAATCAAACTCTCGACAATAGACTACCTTTCATAATGACAAGGCTACCATCCCTTAGAGTAATTAAAATCACGACAACACACTACCTTCCATAATGATAAGTCTACCATCCATTGGAGTAACAAAAATCTCAACAATAGAATACCTTCCATAATGACAAGGATACCATCCATTGGAGTAACAAAAATTACGACAACAGACTACCTTCCATAATGACTAAGCTACCATCCATTGGAGTAACAAAGATATCAACAACACACTACCTTCCATAATGACAAGGCTACCATCCAATGGAGTAACAAAAATCTCGAAAACAGACTACCTTCTATAATGACTAGGCTACCATCCATTGGAGTAACAAAGATATCTACAACATACTAACTTCCATAATGACAAGGCTACCATCCATTGGAGTAACAAAAATCACGACAATAGACTACCTTCCATAATGACTAGGCTACCATCCATTGGATTAACTAAAATATCGACAACACACTACCTTCCATAATGACAAGGCTACCATCCAATGGAGTAACAAAGATATCAACAACAGACTACCTTTCATAACGATAAGGTTACAATCCATTGTAGTAACAAAAATCTCGACAACAGACTACCTTCCATAATGACAAAGCTACCATCCATTGTAGTGACAAAAATCTCGACAATATACTACCTTCTATAATGACAAGGCTACCATCCATTGGAGTAAAAAAAATCACGACAACAGACTACCTTCCATAATGACACGGCTACAATCTATTATAGTAACAAAAATATCGACAATAGACTACCTTCATAATGACAAGGCTACCATCCCTTAGAGTAAGAAAAATCTCGACAACACACTACCTTCCATAATGAAAAGGCTACCATCCATTGGAGTAACAAAGATATCGACAACATACTACCTTCCATAATGACAAGGCTACCATCCCTTAGAGTAACAAAAATCTCAACAATAGACTACCTTCCATAATGACAAGGCTACCATCCATTGGAGAAACAAAGATATCTACAACATACTACATTCCATAATGACAAGGCTACCATCCATTGGAGTAACAAAAATCACGAAAATAGACTACCTTCCATGATGACTAGGCTACCATCCATTGGAATAACAAAAATATCGACAACAAGTACCTCCATAATGACAAGGCTAAAATCCATTGTAGTAACAAAAATCTCGACAACAGACTACCTTCAATAATGAGAAGGCTACCATCCATTGTAGTAACAATGATATCTACAACATACTACCTTCCATAATGACAAGGCTACCATCCATTGGAATAACAAAAATATCATACACAAACTACCTTCCATAATAACTAGGCTACCATCCATTGGAGTAACAAAGATATCGACAACAGACTAACTTCCATAACGACAAGGCTACTATCCATTGGAGTAACAAAAATCACGACAACAAACTACCTTCCATAATGACATGGCTACAATCTATTATAGTAATCAAACTCTCGACAATAGACTACCTTTCATAATGACAAGGCTACCATCCCTTAGAGTAATTAAAATCACGACAACACACTACCTTCCATAATGATAAGTCTACCATCCATTGGAGTAACAAAAATGTCAACAATAGAATACCTTCCATAATGACAAGGATACCATCCATTGGAGTAACAAAAATTACGACAACAGACTACCTTCCATAATGACTAAGCTACCATCCATTGGAGTAACAAAGATATCAACAACACACTACCTTCCATAATGACAAGGCTACCATCCAATGGAGTAACAAAAATCTCGACAACAGACTACCTTCTATAATGACTAGGCTACCATCCATTGGAGTAACAAAGATATCTACAACATACTAACTTCCATAATGACAAGGCTACCATCCATTGGAGTAACAAAAATCACGACAATAGACTACCTTCCATAATGACTAGGCTACCATCCATTGGATTAACTAAAATATCGACAACACACTACCTTCCATAATGACAAGGCTACCATCCAATGGAGTAACAAAGATATCAACAACAGACTACCTTTCATAACGATAAGGTTACAATCCATTGTAGTAACAAAAATATCGACAACAGACTACCTTCCATAATGACAAAGCTACCATCCATTGTAGTGACAAAAATCTCGACAATATACTACCTTCTATAATGACAAGGCTACCATCCATTGGAGTAAAAAAAATCACGACAACAGACTACCTTCCATAATGACACGGCTACAATCTATTATAGTAACAAAAATATCGACAATAGACTACCTTCATAATGACAAGGCTACCATCCCTTAGAGTAAGAAAAATCTCGACAACACACTACCTTCCATAATGAAAAGGCTACCATCCATTGGAGTAACAAAGATATCGACAACATACTACCTTCCATAATGACAAGGCTACCATCCCTTAGAGTAACAAAAATCTCAACAATAGACTACCTTCCATAATGACAAGGCTACCATCCATTGGAGAAACAAAGATATCTACAACATACTACATTCCATAATGACAAGGCTACCATCCATTGGAGTAACAAAAATCACGAAAATAGACTACCTTCCATGATGACTAGGCTACCATCCATTGGAATAACAAAAATATCGATAACAAGTACCTCCATAATGACAAGGCTAAAATCCATTGTAGTAACAAAAATCTCGACAACAGACTACCTTCAATAATGAGAAGGCTACCATCCATTGTAGTAACAATGATATCTACAACATACTACCTTCCATAATGACAAGGCTACCATCCATTGGAATAACAAAAATATCATACACAAACTACCTTCCATAATAACTAGTCTACCATCCATTGGAGTAACAAAGATATCGACAACAGACTAACTTCCATAACGACAAGGCTACTATCCATTGGAGTAACAAAAATCACGACAACAAACTACCTTCCATAATGACATGGCTACAATCTATTATAGTAATCAAACTCTCGACAATAGACTACCTTTCATAATGACAAGGCTACCATCCCTTAGAGTAATTAAAATCACGACAACACACTACCTTCCATAATGATAAGTCTACCATCCATTGGAGTAACAAAAATCTCAACAATAGAATACCTTCCATAATGACAAGGATACCATCCATTGGAGTAACAAAAATTACGACAACAGACTACCTTCCATAATGACTAAGCTACCATCCATTGGAGTAACAAAGATATCAACAACACACTACCTTCCATAATGACAAGGCTACCATCCAATGGAGTAACAAAAATCTCGACAACAGACTACCTTCTATAATGACTAGGCTACCATCCATTGGAGTAACAAAGATATCTACAACATACTAACTTCCATAATGACAAGGCTACCATCCATTGGAGTAACAAAAATCACGACAATAGACTACCTTCCATAATGACTAGGCTACCATCCATTGGATTAACTAAAATATCGACAACACACTACCTTCCATAATGACAAGGCTACCATCCAATGGAGTAACAAAGATATCAACAACAGACTACCTTTCATAACGATAAGGTTACAATCCATTGTAGTAACAAAAATCTCGACAACAGACTACCTTCCACAATGACAAAGCTACCATCCATTGTAGTGACAAAAATCTCGACAATATACTACCTTCTATAATGACAAGGCTACCATCCATTGGAGTAAAAAAAATCACGACAACAGACTACCTTCCATAATGACACGGCTACAATCTATTATAGTAACAAAAATATCGACAATAGACTACCTTCATAATGACAAGGCTACCATCCCTTAGAGTAAGAAAAATCTCGACAACACACTACCTTCCATAATGAAAAGGCTACCATCCATTGGAGTAACAAAGATATCGACAACATACTACCTTCCATAATGACAAGGCTACCATCCCTTAGAGTAACAAAAATCTCAACAATAGACTACCTTCCATAATGACAAGGCTACCATCCATTGGAGAAACAAAGATATCTACAACATACTACATTCCATAATGACAAGGCTACCATCCATTGGAGTAACAAAAATCACGAAAATAGACTACCTTCCATGATGACTAGGCTACCATCCATTGGAATAACAAAAATATCGACAACAAGTACCTCCATAATGACAAGGCTAAAATCCATTGTAGTAACAAAAATCTCGACAACAGACTACCTTCAATAATGACAAGACTACCATCCATTGTAGTAACAAAAATCTCGACAACACACTACCTTCCATTTTGACAAGGCGACCATCCAATGGAGTAACAAAAATATCGACAACAGACTACCTTCTAAAATGACTAGGATACCATCCATTAGAGTAACAAAGATATCGACAACAGACTACCTTCCATAACGACAAGGCTACTATCCCTTAGTGTAACAAAAATCATGACAAAAGACTACCTTCCATAATGCAAAGGCTACCGTCCATTGTAGTAACAATGATATCGACAACATACTACCTTCCATGATAACAAGGCTACCATCCCTTAGAGTAATAAAAATCATGACAACACACTACCTTCCATAATGACAAGTCTACCATCCATTGGAGTAACAAAAATCTCAACAATAGACTACCTTCCATAATGACAAGTCTATCATCCATTTGAGTAACAAAAATCAAGACAAAAGACTACCTTCCATAATGACTAGGCTACCATCCATTGGAATAACAAAAATATCGACAACACACTACCTTCCATAATGACAAGGCTACCATCCAATGGAGTAACAAAAATCTCGACAACAAACTACCTTCCATAATGACTAGGATACCATCCATTGGAGTAACAAAAATCTCGACAACACACTACCTTCCATAATGACAAGGCTACAATCTATTATAGTAACAAAAATATCGACAATAGACTACCTTCATAATGACAAGGCTACCATACATTGGAATAACAAAAATCTCGACAACAGACTACGTTCCATAATGACAAGGCTACCATCCCTTAGAGTAAGAAAAATCTCGACAACACACTACCTTCCATAATGAAAAGGCTACCATCCATTGGAGTAACAAAGATATCGACAACATACTACCTTCCATAATGACAAGGCTACCATCCCTTAGAGTAACAAAAATCACGACAACACACTACGTTCCATAATGATAAGCCTACTATCCATTGGAGTAACAAAAATCTCAACAATAGCCTAACTTTAATAATGACAAGGGTACCATCATTGGAGTAACCCAAATAACCATAATAGACTACCTTCCATAATGACAAGGCTACCATCCCTTAGACTAACAAAAATCTCGACAAGAGACTACCTTCCATAATGACAACGGCTACCATCCATTGGAATAAGAAAAATATCGTACACAAACTACCTTCCATAATGACTAGGCTACCATCCAATGGAGTAACACAGATATCGACAATAGACTAACTTCCATAACGACAAGGCTACAATCCATTGGAGTAACAAAAATCTCGACAACACACTACCTTCCATAATGACAAGGCTACCATCCAATGGTGTAACAAAAATCTCGACAATAGACTACCTTCCATAATGACACGGCTACCATCCATTGGAGTAACAAAAATCTCGACAACACACTACCTTCCATAATGACAAGGCTACCATCCCTTAGACTAACAAAAATCTCGACAACACACTACCTTGCATAATGACAACGGCTACCATCCAATGGAGTAAGAAAAATATCGTACACAAACTACCTTCCATAATGACTAGGCTACCATCCATTGTAGTAACACAGATATCGACAACAGACTAACTTCCATAACGACAAGGCTACAATCCATTGTAGTAACAAAAATCTCGACAACATACTACCTTCCATAATGACAAGGCTACCATCCTGTGTAGTGACAAAAATCTCGACAATATACTACCTTCTATAATGACAAGGCTACTATCCATTGGAGTAACAAAAATCACGACAACAAACTACCTTCCATAATGACACGGCTACAATCTATTATAGTAATAAAACTCTCAACAATAGACTACCTTTCATAATGAAAAGGCTACCATCCATTGGAATAACAAAAATCTCGATAACAGACTACCTTCCATAATGAAAAGGCTACCATCCCTTAGAGTAAAAAAATTCTCGACAACAGACTACCTTCCATAATAACAAGGCTACCATCCATTGGAGTAACAAAGATATCTACAACATACTACCTTCCATAATGACAAGGCTATCATCCATTGGAGTAACAAAAATCACGAAAATAGACTACCTTCCAAAATGACTAGGCTACCATCCATTGGAATAACAAACATATCGACAACACACTACCTTCCATAATGACAAGGCTACCATCCAATGGAGTAACAAAAATCTCGACAATAGACTACCTTCCATAATGACTAAGCTACCATCCATTGGAGTAACAAAGATATCGACAACACACTACCTTCCATAATGACAAGGCTACCATCCAATGGAGTAACAAAAATCTCGACAATAGACTACCTTCCATATTGACTAGGCTACCATCCATTGGAGTAACAAAAATCTCGACAACACACTACCTTCCATAATGACAAGGCTACCATCCCTTAGACTAACAAAAATCTCGACAAG
Source organism: Vicia faba (assembly GCA_948472305.1). NCBI lineage: Eukaryota > Viridiplantae > Streptophyta > Magnoliopsida > Fabales > Fabaceae > Vicia > Vicia faba. The sequence continues at coordinate 511,700,275 of OX451741.1, read as the reverse complement.
AGACTACCTTCCATAATGACAAAGGCTACCATCCACTGGAATAAGAAAAATATCGTACACAAACTACCTTCCATAATGACTAGGCTACCATCCATTGGAGTAACAAAGATATCGACAACAGACTAACTTCCATAACGACAAGGATACAATCCAGTGTAGTAACAAAAATCTCGACAACAGACTACCTTCCATAATGACAAGGCTACCATCCATTGTAGTGAGAAAAATCTCGACCATATACTACCTTCTATAATGACAAGGCTACTATCCATTGGAGTAACAAAAATCACGACAACAGACTACCTTCCATAATGACACGGCTACAATCTATTATAGTAATAAAACTCTCTACAATAGACTACCTTTCATAATGAAAAGGCTACCATCCATTGGAATAACAAAAATCTCGACAACAAACTACCTTCCATAATGACAAGGCTACCATCCCTTAGACTAACAAAAATCTCGACAAGAGACTACCTTCCATAATGACAAAGGCTACCATCCACTGGAATAAGAAAAATATCGTACACAACCTACCTTCCATAATGACTAGGCTACCATCCATTGGAGTAACAAAGATATCGACAACAGACTAACTTCCATAACGACAAGGATACAATCCAGTGTAGTAACAAAAATCTCGACAACAGACTACCTTCCATAATGACAAGGCTACCATCCATTGTAGTGAGAAAAATCTCGACCATATACTACCTTCTATAATGACAAGTCTACTATCCATTGGAGTAACAAAAATCACGACAACAAACTACCTTCCATAATGACATGGCTACAATCTATTATAGTAATAAAACTCTCGACAATAGACTACCTTTCATAATGAAAAGGCTACCATCCATTGGAATAACAAAAATCTCGACAACAAACTACCTTCCATAATGACAAGGCTACCATCCCTTAGAGTAAAAAAATTCTCGACAACAGACTACCTTCCATAATAACAAGGCTACCATCCATTGGAGTAACAAAGATATATACAACATACTACCTTCCATAATGACAAGGCTACCATCCATTGGAGTAACAAAAATCACGAAAATAGACTACCTTCCAAAATGACTAGGCTACCATCCATTGGAATAACAAAAATATCGACAACATACTACCTTCCATAATAACAAAGCTACCATCCAATGGAGAACAAATATCTCGACAATAGACTACCTTCCATAATGACTAAGCTACCATCCATTGGAGTAACAAAGATATCGAGAACACACTACCTTCCATAATGACAAGGCTACCATCCAATGGAGTAACAAAAATCTCGACAACAGACTACCTTCTATAATGACTAGGCTACCATCCATTGGAGTAACAAAGATATCTACAACATTCTAACTTCCGTAATGACAAGGCTACCATCCATTTGAGTATCAAAAATCACGACAACAGACTAACTTCCATAATGACTAGGCTACCATCCATTGGAATAACTAAAATATCGACAACACACTACCTTCCATAATGACAAGGCTACCATCCAATGGAGTAACAAAGATATCAACAACAGACTACCTTTCATAACGATAAGGTTACAATCCATTGTAGTAACAAAAATCTCGACAACAGACTACCTTCCATAATGACAAAGCTACCATCCATTGTAGTGACAAAAATCTCGACAATATACTACCTTCTATAATGACAAGGCTACCATCCATTGGAGTAAAAAAAATCACGACAACAGACTACCTTCCATAATGACACGGCTACAATCTATTATAGTAACAAAAATATCGACAATAGACTACCTTCATAATGACAAGGCTACCATCCCTTAGAGTAAGAAAAATCTCGACAACACACTACCTTCCATAATGAAAATGCTACCATCCATTGGAGTAACAAAGATATCGACAACATACTACCTTCCATAATGACAAGGCTACCATCCCTTAGAGTAACAAAAATCTCAACAATAGACTACCTTCCATAATGACAAGGCTACCATCCATTGGAGAAACAAAGATATCTACAACATACTACATTCCATAATGACAAGGCTACCATCCATTGGAGTAACAAAAATCACGTAAATAGACTACCTTCCATGATGACTAGGCTACCATCCATTGGAATAACAAAAATATCGACAACAAGTACCTCCATAATGACAAGGCTAAAATCCATTGTAGTAACAAAAATCTCGACAACAGACTACCTTCAATAATGAGAAGGCTACCATCCATTGTAGTAACAATGATATCTACAACATACTACCTTCCATAATGACAAGGCTACCATCCATTGGAGTAACAAAAATCACGACAACAGACTACCTTCCATAACGACAAGGCTACAATCCATTGTAGTAACAAAAATCTCGACAACAGACTACCTTCCATAATGACAAGACTACCATCCATTGTAGTAACAAAAATCTCGACAACACACTACCTTCCATAATGACAAGGCTACCATCCAATGGTGTAACAAAAATCTCGACAATAGACTACCTTCCATAATGACACGGCTACCATCCATTGGAGTAACAAAAATCTCGACAACACACTACCTTCCATAATGACAAGGCTACCATCCCTTAGACTAACAAAAATCTCGACAACACACTACCTTCCATAATGACAACGGCTACCATCCAATGGAGTAAGAAAAATATCGTACACAAACTACCTTCCATAATGACTAGGCTACCATCCATTGTAGTAACACAGATATCGACAACAGACTAACTTCCATAACGACAAGGCTACAATCCATTGTAGTAACAAAAATCTCGACAACATACTACCTTCCATAATGACAAGGCTACCATCCTTTGTAGTGACAAAAATCTCGACAATATACTACCTTCTATAATGACAAGGCTACTATCCATTGGAGTAACAAAAATCACGACAACAAACTACCTTCCATAATGACACGGCTACAATCTATTATAGTAATAAAACTCTCAACAATAGACTACCTTTCATAATGAAAAGGCTACCATCCATTGGAATAACAAAAATCTCGACAACAGACTACCTTCCATAATGAAAAGGCTACCATCCCTTAGAGTAAAAAAATTCTCGACAACAGACTACCTTCCATAATAACAAGGCTACCATCCATTGGAGTAACAAAGATATCTACAACATACTACCTTCCATAATGACAAGGCTATCATCCATTGGAGTAACAAAAATCACGAAAATAGACTACCTTCCAAAATGACTAGGCTACCATCCATTGGAATAACAAACATATCGACAACACACTACCTTCCATAATGACAAGGCTACCATCCAATGGAGTAACAAAAATCTCGACAATAGACTACCTTCCATAATGACTAAGCTACCATCCATTGGAGTAACAAAGATATCGAGAACACACTACCTTCCATAATGACAAGGCTACCATCCAATGGAGTAACAAAAATCTCGACAACAGACTACCTTCTATAATGACTAGGCTACCATCCATTGGAGTAACAAAGATATCTACAACATTCTAACTTCCGTAATGACAAGGCTACCATCCATTTGAGTATCAAAAATCACGACAACAGACTAACTTCCATAATGACTAGGCTACCATCCATTGGAATAACTAAAATATCGACAACACACTACCTTCCATAATGACAAGGCTACCATCCAATGGAGTAACAAAGATATCAACAACAGACTACCTTTCATAACGATAAGGTTACAATCCATTGTAGTAACAAAAATCTCGACAACAGACTACCTTCCATAATGACAAAGCTACCATCCATTGTAGTGACAAAAATCTCGACAATATACTACCTTCTATAATGACAAGGCTACCATCCATTGGAGTAAAAAAAATCACGACAACAGACTACCTTCCATAATGACACGGCTACAATCTATTATAGTAACAAAAATATCGACAATAGACTACCTTCATAATGACAAGGCTACCATCCCTTAGAGTAAGAAAAATCTCGACAACACACTACCTTCCATAATGAAAATGCTACCATCCATTGGAGTAACAAAGATATCGACAACATACTACCTTCCATAATGACAAGGCTACCATCCCTTAGAGTAACAAAAATCTCAACAATAGACTACCTTCCATAATGACAAGGCTACCATCCATTGGAGAAACAAAGATATCTACAACATACTACATTCCATAATGACAAGGCTACCATCCATTGGAGTAACAAAAATCACGTAAATAGACTACCTTCCATGATGACTAGGCTACCATCCATTGGAATAACAAAAATATCGACAACAAGTACCTCCATAATGACAAGGCTAAAATCCATTGTAGTAACAAAAATCTCGACAACAGACTACCTTCAATAATGAGAAGGCTACCATCCATTGTAGTAACAATGATATCTACAACATACTACCTTCCATAATGACAAGGCTACCATCCATTGGAGTAACAAAAATCACGACAACAGACTACCTTCCATAACGACAAGGCTACAATCCATTGTAGTAACAAAAATCTCGACAACAGACTACCTTCCATAATGACAAGACTACCATCCATTGTAGTAACAAAAATCTCGACAACACACTACCTTCCATAATGACAAGGCTACCATCCAATGGTGTAACAAAAATCTCGACAATAGACTACCTTCCATAATGACACGGCTACCATCCATTGGAGTAACAAAAATCTCGACAACACACTACCTTCCATAATGACAAGGCTACCATCCCTTAGACTAACAAAAATCTCGACAACACACTACCTTCCATAATGACAACGGCTACCATCCAATGGAGTAAGAAAAATATCGTACACAAACTACCTTCCATAATGACTAGGCTACCATCCATTGTAGTAACACAGATATCGACAACAGACTAACTTCCATAACGACAAGGCTACAATCCATTGTAGTAACAAAAATCTCGACAACATACTACCTTCCATAATGACAAGGCTACCATCCTTTGTAGTGACAAAAATCTCGACAATATACTACCTTCTATAATGACAAGGCTACTATCCATTGGAGTAACAAAAATCACGACAACAAACTACCTTCCATAATGACACGGCTACAATCTATTATAGTAATAAAACTCTCAACAATAGACTACCTTTCATAATGAAAAGGCTACCATCCATTGGAATAACAAAAATCTCGACAACAGACTACCTTCCATAATGAAAAGGCTACCATCCCTTAGAGTAAAAAAATTCTCGACAACAGACTACCTTCCATAATAACAAGGCTACCATCCATTGGAGTAACAAAGATATCTACAACATACTACCTTCCATAATGACAAGGCTATCATCCATTGGAGTAACAAAAATCACGAAAATAGACTACCTTCCAAAATGACTAGGCTACCATCCATTGGAATAACAAACATATCGACAACACACTACCTTCCATAATGACAAGGCTACCATCCAATGGAGTAACAAAAATCTCGACAATAGACTACCTTCCATAATGACTAAGCTACCATCCATTGGAGTAACAAAGATATCGACAACACACTACCTTCCATAATGACAAGGCTACCATCCAATGGAGTAACAAAAATCTCGACAATAGACTACCTTCCATATTGACTAGGCTACCATCCATTGGAGTAACAAAAATCTCGACAACACACTACCTTCCATAATGACAAGGCTACCATCCCTTAGACTAACAAAAATCTCGACAAGAGACTACCTTCCATAATGACAAAGGCTACCATCCACTGGAATAAGAAAAATATCGTACACAAACTACCTTCCATAATGACTAGGCTACCATCCATTGGAGTAACAAAGATATCGACAACAGACTAACTTCCATAACGACAAGGATACAATCCAGTGTAGTAACAAAAATCTCGACAACAGACTACCTTCCATAATGACAAGGCTACCATCCATTGTAGTGAGAAAAATCTCGACCATATACTACCTTCTATAATGACAAGGCTACTATCCATTGGAGTAACAAAAATCACGACAACAGACTACCTTCCATAATGACACGGCTACAATCTATTATAGTAATAAAACTCTCGACAATAGACTACCTTTCATAATGAAAAGGATACCATCCATTGGAATAACAAAAATCTCGACAACAAACTACCTTCCATAATGACAAGGCTACCATCCCTTAGACTAACAAAAATCTCGACAAGAGACTACCTTCCATAATGACAAAGGCTACCATCCACTAGAATAAGAAAAATATCGTACACAACCTACCTTCCATAATGACTAGGCTACCATCCATTGGAGTAACAAAGATATCGACAACAGACTAACTTCCATAACGACAAGGATACAATCCAGTGTAGTAACAAAAATCTCGACAACAGACTACCTTCCATAATGACAAGGCTACCATCCATTGTAGTGAGAAAAATCTCGACCATATACTACCTTCTATAATGACAAGTCTACTATCCATTGGAGTAACAAAAATCACGACAACAAACTACCTTCCATAATGACATGGCTACAATCTATTATAGTAATAAAACTCTCGACAATAGACTACCTTTCATAATGAAAAGGCTACCATCCATTGGAATAACAAAAATCTCGACAACAAACTACCTTCCATAATGACAAGGCTACCATCCCTTAGAGTAAAAAAATTCTCGATAACAGACTACCTTCCATAATAACAAGGCTACCATCCATTGGAGTAACAAAGATATATACAACATACTACCTTCCATAATGACAAGGCTACCATCCATTGGAGTAACAAAAATCACGAAAATAGACTACCTTCCAAAATGACTAGGCTACCATCCATTGGAATAACAAAAATATCGACAACACACTACCTTCCATAATAACAAAGCTACCATCCAATGGAGAACAAATATCTCGACAATAGACTACCTTCCATAATGACTAAGCTACCATCCATTGGAGTAACAAAGATATCGAGAACACACTACCTTCCATAATGACAAGGCTACCATCCAATGGAGTAACAAAAATCTCGACAATAGACTACCTTCTATAATGACTAGGCTACCATCCATTGGAGAAACAAAGATATCGACAATAGACTACCTCCATAACGACAAGGCTACAATCCTTTGTAGTAACAAAAATCTCAAAAACATACTACCTTCCATAATGACAAGGCTACCGTCCATTGGAGTAACAAAAATCACGACAAGACACTACCTTCCATAATGACACGGCTACCATCCTTTGGAATAACAAAAATATCATACACAAACTACCTTCCATAATGACTAGGCTACCATCCATTGGAGCAACAAAGATATCGACAACAGACAACCTTCCATAACGACAAGGTTACAATCCATTGTAGTAACAAAAATCTCGACAACAGACTACCTTCCATAATGACAAAGCTGCCATCCATTGTAGTGACAAAAATCTCGACAATATACTACCTTCTATAATGACAAGGCTACCATCCTTTGGAGTAAAATAAATCACGAAAACAGACTACCTTCCATAATGACACGGCTACAACCTATTATAGTAACAAAACTCTCGACAATAGACTACCTTTCACAATGAAAAGTCTACAATCCATTGGAATAATAAAAATATCGACAACAAACTACCTTCCATAATGACAAGGCTACCATCCCTTAGAGTAAAAAAAATCTCGACAACAGACAACCTTCCATAATGACAAGGCTACCATCCATTTGAGTAACAAAGATGTCTACAACATACTACATTCCATAATGACAAGGCTACCATCCATTGGAGTATCAAAAATCACGAAAATAGACTACCTTCCATAATGACTAGGCTACCATCCATTGGAATAACAAAAATATCGACAACAGACTACCTCCATAACGACAAGGCTAAAATCCATTGTAGTAACAAAAATCTCGACAACAGACTACCTTCAATAATGAGAAGGCTACCATCCATTGTAGTAACAATGATATCTACAACATACTACCTTCCATAATGACAAGGCTACCATCAATTGGAGTAACAAAAATCATGACAATAGACTACCTTCCATAACGACAAGGCTACAATCCATTGTAGTAACAAAAATCTCGACAACAGACTACCTTCCATAACGACAAGACTACCATCCATTGTAGTAATAAAAATCTCGACAATATACTACCTTCAATAATGACAAGGCTACCATCCATTGGAGTAACAAATATCTCGACAACAAACTACCTTCCATAATGACAAGGCTACCATCCATTAGAATAACAAAAATATCGACAACACACTACCTTCCATAATGACAAGGCTACCATCCAATGGAGTAACAAAAATCTCGACAACAGACTACCTTCCATAACGACAAGTCTACAATCCCTTAGAGTAATAAAAATCATGACAAAAGACTACCTTCCATAATGCAATGGCTACCATCCATTGTAGTAACAAAGATATCGACAACATACTAACTTCCATAATGACAAGGCTACCATCCCTTAGAGTAATAAAAATCATGACAACACACTACCTTCCATAATGAGAAGTCTACCATCCATTGGAGTAACAAAAATCTCAACGATAGACTACCTTCCATAATGACAAGGCTACCATCCAATGGAGTAACAAAAATCTCGACAATAGACTACCTTCCATAATGACTAAGCTACCATCCATTGGAGTAACAAAGATATCGACAACACACTACCTTCCATAATGACAAGGCTACCATCCAATGGAGTAACAAAAATCTCGACAATAGACTACCTTCCATATTGACTAGGCTACCATCCATTGGAGTAACAAAAATCTCGACAACACACTACCTTCCATAATGACAAGGCTACCATCCCTTAGACTAACAAAAATCTCGACAAGAGACTACCTTCCATAATGACAAAGGCTACCATCCACTGGAATAAGAAAAATATCGTACACAAACTACCTTCCATAATGACTAGGCTACCATCCATTGGAGTAACAAAGATATCGACAACAGACTAACTTCCATAACGACAAGGATACAATCCAGTGTAGTAACAAAAATCTCGACAACAGACTACCTTCCATAATGACAAGGCTACCATCCATTGTAGTGAGAAAAATCTCGACCATATACTACCTTCTATAATGACAAGGCTACTATCCATTGGAGTAACAAAAATCACGACAACAGACTACCTTCCATAATGACACGGCTACAATCTATTATAGTAATAAAACTCTCTACAATAGACTACCTTTCATAATGAAAAGGCTACCATCCATTGGAATAACAAAAATCTCGACAACAAACTACCTTCCATAATGACAAGGCTACCATCCCTTAGACTAACAAAAATCTTGACAAGAGACTACCTTCCATAATGACAAAGGCTACCATCCACTGGAATAAGAAAAATATCGTACACAACCTACCTTCCATAATGACTAGGCTACCATCCATTGGAGTAACAAAGATATCGACAACAGACTAACTTCCATAACGACAAGGATACAATCCAGTGTAGTAACAAAAATCTCGACAACAGACTACCTTCCATAATGACAAGGCTACCATCCATTGTAGTGAGAAAAATCTCGACCATATACTACCTTCTATAATGACAAGTCTACTATCCATTGGAGTAACAAAAATCACGACAACAAACTACCTTCCATAATGACATGGCTACAATCTATTATAGTAATAAAACTCTCGACAATAGACTACCTTTCATAATGAAAAGGCTACCATCCATTGGAATAACAAAAATCTCGACAACAAACTACCTTCCATAATGACAAGGCTACCATCCCTTAGAGTAAAAAAATTCTCGACAACAGACTACCTTCCATAATAACAAGGCTACCATCCATTGGAGTAACAAAGATATATACAACATACTACCTTCCATAATGACAAGGCTACCATCCATTGGAGTAACAAAAATCACGAAAATAGACTACCTTCCAAAATGACTAGGCTACCATCCATTGGAATAACAAAAATATCGACAACATACTACCTTCCATAATAACAAAGCTACCATCCAATGGAGAACAAATATCTCGACAATAGACTACCTTCCATAATGACTAAGCTACCATCCATTGGAGTAACAAAGATATCGAGAACACACTACCTTCCATAATGACAAGGCTACCATCCAATGGAGTAACAAAAATCTCGACAACAGACTACCTTCTATAATGACTAGGCTACCATCCATTGGAGTAACAAAGATATCTACAACATTCTAACTTCCGTAATGACAAGGCTACCATCCATTTGAGTATCAAAAATCACGACAACAGACTAACTTCCATAATGACTTGGCTACCATCCATTGGAATAACTAAAATATCGACAACACACTACCTTCCATAATGACAAGGCTACCATCCAATGGAGTAACAAAGATATCAACAACAGACTACCTTTCATAACGATAAGGTTACAATCCATTGTAGTAACAAAAATCTCGACAACAGACTACCTTCCATAATGACAAAGCTACCATCCATTGTAGTGACAAAAATCTCGACAATATACTACCTTCTATAATGACAAGGCTACCATCCATTGGAGTAAAAAAAATCACGACAACAGACTACCTTCCATAATGACACGGCTACAATCTATTATAGTAACAAAAATATCGACAATAGACTACCTTCATAATGACAAGGCTACCATCCCTTAGAGTAAGAAAAATCTCGACAACACACTACCTTCCATAATGAAAATGCTACCATCCATTGGAGTAACAAAGATATCGACAACATACTACCTTCCATAATGACAAGGCTACCATCCCTTAGAGTAACAAAAATCTCAACAATAGACTACCTTCCATAATGACAAGGCTACCATCCATTGGAGAAACAAAGATATCTACAACATACTACATTCCATAATGACAAGGCTACCATCCATTGGAGTAACAAAAATCACGTAAATAGACTACCTTCCATGATGACTAGGCTACCATCCATTGGAATAACAAAAATATCGACAACAAGTACCTCCATAATGACAAGGCTAAAATCCATTGTAGTAACAAAAATCTCGACAACAGACTACCTTCAATAATGAGAAGGCTACCATCCATTGTAGTAACAATGATATCTACAACATACTACCTTCCATAATGACAAGGCTACCATCCATTGGAGTAACAAAAATCACGACAACAGACTACCTTCCATAACGACAAGGCTACAATCCATTGTAGTAACAAAAATCTCGACAACAGACTACCTTCCATAATGACAAGACTACCATCCATTGTAGTAACAAAAATCTCGACAACACACTACCTTCCATAATGACAAGGCTACCATCCAATGGTGTAACAAAAATCTCGACAATAGACTACCTTCCATAATGACACGGCTACCATCCATTGGAGTAACAAAAATCTCGACAACACACTACCTTCCATAATGACAAGGCTACCATCCCTTAGACTAACAAAAATCTCGACAACACACTACCTTCCATAATGACAACGGCTACCATCCAATGGAGTAAGAAAAATATCGTACACAAACTACCTTCCATAATGACTAGGCTACCATCCATTGTAGTAACACAGATATCGACAACAGACTAACTTCCATAACGACAAGGCTACAATCCATTGTAGTAACAAAAATCTCGACAACATACTACCTTCCATAATGACAAGGCTACCATCCTTTGTAGTGACAAAAATCTCGACAATATACTACCTTCTATAATGACAAGGCTACTATCCATTGGAGTAACAAAAATCACGACAACAAACTACCTTCCATAATGACACGGCTACAATCTATTATAGTAATAAAACTCTCAACAATAGACTACCTTTCATAATGAAAAGGCTACCATCCATTGGAATAACAAAAATCTCGACAACAGACTACCTTCCATAATGAAAAGGCTACCATCCCTTAGAGTAAAAAAATTCTCGACAACAGACTACCTTCCATAATAACAAGGCTACCATCCATTGGAGTAACAAAGATATCTACAACATACTACCTTCCATAATGACAAGGCTATCATCCATTGGAGTAACAAAAATCACGAAAATAGACTACCTTCCAAAATGACTAGGCTACCATCCATTGGAATAACAAACATATCGACAACACACTACCTTCCATAATGACAAGGCTACCATCCAATGGAGTAACAAAAATCTCGACAATAGACTACCTTCCATAATGACTAAGCTACCATCCATTGGAGTAACAAAGATATCGAGAACACACTACCTTCCATAATGACAAGGCTACCATCCAATGGAGTAACAAAAATCTCGACAACAGACTACCTTCTATAATGACTAGGCTACCATCCATTGGAGTAACAAAGATATCTACAACATTCTAACTTCCGTAATGACAAGGCTACCATCCATTTGAGTATCAAAAATCACGACAACAGACTAACTTCCATAATGACTAGGCTACCATCCATTGGAATAACTAAAATATCGACAACACACTACCTTCCATAATGACAAGGCTACCATCCAATGGAGTAACAAAGATATCAACAACAGACTACCTTTCATAACGATAAGGTTACAATCCATTGTAGTAACAAAAATCTCGACAACAGACTACCTTCCATAATGACAAAGATACCATCCATTGTAGTGACAAAAATCTCGACAATATACTACCTTCTATAATGACAAGGCTACCATCCATTGGAGTAAAAAAAATCACGACAACAGACTACCTTCCATAATGACACGGCTACAATCTATTATAGTAACAAAAATATCGACAATAGACTACCTTCATAATGACAAGGCTACCATCCCTTAGAGTAAGAAAAATCTCGACAACACACTACCTTCCATAATGAAAATGCTACCATCCATTGGAGTAACAAAGATATCGACAACATACTACCTTCCATAATGACAAGGCTACCATCCCTTAGAGTAACAAAAATCTCAACAATAGACTACCTTCCATAATGACAAGGCTACCATCCATTGGAGAAACAAAGATATCTACAACATACTACATTCCATAATGACAAGGCTACCATCCATTGGAGTAACAAAAATCACGTAAATAGACTACCTTCCATGATGACTAGGCTACCATCCATTGGAATAACAAAAATATCGACAACAAGTACCTCCATAATGACAAGGCTAAAATCCATTGTAGTAACAAAAATCTCGACAACAGACTACCTTCAATAATGAGAAGGCTACCATCCATTGTAGTAACAATGATATCTACAACATACTACCTTCCATAATGACAAGGCTACCATCCATTGGAGTAACAAAAATCACGACAACAGACTACCTTCCATAACGACAAGGCTACAATCCATTGTAGTAACAAAAATCTCGACAACAGACTACCTTCCATAATGACAAGACTACCATCCATTGTAGTAACAAAAATCTCGACAACACACTACCTTCCATAATGACAAGGCTACCATCCAATGGTGTAACAAAAATCTCGACAATAGACTACCTTCCATAATGACACGGCTACCATCCATTGGAGTAACAAAAATCTCGACAACACACTACCTTCCATAATGACAAGGCTACCATCCCTTAGACTAACAAAAATCTCGACAACACACTACCTTCCATAATGACAACGGCTACCATCCAATGGAGTAAGAAAAATATCGTACACAAACTACCTTCCATAATGACTAGGCTACCATCCATTGTAGTAACACAGATATCGACAACAGACTAACTTCCATAACGACAAGGCTACAATCCATTATAGTAACAAAAATCTCGACAACATACTACCTTCCATAATGACAAGGCTACCATCCTTTGTAGTGACAAAAATCTCGACAATATACTACCTTCTATAATGACAAGGCTACTATCCATTGGAGTAACAAAAATCACGACAACAAACTACCTTCCATAATGACACGGCTACAATCTATTATAGTAATAAAACTCTCAACAATAGACTACCTTTCATAATGAAAAGGCTACCATCCATTGGAATAACAAAAATCTCGACAACAGACTACCTTCCATAATGAAAAGGCTACCATCCCTTAGAGTAAAAAAATTCTCGACAACAGACTACCTTCCATAATAACAAGGCTACCATCCATTGGAGTAACAAAGATATCTACAACATACTACCTTCCATAATGACAAGGCTATCATCCATTGGAGTAACAAAAATCACGAAAATAGACTACCTTCCAAAATGACTAGGCTACCATCCATTGGAATAACAAACATATCGACAACACACTACCTTCCATAATGACAAGGCTACCATCCAATGGAGTAACAAAAATCTCGACAATAGACTACCTTCCATAATGACTAAGCTACCATCCATTGGAGTAACAAAGATATCGACAACACACTACCTTCCATAATGACAAGGCTACCATCCAATGGAGTAACAAAAATCTCGACAATAGACTACCTTCCATATTGACTAGGCTACCATCCATTGGAGTAACAAAAATCTCGACAACACACTACCTTCCATAATGATAAGGCTACCATCCCTTAGACTAACAAAAATCTCGACAAGAGACTACCTTCCATAATGACAAAGGCTACCATCCACTGGAATAAGAAAAATATCGTACACAAACTACCTTCCATAATGACTAGGCTACCATCCATTGGAGTAACAAAGATATCGACAACAGACTAACTTCCATAACGACAAGGATACAATCCAGTGTAGTAACAAAAATCTCGACAACAGACTACCTTCCATAATGACAAGGCTACCATCCATTGTAGTGAGAAAAATCTCGACCATATACTACCTTCTATAATGACAAGGCTACTATCCATTGGAGTAACAAAAATCACGACAACAGACTACCTTCCATAATGACACGGCTACAATCTATTATAGTAATAAAACTCTCGACAATAGACTACCTTTCATAATGAAAAGGATACCATCCATTGGAATAACAAAAATCTCGACAACAAACTACCTTCCATAATGACAAGGCTACCATCCCTTAGACTAACAAAAATCTCGACAAGAGACTACCTTCCATAATGACAAAGGCTACCATCCACTGGAATAAGAAAAATATCGTACACAACCTACCTTCCATAATGACTAGGCTACCATCCATTGGAGTAACAAAGATATCGACAACAGACTAACTTCCATAACGACAAGGATACAATCCAGTGTAGTAACAAAAATCTCGACAACAGACTACCTTCCATAATGACAAGGCTACCATCCATTGTAGTGAGAAAAATCTGGACCATATACTACCTTCTATAATGACAAGTCTACTATCCATTGGAGTAACAAAAATCACGACAACAAACTACCTTCCATAATGACATGGCTACAATCTATTATAGTAATAAAACTCTCGACAATAGACTACCTTTCATAATGAAAAGGCTACCATCCATTGGAATAACAAAAATCTCGACAACAAACTACCTTCCATAATGACAAGGCTACCATCCCTTAGAGTAAAAAAATTCTCGATAACAGACTACCTTCCATAATAACAAGGCTACCATCCATTGGAGTAACAAAGATATATACAACATACTACCTTCCATAATGACAAAGCTACCATCCATTGGAGTAACAAAAATCACGAAAATAGACTACCTTCCAAAATGACTAGGCTACCATCCATTGGAATAACAAAAATATCGACAACACACTACCTTCCATAATAACAAAGCTACCATCCAATGGAGAACAAATATCTCGACAATAGACTACCTTCCATAATGACTAAGCTACCATCCATTGGAGTAACAAAGATATCGAGAACACACTACCTTCCATAATGACAAGGCTACCATCCAATGGAGTAACAAAAATCTCGACAATAGACTACCTTCTATAATGACTAGGCTACCATCCATTGGAGAAACAAAGATATCGACAATAGACTACCTCCATAACGACAAGGCTACAATCCTTTGTAGTAACAAAAATCTCAAAAACATACTACCTTCCATAATGACAAGGCTACCTTCCATTGGAGTAACAAAAATCACGACAAGACACTACCTTCCATAATGACACGGCTACCATCCTTTGGAATAACAAAAATATCATACACAAACTACCTTCCATAATGACTAGGCTACCATCCATTGGAGCAACAAAGATATCGACAACAGACAACCTTCCATAACGACAAGGTTACAATCCATTGTAGTAACAAAAATCTCGACAACAGACTACCTTCCATAATGACAAAGCTGCCATCCATTGTAGTGACAAAAATCTTGACAATATACTACCTTCTATAATGACAAGGCTACCATCCTTTGGAGTAAAATAAATCACGAAAACAGACTACCTTCCATAATGACACGGCTACAACCTATTATAGTAACAAAACTCTCGACAATAGACTACCTTTCATAATGAAAAGTCTACAATCCATTGGAATAATAAAAATATCGACAACAAACTACCTTCCATAATGACAAGGCTACCATCCCTTAGAGTAAAAAAAATCTCGACAACAGACAACCTTCCATAATGACAAGGCTACCATCCATTTGAGTAACAAAGATGTCTACAACATACTACATTCCATAATGACAAGGCTACCATCCATTGGAGTATCAAAAATCACGAAAATAGACTACCTTCCATAATGACTAGGCTACCATCCATTGGAATAACAAAAATATCGACAACAGACTACCTCCATAACGACAAGGCTAAAATCCATTGTAGTAACAAAAATCTCGACAACAGACTACCTTCAATAATGAGAAGGCTACCATCCATTGTAGTAACAATGATATCTACAACATACTACCTTCCATAATGACAAGGCTACCATCAATTGGAGTAACAAAAATCATGACAATAGACTACCTTCCATAACGACAAGGCTACAATCCATTGTAGTAACAAAAATCTCGACAACAGACTACCTTCCATAACGACAAGACTACCATCCATTGTAGTAATAAAAATCTCGACAATATACTACCTTCAATAATGACAAGGCTACCATCCATTGGAGTAACAAATATCTCGACAACAAACTACCTTCCATAATGACAAGGCTACCATCCATTAGAATAACAAAAATATCGACAACACACTACCTTCCATAATGACAAGGCTACCATCCAATGGAGTAACAAAAATCTCGACAACAGACTACCTTCCATAACGACAAGTCTACAATCCCTTAGAGTAATAAAAATCATGACAAAAGACTACCTTCCATAATGCAATGGCTACCATCCATTGTAGTAACAAAGATATCGACAACATACTAACTTCCATAATGACAAGGCTACCATCCCTTAGAGTAATAAAAATCATGACAACACACTACCTTCCATAATGAGAAGTCTACCATCCATTGGAGTAACAAAAATCTCAATGATAGACTACCTTCCATAATGACAAGGCTACCATCCATTTGAGTAACAAAAATCAAGACATAAGACTACCTTCCATAATGACTAGGCTACCATCCATTGGAATAACAAAAATATCGACAACACATTACCTTCCATAATAACAAGGCTACCATCCAATGGAGTAACAAAAATCTAGACAACAGACTACCTACCATAATGACTAGGATACCATCCATTGGAGTAACAAAAATCTCGACAACACACTACCTTCCCTAATGACAAGGCTACAATCTATTATAGTAACAAAAATATCGACAATAGACTACCTTCATAATGACAAGGCTACCATCCATTGGAATAACAAAAATCTCGTCAACAGACTATGTTCCATAATGACAAGGCTACCATCCCTTAGAGTAAGAAAAATCTCGACAACACACTACGTTCCTTAATGATAAGTCTACCATCCATTGGAGTAACAAAGATATCGAAAACATACTACCTTCCATAATGACAAGGCTACCATCCCTTAGAGTAACAAAAATCACGACAACACACTACCTTCCATAATGACAACGGTACCATCATTGGAGTAACCCAAATATCCACAAGAGACTACCTTCCATAATGACAAGGCTACATTCCATTGGAGTCTACAAAATCTCGACAACAGACTACCTTACATAATGACAAGGCTACCATCCATTAGAGTAACTAAAATCTCGACAACAGACTACCTTCCATAATGACTAGGCTACCATCCATTGGAGTAACAAAGATATCGACAACATACTACCTTCCATAATGACAAGGCTACCATCCATTGGAGTAACAAAAATCACGACAACAGACTACCTTCCATAATGACTAGGCTACAATCCATTGGAATAACAAAGATATCCACAATATACTACCTTCCATAATGACAAGGTTACCATCCATTGGAGAAACAAAAATCACGACAACAGACTACCTTCCATAATGACGAGGCTACCATCCATTAGAGTAACAAAGATATCGACAACAGACTACCTCCAAAATGACAAGGCTACAATCCATTGTAGTAACAAAAATCTGGACAACATACTACCATCCATAATGACAAGGCTACCATCCATTGGAGTAACAAAAATCACATCAAGAGACTACCTTGCATAATGACAAGGCTACCATCCATTGGAATAACAAAAATATCGTACACAAACTACCTTCCATAATGACTAGGCTACCATCCATTGAAGTAACAAAAATCTCGACAACAGACTACCTTCCATAATGAAAAGGCTACCATCCATTGTAGTGACAAAAATCTCGACAATATACTACCTTCTATAATGAAAAGGCTACTATCCATTAAAGTAAAAAAAATCACGACAACAGACTACCTTCCATAATGACACGGCTACAATCTATTGTAGTAACAAAACTCTCGACAATAGACTACCTTTCATAATGAAAAGGCTACCATCCATTGGAATAACAAAAATCTTGACAACAAACTACCTTCCATAATGACAAGGCTACAATCCCGTAGAGTAAAAAAAATCTCGACAATAGACTACCTTCCATAATTACAAGGCTACCATCCATTGGAGTAACAAAGATATCTACAACATACTACCTTCCACAATGACAAGGCTACCATCCATTGAAGTAACAAAAATCACGAAAATAGACTACCTTCCATAATGACTAGGCTACCATCCATTGGAATAACAAAAATATCGACAACAGACTACCTCCATAACGACAAGGCTAAAATCCAATGTAGTAATAAAAATCTCGACAACAGACTACCCTAAATAATGAGAAGGCTACCATCCATTGTAGTAACAATGATATCTACAACATACTACCTTCCATAATGACAAGGCTACCATCCATTGGAGTAACAAAAATCTCGACAATAGACTACCTTCCATAATGACAAGGCTACCATCCATTGGAGTAACAAATATCTCGACAACAAACTACCTTCCATAATGACAAGGCTTCCATCCATTAGAATAACAAAAATATCGATAACACACTACCTTCCATAATGACAAGGCTACCATCCAATGGAGTAACAAAAATCTCGACAACAAACTACCTTCCAAAATGACTAGGATACCATCCATTAGAGTAACAAAGATATCGACAACAGACTACCTTCCATAACGACAAGGCTACAATCCCTTAGAGTAACAAAAATCATAACAAAAGGCTACCTTCCACAATGACAAGGCTACCATCCCTTAGAGTAATAAAAATCATGACAAAAGGCTACCTTCCATAATGACAAGGCTACCATACATTGGAGTAAAAAAAATCTCAACAATAGACTACCTTCCATAATGACAAGGCTACCATCAATTGGAGTAACAAAAATCAAGACAAAAGACTACCTTCCATAATGACTAGGCTACCATCCATTCGAATAACAAAAATATCGACAACACACTACCTTCCATAATGAGAAGGCTACCATCCAATGGAGTAACAAAAATCTCGACAACAAACTACCTTCCATAATTACTAGGATACCATCCATTGGAGTAACAAAAATCTCGATAACACACTACCTTCCAAAAAGACAAGGCTACAATCTATTATAGTAACAAAAATATCGACAATAGACTACCTTCATAATGACAAGGCTACCATCCATTGTAGTAACAAAAATCTCGACAACATACTACCTTCCATAATGACAAGGCTACCTTCTATTGGAGTAACAAAAATCATGACAAGAGACTACCTTCCATAATGACAAGGCCACCATCCATTGGAATAACAAAAATCTCAACAATAGAATACCTTCCATAATGACATGGCTACCAACCATTGGAGTAACAAAAATCACGACAACAAACTACCTTCCATAATGACTATGTTACCATCCATTGGAATAACAAAAATATCGACAACACAGTACCTTCCATAATGACAAGGCTACCATCCAATAGAATAACAAAAATCTCGACAAGGCACTACCTTCCATAATGACTAGGATACCATCCATTGGAGTAACAAAGATATCGACAACAAACTACCTTCCATAACGACAAGGCTACAATCCATTGTAGTAGTAAAAATATCGACAACACACTAACTTCCATAATGACAAGGCTACCATCCCTTATAGAAACAAAAATCTCGACAACAGACAACCTTCCATAATGACTAGGCTACCATCCATTGGAGTAACAAAGATATCGACAACAAACTACCTTCCATAACGATAAGGCTACAATCCCTTAGAGTAACAAAAATCACGACAAAAGATTACCTTCCATAATGAAAAGGCTACCATCCATTGGAGTAACAAAGATATCGACAACATACTACCTTCCATAATGACAAGGCTACCATCCCTTAGAGTAATAAAAATCACGACAACACACTACCTTCCATAATGACAAGGCATCCATCCCTTAGACTAACAAAAATCTCTACAATAGACTACCTTCCATAATGACTAGGCTACCATCCATTGGAGTAACAAAGATATTGAAAACAGACTACCTTCCATAACGACAAGGCTACAATCAATTGTAGTAACAAAAATCTCGACAAAAGACTACCTTCCATAATGACACGGCTACCATCCATTGTAGTAACAAAAATCTCGACAATAGACTACCTTCCATGGTGACAAGGCTACCATCCATTGGAGTAACAAAAATCTTGACAACAGACTACCTTCCATAATGACAAGGCTATCATCCATTGGAATAACAAAAATATCGACAACATACTACCTTCCATAATGACTAGGCTACCATCCATTGGAGTAAGAAAAATATCGATAATAGACTACCTTCCATAATGACAAGGCTGCCATCCATTGGAGTAAGAAAAATCGCGACAACAAACTACCTTCCATAATGTCAAGGCTACCATCCATTGGAATAACAAAAATATCGACAACACACTACCTTCCGTAATAACAAGGCTACCAACCAATGGAGTAACAAAAATCTCGACAACAAACTACCTTCCAAAATGACTAGGATACCATCCATTAGAGTAACAAAGATATCGATTACAGACTACCTTCCATAACGACAAGGCTACAATGCGTTAGAGTAACAAAAATCATGACAAAAGACTACCTTCCATAATGAAAAGGCTACCATCCATTGGACTAACAAAGATATAGATAACACACTACCTTCCATAATGACAAGTCTACCATCCCTTAGAGTAATAAAAATCACGACAACACACTACCTTCCATAATGACAAGTCTACCATCCATTGTAGTAACAAAAATCTCAACAATAGACTACCTTCCATAATGATAAGGCTACCATCCATTGGAGTAACAAAAATCAAGACAAAAGATTACCTTCCATAATGACTAGGCTACCATCCCTTGGAATAACAAAAATATCGACAACACACTACCTTCCATAATGACTAGGCTACCATCCATTGGAGTAACAAAGATATCGACAACATACTACCTTCCATAATGACAAGGCTACAATCCCTTAGAGTAACAAAAATCATGACAAAAGACTACCTTCCATAATGCTAAGCCTACCATCCCTTAGAGTAATAAAAATCATGACAACACACTACCTTTCATAATGACAAGTCTACCATCCATTGGACTAACAAAAATATCAACAATAGACTATCTTCCATAATGACAAGGGTACCATCATTGGAGTAACCCAAATATCCACAAGAGACTACCTTCCATAATGACAAGGCTACAATCCATTGGAGTCTACAAAATCTCGACAACAGACTACCTTCCATAATGACAAGGCTACCATCCATTGGAGTAACTAAAATCTCGACAACAGACTACCTTCCATAATGACAAGGCTACCATCCATTGGAGTAACAAAGATATCGAAAACAAACTACCTTCCATAACGACAAGGCTACAATGCATTGTAGTAACAAAAATATCGACAACACACTACCTTCCATAATGACAAGGGTACCATCATTGGAGTAACCCAAATATCCAAAATAGACTATCTTCCATAATGACAAGGCTACAATCCACTGGAGACTAGAAAATATCGACAACATACTACCTTCTATAATGACAAGGCTACCATCCATTAGAGTAACTAAAATCTCGACAACAGACTACCTTCCATAATGAAAAGGCTACCATCCATTGGAGTAATAAAGATATCAACAACAAACTACCTTCCATAACAACAAGGCTACAATCCCTTAGAGTAACAAAAATCACGACAAAAGACTACCTTCCATAATGAAAAGGCTACCATCCATTGGAGTAACAAAGATATCAACAACACATTACCTTCCATAATGACAAGGCTACCATCCCTTAGAGTAATAAAAATCACGACAACACACTACCTTCCATAATGACAAGTCTACCATCCATTGGAGTAACAAAAATCTCAACAATAAAATACCTTCCTTAATGACAAGGCTACCATCCATTGGACTAACAAAAATCACGACAACAGACTACCGTCCATAATGACTAGGCTACCATCCATTGGAATTACAAAAATATCGACAACACAGTACCTTCCATAATGACAAGGCTACCATCCAATGGAGTAACAAAAATCTCGACAAGAGACTACCTTCTATAACGACTAGAATACCATCCATTATAGTAACAAAGATATCGACAACAGACTACCTTCCATAATGACAAGGCTACAATCAATTGTAGTAACAAAAATCGCGACAACAAACTACCTTCCATAATTACAAGGCTACCATCCATTGTAGTAACAAAAATCTAGACAATAGACTACTTTCCATAATGACAAGGCTACCATCCATTGGAGTAACAAAAAACTCGACAACAGACTACCTTCCATAATGACAAGGCTACCATCCATTGGAATAACAAGAATATCGACAACACACTACCTTCCATAATGACAAGGCTACCATCCCTTAGACTAACAAAAATCTCGACAACAGACTACCTTCCATAATGACTAGGCTACCATCCATTAGAGTAACAAAGATATCGACAACAGACTACCTTCCATAATGACAAGGCTATAATCAATTGTAGTAACAAAAATCTCGACAAAAGACTACCTTCTATAATGACACGGCTACCATCCATTGTAGTAACAAAAATCTCAACAATAGACTACCTTCCAAAATGACAAGGCTACCATCCATTGGAATAACAAAAATATCGACAACACACTACCTTCCATAATGACAAGGCTACCAACCAATGGAGTAACAAAAGTCTCGACAACAAACTACCTTCCAAAATGACTAGGATACCATCCATTAGAGTAACAAAGATATCGATAACAGACTACCTTCCATAACGACAAGGTTACAATGCCTTAGAGTAACAAAAATCACGACAAAAGACTACCTTCCATAATGAAAAGGCTACCATCCATTGGACTAACAAAGATATAGACAACACACTACCTTCCATAATGACAAGTCTACCATCCCTTAGAGTAATAAAAATCACGATAACACACTACCTTCCATAAAGACAAGTCTACCATCCATTGGAGTAACAAAAATCTCAACAATAGACTACCTTCCAAAATGACAAGGCTACCATCCATTGGAGTAACAAAAATCAAGACAAAAGATTACCTTCCATAATGACTAGGCTACAATCCATTGGAATAACAAAAATATCGACAACACACTACCTTCCATAATGACTAGGCTACCATCCATTGGAGTAACAACGATATCAACAACATACTACCTTCCATAATGACAAGGCTACAATCCCTTAGAGTAACAAAAATCATGACAAAAGACTACCTTCCATAATGACAAGGCTACCATCCCTTAGAGTAACAAAAATCACGACAACACACTACCTTCAATAATTGCAAGTCTACCATCCATTGGAATAACAAAAATCTCAACAATAGACTATCTTCCATAATGACAAGGGTACCATCATTGGAGTAACCCAAATATCCAAAAGAGACTACCTTCCATAATGACAAGGCTACAGTCCATTGGACTCTACAAAATCTCGACAACAGACTACCTTCCATAATGACAAGGCTACAATCCATTGGAGTAACTAAAATCTCGACAATAGACTACCTTCCATAATGACTAGGATACCATCCATTGGAGTAACAAAAATCTCGACAACAGACTACCTTCCATAATGACTTGGGTACCATCCATTGGAGTAACAAAAATCTCGACAAAAAACTACCTTCCATAATCACAAGGCTATCATCCATTGGAATAACAAAAATATCGACAACACACTATATTCCATAATGAAAAGGCTACCATCCAATGGACTAACAAAAATATCGACAACAAAATACCTTCCAAAATGACTAGGATACCATCCATTGGAGCAACAAAGATATCGACAACAGACTACCTTTCATAACGACAAGGCTACAATTCCTTAGACTAACAAAAATCACGACAATAGACTACCTTCCATAATGAAAAGGCTACCATCCATTGGAGTAACAAAGATATAAACAATATACTACCTTCCATAATGACAAGGCTACCATCCCTTAGAGTAATAAAAATCACGAAAACACACTACCTTCCATAATGACAAGTCTACCTTCCATTGGAGTAACAAAAATCTCAACAATAGACTACCTTCAATAATGACAAGGCTACCATCCATTGGAGTAAAAAAAATACAGACAAAATACTACCTTCCATAATGACTAGGCTACCATCCATTGGAATTTGAAAAATATCGACAACACACTACCTTCCATAGTGACAAGGCTACCGTCCAATGGAGTAACAAAAATCTCGACAATAGACTACCTTCCATAATGACTAGGATACCATCCATTGGAGTAACAAAAATCTTGACAACACACTACCTTCCATAATGACAAGGCTACAATCTATTATAGTAACAAAAATATCGACAATAGACTACCTTCATTATGACAAGGCTGTCATCCATTGGAATAACAAAAATCTCGACAACAGACGACGTTCCATAATGACAAGGCTACCATCCCTTAGAGTAAGAAAAATCTCGACAACAAACTACCTTCTATAATGAAAAGGCTACCATCCATTGGAGTAACAAAGATATCCACAACATACTACCTTCCATAATGACAAGGCTACCATCCCTTAGAGTAACAAAAATAACGACAACACAGTACCTTCCATAATTAAAAGTCTACCATCCATTGGAGTAACAAAAATCTCAATAATAGACTTTCTTCCATAATGACAAGGGTACCATCATTAGAGTAACCCAAATATCCACAAGAGACTACCTTCCATAACGACAATGCTACAATCCATTGGAGTCTACAAAATCTCGACAACAGACTACCTTCCATAATGACAATGCTACCATCCATTAGAGTAACTAAAATCTCGACAACAGACTACCTTCCATAATGACTAGGATACCATCCATTGGAGTAACAAAGTTATCGATAACATACTACCTTCCATAATGATACGGCTACCATCCATTGAAGTAACAAAAATCTCGACAATAGACTACCTTCAATAATGAGAAGGCTACCATCCATTGGAGTAACAAAGATATCGACAACATACTACCTTCCATAATGACAAGGCTACCATCCATTGGAGTAACAAAAATCACGACAACAGATTACCTTTCATAATGACTAGGCTACCATCCATTGGAATAACAAAGATATCTACAATATACTACCGTCCATAATGACAAGGCTACCATCCATTGGAGTAACAAAAATCATGACAAGAGACTACCTTCCATAATGACAAGGCTACCATCCATTGGAATAACAAAAATCTCAACAATAGAATACCTTCCATAATGACAAGGCTACCAACCATTGGAGTAACAAAAATCACGACAACAAACTACCTTCCATAATGACTATGTTACCATCCATTGGAATAACAAAAATATCGACAACAAAGTACCTTCCATAATGACAAGGCTACCATCCAATGGAGTAACAAAAATCTCGACAAGAGACTAACTTCCATAATGACTAGGATACCATCCATTGGAGTAACAAAGATATCGACAACAAACTACCTTCCATAACGACAAGGCTACAATCCATTGTAGTAGTAAAAATATCGACAACACACTACCTTCCATAATGACAAGGCTACCATCCCTTATAGAAACAAAAATCTCGACAACTGATAACCTTTCATAATGACTAGGCTACCATCCATTGGAGTAACAAAGATATCGACAACAAAATACCTTCCATAACGACAAGGCTACAATCCCTTAGAGTAACAAAAATCACGACAAAAGATTACCTTCCATAATGAAAAGGCTACCATCCATTGGAGTAACAAAGATATCGACAACATACTACCTTCCATAATGACAAGGCTACCATCCCTTAGAGTAATAAAAATCACGACAACACACTACCTTACATAATGACAAGTCTACCATCCATTGGAGTAACAAAAATCACGACAACAGACTACCTTCCATATTGACTAGGCTACCATCCATTGGAGTAACAAAAATCTCGACAACACACTACCTTCCATAATGACAATGCTACCATCCCTTAGACTAACAAAAATCTCGACAAGAGACTACCTTCCATAATGACAAGGCTAGCATCCATTGGAATAACAAAAATATCGTACACAAACTACCTTCCATAATGACTAGGCTACCATCCATTGGAGTAACAAAGATATCGACAACAGACTACCTTCCATAACGACAAGGCTACAATCCATTGTAGTAACAAAAATCTCGACAATAGACTACCTTCCATAATGGCAAGTCTACCATCCATTGTAGTGACAAAAATCTCGACAATATACTACCTTCTATAATGAAAAAGCTACTATCCATTGGAGTAAAAAAAATCACGCCAACAGACTACCTTCCATAATGACACGGCTACAATCTATTATAGTAACAAAACTCTCGACAATAGACTACCTTTCATAATGAAAAGGCTACAATCCATTGGAATAACAAAAATCTCGACAACAGACTACCTTCCATAATGACAAGGCTACCATCCCTTAGAGTTAAAAAAATCTCGACAACAGACTACCTTCCATAATGACAAGGCTACCATCCATTGGAGTAACAAAGATATCTACAACATACTACCTTCCATAATGACAAGGCTACCATCCATTGTAGTAACAAAAATCACCATAACAGACTACCTTCCATAACAACAAGGCTACAATCCATTGTAGTACCAAAAATCTACACAACAGACTACCTTCCATAATGACAAGACTACCATCCATTGTAGTAACAAAAATCTCGACAATAGACTACCTTCCAAAATGACAAGGCTACCATCCATTAGAGTAACAAATATCTCGACAACAAACTACCTTCCATAATGACAATGCTACCATCCATTAGATTATAAAAAATATCGACAACACACTACCTTCCGTAATGACAAGGCTACCAACCAATGGAGTAACAAAAATCTCGACAACAAACTACCTTCCAAAATGACTAGGATACCATCCATTAGAGTAACAAAGATATCGATTACAGACTACCTTCCATAACGACAAGGCTACAATGCGTTAGAGTAACAAAAATCATGACAAAAGACTACCTTCCATAATGAAAAGGCTACCATCCATTGGACTAACAAAGATATAGATAACACACTACCTTCCATAATGACAAGTCTACCATCCCTTAGAGTAATAAAAATCACGGCAACACACTACCTTCCATAATGACAAGTCTACCATCCATTGGAGTAACAAAAATCTCAACAATAGACTACCTTCCATAATGATAAGGCTACCATCCATTGGAGTAACAAAAATCAAGACAAAAGATTACCTTCCATAATGACTAGGCTACCATCCCTTGGAATAACAAAAATATCGACAACACACTACCTTCCATAATGACTAGGCTACCATCCATTGGAGTAACAAAGATATCGACAACATACTACCTTCCATAATGACAAGGCTACAATCCCTTAGAGTAACAAAAATCATGACAAAAGACTACCTTCCATAATGCTAAGCCTACCATCTCTTAGAGTAATAAAAATCATGACAACACACTACCTTTCATAATGACAAGTCTACCATCCATTGGACTAACAAAAATATCAACAATAGACTATCTTCCATAATGACAAGGGTACCATCATTGGAGTAACCCAAATATCCACAAGTAACTACCTTCCATAATGACAAGGCTACAATCCATTGGAGTCTACAAAATCTCGACAACAGACTACCTTCCATAATGACAAGGCTACCATCCATTGGAGTAACTAAAATCTCGACAACAGACTACCTTCCATAATGACAAGGCTACCATCCATTGGAGCAACAAAGATATCGACAACAAACTACCTTCCATAACGACAAGGCTACAATGCATTGTAGTAACAAAAATATCAACAACACACTACCTTCCATAATGACAAGGGTACCATCATTGGAGTAACCCAAATATCCACAAGAGACTACCTTCCATAATGACAAGGCTACAATCCACTGGAGACTAGAAAATATCGACAACAGACTACCTTCTATAATGACAAGGCTACCATCCATTAGAGTAACCAAAATCTCGACAACAGACTATCTTCCATAATGAAAAGGCTACCATCCATTGGAGTAATAAAGATATCAACAACAAACTACCTTCCATAACAACAAGGCTACAATCCCTTAGAGTAACAAAAATCACGACAAAAGACTACCTTCCATAATGAAAAGGCTACCATCCATTGGAGTAACAAAGATATCAACAACACACTACCTTCCATAATGACAAGGCTACCATCCCTTAGAGTAATAAAAATCACGACAACACACTACCTTCCATAATGACAAGTCTACCATCCATTGGAGTAACAAAAATCTCAACAATAAAATACCTTCCTTAATGACAAGGCTACCATCCATTGGACTAACAAAAATCACGACAACAGACTACCGTCCATAATGACTAGGCTACCATCCATTGGAATTACAAAAATATCGACAACACAGTACCTTCCATAATGACAAGGCTACCATCCAATGGAGTAACAAAAATCTCGACAAGAGACTACCTTCCATAATGACTAGAATACCATCCATTATAGTAACAAAGATATCGACAACAGACTACCTTCCATAATGACAAGGCTACAATCAATTGTAGTAACAAAAATCGCGACAACAAACTACCTTCCATAATTACAAGGCTACCATCCATTGTAGTAACAAAAATCTAGACAATAGACTACTTTCCATAATGACAAGGCTACCATCCATTGGAGTAACAAAAAACTCGACAACAGACTACCTTCCATAATGACAAGGCTACCATCCATTGGAATAACAAGAATATCGACAACACACTACCTTCCATAATGACAAGGCTACCATCCCTTAGACTAACAAAAATCTCGACAACAGACTACCTTCCATAATGACTAGGCTACCATCCATTAGAGTAACAAAGATATCGACAACAGACTACCTTCCATAATGACAAGGCTATAATCAATTGTAGTAACAAAAATCTTGACAAAAGACTACCTTCTATAATGACACGGCTACCATCCATTGTAGTAACAAAAATCTCAACAATAGACTACCTTCCAAAATGACAAGGCTACCATCCATTGGAATAACAAAAATATCGACAACACACTACCTTCCATAATGACAAGGCTACCAACCAATGGAGTAACAAAAGTCTCGACAACAAACTACCTTCCAAAATGACTAGGATACCATCCATTAGAGTAACGAAGATATCGATAACAGACTACCTTCCATAACGACAAGGTTACAATGCCTTAGGGTAACAAAAATCATGACAAAAGACTACCTTCCATAATGAAAAGGCTACCATCCATTGGACTAACAAAGATATCGACAACACACTACCTTCCATAATGACAAGTCTACCAACCCTTAGAGTAATAAAAATCACGACAACACACTACCTTCCATAAAGACAAGTCTACCATCCATTGGAGTAACAAAAATCTCAACAATAGACTACCTTCCAAAATGACAAGGCTGTAAGAACAATGTTTGAATCTACTACCCTATATTTGAGTTTTGATGATAACAAAGTGAAAAGATATAGTATTTATATGTTTCATGTTTGAACTATATGCTGCCTAAGAATTACTATGCTCTGACTTGTAGATACGCTGATTAAAATAAGCAAGATCACTTATTCAGCATCAGAATTTGATTTCATACACCAGCATCAGAAGTTGCTGAATCAGAACGTCAAGATCAGATGATCAACTCACGTACATGCTGAAGCTTGATGAACAGAATTGCGCGTAAACACTCTGATACAGAAACAATAGTTCATCAGCAGCGAAGCAGAATCAGAATGAGCCAAGCCAGAACTTGTGTTAAAGAAGCAACGGTACTGTGCATTGAAAGCTAATCAATTCCAACGGCCTCATTCCAGACAAGATCTGCTAAAAAAGGAAAGCTTGTTATTAGCATTGAATCAAGAATATTGCATTCAACGTTCATCTTCTCAAGTGCTATATAAACAAGGCTTTGAAGATTATAATGGCTAATGCTCTCAAAATCTCTACACGCACAAAGTTGAACCATAATCTTCACTCTACCAGTTTTGCTAAACCAAACTCTGATATTCATTATTGTTTAGCAATCTAGTTTCTAAGCTTCATTTGTGTATACATCACAGTTGTGATAAAGTTTTGTAGAAAACATTCACACACATTGTTTTATACCTTTGTAAGAAAGTGTTGCCTTGACAAACCGGATTGTGGTTTGAATCAAGAAGGCTTTAGCAGTTGTTAAAGCAGTCTGTAATATTCAGTTGAATATAGTGAATTAAGACCTCGTTGGAGAGAGGCGAAATCACCTTGACGGGTGGACTGGAGTAGTTTGAGATCAAACGAACCAGGATAAAAATATCTTGTCAATTGCTTTAAGATTTCAGTTTTACAATTCAACCCCCCCTTCTTGTGTTTTTCACCCCTTCAATTGGCATCAGAGCGCCTGGTTCTGAGCTAAAACACTTAACCGTGTCAGTACAAGATCCAGCGTCAGAAAAACACAATGGCAGGAAACAATTCTCACTTCAGCAATGACAATAACGAGGACAGAGACAGATTCAGTGGCAAACCTCCAGTCTTTGATGGAGAAAACTTTGATTACTGGAAAGACAGAATTGAAAGCTTCTTTCTAGCACATGATGCTGATCTGTGGGATATGGTGAGAGATGGATACACGCACCCTGTGAATGCAACTGGTCAGAAGATTGATAGAAAATCAATGACTGATCAACAAAAGCGTGACTTCAAGAATCACCATAAGGCCAGAACCATCCTCCTCAGTGCCATCTCCTATACTGAGTATGAAAAGATCTCCAACAGAGACACAGCTAAGAACATCTTTGATTCTCTCAGAATGACGCATGAGGGCAACGTTCAAGTCAAAGAAACAAAAGCTCTGGCGCTCATTCAGAAGTATGAGGCATTCAAAATGGAAGAATCTGAATCCATTGAAACTATGTTCTCTAGATTCCAGATTCTGGTAGCTGGTCTCAAAGTTCTGGACAAAGGATACTCTACTGCTGACCATGTCAAGAAGATAATCAGAAGTTTACCCAAGCAGTGGAGGCCTATGGTTACTGCTCTGAAGCTAGCGAAAGATCTCAACAAAATCACTCTGGAGGAACTTATAAGCTCCCTCAGAAGTCATGAGATAGAGCTAGAAGCTGATGAGCCTCAGAAGCAAGGTAAGCCTTTAGCATTAAAATCTAACAAAAAATTTGAGTCTAAAGTTTTGCAGGCAGTTGAAGAAACATCTGATGGATCCTCATCAGAAGAAGACGAACTTTCCCTTCTCTCCAGAAGAGTAAATCAACTGTGGAAGCAAAGACAAAGGAAGTTCAGGAATCCCAGAAGATCTGATCAGAACGAGTCTTCTTCCAGATACAGAAGGACAGATTCTTCCTCTGGATACAGAAGATCTGAAGGCTCCTCCAGTAGCAAGAAGCCAAACACAAAAGACATCATCTGCTACGAGTGCAATGAGCAAGGACACTACAAGAGTGACTGCCCAAAGCTTCAGAGGGAAAAGCCCAAAAAGAAGTTTGGAAGAGAGAAGAAGAAAAGTCTCATGGCCACATGGGATGACTCTGACTCGTCTGAAGCTGACTCAGAATCAGATGATGAAAGGGCAAACATAGCGCTCATGGCTAACATTCCAGATGATAGTGAAGCTTCTGAATCAGACTCAGAATCAGACACAGAAGAGGTATTTCCTAACTTCGCTGTTAATTTTACAAAGGCTGAACTTGCTGAAAGCCTTAATGAAATTCTGGAACGTTATCAGCAGATTAGAGCTAAATTCAGAGACCTGAAAAGGAATCTTGAATCTGACTCTAATAAGTCTGAGAGTCTCAAGTTGGAAAACTCTGAGCTGAGAGATAAAATTTCAAAATTAGAAAACTCTTTACAAAACTCTCAGAAGGAACCAATTTCTGAAACTCCCAGCAACGCTGATGAGATCATCAAGGAGTATGATCATAGTTTCCAGAAATTCTTATCTAAAAGCATAGATAGAAGCAGAATGGCTTCAATGATCTATGGAGTTAGCAGAAACGGCAGGAAAGGAATAGGATACCAAGGTAAGGTTCCTACACCTAAGAATGTCATGGATTTAACCATTAAACACACTCCTCTAAATTCACACTTTGTGTATGGTCACACACACGACATCAAATATACTAGCAGTAAGCACTCTGTGAAACCAAAATTCAACCAGAGTTTTGGTAAAACTAACAAGTCAGGACCCAAGAAAATCTGGGTACCTAAGGATAAAATAATACATGTTGCAGATATCTTTAGCAGCAAGTCAGAAACACCAGTCATGGTACCTGGACTCTGGCTGCTCACGACACATGACGGGAAGAAGGCATATGTTCCAAAGCCTGGAACTTAAGCCTGGAGGCCACGTTGGCTTTGGAGGCAATCAGAGGGGAAAGATAATTGGCTCTGGAACTGTAGGTAATGGAAATCTTCCCTCTATTAATAATGTTCTGCTAGTAGATGGATTGATGCATAATCTGTTATCCATAAGTCAATTAAGTGATAACGGTTATGATATAATCTTTAATCAAAAATCATGTAAAGCTGTTAGTCAGAAAGATGGGACTATCCTGTTTAATGGAAAGAGGAAAAACAACATTTACAAAATCAAACTTTCTGAACTAAAGAGTCAGAACGTAAAATGTCTTCTGTCTGTTAACAACGAGCAGTGGATCTGGCACAGAAGATTGGGGCATGTTAGTATGAGAAGAATATCTCAGATTAACAAACTCAATCTGGTCAGAGGACTTCCTAATCTGAAGTTCAATTCAGATGCTCTGTGTGAAGCATGTCAGAAAGGCAAATTTGCAAAACCTTCTTTTAAATCCAAAATGTTGTTTCTACCTCTAAGCCATTAGAACTTCTGCACATTGACTTATTTGGACCAGTTAAAACTGCATCAGTCAGTGGTAAGAAGTATGGGTTAGTAATCGTAGATGACTATAGCAGATGGACATGGGTAAAGTTCTTAAGACACAAGGACGAGTCACACTCTGTGTTTGTTACCTTCTGTAACCAAGTTCAGAATGAAAAAGATCTTAGAATCGTTAAAGTCAGAAGTGATCATGGTGGAGAATTTGAAAATAAAGATTTTGAGTCATTCTTTAATGACAAAGGCATTTTGCATGATTTCTCTTGTCCTAGAACTCCCCAACAAAATGGAGTTGTAGAACAAAAGAACAGAACATTGCAAGAAATGGCCAGAACCATGATCAATGAGACAAACGTTGCTAAGACTTTCTGGGCAGAGGCAATAAACACAGCGTGGTACATTCAGAATAGAATCTCAGTAAGACCTATTCTGGAAAAGACTCCATATGAATTGTGGAAGAACAGAAAGCCCAACATTTCGTATTTTCATCCATTTGGATGTACTTGCTTTATATTGAATACGAAGAATTATTTGAACAAGTTTGATTCTAAGGCACAGAAGTGTATTATGTTAGGATACTCTGAACGCTCAAGAGGGTACAGAGTATACAATACAGAAACACAGATTGTGGAAGAATCAATCAGTGTTCGTTTTGATGATAAGCTTGACTCTGAAAAGTCAAAGAAGAATGAAATTTTTGCAGGTATAGAAATTGAATTTGCAGGTTCTGAAGACAAGTCATCAGAAGCTCTCAACACAGACATTCCTTCAACGTCTGAAAGAAGCAATGCTAGAAATCCTACAACTGCTGCTGATCAACCTCAGAAGAGATTACCCAGAAGCAGTTTGAACCACCCAGAAGAGACTATCCTAGGAAGAAAGGAAGATCCAATCAGAACAAGAGCAAGCTTCAGAAACTCTGAAGAAACTCTTATGGGACTTGTGTCTCTGATTGAACCTTCTTCTATTGATGAAGCACTTCTGGATAATGACTGGATTCTGGCAATGCAAGAAGAGCTGAATCAATTCACCAGAAACGACGTATGGGATCTCGTTCCCAGACCAAAAGGATTCAACGTCATTGGAACAAGATGGGTGTTCAGAAACAAGCTAAATGAACAAGGTGAAGTCATCAGAAACAAGGCACGACTGGTTGCACAAGGTTATAGTCAGCAAGAGGGGATAGACTATACAGAAACCTTTGCCCCAGTCGCCAGGTTAGAATCTATCAGACTCTTAATTTCATTTGCTGTTAATAGAGGCATCACTCTGTATCAGATGGATGTCAAAAGTGCATTCTTAAATGGTTATATAGAAGAAGAAGTTTATGTTCACCAACCCCCAGGTTTTGAAAATACAAAACATCCAGAACATGTTTTCAAACTAAAGAAGTCACTGTATGGTCTGAAACAAGCTCCCAGAGCTTGGTATGAAAGGCTAAGTAACTTTCTGCTTGAAAATGAATTCACCAGAGGGAAAGTGGACACTACTCTATTCTGTAAAACAGTTAAGAGTGACATTTTAGTCTGTCAAATTTATGTTGATGATATCATTTTTGGTTCTACTAATCCTTCTCTTGGAAGAAAATTTGCTAAGTGTATGCAGGCAGAATTTGAGATGAGCCTCATGGGGGAACTGAAATTCTTTCTAGGAATTCAGATCAATCAAACTCCAGAGGGAACTTACATTCATCAGAGCAAATACATCAGAGATCTTCTGAAGAAATTTGACCTCTCAGAATGTAAGCCATCAAAGATTCCAATGCATCCCACGTGCATTCTGGAAAGAGAAGAGGTAAGCAAAAGTGTAGAACAAAAAGTCTACAGAGGTATGATTGGTTCTCTCCTCTATCTGACTGCTTCAAGACCTGATATCTTATTCAGCGTATGTATTTGTGCTAGATTCCAATCAGATCCTAGAGAATCTCACTTAACAGCTGTTAAGCGAATTTTCAAGTATCTGAAAGGTACTACTAATCTGGGTTTGTTTTATAGAAAATCTAGTGATTACAGCTTAGTAGGCTACTGTGATGCTGATTTTGCTGGAGACAGAGTGGAACGTAAAAGTACTTCTGGAAGCTGCCAGTTTCTGGGAGAAAATCTGATCTCGTGGTCCAGCAAAAGGCAGTCAACAATTGCTCTGTCAACAGCAGAAGCTGAGTACATAGCAGCAGCAGGATGTAGCACACAAATGCTCTGGATGAAAAGTCAGCTTGAAGACTTCCAGATTTTTGAGAGTAACATTCCTATTCTTTGTGACAATACTTCTGCTATTTGCTTAAGTAAGAATCCTATTTTACATTCTAGAGCTAAGCATATAGAAATAAAACATCACTTCATTAGGGACTATATTCAGAAAGGTATTTTGAACTTAAAATTTATAGATACAGACCATCAATGGGCTGATATCTTTACTAAACCCCTTTCAGAAGATAGGTTTAATTTCATTCTGAAACATCTCAGCATGAAAGTATGCCCAGAGTGAAAATGTTTTAATTCCATATTTTTACCTTCAGAATGTAATTATTTTACTCTGAACTTCTGATCAATCTCCTTTCAGAAAGATAGAACATGCAGATTGTATCAGATGCAAGTCTAAAGATTTGAGAGTCTAATCTCAAAGACAGACGTGCTGATCACTACATCAAACAAGTGTCATCCAATCATCAGCAAATCTCTGAAGCAGAACGCGTGCACGCTTCTGAGAAGGCAAAGCGCTGATTGGGTGCATTGAGACACATGTCTGGTAACCGTTTTTAAGTATCTTTCTCAAATCCCCCAAAATCAGCAAGCATTTAATGAAAAGTAATCATTCTTTTAAATGGTAATCATGATTTTTTTTTCTCTCTCTTAAAAATGTTTAATTTTTCAAAATAATTTTGAAAAACTCTATTTAAGCACATTAATCCTTCATTCTTATTCTTTACGCTTTCTCATAATCACTCAAGCATTTTCTGCATATCTCTGAGTTTATCTCCTACAAACCTTTTTCTCACAATTCATTCTCAAAGCTTTTTAGTGTGAACAATGGCATCCTCCAGCATTTCTGCAGGCAATCAGAAGAAAGCAACTTCTGAGCAATATCAGGTGCCTCTCAGAACTCTTCTCACTCCGGTAAAGAACCTTGAAGTGCTTTCTGAGTTAATCATTGACTTTGAAAGTTTGAAGGAAAATGGATTTGACCTAACTGAAGAAATTAGGGCTCAAAAGTGGGAGAGGTATTTCGATAGGTTGGTTGGACCAACATTCCCAGCGCTAGTCAAGGAATTTTGGATTCACGCAAAGATTTCTAAACATCTAGTCATCTCTTCTGTTATGGGAAAGAAGATCGTGATTTCTGAAGACCTCATTGCAAGGCTAATCGGTCAAAGTGGTGGTGGAGTCCGTTGTGTGGACATGGCTGAAAGATGCCCTGATATAGGTGTGGTAGCCAACAGAATTTTCACTCTTGGAATGCCCAGCAGCAAAATTAAGGATCTGAAGGATCACTGCAGAGTATGGGCTAAGATTGTTCTGGGCTGCTTCAATCACAGGAAACCAACAAGTTCTCCTGATTATATAAACGTGGATCAACAGTTTCTGATCTACTTTATTGATCAGAGGGTAAAGATCAATCTGGCACACTTCCTGTTCAACCATCTCAAGACCAGTGTCAAAGAAACAAGAGAAGAAGAAAGGACCAAAAGGGACTGGATACCGTTTGGAAGGCTCATATCAGATATTCTGACAGAGAATAGGCTGATTGAGCATCTGATTGAAGCTCAGGAGCTGAGCACTATTGAACCAACTATTGGGAAACCGCTGAATGCTAAGAACCTGAAAAAGATGAAGCTGATAGAAAATATTCAGAAGGAACCCAGAGCTACTTCAACTGCTGATATCTCCAGCAGAAGAGTGCCTCTGAGTGATTTTCCAATATTTTCTGAAATGGAATCCAAACCAGAGATGTTTCTCAGGTACCCAGATGCGTACAAGGCAGAAGATACAGGTTCAAAGCTGAAGATCAAAGATCTGAGTCAAACCCAACCAGAAGTGACTCAGATGAAGACAAAGAAGAGGAAAGCGCCAGCAGAAGGATCATCTCATCAGACTCCAAAGAAAAGAGGTATTTCATCTGCTGCCCCTGTTTTAATTTCATCTACTATTCCAACATCTGCTGCCCCTTCTCAAACCTCTCACAGAATATCAATCCCAATCCCTACCATTGATGAAACCATACCAGAAGACCCTTCTGAGGCCTTACTACTCAGAAGACCCAGAACCAAAATTCCCAAACAACCAACAGTTTCAACAACACCAGCACTTGATCGAGTGCTAGCTGATATTGAGCGTGAACATGCTTCTGCTCAACCACACTCTGAACCACAAAAAGTTCCTCCTCCACAACCAGAACCACAACCTGAACCAGAAATACAACATCAACCAGAACCAGAACCACAACAACAACAACCTCTCTCAGAAGAACCTCTGATCCCTGAGCAATCAGAGATTCCTCCTCCTCAACCAGAAAATAATCCACCTTCACCACAAACAGAGTTTCACCATTCCAAAACCCCTTCTCCTCATAAATCTGACCCTCACTCACCTCAACCTTCACCGCTGGCAATCCAGTTGCCATGTGGAACCACTATTGTCATGCCCCAGTTACCATCTTTAGAGGAATCAACACCTCCAAATACTCCCAAACCACCATCCACTCCAATCGAAATATCTGACTCTGATTCTGATACCCCTCCTCCAAAACAAACAACCTCTCAGAAAACCGCTGAAAACCCCAGCAGGACTTTCATTGACTTCACAAGTCTTGAACGTCTTGCTGATCTAAGACACAAAATTGCCATCCCCAAACCAAAGCAACCAGATGTTGGCTCTGGTATTTTGAATTTTGAAACAGGTGTGCTGCAATGGATTGCTTCTTTGAAGCAAGTCTGTCCTGGGATGATTGACCCAGCTGCTTCTAATCAGCTCTGGTCACAGTTCAGACTATGGGTACGTGCTGAAGCCCTCAAGTTGCAGGATGTCAACTATGAGCAGGCTCAACAGAACTTCAGCAAGCTGCTGAAGGAAGTTGAAAGTCAGTTGCCTCAAGAAGTTGTGCTCCCTCTGGACAGTGAATCTTGGTCTGAGAAAGAGCAAGCTGCAAAGGTGCAACCATCAGAAGAAGACAAGACCATTCAGGCTGAAGAAAATCCAGCAGAAGATGTCGCTGAAAGTTCTGAGAAGCTTCCTCCTTCTGATGCTTCTCAAGCTGCCTTGGACAGGCAGCCTCTGGAAGAATTAAGGCTGAATGACTTGCGTCTACAGCAGCGGATGGAAGAGAATGATCAAAAGATGAAAGCACGAATGGATGTGCAGGACAGCAAAATTGACACTGTGGTCAACATGGTTCAGAAGCAGAATGAAACTTCTGAAAAGATTCAAGCGATGCTGGAGAGCCTGTTCTCACGCATGCCCCCTCAACCTTAAATCTTGTTCATGCATAACTTTTTTATGTTTTCTTCATTTTCTGATGTACTGTTTTGATTAAGTTTTTGTAATGTTCTCTTGCTCTGATTTTGAACTATCTTAATATGATTAGTTTTTCTGATCAAATTGTTTTAGCACATCACCAACACTTTTTGATTGCTGACAAAAAGGGGGAGAACAAGAATGATATTTAAAATCAATAACGGCTAACTAGACAGAAATTCTCAAACATTCTAACTCTATTACTTGAAATGTTTTTCTGTTTTGTTTTAAGTCTACAGGAACAAGGAAGCTCCTGAACACTATGAAGACTAGAAGCTCTGATCAAAATGTAGAAGCTCTGATCAATGTTGCTCTGATCAAATATGAAGTTCTGATCATCCTAACACTCTGATCCAAAGCAAAGCTCTGACAAGAAAAGCTCTGAAGCTCTGCTCTCTGATAAGTCAAGACTCTGATAATCTGATGTTCAAAGAAAGAAAAAGATCTGATCCTGAAGTACACGTATCATCAAAGGGAAGTAATCAACTCAGGGGGAGTATCTCTGAAACATTTCCCAGATACCTTTTCACGTTATTTTTTATTTAAAATATCTAGTTTTTGTCATCATCAAAAAGGGGGAGATTGTTAGAACAATGTTTGAATCTACTACCCTATATTTGAGTTTTGATGATAACAAAGTGAAAAGATATAGTATTTATATGTTTCATGTTTGAACTATATGCTGCCTAAGAATTACTATGCTCTGACTTGTAGATACGCTGATTAAAATAAGCAAGATCACTTATTCAGCATCAGAATTTGATTTCATACACCAGCATCAGAAGTTGCTGAATCAGAACGTCAAGATCAGATGATCAACTCACGTACATGCTGAAGCTTGATGAACAGAACTGCGCGTAAACACTCTGATACAGAAACAATAGTTCATCAGCAGCGAAGCAGAATCAGAATGAGCCAAGCCAGAACTTGCGTTAAAGAAGCAACGGTACTGTGCATTGAAAGCTAATCAATTCCAACGGCCTCATTCCAGACAAGATCTGCTCAAAAAGGAAAGCTTGTTATTAGCATTGAATCAAGAATATTGCATTCAACGTTCATCTTCTCAAGTGCTATATAAACAAGGCTTTGAAGATTATAATGGCTAATGCTCTCAAAATCTCTACACGCACAAAGCTGAACCATAATCTTCACTCTACCAGTTTTGCTAAACCAAACTCTGATATTCATTATTGTTTAGCAATCTAGTTTCTAAGCTTCATTTGTGTATACATCACAGTTGTGATAAAGTTTTGTAGAAAACATTCACACACATTGTTTTATACCTTTGTAAGAAAGTGTTGCCTTGACAAACCGGATTGTGGTTTGAATCAAGAAGGCTTTAGCAGTTGTTAAAGCAGTCTGTAATATTCAGTTGAATATAGTGAATTAAGACCTCGTTGGAGAGAGGCGAAATCACCTTGACGGGTGGACTGGAGTAGTTTGAGATCAAACGAACCAGGATAAAAATATCTTGTCAATTGCTTTAAGATTTCAGTTTTACAATTCAACCCCCCCTTCTTGTGTTTTTCACCCCTTCATTGGAGTAACAAAAATCAAGACAAAAGATT
Organism: Vicia faba; assembly: GCA_948472305.1. Classification (NCBI taxonomy): domain Eukaryota; kingdom Viridiplantae; phylum Streptophyta; class Magnoliopsida; order Fabales; family Fabaceae; genus Vicia; species Vicia faba. The sequence continues at coordinate 511,659,547 of OX451741.1, read as the reverse complement.
ACCTTCCATAATGACTAGGCTACAATCCATTGGAATAACAAAAATATCGACAACACACTACCTTCCATAATGACTAGGCTACCATCCATTGGAGTAACAAAGATATCAACAACATACTACCTTCCATAATGACAAGGCTACAATCCCTTAGAGTAACAAAAATCATGACAAAAGACTACCTTCCATAATGACAAGGCTACCATCCCTTAGAGTAACAAAAATCACGACAACACACTACCTTCGATAATTGCAAGTCTACCATCCATTGGAATAACAAAAATCTCAACAATAGACTATCTTCCATAATGACAAGGGTACCATCATTGGAGTAACCCAAATATCCAAAAGAGACTACCTTCCATAATGACAAGGCTACAATCCATTGGACTCTACAAAATCTCGACAACAGACTACCTTCCATAATGACAAGGCTACCATCCATTGGAGTAACTAAAATCTCGACAATAGACTACCTTCCATAATGACTAGGATACCATCCATTGGAGTAACAAAAATCTCGACAATAGACTACCTTCCATAATGACTTGGGTACCATCCATTGGAGTAACAAAAATCTCGACAAAAAACTACCTTCCATAATCACAAGGCTATCATCCATTGGAATAACAAAAATATCGACAACACACTATATTCCATAATGAAAAGGCTACCATCCAATGGAGTAACAAAAATATCGACAATAAAATACCTTCCAAAATGACTAGGATACCATCCATTGGAGCAACAAAGATATCGACAATAGACTACCTTTCATAACGACAAGGCTACAATTCCTTAGACTAACAAAAATCACGATAATAGACTACCTTCCATAATGAAAAGGCTACCATCCATTGGAGTAACAAAGATATAAACAACATACTACCTTCAATAATGACAAGGCTACCATCCCTTAGAGTAATAAAAATCACGAAAACACACTACCTTCCATAATGACAAGGCTACCATCCATTGGAGTAAAAAAAATACAGACAAAATACTACCTTCCATAATGACTAGGCTACCATCCATTGGAATTTGAAAAATATCGACAACACACTACCTTCCATAGTGACAAGGCTACCATCCAATGGAGTAACAATAATCTCGACAATAGACTACCTTCCATAATGACTAGGATACCATCCATTGGAGTAACAAAAATCTTGACAACACACTACCTTCCATAATGACAAGGCTACGATCCCTTAGACTAACAAAAATCTCGACAAGAGACTACCTTCCATAATGACAAGGCTAGCATCCATTGGAATAACAAAAATATCGTACACAAACTACCTTCCATAATGACTAGGCTACCATCCATTGGAGTAACAAAGATATCGACAACAGACTACCTTCCATAACGACAAGGCTACAATCCATTGTAGTAACAAAAATCTCGACAACAGACTACCTTCCATAATGGCAAGTCTACCATCCATTGTAGTGACAAAAATCTCGACAATATACTACCTTCTATAATGAAAAAGCTACTATCCATTGGAGTAAAAAAAAATCACGCCAACAGACTACCTTCCATAATGACACGGCTACAATCTATTATAGTAACAAAACTCTCGATAATAGACTACCTTTCATAATGAAAAGGCTACAATCCATTGGAATAACAAAAATCTCGACAACAGACTACCTTCCATAATGACAAGGCTACCATCCCTTAGAGTTAAAAAAATCTCGACAACAGACTACCTTCCATAATGACAAGGCTACCATCCATTGGAGTAACAAAGATATCTACAACATACTACCTTCCATAATGACAAGGCTACCATCCATTGTAGTAACAAAAATCACCATAACAGACTACCTTCCATAACAACAAGGCTACAATCCATTGAAGTACCAAAAATCTACACAACAGACTACCTTCCATAATGACAAGACTACCATCCATTGTAGTAACAAAAATCTCGACAATAGACTACCTTCCAAAATGACAAGGCTACCATCCATTAGAGTAACAAATATCTTGACAACAAACTACCTTCCATAATGACAATGCTACCATCCATTAGATTATAAAAAATATCGACAACACACTACCTTCCATAATGACAAGGCTACCATCCAATGGAGTAACAAAAATCTCGACAACAGACTACCTTCCAAAATGACTAGGATACCATCCATTAGAGTAACAAAGATATCGACAACAGACTACATTCCATAACGACAAGGCTACAATCCCTTAGAGTAACAAAAATCATGACAAAATACTACCTTCCATAATGAAAATGCTACCATCCATTGTAGTAACAAAGATATCGACAACATACTACCTTCCATAATGACAAGGCTACCATCCCTTAGAGTAATAAAAATCACGACAACACACTACCTTCCATAATGACAAGTCTACCATCCATTGGAGTAACAAAAATCTCAACAATAGACTACCTTCCATAATGACAAGGCTACCATCCATTGGAGTAACAAAAATCACGACAAAAGACTACCTTCCATAATGACTAGGCTACCATCCATTCGAATAACAAAAATATCGTCAACACACTACCTTCCATAATGACAAGGCTAACATCAAATGAAGTAACAAAAATCTCGACAACAGACTACCTTCCATAATGACTAGGATACCATCCATTGGAGTAACAAAAATCTCGACAACACACTACCTTCCATAATGACAAGGCTACAATCTATTATAGTAACAAAAATATCGACAATAGACTACCTTCATAATGACAAGGGTACCATCCATTGGAATAACAAAAATCTGGACAACAGACTACGTTTCATAATGACAAGGCTACTATCCCTTAGAGTAAGAAAAATCTCGACAAGAAACTACCTTCCATAATGAAAAGGCTACCATCCATTGGAGTAACAAAGACATAGACAACACACTACCTTCCATAATGACAAGTCTACCATCCATTGGAGTAACAAAAATATTAACAATAGACTATCTTCAATAATGACAAGGGTACCATCATTGGAGTAACCCTAATATCCACAAGAGATTACCTTCCATAATGACAAGGCTACAATCCATTGGAGTCTACAAAATCTCGACAACAGACTACCTTCCATAATGACAAGGCTACCATCCATTGGAGTAACTAAAATCTTGACAACAGACTACCTTCCATAATGACAAGGCTACCATCCATTGAAGTAACAAAGATATCGACAACAGACTACCTTCCATAATGACAAGGCTACCATCCCTTAGAGAAACATAAATCTCTACAATAGACAACCTTCCATAACAACTAGGCTACCATCCATTGGAGTAACAAAGATATCGACAACAAACTACCTTCTATAACGACAAGGCTACAATCCCTTAGAGTAACAAAAATCACGACAAAAGACTACCTTCCATAATGAAAAGGTTACCATCCCTTAGAGTAATAAAAATCAAGACAACACACTACCTTCCATAATGACAAGTCTACCATCCATTGGAGTAACAAAAATCACGACAACAGACTACCTTCCATAATGACAAGTCTACCATCCAATGGAGTAACAAAAATCTCGACAGGAGACTACCTTCCATAATAACTAGGATACCATCCATTGGAGTAACAAAAATCATGACAACAGATAACCTTCCATAATGACAAGGCTACCATCCATTGTAGTAACAAAAATCTCGACAACAGACTACCTTTCATAATGAAAAGGCTACCATCCATTGGAATAACAAAAATCTCGACAACAAACTACCTTCCATAAGGACAACGCTACCATCCATTAGAATTACAAAAATATCGACAACACACTACCTTCCATAATGACAAGGCATCCATCCCTTAGACTAACAAAAATCTCTACAATAGACTACCTTCCATAATGACTAGGCTACCATCCATTGGAGTAACAAAGATATTGAAAACAGACTACCTTCCATAAGGACAAGGCTACAATCAATTGTAGTAACAAAAATCTCGACAAAAGACTACCTTCCATAATGACACGGCTACCATCCATTGTAGTAACAAAAATCTCGACAATAGACTACCTTCCATGGTGACAAGGCTACCATCCATTGGAGTAACAAAAATCTTGACAACAGACTACCTTCCATAATGACAAGGCTACCATCCATTGGAATAACAAAAATATCGACAACATACTACCTTCCATAATGACTAGGCTACCATCCATTGGAGTAACAAAAATATCGATAATAGACTACCTTCCATAATGACAAGGCTACCATCCATTGGAGTAAGAAAAATCTCGACAACAAACTACCTTCCATAATGTCAAGGCTACCATCCATTGGAATAACAAAAATATCGATAACACACTACCTTCCGTAATGACTAGGCTACCATCCATTGGAGTAATAAAGATATCGACAATAGACTACCTTCCATAACGACAAGGCTACAATCCATTGTAGTATAAAAAATCTCGACAACAAACTACCTTCCATAATGACAAGACTACCATCCATTGTAGTAATAAAAATCTCTACAATAGACTACCTTCCATAATGACAAGGCTACCATCCATTGGAGTAACCAAAATCTCGACAACAGACTACCTTCCATAATGTCAAGGTTACCATCCATTGGAATAACAAAATATCGAAAACGCACTACCTTCCATAATGACAAGGCTACCATCCCTTAGAGAAACAAAAATCTTGACAACAGACTACCTTCCATAATGACTACGCTACCATCCATTGGAGTAACAAAGATATCGACAATAGACTACCTTCCATAATGACAAGGCTACAATCCCTTAAAGTAACAAAAATCATGATAAAAGACTACCTTCCATAATGAAAAGGCTAAAATCCATTAGAGTAACAAAGATATCGACAACATACTACCTTCCATAATGATAAGGCTACCATCCCTTAGATTAATAAAAATCACGACAACACACTACCTTTTATAATGACAAGTCTACCATCCATTGGAGTAACAAAAATATTAACAATAGACTATCTTCAATAATGACAAGGGTACCATCATTGGAGTAACCCAAATATCCACAAGAGACTACCTTCCATAATGACAAGGCTACAATTCATTGGAGTCTACAAAATCTCGACAACAGACTACCTTCCATAATGACAAGGCTACCATCCATTGGAGTAACTAAAATCTTGACAACAGACTACCTTCCATAATGACAAGGCTACCATCCATTGAAGTAACAAAGATATCGACAACAGACTACCTTCCATAATGACAAGGCTACCATCCCTTAGAGAAACATAAATCTCTACAATAGATAACCTTCCATAACAACTAGGCTACCATCCATTGGAGTAACAAAGATATCGACAACAAACTACCTTCCATAACGACAAGGCTACAATCCCTTAGAGTAACAAAAATCACGACAAAAGACTACCTTCCATAATGAAAAGGTTACCATCCATTAGAGTAATAAAAATTAAGACAACACACTACCTTCCATAATGACAAGTCTACCATCCATTGGAGTAACAAAAATCACGACAACAGACTACCTTCCATAATGACAAGTCTACCATCCAATGGAGTAACAAAAATCTCGACAAGAGACTACCTTCCATAATAACTAGGATACCATCCATTGGAGTAACAAAAATCATGACAACAGACAACCTTCCATAATGACAAGGCTACCATCCATTGTAGTAACAAAAATCTCGACAATAGACTACCTTCCATAATGACAAGGCTACCATCCATTGGAGTAACAAAAATCTCGACAACAGACTACCTTCCATAATGACAAGGCTACCATCCATTAGAATTACAAAAATATCGACAACACACTACCTTCCATAATGACAAGGCATCCATCCCTTAGACTAACAAAAATCTCTACAATAGACTACCTTCCATAATGACTAGGCTACCATCCATTGGAGTAACAAAGATATTGAAAACAGACTACCTTCCATAACGACAAGGCTACAATCAATTGTAGTAACAAAAATCTCGACAAAAGACTACCTTCCATAATGACACGGCTACCATCCATTGTAGTAACAAAAATCTCGACAATAGACTACCTTCCATGGTGACAAGGCTACCATCCATTGGAGTAACAAAAATCTTGACAACAGACTACCTTCCATAATGACAAGGCTACCATCCATTGGAATAACAAAAATATCGACAACATACTACCTTCCATAATGACTAGGCTACCATCCATTGGAGTAACAAAGATATTGAAAACAGACTACCTTCCATAACGACAAGGCTACAATCAATTGTAGTAACAAAAATCTCGACAAAAGACTACCTTCCATAATGACACGGCTACCATCCATTGTAGTAACAAAAATCTCGACAATAGACTACCTTCCATAATGACAAGGCTACCATCCATTGGAGTAAGAAAAATCTCGACAACAAACTACCTTCCATAATGTCAAGGCTACCGTCCATTGGAATAACAAAAATATCGACAACACACTACCTTCCGTAATGACAAGGCTACCAACCAATGGAGTAACAAAAATCTCGACAACAAACTACCTTCCAAAATGACTAGGATACCATCCATTAGAGTAACAAAGATATCGATTACAGACTACCTTCCATAACGACAAGGCTACAATGCGTTAGAGTAACAAAAATCATGACAAAAGACTACCTTCCATAATGAAAAGGCTACCATCCATTGGACTAACAAAGATATAGATAACACACTACCTTCCATAATGACAAGTCTACCATCCCTTAGAGTAATAAAAATCACGACAACACACTACCTTCCATAATGACAAGTCTACCATCCATTGGAGTAACAAAAATCTCAACAATAGACTACCTTCCATAATGATAAGGCTACCATCCATTGGAGTAACAAAAATCAAGACAAAAGATTACCTTCCATAATGACTAGGCTACCATCCCTTGGAATAACAAAAATATCGACAACACACTACCTTCCATAATGACTAGGCTACCATCCATTGGAGTAACAAAGATATCGACAACATACTACCTTCCATAATGACAAGGCTACAATCCCTTAGAGTAACAAAAATCATGACAAAAGACTACCTTCCATAATGCTAAGCCTACCATCCCTTAGAGTAATAAAAATCATGACAACACACTACCTTTCACAATGACAAGTCTACCATCCATTGGAGTAACAAAAATATCAACAATAGACTATCTTCCATAATGACAAGGGTACCATCATTGGAGTAACCCAAATATCCACAAGAGACTACCTTCCATAATGACAAGGCTACAATCCATTGGAGTCTACAAAATCTCGACAACAGACTACCTTCCATAATGACAAGGCTACCATCCATTGGAGTAACTAAAATCTCGACAACAGACTACCTTCCATAATGACAAGGCTACCATCCATTGGAGTAACAAAGATATCGATAACACACTACCTTCCATAATGACAAGGGTACCATCATTGGAGTAACCCAAATATCCACAAGAGACTACCTTCCATAATGACAAGGCTACAATCCACTAGAGACTAGAAAATATCGACAACAGACTACCTTCTATAATGACAAGGCTACCATCCATTAGAGTAACTAAAATCTCGACAACAGACTACCTTCCATAATGAAAAGGCTACCATCCATTGGAGTAATAAAGATATCAACAACAAACTACCTTCCATAACAACAAGGCTACAATCCCTTAGAGTAACAAAAATCACGACAAAAGACTACCTTCCATAATGAAAAGGCTACCATCCATTGGAGTAAAAAAGATATCAACAACACACTACCTTCCATAATGACAAGGCTACCATCCCTTAGAGTAAAAAAATCACGACAACACACTACCTTCCATAATGACAAGTCTACCATCCATTGGAGTAACAAAATCTCAACAATAAAATACCTTCCTTAATGACAAGGCTACCTTCCTTAGGACTAACAAAAATCACGAAAACAGACTACCATCCATAATGACTAGGCTACCATCCATTGGAATTACAAAAATATCGACAACACAGTACCTTCCATAATGACAAGGCTACCATCCAATGGAGTAACAAAAATCTCGACAAGAGACTACTTTCCATAATGACTAGAATACCATCCATTATAGTAACAAAGATATCGACAACAGACTACCTTCCATAATGACAAGGCTACAATCAATTGTAGTAACAAAAATCGCGACAACAAACTACCTTCCATAATTACAAGGCTACCATCCATTGTAGTAACAAAAATCTAGACAATAGACTACTTTCCATAATGACAAGGCTACCATCCATTGGAGTAACAAAAAACTCGACAACAAACTACCTTCCATAATGACAAGGCTACCATCCATTGGAATAACAAGAATATCGACAACACACTACCTTCCATAATGACAAGGCTACCATCCCTTAGACTAACAAAAATCTCGACAACATACTACCTTCCATAATGACTAGGCTACCATCCATTAGAGTAACAAAGATATCGACAACAGACTACCTTCCATAATGACAAGGCTATAATCAATTGTAGTAACAAAAATCTCGACAAAAGACTACCTTCTATAATGACACGGATACCATCCATTGTAGTAACAAAAATCTCAACAATAGACTACCTTCCAAAATGACAAGGCTACCATCCATTGGAATAACAAAAATATCGACAACACACTACCTTCCATAATGACAAGGCTACCAACCAATGGAGTAACAAAAGTGTCGACAACAAACTACCTTCCAAAATGACTAGGATACAATCCATTAGAGTAACAAAGATATCGATAACAGACTACCTTCCATAACGACAAGGTTACAATGCCTTAGAGTAACAAAAATCATGACAAAAGACTACCTTCCATAATGAAAAGGCTACCATCCATTGGACTAACAAAGATATAGACAACACACTACCTTCCATAATGACAAGTCTACCATCCCTTAGAGTAATAAAAATCAGGACAACACACTACCTTCCACAAAGACAAGTCTACCATCCATTGGAGTAACAAAAATCTCAACAATAGACTACCTTCCAAAATGACAAGGATACCATCCATTGGAGTAACAAAAATCAAGACAAAAGATTACCTTCCATAATGACTAGGCTACAATCCATTGGAATAACAAAAATATCGACAACACACTACCTTCCATAATGACTAGGCTACCATCCATTGGAGTAACAAAGATATCGACAACATACTACCTTCCATAATGACAAGGCTACAATCCCTTAGAGTAACAAAAATCATGACAAAAGACTACCTTCCATAATGACAAGGCTACCATCCCTTAGAGTAACAAAAATCACGACAACACACTACCTTCCATAATTACAAGTCTACCATCCATTGGAGTAACAAAAATCTCAACAATAGACTATCTTCCATAATGACAAGGGTACCATCATTGGAGTTACCCAAATATCCAAAAGAGACTACCTTCCATAATGACAAGGCTACAATCCATTGGACTCTACAAAATCTCGACAACAGACTACCTTCCATAATGACAAGGCTACCGTCCATTGGAGTAACTAAAATCTCGACAATAGAGTACCTTCCATAATGACTAGGATACCATCCATTGGAGTAACAAAAATCTCGACTATAGACTACCTTCCATAATGACTTGGGTACCATCCATTGGAGTAACAAAAATGTCGACAAAAAACTACCTTCCATAATCACAAGGCTACCATCCATTGGAATAAAAAAAATATCGACAACACACTACATTCCATAATGAAAAGGCTACCATCCAATGGAGTAACAAAAATATCGACAACAAAATACCTTCCAAAATGACTAGGATTCCATCCATTGGAGCAACAAAGATATCGACAACAGACTACCTTTCATAACGACAAGGCTACAATTCCTTAGACTAACAAAAATCACGACAATAGACTACCTTCCATAATGAAAAGGCTACCATCCATTGGAGTAACAAAGATATAAACAACATACTACCTTCCATAATGACAAGGCTACCATCCCTTAGAGTAATAAAAATCACGAAAACACACTACCTTCCATAATGACAAGTCTACCTTCCATTGGAGTAACAAAAATCTCAACAATAGACTACCTTCCATAATGACAAGGCTACCATCCATTGGAGTAAAAAAATACAGACAAAATACTACCTTCCATAATGACTAGGCTACCATCCATTGGAATTTGAAAAATATCGACAACACACTACCTTCCATAGTGACAAGGCTACCATCCAATGGAGTAACAAAAATCTCGACAATAGACTACCTTCCATAATGACTAGAATACCATCCATTGGAGTAACAAAAATCTTGACAACACACTACCTTCCATAATGACAAGGCTACAATCTATTATAGTAACAAAAATATCGACAATAGACTACCTTCATTATGACAAGGCTGTCATCCATTGGAATAACAAAAATCTCGACAACAGACGACGTTCCATAATGACAAGGCTACCATCCCTTAGAGTAAGAAAAATCTCGACAACAAACTACCTTCTATAATGAAAAGGCTACCATCCATTGGAGTAACAAAGATATCCACAACATACTACCTTCCATAATGACAAAGCTACCATCCCTTAGAGTAACAAAAATAACGACAACACAGTACCTTCCATAATTAAAAGTCTACCATCCATTGGAGTAACAAAAATCTCAACAATAGACTATCTTCCATAATGACAAGGGTACCATCATTGGAGTAACCCAAATATCCTCAAGAGACTACCTTCCATAACGACAAGGCTACAATCCATTGGATTCTACAAAATCTCGACAACAGACTACCTTCCATAATGACAAGGCTACCATCCATTGGAGTAACTAAAATCTCGACAACAGACTACCTTCCATAATGACTAGGATACCATCCATTGGAGTAACAAAGTTATCGATAACAGACTACCTTCCATAATGATACGGCTACCATCCATTAAAGTAACAAAAATCTCGACAATAGACTACCTTCAATAATGAGAAGGCTACCATCCATTGGAGTTACAAAGATATCGACAACATACTACCTTCCATAATGACAAGGCTACCATCCATTGGAGTAATAAAAATCATGACAACAGATTACCTTCCATAATGACTAGGCTACCATCCATTGGAATAACAAAGATATCTACAATATACTACCTTCCATAATGACAAGGCTACCATCCATTGGAGTAACAAAAATCATGACAAGAGACTACCTTCCATAATGACAAGGCTACCATCCATTGGAATAACAAAAATCTCAACAATAGAATACCTTCCATAATGACAAGGCTACCAACCATTGGAGTAACAAAATTCACGACAACAAACTACCTTCCATAATGACTATGTTACCATCCATTGGAATAAAAAAAATATCGACAACAAAGTACCTTCCATAATGACAAGGCTACCATCCAATGGAGTAACAAAAATCTCGACAAGAGACTAACTTCCATAATGACTAGGATACCATCCATTGGAGTAACAAAGATATCGACAACAAACTACCTTCCATAACGACAAGGCTACAATCCGTTGTAGTAGTAAAAATATGGACAACACACTACCTTCCATAATGACAAGGCTACCATCCCTTATAGAAACAAAAATCTCGACAACTGACAACCTTCCATAATGACTAGGCTAGCATCCATTGGAGTAACAAAGATATCGACAACAAACTACCTTCCATAACGACAAGGCTACAATCCCTTAGAGTAACAAAAATCACGACAAAAGATTACCTTCCATAATGAAAAGGCTACCATCCATTGGAGTAACAAAGATATCGACAACATACTACCTTCCATAATGACAAGGCTACCATCCCTTAGAGTAATAAAAATCACGACAACACACTACCTTACATAATGACAAGTCTACCATCCATTGGAGTAACAAAAATCTCAATAATAGAATACCTTCCATAATGACAAGGATACCATCCATTGGAGTAACAAAAATCACGACAACAAACTACCTTCCATATTGACAAGGCTACCATCCATTGGAGTAACAAAAATCTCGACAACACACTACCTTCCATAATGACAAGGCTACCATCCCTTAGACTAACAAAAATCTCGACAAGAGACTACCTTCCATAATGACAAGGCTAGCATCCATTGGAATAACAAAAATATCGTACACAAACTACCTTCCATAATGACTAGGCTACCATCCATTGGAGTAACAAAGTTATCGACAACAGACTACCTTCCATAACGACAAGGCTACAATCCATTGTAGTAACAAAAATCTCGACAACAGACTACCTTCCATAATGGCAAGTCTACCATCCATTGTAGTGACAAAAATCTCGACAATATACTACCTTCTTTAATGAAAAAGCTACTATCCATTGGAGGAAAAAAAATCACGCCAACAGACTACCTTCCATAATGACACGGCTATAATCTATTATAGTAACAAAACTCTCGACAATAGACTACCTTTCATAATGAAAAGGCTACAATCCATTGGAATAACAAAAATCTACACAACAGACTACCTTCCATAATGACAAGACTACCATCGATTGTAGTAACAAAAATCTCGACAATAGAGTACCTTCCAAAATGACAAGGCTACCATCCATTAGAGTAACAAATATCTCGACAACAAACTACCTTCCATAATGACAAGGCTACCATCCATTAGATTATCAAAAATATCGACAACACACTACCTTCCATAATGACAAGGCTACCATCCAATGGAGTAACAAAAATCTCGACAACAGACTACCTTCCAAAATGACTAGGATACCATCCATTAGAGTAACAAAGATATCGACAACAGACTACCTTCCATAACGACAAGGCTACAATCCCTTAGAGTAACAAAAATCATGACAAAATACTACCTTCCATAATGAAAAGGCTACCATCCATTGTAGTAACAAAGATATCAACAACATACTACCTTCCATAATGACAAGGCTACCATCCCTTAGAGTAATAAAAATCACGACAACACACTACCTTCCATAATGACAAGTCTACCATCCATTGGAGTAACAAAAATCTCAACAATAGACTACCTTCCATAATGACAAGGCTACCATCCATTGGAGTAACAAAAATCATGACAAAAGACTACCTTCCATAATGACTAGGCTACCATCCATTCGAATAACAAAAATATCGACAACACACTACCTTCCATAATGACAAGGCTACCATCAAATGAAGTAACAAAAATCTCGACAACAGACTACCTTCCATAATGACTAGGATACCATCCATTGGAGTAACAAAAATCTCGACAACACACTACCTTCCATAATGACAAGGCTACAATCTATTATAGTAACAAAAATATCGACAATAGACTACCTTCATAATGACAAGGGTACCATCCATTGGAATAACAAAAATCTCGACAACAGACTACGTTCCATAATGACAAGGCTACTATCCCTTAGAGTAAGAAAAATCTCGACAAGAAACTACCTTCCATAATGAAAAGGCTATCATCCATTGGAGTAACAAAGACATAGACAACATACTACCTTCCATAATGACAAGGCTACCATCCCTTAGAGTAACAAAAATCACGACAATAGACTAACTTCCATAATGACAAGGGTACCATCATTGGAGTAACCCTAATATCCACAAGAGACTACCTTCCATAATGACAAGGCTACCATCCATTGGAGTAACTAAAATCTCGACAACAGACTACCTTCCATAATGACTAGGCTACCATCCATTGGAGTAACAAAGATATCGACAATAGACTACCTTCCATAACGACAAGGCTACAATCCATTGTAGTAACAAAAATATCGACAACAGACTACCTTCCATAATGACAAGACTACCATCCATTATAGTAACAAAAATATCGACAATAGACTACCTTCCATAATGACAAGGCTACCATCCATTGGAGTAACAAAAATCACGACAATAGACTACCTTCCATAATGACTAGGCTACCATCCATTGGAATAACAAAAATATCGTACACAAACTACCTTCCATAATGACTAGGCTACCATCCATTGGAGTAACAAAGATATCGACAACAGACTACCTTCCATAACGACAAGACTACAAGCCATTGTAGTAACAAAAATCTCGACAACAAACTACCTTCCATAATGACAAGGCTACCATCCATTGTAGTGACAAAAATCTCGACAATATACTACCTTCTCTATTGAAAAGGCTACTATCCATTGGAGTAAAAAAAATCACGACAACAGACTACCTTCCATAATGACACGGCTATAATCTATTATAGTAACAAAACTCTCGACAATAGACTACCTTTCATAATGAAAAGGCTACCATCCATTGGAATAACAAAAATATCGACAACAAACTACCTTCCATAAGGACAACGCTACCATCCCTTAGAGTAAAAAAAATCTCGACAACAGACTACCTTCCATAATGACAAGGTTACCATCCATTGGAGTAACAAAGATATATACAACATACTACCTTCCATAATGACAAGGCTACCATCCATTGGAGTAACAAAAATCACGAAAATAGACTACCTTCCATAATGACTAGGCTACCATCCATTGGAATAACAAAAATACTGACAACAGACTACCTCCATAAGGACAAGGCTAAAATCCAATGTAGTAACAAAAATCTCGACAACAGACTACCTTCAATAATTAGAAGGCTACCATCCATTGTAGTAACATTGATATATATAACATACTACCTTCCATAATGACAAGGCTACCATCCATTGGAGTAACAAAAATCACCACAACTGACTACCTTCTATAAGGACACGGCTACAATCCATTGTAGTACAAAAAATCTAGACAACAGACTACCTTCCATAATGACAAGACTACCATCCATTGTAGTAACAAAAATCTCGACAATAGACTACATTCCATAATGATAAGGCTACCATCCATTGGAGTAACAAATATCTCGACGACAAACTACCTTCCATAATGACAAGGCTACCATCCATTAGAATAACAAAAATATCGACAACACACTACCTTCCATAATGACAAGGCTACCATCCAATGGAGTAACAAAAATCTCGACAACAGACTACCTTCCAAAATGACTAGGATACCATCCATTAGAGTAACAAAGATATCGACAACAGACTACCTTCCATAACGACAAGGCTACAATCCCTTAGAGTAACAAAAATCATGACAAAAGACTACCTTCCATAATGTAAAGGCTACCATCCATTGTAGTAACAAAGATATCGACAACATACTACCTTCCATAATGACAAGGCTACCATCCCTTAGAGTAATAAAAATCACGACAACACACTACCTTCCATAATGACAAGTCTACCATCCATTGGAGTAACAAAAATCTCAATAATAGACTACCTTCCCTAATGACAAGGCTACCATCCATTGGAGTAACAAAAATCAAGACAAAAGACTACCTTCCATAATGACTAGGCTACCATCCATTCGAATAACAAAAATATCAACAACACACTACCTTCCATAATGACAAGGCTACCATCCAATGAAGTAACAAAAATCTCGACAACAGACTACCTTCTGACTAGGATACCATCGATTTGAGTAACAAAAATCTCGACAACACACTACCTTCCATAATGACAAGGCTACAATCTATTATAGTAACAAAAATATCGACAATAGACTACCTTCATAATGACAAGGCTAGCATCCATTGGAATAACAAAAATCTCGACAAAAGACTACGTTCCATAATGACAAGGCTACCATCCCTTAGAGTAAGAAAAATCTCGACAACAAACTACCTTCCATAATGACAAGGCTACCATCCATTGGAGTAACTAAAATATCGACAACAGACTACCTTCCATAATGACTAGGCTACCATCCATTGGAGTAACAAAGATATCGACAATAGACTACCTTCCATAACGACAAGGCTACAATCCATTGTAGTAACAAAAATCACGACAACAGATTACCTTCCATAATGACAAGGCTACCATCCATTGTAATAACAAAAATCATGAAAACAGAGAACCTTCCATAATGACTCAGCTACCATCCATTGGAATAACAAAAATATCGACAACACACTACCTTCCATAATAACAAGGCTACCATCCAATGGAGTAACAAAAATCTCGACAATAGACTACCTTCCATATTGACTAAGCTACCATCCCTTGGAGTAACAAAGATATCAACAACTGACTACCTCCATAACGACAAGGATACAATCCATTGTATTAACAAAAATCTCAAAAATAGACTACCTTCCATAATGAGAAGGCTACCATCCATTGTAGTAACAAAGATATCTACAACATACTACCTTCCATAATAACAAGGCTACCATCCATTGGAGTAACAAAAATCACGATAACAAACTACCTTCCATAATGACTAGGTTACCATCCATTATAATAACAAAGATATCTACAACATACTACCTTCCATAATGACAAGGCTACCATCCATTGGAGTATCAAAAATCACGACAACAGACTACCTTCCATAATGACTAGGCTACCATCCATTGGAATAACAAAAATATCGACAACACACTACCTTCCATAATGACAAGGCTACCATCCAAGGGAGTAACAAAAATCTCCACAGCAGACTACCTTCCATAATGAGTAGGCTACCATCCATTGGAGTAACAAAGATATCGATAATAGACTACCTCCATAACCACAAGGCTACAATCTATTGTAGTAACAAAAATCTTGACAACAGATTTCCTTCCATAATGACAAGGCTACCATCCATTGTAGTAACAAAAATATCGACAATAGACTACCTTCCATAATGACAAGGCTACCATCCATTGGAGTAACAAAAATCTCGACAACAATCTACCTTCCATAATGACAAGGCTACCATCCATTGGAATAACAAAAATCTCGACAACAGACTACGTTCCATAATGACAAGGCTACCATCCCTTCGAGTTACAAAGATATCGACAACAGACTACCTTCCATAACGACAAGGCTACAATCCATTATAGTACAAAAATCTCGACAACAGACTACCTTCCATAACGACAAGGCTACAATCCATTATAGTACAAAAATCTCGACAACATATTACTTTCCATAATGACAAGGCTACCATCCATTGGAGTAACAAAAATCTCAACAATAGACTACCTTCCATAATGACAAGGCTACCATCCATTGGAGTAACAAAAATCACCACAACTGACTACCTTCCATAACGACACGGCTACAATCCATTGTAGTACAAAAAATCTAGACAACAGACTACCTTCCATAATGACAAGACTACCATCCATTGTAGTAACAAAAATCTCGACAATAGACTACATTCCATAATGATAAGGCTACCATCCATTGGAGTAACAAATATCTCGACGACAAACTACCTTCCATAATGACAAGGCTACCATCCATTAGAATTACAAAAATATCGACAACACACTACCTTCCATAATGACAAGGCTACCATCCAATGGAGTAACAAAAATCTCGACAACAGACTACCTTCCAAAATGACTAGGATACCTTCTATTAGAGTAACAAAGATATCGACAACATACTACCTTCCATAACGATAAGGCTACAATCCCTTAGAGAAACAAAAATCATGACAAAAGACTACCTTCCATAATGAAAAGGCTACCATCCATTGTAGTAACAAAGATATCGACAACATACTACCTTCCATAACGACAAGGCTACCATCCCTTAGAGTAATAAAAATCACGACAACACACTACCTTCCATAGTGACAAGTCTACCATCCATTGGAGTAACAAAAATCTCAACAATAGACTACCTTCCCTAATGACAAGGCTACCATTCATTGGTGTAACAAAAATCCAGACAAAAGACTACCTTCCATAATGACTAGGCTACCATCCATTCGAATAACAAAAATAACGACAACACACTACCTTCCATAATGACAAGGCTACCATCCAATAAAGTAACAAAAATCTCGACAACAGACTACCTTCCATAATGACTAGGATACCATCCATTGGAGTAACAAAAATCTCGACAACACACTACCTTCCATAATGACAAGGCTACAATCTATTATAGTAACAAAAATATCGAAAATAGACTACCTTCCATATGGACAAGGCTACAATCCATTGTAGTAACAAAAATCACGACAACAGATTACCTTCCATAATGACAAGGCTACCATCCATTGTAATAACAAAAATCATGAAAACAGAGAACCTTCCATAATGACTCGGCTACCATCCATTGGAATAACAAAAATATCGACAAGACACTACCTTCCATAATAACAAGGCTACCATCCAATGGAGTAACAAAAATCTCGACAATAGACTACCTTCCATAATGACTAAGCTACCATCCATTGGAGTAACAAAGATATCGACAACTGACTACCTCCATAACGACAAGGATACAATCCATTGTATTAACAAAAATCTCGACAACAGACTACCTTCCATAATGAGAAGGCTACCATCCATTGTAGTAACAAAGATATCTACAACGTACTACTTTCCATAATAACAAGGCTTCCATCCATTGGAGTAACAAAAATCACGACAACAAACTACCTTCCATAATGACTAGGCTACCATCCATTATAATAACAAAGATATCTACAACATACTACCTTCCATAATGACAAGGCTACCATCCATTAGAGTATCAAAAATCACGACAACAGACTACCTTCCATAATGACTAGGCTACCATCCATTGGAATAACAAAAATATCGACAACACACTACCTTCCATAATGACAAGGCTACCATCCCTTAGAGAAACAAAAATCTTGACAATAGACTACCTTCCATAATGACTAGGATACCATCCATTGGAGTAACAAAGATATCGACAACATACTACCTTCCATAATGACAAGGCTACAATCCCTTAGAGTAACAAAAATCACGACAAAAGACTACCTTCCATAATGAAAAGGCTACCATCCATTGGAGTAACTAAAATATCGACAACAGACTACCTTCCATAATGACTAGGCTACCATCAATTGGAGTAACAAAGATATCGACAATAGACTACCTTCCATATGGACAAGGCTACAATCCATTGTAGTAACAAAAATCACGACAACAGATTACCTTCCATAATGACAAGGCTACCATCCATTGTAATAACAAAAATCATGAAAACAGAGAACCTTCCATAATGACTCGGCTACCATCCATTGGAATAACAAAAATATCGACAAGACACTACCTTCCATAATAACAAGGCTACCATCCAATGGAGTAACAAAAATCTCGACAATAGACTACCTTCCATAATGACTAAGCTACCATCCATTGGAGTAACAAAGATATCGACAACTGACTACCTCCATAACGACAAGGATACAATCCATTGTATTAACAAAAATCTCGACAACAGACTACCTTCCATAATGAGAAGGCTACCATCCATTGTAGTAACAAAGATATCTACAACGTACTACCTTCCATAATAACAAGGCTTCCATCCATTGGAGTAACAAAAATCACGACAACAAACTACCTTCCATAATGACTAGGCTACCATCCATTATAATAACAAAGATATCTACAACATACTACCTTCCATAATGACAAGGCTACCATCCATTAGAGTATCAAAAATCACGACAACAGACTACCTTCCATAATGACTAGGCTACCATCCATTGGAATAACAAAAATCTCGACAACAGACTACGTTCCATAATGACAAGGCTACCATCCCTTCGAGTTACAAAGATATCGACAACAGACTACCTTCCATAACGACAAGGCTACAATCCATTATAGTACAAAAATCTCGACAACAGACTACCTTCCATAACGACAAGGCTACAATCCATTATAGTACAAAAATCTCGACAACATATTACTTTCCATAATGACAAGGCTACCATCCATTGGAGTAACAAAAATCTCAACAATAGACTACCTTCCATAATGACAAGGCTACCATCCATTGGAGTAACAAAAATCACCACAACTGACTACCTTCCATAACGACACGGCTACAATCCATTGTAGTACAAAAAATCTAGACAACAGACTACCTTCCATAATGACAAGACTACCATCCATTGTAGTAACAAAAATCTCGACAATAGACTACATTCCATAATGATAAGGCTACCATCCATTGGAGTAACAAATATCTCGACGACAAACTACCTTCCATAATGACAAGGCTACCATCCATTAGAATTACAAAAATATCGACAACACACTACCTTCCATAATGACAAGGCTACCATCCAATGGAGTAACAAAAATCTCGACAACAGACTACCTTCCAAAATGACTAGGATACCTTCTATTAGAGTAACAAAGATATCGACAACATACTACCTTCCATAACGATAAGGCTACAATCCCTTAGAGAAACAAAAATCATGACAAAAGACTACCTTCCATAATGAAAAGGCTACCATCCATTGTAGTAACAAAGATATCGACAACATACTACCTTCCATAACGACAAGGCTACCATCCCTTAGAGTAATAAAAATCACGACAACACACTACCTTCCATAGTGACAAGTCTACCATCCATTGGAGTAACAAAAATCTCAACAATAGACTACCTTCCCTAATGACAAGGCTACCATTCATTGGTGTAACAAAAATCCAGACAAAAGACTACCTTCCATAATGACTAGGCTACCATCCATTCGAATAACAAAAATAACGACAACACACTACCTTCCATAATGACAAGGCTACCATCCAATAAAGTAACAAAAATCTCGACAACAGACTACCTTCCATAATGACTAGGATACCATCCATTGGAGTAACAAAAATCTCGACAACACACTACCTTCCATAATGACAAGGCTACAATCTATTATAGTAACAAAAATATCGAAAATAGACTACCTTCCATATGGACAAGGCTACAATCCATTGTAGTAACAAAAATCACGACAACAGATTACCTTCCATAATGACAAGGCTACCATCCATTGTAATAACAAAAATCATGAAAACAGAGAACCTTCCATAATGACTCGGCTACCATCCATTGGAATAACAAAAATATCGACAAGACACTACCTTCCATAATAACAAGGCTACCATCCAATGGAGTAACAAAAATCTCGACAATAGACTACCTTCCATAATGACTAAGCTACCATCCATTGGAGTAACAAAGATATCGACAACTGACTACCTCCATAACGACAAGGATACAATCCATTGTATTAACAAAAATCTCGACAACAGACTACCTTCCATAATGAGAAGGCTACCATCCATTGTAGTAACAAAGATATCTACAACGTACTACTTTCCATAATAACAAGGCTTCCATCCATTGGAGTAACAAAAATCACGACAACAAACTACCTTCCATAATGACTAGGCTACCATCCATTATAATAACAAAGATATCTACAACATACTACCTTCCATAATGACAAGGCTACCATCCATTAGAGTATCAAAAATCACGACAACAGACTACCTTCCATAATGACTAGGCTACCATCCATTGGAATAACAAAAATATCGACAACACACTACCTTCCATAATGACAAGGCTACCATCCCTTAGAGAAACAAAAATCTTGACAATAGACTACCTTCCATAATGACTAGGATACCATCCATTGGAGTAACAAAGATATCGACAACATACTACCTTCCATAATGACAAGGCTACAATCCCTTAGAGTAACAAAAATCACGACAAAAGACTACCTTCCATAATGAAAAGGCTACCATCCATTGGAGTAACTAAAATATCGACAACAGACTACCTTCCATAATGACTAGGCTACCATCAATTGGAGTAACAAAGATATCGACAATAGACTACCTTCCATATGGACAAGGCTACAATCCATTGTAGTAACAAAAATCACGACAACAGATTACCTTCCATAATGACAAGGCTACCATCCATTGTAATAACAAAAATCATGAAAACAGAGAACCTTCCATAATGACTCGGCTACCATCCATTGGAATAACAAAAATATCGACAAGACACTACCTTCCATAATAACAAGGCTACCATCCAATGGAGTAACAAAAATCTCGACAATAGACTACCTTCCATAATGACTAAGCTACCATCCATTGGAGTAACAAAGATATCGACAACTGACTACCTCCATAACGACAAGGATACAATCCATTGTATTAACAAAAATCTCGACAACAGACTACCTTCCATAATGAGAAGGCTACCATCCATTGTAGTAACAAAGATATCTACAACGTACTACCTTCCATAATAACAAGGCTTCCATCCATTGGAGTAACAAAAATCACGACAACAAACTACCTTCCATAATGACTAGGCTACCATCCATTATAATAACAAAGATATCTACAACATACTACCTTCCATAATGACAAGGCTACCATCCATTAGAGTATCAAAAATCACGACAACAGACTACCTTCCATAATGACTAGGCTACCATCCATTGGAATAACAAAAATATCGACAACACACTACCTTCCATAATGACAAGGCTACCATCCCTTAGAGAAACAAAAATCTTGACAATAGACTACCTTCCATAATGACTAGGATACCATCCATTGGAGTAACAAAGATATCGACAACATACTACCTTCCATAATGACAAGGCTACAATCCCTTAGAGTAACAAAAATCACGACAAAAGACTACCTTCCATAATGAAAAGGCTACCATCCATTGGAGTAACAAAGATATCAAAAACAGACTACCTTCCATAATGACAAGGCTACTATACCTTAGAGTAATAAAAATCACGACAACATACTACCTTCCATAATGACAAGTCTACCATCCATTGGAGTAACAAAAATCTCAACAATAGACTACCTTCCATAATGACTAGGCTACCATCCGTTGGAGTAAAAAAAATCACGACAACAGACTAGCTTCCATAATGACTAGGCTACCATCCATTGGAGTAACAAAAATCTCAACAACACACTACCTTCCTTAATTACAAGGCTACAATCTATTATAGTAACAAAAATATTGACAATAGACTACCTTTCATAATGACAAGGCTACCATCCATTGGAATAACAAAAATCTCGACATCAGACTATGTTCCATAATGACAAGGCTACCATCCCTTAGAGTAACAAAAATCTTGACCACAAACTACCTTCCATAATGAAAAGGCTACCATCCATTGGAGTCACAAAGATATCGACAACATACTACCTTCCATAATGACAAGGCTACAATACATTGTAGTAAAAAAAATCTCGACAACAAACTACCTTCCATAATGACAAGACTACCATCCATTATAGTAATAAAAATCTCGACAACAGACTACCTTCCATAATGGCAAGGCTACCATCCATTGGAATAACAAAATATCGAAAACACACTACCTTCCGTAATGACAAGGCTACCATCCCTTGGAGAAACAAAAATCTCGACAACAGACTACCTTCCATAATGACTACGCTACCATCCATTGGAGTAACAAAGATATCGACAACAGACTACCTTCCATAATGACAAGGCTACAATCCCTTAGAGTAACAAAAATAGTGATAAAAGACTACCTTCCATAATGAAAAGGCTAAAATCCATTAGAGTAACAAAGATATCGACAACATACTACCTTCCATAATGATAAGGCTACCATCCCTTAGATTAATAAAAATCATGACAACACACTACCTTCCATAATGACAAGTCTACCATCCATTGGAGTAACAAAAATATTAACAATAGACTATCTTCCATAATGACAAGGGTACCATCATTGGAGTAACCCAAATATCCACAAGAGACTACCTTCCATAATGACAAGGCTACAATCCATTGGAGTCTACAAAATCTCGACAACAGACTACCTTCCATAATTACAAGGCTACCATCCATTGAAGTAACAAAGATATCGACAACAGACTACCTTCCATAACGACAAGGCTACAATCCATTGTAGTAACAAAAATATCGACAACACACTACCTTCCATAATGAAAAGGTTACCAACGCTTAGAGTAATAAAAATCAAGACAACACGCTAGCTTCCATAATGACAAGTCTACCATCCATTGGAGTAACAAAAATCATGACAACAAACTACCTTCCATAATGACAAGGCTACCATCCAATGGAGTAACAAAAATCTCGACAGGAGACTACCTTCCACAATAACTAGGATACCATCCATTGGAGTAACAAAAATCACGACAACAGACTACCGTCCATAATGACAAGGCTACCATCCATTGTAGTAACAAAAATCTCGACAATAGACTACCTTCCATAATGACAAGGCTACCATCCATTGGAGTAACAAAAATCTCGACAACAGACTACCTTCCATAATGACAAGGCTACCATCCATTAGAATTACAAAAATATCGACAACACACTACCTTCCGTAATGACAAGGCTTCCATCCCTTAGACTAACAAAAATCTCTACAATAGACTACATTCCATAATGACTAGGCTACCATCCATTGGAGTAACAAAGATATCGAAAACAGACTACCTTCCATAACGACAAGGCTACAATCAATTATAGTAAAAAAAATCTCGACAAAAGACTACCTTCCATAATGACACGGCTACCATCCATTGTAGTAACAAAAATCTCGACAATAGACTACCTTCCATTGTGACAAGGCTACCATCCATTGGAGTAACAAAAATCTTGACAACAGACTACCTTCCATAATGACAAGGCTACCATCCATTGGAATAACAAAAATATCGACAACATACTACATTCCATAATGACTAGGCTACCATCCATTGGAGTAACAAAAATATTGATAATAGACTACCTTCCATAATGACAAGGCTAACATCCATTGGAGTAAGAAAAATCTCGACAACAAACTACCTTCCATAATGTCAAGGCTACCATCCATTGGAATAACAAAAATATCGACAACACACTACCTTCCGTAATGACAAGGCTACCAACCAATGGATTAACAAAAATCTCGACAACAAACTACCTTCCATAATGACAAGGCTACAATCCCTTAAAGTAACAAAAAACATGACAAAAGACTACCTTCCATAATGCTAAGCTAACCATCCCTTAGAGTAATAAAAATCACGACAACACACTACCTTTCATAATGACAAGTCTACCATCCATTGGAGTAACAAAAATATCAACAATAGACTATCTTCCATAATGACAAGGGTACCATCATTGGAGTAACCCAAATATCCACAAGAGACTACCTTCCATAATGACAAGGCTACAATCCATTGGAGTCTACAAAATCTCGAAAACAGACTACCTTCCATAATGACAAGGCTACCATCCATTGGAGTAACTAAAATCTCGACAACAGACTACCTTCCATAATGACAAGGCTACCATCCATTGGAGTAACAAAGATATCGACAACAAACTACCTTCCATAACGACAAGGCTACAATCCATTGTAGTAACAAAAATATCGACAACACACTACCTTCCATAATGACAAGGGTACCATCATTGGAGTAACCCAAATATCCATAAGAGACTATGTTCCATAATGACAAGGCTACAATCCACTGGAGTCTAGAAAATATCGACAACAGACTACCTTCCATAATGACAAGGCTACCATCCATTAGACTAACTAAAATCTCGACAACAGACTACCTTCCATAATGAAAAGGCTACCATCCATTGGAGTAATAAAGATATCAACAACAAACTACCTTCCATAACAACAAGGCTACAATCCCTTAGAGTAACAAAAATCACGACAAAAGACTACCTTCCATAATGAAAAGGCTACCATCCATTGGAGTAACAAAGATATCGACAACACACTACCTTCCATAATGACAAGGCTACCATCCCTTAGAGTAATAAAAATCACGACAACAAACTACCTTCCATAATGATAAGTCTACCATCCATTGGAGTAACAAAAATCTCAACAATAGAATACCTTCCATAATTACAAGGCTACCATCCATTGGACTAACAAAAGTCACGACAACAGACTACCTTCCATAATGACTAGGTTACCATCCATTGGAATTACAGAAATATCGACAACACAGTACCTTCCATAATGACAAGGCTACCATCCAATGGAGTAACAAAAATATCGACAAGAGACTACCTTCCATAATGACTAGAATACCATCCATTATAGTAACAAAGATATCGACAACAAACTACCTTCTATAATGACAAGGCTACAATCAATTGTAGTAACAAAAATCGCGACAACAGACTACATTCCATAATGACAAGGCTACAATCAATTGTAGTAACAAAAATCTCGATAAAAGACTATCTTCTATAATGACAAGGCTACCATCCATTGGAGTAACAAAAATCTCGACAACAAAGTACCTTCCATAATGACAAGGCTACCATCCATTGGAATAACAAAAATATCGACAACACACTACCTTCCATAATGACAAGGCTACCATCCAATGGAGTAACAAAAATCTCGATAACAGACTACCTTCCAAAATGACTAGGATACCATCCATTAGAGTAACAAAGATATCGATAACAGACTACCTTCCATAAGGACAAGGCTACAATGCCTTAGAGTAACAAAAATCATGACAAAAGACTACCTTCCATAATGAAAAGGCTACCATCCATTGGACTAACAAAGATATAGACAACACACTACCTTCCATAATGACAAGTCTACCATCCCTTAGAGTAATAAAAATCACGACAACACACTACCTTCCATAATGACAAGTCTACCATCCATTGGAGTAACAAAAATCTCAACAATAGACTACCTTCCAAAATGACAAGGCTACCATCCATTGGAGTAACAAAAATCAAGACAAAAGATTACCTTCCATAATGACTAGGCTACAATCCATTGGAATAACAAAAATATCGACAACACACTACCTTCCATAATGACTAGGCTACCATCCATTAGAGTAACAAAGATATCGACAACATTCTACCTTCCATAATGACAAGGCTACAATCCCTTAGAGTAACAAAAATCACGACGACACACTACCTTCCATAATTACAAGTCTACCATCCATTGGAGTAACAAAAATCTCAACAATAGACTATCTTCCACAATGACAAGGGTACCATCATTGGAGTAACCCAAATATCCAAAAGAGACTACCTTCCATAATGACAAGGCTACAATCCATTGGACTCTACAAAATCTTGACATTAGACTACCTTCCATAATGACAAGGCTACCATCCATTGGAGTAACTAAAATCTCGACAACAGACTACCTTCCATAATGACTAGGATACCATCCATTGGAGTAACAAAGATATCGACAGCAGACTACCTTCCATAACGACAAGGATACAATCCATTGTAGTAACAAAAATCTCGACAACAGACTACCTTTCATAATGACAAGGCTACCATCCATTGGAGTAACAAAAATCTCGACAATAGACTACCTTCCATAATGACAAGGCTACCATCCATTGGAGTAACAAAAATCTCGACAACAGACTACCTTCCATAATGACTAGGATACCATCCATTGGAGTAACAAAAATCTCGACAAAAAACTACCTTCCGTAATCACAAGGCTACCATCCATTGGAATAACAAAAATATCGACAACACACTACATTCCATAATGACAAGGCTACCATCCAATGGAGTAACAAAAATATCGACAACAAAATACCTTCCAAAATGACTAGGATACCATCCATTGGAGCAACAAAGATATCGACAACAGACTACCTTCTATAACGATAAGGCTACAATTCCTTAGACTAACAAAAATCACAACAATAGACTACCTTCCAAAATGAAAAGGCTACCATCCATTGGAGTAACAAAGATATTAACAACATACTACCTTCCATAATGACAAGGCTACCATCCCTTAGAGTAATAAAAATCACGAAAACACACTACCTTCCATAATGACAAGTCTACCTTCCATTGGAGTAACAAAAATATCAACAATAGACTACCTTCCATAATGACAAGGCTACCATCCATTGGAGTAAAAAAAATACAGAAAAAATACTACCTTCCATAATGACTAGGCTACCATCCATTGGAATTTGAAAAATATCGACAACACACTACCTTCCATAGTGACAAGGATACCATCCAATGGAGTATCAAAAATCTCGACAATAGACTACCTTCCATAATGACTAGGATACCATCCATTGGAGTAACAAAAATCTTGACAATACACTACCTTCCATAATGACAAGGCTACAATCTATTATAGTAACAAAAATATCGACAATAGACTACCTTCATAACGACAAGGCTGTCATCCATTGGAATAACAAAAATCTTGACAACAAACGACGTTCCATAATGACAAGGCTACCATCCCTTAGAGTAAGAAAAATCTCGACAACAAACTACCTTCCATAAAGAAAAGGCTACCATCCATTGGAGTAACAAAGATATCCACAACATAATACCTTCCATAATGACAAGGCTACCATCCCTTAGAGTAAAAAAAATCACGACAACACACTACCTTCCATAATGACTAGGATACCATCCATTGGAGTAACAAAGATATCGATAACAGACTACCTTCCATAATGATACGGCTACCATCCATTGTAGTAACAAAAATCTCGAGAATAGACTACCTTCCATGATGACAAGGCTACCATCCATTGGAGTAACAAAAATCTCGACAACAGACTACCTTCCAAAATGACAAGCCTACCATCCATTGGAATAAAAAAAATCTCGACAACAGACTACCTTCCGTAATGACTAGGCTACCATCCATTGGAGTAACAAAGATATCGAAAATAGACTACCTTCCATAACGACAAGCATACAATCCATTGTAGTAACAAAAATCTCGACAATAGACTACCTTCCATGATGACAAGGCTACCATCCATTGGAGTAACTAAAATCACGACAACACACTATCTTCCATAATGACAAGTCTACCATCCATTGGACTAACAAAAATCTCAACAATAGACTATCTTCCATAATGACAAGGGTACCATCATTGGAGTAACCCAAATATCCACAACAGACTACCTTCCATAATGACAAGGCTACCATCCATTGGAGTAACTAAAATCTCGACAACAGACTACCTTCCATAATGACTAGGATACCATCCATTGGAGTAACAAAGATATCGATAACAGACTACCTTCGATAATGAAACGGCTACCATCCATTGTAGTAACAAAAATCTCGAGAATAGAC
Source organism: Vicia faba (assembly GCA_948472305.1). NCBI lineage: Eukaryota > Viridiplantae > Streptophyta > Magnoliopsida > Fabales > Fabaceae > Vicia > Vicia faba. The sequence goes on along the minus strand of OX451741.1, from coordinate 511,630,558 downwards.
TACCTTCCATGATGACAAGGCTACCATCCATTGGAGTAACAAAAATCTCGACAACAGACTACCTTCCAAAATGACAAGCCTACCATCCATTGGAATAACAAAAATCTCGACAACAGACTACCTTCCATAATGACTAGGCTACCATCCATTGGAGTAACAAAGATATCGAAAATAGACTACCTTCCATAACGACAAGCCTACAATCCATTGTAGTAACAAAAATCTCGACAATAGACTACCTTCCATGATGACAAGGCTACCATCCATTGGAGTAACTAAAATCACGACAACACACTATCTTCCATAATGACAAGTCTACCATCCATTGGAGTAACAAAAATCTCAACAATAGACTATCTTCCATAATGACAAGGGTACCATCATTGGAGTAACCCAAATATCCACAAGAGACTACCTTCCATAATGACAAAGCTACAATCCATTGGAATCTACAAAATCTCGACAATAGACTACCTTCCATAATGACAAGGCTACCATCCATTGGAGTAACTAAAATCTCGCCAACAGACTACCTTCCATAATGACTAGGATACAATCCATTGGGTTACCAAAGATATCGACAAAAATCTACCTTCCATAACGACAAGGCTACAATCCATTGTAGTAACAAAAATCTCGACAACAGACTACCTTCTATAATGACAAGGCTACGATCCATTGTAGTAACAAAAATCTCGACAATAGACTACCTTCCATTATGACAAGGCTACCATCCATTGGAGTATCAAAAATCTCGACAACAGACTACCTTCCATAATGACAAGGCTACCATCCATTGGAATAACAAAAATATCGACAACACACTACCTTCCATAATTACAAGGCTACCATCACTTAGACTAACAAAAATCTCCACAACAGACTACCTTCCAAAATGACTAGGCTACCATCTATTGGAGTAACAAAGGTATCAACAACAGACTACCTTCCATAAAGACAAGGCTACAATCCATTGTAGTAACAAAAATCTCGACAACAAACTACCTTCGATAATGACACGGCTACCATCCATTGGAGTAACAAAGATATTGACAATAGACTACCTTCCATAATGACTAGGCTACCATCCATTGGAGTAACAAAGATATCGATAATAAACTACCATCCATAACGACAAGCCTACAATCCATTTTAGTAACAAAAATCTCGACAATAGACTACCTTCCATGATGAAAAGGCTACCATCCATTGGAGTAACAAAAATCTCGACAACAGACTACCTTCCATAATGACAAGGCTACCATCCATTGGAATAACAAAAATATCGACAACAGACTACCTTCCATAATGACAAGGCTACCATCCATTGGAATAACAAAAATCTCGACAACAAACTACCTTCCATAATGACTAGGCTACCATCTATTGGAGTAACAAAGATATTGACAATAGACTACCTTCCATAATGACTAGGCTACCATCCATTGGAGTAACAAAGATATCGATAATAGACTACCATCCATAACGACAAGCCTACAATCCATTGTAGTAACAAAAATCTCGACAATAGACTACCTTCCATGATGAAAAGGCTACCATCCATTGGAGTAACAAAAATCTCGACAATAGACTACCTTCCATATCGACAAGCCTACAATCCATTGTAGTAACAAAAATCTCGACAATAGACTACCTTCCATGATGACAAGGCTACCATCCATTGGAGTAACAAAAATCTCGACAACAGACTACCTTCCGTAATGACAAGGCTACCATCCATTGGAGTCTACAAAATCTCGACAACAGACTACCTTCCATAATGACAAGGCTACCATCCATTGGAGTAACTAAAATCTCGACAACAGACTACCTTCCATAATGACTAGGATACCATCCATTGGAGTAACAAAGATATCGACAATAGACTACCTTCCATAATGACAAGGATACAATCCATTGTAGTAACAAAAATCTCGACAACAGACTACCTTCCATAATGACAAGGCTACTATCCATTGTAGTAACAAAAATCTCGACAATAGACTACCTTCCATAATGATAAGGCTACCAGCCATTGGAGTAACAAAAATCTCGACAATAGACTACCTTCCATAATGACAAGCCTACCATCCATTGGGTTAACAAAAATCTCGACAACAAACTACCTTCCATAATGACTAGGCTACCATCCATTGGAGTAACAAAGATATTGACAATAGACTACCTTCCATAATGACTAGGCTACCATCCATTGGAGTAACAAAGATATCGATAATAAACTACCATCCATAACGACAAGCCTACAATCCATTGTAGTAACAAAAATCTCGACAATAGACTACCTTCCATGATGAAAAGGCTACCATCCATTGGAGTAACAAAAATCTCGACAACAGACTACCTTCCATAATGACAAGGCTACCATCCATTGGAATAACAAAAATATCGACAACAGACTACCTTCCATAATGACAAGGCTACCATCCATTGGAATAACAAAAATCTCGACAACAAACTACCTTCCATAATGACTAGGCTACCATCTATTGGAGTAACAAAGATATTGACAATAGACTACCTTCCATAATGACTAGGCTACCATCCATTGGAGTAACAAAGATATCGATAATAGACTACCATCCATAACGACAAGCCTACAATCCATTGTAGTAACAAAAATCTCGACAATAGACTACCTTCCATGATGAAAAGGCTACCATCCATTGGAGTAACAAAAATCTCGACAATAGACTACCTTCCATATCGACAAGCCTACAATCCATTGTAGTAACAAAAATCTCGACAATAGACTACCTTCCATGATGACAAGGCTACCATCCATTGGAGTAACAAAAATCTCGACAACAGACTACCTTCCGTAATGACAAGGCTACCATCCATTGGAATAACAAAAATATCGACAACAGACTACCTTCCATAATGACAAGGCTACCATCCATTGGAATAACAAAAATCTCGACAAGAAACTACCTTCCATGATGATTAGGCTACCATCCATTGGAGTAACAAAGATATCAACAATAGACTACCTTCCATAATGACTAGGCTTCCATCCATTGGAGTAACAAAGATATCGACAACAGACTACCTTCCATAACAACAAGGCTACAATCCATTGTAGAAACAAAAATCTCGACAATAGACTACCTTCCATAATGACAAGGCTACCATCTATTGGAGTAACAAAAATATCGACAATAAACTACCTTCCATAACGACAAGGCTACCATCCATTGGAGTAACAAAAATCTCAACAACAGACTACCTTCCATAATGACTAGGATACCATCCATTGGAGCAACAAAGATATCGACAACAGACTGCCTTCCATGACGACAAGGCTACAATTCCTTAGACTAACAAAAATCATGACAAAAGACTACCTTCCATAATGAAAAGGCTACCATCCATTGGAGTAAAAAAGATATAAACAACATACTACCTTCCATAATGACAAGGCTACCATCCCTTAGAGTAATAATAATGACGAAAACACACTACCTTCCATAATGACAAGTCTACCTTCCATTGGAGTAACAAAAATCTCAACAATAGACTACCTTCCATAATGACAAGGCTACCATCCATTGGAGTAAGAAAAATACAGACAAAATACTACCTTCCATAATGACTAGGCTACCATCCATTGGAATAACAAAATTATCGACAACACACTACCTTCCATAATGACAAGGCTACCATCCAATGGAGTAACAAAAATCTCGACAACAGACTACCTTCCATAATGACAAGGCTACAATCTATTATAGTAACAAAAATATCGACAATAGACTACCTTCATAATGACAAGTCTGTCATCCATTGGAATAACAAAAATCTCGACAACAGACGACGTTCCATAATGACAAGGCTACCATCCCTTAGAGTAAGAAAAATCTCGACAACAAACTACCTTCCATAATGAAAAGGCTACCATCCATTGGAGTAACAAAGATATCAACAACATACTACCTTCCATTATGACAAGGCTACCGTCCCTTAGAGTAACAAAAATCACGACAACACACTACCTTCCATAATTAAATGTCTACCATCCATTGGAGTAACAAAAATCTCAACAATAGACTATCTTCCATAATGACAAGGGTACCATCATTGGAGTAACCCAAATATCCACAAGAGACTACCTTCCATAATGACAAGGCTACAATCCATTGGAGTCTACAAAATCTCGACAACAGACTACCTTCCATAATGACAAGGCTACCATCCATTGGAGTAACTAAAATCTCGACAACAGACTACCTTCCATAATGACTAGGATACCATCCATTGGAGTAACAAAGATATCGACAATAGACTACCTTCCATAATGACAAGGATACAATCCATTGTAGTAAAAAAAATCTCGACAACAGACTACCTTTCATAATGATAAGGCTACTATCCATTGTAGTAACAAAAATCTCGACAATAGACTACCTTCCATAATGACAAGGCTACCAGCCATTGGAGTAACAAAAATCTCGACAACAGACTACCTTCCATAATGACAAGCCTACCATCCATTGGAATAACAAAAATCTCTTCAACAAACTACCTTCCATAATGACTAGGCTACCATCCATTGGAGTAACAAAGATATTGACAATAGACTACCTTCCATAATGACTAGGCTACCATCCATTGGAGTAACAAAGATATCGATAATAGACTACCATCCATAACGACAAGCCTACAATCCATTGTAGTAACAAAAATCTCGACAATAGACTACCTTCCATGATGAAAAGGCTACCATCCATTGGAGTAACAAAAATCTCGACAACAGACTACCTTCCATAATGACAAGGCTACCATCCATTGGAATAACAAAAATATCGACAACAGACTACCTTCCATAATGACAAGGCTACCATCCATTGGAATAACAAAAATCTTGACAACAAACTACCTTCCATAATGATTAGGCTACCATCCATTGGAGTAACAAAGATATCGACAATAGACTCCCTTCCATAACGACAAGGCTACAATCCATTATAGTAACAAAAATCTCGACAATAGACTACCTTCCATAATGACAAGGCTACAAACCTTTGGAGTATAAAAAATCTCGACAATAGACTACCTTCCATAATGACAAGGCTACCATCCATTGGAGTAACTAAAATCTGAACAATAGACTACCTTCCATAATGACAAGGCTACCATCCATTGGAGTAAAAAGAATACAGACAAAATACTACCTTCCATAATGACTAGGCAACCATCCATTGGAATTAGAAAAATATCGACAACACATTACCTTCCATAGTGACAAGGCTACCATCCAATGGAGTAACAAAAATCTCGACAACAGACTACCTTCCATAATGACTAGGATACCATCCATTGGAGTAACAAAAATCTTGACAACAGATGATGTTCCATAATGACAAGGCTACCATCCCTTAGAGTAAGAAAAATCTCGACAACAAACTACCTTCCATAATGAAAAGGCTACCATCCATTGGAGTAACAAAGATATCAACAACATACTACCTTCCATAATGACAAGGCTACCATCCCTTAGAGTAACAAAAATCACGACAACACACTACCTTCCATAATTAAAAGTCTACCATCCATTGGAGTAACAAAAATCTCAACAAGAGACTACCTTCCATAATGACAAGGCTACAATCCATTGGAGTCTACAAAATCTCGACAACAGACTACCTTCCATAATGACAAGGCTACCATCCATTGGAGAAACTAAAATCTCGACAACAGACTACCTTCCATAATGACTAGGATACCATCCATTGGAGTAACAAAGATATCGACAACAGACTACCTTCCATAATGATACGGCTACCATCCGTTGTAGTAACAAAAATCTTGAGAATAAACTACCTTCCATGATGACAAGGCTACCATCCATTGGAGTAGCAAAAATCTCGAAAACAGACTACCTTCCATAATGACAAGCCTACCATCCATTGGAATAACAAAAATCTCGACAACAGACTACCTTCCAGAATGACTAGGCTACCATCCATTGGAGTAACAAAGATATCGACAATAGACTACCTTGCATAATTACTAGGATACCATCCATTGGAGTAACAAAGATATCGACAATAGACTACCTTCCATAACGATAAGCCTACAATCCATTATAGTAACAAAAATCTCGACAATAGACTACCTTCCATGATGACAAGGCTACCATCCATTGGAGTAACAAAAATCTCGACAACAGACTACCTTCCATAATGACAAGGCTACCATCCATTGGAATAACAAAAATATCGACAACAGACTACCTTCCATAACGACAAGGCTACCATCCATTGGAATAACAAAAATCTCGACAAGAAACTACCTTCCATAATGATTAGGCTACCATCCTTTGGAGTAACAAAGATATCGACAATAGACTACCTTCCATAACGACAAGGCTACAATCCATTGTAGTAACAAAAATCTCGACAATAGACTACCTTCCATAATGACAAGGCTACAAACCTTTGGAGTATAAAAAATCTCGACAATAGACTACCTTCCATAATGACAAGGCTACCATCCATTGGAGTAACTAAAATCTCAACAACAGACTACCTTCCATAATGACTAGGCTTCCATCCATTGGAGTAACAAAGATATCGACAATAGACTACCTTCCATAACGACAAGGCTACAATCCATTGTAGAAACAAAAATCTCGACAATAGACTACCTTCCATAATGACAAGGCTACCATCCATTGGAGTAACAAAAATATCGACAACAAACTACCTTCCATAACGACAAGGCTACCATCCATTGGAGTAACAAAAATCTCAACAACAGACTACCTTCCATAATGACTAGGATACCATCCATTGGAGCAACAAAGATATCCACAACAGACTGCCTTCCATGACGACAAGGCTACAATTCCTTAGACTAACAAAAATCATGACAAAAGACTACTTTCCATAATGAAAAGGCTACCATCCATTGGAGTAACAAAGATATAAACAACATACTACCTTCCATAATGACAAGGCTACCATCCCTTAGAGTAATAATAATCACAAAAACACACTACCTTCCATAATGACAAGTCTACCTTCCATTGGAGTAACAAAAATCTCAACAATAGACTACCTTCCATAATGTCAAGGCTACCATCCATTGGAGTAAGAAAAATACAGACAAAATACTAACTTCCATAATGACTAGGCTACCATCCATTGGAATAACAAAATTATCGACAACACACTACCTTCCATAATGACAAGGCTACCATCCAATGGAGTAACAAAAATCTCGACAACAGACTACCTTCCATAATTACAAGGCTACAATCTATTATAGTAACAAAAATATCGACAATAGACTACTTTCATAATGACAAGGCTGTCATCCATTGGAATAACAAAAATCTCGACAACAGACGACATTCCATAATGACAAGGCTACCATCCCTTAGAGTTAGAAAAATCTCGACAACAAACTACCTTCCATAATGAAAAGGCTACCATCCATTGGAGTAACAAAGATATCAACAACATACTACCTTCCATAATGACAAGGCTACCATCCCTTAGAGTAACAAAAATCACGACAACACACTACCTTCCATAATTAAATGTCTACCATCCATTGGAGTAACAAAAATCTCAACAATAGACTATCTTCCATAATGACAAGGGTACCATCATTGGAGTAACCCAAATATCCACAAGAGACTACCTTCCATAATGACAAGGATACAATCCATTGGAGTCTACAAAATCTCGACAACAGACTACAATCCATAATGACAAGGCTACCATCCATTGGAGTAACTAAAATCTCACAGACTACCTTCCATAATGACTGGGATACCATCCATTGGAGTAACAAAGATATCGACAATAGACTACCTTCCATAACGACAAGGCTACAATCCATTGTAGTAACAAAAATCTCGACAATAGACTACCTTCCATAATGACAAGGCTACAAACCTTTGGAGTATAAAAAATCTCGACAATAGACTACCTTCCATAATGACAAGGCTACCATCCATTGGAGTAACTAAAATCTCAACAACAGACTACCTTCCATAATGACTAGGCTACCATCCATTGGAGTAACAAAGATATCGACAAAAAACTACCTTCCATAACGACAAGGCTACAATCCATTGTAGAAACAAAAATCTCGACAATAGACTACCTTCCATAATGACAAGGCTACCATCCATTGGAGTAACAAAAATATCGACAACAAACTACCTTCCATCACGACAAGGCTACCATCCATTGGAGTAACAAAAATCTCGACAACAGACTACCTTCCATAATGGCTAGGCTACCATCCATTGGAGTAACAAAGATATCGACAATAGACTACCTTCCATGACGACAAGGCTACAATCCATTGTAGTAACAAAAATATCGATAATAGACTACCTTCCATAATGACAAGGCTACAAACCTTTGGAGTATAAAAAATCTCGACAATAGACTACCTTCCATAATGACTTGGCTACCATCCATTGGAGTAACTAAAATCTCAACAACAAACTACCTTCCATAATGACTAGGCTTCCATCCATTGGAGTAACAAAGATATCCACAACAGACTACCTTCCATAACGACAATGCTACAATCCATTGTAGAAACAAAAATCTCGACAATAGACTACCTTCCATAATGACAAGGCTACCATCCATTGGAGTAACAAAAATATCACCAACAAACTACCTTCCATAACGACAAGGCTACCATCCATTGGAGTAACAAAAATCTCAACAACAGACTACCTTCCATAATGACTAGGATACCATCCATTGGAGCAACAAAGATATCGACAACAGACTGCCTTCCATGACGACAAGGCAACAATTCCTTAGACTAACAAAAATCATGACAAAAGACTACTTTCCATAATGAAAAGGCTAGCATCCATTGGAGTAACAAAGATATAAACAACATACTACCTTCCATAATGACAAGGCTACCATCCCTTAGAGTAATAATAATCACAAAAACACACTACCTTCCATAATGACAAGTCTACCTTCCATTGGAGTAACAAAAATCTCAACAATAGACTACCTTCCATAATGTCAAGGCTACCATCCATTGGAGTAAGAAAAATACAGACAAAATACTACCTTCCATAATGACTAGGCAACCATCCATTGGAATAACAAAATTATCGACAACAAACTACCTTCCATAATGACAAGGCTACCATCCAATGGAGTAACAAAAATCTCGACAACAGACTACCTTCCATAATGACAAGGCTACAATCTATTATAGTAACAAAAATATCGACAATAGACTACCTTCATAATGACAAGGCTGTCATCCATTGGAATAACAAAAATCTCAACAACAGACGACATTCCATAATGACAAGGCTACCATCCCTTAGAGTAAGAAAAATCTCGACAACAAACTACCTTCCATAATGAAAAGGCTACCATCCATTGGAGTAACAAAGATATCAACAACATACTACCTTCCATAATGACAAGGGTACCATCCCTTAGAGTAACAAAAATCACGACAACACACTACCTTCCATAATTAAATGTCTACCATGCATTGGAGTAACAAAAATCTCAACAATAGACTATCTTCCATAATGACAAGGGTACCATCATTGGAGTAACCCAAATATCCACAAGAGACTACCTTCCATAATGACAAGGCTACAATCCATTGGAGTCTACAAAATCTCGACAACAGACTACCTTCCATAATGACATGGCTACCATCCATTGGAGTAACTAAAATCTCACAGACTACCTTCCATAATGACTGGGATACCATCCATTGGAGTAACAAAGATATCGACCACAGACTACCTTCCATAACGACAAGGCTACAATCCATTGTAGTAACAAAAATCTCGAAAACATACTACCTTCCATAATGACAAGGCTACCATCCATTATAATAAAAATAATATCGACAACACACTACCTTCCATAATGACTAGGCAACCATCCATTGGAGTAACAAAGATATCGACAATCGACTACCTTCCATTACGACAAGCCTACAATCCATTGTAGTAACAAAAATCTCAACAATAGACTACCTTCCATGATGACAAGGCTACCACCCATTGGATTAACAAAAATATCGACAACATACTACCTTCCATAATGACAAGGCTACCATCCATTGTAGTAACAAAAATCTCGAAAACAGAGTACATTCCATAATGACAAGGCTACCATCCATTGTAGTAACAAAAATCTCGACAATAGACTACCTTCCATAATGGCAAGGCTACCATCCATAGGAGTAACAAAAATCACGACAACAAACTACCTTCCATAATTACAAGGCTACCATCCATTGGAGTAACAGAAATCTAGACAATAGACTACCTTCCATAATGACAAGGCTACAATCCATTGGAGTATAAAAATCTCGACAATAGACTACCTTCCATAATGACAAGGCTACCATCCATTGGAGTAACAAAAATATCAACAATAGACTACCTTCCATAATGACTAGGCTACCATCCATTGGAGTAACAATGATATCGACAGCAAACTACATTCCATAATGATAAGGCTACAATCTATTGTAGTAACAAAAATCTCGAAAACAGAGTACCTTCCATAATGACAAGGCTACCATCCATTGTAGTAACAAAAATCTCGACAATAGACTACCTTCCATAATGGCAAGTCTACCATCCATTGGAGTAACAAGAATCACGACAACAGACTACCTTCCATAATTACAAGGCTACCATCCATTGGAATAAGAAAAATATCGACACCACACTACCTTCCATAATGACAAGGCTACCATCCCTTAGAGTAACAAAAATCTCGACAACAGAATACCTTCCATAATGATAGGGCTACCATCCATTGGAGTAACAAATATATCGACAACATACTACCCTCCATAATGACAAGGCTACCATCCGTTGGAGTAATAAAAATCACGACAACTGACTACCTTCCATAATGACAAGGCTACCATCCATTGAAATAACAAAAATCTCGACAACAGACTACCTTCCATAATGACTAGGCTACCATCCATTGGAGTAACAAAGATATCGACAACGGACTATCTTTCATAATGACAAGGATACCATCCATTGGAATAACAAAAATCTCGACAAGAGACTACCTTCCATGATGACAAGGATACCATCCATTGGAGTAACAAAAATCTCGACAACAGACTACCTTCCATAATGACAAGGCTACCATCCATTGGAGTAACAAGAATCACCACAACAAATTACCTTCCATAATTACAAGGCTACCATCCATTGGAATAACAAAAATATTGACACCACACTACCTTCCATAATGACAAGGCTACCATCCCTTAGAGTAACAAAAATCTCGACAACAGAATATCGTCCATAATGACAGGGCTACCATCCATTGGAGTAACAAAGATATCGATAACATACTACCCTCCATAATGACAAGGCTACCATCCGTTGGAGTAATAAAAATCACGACAACGGACTATCTTCCATAATGACAAGGCTACCATCCATTGAAATAACAAAAATCTCGACAACAAACTACCTTCCATAATGACTAGGCTACCATCCATTAGAGTTACAAAGATATCAACAACGGACTATCTTTCATAATGACAAGCATACCATCCATTGGAATAACAAAAATCTCGACAAGAGACTACCTTCCATAATGACAAGGCTACCATCCATTGGAGTAACAAAAATCTCAACAAAAAACTACCTTCCATAATGACAAGGCTACAATCCATTGTAGTAACAAAAATCTCGAAAATAGAGTACCTTCCATAATGACAAGGCTACCATCCATTGTAGTAACAAAAATCTCGATAATAGACTACCTTCAATAATGAAAAGGCTACCATCCATTGCAATAACAAAAATCTCGACAACAGACTACCTTCCATAATGACAAGGCTACCATCCATTGGAGTAACAAAAATCTCAACAGCAGACTACATTCCATAATGACTAGGCTACCATCCGTTGGAGTAAAAATGATATCGACAACAAACTACCTTCCATAATGACAAGGCTACAATCCATTGTAGTTACAAAAATCTCGAAAACATAGAACCTTCCATAATGACAAGGCTACCATCCCTTAGAGTAACAAAAATCTCGACAACAGAATACCTTCCATAATGATAGGGCTACCATCCATTGGAGTAACAAAGATATCGACAACATACTACCCTCCATAATGACAAGGCTACCATCCGTTGGAGTAATAAAAATCACGACAACTGACTACCTTCCATAATGACAAAGCTACCATCCATTGAAATAACAAAAATCTCGACAACAGACTACCTTCCATAATGACTAGGCTACCATCCATTGGAGTAACAAAGATATCGACAACGGACTATCTTTCATAATGACAAGGATACCATCCATTGGAATAACAAAAATCGCGACAAGAGACTACCTTCCATGATGACAAGGATACCATCCATTGGAGTAACAAAAATCTCGACAACAGACTACCTTCCATAATGACAAGGCTACCGTCCATTGGAGTAACAAGAATCACCACAACAAATTACCTTCCATAATTACAAAGCTATCATCCATTGGAATAACAAAAATATTGACACCTCACTACCTTCCATAATGACAAGGCTACCATCCCTTAGAGTAACAAAAATCTCGACAACAGAATACCTTCCATAATGACAGGGCTACCATCCATTGGAGTAACAAAGATATCGATAACATACTACCCTCCATAATGACAAGGCTACCATCCGTTGGAGTAATAAAAATCACGACAACGGACTATCTTCCATAATGACAAGGCTACCATCCATTGAAATAACAAAAATCTCGACAACAAACTACCTTCCATAATGACTAGGCTACCATCCATTAGAGTTACAAAGATATCAACAACGGACTATCTTTCATAATGACAAGCATACCATCCATTGGAATAACAAAAATCTCGACAAGAGACTACCTTCTATAATGACAAGGCTACATTCCATTGGAGTAACAAAAATCTTAACAATAAACTACCTTCCATAATGACAAGGCTACAATCCATTGTAGTAACAAAAATCTCGAAAATAGAGTACCTTCCATAATGACAAGGCTACCATCCATTGTAGTAACAAAAATCTCGATAATAGACTACCTTCAATAATGAAAAGGCTACCATCCATTGCAATAACAAAAATCTCAACAGCAGACTACCTTCCATAATGACTAGGCTACCATCCGTTGGAGTAAAAATGATATCGACAACAAACTACCTTCCATAATGACAAGGCTACAATCCATTGTAGTTACAAAAATCTCGAAAACAAAGAACCTTCCATAATGACAAGGCTACCATCCCTTAGAGTAACAAAAATCTCGACAACAGAATACCTTCCATAATGATAGGGCTACCATCCATTGGAGTAACAAAGATATCGACAACATACTACCCTCCAGAATGACAAGGCTACCATCCGTTCGAGTAATAAAAATCACGACAACTGACTACCTTCCATAATGACAAAGCTACCATCCATTGAAATAACAAAAATCTCGACAACAGACTACCTTCCATAATGACTAGGCTACCATCCATTGGAGTAACAAAGATATCGACAACGGACTATCTTTCATAATGACAAGGATACCATCCATTGGAATAACAAAAATCTCGACAAGAGACTACCTTCCATGATGACAAGGATACCATCCATTGGAGTAACAATGATATCGACAAAAAACTACCTTCCATAATGACAAGGCTACAATCCATTGTAGTAACAAAAATCTCGAAAATAGAGTACCTTCCATATGACAAGGCTACCATCCATTGTAGTAACAAAAATCTCGACAATAGACTACCTTCAATAATGACAAGGCTACCATCCATTGCAATAACTAAAATCTCGCAAAACAGACTACCTTCCATAATGTCAAGGCTACCATCCATTGGAGTAAGAAAAATACAGACAAAATACTACCTTCCATAATGACTAGGCTACCATCCATTGGAATAACAAAATTATCGACAACACACTACCTTCCATAATGACAAGGCTACCATCCAATGGAGTAACAAAAATCTCGACAATAGAATACCTTCCATAATTACAAGGCTACAATCTATTATAGTAACAAAAATATCGACAATAGACTACCTTCATAATGACAAGGCTGTCATCCATTGGAATAACAAAAATCTCGACAACAGACGACATTCCATAATGACAAGGCTACCATCCCTTAGAGTAAGAAAAATCTCGACAACAAACTACCTTCCATAATGAAAAGGCTACCATCCATTGGAGTAACAAAGATATCAACAACATACTACCTTCCATAATGACAAGGCTACCATCCCTTAGAGTAACAAAAATCACGACAACACACTACCTTCCATAATTAAATGTCTACCATCCATTGGAGTAACAAAAATCTCAACAATAGACTATCTTCCATAATGACAAGGGTACCATCATTGGAGTAACCCAAATATCCACAAGAGACTACCTTCCATAATGACAAGGCTACAATCCATTGGAGTCTACAAAATCTCGACAACAGACTACCTTCCATAATGACAAGGCTACCATCCCTTAGAGTAACAAAAATCTCGACAACAGAATACCTTCCATAATGATAGGGCTACCATCCATTGGAGTAACAAAGATATCGACAACATACTACCCTCCATAATGACAAGGCTACCATCCGTTGGAGTAATAAAAATCACGACAACTGACTACCTTCCATAATGACAAGGCTACCATCCATTGAAATAACAAAAATCTCGACAACAAACTACCTTCCATAATGACTAGGCTACCATCCATTGGAGTAACAAAGATATCGACAACGGACTATCTTTCATAATGACAAGGATACCATCCATTGGAATAACAAAAATCTCGACAAGAGACTACCTTCCATAATGACAAGGATACCATCCATTGGAGTAACAAAAATCTCGACAACAGACTACCTTCCATAATGACAAGGCTACCGTCCATTGGAGTAACAAGAATCACCACAACAAACTACCTTCCATAATTACAAGGCTACCATCCATTGGATTAACAAAAATATTGACACCACACTACCTTCCATAATGACAAGGCTACCATCCCTTAGAGTAACAAAAATCTCGACAACAGAATACCTTCCATAATGACAGGGCTACCATCCATTGGAGTGACAAAGATATCGATAACATACTACCCTCCATAATGACAAGGCTACCATCCATTGGAGTAACAAAGATATCGACAACGGACTATCTTTCATACTGACAAGGATACCATCCATTAGAATAACAAAAATCTCGACAAGAGACTACCTTCCATAATGACAAGGATACCATCCATTGGAGTAACTAAAATCTCGACAACAGACTACCTTCCATAATGACAAGGCTACCGTCCATTGGAGTAACAAGAATCACCACAACAAACTACCTTCCATAATTACAAGGCTACCATCCATTGGAATAACAAAAATATTGACACCACACTACCTTCCATAATGACAAGGCTACCATCCCTTAGAGTAACAAAAATCTCGACAACAGAATACCTTCCATAATGACAGGGCTACCATCCATTGGAGTAACAAAGATATCGATAACATACTACCCTCCATAATGACAAGGCTACCATCCATTGGAGTAATAAAGATATCGACAACGGACTATCTTTCATAATGACAAGGATACCATCCATTGGAATAACAAAAATCTCGACAAGAGACTACCTTCCATAATGACAAGGATACCATCCATTGGAGTAATAAAAATCTCGACAACAGACTACCTTCCATAATGACAAGGCTACCGTCCATTGGAGTAACAAGAATCACCACAACAAACTACCTTCCATAATTACAAGGCTACCATCCATTGGAATAACAAAAATATCGACACCACACTACCTTCCATAATGACAAGGCTACCATCCCTTAGAGTAACAAAAATCTCGACAACAGAATACCTTCCATAATGATAGGGCTACCATCCATTGGAGTAACAAAGATATCGACAACATACTACCCTCCATAATGACAAGGCTACCATCCGTTGGAGTAATAAAAATCACGACAACGGACTATCTTCCATAATGACAAGGCTACCATCCATTGAAATAACAAAAATCTCGACAACAAACTACCTTCCATAATGACTAGGCTACCATCCATTAGAGTTACAAAGATATCAACAACGGACTATCTTTCATAATGACAAGGATACCATCCATTGTAATAACAAAAATCTCGACAAGAGACTACCTTCCATAATGACAAGGCTACCATCCATTGGAGTAACAAAAATCTAAACAAAAAACTACCTTCCATAAAGACAAGGCTACAATCCATTGTAGTAACAAAAATCTCGAAAACAGAGTACCTTCCATAATGACAAGGCTACCATCCATTGTAGTAACCAAAATCTCGACAATAGACTACCTTCAATAATGAAAAGGCTACCATCCATTGCAATAACAAAAATCTCGACAACAGACTACCTTCCATAATGACAAGGCTACCATCCATTGGAGTAACAAAAATCTCAACAGCAGACTACCTTCCATAATGACTAGGCTACCATCCGTTGGAGTAAAAATGATATCGACAACAAACTACCTTCCATAATGACAAGGCTACAATCCATTGTAGTTACAAAAATCTCGAAAACATAGAATACCTTCCATAATGACAGGGCTACCATCCATTGGAGTAACAAAGATATCGACAACATACTACCCTCCATAATGACAAGGCTACCATCCGTTGGAGTAATAAAAATCACGACAACTGACTACCTTCCATAATGACAAAGCTACCATCCATTGAAATAACAAAAATCTTGACAACAGACTACCTTCCATAATGACTAGGCTACCATCCATTGGAGTAACAAAGATATCGACAACGGACTATCTTTCATAATGACAAGGATACCATCAATTGGAATAACAAAAATCTCGACAAGAGACTACCTTCCATGATGACAAGGATACCATCCATTGGAGTAACAATGATATCGAAAAAAAACTACCTTCCATAATGACAAGGCTACAATCCATTGTAGTAACAAAAATCTCGAAAATAGAGTACCTTCCATATGACAAGGCTACCATCCATTGTAGTAACAAAAATCTCGACAATAGACTACCTTCATTAATGACAAGGCTACCATCCATTGCAATAACTAAAATCTCGACAACAGACTACCTTCCATAATGACAAGGCTACCATCCATTGGAGTAACAAAAATCTCAACAACAGACTACCTTCCATAATGACTAGGCTACCATCCGTTAGAGTAAAAATGATATCGACATCAAACTACCTTCCATAATGACAAGGCTACAATCCATTGTAGTAACAAAAATCTCGAAAACATAGTACCTTCCATAATGACAAGGCTACCATCCATTTTAGTAACAAAAATCTCGACAAGAGACTACCTTCCATAATGGCAAGGCTACCATCCATTGGAGTAACAAAAATCACGACAACAGACTACCTTCTATAATTACAAGGCTACCATACATTGGAATAACAAAAATATCGACACCACACTACCTTCCATAATGACAAGGCTACCATCCCTTAGAGTAACAAAAATCTCGACAACAGAATACCTTCCATAATGACAGGGCTACCATCGATGGGAGTAACAAAGATATCGACAACATACTACCCTCCATAATGACAAGGCTACCATCCGTTGGAGTAATAAAAATCACGACAACTGACTACCTTCCATAATGACAAAGCTACCATCCATTGGAATAACAAAAATCTTGACAACAGAATACCTTCTATAATGACTATGCTACCGTCCATTGGAGTAACAAAGATATCGACAAGGGACTATCTTTCATAATGACAAGGATACCATCCATTGGAGTAACAAAAATCTCAACAATAGACTACCTTCCATAATGACTAGGCTACCATCCATTGGAGTAACAATGATATCGACAACAAACTACCTTCCATAATGACAAGGCTGCAATCCATTGTAGTAACAAAAATCTGGAAAACAGAGTACCTTCCATAATGACAAGGCTACCATCCATTGTAGTAACAAAAATCACGACAATAGACTACCTTCCATAATGGCAAGGATACCATCCATTGGACTAACAAAAATCACGACAATAGACTACCTTCCATAATTACAAGGCTTCCATCCATTGGAATAACAAAAATATCGACACCACACTACCTTCCATAATGACAAGGAAACCATCCCTTAGAGTAACAAAAATCTCGACAACAGAATACCTTCCATAATGACAGGGCTACCATCCATTGGAGTAACAAAGATATTGACAACATACTACCCTCCATAGTGACAAGGCTACCATCCGTTGGAGTAATAAAAATCACGACAACTGACTACCTTCCATAATGACAAGGCTACCATCCATTGGAATAACAAAAATCTCGACAACATACTACCTTCAATAATGACTAGGCTACCATCCATTGGAGTAACAAAGATGTCGACAACGGACTATCTTTCATAATGACAAGGATACCATCCATTGGAATAACAAAAATCTCGACAAGAGACTACCTTCCATAATGACAAGGATACCATCCATTGGAGTAACAAAAATCTCGACAACAGACTACCTTCCATAATGACAAGGCAACCATCCATTGGAATAACAAAAAATTCAACAACGGACTACCTTCCATAATGACTAGGGTGCCATCATTGGAGTATCCAAAATATCCACAAGAGACTACCTTCCATAATGACAAGGATATAATCCATTGGTGTCTAAAAAATCTCGGCAACAGACTACCTTCCATAATGACAAGGCTACCATCAATTGGAGTAAATAAAATATCGACAATACACTACCTTCTATAATGACTAGGCTACCATCCATTGGAGTAACAAAGATATCGACAACACACTATTTTCCATAACGACAAGGCTACAATCCATTTTAGTAACAAAAATCTCGACAACAGACTACCTTCCATAATGACAAGGCTACCATCCATCGGAGTTACAAAAATCTCGACAATAGACTACCTTCCATAATGACAAGGCTTCAATCTATTATAGTAACAAAAATCTCGACAATAGACTACCTTTCATAATGACAAGGATACCATCCATTGGAATAACAAAAATCTTGACATCAAACTACGTTCCATAATGACAAGGCTACCATCCATTGGAGTAACAAAAATCTCAACAACAGACTACCTTCCATAATGACTAGGCTACCATCTGTTGGAGTAAAAATGATATCGACATCAAACTACCTTCCATAATGACAAGGCTACAATACATTGTAGTAAAAATAATCTCGAAAACATAGTACCTTCCATAATGACAAGGCTACCATCCATTGTAGTAACAAAAATCTCGACAATAGACTACCTTCCATAATGGCAAGGCTACCATTCATTGGAGTAACAAAAATCACGACAACAGACTACCTTCTATTATTACAAGGCTACCATACATTGGAATAACAAAAATATCGACACCACACTACCTTCCATAATGACAAGGCTACCGTCCCTTAGAGTAACAAAAATCTCGACAATAGAATACCTTCCATAATGACAAGGCTACCATCCGTTGGAGTAATAAAAATCACGACAACTGACTACCTTCCATAATGACAAGGCTACCATCCATTAGAATAACAAAAATCTTGACAACAGAATACCTTCCATAATGACTAGGCTACCATCCATTGGAGTAACAAAGTTATCGACAACAGACTATCTTTCATAATGACAAGGATACCATCGATTGGAATAACAAAAATCTCGACAAGAGACTACCTTCCATAATGACAAGGATTCCATCCATTGGAGTAACATAAATCTCGACAACAGACTACCTTCCATAATGATAAGGCTACCATCCATTGGAGTAACAAAAATCTCAACAACAGACTACCTTCCGTAATGACTAGGCTACCATCCATTGGAGTAACAATGATATCGACAACAAACTACCTTCCATAATGACTAGGCTACAATCCATTGTAGTAACAAAAATCTGGAAAACAGAGTACCTTCCATAATGACAAGGCTATCATCCATTGTAGAAACAAAAATCTCAACAATAGACTACCTTCCATAATGGCAAGGATACCATCCATTGGAGTAACAAAAATCACAACAACAGACTACCTTCCATAATTACAAGGCTACCATCCATTGGAATAACAAAAATATCGACACCATACTACCTTCCATAATGACAAGGAAACCATCCCTTGGATTAACAAAAATCTCGACAACAGAATACCTTCCATAATGACATGGCTACCATCCATTGGAGTAACAAAGATATCGACAACAGACTACCCTCCATAATGACAAGGCTACCATCCGTTGGAGTAATAAAAATCACAACAACTGACTACCTTCAATAATGACAAGGCCACCATCCATTGGAATAACAAAAATCTCGACAACAGACTACCTTCCATAATGACTAGGATACCATCCATTGGAGTAACAAAGATATCAACAACAGACTATCTTTCATAATGACAAGAATACCATCCATTGGAATAACCAAAATCTCGACAAAAGACTACCTTCCATAATGACAAGGATACCATCCATTGGAGTAACAAAAATCTCGACAACAAACTACCCTCCATAATGACAAGGCTACCATCCATTATTGTAACAAAAATTTGGACAACAGACTACCTTCCATAATGACAAGGCTACCATCCATTGGAGTAACAAAAATCTCAACAACAAACTACCTTCCATAATGACAAGGCTACCATCCATTGGAGTAACAATGATATCGACAACAAACTACCTTCCATAATGACAAGGCTACAATCCATTGGAGTAACCAAAATCCCGACAACAGACTATCTTCCATAATGACAAAACTACCATCCATTGTAGTAACAAAAATCACGACAATAGACTACCTTCCATAATGGAAAGGATACCATCCATTGGAGTAACAAAAATCACGACAATAGACTACCTTCCATAATTACAAGGCTTCCATCCATTGGAATAACAAAAATATCGACACCACACTACCTTCCATAATGACAAGGAAACCATCCCTTAGAGTAACAAAAATCTCGACAACAGAATACCTTCCATAATGACAGGGCTACCATCCATTGGAGTAACAAAGATATTGACAACATACTACCCTCCATAGTGACAAGGCTACCATCCGTTGGAGTAATAAAAATCACGACAACTGACTACCTTCCATAATGACAAGGCTACCATCCATTGGAATAACAAAAATCTCGACAACATACTACCTTCAATAATGACTAGGCTACCATCCATTGGAGTAACAAAGATGTCGACAACGGACTATCTTTCATAATGACAAGGATACCATCCATTGGAATAACAAAAATCTCGACAAGAGACTACCTTCCATAATGACAAGGATACCATCCATTGGAGTAACAAAAATCTCGACAACAGACTACCTTCCATAATGACAAGGCAACCATCCATTGGAATAACAAAAAATTCAACAACGGACTACCTTCCATAATGACTAGGGTGCCATCATTGGAGTATCCAAAATATCCACAAGAGACTACCTTCCATAATGACAAGGATATAATCCATTGGTGTCTAAAAAATCTCGGCAACAGACTACCTTCCATAATGACAAGGCTACCATCAATTGGAGTAAATAAAATATCGACAATACACTACCTTCTATAATGACTAGGCTACCATCCATTGGAGTAACAAAGATATCGACAACACACTATTTTCCATAACGACAAGGCTACAATCCATTGGAGTAACAAAAATCTCAACAACAGACTACCTTCCGTAATGACTAGGCTACCATCCATTGGAGTAACAATGATATCGACAACAAACTACCTTCCATAATGACTAGGCTACAATCCATTGTAGTAACAAAAATCTGGAAAACAGAGTACCTTCCATAATGACAAGGCTATCATCCATTGTAGAAACAAAAATCTCAACGATAGACTACCTTCCATAATGGCAAGGATACCATCCATTGGAGTAACAAAAATCACAACAACAGACTACCTTCCATAATTACAAGGCTACCATCCATTTTGAATAACAAAAATATCGACACCATACTACCTTCCATAATGACAAGGAAACCATCCCTTGGATTAACAAAAATCTCGACAACAGAATACCTTCCATAATGACATGGCTACCATCCATTGGAGTAACAAAGATATCGACAACATACTACCCTCCATAATGACAAGGCTACCATCCGTTGGAGTAATAAAAATCACAACAACTGACTACCTTCAATAATGACAAGGCCACCAGCCATTGGAATAACAAAAATCTCGACAACAGACTACCTTCCATAATGACTAGGGTACCATCCATTGGAGTTACAAAGATATCAACAACAGACTATCTTCTATAATGACAAGAATACCATCCATTGGAATAACCAAAATCTCGACAAAAGACTACCTTCCATAATGACAAGGATACCATCCATTGGAGTAACAAAAATCTCGACAACAAACTACCCTCCATAATGACAAGGCTACCATCCATTATTGTAACAAAAATTTGGACAACAGACTACCTTCCATAATGACAAGGCTACCATCCATTGGAGTAACAAAAATCTCAACAACAGACTACCTTCCATAATGACAAGGCTACCATCCATTGGAGTAACAATGATATCGACAACAAACTACCTTCCATAATGACAAGGCTACAATCCATTGGAGTAACCAAAATCCCGACAACAGACTATCTTCCATAATGATAAAACTACCATCCATTGTAGTAACAAAAATCACGACAATAGACTACCTTCCATAATGGAAAGGATACCATCCATTGGAGTAACAAAAATCACGACAATAGACTACCTTCCATAATTACAAGGCTTCCATCCATTGGAATAACAAAAATATCGACACCACACTACCTTCCATAATGACAAGGAAACCATCCCTTAGAGTAACAAAAATCTCGACAACAGAATAACTTCCATAATGACAGGGCTACCATCCATTGGAGTAACAAAGATATTGACAACATACTACCCTCCATAGTGACAAGGCTACCATCCGTTGGAGTAATAAAAATCACGACAACTGACTACCTTCCATAATGACAAGGCTACCATCCATTGGAATAACAAAAATCTCGACAACATACTACCTTCAATAATGACTAGGCTACCATCCATTGGAGTAACAAAGATGTCGACAACGGACTATCTTTCATAATGACAAGGATACCATCCATTGGAATAACAAAAATCTCGACAAGAGACTACCTTCCATAATGACAAGGATACCATCCATTGGAGTAACAAAAATCTCGACAACAGACTACCTTCCATAATGACAAGGCAACCATCCATTGGAATAACAAAAAATTCAACAACGGACTACCTTCCATAATGACTAAGGTGCCATCATTGGAGTATCCAAAATATCCACAAGAGACTACCTTCCATAATGACAAGGATATAATCCATTGGTGTCTAAAAAATCTCGGCAACAGACTACCTTCCATAATGACAAGGCTACCATCAATTGGAGTAAATAAAATATCGACAATACACTACCTTCTATAATGACTAGGCTACCATCCATTGGAGTAACAAAGATATCGACAACACACTATTTTCCATAACGACAAGGCTACAATCCATTTTAGTAACAAAAATCTCGACAACAGACTACCTTCCATAATGACAAGGCTACCATCCATCGGAGTTACAAAAATCTCGAAAATAGACTACCTTCCATAATGACAAGGCTTCAATCTATTATAGTAACAAAAATCTCGACAATAGACTACCTTTCATAATGACAAGGATACCATCCATTGGAATAACAAAAATCTTGACATCAAACTACGTTCCATAATGACAAGGCTACCATCCATTGGAGTAACAAAAATCTCAACAACAGACTACCTTCCATAATGACTAGGCTACCATCTGTTGGAGTAAAAATGATATCGACATCAAACTACCTTCCATAATGACAAGGCTACAATCCATTGTAGTAACAATAATCTCGAAAACATAGTACCTTCCATAATGACAAGGCTACCATCCATTGTAGTAACACAAATCTCGACAATAGACTACCTTCCATAATGGCAAGGCTACCATTCATTGGAGTAACAAAAATCACGACAACAAACTACCTTCTATAATTACAAGGCTACCATACATTGGAATAACAAAAATATCGACACCACACTACCTTCCATAATGACAAGGCTACCGTCCCTTAGAGTAACAAAAATCTCGACAACAGAATACCTTCCATAATGACAGGGCTACAATCGATGGGAGTAACAAAGATATCGACAACATACTACCCTCCATAATGACAAGGCTACCATCCGTTGGAGTAATAAAAATCACGACAACTGACTACCTTCCATAATGACAAGGCTACCATCCATTAGAATAACAAAAATCTTGACAACAGAATACCTTCCATAATGACTAGGCTACCATCCATTGGAGTAACAAAGATATCGACAACGGACTATCTTTCATAATGACAAGGATACCATCCATTGGAATAACAAAAATCTCGACAAGAGACTACCTTCCATAATGACAAGGATTCCATCCATTGGAGTAACATAAATCTCGACAACAGACTACCTTCCATAATGATAAGGCTACCATCCATTGGAGTAACAAAAATCTCAACAACAGACTACCTTCCGTAATGACTACGCTACCATCCATTGGAGTAACAATGATATCGACAACAAACTACCTTCCATAATGACAAGGCTACAATCCATTGTAGTAACAAAAATCTGGAAAACAGAGTACCTTCCATAATGACAAGGCTATCATCCATTGTAGAAACAAAAATCTCAACAATAGACTACCTTCCATAATGGCAAGGATACCATCCATTGGAGTAACAAAAATCACAACAACAGACTACCTTCCATAATTACAAGGCTACCATCCATTGGAATAACAAAAATATCGACACCATACTACCTTCCATAATGACAAGGCTACCATCCCTTGGATTAACAAAAATCTCGACAACAGAATACCTTCCATAATGACATGGCTACCATCCATTGGAGTAACAAAGATATCGACAACATACTACCCTCCATAATGACAAGGCTACCATCCGTTGGAGTAATAAAAATCACGACAACTGACTACCTTCAATAATGACAAGGCCACCATCCATTGGAATAACAAAAATCTCGACAACAGACTACCTTCCATAATGACTAGGATACCATCCATTGGAGTAACAAAGATATCAACAACAGACTATCTTTCATAATGACAAGAATACCATCCATTGGAATAACCAAAATCTCGACAAAAGACTACCTTCCATAATGACAAGGATACCATCCATTGGAGTAACAAAAATCTCGACAACAAACTACCCTCCATAATGACAAGGCTACCATCCATTATTGTAACAAAAATCTGGACAACAGACTACCTTCCATAATGACAAGGCTACCATCCATTGGAGTAACAAAAATCTCAACAACAGACTACCTTCCATAATGACTAGGCTACCATCCATTGGAGTAACAATGATATCGACAACAAACTACCTTCCATAATGACAAGGCTACAATCCATTGGAGTAACCAAAATCCCGACAACAGACTATCTTCCATAATGACAAAACTACCATCCATTGTAGTAACAAAAATCACGACAATAGACTACCTTCCATAATGGCAAGGATACCATCCATTGGAGTAACAAAAATCACGACAATAGACTACCTTCCATAATTACAAGGCTTCCATCCATTGGAATAACAAAAATATCGACACCACACTACCTTCCATAATGACAAGGAAACCATCCCTTAGAGTAACAAAAATCTCGACAACAGAATACCTTCCATAATGACAGGGCTACCATCCATTGGAGTAACAAAGATATTGACAACATACTACCCTCCATAGTGACAAGGCTACCATCCGTTGGAGTAATAAAAATCTCGACAACTGACTACCTTCCATAATGACAAGGCTACCATCCATTGGAATAACAAAAATCTCGACAACATACTACCTTCAATAATGACTAGGCTACCATCCATTGGAGTAACAAAGATGTCGACAACGGACTATCTTTCATAATGACAAGGATACCATCCATTGGAATAACAAAAATCTCGACAAGAGACTACCTTCCATAATGACAAGGATACCATCCATTGGAGTAACAAAAATCTCGACAACAGACTACCTTCCATAATGACAAGGCTACCATCCATTGGAATAACAAAAAATTCAACAACGGACTACCTTCCATAATGACTAGGGTGCCATCATTGGAGTATCCAAAATATCCACAAGAGACTACCTTCCATAATGACAAGGATATAATCCATTGGTGTCTAAAAAATCTCGGCAACAGACTACCTTCCATAATGACAAGGCTACCATCAATTGGAGTAAATAAAATATCGATAATACACTACCTTCTATAATGACTAGGCTACCATCCATTGGAGTAACAAAGATATCGACAACACACTATTTTCCATAACGACAAGGCTACAATCCATTTTAGTAACAAAGATCTCGACAACAGACTACCTTCCATAATGACAAGGCTACCATCCATCGGAGTTACAAAAATCTCGACAATAGACTACCTTCCATAATGACAAGGCTTCAATCTATTATAGTAACAAAAATCTCGACAATAGACTACCTTTCATAATGACAAGGATACCATCCATTGGAATAACAAAAATCTTGACATCAAACTACGTTCCATAATGACAAGGCTACCATCCATTGGAGTAACAAAAATCTCAACAACAGACTACCTTCCATAATGACAAGGCTATCATTCATTGTAGTAACAAAAATCTCGACAATAGACTACCTTCCATAATGGCAAGGATACCATCCATTGGAGTAACAAAAATCACAACAACAGACTACCTTCCATAATTACAAGGCTACCATCCATTGGAATAACAAAAATATCGACACCATACTACCTTCCATAATGACAAGGCTACCATCCCTTGGATTAACAAAAATCTCGACAACAGAATACCTTTCATAATGACAGGGCTACCATCCATTGGAGTTACAAAGATATCGACAACATACTACCCTCCATAATGACAAGGCTACCATCCGTTGGAGTAATAAAATTCACGACAACTGACTACCTTCCATAATGACTAGGCCACCATCCATTGGAATAACAAAAATCTCGACAACAGACTACCTTCCATAATGACTAGGCTACCTTCCATTGGAATAACAAAGATATCGTCAAGAGACTACCTTTCATGATGACAAGGATACCATCCATTGGAGTAACAATGATATCGACAAAAAACTACCTTCCATAATGACAAGGCTACAATCCATTGTAGTAACAAAAATCTCGAAAATAGAGTACCTTCCATATGACAAGGCTACCATCCATTGTAGTAACAAAAATCTCGACAATAGACTACCTTCAATAATGACAAGGCTACCATCCATTGCAATAACTAAAATCTCGAAAACAGACTACCTTCCATAATGACAAGGCTACCATCCATTGGAGTAACAAAAATCTCAACAACAGACTACCTTCCATAATGACTAGGCTACCATCCGTTTGAGTAAAAATGATATCGACATCAAACTACCTTCCATAATGACAAGGCTACAATCCATTGTATTAACAAAAATCTCGAAAACATAGTACCTTCATAATGACAAGGCTACCATCCATTGTAGTAACAAAAATCTCGACAATAGACTACCTTCCATAATGGCAAGGATACCATCCATTGGAGTAACAAATATCACAACAACAGACTACCTTACATAATTACAAAGCTACCATCCATTGGAATAACAAAAATATCGACACCATACTACCTTCCATAATGACAAGGCTACCATCCCTTGGATTAACAAAAATCTCGACAACAGAATACCTTCCATAATGACAGGGCTACCATCCATTGGAGTAACAAAGATATCGACAACATACTACCCTCCATAATGACAAGGCTACCATCCGTTAGAGTAATAAAAATCACGACAACTGACTACCTTCCATAATGACA
The DNA here is from genome assembly GCA_948472305.1 of Vicia faba. Taxonomy (NCBI): domain Eukaryota; kingdom Viridiplantae; phylum Streptophyta; class Magnoliopsida; order Fabales; family Fabaceae; genus Vicia; species Vicia faba. The sequence continues at coordinate 511,602,538 of OX451741.1, read as the reverse complement.
AGGCCACCATCCATTGGAATAACAAAAATCTTGACAACAAAATACCTTCCATAATGACTAGGATACCATCCATTGGAGTAACAAAGATATCAACAACAGACTATCTTTCATAATGACAAGAATACCATCCATTGGAATAACCAAAATCTCGACAAAAGACAACCTGCCATAATGACAAGGATACCATCCATTGGAGTAACAAAAATCTCGACAACAGACTACCCTCCATAATGACAAGGCTACCATCCATTATTGTAACAAAAATCTGGACAACAGACTACCTTCCATAATGACAAGGCTACCATCCATTGGAGTAACAAAAATCTCAACAACAGACTACCTTCCATACTGACTAGGCTACCATCCATTGGAGTAACAATGATATCGACAACAAACTACCTTCCATAATGACAAGGCTACAATCCATTGGAGTAACCAAAATCCCGACAACAGACTATCTTCCATAATGACAAAACTACCATCCATTGTAGTAACAAAAATCTCGACAATAGACTACCTTCCATAATGGCAAGGATACCATCCATTGGAGTAACAAAAATCACGACAACAAACTACCTTCCATAATTACAAGGCTTTCATCCATTAGAATAACAAAAATATCGACACCACACTACCTTCCATAATGACAAGGCAACCATCCCTTAGAGTAACAAAAATCTCGACAACAGAATACCTTCCATAATGACAGGGCTACCATCCATTGGAGTAACAAAGATATTGATAACATACTACCCTCCATAGTGACAAGGCTACCATCCGTTGGAGTAATAAAAATCACGACAACTGACTACCTTCCATAATGAAAAGGCTACCATCCATTGGAATAACAAAAATCTCGACAACAGACTACCTTCCATAATGACTAGGCAACCATCCATTGGAGTAACAAAGATGTCGACAACGGACTATCTTTCATAATGACAACGATACCATCCATTGGAATAACAAAAATCTCGACAAGAGACTACCTTCCATAATGACAAGAATACCATCCATTGGAGTAACAAAAATCTCGACAACAGGCTACCTTCCATAATGACAAGGCTACCATCCATTGGAATAAAAAAAATTCAACAACAGGCTACCTTCCATAATGACTAGGGTGCCATCATTGGAGTAACCAAAATATCCACAAGAGACTACCTTCCATAATGACAAGGATATAATCCATTGGTGTCTAAAAAATCTCGGCAACAGACTACCTTCCATAATGACAAGGCTACAATCCATTGTAGTAACAAAAATCTGGAAAAAAGAGTACCTTCCATAATGACAAGGCTATCATCCATTGTAGTAACAAAACTCTCGACAATAGACTACCTTCCATAATGGCAAGGATACCATCCATTGGGGTAACAAAAATCACAACAACAGACTACATTCCATAATTACAAGGCTACCATCCATTGGAATAACAAAAATATCGACACCATACTACCTTCCATAATGACAAGGCTACCATCCCTTGGATTAACAAAAATCTCGACAACAGAATACCTTCCATAATGACAGGGCTACCATCCATTGGAGTAACAAAGATATCGACAACATACTACCCTCCATAATGACAAGGCTACCATCCGTTAGAGTACTAAAAATCACGACAACTGACTACCTTCCATAATGACAAGGCCACCATCCATTGGAATAACAAAAATCTCAACAACAGACTACCTTCCATAATGACTAGGATACCATCCATTGGAGTAACAAAGATATCAACAACAGACTATCTTTCATAATGACAAGAATACCATCCATTGGAATAACCAAAATCTCGACAAAAGACTACCTTCCATAATGACAAGGATACCATCCATTGGAGTAACAAAAATCTCGACAACAGACTACCCTCCATAATGACAAGGCTACCATCCATTATTGTAACAAAAATCTGGACAACAGACTAACTTCCATAATGACAAGGCTACCATCCACTGGAGTAACAAAAATTTCAACAACAGACTACCTTCCATAATGACTAGGCTACCATCCATTGGAGTAACAATGATATCGACAACAAACTACCTTCCATAATGACAAGGCTACAATCCATTGGAGTAACCAAAATCCCGACAACAGACTATCTTCCATAATGACAAAACTACCATCCATTGTAGTAACAAAAATCTCGACAATAGACTACCTTCCATAATGGCAAGGATACCATCCATCGGAGTAACAAAAATCACGACAACAGACTACCTTCCATAATTACAAGGCTTCCATCCATTGGAATAACAAAAATATCGACACCACACTACCTTCCATAATGACAAGGCAACCATCCCTTAGAGTAACAAAAATCTCGACAACAGAATACCTTCCATAATGACAGGGCTACCATCCATTGGAGTAACAAAGATATTGATAACATACTACCCTCCATAGTGACAAGGCTACCATCTGTTGGAGTAATAAAAATCACGACAACTGACTACCTTCCATAATGACAAGGCTACCATCCATTGGAATAACAAAAATCTCGACAACAGACTACCTTCCATAATGACTAGGCTACCATCCATTGGAGTAACAAAGATGTCGACAATGGACTATCTTTCATAATGACAAGGATACCATCCATTGGAATAACAAAAATATCGACAAGAGACTACCTTCCATAATGACAAGAATACCATCCATTGGAGTAACAAAAATCTCGACAACAGGCTACCTTCCATAATGACAAGGCTACCATCCATTGGAATAATAAAAAATTCAACAACAGACTACCTTCCATAATGACTAGGGTGCCATCATTGGAGTAACCAAAATATCCACAAGAGAATACCTTCCATAATGACAAGGATATAATCCATGGGTGTCTAAAAAATCTCGGCAACAGACTACCTTCCATAATGACAAGGCTACAATCCATTGTAGTAAAAAAAATCTGGAAAACAGAGTACCTTCCATAATGACAAGGCTATCATCCATTGTAGTAACAAAAATCTCGACAATAGACTACCTTCCAAAATGGCAAGGATACCATCCATTGGAGTAACAAAAATCACAACAACAGACTACATTCCATAATTACAAGGCTACCATCCATTGGAATAACAAAAATATCGACACCATACTACCTTCCATAATGACAAGGCTACCATCCCTTGGATTAACAAAAATCTCGACAACAGAATACCTTCCATAATGACAGGGCTACCATCCATTGGAGTAACAAAGATATCGACAACATACTACCCTCCATAATGACAAGGCTACCATCCGTTAGAGTAATAAAAATCACGACAACTGACTACCTTCCATAATAACAAGGCCACCATCCATTGGAATAACAAAAATCTCAACAACAGACTACCTTCCATAATGACTAGGATACCATCCATTGGAGTAACAAAGATATCAACAATAGACTATCTTTCATAATGACAAGAATACCATCCATTGGAATAACCAAAATCTCGACAAAAGACTACCTTCCATAATGACAAGGATACCATCCATTGGAGTAACAAAAATCTCGACAACAGACTACCCTCCATAATGACAAGGCTACCATCCATTATTGTAACAAAAATCTGGACAACAGACTACCTTCCATAATGACAAGGCTACCATCCATTGGAGTAACAAAAATCTCAACAACAGACTACCTTCCATAATGACTAGGCTACCATCCATTGGAGTAACAATGATATCGACAACAAACTACCTTCCATAATGACAAGGCTACAATCCATTGGAGTAACCAAAATCCCGACAACAGACTATCTTCCATAATGACAAAACTACCATCCATTGTAGTAACAAAAATCTCGACAATAGACTACCTTCCATAATGGCAAGGATACCATCCATCGGAGTAACAAAAATCACGACAACAGACTACCTTCCATAATTACAAGGCTTCCATCCATTGGAATAACAAAAATATCGACACCACACTACCTTCCATAATGACAAGGCAACCATCCCTTAGAGTAACAAAAATCTCGACAACAGAATACCTTCCATAATGACAGGGCTACCATCCATTGGAGTAACAAAGATATTGATAACATACTACCCTCCATAGTGACAAGGCTACCATCTGTTGGAGTAATAAAAATCACGACAACTGACTACCTTCCATAATGACAAGGCTACCATCCATTGGAATAACAAAAATCTCGACAACAGACTACCTTCCATAATGACTAGGCTACCATCCATTGGAGTAACAAAGATGTCGACAATGGACTATCTTTCATAATGACAAGGATACCATCCATTGGAATAACAAAAATATCGACAAGAGACTACCTTCCATAATGACAAGAATACCATCCATTGGAGTAACAAAAATCTCGACAACAGGCTACCTTCCATAATGACAAGGCTACCATCCATTGGAATAATAAAAAATTCAACAACAGACTACCTTCCATAATGACTAGGGTGCCATCATTGGAGTAACCAAAATATCCACAAGAGAATACCTTCCATAATGACAAGGATATAATCCATGGGTGTCTAAAAAATCTCGGCAACAGACTACCTTCCATAATGACAAGGCTACAATCCATTGTAGTAAAAAAAATCTGGAAAACAGAGTACCTTCCATAATGACAAGGCTATCATCCATTGTAGTAACAAAAATCTCGACAATAGACTACCTTCCAAAATGGAAAGGATACCATCCATTAGAGTAACAAAAATCACAACAACAGACTACATTCCATAATTACAAGGCTACCATCCATTGGAATAACAAAAATATCGACACCATACTACCTTCCATAATGACAAGGCTACCATCCCTTGGATTAACAAAAATCTCGACAACAGAATACCTTCCATAATGACAGGGCTACCATCCATTGGAGTAACAAAGATATCGACAACATACTACCCTCCATAATGACAAGGCTACCATCCGTTAGAGTAATAAAAATCACGACAACTGACTACCTTCCATAATAACAAGGCCACCATCCATTGGAATAACAAAAATCTCAACAACAGACTACCTTCCATAATGACTAGGATACCATCCATTGGAGTAACAAAGATATCAACAATAGACTATCTTTCATAATGACAAGAATACCATCCATTGGAATAACCAAAATCTCGACAAAAGACTACCTTCCATAATGACAAGGATACCATCCATTGGAGTAACAAAAATCTCGACAACAGACTACCCTCCATAATGACAAGGCTACCATCCATTATTGTAACAAAAATCTGGACAACAGACTACCTTCCATAATGACAAGGCTACCATCCATTGGAGTAACAAAAATCTCAACAACAGACTACCTTCCATAATGACTAGGCTACCATCCATTGGAGTAACAATGATATCGACAACAAACTACCTTCCATAATGACAAGGCTACAATCCATTGGAGTAACCAAAATCCCGACAACAGACTATCTTCCATAATGACAAAACTACCATCCATTGTAGTAACAAAAATCTCGACAATAGACTACCTTCCATAATGGCAAGGATACCATCCATCGGAGTAACAAAAATCACGACAACAGACTACCTTCCATAATTACAAGGCTTCCATCCATTGGAATAACAAAAATATCGACACCACACTACCTTCCATAATGACAAGGCAACCATCCCTTAGAGTAACAAAAATCTCGACAACAGAATACCTTCCATAATGACAGGGCTACCATCCATTGGAGTAACAAAGATATTGATAACATACTACCCTCCATAGTGACAAGGCTACCATCTGTTGGAGTAATAAAAATCACGACAACTGACTACCTTCCATAATGACAAGGCTACCATCCATTGGAATAACAAAAATCTCGACAACAGACTACCTTCCATAATGACTAGGCTACCATCCATTGGAGTAACAAAGATGTCGACAATGGACTATCTTTCATAATGACAAGGATACCATCCATTGGAATAACAAAAATATCGACAAGAGACTACCTTCCATAATGACAAGAATACCATCCATTGGAGTAACAAAAATCTCGACAACAGGCTACCTTCCATAATGACAAGGCTACCATCCATTGGAATAATAAAAAATTCAACAACAGACTACCTTCCATAATGACTAGGGTGCCATCATTGGAGTAACCAAAATATCCACAAGAGAATACCTTCCATAATGACAAGGATATAATCCATGGGTGTCTAAAAAATCTCGGCAACAGACTACCTTCCATAATGACAAGGCTACAATCCATTGTAGTAAAAAAAATCTGGAAAACAGAGTACCTTCCATAATGACAAGGCTATCATCCATTGTAGTAACAAAAATCTCGACAATAGACTACCTTCCAAAATGGCAAGGATACCATCCATTGGAGTAACAAAAATCACAACAACAGACTACATTCCATAATTACAAGGCTACCATCCATTGGAATAACAAAAATATCGACACCATACTACCTTCCATAATGACAAGGCTACCATCCCTTGGATTAACAAAAATCTCGACAACAGAATACCTTCCATAATGACAGGGCTACCATCCATTGGAGTAACAAAGATATCGACAACATACTACCCTCCATAATGACAAGGCTACCATCCGTTAGAGTAATAAAAATCACGACAACTGACTACCTTCCATAATAACAAGGCCACCATCCATTGGAATAACAAAAATCTCAACAACAGACTACCTTCCATAATGACTAGGATACCATCCATTGGAGTAACAAAGATATCAACAATAGACTATCTTTCATAATGACAAGAATACCATCCATTGGAATAACCAAAATCTCGACAAAAGACTACCTTCCATAATGACAAGGATACCATCCATTGGAGTAACAAAAATCTCGACAACAGACTACCCTCCATAATGACAAGGCTACCATCCATTATTGTAACAAAAATCTGGACAACAGACTACCTTCCATAATGACAAGGCTACCATCCATTGGAGTAACAAAAATCTCAACAACAGACTACCTTCCATAATGACTAGGCTACCATCCATTGGAGTAACAATGATATCGACAACAAACTACCTTCCATAATGACAAGGCTACAATCCATTGGAGTAACCAAAATCCCGACAACAGACTATCTTCCATAATGACAAAACTACCATCCATTGTAGTAACAAAAATCTCGACAATAGACTACCTTCCATAATGGCAAGGATACCATCCATTGGAGTAACAAAAATCACGACAACAGACTACCTTCCATAATTACAAGGCTTCCATCCATTGGAATAACAAAAATATCGACACCACACTACCTTCCATAATGACAAGGCAACCATCCCTTAGAGTAACAAAAATCTCGACAACAGAATACCTTCCATAATGACAGGGCTACCATCCATTGGAGTAACAAAGATATTGATAACATACTACCCTCCATAGTGACAAGGCTACCATCTGTTGGAGTAATAAAAATCACGACAACTGACTACCTTCCATAATGACAAGGCTACCATCTATTGGAATAACAAAAATCTCGACAACAGACTACCTTCCATAATGACTAGGCTACCATCCATTGGAGTAACAAAGATGTCGACAATGGACTATCTTTCATAATGACAAGGATACCATCCATTGGAATAACAAAAATCTCGACAAGAGACTACCTTCCATAATGACAAGAATACCATCCATTGGAGTAACAAAAATCTCGACAACAGGCTACCTTCCATAATGACAAGGCTACCATCCATTGGAATAACAAAAAATTCAACAACAGACTACCTTCCATAATGACTAGGGTGCCATCATTGGAGTAACCAAAATATCCACAAGAGAATACCTTCCATAATGACAAGGATATAATCCATGGGTGTCTAAAAAATCTCGGCAACAGACTACCTTCCATAATATCAAGGCTACAATGCATTGTAGTAAAAAAAATTTGGAAAACAGAGTACCTTCCATAATGACAAGGCTATCATCCATTGTAGTAACAAAAATCTCGACAATAGACTACCTTCCATAATGGCAAGGATACCATCCATTGGAGTAACAAAAATCACAACAACAGACTACATTCCATAATTACAAGGCTACCATCCATTGGAATAACAAAAATATCGACACCATACTACCTTCCATAATGACAAGGCTACCATCCCTTGGATTAACAAAAATCTCGACAACAGAATACCTTCCATAATGACAGGGCTACCATCCATTGGAGTAACAAAGATATCGACAACATACTACCCTCCATAATGACAAGTCTACCATCCGTTAGAGTAATAAAAATCACGACAACTGACTACCTTCCATAATGACAAGGCCACCATCCATTGGAATAACAAAAATCTCAACAACAGACTACCTTCCATAATGACTAGGATACCATCCATTGGAGTAACAAAGATATCAACAATAGACTATCTTTCATAATGACAAGAATACCATCAATTGGAATAACCAAAATCTCGACAAAAGACTACCTTCCATAATGACAAGGATACCATCCATTGGAGTAACAAAAATCTCGACAACAGACTACCCTCCATAATGACAAGGCTACCATCCATTATTGTAACAAAAATCTGGACAACAGACTACCTTCCATAATGACAAGGCTACCATCCATTGGAGTAACAAAAATCTCAACAATAGACTACCTTCCATAATGGCAAGGATACCATCCATTGGAGTAACAAAAATCACGACAACAGACTACCTTCCATAATTACAAGGCTTCCATCCATTGGAATAACAAAAATATCGACACCACACTACCTTCCATAATGACAAGGCAACCATCCCTTAGAGTAACAAAAATCTCGACAACAGAATACCTTCCATAATGACAGGGCTACCATCCATTGGAGTAACAAAGATATTGATAACATACTACCCTCCATAGTGACAAGGCTACCATCTGTTGGAGTAATAAAAATCACGACAACTGACTACCTTCCATAATGACAAGGCTACCATCTATTGGAATAACAAAAATCTCGACAACAGACTACCTTCCATAATGACTAGGCTACCATCCATTGGAGTAACAAAGATGTCGACAATGGACTATCTTTCATAATGACAAGGATACCATCCATTGGAATAACAAAAATCTCGACAAGAGACTACCTTCCATAATGACAAGAATACCATCCATTGGAGTAACAAAAATCTCGACAACAGGCTACCTTCCATAATGACAAGGCTACCATCCATTGGAATAACAAAAAATTCAACAACAGACTACCTTCCATAATGACTAGGGTGCCATCATTGGAGTAACCAAAATATCCACAAGAGAATCCCTTCCATAATGACAAGGATATAATCCATGGGTGTCTAAAAAATCTCGGCAACAGACTACCTTCCATAATATCAAGGCTACAATCCATTGTAGTAAAAAAAATTTGGAAAACAGAGTACCTTCCATAATGACAAGGCTATCATCCATTGTAGTAACAAAAATCTCGACAATAGACTACCTTCCATAATGGCAAGGATACCATCCATTGGAGTAACAAAAATCACAACAACAGACTACATTCCATAATTACAAGGCTACCATCCATTGGAATAACAAAAATATCGACACCATACTACCTTCCATAATGACAAGGCTACCATCCCTTGGATTAACAAAAATCTCGACAACAGAATACCTTCCATAATGACAGGGCTACCATCCATTGGAGTAACAAAGATATCGACAACATACTACCCTCCATAATGACAAGTCTACCATCCGTTAGAGTAATAAAAATCACGACAACTGACTACCTTCCGTAATGACAAGGCCACCATCCATTGGAATAACAAAAATCTCAACAACAGACTACCTTCCATAATGACTAGGATACCATCCATTGGAGTAACAAAGATATCAACAATAGACTATCTTTCATAATGACAAGAATACCATCCATTGGAATAACCAAAATCTCGACAAAAGACTACCTTCCATAATGACAAGGATACCATCCATTGGAGTAACAAAAATCTCGACAACAGACTACCCTCCATAATGACAAGGCTACCATCCATTATTGTAACAAAAATCTGGACAACAGACTACCTTCCATACTGACAAGGCTACCATCCATTGGAGTAACAAAAATCTCAACAATAGACTACCTTCCATAATGGCAAGGATACCATCCATTGGAGTAACAAAAATCACGACAACAGACTACCTTCCATAATTACAAGGCTTCCATCCATTGGAATAACAAAAATATCGACACCACACTACCTTCCATAATGACAAGGCAACCATCCCTTAGAGTAACAAAAATCTCGACAACAGAATACCTTCCATAATGACAGGGCTACCATCCATTGGAGTAACAAAGATATTGATAACATACTACCCTCCATAGTGACAAGGCTACCATCTGTTGGAGTAATAAAAATCACGACAACTGACTACCTTCCATAATGACAAGGCTACCATCTATTGGAATAACAAAAATCTCGACAACAGACTACCTTCCATAATGACTAGGCTACCATCCATTGGAGTAACAAAGATGTCGACAATGGACTATCTTTCATAATGACAAGGATACCATCCATTGGAATAACAAAAATCTCGACAAGAGACTACCTTCCATAATGACAAGAATACCATCCATTGGAGTAACAAAAATCTCGACAACAGGCTACCTTCCATAATGACAAGGCTACCATCCATTGGAATAACAAAAAATTCAACAACAGACTACCTTCCATAATGACTAGGGTGCCATCATTGGAGTAACCAAAATATCCACAAGAGAATACCTTCCATAATGACAAGGATATAATCCATGGGTGTCTAAAAAATCTCGGCAACAGACTACCTTCCATAATATCAAGGCTACAATCCATTGTAGTAAAAAAAATTTGGAAAACAGAGTACCTTCCATAATGACAAGGCTATCATCCATTGTAGTAACAAAAATCTCGACAATAGACTACCTTCCATAATGGCAAGGATACCATCCATTGGAGTAACAAAAATCACAACAACAGACTACATTCCATAATTACAAGGCTACCATCCATTGGAATAACAAAAATATCGACACCATACTACCTTCCATAATGACAAGGCTACCATCCCTTGGATTAACAAAAATCTCGACAACAGAATACCTTCCATAATGACAGGGCTACCATCCATTGGAGTAACAAAGATATCGACAACATACTACCCTCCATAATGACAAGTCTACCATCCGTTAGAGTAATAAAAATCACGACAACTGACTACCTTCCGTAATGACAAGGCCACCATCCATTGGAATAACAAAAATCTCAACAACAGACTACCTTCCATAATGACTAGGATACCATCCATTGGAGTAACAAAGATATCAACAATAGACTATCTTTCATAATGACAAGAATACCATCCATTGGAATAACCAAAATCTCGACAAAAGACTACCTTCCATAATGACAAGGATACCATCCATTGGAGTAACAAAAATCTCGACAACAGACTACCCTCCATAATGACAAGGCTACCATCCATTATTGTAACAAAAATCTGGACAACAGACTACCTTCCATAATGACAAGGCTACCATCCATTGGAGTAACAAAAATCTCAACAATAGACTACCTTCCATAATGGCAAGGATACCATCCATTGGAGTAACAAAAATCACGACAACAGACTACCTTCCATAATTACAAGGCTTCCATCCATTGGAATAACAAAAATATCGACACCACACTACCTTCCATAATGACAAGGCAACCATCCCTTAGAGTAACAAAAATCTCGACAACAGAATACCTTCCATAATGACAGGGCTACCATCCATTGGAGTAACAAAGATATTGATAACATACTACCCTCCATAGTGACAAGGCTACCATCTGTTGGAGTAATAAAAATCACGACAACTGACTACCTTCCATAATGACAAGGCTACCATCCGTTGGAATAACAAAAATCTCGACAACAGACTACCTTCCATAATGACTAGGCTACCATCCATTGGAGTAACAAAGATGTCGACAATGGACTATCTTTCATAATGACAAGGATACCATCCATTGGAATAACAAAAATATCGACAAGAGACTACCTTCCATAATGACAAGAATACCATCCATTGGAGTAACAAAAATCTCGACAACAGGCTACCTTCCATAATGACAAGGCTACCATCCATTGGAATAACAAAAAATTCAACAACAGACTACCTTCCATAATGACTAGGGTGCCATCATTGGAGTAACCAAAATATCCACAAGAGAATACCTTCCATAATGACAAGGATATAATCCATGGGTGTCTAAAAAATCTCGGCAACAGACTACCTTCCATAATGACAAGGCTACAATCCATTGTAGTAAAAAAAATCTGGAAAACAGAGTACCTTCCATAATGACAAGGCTATCATCCATTGTAGTAACAAAAATCTCGACAATAGACTACCTTCCAAAATGGCAAGGATACCATCCATTGGAGTAACAAAAATCACAACAACAGACTACATTCCATAATTACAAGGCTACCATCCATTGGAATAACAAAAATATCGACACCATACTACCTTCCATAATGACAAGGCTACCATCCCTTGGATTAACAAAAATCTCGACAACAGAATACCTTCCATAATGACAGGGCTACCGTCCATTGGAGTAACAAAGATATCGACAACATACTACCCTCCATAATGACAAGGCTACCATCCGTTAGAGTAATAAAAATCACGACAACTGACTACCTTCCATAATGACAAGGCCACCATCCATTGGAATAACAAAAATCTCAACAACAGACTACCTTCCATAATGACTAGGATACCATCCATTGGAGTAACAAAGATATCAACAATAGACTATCTTTCATAATGACAAGAATACCATCCATTGGAATAACCAAAATCTCGACAAAAGACTACCTTCCATAATGACAAGGATACCATCCATTGGAGTAACAAAAATCTCGACAACAGACTACCCTCCATAATGACAAGGCTACCATCCATTATTGTAACAAAAATCTGGACAACAGACTACCTTCCATAATGACAAGGCTACCATCCATTGGAGTAACAAAAATCTCAACAATAGACTACCTTCCATAATGGCAAGGATACCATCCATTGGAGTAACAAAAATCACGACAACAGACTACCTTCCATAATTACAAGGCTTCCATCCATTGGAATAACAAAAATATCGACACCACACTACCTTCCATAATGACAAGGCAACCATCCCTTAGAGTAACAAAAATCTCGACAACAGAATACCTTCCATAATGACAGGGCTACCATCCATTGGAGTAACAAAGATATTGATAACATACTACCCTCCATAGTGACAAGGCTACCATCTGTTGGAGTAATAAAAATCACGACAACTGACTACCTTCCATAATGACAAGGCTACCATCCATTGGAATAACAAAAATCTCGACAACAGACTACCTTCCATAATGACTAGGCTACCATCCATTGGAGTAACAAAGATGTCGACAATGGACTATCTTTCATAATGACAAGGATACCATCCATTGGAATAACAAAAATATCGACAAGAGACTACCTTCCATAATGACAAGAATACCATCCATTGGAGTAACAAAAATCTCGACAACAGGCTACCTTCCATAATGACAAGGCTACCATCCATTGGAATAACAAAAAATTCAACAACAGACTACCTTCCATAATGACTAGGGTGCCATCATTGGAGTAACCAAAATATCCACAAGAGAATCCCTTCCATAATGACAAGGATATAATCCATGGGTGTCTAAAAAATCTCGGCAACAGACTACCTTCCATAATATCAAGGCTACAATCCATTGTAGTAAAAAAAATTTGGAAAACAGAGTACCTTCCATAATGACAAGGCTATCATCCATTGTAGTAACAAAAATCTCGACAATAGACTACCTTCCATAATGGCAAGGATACCATCCATTGGAGTAACAAAAATCACAACAACAGACTACATTCCATAATTACAAGGCTACCATCCATTGGAATAACAAAAATATCGACACCATACTACCTTCCATAATGACAAGGCTACCATCCCTTGGATTAACAAAAATCTCGACAACAGAATACCTTCCATAATGACAGGGCTACCATCCATTGGAGTAACAAAGATATCGACAACATACTACCCTCCATAATGACAAGTCTACCATCCGTTAGAGTAATAAAAATCACGACAACTGACTACCTTCCGTAATGACAAGGCCACCATCCATTGGAATAACAAAAATCTCAACAACAGACTACCTTCCATAATGACTAGGATACCATCCATTGGAGTAACAAAGATATCAACAATAGACTATCTTTCATAATGACAAGAATACCATCCATTGGAATAACCAAAATCTCGACAAAAGACTACCTTCCATAATGACAAGGATACCATCCATTGGAGTAACAAAAATCTCGACAACAGACTACCCTCCATAATGACAAGGCTACCATCCATTATTGTAACAAAAATCTGGACAACAGACTACCTTCCATACTGACAAGGCTACCATCCATTGGAGTAACAAAAATCTCAACAATAGACTACCTTCCATAATGGCAAGGATACCATCCATTGGAGTAACAAAAATCACGACAACAGACTACCTTCCATAATTACAAGGCTTCCATCCATTGGAATAACAAAAATATCGACACCACACTACCTTCCATAATGACAAGGCAACCATCCCTTAGAGTAACAAAAATCTCGACAACAGAATACCTTCCATAATGACAGGGCTACCATCCATTGGAGTAACAAAGATATTGATAACATACTACCCTCCATAGTGACAAGGCTACCATCTGTTGGAGTAATAAAAATCACGACAACTGACTACCTTCCATAATGACAAGGCTACCATCTATTGGAATAACAAAAATCTCGACAACAGACTACCTTCCATAATGACTAGGCTACCATCCATTGGAGTAACAAAGATGTCGACAATGGACTATCTTTCATAATGACAAGGATACCATCCATTGGAATAACAAAAATCTCGACAAGAGACTACCTTCCATAATGACAAGAATACCATCCATTGGAGTAACAAAAATCTCGACAACAGGCTACCTTCCATAATGACAAGGCTACCATCCATTGGAATAACAAAAAATTCAACAACAGACTACCTTCCATAATGACTAGGGTGCCATCATTGGAGTAACCAAAATATCCACAAGAGAATACCTTCCATAATGACAAGGATATAATCCATGGGTGTCTAAAAAATCTCGGCAACAGACTACCTTCCATAATATCAAGGCTACAATCCATTGTAGTAAAAAAAATTTGGAAAACAGAGTACCTTCCATAATGACAAGGCTATCATCCATTGTAGTAACAAAAATCTCGACAATAGACTACCTTCCATAATGGCAAGGATACCATCCATTGGAGTAACAAAAATCACAACAACAGACTACATTCCATAATTACAAGGCTACCATCCATTGGAATAACAAAAATATCGACACCATACTACCTTCCATAATGACAAGGCTACCATCCCTTGGATTAACAAAAATCTCGACAACAGAATACCTTCCATAATGACAGGGCTACCATCCATTGGAGTAACAAAGATATCGACAACATACTACCCTCCATAATGACAAGTCTACCATCCGTTAGAGTAATAAAAATCACGACAACTGACTACCTTCCGTAATGACAAGGCCACCATCCATTGGAATAACAAAAATCTCAACAACAGACTACCTTCCATAATGACTAGGATACCATCCATTGGAGTAACAAAGATATCAACAATAGACTATCTTTCATAATGACAAGAATACCATCCATTGGAATAACCAAAATCTCGACAAAAGACTACCTTCCATAATGACAAGGATACCATCCATTGGAGTAACAAAAATCTCGACAACAGACTACCCTCCATAATGACAAGGCTACCATCCATTATTGTAACAAAAATCTGGACAACAGACTACCTTCCATAATGACAAGGCTACCATCCATTGGAGTAACAAAAATCTCAACAATAGACTACCTTCCATAATGGCAAGGATACCATCCATTGGAGTAACAAAAATCACGACAACAGACTACCTTCCATAATTACAAGGCTTCCATCCATTGGAATAACAAAAATATCGACACCACACTACCTTCCATAATGACAAGGCAACCATCCCTTAGAGTAACAAAAATCTCGACAACAGAATACCTTCCATAATGACAGGGCTACCATCCATTGGAGTAACAAAGATATTGATAACATACTACCCTCCATAGTGACAAGGCTACCATCTGTTGGAGTAATAAAAATCACGACAACTGACTACCTTCCATAATGACAAGGCTACCATCCGTTGGAATAACAAAAATCTCGACAACAGACTACCTTCCATAATGACTAGGCTACCATCCATTGGAGTAACAAAGATGTCGACAATGGACTATCTTTCATAATGACAAGGATACCATCCATTGGAATAACAAAAATATCGACAAGAGACTACCTTCCATAATGACAAGAATACCATCCATTGGAGTAACAAAAATCTCGACAACAGGCTACCTTCCATAATGACAAGGCTACCATCCATTGGAATAACAAAAAATTCAACAACAGACTACCTTCCATAATGACTAGGGTGCCATCATTGGAGTAACCAAAATATCCACAAGAGAATACCTTCCATAATGACAAGGATATAATCCATGGGTGTCTAAAAAATCTCGGCAACAGACTACCTTCCATAATGACAAGGCTACAATCCATTGTAGTAAAAAAAATCTGGAAAACAGAGTACCTTCCATAATGACAAGGCTATCATCCATTGTAGTAACAAAAATCTCGACAATAGACTACCTTCCAAAATGGCAAGGATACCATCCATTGGAGTAACAAAAATCACAACAACAGACTACATTCCATAATTACAAGGCTACCATCCATTGGAATAACAAAAATATCGACACCATACTACCTTCCATAATGACAAGGCTACCATCCCTTGGATTAACAAAAATCTCGACAACAGAATACCTTCCATAATGACAGGGCTACCATCCATTGGAGTAACAAAGATATCGACAACATACTACCCTCCATAATGACAAGGCTACCATCCGTTAGAGTAATAAAAATCACGACAACTGACTACCTTCCATAATGACAAGGCCACCATCCATTGGAATAACAAAAATCTCAACAACAGACTACCTTCCATAATGACTAGGATACCATCCATTGGAGTAACAAAGATATCAACAATAGACTATCTTTCATAATGACAAGAATACCATCCATTGGAATAACCAAAATCTCGACAAAAGACTACCTTCCATAATGACAAGGATACCATCCATTGGAGTAACAAAAATCTCGACAACAGACTACCCTCCATAATGACAAGGCTACCATCCATTATTGTAACAAAAATCTGGACAACAGACTACCTTCCATAATGACAAGGCTACCATCCATTGGAGTAACAAAAATCTCAACAATAGACTACCTTCCATAATGGCAAGGATACCATCCATTGGAGTAACAAAAATCACGACAACAGACTACCTTCCATAATTACAAGGCTTCCATCCATTGGAATAACAAAAATATCGACACCACACTACCTTCCATAATGACAAGGCAACCATCCCTTAGAGTAACAAAAATCTCGACAACAGAATACCTTCCATAATGACAGGGCTACCATCCATTGGAGTAACAAAGATATTGATAACATACTACCCTCCATAGTGACAAGGCTACCATCTGTTGGAGTAATAAAAATCACGACAACTGACTACCTTCCATAATGACAAGGCTACCATCCATTGGAATAACAAAAATCTCGACAACAGACTACCTTCCATAATGACTAGGCTACCATCCATTGGAGTAACAAAGATGTCGACAATGGACTATCTTTCATAATGACAAGGATACCATCCATTGGAATAACAAAAATATCGACAAGAGACTACCTTCCATAATGACAAGAATACCATCCATTGGAGTAACAAAAATCTCGACAACAGGCTACCTTCCATAATGACAAGGCTACCATCCATTGGAATAACAAAAAATTCAACAACAGACTACCTTCCATAATGACTAGGGTGCCATCATTGGAGTAACCAAAATATCCACAAGAGAATACCTTCCATAATGACAAGGATATAATCCATGGGTGTCTAAAAAATCTCGGCAACAGACTACCTTCCATAATGACAAGGCTACAATCCATTGTAGTAAAAAAAATCTGGAAAACAGAGTACCTTCCATAATGATAAGGCTATCATCCATTGTAGTAACAAAAATCTCGACAATAGACTACCTTCCAAAATGGCAAGGATACCATCCATTGGAGTAACAAAAATCACAACAACAGACTACATTCCATAATTACAAGGCTACCATCCATTGGAATAACAAAAATATCGACACCATACTACCTTCCATAATGACAAGGCTACCATCCGTTGGATTAACAAAAATCTCGACAACAGAATACCTTCCATAATGACAGGGCTACCATCCATTGGAGTAACAAAGATATCGACAACATACTACCCTCCATAATGACAAGGCTACCATCCGTTAGAGTAATAAAAATCACGACAACTGACTACCTTCCATAATGACAAGGCCACCATCCATTGGAATAACAAAAATCTCAACAACAGACTACCTTCCATAATGACTAGGATACCATCCATTGGAGTAACAAAGATATCAACAATAGACTATCTTTCATAATGACAAGAATACCATCCATTGGAATAACCAAAATCTCGACAAAAGACTACCTTCCATAATGACAAGGATACCATCCATTGGAGTAACAAAAATCTCGACAACAGACTACCCTCCATAATGACAAGGCTACCATCCATTATTGTAACAAAAATCTGGACAACAGACTACCTTCCATAATGACAAGGCTACCATCCATTGGAGTAACAAAAATCTCAACAACAGACTACCTTCCATAATGACTAGGCTACCATCCATTGGAGTAACAATGATATCGACAACAAACTACCTTCCATAATGACAAGGCTACAATCCATTGGAGTAACCAAAATCCCGACAACAGACTATCTTCCATAATGACAAAACTACCATCCATTGTAGTAACAAAAATCTCGACAATAGACTACCTTCCATAATGGCAAGGATACCATCCATTGGAGTAACAAAAATCACGACAACAGACTACCTTCCATAATTACAAGGCTTCCATCCATTGGAATAACAAAAATATCGACACCACACTACCTTCCATAATGACAAGGCAACCATCCCTTAGAGTAACAAAAATCTCGACAACAGAATACCTTCCATAATGACAGGGCTACCATCCATTGGAGTAACAAAGATATTGATAACATACTACCCTCCATAGTGACAAGGCTACCATCTGTTGGAGTAATAAAAATCACGACAACTGACTACCTTCCATAATGACAAGGCTACCATCCATTGGAATAACAAAAATCTCGACAACAGACTACCTTCCATAATTACTAGGCTACCATCCATTGGAGTAACAAAGATGTCGACAATGGACTATCTTTCATAATGACAAGGATACCATCCATTGGAATAACAAAAATCTCGACAAGAGACTAACTTCCATAATGACAAGAATACCATCCATTGGAGTAACAAAAATCTCGACAACAGGCTACCTTCCATAATGACAAGGCTACCATCCATTGGAATAACAAAAAATTCAACAACAGACTACCTTCCATAATGACTAGGGTGCCATCATTGGAGTAACCAAAATATCCACAAGAGAATACCTTCCATAATGACAAGGATATAATCCATGGGTGTCTAAAAAATCTCGGCAACAGACTACCTTCCATAATGACAAGGCTACAATCCATTGTAGTAAAAAAAATCTGGAAAACAGAGTACCTTCCATAATGACAAGGCTATCATCCATTGTAGTAACAAAAATCTCGACAATAGACTACCTTCCATAATGGCAAGGATACCATCCATTGGAGTAACAAAAATCACAACAACAGACTACATTCCATAATTACAAGGCTACCATCCATTGGAATAACAAAAATATCGACACCATACTACCTTCCATAATGACAAGGCTACCATCCCTTGGATTAACAAAAATCTCGACAACAGAATACCTTCCATAATGACAGGGCTACCATCCATTGGAGTAACAAAGATATCGACAACATACTACCCTCCATAATGACAAGGCTACCATCCGTTAGAGTAATAAAAATCACGACAACTGACTACCTTCCATAATGACAAGGCCACCATCCATTGGAATAACAAAAATCTCAACAACAGACTACCTTCCATAATGACTAGGATACCATCCATTGGAGTAACAAAGATATCAACAACAGACTATCTTTCATAATGACAAGAATACCATCCATTGGAATAACCAAAATCTCGACAAAAGACTACCTTCCATAATGACAAGGATACCATCCATTGGAGTAACAAAAATCTCGACAACAGACTACCCTCCATAATGACAAGGCTACCATCCATTATTGTAACAAAAATCTGGACAACAGACTACCTTCCATAATGACAAGGCTACCATCCATTGGAGTAACAAAAATCTCAACAACAGACTACCTTCCATAATGACTAGGCTACCATCCATTGGAGTAACAATGATATCGACAACAAACTACCTTCCATAATGACAAGGCTACAATCCATTGGAGTAACCAAAATCCCGACAACAGACTATCTTCCATAATGACAAAACTACCATCCATTGTAGTAACAAAAATCTCGACAATAGACTACCTTCCATAATGGCAAGGATACCATCCATTGGAGTAACAAAAATCACGACAACAGACTACCTTCCATAATTACAAGGCTTCCATCCATTGGAATAACAAAAATATCGACACCACACTACCTTCCATAATGACAAGGCAACCATCCCTTAGAGTAACAAAAATCTCGACAACAGAATACCTTCCATAATGACAGGGCTACCATCCATTGGAGTAACAAAGATATTGATAACATACTACCCTCCATAGTGACTAGGCTACCATCCGTTGGAGTAATAAAAATCATGACAACTGACTACCTTCCATAATGACAAGGCTACCATCCATTGGAATAACAAAAATCTCGACAACAGACTACCTTCCATAATGACTAGGCTACCATCCATTGGAGTAACAAAGATGTCGACAACGGACTATCTTTCATAATGACAAGGATACCATCCATTGGAATAACAAAAATCTCGACAAGAGACTACCTTCCATAATGACAAGAATACCATCCATTGGAGTAACAAAAATCTCGACAACAGGCTACCTTCCATAATGACAAGGCTACCATCCATTGGAATAACAAAAAATTCAACAACAGACTACCTTCCATAATGACTAGGGTGCCATCATTGGAGTAACCAAAATATCCACAAGAGAATACCTTCCATAATGACAAGGATATAATCCATGGGTGTCTAAAAAATCTCGGCAACAGACTACCTTCCATAATGACAAGGCTACAATCCATTGTAGTAAAAAAAATCTGGAAAACAGAGTACCTTCCATAATGACAAGGCTATCATCCATTGTAGTAACAAAAATCTCGACAATAGACTACCTTCCATAATGGCAAGGATACCATCCATTGGAGTAACAAAAATCACAACAACAGACTACATTCCATAATTACAAGGCTACCATCCATTGGAATAACAAAAATATCGACACCATACTACCTTCCATAATGACAAGGCTACCATCCCTTGGATTAACAAAAATCTCGACGACAGAATACCTTCCATAATGACAGGGCTACCATCCATTGGAGTAACAAAGATATCGACAACATACTACCCTCCATAATGACAAGGCTACCATCCATTAGAGTAATAAAAATCACGACAACTGACTACCTTCCATAATGACAAGGCCACCATCCATTGGAATATCAAAAATCTCAACAACAGACTACCTTTCATAATGACTAGGATACCATCCATTGGAGTAACAAAGATATCAACAACAGACTATCTTTCATAATGACAAGAATACCATCCATTGGAATAACCAAAATCTCGACAAAAGATTACCTTCCATAATGACAAGGATACCATCCATTGGAGTAACAAAAATCTCGACAACAGACTACCCTCCATAATGACAAGGCTACCATCCATTATTGTAACAAAAATCTGGACAACAGACTACCTTCCATAATGACAAGGCTACCATCCATTGGAGTAAAAAAAATCTCAACAACAGACTACCTTCCATAATGACTAGGCTACCATCCATTGGAGTAACAATGATATCGACAACAAACTACCTTCCATAATGACAAGGCTACAATCCATTGGAGTAACCAAAATCCCGACAACAGACTATCTTCCATAATGACAAAACTACCATCCATTGTAGTAACAAAAATCTCGACAATAGACTACCTTCCATAATGGCAAGGATACCATCCATTGGAGTAACAAAAATCTCGACAACAGACTACCTTCCATAATTACAAGGCTTTCATCCATTGGAATAACAAAAATATCGACACCACACTACCTTCCATAATGACAAGGCAACCATCCCTTAGAGTAACAAAAATCTCGACAACAGAATACCTTCCATAATGACAGGGCTACCATCCATTGGAGTAACAAAGATATTGATAACATACTACCCTCCATAGTGACAAGGCTACCATCCGTTGGAGTAATAAAAATCACGACAACTGACTACCTTCCATAATGACAAGGCTACCATCCATTGGAATAACAAAAATCTCGACCACAGACTACCTTCCATAATGACTAGGCTACCATCCATTGGAGTAACAAAGATGTCGACAACGGACTATCTTTCATAATTACAAGGATACCATCCATTGGAATAACAAAAATCTCGACAAGAGACTACCTTCCATAATGACAAGAATACCATCTATTGGAGTAACAAAAATCTCGACAACAGGCTACCTTCCATAATGACAAGGCTACCATCAATTGGAATAACAAAAAATTTAACAACAGACTACCTTCCATAATGACTAGGGTGCCATCATTGGAGTAACCAAAATATCCACAAGAGACTACCTTCCATAATGACAAGGATATAATCCATTGGTGTCTAAAAAATCTCGGCAACAGACTACCTTCCATAATGACAAGGCTACAATCCATTGTAGTAAAAAAAATCTGGAAAACAGAGTACCTTCCATAATGACAAGGCTATCATCCATTGTAGTAACAAAAATCTCGACAATAGACTACCTTCCATAATGGCAAGGATACCATCCATTGGAGTAACAAAAATCACAACAACAGACTACATTCCATAATTACAAGGCTACCATCCATTGGAATAACAAAAATATTGACACCATACTACCTTCCATAATGACAAGGCTACCATCCCTTGGATTAACAAAAATCTCGACAACAGAATACCTTCCATAATGACAGGGCTACCATCCATTGGAGTAACAAAGATATCGACAACATACTACCCTCCATAATGACAAGGCTACCATCCGTTAGAGTAATAAAAATCACGACAACTGACTACCTTCCATAATGACAAGGCTACCGTCCATTGGAATAACAAAAATCTCAACAACAGACTACCTTCCATAATGACTAGGATACCATCCATTGGAGTAACAAAGATGTCGACAACGGACTATCTTTCATAATGACAAGGATACCATCCATTGGAATAACAAAAATCTCGACAAGAGACTACCTTCCATAATGACAAGAATACCATCCATTGGAGTAACAAAAATCTCGACAACAGGCTACCTTCCATAATGACAAGGCTACCATCCATTGGAATAACAAAAAATTCAACAATAGACTACCTTCCATAATGACTAGGGTGCCATCATTGGAGTAACCAAAATATCCACAAGAGACTACCTTCCATAATGACAAGGATATAATCCATTGGTGTCTAAAAAATCTCGGCAACAGACTACCTTCCATAATGACAAGGCTACCATCAATTGGAGTAAATAAAATATCGACAATACACTACCTTCTATAATGACTAGGCTACCATCCATTGGAGTAACAAAGATATCGACAACATACTATTTTCCATAACGACAAGGCTACAATCAATTTTAGTAACAAAAATCTCGACAACAGACTACCTTCCATAATGACAAGGCTACCATCCATTGGAGTTACAAATATCTCGACAATAGACTACCTTCCATAATTACAAGGCTTCAATCTATTATATTAACAAAAATCTCGACAATAGACTACCTTTCATAATGACAAGGATACCATCCATTGGAATAACAAAAATCTCAACAACAGACTACCTTCCATAATGACTAGGCTACCATCCGTTGGAGTAAAAATGATATCGACATCAAACTACCTTCCATAAGGACAAGGCTACAATCCATTGTAGGCTACCATTCATTGGAGTAACAAAAATCACGACAACAGACTACCTTCTATAATTACAAGGCTACCATACATTGGAATAACAAAAATATCGACACCACACTACCTTCCATAATGACAAGGCTACCATCCCTTAGAGTAACAAAAATCTCAACAACAGAATACCTTCCATAATGACAGGGCTACCATCGATGGGAGTAACAAAGATATCGAAAACATACTACCCTCCATAATGACAAGGCTACCATCCGTTGGAGTAATAAAAATCACGATAACTGACTACCTTCCATAATGACAAGGCTACCATCCATTGGAATAACAAAAATCTTGACAACAGAATACTTTCCATAATGACTAGGCTACCATCCATTGGAGTAACAAAGATATCGACAACGGACTATCTTTCAAAATGACAAGGATACCATCCATTGGAATAACAAAAATCTCGACAAGAGACTACCTTCCATAATGACAAGGATTCCATCCATTAGAGTAACAAAAATCTTGACAACAGACTACCTTCCATAATGATAAGGCTACCATCCATTGGAGTAACAAAAATCTCAACAACAGACTACCTTCCATAATGACTAGGCTACCATCCATTGGAGTAACAATGATATCGACAACAAACTACCTTTCATAATGACAAGGCTACAATCCATTGTAGTAACAAAATCTGGAAAACAGAGTACCTTCCATAATGACAAGGCTATCATCCATTGTAGTAACAAAAATATCAACAATAGACTACCTTCCATAATGGCAAGGCTACCATCCATTAGAGTAACTAAAATCACAACAACAGACTACCTTCCATAATTACAAGGCTACCATCCATTGGAATAACAAAAATATCGACACCATACTACCTTCCATAATTACAAGGCTACCATCCCTTGGATTAACAAAAATCTCGACAACAGAATACCTTCCATAATGACAGGGCTACCATCCATTGGAGTAACAAAGATATCGACAACATACTACCCTCCATAATGACAAGGCTACCATCCGTTGGAGTAATAAAAATCACGACAACTGACTACCTTCCATAATGACTAGGATACCATCCATTGGAGTAACAAAGATATCAACAACAAACTATCTTTCATAATGACAAGAATACCATCCATTGGAATATCGAAAATCTCAACAAAAGAATACCTTCCATAATGACAAGGATACCATCCATTGGAGTCACAAAAATATCGACAACAGACTACCCTCCATAATAACAAGGCTACCATCCATTATTGTAACAAAAATCTGGACAAAAGACTACCTTCCATAATGACAAGGCTACCATCCATTGGAGTAACAAAAATCTCAACAACAGACTACCTTCCATAATGACTAGGCTACCATCCATTGGAGTAACAATGATATCGACAATAAACAACCTTCCATAATGACAAGGCTACAATCCATTGGAGTAACCAAAATCCCGACAATAGACTATCTTCCATAATGACAAAACTACCATCCATTGTAGTAACAAAAATCTCGACAATATACTACCTTCCATAATGGCAAGGATACCATCCATTGGAGTAACAAAAATCACGACAACAGACTACCTTCCATAATTACAAGGCTTCCATCCATTGGAATAACAAAAATATCGACACCACACTACCTTCCATAATGACAAGGCAACCATTCCTTAGAGTAACAAAAATCTCGACAACAGAATACCTTCCATAATGACAGGGCTACCATCCATTGGAGTAACAAAGATATTGACAACATACTACCCTCCATAGTGACAAGGCTACCATCCGTTGGAGTAACAAAGATATTGACAACATACTACCCTCCATAGTGACAAGGCTACCATCCATTGGAGTAACAAAGATATTGACAACATACTACCCTCCATAGTGACAAGGCTACCATCCGTTGGAGTAATAAAAATCACGACAACTAACTACCTTCCATAATGACAAGGCTACCATCCATTGGAATAACAAAAATCTCGACAACAGACTACCTTCCATAATGACTAGGCTACCATCCATTGGAGTAACAAAGATGTCGACAACGGACTATCTTTCATAATGACAAGGAAACCATCCATTGGAATAACAAAAATCTCGACAAGAGACTACCTTCCATAATGACAAGGATACCATCCATTGGAGTAACAAAAATCTCGACAACAGACTACCTTCCATAATGACAAGGCTACCATCCATTGGAATAACAAAAAATTCAACAACAGACTACCTTCCATAATGATTAGGGTGCCATCATTGGAGTAACCAAAATATCCACAAGAGACTATCTTCCATAATGACAAGGATATAATCCATTGGTGTCTAAAAAATCTCGGAAACAGACTACCTTCCATAATGACAAGGCTACCATCAATTGGAGTAAATAAAATATCGACAATACACTACCTTCTATAATGACTAGGCTACCATCCATTGGAGTAACAAAGATATCGACAACATACTATTTTCCATAACGACAAGGCTACAATCCATTTTAGTAACAAAAATCTCGACAACAGACTACCTTCCATAATGACAAGGCTACCATCCATTGGAGTTACAAAAATCACGACAATAGACTACCTTCCATAATGACAAGGCTTCAATCTATTTTAGTAACAAAATTCTCGACAATAGACTACCTTTCATAATGACAAGGATACCATCCATTGGATTAACAAAAATTTTGACATCAAACTACGTTCCATAATGACAAGGCTACCATCCCTTAGAGTAACAAAAATCTCGACAACAGACTACCTTCCATAATGACTAGGAAACCATCCATTGGAGTAAAAAAAATATCGACAACAGACTACCTTCCATAACGACACGGCTACAATCCATTGTAGTAACAAAAATCTCGACAACAGACTACCTTCCATAATGACAAGGCTACCATCCATTGTAGTAACAAAAGTCTCGACAATAGACTACATTCCATAATGACAAGGCTACCATCCATTGGAGTAACAAAAATCTCGACAATAGACTACCTTCCATAATGGCAAGGCTACCATCCATTGGAGTAACAAAAATCACGACAACAGACTACTTTCTATAATTACAAGGCTACCATACATTGGAATAACAAAAATATCGACACCACACTACCTTCCATAATGACAAGGCTACCATCCCTTAGAGTAACAAAAATCTCGACAACAGAATACCTTCCATAATGACAGGGCTACCATCCATGGGAGTAACAAAGATATCGACAGCATACTACCATCCATAATGACAAGGCTACCATCCGTTGGAGTAATAAAAATCACGACAAATGACTACCCTCCATAATGACAAGGCTACCGTCCATTGGAATAACAAAAATCTTGACAACAGAATACCTTCATTAATGACTAGGCTACCATCCATTGGAGTAACAAAGATATCGACAACAGACTATCTTTCATAATGACAAGGATACCATCCATTGGAATAACAAAAATCTCGACAAGAGACTACCTTCCATAATGACAAGGATTCCATCCATTGGAGTAACAAAAATCTCGACAACAGGCTACCTTCCATAATTACAAGGCTACCATCCATTGGAGTAACAAAAATCTCAACAATAGACTACCTTCCATAATGACTAGGCTACCATCCATTGGATTAACAATGATATCGACAAGAAACTACCTTCCATAATGACAAGGCTACAATCCATTGTAGTAACAAAAATCTCGAAAACAGAGTACCTTCCATAATGACAAGGCTACCATCCATTGTAGTAACAAAAATCTCGACAATAGACTACCTTCCATAATGGCAAGGCTACCATCCATTGGAGTAACAAAAATCACGACAACAAACTACCTTCCATAATAACAAGGCTACCATCCATTGGACTAACAAAAATATCGACACCATACTACCTTCCATAATGACAAGGCTTCCATCCCTTAGATTAAGAAAAATCTCGACAACAAAATACCTTCCATAATGACAGGGCTACCATCCATTGGAGTAACAAAGATATCGACAACATACTACCCTCCATAATGACAAAGCTACAATCCGTTGGAGTAATAAAAATCACGACAACTCACTACCTTCCATAATGACAAGGCTACCATCCATTGGAATAAAAAAAATCTAGACAACAGACTACCTTCCATAATGACTAGGATACCATCCATTGGAGTAACAAAGATATCGGCAACGGACTATCTTTCATAATGAAAAGAATA
Organism: Vicia faba; assembly: GCA_948472305.1. NCBI lineage: Eukaryota > Viridiplantae > Streptophyta > Magnoliopsida > Fabales > Fabaceae > Vicia > Vicia faba. Next base: position 511,573,978 of record OX451741.1, on the reverse strand, counting down.
CCATCCATTGGAATAACCAAAATCTCGACAAAAGACTACCTTCCATAATGAGAAGGATACCATCCATTGGAGTAACAAAAATCTGGACAACAGACTACCTTCAAAAATGACAAGGCTACCATCCATTGGAGTAACAAAAATCTCAACAACAGACTACCTTCCATAATGACTAGGCTACCATCTATTGGAGTAGCAATGATATTGACAAGAAACTACCTTCCATAATGACATGGCTACAATCCATTGGAGTAACAAAAATCCCGAAAACAGAGTACCTTCCATAATGACAAAACTACCATCCATTGGAGTAACAAAAATCTCGACATTAGACTACCTTCCATAATGACTAGGGTGCCATCATTGGAGTAACCAAAATATCCACAAGAGACTACCTTCCATAATGACAAGGATATAATCCATTGGTGTCTAAAAAATCTCGGCAACAGACTACCTTCCATAATGACAAGGCTACCATCAATTGGAGTAACTAAAATATCGACAATACACTACCTTCTATAATGACTAGGCTACCATCCATTGGAGTAACAAAGATATCGACAACATACTATTTTCCATAACGACAAGGCTACAATCCATTTTAGTAACAAAAATCTCGACAACAGACTACCTGCCATAATGACAAAACTACCATCCATTGCAGTAACAAAAATCTCGACAATAGACTACCTTCCATAATGACAAGGCTACCATCCATTGGAATAACAAGAATATCAGAAACACACTACCTTCCATAATGACAAGGCTACCATCCGATGGAGTAACAAAAATCTCGACAATAGACTACCTTCCATAATGACTAGGCTACCATCCATTGGAGTAACAAAAATCTCGACAACAGACTACATTCCATAATGATAAGGCTACCATCCATTGGAGTAACAAAAATCACAACAACAGACTACCTTCCTTAATGACTCGGCTACCATCCATTGGAGTAACAAAGATATCGACAACAGAGTACCTTCCATAATGACAAGGCTATAATCCATTGTAGTAACAAAAATCAACACAACAGACTACCTTCCATAATGACAACGCTATAATCCATTGTAGTATAAAAAATCTCGACAATAGACTACCTTCCATAATGACAAGGCTACCATCCATTGGAGTAACAAAAATCTCAACAGCAGACTACCTTCCATAATGACTAGGCTACCATCCGTTGGAGTAAAAATGATATCGACAACAAACTACCTACCATAATGACAAGGCTACAATCCATTGTAGTAACAAAAATCTCGAAAACATAGAACCTTCCATAATGACAAGGCTACCATCCATTGTAGTAACAAAAATCTCGACAATAGACTACCTTCTATAATGGCAAGGCTACCATCCATTGGAGTAACAAAAATCACGACAACAGACTACCTTCTATAATTACAAGGCTACCATCCATTGGAATAACAAAAATATGGACACCACACTACCTTCCATAATGACAAGGTTACCATCCCTTAGAGTAACAAAAATCTCGACAACAGAATACCTTCCAAAATGACAGGGCTACCATCCATTGGAGTAACAAAGATATCCATAACATACTACCCTCCATAATGACAAGCCTACCATCCGTTGGAGTAATAAAAATCATGACAACTGACTACCTTCCATAATGACAAAGCTACCATCCATTGAAATAACAAAAATATCGACAATAGACTACCTTCCATAATGACTAGGTTACCATCCATTGGAGTAACAAAGATATCGACAACGGACTATCTTTCATAATGACAAGGATACCATCCATTGGAATAACAATAATCTCGACAACAGACTACCTTCCATGATGACAAGGATACCATCCATTGGAGTAACAATGATATCGAAAAAAAACTACCTTCCATAATGACAAGGCTACAATCCATTGTAGTAACAAAAATCTCGAAAATAGAGTACCTTCCATTTGACAAGGCTACCATCCATTATAGTAACAAAAATCTCGACAATAGACTACCTTCAATAATGACATGGCTACCATCCATTGCAATAACTAAAATCTCGACAACAGATTACCTTCCATAATGACAAGGCTACCAACCATTGGAGTAACAAAAATCTCAACAACAGACTACCTTCCATAATGACTAGGCTACTATCCGTTGGAGTAAAAATGATATCGACATCAAACTACCTTCCATAATGAAAAGTCTACAATCCATTGTAGTAACAAAAATCTCGAAAACATAGTACCTTCCATAATGACAAGGCTACCATCCATTGTAGTAACAAAAATCTCGACAATAGACTACCTTCCTTAATGGCAAGGCTACCATCCATTGGAGTAACAAAAATCACGAAAACAGACTACCTTCTATAATTACAAGGCTACCATACATTGGAATAACAAAAATATCGACACCACACTACCTTCCATAATGACAAGGCTACCATCCCTTAGAGTAACAAAAATCTCGACAACAGAATACCTTCCATAATGACAGTGCTACCATCCATGGGAGTAACAAAGATATCGACAACATACTACCCTCCATAATGACAAGGCTACCATCCGTTGGAGTAATAAAAATCACGACAACTGACTACCTCCCATAATGACAAGGCTACCATCCATTGGAATAACAAAAATCTTGACAACATAATACCTTCCATAATGACTAGGCTACCATCCATTGGAGTAACAAAGATACCGACAACGGACTATCTTTAATAATGACAAGGATACCATCCACTGGAATAACAAAAATCTCGACAAGAGACTACCTTCCATAATGACGAGGATTCCGTCCATTGGAGTAACAAAAATCTCGACAACAGACTACCTTCCCTAATGACAAGGCTACCATCCATTGGAGTAACAAAAATCTCAACAACAGACTACCTTCCATAATGAATAGGCTACCATCCATTGGAGTAACAATGATATCGACAATAAACTACCTTCCATAATGACAAGGCTACAATCCATTATAGTAACAAAAATCTCGAAAACAGAGTACCTTCCATAATGACAAGGCTACCATCCATTGCAGTAACAATAATCTCGACAACAGACTACCTTCCATAATCACAAGGCTACCATCCATTATTGTAACAAAAATCTGGACAACAGACTACCTTCCATAATGACAAGGCTACCATCCATTGGAGATACAAAAATCTCGACAACAGACTACCTTCCATAATGAGAAGGCTACCATCCATTGGAGTAACAGAAATCTCGACAACAGACTACCTTACATAATGACTATACTACCATCCATTGGAGTAACAAAGATATCAACAACAGACTAACTTCCATAATGATAAGGCTACCATCCGTTGGAGTAATAAAAATCACGACAACTGACTACCTTCCATAATGACAAGGCTACCATCCATTGGAATAACAAAAATCTCGACAACAAACTACCTTCCATAATGACTAGGATACCATCCATTGGAGTAACAAAGATATCGACAACGGACTATCTTTCATAATGACAAGAATACCATCCATTGGAATAACAAAAATCTCGACAAAAGACTTCCTTCCATAATGACAAGGATACCATCCATTGGAGTAACAAAAATCTCGACAACAGACTACCCTCCATAATTACAAGGCTACCATCCATTGGAGGAACAAAAATCTTAACAACAGACTACCTTCCATAATGACTAGGCTACCATCCATTGGAGTAACAATGATATCGACAACAAACTACCTTCCATAATGACAAGGCTACAATCCACTGTAGTAACAAAAATCTCGACAACAGAATACCTTCCATAATGATAAGGCTACCATCCATTGTAGTAACAAAAATCTCGACATTAGACTACCTTAAATAATGACAAGGCTACCATCCATTGCAGTAACAATAATCTCGACAACAGACTACCTTCCATAATCACAAGGCTACCATCCTTTATTGTAACAAAAATCTGGACAACAGACTACCTTCCATAATGACAAGGATACCATCCATTGGAGTAACATAAATCTCGACAACAGACTACCTTACATAATGACTAGGCTACCATCCATTGGAGTAACAAAGATATCAACAACAGACTACCTTCCATAATGACAAGGCTACCATCCATTGTTGTAACAAAAATCTCGACAATAGACTACCTTCCAAAATGACAAGGTTACCATCAATTGGAGTAACACAAATCTCGACAATAGACTACCTTCCATAACGAAAAGGATACCATCCATTGTAGTAAAAAAATGTCGATAATAAACTACCTTCCATAATGACAAGGCTACCTGAAGAAGTGAAAAACACAAGAAGGGGGGTTGAATTGTAAAACTTGAAAACAAATACAGACAACACGTTATTTTTATCCTGGTTCGTTTGATTTCAAACTACTCCAGTCCACTCGTCAAGGTGATTTTGCCTCTCTCCAACGAGGTCTTAATCCACTATATTCAACTGAATATTATAACTACTTTAACAACTGCTAAAGCCTTCTTGAGTCTAAACCACAAACCGGTTTCTCAAGGAAATTCTTTCTTACAGATAAATGAATACTATGAGTGTTGAATGTTTTCTACAAAAACTTTATATCACAACTATGATAATACACAAATTAAGCTTATGTGAAACTAGGATGCTATAACTATAGAGTGAGGATGAAGATGATTAGCTTTAGGCGTGTAAAGAGTTGTAGAGCGTTAGCCAATTCATTTCTCACTGACTTGTTTATATAGCCTTGGAAAAGATACGTTGTAGTCAATTATTCCATTTCAATGCCCATTACTTTCTTTCCATATTGAGAAGATCTTTGTCTTGGAATAAAGCCGTTGGTAATAAAATGTCTTGAATGCATAGTTCCATTGTCAATTCAGCGTGTTATTAGCTTTTGCTTATTCTGACGCTTCTAAGTGCTGATGATATTGTTTTGGTTTTGATCAGAGTTTAGAGTATGTTACGCGCAGATCTGTTCATCAAGCTTCAGCGTAAGCACATGCTTTGATCTTCTGATGCTGGTATATGATATTTCATCTTCTGATGCTGATGTTGACATTCTTGTGCTTATATCCATCAGAGTTTCTGTAAATGCACAATATAATTTTTAGGTAGCATATATGTCTCATATGAATTATACAATTTATTTAATCTTGCATTTTGTTATCATCAAAACCTTAACTTAGGGTAGTAGATTCAAAATTTGTTCTAACAATCTCCCCCTTTTTGATGATGACAAAAACCGGATTTTTTCAATTGAAATTTTAAAAAAAATTATCATAGATAACCAAATAATGAATTGTATTAGAGATAAACAGAAAGGTATCAAGGATAAGAAGATAGGGAATAAAAAGGTATTAGAGTTAATAAGATTAAAAAAAATTGTCAAAGTTATGATCAGAAAAACTCCCCCTGAGTTTATTACTTCCCTTTAATTCCATGAGTTCTTTAGCATCAGATCTTTATTGAACTTTCTTTGAGCATCAGATCTTTCCTTTTCCAGAGCAGAGCTTCAGTGTATTGGAGTTCATCAGATTCTTGTACCTGTAAGCTTATGCAGAACAAAGAAACATTCAAGTATATCAGAGTGTTAGAATGTTTGAGACTTTTGTCTCAGTAATCCGTTATTGAAAAATATCATTCTTTCTCCCCCTTTTTGTCAGCAATCAAAAAGTGCAAATAATTGAAGTTAAAAACGACCAGTGCAGAAAAACGATTGTATTCAGTTTAGAGCTCAGAAAATATTACAGATAACATGTAAAGAAAACATCAAGAAACAAAATCTAAGGTTGGGGAGGAAGGCGTGTGAACATAGCTTCTAGCATGTTCTTAATCTGGTCAGAGCTAAGAATGATGTTTAAGGCGTTTAAATAGGTTTAAAAAAATTTTGAAAACATAAACATAAACGTTTCAAAAAATTAAATCATGATTACTCGCATTTAATGTTGGCTAATTTTAGGGGATTTAGAAAGATATTTGGAACAGTTACCCATGACATGTGTCTCAATGCATCCAATCAGCGCTTTGCCATCTCAGACGCGTGCACGCGTGTTCTGCCTCAGGAATTAGCTGATGATTGGATGACACTTGTTTGATTTAGTGAACAACATATCTATCCTTGAAATGAAATGCTCAGATCTTTATGGATAGAATCTGTTACAATCTGCATGTCTAAATTTCTGAAAGAAGATTGATCAGAAGTTCACAGTAAAATAAAACAAATTCTGAAGGTTAATATATAAAATTAAAACATTTTCACTCTGGGCAGAGCTTCATGCTGAGATGTTTCTGAATGAAGTTCTATCTTCAAAAAGTGGTTTTGTGAAAATATCAGCCCATGATGGTCTGTATCAATAAATTTTAAGTTTAAAATGCCTTTCTGAATATAGTCCCTAATGAAATGATGTTTTATTTCTATATGCTTAGCCCTAGAATGCAAAATTGTATTTTTACTTAAGAAAATGGCAGAAGTGTTGTCACAGAGTATAAGAATGTAACTCTCAAATATCTGGAAGTCTTCAAGCTGACTTTTCATCCAGAGCATTTGTGTGTTGCATCCTACTGCTGCTATGTATTCAGCTTCTGCTGTTGATAACGCAATTGTGGATTGCCTTTTGCTGGACCAAGAGATCAGATTTTCTCCTATAAACTGGCAGCTTCCAAAAGTACTTTTACGCTCTACTCTGTCTCCAGTAAAGTCAGCATCATAGTAACCTACTAAGCTGTAATCACTAGATTTTCTATAAAATAAACCCAGATTAGTAGTACCTTTCAGATACTTGAAAATTCGCTTAACAGCTGTTAAGTGAGATTCTCTAGGATCTGATTGGAATCTTGCACAAATGCATACACTGAATAAAATATCAGGCCTTGAAGCCGTCAGATAAAGAAGAGAACCAATCATACCTCTGTAGACCTTCTGTTCTACCTTTTTGCTTACCTCTTCTCTTTCCAGAATGCACGTGGGATGCATTGGAATCCTTGATGACTTACATTCTGAGAGATCAAATTTCTTCAGAAGTTCTCTGACATATTTGCTGTGATGAATGTAAGTTCCCTCTGGAGTTTGATTGATCTGAATTCCTAGAAAGAATTTCAGTTCCCCCATGAGGCTCATCTCAAATTCTGCCTGCATACACTTAGCAAATTTTCTTCCAAGAGAAGGATTAGTAGATCCAAATATAATATCGTCAACATAAATCTGACACACTAAGATGTCATTCTTAACTGTCTTACAGAATAAGGTTATGTCCACTTTCCCTCTGGTGAATTCCTTTTCTAACAGAAAGTTACTTAGTCTTTCATACCAAGCTCTGGGAGCTTGTTTCAGACCATACAGTGACTTCTTTAGTTTGAAAACATACTCTGGATTTTTTGTACTTTCAAAGCCAGGGGGTTGGTGCACATAAACCTCTTCTTCTATATATCCATTTAAGAATGCACTCTTGACATCCATCTGATATAGAGTGATGCCTTTATTAACAGCAAAAGAAATTAAAAGTCTGATAGATTATAACCTGGCGACTGGAGAAAAGGTTTCTGTATAGTCTATCCCCTCTTGCTGAATATAACCTTGTGCTACCAGTCGTGCCTTGTTTCTGATGACTTCACCTTGTTCGTTCAGTTTGTTTCTGAACACCCATTTTGTTCCAATGACGTTGAATCCTTTTGGTCTAGGAACTAGATCCCATATGTCATTTCTGGTGAATTGATTCAGCTCTTCTTGCATTGCTAGAATCCAGTCATTGTCTAGAAGTGCTTCATAAATTGAAGAAGGTTCAATCAGAGAAACAAGTCACATGAGGGATTCTTCAGAGTTTCTGAAGCTGGCTCTTGTTCTGATTGGATCTTCCTTTCTTCCTAAGATTGTTTCTTCTGGGTGATCCATGCTGCTTCTGGATAGTCTTTTCCGAGGTTGATCAACAGATGTTGCTGGATTGCTTGCAGTGCCTCTTTCTGATGTTGAAGGAGTGTCTTTGTTGAGAGCTTCTGATGACTTGTCTTCAGAACCTGTGATTTCAACTTCCATACCTACAAATACTTCATTCTGCTTTGACTTTTCAGAGTCAAGCTTATCATCAAAACGAACACTGATTGATTCTTCCATAATCTGTGTTTCTGTATTGTATACTTTGTACCCTCTTGAGCGTTCAGAGTATCCTAACATAATACACTTCTGTGCTTTAGAGTCAAACTTGTTCAAATAATTTTTTGTGTTTAACATAAAACAAGTACATCCAAATGGATGAAAATATGAAATGTTGGGCTTTTTGTTCTTCCACAATTCATATGGAGTCTTTTCCAGAATAGGTCTTATGGAGATTCTATTCTGAATGTAGCACGCTGTCTTTATTGCCTCTGCCCAGAAGATCTTGGCAACGTTTGTCTCACTGATCATGGTTCTGGCCATATCTTGCAATGTTCTGTTCTTTCGTTCTACAACTTCATTTTGCTGGGGAGTTCTAGGACAAGAGAAATCATGCAGAATGCCTCTGTCATTAAAGAATGATTCAAAATCTTTGTTTTCAAATTCTCCACCATGATCACTTCTGACTTTAACGATTCTAAGATCCTTTTCATTCTGAACTTGGTTACAGAAGGTGACAAACACAGAGTGTGACTCGTCCTTGTGTCTTAAGAACTTTACCCATGTCCATCTGCTATTGTCATCTACGATTACTAACCCGTACTTCTTGCCACTGACTGAAGTAGTTTTAACTGGTCCAAATAAGTCAATGTGCAGAAGTTCTAATGGCTTAGAGGTGGAAACAACGTTTTTAGATTTGAAAGCAGGTTTTGCAAACTTTCCTTTCTGACATGCTTCACACAGAGCATCTGAATTGAACTTCAAATTAGGAAGTCCTATGACCAGATTGAGTTTGTTAATCTGAGATATTCTTCTCATACTAACATGCCCCAATCTTCTGTGCCAGATCCATTGCTCATTGTTAATAGACAGAAGACACTTTACATTCTGACTTTTCAGTTCAAAAATTTTGATTTTATAAATAGGATAGTCCCATCTTTCTGACTAACAGCTTTACATGATTTTTGATTAAAGATTATATCATAACTGTTATCACTTAATTGACTTATGGATAACAGATTATGCATTAATCCATCTACTAATAGAACATTATTTATAGAGGGAAGATTTCCATTACCTACTATTCCAGATCCAATGATCTTTCCCCTCTAATTGCCTCCAAAGCCTACGTGGCCTCCAGGCTTAAGTTCAAGGCTTTGGAACATATGCCTTCTTCCCGTCATGTGTCGTGAGCAGCCAGAGTCCAGGTACCATGATTGGTGTTTCTGATTTGCTGCTAAAGATATCTGCAACATGTATTATTTTATCCTTAGGTACCCATATTTTCTTGGGTCCTGATTTATTAGCTTTACCAAAACTCTGGTTGAATTTTGGTTTCACAAAATAATTACTACTAGTATATTTAATGTCATGTGTGTGATCATACACAAAGTGAGAATTCAGAGGAGTGCGTTTAATAACTAGATCCATGGCATTATTTGGTGTAGGTACCTTACCTTGGTATCCTATTCCCTTTCTGCCATTTCTGCTAACCCCATAGATCATTGAAGCCATTTTGCTTCTATCTATGCTTTTAGCAAGGAACATCCGAAAGCTGTGATCATACTCCTTGATGATCTCATCAGCGCTGCTGGGAGTTTCAGAAATTGTTTCCTTCTGAGAGTTTTGTAAAAGATTTTCTAATTTTAAAATTATATTTTTCAACTCATAATTTTCCAATTTGAGACTCTTAATTTTATCAGAGTCAGACTCAAGATTCCTTTTCAGGTTTCTGAATTTAACTCTGATCTGCTGATATCTTTCCAGAATTTCGTTAAGGCTTTCAGCAAGTTCAGCTTTAGTAAAATTAATTGCAAAGTCAGGGAATACCTCTTCGGTGTCTGATTCAGAGTCTGATTCAGAAGCTTCGCTGTCTTCTGATATGTTAGCCATGAGAGCTATGTTTGATCTCTCATCATCTGATTCTGAGTCAGCTTCAGACGAGTCAGAGTCATCCCATGTAGCCATGAGAGTCTTCTTCTTTTCCCTTCCAAACTTCTTTTTGGGCTTTTCCCTTTGAAGCTTTGGACAGTCACTCTTGTAGTGTCCTTGCTCGTTGCATTTATAGCAGATGATGTCCTTGGCGTTTGGCTTTCTGCTTCCTGAAGAGCCTTCAGATCTTCTGTATCCAGAGGAGGAGTCTGACCTTCTGTATCTGAAGGAGGACTCATTCTGATCGGATCTTCTGGTATTCCTGACCTTTCTTTGCTTCTGCTTCCAGAGTTGGTTCACTCTTCTGGAGAGGAGGGAAAGTTCATCTTCTTATAATGAGGACCCATCAGAGGTTTCTTCAACAGCCTGCAAAACTTTGGAGTCAGATTTTCTGTTAGATTTTAAAGCTAAAGGCTTACCTTGCTTCTGAGGTTCATCAGCTTCTAGCTCTATCTCGTGACTTCTGAGGGAGCTGATAAGTTCTTCCAGAGAGATTTTGTCGAGATCTTTAGCTAGCTTCAGCGCTATAACCATTGGCCTCCACTGTTTTGGCAAGCTTCTGATGATCTTCTTGACATGATCAGCAGTAGAATACCCTTTTTCCAGAACTTTGAGACAAGCCACCATAATTTGAAATCTTGAGAACATCGTTTCAATTGATTCACTTTCTTCCATTTTGAATGCCTCATACTTCTGAATGAGCGCAAGAGCTTTAGTTTCTTTGACCTGAATATTGCCTTCATGCGTCATTCTGAGAGAGTCAAACATACTCTTTGCAATGTCTTTGTTAGATATCTTTTCATATTCATCGTAAGAGATGGCGCTGAGAAGAATAGTTATGTCCTTGTGGTGATTTTTGAAGTCACGCTTTTGTTGATCAGACATTGCCTTCCTGTCAATCTTCTGACCACTTGCATTCACTGGGTGCGTGTATCCATCTGTCACCATGTCCCACAGATCAGCATCATGTGCCAGAAAGAAGCTTTTTATTCTGTATTTCCAGTAATCAAAATTCTCTCCATCAAAGACTGGAGGTTTGCCGCTGAATCTGTCTCTATCTTCATTGTTGTCATTGTTGCTGTGTTGATATGTTCCTGCCATTGTGTTTTTCTGACGCTGGATCTTGTACTAACACGATTAAGTGTTTAAGCTCAGAACCAGGCACTCTGACGCCAATTGAAGAAGTGAAAAACACAAGAAGTGGGGTTGAATTGTAAAACTTGTAAACAAATGCAGACAACACGTTATTTTTATCCTGGTTCGTTTGATCTCAAACTACTCCAGTCCACCTGTCAAGGTGATTTCGCCTCTCTCCAACGAGGTCTTAATCCATTATATTCAATTGAATATTATAACTGCTTTAACAACTGCTAAAGCCTTCTTGAGTCTAAACCACAGACTAGTTTCTCAAGGAAATTCTTTCTTACAGATAAATGAATACTATGTGTGTTGAATGTTTTCTACAAAAACTTTATATCACAACTGTGATAATACACAAATTAAGCTTATGTGAAACTAGGATGCTATAACTATAGAGTAAGCAATTTGAGAGAAATAGCAAGCTGTATGAGTAAGGATGAAGATGATTAGCTTTAGGCATGTAAAGAGTTGTATAGCATTAGCCAATTCATTTCTCACTGACTTGTTTATATAGCCTTGGAAAAGATACATTGTAGTCAATTATTCCATTTCAATGCCCATTACGTTCTTTCCATATTGAGAAGATCTTTTTCTTGGAATAAAGTCGTTGGTAATAAAATGTCTTGAATGCACAGTTCCGTTGTCAATTCAGCGTGTTATTGGCTTTGGCTTATTCTGACGCTTCTAAGTGCTGATGATATTGTTTTGGTCTTGATCAGAGTTTAGAGTATGTTACACGCAGATCTGTTCATCAAGCTTCAGCGTAAGCACATGCTTTGATCTTCTGATGCTGGTATATGATATTTCATCTTCTGATGCTGATGTTGACATTCTTGTGATGATATCCATCAGAGTTTCTGTAAATGCACAATATAATTTTTAGGTAGCATATATGTCTCATATGAATTATACGATTTATTTAATCTTGCATTTTGTAATAATCAAAACTTTAACTTAGGGTAATAGATTCAAACTTTGTTCTAACACTACCATCCATTGGAGTAACAGAAATCTCAACAACAGACTACCTTCGATAATGACAAATCTACCATCCATTGTAGTATCAAAAATCTCGACAACAGACTACCGTCCATAATGACAAGGGTGCCATCATTGGAGTAACCAAAATATCCACAACAGACTACCTTTCGTAATGACAAGGATATAATCCTATGGAGTATAAAAAATCTCGGCAAAAGACTAGCTTCCATAATGACAAGGCTACCATCCATTGGAGTAACTAAAATCTCGACAATGGACTACCTTCTATAATGTCTACGCTACCATCCATTGGAGTAACAAAGATATCGATAACATACTACTTTCCATAACGACAAGGCTACAATCCATTGTAGTAACAAAAATCTCGACAACAGACTACCTTCCATAATGACAAGGCTACCATCCATTGGAGTATCCAAAATCTCAACAATAAACTACCTTCCATAATGACAAGGCTTCAATCTATTATAGTAACAAAAATCTAGAAAATAGACTACCTTTCATAATGACAAGGCTACCATTCATTAGAATAACAAAAATCTTGACAACAAACTACGTTCCATAATGACAAGGCTACCACCCCTTAGAGTAACAAAAATCTCAACAACAGACTACCTTCCATAATGACTAGGTAACCATCCATTGAAGTAACAAAGATATCGACAACAGACTACCTTCCATAACGACAAGGCTACGATCCATTGTAGTAACAAAAATCTCGACAATAGACTACCTTCCATAATGACAAGGCTAAAATCTATTATAGTAACAAAAACCTCGACAATAGACTACCTTTCATAATGAAAAGGCTACCATCCATTGGAATAAAAAAAATATCGACAAAAGACTACCTTCCAAAATGACAAGGCTACAATCCCTTAGAGTAACAAAAATCTCGACAGCAGACTACCTTCCATAATAACAAGGCTCCCATCCATTGTAGTAACAAAGATATCTACAACATACTACCTTCCATACTACCTTCCACGACAATAGACTACCTTCCATAATTACTAGGCTACCATCCATTGGAATAACAAAAATAACGACAACACACTACCTTCCATAATGACAAGGTTACCATCCAATGGAGTAACAAAAATCTCGACAAAAAACTACCTTCCATAATGACTAGGCTACCATCCATTGGAGTAACAAAGATATCGACAACAGACTACCTTCCATAACACAAGGCTATAATCCATTGTAGTAACAAACATCTCGACAACAGACGACCATCCATAATGACAAGGATACTATCCATTGTAGTAACAAAAATCTCGACAACAGACTACCTTCCATAATGGCAAGGCTACTATCCATTAGAGTAATAAAAATCCAGAAAACAGACTACCTTCCATAATGACAAGGCTACCATCCATTGGGGTAACAGAAATCTCGACAACAAACTACCTTAATAATGACTAGGCCACCATTCATTGGAGTAACAAAGATATAAACAACGGACTACCTTCCATAATGACAAGGCTACCATCCATTGTTGTAACAAAAATCTCGACAACAGACTACTTTCCATAATGACATGACTAACATCCATTGTAGTAACAAAAATATCGACAACAGACTACCTTCCATAATGACAAGGATACCATCCATTGGAGTAACTGAAATCTCGACAACAAACTACCTTCGATAATGACAAGTCTACCATCCATTGGAGTATAAAAAATCTCGACAACAGACTACCTTCCATAAGGACAAGGGTACCATCATTGGAGTAACCAAAATATACACAAGAGACTACCTTTTATAATGACAAGGCTATAATCCATTAGAGTATAAAAAATCTCGACAATATACAACCTTCTAAAATGACAAGGCTATCATCCCTTAGAGTAACAAAAATCTCGACAACAGAATACCTTCCATAATGACTAGGCTACCATCCATTGGAGTAACAATGATATCAACAACAGACTACCTTACATAACAATAAGGCTACAATCCTTTGTAGTAACTAAAATCTCGACAACAAAATACCTTCCATAATGACAAGGCTACCATCCATTGTAGTGACAACAATCTCAACAATATACTACTTTCTATAATGACAAGGCTACCATCCATTGGAGTAACAAAAATCTCGACACCAGACTACCTTCCATAATGACAAGGCTAAAATCTATTATAGTAACAAAAACCTCGACAATAGACTACCTTTCATAATGAAAAGGCTACCATCAATTGGAATAAAAAAAATCTCGACAACAGACTACCTTCCATAATGACAAGGCTACCATCCCTTAGAGTAACAAAAATCTCGACAGCAGACTACCTTCCATAATAACAAGGCTCCCATCCATTGGAGTAACAAAGATATCTACAACATACTACCTTCCATAATGACAAGGCTACCATCCATTGGAGTAACAAAAATCACGACAATAGACTACCTTCCATAATTACTAGGCTACAATCCATTGGAATAACAAAAATAACGACAACACACTACCTTCCATAATGAAAAGGTTACCATCCAATGGAGTAACAAAAATCTCGACAACAAACTACCTTCCATAATGACTAGGCTACCATCCATTGGAGTAACAAAGATATCGACAATAGACTACCTTCCATAACGACAAGGCTATAATCCATTGTAGTAACAAACATCTCGACAACAGACGACCATCCATAATGACAAGGATACTATCCATTGTAGTAACATAAATCTCGATAACAGACTACCTTCCATAATGACAAGTCTACTATCCATTAGAGTAACAAAAATCCCGAAAACAGACTACCTTCCATAATGATAAGGCTACCATCCATTGGGGTAACAGAAATCTCGACAACAAACTACCTTACATAATGACTAGGATACCATCCATTGGAGTAACAAAGATATAAACAACGGACTACCTTCCATAATGACAAGGCTACCATCCATTGTTGTAACAAAAATCTCGACAACAGACTACTTTCCATAATGACAAGACTAACATCCATTGTAGTAACAGAAATCTCGACAACAGACTACCTTCGATAATGACAAGTCTACCATCCATTGGAGTATAAAAAATCTCGACAAAATACTATCTTCCATCATGACAAGGGTACCATCATTGGAGTAACCAAAATATACACAAGAGACTACCTTTTATAATGACAAGGCTATAATCCATTAGAGTATAAAAAATCTCGGCAACAGACTACCTTCCATAATGACAAGGCTACCATCCATTGGAGTAACTAAAATCTCGAGAACATAATACCTTCCATAATGATTAGGCTTCCATCCATTAGAGTAACAAAGATATCAACAAAAAACTACCTTCCATGACGACAAGGCTAAATCCATTGTAGTAACAAAAATCTTGACAATAGACTACCTTCCATAATGACATGGCTACCATCCATTGTAGTGACAAAACTCTCGACAATATACTACCTTCTATAATGACAAGGCTACCATCCATTGGAGTAACAAAAATCCTGACAATAAACTACCTTCCATAATGACAAGGCTACAATCAATTATAGTAACGAAAATCTCGACGATAGACTACCTTTCATAATTACAAGGCTACCATCCATTGGAATAACAAAAATCTCGACAACAAACTATGTTCTATAATGACAAGGCTACCATCCCTTAGAGTAACAAAAATATCGACAACAGACTACCTTCCATAATGACAAGGTTACCATCCATTGGAATAACAAAAATATCGACAACACACTACCTTCCATAAAACAAGGCTACCATCCAATGGAGTGTCAAAAATCTCGAAAACAGACTACCTTCCATAATGACTACGCTACCATCCATTAGAGTAACAAAAATCTCGACAACAGACTACCTTAGATAATGACAAGTCTACAATCTATTATAGATAAAAAAATATCGACAATAGACTATCTTTCATAATGACAAGGCTAGCATCCCTTAGGGTAACAAAAATCTTGACAATAGACTACTTTCCATAATGACAAGACTAACATCCATTGTAGTAACAAAAATCTCGACAACAGACTACCTTCCAGAATGACAAGGCTACCATCCATTGGAGTAACAGAAATCTCGACAACAGACTACCTTCGATAATGACAAGTCTACCATCCATTGGAGTAACAAAAATCTCAACAATAGACTATCTTCCATAATGACAAGGGTACCATCATTGGAGTAACCCAAATATCCACAAGAGACTACCTTTTATAATGACAAGGCTATAATCCATTAGAGTATAAAAAATCTCGGCAACAGACTACCTTCCATAATGACAAGGCTACCATCCATTGGAGTAACTAAAATCTCGACAACAGAATACCTTCCATAATGACTAGGCTACCATCCATTGGAGTAACAAAGATATCAACAACAAACTACCTTCCATAATGACAAGGCTAAATCAATTGTAGTAACAAAAATCTCGACAACAGACTACCTTCCATAATGACATGGCTACCATCCATTGTAGTGACAAAAATCTCGACAATATACTACCTTCTATAATGACAAGGCTACCATCCATTGGAGTAACAAAAATCCTGACAATAGACTACCTTCCATAATGACAAGGCTACAATCTATTATAATAACGAAAATCTCGACGATAGACTACCTTTCATAATGAAAAGGTTACCATCCATTGGAATAACAAAAATCTCGACAACAAACTATGTTCCAAAATGACAAGGCTACCATCCCTTAGAGTAACAAAAATTTCGACAACAGACTACCTTCCATAATGACAAAGCTAACATCCATTTGAGTAACAAAGATATCAGCAACATACTACCTTCCATAATGACAAGGCTACCATCCATTGGAGTAACAAAAATCACGACAAGACACTACCTTCCATAATAACAAGGCCACCATCTAATGGAGTAACAAAGATATCAGAATACCTTCCATAATGACAAGGCTACCATCCATTGGAATAACATAAATATCGACAACACACTACCTTCCATAATGACAAGGCTACCATCCAATGGAGTAACAAAAATCTCGATAATAGACTACCTTCCATAATGACTAGGGTACCATCATTGGAGTAACCCAAATAACGACAAGAGACTACCTTCCATAATGACAAGGCTATAATCCATTGTAGTAAACAAAATCTCGACAATACACTACCTTCCATAATGACAAGGCTACCATCCGTTGGATTAACTAAAATCTCGACAACAGACTATCTTCCATAATGACTAGGATACCATCCATTGGAGTAACAAAGATATCGACAACAAACTACCTTCTATAATGGCAAGGCTCCAATCTATTGTAGGAACAAAAATCCCGACAATAGACTACCTTCCATAATGACAAGACTACCATCCATTATAGTAACAAAAATCTCGACAATAGACTACCTTCCATAATGACTAGGCTACCATCCATTGGAGTAACAAAAATCTCGACAACAGACTACCTTCCATAATGACAAGGCTACCATCCATTGGAATAACAAAAATATCGACAACAAACTACCTTCCATAATGACAAGGCTACCATCCATTAGAGTAACTAGGATATCGACAACAGACTACCTTCCATAACGACAAGGCTACAATCCATTGTAGTAACAAAAATCTCGACAACAGACTACCTTCCATAATGACAAGACTACTATCCATTATAGTAACAAAAATCTAGACAATAGACTACCTTCCATAATTACAAGGCTACCATCCATTGGAGTAACAAAAATCTCGACAACATACTACCTTCCATAATGACAAGGCTACCATCCATTGGAATAACAAATATATCGACAACACACTACCTTCCATAATTACAAGGCTACCATCCCTTAGAGAAACAAAAATCTCGACAACAGACTACCTTCCATATATACTAGGCTACCATCCATTGGAGTAACAAAGATATCGAAAACATACTACCTTCCATAATGATAAGGATACCATCCCTTAGAGTAATAAAAATCACGACAACACACTACCTTCTATAATGACGAGTCTACCATCCATTGGAGTAACAAAAATCTCAACAATAGACTACCTTCCATAATGACAAGGCTACAATTCATTCGAGTAACAAAAATCACGACAATAGACTACCTTCCATAATGACTAGGCTACCATCCATTGAAGTAACAAAAATCTCGACAAAAGACTACCTTCCTTAAAGATAAGGCTACCATCCCTTAGAGTAATAAAAATCACGACAACACACTACCTTCCATAATGACAAGGCTACCATCCAATGGAGTAACAAAAATCTCGACAATAGACTACCTTCCATAATGACTAGGCTACCATCCATTGGAGTAACAAAAATCTCGACAACAGACTACCTTCTATAATGACAAGGCTACAATCTATTATAGATACAAAAATATCGACAATAGACTACCTTTCATAATGACAAGCCTACCATTCCTTAGAATAACAAAAATCTCGACAACAGACTACATTCCATAATGACAAGGCTACCATCCCTTAAAGTAACAAAAATCTTGACAATAGACTACCTTCCATAATGAAAAGGCTACCATCCATTGGAGTAACTAAGATATTGACAAAATACTACTTTCCATAATGACATGGCTACCATCCCTTAGAGTAACAAAAATCACGACAACACACTACCTTGCATAATGACAAGTCTACCATCCATTGGAGTAACAAAAATCTCAACAATAGACTATCTTCCATAATGACAAGGGTACCATCATTGGAGTAACCCAAATAACCACAAGAGACTACCTTCCATAATGACAAGGCTACAATCCATTGTATTATACAAAATCTCGACAATACACTACCTTCCATAATGACAAGGCTACCATCCATTGGATTAACTAAAATCTCGACAACAGACTATATTCCATAATGACTAGGGTACCATCCATTAGAGTAACAAAGATATCGACAATAGACTACCTTCTATAACGACAAGGCTCCAATCTATTGTAGGAACAAAAATCCCGACAATAGACTACCTTCCATAATGACAAGACTACCATCCATTGTAGTAACAAAAATCTCGACAATAAACTACCTTCCATAATGACAAGGCTACCATCCATTGGAGTAACAAAAATCTCGACAACAGACTACCTTCCATAATGACAAGGCTACCATCCATTGGAATAACAAAAATATCGACAACAAACTACCTTCCATAATGACAAGGCTACCATCCATTAGAGTTACAAAGATATCGACAACAGACTACCTTCCATAACGACAAGGCTACAATCCATTGTAGTAACAAAAGTCTCGACAACAGACTACCTTCCAAAATGACAAGACTACTATCCATTGTAGTAACAAAAATCTAGACAATAAACTACCTTCCATAATGACAAGGCTACCATCCATTGGAGTAACAAAAATCTCGACAACAGACTACCTACCAGAATGACAAGGCTACCATCCATTGGAATAACAAAAATATCGACAACACACTACCTTCCATAATTACAAGGCTACCATCCCTTAGAGAAACAAAAATCTCAACAACAGACTACCTTCCATATATACTAGGCTACCATCCATTAGAGTAACAAAGATATTGAAAACATACTACCTTCCATAATGATAAGGATACCATCCCTTAGAGTAATAAAAATCACGACAACACACTACCTTCTATAATGACAAGTCTACCATCCATTGGAGTAACAAAATTTCAACAATAGACTACCTTCCATAATGACAAGGCTACAATCCATTCGAGTAACAAAAATCACGATAACAGACTACCTTCCATAATGACTAGGCTACCATCCATTGAAGTAACAAAAATCTCGACAAAATTCTACCTTCCTTAAAGATAAGGCTACCATCCCTTAGAGTAATAAAAATCTTGACAACACACTACCTTCTATAATGACAAGTCTACCATCCATTGGAGTAACAAAAATCTCAACAATAGACAATCTTCCATAATGACAAGGCTACAATCCATTAGAGTAACAAAAATCACGAAAATAGACTACCTTCCATAATGACTAGGCTACCATCCATTGGAACAACAAAAATATCGACAACAACCTACCTTCCATAATGACAAGGCTACCATCCATTAGACTAACAAAAATCTCGACAATAAACTACCTTCCATAATGACAAGGCTACCATCCATTGGAGTAACAAAGATATCGACAACAGACCACCTTTCATAACGACAAGGCTACAATCCATTGTAGTAACAAAAATCTCGACTACAGACTACCTTCCATAATGACAAGGCTACCATCCATTTTAGTAACAAAAATCTCGACAATAGACTACCTTCCATAATGACAAGGCTACCATACAGTGGTGTAACAAAAAGGTCGACAACAGACTAACTTCCATAATGACAAGGCTACAATCCATTGGAATAACAAAAATATCGACAACACACTACTTTCCATAATGACAAGGCTACCATCCCTTAGAGTAACAAAAATCTCGACAAAAGAGTACCTTCTATAATGACTAGGCTACCATCCATTGGAGTAACAAAGATATCGACAACAGACCACCTTTCATAACGACAAGGCTACAATCCATTGTAGTAACAAAAATCTCGACTACAAACTACCTTCCATAATGACAAGGCTACCATCCATTGTAGTAACAAAAATCTCGACAATAGACTACCTTCCATAATGACAAGGCTACCATCCATTGGAGTAATAAAAATCACGACAAAAGACTACCTTCCATAATGACAAGGCTACCATCCATTGGAATAACAAAAATATCGACAAAGCACTACCTTCCATAATGACAAGGCTACCATCCCTTAGAGTAACAAAAATATCGACAATAGACTACCTTCAATAACGACAAGGCTACAATACCTTAGAGTAACAAAAGCCACGACAAAAGAATAGCTTCCATAATGAAAAGGCTACCATCCATTGGAGTAACAAAGATATCGACAACATACTACCTTCCATAATGCCAAGACTAACATCCATTGTAGTAACAAAATTTTCGACACAGATTACCTTCCATAATGACAAGGCTACCATCCTTTGGAATAACAGAAAACTCGACAACAGACTAACTTCGATAATGACAAGTCTACCATCCATTGGAGTATAAAAAATATCGACAACAAACTACCTTCCATAATGAAAAGGGTACCATCATTGGAGTAACCAAAATATACACAAGAGACTACCTTCCATAATGACAAGTCTATAATCAATTAGAGTATAAAAAATCTCGACAACAGACTAGCTTCCATAATGACAAGGCTACCATCCATCGGAGTAACTAAAATCTCGACAACATACTACCTTCCATAATGACTAGGCTACCATCCATTGGAGTAACAAAGATATCAAAAATAGACTACCTTCCATAACGACAAGGCTAAATCCATTGTAGTAACAAAAATCTCGACAACAGACTACCTTCCATAATTACATGGCTACCATCCATTGTAGTGACAAAAATCTCGACAATATACTACCTTCTATAATGACAAGGCTACCATCCATTGGAGTAAGGAAAATCTCGACAATAGACTACCTTCCATAATGACGAGGCTACCATCCATTGGAATAACAAAAATATTGACAACACACTACCTTCCATAATGACAAGGCTACCATTCAATGGAGTAACAAAAATCTCGACAACAGACTACCTTCCATAATGACTAGGCTACCATCTGTTGGAGTAAAAAAATCTCGACAACATACTACCTTCCATAATGACAAAGCTACCATCCATTGGAGTAACAAGAATCACAACAACAGAATACCTTCCATAATGACAAGGCTACCATCCATTGGAATAACATAAATATCGACAACACACTACCTTCCATAATGACAAGGCTACCATCCAATGGAGTAACAAAAATCTCGATAATAGACTACCTTCCATAATGACTAGGGTACCATCATTGGAGTAACCCAAATAACGACAAGAGACTACCTTCCATAATGACAAGGCTATAATCCATTGTAGTAAACAAAATCTCGACAATACACTACCTTCCATAATGACAAGGCTACCATCCGTTGGATTAACTAAAATCTCGACAACAGACTATCTTCCATAATGACTAGGATACCATCCATTGGAGTAACAAAGATATCGACAACAAACTACCTTCTATAATGGCAAGGCTCCAATCTATTGTAGGAACAAAAATCCCGACAATAGACTACCTTCCATAATGACAAGACTACCATCCATTATAGTAACAAAAATCTCGACAATAGACTACCTTCCATAATGACTAGGCTACCATCCATTGGAGTAACAAAAATCTCGACAACAGACTACCTTCCATAATGACAAGGCTACCATCCATTGGAATAACAAAAATATCAACAACAAACTACCTTCCATAATGACAAGGCTACCATCCATTAGAGTAACTAGGATATCGACAATAGACTACCTTCCATAACGACAAGGCTACAATCCATTGTAGTAACAAAAATCTCGACAACAGACTACCTTCCATAATGACAAGACTACTATCCATTATAGTAACAAAAATCTAGACAATAGACTACCTTCCATAATTACAAGGCTACCATCCATTGGAGTAACAAAAATCTCGACAACATACTACCTTCCATAATGACAAGGCTACCATCCATTGGAATAACAAATATATCGACAACACACTACCTTCCATAATTACAAGGCTACCATCCCTTAGAGAAACAAAAATCTCGACAACAGACTACCTTCCATATATACTAGGCTACCATCCATTGGAGTAACAAAGATATCGAAAACATACTACCTTCCATAATGATAAGGATACCATCCCTTAGAGTAATAAAAATCACGACAACACACTACCTTCTATAATGACGAGTCTACCATCCATTGGAGTAACAAAAATCTCAACAATAGACTACCTTCCATAATGACAAGGCTACAATTCATTCGAGTAACAAAAATCACGACAATAGACTACCTTCCATAATGACTAGGCTACCATCCATTGAAGTAACAAAAATCTCGACAAAAGACTACCTTCCTTAAAGATAAGGCTACCATCCCTTAGAGTAATAAAAATCACGACAACACACTACCTTCCATAATGACAAGGCTACCATCCAATGGAGTAACAAAAATCTCGACAATAGACTACCTTCCATAATGACTAGGCT
Organism: Vicia faba; assembly: GCA_948472305.1. NCBI lineage: Eukaryota > Viridiplantae > Streptophyta > Magnoliopsida > Fabales > Fabaceae > Vicia > Vicia faba. The sequence goes on along the minus strand of OX451741.1, from coordinate 511,550,783 downwards.
ACCATCCATTGGAGTAACAAAAATCTCGACAACAGACTACCTTCTATAATGACAAGGCTACAATCTATTATAGATACAAAAATATCGACAATAGACTACCTTTCATAATGACAAGCCTACCATTCCTTAGAATAACAAAAATCTCGACAACAGACTACATTCCATAATGACAAGGCTACCATCCCTTAAAGTAACAAAAATCTTGACAATAGACTACCTTCCATAATGAAAAGGCTACCATCCATTGGAGTAACTAAGATATTGACAAAATACTACTTTCCATAATGACATGGCTACCATCCCTTAGAGTAACAAAAATCACGACAACACACTACCTTGCATAAAGACAAGTCTACCATCCATTGGAGTAACAAAAATCTCAACAATAGACTATCTTCCATAATGACAAGGGTACCATCATTGGAGTAACCCAAATAACCACAAGAGACTACCTTCCATAATGACAAGGCTACAATCCATTGTATTATACAAAATCTCGACAATACACTACCTTCCATAATGACAAGGCTACCATCCATTGGATTAACTAAAATCTCGACAACAGACTATATTCCATAATGACTAGGGTACCATCCATTAGAGTAACAAAGATATCGACAATAGACTACCTTCTATAACGACAAGGCTCCAATCTATTGTAGGAACAAAAATCCCGACAATAGACTACCTTCCATAATGACAAGACTACCATCCATTGTAGTAACAAAAATCTCGACAATAAACTACCTTCCATAATGACAAGGCTACCATCCATTGGAGTAACAAAAATCTCGACAACAGACTACCTTCCATAATGACAAGGCTACCATCCATTGGAATAACAAAAATATCGACAACAAACTACCTTCCATAATGACAAGGCTACCATCCATTAGAGTTACAAAGATATCGACAACAGACTACCTTCCATAACGACAAGGCTACAATCCATTGTAGTAACAAAAGTCTCGACAACAGACTACCTTCCAAAATGACAAGACTACTATCCATTGTAGTAACAAAAATCTAGACAATAAACTACCTTCCATAATGACAAGGCTACCATCCATTGGAGTAACAAAAATCTCGACAACAGACTACCTACCAGAATGACAAGGCTACCATCCATTGGAATAACAAAAATATCGACAACACACTACCTTCCATAATTACAAGGCTACCATCCCTTAGAGAAACAAAAATCTCAACAACAGACTACCTTCCATATATACTAGGCTACCATCCATTAGAGTAACAAAGATATTGAAAACATACTACCTTCCATAATGATAAGGATACCATCCCTTAGAGTAATAAAAATCACGACAACACACTACCTTCTATAATGACAAGTCTACCATCCATTGGAGTAACAAAATTTCAACAATAGACTACCTTCCATAATGACAAGGCTACAATCCATTCGAGTAACAAAAATCACGATAACAGACTACCTTCCATAATGACTAGGCTACCATCCATTGAAGTAACAAAAATCTCGACAAAAGACTACCTTCCTTAAAGATAAGGCTACCATCCCTTAGAGTAATAAAAATCTTGACAACACACTACCTTCTATAATGACAAGTCTACCATCCATTGGAGTAACAAAAATCTCAACAATAGACAATCTTCCATAATGACAAGGCTACAATCCATTAGAGTAACAAAAATCACGAAAATAGACTACCTTCCATAATGACTAGGCTACCATCCATTGGAACAACAAAAATATCGACAACAAACTACCTTCCATAATGACAAGGCTACCATCCATTAGACTAACAAAAATCTCGACAATAAACTACCTTCCATAATGACAAGGCTACCATCCATTGGAGTAACAAAGATATCGACAACAGACCACCTTTCATAACGACAAGGCTACAATCCATTGTAGTAACAAAAATCTCGACTACAGACTACCTTCCATAATGACAAGGCTACCATCCATTTTAGTAACAAAAATCTCGACAATAGACTACCTTCCATAATGACAAGGCTACCATACAGTGGTGTAACAAAAAGGTCGACAACAGACTAACTTCCATAATGACAAGGCTACAATCCATTGGAATAACAAAAATATCGACAACACACTACTTTCCATAATGACAAGGCTACCATCCCTTAGAGTAACAAAAATCTCGACAAAAGAGTACCTTCTATAATGACTAGGCTACCATCCATTGGAGTAACAAAGATATCGACAACAGACCACCTTTCATAACGACAAGGCTACAATCCATTGTAGTAACAAAAATCTCGACTACAAACTACCTTCCATAATGACAAGGCTACCATCCATTGTAGTAACAAAAATCTCGACAATAGACTACCTTCCATAATGACAAGGCTACCATCCATTGGAGTAATAAAAATCACGACAAAAGACTACCTTCCATAATGACAAGGCTACCATCCATTGGAATAACAAAAATATCGACAAAGCACTACCTTCCATAATGACAAGGCTACCATCCCTTAGAGTAACAAAAATATCGACAATAGACTACCTTCAATAACGACAAGGCTACAATACCTTAGAGTAACAAAAGCCACGACAAAAGAATAGCTTCCATAATGAAAAGGCTACCATCCATTGGAGTAACAAAGATATCGACAACATACTACCTTCCATAATGCCAAGACTAACATCCATTGTAGTAACAAAATTTTCGACACAGATTACCTTCCATAATGACAAGGCTACCATCCTTTGGAATAACAGAAAACTCGACAACAGACTAACTTCGATAATGACAAGTCTACCATCCATTGGAGTATAAAAAATATCGACAACAAACTACCTTCCATAATGACAAGGGTACCATCATTGGAGTAACCAAAATATACACAAGAGACTACCTTCCATAATGACAAGTCTATAATCAATTAGAGTATAAAAAATCTCGACAACAGACTAGCTTCCATAACGACAAGGCTACCATCCATCGGAGTAACTAAAATCTCGACAACATACTACCTTCCATAATGACTAGGCTACCATCCATTGGAGTAACAAAGATATCAAAAATAGACTACCTTCCATAACGACAAGGCTAAATCCATTGTAGTAACAAAAATCTCGACAACAGACTACCTTCCATAATTACATGGCTACCATCCATTGTAGTGACAAAAATCTCGACAATATACTACCTTCTATAATGACAAGGCTACCATCCATTGGAGTAAGGAAAATCTCGACAATAGACTACCTTCCATAATGACGAGGCTACCATCCATTGGAATAACAAAAATATTGACAACACACTACCTTCCATAATTACAAGGCTACCATTCAATGGAGTAACAAAAATCTCGACAACAGACTACCTTCCATAATGACTAGGCTACCATCCGTTGGAGTAAAAAAATCTCGACAACATACTACCTTCCATAATGACAAAGCTACCATCCATTGGAGTAACAAGAATCACGACAACAGAATACCTTCCATAATGACAAGGCTACCATCCATTGGAATAACATAAATATCGACAACACACTACCTTCCATAATGACAAGGCTACCATCCAATGGAGTAACAAAAATCTCGATAATAGACTACCTTCCATAATGACTAGGGTACCATCATTGGAGTAACCCAAATAACCACAAGAGACTACCTTCCATAATGACAAGGCTATAATCCATTGTAGTCAACAAAATCTCGACAATACACTACCTTCCATAATGACAAGGCTACCATCCGTTGGAGTAACAAAATTTCAACAATAGACTACCTTCCATAATGACAAGGCTACAATCCATTCGAGTAACAAAAATCACGATAACAGACTACCTTCCATAATGACTAGGCTACCATCCATTGAAGTAACAAAAATCTCGACAAAAGACTACCTTCCTTAAAGATAAGGCTACCATCCCTTAGAGTAATAAAAATCACGACAACACACTACCTTCTATAATGACAAGTCTACCATCCATTGGAGTAACAAAAATCTCAACAATAGACAATCTTCCATAATGACAAGGCTACAATCCATTAGAGTAACAAAAATCACGAAAATAGACTACCTTCCATAATGAATAGGCTACCATCCATTGGAACAACAAAAATATCGACAACAAACTACCTTCCATTATGACAAGGCTACCATCCATTAGACTAACAAAAATCTCGACAATAAACTACCTTCCATAATGACAAGGCTACCATCCATTGGAGTAACAAAGATATCGACAACAGACCACCTTTCATAACGACAAGGCTACAATCCATTATAGTAACAAAAATCTCGACTACAGACTACCTTCCATAATGACAAGGCTACCATCCATTTTAGTAACAAAAATCTCGACAATAGACTACCTTCCATAATGACAAGGCTACCATCCAGTGGTGTAACAAAAAGGTCGACAACAGACTAACTTCCATAATGACAAGGCTACAATCCATTGGAATAACAAAAATATCGACAACACACTACTTTCCATAATGACAAGGATATAATCCCTTAGAGTAACAAAAATCTCGACAACAGAGTACCTTCTATAATGACTAGGCTACCATCCATTGGAGTAACAAAGATATCGACAACAGACCACCTTTCATAACGACAAGGCTACAATCCATTGTAGTAACAAAAATCTCGACTACAAACTACCTTCCATAATGACAAGGCTACCATCCATTGTAGTAACAAAAATCTCGACAATAGACTACCTTCCATAATGACAAGGCTACCATCCATTGGAGTAATAAAAATCACGACAAAAGACTACCTTCCATAATGACAAGGCTACCATCCATTGGAATAACAAAAATATCGACAAAGCACTACCTTCCTTAATGACAAGGCTACCATCCCTTAGAGTAACAAAAATATCGACAATAGACTACCTTCAATAACGACAAGGCTACAATACCTTAGAGTAACAAAAATCACGACAAAAGAATAGCTTCCATAATGAAAAGGCTACCATCCATTGGAGTAACAAAGATATCGACAACATACTACCTTCCATAATGCCAAGACTAACATCCATTGTAGTAAAAAAATTTTCGACACAGATTACCTTCCATAATGACAAGGCTACCATCCTTTGGAGTAACAGAAAACTCGACAACAGACTAACTTCGATAATGACAAGTCTACCATCCATTGGAGTATAAAAAATATCGACAACAAACTACCTTCCATAATGACAAGGGTACCATCATTGGAGTAACCAAAATATACACAAGAGACTACCTTCCATAATGACAAGTCTATAATCAATTAGAGTATAAAAAATCTCGACAACAGACTACCTTCCATAATGACAAGGCTACCATCCATCGGAGTAACAAAAATCTCGACAACATACTACCTTCCATAATGACTAGGCTACCATCCATTGGAGTAACAAAGATATCAAAAATAGACTACCTTCCATAACGACAAGGCTAAATCCATTGTAGTAACAAAAATCTCGACAACAGACTACCTTCCATAATTACATGGCTACCATCCATTGTAGTGACAAAAATCTCGACAATATACTACCTTCTATAATGACAAGGCTACCATCCATTGGAGTAAGGAAAATCTCGACAATAGACTACCTTCCATAATGACGAGGCTACCATCCATTGGAATAACAAAAATATTGACAACACACTACCTTCCATAATGACAAGGCTACCATTCAATGGAGTAACAAAAATCTCGACAACAGACTACCTTCCATAATGACTAGGCTACCATCCGTTGGAGTAAAAAAATCTCGACAACATACTACCTTCCATAATGACAAAGCTACCATCCATTGGAGTAACAAGAATCACGACAACAGAATACCTTCCATAATGACAAGGCTACCATCCATTGGAATAACATAAATATCGACAACACACTACCTTCCATAATGACAAGGCTACCATCCAATGGAGTAACAAAAATCTCGATAATAGACTACCTTCCATAATGACTAGGGTACCATCATTGGAGTAACCCAAATAACCACAAGAGACTACCTTCCATAATGACAAGGCTATAATCCATTGTAGTCAACAAAATCTCGACAATACACTACCTTCCATAATGACAAGGCTACCATCCGTTGGATTAACTAAAATCTCGACAACAGACTATCTTCCATAATGACTAGGATACCATCCATTGGAGTAACAAAGATATCGACAACAGACTACCTTCTATAATGGCAAGGCTCCAATCTATTGTAGCAACAAAAATCCCGACAATAGACTACCTTCCATAATGACAAGACTACCATCCATTATAGTAACAAAAATCTCGACAATAGACTACCTTCCATAATGACAAGGCTACCATCCATTGGAGTAACACAAATCTCGACAACAGACTACCTTCCATAATGACAAGGCTACCATCCATTGGAATAACAAAAATATCAACAACAAACTACCTTCCATAATGACAAGGCTACCATCCATTAGAGTAACTAGGATATCGACAACAGACTACCTTCCATAACGACAAGGCTACAATCCATTGTAGTAACTAAAATCTCGACAACAGACTACCTTCCATAATGACAAGACTACTATCCATTATAGTAACAAAAATCTAGACAATAGACTACCTTCCATAATTACAAGGCTACCATCCATTGGAGTAACAAAAATCTCGACAACATACTACCTTCCATAATGACAAGGCTACCATCCATTGGAACAACAAAAATATCGACAACAAACTACCTTCCATAATGACAACGCTACCATCCATTGGACTAACAAAAATCTCGACAATAAACTACCTTCCATAATGACAAGGCTACCATCCATTGGAGTAACAAAGATATCGACAACAGACCACCTTTCATAACGACAAGGCTACAATCCATTGTAGTAACAAAAATCTCGACTACAGACTACCTTCCATAATGACAAGGCTACCATCCATTTTAGTAACAAAAATCTCGACAATAGACTACCTTCCATAATGACAAGGCTACCATCCAGTGGTGTAACAAAAAGGTCGACAACAGACTAACTTCCATAATGACAAGGCTACAATCCATTGGAATAACAAAAATATCGACAACACACTACTTTCCATAATGACAAGGATATAATCCCTTAGAGTAACAAAAATCTCGACAACAGAGTACCTTCTATAATGACTAGGCTACCATCCATTGGATTAACAAAGATATCAATAATAGACTACCTTTAATAACGACAAGGCTACACTTCATTGTAGTAACAAAAATCTCGCCAGCAGACTAAATTCCATAATGACAAGGCTACCATCCATTGGAGTAACAAAAATCTCGACAACATACTACCTTCCATAATGACAAGGCTACGATCCCTTAGAGTAACAAGAATCACGACAACAGACTACCTTCCATAATGACAAGGCTACTATCCATTGGAATAACAAAAATATTGACAACAAACTACCTTCCATAATGACAAGGCTATCATCTAATAGAGTAACAAAAATATCGACAATAGAATACCTTCCATAATGACGTGTCTACCATCCATTAGAATAACAAAAATATGAACAACAGACTACCGTCCTTAATGACAAGGCTACCATCCCTTAGAGAAACAAAAATCTCGACAACAGACTACCTTCCATATATACTAGGCAACCTTCCATTGGAGTAACAAAGATATCGACAACAGACTACCTTCAATAACGACCAGGCTACAACCCCTTAGAGTAACAAGAATCACGAAAAAAGATAACCTTCCATAATGAAAAGGCTACCATCCATTGGAGTCACAAAGATATCGACAACATACTACCTTCCATAATGACAAGGCTACCATCCCTTAGAGTAATAAAAATTAGGATAACACACTACCTTCTATAATGACAAGTCTACCATCCATTGGAGTAACAAAAATCTGAACAATAGACTACCTTCCATAATGACAAGGCTACCATCCATTGGAGTAACAAAAATCACGACAACAGACTACCTTCTATAACGACTAGGCTGCCATCCATTGGAATAACAAAAATATCGTTAAGACACTACCTTCCATAATGACAAGGATACCATCCATTGTAGTAACAAAAATCTCGACAATAGACTACCTTCCATAATGACAAGGCTACCATCCATTGGAGTAACAAAAATATCGACAACAGACTACCTTCCATAATGACAAGGCTACCATCCATTAGACTAACAAAAATCTCGACAATAAACTACCTTCCATAATGACAAGGCTACCATCCATTGGAGTAACAAAGATATCGACAACAGACCACCTTTCATAACGACAAGGCTACAATCCATTGTAGTAACAAAAATCTCGACTACAGACTACCTTCCATAATGACAAGGCTACCATCCATTTTAGTAACAAAAATCTCGACAATAGACTACCTTCCATAATGACAAGGCTACCATCCAGTGGTGTAACAAAAAGGTCGACAACAGACTAACTTCCATAATGACAAGGCTACAATCCATTGGAATAACAAAAATATCGACAACACACTACTTTCCATAATGACAAGGATATAATCCCTTAGAGTAACAAAAATCTCGACAACAGAGTACCTTCTATAATGAATAGGCTACCATCCATTGGAGTAACAAAGATATCGACAACAGACCACCTTTCATAACGACAAGGCTACAATCCATTGTAGTAACAAAAATCTCGACTACAAACTACCTTCCATAATGACAAGGCTACCATCCATTGTAGTAACAAAAATCTCGACAATAGACTACCTTCCATAATGACAAGGCTACCATCCATTGGAGTAATAAAAATCACGACAAAAGACTACCTTCCATAATGACAAGGCTACCATCCATTGGAATAACAAAAATATCGACAAAGCACTACCTTCCATAATGACAAGGCTACCATCCCTTAGAGTAACAAAAATATCGACAATAGACTACCTTCAATAACGACAAGGCTACAATACCTTAGAGTAACAAAAATCACGACAAAAGAATAGCTTCCATAATGAAAAGGCTACCATCCATTGGAGTAACAAAGATATCGACAACATACTACCTTCCATAATGCCAAGACTAACATCCATTGTAGTAACAAAATTTTCGACACAGATTACCTTCCATAATGACAAGGCTACCATCCTTTGGAGTAACAGAAAACTCGACAACAGACTAACTTCGATAATGACAAGTCTACCATCCATCGGAGTATAAAAAATATCGACAACAAACTACCTTCCATAATGACAAGGGTACCATCATTGGAGTAACCAAAATATACACAAGAGACTACCTTCCATAATGACAAGTCTATAATCAATTAGAGTATAAAAAATCTCAACAACAGACTACCTTCCATAATGACAAGGCTACCATCCATCGGAGTAACTAAAATCTCGACAACATACTACCTTCCATAATGACTAGGCTACCATCCATTGGAGTAACAAAGATATCAAAAATAGACTACCTTCCATAACGACAAGGCTAAATCCATTGTAGTAACAAAAATCTCGACAACAGACTACCTTCCATAATTACATGGCTACCATCCATTGTAGTGACAAAAATCTCGACAATATACTACCTTCTATAATGACAAGGCTACCATCCATTGGAGTAAGGAAAATCTAGACAATAGACTACCTTCCATAATGACGAGGCTACCATCCATTGGAATAACAAAAATATTGACAACACACTACCTTCCATAATGACAAGGCTACCATTCAATGGAGTAACAAAAATCTCGACAACAGACTACCTTCCATAATGACTAGGCTACCATTCGTTGGAGTAAAAAAATCTCGACAACATACTACCTTCCATAATGACAAAGCTACCATCCATTGGAGTAACAAGAATCACGACAACAGAATACCTTCCATAATGACAAGGCTACCATCCATTGGAATAACATAAATATCGGCAACACACTACCTTCCATAATGACAAGGCTACCATCCAATGGAGTAACAAAAATCTCGATAATAGACTACCTTCCATAATGACTAGGGTACCATCATTGGAGTAACCCAAATAACCACAAGAGACTACCTTCCATAATGACAAGGCTATAATCCATTGTAGTCAACAAAATCTCGACAATACACTACCTTCCATAATGACAAGGCTACCATCCGTTGGATTAACTAAAATCTCGACAACAGACTATCTTCCATAATGACTAGGATACCATCCATTGGAGTAACAAAGATATCGACAACAGACTACCTTCTATAATGGCAAGGCTCCAATCTATTGTAGCAACAAAAATCCCGACAATAGACTACCTTCCATAATGACAAGACTACCATCCATTATAGTAACAAAAATCTCGACAATAGACTACCTTCCATAATGACAAGGCTACCATCCATTGGAATAACAAAAATATCAACAACAAACTACCTTCCATAATGACAAGGCTACCATCCATTAGAGTAACTAGGATATCCACAACAGACTACCTTCCATAACGACAAGGCTACAATCCATTGTAGTAACAAAAATCTCGACAACAGACTACCTTCCATAATGACAAGACTACTATCCATTATAGTAACAAAAATCTAGTCAATAGACTACCTTCCATAATTACAAGGCTACCATCCATTGGAGTAACAAAAATCTCGACAACATACTACCTTCCATAATGACAAGGCTACCATCCATTGGAATAACAAATATATCGACAACACACTACCTTCCATAATTACAAGGCTACAATCCCTTAGAGAAACAAAAATCTCGACAACAGACTACCTTCCATATATACTAGGCTACCATCCATTGGAGTAACAAAGATATCGAAAACATACTACCTTCCATAATGATAAGGATACCATCCCTTAGAGTAATAAAAATCACGACAACACACTACCTTCTATAATGACGAGTCTACCATCCATTGGAGTAACAAAAATCTCAACAATAGACTACCTTCCATAATGACAAGGCTACAATTCATTCGAGTAACAAAAATCACGACAACAGACTACCTTCCATAATGACTAGGCTACCATCCATTGAAGTAACAAAAATCTCGACAAAAGACTACCTTCCTTAAAGATAAGGCTACCATCCCTTAGAGTAATAAAAATCACGACAACACACTACCTTCCATAATGACAAGGCTACCATCCAATGGAGTAACAAAAATCTCGACAATAGACTACCTTCCATAATGACTAGGCTACCATCCATTGGAGTAACAAAAATCTCGACAACAGACTACCTTCTATAATGACAAGGCTACAATCTATTATAGATACAAAAATATCGACAATAGACTACCTTTCATAATGACAAGCCTACCATTCCTTAGAATAACAAAAATCTCGATAACAGACTACATTCCATAATGACAAGGCTACCATCCCTTAAAGTAACAAAAATCTTGACAATAGACTACCTTCCATAATGAAAAGGCTACCATCCATTGGAGTAACAAAGATATTGACAAAATACTACTTTCCATAATGACATGGCTACCATCCCTTAGAGTAACAAAAATCACGACAACACACTACCTTGCATAATGACAAGTCTACCATCCATTGGAGTAACAAAAATCTCAACAATAGACTATCTTCCATAATGACAAGGGTACCATCATTGGAGTAACCCAAATAACCACAAGAGACTACCTTCCATAATGACAAGGCTACAATCCATTGTAGTATACAAAATCTCGACAATACACTACCTTCCATAATGACAAGGCTACCATCCATTGGATTAACTAAAATCTCGACAACAGACTATATTCCATAATGACTAGGGTACCATCCATTAGAGTAACAAAGATATCGACAATAGACTACCTTCTATAACGACAAGGCTCCAATCTATTGTAGGAACAAAAATCCCGACAATAGACTACCTTCCATAATGACAAGACTACCATCCAGTGTAGTAACAAAAATCTCGACAATAGACTACCTTCCATAATGACAAGGCTACCATCCATTGGAGTAACAAAAATCTCGACAACAGACTACCTTCCATAATGACAAGGCTACCATCCATTGGAATAACAAAAATATCGACAACAAACTACCTTCCATAATGACAAGGCTACCATCCATTAGTGTTACAAAGATATCGACAACAGACTACCTTCCATAACGACAAGGCTACAATCCATTGTAGTAACAAAAGTCTCGACAACAGACTACTATCCATAATGACAAGACTACTATCCATTGTAGTAACAAAAATCTAGACAATAAACTACCTTCCATAATGACAAGGCTACCATCCATTGGAGTAACAAAAATCTCGACAACAGACTACCTTCCATAATGACAAGGCTACCATCCATTGGAATAACAAAAATATCGACAACACACTACCTTCCATAATTACAAGGCTACCATCCCTTAGAGAAACAAAAATCTCAACAACAGACTACCTTCCATATATACTAGGCTACCATCCATTGGAGTAACAAAGATATTGAAAACATACTACCTTCCATAATGATAAGGATACCATCCCTTAGAGTAATAAAAATCACGACAACACACTACCTTCTATAATGACAAGTCTACCATCCATTGGAGTAACAAAAATCTCAACAATAGACTACCTTCCATAATGACAAGGCTATAATCCATTCGAGTAACAAAAATCACGATAACAGACTACCTTCCATAATGACTAGGCTACCATCCATTGAAGTAACAAAAATCTCGACAAAAGACTACCTTCCTTAAAGATAAGGCTACCATCCCTTAGAGTAATAAAAATCACGACAACACACTACCTTCTATAATGACAAGTCTACCATCCATTGGAGTAACAAAAATCTCAACAATAGACAATCTTCCATAATGACAAGGCTACAATCCATTAGAGTAACAAAAATCACGAAAATAGACTACCTTCCATAATGACTAGGCTACCATCCATTGGAACAACAAAAATATCGACAACAAACTACCTTCCATAATGACAACGCTACCATCCATTAGACTAACAAAAATCTCGACAATAAGCTACCTTCCATAATGACAAGGCTACCATCCATTGGAGTAACAAAGATATCGACAACAGACCACCTTTCATAACGACAAGGCTACAATCCATTGTAGTAACAAAAATCTCGACTACAGACTACCTTCCATAATGACAAGGCTACCATCCATTTTAGTAACAAAAATCTCGACAATAGACTACCTTCCATAATGACAAGGCTACCATCCAATGGTGTAACAAAAAGGTCGACAACAGACTAACTTCCATAATGACAAGGCTACAATCCATTGGAATAACAAAAATATCGACAACACACTACTTTCCATAATGACAAGGATATAATCCCTTAGAGTAACAAAAATCTCGACAACAGAGTACCTTCCATAATGACTAGGCTACCATCCATTGGATTAACAAAGATATCGATAATAGACTACCTTTAATAACGACAAGGCTACAATTCATTGTAGTAACAAAAATCTCGCTAGCAGACTAAATTCCATAATGACAAGGCTTCGATCCATTGGAGTAACAAAAATCTCGACAACAAACTACCTTCCATAATGACTAGGCTACCATCCATTGGAGTAACAAAGATATCGACAATAAACTACCTTCCATAATGACAAGGCTACCATCCATTGGAGTAACAAAAATCTCGACAACATACTACCTTCCATAATGACAAGGCTACGATCCCTTAGAGTAACAAGAATCACGACAACAGACTACCTTCCATAATGACAAGGCTACTATCCATTGGAATAACAAAAATATTGACAACAAACTACCTTCCATAATGACAAGGCTATCATCTAATAGAGTAACAAAAATATCGACAATAGAATACCTTCCATAATGACGTGTCTACCATCCATTAGAATAACAAAAATATGAACAACAGACTACCGTCCTTAATGACAAGGCTACCATCCCTTAGAGAAACAAAAATCTCGACAACAGACTACCTTCCATATATACTAGGCAACCTTCCATTGGAGTAACAAAGATATCGACAACAGACTACCTTCAATAACGACAAGGCTACAACCCCTTAGAGTAACAAGAATCACGAAAAAAGATAACCTTCCATAATGAAAAGTCTACCATCCATTGGAGTAACAAAGATATCGACAACATACTACCTTCCATAATGACAAGGCTACCATCCCTTAGAGTAATAAAAAATAGGATAACACACTACCTTCTATAATGACAAGTCTACCATCCATTGGAGTAACAAAAATCTGAAAAATAGACTACCTTCCATAATGACAAGGCTACCATCCATTGGAGTAACAAAAATCACGACAACAGACTACCTTCTATAATGACTAGGCTGCCATCCATTGTAATAACAAAAATATCGTTAAGACACTACCTTCCATAATGACAAGGCTACCATCCAATGGAGTAACAAAAATCTCGACAATAGACTACCTTCCATAAATACTAGGCTACCATCATTTGGAGTAACAAAGATATCGACAACAGACTAACTTCCGTAACGACAAGGCTACAATCCATTGTAGTAACAAAAATCTCGACAACAGACTACCTTCCATAATGACAAGGATACCATCCATTGTAGTAACAAAAATCTCGACAATAGACTACCTTCCATAATGACAAGGCTACCATCCATTGGAGTAACAAAAATATCGACAACAGACTACCTTCCATAAAGAGAAGGCTACCATCCCTTAGAGTAATAAAAATCAGGACAACACACTACCTTCTATAATGACAAGTCTACCATCCATTAATGTAACAAAAATCTCAACAATAGACTACCTTCCATAATGACGAAGCTATAATCCATTGGAGTAACAAAAATCACAACAACAGAATACCTTCCATAATGACTAGGCTACCATCCATTGGAATAACAAAAATATCGACAACACACTACCTTCCATAATGACAAGGGTACCATCAGTTAGACTAACAAAAATCTGGACAACATACTACCTTCTATAATTACTAGGCTACCATCCATTGGAGTCACAAAGATATCGACAATAGACTACCTTCCATAACGACAAGGCTACAATCCATTGTAGTAACAAAAATCTCGATAATAAACTACCTTCCATAATGATAAGGCTACCATCCATTCGAGTAACAAAAATCACGATAACAGACTACCTTCCATAATGACTAGGCTACCATCCATTGAAGTAACAAAAATCTCGACAAAAGACTACCTTCCTTAAAGATAAGGCTACCATCCCTTAGAGTAATAAAAATCTCGACAACACACTACCTTCTATAATGACAAGTCTTCCATCCATTGGAGTAACAAAAATCTCGACAACAGACTACCTTCCATAATGACAAGGATACCATCCATTGTAGTAACAAAAATCTCGACAATACACTACCTTCCATAATGACAAGGCTACCATCCATTGGAGTAACAAAAATCTCGACAACAGACTACCTTCCATAAAGACAAGGCTACCATCCATTGGAGTAACAATAATCACGACAACAGAATACCTTCCATAATGACTAGGCTGCCATCCATTAGAATAACAAAAATATCGATAAGACACTACCTTCCATAATGACAAGGCTACCATCCAATGGAGTAACAAAAATCTCGACAATAGACTACCTTCCATAATTACTAGGCTACCATCATTTGGAATAACAAAGATATCGACAATAGACTACCTTCCGTAACGACAAGGCTACAATCCATTGGAGTAACAAAAATCTCGAAAACAGACTACCTTCCATAATGACAAGGATACCATCCATTGTAGTAACAAAAATCTCGACAATAGACTACCTTCCATAATGACAAGGCTACCATCCAATGGAGTAACAAAAATCTCGACAATAGACTACCTTCCATAAATACAAGGCTACAATCCCTTAGAGTAATAAAAATCAGGACAACACACTACCTTCTATAATGACAAGTCTACCATCCATTGGAGTAACAAAAATCTCGACAACAGACTACCTTCCATAATGACAAGGATACCATCCATTGAAGTAACAAAAATCTCGACAATACACTACCTTCCATAATGACAAGGCTACCATCCATTGGAGTAACAAAAATCTCGACAACAGACTACCTTCCATAAAGACAAGGCTACCATCCCTTAGAGTAATAAAAATCAGGACAACACACTACCTTCTATAATGACAAGTCTACCATCTATTTAAGTAACAAAAATCTCAACAATAGACTACCTTCCATAATGACGAGGCTATAATCCATTGGAGTAACAAAAATCACGACAACAGAATACGTTCCATAATGACTAGGCTACCATCAATTGGAATAACAAAAATATCAACAACACACTACCTTCCATAATGACAAGGTTACCATCAGTTAGACTAACAAAAATCTCGACAACATACTACCTTCCATAATTACTAGGCTACCATCCATTGGAGTCACAAAGATATCGAAAATAGACTACCTTCCATAACGACAAGGCTACAATCCATTGTAGTAACAAAAATCTCGACAATAAACTACCTTCCATAATGATAAGGCTACCATCCATTGTAGTAATAAAAATCTCGACAATAGACTACCTTCCATAATTGCAAGGCTACCATCCATTGGAGTAACAAAAATCTCGACAACAGACTAACTTCCATAATGACAAGGCTACCATCCATTGGAATAACAAAAATATCGACAACACACTACTTTCCATAATGACAAGGCTACTATCCCTTAGAGCAACAAAAATCTCGACAACAGACTACCTTCCATAATGACAAGGCTACGATCCATTAGAGTAACAAAAATCTTGACAACAGACTAACTTCCATAATGACAAGGCTACCATCTATTGGAATAACAAAAATATCGAGAACACACTACTTTCCATAATGACAAGGCTACCATCCCTTAGAGCAACAAAAATCTTGACAACAAACTACCTTCCATAATGACAAGGCTACGATCCATTGGAGTAACAAAAATCTCGACAACAGACAACCTTCTATAATGACTAGGCTACCATCCATTGGAGTAACAAAGATATCGACAACAACCTACCTTCCATAATGATAAGGATACCATCCATTGGAGTAACAAAAATCTCGACAACATACTACCTTCCATAATGACAAGGCTACGATCCCTTAGAGTAAAAAGAATCACGACAATAGACTACCTTCCATAATGACAAGGCTACTATTCATTGGAATAACAAAAATATCGACAACACACAACCTTCCATAATGACAAGGCTACCATCTAATAGAGTAACAAAAATCTCGACAATAGACTACCTTCCATAATGACATGTCTACCATCCATTGGAGTAACAAAAATATGAACAACAAACTACCGTCCTTAATGACAAGGCTACCATCCTTTGGAGTAATAGAAATCACAAAGACAGACTAACTTCCATAATGACAAGGCTACCATCCATTGAAGTAACAAAAATCACGACAATAGAGTACCTTCCATAATGACAAGGCTACCATCCATTGTTGTAACGAAAATCTTGACAACAGACTACCTTCCATAATGACAAGGCTACCATCCATTAGAGTAACAAAAATCCCGGCAATAGACTACCTTCGATAATGACAAGTCTACCATCCATTGGAGTATCAAAAATCCCGACAACAGACTACCCACCATAATGACAAGGGTACCATCATTGGAGAAACCTAAATATCCACATAGGACTACCTTCCATAATAACAAGGCTATAATCCATGGAGTACGAAAAATCATGACAATAGACTACCTTCCATAACGATGAGGCTACCATCCATTAGAGTAACTAAAATCTCGACAACAGACTACCTTCCATAATGGCAAGGCTACCATCCATTATAGTGACAAAAATCTCGACAATATACTACCTTCTATAATGACAAGGCTACCATCCATTGGAGTAACAAAAATCTCGACAATAGACTACCTTCCATAATGTCAAGGCTACAATCTATTATAGTAACGAAAATCTTGACAATAGACTACCTTTCATAATGACAAGGCTACCATCCATTGGAATAACAAAAATCTCTATAACAAACTACGTTCCATAATGACAAGGCTACCATCCCTTAGAGTAACAAAAATATCGACAACAGACTACCTTCAATAATGACAAAGCTACCATCCATTGGAGTAACAAAGATATCGACAACATACTACCTTCCATAATGACAAGGCTACCATCCATTGGAGTAACAAAAATCACGACAACAGACTACCTTCCATAATTACAAGGCTACCATCCATTGGAATAACAAAAATATCGGCAACACACTACCATCCATAATGACAAGGCTACCATCCATTGGGTTAACAGAAATCTCGACAACAGACTACCTTACATAATGACTAGGCTACCATCCATTGGAGTAACCAAGATATAAACAACAAACTACCTTCCATAATGACAAGGCTACCATCCATTGATGTAACAAAAATATCGATAATAGACTACCTTCCATAATGACAAGACTAATATCCATTGTAATAATAAAAATCTCAACAACAAACTACCTTCCATAATGACAAGGCTAACATCCATTGGAGTAACAGAAATCTCGACAATAGACTACCTTCGTTAATGACAAGTCTACCATCCATTGGAGTATCAAAAATCCTGACAACAGACTACCTTCCATAATTACAAGGGTACCATCATTGGAGTAACCAAAATATCCATGAGAGACTACCTTTAAAAATGACAAGGCTACCATCCATTGTTGTAACAAAAATCTCGACAACAGACTACCTTCCATAATGACAAGACTAACATCCATTGTAGTAACAAAAATCTTGACAACAGACTACCTTCCATAATGACAAGGCTACCATCCATTGGAGTAACATAAATATCGACAATAGACTACCTTCGATAATGATAAGTCTACCATCCATTGGAGTATCAAAAATCCTGACAACAGACTACCTTACATAATGACAAGGGTACGATCATTGGAGTAACCAAAATATCCACAAGAGACTACCTTCCATAATGACAATGCTAAATCCATTGTGGTAACAAAAATCTCGACAACATACTACCTTCCATAATGACAAGGCTACCATCCATCGTAGTGACAAAAATCTCGACAATATACTACCTTCTATAATGACAAGGCTACCATCCATTGGAGTAACAAAAATCTCGACAATAGACTACCTTCCATAATGACAAGGCTATAATCTATTATAGTAACGAAAATCTCGACAATAGACTACCTTTCATAATGACAAGGCTACCATCCAATGGAGTAACAAAAATCTCGACAACAGACTACCTTCCATAATGATTAGGCTACCATCAATTGGAGTAACAAAAATCTCGACAATAGACTACCTTCCATAATGACAAAGCTACAATCTATTATATTAACAAAAATATCGACAATAGACTAACTTTCATAATGACAAGGCTACAATCCATTGGAATAACAATAATATCGACAACACACTACCTTCCATAATGACAAGGCTACAATCCAATGGAGTAACAAAAATATCGACAACAGACTACCTTCCATAATGACTAGGCTACCATCCATTAGAGTAACAAAAATCTCGACAACAAACTACCTTCCATAACGACAGGGTAAAACCATTGTAGTAACAAAAATCTCAACAACAGACTACCTTCCATAATGACAAGGCTACCATCCATTGTAGTGACAAAAATCTCCACAATATACTACCTTCTATAATGACAAGGATACCATCCGTTAGAGTAACAAAAATCTCGACAATAGACTACCTTCCATAATGACAAGGCTACAATCTATTATAGTAACGAAAATCTCGACAATATTCTACCTTCTATAATGACAAGGATACAATCCGACAAAGCAAAAATTAATAAGAAAAAAAATAAAAATAAAAAAATTAAATAATAAAATATAAAAAATAAACAAAGATATCGACAACATACTACCTTCCATAATGACAAGGCTACCATCCATTGGAGTAACAAAAATCACGACAACAGACTACCTTCCATAATGGCAAGGCTACCATCCATTGGAATAACCAAAATATCCACAAGAGACTACCTTCCATAATGACAAGGCTACCATCCAATGGAGTATACAAAAATCTCGACAACAAAGTACGTTCCATAATGACAAGGCTACCATCCCTAAGAGTAACAAAAATCTCGACAACAGACTACCTTCCATAATGATCAAGCTACCATCAATTGGAGTAACAAAGATATCGACAACATACTACCTTCCATAATGACAAGGCTACCATCCATTGGAGTAACAAAAATCACGAAAACAAACTACCTTCCATAATGACAAGTCTACCATCCATTGGAGTATCAAAAATCCCGACAACAGACTACCTTCCATAATGACAAGGGTACCATCATTGGAGTAACCAAAATATCCACAAGAGACTAACTTCCATAATGACAAGGCTATAATCCATTGTAGTAACAAAAATCTCGACAATAGACTACCTTCCATAATGACAAGGCTTCCATCCATTGGAGTAACATAAATCTCGACAATAGACTACCTTCGATAATGATAAGTCTACCATCCATTAGAGTATCAAAAATCCTGACAACAGACTACCATCCATAATGACAAGGGTACCATCATTGGAGTAACCAAAATATCCACAAGAGACTACCTTCCATAATGACAATGCTAAATCCATTGTGGTAACAAAAATCTCGACAACATACTACCTTCCATAATGACAAGGCTACCATCCATCATAGTGACAAAAATCTCGACAATATACTACCTTCTATAATGACAAGGCTACCATCCATTGGAGTAACAAAAATCTCGACAATAGACTACCTTCCATAATGACAAGGCTATAATCTATTATAGTAACGAAAATCTCGACAATAGACTACCTTTCATAATGACAAGGCTACCATCCAATGGAGTAACAAAAATCTCGACAACAGACTACCTTCCATAATGATTAGGCTACCATCAATTGGAGTAACAAAAATCTCGACAATATACTACCTTCCATAATGACAAAGCTACAATCTATTATATTAACAAAAATATCGACAATAGACTACCTTTCATAATGACAAGGCTACAATCCATTGGAATAACAATAATATCGACAACACACTACCTTCCATAATGACAAGGCTACCATCCAATGGAGTAACAAAAATCTCGACAACAGACTACCTTCCATAATGACTAGGCTACCCTCCATTAGAGTAACAAAAATATCGACAACAGACTACCTTCCATAACGACAGGGTAAAACCATTATAGTAACAAAAATCTCGACAACAGACTACCTTCCATAATGACAAGGCTACCATCCATTGTAGTGACAAAAATCTCCAGAATATACTACCTTCTATAATGACAAGGATACCATCCATTAGAGTAACAAAAATCTCGACAATAGACTACCTTCCATAATGACAAGGCTACAATCTATTATACTAACGAAAATCTCGACAATATTCTACCTTCTATAATGACAAGGATACCATCCCTTAGAGTAAAAAAAATCTCGACATTAGACTACCTTCCATAATGACAAAGCTATCATCCATTGGAGTAACAAAGATATCGACAACATACTACCTTCCAGAATGACAAGGCTTCCATCCATTGGAGTAACAAAAATCACGACAACAGACTACCTTCCATAATGGCAAGGCTACCATCCATTGTAATAACAAAAATATCCACAAGAGACTACCTTCCATAATTACAAGGCTACCATCCGATGGAGTATACAAAAATCTCGACAACAAACTACGTTCCATAATGACAAGGCTACCATCCCTAAGAGTAACAAAAATCTCGACAACAGACTACCTTCCATAATGATCAACCTACCATCAATTGGAGTAACAAAGATATCGACGACATACTACCTTCGATAATGACAAGGCTACCATCCATTGGAGTAACAAAAATCACGAAAACAGACTACCTTCCATAATGACAAGTCTACCATCCATTGGAGTATCAAAAATCCCGACAACAGACTACCTTCCATAATGACAAGGGTACCATCACTGGAGTAACCAAAATATCCACAAGAGACTAACTTCCATAATGACAAGGCTATAATCCATTGGAGTATGAAAAATCTCGGCAACAGACTACCTTCCATAATGAAAAAGCATCCATCCATTGGAGTAACAAAAATCAAGACAATAAATTATGTTTCATAATGACAAGGCAACCATCCCTTAGAGTAACAAAAATCTCGACAATAGATTACCTTCCATAATGACAAGGCTATCATCAATTAGAATAACAAAAATCTTGACAAAAAACTACGTTCCATAATGACAAGGCTACCATCCCTTAGAGTAATAAAAATCTCGACAACAGACTACCTTCCATAATGACAAAGCTACCATCCATTGGAGTAACAAAGATATCGACAACACACTACCTTCCATAATGACAAGGCTACCATCCATTGGAGTAACAAAAATCTCAACAATAGACTACCTTCCATAATGACAAGGCTACCATGAATTGGAGTAACAAAAATCTCGACAACCGACTACATTCCATAATGACAAGGGTACCATCCATTGGAATAACAAAAATCTCGACAACAGACTACGTTCCATAATTACAAGGCTACCATCCATTGGAGTAACAAAAATCACGACAACAGACTACCTTCCATAATGACAAGGCTACCATCCATTGGAATAACAAATATATTGACAACAGACTACCTTCCGTAACTACAAGGCTACCATCAATTAGAGTAACTAAAATCTTGAGAATATACTACCTTCCATAATGACAAGGCTACCATCCATTCGAGTAACAAAAATCTCAACAACAGACTACCTTCCATAATGACAAGGGTACCATAATTGGTGTATCCAAAATATCCACAAGACACTACCTTCCATTATGTCTAGACTACAATCCATTGGAATAACAAAAATATCGACAACACACTACCTTCCATAATGACAAGGCTACCATCCAAAGGAGTAACAAAAATGTCGACAACAGACTACCTTCCATAATGACTAGGCTACCATCCATTAGAGTAACAAAAATATCAACAACACACTACCTTCCTTAATGACAAGGCTACCATCCAATGGAGTAACAAAAATCTTGACAACAGACTACCTTCCATAATGACTAGGCTACCATCCATTGGAGTAACAAAGATATCAACAACAGACTACCTTCCATAACGACAAGGCTACAATCCATTGTAGTAACAAAAATCTCGACAACAGACTACCTTCCATAATGACAAGGCTACCATCCATGGTAGTAACAAAGATATCGACAACATACTACCTTCCATAATGACAAGGCTACCTTCCCTTAGAGTAACAAAAATCACGACAACACACTCCTTTCCATAATGACAAGTCTACCAACCATTGTAGTAACAAAAATCTCAACAATAGACTACCTTCCATAATGACAAGGCTACCATCCATTGGAATAACTAAAATTTTGACAGCACACTACCTTCCATAATGTCTAGGCTACCATCCATTGGAATAACAAAAATATCGACAACAAACTACCTTCCATAATGACTAGGCTACCATCCATTAGAGTAAGAAAGATATCGACAAGAGACTACCTTTCATAAAGACAAGGCTACCATCCCTTAGAGTAACAAAAATCTCGACAACAAACTACCTTCCATAATGACAAGGCTACCATCCATTGGAATAACAAAAATATCGACAACACACTACATTCCTTAATGACAAGGCTACCATCTAATGGAGTAACAAAAATCTCTACAACAGACTACCTTCCAAAATGACTAGGCTACCATCCATTGGAGTAACAAAGATATCAACAACAGACTACCTTCCATATTGATAAGGCTACAATCGATTGTAGTAACAAAAATCTCGACAATAGACTACATTCAATAATGACAAGGCTACCATCCATTGTAGTAACAAAAATCTCGACAATAGACTACCTTTCATAATGACAAGGCTACCATAAATTGGAGTAACAAAAATCTCGAAAACATACTACCTTCCATAATGACAAGGCTACCATCCATTGTAATAAAAAAAATATCGACAACACACTAACTTCCATAATGACAAGGCTACCATCCCTTAGAGTAAAAAAAATCTCGACAACAGACTTCGTTTAATAATGACTAGGCTACCATCCATTGGAGTAACAAAGATATCGGCAACAGACTACCTTCCATAACGACAAGGCTACAATCCATTGTAGTAACAAAAATATCAACAACAGACTACCTTTCATAATGACATGGCTACCATCCATTATAGTAACAAAAATCTCGACAATAGACTACCTTCCATAATGACAAGGCTACCATGAATTGGAGTAACAAAAATCTCGACAACCGACTACCTTCCATAATGACAAGGTTACCATCCATTGGAATAACAAAAATCTCGACAACAGACTACGTTCCATAATTACAAGGCTACCATCCCTTAGAGTAACAAAAATCACGACAACAAACTACGTTCCATAATAACAAGTCTACCATCCATTTGAGTAACAAAAATCTCAACAATAGACTACCTTCCATAATGACAAGGGTACCATAATTGGTGTAACCAAAATATCCACAAGTCACTACCTCCATAATGACAAGGCTACAATCCATTGGAGTATACAAAATCTCGACAACACACTACCTTCCATAATGACAAGGCTACCATCCAATGGAGTAACAAAAATCTCGACAACAGACTACCTTCCTAATGACTAGGCTACCATCCATTAGAGTAACAAAGATATCGACAACACACTACCTTCCTGAATGACAAGGCTACCATCCAATGGAGTAACAAAAATCTCGACAACAGACTACCTTCCATAATGACTAGGCTACCATCCATTAGAGTAACAAAGATATCGACAACACACTACCTTCCTAAATGACAAGGCTACCATCCAATGGAGTAACAAAAATCTTGACAACAGACTACCTTCCATAACGACAAGGCTACCATCCATTACAGTAACAAAAATGTCGACAACAGACTACCTTCCATAATGATAAGGCTACCATCCATTGTATTAAGAAAGATATCGACAACATACTACCTTCCATAATGACAAGGCTACCATCCCTTAGAGTAATAAAAATCACGACAACACACTATCTTCCATAATGACAAGTCTACCATCCATTGGAGTAACAAAAATCTCAACAATAGAATACCTTCCATAATGACAAGGCTACCATCCATTTGAATAACAAAAATATCAACAACACAATACCTTCCATTATGTCTAGACTACCATCCATTGGAATAACAAAAATATCGACAACACACTACCTTCCATAATGACAAGGCTACCATCCAATGGAGTAACAAAAATCTCGACAACTAACTACCTTCCATAATGACTAGGCTACCATCCATTAGAGTAACAAAGATATCGACAACACACTACCTTCCTTAATGACAAGGCTACCATCCAATGGAGTAACAAATATATCGACAACATACTACCTTCCATAATGACAAGGCTACCTTCCCTTAGAGTAACAAAAATCATGACAACACACTCCTTTCCATAATGACAAGTCTACCATCCATTGTATTAACAAAAATCTCAACAACAGACTACCTTCCATAATGACAAGGCTACCATCCATTGGAATAACAAAAATTTCGACAGCACACTACCTTCCATAATGTCTAGGCTACCATCCATTGGAATAACAAAATAATCGACAATAAACTACCTTCCATAATGACTAGGCTACCATCCATTAGAGTAACAAAGATATCTACAACAAACTACCTTCCATAACGACAAGGCTACCATCCCTTATAGTAACAAAAATCTCGACAACAAACTACCTTCCATAATGACAAGGCTACCATCCATTGGTGTAAAAAACATATCGACAACATACTACCTTCCATAATGACAAGGCTACCATCCATTGGAGTAACAAAAATCATGACAACAGACTACCTTCCATAATGACAAGGCTACCATCCATTGGAATAACAAAAATATCGACAACACACTACCTTCCTTAATGACAAGGCTACCATCTAATGGAGTAACAAAAATCTCTACAACAGACTACCTTCCATAATGACTAGGCTACCATCCATTGGAATAACAAAAATATCGACAACACACTACCTTCCATAATGACAAGGCTACCATCTCTTAGAGTAACAAAAATCTTGACAACAGACTACCTTCCATAATGACTAGGCTACCATCCATTGGAGTAACAAAGATATCGACAACAGAGTACCTTCCATATCGACATGGCTACAATCCCTTAGAGTAACAAAAATCACGACAACAAACTACCTTCCATAATGAAAAGGCTACCATCCATTGGAATAACAAAAATATCGACAACACACTACCTTCCTTAATGACAAGGCTACCATCTAATGGAGTAACAAAAATCTCTACAACAGACTACCTTTAATAATGACTAGGCTACCATCCATTGGAGTAAAAAAGATATCGACAACAGACTACCTTCCATAACGACAAGGCTACAATCCATTGTAGTAACAAAAATCTCAACAAGAGACTACCTTTCATAATGACAAGGCTACCATCCATTGTAGTAACAAAAATCTCGACAATAGACTACCTTCCACAATGACAAGGCTACCATGAATTGGAGTAACAAAAATCTCGACAACCGACTACCTTCCATAATAACAAGGCTACCATCCATTGGAATAACAAAAATATCGACAACAGACTACGTTCCATAATTACAAGGCTACCATCCCTTAGAGTAACAAAAATCTCGACAACAGACTACCTTCCATAATGAAATGGCTACCATCCATTGGAGTAACAAAGATATCGACAACATACTACCTTCCATAACGACAAGGCTACAATTCATTTTAGTAACAAAAATCTCAACAACAGACTACCTTTCATAATGACAAGGCTATCATCCATTGTAGTAACAAAAATCTCGATAATAGACTACCTTCCATAATGACAAGGCTACCATCCATTGGAATAACAAAAATCTCGACAACAGACTACGTTCCATAATGACAAGGCCGTCATCCATTGCAGTAACAAAAATCTCGACAATAGACTACCTTCCATAATGACACGGCTACCATCCATTGGAATAACAAAAATATCGACAACACACTACCTTCCATAATGACAAGGCTACCATCTCTTAGAGTAACAAAAATCTTGACAACAGACTACCTTCCATAATGACTAGGCTACCATCCATTGGAGTAACAAAGATATCGACAACATACTACCTTCCATAACGACAAGGCTACAATCCATTGTAGTAACAAAAATCTCAACAACAGACTACCTTTCATAATGACAAGGCTGTCATCCATTGTAGTAACAAAAATATCGACAATAGACTACCTTCTATAATGACAAGGCTACCATCCATTGGAATAACAAAAATATCGACAACAGACTACGTTCCATAATTACAAGGCTACCATCCCTTAGAGTAACAAAAATCTCGACAACAAAATACGTTCCATATCGAAAAGGCTACCATCCATTGGAGTAACAAAGATATCGACAACATACTACCTTCTATAATGACACGGCTACCATCCATTGGAATAACAAAAATATCGACAACACACTACCCTTTATAATGACAAGGCTACCATCTCTTAGAGTAACAAAAATCTTGACAACAGACTACCTTCCATAATGACAAGGATACCATCCATTGGTGTAACAAAGATATGGACAACAAAGTACCTTCCATATCGACAAGGCTACAATCCCTTACAGTAACAAAAATCACGACAACAGACTACCTTCCATAACGACAAGGCTACCATCCATTGGAGTAACTAAAATCACGACAATAGACTACCTTCCATAATGACAAGGCTACCATCCATTGGAGTAACAAAAATCTCAACAATAGACTATCTTCCATAATGACAAGGCTACCATCCATTGGAATAACAAAAATATCAACAACACACTACCTTCCATAATGACAAGGCTACCATCTCTTAGAGTAACAAAAATCTTGACAACAGACTACCTTTCATAATGACAAGGCTATCATTAATTGTAGTAACAAAAATCTAGACAATAGACTACCTTACATAATGACAAGGCTACCATGAATTGAAGTAACAAAAATCTTGACAATCGACTACCTTCCATAATGACAAGGCTACCATCCATTGGAATAACCAAAATCTCGACAACAGACTACGTTCCAAAATTACAAGGCTACCATCCCTTAGAGTAACAAAAATCACGACAATAAACTACCTTCCATAATGACAAGTCTACCATCCATTCGAGTAACAAAATCTCAACAATAGACTACCTTCCATAATGACAAGGGTACCATAATTGGTGTAACCAAAATATCCACAAGACACTACCTTCCATAATGACAAGGCTACAATCCATTGGAGTATACAAAATCTCGACAACAGACTACCTTCCATAATGACATGGCTACCATCCATTGGAGTAACTAAAATCTCGACAACAGATTACCTTCCATAATGACAAGACTACCATCCATTGGAGTAACAAAAATCTCGACAACAGACTACCTTCCATAATGACACGGCTACCATCGATTGGAATAACAAAAATATCGACAACACACTACGTTCCATAATGACAAGGCTACCATCTCTTAGAGTATCAAAAATCTTGACAACAGACTACCTTCCATAATGACTAGGCTACAATCCATTGGAGTAACAAAGATATCAACAACAGAGTACCTTCCATATCGACAAGGCTACAATCCCTTAGAGTAACAAAAATAACGACAATAGACTACCTTCCATAATGAAAAGGCTACCATCCATTGGAGTAACAAAAATCACGACAACAGACTACCTTCCATAATGACAAGGCTACCATCCATTGGAATAACAAATATATCGACAACAGACTACCTTCCGTAACGACAAGGCTACCATCCATTGGAGTAACTAAACTCTCGACAATAGACTACCTTCCATAATGACAAGGCTACCATCCATTGGAGTAACAAAAATCTCAACAATAGACTATCTTCATTAATGACAAGGCTACCATCCATTGGAATGACAAAAATATCAACAACACACTACCTTCCATAATGTCTAGACTACTATCCATTGGAATAACAAAAATATTGACAACACACTACCTTCCATAATGACAAGGCTTCCATCCAATGGAGTAACAAAAATATGGACAACTGACTACCTTCCATAATGACTAGGCTACCATCCATTAGAGTAACAAAGATATCTTCAACACACTACCTTCCTTAATGACAAGGCTACCAACCAATGGAGTAACAAAAATTTTGACAACAGACTACCTTCCATAATGACTAGGCTACCATCCATTAGAGTAACAAAGATATCGACAACACACTACCTTCCTTAATGACAAGGCTACCATCCAATGGAGTAACTAAAATCTTGACAACAGACTACCTTCCATAACGACAAGGCTACCATCCATTACAGTAACAAAAATCTCGACAAAAGACTACTTTCGATAATGATAAGGCTACCATCCATTGTAGTAAGAAAGATATCGACAACATACTACCTTCCATAATGACAAGGCTACTATCCCTTAGAATAACAAAAATCATGACAACACACTACCTTCCATAATGACAAGTCTACCATCCATTGGAGTAACAAAAATCTCAACAATAGAATACCTTCCATAATGACAAGGCTACCATCCATTAGAATAACAAAAATATCAACAACACACTACCTTCCATTATGTCTACACTACCATCCATTGGAATAACAAAAATATCGACAACACACTACCTTCCATACTGACAAGGCTACCATCCAATGGAGTAACAAAAATCTCGACAACAGACTACCTTCCATAATGACTAGGCTACCATCCATTAGAGTAACAAAGATATCGACAACACATTACATTCCTTAATGACAAGGCTACCATCCAATGGAGTTACAAAAATCTTGACAACAGACTACCTTCCATAATGACTAGGGTACCATCCATTGGAGTAACAAAGATATCAACAACAGACTACCTTCCATAACGACAAGGCTAAAAACCATTGTAATAACAAAAATCTCGACAACAGACTACCTTCCATAATGACAAGGCTACCATCCATGGTAGTAACAAAGATATCGACAACATACTACCTTCCATAATGACAAGGATACCATCCCTTAGAGTAACAAAAATCATGACAACACACTCCTTTCCATAATGACAAGTCTACCATCCATTGTAGTAACAAAAATCTCAACAACAGACTACCTTCCATAATGACAAGGCTACCATCCATTTGAATAACCAAAATTTCGACAGCACACTACCTTCCATAATGTCTAGGCTACCATCCATTGGAATAACAAAAATATCGACAACAAACTACCTTCCATAATGACTAGGCTACCATCCATTAGAGTAATAAAGATATCGACAACATACTACCTTCCATAACGACAAGACTACTATCCCTTAGAGTAACAAAAATCTCGACAACAAACTACCTTCCATAATGACAAGGCTACCATCCATTGGAGTAACAAAAATCATGACAACAGACTACCTTCCATAATGACAAGGCTACCATCCATTGGAATAACAAAAATATCGACAACACACTACCTTCCTTAATGACAAGGCTACCATCAAACGGAGTAACAAAAATCTCTACAACAGACTACCTTCCATAATGACTAGGCTACCATCCATTGGAGTAACAAAAATCTCGACAACAGATTACCTTCCATAATGACAAGGCTACCATCCATTGTAGTAACAAAAATCTCGACAATAGACTACCTTTCATAATGACAAGGCTACCATCCATTGGAGTAACAAAAATCTCGAAAACATACTACCTTCCATAATGACAAGGCTACCATCCATTGTAATACCAAAAATATCGACAACACACTAACTTCCATAATGACAAGGCTACCATCTCTTAGAGTAACAAAAATCTTGACAACAGACTACCTTCCATAATGACTAGGCTACAATCCATTGGAGTAACAAAGATATCGACAACAGACTACATTCCATAACGACAAGGCTACAATCCATTGTAGTAACAAAAATCTCAACAACAGACTACCTTCCATAATGAAAAGGCTACCATCCATTGGAGTAACAAAAATCACGACAACAGACTACCTTCCATAATGACAAGGCTACCATCCATTGGAATAACAAATATATCGACAACAGACTACCTTCCGTAACGACAAGGCTACCATCCATTGGAGTAACTAAACTCTCGACAATAGACTACCTTCCATAATGAAAAGGCTACCATCCATTGGAGTAACAAAAATCTCAACAATAGACTATCTTCAATAATGACAAGGCTACCATCCATTGGAATAACAAAAATATCAACAACACACTACCTTCCATAATGTCTAGACTACCATCCATTGGAATAACAAAAATATTGACAACACACTACCTTCCATAATGACTAAGCTACCATCCATTAGTGTAACAAAGATATCGACAACACACTACCTACCTTAATGACAAGGCTACCATCCAATGGAGTAACAAAAATTTCGACAACAAACTACCTTCCATAATGACTAGGCTACCATCCATTAGAGTAACAAAGATATCGGCAACACACTACCTTCCTTAATGACAAGGCTACCATCCAATGGAGTAACTAAAATCTTGACAACAGACTACCTTCCATAACGACAAGGCTACCATCCATTACAGTAACAAAAATCTCGACAAAAGACTACTTTCCATAATGATAAGGCAACCATCCATTGTAGTAAGAAAGATATCGACAACATACTACCTTCCATAATGACAAGGCTACTATCCCTTAGAATAACAAAAATCCTGACAACACACTACCTTCCATAATGACAAGTCTACCATCCAATGGAGTAACAAAAAACTCAACAATAGAATACCTTCCATAATGACAAGGCTACCATCCATTAGAATAACAAAAATATCAATAACACACTACCTTCCATTATGTCTAGACTACCATCCATTGGAATAACAAAAATATCGACAACACACTACCTTCCATACTGACAAGGCTACCATCCAATGGAGTAACAAAAATCTCGACAACAGACTACCTTCCATAATGACTAGGCTACCATCCATTAGAGTAACAAAGATATCGACAACACACTACCTTCCTTAATGACAAGGCTACCATCCAATGGAGTTACAAAAATCTTGACAACAGACTACCTTCCATAATGACTAGGCTACAATCCATTGGAGTAACAAAGATATCAACAACACACTACCTTCCATAACGACAAGGCTAAAAACCATTGTAATAACAAAAATCTCGACAACAGACTACCTTCCATAATGACAAGGCTACCATCCCTTAGAGTAACAAAAATCATGACAACA
Organism: Vicia faba; assembly: GCA_948472305.1. NCBI lineage: Eukaryota > Viridiplantae > Streptophyta > Magnoliopsida > Fabales > Fabaceae > Vicia > Vicia faba. The sequence goes on along the minus strand of OX451741.1, from coordinate 511,518,512 downwards.
CACTCCTTTCCATAATGACAAGTCTACCATTCATTGTAGTAACAAAAATCTCAACAATAGACTACCTTCCAAAATGACAAGGCTACCATCCATTTGAATAACCAAAATTTCGACAGCACACTACCTTCCATAATGTCTAGGCTACCATCCATTGGAATAACAAAAATATCGACAATAAACTACCTTCCATAATGACTAGGCTACCATCCATTAGAGTAATAAATATATCGACAACATACTACCTTCCATAACGACAAGGCTACCATCCTTAGAGTAACAAAAATATCGACAACAAACTACCTTCCATAATGACACGGCTACCATACATTGGAGTAACAAAAATCATGACAACAAACTACCTTCCATAATGACAAGGCTACCATCCATTGGAATAACAAAAATATCGACAACACACTACCTTCCTTAATAACAAGGCTACCATCAAACGGAGTAACAAAAATCTCTACAACAGACTACCTTCCATAATGACTAGGCTACCATCCATTGGAGTAACAAAGATATCAACAACAGACTACCTTCTATAACGACAAGGCTACAATCCATTGTAGTAACAAAAATCTCGACAACAGAGTACCTTCCATAATGACAAGGCTACCATCCATTGTAGTATCAAAAATCTCGACAATAGACTACCTTTCATAATGACAAGGCTACCATCCATTGGAGTAACAAAAATCTCGAAAACATACTACCTTCCATAGTGACAAGGCTACCATCCATTGTAATACCAAAAATATCGACAACACACTAACTTCCATAATGACAAGGCTACCATCCCTTAGAGTAAAAAAAATCTCGACAACAGACTACCTTCAATAATGACTAGGGTACCATCCATTGGAGTAACAAAGATATCGACAACAGACTACATTCCATAACGACAAGGCTACAATCCATTGTAGTAACAAAAATCTCAACAACAGACTACCTTTCATAATGACAAGGCTACCATCCATTATAGTAACAAAAATCTCGACAATAGACTACCTTCCATAATGACAAGGCTACCATGAATTGGAGTAACAAAAATCTCGACAACCAATTACCTTCCATAATGACAAGGCTACCATCAATTGGAATAACAAAAATCTCGACAACAGACTACGTTCCATAATTACAAGGCTACCATCCCTTAGAGTAACAAAAATCTCAACAACAGACTACCTTCCATAATGAAAAGGTTACCATCCATTGGAGTAACAAAGATATCGACAACATACTACCTTCCATAATGACAAGGCTACCATCCCTTAGAGTAACAAAAATCACGACAACAAACTACCTTCCATAATGACAAGTCTACCATCAATTCGAGTAACAAAAATCTCAACAATAGACTACCTTCCATAATGACAAGGGTACCATAATTGGTGTAACCAAAATATCCACAAGACATTACCTTCCATAATGACAAGGCTACAATCCATTGGAGTATACAAAATCTCGACAACAGACTACCTTCCATAATGACAAGGCTACCATCATTTGGAGTAACTAAAATCTCGACAACAGATTACCTTCCATAATGACTAGGCTACCATCCATTGTAGTAACAAAAATCTCGACTACAGGCTACCTTCCATAATGACAAGACTACCATCCATTGTAGTAATAAAAATCTCGACAATAGACTACCTTCCATAATGACAAGGCTGTCATCCATTGGAGTAACAGAAGTCTCGACAACATATTACCTTCCATAATGACACGGCTACCATCCATTGGAATAACAAAAATATCGACAACACACTACCTTACATAATGACAACAGACTACCTTCCATAATGACTATGCTAACATCCGTTGGAGTAACAAAGATATCGAAAACAAAGTACCTTCCATATCGACAAGGCTACAATCCCTTAGAGTAACAAAAATCACGACAACAGACTTCCTTCCATATTGAAAAGGCTACCGTCCATTAGAATAACAAAAATCTCGACAACAGACTACCTTCCATATTGACAAGGCTACCATCCATTATAGTAACAAAGATCTCGACAACAGACTAACTTCCATAATGACAAGGCTACCATCCATTATAGTAACAAAGATATCGACAACACACTACCTTCCATAATGATAAGTCTACCATCTATTGGAGTAACAAAAATCTCAACAATAAACTACCTTCCATAATGACAAGGCTACCATCCATTGGAATAACAAAAATATCAACAACACACTACCTTCCATAATGTATAGGCTACCATCCATTGGAATAAAAAAAATATTGACAACACACTACCTTCTATAATGACAAGACTACCTTCCATATCGACAAGGCTACAATCCCTTAGAGTAACAAAAATCATGACAACAGACTACCTTCCATAATGAAAAGGCTACCATCCATTGGAATAACAAATATATCAAAAACAGACTACCTTCCATAACGACAAGGCTACAATCCATTGTAGTAACAAAAATCTCGACAACAGACTACCTTCCATAATGACAAGGCTACCATCCATTGTAGTAAGAAAAATCTAGACAATAGACTACCTTCCATAATGACAAGGATACAATCAATTGGAGTAACAAAAATCTCGACAACCAACTACCTTCCATAATGACAAGGCTACCATCCATTGGAATAACAAAAATCTCGACAACAGACTACGTTCCATAATGACAAGGCTACCATCCCTTAGAGTAACAAAAATCTCGACAACAGACTACCTTCCATAATGAAAAGGCTACTCTCCATTGGAATAACAAAGATATCGACAACATACTACCTTCCATAATGACAAGGCTACCATCCCTTAGAGTAACAAAAATCACGAAAACAAACTACCTTCCATAATGACAAGTCTACCATCCATTCGAGTAACAAAAATCTCAACAATAGACTACCTTCCATAATGACAAGGGTACCATCATTGGTGTAACCAAAATATCCACAAGACACTACCTTCTATAATGACAAGGCTACAATCCATTGGAGTATACAAAATCTCGACAACAGACTACCTTCCATAATGACAAGGCTACCATCCATTGGAGTAACTAAAATCTCGACAACAAATTACCTTCCATAATGACTAGGCTACCATCCATTATAGTAACAAAAATCTCGACAACAGACTTCCTTCCATAATGACAAGACTACCATCCATTGTAGTAATAAAAATCTCGACAATAGACTACCATCCATAATGACAAGGCTGTCATCATTGGAGTAACGAAAATCTCGGCAACAGACTACCTTCCATAATGACAAGGCTACCATCCATTGGAATAACAAAAATATCGACAAGACACTACCTTCCATAATGACAAAGCTACCATCACTTAGAGTAACAAAAATCTTGACAATAGACTACCTTCCATAATGACTAGGCTACCATCCATTGGAGTAACAAAGATATCGAAAACAAACTACCTTCCATATCGACAAGGCTACAATCTCTTAGAGTAACAAAAATCAAGATAACAGACTACCTTCCATATGAAAAGGCTACCATCCATTGGAATAACAAAAATCTCGACAACAGACTTCCTTCCATAATGATAAGGCTACCATCCATTACAGTAACGAAGATCTCGACAACAGACTACCTTCCATAATGACAAGGCTACCATCCATTGTAGTAACAAAGATATCGACAACATACTACCTTCCATAATGACAAGGCTACCATCACTTAGAGTAACAAAAATCACGACAACAAACTACCTTCCATAATGACAAGTATACCATCTATTGGAGTAACAAAAATCTCAACAATAAACTACCTTCCATAATGACAAGGCTACCACCCATTGGAATAACAAAAATATCGACAACACACTACCTTCCATAATGTCTAGGCTACCATCCATTGGAATAACAAAAATATCGACAACACACTACCTTCCAAAATGACAAGGCTACCATCCATTGGAATAACAAAAATATCGACAACACACTACCTTCCATAATGACAAGGCTACCATCCCTTAGAGTAACAAAAATCTCTACAATAGACTACCTTCCATAATGACTAGGCTACCATCCATTGGATTAACAAAGATATCGACAACAGACTACCTTCCGTATTGATAAGGCTACCTTCCCTTAGAGTAACAAAAATCATGACAACACACTCCTTTCCATAATGACAAGTCTACCATCCATTGTAGTAACAAAAATCTCAACAACAGACTACCTTCCATAATGACAAGGCTACCATCCATTGGAATAACAAAATAATCGACAATAAACTACCTTCCATAATGACTAGGCTACCATCCATTAGAGTAACAAAGATATCGACAACAGACTACCTTCCATAACGACAAGGCTACCATCCCTTATAGTAACAAAAATCTCGACAACAAACTACCTTCCATAATGACAAGGCTACCATCCATTGGTGTAAAAAACATATCGACAACATACTACCTTCCATAATGACAAGGCTACCATCCATTGGAGTAACAAAAATCATGACAACAGACTACCTTCCATAATGACAAGGCTACCATCCATTGGAATAACAAAAATATCGACAACACACTACCTTCCTTAATGACAAGGCTACCATCTAATGGAGTAACAAAAATCTCTACAACAGACTACCTTCCATAATGACTAGGCTACCATCCATTGGAGTAACAAAGATATCAACAACAGACTACATTCCATAACGATAAGGCTACAATCCCTTAGAGTAACAAAAATCTCGACAACAGACTACCTTCCATATTGAAAAGGCTACCATCCATTGGAGTAACAAAGATATCGACAACTTACTTCCTTCCTTAATGAAAAGGCTGTCATCCATTGGAGTAACAAAAATCTCGACAACAGACTACCTACCATAATGACACGGCTACCATCCATTGGAATAACAAAAATATCGACAACACACTACCTTCCATAATGACAAGGCTACCATCTCTTAGAGTAACAAAAATCTTGACAACAGACTACCTTCCATAATGACTAGGCTACCATCCATTGGAGTAACAAAGATATCGACAACAGAGTACCTTCAATATCGACATGGCTACAATCCCTTAGAGTAACAAAAATCACGACAAAAAACTACCTTCCATAATGAAAAGACTACCATCCATTGGAATATCAAAAATATCGACAACACACTACCTTCCTTAATGACAAGGCTACCATCTAATGGAGTAACAAAAATCTCTACAACAGACTACCTTTAATAATGACTAGGCTACCATCCATTGGAGTAATAAAGATATCGACAACAGACTACCTTCCATAACGACAAGGCTACAATCCATTGTAGTAACAAAAATCTCAACAAGAGACTACCTTTCATAATGACAAGGCTACCATCCATTGTAGTAACAAAAATCTCGACAAGAGACTACCTTCCACAATGACAAGGCTACCATGAATTGGAGTAACAAAAATCTCGACAACCGACTACCTTCCATAATAACAAGGCTACCATCCATTGGAATAACAAAAATATCGACAACAGACTACGTTCCATAATTACAAGGCTACCATCCCTTAGAGTAACAAAAATCTCGACAACAGACTACCTTCCATAATGAAATGGCTACCATCCATTGGAGTAACAAAGATATCGACAACATACTACCTTCCATAACGACAAGGCTACAATTCATTTTAGTAACAAAAATCTCAACAACAGACTACCTTTCATAATGACAAGGCTATCATCCATTGTAGTAACAAAAATCTCGATAATAGACTACCTTCCATAATGACAAGGCTACCATCCATTGGAATAACAAAAATCTCGACAACAGACTACGTTCCATAATGACAAGGCCGTCATCCATTGCAGTAACAAAAATCTCGACAATAGACTACCTTCCATAATGACACGGCTACCATCCATTGGAATAACAAAAATATCGACAACACACTACCTTCCATAATGACAAGGCTACCATCTCTTAGAGTAACAAAAATCTTGACAACAGACTACCTTCCATAATGACTAGGCTACCATCCATTGGAGTAACAAAGATATCGACAACATACTACCTTCCATAACGACAAGGCTACAATCCATTGTAGTAACAAAAATCTCAACAACAGACTACCTTTCATAATGACAAGGCTATCATCCATTGTAGTAACAAAAATATCGACAATAGACTACCTTCCATAATGACAAGGATACCATCCATTGGAATAACAAAAATCTCGACAACAGACTACATTCCATAATTACAAGGCTACCATCCCTTAGAGTAACAAAAATCTCGACAACAGACTACGTTCCATATCGAAAAGGCTACCATCCATTGGAGTAACAAAGATATCGACAACATACTACCTTCCTTAATGAAAAGGCTGTCATCCATTGGAGTAACAAAAATCTCGACAACAGACTACCTTCTATAATGACACGGCTACCATCCATTGGAATAACAAAAATATCGACAACACACTACCCTTTATAATGACAAGGCTACCATCTCTTAGAGTAACAAAAATCTTGACAACAGACTACCTTCCATAATGACAAGGCTACCATCCATTGGTGTAACAAAGATATGGACAACAGAGTACCTTCCATATCGACAAGGCTACAATCCCTTACAGTAACAAAAATCATGACAACAGACTACCTTCCATAATGAAAAGGCTACCATCCATTGGAGTAACAAAAATCACGACAATAGACTACCTTCCATAATGACAAGGCTACCATCCATTGGAATAAAAAATATATCGACAATAGACTACCTTCCGTAACGACAAGGCTACCATCCATTGGAGTAACTAAAATCTGGACAATAGACTACCTTCCATAATGACAAGGCTACCATCCATTGGAGTAACAAAAATCTCAACAATGGACTATCTTCCATAATGAGAAGGCTACCATCCATTGGAATAACAAAAATATCAACAACACACTACCTTCCATAATGTCTAGACTACCATCCATTGGAATAACAAAAATATTAACAACACACTACCTTCCATAATGACAAGGCTACCATCTCTTAGAGTAACAAAAATCTTGACAACAGACTACCTTCCATAATGACAAGGCTACCATCCATTGGAGTAACAAAGATATCGAAAACATACTACCTTCCATAACGACAAGGCTACAATCCATTGTAGTAACAAAAATCTCAACAACAGACTACCTTTCATAATGACAAGGCTATCATTCATTGTAGTAACAAAAATCTCGACAATAGACTACCTTCCATAATGACAAGGCTACCATGAATTGAAGTAACAAAAATCTTAACAACCGACTACCTTCCATAATGACAAGGCTACCATCCATTGGAATAACCAAAATCTCGACAACAGACTACGTTCCAAAATTACAAGGCTATCATCCCTTAGATTAACAAAAATCTCGACAACAGAATACCTTCCATATTGAAAAGGCTACCATCCATTGGAGTAACAAAGATATCGACAACATACTACCTTCCATAATGACAAGGCTACCATCCCTTAGAGTAACAAAAATCACGACAACAAACTACCTTCCATAATGACAAGTCTACCATCCATTCGAGTAACAAAATCTCAACAATAGACTACCTTCCATAATGACAAGGGTACCATAATTGGTGTAACCAAAATATCCACAAGACACTACCTTCCATAACGACAAGGCTACAATCCATTGGAGTATACAAAATCTCGACAACAAACTACCTTCCATAATGACAAGGCTACCATCCATTAGAGTAACTAAAATCTCGACAACAGATTACCTTCCATAATGACTAGGCTACCATCCATTGTAGTAACAAAAATCTCGACTACATACTACCTTCCATAATGACAAGACTACCATCCATTGTAGTAATAAAAATCTCAACAATAGACTACCTTCCTTAATGAAAAGGCTGTCATCCATTGGAGTAACAAAAATCTCGACAACAGACTACCTTCCATAATGACACGGCTACCATCGATTGGAATAACAAAAATATCGACAACACACTACGTTCCATAATGACAAGGCTACCATCTCTTAGAGTATCAAAAATCTTGACAACAGACTACCTTCCATAATGACTAGGCTACAATCCATTGGAGTAACAAAGATATCAACAACAGAGTACCTTCCATATCGACAAGGCTACAATCCCTTAGAGTAACAAAAATCATGACAACAGACTACCTTCCATAATGAAAAGGCTACCATCCATTGGAGTAACAAAAATCACGACAACAGACTACCTTCCATAATGACAAGGCTACCATCCATTGGAATAACAAATATATCGACAATAGACTACCTTCCGTAACGACAAGGCTACCATCCATTGGAGTAACTAAACTCTCGACAATAGACTACCTTCCATAATGACAAGGCTACCATCCATTGGAGTAACAAAAATCTCAACAATAGACTATCTTCATTAATGACAAGGCTACCATCCATTGGAATGACAAAAATATCAACAACACACTACCTTCCATAATGTCTAGACTACTATCCATTGGAATAACAAAAATATTGACAACACACTACCTTCCATAATGACAAGGCTACCATCCAATGGAGTAACAAAAATATGGACAACTGACTACCTTCCATAATGACTAGGCTACCATCCATTAGAGTAACAAATATATTGACAACACACTACCTTCCTTAATGACAAGGCTACCATCCAAATGATGTAACAAAAATTTCGACAACAGACTACCTTCCATAATGACTAGGCTACCATCCATTAGAGTAACAAAGATATCGACAACACACTACCTTCCTTAATGACAAGGCTACCATCCAATGGAGTAACTAAAATCTTGACAACAGACTACCTTCCATAACGACAAGGCTACCATCCATTACAGTAACAAAAATCTCGACAAAAGACTACTTTCGATAATGATAAGGCTACCATCAATTGTAGTAAGAAAGATATCGACAACATACTACCTTCCATAATGACAAGGCTACTATCCCTTAGAATAACAAAAATCATGACAACACACTACCTTCCATAATGACAAGTCTACCATCCATTGGAGTAACAAAAATCTCAACAATAGAGTACATTCCATAATGACAAGGCTACCATCCATTAGAATAACAAAAATATCAACAACACACTACCTTCCATTATTTCTACACTACCATCCATTGGAATAACAAAAATATCGACAACACACTACCTTCCATACTGACAAGGCTACCATCCAATGGAGTAACAAAAATCTCGACAACAGACTACCTTCCATAATGACTAGGCTACCATCCATTAGAGTAACAAAGATATCGACAACACATTACATTCCTTAATGACAAGGCTACCATCCAATGGAGTTAAAAAATCTTGACAACAGACTACCTTCCATAATGACTAGGGTACCATCCATTGGAGTAACAAAGATATCAACAACAGACTACCTTCCATAACGACAAGGCTAAAAACCATTATAATAACAAAAATCTCGACAACAGACTACCTTCCATAATTACAAGGCTACCATCCATGGTAGTAACAAAGATATCGACAACATACTACCTTCCATAATGACAAGGATACCATCCCTTAGAGTAACAAAAATCATGACAACACACTCCTTTCCATAATGACAAGTCTACCATCCATTTGAATAACTAAAATTTCGACAGCACACTACCTTCCATAATGTCTAGGCTACCATCCATTGGAATAACAAAATTATCGACAACAAACTACCTTCCATAATGACTAGGCTACCATCCATTAGAGTAATAAAGATATTGACAACATACTACCTTCCATAACGACAAGGCTACCATCCCTTAGAGTAACAAAAATCTCGACAACAAACTACCTTCCATAATGACAAGGCTACCATCCATTGGAGTAACAAAAATCATGACAACAGACTACCTTCCATAATAACAAGGCTACCATCCATTGGAATAACAAAAATATCGACAACACACTACCTTCCTTAATGACAAGGCTACCATCAAACGGAGTAACAAAAATCTCTACAACAGACTACCTTCCATAATGACTAGGCTACCATCCATTGGAGTAACAAAGATATCAACAACAGACTACCTTCTATAACGACAAGGCTACAATCCATTGTAGTAACAAAAATCTCGACAACAGATTACCTTCCATAATGACAAGGCTACCATCCATTGTAGTAACAAAAATCTCGACAATAGACTACCTTTCATAATGACAAGGCTACCATCCATTGGAGTAACAAAAATCTCGAAAACATACTACCTTCCATAATGACAAGGCTACCATCCATTGTAATACCAAAAATATCGACAACACACTAACTTCCATAATGACAAGGCTACCATCTCTTAGAGTAACAAAAATCTTGACAACAGACTACCTTCCATAATGACTAGGCTACAATCCATTGGAGTAACAAAGATATCGACAACAGACTACCTTCCATAACGACAAGGCTAAAAACCATTGTAATAACAAAAATCTCGACAACAGACTACCTTCCATAATTACAAGGCTACCATCCATGGTAGTAACAAAGATATCAACAACATACTACCTTCCATAATGACAAGGATACCATCCCTTAGAGTAACAAAAATCATGACAACACACTCCTTTCCATAATGACAAGTCTACCATCCATTGTAGTAACAAAAATCTCAACAATAGACTACCTTCCATAATGACAAGGCTACCATCCATTTGAATAACCAAAATTTCGACAGCACACTACCTTCCATAATGTCTAGGCTACCATCCATTGGAATAACAAAAATATCGACAACAAACTACCTTCCATAATGACTAGGCTACCATCCATTAGAGTAATAAAGATATCGACAACATACTACCTTCCATAACAACAAGGCTACCATCCCTTAGAGTAACAAAAATCTCGACAACAAACTACCTTCCATAATGACAAGGCTACCATCCATTGGAGTAACAAAAATCATGACAACAGACTACCTTCCATAATAACAAGGCTACCATCCATTGGAATAACAAAAATATCGACAACACACTACCTTCCTTAATGACAAGGCTACCATCAAACGGAGTAACAAAAATCTCTACAACAGACTACCTTCCATAATGACTAGGCTACCATCCATTGGAGTAACAAAGATATCAACAACAGACTACCTTCTATAACGACAAGGCTACAATCCATTGTAGTAACAAAAATCTCGACAACAGATTACCTTCCATAATGACAAGGCTACCATCCATTGTAGTAACAAAAATCTCGACAATAGACTACCTTTCATAATGACAAGGCTACCATCCATTGGAGTAACAAAAATCTCGAAAACATACTACCTTCCATAATGACAAGGCTACCATCCATTGTAATACCAAAAATATCGACAACACACTAACTTCCATAATGACAAGGCTACCATCTCTTAGAGTAACAAAAATCTTGACAACAGACTACCTTCCATAATGACTAGGCTACAATCCATTGGAGTAACAAAGATATCGACAACAGACTACATTCCATAACGACAAGGCTACAATCCATTGTAGTAACAAAAATCTCAACAACAGACTACCTTCCATAATGAAAAGGCTACCATCCATTGGAGTAACAAAAATCACGACAACAGACTACCTTCCATAATGACAAGGCTACCATCCATTGGAATAACAAATATATCGACAACAGACTACCTTCCGTAACGACAAGGCTACCATCCATTGGAGTAACTAAACTCTCGACAATAGACTACCTTCCATAATGAAAAGGCTACCATCCATTGGAGTAACAAAAATCTCAACAATAGACTATCTTCAATAATGACAAGGCTACCATCCATTGGAATAACAAAAATATCAACAACACACTACCTTCCATAATGTCTAGACTACCATCCATTGAAATAACAAAAATATTGACAACACACTACCTTCCATAATGACAAGGCTACCATCCAATGGAGTAACAAAAATATGGACAACTGATTACCTTCCCTAATGACTAAGCTACCATCCATTAGAGTAACAAAGATATCGACAACACACTACCTTCCTTAATGACAAGGCTACCATCCAATGGAGTAACAAAAATTTCGACAACAAACTACCTTCCATAATGACTAGGCTACCATCCATTAGAGTAACAAAGATATCGGCAACACACTACCTTCCTTAATGACAAGGCTACCATCCAATGGAGTAACTAAAATCTTGACAACAGACTACCTTCCATAACGACAAGGCTACTATCCATTAGAGTAACAAAAATCTCGACAAAAGACTACTTTCCATAATGATAAGGCAACCATCCATTGTAGTAAGAAAGATATCGACAACATACTACCTTCCATAATGACAAGGCTACTATCCCTTAGAATAACAAAAATCATGACAACACACTACCTTCCATAATGACAAGTCTACCATCCATTAGAGTAACAAAAATCTCAACAATAGAATACCTTCCATAATGACAAGGCTACCATCCATTAGAATAACAAAAATATCAACAACACACTACCTTCCATTATGTCTAGACTACCATCCATTGGAATAACAAAAATATCGACAACACACTACCTTCCATACTGACAAGGCTACCATCCAATGGAGTAACAAAAATCTCGACAACAGACTACCTTCCATAATGACTAGGCTACCATCCATTAGAGTAACAAAGATATCGACAACACACTACCTTCCTTAATGACAAGGCTACCATCCAATGGAGTTACAAAAATCTTGACAACAGACTACCTTCCATAATGACTAGGCTACCATCCATTGGAGTAACAAAGATATCAACAACAGACTACCTTCCATAACGACAAGGCTAAAAACCATTGTAATAACAAAAATCTCGACAACAGACTACCATCCATAATGACAAGGCTACCATCCCTTAGAGTAACAAAAATCATGACAACACACTCCTTACCATAATGACAAGTCTACCATTCATTGTAGTAACAAAAATCTCAACAATAGACTACCTTCCATAATGACAAGGCTACCATCCATTTGAATAACAAAAATTTCGACAACACACTACCTTCCATAATGTCTAGGCTACCATCCATTGGAATAACAAAAATATCGACAATAAACTACCTTCCATAATGACTAGGCTACCATCCATTAGAGTAATAAAGATATCGACAACATACTACCTTCCATAACGACAAGGCTACCATCCCTTAGAGTAACAAAAATCTCGACAACAAACTACCTTCCATAACGACAAGGCTACAATCAATTGGAGTAACAAAAATCTCGACAACCAACTACCTTCCATAATGACAAGGCTACCATCCATTGGAGTAACAAAAATCTCGACAACAGACTACCTTCCATATTGACAAGGCTACCATCCATTATAGTAACAAAGATCTCGACAACAGACTAACTTCCATAATGACAAGGCTACCATCCATTATAGTAACAAAGATATCGACAACATACTACCTTCCATAATGACAAGGATACCATCCCTTAGAGTAACAAAAATCACGACAACAAACTACCTTCCATAATGACAAGTATACCATCTATTGGAGTAACAAAAATCTAAACAATAAACTACCTTCCATAATGACAAGGCTACCACCCATTGGAATAACAAAAATATCGACAACACACTACCTTCCATAATGTCTAGGCTACCATCCATTGGAATAACAAAAATATCCACAACACACTACCTTCCAAAATGACAAGGCTACCATCCATTGGAATAACAAAAATATCGACAACACACTACCTTCCATAATGACAAGGCTACCATCCCTTAGAGTAACAAAAATCTCTACAATAGACTACCTTCCATAATGACTAGGCTACCATCCATTGGATTAACAAAGATATCGACAACAGACTACCTTCCGTATTGACAAGGCTACAATCCCTTAGAGTAACAAAAATAATGACATCAGACTACCTTCCATAATGAAAAGGCTAGCATCCATTAGAATAAAAAAAATCTAGACAACAGACTACCTTCCATAATGACAAGGCTACCATCCATTACAGTAACAAAAATCTCGACAACAAACTACCTTTTATAATGACAAGGCTACCATCCATTGTAGTAACAAAGATATCGACAACATACTACCTTCCATAATGACAAGGCTACCATCCCTTAGAGTAACAAAAATCAAGACAACACACTACCTTCCATAATGACAAGTCTACTATCCATTGGAGTAACAAAAATCTAAACATTAGACTACCTTCCATAATGACAAGGCTACCATCCATTGGAATAACAAAAATATCGACATCACACTACCTTCCATAATGTCTAGGCCACCATCCATTGGAATAACAAAAATATCGACAACACACTACCTTCCATAATGACAAGGCTACCATCCAATGGAGTAACAAAAATCTCGACAACAGACTACCTTCCATAATGACTATCCTACAATCCATTAGAGTAACAAAGATATCGACAACACACTACCTTCCTTAAAGACAAAGCTAGCATCCAATGGAGTAACAAAAATCTCGACAACAGACTACCTTCCATAATGACTAGGCTACCATCCATTGGAGTAACAATGATATCAAGAACAAACTACCTTCCATAACGACATGGCTAGAATCCATTGTAGTAACAAAAATCTCGACAATAGACTACATTCCATAATGACAAGGCTACCATCCATTGTAGTAACAAAAATCTCGGCAATAGACTACCTTCCATAATGACAAGGATACAATCCATTGTAATAACAAAAGTATCGTCAAGACACTAACTTCCATAATGACTAGGCTACCATCCCTTAGAGTAAAAAAAATCTTGACAACAGACTACCTTCCATAATGACTAGGCTACCATCCATTATAGTAACAAAGATATCGAAAACAGACTACCTTCCATAATGACAAGGCTACCATCCATTGTAGTAACAAAAATCTCGACAATAGACTACCTTCCATAATGACAAGGCTACCATCAATTGGAGTAACAAAAATCTCGACAACAAACTACCTTCCATAATGACAAGGCTTTTATCCATTGGAATAACAAAAATTTCGACAACAGACTACGTTCCATAATGACAAGGATACCATCCCTTAGAGTAACTAAAATCTCGTCAATAGATTACCTTCCATAATGAAAGGGCTACCATCCATTGGAGTAACAAAGATATCAACAATAGACTACCTTCCATAATGACAAGCCTACAATCCATTGGAGTAACAAAAATCTCGACAACAGACTACCTTCCATAATGACAAGGCTACCATCAATTAGAATAAGAAAAATCTGGACAACAGACTATGTTCCATAATGACAAGGCTACCATCCCTTAGAGTAACAAAAATCTCGACAACAGACTACCTTCCATAATGAAAAGGCTAATATCCATTAGAGTAACAAAGATCTCGACAACATACTACCTTCCATAATGACAAGGCTACCATCCCTTAGAGTAACAAAAATCACGACAACAGACTACCTTCCATAATGACAAGTCTACCATCCATTTCAGTAACAAAAATCTCAACAATAGACTACCTTCCATAATGACAAGGTTACCATCATTGATGTAATCAAAATATCCACAATAGACTACCTTCCATAATGACAAGGCTACAATCCATTGGAGTATACAAAATCCCGACAACCGACTACCTTCCATAATGACAAGGCTACCATCCGTTGGAGTAACTAAAATCTCGAAAACAAACTACCTTCCATAGCGACTAGGCTACAATCCATTGGAGAAACAAAGATATCAACAACACACTACCTTCCATAACGACAAGGCTACAATACATTGTAGTAACAAATATCTCGACAACAGACTACCTTCCATAATGACTAGGCTACCATCCATTAGAGTAACAAAGATATCGACAATAGACTACCTTTCATAATGACAAGGCTACCATCCCTTAGAGTAACAAAAATCTCGACAACAGACTACCTTCCATAATGACAAGGCTACCATCCGTTGGAACAACAACAATATCGACAACACAATACCTTCCATAATGACTAGGCTACCCTCCATTGGAGTAAGAAAGATATCAACAACAAACTACCTTCCATATCAACAAGGCTACGATCCCTTAGAGTAACAAAAATCACGACAACAGACTACCGTCCATAATGAAAAGGCTACCATCCATTGGAATAACAAAAATCTAAACAATAGACTACCTTCCATAATGACAAGGATACCATCCATTGGAGTAACAGAGATATCGACAACAGACTACCTTCCCTAACGACAAGGCTACAATCCATTGTAGTAACAAAAATCTCGACAACAGACTACCTTCCATAATGATTAGGCTACCATCCATTAGAGTAACAAAGATATCGATAATAGTCTACCTTTCATAACGACAAGGCTACAATCCCTTAGAGTAACAAAAATCTCGATAACAAACTACCTTCCATATTGACAAGGCTACCATCCTTTGGAATAACAAAAATCTCGACAACATACTACATTCCATAATGACAAGGCTAGCATCCCTTAGAGTAACAAAAATCTCGACAATAGAGTACCTTCCATAATGAAAAGGCTACCATCCATTGGAGTAACAAAGATATCGACAATAGACTACCTTCCATAATAACAAGCCTACCATCCATTGGAGTAACAAAAATCTCGATAACAGACTACCTTCCGTAATGACAAGGCTACCATCCATTGGAATAACAAAAATCTCGACAACAGACTACGTTCCATAATGACAAGGCAACCATCCCTTAGAGTAACAAAAATCTCGACAATAGACTACCTTCCATAATGAAAAGGCTACCATCCAGTGGAGTAACAAAGTTATCGAAAACATACTACCTTCCATAATAACAAGGCTACCATCCCTTAGAGTAACAAAAATCACGACAACACACTACCTTCCATAATGACAAGTCTATAGTCCATTCGAGTAACAAAAATTCCAACAATAGACTACCTTCCATAATGACATGGTTACCATCATTCGTGTAACCAAAATATCCATAATAGACTACCTTCCATAATGACAAGGCTACAATCCATTGGAGTAACAAAAATCTCGACAACAGACTACCTTCCATAATGACAAGGCTACCATCCATTCGAATAAGAAAAATCTGGACAACAGACTACCTTCCATAATAACTAGGCTACCATCCATTGGAGAAACAAAGATATCTACAACAGACTACCTTCAATAACGACAAGGCTATAATCCATTGTAGTAACAAAAATATCGACAATAGACTACCTTCCATAATGACTAGGCTACCATCCATTAGAGTAACAAATATGTCGACAATAGACTACCTTTCATAACGACAAGGCTACCGTCCCTTAGAGTAACAAAAATCTCGACAACAGACTACCTTCCATAATGACAATGCTACCATCCATTGGAATAACAAAAATATTGACAACACAATACCTTCCATAATGACTAGGCTACCCTCCATTGGATTAACAAAGATATCGACAACATACTACCTTCCATAATGACAAGGATACCATCCCTTAGAGTAACAAAAATCACGAAAACACACTACCTTCCATAATGATAAGTCTACCATCTATTGGAGTAACAAAAATCTCAACAATAAACTACCTTCCATAATGACAAGGCTACCATCCATTGGAATAACAAAAATATCAACAACACACTACCTTCCATAATGTATAGGCTACCATCCATTGGAGTAATAAAAATCTCGACAACATACTATCTTCCATAATGACAAGGCTACAATCCATTGGAATAACAAAAATATCGTCAAGACACTAACTTCCATAATGACAAGGCTAGCATCCCTTAGAGTAACAAAAATCTCGACAATAGACTACCTTCCATAATGAAAAGGCTACCATCCATTGGAGTAACAAAGATATCGACAATAGACTACCTTCCATAATAACAAGCCTACCATCCATTGGAGTAACAAAAATCTCGATAACAGACTACCTTCCGTAATGACAAGGCTACCATCCATTGGAATAACAAAAATCTCGACAACAGACTACGTTCCATAATGAAAAGGCAACCATCCCTTAGAGTAACAAAAATCTCGACAATAGACTACCTTCCATAATGAAAATGCTACCATCCATTGGAGTAACAAAGTTATCGAAAACATACTACCTTCCATAATAACAAGGCTACCATCCGTTGGAGTAACTAAAATCTCGACAACATACTACCTTCCATAATAACTAGGCTACCATCAATTGCAGAAACAAAGATATCTACAACAGACTACCTTCAATAACGACAAGGCTACAATCCATTGTAGTAACAAAAATATTGACAACACACTACCTTCCATAATGACAAGGCTACCATCCCTTTGAGTAATAAAAATCTCGACAACATTCTACCTTCCATAATGACTAGGCTATCATCCATTGGAGTAACAAAGATATCGACAACAAACTACCTTCCATATCGACAAGGCTACAATCCCTTAGAGTAACAAAAATCACGACAACAGAATACCTTCCATAATGAAAAGGCTACCATCCATTGGAATAACAAAAATCTAAACAATAGACTACCTTCCATAATGACAAGGCTACCATCCATTGGAATAACAAAAATATCGACAACACACTACCTTCCATAATGTCTAGGCTAATTTCCATTGGAATAACAAAAATATCGACAACACACTACCTTCCATAATGACAAGGCTACCATCCAATGGAGTAACAAAAATCTCGACAACAGACTACCTTCCATAATGACTAGGCTACCATCCATTAGAGTAACAAAGATATCGACAACAGACAACGTTCCATAACGACATGGCTACCATCCCTTAGAGTAACAAAAATGTCCACAACAAAATACCTTCCATAATGACAAGGCTTCCATCCATTGGTGTAACAAAGATATCAACAACAAACTACCTTCCATAATGACAAGGCTACGATCCATTGGAGTAACAAAAATCATGACAACAGACTACCTTCCATAATGACAAGGCTACAATCCATTGGAATAACAAAAATATCAACAACACACTACCTTCCTTAATGACAAGGCTACCATCCAATGGAGTAACAAAAATCTCAACAACAGACTACCTTCAATAATGACTAGGCTTCCATCCATTGGAGTAACAATGATATCAACAGCAGACTACCTTCCATAACGACATGGCTACAATCCATTATAGTAATAAAAATCTCGACAACAGACTACCTTCCATAATGACAAGGCTACCATCAATTGTAGTAACAAAAATATGGACAATAGCCTACCTTCCATAATGACAAGGCTACCATCCATTGGAGTAACAAAAATTTCGACAACGTACTACCTTCCATAATGACAAGGCTACAATCCATTGGAATAACAAAAATATGGTCAAGACACTAACTTCCATAATGACAAGGCTACCATCCCTTAGATTAAAAAAAATCTCGACAACAGACTACCTTCCATAATGACTAGGCTACCATCCATTGGAGTAACACAAATATCGAAAACAGACTGCCTTCCATAACGACAAGCCTACAATCCATTACAGTAACAAAATTCTCGACAACAGACTACCCTCCATAATGACAAGGCTACCATCCATTGTAGTAACAAAAATCTCGACAATAGACTACCTTCCATAATGACAAGGCTACCATCCATTGGAGTAACAAAAATCTCGACAATAGACTACCTTCCATAATGACAAGGCTACCATCCATTGGAATACCAAAAATCTCGACGACAGACTACGTTCCATAATGACAAGGCTACCATCCCTTAGAGTAACAAAAATCTCAACAACAGACTACCTTCCATAATGAAAAGGCTACCATCCATTAGAGTAACAAAAATATCGACAACATACTACCTTCCATAATGGCAAGGCTACCATCCCTTGGAGTAACAAAAATCACGACAACACACTACCTTCCATAATGACAAGTCTACCATCCATTCGAGTAACAAAAATCTCAACAATAGACTACCTTCCATAATGACAAGGGTACCATCATTGGTGTAACCAAAATATCCACAATAGACTACCTTCCATAATGACAAGGCTATAATCCATTGGAGTATACAAAATCTCGACAACAGACTACCTTCCATAATGACAAGGCTACCATTCGTTGGAGTAACTAAAATCTCGACAACAGACTACCTTCATAATGACTAGGCTACCATCCATTGGTGAAACAAAGATATCAACAACAGACTACCTTCCATAACGACAAGGCTACAATCCATTGTAGTAACAAAAATCTCGACAACAGACTACATTCCATAATGACAAGGCTACCATCCCTTAGAGTAACAAAAATCTCGACAACAAACTACCTTCCATAATGAAAAGGCTACCATCCATTAGAGTAACAAAGATATCGATAACATATTACCTTCCATAATGACAAGGCTACCATCCCTTAGAGTAACAAAAATAAAGACAATAAACTACGTTCCATAATGACAAGGCTACCATCCCTTACAGTAACAAAAATCTCGACAACAAACTACCTTCCATAATGAAAAGGCTACCATCCATTGGAGTAACAGAAATTTCGACAACATACTGCCTTCCATAATAACAAGGCTACCATCCCTTAGAGTAACAAAAATCACGACAACACACAACCCTCCATAATGATAAGTCTACCATCCATTCGACTAACAAAAATATCAACAATATACTACCTTCCATAATGACAAGGTTACCATCATTGGTGTAACCAAAATATCCACAATAGACTACCTTCCATAATGACACGGCTACAATCCATTGGAGTATACAAAATCTCGACAACAGACTACCTTACATAATGACAAGGCTACCATCCATTGGAATAACTAAAATCTCGACAACAGACTACCATCCATTGGAGAAAAAATGAATTCGACAACAGACTACCTTCCATAACGACATGGCTACAATCCATTGTAGTAACAAAAATCTCGACAACAGACTACCTTCCATAATGACAAGACTACCATCAATTGTAGTAACAAAAATATCGACAATAGACTACCTTCCATAATGACAAGGCTACCATCGATTGGAGTAACAAAAATCTCGACAACGTACTACCTTCCATAATGACAAGGCTACAATCCATTGGAATAACAAAAATATCGTTAAGACACTAACTTCCATAATGACAAGGCTACCATCCCTAAGAGTAAAAAAAATCTCGACAACAGACTACCTTCCGTAATGACTAGGCTACCATCCATTGGAGTAACACAGATATCGAAAATAGACTACCTTCCATAACGACAAGGCTACAATCCATTATAGTAACAAAAATCTCGACAACCGACTACCCTCCATAATGACAAGGCTACCATCCATTGTAGTAACAAAAATCTCGACAATAGACTACCTTCCATAATGACAAGGCTACCATCCATTGGAGTAACAAAAATCTCGACAATAGACTACCTTCCATAATGACAAGGCTACCATCCATTGGAATACAAAAAATCTCGACAACAGACTACGTTCCATAATGACAAGGCTACCATCCATTCGACTAACAAAAATCTCAACAATAGACTACCTTCCATAATGACAAGGTTACCATCATTGGTGTAACCAAAATATCCACAATAGACTACCTTCCATAATGACAAGGCTACAATCCATTGGAGTATACAAAATCTCGACAACAGACTACCTTCCATAATGATAAGGCTAACATCCATTGAAGTAACTAAAATCTAGACAACAGACTACCATCCATTGGAGAAAATATGAATTCGACAACAGACTTCCTTCCATATCAACAAGGCTACAAGCCATTGTAGTAACAAAAATCTCGACAACAGACTAACTTCCATAATGACAAGACTACCATCCATTGTAGTAACAAAAATCACGACAACAAACTACCTTCCATAATGAAAAGGCTACCATCCATTGGAATAACAAAAATCTAAAGTTAGAATACTTTCCATAATGACAAGGCTATCATCCATTGGAATAACAAAAATATCAACAACACACTACCTTCCATAATGTTAAGGCCACCATCCATTGGAATAAAAAAAATACCGACAACACACGACCTTCCATAATGACAAGGCTACCATCCAATGGAGTAACAAAAATCTCGACAAAAGACTACCTTCGATAATGACTAGGGTGCCATCCATTAGAGTACCAAAGATATCGACAACAAACTACCTTCCATAACGACAAGGCTACAATCCCTTAGAGTAACAAAAATCTCGACAACAAACTACCTTCAATAATGACAAGGCTACCATCCATTGGAGTAACAAAAATCTCGACAACATACTATCTTACATAATTACAAGGCTACAATCCATTGGAATAACAAAAATATCGTCAAGACACTAACTTCCATAATGACAAGGCTACCATCCCTTAGATTAAAAAAAATCTCGACAACAGACTACCTTCCATAATGACTAGGCTACCATCCATTGGAGTATCACAGATATCGAAAACAGACTACCTTCCATAACGACAAGGCTACAATCCATTACAGTAACAAAATTCTCGACAACAGACTACCCTCCATAATGACAAGGCTACCATCCATTGTAGTAACAAAAATCTCGACAATAGAGTACCTTCCATAATGACAAGGCTACCATCCATTGGAGTAACAAAAATCTCGACAATAGACTACCTTCCATAATGACAAGGCTACCATCCATTGGAATACCAAAAATCTCGACAACAGACTACGTTCCATAATGACAAGGCTACCATCCCTTAGAGTAACAAAAATCTGAACAACAGACTACCTTCCATAATGAAAAGGCTACCATCCATTAGAGTAACAAAGATATCGACAACATACTACCTTCCATAATGGCAAGTCTACCATCCCTTGGAGTAACAAAAATCACGACAACACACTACCTTCCATTATGACAAGTCTACCATCCCTTAGAGTAACAAAAATATCAACAACACACTACCTTCCATAATGTTAAGGCCACCATCCATTGGAATAAAAAAAAATACCGACAACACACTACCTTCCATAATGACAAGGCTACCATCCAATGGAGTAACAAAAATCTCGACAAAAGACTACCTTCCATAATGACTAGGGTACCATCGATTAGAGTAACAAAGATTTCGACAACAGACTACCTTCCATAACGACAAGGATACCATCCCTTAGAGTAACAAAAATCTCGACAACAAACTACCTTCCATAATGACAAGGCTACCATCCATTGGAGTAATAAAACTCTCGACAACATATTATCTTCCATAATTACAAGGCTACAATCCATTGGAATAACAAAAATATCGTCAAGACACTAACTTCCATAATGACAAGGCTACCATCCCTTAGAGTAAAAAAAATCTCGACAACAGACTACCTTCCATAATGACTAGGCTACCATCAATTGGAGTAACAAAGATATCGAAAATAGACTAACTTCCATAATGATAAGGCTACAATCCATTATAGTAACAAAAATATCGACAACATACTACCCTCCATAATGACAAGGCTACCATCCATTGTAGTAAAAAAAATCTCGACAATATACTACCTTCCATAATGACAAGGCTACCATCCATTGGAGTAACAAAAGTCTCGACAATAGACTACCTTCCGTAATGACAAGGCTACCATCCATTGGAATAACAAAAATCTCGACAACAGACTACGTTCCATAATGACAAGGCTACCATCCCTTAGAGTAACAAAAATCTCGACAACAGACTACCTTCCATAATGAAAAGGCTACCATCCATTGGAGTAAAAAAGATATCGACAACATACTACCTTCCATAATGACAAGGCTACCATCCCTTAGAGTAACAAAAATCACGAAAACACACTACCTTTCATAAAGACAAGTCTACCATCCATTCGAGTAACAAAAATCTCGAAAATAGACTACCTTCCATAATGACAAGGCTACCATCCATTGGAGTAACAAAAATCTTGACAACAGACTAACTTCCATAATGACAAGGCTACCATCCATTGGAATAACAAAAATCTTGTCAAGACACTAAATTCCATAATGACAAGGCTACCATCCCTTAGAGTAATTAAAATCTCGACAACAGACTACCTTCCATAATGAAAAGGCTACCATCCATTAGAGTAACAAAGATATCGACAATAGACTACCTTCCATAATGACAAGTCTACCATCCATTGGAGTAACAAAAATCTCGACAACAGACTACCTTCCATAATGACAAGGCTACCATCCATTGGAATTCCAAAAATCTCGACCACAAAATACGTTCCATAATGACAATGCTACCATCCCTTAGAGTAACAAAAATCTCGACAATAGACTACCTTCCATAATGAAAAGGCTACCATCCATTAGAGTAACAAAGATATCGACAACATACTACCTTCCATAATGGCAAGGCTACCATCCCTTAGAGTAACAAAAATCACGACAACACACTACCGTTTATAAAGACAAGTCTACCATCCCTTAGAGTAACAAAAATCACGACAACACACTACCTTCCATAATGACAAGTCTACCATCCATTCGAGTAACAAAAATCTCAACAATAGACTACCTTCCATAGTGACATGGTTACCATCATTGGTGTAACCAAAATATCCACAATAGACTACCATCCATAATGACAAGGCTACAATTCGTTGGAGTATACAAAATCTCGACAACAGACTACCTTCCATAATGACAAGGCTACCGTCCGTTGGAGTAACTAAAATCTCAACAACAGACTACCTTCCATAATGACTAGGCTACCATCCATTAGAGAAACAAAGATATCAACAACAGACTACCTTCCATAACGACAAGGCTACAATCCATTGTAGTAACAAAAATATCGCTAACAGACTACGTTCGATAATGACAAGGCTACCATCCCTTAGAGTAACAAAAATCTCGACAATAGACTACCTTCCATAATGAAAAGGCTACCATCCATTGGAGTAACAAAGATATCGACAACATACTACCTTCCATAATGACAAGGCTACCATCCCTTAGAGTAACAAAAATCACGACAATAGACTACGTTCCATAATGACAAGGCTACCATCACTTAGAGTAACAAAAATCTCGACAATAGACTACCTTCCATAATGAAAAGGCTACCATCCATTGGAGTAACAAAGATATCTACAATATACTACCTTCCATAATGACAAGGCTACCATCCCTTAGAGTAACAAAAATCACGACAACACACTACCTTCCTTAATGACAAGTCTACCATCCATTCGAGTAACAAAAATCTCAACAATAGACTACCTTCCATAATCACGAGGTTACCATCATTGGTGTAACCAAAATATCCACAATAGACTACCTTCCATAATGACAAGGCTACCATCCATTGGAGTAACAAAAATCTTGACAACAGACTACCTTCCAAAATGACAAGGCTACCATCTATTGGAATAACAAAAATATCGACAACACACTACCTTCCATAATGACAAGGTTACCATCCATTGGAATAACAAAAATCTCGAAAATAGACTACGTTCCATAATGACAAGGCTACCATCCCTTAGAGTAACAAAAATCTCGACAACAGACTACCTTCCATAATGAAAAGGCTTCCATCCATTGGAGTAACAAAGATATCGACAATATACTACCTTCCATAATGACAAGTCTACCATCCATTGGAGTAATAAAAATCTCGACAACAGACTACCTTCCATAATGACAAGGCTACCATCCATCTGAATAACAAAAATATCAACAACACACTACCTTCCATAATGACCAGGCTACCATCCATTGGAGTAACAAAGATATCGACAACAAACTACCTTCCATATCGACCAGGCTATAATCCCTTAGAGTAACAAAAATCACGACAACAGACTACCTTCCATAATGAAAAGGCTACCATCCATTGGAATAACAAAAATCTAAACAATAGACTACCTTCCATAATGACAAGTCTACCATCCAATGGAATAACAAAAATATCGACAACACACTACCTTCCATAATGTCTAGGCCACCATCCATTGGAATTACAAAAATATCGACAACACACTACCTTCCATAATGACAAGGATACCATCCAATGGAGTAACAAAAATCTCGACAACAGACTACCTTCAATAATTACTAGAGTACCATCCATTAAAGTAACAAAGATATCGATAACAGACTACCTTCCATAACGACAAGGCTACCATCCCTTAGAGTAACAAAAATCTCGACAACAAACTACCTTCCATAATGACAAGGCTACCATCCATTGGAGTAACAAAAATCTCGACAACAAACTACCTTCCATAATGACCAGGCTACCATCCATTGGAATAACAAAAATATCGTCAAGACACTAACTTCCATAATGACAAGGCTACCATCCCTTAGAGTAAAAAAAATCTCGACAACAGACTACCTTCCATAATGACTAGGCTATCATCCATTGGAGTAACAAAGATATCGAAAATAGACTACCTTCCATAACGACAAGGCTACAATCCATTGTAGTAACAAAAATCTTGACAACATACTACCCTCCATAATGACAAGTCTACCATCCATTGTAGTAACAAAAATCTCGACAACAGACCACGTTCCATAATGACATGGCTACCATCCCTTAGAGTAACAAAAATATCGACAACAGACTACCTTCCATCATGAAAAGGCTACCATCCACTGGAGTAACAAAGATATCTACAACATACTACCTTCCATAATGACAAGGCTACCATCCCTTAGAGTAACAAAACTCACGACAATAGACTACGTTCCATAATGACAAGGCTACCATCCCTTAGAGTAACAAAAATCTCAACAACAGACTACCTTCCACAATGAAAAGGCTACCATCCATTGGAGTAAAAAAGATATCGACAACATACTACCTACCATAATGACAAGGCTACCATCCCTTAGAGTAACAAAAATCACGACAACACACTACCTTCCATAATGACAAGTCTACCATCCATTCGAGTAACAAAAATCTCAACAATAGACTACCTTCCATAATGGCAAGGGTACCATCATTGGTGTAACTAAAATATCCAAAATAGACTACCTTCCATAATGACAAGGCTATAATCCATTGGAGTATACAAAATCTCGACAACAGACTACCTTCCATAATGACAAGGCTACCATCCGTTGGAGTAACTAAAATCTCGACAACAAACTACCTTCCATAATGACTAGGCTACCATCCATTGGAGAAATAAAGATATCGACAACAAACTACTTTCCATAATGACAAGGCTACAATCCATTGTAGTTATAAAAATATCGACAACAGACTACCTTCAATAATGACAAGACTACCATCCATTGTAGTAACAAAAATCTCGACAATAGACTACCTTCCATAATGACAAGGCTACCATACATTGGAGTAACAAAAATCTCGACAACAGACTACCTTCCATAATGACAAGGCTACCATCCATTGGAATAACAAAAATATCGACAACACCCTACCTTCCATAATGACAAGGGTACCATCCATTGGAATAACAAAAATCTTGAAAATAGACTACGTTCCATAATGACAAGGCTACCATCCCTTAGAGTAACAAAAATCTTGACAACAGACTACCTTCCATAATGACAAGGCTACCATCCATTGGAGTAACAAAGATATCGACAATAGACTACCTTCCATAATGACAAGTCTACCATCCATTGGAGTAATAAAAATATCGACAACAGACTACCTTCCATAATGACTAGGCTACCATCCACTGGAGTAACAAAGATATCGACAACAGACTACCTTCCATAACGACAAGGCTATAATCCATTGTAGTAACAAAAATCTCGACAACAGACTACGTTCCATAATGGCAAGGCTACCATCCATTGGAGTAACAATGATATCGACAACATACTACCTTCCATAATGACAAGGCTACCCTCCCTTAGAGTAAAAAAATCACGACAACACACTACCTTCCATAATGACAAGTCTACCATCCATTCGAGTAACAAAAATCTCAACAATAGACTACCTTCCATAATGACAAGGGTACCATCATTGGTGTAACCAAAATATCCATAATAGACTACCTTCCATAATGACAAGGCTATAATCCATTGGAGTATACAAAATCTCGACAACAGACTACCTTCCATAATGACAAGGCTACCATCCATTGGAGAAACAAAGATATCGACAACAGACTACCTTCCATAATGACAAGGCTACAATCCATTGTAGTTACAAAAATCTCGACAACAGACTACCTTCAATAATGACAAGACTACCATCCATTGTAGTAACAAAAATCTTGACAATAGACTACCTTCCATAATGACAAGGATACCATCCATTGGAGTAATAAAAATCTCGACAACAGACTACCTTCCATAATGACAAGGCTACCATCCATTGGAATAACAAAAATCTCGACAACAGACTAAGTTCCATAATGACAAGGCTACCATCCATTGGAATAACAAAAATCTCGACAACAGACTACGTTCCATAACGACAAGGGTACCATCCATTAGGGTAACAAAGATAGCGACAACATACTACCTTCCATAATGACAAGGTTACCCTCCCTTAGAGTAACAAAAATCACGACAACACACTACCTTCCATAATGACAAGTCTACCATCCATTCGAGTAACAAAAATCTCAACAATAGACTACCTTCCATAATGACAAGGCTATAATCCATTGGAGTATACAAAATCTTGACAACAAACTACCTTCCATAATGACAAGGCTACCATCCGTTGGAGTAACTAAAAGCTCGAAAATAGACTACCTTCCATAATGACTAGGCTACCATCCATTGGAGAAACAAAGATATCGAAAACAAACTACCTTCCATAAGGACAAGGCTACAATCCTTTGTAGTAACAAAAATCTCGACAATAGACTACCTTCCATAATGACAAGGCTATCATCCATTGGAATAACAAAAATATCGACAACACACTACCTTCCATAATGACAAGGTTACCATCCCTTTGAGTAACAAAAATGTCGACAATAGACTACCTTCCATAATGACTAGGCTACCATCCATTAGAGTAACAAAGATATTGACAACAAACTACCTTCCCTATCGACAAGGCTACAGTCCCTTAGAGTAACAAAAATCACGACAACAGACTACCTTCCATAATGAAAAGGCTACCATCCATTGGAATAACAAAAATCTCGACAACAGACTACCTTCCATAATGACAAGGCTACCATCCATTACAGTAACAAAAATATCAACAACAGACTACCTTCCATTATGACAAGGCTACCATCCATTGTAGTAACAAATATATCGATAACATACTAGCTTCGATAATGACAATTCTACCATCCCTTAGAGTAAGAAAAATCTCAACAATAGACTACCTTCCATAATGACAAGGCTACAATCCATTGGAATAACAAAATTATCAACAACACACTATCTTCCATAATGTCTAGGCTACCATCCATTGGAATAACAAAAATATCGACAACATTCTACCTTCCATAATGACAAGGCTACCATCCAATGGAGTAACAAAAATCTCGACAACATACTACCTTCCATAATTTCAAGGCTACTATCCATTGGAATAACAAAGATATCGACAACACACTAACTTCCATAATGACAAGGCTACCATCCCTTAGACTAAAAAAAACCTTGACAACAGAATACCTTCCATAATGACTAGTCTACCATCCATTGGAGTAACAAAGATATCGACAACAGACTACCTTCCATAACGACAAGGCTACAATCTACTGTAGTAACAAAAATCTCGACAACAGAATACCTTCCATAATGACAAGGCTACCATCCAATGTAGTAACAAAAATCTCGACAATAGACTACCTTCCATAATGACAAGGCTACCACCCATTGGAGTAACAAAAATCTCGACAACATACTACCTTCCATAATTTCAAGGCTACCATCCATTGGAATAACAAAGATATCGACAACACACTAACTTCCATAATGATAAGGCTACCATCCCTTAGACTAAAAAAAAACCTTGACAACAGACTACCTTCCATAATGACTAGGCTACCATCCATTGGAGTAACAAAGATATCGATAACAGACTACCTTCCATAACGACAAGGCTACAATCCATTGTAGTAACAAAAATCTCGACAACAGACTACCTTCCATAATGACAAGGCTACCATCCATTGTAGTAACAAAGATATCAACAACATACTAGCTTCCATAATGACAAGGCTACCATCCCTTAGAGTAACAAAAATCACGACAACACACTACCTTCCATAATGACAAGTCTACCATCCATTCGAGTAACAAAAATCTCAACAATAGACTACCTTCCATAACGACAAGGGTACCATCATTGGTGTAACCAAAATATCCACAATAGACTACCTTCCATAATGACAAGGCTACCATCTGTTGGAGTAACTAAAATCTCGACAACAAACTACCTTCCATAATGACTAGGCTACCATCCATTGGAGAAACAAAGATATCGACAACAGACTACCTTCCTTAATGACAAGGCTACAATCCATTGTAGTTACAAAAATCTCGACAACAGACTACCTTCAATAATGACAAGACTACCATCCATTGTAGTAACAAAAATCTCGACAATAGACTACCTTCTATAATGACAAGGCTACCATCCATTGGAGTAATTAAAATCTCGACAATAGACTACCTTCCATAATGACAAGGCTACCATCCATTGGAGTAACAAAGTTATCGACAACATACTACCTTCCATAATGACAAGGCTACCCTCCCTTAGAGTAACAAAAATCACGACAACACACTACCTTACATAATGACAAGTCTGCCATCCATTCAAGTAACAAAAATCTCAACAATAGACTACCTTCCATAATGACAAGGGTACCATCATTGGTGTAACCAAAATATCCATAATAGACTACCTTCCATAATGACAAGGCTATAATCCATTGGAGTATACAAAATCTTGACAACAAACTACCTTCCATAATGACAAGGCTACCACCCATTGGAGTAACAAAAATCTCGACAACATACTACCTTCCATAATTTCAAGGCTACCATCCATTGGAATAACAAAAATATCGACAACACACTACCTTCCATAATGACAAGGTTACCATCCCTTAGAGTAACAAAAATCTCGACAATAGACTACCTTCCATAATGACTAGGCTACCATCCATTGGAGTAACAAAGATATCGACAGCAAACAACCTTCCATATCGACAAGGCTACAATCCCTTAGAGTAACAAAAATCACGACAATAGACTACGTTGCATAATGAAAAGGCTACGATCCATTAGAATAACAAAAATCTCGACAACAGACTACCTTCCATAATGATAAGGCTACCATCCATTAAAGTAACAAAAATATCGACAACAAACTACCTTCCATTATGACAAGGCTACCATCCATTATAGTAACAAATATATCGACAACATACTAGCTTCGATAATGACAATTCTACCATCCCTTAGAGTAACAAAAATCTCAACAATAGACTACCTTCCATAATGACAAGGCAACCATCCATTGGAATAATAAAAATATCGATAACACACTATATTCCATAATGTCTAGGCTACCATCCATTCGAATAACAAAAATATCGACAACATTCTACCTTCCATAATGACAAGGCTACCATCCAATGGAGTAACAAATATCTCGACAACAGACTACCTTCCATAATGACAAGGCTCCACCCATTGGAGTAACAAAAATCTCGACAACATACTACCTTCCATAATTTCAAGGCTACCATCCATTGGAATAACAAAGATATCGACAACACACTAACTTCCATAATGACAGGGCTACCATCCCTTAGACTAAAAAAAACCTTGACAACAGACTACCTTCCATAATGACTAGGCTACCATCCATTGGAGTAACAAAGATATCGACAACAGACTACCTTCCATAACGACAAGGCTACAATCCATTGTAGTAACAAAAATCTCGACAACAGACTACCTTCCATAATTACAAGGCTACCATCCATTGTAGTAACAAAGATATCGACAACATACTAGCTTCCATAATGACAAGGCTACCATCCCTTAGAGTAACAAAAATCACGACAACACACTACCTTCCATAATCACAAGTCTACCATCCATTCAAGTAACAAAAATCTCAACAATAGACTACCTTCCATAATGACAAGGGTACCATCATTGGTGTAACCAAAATATCAACAATAGACTACCTTCCATAATGACAAGGCTATAATCCATTGGAGTATACAAAATCTCGACAAAAGACTACCTTCCATAACGACAAGGCTACCATCCATTGTAGTAACAAAAATCTCGACAACAGACTACCTTCCATAATGATAAGGCTACCATCCATTAAAGTAACAAAAATATCGACAACAGACTACCTTCCATTATGACAAGGCTACCATCCATTATAGTAACAAATATATCGACAACATACTAGCTTCGATAATGACAATTCTACCATCCCTTAGAGTAACAAAAATCTCAACAATAGACTACCTTCCATAATGACAAGGCTACCATCCATTGGAATAACAAAAATATCGACAACACACTATATTCCATATTGTGTAGGCTACCATCCATTCGAATAACAAAAATATCGACAACATTCTACCTTCCATAATGACAAGGCTACCATCCAATGGAGTAACAAAAATCTCGACAACAGACTACCTTCCATAATGACAAGGCTCCACCCATTGGAGTAACAAAAATCTCGACAACATACTACCTTCCATAATTTCAAGGCTACCATCCATTGGAATAACAAAGATATCGACAACACACTTACTTCCATAATGACAGGGCTACCATCCCTTAGACTAAAAAAAACCTTGACAACAGACTACCTTCCATAATGACTAGGCTACCATCCATTGGAGTAACAAAGATATCGACAACAGACTACCTTCCATAACGACAAGGCTACAATCCATTATAGTAAGAAAAATCTCGACAACAGACTACCTTCTATAATGACAAGGCTACCATCCATTGTAGTAACAAAGATATCGACAACATACTAGCTTCCATAATGATAAGGCTACCATCCCTTAGAGTAACAAAAATCACGAAAACACACTACCTTCCATAATGACAAGTCTACCATCCATTCGAGTAACAAAAATCTCAACAATAGACTACCTTCCATAATGACAAGGGTACCATCATTGGTGTAACCAAAATATCAACAATAGACTACCTTCCATAGTGACAAGGCTATAATCCATTGGAGTATACAAAATCTCGACAAAAGACTACCTTCCATAACGACAAGGCTACAATCCATTGTAGTAACAAAAATCTCGACAACAGACTACCTTCAATAATGACAAGGCTACCATCCAATGTAGTAACGAAAATCTCGACAACAGACTACATTCCATAATGACAAGGCTACCATCCATTGAAGTAACAAAAATCTCGACAACAGACTACCTTCCATAATGACAAGGCTACCATCCATTGGAATAACAAAAATATCGATAACACACTACCTTCCATAATGACAAGGCTACCATCCATTGGAGTAACAAAAATCTCGACAACAGACTACCTTCCATAATGACAAGGCTACCATCCATTGGAGTGACAAAGATATCGACAACATACTACCTTCCATAATGACAAGGATACCATCCATTGGAGTAACAAAAATTTCGACAACAGACTACCTTCCATAATGACTAGGCTACCATCCTTTGGAGTAACAAAGATATCGATAACAGACTACCTTCCATAACGACAAGGCTACAATCCATTGTAGTAACAAAAATCTCGACAATAGACTACCTTCCATAATGAGAAGGCTACCATCCATTGTAGTGACAAAGATCTCGACAATAGACTACCTTCCATAATGACAAGGATACCATCCATTGGAGTAACAAAAATCTCGACAACAGACTAACTTCCATAATGACAAGGCTACCATCCATTGGAATAACAAAAATATTGACAACACACTACATTCCATAATGACAAGGCTACCATCCCTTAGAGTAAAAACCATCTTGACAATAGACTACCTTCCATAATGACAAGGCTACCATCCATTGGAGTAACAAAGATATCGACAACATACTACCTTAAATAATGACAAGGATACCATCCATTGGAGTAACAAAAATCTCGACGACATACTACCTTCAATAATGACTAGGCTACCATCCTTTGGAGTAATAAAGATATCGATAACAAACTACCTTCCATAACGACAAGGCTACAATCCATTGTAGTAACAAAAATCTCAACAATAGACTACCTTCCATAATGACAAGGCTACCATCCATTGGAGTAACAAGAATCTCGACGACATACTACCTTCCATAATGACAAGGCTACAATCTATTATAGTAACAAAAATCTCGACAATAGACTACCTTCCATAGCGATAAGGCTACAATCCATTGTAGTAACAAAAATCTAGACAACAAACTACCTTCCATAATGACAAAGCTACCATCCATTGTATTTACAAAAATCTCGACAATATACTACCTTCTATAATGACAAGGTTACCATCCATTGGAGTAACAAAAATCTCGACAACAGACTACCTTCCATAATGACAAGGCTACAATCTATTATAGTAACAAAAATCTCAACAACAGACTACCTTCCATAACTTTCATAATGACAAGGCTACCATCCATTGGAATAACAAAAATCTCTACAACAAACTACTTTCCATAATGACAAGGCTACCATCCCTTAGAGTAATAAAAATATCGAAAACAGACTACCTTGCATAATGACAAGGCTACCATCCATTGGAGTAACAAAGATATCGACAACATACTACCTTTCAAAATGACAAGGATACCATCCATTGGAGTAAAAAAAATCACGACAACAAACTAGCTTCCATAATGATAAAGCTACCATCCATTGGAATAACAAAAATATCGACAACACAATACCTTCCATAATGACAAGGCTACCATCCAATGGAGTAACAAAAATCTCGATAATAGACTAACTTCCATAATGACTAGGCTACCATCCATGGGAGCAAGAAAGATATAGACAACATACTCCCGTCCATAACGACAAGGATACAATCCATTGTAGTAACAAAAATCTCGACAATAGACTACCTTACATAATGACTAGGCTACCATCCATTGGAGTAACGAAGATATCGACAAAAGACTACCTTACATAAGGACAAGGCTACAACCCATTATAGTAACAAAAATCTCGACAACAGACTACCTTCCATAACGACAAGTCTACCATCCATTGAAGTAACAAAAATCTCGACAATAGACTACCTTCCATAATGACAAGGCTACCATCCATTGGAATAACAAAAATATCGACAACACACTACCTTCCATAATGACAAGGCTACCATCCATTGGAGTAACAAAAATCTCGACAACAGACTACCTTCCATAATGACAAGGCTACCATCCATTGGAGTAACAAAGATATCGACAACATACTACCTTCCATAATGACAAGGATACCATCCATTGGAGTAACAAAAATCTCGACAACAGACTACCTTTCATAATGACTAGGCTACCATCCTTTGGAGTAACAAAGATATCGACAACAGACTACCTTCCATAACGACAAGGCTACAATCCATTGTAGTAATAAAAATCTCGACAATAGACTACCTTCCATAATGACAAGTCTACCATCCATTGTAGTGACAAAGATCTCGACAATAGACTACCTTCCATAATGACAAGGATACCATCCATTGGAGTAACAAGAATCTCGACAATAGACTAACTTCCATAATGACAAGGCTACCATCCATTGGAATAACAAAAATATTGACGACACACTACATTCCATAATGACAAGGCTACCATCCCTTAGAGTAAAAACAATCTTGACAACAGACTACCTTCCATAATGACAAGACTACCATCCATTGGAGTAACAAAGATATCGACAACATACTACCTTATATAATGACAAGGATACCATCCATTGGAGTAACAAAAATCTCGACGACATACTACCTTCAATAATGACTAGGCTACCATCCTTTGGAGTAATAAAGATATCGATAACAAACTACCTCCCATAACGACAAGGCTACAATCCATTATAGTAACAAAAATCTTGACAATAGACTACCTTCCATAATGACAAGGCTACCATCCATTGGAGTAACAAGAATCTCGACGACATACTACCTTCCATAATGACAAGGCTACAATCTATTATAGTAACAAAAATCTCGACAATAGACTACCTTCCATAGCGACAAGGCAACAATCCATTGTAGTAACAAAAATCTAGACAACAAACTACCTTCCATAATAACAAAGCTACCATCCATTGTATTTACAAAAATCTCGACAATATACTACCTTCTATAATGAAAAGGCTACCATCCTTTGGAGTATCAAAAATCTCGACAACAGACTACCTTCCATAATGACAAGGCTACAATCTATTATAGTAACAAAAATCTCGACAACAGACTACCTTCCATAACTTTCATTATGACAAGGCTACCATCCATTGGAATAACAAAAATCTCTACAACAAACTACTTTCCATAATGACAAGGCTACCATCCCTTAGAGTAATAAAAATATCGACAACAGACTACCTTCCATAATGACAAGGCTACCATCCATTGGAGTAACAAAGATATCGACAACATACTACCTTTCAAAATGACAAGGATACCATCCATTGGAGTAACAAAAATCACGACAACAAACTAGCTTCCATAATGACAAAGCTACCATCCATTGGAATAACATAAATATCGACAACACAATACCTTCCATAATGACAAGGCTACCATCCAATGGAGTAACAAAAATCTCGACAATAGACTAACTTCCATAATGACTAGGCTACCATCCATGGGAGCAAGAAAGATATAGACAACATACTCCCGTCCATAACGACAAGGATACAATCCATTGTAGTAACAAAAATCTCGACAACAGACTACCTTACATAATGACTAGGCTACCATCCATTAGAGTAACAAAGATATCGACAAAAGACTACCTTACATAACGCCAAGGCTACAACCCATTGTAGTAACAAAAATCTCGACAACAGACTACCTTCCATAACGACAAGTCTACCATCCATTGAAGTAACAAAAATCTCGACAATAGACTACCTTCCATAATGACAAGGTTACCATCCATTGGAATAACAAAAATATCGACAACACACTACCTTCCATAATGACAAGGCTACCATCCATTGGAGTAACAAAAATCTCGACAACAGACTACCTTCCATAATGACAAGGCTACCATCCATTGGAGTAACAAAGATATCAACAACATACTACCTTCCATAATGACAAGGATACCATCCATTGGAGTAACAAAAATCTCGACAACAGACTACCTTCCATAATGACTAGGCTACCATCCTTTGGAGTAACAAAGATATCGACAACAGACTACCTTCCATAACGACAAGGCTACAATCCATTGTAGTAACAAAAATCTCGACAATAGACTACCTTCCATAATGACAAGTCTACCATCCATTGTAGTGACAAAGATCTCGACAATAGACTACCTTCCATAATGACAAGGATACCATCCATTGGAGTAACAAGAATCTCGACAACAGACTAACTTCCATAATGACAAGGCTACCATCCATTGGAATAACAAAAATATTGACAACACACTACATTCCATAATGACAAGGCTACCATCCCTTAGAGTAAAAACAATCTTGACAACAAACTACCTTCCATAATGACAAGGCTACCATCCATTGGAGTAACAAAGATATCGACAACATACTACCTTAAATAATGACAAGGATACCATCCATTGGAGTAACAAAAATCTCGACGACATACTACCTTCCATAATGACTAGGCTACCATCCTTTGGAGTAATAAAGATATCGATAACAAACTACCTTCAATAACGACAAGGCTACCATCCATTGTAGTAACAGAAATCTCGACAATAGACTACCTTCAATAATGACAAGTCTACCATCCATTGTAGTGACAAAAATATCGACAATAGACTACCTTCCATAATGACAAGGATACCATCCATTGGAGTAACAAGAATCTCGACAACAGACTAACTTCTATAATAACAAGGCTACCATCCATTGGAATAACAAAAATATTGACAACACACTGCATTCCATAATGACAAGGCTACCATCCCTTAGAGTAAAAACAATCTTGACAACAAACTACCTTCCATAATGACAAGGCTACCATCCACTGGAGTAACAAAGATATCGACAACATACTACCTTAAATAATGACAAGGATACCATCCATTGGAGTAACAAAAATCTCGACGACATACTACCTTCCATAATGACTAGGCTACCATCCTTTGGAGTAATAAAGATATCGATAACAAACTACCTTCAATACGACAAGGCTACCATCCATTGTAGTAACAAAAATCTCGACAATAGACTACCTTCCATAATGACAAGTCTACCATCCATTGTAGTGACAAAAATATCGACAATAGACTACCTTCCATAATGACATGGCTAC
This sequence comes from Vicia faba, assembly GCA_948472305.1. NCBI lineage: Eukaryota > Viridiplantae > Streptophyta > Magnoliopsida > Fabales > Fabaceae > Vicia > Vicia faba. Next base: position 511,480,198 of record OX451741.1, on the reverse strand, counting down.
CATCCATTGGAGTAACAAGAATCTCGACGACATACTACGTTCCATAATGACAAGGCTACAATCTATTATAGTAACAAAAATCTCGACAGCAGACTACCTTCCATAGCGACAAGGCTACAATCCATTGTAGTAAGAAAAATCTAGACAACAGACTACCTTCCATAGTGGCAAAGCTACCATCCATTGTATTTACAAAAATCTCGACAATATACTACCTTCTATAATGACAAGGCTACCATCCATTGGAGTAACAAAAATCTCGACAACAGACTACCTTCCATAATGACAGGGCTTCAATCTATTATTGTAACAAAAATATCGACAATAGACTACCTTTCATAATTACAAGGCTACCATCCATTTGAATAACAAAAATATCGACAACAAACTACTTTCCATAATGACAAGGCTACCATCCCTTAGAATAAAAAAAATCTCGAAAAAAAACTACCTTCCATAATGACAAGGCTGCCATCCATTGTAGTAACAAAGATATCGACAACATACTACCTTCCATAATGACAAGGATTCCATCCATTGTAGTAACAAAAATCACGACAACAGACTACCTTCCATAATAACAAAGCTACCATCCATTGGAATAACAAAAATATCGACAACACACTACCGTCCATAATGACAAAGCTACCATCCATTGGAGTAACCAAAATCTCGACAACAGAATACCTTCCATAATGACAAGGCTACCATACATTAGAGTAACAAAGATATCGACAACATACTACCTTCCATATTGACAAGGATACCATCCATTGGAGTAGCAAAAATCTCGACAACAGACTACCTTCCATAATGACTAGGCTACCATCCTTTGGAGTAACAAAGATATCGATAACAGACTACCTTCCTTAACGACAAGGCTACAAACTATTGTAGTAACAAAAATCTCGACAAGAGACTACCTTCCATAACGACAAGGCTACAATCCATTGTAGTAACAATAATCTAGACAACTGACTACCTTCCATAATGACAAAGCTACCATTCATTGTATTTACAAAAATCTCGACAATATAGTACCTTCTATAATGACAAGGCTACCATCCATTGGAGTAACAAAAATCTCGACCACAGACTACCTTCCATAATGACAAGGCTACAATCTATTATAGTAACAAAAATCTAGACAATAGACTACCTTTCATAATGACAAGGCTACCATCCATTGGAATAACAAAAATCTCGACAACAAACTACTTTCCATAATGACAAGGCTACCATCCCTTAGAGTAACAAAAATCTCGACAACAGACTACCTTCCATAATGACAAGGATACCATCCAATGTAGTAACAAAAATCTCGACAACAGACTACCTTCCATAATGAAAAGGCTACCATCCATTGGAGTCACAAAAATCTCGACAACAGACTACCTTCCATAATGACAAGGCTACCATCCATTGGAATAACAAAAATATCGACAACACACTACCTTCCATAACGACAAGGCTAACATCCATTGGAGTAACAAAAATCTCGACAACAGACTACCTTCTGTAATGACTAGGCTACCATCCTTTAGAGTAACAAAGATATCGATAACAGACTACCTTCCATAACGACAAGGATACAATCAATTGTAGTAACAAAAATCTCGACAATGGACTACCTTCCATAATGACAAGGCAACCATCCATTGTAGTGACAAAAATATCGACAATAGACTACCTTCCATAATGACAAGGCTACCATCCATTGGAGTAACAAGAATCTCGACAACATACTACCTTCCATAATGACAAGGCTACAATCTATTATAGTAACAAAAATCTCGACAAAAGACTATTTTCCATAACGACAAGGCTACATTCTATTGTAGTAACAAAACTCTCGACAACGGACTACCTTCCATAATGACATGGCTACAATCCATTATAGTAACAAAAATCTAGACAACTGACTACCTTCCATAATGACAAAGCTACCATTCATTGTATTTACAAAAATCTCGACAATATAGTACCTTCTATAATGACAAGGCTACCATCCATTGGAGTAACAAAAATCTCGACAATAGACTACCTTTCATAAAGACAAGGCTACCATCCATTGGAATAACAAAAATCTCGACACTAACTTCTTTCCATAATGACAAGGCTACCATCCCTTAGAGTAACAAAAATCTAGACAACAGACTACCTTCCATAATGACAAGGCTACCATCCATTGGAGTAACAAAGATATCGACAACATACTACCTTCCATAATTACAAGGATACCATCCATTGGAGTAACAAAAATGACGACAATAGACTACCTTCCATAATGACAAGGCTACCATCCATTGGAATAACATAAATATCGACAACACACTACCTTCCATAATGGCAAGGCTACCATCCAATGGAGTAACAAAAATATCGACAACAGACTACCTTCCATAATGACTAGGCTACCATCCATTGGATTAAGAAAGATATCGACAACATACTACCTTCAATACGACAAGGATACAATCCATTGTAGTAACAAAAATCTCGACAAAAGATTACCTTCCATAATGACAAGGCTTCCATCCATTGGAATAACAAAAATCTCGAAAATAAACTAACTTCCATAAAGACAACGCTACCATCCCTTAGAGTAACAAAAATCTCGACAACAGACTACCTTCCATAATGACTAGGCTAGCATCCATTGGAGTAACAAAGATATTGATAACAAACTACCTTTAATAACGACAAGGCTACAATGCATTGTAGTAACAAAAATCTCGACAACAGATTACCTTCCATAATGACAAGGCTACCATCCATTGGAGTAACAAAGATATCGAAAACATACTACCTTCCATTAGGACAAGGCTACAATCCATTGTAGTAACAAAAATCTTAACAACAGACAACCTTCCATAATGACATGGCTACCATCCATTGTAGTAACAAAAATCTCGACAATAGACTACCTTCCATAATGGCAAGGCTACCATCCATTGGAGTAACAAAAATATCCACAACAGACTAACTTATATAATGATAGGGCTACCATCCCTTAGAGTAACAAAAATCTCGAAAACAGACTACCTTCCATAATGACAAGGCTACCATCCATTGAAGTAACAAAGATATCGACAACATACTACCTTAAATAATGACAAGGATACCATCCATTGGAGTAACAAAAATATCGACGACAGACTACCTTCCATAATGACTAGGCTACCATCCTTTGGAGTAACAAAGATATCAATAATAGACTACCTTCCATAACGAGAAGGATACAAGCCATTGTAGTAACAAAAATCTCGACAATAGACTACCTTCCTTAATGAAAATGCTACCATCCATTGTAGTGACAAAAATATTGACAATAGACTACCTTCCATAATGACAAGGCTACCATCCATTGGAGTAACAAGAATCTCGACAACATACTACCTTCCATAATGACAAGGCTACAATCTATTGTAGTAACAAAAATCTAGACAACAAACTACCTTCCATAATGAAAAGGCTACCATCCATTGTATTTAGAAAAATATCGACAATATACTACCTTCTATAATGACAAGGCTACCATCCATTGGAGTAACAAAAATCTCGACAACAAACTACCTTCCATAATGACAAGGCTACAACCTATTATAGTAACAAAAATCTCGACAATAGACTACATTTTATAATGACAAGGCTACCATCCATTGGAATAACAAAAATCTCGACAATAAACTACTTTCCATAATGACAAGGCTACCATCCATTGGAGTAACAAAAATCACGACAACAAACTACCTTCCATAATGATAAAGCTACCATCCATTGTAATAACAAAAATATCAACAACACACTACCCTCCATAATGACAAGGCTACCATCCAATGGAGTAACAAAAATCTCGACAACAGACTCCTTCCATAATGACTAGGCTACAATCCATTGGAGTCAGAAAGATATCGACAACAAACTACCTTCCATAACGACTAGGATACAATCCATTGTAGTAACGTAAATCTCGACAACAGACTACCTTCCATAATGACAAGGCTACCATCCCTTAGAGTAAAAAAAATCTCGACAATAGACTACCTTCCATAATGACTAGGCTACCATCCATTAGAGTAACAAAGATATCGACAACAGACTACCTTCCATAACGACAAGGCAACAATCCATTGTTGTAACAAAAATCTCAACAATAGACGACCTTCGATAATGACAAGGCTACCATCCAATGTAGTAAAACAAATCTCGACAACAGACTACCTTCCATAATGACAAGGCTACCATCCATTGGAGTAACCAAAATCTAGACAACAAACTACCTTCCATAATGACAAGGCTACCATCCATTGGAGTAACAAAGATATCGACAACATACTACCTTCCATAATGAAAAGGATACCATCCATTGGAGTAACAAAAATTACGACAACAGACTACCTTCCATAATGACAAGGCTACCATCCATTGGAATAACAAAAATCTAGAAAACAAACTACCTTCCATAATGACAAGGCTACCATCCATTGGAGTAACAATGATATCGACAACATACTACCTTCCATAATGACAAGTATACCATCCATTGGAGTAACAAAAATGACGACAATAGACTACCTTCCATAATGACAAGGCTACGTACTATTGAAATAACAAAAATATCGACAACACACTACATTCCATAATGATAAGGCTACCATCCAATGGAGTAACAAAAATCTCGACAACAGACTACCTTCCATAATGACTAGGCTACCATCCATTGGAGTAATAAAGATATCGACAACAAACTACCTTCCATAATGACTAGGCTAGCATCCATTGGAGTAACAAAGATATCGATAATAGACTACCTTCCATAATGACAAGGCTTCCATGCATTGGAATAACAAAAATCTTGACAATAAACTAACTTCCATAATGATAAGGCTACCATCCCTTAGGGAAACATAAATCTCGACAACAGACTATCTTCCATAATGACTAGGCTACCATCCATTGGAGTAACAAAGTTATCGACAACAAACTACCTTCCATAACGACAAGGCTACAATCCATTGTAGTAACAAAAATTTCGACAACAGACTACCTTCCATAATGACAAGGCTACCATCAAATGTAGTATCAAAAATCTCGTAAACAGACTACCTTCCATAATGACAAGGCTAACATCCATTGGAGTAACAAAAATCTGGACAATAGACTAACTTACATAATGACAAGGCTACCATCATTGGAATAACAAAAATATCAATAACAAACAACCTCCCATAATGACAAGGCTACCATCCATTGGAGTAACAAAGATATCAAGAACATACTACCTTCCATAAATACAAGGCTACAATCCATTATAGTAACAAAAATCTCAATAACAGACAACCTTCCATAATGACAATGGTACAATCCATTGGAGTAACAAAAATATCGACAACAGACTAAGTTCCATAATGATAATACTACCATCCATTGGAATAAAAAAATTATTGACAACACACTACCTTCCATAATGACAAGGCTACCATCACTTAGAGTAACAAAAATCTCGACAACAGACTACCTTCCAAAATGACAAGGCTACCATCCATTGATGTAACAAAGATATCGACAACATACTACCTTAAATAATGACAAGGATACCATCCATTGGAGTAACAAAAATATCGATGACAGACTACCTTCTATAATGACTAGGCTACCAACCTTTGGAGTAACAAAGATATCGATAATAGACTACCTTCCATAACGACAAGGCTACAATCCATTGTAGTAACAAAAATCTCGACAATAGACTACCTTATATAATGAAAAGGCTACCATCCATTGTAGTGACAAAAATATCGACAATAGACTACCTTCCATAATGACAAAGGCTACCATCCATTGCAGTAACAAAAATCTCGACAACATACTACCTTCCATAATGACAAGGATACCATCCATTGGAGTAAAAAAAATGACGACAACAGATTACCTTCCATAATGACAAGGCTACCAACCATTGGAATAACAAAAATCTAGACAACAAACAACCTTCCATCATGACAAGGCTAACATCCATTGGAGTAACAATGATATCGACAACATACTACCTTCCATAATGACAAGGCTACCATCCATTGGAGTAACAAAAATGACGACAATAGACTACCTTCCATAATGACAAGGCTACCATCTATTGGAATAACAAAAATATCAACAACACACTACCTTCCATAATGATAAGGCTACCATCCAATGGAGTAAGAAAAATCTCGACAATAGACTACCTTCCATAATGACTAGGCTACCATCCATTGGAGTAAGAAAGATATCAACAACATACTACCTTCCATAATGTCAAGGATACAATCCATTGTAGTAACAAAAATCTCGACAACAGACTACCTTCCATAATGACAAGGTTTCCATGCATTGGAATAACAAAAATCTCGACAATAAACTAACTTCCATAATGACAAGCATACCATCCCTTAGAGAAACAAAAATATCGGCAATAGACTACCTTCCATAATGACTAGGCTATCATCCTTTGGAGAAACAAAGATATCGACAACAAACTACCTTCCATAACGACAAGGATACAATCCATTGTAGTAACAAAAATCTCGACAACAGACTACCTTCCATAATGATAAGGGTTCCATGTATTGGAATAAAACAAAAATTTTGACAATAAACTAACTTCCATAATGACAAGGCTACCATCCCTTAGGGTAACAAAAATCTCGACAACAGACTACCTTCCATAACGACAAGGCTACAATCCATTATAGTAACAAAAATTTCGAAAACAGACTACCTTCCATAATGACAAGGCTACCATCCCTTAGGGAAACAAAAATCTCGACAACAGACTACCTTCCATAATTACTAGGCTACCATCCATTGGAGTAACAAAGATATCGACAACAAACTACCTTCCATAACGACAAGGCTACAATCCATTGTAGTAACAAAATTTTCGAAAATAGACCACCTTCCATAATGACAAGGCTACCATCCAATGTAGTATCAATAATCTTGTAAACAGACTACCTTCCATAATGACAAGGCTACCATCCATTGGAGTAACAAAAATCTGGACAACAGACTAACTTACATAATGACAAGGCTACCATCCATTGGAATAACAAAAATATCGACAACACACTACCTTCCATAATGACAAGGCTACCATCCATTGGAGTAACAAAAATATCGACAACATACTACCTTCCATAATGAAAAGGATACCATCCATTGGAGTAACAAAAATGACGACAACAGACTACCTTCCATAATGACAAGGCTGCCATCCATTGGAATAACAAAAATCTAGAAAACAAACTACCTTCCATAATGACAAGGCTACCATCCATTGGAGTAACAATGATATCAACAACATACTACCTTCCATAATGACAAGGCTACCATCCAATGGAGTAACAAATATATCGACAACAGACTACCTTCCATAATGACTAGGCTACCATCCATTGTAGTAAGAAAGATATCACCAACATACTACCTTCCATAACGACAAGGATACAATCCATTGTAGTAACAAAAATCTTGACACCAGACTACCTTCCACAATGACAAGGTTTCCATGCATTGGAATAACAAAAATCTCGACAGTAAACTAACTTCCATAATGATAAGGCTACCATCCCTTAGAGAAACAAAAGCCTCGACAACAGACTAACTTCCATAATGACTAGGCTACCATCCATTGGAGTAATAAAGATATCGACAACAAACTACCTTCCATAACGACAAGGATACAATCCATTGTAGTAACAAAAATCTCGACAATAGACTACCTTCCATAATGACAAGGCTTCCATGCATTAGAATAACAAAAATCTTGACAATAAACTAACTTCCATAATGATAAGGCTACCATCCCTTAGGGAAACAAAAATATCGACAACAGACTACCTTCCATAATGACTAGGCTACCATCCATTGGAGTAACAAAGTTATCGACAACAAACTACCTTCCATAACGACAAGGCTACAATCCATTGTAGTAACAAAAATTTCGACAACAGACTACCTTCCATAATGACAAGGCTACCATCCAATGTAGTATCAAAAATCTCGTAAACAGACTACCTTCCATAATGACAAGGCTAACATCCATTGGAGTAACAAAAATCTGGACAATAGACTAACTTACATAATGACAAGGCTACCATCATTGGAATAACAAAAATATCGATAACAAACAACCTCCCATAATGACAAGGCTACCATCCATTGGAGTAACAAAGATATCAAGAACATACTACCTTCCATAAATACAAGGCTACAATCCATTGTAGTAACAAAAATCTCAATAACAGACAACCTTCCATAATGACAAGGCTACCATCCATTGTAGTAACAAAAATCTCGACAATAGACAACCTTCCATAATGACATGGCTACCATCTATTGGAGTAACAAAAATATCGACAACAGACTAACTTCCATAATGATAAGGCTACCATCCATTGGAATAAAAAAATTATTGACAACTCACTACCTTCCATAATGACAAGGCTACCATCACTTAGAGTAACAAAAATCTCGACAACAGACTACCTTCCAAAATGACAAGGCTACCATTCATTGATGTAACAAAGATATCGACAACATACTACCTTAAATAATGACAAGGATACCATCCATTGGAGTAACAAAAATATCGACGACAGACTACCTTCTATAATGACTAGGCTACCATCCTTTGGAGTAACAAAGATATAGATAATAGACTACCTTCCATAACGACAAGGCTACATTCCATTGTAGTAACAAAAATCTCGACAATAGACTACCTTATATAATGAAAAGGCTACCATCCATTGTAGTGACAAAAATATCGACAATAGACTACCTTCCATAATGACAAAGGCTACCATCCATTGCAGTAACAAAAATCTCGACAACATACTACCTTCCATAATGATAAGGATACCATCCATTGGAGTAACAAAAATGACGACAACAGATTACCTTCCATAATGACAAGGCTACCATCCATTGGAATAACAAAAATCTAGACAACAAACAACCTTCCATCATGACAAGGCTACCATCCATTGGAGTAACAATGATATCGACAACATACTACCTTCCATAATGACAAGGCTAACATCCATTGGAGTAACAATAATGACGACAATAGACTACCTTCCATAATGACAAGGCTACCATCTATTGGAATAACAAAAATATCGACAACACACTACCTTCCATAATGACAAGGATACCATCCAATGGAGTAAGAAAAATCTCGACAACAGACTACCTTCCATAATGACTAGGCTACCATCCATTGGAGTAAGAAAGATATCAACAACATACTACCTTCCATAATGTCAAGGATACAATCCATTGTAGTAACAAAAATCTCGACAACAAACTACCTTCCATAATGACAAGGTTTCCATGCATTGGAATAACAAAAATCTCGACAATAAACTAACTTCCATAATGACAAGGCTACCATCCCTTAGAGAAACAAAAATATTGGCAACAGACTACCTTCCATAATGACTAGGCTATCATCCTTTGGAGAAACAAAGATATCGACAACAAACTACCTTCCATGACGACAAGGATACAATCCATTGTAGTAACAAAAATCTCGACAACAGACTACCTTCCATAATGACAAGGTTTCCATGTATTGGAATAACAAAAATTTTGACAATAAACTAACTTCCATAATGACAAGGCTACCATCCCTTAGGGTAACAAAAATCTCGACAACAGACTACCTTCCATAACGACAAGGCTACAATCCATTATAGTAACAAAAATTTCGAAAACAGACTACCTTCCATAATGACAAGGCTACCATCCAATGTAGTATCAAAAATCTCGTAAACAGACTACCTTCCATAATGACAAGGCTACCATCCATTGGAGTAACAAGAATCTGGACAACAGACTAACTTACATAATGGCAAGGCTACCATCCATTGGAATAACAAAAATATCGACAATACACTACCTTCCATAAGTACAAGGCTACCATCCATTGGAGTAACAAAAATATCGACAACAAACTACCTCCCATAATGACAAGGCTACCATCCATTGGAGTAACAAAGATATCGACAACATACTACCTTCTATAAATACAAGGCTACAATCCATTATAGTAACAAAAATCTCAACAACAGACAACATTCTATAATTACAAGGCTAACATCCATTGTAGTAACAAAAATATCGACAATAGACAACCTTCCATAATGACAAGGCTACCATCCATTGGAGTAACAAAAATATCAACAACAGACTAACTTCTATAATGATAAGGCTACCATCCATTGGAATAACAAAAATATTGACAACACACTACCTTCCATAATGACAAGGCTACCATCCCTTAGAGTGACAAAAATCTCGACAACAGACTACCTTCCAAAATGACAAGGCTACCATCCATTGAAGTAACGAAGATATCGACAACATACTACCTTAAGTAATGACAAGGATACCATCCATTGGAGTAACAAAAATATCGACGACAGACTACCTTCTATAATCACTAGGCTACCATCCTTTGGAGTAACAAAGATATCGATAACAGACTACCTTCCATAACGACAAGGCTACAATCCATTGTAGTAACAAAAATCTCGACAATAGACTACCTTCTATAATGAAAAGTCTACAATCCATTGTACTGACAAAAATATCGACAATAGACTACCTTCCATAATGACAAGGCTACCATCCATTGCAGTAACAAGAATCTCGACAACATACTACCTTCCATAATGACAAGGCTACAATCAATTATAGTAACATAAATCTTGACAACAGACTACCTTCCATAATGACAAGGCTACCATCCATTGTATTTACAAAAATCTTGACAATAGACTACCTTTCGTAATGACAAGGCTACCATCCATTGGAATAACAAAAATCTCGACAACAAACTACTTTCCATAATGACAAGGCTACCATCCATTGGAGTAACAAAGATATCGATAACATACTATCTTCCATAATGACAAGGATACCATTCATTGGAGTAACAAAAATAACGACAACAAACTACCTTCCATAATGACATAGCTACCGTCCATTGTAATAACAAAAATATCAACAACACACTACCCTCCATAATGACAAGGCTACCATCCAATGGAGTAACAAAAATCTCGACAGCAGACTACCATCCATAATGACTAGGCTACAATCCATTGGAGTCAGAAAGATATTGACAACATACTACCTTCAATAACGACAAGGATACAATCCATTATAGTAACAAAAATCTCGACAACAAACTACCTTCCATAATGACAAGGCTACCATCCCTTAGAGTATCAAAAATCTCGACAATAAACTACCTTCCATAATGACTAAGCTACCATCCATTGGAGTAACAAAGATATCGACAACAGACTACCTTCCATAACGACAAGGCTACAATCCATTGTAGTATCAAAAATATCAACAACAGACTACCTTCGATAATGACAAGGCTACCATACATTGGAGTAACAAAAATCTCGACAACCGACTACCTTCCATAATGACAAGGCTGCCATCCATTGGAGTAACAAAGATATCGACAACATGCTACCTTCCATAATGACAAGGATACCATCCATTGGAGTAACAAAAATGACGACAACAGACTACCTTCCATAATGACAAGGCTACCATCCATTGGAATAACAAAAATATAAGCAACAAATTACCTTCCATAATGACAAGGCTACCATCCATTGGAGTAACAAAGATGTCGACAACATACTACCTTCCATAATGACAAGGATACCATCCATTGGAGTAACAAAAATGACAACAATAGACTACCTTCCACAATGACAAGGCTACCATCTATTGGAATAATAAAAATATCGACAACACACTACCTTCCATAATGACAAGCCTACCATCCAATGGAGTAACAAAAATCTCGACAACAGACTACCTTCCATAATGACAAGGCTTCCATGCATTGGAATTACAAAAATCTCGTCAATAAACTAACTTCCATAATGACAAGGCTACCATCCCTTAGAGAAACAAAAATCTCGACAACAGACTACCTTCATAATGACTAGGCTACCATCCATTGGAGTAAAAAAGATATCGACAACAGACTAGCTTCCATAAAGATAAGGCTACAATCAATTGTAGTAACAAAAATCTTGACAACAGACTACCTTCCATAATGACAAGGCTACCATCTAATGTAGTAACAAAAATCTCGACAACAGACTACCTTCCATAATGACAAGGCTACCATCTGTTGGAGTAACAAAAATCTCGATAACAAACTAACTTCCATAATGACAAGTCTACCATCCATCGGAATAACAAAAATATCGACAACACACCACCTTCCATAATGACAAGGCTACCATCCATTAGAGTAACAAAAATATCGACAACAAACTACCTCCCATAATGACAATGCTATCATCCATTGGAGTAACAAAGATATCGACAACATACTACCGTCCAAAAAGACAAGGCTACAATCCATTGTAGTAAAAAAAATCTCGACAACAGACTACCTTCCATAATGACAAGGCTACCATCCATTGGAGTAACAAAAATCTCGACAACAGACTACCTTCCATAATGACAAGGCTACCATCCGTTGGAGTAACAAAAATCTCGATAATAGACTAACTTCCATAATGACAAGTCTACCATCCATTGGAATAACAAAAATGTCGACAACACACCACCTTCCATAATGACAAGGCTACCATCCAATGGAGTAACAAAAATCTCGACAACAGACTACCTTCCATAATGACTAGGCAACCATCCCTTAGAGTAACAAAAATCTCGACAACAAACTACCTTCCATAATGACTAAGCTACCATCCATTGGAGTAACAAAGATATGGACAACAGACTACCTTCCATAACGACAAGGCTACAATCCATTATAGTATAAAAAATCTCGACAACAGACTACCTTCGATAATGACAAGGCTACCATCCATTGGAGTAACAAAAATCTAGACAATTGACTACCTTCCATAATGACAAGGCTGTCATCCATTGGAGTAACAAAGATATCGACAACATGCTACCTTCCATAATGACAAGGATACCATCCATTGGAGTAACAAAAATGACGACAACAGACTACCTTCCATAATGTCAAGGCTACCATCCATTAGAATTACAAAAATCTAGACAACAAATTACCTTCCATAATGACAAGGCTACCATCCATTGGAGTAACAAAGATGTCGACAACATACTACCTTCCATAATGACAAGGATACCATCCATTGGAGTAACAAAAATGACGACAATAGACTACCTTCCACAATGACAAGGCTACCATCTATTGGAATAACAAAAATATTGACAACACACTACCTTCCATAATGACAAGCCTACCATCCAATGGAGTAACAATAATCTCGACAACAGACTACCTTCCATAATGACAAGGCTACCATCCATTGGAGTAAGAAAGATATCAACAACATACTACCTTCCATAATGACAAGGATACAATACATTGTAGTAATAAAAATCTCGACAACAGACTACCTTCCATAATGACAAGGCTTCCATGCATTGGAATTACAAAAATCTCGTCAATAAACTAACTTCCATAATGACAAGGCTACCATCCCTTAGAGAAACAAAAATCTCGACAACAGACTACCTTCCATAATGACTAAGCTACCATCCATTGGAGTAACAAAGATATGGACAACAGACTACCTTCCATAACGACAAGGCTACAATCCATTATAGTATAAAAAATCTCGACAACAGACTACCTTCGATAATGACAAGGCTACCATCCATTGGAGTAACAAAAATCTAGACAATTGACTACCGTCCATAATGACAAGGCTGTCATCCATTGGAGAAACAAAGATATCGACAACATGCTACCTTCCATAATGACAAGGATACCATCCATTGGAGTAACAAAAATGACGACAACAGACTACCTTCCATAATGTCAAGGCTACCATCCATTAGAATTACAAAAATCTAGACAACAAATTACCTTCCATAATGACAAGGCTACCATCCATTGGAGTAACAAAGATGTCGACAACATACTACCTTCCATAATGACAAGGATACCATCCATTGGAGTAACAAAAATGACGACAATAGACTACCTTCCACAATGACAAGGCTACCATCTATTGGAATAACAAAAATATTGACAACACACTACCTTCCATAATGACAAGCCTACCATCCAATGGAGTAACAATAATCTCGACAACAGACTACCTTCCATAATGACAAGGCTACCATCCATTGGAGTAAGAAAGATATCAACAACATACTACCTTCCATAATGACAAGGATACAATACATTGTAGTAATAAAAATCTCGACAACAGACTACCTTCCATAATGACAAGGCTTCCATGCATTGGAATTACAAAAATCTCGTCAATAAACTAACTTCCATAATGACAAGGCTACCATCCCTTAGAGAAACAAAAATCTCGACAACAGACTACCTTCATAATGACTAGGCTACCATCCATTGGAGTAAAAAAGATATCGACAATAGACTAGCTTCCATAACGATAAGGCTACAATCAATTGTAGTAACAAAAATCTCGACAACAGACTACCTTCCATAATGACAAGGCTACCATCTAATGTAGTAACAAAAATCTCGACAACAGACTACCTTCCATAATGACAAGGCTACCATCTGTTAGAGTAACAAAAATCTCGATAACAAACTAACTTCCATAATGACAAGTCTACCATCCATTGGAATAACAAAAATATCGACAACACACCTGTAATTGTTTAGGTATTGGCTTGCATTTTTGGTAAAACCCAAGTGTATGTGTGAATGTCATGACTGATGTCATAACATTCTAGTTTAGTTTGTACTGACTCATTAGGTACCTTTGCAGAAAAATATTGTAATTCAAGTACTGATGTTTATAAGTGTGTATCTGAGCATTTTGCAAAATGATCACATTTTGCTAAATCAGTAGACAGGTTTTCTCAGATGTCATAACAGATGTTATGACATCCTGTTCTGAACTAACAGGTTTGCAGGTTGGATAAGTCTGAGTTTTTTCAGGAAAATAACTCAGTCTTTCCATAACAGAATCCTGCGTTTTCTGAGGGGTAACCTAGCTCAACCCTAACCTTGTTAATAAAGTCATGTGACCATCCATTGTAGTGACAAAAATCTCGACAATAGACTACCTTCCATAATGACAATGCTACCATCCCTTAGAGTAACAAAAATCTCGACAACAGACTACCTTCCATAATGACAAGGCTACCATCCATTGGAGTAACAAAGATATCGACAACAGACTACCTTCCATAAAGACAAGGCTATAATCCATTGTAGTAACAAAAATCACGACACCAGACTACCTTCCATAATGACAAGGCTACCATCCAATGTAGTAAGAAAAAACCAGACAACAGACTACCTTCCATAGTGACAAGGCTACCATCCATTGGAGTAACAAAAATCTCGACAACAGACTACCTTCCATAATGACAAGGCTACGATCCATTGGAGTAACAAAGATATCGACAACAAACTACCTTCCATAATCACAAGGATACCATCCATTGGAGTAACAAAAATATCGACAACAGACTACCTTCCTTAATGACTAGGCTACCATCCATTGGAGTAACAAAGATATCGACAACAGACTACCTTCCATAAAGACAAGGCTACAATCCATTGTAGTAACAAAAATCACGACAACAGACTACCTTCCATAATGACAAGGCTACCATCCAATGTAGTAACAAAATTCTCGACAATAGACTACCTTCCATAGTGACAAGGCTACCATCCATTGGAGTAACAAAAATCTTGACAACAGACTACCTTCCATAATGACAAGGCCACCATCCATTGGAGTAACAAAGATATCGACAACATACTACCTTCCATAATCACAAGGATACCATCCATTGGAGTAACAAAAATCTCCACAACAGACTACCTTCCATAATGACAAGGCTACCATCCATTGGAATAAAAAAATCTCGACAATAAACTAAATGCCATAATGACAAGGCTACCATCCCTTAGAGTAACAAAAACCTCGACAACAGACTACCTTCCATAATGACTAGGCTACCATCCATTGGAGTAACAAAAATATCATCAACAGACTACCTTCCATAAAGACAAGTCTACACTCCATTGTAGTAACAAAAATAACGACAACAGACTACCTTCCATAATGACAAGGCTACCATCCAATGTAGTAACAAAAATCTCGACAATAGACTACCTTCCATAGTGACAAGGCTACCATCCATTGGAGTAACAAAAATCTCGACAACAGACTACCTTCCATAATGACAAGGCTACCATCTATTGGAATAACAAAAATACCGACAACACACTACCTTGCATAATAACAAGGCTACCATCCATTGGCGTAAAAAAAATCTCTACAACAGACTACCTTCCATAACGAAAAGGCTATAATCTATTGTAGTAACAAAAATCTCGACAACAGACTACCTTCCATAATGACATGGCTACCATCCATTGTAGTGACAAAAATCTCGACAAAATACTACCTTCTATAATGACAAGGCTACAATCTGTTATAGTAACAAAAATCTCGACAATAGACTACCTTCCATAATGACTAGGCTACCATCCATTGGAGTAACAAAGATATTGACAACAGATTACCTTCCATAAATACAAGGCTACAATCCATTGTAGTAAAAAAAATCACGACAACAGACTACCTTCCATAATGACAAGGCTACCATCCAATGTAGTAACAAAAATCTCGACAACAGACTACCTTCAATAGTGACAAGGCTACCATCTATTGGAGTAACAAAAATCTCGACAACAGACTACCTTTAATAGTGACAAGGCTACCATGCATTGGAGTAACAAAAATATCGACAACAGACTACCTACCATAATCTCAAGGATACCATCTATTGGAGTAACAAGAATCTCGACATTAGACTACCTTCCATAATGACAAGGCTACCATCCATTGTAGTGGCAAAAATCTCGACAATAGACTACCTTCCATAATGACAAGGCTACCATCCATTGTAGTAACAAGAATCTCGACAACATACTACCTTCCATAATGACAAGGCTACAATCTATTATAGTAACAAAAATCTCCACAAGAGACTATCTTCCATAACGAAAAGGCTACAATCTATTGTAGTAACAAAAATCTCGACAACAGACTACCTTCCATAATGACATGGCTACCATCCATTGTAGTGACAAAAATCTCGACAAAATACTACCTTCTATAATGACAAGGCTACCATCCATTGTAGTAACAAAAATCTCGACAATAGACTACCTTCCATAATGACAAGGCTACCATCCCTTAGAGTAACAAAAATCTCGACAACAGACTACCTTCCATAATGACTAGGCTACCATCTATTGGAGTAACAAAGATATCGACAACAGACTACCTTCCATAAAGACAAGGCTACAATCCATTGTAGTAACAAAAATCACAACAACAGACTACCTTCCATAATAACAAGGCTACCATCCAATGTAGTAACAAAAATCTAGACAACAGACTACCTTCCATAGTGACAAGGCTACCATCCATTGGAGTAACAAAAATCTCGACAACAGACTACCTTCCATAATGACAAGGTTACGATCCATTGGAGTAACAAAGATATCGACAACAAACTACCTTCCATAATCACAAGGATACCATTCATTGGAGTAACAAAAATATCGACAACAGACTACCTTCCTTAATGACTAGGTTACCATCCATTGGAGTAACAAAGATATCGACAACAGACTACCTTCCATAAAGACAAGGCTATAATCCATTGTAGTAACAAAAATCACGACAACAGACTACCTTCCATAATGACAAGGCTACCATCCAATGTAGTAACAAAAATCTCGACAACAGACTACCTTCCATAGTGACAAGGCTACCATCCATTGGAGTAACAAAAATCTCGACAACAGACTACCTTCCATAATGACAAGGCCACCATCCATTGGAGTAACAAAGATATCGACGACATACTACCTTCCATAATCACAAGGATACCATCCCTTAGAGTAACAAAAATCTCGACAACAGACTACCTTCCATACTGACTAGGCTACCATCCATTGAAGTAACAAAAATATCGACAACAGACTACCTTCCATAAAGACAAGGCTACACTCCATTGTAGTAACAAAAATAACGACAACAGACTACCTTCGATAATGACAAGGCTACCATCCAATGTAGTAACAAAAATCTCGACAACAGACTACCTTCCATAGTGACAAGGCTACCATCCATTGGAGTAACAAAAATATCGACAACAGACTACCTTCCATAATGACAAGGCTACCATCTATTGGAATAACAAAAATATCGACAACACACTACCTTTCATAATGACAAGGCTACCATCCATTGGAGTAACAAAAATCTCTACAACAGACTACCTTCCATAATGACAAGGCTACCATCCATTGGAATAACAAAAATATCGACAACACACTACTTTTCATAATGACAAGGCTACCATCCCTTAGAGTAACAAAAATCTCAACAACAGACTACCTTCCATAATGACTAGGCTACCATCCATTGGAGTAACAAAGATATTGACAACATATTACCTTCCATAAAGACAAGGCTACAATCCATTGTAGTAACAAAAATCACGACAACAGACTACCTTCCATAATGACAAGGCTACCATCCAATGTAGTAACAAAAATCTCAACAACAGACTACCTTCCATAGTGACAAGGCTACCATCCATTGGAGTAACTAAAATCTCTACAACAGACTACCTTCCATAATGACAAGGCTACCATCCATTGGAGTAACAAAGATATCGACAACATACTACCTTCCATAATCACAAGGATACCATCCACTGGAGTAACAAAAATGTCGAAAACAGACTACCTTCTATAATGACTAGGCTACCATCCTTTGGAGTAACAAAGATATCGATAGCAGACTAGCTGCCATAACGACAAGGTTACAATCCATTGTAGTAACAAAAATCTCGACAATAGACTACCTTCCATAATGACAAGGCTACCATCCATTGTAGTGACAAACATCTCGACAATAGACTACCTTCCATAATGACAACGCTACCATCCCTTAGAGTAACAAAAATCTCGACAACAGACTACCTTCCATAATGACAAGGCTACCATCCATTGGAGTAACAAAGATATCGACAACAGACTACCTTCCATAAAGACAAGGCTACAATCCATTGTAGTAACAAAAATCACGACAACAGACTACCTTCCATAATGACAAGGCTACCATCCAATGTAGTAACAAAATTCTCGACAATAGACTACCTTCCATAGTGACAAGGCTACCATCCATTGGAGTAACAAAAATCTCGACAACAGACTACCTTCCATAATGACAAGGCCACCATCCATTGGAGTAACAAAGATATCGACAACATACTACCTTCCATAATCACAAGGATACCATCCATTGGAGTAACAAAAATCTCCACAACAGACTACCTTCCATAATGACAAGGCTACCATCCATTGGAATAAAAAAATCTCGACAATAAACTAAATGCCATAATGACAAGGCTACCATCCCTTAGAGTAACAAAAACCTCGACAATAGACTACCTTTCATAATGACTAGGCTACCATCCATTGGAGTAACAAAAATATCAACAACAGACTACCTTCCATAAAGACAAGTCTACACTCCATTGTAGTAACAAAAATAACGACAACAGACTACCTTCCATAATGACAAGGCTACCATCCAATGTAGTAACAAAAATCTCGACAACAGACTACCTTCCATAGTGACAAGGCTACCATCCATTGGAGTAACAAAAATCTCGACAACAGACTACCTTCCATAATGACAAGGCTACCATCTATTGGAATAACAAAAATACCGACAACACACTAACTTGCATAATAACAAGGCTACCATTCATTGTCGTAACAAAAATCTCTACAACAGACTACCTTCCATAACGAAAAGGCTATAATCTATTGTAGTAACAAAAATCTCGACAACAGACTACCTTCCATAATGACATGGCTACCATCCATTGTAGTGACAAAAATCTCGACAAAATACTACCTTCTATAATGACAAGGCTACAATCTGTTATAGTAACAAAAATCTCGACAACAAACTACCTTCCATAATGACTAGGCTACCATCCATTGGAGTAACAAAGATATTGACAACAGATTACCTTCCATAAATACAAGGCTACAATCCATTGTAGTAAAAAAAATCACGACAACAGACTACCTTCCATAATGACAAGGCTACCATCCAATGTAGTAACAAAAATCTCGACAACAGACTACCTTCAATAGTGACAAGGCTACCATCTATTGGAGTAACAAAAATCTCGACAACAGACTACCTTTAATAGTGACAAGGCTACCATCCATTGGAGTAACAAAAATATCGACAACATACTACCTTCCATAATCACAAGGATACCATCTATTGGAGTAACAAGAATCTCGACATTAGACTACCTTCCATAATGACAAGGCTACCATCCATTGTAGTGGCAAAAATCTCGACAATAGACTACCTTCCATAATTACAAGGCTACCATCCATTGTAGTAACAAGAATCTCGACAACATACTACCTTCCATAATGACAAGGCTACAATCTATTATAGTAACAAAAATCTCGACAAGAGACTATCTTCCATAACGAAAAGGCTACAATCTATTGTAGTAACAAAAATCTCGACAACAGACTACCTTCCATAATGACATGGCTACCATCCATTGTAGTGACAAAAATCTCGACAAAATACTACCTTCTATAATGAAAAGGCTACCATCCATTGTAGTAACAAAAATCTCGACAATAGACTACCTTCCATAATGACAAGGCTACCATCCCTTAGAGTAACAAAAATCTCGACAACAGACTACCTTCCATAATGACTAGGCTACCATCTATTGGAGTAACAAAGATATCGACAACAGACTACCTTCCATAAAGACAAGGCTACAATCCATTGTAGTAACAAAAATCACAACAACAGACTACCTTCCATAATGACAAGGCTACCATCCAATGTAGTAACAAAAATCTAGACAACAGACTACCTTCCATAGTGACAAGGCTACCATCCATCGGAGTAACAAAAATCTCGACAACAGACTACCTTCCATAATGACAAGGTTACGATCCATTGGAGTAACAAAGATATCGACAACAAACTACCTTCCATAATCACAAGGATACCATCCATTGGAGTAACAAAAATATCGACAACAGACTACCTTCCTTAATGACTAGGTTACCATCCATTGGAGTAACAAAGATATCGACAACAGACTACCTTCCATAAAGACAAGGCTATAATCCATTGTAGTAACAAAAATCACGACAACAGACTACCTTCCATAATGACAAGGCTACCATCCAATGTAGTAACAAAAATCTCGACAACAGACTACCTTCCATAGTGACAAGGCTACCATCCATTGGAGTAACAAAAATCTAGACAACAGACTACCTTCCATAATGACAAGGCCACCATCCATTGGAGTAACAAAGATATCGACAACATACTACCTTCCATAATCACAAGGATACCATCCCTTAGAGTAACAAAAATCTCGACAACAGACTACCTTCCATAATGACTAGGCTACCATCCATTGAAGTAACAAAAATATCGACAACAGACTACCTTCCATAAAGACAAGGCTACACTCCATTGTAGTAACAAAAATAACGACAACAGACTGCCTTCAATAATGACAAGGCTACCATCCAATGTAGTAACAAAAATCTCGACAACAGACTACCTTCCATAGTGACAAGGCTACCATCCATTGGAGTAACAAAAATCTCGACAATAGACTACCTTCCATAATGACAAGGCTACCATCTATTGGAATAACAAAAATATCGACAACACACTACCTTTCATAATGACAAGGCTACCATCCATTGGAGTAACAAAAATCTCTACAACAGACTACCTTCCATAATGACAAGGCTACCATCCATTGGAATAACAAAAATATCGACAACACACTACTTTTCATAATGACAAGGCTACCATCCCTTAGAGTAACAAAAATCTCAACAATAGACTACCTTCCATAATGACTAGGCTACCATCCATTGGAGTAACAAAGATATTGACAACATATTACCTTCCATAAAGACAAGGCTACAATCCATTGTAGTAACAAAAATCACGACAACAGACTACCTTCCATAATGACAAGGCTACCATCCAATGTAGTAACAAAAATTTCGACAACAGACTACCTTCCATAGTGACAAGGCTACCATCCATTGGAGTAACAAAAATCTCTACAACAGACTACCTTCCATAATGACAAGGCTACTATCCATTGGAGTAACAAAGATATCGACAACATACTACCTTCCATAATCACAAGGATACCATCCATTGGAATAACAAAAATCTCGAATACAGACTACCATCTATAATGACTAGGCTACCATCCTTTGGAGTAAAAAAGATATCGATAGTAGACTACCTGCCATAACGACAAGGCTACAATCCATTGTAGTAACAAAAATCTCGACAATAGACTACCTTCCATAATGACAAGGCTACCACCCCTTAGAGTAACAAAAATCTCTACAACAGACTACCTTCCATAAAGACAAGGCTACAATCCATTGGAGTAACAATGATATCGACAACAGACTACCTTCGATAAAGACAAGGTTACAATCCATTGTAGTAACAAAAATCACGACAACAGACTACCTTCCATAATGACAAGGCTACCATCCAATGTAGTAACAAAAATCTCAACAACAGACTACCTTCCATAGTGACAAGGCTACCATCCATTGGAGTAACAAAAATCTATACAACAGACTACCTTCCATAATGACAAGGCTACCATCCATTGGAGTAACAAAGATATCGACAACATACTACCTTCCATAATCACAAGGATACCATCCACTGGAGTAACAAAAATGTCGAAAATAGACTACCTTCTATAATGACTAGGCTACCATCCTTTGGAGTAACAAAGATATCGATAGCAGACTAGCTGCCATAACGACAAGGTTACAATCCATTGTAGTAACAAAAATCTGGACAATAGACTACCATCCATAATGACAAGGCTACCATCCATTGTAGTGACAAAAATCTCGACAATGGACTACCTTCCATAATGACAAGGCTACCATCCATTGTAGTAATAAGAATCTCGACAACATACTACCATCCATAATGACATGGATACCATCCATTGTAGTGACAAAAATCTCGACAAAATACTACCTTTTATAATGACAAGGCTACCATCCATTGGAGTAACAAAAATATCGACAACAGACTACCTTCCATAATGACAAGGCTACAATCTATTATAGTAACAAAAATCTCGACAATAGACTACCTTTCATAATAACAAAGCTACCATCCCTTAGAGTAACAAAAATATCAACAACAGACTACCTTCCATAATGACTAGGCTACCATCCATTGGAGTAACAAAGATATTGAAAACATATTACCTTCCATAAAGACAAGGCTACAATCCATTGTAGTAACAAAAATCACGACAACATACTCCCTTCCATAATGACAAGGCTACCATCCAATGTAGTAACAAAAATCTCGACAACAGACTACCTTCCATAGTGACAAGGCTACCATCCATTGGAGTAACAAAAATCTCTACAACAGACTACCTTCCATAATGACAAGGCTACCATCAATTGGAGTAACAAAGATATCGACAACATACTACCTTCCATAATCACAAGGATACCATCCATTGGAATAACAAAAATCTCGAATACAGACTACCATCTATAATGACTAGGCTACCATCCTTTGGAGTAAAAAAGATATCGATAGTAGACTACCTGCCATAACGACAAGGCTACAATCCATTCTAGTAACAAAAATCTCGACAATAGACTACCTTCCACAATGACAAGGCTACCATCCCTTAGAGTAACAAAAATCTCGACAACAGACTACCTTCCATAATGAGTAGGCTACCATCCATTAGAGTAACAATGATATCGACAACAGACTACCTTCCATAAAGACAAGGCTACAATCCATTGTAGTAACAAAAATCACGACAACAGACTACCTTCCATAATGACAAGGCTACCATCCAATGTAGTAACAAAAATCTCGACAACAGACTACCTTCCATAGTGACAAGGCTACCATCCATTGGAGTAACAAAAATCTCGAAAACAGACTACCTTCCATAATGACAAGGCTACCATCTATTGGAATAACAAAAATATCGACAACACACTACCTTGCATAATGACAAGGCTACCATCCATTGGAGTAACAAAAATCTCTACAACAGACTACCTTCCATAATGACAAGGATACCAGCCATTGGAATAACAAAAATCTCGAATACAGACTACAATCTATAATGACTAGGCTACCATCCTTTGGAGTAAAAAAGATATCGATAGTAGACTACCTGCCATAACGACAAGGCTACAATCCATTGTAGTAACAAAAATATCGACAATAGACTACCTTCCATAATGACAAGGCTACCACCCCTTAGAGTAACAAAAATCTCGACAACAGACTACCTTCCATAAAGACAAGGCTACAATGCATTGGAGTAACAATGATATCGACAACAGACTACCTTCCATAAAGACAAGGTTACAATCCATTGTAGTAACAAAAATCACGACAACAGACTACCTTCCATAATGACAAGGCTACCATCCAATGTAGTAACAAAAATCTCAACAACAGACTACCTTCCATAGTGACAAGGCTACCATCCATTGGAGTAACAAAAATCTATACAACAGACTACCTTCCATAATGACAAGGCTACCATCCATTGGAGTAACAAAGATATCGACAACATACTACCTTCCATAATCACAAGGATACCATCCACTGGAGTAACAAAAATGTCGAAAATAGACTACCTTCTATAATGACTAGGCTACCATCCTTTGGAGTAACAAAGATATCGATAGCAGACTAGCTGCCATAACGACAAGGTTACAATCCATTGTAGTAACAAAAATCTGGACAATAGACTACCTTCCATAATGACAAGGCTACCATCCATTGTAGTGACAAAAATCTCGACAATGGACTACCTTCCATAATGACAAGGCTACCATCCATTGTAGTAATAAGAATCTCGACAACATACTACCATCCATAATGACATGGATACCATCCATTGTAGTGACAAAAATCTCGACAAAATACTACCTTTTATAATGACAAGGCTACCATCCATTGGAGTAACAAAAATATCGACAACAGACTACCTTCCATAATGACAAGGCTACAATCTATTATAGTAACAAAAATCTCGACAATAGACTACCTTTCATAATAACAAAGCTACCATCCCTTAGAGTAACAAAAATATCAACAACAGACTACCTTCCATAATGACTAGGCTACCATCCATTGGAGTAACAAAGATATTGAAAACATATTACCTTCCATAAAGACAAGGCTACAATCCATTGTAGTAACAAAAATCACGACAACAGACTCCCTTCCATAATGACAAGGCTACCATCCAATGTAGTAACAAAAATCTCGACAACAGACTACCTTCCATAGTGACAAGGCTACCATCCATTGGAGTAACAAAAATCTCTACAACAGACTACCTTCCATAATGACAAGGCTACCATCAATTGGAGTAACAAAGATATCGACAACATACTACCTTCCATAATCACAAGGATACCATCCATTGGAATAACAAAAATCTCGAATACAGACTACCATCTATAATGACTAGGCTACCATCCTTTGGAGTAAAAAAGATATCGATAGTAGACTACCTGCCATAACGACAAGGCTACAATCCATTCTAGTAACAAAAATCTCGACAATAGACTACCTTCCACAATGACAAGGCTACCATCCCTTAGAGTAACAAAAATCTCGACAACAGACTACCTTCCATAATGAGTAGGCTACCATCCATTAGAGTAACAATGATATCGACAACAGACTACCTTCCATAAAGACAAGGCTACAATCCATTGTAGTAACAAAAATCACGACAACAGACTACCTTCCATAATGACAAGGCTACCATCCAATGTAGTAACAAAAATCTCGACAACAGACTACCTTCCATAGTGACAAGGCTACCATCCATTGGAGTAACAAAAATCTCGAAAACAGACTACCTTCCATAATGACAAGGCTACCATCTATTGGAATAACAAAAATATCGACAACACACTACCTTGCATAATGACAAGGCTACCATCCATTGGAGTAACAAAAATCTCTACAACAGACTACCTTCCATAATGACAAGGCTACCATACATTGTAGTAACAAATATATCGACAACATACTACCTTCCATAATCACAAGGATACCATCCATTGGAGTAACAAAAATCTCGAAAACAGACTACCTTCTATAATGACTAGGCTACCATCCTTTGGAGTAACAAAAATCTCGACAATAGACTACCTTCCATAATGACATGGCTACCATCCATTGTAGTGACAAAAATCTCGACAAAATACTACCTTCCATAATGACAAGGTTACCATCCATTGGAGTAACAAAAATATCGACAACTGACTACCTTCCATAATGACAAGGCTACAATCTATTATAGTAACAAAAATCTCAACAATAGACTACCTTTCATAATGACAAGGCTACCATCCCTTAGAGTAACAAAAATCTCGACAACAGACTACCTTCCATAATGACTAGGCTACCATCCATTGGAGTAACAAAAATCTCGACAACAGACTACCTTCCATAGTGACAAGGCTACCATCCATTGGAGTAACAAAAATCTCGACAACAGACTACCTTCCATAGTTACAAGGCTACCATCCATTGGAGTAACAAAAATCTCGACAATAGACTACCTTCCATAATGACAAGGCTACCATCTATTGGAATAACAAAAATATCGACAACACACTACCTTGCATAATGACAAG
Organism: Vicia faba; assembly: GCA_948472305.1. Classification (NCBI taxonomy): domain Eukaryota; kingdom Viridiplantae; phylum Streptophyta; class Magnoliopsida; order Fabales; family Fabaceae; genus Vicia; species Vicia faba. Next base: position 511,453,299 of record OX451741.1, on the reverse strand, counting down.
GCTACCATCCATTGGAGTAACAAAAATCTCTACAACAGACTACCTTCCATAATGACAAGGCTACCATACATTTGAGTAACAAAGATATCGACAACATACTACCTTCCATAATCACAAGGATACCATCCATTGGTGTAACAAAAATCTCGAAAACAGACTACCTTCTATAATGAGTAGGCTACCATCCTTTGGAGTAACAAAGATATCGATAGCAGACTACCTGCCATAACAACAAGGCTACAATCCAATGTAGTAACAAAAATATCGACAATAGACTACCTTCCATAATGACAAGGCTACCTTTCATTGAAGTAACAAGAATCTTGACAACATACTACCTTCCATAATGACAAGGCTACAATCCATTATAGTATCAAAAATCTCGACAACAGACTATCTTCCATAAAGAAAAGGCTACAATCTATTGTAGTAACAAAAATTTCGACAACAGACTACCTTCCATAATGACATGGCTACCATCCATTGTAGTAACAAAAATCTCGACAAAATACTACCTTCTATAATGACAAGGCTACCATCCATTGGAGTAACAAAAATATAGACAATAGACTACCTTCAATAATGACAAGGCTACAATCTATTATAGTAACAAAAATCTCGACAATAGACTACCTTTCATAATGACAAGGCTACCATCCCTTAGAGTAACAAAAATCTCTACAACAGACTACCTTCCATAATGACTAGTCTACCATCCATTGGAGTAAAAAAGATATCGACAACAGATTACCTTCCATAAAGACAAGGCGACAATCCATTGTAGTAACAAAAGTCACGACAACAGACTTCCTTCCATAATGACAAGGCTACCATCCAATGTAGTAACAAAAATCTCGACAACAGACTACCTTCCATAGTGACAAGGCTACCATCCATTGGAGTAACAAAAATCTCGACAACAGACTACCTTCCATAATGACAAGGCTACCATCTATTGGAATAACAAAAATATTGATAACACACTACCTTGCATAATGACAAGGCTACCATCCATTGGAGTAACAAAAATCTAGAAAACAGACTACCTTCTATAATGACTAGGCTACCATCCTTTGGAGTAACAAAGATACCGATAGTAGACTACCTGCCATAACGACAACGCTACAATCCATTGTAGTAAAAAAAATCTCGACAATAGACTACCTTCCATAATGAAAAGGCTATCATCCCTTAGAGTAACAAAAATCTCGACAACAGACTACCTTCCATAATGACTAGGCTACCATCCATTGGAGTAACAAAGATATCGACAACAAATTACCTTCCATAAAGACAAGGCTACAATCCATTGTAGTAACAAAAATCACGACAACAAACTACCTTCCATAATGACAAGGCTACCATCCAATGTAGTAACAAAAATCTCGACAACAGACTACCTTCCATAGTGACAAGGCTACCATCCATTGGAGTAACAAAAATCTCGACAATAGACTACCTTCCATAATGACAAGGCTACCATCTATTGGAATAACAAAAATATCGACAACACACTACCTTGCATAATGACAAGGCTTCCATTCATTGGAGTAACAAAAATCTCTACAACAGACTACCTTCCATAATGACAAGGCTACCATCCATTGGAGTAACAAAAATATCGACAACATACTACCTTCCATAATCACAAGGATACCATCCATTGGAATAACAAAAATCTCGAAAATAGACTACCTTATATAATGACTAGGCTACCATCCTTTGGAGTAACAAAGTTATAAATAGCAGACTACCTGCCATAACAACAAGGCTACAATCCATTGTAGTAACAAAAATCTCGACATTAGACTACCTTCAATAATGACAAGGCTACCATCCCTTAGAGTAACAAAAATCTCGACAACAGACTACCTTCCATAATGACTAGGCTACCATCCATTGGAGTAACAAAGATATCGACAACAGACTATCTTCCACAAAGACAAGGCTACAATCCATTATAGTAACAAAAATCACGACAACAAACTACTTTCCATAATTACAAGGCTACCATCCAATGTAGTAACAAAAATCTCGACAACAGACTACCTTCCATAGTGACAAGGCTACATCCATTAGAGTAACAAAAATCTCGACAACAGACTACCTTCCATAATGACAAGGCTACCATCTATTGGAATAACAAAAATATCGACAACACACTACCTTGCATAATAACAAGGATACCATCCATTGGAGTAAAAAAAATCTCTACAATAGACTACCTTCCATAATGACAAGGCTACCATCCATTGGAGTAACAAAGATATCGACAACATACTACCTTCCATAATCACAAGGATACCATCCATTGGAGTAACAAAAATCTGGAAAATGGACTACCTTCTATAATGACTAGGCTACCATCCTTTGGATTAACAAAGATATCGATAGCAGACTACCTGCCATAATGACAAGGCTACAATCCATTGTAGTAACAAAAATCTCGACAATAGACTACCTTCCATAATGACAAGGCTACCATCCATTGTAGTGACAAAAATCTCGACAATAGACTACCTTCCATAATGACAAGGCTACCATCCATTGTAGTAACAAGAATCTCAACAACATACTACCTTCGATAATGACAAGGCTACAATCCATTATAGTATCAAAAATCTCGACAACAGACTATCTTCCATAAAGAAAAGGCTACAATCTATTGTAGTAACAAAAATTTCGACAACAGACTACCTTCCATAATGACATGGCTACCATCCATTGTAGTAACAAAAATCTCGACAAAATACTACCTTCTATAATGACAAGGCTACCATCCATTGGAGTAACAAAAATATAGACAATAGACTACCTTCCATAATGACAAGGCTACAATCTATTATAGTAACAAAAATCTCGACAATAGACTACCTTTCATAATGACAAGGCTACCATCCCTTAGAGTAACAAAAATCTCTACAACAGACTACCTTCCATAATGACTAGGCTACCATCCATTGGAGTAAAAAAGATATCGACAACAGATTACCTTCCATAAAGACAAGGCGATAATCCATTGTAGTAACAAAAGTCACGACAACTGACTTCCTTCCATAATGACAAGGCTACCATCCAATGTAGTAACAAAAATCTCGACAACAGACTACCTTCCATAGTGACAAGGCTACCATCCATTGGAGTAACAAAAATCTCGACAACAGACTACCTTCCATAATGACAAGGCTACCATCTATTGGAATAACAAAAATATTGATAACACACTACCTTGCATAATGACAAGGCTACCATCCATTGGAGTAACAAAAATCTAGAAAACAGACTACCTTCTATAATGACTAGGCTACCATCCTTTGGAGTAACAAAGATACCGATAGTAGACTACCTGCCATAACGACAAAGCTACAATCCATTGTAGTAAAAAAAATCTCGACAATAGACTACCTTCCATAATGAAAAGGCCATCATCCCTTAGAGTAACAAAAATCTCGACAACAGACTACCTTCCATAATGACTAGGCTACCATCCATTGGAGTAACAAAGATATCGACAACAAATTACCTTCCATAAAGACAAGGCTACAATCCATTGTAGTAACAAAAATCACGACAACAAACTACCTTCCATAATGACAAGGCTACCATCCAATGTAGTAACAAAAATCTCGACAACAGACTACCTTCCATAGTGACAAGGCTACCATCCATTGGAGTAACAAAAATCTCGACAATAGACTACCTTCCATAATGACAAGGCTACCATCTATTGGAATAACAAAAATATCGACAACACACTACCTTGCATAATGACAAGGCTTCCATCCATTGGAGTAACAAAAATCTCTACAACAGACTACCTTCCATAATGACAAGGCTACCATCCATTGGAGTAACAAAGATATCGACAACATACTACCTTCCATAATCACAAGGATACCATCCATTGGAATAACAAAAATATCGAAAATAGACTACCTTATATAATGACTAGGCTACCATCCTTTGGAGTAACAAAGTTATCAATAGCAGACTACCTGCCACAACAACAAGGCTACAATCCATTGTAGTAACAAAAATCTCGACATTAGACTACCTTCAATAATGACAAGGCTACCATCCCTTAGAGTAACAAAAATCTCGACAACAGACTACCTTCCATAATGACTAGGCTACCATCCATTGGAGTAACAAAGATATCGACAACAGACTACCTTCCACAAAGACAAGGCTACAATCCATTATAGTAACTAAAATCACGACAACAAACTACCTTCCATAATTACAAGGCTACCATCCAATGTAGTAACAAAAATCTCGACAACAGACTACCTTCCATAGTGACAAGGCTACATCCATTAGAGTAACAAAAATCTCGACAACAGACTACCTTCCATAATGACAAGGCTACCATCTATTGGAATAACAAAAATATCGACAACACACTACCTTGCATAATAACAAGGATACCATCCATTGGAGTAAAAAAAATCTCTACAATAGACTACCTTCCATAATGACAAGGCTACCATCCATTGGAGTAACAAAGATATCGACAACATACTACCTTCCATAATCACAAGGATACCATCCATTGGAGTAACAAAAATCTGGAAAATGGACTACCTTCTATAATGACTAGGCTACCATCCTTTGGATTAACAAAGATATCGATAGCAGACTACCTGCCATAATGACAAGGCTACAATCCATTGTAGTAACAAAAATCTCGACAATAGACTACCTTCCATAATGACAAGGCTACCATCCATTGTAGTGACAAAAATCTCGACAATAGACTACCTTCCATAATGACAAGGCTACCATCCATTGTAGTAACAAGAATCTCAACAACATACTACCTTCGATAATGACAAGGCTACAATCCATTATAGTATCAAAAATCTCGACAACAGACTATCTTCCATAAAGAAAAGGCTACAATCTATTGTAGTAACAAAAATTTCGACAACAGACTACCTTCCATAATGACATGGCTACCATCCATTGTAGTAACAAAAATCTCGACAAAATACTACCTTCTATAATGACAAGGCTACCATCCATTGGAGTAACAAAAATATAGACAATAGACTACCTTCCATAATGACAAGGCTACAATCTATTATAGTAACAAAAATCTCGACAATAGACTACCTTTCATAATGACAAGGCTACCATCCCTTAGAGTAACAAAAATATCTACAACAGACTACCTTCCATAATGACTAGGCTACCATCCATTGGAGTAAAAAAGATATCGACAACAGATTACCTTCCATAAAGACAAGGCGATAATCCATTGTAGTAACAAAAGTCACGACAACTGACTTCCTTCCATAATGACAAGGCTACCATCCAATGTAGTAACAAAAATCTCGACAACAGACTACCTTCCATAGTGACAAGGCTACCATCCATTGGAGTAACAAAAATCTCGACAACAGACTACCTTCCATAATGACAAGGCTACCATCTATTGGAATAACAAAAATATTGATAACACACTACCTTGCATAATGACAAGGCTACCATCCATTGGAGTAACAAAAATCTAGAAAACAGACTACCTATATAATGACTAGGCTACCATCCTTTGGAGTAACAAAGATATCGATAGTAGACTACCTGCCATAACGACAAAGATACAATCCATTGTAGTAAAAAAAATCTCGACAATAGACTACCTTCCATAATGAAAAGGCTATCATCCCTTAGAGTAACAAAAATCTCGACAACAGACTACCTTCCATAATGACTAGGCTACCATCCATTGGAGTAACAAAGATATCGACAACAAATTACCTTCCATAAAGACAAGGCTACAATCCATTGTAGTAACAAAAATCACGACAACAAACTACCTTCCATAATGACAAGGCTACCATCCAATGTAGTAACAAAAATCTCGACAACAGACTACCTTCCATAGTGACAAGGCTACCATCCATTGGAGTAACAAAAATCTCGACAATAGACTACCTTCCATAATGACAAGGCTACCATCTATTGGAATAACAAAAATATCGACAACACACTACCTTGCATAATGACAAGGCTTCCATCCATTGGAGTAACAAAAATCTCTACAATAGACTACCTTCCATAATGACAAGGCTACCATCCATTGGAGTAACAAAGATATCGACAACATACTACCTTCCATAATCACAAGGATACCATCCATTGGAATAACAAAAATCTCGAAAATAGACTACCTTATATAATGACTAGGCTACCATCCTTTGGAGTAACAAAGTTATCAATAGCAGACTACCTGCCATAACAACAAGGCTACAATCCATTGTAGTAACAAAAATCTCGACATTAGACTACCTTCAATAATGACAAGGCTACCATCCCTTAGAGTAACAAAAATCTCGACAACAGACTACCTTCCATAATGACTAGGCTACCATCCATTGGAGTAACAAAGATATCGACAACAGACTACCTTCCACAAAGACAAGGCTACAATCCATTATAGTAACAAAAATCACGACAACAAACTACCTTCCATAATTACAAGGCTACCATCCAATGTAGTAACAAAAATCTCGACAACAGACTACCTTCCATAGTGACAAGGCTACATCCATTAGAGTAACAAAAATCTCGACAACAGACTACCTTCCATAATGACAAGGCTACCATCTATTGGAATAACAAAAATATCGACAACACACTACCTTGCATAATAACAAGGATACCATCCATTGGAGTAAAAAAAATCTCTACAATAGACTACCTTCCATAATGACAAGGCTACCATCCATTGGAGTAACAAAGATATCGACAACATACTACCTTCCATAATCACAAGGATACCATCCATTGGAGTAACAAAAATCTCGAAAATAGACTACCTTCTATAATGACTAGGCTACCATCCTTTGGATTAACAAAGATATCGATAGCAGACTACCTGCCATAATGACAAGGCTACAATCCATTGTAGTAACAAAAATCTCGACAATAGACTACCTTCCATAATGACAAGGCTACCATCCATTGTAGTGACAAAAATCTCGACAATAGACTACCTTTCATAATGACAAGGCTACCATCTATTGGAATAACAAAAATATCGACAACACACTACCTTGCATAATAACAAGGATACCATCCATTGGAGTAAAAAAAATCTCTACAATAGACTACCTTCCATAATGACAAGGCTACCATCCATTGGAGTAACAAAGATATCGACAACATACTACCTTCCATAATCACAAGGATACCATCCATTGGAGTAACAAAAATCTCGAAAATAGACTACCTTCTATAATGACTAGGCTACCATCCTTTGGATTAACAAAGATATCGATAGCAGACTACCTGCCATAATGACAAGGCTACAATCCATTGTAGTAACAAAAATCTCGACAATAGACTACCTTCCATAATGACAAGGCTACCATCCATTGTAGTGACAAAAATCTCGACAATAGACTACCTTCCATAATGACAAGGCTACCATCTATTGGAATAACAAAAATATCGACAACACACTACCTTGCATAATAACAAGGATACCATCCATTGGAGTAAAAAAAATCTCTACAATAGACTACCTTCCATAATGACAAGGCTACCATCCATTGGAGTAACAAAGATATCGACAACATACTAACTTCCATAATCACAAGGATACCATCCAATGGAGTAACAAAAATCTCGAAAATAGACTACCTTCTATAATGACTAGGCTACCATCCTTTGGATTAACAAAGATATCGATAGCAGACTACCTGCCATAATGACAAGGCTACAATCCATTGTAGTAACAAAAATCTCGACAATAGACTACCTTCCATAATGACAAGGCTACCATCCATTGTAGTGACAAAAATCTCGACAATAGACTACCTTCCATAATGACAAGGCTACCATCCATTGTAGTAACAAGAATCTCAACAACATACTACCTTCGATAATGACAAGGCTACAATCCATTATAGTATCAAAAATCTCGACAACAGACTATCTTCCATAAAGAAAAGGCTACAATCTATTGTAGTAACAAAAATTTCGACAACAGACTACCTTCCATAATGACATGGCTACCATCCATTGTAGTAACAAAAATCTCGACAAAATACTACCTTCTATAATGACAAGGCTACCATCCATTGGAGTAACAAAAATATAGACAATAGACTACCTTCCATAATGACAAGGCTACAATCTATTATAGTAACAAAAATCTCGACAATAGACTACCTTTCATAATGACAAGGCTACCATCCATTAGAGTAACAAAAATCTCTACAACAGACTACCTTCCATAATGACTAGGCTACCATCCATTGGAGTAAAAAAGATATCGACAACAGATTACCTTCCATAAAGACAAGGCGACAATCCATTGTAGTAACAAAAGTCACGACAACTGACTTCCTTCCATAATGACAAGGCTACCATCCAATGTAGTAACAAAAATCTCGACAACAGACTACCTTCCATAGTGACAAGGCTACCATCCATTGGAGTAACAAAAATCTCGACAACAGACTACCTTCCATAATGACAAGGCTACCATCTATTGGAATAACAAAAATATTGATAACACACTACCTTGCATAATGACAAGGCGACCATCCATTGGAGTAACAAAAATCTAGAAAACAGACTACCTTCTATAATGACTAGGCTACCATCCTTTGGAGTAACAAAGATATGGATAGTAGACTACCTGCCATAACGACAAAGCTACAATCCATTGTAGTAAAAAAAATCTCGACAATAGACTACCTTCCATAATGAAAAGGCTATCATCCCTTAGAGTAACAAAAATCTCGACAACAGACTACCTTCCATAATGACTAGGCTACCATCCATTGGAGTAACAAAGATATCGACAACAAATTACCTTCCATAAAGACAAGGCTACAATCCATTGTAGTAACAAAAATCACGACAACAAACTACCTTCCATAATGACAAGGCTACCATCCAATGTAGTAACAAAAATCTCGACAACAGACTACCTTCCATAGTGACAAGGCTACCATCTATTGGAATAACAAAAATATCGACAACACACTACCTTGCATAATGACAAGGCTTCCATCCATTGGAGTAACAAAAATCTCTACAACAAACTACCTTCCATAATGACAAGGCTACCATCCATTGGAGTAACAAAGATATCGACAACATACTACCTTCCATAATCACAAGGATACCATCCATTGGAATAACAAAAATCTCGAAAATAGACTACCTTATATAATGACTAGGCTACCATCCTTTGGAGTAACAAAGTTATCAATAGCAGACTACCTGCCATAACAACAAGGCTACAATCCATTGTAGTAACAAAAATCTCGACATTAGACTACCTTCAATAATGACAAGGCTACCATCCCTTAGAGTAACAAAAATCTCGACAACAGACTACCTTCCATAATGACTAGGCTACCATCCATTAGAGTAACAAAGATATCGACAACAGACTACCTTCCACAAAGACAAGGCTACAATCCATTATAGTAACAAAAATCACGACAACAAACTACCTTCCATAATTACAAGGCTACCATCCAATGTAGTAACAAAAATCTCGACAACAGACTACCTTCCTTAGTGACAAGGCTACATCCATTAGAGTAACAAAAATCTCGACAACAGACTACCTTCCATAATGACAAGGCTACCATCTATTGGAATAACAAAAATATCGACAACACACTACCTTGCATAATAACAAGGATACCATCCATTGGAGTAAAAAAAATCTCTACAATAGACTACCTTCCATAATGACAAGGCTACCATCCATTGGAGTAACAAAGATATCGACAACATACTACCTTCCATAATCACAAGGATACCATCCATTGGAGTAACAAAAATCTCGAAAATAGACTACCTTCTATAATGACTAGGCTACCATCCTTTGGATTAACAAAGATATCGATAGCAGACTACTTGCCATAATGACAAGGCTACAATCCATTGTAGTAACAAAAATCTCGACAATAGACTACCTTCCATAATGACAAGGCTACCATCCATTGTAGTGACAAAAATCTCGACAATAGACTACCTTCCATAATGACAAGGCTACCATCCATTGTAGTAACAAGAATCTCAACAACATACTACCTTCGATAATGACCAGGCTACAATCTATTATAGTAAGAAAAATCTCGACAACAGACTATCTTCCTTAACGAAAAGGCTACAATCTATTGTAGTAACAAAAATCTCGACAACAGACTACCTTCCATAATGACATGGCTACCATCCATTGTAGTGACAAAAATCTCGACAAAATACTACCTTTTATAATGACAAGGCTACCATCCATTGGAGTAACAAAAATATCGACAAAAGACTACCTTTCATAATGACAAGGCTACCATCCATTGGAATAACAAAAATCTCGACAACAAACTACTTTCCATAATGACAAGGCCACCATCTCTTATAGTAACAAAAATCTAGAAAACAGACTACCTTCCATAATGACAAGGCTACCATCCATTGGAGTAACAAAGATATCGACAACATACTACCTTCCATAATGACAAGGATACCATCCATTGGAGTAAAAATATCACGACAATAGACTACCTTCCATAATGACAAGTCTACCATCCATTGGAATAACAAAAATATCGATAACACACTACCTTCCATAATGACAAGGCTACCATCCAATGGAGAAACAAAAATCTCGACAACAGACTACCTTCCATAATGACTAGGCTACCATCCATTAGAGTAAGAAAGATATCGACAACATACTACCTTCCATAATGACAAGGATACAATCCATTGTAGTAACAAAAATCACGACAACAGACTACCTTCCATAATGACAAGGCTTCAATCCATTGGAGTAACAAAAATCTCGACAATAGACTACCTTCCATAATGACAAGGCTTCCATCCATTGGAATAAGAAAAATATCGACAACACACTACCTTCCATAATGACAAGGCTACCATCCAATGTAGTAACAAAAATCTCGACAACAGACTAACTTCCATAGTGACAAGGCTACCATCCATTGGTGTAACAAAAATCTCTACAACAAACTACCTTCCATAATGACAAGGCTACCATCAATTGGAGTAACAAAGATATAGACAACATACTACCTTCCATAATCACAAGGATACCATACATTGGAGTAACAAAAATCTCGAAAACAGACTACCTTCTATAATGACTAGGCTACCATCCTTTGGAGTAACAAAGATATCGTAGCAGACTACCTGCCATAACGACAAGGCTACAATCCATTGTAGTAACAAAAATCTCGACAATAGACTACCTTCCATAATGACAAGGCTACCATCCCTTAGAGTAACAAAAATCTTGACAACAGACTACCTTCCATAATGACTAGGCTACCATCCATTGGAGTAACAAACATATCCACAACAGACTACCTTCCATAAAGACAAGGCTACAATCCATTGTAGTAACAAAAATCAAGACAACAAACTACCTTCCTTAATGACAAGGCTACCATCCAATGTAGTAATAAAAATCTCGACAACAGACTACCTTCCATAGTGACAAGGCTACCATCCATTGGAATAAGAAAAATATCGATAACACACTACCTTCCATAATGACAAGGCTACCATCCAATGTAGTAACAAAAATCTCGACAATAGACTACCTTCCATAGTGACAAGTCTACCATCCATTGGAGTAACAAAAATCTCGACAACAGACTACCTTCCATAATGACTAGGCTACCATATATTGGAATAAAAATATATCGACAACACACTACCTTGAATAATGACAAGGCTACCATCCATTGGAGTAACAAAAATCTCTACAACAGACTACCTTCCATAATGACAAGGCTTCCATCCATTGGAATAAGAAAAATATCGACAACACACTACCTTCCATAATGACAAGGCTACCATCCAATTTAGTAACAAAAATCTCGACAACAGACTACCTTTTATAATGACAAGGCTACCATCCATTGGAGTAACAAAAATATCGACAAAAGACTACCTTTCATAATGACAAGGCTACCATCCATTGGAATAACAAAAATCTCGACAACAAACTACTTTCCATAATGACAAGGCCACCATCTCTTATAGTAACAAAAATCTAGAAAACAGACTACCTTCCATAATGACAAGGCTACCATCCATTGGAGTAACAAAGATATCGACAACATACTACCTTCCATAATGACAAGGATACCATCCATTGGAGTAAAAATATCACGACAATAGACTACCTTCCATAATGACAAGTCTACCATCCATTGGAATAACAAAAATATCGATAACACACTACCTTCCATAATGACAAGGCTACCATCCAATGGAGAAACAAAAATCTCGACAACAGACTACCTTCCATAATGACTAGGCTACCATCCATTAGAGTAAGAAAGATATCGACAACATACTACCTTCCATAACGACAAGGATACAATCCATTGTAGTAACAAAAATCACGACAACAGACTACCTTCCATAATGACAAGGCTTCAATCCATTGGAGTAACAAAAATCTCGACAATAGACTACCTTCCATAATGACAAGGCTTCCATCCATTGGAATAAGAAAAATATCGACAACACACTACCTTCCATAATGACAAGGCTACCATCCAATGTAGTAACAAAAATCTCGACAACAGACTAACTTCCATAGTGACAAGGCTACCATCCATTGGTGTAACAAAAATCTCTACAACAAACTACCTTCCATAATGACAAGGCTACCATCAATTGGAGTAACAAAGATATAGACAACATACTACCTTCCATAATCACAAGGATACCATACATTGGAGTAACAAAAATCTCGAAAACAGACTACCTTCTATAATGACTAGGCTACCATCCTTTGGAGTAACAAAGATATCGTAGCAGACTACCTGCCATAACGACAAGGCTACAATCCATTGTAGTAACAAAAATCTCGACAATAGACTACCTTCCATAATGACAAGGCTTCCATCAATTGGAATAAGAAAAATATCGACAACACACTACCTTCCATAATGACAAGGCTACCATCCAATGTAGTAACAAAAATCTCGACAACAGACTAACTTCCATAGTGACAAGGCTACCATCCATTGGTGTAACAAAAATCTCTACAACAAACTACCTTCCATAATGACAAGGCTACCATCAATTGGAGTAACAAAGATATAGACAACATACTACCTTCCATAATCACAGGGATACCATACATTGGAGTAACAAAAATCTCGAAAACAGACTACCTTCTATAATGACTAGGCTACCATCCTTTGGAGTAACAAAGATATCGTAGCAGACTACCTGCCATAACGACAAGGCTACAATCCATTGTAGTAACAAAAATCTCGACAATAGACTACCTTCCATAATGACAAGGCTACCATCCCTTAGAGTAACAAAAATCTTGACAACAGACTACCTTCCATAATGACTAGGCTACCATCCATTGGAGTAACAAACATATCCACAACAGACTACCTTCCATAAAGACAAGGCTACAATCCATTGTAGTAACAAAAATCAAGACAACAAACTACCTTCCTTAATGACAAGGCTACCATCCAATGTAGTAATAAAAATCTCGACAACAGACTACCTTCCATAGTGACAAGGCTACCATCCATTGGAATAAGAAAAATATCGATAACACACTACCTTCCATAATGACAAGGCTACCATCCAATGTAGTAACAAAAATCTCGACAATAGACTACCTTCCATAGTGACAAGTCTACCATCCATTGGAGTAACAAAAATCTCGACAACAGACTACCTTCCATAATGACTAGGCTACCATATATTGGAATAAAAATATATCGACAACACACTACCTTGAATAATGACAAGGCTACCATCCATTGGAGTAACAAAAATCTCTACAACAGACTACCTTCCATAATGACAAGGCTTCCATCCATTGGAATAAGAAAAATATCGACAACACACTACCTTCCATAATGACAAGGCTACCATCCAATTTAGTAACAAAAATCTCGACAACAGACTACCTTCCATAATGACAAGGCTTCCATCCATTGGAATAAGAAAAATATCGACAACACACTACCTTCCATAGTGACAAGGCTACCATCCATTGGAGTAACAAAAATCTCGACAACAGACTACCTTCCATAATGACAAGGCTACCATCTATTGGAATAAAAAAATATCGAAAACACACTACCTTGCATAATGACAAGGCTACCATCCATTGGAGTAACCAAAATCTCTACAACAGACTACCTTCCATAATGACAAGGCTACCATCCATTGGAGTAATAAAGATATCGACAACATACTACCTTCCATAATCACAAGGATACCATCCATTGGAGTAACAAAAATCTCGAAAACAAACTACCTTCTATAATGACTAGGCTACCATCCTTTGGAGTAACAAAGATATCGTAGCAGACTACCTGCCATAACGACAAGGATACAATCCATTGTAGTTACAAAAATCTCGACAATAGACTACCTTCCATAATGATAAGGCTACCATCCCTTAGAGTAACAAGAATCTCGACAACAGACTACCTTCCATAATGACTAGGCTACTATCCATTGGAGTAACAAACATATCCACAAGAGACTACCTTCCATAAAGACAAGGCTAGAATCCATTGTAGTAACAAAAATAAAGACAACAAACTTCCTTCCATAATGACAAGGCTACCATCCAATGTAGTAACAAAAATTTCGACAACAGACTACCTTCCATAGTGACAAGGCTACCATCCATTGGAGTAACAAAAATATCGACAATAGACTACCTTCAATAATGACAAGGCTACCATCTATTGGAATAACAAAAATATCGACAACACACTACCTTGCATAATGACAAGGCTACCATCCATTGGAGTAACAAAAATCTCTACAACAGACTACCTTCCATAATGACAAGGATACCATCCATTGGAGTAACAAAAATCTTGAAAACAGACTACCTTCTATAATGACTAGGCTACAGTCCTTTGGAGTAACAAAGATATCGATAGCAGAGTACCTGCCATAACGACAAGGCTACAATCCATTGTAGTAACAAAAATCTCGACAATAGACTACCTTCTATAATGAAAAGGCTACCATCCCTTAGAGTAACAAAAATCTCGAAAACAGACTACCTTCCAGAATAACAAGGCTACCATCTATTGGAATAACAAAAATATCGACAACACACTACCTTGCATAATGACAAGGCTACCATCCATTGGAGTAACAAAAATCTCTACAACAGACTACCTTCCATTATGACAAGGCTATCATCCATTGGAGTAACAAAGATATCGACAACATACTACCTTCCATAACGACAAGGATACAATCCATTATAGTAACAAAAATCTCGACAACAGACTACCTTCTATAATGACAAGGCTACCATCCAATGGAATAAAAAAAATCTCGACAGCATACTACCTTCCATAAAGACAAGGCTACAATCCATTGTAGTAACAAAAATCACGACAACAGACTACCTTCCATAATGGCAAGGCTTCCATCCATTGGAGTAACAAAAATCTCGACAACAGACTACCTTCCATAATGACAAGGCTTCCATCCATTGGAATAAGAAAAATATCGACAACACACTACCTTCCATAATGACAAGGCTACCATCCAATGTAGTAACAAAAATCTCGACAACAGACTACCTTCCATAGTGACAAGGCTACCATCCATTGGAGTAACAAAAATCTCGACAACAGACTACCTTCCATAATGACAAGGCTACCATCTATTGGAATAAAAAAATATCGACAACACATTACCTTGTATAATGACAAGGCTACCATCCATTGGAGTAACAAAAATCTCTACAACAAACTACCTTCCATAATGACAAGGCTACCATCCATTGGAGTAACAAAGATATCGACTACATACTACCTTCCATAATCACAAGGATACCATCGATTGGAGTAACAAAAATCTCGACAATAGACTACCTTCAATAATGACAAGGCTACCATCTATTGGAATAACCAAAATATCGACAACACGCTACCTTGCATAATGACAAGGCTACCATCCATTGGAGTAACAAAAATCTCTGCAATAGACTACCTTCCATAATGACAAGGATACCATCCATTGGAGTAACAAAGATATCGACAACATACTACCTTCCATAATCACAAGGATACCATCCATTGGAGTAACAAAAATCTTGAAAACAGACTACCTTCTATAATGACAAGGCTACCATCCAATGGAATAAAAAAAATCTCGACAACAGACTACCTTCCATAAAGACAAGGCTACAATCCATTGTAGTAACAAAAATCACGACAACATACTACCTTCCATAATGACAAGGCTTCCATCCATTGGAGTAAAAAAAATCTCGACAATAGACTACCTTCCATAATGACAAGGCTTCCATCCTTTGGAGTAACAAAGATATCGATAGCAGACTACCTGCCATAACGACAAGGGTACCATCCAATGTAGTAACAAAAATCTCGACAATAGACTACCTTCCATAGTGACAAGGCTACCATCCATTGGAGTAACAAAAATCTCGACAACAGACTACCTTCCATAATGACAAGGCTACCATCTATTGGAATAATAAAATATCGACAACACACTACCTTGCATAATGACAAGGCTACCATCCATTGGAGTAACAAAAATCTCTACAACAGACTACCTTCCATAATGACAAGGCTACCATCCATTGGAGTAACAAAGATATCGACAACATACTACCTTCCATAATCACAAGGATACCATCCATTGGAGTAACAAAAATCTCGAAAACAGACTACCTTCTATAATGACTAGGCTACCATCCTTCGGAGTAACAAGGATATCGATAGCAGACTACCTGCCATAACGACAAGGCTACAATCCATTGTAGTAACAAAAATCTCGACATTAGACCACCTTCCATAATGACAAGGCTACCATCCATTGTAGTGACAAAAATCTCGACAATAGACTACCTTTCATAATGACAAGGCTACCATCCACTGTAGTAACAAGAATCTCGACGACATACTACCTTCCATAATGACAAGGCTACAATCTATTATAGTAACAAAAATCTCGACAACAGACTATCTTCCATAACGAAATGGCTACAATCTATTGTAGTAACAAAAATCTCGACAACAAACTACCTTCAATAATGAGATGGCTACCATCCATTGTAGTGAAAAAAATCTCGACAAAATACTACCTTCTATAAGACAAGGATACTATCCATTGGAGTAACAAAAATATCGACAACAGACTACCTTCCATAATGACAAGGCTACAATCTATTATAGTAACAAAAATATGGACAATAGACTACCTTTCATAATGACAAGGCTACCATCCATTGGAATAACAAAAATCTCGACAACAAACTACTTTCCATAATGACAAGGCCACCATCCCTTATAGTAACAAAAATCTAGACAATAGACTACCTTCCATAATGACAAGGCTACCATCCATTGGAGTAACAAAGATATCGACAACATACTACCTTCCTTAATGACAAGGATACCATCCATTGGAGTAAAAAAATCACGACAACAGACAACCTTCCATAATGACAAGGCTACCATCCAACGGAGAAACAAAAATCTCGACAACAGACTATATTCCATAATGACTAGGCTACCATCCATTGGAGTAAGAAAGCTATCAACAACATACTACCTTCCATAACGACAAGGATTCAATCCATTGTAGTCACAAAAATCTCGACAACAGACTACCTTCTATAATGACAAGGCTACCATTCAATGGAATAACAAAAATCTCGACAATAAACTAAGTTCCATAATGACAAGGCTACCATCCCTTAGATTAAAAAAAATCTCGACAACAGACTACCTTCTATAATGACTAGGCTACAATCCATTGGATTAACAAAGATATCAACAACAGACTACCTTCCATAACGACAAGGCTACAATCCATTGTAGTAACATAAATCTCGACAACAGACTACCTTCCATAATGACAAGGCTACCATCCAATGTAGTAACAAAAATCTCGACAACAGACTACCTTCCATAACGACAAGCCTACCATCAATTGGAGTAACAAAAATCTCGACAACAGACTACCTTCCATAATGACAAGACTACCATCCATTGGAGTAACAAAGATATCGACAACATACAACCTTCCATAATGACAAGGATACCATACATTGGAGTAACAAAAATCACGACAATAGACTACCTTCCATAAGGACAAGGCTTCCATCCATTGGAATAAGAAAAAAATCGATAACACACTACCTTCCATAATGACAAGGCTTCCATCCATTGGAATAAGAAAAATATCAACAACACACTACCTTCCATAATGACAAGACTACCATCCAATGTAGTAACAAAAATCTCGACAACAAACTACCTTCCATAGTGACAAGGCTACCATCCATTGGAGTAACAAAAATCTCGACAACAGACTACCTTCCATAATGACAAGGCTACCATCTATTGGAATTAAAAAAATATCGACAACACACTACCTTGCATAATGACAACGCTACCATCCATTGGAGTAACAAAAATCTCTACAACAGACTACCTTACATAATGACAAGGCTACCATCCATTGGAGTAACAAAGATATCGACAACATAATACCTTCCATAATCACAAGGATACCATCCATTGGAGTAACAAAAATCTCGATAACAGACTACCTTCTATAATGACTAGGCTACCATCCTTTGGAGTAACAAAGATATCGATAGCAGACTACCTGCCATAACGACAAGGCTACAATCCATTGTAGTTATAAAAATCTCGACAATAGACTACCTTCCATAATGACAAGGCTATCATCCGTTAGAATAACAAAAAACCCGACAACATACTACCTTCCATAATGACTATGCTACCATCCATTGGAGTAACAAAGATATCGACAACAGACTACCTTCCATAAAGACAAGGCTATAATCCATTGTATTAACAAAAATCATGACAACAAACTACCTTCCATAATGACAAGGCTACCATCCAATGTAGTAACAAAAATTTCGACAACAAACTACCTTACATAATGACAAGGCTACCATCCATTGGAGTAACAAAGATATCGACAACATACTACCTTCCATAATCACAAGGATACCATCCATTGGAGTAACAAAAATCTCGAAAATAGACTACCTTCAATAATGACTAGGCTACCATCCTTTGGAGTAACAACGATATCGATAGCAGACTACCTGCCATAACGACAAGGCTACAATCCATTGTAGTAATAAAAATCTCGACAATAGACTACCTTCCATAATGACAAGGCTACCATCCATTGGAGTAACAAAGATATCGACTACATACTACCTTTCATAATCACAAGGATACCATCCATTGGAGTAACAAAAATCTCGACAATAGACTACATTCAATAATGACAAGGCTACCATCTATTGGAATAACCAAAATATCGACAACACGCTACCTTGCATAATGACAAGGCTACCATCCATTGGAGTAACAAAAATCTCTGCAACAGACTACCTTCCATAATGACAAGGATACCATCCATTGGAGTAACAAAGATATCGACAACATACTACCTTCCATAATCACAAGGATACCATCCATTGGAGTAACAAAAATCTTGAAAACAGACTACCTTCTATAATGACAAGGCTACCATCCAATGGAATAAAAAAAATCTCGACAACAGACTACCTTCCATAAAGACAAGGCTACAATCCATTGTAGTAACAAAAATCACGACAACAGACTACCTTCCATAATGATAAGGCTTCCATCCATTGGAGTAAAAAAAATCTCGACAATAGACTACCTTCCATAATGACAAGGCTTCCATCCTTTGGAGTAACAAAGATATCGATAGCAGACTACCTGCCATAACGACAAGGCTACCATCCAATGTAGTAACAAAAATCTCGACAACAGACTACCTTCCATAGTGACAAGGCTACAATCCATTGGAGTAACAAAAATCTCGACAACAGACTACCTTCCATAATGACAAGGCTACCATCTATTGGAATAATAAAATATCGACAACACACTACCTTGCATAATGACAAGGCTACCATCCATTGGAGTAACAAAAATCTCTACAACAGACTACCTTCCATAATGACAAGGCTAACATCCATTGGAGTAACAAAGATATCGACAACATACTACCTTCCATAATCACAAGGATACCATCCATTGGAGTAACAAAAATCTCGAAAACAGACTACCTTCTATAATGACTAGGCTACCATCCTTCGGAGTAACAAGGATATCGATAGCAGACTACCTGCCATAACAACAAGGCTACAATCCATTGTAGTAACAAAAATCTCGACATTAGACCACCTTCCATAATGACAAGGCTACCATCCATTGTAGTGACAAAAATCTCGACAATAGACTACCTTTCATAATGACAAGGCTACCATCCACTGTAGTAACAAGAATCTCGACGACATACTACCTTCCATAATGACAAGGCTACAATCTATTATAGTAACAAAAATCTCGACAACAGACTATCTTCCATAACGAAATGGCTACAATCTATTGTAGTAACAAAAATCTCGACAACAAACTACCTTCAAAAATGAGATGGCTACCATCCATTGTAGTGAAAAAAATATCGACAAAATACTACCTTCTATAATGACAAGGATACTATCCATTGGAGTAACAAAAATATCGACAACAGACTACCTTCCATGATGACAAGGCTATAATCTATTATAGTAACAAAAATATTGACAATAGACTACCTTTCATAATGACAAGGCTACCATCCATTGGAATAACAAAAATCTCGACAACAAACTACTTTCCATAATGACAAGGCCACCATCCCTTATAGTAACAAAAATCTAGACAATAGACTACCTTCCATAATGACAAGGCTACCATCCATTGGAGTAACAAAGATATCGACAACATACTACCTTCCTTAATTACAAGGATACCATCCATTGGAGTAAAAAAATCACGACAACAGACAACCTTCCATAATGACAAGGCTACCATCCAACGGAGAAACAAAAATCTCGACAACAGACTATATTCCATAATGACTAGGCTACCATCCATTGGAGTAAGAAAGCTATCGACAACATACTACCTTCCATAACGACAAGGATTCAATCCATTGTAGTCACAAAAATCTCGACAACAGACTACCTTCTATAATGACAAGGCTACCATTCAATGGAATAACAAAAATCTCGACAATAAACTAAGTTCCATAATGACAAGGCTACCATCCCTTAGATTAACAAAAATCTCGACAACATACTACCTTCTATAATGACTAGGCTACAATCCATTGGATTAACAAAGATATCAACAACAGACTACCTTCCATAACGACAAGGCTACAATCCATTGTAGTAACAAAAATCTCGACAACAGACTACCTTCCATAATGACAAGGCTACCATCCAATGTAGTAACAAAAATCTCGACAACAGACTACCTTCCATAACGACAAGCCTACCATCAATTGGAGTAACAAAAATCTCGACAACAGACTACCTTCCATAATGACAAGACTACCATCCATTGGAGTAACAAAGATATCGACAACATACCACCTTCTATAATGACAAGGATACCATACATTGGAGTACCAAAAATCACGACAATAGACTACCTTCCATAAGGACAAGGCTTCCATCCATTGGAATAAGAAAAAAATCGATAACACACTACCTTCCATAATGACAAGGCTTCCATCCATTGGAATAAGAAAAATATCAACAACACACTACCTTCCATAATGACAAGACTACCATCCAATGTAGTAACAAAAATCTCGACAACAAACTACCTTCCATAGTGACAAGGCTACCATCCATTGGAGTAACAAAAATCTCGACAACAGACTACCTTCCATAATGACAAGGCTACCATCTATTGGAATAAAAAAAATATCGACAACACACTACCTTGCATAATGACAACGCTACCATCCATTGGATTAACAAAAATCTCTATAACAGACTACCTTACATAATGACAAGGCCACCATCCATTGGAGTAACAAAGATATCGACAACATAATACCTTCCATAATCACAAGGATACCATCCATTGGAGTAACAAAAATCTCGATAACAGACTACCTTCTATAATGACTAGGCTACCATCCTTTGGAGTAACAAAGATATCGA
This sequence comes from Vicia faba, assembly GCA_948472305.1. Lineage (NCBI taxonomy): Eukaryota > Viridiplantae > Streptophyta > Magnoliopsida > Fabales > Fabaceae > Vicia > Vicia faba. Next base: position 511,431,221 of record OX451741.1, on the reverse strand, counting down.
TAGCAGACTACCTGCCATAACGACAAGGCTACAATCCATTGTAGTTATAAAAATCTCGACAATAGACTACCTTCCATAATGACAAGGCTATCATCCGTTAGAATAACAAAAAACCCGACAACATACTACCTTCCATAATGACTATGCTACCATCCATTAGAGTAACAAAGATATCGACAACAGACTACCTTCCATAAAGACAAGGCTATAATCCATTGTATTAACAAAAATCATGACAACAAACTACCTTCCATAATGACAAGGCTACCATCCAATGTAGTAACAAAAATTTCGACAACAAACTACCTTACATAATGACAAGGCTACCATCCATTGGAGTAACAAAGATATCGACAACATACTACCTTCCATAATCACAAGGATACCATCCATTGGAGTAACAAAAATCTCGAAAATAGACTACCTTCAATAATGACTAGGCTACCATCCTTTGGAGTAACAACGATATCGATAGCAGACTACCTGCCATAACGACAAGGCTACAATCCATTGTAGTCATAAAAATCTCGACAATAGACTACCTTCCATAATGACAAGGCTACCATCCCTTATAGTAGCAAAAATCTCGACAACAGACTACCTTCCATAATGACTAGGCTACCATCCATTGGAGTAACAAAGATATCAATAACAGACTACCTTCCCTAAAGACAAGGCTATAATCCATTGTATTAACAAAAATCACGACAACAGACTACCTTCCATAATGACAAGGCTACAATCCAATGTAGTAATAAAAATCTCGACAACATACTACCTTCCATAGTGACTAGGCTACCATCCATTGGAGTAACAAAGATATCGAAAACAGACTACCTTCCATAAAGAGAAGGCTATAAGCCATTGTATTAACAAAAATCACGACAACAGACTACCTTCCATAATGACAAGGCTACCATCCAATGTAGTAACAAAAATCTCAACAACAGACTAACTTACATAATGACAAGGCTACCATCCATTGGATTAACAAAGATATCGACAACATACTACCTTCCATAATCACAAGGATACCATCCATTGGAGTAACAAAAATCTCGAAAACAGACTACCTTCTATAATGACTAAGCTACCATCCTTTGGAGTAACAAAGATATCGATAGTAGACTACCTGCCATAACGACAAGGCTACAATCCATTGTAGTAATAAAAATCTCGACAATAGACTACCTTCCATAATGACAAGGCTACCATCCCTTATAGTAACAAAAATCTCGACAACAGACTACCTTCCATAATGACTAGGCTACCATCCATTGGAGTAACAAAGATATCAATAACAGACTACCTTCCATAAAGACAAGGCTATAATCCATTGTATTAACAAAAATCAAGACAACAAACTACCTTCCATAATGACAAGGCTACAATCCAATGTAGTAACAAAAATCTCGACAACAGACTACTTTCCATAGTGACTAGGCTACCATCCATTGGAGTAACAAAGATATCGACAACAGAATACCTTCTATAAAAAGAAGGCTATAAGCCATTGTATTAACAAAAATCACGACAATAGACTACCTTCCATAATGACAAGGCTACCATCCAATGTAGTAACAAAAATCTCGACAACAGACTACCTTACATAATGACAAGGCTACCATCCATTGGAGTAACAAAGATATCAACAACATACTACCTTCCATAATCTCAAGGATACCATCCATTGGAGTAACAAAAATCTTGAAAATAGACTACCTTCTATAATGACTAGGCTACCATCCTTTGGAGTAACAAACATATCGTAGCATACTACCTGCCATAACAACAAGGCTACAATCCATTGTAGTAACAAAAATCTCGACAATAGACTACCTTCCATAATTAAAAGGCTACCATCCCTTAGAGTAACAAAAATCTCGATAACAGATTACCTTCCATAATGACTAGGCTACCATCCATTGGAGTAACAAAGATATCCACAACAGACTACCTTCCATAAAGACAAGGCTACAATCCATTGTAGTAACAAATATCAAGACAACAGACTACCTTCCATAATGACAAGGCTACCATCCAATGTAGTAACAAAAATCTCGACAACAAACTACCTTACATAGTGACAAGGCTACCATCCATTGGAGTAACAAAAATCTCGACAATAGAATACCTTCCATAATGACAAGGCTACCATCCCTTAGAGTAATAAAAATCTCGACAACAGACTACCTTCCTTAATAACAAGGCTACCATCTATTGGAATAACAAAAATATCGACAACACACTACCTTGCATAATGACAAGGCTACCATCCGTTGGAGTAACAAAAATCTCTACAACAGACTACCTTCCATAATGACAAGGCTACAATCCATTGGAGTAACAAAGATATCGACAACATACTACCTTCCATAATCACAAGGATACCATCCATTGGAGTAACAAAAATCTCGAAAACAGACTACCTTCTATAATGACTAGGCTACCATCCTTCGGAGTAACAAAGATATCGATAGCAGACTACCTGCCATAACGACAAGGCTACAATCCATTGTAGTAACAAAAATCTCGACACTAGACCACCTTCCATAATGACAAGGCTACCATCCATTGTAGTGACAAAAATCTCGACAATAGACTACCTTCCATAATGACAAGGCTACTATCCATTGTAGTAACAAGAATCTCGACAACATATTACCTTCCATAATGACAAGGCTACAATCTATTATAGTAACAAAAATCTCGACAACAGACTATCTTCCATAACGAAAAGGCTACAATCTATTGTAGTAACAAAAATCTCGACAACAGACTACCTTCCATAATGACATGGCTACCATCCATTGTAGTGACAAAAATCTCGACAAAATACTACCTTCTATAATGACAAGGCTACCATCCATTGGAGTAACAAAAATATCGACAACAGACTACCTTCCATAATGACAAGGCTACAATCTATTATAGTAACAAAAATATTGACAATAGACTACCTTTCATAATGACTAGGCTACCATCCATTGGAATAACAAAAATCTCGACAACAAACTACTTTCCATAATGACAAGACCACCATCCCTTATAGTAACAAAAATCTAGACAATAGACTACCTTCCATAATTACAAGGCTACCAACCATTGGAGTAACAAAGATATCGACAACATACTACCTTCCCTAATGACAAGGATACCATCCATTGGAGTAAAAAAATCACGACAACAGACTACCTTCCATAATGACAAGGCTACCATCCATTGGAATAACAAAAATATCGATAACACACTACCTTCCATAATGACAAGGCTACCATCCAACGGAGAAACAAAAATCTCGACAACAGACTACATTCCATAATGACTAGGCTACCATCAATTGGAGTAAGAAAGATATCGAAAACATACTACCTTCCATAACGACAAGGATACAATCCATTGTAGTAACAAAAATCTCGACAACAAACTACCTTCTATAATGACAAGGCTACCATCCAATGGAATAACAAAAATATCGACAATAAACTAAATTCCATAATGACAAGGCTACCATCCCTTAGATTAACAAAAATCTCGACAATAGACTACCTTCCATAATGACTAGGCTACCATCCATTGGAGTAACAAAGATATCAACAACAGCCTACCTTCCATAACGACAAGGCTACAATCCATTGTAGTAACAAAAATCTCGACAACAGACTACCTTCCATAATGACAAGGCTACCATCCAATGTAGTAAAAAAATCTCGACAATAGACTACCTTCCATAATGACAAGCCTACCATCCATTGGAGTAACAAAGATATCGACAACATACTACCTTCCATAATCACAAGGATACCATCCATTGGAGTAACAAAAATCTCGAAAACAGACTACCTTCTATAATGACTAGGCTACCATCCTTCGGAGTAACAAAGATATCGATAGAAGACTACCTGCCATAACGACAAGGCTACAATCCATTGTAGTAACAAAAATCTCGACACTAGACCACCTTCCATAATGACAAGGCTACCATCCATTGTAGTGACAAAAATCTCGAAAATAGACTACCTTCCATAATGACAAGGCTACTATCCATTGTAGTAACAAGAATCTCGACAACATACTACCTTCCATAATGACAAGGCTACAATCTATTATAGTAACAAAAATCTTGACAACAGACTATCTTCCATAATGAAAAGGCTACAATCTATTGTAGTAACAAAAATCTCGACAACAGACTACCTTCCATAATGACATGGCTACCATCCATTGTAGTGACAAAAATCTCGACAAAATACTACCTTCTATAATGACAAGGCTACCATCCATTGGAGTAACAAAAATATCGACAACAGACTACCTTCCATAATGACAAGGCTACAATCTATTATAGTAACAAAAATATTGACAATAGACTACCTTTCATAATGACAAGGCTACCATCCATTGGAATAACAAAAATCTCGACAACAAACTACTTTCCATAATGACAAGGCCACCATCCCTTATAGTAACAAAAATCTAGACAATAGATTACCTTCCATAATTACAAGGCTACCATCCATTGGAGTAACAAAGATATCGACAACATACTACCTTCCCTAATGACAAGGATACCATCCATTGGAATAACAAAAATATCGATAACACACTACCTTCCATAATGACAAGGCTACCATCCAACGGAGAAACCAAAATCTCGACAACAGACTACATTCCATAATGACTAGGCTACCATCAATTGGAGTAAGAAAGATATCGACAACATACTACCTTCCATAACGACAAGGATACAATCCATTGTAGTAACAAAAATCTCGACAACAGACTACCTTCTATAATGACAAGGCTACCATCCAATGGAATAACAAAAATCTCGACAATAAACTAAATTCCATAATGATAAGGCTACCATCCCTTAGATTAACAAAAATCTCGACAACAGACTACCTTCCATAATGAATAGGCTACCATCCATTGGAGTAACAAAGATATCAAGAACAGACTACCTTCCATAACGACAAGGCTACAATCCATTGTAGTAACAAAAATCTCGACAACAGACTACCTTCCATAATGTCAAGGCTACCATCCAATGTAGTAACAAAAATCTCGACAATAGACTACCTTTCATAATGACAAGCCTACCATCCATTGGAGTAACAAATATCTCGACAATAGACTACCTTCAATAATGACAAGGCTACCATCTATTGGAGTAACAAAGATATCGACAACATACCACCTTCCATAATGACAAGGATACCATCCATTGGAGTAACAAAATTCACGACAATAGACTACCTTCCATAATGACAAGGCTTCCATCCATTTGAATAAGAAAAATATCGACAACACACTACCTTCCATAATGACAAGGCTTCCATCCATTGGAATAAGAAAAATATCGACAACACACTACCTTCCATAATGACAAGGCTACCATCCAATGTAGTAACAAAAATCTCGACAACAAACTACCTTCCATAGTGACAAGGCTACCATCCATTGGAGTAACAAAAATCTCGACAACAGACTACCTTCCATAATGACAAGGCTACCATCTATTGGAATAACAAAAATATCGACAACACACTACCTTGCATAATGACAAGGCTACCATCCATTGGAGTAACAAAAATCTCTACAATAGACTACCTTCCATAATGACAAGGATACCGTCCATTGGAGTAACAAAGATATGGACAACATACTACCTTCCATAATCACAAGGATATCATCCATTGGAGTAACAAAAATCTCGAAAACACACTACCTTCTATAATTACTAGGCTACCATCCTTTGGAGTAACAAAGATATCGATAGCAGACTACCTGCCATAACGACAAGGCTACAATCCATTGTAGTAACCAAAATCTCGACAATAGACTACCTTCCATAATGACAAGGCTACCATCCCTTAGAGTAACAAAAATCTCGACAACAGACTACCTTCCATAATAACAAGGCTACCATCTATTGGAATAACAAAAATATCGACAACACACTACCTTTCATAATGACAAGGCTACCATCCATTGGAGTAACAAAAATCTCTACAACAGACTACCTTCCATAATGACAAGGCTACCATCCATTCGAGTAACAAAGATATCGATAACATACTACCTTCCATAATCACAAGGATACCATCCATTGGAGTAACAAAAATCACGAAAACAGACTACCTTCTATAATGACAAGGCTACAATCCTTCAGAGTAACAAAGATATCGATAGCAGACTACCTGCCATAACGACAAGGCTACAATCCATTGTAGTAACAAAAATCTCGACATTAGACCACCTTCCATAATGTCAAGGCTACCATCCATTGTAGTGACAAAAATCTCGACAATAGACTACCTTCCATAATGACAAGGATACCATCCATTGTAGTAACCAGAATCTCGACAACATACTACCTTCTACAATGACAAGGCTACAATCTATTATAGTAACAAAAATCTCGACAACAGACTATCTTCCATAACGAAAAGGCTACAATCTATTGTAGTAACAAAAATCTCGACAACAGACTACCTTCCATAATGACATGGCTACCATCCATTGTAGTGACAAAAATCTCGACAAAATACTACCTTCTATAATTACAAGGCTACCATCCATTGGAGTAACAAAAATATCGACAACAGACTACCTTCCATAATGACAAGGCTACAATCTACTATAGTAACAAAAATATTGACAATAGACTACCTTTCATAATGACAAGGCTACCATCCATTGGAATAACAAAAATCTCGACATAAAACTACTTTCCATAATGAGAAGGCCACCATCCCTTATATTAACAAAAATCTAGATAATAGACTACCTTCCATAATGACAAGGCTACAATCCATTAGAGTAACAAAGATATCGACAACATACTACCTTCCATAATGACAAGGATACCATCCATTGGAGTAAAAAAATCACGACAACAGACTACCTTCCATAATGACAAGGCTACCATCCATTGGAATAACAAAAATATCGATAACACACTTCCTTCCATAATGACAAGGCTACCATCCAACGGAGAAACAAAAATATCGACAACAGACTACATTCCATAATGACTAGGCTACCATCAATTGGAGTAAGAAAGATATCGACAACATACTACCTTCCATGACGACAAGGATACAATCCATTGTAGTAACAAAAATCTCGACAACAGACTACCTTCTATAATGACAAGGCTACCATCTAATGGAATAACAAAAATCTCGACAATAAACTAACTTCCATAATGACAAGGCTACCATCCCTTAGATTAACAAAAATCTCGACAGCAAACTACCCTCTATAATGACTAGGCTACCATCCATTGGAGTATCAAAGATATCAACAACAGACTACCTTCCATAACGACAAGGCTACAATCCATTGTAGTAACAAAAATCTCGACAACAGACTACCTTCCATAATGACAAGGCTACCATCCAATGTAGTAACAAAAATCTCGACAATAGACTACCTTCCATAATGACAAGCCTACCATCCATTGGAGTAACAAAAATCTCGACAACAGACTACCTTCCATAATGACAAGGCTACCATCCATTTGAGTAACAAAGATATCGACAACATACCACCTTCCATAATGACAAGGATACCATCCATTGGAGTAACAAAAATCACGACAATAGACTACCTTCCATAATGACAAGGCTTCCATCCATTGGAATAAGAAAAATATCGACAACACACTACCTTCCATAATGACAAGGCTTCCATCCATTGGAATAAGAAAAATATCGACAACACACTACCTTCCATAATGACAAGGCTACCATCCAATGTAGTAACAAAAATCTCGACAACAGACTACCTTCCATAGTGACAAGGCTACCATCCATTAGAGTAACAAAAATATCGACAACAGACTACCTTCCATAATGACAAGGCTACCATCTATTGGAATAAAAAAAATATCGACAACACACTACCTTGCATAATAATAACGCTACCATCCATTGGAGTAACAAAAATCTCTACAACAGACTACCTTACATAATGACAAGGCTACCATCCATTGGAGTAACAAAGATATCGACAACATAATACCTTCCATAATCACAAGGATACCATCCATTGGAATAACAAAAATCTCGAAAACAGACTACCTTCTATAATGACTAGGCTACCGTCCTTTGGAGTGACAAAGATATCGATAGCAGACTACCTGCCATAACGACAAGGCTACAATCCCTTGTAGTAATAAAAATCTCGACAATAGACTACCTTCCATAATGATAGGGCTGCCATCACTTATAGTAACAAAAATCTCAAAAACAGACTACCTTCCATAATGACTAGGCTACCATCCATTGGAGTAACAAAGATATCGATAACAGACTACCTTCCATAAAGACAAGGCTATAATCCATTGTATTAACAAAAATCACGACAACAGACTACCTTCCATAATGACAAGGCTACCAACCAATGTAGTAACAAAAATCTCGACAACAGACTACCTTCCATAGTGACAAGGCTACCATCCATTGGAGTAACAAAAATCTTGACAACAGACTACCTTCCATAATTACAAAGCTACTATCTATTAGAATAACAAAAATATCGATAACACACTACCTTGCATAATGACAAGGCTACCATCCATTGGAGTAACAAAAATATCTACAACAAACTACCTTCCATAATGAGAAAGCTACCATCCATTGGAGTAACAAAGATATCGACAGCATACTACCTTCCATAATCAGAAGGATACCATCCATTGGAGTAACAAAAATCTCTAAAATAGACTACCTTCTATAATGAATAGGCTACCATCCTTTGGAGTAACAAAGATATCGATAGTAGACTACCTTCCATAACGACAAGGCTACAATCCATTGTAGTAACAAAAATATCGACAATAGACTACCTTCCATAATGACAAGGCTACCATCCATTGTAGTGACAAAAATCTCGACAATAGACTACCTTCCATAATGACAAGGCTACCATCCATTGTAGTAACAAGAATCTCAACAACATACTACTTTCCATAATGACAAGGCTACAATCTATTATAGTAACAAAAATCTCGACAACAGACTATCTTCCATAACGAAAAGGCTACAATCTATTGTGGTAACAAAAATCTCGACAACAGACTATCTTCCATAATGACATGGCTACCATCCATTATAGTGACAAAAATATCGACAACAGACTACCTTCCATAACGACAAGGCTACATTCTATTATAGTAACAAAAATCTTGACAATGGACTACCTTTCATAATGACAAGGCTACCATCCATTGGAATAACAAAAATCTCGACAACAAACTACTTTCCATAATGACAAAGCCACCATCCCTTATAGTAACAAAAATCTAGACAACAAACTATCTTCCATAATGGCAAGGCTACCATCCATTGGATTAACAAAGATATCGACAACATACTACCTTCCATAATGACAAGGATACCATCCATTGGAGTAAAAAAATCTCGACAATAGACTACCTTCCATAATGACAAGGCTACCATCTATTGGAATAACAAAAATATCGATAACACACTACCTTCCATAATGTCAAGGCTACCATCCAATGGAGTAACAAAAATCATGACAACAGACTACCTTCCATAATGACTAGGCTACCATCCATTGGAGTAAGAAAGATATCAACAACATACTACCTTCCATAACAACAAGGATACAATCCATTGTAGTAACAAAAATCTCGACAACAGACTACCTTCTATAATGACAAGGCTACCATCCAATGGAATAACAAAAATCTAGACAATAAACTAACTTCCATAATGACAAGGCTACCATCCCTTAGAGTAACAAAAATCTCGACAACATACTACCTTCCATAATGACTAGGCTACCATCCATTGGAGTAACAAAGATATCAACAACAGACTACCTTCCATAACGACAAGGCTACAATCCATTGTAGTAACAAAAATCTCGACAACAAACTACCTTCCAAAATGACAAGGCTACCATCCACTGTAGTAACAAAAATCTCGACAATAGACTACCTTCAATAATGACAAGGCTACCATCCATTGGAGTAACAAAAATATCGACAACAGACTACCTTCCATAATGACAAGGCTACCATCCATTGGAGTAAGAAAGATATCGACAATAGACTACCTTCCATAACGACAAGGCTACAATCCATTGTAGTAAAAAAAATCTCGACAACAAACTACCTTCCATAATGACAAGGCTACCATCCAATGTAGTAACAAAAATCTCGACAACAGACCACCTTTTATAATGACAAGGCTACCATCCATTGGAGTAACAAAAATCTCGACAACAGACTACCTTCCATAATGACAAGGCTACCATCTATTGGAATAACAAAAATATCGACAACACACTACCTTCCATAATGACAAGGCTACCATCCATAGGAGTAACAAAGATATCGACAACATACTACCTTCCATAATCACAAGGATACCATTCATTAGAGTAACAAAAATCTCGACAACAGACTACCTTCCATAATGACTAGGCTACCATCCTTTGGAGTAATAAAGATATCGAAAACATACTACCTTCCATAAAGACAAGGCTACAATCCATTGTAATAACAAAAATCTCTACAACAAACTAACTTCCATAATGACAAGTCTACCATCCATTGTAGTAACAAAAATCTCTAAAATAGACAACCTTCCATAATGACAAGGCTACCATCCATTGTAGTAACAAAAATTTCTACAACAGAATAACTTCCATAATGACAAGGCTACCATCCATTGGAATAACAAAAATATTGACAACACACTACCTTCCATAATGACAAGGCTACCATCCCTTAGAGTAACAAAAATCTCGACAACAGACTACCTTCCATAATAACAAGGCTACCATCAATTGGAGTAACAAAGATATCGACAACATACTATCTTCCATAATGACAAGGATACCATCCATTGGAGTAACAAAAATCACGACAACAAACTACCCTCTTTAATGACAAAGCTACCATCCATTCGAATAATAAAAATATCGATAACACACTACCTTCCATAATGACAGGACTACTATCCAATGGAGTAACAAAAATCTCGACAACACACTACCTTCCATAATGACTAGGCTACCATCCATTGGAGTAACAAAAATCTCGAAAACAGACTACCTTCTATAATGACTAGGCTACCATCCTTTGGAGTAACACATATATCGATAGCAGACTACCTGCCATAATGACAAGGCTACAATCCATTTTAGTAACAAAAATCTCGACAATATACTACCTTCCATAATGATAAGGCTAGCATCCCTTAGAGTAACAAAAATCTCGACAATAGACTACCTTCCATAATGACTAGGCTACCATCCATTGGAGTAACAAAGATATCGACAACAGACTACCTTCCATAAAGACAAGGCTACAATCCATTGTAGTAACAAAAATCACGACAACAGACTACCTTCCATAATGACAAGGCTACCATCCAATTTAGTAACAAAAATCTCGACAACAGACTACCTTCCATAGTGACAAGGCTACAATCCATTGGAGTAACAAAAATCTCGACAACAGACTACCTTCCATAATAACAAGGCTACCATCTATTGGAATAACAAAAATATCGACAACATACTACCTTCCATAATGACAAGGCTACCATCCATTGGAGTAACAAAAATCTCTACAATAGACTACCTTCCATAATGACAAGGATACCATCCATTGGAGTATCAAAGATATCGACAACATACTACCTTCCATAATCACAAGGATACCATCCATTGGAGTAACAAATATTTCGAAAACAGACTACCTTCTATAATGACTAGGCTACCATCCTTTGGAGTAACAAAGATATCGATAGCAGACTACCTGCCATAACGAGAAGGCTACAATCCATTGTAGTAACAAAAATCTCGACATTAGACTACCTTCCATAATGACAAGGCTACCATCCATTGTAGTGACAAAAATCTCGACAATAGACTACCTTCCATAATGACAAGGCTACCATCCATTGTAGTAAAAAGAATCTCGACAACATACTACCTTCCATAATGACAAGGCTACAATCTATTATAGTAACAAAAATCTCGACAACAAACTATCTTCCATAACGAAAAGGCTACAATCTATTGTAGTAACAAAAATCTTGACAATAGACTACCTTCCATAATGACAAGGCTACCATCCATTGGAGTAACAAAAATCTCGACAAAATACTACCTTCCATAATGACAAGGCTACAATCTATTATAGTAACAAAAATCTTGACAATAGACTACCTTTCAAAATGACAAGGCTACCATCCATTGGAATAACAAAAATCTCGACAACAAACTACTTTCCATAATGACAAGGCCACCATCCCTTATCGTAACAAAAATCTAGAAAACAGACTACCTTCCATAATGACAAGGCTACCATCCATTGGAGTAACAAAGATATCGACAACATACTACCTTCCATGATGACAAGGATACCATCCATTGGATTAAAAAAATCAAGACAACAAACTACCTTCCCTAATGACAAGGCTACCATCCATTGGAATAACAAAAATATCGATAACACACTACCTTCCATAATGACAAGGATACCATCCAATGGAGAAACTAAAATCTCGACAACGGACTACCTTCCATAATGACTAAGCTACCATCCATTGGAGTAAGAAAGATATCGACAACATACTACCTTCCATAAAGACAAGGATACAATCCATTGTAGTAACAAAAATCTCGACAACAGACTACCTTCTATAGTGACATGGCTACCATCCAATGGAATAACAAAAATCTCGACAATAAACTAACTTCCATAATGTCAAGGCTACCATCCCTTAGAGTAACAAAAATATCGACAACAAACTACCTTCCATAATGACTAGGCTACCATCCATTGGAGTAACAAAGATATCAACAACATACCACCTTCCATAACGACAAGGCTACAATCCATTATAGTAACAAAAATCTCGACAATAGACTACCTTCCATAATGACAAGGCTACCATCCAATGTAGTAACAAAAATCTCGACAACGGACTACCTTCCATAATGACAACCCTACCATCCATTGGAGTAACAATAATCTCAACAACAGACTACCTTCCATCAGGACAAGGCTACCATCCATTTGAGTAACAAAAATCTCGACAATAGACTACCTTCCATAATGACTAGGCTACCATCCATTGGAGTAACAAAGATATCAACAACAGACTACCTTCCATAACGACAAGGCTACAATCCATTATAGTAACAAAAATCTCGACAATAGACTACCTTCCATAATGACAAGGCTACCATCCAATGTAGTAACAAAAATATCGACAACAGACTACCTTCCATAATGACAAGCCTACCATCCATTGGAGTAACAAAATTCTCGACAACAGACTACCTTCCATCATGACAAGGCTACCATCCATTTGAGTAACAAAGATATCGACAACATACCACCTTCCATAATAACAAGGATACCATCCATTGGAGTAACAAAAATCACGACAATAGACTACCTTCCATAATGACAAGGCTTCCATCCATTGGAATAAGAAAAATATCGACAACACACTACCTTCCATAATGACAAGGCTACCATCCAATGTAGTAACAAAAATCTCGACAATAGACTACCTTCCATAGTGACAAGGCTACCATCCATTGGAGTAACAAAAATTTCGACAACAGACTACCTTCCATAATGACAAGGCTAACATCTATTGGAGTAACAAAGATAACGACAACATACTACCTACCATAATCACAAGGATACCATCCATTGGAGTAACAAAAATCTCGAAAACATACTACCTTCTATTATGACTAGGCTACCATCCTTTGGGGTAACAAAGATATCGATAGCAGACTACCTTCCATAACAACAAGGCTACAATCCATTGTAGTAACAAAAATCTCGACAATAGACTACCTTCCATAATGACAAGGCTACCATCCATTGGAATAACAAAAATATCGATAACACACTACCTTCCATAATGTCAAGGCTACCATCCAATGGAGTAACAAAAATCATGACAACAGACTACCTTCCATAATGACAAGGCTACCATCTATTGGAATAACAAAAATATCGACAACACAATACCTTGCATAATGACAAGGCTACCATCAATTCAAGTAACAAAAATCTCTACAACAGACTACCTTCCATAATGACAAGGCTACCATCCATTGGAGTAACAAAGATATCGACAACAGACTACCTTCTATAATGACTAGGCTACCATCCTTTGGAGTAACAAAGATATCGAAAGTAGACTACCTGCCACAACGACAAGGCTACAATCCATTATAGTAACAAAAATCTCGACAATGGACTACCTTCCATAATGACAAGGCTACCATCCATTGTAGTGACAAAAATGTCGACAATAGACTACCTTCCATAATGACAAGGCTACCATCCATTGTAGTAACAAGAATCACGACAACATACTACCTTCCATAATGACAAGGCTACAATCTATTATAGTTCCAAAAATCTCTACAAAAGACTATATTCCATAACGAAAAGGATACAATCTATTGTAGTAACAAAAATCTCGACAACAGACTACCTTCCATAATGACATGGCTACCATCCATTGTAGTGACAAAAATCTCGACAAAATATTACCTTTTATAATGAAAAGGCTACCATCCATTGGAGTAACAAAAATATCGACAACAGACTACCTTCCATAATGACAAGGCTACATTCTATTATAGTTACAAAAATCTCGACAACACACTACCTTGCATAATGACAAGGCTACCATCCATTGGAGTAACAAAAATATCTACAACAGACTACCTTCCATAATGACAAGGCTACCATCCATTGGAGTAACAAAGATATCAACAACATACTACCTTCCATAATCACGAGGATACCATCCATTGTAGTAACAAAAATTTCGAAAACAGACTACCTTCTATAATGACTAGGCTACCATCCTTTGGAGTAACAAAGATATCGATAGTAGACTACCTGCCATAATGACAAGGCTACAATCCATTGTAGTAACAAAAATCTCGACAATAGACTACCTTCTATAATGACAAGGCTACCATCCATTATAGTGACAAAAATCTCGACAATAGACTACCTTCCATAATGACAAGGCTACCATCTATTGTAGTAACAAGAATCTCGACCACATACTACCTTCCATAATGACAAGGCTACAATCTATTATAGTAACAAAAATCTCGACAATAGACTATCTTCCATAACGAAAAGGCTACAATCTATTGTAGTAACAAAAATCTCGACAACAGACTACCTTTCATAATGACATGGCTACCATCCATTGTAGTGACAAAAATCTCGACAAAATACTACCTTTTATAATGAAAAGGCTACCATCCATTGGAGTAACAAAAATATCGACAACAGACTACCTTCCATAATGAGAAGGCCACCAATCCTTATTGTAACAAAAATCTAGACAACAGACTACCTTCCATAATGACAAGGCTACCATCCATTGGAGTAACAAAGATATCAACAACATACTACCTTCCATAATGACAAGGATACCATCCATTGGAGTAAAAAAATAACGACAACAGACTACCTTCCATAATGACAACGCTACAATCCATTGGAATAACAAAAATATGGATAACACACTACCTTCCATAATGACAAGGCTACCATCCAATAGAGTAACAAAAATCTCGACAACAAACTACCTTCCATAATGACTAGGCTACCATCCATTGGAGTAAGAAAGATATCGACAACATACTACCTTCCATAACTACAAGGATACAATTCATTGTAGTAACAAAATTCTCGACAACAGACTACCTTTTATAATGAGAAGGCTACCATCCAATGGAATAACAAAAATCTCGACAATAAATTAACTTCCATAATGACAAGGCTACCATCCCTTAGAGTAACAAAAATCTCGACAACATACTACCTTCCATAATGACTAGGCTACCATCAATTGGAGTAACAAAGACATCAACAACAGACTACCTTCCATAAGGACATGGCTACAATACATTGTATTAACAAAAATCACGAAAACAAACTACCTTCCATAACGATAAGGCTACCATCCAATGTAGTAACAAAAATCTCGACAACAGACTACATTCCATAATGACAAGGCTACCATCCATTGGAGTAACAAAAATCTCGACAACAGACTACCTTCCATAATGACAAGGCTACCATCCATTGGAGTAACAAAGATATCGATAACATACCACCTTCCATAATGACAAGGATACTATCCATTGGAGTAATAAAAATCCCGACAATAGACTACCTTCCATAATGACAAGGCTTCCATCCATTGGAATAAGAAAAATATCGACAACACACTACCTTCCATAATGACAAGGCTACCATCCAATGGAGTAACAATAATCTCGACAACAAACTACCTTCCGTAATGATTAGGCTACCATCCATTGGAGTAAGAATGATATCAATAATAGACTACCTTCCATAACGACAAGGCTACAATCCATTGTAGTAACAAAAATCTCCACAACAGACTACCTTCCATAATGACAAGGCTACCATCCAATGTAGGAACAAAAATCTCGACAACAGACCACCTTTCATAATGACAAGGCTACCATCCATTGGAGTAACAAAAATCTCGACAACAGACTACCTTCCATAATGACAAGGCTACCATCCATTGGAGTAAAAAAGATATCGACAACATACTACCTTCCATAATCACAAGGATACCATCCATTGGAGTAACAAAAATCTCGAAAACAGACTACCTTCAATAATGACTAGGCTACCATCCTTTGGAGTAACAAAGATATCGATAGCAGACTACCTTCCATAATGAAAAGGCTACCATCCATTGGAGTAACAAAAATCTCGACAACAGACTAACTTCCATAATGACAATTCTACCATCCATTGGAATAACAAAAATATCGACAACACACCACCTTCCATAATGACAAGGCTACCATCCATTGGAGTAACAAAAATATCGACAATAAACTACCTCCCATAATGACTAGGCTACCATCCATTGGAGTAACAAAAATATCGACAACACAGCACCTTCCATAATGACAATGCTACAATCCATTGTACTAACAAAAATATCGACAATAGACAACCTTCCATAATGACAAGGCTACCATCCATTGGAGTAACAAAAATCTCGACAACAGGCTACCTTCCATAATGACAAGGCTACCATCCATTGGAGTAAAAAAGATATCGACAACATACTACCTTCCATAATCACAAGGATACCATCCATTGGAGTAACAAAAATCTCGACAACAGACTACCTTCCATAATGACTAGGTTACCATCCTTTGGAGTAACAAAGATATCGATAGCAGACTACCTTCCATAATGACAAGGCTACCATCCATTGGAGTAACAAAAATCTCGACAACAGACTAACTTCCATAATGGCAAGTCTACCATTCATTGGAATAACAAAAATATCGACAACACACCACCTTCCATAATGACAAGGCTACCATCCATTGGAGTAACAAAAATATCGACAACACACCAGCTTCCATTATGACAAGGCTACAATCCATTGTAGTAACAAAAATCTCGACAATAGATAACCTTCCATAATGACAAGGCTACCATCCATTGGAGTAACAAAAATTTCGACAACAGACTAACTTCCTTAATGATAAGGCTACCATCCATTGGAATAACAAAAATATTGAGAACACACTACCTTACATAATGACAAGGCTACCATCCATTGGAGTAACAAAGATATCGACAACATACTACCTTCCATAATCACAAGGATACCATCCATTGGAGTAACAAAAATCTCGAAAACAGACTACCTTCTATTATGACTAGGCTACCATCCTTTGGAGTAACAAAGATATCGATAGCAGACTACCTGTCATAACAACAAGGCTACAATCCATTATAGTAACAAAAATCTCGACAATAGACTACCTTCCACAATGACAAGGCTACCGTCCCTTAGAGTAACAAAAATCTCGACAACAGACTACCTTCCATAATAACTAGGCTACCATCCATTGGAGTAACAAAGATATCGACAACAGAATACCTTACATAAAGACAAGGCTATAATCCATTGTATTAACAAAAATCATGACAACAGACTACCTTCCATAATGACAAGGCTACCATCCAATGTAGTAACAAAAATCTCGACAACGGACTACCTTCCATAGTTTCAAGGCTACCATCCATTGGAGTAACAAAAATCTCGACAACAGACTACCTTCCATAATGACAACGCTACCATCTATTGCAATAACAAAAATATTGACAACACACTACCTTGCATAATGACAAGGATACCATCCATTCAAGTATCAAAAATCTCGACAACATACTACCTTCCATAATCACGAGGATACCATCCATTGTAGTAACAAAAATTTCGAAAACAGACTACCTTCTATAATGACTAGGCTACCATCCTTTGGAGTAACAAAGATATCGATAGTAGACTACCTGCCATAATGACAAGGCTACAATCGATTGTAGTAACAAAAATCTCGACAATAGACTACCTTCTATAATGACAAGGCTACCATCCATTATAGTGACAAAAATCTCGACAATAGACTACCTTCCATAATGACAAGGCTACCATCTATTGTAGTAACAAGAATCTCGACCACATACTACCTTCCATAATGACAAGGCTACAATCTATTATAGTAACAAAAATCTCGACAACAGACTATCTTTCATAACGAAAAGGCTACAATCTATTGTAGTAACAAAAATCTCGACAACAGACTACCTTTCATAATGACATGGCTACCATCCATTGTAGTGACAAAAATCTCGACAAAATACTACCTTTTATAATGAAAAGGCTACCAACCATTGGAGTAACAAAAATATCGACAACAGACTACCTTCCATAATGAGAAGGCCACCAATCCTTATTGTAACAAAAATCTAGACAACAGACTACCTTCCATAATGACAAGGCTACCATCCATTGGAGTAACAAAGATATCAACAACATACTACCTTCCATAATGACAAGGATACCATCCATTGGAGTAAAAAAATAACGACAACAGACTACCTTCCATAATGACAACGCTACAATCCATTGGAATAACAAAAATATCGATAACACACTACCTTCCATAATGACAAGGCTACCATCCAATAGAGTAACAAAAATCTCGACAACAAACTACCTTCCATAATGACTAGGCTACCATCCATTGGAGTAAGAAAGATATCGACAACATACTACCTTCCATAACGACAAGGATACAATTCATTGTAGTAACAAAATTCTCGACAACAGACTACCTTTTATAATGAGAAGGCTACCATCCAATGGAATAACAAAAATCTCGACAATAAATTAACTTCCATAATGACAAGGCTACCATCCCTTAGAGTAACAAAAATCTCGACAACATACTACCTTCCATAATGACTAGGCTACCATCAATTGGAGTAACAAAGACATCAACAACAGACTACCTTCCATAAGGACATGGCTACAATACATTGTATTAACAAAAATCACGACAACAAACTACCTTCCATAACGATAAGGCTACCATCCAATGTAGTAACAAAAATCTCGACAACAGACTACATTCCATAATGACAAGGCTACCATCCATTGGAGTAACAAAAATCTCGACAACAGACTACCTTCCATAATGACAAGGCTACCATCCATTGGAATAACAAAGATATCGATAACATACCACCTTCCATAATGACAAGGATACTATCCATTGGAGTAATAAAAATCCCGACAATAGACTACCTTCCATAATGACAAGGCTTCCATCCATTGGAATAAGAAAAATATCGACAACACACTACCTTCCATAATGACAAGGCTACCATCCAATGGAGTAACAATAATCTCGACAACAAACTACCTTCCGTAATGATTAGGCTACCATCCATTGGAGTAAGAATGATATCAATAATAGACTACCTTCCATAACGACAAGGCTACAATCCATTGTAGTAACAAAAATCTCCACAACAGACTACCTTCCATAATGACAAGGCTACCATCCAATGTAGGAACAAAAATCTCGACAACAGACCACCTTTCATAATGACAAGGCTACCATCCATTGGAGTAACAAAAATCTCGACAACAGACTACCTTCCATAATGACAAGGTTACCATCTATTGGAATAACAAAAATATCGACAACACACTACCTTCCATAATGACAAGGCTAACATCCATTGGAGTAACAAAAATCTCGACAACAGACTACCTTCCATAATGACAAGGCTACCATCCATTGGAGTAAAAAAGATATCGACAACATACTACCTTCCATAATCACAAGGATACCATCCATTGGAGTAACAAAAATCTCGAAAACAGACTACCTTCAATAATGACTAGGCTACCATCCTTTGGAGTAACAAAGATATCGATAGCAGACTACCTTCCATAATGAAAAGGCTACCATCCATTGGAGTAACAAAAATCTCGACAACAGACTAACTTCCATAATGACAATTCTACCATCCATTGGAATAACAAAAATATCGACAACACACCACCTTCCATAATGACAAGGCTACCATCCATTGGAGTAACAAAAATATCGACAATAAACTACCTCCCATAATGACTAGGCTACCATCCATTGGAGTAACAAAAATATCGACAACACAGCACCTTCCATAATGACAATGCTAAAATCCATTGTACTAACAAAAATATCGACAATAGACAACCTTCCATAATGACAAGGCTACCATCCATTGGAGTAACAAAAATCTCGACAACAGGCTACCTTCCATAATGACAAGGCTACCATCCATTGGAGTAAAAAAGATATCGACAACATACTACCTTCCATAATCACAAGGATACCATCCATTGGAGTAACAAAAATCTCGACAACAGACTACCTTCCATAATGACTAGGTTACCATCCTTTGGAGTAACAAAGATATCGATAGCAGACTACCTTCCATAATGACAAGGCTACCATCCATTGGAGTAACAAAAATCTCGACAACAGACTAACTTCCATAATGGCAAGTCTACCATTCATTGGAATAACAAAAATATCGACAACACACCACCTTCCATAATGACAAGGCTACCATCCATTGGAGTAACAAAAATATCGACAACACACCAGCTTCCATTATGACAAGGCTACAATCCATTGTAGTAACAAAAATCTCGACAATAGATAACCTTCCATAATGACAAGGCTACCATCCATTGGAGTAACAAAAATTTCGACAACAGACTAACTTCCTTAATGATAAGGCTACCATCCATTGGAATAACAAAAATATTGACAACACACTACCTTACATAATGACAAGGCTACCATCCATTGGAGTAACAAAGATATCGACAACATACTACCTTCCATAATCACAAGGATACCATCCATTGGAGTAACAAAAATCTCGAAAACAGACTACCTTCTATTATGACTAGGCTACCATCCTTTGGAGTAACAAAGATATCGATAGCAGACTACCTGTCATAACAACAAGGCTACAATCCATTATAGTAACAAAAATCTCGACAATAGACTACCTTCCACAATGACAAGGCTACCGTCCCTTAGAGTAACAAAAATCTCGACAACAGACTACCTTCCATAATAACTAGGCTACCATCCATTGGAGTAACAAAGATATCGACAACAGAATACCTTCCATAAAGACAAGGCTATAATCCATTGTATTAACAAAAATCATGACAACAGACTACCTTCTATAATGACAAGGCTACCATCCAATGTAGTAACAAAAATCTCGACAACGGACTACCTTCCATAGTTTCAAGGCTACCATCCATTGGAGTAACAAAAATCTCGACAACAGACTACCTTCCATAATGACAACGCTACCATCTATTGCAATAACAAAAATATCGACAACACACTACCTTGCATAATGACAAGGCTACCATCCATTCAAGTATCAAAAATCTCGACAACATACTACCTTCCATAATCACAAGGATACCATCAATTGGAGTAACTAAAATTTCGAAAACATACTACCTTCTATAATGACTAGGCTACCATCCTTTGGAGTAACAAAGATATCGATAGTAGATTACCTGCCATAACGACAAGGCTACAATACATTCTAGTAACAAAAATCTCGACAATAGACTACCTTCCATAATGACAAGGCTACCATCCATCGTAGTGACAAAAATCTCGACAATAGACTACCTTCCATAATGACAAGGCTACCATCCATTGTAGTAACAAGAATCTCGACAACATACTACCTTCCATAATGACAAGGCTACATTCTATTATAGTAACAAAAATCTCTACAACAGACTATCTTCCATAACGAAAAGGCTACAATCTATTGTAGTAACAAAAATCTCGACAACAGACTACCTTCCATAATGACATGGCTACCATCCATTATAGTGACAAAAATCTCGACAAAATACTACCTTTTATAATGAAAAGGCTACCATCCATTGGAGTAACAAAAATATCGACAACAGACTACCTTCCATAATGACAAGGCTACATTCTATTATAGTAACAAAAATCTCGACAACACACTACCTTGCATAATGACAAGGCTACCATCCATTGGAGTAACAAAAATCTCTACAACAGACTACCTTCCATAATGACAAGGCTACCATCCATTGGAGTAACAAAGATAACGACAACATACTACCTTCCATAATCACAAGGATACCATCCATTGGAGTAACAAAAATCTCGAAAACAGACTACCTTCTATTATGACTAGGATACCATCCTTTGGAGTAACAAAGATATCGATAGCAGACTACCTGCCATAACAACAAGGATACAATCCATTATAGTAACAAAAATCTAGACAATAGACTACCTTCCACATTGACAAGGCTACCGTCCCTTAGAGTAACAAAAATCTCGACAACAGACTACCTTCCATAATAACTAGGCTACCATCCATTGGAGTAACAAAGATATCGACAATAGACTACCTTCCATAAAGACAAGGCTATAATCCATTGTATTAACAAAAATCATGACAACACACTACCTTCCATAATGACAAGGCTACAATCCAATGTAGTAACAAAAATCTCGACAACGGACTACCTTCCATAGTTTCAAGGCTACCATCCATTGGAGTAACAAAAATATCGACAACAGACAACCTTCCATAATGACAAGGCTACCATCTATTGGAATAACAAAAATATCGACAACACACTACCTTGCATAATGACAAGGCTACTATCCATTCAAGTATCAAAAATCTCTACAACAGACTACCTTCCATAATGACAAGGCTACAATCCATTGGAGTAACATAGATATCGACAACATACTACATTCCATAATCACAAGGATACCATCCATTGGAGTAACAAAAATTTCGAAAACAGACTACCTTCTATAATGACTAGGCTACAATCCTTTGGAGTAACAAAGATATCGGTAGTAGACTACCTGCCATAACGACAAGGCTACAATCCATTGTAGTAACAAAAATCTCGACAATAGACTACCTTCCATAATGACAAGGCTACCATCCATCGTAGTGACAAAAATCTCGACAATAGACTACCTTCCATAATGACAAGGCTACCATCCATTGTAGTAACAAGAATCTCGACAACATACTACCTTCCATAATGACAAGGCTACATTCTATTATAGTAACAAAAATCTCTACAACAGACTATCTTCCATAACGAAAAGGCTACAATCTATTGTAGTAACAAAAATATCGACAACAGACTACCTTCCATAATGACATGGCTACCATCCATTGTAGTGACAAAAATCTCGACATAATACTACCTTTTATAATGAAAAGGCTACCATCCATTGGAGTAACAAAAATATCGACAACAGACTACCTTCCATAATGACAAGGCTACATTCTATTATAGTAACAAAAATATCGACAACACACTACCTTGCATAATGACAAGGCTACCATCCATTGGAGTAACAAAAATCTCTACAACAGACTACCTTCCATAATGACAAGGCTACCATCCATTGGAGTAACAAAGATATCGACAACATACTACCTTCCATAATCACAAGGATACCATCCATTGGAGTAACAAAAATCTCGAAAACAGACTACCTTCTATTATGACTAGGCTACCATCCTTTGGAGTAACAAAGATATCGATAGCAGACTACCTGCCATAACAACAAGGCTACAATCCATTATAGTAACAAAAATCTCGACAATAGACTACCTTCCACAATGACAAGGCTATCGTCCCTTAGAGTAACAAAAATCTCGACAACAGACTACCTTCCATAATAACTAGGCTACCATCCATTGGAGTAACAAAGATATCGACAACAGACTACCTTCCATAAAGACAAGGCTATAATCCATTGTATTAACAAAAATCATGACAACAGACTACCTTCCATAATGACAAGGCTACCATCCAATGTAGTAACAAAAATCTCGACAACGGACTACCTTCCATAGTTTCAAGGCTACCATCCATTGGAGTAACAAAAATCTCGACAACATACTACCTTCCATAATGACAAGGCTACCATCTATTGGAATAACAAAAATATCGACAACACACTACATTGCATAATGACAAGGCTACCATCCATTCAAGTATCAAAAATCTCTATAACAAACTACCTTCCATAATGACAAGGCTACCATCCATTGGAGTAACATAGATATCGACAACATACTACCTTCCATAATCACAAGGATACCATCCATTGGAGTAACAAAAATTTCGAAAACAGACTACCTTCTATAATGACTAGGCTACCATCCTTTGGAGTAACAAAGATATCGATAGTAGACTACCTGCCATAACGACAAGGCTACAATCCATTGTAGTAACAAAAATCTCGACAATAGACTACCTTCCATAATGACAAGGCTACCATCCATTGTAGTGACAAAAATCTCGACAACATACTACCTTCCATAATGACAAGGTTACATTCTATTATAGTAACAAAAATCTCTACAACAGACTATCTTCCATAACGAAAACGCTACAATATATTGTAGTAACAAAAATCTCGACAACAGACTACCTTCCATAATGACATGGCTACCATCCATTGTAGTGACAAAAATCTCGACAAAATACTACCTTTTATAATGAAAAGGCTACCATCCATTGGAGTAAAAAAAATATCGACAACAGACTACCTTCCATAATGACAAGGCTACATTCTATTATAGTAACAAAAATCTCGACAACACACTACCTTGCATAATGACAAGGCTACCATCCATTGGAGTAACTAAAATCTCTACAACAGACTACCTTACATAATGACAAGGCTACCATCCATTGGAGTAACAAAGATATCGACAACATACTACCTTCCATAATCACAAGGATACCATCCATTGGAGTAACAAAAATCTCGAAAACAGACTACCTTCTATTATGACTAGGCTACCATCCTTTGGAGTAACAAAGATATCGATAGTAGACTACCTGCCATAACAACAAGGCTATAATCCATTGTAGTAACAAAAATCTCGACAATAGACTACCTTCCACAATGACAAGGCTACCATCCATTGTAGTGACAAAAATCTCGACAATAGACTACCTTCCATAATGACAAGGCTACCATCCATTGTAGTAACAAGAATCTCGACCACATACTACCTTCCATAATGACAAGGCTACAATCTATTATAGTAACAAAAATCTCGACAACAGACTACCTTCCATAATGACATGGCTACCATCAATTGTAGTGACAAAAATCTCGACAAAATACTACCTTTTATAATGAAAAGGCTACCATCCATTGGAGTAACAAAAATATCGACAACAAACTACCTTCCATAATGAGAAGGCCACCATCCCTTATAGTAACAAAAATCTAGACAAAAGACTACCTTCCATAATGACAAGGCTACCATCCATTAGAGTAACAAAGATATCGACAACATACTACCTTCCATAATGACAAGGATACCATCCATTGGAGTAAAAAAATCATGACAACAGACTACTTTCCATAATGACAAGGCTACCATCCATTGGAATAACAAAAATATCGATAACACACTACCTTCCATAATGACAAGGCTAACATCCAATGGAGTAACAAAAATCTCGACAACAGACTACCTTCCATAATGACTAGGCTACCATCCCTTGGAGTAAGAAAGATATCGACAACATACTACCTTCCATAACGACAAGGATACAATCCATTGTAGTAACAAAAATCTCGACAACAGACTACCTTTTATAATGACAAGGCTACCATCCAATGGAATAACAAAAATCTCGACAATAAACTAACTTCCATAATAACAAGGCTACCATTCCTTAGAGTAACAAAAATCTCGACAACATACTACCTTCCATAATGACTAGGCTACCATCCATTGGAGTAACAAATATATCAACAACAGACTACCTTCCATAACGACATGGCTACAATAAATTGTAGTAACAAAAATCACGACAACAGATTACCTTCCGTAACGATAAGGCTACCATCCAATGTAGTAACAAAAATCTCGACAACAGACTACCTTCCATAATGACAAGGCTACCATCCATTGGAGTAACAAAAATCTCGACAACAGACTACCTTCCATAGTGACAAGGCTACCATCCATTGGAGTAACAAAGATATCGACAACATACCACCTTCTATAATGACAAGGATACTATCCATTGGAGTAATAAAAATCCCGACAATAGACTACCTTCCATAATGACAAGGCTTCCATCCATTGGAATAAGAAAAATATCGACAACACACTACCTTCCATAATGACAAGGCTACCATCCAATGGAGTAACAATAATCTCGACAACAGACTACCTTCCGTAATGACTAGGCTACCATCCATTGGAGTAAGATAGATATCGACAATAGACTACCTTCTATAACGACAAGGCTACAATCCATTGTAGTAACAAAAATCTCGACAACAGACTACCTTCCATGATGACAAGGCTACCATCCAATGTAGTAACAAAAATCTCGACAACAGACCACCTTTCATAATGACAAGGCTACCATCCATTGGAGTAACAAAAATCTCGACAACAGACTACCTTCCATAATGACAAGGCTACCATCTATTGGAATAACAAAAATATCGACAACACACTACCTTCCATAATGACAAGGCTAACATCCATTGGAGTAACAAAAATCTCGACAATAGACTACCTTCCATAATGACAAGGCTACCATCCATTGGAGTAAAAAAGATATCGACAACATACTACCTTCCATAATCACAAGGATACCATCCATTGGAGTAACAAAAATCTCGACAACAGAATACCTTCCATAATGACTAGGCTACCATCCTTTGGAGTAACAAAGATATCAATAGCAAACTACCTTCCATAATGACAAGGCTACCATCCATTGGAGTAACAAAAATCTCGACAACAGACTAACTTCCATAATGACAAGTCTACCATCCATTGGAATAACAAAAATATCGACAACACACCACCTTCCATAATGACAAGGCTACCATCCATTGGAGTAACCAAAATATCGACAACAAACTACCTCCCATAATGAATAGGCTACCATCCATTGGAGTAACAAAAATATCGACAACACACCACCTTCCATAATGACAAGGCTACAATCCATTGTAGTAACAAAAATCTCGACAATAGACAACCTTCCTTAATGACAAGGCTACCATCCATTGGAGTAACAAAAATCTCGACAACAGACTACATTCCATAAAGACAAGGCTACCATCCATTGGAGTAAAAGAGATATCGACAACATACTACCTTCCATAATCACAAGGATACCATCCATTGTAGTAACAAAAATCTCGACAACATACTACCTTCCATAATGACTAAGTTACCATCCTTTGGAGTAACAAAGATATCGATAGCAGACTACCTTCCATAATGACAAGGCTACCATCCATTGGAGTAACAAAAATCTCGACAACAGACTAACTTCCATAATGACAAGTCTACCATCCATTGGAATAACAAAAATATCGACAACACACCACCTTCCGTAAGGACAAGGCTACCATCCCTTGGAGTAACAAAAATATCGACAACAAACTACCTCCCATAATGACTAGGCTACCATCCATTACAGTAACAATAATATCGACAACACACCACCTTCCATAATGACAAGGCTACAATCCATTATAGTAACAAAAATCTCGACAATAGACAACCTTCCATAATGACAAGGCTACCATCCATTGGAGTAACAAAAATTTCGACAACAGACTAACTTCCATAATGACAAGGCTACCATCCATTGGAATAACAAAAATATTGACAACACACTACCTTCTATAATGACAAGGCTACCATCCCTTAGAGTAACAAAAAACTCGACAATAGACTACCTTCCATAATAACAAGGCTACCATCCATTGGAGTAACAAAGATATCGACAACATACTATCTTCCATAATGACAAGGATACCATCCATTGGAGTAACAAAAATCACGCCAACAAACTACCTTCCTTAATGACAAAGCTACCATCCATTGGAATAACAAAAATATCGACAACACACTACCTTCCATAATGACAAGGCTACTATCCAATGGAGTAACAAAAATCTCGACAACAGACTACCTTCCATAATGACTAGGCTACCATCAATTGGAGTCAGAAAGATATCGACAAAATACTACCTTCCATAACGACAAGGATACAATCCATTATAGTAACAAAAATATCGACAACAGACTACCTTCAATAACGACAAGGCTACAATCCATTGTAGTAACAAAAATCTCGACAACAGACTACCTTCCGTAATGACAAGGCTACCATCCAATGTAGTAACAAAAATCTCGACAACAGACTACATTTCATAATGACAAGGCATCCATCCATTGGAGTAACAAAAATCACGACAACAAACTACTTTCCATAATGACAAGGCTACCATCTATTGGAATAAAAAAAATATCGACAACACACTACCTTACATAATGACAAGGCTACCATCCATTGGAGTAACAAAAATCTCGACAACAGACTACCTTCCATAATGACAAGGCTACCATCCATTAGAGTAAGAAAGATATTGACAACATACTACCTTCCATAATAACAAGGATACCATCCATTGGAGTAACAAAAATCTCGACAATAGACTACCTTCCATAATGACAAGGTTACCATCCATTGTAGTGACAAAAATCTCGACAATAGACTACCTTCCATAATGACAAGGCTACCATCCATTGTAGTAACAAGAATCTCGACAACATACTACCTTCCATAATGACAAGGCTACAATCTATTCTAGAAACAAAAATCTCGACAACAGACTACCTTCCATAATGACATGGCTATTATCCATTGTAGTTACAAAAAGCTCGACAATATACTACCTTCTATAATGACAAGGCTACCATCCATTAGAGTAACAAAAATCTCGACAATAGACTACCTTCCATAATGACAAGGCTACAATCTATTATAGTAACAAAAATCTCGACAATAGACTACCTTTCATAATGACAAGGCTACCATCCATTGGAATAACAAAAATATCGACAACAAACTACTTTCCATAAAGACAAGGCTACCATCCCTTAGAGTAACAAAAATCTAGACAACAGACTACCTTCCATAATGACAAGGCTACCATCCATTGGAATAACAAAAATATCGACAACACACTACCTTCCATAATGACAAGGCTAGAATCCATTGGATTAACAAAAATCTCGACAACAGACTACTTTCCATAATGACAAGGCTACCATCCATTGGTGTAAGAAAGATATCGACAGCATACTACCTTCCATAATGACAAGGATACCATCCAATGTAGTAACAAAAATCTTGACAATAGACTGCCTTTCATAATGACAAGGCTACCATCCATTGGAGTAACAAAAATCTCGACAACAGACTACGTACCATAATGACAAGGCTACCATCTATTGGAATAACAAAAATATCGACAACACACTACCTTCCATAATGATAAGGCTACCATCCATTGGAGTAACAAAAATCTCGACAACAGACTACCTTCCATAATGACAAGGCTACCATCCATTGGAGTAACAAAGATATCGGCAACATACTACCTTCCATAATCACAAGGATACCATCCATTGGAGTAACAAAAATCTCGACAATAGACTACCTTCCATAAAGACTAGGCTACCATCCTTTGGAGTAACAAAGATATCGATAGCAGACTACCTGCCATAATGACAAGGCTACAATCCATTGTAGTAACATTAATCTCGACAATAGACTACCTTCAATAATGACAAGGCTACCATCTATTGTAGTGACAAAAATATCGACAATAGACTACCTTCCATAATGACAAGGATACAATCCATTATAGTAAGAAAGATATCGACAACAGACTACCTTCAATAACGACAAGGCTACAATCCATTGTAGTAACAAAAATCTCGACAACAGACTACCTTCCGTAATGACAAGGCTACCATCCAATGTAGTAACAAAAATCTCGACAACAGACTACATTTCATAATGACAAGGCATCCATCCAATGGAGTAACAAAAATCACGACAACAAACTACTTTCCATAATGACAAGGCTACCATCTATTGGAATAATAAAAATATCGACAACACACTACCTTCCATAATGACAAGGCTACCATCCATTGGAGTAACAAAAATCTCGATAACAGACTACCTTCCATAATGACAAGGCTACCATCCATTGGAGTAAGAAAGATATTGACAACATACTACCTTCCATAATCACAAGGATACCATCCATTGGAGTAAAAAAAATCTCGACAACAGACTACCTTCCATAATGACTAGGCTACCATCCTTTGGAGTAACAAAGATATCGATAGCAGACTACCTGCCATAACGACAAGGCTACAATCCATTGTAGTAACAAAAATCTCGACAATAGACTACCTTCCATAATGACAAGGTTACCATCCATTGTAGTGACAAAAATCTCGACAATAGACTACCTTCCATAATGACAAGGCTACCATCCATTGTAGTAACAAGAATCTCGACAACATACTACCTTCCATAATGACAAGGCTACAATCTATTATAGTAACAACAATCTCAACAACAGACTATCTTCAATAACGAAAAGGCTACAATCTATTCTAGTAACAAAAATCTCGACAACAGACTACCTTCCATAATGACATGGCTATTATCCATTGTAGTTACAAAAATCTCGACAATATACTACCTTCTATAATGACAAGGCTACCATCCATTAGAGTAACAAAAATCTCGACAACAGACTACCTTCCATAATGACAAGGCTACAATCTATTATAGTAACAAAAATCTCGACCATAGACTACCTTTCATAATGACAAGGCTACCATCCATTGGAATAACAAAAATCTCGACAACAAACTACTTTCCATAAAGACAAGGCTACCATCCCTTAGAGTAACAAAAATCTAGACAACAGACTACCTTCCATAATGACAAGGCTACCATCCATTGGAATAACAAAAATATCGACAACACACTACCTTCCATAATGACAAGGCTAGAATCCATTGGATTGACAAAAATCTCGACATCAGACTACTTTCCATAATGACAAGGCTACCATCCATTGGTGTAAGAAAGATATCGACAGCATACTACCTTCCATAATGACAAGGATACCATCCAATGTAGTAACAAAAATCTTGACAATAGACTGCCTTTCATAATGACAAGGCTACCATCCATTGGAGTAACAAAAATCTCGACAACAGACTACGTACCATAATGACAAGGCTACCATCTATTGGAATAACAAAAATATCGACAACACACTACCTTCCATAATGATAAGGCTACCATCCATTGGAGTAACAAAAATCTCGACAACAGACTACCTTCCATAATGACAAGGCTACCATCCTTTGGAGTAACAAAGATATCGGCAACATACTACCTTCCATAATCACAAGGATACCATCCATTGGAGTAACAAAAATCTCGACAATAGACTACCTTCCATAATGACTAGGCTACCATCATTTGGAGTAACAAAGATATCGATAGCAGACTACCTGCCATAATGACAAGGCTACAATCCATTGTAGTAACATTAATCTCGACAATAGACTACCTTCAATAATGACAAGGCTACCATCTATTGTAGTGACAAAAATCTCGACAATAGACTACCTTCCATAATGACAAGGCTACCATCAATTGTAGTAATAAGAATCTCGACAACATACTAACTTCCATAATGACAAGGCTACAATCTATTATAGTAATAACAATCTCTACAACAGACTATCTTCCATAACGAAAAGGCTACAATCTATTGTATTAACAAAAATCTCAACAACAGACTACCTTCCATAATGACATGGCTATCATCCATTGTAGTGACAAAAATCTCGACAATATACTACCTTCTATAATGACAAGGCTACCATCCATTGGAGTAAGAAAAATCTCGACAACAGACTACCTTCCATAATGACAAGGCTACAATCTATTATAGTAACAAAAATCTCGACAATGGACTACCTTTCAGAATGAAAAGGCTACCATCCATTGAATTAACAAAAATCTCAACAAAAAACTACTTTCCATAATGACAAGGCTACCATCCCTTAGAGTAACAAAAATCTAGACAATAGACTACCTTCCATAATGACAAGGCTACCATCCATTGGAATAAAAAAAATATCGACAACACACTACCTTCCATAATGACAAGGCTACCACCCATTGGATTAACAGAAATCTCGACAACAGACTACCTTCCATAATGACAAGGCTACCATCCATTGGTGTAAGAAAGATATCGACAACATACTACCTTGCATAATGATATGGATACCATCCATTGGAGTAACAAAAATCACGACAACAGACTACCTTCCATAATGACAATGCTTCCATCCGTTGGAATAACAAAAATATCGACAACACACTACCTTCCATAATGATAAGGCTACCATCCAATGGAGTAACAAAAATCTCGACAACAGACTACCTTCCGTAATGACTAGGCAACCATCCATTATAGTAAGAAAGATATCGACAACAGACTACCTTCCATAACGACAAGGCTACAATCCATTATAGTAACAAAAATCTCGACAACAGACTACCTTTCATAATGACAAGGCTACAATCCATTGGAGTAACAAAAATCTCGACAACAGACTACCTTCCATAATGACAAGGATACCATCCATTGGAGTAACAAAAATCAAGACAACAAACTACCTTCCTTAATGACAAAGCTACCATCCATTGGAATAACAAAAATATCGACAACACACTACCTTCCATAATGACAAGGCTACTATCCAATGGAGTAACAAAAATCTCGACAACAGACTACCTTACATAATGACTAGGCTACCATCCATTGGAGTAAGAAAGATATCGATAAAATACTACCTTCCATAACGACAAGGATACAATCCATTATAGTAAGAAAGATATCGACAACAGACTACCTTCAATAACGACAAGGCTACAATCCATTGTAGTAACAAAAATCCCATCAACAGACTACCTTCCGTAATGACAAGGCTACCATCCAATGTAGTAACAAAAATCTCGACAACAGACTACATTTCATAATGAAAAGGCATCCATCCATTGGAGTAACAAAAATCACGACAACAAACTACTTCCCATAATGACAAGGCTACCATCTATTAGAATAACAAAAATATCGACAACACACTACCTTCCATAATGACAAGGCTACCATCCATTGGAGTAACAAAAATCTCGACAACAGACTACCTTCCATAATGACAAGGCTACCATCCATTGGAGTAACAAAGATATTGACAACATACTACCTTCCATAATCACAAGGATACCATCCATTGGAGTAAAAAAAATATCGACAACAGACTACCTTCCATAATGACTAGGCTACCATCCTTTGGAGTAACAAAGATATCGATAGCAGACTACCTGCCATAACGACAAGGCTACAATCCATTGTAGTAACAAAAATCTCGACAATAGACTACCTTCCATAATGACAAGGATACCATCCATTGTAGTGACAAAAATCTCAACAATAGACTACCTTCCATAATGACAAGGCTACCATCCATTGTAGTAACAAGAATCTCGACAACATACTACCTTCCATAATGACAAGGCTACAATCTATTATAGTAACAACAATCTCAACAACAGACTATCTTCAATAACGAAAAGGCTACAATCTATTCTAGTAACAAAAATCTCGACAACAGACTACCTTTCATAATGACATGGCTATTATCCATTGTAGTTACAAAAAGCTCGACAATATACTACCTTCTATAATGACAAGCCTACCATCCATTAGAGTAACAAAAATCTTGACAACAGACTACCTTCCATAATGACAAGGCTACAATCTATTATAGTAACAAAAATCTCGACAATAGACTACCTTTCATAATGACAAGGCTACCATCCATTGGAATAACAAAAATCTCGACAACAAACTACTTTCCATAAAGACAAGGCTACCATCCCTTAGAGTAACAAAAATTTAGACAACAGACTACCTTCCATAATGACAAGGCTACCATCCATTGGAATAACAAAAATATCGACAACACACTACCTTCCATAATGACAAGGCTAGAATCCATTGGATTAACAAAAATCTCAACAACAGACTACTTTCCATAATGACAAGGCTACCATCCATTGGTGTAAGAAAGATATCGACAGCATACTACCTTCCATAATGACAAGGATACCATCCAATGTAGTAACAAAAATCATGACAATAGACTGCCTTTCATAATGACAAGGCTACCATCCATTGGAGTAACAAAAATATCGACAACAGACTACGTACCATAATGACAAGGCTACCATCTATTGGAATAACAAAAATATCGACAACACACTACCTTCCATAACGATAAGGCTACCATCCATTGCAGTAACAAAAATCTCGACAACAGACTACCTTCCATAATGACAAGGCTACCATCCATTGGAGTAACAAAGATATCGGCAACATACTACCATCCATAATCACAAGGATACCATCCATTGGAGTAACAAAAATCTCGACAATGAACTACCTTCCATAATGACTAGGCTACCATCCTTTGGAGTAACAAAGATATCGATAGCAGACTACCTGCCATAATGACAAGGCTACAATCCATTGTAGTAACATTAATCTCGACAATAGACTACCTTCAATAATGACAAGGCTACCATCCATTGTAGTGACAAAAATCTCGACAATAGACTACCTTCCATAATGACAAGGCTACCATCAATTGTAGTAATAAGAATCTCGACAACATACTAACTTCCATAATGACAAGGCTACAATCTATTATAGTAATAACAATCTCTACAACAGACTATCTTCCATAACGAATAGGCTACAATCTATTGTAGTAACAAAAATCTCGACAACAAACTACCTTCCATAATGACATGGCTATCATCCATTGTAGTGACAAAAATCTCGACAATATACTACCTTCTATAATGACAAGGCTACCATCCATTGGAGTAAGAAAAATCTCGACAACATACTACCTTCCATAATGACAAGGCTACAATCTATTATAGTAACAAAAATCTCGACAATAGACTACCTTTCAGAATGACAAGGCTACCATCTATTGAATTAACAAAAATCTCAACAAAAAACTACTTCCATAATGACAAGGCTACCATCCCTTTGAGTAACAAAAATCTAGACAACAGACTACCTTCCATAATAACAAGGCTACCATCCATTGGAATAAAAAAAATATCGACAACACACTACATTCCATAATGCCAAGGCTACCACCCATTGGATTAACAAAAATCTCGACAACAGACTACCTTCCATAATGACAAGGCTACCATCCATTGGTGTAAGAAAGATATCGACAACATACTACCTTGCATAATGACAAGGATACCATCCATTGGAGTAATAAAAATCACGACAACGGACTACCTTCCATAATGATAATGCTTCCATCCGTTGGAATAACAAAAATATCGACAACACACTACCTTCCATAATGATAAGGCTACCATCCAATGGAGTAACAAAAATCTCGACAACAGACTACCTTCCGTAATGACTAGGCTACCATCCATTATAGTAAGAAAGATATCGACAACAGACTACCTTCCATAACGACAAGGCTACAATCCATTATAGTAACAAAAATCTCGACAACAAACTACCTTTCATAATGACAAGGCTACAATCCATTGGAGTAACAAAAATCTCGACAACAGACTACCTTCCATAAAGACAAGGCTACCATCTATTGGAATAACAAAAATCTCGACAACAGACTACCTTCCATAATGACAAGGCTACCATCCATTGGAGTAACAAAGATATCGACAACAGACTACCTTCCATAACGACAAGGCTACAATCCATTGTAGTAACAAAAATCTCGACAATAGACTACCTTCCCTAATGACAAGGCTACAATCTATTATAGTAACAAAAATCTCGACAACAGACTATCTTCCATAACGACAAGGCTACAATCCATTGTAGTAACAAAAATCTCGACAACAGACTACCTTCCATAATGACAAGGCTACCATCCCTTAGAGTAACAAAAATCTAGACAACATACTACCTTCCAAAATGTCAAGGCTACCATCCATTGGAGTAACAAAGATATCAACAACATACTACCTTACATAACGACAATGATACCATTCATTAGACTAACAAAAATCACGACAACAGACTACCTTCCATAATGACAAGGCTACCATCCATTGGAATAACAAAAATTTCGACAACACACTACCTTCCATAATGACAAGGCTACCATCCAATGGAGTAAAGAAAATCTCGACAACAAACTACCTTCCATAATGACTAGGCTACCATCCATTGGAGTAAGAAAAATATCGACAACATACTACCTTCCATAACGACAAGGATACAATCCATTGTAGTAACAAAAATATCGATGATAGGCTACCTTCCATAATGACTAGGCTAACATCCTTTGGAGTAACAAAGATATCGATAACAGACTACCTTCCATAACGACAAGGCTACAATCCATTGTAGTAACAAAAATCTCGACAATAGACTACCTTCTATAATGACAAGGCTACCATCCATTGTAGTGACAAAAATATCGACAATAGACTACCTTCAATAATGACAAGGCTACCATCCATTGGAGAAACAAGAATCTCCTCAACATACTACCTTCCATAATGATAAGGCTACAATCTATTATAGTAACAAAAATCTAGACAACAGACTATCTTCCATAACGACAAGGCTACAATCCATTGTAGTAACAAAAATCTAGACAACAGACTACCTTCCATAATGACAAGGCTACCATCCATTGTATTTACAAAAATCTCGACAATATACTACCTTCTATAATGACAAGGCTACCATCCATTGGAGTAACAAAAATCTCGACAACAGACTACCTTCCATAATGACAAGGCTACAATCTATTATAGTAACAAAAATCTCGACAATAGACTACCCTTCATAATGACAAGGCTACAATCCATTGGAATAACAAAAATCTCGAAAACAAAATTATTTTCCATAATGACAAGGCTACCATCCCTTAGAGTATGAAAAATCTCGACAATAGACTACCTTCCATAATGACAAGGCTACCATCCATTGAAGTAACAAAGATATTGATAACATACTATCTTCCTTAATGTAAAGGATACTATCCATTGGAGTAACAAAAATAACAACAACAAACTACTTTCCATAATGACAAAGCTACCATCCATTGGAATAACAAAAATATCAACAACACACTACCTTCCATAATGACAAGGCTACCATCCAATGGAGTAACAAAAATGTCGACAACATACTACCTTCCATAATGACTAGGCTACAATCCATTGGAGTCAGAAAGATATCGACAACATACTACCTTCCGTAACGACAAGGATACAATCCATTGTAGTAACAAAAATCTCGACAACAAACTACCTTCCATAATGACAAGGCTACCATCCATTGGAATAACAAAAATCTCGACACTAAACTAACTTCCATAATGACAAGGCTACCATCCCTTAGAGTAACAAAAATATCGACAACAGACTACCTTCCATAATGACTAGGCTACCATTCATTGGAGTAACAAAGATATCGAAAACAGACTACCTTCCATTACGACAAGGCTATAATCCTTTGTAGTAACAAAAATCTATACAACAGACTACCTTACATAATGACAAGGCTACCATCCAATGTAGTAACAAAAATCTCGACAACAGACTACCTTTCATAATGACAAGGCTACAATCCGTTGGAGTAACAAAAATCTCGACAACAGACTACCTTCCATAATGACAAGGCTACCATCTATTGGAATAACAAAAATATCGATAACACACTACCTTCCATAATGACAAGGCTACCATCCATTGGAGTAACAAAAATCTCGACAACAGACTACCTTCCATAATGACAAGGCTACCATACATTGGAGTAACAAAGATATCGATAACATACTGCCTTCCATAATCACAAGTATACCATCCATTGGAGTAACAAAAATCTCGACAACAGACTACCTTCCATAATGACTAGGCTACCATCCTTTGGAGTAACAAAGATATCGATAACAGACTACCTTCCATAACGACAAGGCTACAATCCATTGTAGTAACAAAAATCTCGACAATAGACTACCTTCCATAATGACAAGGCTACAATCTATTATAGTAACAAAAATCTCGACAACAGACTATCTTCTATAACGACAAGGCTACAATCAATTGTAGTAACAAAAATCTCGACAACAGACTACCTTCCATAATGACAAGGCTACCATCCCTTAGAGTAACAAAAATCTAGACAACATACTACCTTACAAAATGTCAAGGCTACCATCCATTGGAGTAACAAAGATATTGACAACATACTACCTTCCATAATGACAAGGATACCATCCATTGGAGTAACAAAAATCACGACAACAAACTACCTTCCATAATGACAAGGCTACCATCCATTGGAATAACAAAATTTTTGACAACACACTACCTTCCATAATGACAAGGCTACCATCCAATGGAGTAAAGAAAATCTCGACAATAGACTACCTTCCATAATGACTAGGCTACCATCCATTGGAGTAAGAAAAATATCGACAACATACTACCTTTCATAATGACAAGGATACAATCCATTATAGTAACAAAAATCTCGACAATAGACTACCTTCAATAATGACAAGGCTACCATCCCTTAGAGTAACAAAAATCTCGACAACAGACTACCTTCCATAATGACAAGGCTACCATCCATTGAAGTAACAAAGATATCGACAACATACTACGTTAAATAATGACAAGGATACCATCCATTGGAGTAACAAAAATATCGACGACAGACTACCTTCCATAATGACTAGGCTACCCTCCTTTGGAGTAACAAAGATATCGATAACAGACTACCTTCCATAACGACAAGGCTACAATCCATTGTAGTAACAAAAATCTCAACAATAGACTACTTTCCATAATGACAAGGCTACCATACATTGTAGTGACAAAGATATCGACAATAGACTACCTTCCATAATGACAAGGCTACCATCCATTGGAGTGACAAGAATCTCGTCAACATACTACCTTCCATAATGACAAGGCTACAATCTATCATAGTAACAAAAATCTCGACAACAGACTAACTTCCAGAACGACAAGGCTACAATCCATTGTAGTAACAAAAATCTAGACAACAGACTACCTTCCATAATGACAAGGCTACCATCCATTGTATTTACAAAAATCTCGCCAATATACTACCTTCTATAATGACAAAGCTACCATCCATTGGAGTAACAAAAATCTCGACAACAGACTACCTTCCATAATTACAAGGCTACAATCTATTATAGTAACAAAAATCTCGACAATAGACTACCTTTCATAATGACAAGGCTACAATCCATTGGAATAACAAAAATCTTGAAAACAAAATTACTTTCCATAATGACAAGGCTACCATCCCTTAGAGTAAGAAAAATCTCGAGAACAGACTACCTTCCATAATGACAAGGCTACCATCCATTGGAGTAACTAAGATATCGAAAACATATTATCTTCCTTAATGTAAAGGATACCATCCATTGGAGTAACAAAAATAACGACAACAAACTACCTTCCATAATGACAAAGCTACCATCCATTGGAATAACAAAAATATCAACAACACACTACCTTCAATAATGACAAGGCTACCATCCAATGGAGTAACAAAAATCTCGACAACATACTACCTTCCATAATGACTAGGCTACAATCCATTGGACTCAGAAAGATATCGACAACATACTACCTTTCGTAACGAAAAGGATACAATCCATTGTAGTAACAAAAATCTCGACAACAAACTACCTTCCATAATGACAAGGCTACCATCCATTGGAATAACAAAAATCTCGACAATAAACTAACTTCAATAATGACAAGGCTACCATCCCTTAGAGTAACAAAAATCTCGACAACAGACTACCTTCCATAATGACTAGGCTACCATCCATTGGAGTAACAAAGATATCGACAATAGACTACCTTCCATAACGACAAGGCTACAATCCATTGCAGTAACAAAAATCTCGACAACAGACTAACTTCCATAATGACAAGGCTACCATCCAATGTAGTAACAAAAATCCAGACAACAGACTACCTTCCATAATCACTAGACTACCATCCTTTGGAGTAACAAAAATGTAGACAACAGACTACCTTCCATAATGACAAGGCTACCATCCATTGGAGTAACAAAGATATCGGCAACATACTACCTTCCATAATGACAAGGCTACCATCCATTGGAATAACAAAAATATAGACAACAGACTACCTTCCATAATGACAAGGATACCATCCATTGGAGTAACAAAAATGACGACAATAGACTACCTTCCATAATGACAAGGATACCATCTAATGGAGTAACAAAAATATCGACAACAGACTACCTTTCATAATGACTAGGCTACAATCCATTGGAACAACAAAAATTTCGACGACAGACATACCTTCCATAATTACAAGGCTACCATCCATTGGAGTAACAAAAATCTTGAAAACAGACTACTTTCCATATTGACAAAGCTACAATCCATTGGAGTAACAAAAATATCGACAATAGACTACCTTTCTTAATGACAAGGCTACCATCCATTGGAACAACAAAAATTTTGACGACAGACTACCTTCCATAATGAAAAGGCTACCATGCATTGGAGTAACAAAAATTTCGATAATAGACTACCTTCCATAATGACAAGGCTACAATCTATTTTAGTAACAAAAATCAAGACAACAGGCTACCTTCCATAATGACAAGGCTACCATCCGTTGTAGTAACAAAAATCTCGACAGTAGACTAACTTCCATAATGACAAGGCTACCATCCATTGTAGTAAGAAAAATCTCGACAACAGACTAGCTTCCATAATGATAATGATACATTTCCTTGGAGTAACAAAAATCTTGACAATAGACTACATTTCATATTGACAAGGCTACCATCCATTAGAATAAAAAAAATATCAACGACAAACTACCTTCCATAATGACAAGGCTACCATCCATTGGAGTATCAAAAATCTTAACAACAGACTACCTTCCATAATGACAAGGCTACCATCCGTTGGATTAAAAAAAAACTCGAAAACAAACTACCTTCCATATTTACATGGCTACCATCCATTGGAATAACAAAAATCTCAAAAACAGACTACCTTCCATAATTACTAGGCTACTATCCAATGGAGTAACAAAAATCTCGAAATCAGACTACCTTCCATAATGACAAGGCTAACATACATTGTAGTAATTAAGATATCGACAACAGACTACCTTATATAATGACAAGGCTACAATCCATTGGAGTAACAAAAATCTCAACAACAAACTACCTTCCATAATGACAAGGCAACAATCCATTGGAGAAACAAAAATCTCGACAATAGACTACCTTTCATAATGACAAGGCTACCATCCATTGGAATAACAAAAATTTCGATGACAGACTAACTTCCATAATGAAAAGGCTACCATCCTTTGGAGTAACAAAAATCTTGATAATAGACTACCTTCCATAATGACAAGTCTACCATCCATTGGAGTAACAAGAATCTTGAAAATAGACTACCTTCCGTATTGAGTAGGCTACCATCCATTGGAATAAACAAAATCTCAACAACAAAGTACCTTCCATAATGACAAAGCTATTATCCAACGGAGTAACAAAAATATCAACAAGAAACTACCTTCCATAGTTACAAGGCTACCATCCATTGGAGTAACAAAAATCTCGAAAACAGATTACCTTCCATAATGACAAGGCTACAATCCATTGGAGTAACAACAATCTCGACAATAGACTACCTTTCATAATGACAAGGTTACCATCCATTGGAACAACAAAAAGTTCGACGACAGACTACCTTCCATAATGAAAAGGCTACCATGCATTGGAGTAACAAAAATATCGATAATAGACTACCTTCCATAATGACAAGGCTAAAATCTATTTTAGTGACAACAGGCTACCTTCCATAATGATAAGGCTACCATCCATTGTAGTAACAAAAATCTCAACAACAGACTAACTTCAATAATGACAAGGCTACCATCCCTTAGAGTAATAAAAATCTCGACAACAGACTTCCTTCCATAATGACAAGGCTACCATCCATTGAAGTAATAAAGATATCGACAACATACTACCTTAAATAATGACAAGGATACCATCCATTGGAGTAACAAAAATATCGACGATAGACTAGCTTCAATAATGACTAGGCTAACATCCCTTAGAGTAACAAAGATATCGATAACAGACTACCTTCCATAACGACAAGGCTACGATCCATTGTAGTAACAAAAATCTCGACAATAGACTACCTTCCATAATGACAAGGCTACCATCCATTGTAGTGACAAAAATATCGATAATAGACTACCTTCAATAATGACAAGGCTACCATCCATTGGAGTAACAAGAATCTCGTCAACATACTACCTTCCATAATGATAAGGCTACAATCTATTATAGTAACAAAAATTCTGACAACAGACTATCTTCCATAACGACAAGGCTACAATCCATTATAGTAACAAAAATCTAGACAACAGACTACCTTCCATAATGACAAGGCTACCATCCATTGTATTTACAAAAATCTCGACAATATACTAGCTTCTATAATGACAAGGCTACCATCCATTGGAGTAACAAAAATCTCGACAACAGACTACCTTCCATAATGACAAGGCTACAATCTATTATAGTAACAAAAATCTCGACAATAGACTACCTTTCATAATGACAAGGCTGCAATCCAATGGAATAACAAAAATCTCGAAAACCAAATTACTTTCCATAATGACAAGGCTACCATCCCGTATAGTAAGAAAAATCTCGACAATAGACTACCTTCCATAATGACAAGGCTACCATCCATTGGAGTAACAAAGATATCGATAACATACTATCTTCCTTAATGTAAAGGATACTATCCATTGGAGTAACAAAAATAACAACAACAAACTACCTTCCATAATGACAAAGCTACCATCCATTGGAATAACAAAAATATCAACAACACACTACCTTCCATAATGACAAGGCTACCATCCAATGGAGTAACAAAAATCTTGACAACAGACTACCTTCCATAATGGCAAGGCTACCATCCATTGGAATAACAAAAATCTAGACAACAAACTACCTTCCATAATGACAAGGCTACCATCCGTTGGAGTAACAAAGATATCGAGAACATACTACCTTCCATAATGACAAGGATACCGTCCATTGGAGTAACAAAAATGACGACAATAGACTACCTTCCATAATGACAAGGCAACCATCCATTGGAATAACCAAAATATTGACAACACACTACCTTCCATAATGACAAAGATACCATCCAATGGAGTAACAAAAATCTCGACAACAGACTACCTTCCATA
The DNA here is from genome assembly GCA_948472305.1 of Vicia faba. NCBI lineage: Eukaryota > Viridiplantae > Streptophyta > Magnoliopsida > Fabales > Fabaceae > Vicia > Vicia faba. The sequence goes on along the minus strand of OX451741.1, from coordinate 511,387,383 downwards.
ATGACTAGGCTACCATCCATTGGAACAACAAAAATTTCGACGACATACTACCTTCCATAACGAAAAGGCTACCAACCATTGGAGTAACAAAACTCTTGATAATAGAATACCTTCCATAATGACAAGGCTACCATCCATTGGAGTAACAAAAATCTTGAAAACAGACTACCTTCCATATTGACTAGGCTACCATCCATTGGAATAAAAAAAATCTCAACAATAGAGTACCTTCCATAATGATAAAGATATTATCCAACGGAGTAACAAAAATATCAACAAGAAACTACCTTCCATAATTACAAGGCTACCATCCATTGGAGTAACAAAAATATCGAAAACAGACTACCTTCCATAATGACAAGGCTACAATCCATTGGAGTACCAAAAATCTCGACAATAGACTACCTTTCATAATGACAAGGCTACCATCCATTGGAACAACAAAAATTTCGACGACAGACTACCTTCCATAATGAAAAGGCTACCATGCATTGGAGTAACAAAAATGTCGATAATAGACTACCTTCCATAATGACAAGGCTACAATCTATTTTAGTAACAAAAATCAAGACAACAGGCTACCTTCCATAATGACAAGGCTACCATCCAGTGTAGTAACAATAAATCTCGACAGCAGACTAACTTCCATAATGACAGGGCTACCATCCATTGTAGTAAGAAAAATCTCGACAACATACTACCTTCCATAATGACAATGATACATTTCCTTGGAGTAACAAAAATCTGGACAATAGACTACATTTCATATTGACAAGGCTACCATCCATTAGAATAAAAAAATATCACCGACACACTACCTTCCATAATGACAAGGCTACCATCCATTGGAGTATCAAAAATCTCAACAACAGACTACCTTCCATAATGACAAGGCTAGCATCCGTTGGATTAAAAAAAATCTCGAAAACAAACTACCTTCCATATTTACAAGGCTACCATCCATTGGAATAACAAAAATCTCAAAAACAGACTACCTTCCATAATGACTAGTCTACTATCCAATGGAGTAACAAAAATCTCGAAATCAAACTACCTTCCATAATGACAAGGCTAACATACATTGTAGTAATTAAGATATCGACAACAGACTACCTTCTATAATGACAAGGCTACAATCCATTGGAGTAACAAAAATCTTACCAATAGACTACCTTCCATAATGACAAGGCTACAATCCATTGGAGTAACAAAAATCTCAACAATAGACTACCTTTCATAATGACAAGGCTACCATCCATTGGAATAACAAAAATTTCGACGACAGACTACCTTCCATAATGAAAAGGCTACAATCCATTGGAGTAACAAAAATCATGATAATAGACTACCTTCCATAATGACAAGGCTACCATCCATTGGAGTAACAAAAATCTTGAAAATAGACTACCTTCCATATTGACTAGGCTACCATCCATTGGAATAATCAAAATCTCAACAACAGAGTACCTTCCATAATGACAAAGCTACTATCCAATGGAGTAACAAAAATATCGACAATAGACTACCTTCCATAATTACAAGGCTACCATCCATTGGAGTAACAAAACTCTCGAAAACAGACTACCTTCCATAATTACAAGGCTACAATCCATTGGAGTGACAAAAATCTCAACAATAGACTACCTTTCATAATGATAAGGCTACCATCCATTGGAACAACAAGAATTTCGACGACAGACTACCTTCCATAATGAAAAGGTTACCATGCATTGGAGTAACAAAAATATCGATAATAGACTACCTTCTATAATGACAAGGCTACTATCCAATGGAGTAACAAAAATATCGACAACAGACTACCTTCCATAATGACAAGGCTAACATGCATTGTAGTAACAAAAATATGAACAACTGACTACCTTCCATAATGACAAGGCTACCATTCATTGGAGTAACAATAATCACAATGACAGACTAACTTCCATAATGACAAGGCTACCATCTATTAGAGTAACAAAAATCTCGACAATTAACTACCTTCCATAACGACAATGCTACCATCCATTGGAGTAACAAAAATCTCGACAATAGACTACCTTCCATAATGACAAGGCTACAATCTATTGTAGTAACAAAAATAAAGACAACAGGCTACCTTCCATAATGACAAGGCTACCATCCGTTGTAGTAACAAAAATCTCGATAGCAGACTACCTTCCATAATGACAAGGCTACCATTCATTGTAGTAAGAAAAATCTCGACAACAGACTCCCTTCCATAATGACAAGGATACATTTCCTTGGAGTAACAAAAATCTGGACAATAGACAACATTTTATATTGACAAGGCTACCATCCATTGGAGTAACAAAAATCTCAACAATAGACTACATTCCATAATGACAAGGCTACAATCCATTGGAGTAACAAAAATCTCGACAACAGAATACCATCCATAATGACTAGGCTACCATCCATTGGAATAACAAAAATCTCAACAACAGACTACCTTCCATAATGACTAGGCCACTATCCAATGGAGTAACAAAAATCTCGACACCAGACTACCTTCCATAATTTCAAGGCTAACATACATTGTAGTAACAAAGATATCGACAACAGACTACCTTCCATAATGAAAAGGCTACAATCCATTGGAGTAACAAAAATGTCGAGAACAGACTACCTTCCATAATGACAAGGCTCAATCCATTGTAGTAACAAAAATCTCGACAACAGACTACCTGCCATAGTAAGAAGGCTACCATCCATTGGAGTAACAAAAATCTCAACAACAGACTACATTCCATAATGACAAGGCTACAATCCATTGGAGTAACAAAAATCTCGACAATAGACTACCTTTCATAATGACAAGGCTACCATCCATTGGAACAACAAAATTTTTGATGACACACTACCTTCCATAATGAAAAGGCTACCATCCATTGGAGTAACAAAAATCTTGATAATAGACTACCTTCCATAATGACAAGGCTACCATCCATTGGAGTTACAAAAATCTTGAAAACAGACTACCTTCCATATCGACTAGGCTACCATCCATTGGAATAAAAAAAATCTCAACAACAGAGTACCTTCCATAATGACAAAGCTACTATCCAATGGAGTAAAAAGAATATCAACAATAGACTACCTTCCATAATTACAAGGCTACCATCCATTGGAGTAACAAAAATCTCGAAAACAGACTACCTTCCATAATAACTAGGCTACCATCCATTGGAATAACAAAAATCTCAACGACAGACTACCTTCTATAATGAAAAGGCTACCATCTATTGGAGTAACAAAAATCAAGACAATAGACTACCTTCCGTAATAACAAGGCTACCATCCATTGTTGTAACAAAAATCTCGACGACATACTACCATCCATAATGACAAGGCTACCATTCATTGGAGTAACTAAAATCTCGACAACAGACTACCATCCATAATGAAAAGGCTACCATCCATTGGAGTAACAAAAATCTCAAAAACAGACTACCTTCCATAATGACTAGGCTACCATCCATTGGAATAACAAAAATCTCAACAACAGACTACCTTCCATAATGACTAGGCCACTATCCAATGGAGTAACATAAATATCGACAACAGACTACCTTCCATAATGACAAGGCTAACATGCATTGTAGTAACAAAAATATGAACAACTTACTACCTTCCATAATGAGAAGGCTACCATTCATTGGAGTAACAAAAATCACAACGACATACTACCTTCCATAACGACAAGGCTACAATCTATTGGAGTAACAGAAATCTCGACAATAAACTACCTTCCATAATGACAATGCTACCATCCATTACAGTAACAAAAATCTCGACAATATATTACCTTCCATAATAAAAAGGCTACAATCTATTGTAGTAACAAAAATCAAGACAACAGACTACCTTCCATAATGACAATGCTACCATCCATTGGAGTAACCAAAATCTCGACAATAGACTACCTTCCATAATGAAAAGGCTACAATATATTGTAGTAACAAAAATCAAGACAACAGACTACCTTCCATAATGACAAGGCTACCATCCATTGGAATAAAAAAAATCTCAACAATAGAGTACCTTCCATAATGACAAAGATATTATCCAACGGCGTAACAAAAATATCAAAAACAGACTACCTTCCATAATGACTAGGCTACCATCCATTGGAATAACAAAAATGTCAACAACAGACTACCTTCCATAATGACTAGGCCACTATCCAATGGAGTAACAAAAATATCGACAACAGACTACCTTCCATAATGACAAGGCTAACATGCATTGTAGTAACAAAAATATGAACAACTTACTACCTTCCATAATGAGAAGGCTACCATTCATTGGAGTAACAAAAATCACAACGACATACTACCTTCCATAATGACAAGGCTACCATCTATTGGAGTAACAAAAATCTCGACAACAAACTACCTTCCATAATGACAATGCTACCATGCATTGGAGTAACAAAAATCTCGACAATAAACTACCTTCCATAATGACAATACTACCATCCATTACAGTAACAAAAATCTCGACAATAGATTACCTTCCATAATGAAAAGGCTACAATCTATTGTAGTAACAAAAATCAAGACAACAGACTACCTTCCATAATGACAATGCTACCATCCATTGGAGTAACCAAAATCTCGACAATAAACTACCTTCCATAATGAAAAGGCTACAATATATTGTAGTAACAAAAATCAAGACAACAGACTACCTTCCATAATGACAAGGCTACCATCCATTGTAGTAAGAAAAATCTCGACAACAGACTACCTTCCTTAATGACAAGGCTACCATCCATTGGAGTAACAAAAATCTCAACACTAAACTACCTTCCATAATGACAAGGCTACCATCCATTGTAGTAAGAAAATTCTCGACAACAAACTACCTTCCATAATGACAAGGACACATTCCATTGGAGTAACAAAATTCTTGTCAATAGACTACCTTTTATATTGACAAGGCTACCATCCATTGGAATAACAAAAATATCAACGACATACTACCTTCCATAATGACAAGGCTACCATCCATTGGAGTAACACAAATATCGAAAACAGACTACCTTCCATAATGACTAGGCCAGCATCCATTGGAATAACAAAAATCTCAACAACAGACTACCTTTCATAATGACTAGGCTACTATCCAATGGAGTAACAAAAATCTCGACACCAGACTACCTTCCATAATGACAAAGCTAACATACATTGTAGTAACAAGGATATCGACAACAGACTACCTTCCATAATGACAAGGCTACAATCCATTGGAGTACCAAAAATCACGAGAATAGACTACCTTCCATAATGACAAGGCTACCATCCATTGTAGTAACAAAAATCTCGACAACAGACTACCTTCCATAGTAAGAAGGCTACCATCCATTGGAGTAACAAAAATCTCAACAACAGACTACCTTCCATAATCTAAAGGCTAGAATCTATTTGAGTAACAAAAATCTCAACAATAGACTACCTTTCATAATGACAAGGCTACCATCCATTGGAACAACAACAATCTCGACAACAGACTACCATCCATAATGAGAAGGCTACCATCCATTGGAGTAAAAAAAATCTCAAAAACAGACTACCTTCCATAATGACTAGGCTACCATCCATTGGAATAACAAAAATCTCAACAACAGACTACCTTCCATAATGACTAGGCCACTATCCAATGGAGTAACAAAAATCTCGACACCAGACTACCTTCCATAATTTCAAGGCTAACATACATTGTAGTAACAAAGATATCGACAACAGACTACCTTCCATAATGAATAGGCCACAATCCATTGGAGTAACAAAAATGTCGAGAACGGACTACCTTCCATAATGACAAGGCTCAATCCATTGTAGTAACAAAAATCTCGACAACAGACTACCTGCCATAGTAAGAAGGCTACCATCCATTGGAGTAACAAAAATCTCAACAACAGACTACCTTCCATAATGACAAGGCTACAATCCATTGGAGTAACAAAAATCTCGACAATAGACTACCTTTCATAATGACAAGGCTACCATCCATTGGAACAACAAAAATTTCGATGACACACTACCTTCCATAATGAAAAGGCTACCATCCATTGGAGTAACAAAAATCTTGAAAACAGACTACCTTCCATATCGACTAGGCTACCATCCATTGGAATAAAAAAAATCTCATCAACAGAGTACCTTCCATAATGACAAAGCTACTATCCAATGGAGTAACAAAAATGTCGACAATAGACTACCTTCCATAATTACAAGGCTACCATCCATTGGAGTAACAAAAATCTTGAAAATAGACTACCTTCCATAATGACTAGGCTACCATCCATTGGAATAACAAAAATATTAACGACATACTACCTTCCATAATGAAAAGGCTACCATCTATTGGAGCAACAAAAATCAAGACAATAGACTACCTTCCGTAATAACAAGGCTACCATCCATTGTTGTAACAAAAATCTCGATGACATACTACCATCCATAATGACAAGGCTACCATTCATTGGAGTAACAAAAATCTCGACAACAGACTACCATCCATAATGACAAGGCTACCATCCATTGGAGTAACAAAAATCTCAAAAACAAACTACCTTCCATAATGACTAGGCTACCATCCTTTGGAATAACAAAAATCTCAACAACTTACTACCTTCCATAATGACTAGGCCACTATCCAATGGAGTAACATAAATATCGACAACAGACTACCTTCCATAATGACAAGGCTAACATGCATTGTAGTAACAAAACTATGAACAACTTACTACCTTCCATAATGAGAAGGCTACCATTCATTGGAGTAACAAAAATCACAACGACATACTACCTTCCATAATGACAAGGCTACAATCTATTGGAGTAACAAAAATCTCGACAATAAACTACCTTCCATAATGACAATGCTACCATCCATTACAGTAACAAAAATCTCGACAATAGATTACCTTCCATAATAAAAAGGCTACAATCTATTGTAGTAACAAAAATCAAGACAACAGACTACCTTCCATAATGGCAATGCTACCATCCATTGGAGTAACCAAAATCTCGACAATAGACTACCTTCCATAATGAAAAGGCTACAATATATTGTAGTAACAAAAATCAAGACAACAGACTACCTTCCAAAATGACAAGGCTACCATCCATTGTAGTAAGAAAAATCTCGACAACAGACTACCTTCCATAATGACAAGGCTACCATCCATTGGAATAAAAAAAATCTCAACAATAGAGTACCTTCCATAATGACAAAGATATTATCCAACGGCGTAACAAAAATATCAAAAACAGACTACCTTCCATAATGACTAGGCTACCATCCATTGGAATAACAAAAATGTCAACAACAGACTACCTTCCATAATGACTAGGCCACTATCCAATGGAGTAACAAAAATATCGACAACAGACTACCTTCCATAATGACAAGGCTAACATGCATTGTAGTAACAAAAATATGAACAACTTACTACCTTCCATAATGAGAAGGCTACCATTCATTGGAGTAACAAAAATCACAACGACATACTACCTTCCATAATGACAAGGCTACCATCTATTGGAGTAACAAAAATCACGACAACAAACTACCTTCCATAATGACAATCCTACCATGCATTGGAATAACAAAAATCTCGACAATAAACTACCTTCCATAATGACAATGCTACCATCCATTACAGTAACAAAAATCTCGACAATAGATTACCTTCCATAATGAAAAGGCTACAATCTATTGTAGTAACAAAAATCAAGACAACAGACTACCTTCCATAATGACAATGCTACCATCCATTGGAGTAACCAAAATCTCGACAATAAACTACCTTCCATAATGAAAAGGCTACAATATATTGTAGTAACAAAAATCAAGACAACAGACTACCTTCCATAATGACAAGGCTACCATCCATTGTAGTAAGAAAAATCTCGACAATAGACTACCTTCCTTAATGACAAGGCTACCATCCATTGGAGTAACAAAAATCTCAACAACAGACTACCTTCCATAATGACAAGGCTACCATCCATTGTAGTAAGAAAATTCTCGACAACAAACTACCTTCCATAATGACAAGGATACATTCCATTGGAGTAACAAAATTCTTGTCAATAGACTACCTTTTATATTGACAAGGCTACCATCCATTGGAATAACAAAAATATCAACGACATACTACCTTCCATAATGACAAGGCTACCATCCATTGGAGTAACACAAATATCGAAAACAGACTACCTTCCATAATGACTAGGCTAGCATCCATTGGAATAACAAAAATCTCAACAACAGACTACCTTCCATAATGACTAGGCTACTATCCAATGGAGTAACAAAAATCTCGACACCAGACTACCTTCCATAATGACAAAGCTAACATACATTGTAGTAACAAGGATATCGACAACAGACTACCTTCCATAATGACAAGGCTACAATCCATTGGAGTACCAAAAATCACGAGAATAGACTACCTTCCATAATGACAAGGCTACCATCCATTGTAGTAACAAAAATCTCGACAACAGACTACCTTCCATAGTAAGAAGGCTACCATCCATTGGAGTAACAAAAATCTCAACAACAGACTACCTTCCATAATATAAAGGCTAGAATCTATTTGAGTAACAAAAATATCAACAATAGACTACCTTTCATAATGACAAGGCTACCATCCATTGGAACAACAAAAATCTCGACAACAGACTACCATCCATAATGAGAAGGCTACCATCCATTGGAGTAAAAAAAATCTCAAAAACAGACTACCTTCCATAATGACTAGGCTACCATCCATTGGAATAACAAAAATCTCAACAACAGACTACCTTCCATAATGACTAGGCCACTATCCAATGGAGTAACAAAAATCTCGACACCAGACTACCTTCCATAATTTCAAGGCTAACATACATTGTAGTAACAAAGATATCGACAACAGACTACCTTCCATAATGAATAGGCCACAATCCATTGGAGTAACAAAAATGTCGAGAACGGACTTCCTTCCATAATGACAAGGCTCAATCCATTGTAGTAACAAAAATCTCGACAACAGACTACCTACCATAGTAAGAAGGCTACCATCCATTGGAGTAACAAAAATCTCAACAACAGACTACCTTCCATAATGACAAGGCTACAATCCATTGGAGTAACAAAAATCTCGACAATAGACTACCTTTCATAATGACAAGGCTACCATCCATTGGAACAACAAAAATTTCGATGACACACTACCTTCCATAATGAAAAGGCTACCATCCATTGGAGTAACAAAAATCTTGATAATAGACTACCTTCCATAATGACAAGGCTACCATCCATTGGAGTAACAAAAATCTTGAAAACAGACTACCTTCCATATCGACTAGGCTACCATCCATTTGAATAAAAAAAATCTCATCAACAGAGTACCTTCCATAATGACAAAGCTACTATCCAATGGAGTAACAAAAATGTCGACAATAGACTACCTTCCATAATTACAAGGCTACCATCCATTGGAGTAACAAAAATCTTGAAAATAGACTACCTTCCATAATGACTAGGCTACCATCCATTGGAATAACAAAAATCTCAACGACATACTACCTTCCATAATGAAAAGGCTACCATCTATTGGAGCAACAAAAATCAAGACAATAGACTACCTTCCGTAATAACAAGGCTACCATCCATTGTTGTAACAAAAATCTTGATTACATACTACCATCCATAATGACAAGGCTACCATTCATTGGAGTAACAAAAATCTCGACAACAGACTACCATCCATAATGACAAGGCTACCATCCATTGGAGTAACAAAAATCTCAACAATAGACTACCTTCCATAATGACTAGGCCACTATCCAATGGAGTAACAAAAATCTCGACACCAGACTACCTTCCATAATTTCAAGGCTAACATACATTGTAGTAACAAAGATATCGACAACAGACTACCTTCCATAATGAAAAGGCTACAATCCATTGGAGTAACAAAAATCTCGAGAACATACTACCTTCCATAATGACAAGGCTCAATCCATTGTAGTAACAAAAATCTCGACAACAGACTACCTGCCATAGTAAGAAGGCTACCATCCATTGGAGTAACAAAAATCTTAACAACAGACTACCTTCCATAATGACAAGGGTACAATCAATTGGAGTAACAAAAATCTCGACAATAGCCTACCTTTCATAATGGCAAGGCTACCATCCATTGGAGTAAATAAAACCTCGATAATAGGCTACCTTCCATAATGACAAAGCTACCATCCATTGGAGTAACAAAAATCTCGACAATAGACTACCTTCCATAATGATAAGGCTTTCATCCATTGGAGTAATAAAAATCTCGATAATAGACTAACTTCCATAATGACTAGGCTACAATCCATTGGAATAACAAAACTCTCACCAACAGACTACCTTCCAAAATGACAAGGCTACTATACAATGGAGTAACAAAAATATCGACAACAGACTACCTTCCATAATGACAAGGCTAACATGCATTGTAGTAACAAAAATATGAACAACTTACTACCTTCCATAATGACAAGGCTACCATTCATTGGAGTAACAAAAATCACAACGACATACTACCTTCTATAATGACAAGGCTACCATATATTGGAGTAACAAAAATCTCGACAACAAACTACCTTCCATAATGACAATGCTACCATCCATTGGAGTAACAAAAATCTCGACAACAAACTAACTTCCATAATGACAATGCTACCATCCAATGGAGTAACAAAAATCTCGACAATAGATTACCGTCCATAATGACAAGGCTACAATCTATTGTAGTAACAAAAATCAAGACAACAGACTACCTTCCATAATGACAAGGCTACCATCCATTGTAGTAAGAAAAATCTCGACAACAGACTACCTTCCATAATTACAAGGATACATTCCACTGGAGTAACAAAAATCTAGACAATAGACTACCTTTTATATTGACAAGGCTACCATCCATTGGAATAAATAAAATATCAACGACATACTACCTTCCATAATGACAAGGCTACCATCCATTGGAGTAACAAAAATCTCGACAATAGACTACCTTCTATAATGACAAGGATACCATCCATTGGTGTAACAAAAATCTCGAAAACAGACTACATTCCATAATGTATAGGCTACCATACATTGGAATAACAAAAATCTCAACAACATACTACCTTCCATAATGACTAGGCTACCATCCAATGGAGTAACAAAAATCTCGACACCAGACTACCTTCCATATTGACAATGTTACCATCCATTGGAGTAACAACAATCTCGACAATAAACTACCTTCCATAATGAAAAGGCTACAATCTATTGTAGTAACAAAAATCAAGACAACAGACTACCTTCCATAATGACAAGGCTACCATCCATTGTAGTAAGAAAAATCTCGACAACAGACTACCTTCCATTGTAAGAAGGCTACCATCCATTGGAGTAACAAAAATTTTGAAAACAGAATACCTTCCATATCGACTAGGCTACCATCCATTGGAATAAAAAAAATCTCAACAACAGAGTACCTTCCATAATGACAAAGCTACTATCCAATGGAGTAACAAAAATATCGACAATAGACTACCTTCCATAATTACAAGGCTACCATCCATTGGAGTAACAAAAATCTCGAAAACAGACTACCTTCCATAATGACTAGGCTACCATCCATTGGAATAACAAAAATCTTAACGACAGACTACCTTCCATAATGAAAAGGCTACCATCTATTGGAGTAACAAAAATCAAGACAACAGACTACCTTCCGTAATAACAAGGCTACCATCCATTGTTTTTACAAAAATCTCGACGACATACTACCATCCATAATGACAAGGCTACCATCCATTGGAGTAACAAAAATCTCGACAACAGACTACCATCCATAATGACAAGGCTACCATCCATTGGAGTAAAAAAAATCTCAAACACAGACTACCTTCCATAATGACTAGGCTACCATCCATTGGAATAACAAAAATCTCAACAACAGACTACCTTCCATAATGACTAGGCCACTATCCAATGGAGTAACAAAAATCTCGACACCAGACTACCTTCCATAATTTCAAGGCTAACATACATTGTAGTAACAAAGATATCGACAACAGACTACCTTCCATAATGAAAAGGCTACAATCCATTGCAGTAACAAAAATGTCGAGAATAGACTACCTTCCATAATGACAAGGCTCAATCCATTGTAGTAACAAAAATCTCGACAACAGACTACCTGCCATAGTAAGAAGGTTACCATCCATTGGAGTAACAAAAATCTCAACAACAGACTACATTCCATAATGACAAGGCTACAATCCATTGGAGTAACAAAAATCTCGTCAATAGACTACCTTTCATAATGACAAGGCTACCATCCATTGGAACAACAAAAATTTCGATGACACACTACCTTCCATAATGAAAAGGCTACCATCCATTGGAGTAACAAAAATCTTGATAATAGACTACCTTCCATAATGACAAGGCTACGATCCATTGGAGTAACAAAAATCTTGAAAACAGACTACCTTCCATATCGACTAGGCTACCATCCATTGGAATAAAAAAAATCTCAACAACAGAGTACCTTCTATAATGACAAAGCTACTATCCAATGGAGTAAAAAGAATATCAACAATAGACTACCTTCCATAATTACAAGGCTACCATCCATTAGAGTAACAAAAATCTCGAAAATAGACTACCTTCCATAATGACTAGGCTACCATCCATTGGAATAACAAAAATCTCAACGACAGACTACCTTCTATAATGAAAAGGCTACCATCTATTGGAGTAACAAAAATCAAGACAATAGACTACCTTCCGTAATAACAAGGCTACCATCCATTGTTGTAACAAAAATCTCGACGACATACTACCATCCATAATTATAAGGCTACCATTCATTGGAGTAACAAAAATCTCGACAACAGACTACCATCCATAATGAAAAGGCTACCATCCATTGGAGTAACAAAAATCTCAAAAACAGACTAGCTTCCATAATGACTAGGCTACCAGCCATTGGAATAACAAAAATCTCAACAACAGACTACCTTCCATAATGATTAGGCCACTATCCAATGGAGTAACAAAAATATCGACAACAGACTACCTTCCATAATGACAAGGCTAACATGCATTGTAGTAACAAAAATATGAACAACTTACTACCTTCCATAATGAGAAGGCTACCATTCATTGGAGTAACAAAAATCACAACGACATACTACCTTCCATAATGACAAGGCTACCATCTATTGGAGTAACAAAAATCTCGACAACAAACTACCTTCCATAATGACAATGCTACCATGCATTAGAGTAACAAAAATCTCGACAATAAACTACCTTCCATAATGACAATGCTACCATCCATTACAGTAACAAAAATCTCGACAATAGATTACCTTCCATAATGAAAAGGCTACAATCTATTGTAGTAACAAAAATCAAGACAACAGACTACCTTCCATAATGACATTGCTACCATCCATTGGAGTAACCAAAATCTCGACAATAGACTACCTTCCATAATGAAAAGGCTACAATATATTGTAGTAACAAAAATCAAGACAACAGACTACCTTCCATAATGACAAGGCTACCATCCATTGTAGTAAGAAAAATCTCGACAACAGACTACCTTCCATAATGACAAGGCTACCATCCATTGGAATAAAAAAAATCTCAACAATAGAGTACCTTCCATAATGACAAAGATATTATCCAACGGAGTAACAAAAATCTCAAAAACAGACTACCTTCCATAATGACTAGGCTACCATCCATTGGAATAACAAAAATCTCAACAACAGACTACCTTCCATAATGACTAGGCCACTATCCAATGGAGTAACAAAAATATCGACAACAGACTACCTTCCATAATGACAAGGCTAACATGCATTGTAGTAACAAAAATATGAACAACTTACTACCTTCCATAATGAGAAGGCTACCATTCATTGGAGTAACAAAAATCACAACGACATACTACCTTCCATAATGACAAGGCTACCATCTATTGGAGTAACAAAAATATCGACAACAAACTACCTTCCATAATGACAATGCTACCATGCATTGGAGTAACAAAAATCTCGACAATAAACTACCTTCCATAATGACAATGCTACCATCCATTACAGTAACAAAAATCTCGACAATAGATTACCTTCCATAATGAAAAGGCTACAATCTATTGTAGTAACAAAAATCAAGACAACTGACTACCTTCCATAATGACAATGCTACCATCCATTGGAGTAACCAAAATCTCGACAATAGACTACCTTCCATAATGAAAAGGCTACAATATATTATAGTAACAAAAATCAAGACAACAGACTACCTTCCATAATGACAAGGCTACCATCCATTGTAGTAAGAAAAATCTCGACAACAGACTACCTTCCATAATGACAAGGCTACCATCCATTGGAGTAACAAAAATCTCAACAACAGACTACCTTCAATAATGACAAGGCTACCATCCATTGTAGTAAGAAAATTCTTGACAACAGACTACCTTCCACAATGACAAGGATACATTCCATTGGAGTAACAAAATTCTTGTCAATAGACTACCTTTTATATTGACAAGGCTACCATCCATTGGAATAACAAAAATATCAACGACATACTACCTTCCATAATGACAAGGCTACCATCCATTGGAGTAACACAAATATCGAAAACAGACTACCTTCCATAATGACTAGGCTAGCAACCATTGGAAAACAAAAATCTCAACAACAGACTACCTTCCATAATGACTAGGCTACTATCCAATGGAGTAACAAAAATCTCGACACCAGACTACCTTCCATAATGACAAAGCTAACATACATTGTAGTAACAAAGATATCGACAACAGACTACCTTCTATAATGACAAGGCTACAATCCATTGGAGTAACAAAAATCACGAGAATAGACTACCTTCCATAATGACAAGGTTACCATCCATTGTAGTAACAAAAATCTCGACAACAGACTACCTTCCATAGTAAGAAGGCTACCATCCATTGGAGTAACAAAAATCTCAACAACAGACTACCTTCCATAATATAAAGGCTAGAATCTATTGGAGTAACAAAAATCTCAACAATAGACTACCTTTCATAATGACAAGGCTACCATTCATTGGAGTAACAAAAATCTCGACAACAGACTACCATCCATAATGACAAGGCTACCATCCATTGGAGTAAAAAAAATCTCAAAAACAGACTACCTTCCATAATGACTAGGCTACCATCCATTGGAATAACAAAAATCTCAACAACAGACTACCTTCCATAATGACTAGGCCACTATCCAATGGAGTAACAAAAATCTCGACACCAGACTACCTTCCATAATTTCAAGGCTAACATACATTGTAGTAACAAAGATATCAACAACAGACTACCTTCAATAAAGAAAAGGCTACAATCCATTGGAGTAACAAAAATGTCGAGAACGGACTACCTTCCATAATGACAAGGCTCAATCCATTGTAGTAACAAAAATCTCGACAACAGACTACCTGCCATACTAAGAAGGCTACCATCCATTGGAGTAACAAAAATCTCAACAACATACTACCTTCCATAATGACAAGGCTACAATCCATTGGAGTAACAAAAATCTTGACAATAGACTACCTTTCATAATGACAAGGCTACCATCCATTGGAACAACAAAAATTTCGATGACACACTACCTTCCATAATGAAAAGGCTACCATCCATTGGAGTAACAAAAATCTTGATAATAGACTACCTTCCGTAATGACAAGGCTACCATCCATTGGAGTAACAAAAATCTTGAAAACAGACTACCTTCCATATCGACTAGGCTACCATCCATTGGAATAAAAAAAATCTCATCAACAGAGTACCTTCCATAATGACAAAGCTACTATCCAATGGAGTAACAAAAATGTCGACAATAGACTACCTTCCATAATTACAAGGCTACCATCCATTGGAGTAACAAAAATCTTGAAAACAGACTACCTTCCATAATGACTAGGCTACCATCCATTGGAATAACAAAAATCTCAACGACAGACTACCTTCCATAATGAAAAGGCTACCATCTATTGGAGTAACAAAAATCAAGACAATAGACTACCTTCCGTAATAACAAGGCTACCATCCATTGTTGTAACAAAAATCTCGATGACATACTACCATCCATAATGACAAGGCTACCATTCATTGGAGTAACAAAAATCTCGACAACAGACTACCATCCATAATGACAAGGCTACCATCCATTGGAGTAACAAAAATCTCAAAAACAGACTACCTTCCATAATGACTAGGCTACCATCCTTTGGAATAACAAAAATCTCAACAATAGACTACCTTCCATAATGACTAGGCCACTATCCAATGGAGTAACAAAAATCTCGACACCAGACTACCTTCCATAATTTCAAGGCTAACATACATTGTAGTAACAAAGATATCGACAACAGACTACCTTCCATAATGAAAAGGCTACAATCCATTGGAGTAAAAAAAATGTCGAGAACAGACTACCTTCCATAATGACAAGGCACAATCCATTGTAGTAACAAAAATCTCGACAACAGACTACCTGCCATAGTAAGAAGGCTACCATCCATTGGAGTAACAAAAATCTTAACAACAGACTACCTTCCATAATAACAAGGGTACAATCAATTGGAGTAACAAAAATCTCGACAATAGCCTACCTTTCATAATGGAAAGGCTACCATCCATTGGAGTAAATAAAACCTCGATAATAGACTACCTTCCATAATGACAAAGCTACCATCCATTGGAGTAACAAAAATCTCGACAATAGACTACCTTCCATAATGATAAGGCTATCATCCATTGGAGTAACAAAAATATCGATAATAGACTAACTTCCATAATGACTAAGCTACCATCCATTGGAATAACAAAAATCTCACCAACAGACTACCTTCCAAAATGACAAGGCTACTATACAATGGAGTAACAAAAATATCGACAACAGACTACCTTCCATAATGACAAGGCTAACATGCATTGGAGTAACAAAAATATGAACAACTTACTACCTTTCATAATGACAAGGCTACCATTCATTGGAGAAACAAAAATCACAATGACATACTACCTTCTATAATGACAAGGCTACCATCTATTGGAGTAACAAAAATCTCGACAACAAACTACCTTCCATAATGTCAATGCTACCATCCATTGGAGTAACAAAAATCTCGACAACAAACTACCTTCCATAATGACAATGCTACCATCCAATGGAGTAACAAAAATCTCGACAATAGATTACCGTCCATAATGACAAGGCTACAATCTATTGTAGTAACAAAAATCAAGACAACAGACTACCTTCCATAATGACAAGGCTACCATCCATTGTAGTAAGAAAAATCTCGACAACAGACTACCTTCCATAATTACAAGGATACATTCCACTGGAGTAACAAAAATCTAGACAATAGACTACCTTTTATATTGACAAGGCTACCATCCATTGGAATAACAAAAATATCAACGACATACTACCTTCCATAATGACAAGGCTATCATCCATTGGAGTAACAAAAATCTCGACAACAGACTACCTTCCATAATGACAAGGCTACCATCCATTGGTGTAACAAAAATCTCGAAAACAGACTACCTTCCATAATGTCTAGGCTACCATACATTGGAATAACAAAAATCTCAACAACATACTACCTTCCATAATGACTAGGCTACTATCCAATGGAGTAACAAAAATCTCGACACCAGACTACCTTCCATAATGACAATGCTACCATCCATTGGAGTAACAACAATCTCGACAATAGACTACCTTCCATAATGAAAAGGCTACAATCTATTGTAGTAACAAAAATCAAGACAACAGACTACCTTCCATAATGACAAGGCTACCATCCATTGTAGTAAGAAAAATCTCGACAACAAACTACCTTCCATTGTAAGAAGGCTACCATCCATTGGAATAACAAAAATCTCAACAATAGACTACCTTCCATAATGACAAGGCTACAATCCATTGGAGTAACAAAAATCTCGACAATAGAGTACCTTTCATAATGACAAGGCTACCATCCATTGGAACAACAAAAATTTCGACGACAGATTACCTTCCATAATGAAAAGGCTAACATCCATTGCGGTAACAAAAATCTCGATAATAGACTACCTTCCATAATGACAAGTCTACCATCCATTGGAGTAACAAAAATCTCGACAATAGACTACCTTCCATAATGATAAGGCTACCATCCATTGGAGTAACAAAAATCTCGAAAATAGACAAACTTCCATAATGACTAGGCTACCATCCATTGGAATAACAAAAACCTCATCGATTGACTACCTTCCATAATGACAAGGCTACTATCCAATGGAGTAACAAAAATATCGACAACAGACTACCTTCCATAATGACAAGGCTAACATTCATGGTAGTAACAAAAATATGAACAACAAACTACCTTCCATAATGACAAGGCTACCATTCATTGGAGTAACAAAAATCACAAAGACAGACTACCTTTCATAATGAGAAGGCTACCATCTATTGGAGTAACAAAAATATCGACAACAAACTACCTTCCATAATGACAATGCTACCATCCATTGGAGTATCAAAAATCATGACAATAGACTACCTTCTGTAATGACAAGGCTACAATCTATTTTAGTAACAAAAATCAAGACAAGAGACTACCTGCCATAATGACAAGGCTACCATCCATTATAGTAACAAAAATCTCGACAACAGACTACCTTCCATAATGACAAGGCTACAATCCATTGGAGTAACAAAAATCTCAACAACAGACTACCTTCCATAATGACAAGGCTACAATCCATTGGAGTAACAAAAATATCGACAATAGACTACCTTTCATAATGACAAGGCTACCATCCATTGGAACAACAAAAGTTTCGAGGACAGACTACCTTTTATAATGAAAAGGCTACGATCCATTGGAGTAACAAAAATCTTGATAATAGATTACCTTCCATAATGACAAGGCTACCATCCATTGGAGTAACAGAAATCTCGAAAATAGGCTACCTTCCATAATTACTAGGCTACCATCCATTGGAATAACAAAAATCTCAACGATAAACTACCTTCCATAATGAAAAGGCTACAATCTATTGTAGTAACAAAAATCAAGACAACATACTACCTTCCATAATGTCAAGGCTACAATCCATTGTAGTAAGAAAAATCTCGACAACAGACTACCTTCCATAATGAAAAGGTTACCATCTATTGGAGTAACAAAAATCTCGATAACAAACTACCTTCCATAATGATAAGGCTACCATGAATTGTAGTTAGAAAAATCTCGACAATAGACTACCTTCCATAATTACCAGGATAAATTCCACTGGAGTAACAAAAATCTGGACAATAGACTACCTTTCATATTGACAAGGCTACCATCCATTGGAATAACAAAAATATCAACGTCATACTACCTTCCATAATGACAAGGCTACCATCCATTGGAGTAACAAAAATCTCGACAACAGACTACCTTCCATAATGACAAGGCTACCATCCATTGTAGTAACAAAAATCTCGACAACAGACTACCTTCCATAATGACAAGGCTACCGTCCATTGTAGTAAGAAAAATCTTGACAACAGACTACCTTCCATAATGACAAGGATACATTCCATTAGACTAACAAAAATCTGGACAATAGACTACCTTTCATATTGACAAGGCTATCAACCATTGGAATAACAAAAATATCATCGACATACTACCTTCCATAATGACAAGGCTACCATCCATTGGAGTAACAAAAATCTCGACAACAGACTACCTTCCATAATGACAAGGCTACCATCCATTAGAGTAACAAAAATCTCGAAAACAGACTACCTTCCATAATGTCTAGGCTACCATCCATTGGAATAATAAAAATCTTAACAACAAACTACCTTCCATAATGACTATACTACTATCCAATGGAGTAACAAAAATCTCGACACCAGACTACCTTCCATAATGACAAGGCTAACATACATTGTAGTAACAAAGATATCGACAACAGACTACCTTCCATAATAACTAGGCTACAATCCATTGGAGTAACAAAAATCTCGACAACAGACTACCTTCCATAATGACAAGGCTACCATCCATTGTAGTAACAAAAATCTCGATAATAGACTACCTTCCATAATGACAAGACTACCATCCATTGGAGTAACAAAAATCTCGACAACAGACTACCTTCCATAATGACAAGGCTACAATCCATTGGAGTAACAAAAATCTCGAAAATAGACAAACTTCCATAATGACTAGGCTACCATCCATTGGAATAACAAAAATCCAACCAATAGACTACCTTACATAATGACAAGGCTACTATCCATTGGAGTAACAAAAATATCGACAACAGACTACCTTCCATAATGACAAGGCTACAATCTATTGGAGTAACAAAAATCTCGATAACAAACTACCTTCCATAATGACAATGCTACCATCCATTGGAGTAACCAAAATCTCGACAATAGTCTACCTTCCATAATGAAAAGGCTACAATCTATTGTAGTAACAAAAATCAAGACAACAGACTACCTTCCATAATGACAAGGCTACCATCCATTGTAGTAAGAAAAATCTCGACAACAGACTACCTTCCATAATGACAAGGATACATTCCATTGGAGTAACAAAAATCTTGTCAATAAACTACATTTTATATACACAAGGCTACCATCCATTGGAATAACAAAATATCAACGACATACTACCTTCCATAATGACAAGGCTACCATCCATTGGAGTAACAAAAATCTCAACAACAGACTACCTTCCATAATGACAAGGCTACCATCCATTGTAGTAAGAAAAATCTCGACAACAGACTACCTTCCATAATGACAAGGATACATTCCATTGGAGTAACAAAATTCTTGTCAATAGACTACCTTTTATATTGACAAAGCTACCATCCATTGGAATAACAAAAATATCAACGACATACTACTTTTCATAATGACAAGGCTACCATCCATTGGAGTAACACAAATCTTGAAAACGGACTACCTTCCATAATGACTAGGATAACATCCATTGGAATAACAAAAATCTCAACAACAGACTACCTTCCATAATGACTAGGCTACTATCCAATGGAGTAACAAAAATCTCGACACCAGACTACCTTCCATAATGACAAGGCTAATATACATTTTAGTAACAAAGATATCGACAACAGACTACCTTCCATAATAACAAGGCTACAATCCATTGGAGTAACAAAAATCACGAGAATAGACTACCTTCCATAATGACAAGGCTACCATCTATTGTAGTAACAAAAATCTCGACAACAGACTACCTTTCATAGTAAGAAGGCTACCATCCATTGGAGTAACAAAATTCTCAACAACAAACTACCTTCCATAATGACAAGGCTACAATCTATTGGAGTAACAAAAATCTCAACAATAGACTACCTTTCATAATGACAAGGCTACCATCCATTGGAACAACAAAAATATCGACGACAGACTACCTTCCATAATGAAAAGGCTACCATCCATTGGAGTAACAAAAAATCTCGATAATAGAATAGCTTCCATAATGACAAGGCTACCATCCATTAGAGTAACAAAAATATCGACAATAGACTACCTTCAATAATGATAAGGCTACCATCCATTGGAGTAACAAAAATCTCGAAAATACACAAACTTGCATAATGACTAGGCTACCATCCATTGGAATAACAAAAATCTCACCAACAGACTACCTTCCATAATGACAAGGCTACTATCCAATGGAGTA
Organism: Vicia faba; assembly: GCA_948472305.1. Classification (NCBI taxonomy): domain Eukaryota; kingdom Viridiplantae; phylum Streptophyta; class Magnoliopsida; order Fabales; family Fabaceae; genus Vicia; species Vicia faba. The sequence goes on along the minus strand of OX451741.1, from coordinate 511,365,534 downwards.
ACAAAAATATCGACAACAGACTACCTTCCATAATGACAAGGCTACCATCTATTGGAGTAACAAAAATCTCGAAAACAAACTACCTTCCGTAATGACAATGCTACCATCCATTGGAGTAACAAAAATCTTGACAATAGACTACCTTCCATAATAACAAGGCTACAATCTATTGTTGTAACAAAAATCAAGACAACAAACTACCTTCCATAATGACAAGGCTACCATCCATTGTAGTAACAAAAATATCGACAACAGACTACCTTCCATAATGACGAGGCTAACATCCATTGTAGTAAGAAAAATGTCGACAATAGACTACCTTCCATAATGAAAAGGCTACAATCCATTGGATTAACAAAAATCTCAACAACAGACTACCTTCCATAATGACAAGGCTACAATCCATTGGAGTAACAAAAATCTCGACAATAGACTACCTTTCATAATGACAAGGCTATCATCCATTGGAACAACAAAAATATCGACGACAGACTACCTTCCATAATGAAAAGGCTACCATCCATTGGAGTAACAAAAATCTCGATAATAAACTACCTTCCATAATGACAAGGCTACCATCCATTGGAGTAAAAAAAATCTCGAAAATAGACTACCTTCCATATTGACTAGGCTACCATCCATTGGAATAAAAAAAATCTCAACAACAGAGTACCTTACATAATGAAAAAGCTACTATCCAATGGAGTAACAAAAATATCGACAATACACTTCCTTCCATAATTATAAGGCTAACATACATTGTAGTAACAAAGATATCGACAACAGACTAACTTCCATAATCACAAGGCTGCAATCCATTGGAGTAACAAAAATCTCGAGAACAAACTACCTTCCATAATGACAAGGCTCAATCCATTGTAGTAACAAAAATCGCGACAATAGACTACCTTCCATAGTAAGAAGGCTACCATCCATTGGAGTAACAGAAATCTCAGCAACAAACTACCTTCCATAATGACAAGGCTACAATCCTATGGAGTAACAAAAATCTCGACAATAGACTACCTTTCATAATGAGAAGGCTACCATCCATTGAAACAACAAAAATTTCGACGACAGACTACCTTCCATAAACAAAAGGCTACCATCCATTGGAGTAACAAAAATCTCGATAATATACTACCTTCCATAATGACAAGGCTACCATCCATTGGAGTAACAAAAATCTCGACAATAGACTAACTTCCACAGTGACTAGGCTACCATCCATTGGAATAACAAAAATCTCACCAACAGACTACCTTCCATAATGACAAGGCTACTATCCAATGGACTAACAAAAATATCGACAACAGACTACCTTCCATAATGACAAGGCTAACATGCATTGTAGTAACAAAAATATGAACAAAAGACTACCTTCCATAATGACAAGGCTACCATTCATTGGAATAACAAAAATCACAACGACAGACTACCTTCCATAATGACAAGGCTACCATCTATTGGAGTAACAAAAATCTCGAAAACAAACTACCTTCCATAATGACAATGCTACCATCCATTGGAGTAACAAAAATCTCGACAACAAACTACCTTCCATAATGACAATGCTACCATCCATTGGAGTAACAAAAATCTCGACAATAGATTACCTTCCTTAATGACGAGGCTACAATCTATTGTAGTAACAAAAATCAAGACAACATACTACCTTCCATAATGACAAGGCTACCATCCATTGTAGTAACAAAAATATTGACAATAGACTACCTTCCATAATGACAAGGCTACCATCTATTGTAGTATGAAAAATCTCGACAACAGACTACCTTTCATAATTACAAGGATACATTCCATTGGACTAACAAAAATCTGGACAATAGACTACCTATCATATTGACAAGGCTACCATCCATTTGGATAACAAAAATATCAACGACATACTACCTTCCATAATGACAAGGCTACCATCCATTGGAGTTACAAAAATATCGACAACAGACTACCTTCCATAATGACAAGGCTACCATCCATTGGAGTAACAAAAATCTCGAAAACAGACAACCTTCCATAATGACTAGGATACCATCCATTGGAATAACAAAAATCTCGATAATTGACTACCTTCCATAATGAAAAGGCTACCATCTATTGGAGTAACAAAAATCTCGACAATAGACAAACTTCCATAATGACTAGGCTACCATCCATTGGAATAACAAAAATCTCACCAACAGACTACCTTCCATAATGACAAGGCTACTATCCAATGGAGTAACAAAAATATCGACAACAGACTACCTTCCATAATGACAAGGCTAACATGCATTGTAGTAACAAAAATATGAACAACAGACTACCTTGCATAATGACAAGGCTACCATTCATTGGAGTGACAAAAATCACAACGACAGACTAGCTTCCATAATGACAAGGCTACCATCTATTGGAGTAACAAAAACCTCGACAACAAACTACCTTACATAATGACAATGCTACCATCCATCGGAGTAACAAAAATCTTGACAATAGACTACCTTCCATAATGACAAGGCTACAACCTATTGTAGTAACAAAAATCAAGACAACAGACTACCTTCCATAATGACAAGGCTTCCATCCATTGTAGTAACAAAAATCTCGACAATAGACTACCTTCCATAATGACAAGGCTACCATCCATTGGAGTAACAAAAATCACGACAATAGACTACCTTTAATAATGCAAAGGCTACCATCCATTGGAACAACAAAAATTTCGATGACAGACTACCTTCCATAATGAAAAGGCTAGCATCCATTGGAGTAACAAAAATCTCGATAATAGACTACCTTCCATAATGACAAGGCTACCATCCATTGGAATAACAAAAATCTCACCAACAGACTACCTTCCATAATGACAAGGCTACTATCCAATGGAGTAACAAAAATATCGACAACAGACTACCTTCCATAATGACAAGGCTACCATCTATTGGAGTAACAAAAATCTCGAAAACAAACTACCTTCCGTAATGACAATGCTACCATCCATTGGAGTAACAAAAATCTTGACAATAGACTACCTTCCATAATAACAAGGCTACAATCTATTGTTGTAACAAAAATCAAGACAACAAACTACCTTCCATAATGACAAGGCTACCATCCATTGTAGTAACAAAAATATCGACAACAGACTACCTTCCATAATGACGAGGCTAACATCCATTGTAGTAAGAAAAATGTCGACAATAGACTACCTTCCATAATGAAAAGGCTACAATCCATTGGATTAACAAAAATCTCAACAACAGACTACCTTCCATAATGACAAGGCTACAATCCATTGGAGTAACAAAAATCTCGACAATAGACTACCTTTCATAATGACAAGGCTATCATCCATTGGAACAACAAAAATATCGACGACAGACTACCTTCCATAATGAAAAGGCTACCATCCATTGGAGTAACAAAAATCTCGATAATAAACTACCTTCCATAATGACAAGGCTACCATCCATTGGAGTAAAAAAAATCTCGAAAATAGACTACCTTCCATATTGACTAGGCTACCATCCATTGGAATAAAAAAAATCTCAACAACAGAGTACCTTACATAATGAAAAAGCTACTATCCAATGGAGTAACAAAAATATCGACAATACACTTCCTTCCATAATTATAAGGCTAACATACATTGTAGTAACAAAGATATCGACAACAGACTAACTTCCATAATCACAAGGCTACAATCCATTGGAGTAACAAAAATCTCGAGAACAAACTACCTTCCATAATGACAAGGCTCAATCCATTGTAGTAACAAAAATCGCGACAATAGACTACCTTCCATAGTAAGAAGGCTACCATCCATTGGAGTAACAGAAATCTCAGCAACAAACTACCTTCCATAATGACAAGGCTACAATCCTATGGAGTAACAAAAATCTCGACAATAGACTACCTTTCATAATGAGAAGGCTACCATCCATTGAAACAACAAAAATTTCGACGACAGACTACCTTCCATAAACAAAAGGCTACCATCCATTGGAGTAACAAAAATCTCGATAATATACTACCTTCCATAATGACAAGGCTACCATCCATTGGAGTAACAAAAATCTCGACAATAGACTAACTTCCACAGTGACTAGGCTACCATCCATTGGAATAACAAAAATCTCACCAACAGACTACCTTCCATAATGACAAGGCTACTATCCAATGGACTAACAAAAATATCGACAACAGACTACCTTCCATAATGACAAGGCTAACATGCATTGTAGTAACAAAAATATGAACAAAAGACTACCTTCCATAATGACAAGGCTACCATTCATTGGAATAACAAAAATCACAACGACAGACTACCTTCCATAATGACAAGGCTACCATCTATTGGAGTAACAAAAATCTCGAAAACAAACTACCTTCCATAATGACAATGCTACCATCCATTGGAGTAACAAAAATCTCGACAACAAACTACCTTCCATAATGACAATGCTACCATCCATTGGAGTAACAAAAATCTCGACAATAGATTACCTTCCTTAATGACGAGGCTACAATCTATTGTAGTAACAAAAATCAAGACAACATACTACCTTCCATAATGACAAGGCTACCATCCATTGTAGTAACAAAAATATTGACAATAGACTACCTTCCATAATGACAAGGCTACCATCTATTGTAGTATGAAAAATCTCGACAACAGACTACCTTTCATAATTACAAGGATACATTCCATTGGACTAACAAAAATCTGGACAATAGACTACCTATCATATTGACAAGGCTACCATCCATTTGGATAACAAAAATATCAACGACATACTACCTTCCATAATGACAAGGCTACCATCCATTGGAGTTACAAAAATATCGACAACAGACTACCTTCCATAATGACAAGGCTACCATCCATTGGAGTAACAAAAATCTCGAAAACAGACAACCTTCCATAATGACTAGGATACCATCCATTGGAATAACAAAAATCTCGATAATTGACTACCTTCCATAATGAAAAGGCTACCATCTATTGGAGTAACAAAAATCTCGACAATAGACAAACTTCCATAATGACTAGGCTACCATCCATTGGAATAACAAAAATCTCACCAACAGACTACCTTCCATAATGACAAGGCTACTATCCAATGGAGTAACAAAAATATCGACAACAGACTACCTTCCATAATGACAAGGCTAACATGCATTGTAGTAACAAAAATATGAACAACAGACTACCTTGCATAATGACAAGGCTACCATTCATTGGAGTGACAAAAATCACAACGACAGACTAGCTTCCATAATGACAAGGCTACCATCTATTGGAGTAACAAAAACCTCGACAACAAACTACCTTACATAATGACAATGCTACCATCCATCGGAGTAACAAAAATCTTGACAATAGACTACCTTCCATAATGACAAGGCTACAACCTATTGTAGTAACAAAAATCAAGACAACAGACTACCTTCCATAATGACAAGGCTTCCATCCATTGTAGTAACAAAAATCTCGACAATAGACTACCTTCCATAATGACAAGGCTACCATCCATTGGAGTAACAAAAATCACGACAATAGACTACCTTTAATAATGCAAAGGCTACCATCCATTGGAACAACAAAAATTTCGATGACAGACTACCTTCCATAATGAAAAGGCTAGCATCCATTGGAGTAACAAAAATCTCGATAATAGACTACCTTCCATAATGACAAGGCTACCATCCATTGGAATAACAAAAATCTCACCAACAGACTACCTTCCATAATGACAAGGCTACTATCCAATGGAGTAACAAAAATATCGACAACAGACTACCTTCCATAATGACAAGGCTACCATCTATTGGAGTAACAAAAATCTCGAAAACAAACTACCTTCCGTAATGACAATGCTACCATCCATTGGAGTAACAAAAATCTTGACAATAGACTACCTTCCATAATAACAAGGCTACAATCTATTGTTGTAACAAAAATCAAGACAACAAACTACCTTCCATAATGACAAGGCTACCATCCATTGTAGTAACAAAAATATCGACAACAGACTACCTTCCATAATGACGAGGCTAACATCCATTGTAGTAAGAAAAATGTCGACAATAGACTACCTTCCATAATGAAAAGGCTACAATCCATTGGATTAACAAAAATCTCAACAACAGACTACCTTCCATAATGACAAGGCTACAATCCATTGGAGTAACAAAAATCTCGACAATAGACTACCTTTCATAATGACAAGGCTATCATCCATTGGAACAACAAAAATATCAACGACAGACTACCTTCCATAATGAAAAGGCTACCATCCATTGGAGTAACAAAAATCTCGATAATAAACTACCTTCCATAATGACAAGGCTACCATCCATTGGAGTAAAAAAAATCTCGAAAATAGACTACCTTCCATATTGACTAGGCTACCATCCATTGGAATAAAAAAAATCTCAACAACAGAGTACCTTACATAATGAAAAAGCTACTATCCAATGGAGTAACAAAAATATCGACAATACACTTCCTTCCATAATTATAAGGCTAACATACATTGTAGTAACAAAGATATCGACAACAGACTAACTTCCATAATCACAAGGCTACAATCCATTGGAGTAACAAAAATCTCGAGAACAAACTACCTTCCATAATGACAAGGCTCAATCCATTGTAGTAACAAAAATCGCGACAATAGACTACCTTCCATAGTAAGAAGGCTACCATCCATTGGAGTAACAGAAATCTCAGCAACAAACTACCTTCCATAATGACAAGGCTACAATCCTATGGAGTAACAAAAATCTCGACAATAGACTACCTTTCATAATGAGAAGGCTAACATCCATTGAAACAACAAAAATTTCGACGACAGACTACCTTCCATAAACAAAAGGCTACCATCCATTGGAGTAACAAAAATCTCGATAATATACTACCTTCCATAATGACAAGGCTACCATCCATTGGAGTAACAAAAATCTCGACAATAGACTAACTTCCACAGTGACTAGGCTACCATCCATTGGAATAACAAAAATCTCACCAACAGACTACCTTCCATAATGACAAGGCTACTATCCAATGGACTAACAAAAATATCGACAACAGACTACCTTCCATAATGACAAGGCTAACATGCATTGTAGTAACAAAAATATGAACAAAAGACTACCTTCCATAATGACAAGGCTACCATTCATTGGAATAACAAAAATCACAACGACAGACTACCTTCCATAATGACAAGGCTACCATCTATTGGAGTAACAAAAATCTCGAAAACAAACTACCTTCCATAATGACAATGCTACCATCCATTGGAGTAACAAAAATCTCGACAACAAACTACCTTCCATAATGACAATGCTACCATCCATTGGAGTAACAAAAATCTCGACAATAGATTACCTTCCTTAATGACGAGGCTACAATCTATTGTAGTAACAAAAATCAAGACAACATACTACCTTCCATAATGACAAGGCTACCATCCATTGTAGTAACAAAAATATTGACAATAGACTACCTTCCATAATGACAAGGCTACCATCTATTGTAGTATGAAAAATCTCGACAACAGACTACCTTTCATAATTACAAGGATACATTCCATTGGACTAACAAAAATCTGGACAATAGACTACCTATCATATTGACAAGGCTACCATCCATTTGGATAACAAAAATATCAACGACATACTACCTTCCATAATGACAAGGCTACCATCCATTGGAGTTACAAAAATATCGACAACAGACTACCTTCCATAATGACAAGGCTACCATCCATTGGAGTAACAAAAATCTCGAAAACAGACAACCTTCCATAATGACTAGGATACCATCCATTGGAATAACAAAAATCTCGATAATTGACTACCTTCCATAATGAAAAGGCTACCATCTATTGGAGTAACAAAAATCTCGACAATAGACAAACTTCCATAATGACTAGGCTACCATCCATTGGAATAACAAAAATCTCACCAACAGACTACCTTCCATAATGACAAGGCTACTATCCAATGGAGTAACAAAAATATCGACAACAGACTACCTTCCATAATGACAAGGCTAACATGCATTGTAGTAACAAAAATATGAACAACAGACTACCTTGCATAATGACAAGGCTACCATTCATTGGAGTGACAAAAATCACAACGACAGACTAGCTTCCATAATGACAAGGCTACCATCTATTGGAGTAACAAAAACCTCGACAACAAACTACCTTACATAATGACAATGCTACCATCCATCGGAGTAACAAAAATCTTGACAATAGACTACCTTCCATAATGACAAGGCTACAACCTATTGTAGTAACAAAAATCAAGACAACAGACTACCTTCCATAATGACAAGGCTTCCATCCATTGTAGTAACAAAAATCTCGACAATAGACTACCTTCCATAATGACAAGGCTACCATCCATTGGAGTAACAAAAATCACGACAATAGACTACCTTTAATAATGCAAAGGCTACCATCCATTGGAACAACAAAAATTTCGATGACAGACTACCTTCCATAATGAAAAGGCTAGCATCCATTGGAGTAACAAAAATCTCGATAATAGACTACCTTCCATAATGACAAGGCTACAATCCATTGGAGTAACAAAAATCTCGAAAACAGACTACCTTCCATATTGACTAAGCTACCATCCATTGGAATAAAAAAAATCTCAACAACAGAGTACCTTCCATATTGACAAAGCTATTATCCAATGGAGTAACAAAAATATCGACAATAGACTACCTTCCATAATGACAAGGCTACCATCCATTGGAGTAATAAAAATCTCGAAAATAGGCTACCTTACATAATGACTAGGCTACCATCCATTGGAATAACAAAAACCTCAATGACAGACTACCTTCCATAATGAAAAGGCTACCATCTATTGGAGTAACAAAAATCTCGACAACAGACTACCTTCCATAATGACAATGCTACCATCCATTGTTGTAAGAAAAATCACGACAACAGACTACCTTCCATAATGACAAGGCTACAATCCATTGGAGTAACAAAATTCTCGACAATAGACTACCTTTCAAAATGGCAAGGCTACCATCCATTGGAACAACAAAAATTAGGATGACAGACTACCTTCAATAATGAGAAGGCTAACATCCAACGGAGGAACAAAAATCTCGATAATAGACTACCTTACATAATGACAAGGCTACCATCCATTGGAGTAACAAAAATCTCGACAATAGACTACCTTCCATAATGATAAGACAACCATATATTGGAGTTACAAAAATCTCGACAACAAACTACTTCCATAATGACAATGCTACCATCCATTGGAGTAACAAAAATCTTGACAATAGACTACCTTCCATAATGGCAAGGCTACAATCTATTGTAGTAACAAAAATCAAGACAACAGACTACCTTCCATAATGGCAAGGCTACCATCCATTGTAGTAACAAAAATCTCGACAACAGACTACCTTCCATAATGACAAGGCTACCGTCCATTGGAGTAACAAAAATCTCGACAATAGACTACCTTCCATAATGATAAGGCTACCATCCATTAGAGTAACAAAAATCTCGATAATAGACTAACTTCCACAATGACTAGTCTACCATCCATTGGAATAACAAAAATCTCACCAACAGACTACCTTCCATAATGACAAGGCTACTATCCAATGGAGTAACAAAAATATCGACAACAGACTACCTTCCATAATGACAAGGCTAACATGCATTGTAGTAAGAAAAATATGAACAACAGACTACCTTCCATAATGACAAGGCTACCATTCATTGGAACAAAAAAAATCACAACGACAGACTACCTTCCATAATGACAAGGCTACCATCTATTGGAGTAACAAAAATCTCGAAAACAAACTACCTTCCATAATGACAATGCTACCATCCATTTGAGTAACCAAAATCTCGACAACAAACTACCTTCCATAATGACAATGCTACCATCCATTGGAGTAACAAAAATCTCGACATTAGATTACCTTCCTTAATGACAAGACTACAATCTATTGTAGTAACAAAAAACAAGACAACATACTACCTTCCATAATGACAAGGCTACCATCCATTGTAGTAACAAAAATATTGACAATAGACTACCTTCCATAATGACAAGGATACATTCCATTGGACTAACAAAAATCTGGACAATAAACTACCTTTCATATTGACAAGGCTACCATCCATTTGGATAAAAAAAATATCAACGACATACTACCTTCCATAATGACAAGGCTACCATCCATTGGAGTTACAAAAATATCAACAACAGACTACCTTCCATAATGACATGGCTACCATCCATTGGAGTAACAAAAATCTCGAAAACAGACTACCTTCCATAATGACTAGGCTACCATACATTGGAATAACAAACATCTCGATAATAGACTACCTTCCATAATGATAAGGCTACCATCCATTGGAGTAACAAAAATCTCGAGAACAAACTACCTTCCATAATGACAAGGCTCAATCCATTGTAGTAACGAAAATCGCGACAATAGACTACCTTCCATAGTAAGAAGGCTATCATACATTGGAGTAACAAAAATCTCAGCAACAGACTACCTTCCATAATGACAAGGCTACAATCCATTGGAGTAACAAAAATCTCGAAAATAGACTACCTTTCATAATGACAAGGCTACCATCCATTGGAACAACAAAAATTTCGACGATAGACTACCTTCCATAAAGAAAAGGCTACCATCCATTGGAGTAACAATAATCTCGATAATAGACTACCTTTCATAATGACAAGGCTACCATCCATTGGAGTAACAAAAATCTCGACAATAGACTAACTTCCATAATGATAAGGCTACCATCCATTGGAGTAACAAAAATCTCGATAATAGACTAACTTCCACAATGACTAGGCTACCATCCATTGGAATAACAAAAATCTCACTAACAGACTACCTTCCATAATGACAAGGGTACTATCCAATGGAGTAATAAAAATATCGACAACAGACTACCTTCCATAATGACAAGGCTAACATGCATTGTAGTAACAAAAATATGAACAACAGACTACCTTCCATAATGACAAGGCTACCATCCATTGGAACAACAAAAATCACAATGACAGACTACCTTCCATAATGACAAGGCTACCATCTATTAGAGTAACAAAAATCTCGACAACATACTACCTTCCATAATGACAAGGCTACCATCCATTTGAGTAACAAAAATCTCGAAAATAGACTACCTTCCATAATGACTAGGTTACCATCCATTGGAATAACAAAAATCTCAACAACAGACTACCTTCCATAATGACTAGGCTACTATCCAATGGAGTAACAAAAATCTCGACACCAGACTACATTCCATAATGACAAGGCTAGCATACATTGTAGTAACAAAGATATCGACAACAGACTACCTTCCATAATGACAAGGCTACAATCCATTGGAGTAACAAAAATCTCGACAACAGACTACCTTCCATAATGACAAGGCCACCATCCATTGTAGTAAGAAAAATCACGACAATAGACTACCTTCCATAGTAAGAAGGCTACCATCCATTGGAGTAACAAAAATCTCAACAAAAGACTACCTTCCATAATGACAAGGCTATAATCCATTGGAGTAACAAAAATCTCCACAATAGACTACCTTTCATAATGACAAGGCTACCATCCATTAGAACAACAAAAATTTCGACGACAGACTACCTTCCATAATGACAAGGCTACCATCCATTAGAGTAACAAAAATCTCAATAATAAACTACCTTCCATAATGATAAGGCTACCATGCATTGGAGTAACAAAAATCTCAAAAATAGATAAACTTCCATAATGACTAGGCTACCATCCATTGGAATAACAAAAATCTCACCAACAGACTACCTTCCATATTGACAAGGCTACTATCCAATGGAGTAACAAAAATATCGACAACAGACTACCTTCCATAATGACAAGGCTAACATGCATTGTAGTAACAAAAATATGAACAACAGACTACCTTCCATAATGACAAGGCTACCATTCATTGGAGTAACAAAAATCACAACGACAGACTAGCTTCCATAATAACAAGGCTACAATCTATTGGAGTAACAAAAACCTCGACAACAAACTACCTTACATAATGGCAATGCTACCATCCATTGGAGTAACAAAAATCTTCATAATAGACTACCTTCCATAATGACAAGGCTACAATCTATTGTAGTAACAAAAATCAAGACAACAGACTACCTTCCATAATGACAAGGCTACCATCCATTGTAGTAACAAAAATCACAACGACAGACTACCTTCCATAATGACAAGGCTACAATCCATTGGAGTAACAAAAATCTCGACAATAGACTACCTTTCATAATGACAAGGCTACCATCCATTGGAACAACAAAAATTTCAACGACAGACTACCTTCCATAATGAAAAGGCTACCATCCATTGGAGTAACAAAAATATCGATAATAGATTACCTTTCTTAATGACAAGGCTACCATCCATTGGAGTAACAAAAATCTTGAAAACAGACTACCTTCCATATTGACTAGGATATCGTCCACTGGAATAAAAAAAATCTCAACAACAGAGTACCTTCCATAATGACAAGGCTACCATCCTTTTGAGTAACAAAAATCTAGAAAATAGGCTACCTTCCATAATGACTAGGCTACCATCCATTGGAATAACAAAAATATCACACAGTGGAACCCGGTTCCTCCCCACTGGGAACCGGTTCCCACGACCTGCAGAGTCAAATTCTGCACTTTTGACAGCATTTATTCATTCTAAACCAATTCCAAACATACCCATACAAATTGCAACATGAGAACACCAAAACACATCCATTTTGCACCGTTATAACATCAAACAACATTATTTCATCATTCCTTTTTATCATCTGACACCCTAATGGTTTTCAACCTACAATTCGATGCAATAGGGACAATTCTACGAAACCCTAAAATTCCAAACTGGGATTCCCTAACATATTATGATCCATACTATTGAATATCTAAACCGGTAATACAAATTAACTAATCGAAATCACCCCTTACCTTGTGGGTTCTTCTAATTCTGACGCTTCCGGTTTTCTCCTTCTTTTTCCTCTTCTCAAATGCACGTATGATGAATATTCCAAAATAACTCTCTTTCTCTTCTTTTTCCTTTTAATACTCCTTTTATTATTCCAATAAAATAATTAAATTAGTAATTAGTAAGAGTAGAGTATTTTACCCCTCACACCCTCTAATCACTCTTCACACCACCAATACTTCTTTCCTTTAATTAATTAAATTAATTCCAATAATCCAAAAATACCAATAATTAAATTTCCAATTAAATTAATAATTAAAAATTCTAATTATTTAATAATCGGATTATTTGGGGTGTCACACCATCCATTGGAATAACAAAAATATCAACGACATACTACCTTCCATAATGACAAGGCTACCATCCATTGGAGTAACAAAAATCTCAACAACAGACTACCTTCCATAATGACAAGGCTACCATCCATTGTAGTAAGAAAAATCTCGACAATATACTACCTTCCATAATGACAAGGATACATTCCATTGGAGTAACAAAATTCTTGTCAATAGACTACCTTTTATATTGACAAGGCTACCATCCATTGGAATAACAAAAATATCAACGACATACTACCTTCCATAATGACAAGGCTACCATCCATTGGAGTAACACAAATCTCGAAAACAGACTACCTTCCATAATGACTAGGCTAGCATCCATTGGAATAACAAAAATCTCAACAACAGACTACCTTCCATAATGACTACGCTATTATCCAATGGAGTAACAAAAATCTCAACACCTGACTATCTTCAATAATGACAAGGCTAACATACATTGTAGTAAGAAAGATATCGATAACATACTACCTTCCATAATGACAAGGCTACAATCCATTGGAGTAACAAAAATCACGAAAATAGACTACCTTCCATAATGACAAGGCTACCATCCATTGTAGTAACAAAAATCTTGACAACAGACTACCTTCCATAGTAAGAAGGCTACCATCCATTGGAGTAACAAAAATCTCAACAAGAGACTACCTTCAATAATGACAAGGCTACAATCTATTGGAGTAACAAAAATCTCAACTATAGACTACCTTTCATGATGACAAGGCTACCATCCATTGGAACAACAAAAATTTCGACGACAGACTACCTTCCATAATGAAAAGGCTAACATCCATTGGAGTAACAAAAATCTCGATAATAGACTAGCTTCCATAATGACAAGGCTACCACCCATTAGAGTAAAAAAAATCTCGACAATAGACTACCTTCCATAATGATAAGGCTACCATCCATTGGAGTAACAAAAATATCGAAAATAGACAAACTTCCATAATGACTAGGCTACCATCCATTGGAATAACAAAAATCTCACCAACAGACTACCTTCCATAATGACAAGGCTTCTATCCAATGGAGTAACAAAAATATGGACAACAGACTACCTTCCATAATGACAAGGCTAACATCTATTGGAGTAACAATAATCTCGACAACAAACTACCTTCCATAATGACAATGCTACCATCCATTGGAGTAACAAAAATCTTGAGAATAGACTACTTTCCATAATGACAAGGCTACAATCTATTGTTGTTACAAAAATCAAGACAATAGACTACCTTCCATAATGACAAGGCTACCATCCATTGTAGTAACAAAAATCTCGACAACAGACTACCTTCCATAATGACGAGGCTAACATCCATTGTAGTAAGAAAAATCTCGACAATAGACTACCTTCCATAATGAAAAGGCTACAATCCATTGGAGTAACAAAAATCTCGACAATAGACTACCTTTCATAATTACAAGGCTATCATCCATTGGAACAACAAAAATTTCGACGACAGACTACCTTCCATAATGAAAAGGCTACCATCCATTGGAGTAACAAAAATCTCGATAATAGACTACCTTCCATAATGACAAGGCTACCATCCATTGGAGTAACAAAAATCTCGAAAATAGACTACCTTAAATATTGACTAGGCTACCATCCATTGGAATAAAAAAAATCTCAACAACAAAGTACCTTCCATAATGACAAGGCTACCATCCATTGGAGTAACAAAAATTTCGAAAACAGACTACCTTCCATAATGACTAGGCTAACATCCATTGGAATAACAAACATCTCGATAATAGACTACCTTCCATAATGATAAGGCTACCATCCATTGGAGTAACAAAAATCTCGAGAAAAAACTACCTTCCATAATGACAAGGCTCAATCCATTGTAGTAACGAAAATCGCGACAATAGACTACCTTCCATAGTAAGAAGGCTACCATACATTGTAGTAACAAAAATCTCAACAACAGACTACCTTCCATAATGACAAGGCTACAATCCATTGGAGTAACAAAAATCTCGAAAATATACTACCTTTCATAATGACAAGGCTACCATCCATTGGAACAACAAAAATTTCGATGACAGACTACCTTCCATAAAGAAAAGGCTACCATCCATTGGAGTAACAAAAATCTCGATAATAGACTACCTTTCATAATGACTAGGCTACCATCCATTGGAGTAACAAAAATCTCGACAATAGACTACCTTCCATAATGATAAATCTACCATCCATTGGAGTAACAAAAATCTCGATAATAGACTAACTTCCACAATGACTAGGCTACCATCCATTGGAATAACAAAAATCTCACCAACAGACTACCTTCCATAATGACAAGGCTACTATCCAATGGAGTAATAAAAATATCGACAACAGACTACCTTCCATAATGACAAGGCTAACATGCATTGTAGTAACAAAAATATGAACAACAGACTACCTTCCATAATGACAAGGCTACCATCCATTGGAACAACAAAAATCACAACGACAGACTACCTTCCATAATGACAAGGCTACCATCCATTGGAGTAACACAAATCTCGAAAACAGACTACCTTCCATAATGACTAGGCTAGCATCCATTGGAATAACAAAAATCTCAACAACAGACTACCTTCCATAATGACTACGCTACTATCCAATGGAGTAACAAAAATCTCAACACCTGACTACCTTCAATAATGACAAGGCTAACATACATTGTAGTAACAAAGATATCGATAACATACTACCTTCCATAATGACAAGGCTACAATCCATTAGAGTAACAAAAATCACGAAAATAGACTACCTTCCATAATGACAAGGCTACCATCCATTGTAGTAACAAAAATCTTGACAACAGACTACCTTCCATAGTAAGAAGGCTACCATCCATTGGAGTAACAAAAATCTCAACAAGAGACTACCTTCAATAATGACAAGGCTACAATCTATTGGAGTAACAAAAATCTCAACTATAGACTACCTTTCACGATGACAAGGCTACCATCCATTGGAACAACAAAAATTTCGACGACAGACTACCTTCCATAATGAAAAGGCTAACATCCATTGGAGTAACAAAAATCTCGATAATAGACTAGCTTCCATAATGACAAGTCTACCACCCATTAGAGTAAAAAAAATCTCGACAATAGACTACCTTCCATAATGATAAGGCTACCATCCATTGGAGTAAAAAAAATATCGAAAATAGACAAACTTCCATAATGACTAGGCTACCATCCATTGGAATAACAAAAATCTCACCAACAGACTACCTTCCATAATGACAAGGCTTCTATCCAATGGAGTAACAAAAATATGGACAACAGACTACCTTCCATAATGACAAGGCTAACATCTATTGGAGTAACAATAATCTCGACAACAAACTACCTTCCATAATGACAATGCTACCATCCATTGGAGTAACAAAAATCTTGAGAATAGACTACCTTCCATAATGACAAGGCTACAATCTATTGTTGTTACAAAAATCAAGACAATAGACTACCTTCCATAATGACAAGGCTACCATCCATTGTAGTAACAAAAATCTCGACAACAGACTACCTTCCATAATGACGAGGCTAACATCCATTGTAGTAAGAAAAATCTCGACAATAGACTACCTTCCATAATGAAAAGGCTACAATCCATTGGAGTAACAAAAATCTCGACAATAGACTACCTTTCATAATTACAAGGCTATCATCCATTGGAACAACAAAAATTTCGACGACAGACTACCTTCCATAATGAAAAGGCTACCATCCATTGGAGTAACAAAAATCTCGATAATAGACTACCTTCCATAATGACAAGGCTACCATCCATTGGAGTAAAAAAAATCTCGAAAATAGACTACTTTCAATATTGACTAGGCTACCATCCATTGGAATAAAAAAAATCTCAACAACAAATACCTTCCATAATGACAAGGCTACCATCCATTGGAGTAACAAAAATTTCGAAAACAGACTACCTTCCATAATGACTAGGCTAACATCCATTGGAATAACAAACATCTCGATAATAGACTACCTTCCATAATGATAAGGCTACCATCCATTGGAGTAACAAAAATCTCGAGAAAAAACTACCTTCCATAATGACAAGGCTCAATCCATTGTAGTAACGAAAATCGCGACAATAGACTACCTTCCATAGTAAGAAGGCTACCATACATTGTAGTAACAAAAATCTCAACAACAGACTACCTTCCATAATGACAAGGCTACAATCCATTGGAGTAACAAAAATCTCGAAAATAGACTACCTTTCATAATGACAAGGCTACCATCCATTGGAACAACAAAAATTTCGATGACAGACTACCTTCCATAAAGAAAAGGCTACCATCCATTGGAGTAACAAAAATCTCGATAATAGACTACCTTTCATAATGACTAGGCTACCATCCATTGGAGTAACAAAAATCTCGACAATAGACTACCTTCCATAATGATAAATCTACCATCCATTGGAGTAACAAAAATCTCGATAATAGACTAACTTCCACAATGACTAGGCTACCATCCATTGGAATAACAAAAATCTCACCAACAGACTACCTTCCATAATGACAAGGCTACTATCCAATGGAGTAATAAAAATATCGACAACAGACTACCTTCCATAATGACAAGGCTAACATGCATTGTAGTAACAAAAATATGAACAACAGACTACCTTCCATAATGACAAGGCTACCATCCATTGGAACAACAAAAATCACAACGACAGACTACCTTCCATAATGACAAGGCTACCATCTATTAGAGTAACAAAAATCTCGAAAACAGACTACCTTCCATAATGACTAGGTTACCATCCATTGGAATAACAAAAATCTCAACAACAGACTACCTTCCATAATGACTAGGCTACTATCCAATGGAGTAACAAAAATCTCAACACCGGACTACCTTCCATAATGACAAGGCTAACATACATTGTAGTAACAAAGATATCGACAACAGACTACCTTCCATAATGACAAGGCTACAATCAATTGGAGTAACAAAAATCACGAAAATAGACTACCTTCCATAATGACAAGGCTACCATCCATTGTAGTAAGAAAAATCACGACAACAGACTACCTTCCATAGTAAGAAGGCTACCATCCATTGGAGTAACAAAAATCTCAACAAGAGACTACCTTCAATAATGACAAGGCTACAATCTATTGGAGTAACAAAAATCTCAACAATAGACTACCTTTCATGATGACAAGGCTACCATCCATTGGAACAACAAAAATTTTGACGACAGACTACCTTCCATAATGAAAAGGCTAACATCCATTGGAGTAACAAAAATCTCGATAATAGACTAGCTTCCATAATGACAAGGCTACCACCCATTAGAGTAAAAAAAATCTCGACAATAGACTACCTTCCATAATGATAAGGCTACCATCCATTGGAGTAACAAAAATCTCGAAAATAGACAAACTTCCATAATGACTAGGCTACAATCCATTGGAATAACAAAAATCTCACCAACAGACTACCTTCCATAATGACAAGGCTTCTATCCAATGGAGTAACAAAAATATCGACAACAAACTACCTTCCATAATGACAAGGCTACCATCTATTGGAGTAACAACAATCTCGACAACAAACTACCTTCCATAATGACAATGCTACCATCCATTGGAGTAACAAAAATCTAGAGAATAGACTACCTTCCATAATGACAAGGCTACAATCTATTGTTGTAACAAAAATCAAGACAACAGACTACCTTCCATAATGACAAGGCTACCATCCATTGTAGTAACAAAAATCTCGACAACAGACTACCTTCCATAATGACGAGGCTAACATCCATTGTAGTAAGAAAAATCTCGACAATAGACTACCTTTCATAATGACAAGGCTACCATCCATTGGAGTAACAAAAATCTCGACAATAGACTACCTTCCATAATGATAAGGCTACCATCCATTGGAGTAACAAAAATCTCGATAATAGACTAACTTCCACAATGACTAGGCTACCATCCATTGGAATAACAAAAATCTCACCAACAGACTACCTTCCATAATGATAAGGCTACTATCCAATGGAGTAATAAAAATATGGACAACAGACTACATTCCATAATGACAAGGCTAACATGCATTGTAGTAACAAAAATATGAACAACAAACTACCTTCCATAATGACAAGGCTACCATCCATTGGAACAACAATAATCAAAACGACAGACTACCTTCCATAATGACAAGGTTACCATCTATTAGAGTAACAAAAATCTCGACAACAGACTACCTTCCATAATGATAAGGCTACCATCCATTTGAGTAACAAAAATCTCGAAAACAGACTACCTTCCATAATGACTAGGTTACCATCCATTGGAATAACAAAAATCTCAACAATAGACTACCTTCCATAATGACTAGGCTACTATCCAATGGAGTAACAAAAATCTCGACACCAGACTACATTCCATAATGACAAGGCTAGCATACATTGTAGTAACAAAGATATCGACAACAGACTACCTTCCATAATGACAAGGCTACAATCCATTGGAGTAACAAAAATCTCGACAACAGACTACCTTCCATATGGACAAGGCTACCATCCATTGTAGTAAGAAAAATCACGACAACAGACTACCTTCCGTAGTAAGAAGGCTACCATCCATTGGAGTAACAAAAATCTCAACAAAAGACTACCTTCCATAATGACAAGGCTATAATCCATTGGAGTAACAAAAATCTCCACAATAGACTACCTTTCATAATGACAAGGCTACCATCCATTAGAACAACAAAAATTTCGACGACAGACTACCTTCCATAATGACAAGGCTACCATCCATTAGAGTAACAAAAATCTCAATAATAGACTACCTTCCATAATGATAAGGCTACCATCCATTGGAGTAACAAAAATCTCGAAAAAAGATAAACTTCCATAATGACTAGGCTACCATCCATTGGAATAACAAAAATCTCACCAACAGACTACCTTCCATAATGACAAGGCTACTATCCAATGGAGTAACAAAAATATCGACAACAGACTACCTTCCATAATGACAAGGCTAACATGCATTGTAGTAACAAAAATATTAACAACAGACTACCTTCCATAATGACAAGGCTACCATTCATTGGAGTAACAAAAATCACAACGACAGACTAGCTTCCATAATGACAAGGCTACCATCTATTGGAGTAACAAAAACCTCGACAACAAACTACCTTACATAATGACAATGCTACCATCCATTGGAGTAACAAAAATCTTCACAATAGACTACCTTCCATAATGACAAGGCTACAATCTATTGTAGTAACAAAAATCAAGACAACAGACTACCTTCCATAATGACAAGGCTACCATCCATTGTAGTAACAAAAATCACAACGACAGACTACCTTCCATAATGACAAGGCTACATTCCATTGGAGTAACATAAATCTCGACAATAGACTACCTTTCATAATGACAAGGCTACCATCCATTGGAACAACAAAAATTTCAACGACAGACTACCTTCCATAATGAAAAGGCTACGATCTATTGGAGTAACAAAAATCTCGAAAACAGACTACCTTCCATATTGACTAGGATATCGTCCACTGGAATAAAAAAAATCTCAACAACAGAGTACCTTCCATAATGACAAGGCTACCATCCTTTGGAGTAACAAAAATCTCGAAAATAGGCTACCTTCCATAATGACTAGGCTACCATCCATTGGAATAACAAAAATCTCACACAGTGGAACCCGGTTCCTCCCCACTGGGAACCGGTTCCCACGACCTGCAGAGTCAAATTCTGCACTTTTGACAGCATTTTTTCATTCTAAACACATTCCAAACATACCCATACAAATTTGAACATGAGAACACCAAAACACATCCATTTTGCACCATTATAACATCAAACAACATTATTTCATCATTCCTTTTTATCATCTGACACCCTAATGGTTTTCAACCTACAATTCGACGCAATAGGGACAATTCTACGGAACCCTAGAATTCCAAACCGGGATTCCCTAACATACTATGATCCATACTATTGAATATCTAAACCAATAATACGAATTAACTCCTTCTTTTTCCTCTTCTCAAATGCACGTATGATGAATATTCCAAAATAACTCTCTTTCTCTTCTTTTTCCTTTTAATACTCCGTTTATTATTCCAATAAAATAATTAAATTAGTAATTAGTAAGAGTAGAGTATTTCACCCCTCACACCCTCTAATCACTCTTCACACCACCAATACTTCTTTCCTTTAATTAATTAAATTAATTGCAATAATCCAAAAATACCAATAATTAAATTTCCAATTAAATTAATAATTAAAAATTCTAATTATTTAATAATCGGATTATTTGGGGTGTCACACCATCCATTGGAATAACAAAAATATCAACGACATAATACCTTCCATAATGACAAGGCTACCATCCATTGGAATAACAAAAATCTCAACAACAGACTACCTTCCATAATGACAAGGCTACCATCCATTGTAGTAAGAAAAATCTCGACAATATACTACCTTGCATAATAACAAGGATACATTCCATTGGAGTAACAAAATTCTTGTCAATAGACTACCTTTTATATTGACAAGGCTACCATCCATTGGAATAACAAAAATATCAACGACATACTACCTTCCATAATGACAAGGCTACCATCCATTGGAGTAACACAAATCTCGATAACAGACTACCTTCCATAATGACTAGGCTAGCATCCATTGGAATAACAAAAATCTCAACAACAGACTACCTTCCATAATGACTTGGATACTATCCAATGGAGTAACAAAAATCTCAACACCGGACTACCTTCCAGAATGACAAGGCTAACATACATTGTAGTAACAAAAATATCGACAACAGACTACCTTCCATAATGACAAGGCTACAATCCATTGGAGTAACAAAAATCACGAAAATAGACTACCTTCCATAATGACAAGGCTACCATCCATTGTAGTAACAAAAATCTTGACAATAGACTACCTTCCATAGTAAGAAGGCTACCATCCATTAGAGTAACAAAAATCTCAACAAGAGACTACCTTCAATAATGACAAGGCTAAAATCTATTGGAGTAACAAAAATCTCAACAATAGACTACCTTTCATGATGCCAAGGCTACCATCCATTGGAACAACAAAAATTTCGACGACAGACTACCTTCCATAATGAAAAGGCTAACATCCATTGGAGTAACAAAAATCTCGATAATTGACTAGCTTCCATAATGACAAGGCTACCACCCATTAGAGTAAAAACAATCTCGACAATAGACTACCTTCCATACTGATAAGGCTACCATCCATTGGAGTAACAAAAATCTCGAAAATAGACAAACTTCCATAATGACTAGGCTACCATCCATTGGAATAACAAAAATCTCACCAACAGACTACTTTTCATAATGACAAGGCTTCTATCCAATGGAGTAACAAAAATATCGACAACAGACTACCTTCCATAATGACAAGGCTACCATCTATTGGAGTAACAAAAATCTCAACAACAAACTATCTTCCATAATGACAATGCTACCATCCATTGGAGTAACAAAAATCTTGAGAATAGACTACCTTCCATAATGACAAGGCTACAATCTATTGTTGTAACAAAAATCAAGACAACAGACTACCTTCCATAATGACAAGGCTACCATCCATTATAGTAACAAAAATCTCGACAACAGACTACCTTCCATAATGACGAGGCTAACATCCATTGTAGTAAGAAAAATCTCGACAATAGACTACCATCCATAATGAAAAGGCTACAATCCATTGGAGTAACAAAAATCTCGACAATAGACTACCTTTCATAATTAGAAGGCTATCATCCATTGGAACAACAAAAATTTCGATGACAGACTACCTTCCATAATGAAAAGGCTACCATCCATTGGAGTAACAAAAATCTCGATAATATACTACCTTCCATAATGACAAGGCTACCATCCATTGGAGTAACAAAAATCTTGAAAATAGACCACCTTCCATATTGACTGGGCTACCATCCATTGGAATAAAAAAAATCTCAACAACAAAGTACCTTCCATAATGACAAAGCTACTATCCAATGGAGTAACAAAGATATCGACAATACACTACCTTCAATAATTTCAAGGCTAACATACATTGTAGTAACGAAGATATCGATAACAGACTAACTTCCATAATGACAAGGCTATAATCCATTGGAGTAACAAAAATATCGAGAACAAACTACCTTCCATAATGACAAGGCTTAATCCATTGGAATAACAAAAATCTCAACAACAGACTACCTTCCATAATGACTAGGCTACTATCCAATGGAGTAACAAAAATCTCAACACCGGACTACCTTCCATAATGACAAGGCTAACATGCATTGTAGTAACAAAAATATGAACAACAGACTACCTTTCATAATGACAAGGCTACCATTCATTGGAGTAACAAAAATCACAATGACAGACAAGCTTCCATAATGAGAAGGCTACCATCTATTGGAGTAACAAAAACCTCGACAACAAACTACCTTACATAATGACAATGCTACCATCCATTGGAGTAACAAAAATCTTGACAATAGACTACCTTCGATAATGACAAGGCTACAATCTATTGTAGTAACAAAAATCAAGACAACAGACTACCTTCCATAATGACAAGGCTGCCATCCCTTGGAGTCACAAAAATCTCGACAATAGACTACCTTCCATAATGACAAGGCTACCATCCATTGTAGTAAGAAAAATCTTGACAACAGACTACCTTCCATAATGACAAGGCTACCATCCATTAGAGTAACAAAAATCTCGATAATAGACTACCTTCCATAATAATAAGGCTACCATCCATTGGAGTAACAAAAATCTCGAAAATAGATAAACTTATATAATGACTAGGCTACCATCCATTGGAATAACAAAAATCTCACCAACAGACTGCCTTCCATAATGACAAGGCTACTATCCAATGGAGTAACAAAAATATCGACAACAGACTACCTTCCTTAATGACAAGGCTAACATGCATTGTAGTAACAAAAATATGAACAACAGACTACCTTCCATAATGACAAGGCTACCATTCATTGGAGTAACAAAAATCACAACGATAGACTAGCTTCCATAATGACAAGGCTACCATCTATTGGAGTAACAAAAACCTCGACAACAAACTACCTTACATAATTACAATGCTACCATCCCTTGGAGTCACAAAAATCTTGACAATAGACTACCTTCCATAATGACAAGGCAACAATCTATTGTAGTAACAATAATCAAGACAACAGACTACCTTCCATAATGACAAGGCTACCATCCATTGTAGTAACAAAAATCTCGACAATAGACTACCTTCCATAATGACAAGGCTACCATCCATTGTAGTAAGAAAAATCTGGACAACAGACTACCTTCCATAATGACAAGGTTACAATCCATTGTAGTAACAAAAATCTCGACAACAGACTACCTTCCATAATGACAAGGCTACAATCCATTGGATTAACAAAAATCACGACAATAGACTACCTTTTATAATGACAAGGCTACCATCCATTGGAACAACAAAAATTTCGATGACAGACTACCTTCCATAATGAAAAGGCTACCATCCATTGGAGTAACAAAAATCTCGATAATAGACTACCTTCCATAATGACAAGGCTACCATCCATTGGAGTAACAAAAATCTCGAAAATAGACTACCTTCCATATTGACTAGGCTACCATCCATTGGAATAAAAAAAATCTCAACAACAGAGTACCTTCCATATTGACAAAGCTACTATCCAATGGAGTAACAAAAATATCGACAATAGACTACCTTCCATAATGACAAGGCTACCATCCATTGGAGTAACAAAAATCTTCAAAATAGGCTACCTTCCATAATGACTAGGCTACCATCCATTGGTATTACAAAAATCTCAACGACAGACTACCTTCCATAATGAAAAGGCTACCATCTATTGGAGTAACAAAAATCTCGACAACAAACTATCTTCCATAATGACAATGCTACCATCCATTGGAGTAACAAAACTCTCGACAATAGACTACCTTCCATAATGACATGGCTACAATCTATTATAGTAACAAAAATCAAGACAACAGACTACCTTCCATAATGACAAGGCTACCATCCATTGTAGTAAGAAAAATCTCGACAACAGACTACCTTCCATAATGACAAGGATACATTCCATTGGAGTAACAAAAATCTTGTCAATAGACTAACTTTTATATTCACAAGGCTACCATGCATTGGAATAACAACAACATCAACGACATACTACCTTCAATAATGACAATGCTACCATCCATTGGAGTAACAAAAATCTCGACAACAAACTACCATCCATAATGACAAGGCTACAATCCATTGGAGTAACAAAAATCTCGACAACAGACTACCTTCCATAATGACAAGGCTACCATCCATTGGAATAACAAAAATCTCAACAAGAGACTACCTTCCATAATGACTAGGCTACTATCCAATGGAGTAACAAAAATCTTGACACCAGACTACCTTCCATAATGACAAGGCTAGCATACATTGTAGTAACAAAGATATCGACAACAGACTACCTTCCATAATGACAAGGCTACAATCCATTGGAGTAACAAAAATCTCGACAACAGACTACCTTCCATAATGACAAGGCTACCATCCATTGTAGTAAGAAAAATCATGACAACAGACTACCTTCCATATTAAGAAGGCTACCATCCATTGGAGTAACAAAAATCTCAACAACAGACTACCTTCCATAATGACAAGTCTACAATCCATTGGAGTAACAAAAATCTCCATAATAGACTACCTTTCATAATGACAAGTCTACCATCCATTGGAACAAAAAAAATTTCAACGACAGACTACCATCCATTGGAGTAACAAAAATCTCGACAATAGACTACCTTCCATAATGACAAGGCTACCATCTATTAGAGTAACAAAAATCAAGACAATAGACTACCTTCCATAATGATAAGGCTACCATGCATTGGAGTAACAAAAATCTCGAAAATAGATAAACTTCCATAATGACTATGCTACCATCCATTGGAATAACAAAAATTTCACCAACAAACTACCTTCCATAATGACAAGGCTACTATCCAATGGAGTAACAAAAATATCGACAACAGACTACCTTCCATAATGACAAGGCTAACTTGCATTGTAGTAACAAAAATATGAACAACAGACTACCTTCCATAATGACAAGGCTACCATTCATTGGAGTAACAAAAATCACAACGACAGACTAGCTTCCATAATGAGAAGGCTACCATCTATTGGAGTAACAAAAACCACGACAACAAACTACCTTACATAATGACAATGCTACCATCAATTGGAGTAACAAAAATCTTGACAATAGACTACCTTCCATAATGACAAGGCTACAATCTATTGTAGTAACAAAAATCAAGACAACAGACTACCTTCCATAATGACAAGGCTACCATCCATTGTAGTAACAAAAATCTCGACAACAGACTACCTTCCATAATGACAAGGCTACCATCCATTGTAGTAAGAAAAATCTGGACAACAGACTACCTCCCATAATGACAAGGTTACAATCCATTGTAGTAACAAAAATCTCGACAACAGACTACCTTCCATAATGACAAGGCTACAATCCATTGGATTAACAAAAATCACGACAATAGACTACCTTTCATAATGACAAGGCTACCATCCATTGGAACAACAGAAATTTCGATGACAGACTACCTTCCATAATGAAAAGGCTACCATCCATTGGAGTAACAAAAATCTCGATAATAGACTACCTTCCATAATGACAAGGCTACCATCCATTGGAGTAACAAAAATCTCGAAAATAGACTACCTTCCATATTGACTAGGCTACCATCCATTGGAATAAAAAAAATCTCAACAACAGAGTACCTTCCATATTGATAAAGCTACTATCCAACGGAGTAACAAAAATATCGACAATAGACTACCTTCCATAATGACAAGCCTACAATCCATTGGAGTAATAAAAATCTCGAAAATAGGCTACCTTCCATAATGACTAGGCTACCATCCATTGGAATAACAAAAATCTTAATGACAGGCTACCTTCCCTAATGAAAAGGCTACCATCTATTGGAGTAACAAAAATCTCGATAACAAACTACCTTCCATAATGACAATGCTACCATCCATTGTAGTAAGAAAAATCACGACAACAGACTACCTTCCATAATGACAAGGCTACAATCCATTGGAGTAACAAAAATATCTACAATAGACTACCTTTCATAATGACAAGGCTACCATTCATTGGAACAACATATATTTCAAAGACAGACTACCTTCCATAATGAAAAGGCTACCATCCATTGGAGTAACAAAAATCTCGATAATAGACTACCTTCCATAATGACAAGGCTACCATCCATTAGAGTATCAAAAATCTCGGCAATGGACTACCTTCCATAATGATAAGGCTACCATCCATTGGAGTAACAAAAATCTCGAAAATAGATAAACTTCCATAATGACTAGGCTACCATCCATTGGAATAACAAAAATCTCACCAACAGACTACCTTCCATAATGACAAGGCTACTATCCAATGGAGTAACAAAAATATCGACAACGGACTACCTTCCATAATGACAAGGCTAACATGCATTGTAGTAACAAACTAATGAACAACAGACTACCTTCCATAATTACAAGGCTACCATTCATTGGAGTTACAAAAATCACAATGACAGACTAGCTTCCATAATGAGAAGGCTACCATCTATTGGAGTAACAAAAACCTCGACAACAAACTACCTTACATAATGACAATGCTACCATCCATTGGAGTAACAAAAATCTTGACAATAGACTACCTTCCATAATGATAAGGCTACCATCCATTGTAGTAACAAAAATCTCGACAACAGACTACCTTCCATAATGACAAGGCTACCATCCATTGTAGTAAGAAAAATCTTGACAACAGACTACCTTCCATAATGACAAGGCTACCATCCATTAGAGTAACAAAAATCTCGATAATAGACTACCTTCCATAATGATAAGGCTACCATCCATTGGAGTAACAAAAATCTCGAAAATAGATAAACTTCCATAGTGACTAGGCTACCATCCATTGGAATAACAAAAATCTCACCAACATACTACCTTCCATAATGACAAGGCTACTATCCATTGGAACAACAAAAATTTCGATGATAGAGTACCTTCCATAATGAAAAGGCTATGATCCATTGGAGTAACAAAAATCTCGAAAACAGACTACCTTCCATATTGACTAGGCTACCATCCATTGGAATAAAAAAAATCTCAACAACAGAGTACCTTCCATATTGACAAAGCTTCTATCCAATGGAGTAACAAAAATATCGACAATAGACTACCTTCCATAATGACAAGGCTACCATCCATTGGAGTAACAAAAATATTTAAAATAGGCTACCTTCCATAATGACTAGGCTACCATCCATTGGTATAACAAAAATCTCAACGACAGACTACCTTCCATAATGAAAAGGCTACCATCTATTGGAGTAACAAAAATCTCGACAACAAACTATCTTCCATAATGACAATGCTACAATCCATTGGAGTAACAAAAATCTTGATAATAGACTACCTTCCATAATGACATGGCTACAATCTATTGTAGTAAGTAAAATCTCGACAACAGACTACCTTCCATAATGACAAGGATACATTCCATTGGAGTAACAAAAATCTTGTCAATAGACTACCTTTTATATTGACAAGGCTACCATCCATTGGAATAACAAAAATATCAAAGACATACTACCTTCAATAATGACAATGCTATCATCCAATGGAGTAACAAAAATCTCGACAACAAACTACCTTCCATAATGACAAGGCTACCATCCATTTGAGTAACAAAAATCTCGAAAACAGACTACCTTCCATAATGACTAGGCTACCATCCATTGGAATAACAAAAATCTCAACAACAGACTACCTTCCATAATGACTAGGCTACTATCCAATGAAGTAACAAAAATCTCGACACCAAACTACCTTCCATAATGACAAGGCTAGCATACATTGTAGTAACAAAGATATCGACAACAGACTACCTTCCATAATGACAAGGCTACAATCCATTGGAGTAACAAAAATCTCGACAACAGACTACCTTCCATAATGACAAGGCTACCATCCATTGTAGTAAGAAAAATCATGACAATAGACTACCTTCCATAGTAAGAAGGCTACCATCCATTGGAGTAACAAAAATCTAAATAACACACTACCTTCCATAATGACAAGTCTACAATCCATTGGAGTAACAAAAATCTCCACAATAGACTACCTTTCATAATGACAAGGCTACCATCCAATGGAACAACAAAAATTTCGACGACAAACTACCTTCCATAATGAAAAGGCTACCATCCATTGGAGTAAAAAAAATCTCGATAATAGACTACCTTCCATAATGACAAGGCTACCATCCATTAGAGTAACAAAAATATCGATAATAGACTACCTTCCATAATGATAAGGATACAATTCATTGGAGTAACAAAAATCTCGAAAATAGATAAACTTCCATAATGACTAGGCTACCATCCATTGGAATAACAAAAATTTCACCAACATACTACCTTCCACAATGACAAGGCTAATATCCAATGGAGTAACAAAAATATCGACAACAGACTACCTTACATAATGACAAGGCTAACATGCATTGGAGTAACAAAAATCTCGAAAATAGACTACCTTCCATATTGACTAGGCTACCATCCATTGGAATTAAAAAAATCTCAACAACAGAGTACCTTCCATATTGACAAAGCTACTATCCAATGGAGTAACAAAAATATCGATAATAGACTACCTTCCATAATGAAAAGGCTACCATCCATTGGAGTAATAAAAATCTCGAAAATAAGCTACCTTCCATAATGACTAGGCTACCATCCATTGGAATAACAAAAATCTCAATGACAGGCTACCTTCCATAATGACAATGCTACCATCCATTGTAGTAAGAAAAATCACGACAACAGACTACCTTCCATAATGACAAGGCTACAATCCATTGGAGTAACAAAAATATCCATAATAGACTACCTTTCATAATGGCAAGGCTACCATCCATTGGAACAACAAAAATTTCGACGACAGACTACCTTCCATAATGAAAAGGCTACCATCCATTGGAGTAACAAAAATCTCGATAATAGACTACCTTCCATAATGACAAGGCTACCATCCATTAGAGTAACAAAAATCTCGACAATAGACTACATTCCATAATGATCAGGCTACCATCCATTGGAGTAACAAAAATCTCAAAAATAGACAAACTTCCATAATGACTAGGCTACCATCCATTGGAATAACAAAAATCTCACCAACAGACTACCTTCCATAATGACAAGGCTACTATTCAATGGAGTAACAAAAATATCGACAACAGGCTACCTTCCATAATGACAAGGCTAACATGCATTGTAGTAACAAAAATATGAACAACATATTACCTTCCATAATGACAAGGCTACCATTCATTGGAGTGACAAAAATCACAACGACATACTACTTTCCATAATGACAAGGCTACCATCTATGGGAGTAACAAAAACCTCGACAACAAACTACCTTACATAATGACAATGCTACCATCCATTGGAGTAACAAAAATCTTGACAATAGACTACCTTCCATAATGACAAGGCTACAATCTATTGTAGTAACAAAAATCAAGACAACAGACTACCTTCCATAATGACAAGGCTACCATCCATTAGAGTAACAAAAATCTCGACAATAGACTACCTTCCATAATGATAAGGCTACCATCCATTGGAGTAACAAAAATCTCGAAAATAGACAAACTTCCATAATGACTAGGCTACCATCCATTGGAATAACAAGAATATCACCAACAGACTACCTTCCATAATGACAAGGCTACTATCCAATGGAGTAACAAAAATACCGACAACAGACTACCTTCTATAATGACGAGGCTAACATGCATTGTAGTAACAAATATATGAACAACAGACTACCTTGCATAATGACAAGGCTACCATTCATTGGAGTAACAAAAATCACAATGACAGACTACCTTCCATAATGACAAGGATACCATCTATTGGAGTAACAAAAACCTCGACAACAAACTAACTTACATAATGACAATGCTACCATCCATTGGAGTAACAAAAATCTTGAAAATAGACTACCTTCCACAATGACAAGGCTACAATCTATTGTAAAACAAAAATCCAGACAACAGACTACCTTCCATAATGGTAAGGCTACCATCCATTGTAGTAACAAAAATATCGACAACAGAATACCTTCCATAATGACAAGGCTATATCCATTGTAGTAAGAAAAATCTCGAAAACAGACTACCTTCCATATTGACTAGGCTACCATCCATTGGAATAACAAAAATCTCACCAACAGACTACCTTCCATAATGATAAGGCTAATATCCAATGGAGTAACAAAAATAACGACAACAGACTTCCTTCCATAATGACAAGGCTAACATGCATTGTAGTAACAAAAATATGAACCACAGACTACCTTCCATAATGACAAGGTTACCATTCATTGGAGTAACAAAAATCACAATGACAGACTACCTTCCATAATGACAAGGCTACCATCTATTGGAGTAACAAAAACCTCGACAACAAACTACCTTACATAATGACAATGCTACCATCCATTGGAGTAACAAAAATCTTGACAATAGACTACCTTCCGTAATGACAAGCCTACAATTTATTGTAGTAACAAAAATCAAGACAGTAGACTACCTTCCATAATGACAAGGCTACCATCCATTGTAGTAACAAAAATCTCGATAACAGACTACCTTCCATAATGACAAGGCTACCATCCATTGTAGTAAGAAAAATCTCGACAACAGACTACCTTCCATAATGACAAGGCTACAATCCATTGTAGTAACAAAAATATCGACAACAGACTACCTTCCATAATGACAAGGCTACAATCCGTTGGAGTAACAAAAATCACGACAATAGACTACCTTTCATAATGACAAGGCTACCATCCATTGGAACAACAACAAAATTTCGACGACAGACTACCTTCCATAATGAAAATGCTACCATCCATTGGAGTAACTAAAATCTCGATAATTGACTACCTTTCATAATGAAAAGGCTACCATCCATTGGAGTAACAAAAATCTCGAAAACAGCCTACCTTCCATATTGACTAGGCTACCATCCATTGGAATAAAAAAAATTTCAACAACAGAGTACCTTCCATATCGACAAAGCTACTATCCAATGGAGTAACAAAAATATCGACAATAGACTACCTTACATAATGACAAGGCAACCATCCATTGGAGTAATAAAAATCTCGAAAATAGGCTACCTTCCATAATGACTAGGCTACCATCCATTGGAATAACAAAAATCTCAATGACAGGCTACCTTCCATAATGAAAAGGCTACCATCTATTGGAGTAACAACAATCTCGACAACAAACTACCTTCCATAATGACAATGCTACCAACCATTGTAGTAAGAAAAATCACGACAATAGACTACCTTCCATAATGACAAGGCTATAATCCATTGGAGTAACAAAAATCTCCATAATAGACTACCTTTCATAATGACAAGGCTACCATCCATTGGAACAACAAAAATTTTGACGACAGACTACCTTCCATAATGAAAAGGCTACCATCCATTGGAGTAACAAAAATATCGATAATAGACTACCTTCCACAATGACAAGGCTACCATCCATTAGAGTAACAAAAATCTCGACAATAGACTACCTTCCATAATGATAAGGCTACCATACATTGGAGTAACAAAAATCTCGAAAATAGACAAACTTCCATAATGACTAGGCTACCATCCATTGGAATAAAAAAATCTCACCAACACACTACCTTCCATAATGACAAGGCTACTATCCAATGGAGTAACAAAAATATCGACAACAGACTACCTTCCATAATGGCAAGGCTAACATGAATTGTAGTAACAAAAATATGAACAACAGACTATCTTCCATAATTACAAGGCTACCATTCATTGTAGTAACAAAAATCACAATGACAGACTAGCTTCCATAATGACAAGGCTACCATCTATTGGAGTAACAAAAACCTCGACAGCAAACTACCTTACATAATGACAATGCTACCATCCATTGGAGTAACAAAAATCTTGACAATAGACTACCTTCCATAATGACAAGGCTACAATCTATTGTAGTAACAAAAATCAAGACAACAGACTACCATCCATAATGATAAGGCTACCATCCATTGGAGTAACAAAAATCTCGAAAATAGATAAACTTCCATAATGACTAGGCTACCATCCATTGGAATAACAAAAATCTCACCAACAGACTACCTTCCATAATGACAAGGCTACTATCCAATGGAGTAACAAAAATATCGACAACAGACTACCTTCCATAATGACAAGGCTACCATCCATTGGAGTAACAAAAATCTCGAAAACATACTACCTTCCATATTAACTTGGCTACCATCCATTGGAATTAAAAAAATCTCAACAACAGAGTACCTTCCATATTGACAAAGCTATTATCCAATGGAGTAACAAAGATATCGATAATAGACTATCTTCCATAATGACAAGGCTACCCTCCATTGGAGTAATAAAAATCTCGAAAATAAGCTACCTTCCATAATGACTAGGATACCATCCATTGGAATAACAAAAATATCAATGACAGGCTACCTTCCATAATGAAAAGGCTACCATCTATTGGAGTAACAAAAATCTCGATAACAAACAACCTTCTATAATGACAATGCTACCATCCATTGTAGTAAGAAAATTCACGACAACAGACTACCTTCCATATTGACAAGGCTACAATCCATTGGAGTAACAAAAATATCCACAATAGACTACCTTTCATAATGACAAAGCTACCATCCATTGGAACAACAAAAATTTCGACGACAGACTACCTTCCATAATGAAAAGGCTACCATCCATTGGAGTAACAAAAATCTCAATGACAGACTAACTTCCATAATGAAAAGGCTACAATCTATTGGAGTAACAAAAATCTTGACAACAAACTACCTTCCATAATGACAATGCTACCATCCATAGGAGTAACAAAAATCTTGACAATAGACTACCTTCCATAATGACAAGGCTACAATCTATTGTAGTAACAAAAATCAAGACAACAAACTACCTGCCATAATGACAAGGCTACCATCCATTGTAGTAAGAAAAATCGCGACAACAGACTACCTTCCATAATGACAAAGATACATTCCATTGGAGTAACAAAAATCAGGTCAATAGACTACCTTTTAT
This sequence comes from Vicia faba, assembly GCA_948472305.1. Classification (NCBI taxonomy): domain Eukaryota; kingdom Viridiplantae; phylum Streptophyta; class Magnoliopsida; order Fabales; family Fabaceae; genus Vicia; species Vicia faba. The sequence goes on along the minus strand of OX451741.1, from coordinate 511,330,751 downwards.
ATTGACAAGGCTACCATCCATTGGAATAACAAAAATATCAACGACATACTACCTTCCATAATGACAAGGCTACCATCCATTGGAGTAAAAAAAATCTCGACAACAGACTACCTTCCATAATGACAAGGCTACCATCCATTGGAATAACAAAAATCTCAACAACACAATACCTCCCAAAATGACTAGGCTACTATACAATGGACTAACAAAAATCTCGACACCAGACTACCTTCCATAATGACAAGGCTAACATACATTGTAGTAACAAAGATATCGATAACAGACTACCTTCCATAATGACAAGGCTACAATCCATCAGAGAAACAAAAATATCGACAACAAACTACCTTCCATAATGACAAGGATACCATCCATTGTAGTGACAAAAATATCGATAACAGACTACCTTCCATTGTAAGAAGGCTACCATCCATTGGAATAAGAAAAATCTCAACAATAGTCTACCTTCCATAATGACAAGGCTACAATCCATTGGAGTAACAAAAATCTCGACAATAGACTACTTTTCATAATGACAAGGCTACCATCCATTGGAACAACAAAAATTTCGACGATAGACTACCTTCCATAATGAAAAGGCTACCATCCATTGGAGTAACAAAAATCTCAATAATAGACTACCTTCCATAATGACAAGGCTACCATCCATTGGAGTAACAAAACATTCGACAATAGACTACCTTCCACAATGACAAGGCTACCATCCATTGGAGTAACAAAAATATCAGAAATAGACTAACTTCCATAATGACTAGGCTACCATCCATTGGAATAACAAAAATCTCAACCACAAACTACCTTCCATAATGACAAGGCTACTATCCAATGGAGTAACAAAAATATTGACAACAGACTACCTTCCATAATGACAAGGCTAACATGCATTGTAGTAACAAAAATATGAACAACAAACTACATTCCATAATGACAAGGCTACCATTCATTAGAGTAACACAAATCACAATGACAAACTACCTTACATATTGACAAGGCTACCATCTATTGGAGTAACAAAAATCTCGACAGCAAACTACTTTCCATAATGACAATGCTACCATCCATTGGAGTAACAAAAATCTCGACAGTAGACTACCTTCCGTAATGACAAGGCTACAATCTATTGTAGTAACAAAAATCAAGACAACAGACTACCTTCCATTATGACAAGGCTACCGTCCATTGTAATAACAAAAATCTTGACAACAGACTACCTTCCATAATGACAAGGCTACCATCCATTGTAGTTAGAAAAATATCGACAACAGACTAACTTCCATAATGACAAGGATACTTTCCATTGGAGTAACAAAAATTTGGACAATAGACTACCTTTCATATTGACAAGGCTACCATCCATTTGGAATAACAAAAATATCAACGACATACTACCTTCCAAAATGACAAGGCTACCATCCATTGGAGTAAGAAAAATCTCGACAACAGACTAGCTTCCATAATGACTAGGCTACCATCCATTGGAATAAGAAAAATCTCAACAACAGACTACCTTCCAATATGACACGGATATCGAGAACAAACTACCTGCCATAATGACAAGGCTACAATCCATTGGAGTAACAAAAATCTCGACAACAGACTACCTTCCATAGTAAGAAGGCTACCATTCATTGGAGTAACAAAAATCTCAACAACACACTACCTTCCATAATGACAATGCTACAATCCATTGGAGTAACAAAAATCTTGACAATAGACTACCTTGCATAATGACAAGGCTACAATCTATTGTAGTAACAAAAATCAAGACAACAGACTACCATCCATAATGATAAGGCTACCATCCATTGGAGTAACAAAAATCTCGAAAATAGATAAACTTCCATAATGACTAGGCTACCATCCATTGGAATAACAAAAATCTCACCAACAGACTACCTTCCATAATGACAAGGCTACTATCCAATGGAGTAACAAAAATATCGACAACAGACTACCTTCCATAATGACAAGGCTACCATCCATTGGAGTAACAAAAATCTCGAAAACAGACTACCTTCCATATTAACTAGGCTACCATCCATTGGAATTAAAACAATCTCAACAACAGAGTACCTTCCATATTGACAAAGCTATTATCCAATGGAGTAACAAAGATATCAATAATAGACTATCTTCCATAATGACAAGGCTACCCTCCATTGGAGTAATAAAAATCTCGAAAATAAGCTACCTTCCGTAATGACTAGGATACCATCCATTGGAATAACAAAAATATCAATGACAGGCTACCTTCCATAATGAAAAGGCTACCATCTATTGGAGTAACAAAAATCTCGTTAACAAACTACCTTCTATAATGACAATGCTACCATCCATTGTAGTAAGAAAATTCACGACAACAGACTACCTTCCATATTGACAAGGCTACAATCCATTGGAGTAACAAAAATATCCACAATAGACTACCTTTCATAATGACAAAGCTACCATCCATTGGAACAACAAAAATTTCGACGACAGACTATCTTCCATAATGAAAAGGCTACCATCCATTGGAGTAACAAAAATCTCAATGACAGACTACCTTCCATAATGAAAAGGCTACCATTCATTGGAGTAACAAAAATCTCAACAACAAACTACCTTCCATAATGACAATGCTACCATCCATAGGAGTAACAAAAATCTTGACAATAGACTACCTTCCATAATGACAAGGCTACAATCTATTGTAGTAACAAAAATCAAGACAACAAACTACCTTTCATAATGACAAGGCTACCATCCATTGTAGTAAGAAAAATCGCGACAACAGACTACCTTCCATAATGACAAAGATACATTCCATTGGAGTAACAAAAATCTGGTCAATAGACTACCTTTTATATTGACAAGGCTACCATCCATTGGAATAACAAAAATATCAACGACATACTACCTTCCATAATGACAAGGCTACCATCCATTGGAGTAAAAAAAATCTCGACAACAGACTACCTTCCATAATGACAAGGCTACCATCCATTGGAATAACAAAAATCTCAACAACACACTACCTCCCAAAATGACTAGGCTACTATACAATGGACTAACAAAAATCTTGACACCAGACTACCTTCCATAATGACAAGGCTAACATAAATTGTAGTAACAAAGATATCGACAACAGACTACCTTCCATAATGACAAGGCTACAATCCATCAGAGAAACGAAAATATCGACAACAAACTACCTTCCATAATGACAAGGATACCATCCATTGTAGTGACAAAAATATCGATAACAGACTACCTTCCATTGTAAGAAGGCTACCATCCATTGGAATAACAAAAATCTCAACAATAGTCTACCTTCCATAATGACAAGGCTACAATCCATTGGAGTAACAAAAATATCGACAATAGACTACCTTTCATAATGACAAGGCTACCATCCATTGGAACAACAAAAATTTCAGCGATAGACTACCTTCCATAATGAAAAGGCTACCATCCATTGGAGTAACAAAAATCTCAATAATAGACTACCTTCCATAATGACAAGGCTACCATCCATTGGAGTAACAAAACATTCGACAATAGACTACCTTCCACAATGACAAGGCTACCATCCATTGGAGTAACAAAAATATCAAAAATAGACTAACTTCCATAATGACTAGGCTACCATCCATTGGAATAACAAAAATCTCAACCACAAACTACCTTCCATAATGACAAGGCTACTATCCAATGGAGTAACAAAAATATTGACAACAGACTACCTTCCATAATGACAAGGCTATCATGCATTGTAGTAACAAAAATATGAACAACAAACTACATTCCATAATGACAAGGCTACCATTCATTAGAGTAACACAAATCACAATGACAAACTACCTTACATATTGACAAGGCTACCATCTATTGGAGTAACAAAAATCTCGACAACAAACTACTTTCCATAATGACAATGCTACCATCCATTGGAGTAACAAAAATCTAGACAGTAGACTACCTTCCGTAATGACAAGGCTACAATCTATTGTAGTAACAAAAATCAAGACAACAGACTACCTTCCATTATGACAAGGCTACCGTCCATTGTAATAACAAAAATCTTGACAACAGACTACCTTCCATAATGACAAGGCTACCATCCATTGTAGTTAGAAAAATATCGACAACAGACTAACTTCCATAATGACAAGGATACTTTCCATTGGAGTAACAAAAATTTGGACAATAGACTACCTTTCATATTGACAAGGCTACCATCCATTTGGAATAACAAAAATATCAACGACATACTACCTTCCAAAATGACAAGGCTACCATCCATTGGAGTAACAAAAATCTCGACAACAGACTAGCTTCCATAATGACTAGGCTACCATCCATTGGAATAAGAAAAATCTCAACAACAGACTACCTTCCAATATGACAAGGATATCGAGAAAAAACTACCTGCCATAATGACAAGGCTACAATCCATTGGAGTAACAAAAATCTCGACAACAGACTACCTTCCATAGTAAGAAGGCTATCATTCATTGGAGTAACAAAAATCTCAACAACATACTACCTTCCATAATGACAAAGCTACCATCCATAGGAACAAAAAAAATTTCGACGACAGACTACCTTCCATAATGAAAAGGCTACCATCCATTGGAGTAACAAAAATCCCGACAACAGACTAGCTTCCATAATGACAAGGCTACCATCCATTGGAGTAACAAAAATCTCGAAAACAGACTACCTTCAATAATGACTAGGCTATTATACATTGGAATAGTAAAAATCTCAACAATAGACTACCTTCCATAATGACTAGGCTACTATCCAATGGAGTAACAAAAATCTCGACACCAGACTACCTTCCATAATGACAAGGCTAACATACATTGTAGTAACAAAAAACTCAATAATAGACTACCTTCCATAATGACAAGGCTACCATCCATTGGAGTAACAAAACTTTCGACAATAGACTACCTTCCATAATGACAAGGCTACCATCCATTGTAGTAAGAAAAATGTCGACAACAGACTACCTTCCATAGTAAGAAGGCTACCATGCATTGGAGTAACAAAAATCTCAACAACAGACTACTTTCCATAATGACAAGGCTACAATCCATTGGAGTAACAAAAATATCGACAATAGACTACCTTTCATAATGACAAGGCTACCATCCATTGGAACAACAAAAATTTCGACGACAGACTACCTTCCATAATGAAAAGGCTACCATCCATTGGAGTAACAAAAATCTCGATAATAGACTACCTTCCATAATGACAAGGCTACCATCCATTAGAGTAACAAAAATCTCGACAATAGACTACCTTACATAATGATAAGGCTACCATCCATTGGAGTAACAAAATTCTCGAAAATAGATAAACTTCCATAATGACTAGGCTACCATCCATTGGAATAACAAAAATCTCACCAACAGACTACCTTCCAAAATGACAAGGCTACTATCCAATGGAGTAACAAAAATATCGACAACAGACTACCTTCCATAATGACAAGGCTAACATGCATTGTAGTAACAAAAATATGAACAACAAACTACCTTCCATAATGACAAGGCTACAATTCATTAGAGTAACAAAAATCACAATGACATACTACCTTACATATTGACTAGGCTACCATCTATTGGAGTAACAAAAATCTCGACAACAAACTACTTTACATAATGACAATGCTACCATCTATTGGAGTAACAAAAATCTTGACAATAGACTACCTTCCATAATGACAAGGCTACAATCTATTATAGTAACAAAAATCAAGACAACAGACTACCTTCCATTATGACAAGGCTACCGTCCATTGTAATAACAAAAATCTCGACAACAGACTACCTTCCATAATGACAAGGCTACCATCCATTGTAGTAAGAAAAATCTCGACAACAGACTAACTTCCATAATGACAAGGATACTTTCCATTGGAGTAACAAAAATCTGGACAATAGACTACCTTTCATATTGACAAGGCTACCATCCATTGGAATAACAAAAATATCAACGACATACTATCTTCCAAAATCACAAGGCTACCTTTCATTGGAGTAACAAAAATCTCGACAACAAAGTAGCTTCCATAATGACACGATGATCAGTGCATTTTGATGCACATTACTCTACGGTTGTACTTATACATTTCCATGGTTTGCTTGTCTTATTTTTGTATTTTATAATGTTTTTATATTTTAATTTATTTTTATTGTTATTTAATTTTCGTATTTAATTTTCAGCTTTAGAAGTCTGCACGGAAACGATCATAACTGGAGTTCCAGAAGTCTGATTGAGGCGTTCTAATAATCGACTGAAAGCTAAGAAAAAGAGCTACAATTCTTATGTTGGAGTCGAAGTCAGAATCGGATTGTAGAAGGGCCAGAAAATTCGTTGAAGTTGCAGCACTAGTTTTAGTTAAGTTTCGGGTCAATTAGTTTTGGGTTTGGGTCGTATGTTTGACCCAGTTGGATTGTAAAACGTGTTGTACTCTTTCCCCTTAGGGTAGCAGCCGCGGCACTGTAGCAGCAATCTTCCATTGACGATTTTGATTGTAAGCTTGTACGAATGGCCATGGAGAACTAATCACTTTTGGTTGATCTACCGAATTCAGGTTCCGAAACTATGAGATTATTATAAGTTTTGCAATAAAATTCCTTTTCCTTCAATTATATATTTTGTTTATCTTTTGCTTAATTTGATATTCGAAATATATATTGTTTGGTTCGATTGATCTATGTTTTTCAATTTATCTGCGTGTTTATCGTATGCTTAATCGTTAAACTGTTTATCGCTTAACCGAATGCTTAATTCGGCAAACGGAAAATATAATTCGTATAATATTGTTGCGCTTGTTGATTATATTGTAATCGAACGGGAAAAGAATCCGCTTAGGATAGTGAGATTTTAATAATCGATGATTGGTAGGAACTGAATCGGTAGATTGACTTATTTTCATAATCACTTTTTCAAAACAGCTTATTTTCATAATCACTTTTGATAATCATTTTTTCGACCAAACCAAACCCCCCCAATTCCGTTTTTAGTTAGTAAAACCCAAGAGTCCTTGAGAGACGATACACGAGTTACCGTTACCGTCGTTACTACAGTTTTGCAATTTAACTCGTTTTTGACCCGCGCGCGACATCGGATCAAATTGGCGCCGTTGCCGGGCACTCTTGTGAATATTAATTGATATTAGAGTCTTAAGTGTAGTGTTTGTGTGTTTTGGCCATAGGTTCCTCGCGGTTTCGGCCATAACGCCTTTTGAGTCGAAAAGTCGGTTTTCAGAAAACCTGCACCGTTTTGAAAATCTGTCCCGACAGTTAGGTGTGAAAAAATTCCCTGATCAAAAGTCACTTACTACAAAGTAGTTATGTGACAAATTTTTCGAATAGCGAAAAAAGCCTTTTTACTATTTTTAAAGATTTATTTTCTGTTTTCATAGAGTCAAAAAAATCCAAAAAAATTATCAAAATTCTATTTTTACGTCATTTGATTATTTTCGGTGTCAGTTTATTTTTTTGAATTGTTTTTAATCGATTTGCTTCATTTTGTTTGTTTTAGGGACATAGTTGGCATTTTCACGATTGTTGCTGCATTGCTGTGCACTAGTCCTGGCTACTAGATCTTCTTGTCCTGACCTTGTTGCTTCTGATCCTGAGGTAGAAAGAACCTTGCACACACTTCGTAGAGCAGGCCAGGCTAGCAATAGTTCACCTTCACCGACCATAGTTGAGTCTGATTCTGAGTCTGACTGTTTGCATAACTTGTTTGCTTCTGATTCTGAATTTGCTTTTGAAATGGCTGACAATAGAACTCTAAGACAACTTGCAGCCCCTGATGTGAATTATAATGGCTTGTGTATTGAATATGGTGCTGTTGCCGTTCCTTTTGAATTAAAATCGGGTTTAATACACTTGTTTCCAAAGTTTAATGGTCTTGCAGGTGAGGATCCGCACAAACATTTGAAGGAATTCCAGGTGGTGTGCTCTACACGATTGAAGCCTGAAGGGATAACTGAAGATCATATAAAACTTCGTGCTTTTCCTTTTTCTTTGCAGGGTGCAGCGAAGGATTGGATATATGATCTCGAACCGAATTCAATCACAAGCTGGAATGCTCTGAAAAAAGTGTTCTTGGAGAGATATTTTCCTGCCTCTAGAGCTGCTTCAATCCGAAAAGAGATTTGTGGCATTAGACAAGATAACGAGTCATTAGCTGAGTACTGGGATAGGTTCAAGAAGTTAGTTTCAAGCTGCCCTGAACATCAGATTACCGAGCAACTTCTCATTCAGTACTTTTATAAGGGGTTGTTACCTATGGATAGAAACATTCTTGATGCTGCTAGTGGTGGAGCACTTGTTGACAAAACTCCAGCTGCTGCCAGGGCCCTCATTGAAAATATGTCCTTAAATTCCCAGCAGTTCACCACTCGAACCAATTCTATCCAGACCAAGGGTGTACATCAAATCAAGGTTCCTCGAACAGAGCTTTAGAAACCAGAATTGATGAGCTGACCGCTTTAGTCAAACAACTTGCAGTAGCGAAACCTCAAACAGCAACTGTATGTGGCATTTGTACAGCTCATGATCATCCCACTGATACTTGTCCTCTTCTGAAAGATGATACTGTTACCGAGCTGCCTCAAGCTTATGCAGCCAACCTTTACAACCAGAACAGGTACAACAACACCCCTGACTTGTCCACCAACAAATATCACCCCAATTGGAGGAATCATCCCAACCTTCGATATGGAAATCAGCAGCCCTCACAACAACAACTCACCGTTCCACTACCCCAGCCACATCACACCCCTCCAGCTACTACTTCCGGACCATCCTTGGAAGATCTTGTTAAACAAATGGCCGTGAACAACCTTCAGTTCCAACAAAGAACCGACACTAGCATTCAGACCTTGACCACACAGATGGGACAACTTGCTACTCAAATAAATAATATGCAAGCTCAAGGTTCGAACCAACTTCCAGCACAAACTGTTGTCAATCCGAATGGTAATGCTAATGTGAGCGCTATTTCTTTGAGATCCGGAAAACTTACAGAACCAGCCCCTGAAAAAGATAAAAAAGTCATTGAGGTAACTTCTGAACTTTCTCCATCTGAACCTTCCCCTGCTGCACTTTCTTCTCCTTCTTCTGTTATGGTCGAAACTGAAAAAATTAGAGAAAAGGAGTATGTGCCACCAGTCCCCTTCCCACATAGAGTTCTGAAAAATAAAAGAATTGAGGAGGGAGACAAAGAAAGAGAGATTTTGGATGTGTTTCGAAAGGTGGCGGTAAATATTCCGCTACTTGATGTTATAAAACAGGTTCCTAAGTATGCAAAGTTTCTGAAAGATTTGTGTACTAACAAGAGGAGGATTAAGGGAAGTGAAAGAGTGAACTTAGGACGAAATATTTCTGCCTTTATTCAGCCCAAACAATCGTCTGACAAGGCTGTAAGTGAGCAAAATGTTTCAGCCCTCACTACTCATGTGCTGCCACAAAAGCAGAAGGATCCGGGAACATTTGCTATTCCTTGTACCATCGGGGATAGTAAATTTGAGAATTGCATGCTTGATTTGGGAGCGGGCATTAATGTTATGCCTACTTCTATTTATAATAACCTTTGTCTTGGCCCTTTGCAGCATACAGGTTTAATCATTCAATTGGCAAACAGGAGCAACGCTCGACCCGCCGGGGTTGTCGAAGATGTCCTTGTTCAAGTTAACGATTTAATTTTTCCTGCAGATTTTTATATTCTAAACATGGAAGGCGAAACCAAGACAACCAGAGCTCCCATAATTTTAGGCAGACCGTTCATGAAAACGGAAAAAACGAAGATTGATGTTGACGATGGAACCATGTCCATGGAATTTGGTGACATTGTTGCAAAATTCAACATTTTTGACGTCATGAAACATCCCTTGGAGGAGCATTCTGTTTTTCACATTGAGTTGAATTCTGAACTAGTTGATGATAGTTGTTCTGAATTATTTGCACTTGATTTTCCATCTCTCTCTGATTTTGATGATACTTATTCATGTCCTGATTGCACTGACACTAACGTTTGTGTTCTTTCTGCTGAGATTGATGCTTCCTTGCAGCCTGATACATTTCCTACAGGTGAAGTTGTTACCGATGAGGCTGTTTTTGTCGTTGATAATATTGACATCCCGGTTGCCCCAAGCATTCCATCCATCAAGCAACCCCCGTCCTTAGAGCTAAAAGAGCTCCCTGGGAACCTGAAATATGCTTACTTGGAGCATAATGAAAAACTTCCTGTTATTATCTCTTCTAACCTTGATTTCAATCAAGAAGACAGACTTTTGCAGGTATTGAAGAGCCACAAGAAAGCAATCGGGTGGACATTAGCCGACCTTCCAGGTATTAGTCCTTCGATGTGCATGCACAGGATTTTACTTGAGGATGGAGCGAAAACAGTAAGGCAGCCCCAAAGGAGGCTTAATCCTTTGATTCTTGATGTTGTAAAGAAAGAGGTAACCAAACTCTTGCAAGCAGGTATCATTTATCCTATCTCTGACAGTAAGTGGGTAAGTCCATTGCAGGTTGTACCTAAGAAATCTGGACTCACAGTGGTAAAAAATGAAAAGAATGAACTTGTTCCCACTAGAGTCCAGAACAGCTGGAGAGTTTGTATTGATTACAGGAGACTGAACCAGGCTACTAGAAAGGATCACTTTCCTTTGCCATTCATTGACCAGATGCTTGAACGGCTAGCTGGTAAATCACATTATTGTTTTCTTGATGGTTTTTCAGGTTACTTTCAGATTCATATTGCACCTGAAGATCAAGAAAAAACCACTTTCACGTGCCCATTCGGTACATTTGCTTACAGGAAGATGCCTTTTGGCCTTTGCAATGCTCCTGGCACTTTCCAACGATGCATGATGAGTATTTTCTCTAATTTTATTGAAAATTGCATGGAAGTGTTTATGGATGACTTTACTGTCTATGGTTCTTATTTTGATGCATGCTTGAACAGTTTAAGCTTGATTTTAGAAAGATGCATCGAGACTAACCTTGTGTTGAATTATGAAAAGTGTCATTTTATGGTTGAGCAGGGAATTGTCCTTGGTCACATTATTTCTGAAAAAGGAATTTCTGTTGATCCTGCTAAGATTGATGTGATTTCTACACTTCCTTACCCTTCTTGCATTCGCGAGATTCGTTCTTTTCTTGGTCATGCAGGTTTTTACAGGCGTTTCATCAAGGATTTCAGCAAGATAGCTCTTCCGTTGTCGAACTTGTTGAAGAATGACGTCACTTTCGATTTTGATGACAAATGCAAACAAGTGTTTGACTTCTTGAAGAAAGCATTGACCTCCGCTCCCATCATTCAGCCCCCTGACTAGACACTTCCTTTTGAGCTTATGTGTGATGCTTCGAATTATGCTGTTGGGGCTGTCCTTGCACAAAGAGTTGACAAGGCTGCCCATGTTATTTACTATGCTTCTAGGACTTTAGATTCTGCGCAGTCAAATTACACTACCACTGAAAAAGAACTGCTAGCTATTGTTTTTGCTCTTGACAAATTCAGATCTTATTTGCTAGGTTCCAAGGTTGTTGTTTTTACTGACCATGCAGCTTTAAAGTACTTGCTGAAGAAGCCAGATGCAAAACCGAGATTGATTCGGTGGATGTTGTTGCTCCAGGAGTTTAATGTCGAGATTAAAGACAAAAGTGGAGCTGAGAACCTAGTGGCTGACCACTTAAGCAGGATAGAGAGAGATGAAGACCCTTTTCCTATTCAGGATGACTTTCCTGATGAGCAGTTGTTTCTTTTGCACGGGATTACACCTTGGTTTGATGACATTGTTAATTTTCTTGTTGCTGGTGTTTTTCCCACAGGTTCATCGAGAGCCCAGGTTCACAAACTCAAGAGTGATGCCAAGTATTATGTTTGGGATGATCCATATCTATGGAAGTTTGGTAGTGATCAGGTAATCAGGAGATGTGTCCCCGATAATGAGATTGAATCTATTTCGAAATTTTCTCATGCATCTCAAGTCGGCGGACACTTCGGTCCTCAAAGGACTGCGAGAAAAGTCCTTGATTCAGGTTTCTATTGGCCAACTATTTTTAAGGATGCTTTTGATACTTACCGCACTTGTAAAGAGTGTCAGATAGCAGGTACAAACATCACTCGTAAGAGTGAAATGCCTCAGAAGCCGATGCTTTTCTGTGAGGTATTTGATGTATGGGGAATCGATTTCATGGGTCCTTTTCCTGTATCATTTGGTTTCCTTTACATTTTACTTGCTGTTGATTATGTTTCAAAGTGGGTGGAAGCTATCCCCACTAGGACTAATGATTCTCGAGTTGTTACAGATTTTGTCAGGTCTAATATCTTTTGTAGGTTTGGAATACCGCGAGCCATCATAAGTGACTAAGGCACTCATTTCTGTAACCGCACCATGGAAGCTTTACTTCGAAAGTATGGAGTTGTGCACAGAGTCTCTACTGCATATCACCCACAGACTAATGGGAAAGATGAGATCTCAAACAGGGAGATCAAACAGGTTTTAGAGAAAATGGTGCAGCCAAACAGGAAAGATTGGAGCCATCGTCTAGAAGACGCACTTTGGGCTCAAAGGACAGCTTTCAAGACACCCATTGGGATGTCTCCTTATCGACTTGTTTTTGGTAAGGCATGTCATCTTCCTGTTGAGATAGAACACCGTGCTTTTTGGGCGGTGAAAAGTTGTAATTTGGAGATGCAACAAGCAGGTATTGAAAGAAAACTCCAATTACAACAGTTGGAAGAGCTTAGATTAGAGGCTTATGAGAGCTCTAGGATTTATAAAGAGAAAACTAAGCACTTCCATGATAAAATGATTTATAGGAAGGAATTTTCTGTAGGCCAACAGGTTTTACTGTTTAACTCTCGCCTTAAGCTTATGGCTGGGAAACTTCGATCCAAATGGATTGGCCCCTTTGTTGTTACTAATGTTTTCCCTCATGGTGCAGTAGAAATAAAAAGTGCAGGTACTGACAAAATATTCAAGGTTAACGGGCAGCGGCTGAAGTTATTCCATGAAAGTTCGGTGCCTGAAAATGTCAGCATAGAGGAACTTTATTTGGAAGCACCTAACTACACTGCAACTTGATCAGGGAGTCCTTCTTTCCTTCTCTCTACTTTATTAGTAATGTCCTTTCATTGAGGGCAATGCTTAGTTTAAGTGTGGGGGAGGAAATCGTGTGTTTTATTTGTTTTTGTATTTTTGTTTTTTGTTTTTAATTTCAACCAATAAAAAAATACATCTTCTTGAAAGTTTTAGGCTATAGACTGATTTGAGTCGGGTTTGCAGAGACGTGGGAAAAATTCATAAGATCGGTATCGTTCTAACACCGTAAGTCTCCTACATATGGGAATTGATTTGAATTTATTATTATGTTTTAGCCTTAATTTCTCATTCTTTGACAGCTCTTGAGTTGTTTATTTCAGCAGTCGGCACCATCTCTCACACACTTTACGCAGGAAAACCGATGAATATAAGTGAATGTTCCGAAAAGAAAAAAAAAAGAGAGAAAAGAAAAAGAGAATACACCTTATAAGTTTGGTGACCCTCACCCGGTCACTTAACCCAACGGTTGTGTAATCTTCAAAAAAAAAAAGTTTTCAAAACTCTTTGTTAGTTGGTTCAGCGGTTTCTGGTGCTGAACTTGGTAGGGAGGATTACGGTACGATCCCCCGCAACTACATCTGAGTAAACAAAGGGTTATGCCACGTAAGTACCGGAACCCCGTGCAAAAGGATCAGAGTCACAAACCGGTCGTCCTGCTATAAGTGTGTGGAGATAACGGGCTTAATGTGATTGCGCCTGAATGAAAAAGAGCAAAAAGGATGAGTAAGTTAGGCTATGGTATAATAATATGATTTGAAATTGGTTTGTGTATTTAGGAGGCTTATGTCTGCATATATGTGGTTAGTGTTCTTACGATGTCCTTAGTATGCCAGATTAGTACCTGTTGATGCAAACTTACCCGAAGAAGATTTGTAGCCTAGGATAAGTAACTGTTGATGTATTTGTGCTTTCTTTGTTTTGTTTTTCATTTTGCTCGGAGTGCAAAAGTTCAAGTGTGGGGGAATTTGATCAGTGCATTTTGATGCACATTACTCTACGGTTTTACTTATACATTTCCATGGTTTGCTTGTCTTATTTTTGTATTTTATAATGTTTTTATATTTTAATTTATTTTTATTGTTATTTGATTTTCGTATTTAATTTTCAGCTTTAGAAGTCTGCACGGAAACGATAATAACTGGAGTTCCCGAAGTCTGATTGAGGCGTTCTAATAATCGACGGAAAGCTAAGAGAAAGAGATACAATTCTTATGTTGGAGTCGAAGTCAGAATCGGAATGTAGAAGGGCCAGAAAATTCGTTGAAGTTTCAGCACTAGTTTAAGTTAAGTTTCGGGTCAATTAGTTTTGGGTCTGGGTCGTATGTTTGACCCAGTTGGATTGTAAAACGGGTTGTACTCTTTCCCCTTAGGGTAGCAGCCGCGGCACTGTAGCAGCAATCTTCCATTGACGATTTTGATTGTAAGCTTGTACGAATGGCCATGGAGAACTAATCACTTTTGGTTGATCTACCGAATTCAGGTTCCGAAACTATGAGATTATTATAAGTTTTGCAATAAAATTCCTTTTCCTTCAATTATATATTTTGTTTATCTTTTGCTTAATTTGATATTCGTAATATATATTGTTTGGTTCGATTGATCTATGTTTTTCAATTTATCTGCGTGTTTATCGTATGCTTAATCGTTAAACTGTTTATCGCTTAACCGAATGCTTAATTCGGCAAACGGAAAATATAATTCGTATAATATTGTTGCGCTTGTTGATTATATTGTAATCAAACGGGAAAAGAATCTGCTTAGGATAGTGAGATTTAAATAATCGATGATTGGTAGGAACTGAATCGGTAGATTGACTTATTTTCATAATCACTTTTTCAAAACAGCTTATTTTCATAATCACTTTTGATAATCATTTTTTTGACCAAACCAAACCCCCCCAATTCCGTTTTTAGTTAGTAAAACCCAAGAGTCCTTGAGAGACGATACACGAGTTACCGTTACCGTCGTTACTACAGTTTTGCAATTTAACTCGTTTTTGACCCGCGCGCGACAGCGGATCACACGGCTACGATCACTTGGAGTAACAAAAATCTCGAAAACAGACTACCTTCCATAATGACTAGGCTACCATCCATTGGAATAAGAAAAATCTCAACAACAGACTACCTTCAAATATGACTAGGCAACTATCCAACGGAGTAACAAAAATCTCGACACCAAACTACCTTCCATAATGACAAGGCTAACATACATTGTAGTAACAAAGATATCGAGAACAGACTACCTTCCATAATGAATAGGCTACAATCCATTGGAGTAAGAAAAATCTCGACAACAGACTACCTTCCATAGTAAGAAGGCTACCATTCATTGGAGTAACAAAAATCTCAACAACAGACTACCTTCCATAATGACAAGGCTACAATCCATTGGAGTAACAAAAATCTCGACAATAGACTACCTTTCATAATGACAAGGCTACCATCCACTGGAACAAAACAAATTTCGACGACAAACTACCTTCCATAATGAAAAGGCTACCATCCATTGGAGTAAAAAAATCTCGATAATAGACTACCTTCCATAATGACAAGGCTACCATCCATTGGAGTAACAAAAATCTCGACAACAGACTACCTTCCATAATGACAAGGCTACCATCCATTGGAGTAACAAAATTCTCGAAAACATACTAACTTCCATAATGACTAGGCTACCATCCATTGGAACAAAAAAAATTTTGAAGACAGACTACCTTCCATAATGAAAAGGCTACCATCCATTGGAGTAACAAAAATCTCGATAATAGACTACATTCCATAATGACAAGGCTAGCATCCATTGGAGTAACAAAAATACCCATAACATACTAGCTTCCATAATGACAAGGCTACCATCCATTAGAGTAACAAAAATCTCGAAAACAGACTACCTTCAATAATGACTAGGCTACCATCCATTGGAATAAGAAAAATCTCAACAACAGACTACCTTCCATAATGACAAGGCTAACATACATTGTAGTAACAAAGATATCGACAACAGACTACCTTCCATAATGATAAGGCTACAATCCATTAGACTAACAAAAATCTCGACAAGAGACTACTTTCCATAATGACAAGGCTATCATCCATTGTAGTAAGAAAAATGTCGACAACAGACTACCTTCCATAGTAAGAAGGCTACCATCTATTGGAGTAACAAAAATCTCAACAACAGACTACTTTCCATAATGAAAAGGCTACAATCCATTGGAGTAACAAAAATGTCGACAATAGACTACCTTTCATAATGACAAGGCTACCATCCATTGGAACAACAAAAATTTCGACGACAGACTATCTTCCATAATGAATAGGCTACCATCCATTGGAGTAACAAAAATCTCGATAATAGACTACCTTCCATAATGACAAGGCTACCATCCATTGGAGTAACAAAAATCTCGACAACAGACTACCTTCCATAATGACAAGGCTACCATCCATTGGAGTAACAAAATTCTCGAAAACATACTAACTTCCATAATGACTAGGCTACCATCCATTGGAACAAAAAAAATTTTGAAGACAGACTACCTTCCATAATGAAAAGGCTACCATCCATTGGAGTAACAAAAATCTCGATAATAGACTACATTCCATAATGACAAGGCTAGCATCCACTGGAGTAACAAAAATACCCACAACAGACTAGCTTCCATAATGACAAGGCTACCATCCATTGGAGTAACAAAAATCTCGAAAACAGACTACCTTCAATAATGACTAGGCTACCATCCATTGGAATAAGAAAAATCTCAATAACAGACTACCTTCCATAATGACTAGGCTAACATACATTGTAGTAACAAAGATATCGACAACAGACTACCTTCCATAATCATAAGGCTACAATCCATTGGACTAACAAAAATCTCGACAAGAGACTACTTTCCATAATGAAAAGGCTATCATCCATTGTAGTAAGAAAAATGGCGACAACAGACTACCTTCCATAGTAAGAAGGCTACCATCCATTGGAGTAACAAAAATCTCAACAACAGACTACTTTCCATAATGACAAGGCTACAATCCATTGGAGTAACAAAAATGTCGACAATAGACTACCTTTCATAATGACAAGGCTACCATCCATTGGAACAACAAAAATTTCGACGACAGACTACCTTCCATAATGAATAGGCTACCATCCATTGGAGTAACAAAAATCTCGATAATAGACTACCTTCCATAATGACAAGGCTACCATCCATTAGAGTAACAAAAATCTCGACAATAGACTACCTTCCATAATGATAAGGCTACCATCCATTGGAGTAACAAAAATCTCGAAAATAGACTACCTTCCATAATGAAAAGGCTACCATCCATTGGAGTAACAAAAATCTCGAAAACAGATTACCTTCCATATTGACTAGGCTACCATCCATTGGAATAAAAAAAATCTCAACAACAAAGTACCTTCCATAATTACAAAGCTACTATCCAATGGAGTAACAAAAATATCGACAATAGACTACCTTCCATAATGACAAGGCTACCATCCATTGGAGTAATAAAAATCTCGAAAATAGGCTACCTTCCATAATGACTAGGCTACCATCCATTGGAATAACAAAAATATCAATGACAGACTACCTTCCATAATGAAAAGGCTACCATCTATTGGAGTAACAAAAATCTCGACAACAAACTACCTTCCATAATGACAATGCTACCATCCATTGGAGTAACAAAAATCTAGACAATAGACTACCTTCCATAATGACAAGGCTACAGTCTATTGTAGTAACAAAAATCATGACAACAAACTACCTTCTATAATGACAAGGCTACCATCCATTGTAGTAAGAAAAATCACGACAACAGACTACCTTCCATAATGACAAGGATACATTCCATTGGAGTAACAAAAATCTCGACAACATACTACCTTCCATAATGACAAGGCTACCATCCATTGTAGTAACAAAAATATCGACAACAGACTACCTTCGATAGTAACAAGGCTACCATCCGTTGGAGTAACAAAAATCTCAACAACAGACTACCTTCCATAATGACAAGGATACAATCCATTGGAGTAACAAAAATCTCGACAATAGACTACCTTTCATAATGACAAGGCTACCATCCACTGGAACAAAAAAAAATTCAATGACAGACTACCTTCCATAATGAAAAGGCTACCATCCATTGGAGTAAAAAAATCTCGATAATAGAATACCTTCCATAATGACAAGGCTACCATCCATTGGAGTAACAAAAATCTCGACAACAGACTACCTTCCATAATGACAAGGCTACCATCCATTGGAGTAACAAAATTCTCGAAAATAGACTAACTTCCATAATGACTAGGCTACCATCCATTGGAACAACAAAAATTTCGAAGACAGACTACCTTCCATAATGAAAAGGCTACCATCCATTGGAGTAACAAAAATCTCGATAATAGACTACATTCCATAATAACAAGGCTAGCATCCATTGGAGTAACAAAAATCTGGACCACAGACTAGCTTCCATAATGACAAGGCTACCATCCATTGGAGTAACAAAAATCTCGAAAATAGACTACCTTCAATAATGACTAGGCTACCATCCATTGGAATAACAAAAATCTCAACAACAGACTACCTTCTATAATGAGTAGGCTACTATCCAATGGAGTAACAAAAATCTCGACACCAGACTACCTTCCATAATGACAAGGCTAACATACATTGTAGTAACAAAGATATCGACAACAGACTACCTTCCATATTGACAAGGCTACAATCCATTAGACTAACAAAAATCTCGACAACAGACTACTTTCAATAATGACAAGGCTACCATCCATTGTAGTAAGAAAAATGTCGACAACAAACTACCTTCCATAGTAACAAGGCTACCATCCATTGGAGTAACAAAAATCTCAACAACAGACTACTTTCCATAATGACAAGGCTACAATCCATTAGAGTAACAAAAATGTCGACAATAGACTACCTTTCATAATGACAAGGCTACCATCCATTGGAACAACAAAAATTTCGACGACAGACTACCTTCCATAATGAATAGGCTACCATCCATTGGAGTAACAAAAATCTCGATAATAGACTACCTTCCATAATGACAAGGCTACCATCCATTAGAGTAACAAAAATCTTGACAATAGACTACCTTCCATAATGATAAGACTACCATCCATTGGAGTAACAAAAATCTCGAAAATAGACAAACTTCCATAATGACTAGGCTACCATCCATTGGAATAACAAAAATCTCACCAACAGACTACCTTCCATAATGACAAGGCTACTATCCAATGGAGTAACTAAAATATCGACAACAGACTACCTTCCATAATGACAAGGCTAACATGCATTGTAGTAACAAAAATATGAACAACGGACTACCTTCCATAATGACAAAGCTACCATTCATTGGAGTAACAAAAATCACAACGACAGACTACCTTCCATAATGACAAGGCTACCATCTTTTGGAGTAACAAAAACCTCGACAACAAACTACCTTCCATAATGACAAGGCTACGATCTATTGTAGTAAAAAAAATCAACACAACAGACTACCTTCCATAATGACAAGGCTGTCATCCATTGTAGTAACAAAAATCTCGACAACAGACTACCTTCCATAATGACAAGGCTACCATCCATTGTAGTAAGAAAAATCTCGACAAGAGACTACCTTCCATAATGAAAAGGCTACAATCCATTGTAGTAACAAAAATCTCGACAATAAACTACCTTCCATAATTACAAGGCTACAATCCATTGGAGTACCAAAAATCTCGACAATAGACTACCTTTCATAATGATAAGGCCTCCATCCATTGGAACAACAAAAAGTTCAACAACAAACAACCTTCCAGAATGAAAAGGCTACCATCCATTGGAGTAACAAAAATCTCGATAATAGACTACCTTCCATAATGAAAAGGCTACCATCCATTGGAGTAACAAAAATCTCGAAAACAGATTACCTTCCATATTGACTAGGCTACCATCCATTGGAATAAAAAAAATCTCAACAACAGAGTACCTTCCATAATGACAAAGCTACTATCCAATGGAGTAACAAAAATATCGACAATAGACTACCTTCCATAATGACAAGGCTACCATCCATTGGAGTAATAAAAATCTCGAAAATAGGCTACCTTCCATAATGACTAGGCTACCATCCATTGGAATAACAAAAATCTCAATGACAGACTACCTTCCATAATGAAAAGGCTACCATCTATTGGAGTAACAAAAATCTCGACAACAAACCACCTTCCATAATGACAATGCTACCATCCATTGGAGTAACAAAAATCTCGACAATAGACTACCTTCCATAATGACAAGGCTACAATCTATTGTAGTAACAAAAATCAAGACAACAAACTACCTTCTATAATGACAAGGCTACCATCCATTGTAGTAAGAAAAATCACGACAACAGACTACCTTCCATAATGACAAGGATACATTCCATTGGAGTAACAAAAATCTCGACAACATACTACCTTCCATAATGACAAGGCTACCATCCGTTGTAGTAACAAAAATCTCGACAACAGACTACCTTCGATAGTAACAAGGCTACCATCCGTTGGAGTAACAAAAATCTCAACAACAGACTACCTTCCATAATGACAAGGATACAATCCATTGGAGTAACAAAAATCTCGACAATAGACTACCTTTCATAATGACAAGGCTACCATCCACTGGAACAAAAAAAATTTCGACGACAGACTACCTTCCAAAATGAAAAGGCTACCATCCATTGGAGTAAAAAAATCTCGATAATAGACTACCTTCCATAATGACAAGGCTACCATCCATTGGAGTAACAAAAATCTCGACAACAGACTACCTTCCATAATGACAAGGCTACCATCCATTGGAGTAAAAAAATTCTCGAAAATAGACTAACTTCCATAATGATTGGGCTACCATCCATTGGAACAACAAAAATTTCGAAGACAGACTACCTTCCATAATGAAAAGGCTACCTTCCATTGGAGTAACAAAAATCTCGATAATAGACTACATTCCATAATGACAAGGCTAGCATCCATTGGAGTAACAAAAATCTGAACCACAGACTAGCTTCCAGAATGACAAGGCTACCATCCATTGGAGTAACAAAAATCTCGAAAACAGACTACCTTCCATAATGACTAGGCTACCATCCATTAGAATAACAAAAATCTCAACAACAGACTACCTTCTATAATGAGTAGGCTACTATCCAATGGAGTAACAAAAATCTCGACACCAGACTACCTTCCATAATGACAAGGCTAACATACATTGTAGTAACAAAGATATCGACAACAGATTACCTTCCATATTGACAAGGCTACAATCCATTGGACTAACAAAAATCTCGACAACAGACTACTTTCAATAATGACAAGGCTACCATCCATTGTAGTAAGAAAAATGTCGACAACAAACTACCTTCCATAGTAAGAAGGCTACCATCCATTGGAGTAACAAAAATCTCAACAACAGACTACTTTCCATAATTACAAGGCTACAATCCATTGGAGTAACAAAAATGTCGACAATAGACTACCTTTCATAATGACAAGGCTGCCATCAATTGGAACAACAAAAATTTCGACGACAGACTACCTTCCATAATGAATAGGCTACCATCAATTGGAGTAACAAAAATCTCGATAATAGACTACCTTCCATAATGACAAGGCTACCATCCATTAGAGTAACAAAAATCTCGACAATACACTACCTTCCATAATGATAAGGCTAACATCCATTGGAGTAACAAAAATCTCGAAAATAGATAAACTTCCATAATGACTAGGCTACCATCCATTGGAATAACAAAAATCTCACCAACAGACTACCTTCCATAATGACAAGGCTACTATCCAATGGAGTAACTAAAATATCGACAACAGACTACCTTCCATAATGACAAGGCTAACATGCATTGTAGTAACAAAAATATGAACAACGAACTACCTTCCATAATGACAAGGCTACCATTCATTGGAGTAACAAAAATCACAACGACAGACTACCTTCCATAATGACAAGGCTACCATCTATTGGAGTAACAAAAACCTCGACAACAAACTACCTTCCATAATGACAATGCTACCATCCATTGGAGTAACAAAAATCTTGACAATAGACAACCTTCCATAATGACAAGGCTACAATCTATTGTAGTAACAAAAATCAAGACAACAGACTACCTTCCATAATGACAAGGCTGCCATCCATTGTAGTAAAAAAAATCACGACAACAGACTACCTTCCATAATGACAAGGCTACCATCCATTGTAGTAACAAAAATCTCGACAACATACTACCTTCCACAATGACAAGGCTACCATCCATTATAGTAACAAAAATCTCGACAACAGACTACCTTCGATAGTAACAAGGCTACCATCCGTTGGAGTAACAAAAATCTCAACAACAGACTACCTTCCATAATGACAAGGATATAATCCATTGGAGTAACAAAAATCTCGACAATAGACTACCTTTCATAATGACAAGGCTACCATCCACTGGAACAAAAAAAATTTCGACGACAGACTACCTTCCAAAATGAAAAGGCTACCATCCATTGGAGTAAAAAAATCTTGATAATAGACTACCTTCCATAATGACAAGGCTACCATCCATTGGAGTAACAAAAATCTCGACAACAGACTACCTTCCATAATGACAAGGCTACCATCCATTGGAGTAAAAAAATTCTCGAAAATAGACTAACTTCCATAATGACTGGGCTACCATCCATTGGAACAACAAAAATTTTGAAGACAGACTACCTTCCATAATGAAAAGGCTACCATCCATTGGAGTAACAAAAATCTCGATAATAGACTACATTCCATAATGACAAGGCTAGCATCCATTGGAGTAACAAAAATCTGAACCACAGACTAGCTTCCATAATGACAAGGCTACCATCCATTGGAGTAACAAAAATCTCGAAAACAGACTAACTTCCATAATGACTAGGCTACCATCCATTGGAATAACAAAAATCTCAACAACAGACTACCTTCTATAATGAGTAGGCTACTATCCAATGGAGTAACAAAAATCTCGACACCAGACTACCTTCCATAATGACAAGGCTAACATACATTGTAGTAACAAAGATATCGACAACAGACTACCTTCCATATTGACAAGGCTATAATCCATTGGACTAACAAAAATCTCGACAACAGACTACTTTCAATAATGACAAGGCTACCATCCATTGTAGTAAGAAAAATGTCGACAACAAACTACCTTCCATAGTAAGAAGGCTACCATCCATTGGAGTAACAAAAATCTCAACAACAGACTACTTTCCATAATTACAAGGCTACAATCCATTGGAGTAACAAAAATGTCGACAATAGACTACCTTTCATAATGACAAGGCTACAATCAATTGGAACAACAAAAATTTTGACGACAGACTACCTTCCATAATGAATAGGCTACCATCAATTGGAGTAACAAAAATCTCGATAATAGACTACCTTCCATAATGACAAGGCTACCATCCATTAGAGTAACAAAAATCTCGACAATAGACTACCTTCCATAATGATAAGGCTACCATCCATTGGAGTAACAAAAATCTCGAAAATAGATAAACTTCCATAATGACTAGGCTACCATCCATTGGAATAACAAAAATCTCACCAACAGACTACCTTCCATAATGACAAGGCTACTATCCATTGGAGTAACTAAAATATCGACAACAGACTACCTTCCGTAATGACAAGTCTAACATGCATTGTAGTAACAAAAATATGAACAACGAACTACCTTCCATAATGACAAGGCTACCATTCATTGGAGTAACAAAAATCACAACGACAGACTACCTTCCATAATGACAAGGCTACCATCTATTGGAGTATCAAAAACCTCGACAACAAACTACCTTCCATAATGACAATGCTACCATCCATTGGAGTAACAAAAATCTTGACAATAGACAACCTTCCATAATGACAAGGCTACAATCTATTGTAGTAACAAAAATCAAGACAACAGACTACCTTCCATAATGACAAGGCTGCCATCCATTGTAGTAACAAAAATCACGACAACAGACTACCTTCCATAATGACAAGGCTACCATCCATTGTAGTAACAAAACTCTCGACAACATACTACCTTCCATAATGACAAGGCTACCATCCATTATAGTAACAAAAATCTCGACAACAGACTACCTTCGATAGTAACAAGGCTACCATCCGTTGGAGTAACAAAAATCTCAACAACAGACTACCTTCCATAATGACAAGGATATAATCCATTGGAGTAACAAAAATCTCGACAATAGACTACCTTTCATAATGATAAGGCTACCATCCACTGGAACAAAAACAATTTCGACGACAGACTACCTTCCAAAATGAAAAGGCTACCATCCATTGGAGTAAAAAAATCTCGATAATAGACTACCTTCTATAATGACAAGGCTACCATCCATTGGAGTAACAAAAATCTCGACAACAGACTACCTTCCATAATGACAAGGCTACAATCCATTGGAGTAAAAAAATTCTCGAAAATAGACTAACTTCCATAATGACTAGGCTACCATCCATTGGAACAACAAAAATTTCGAAGACAGACTACCTTCCATAATGAAAAGGCTACCATCCATTGGAGTAACAAAAATCTCGATAATAGACTACATTCCATAATGACAAGGCTAGCATCCATTGGAGTAACAAAAATCTGGACCACAGACTAGCTTCCATAATGACAAGGCTACCATCCATTGGAGTTACAAAAATCTCTAATACAGACTACCTTCAATAATGACTAGGCTACCATCAATTGGAATAACAAAAATCTCAACAACAGACTACCTTCTATAATGAGTAGGCTACTATCCAATGGAGTAACAAAAATCTCGACACCAGACTACCTTCCATAATGACAAGGCTAACATACATTGTAGTAACAAAGATATCGACAACAGACTACCTTCCATATTGACAAGGCTACAATCCATTGGACTAACAAAAATCTCAACAGCAGACTACTTTCAATAATGACAAGGCTACCATCCATTGTAGTAAGAAAAATGTCGACAACAAACTACCTTCCATAGTAAGAAGGCTACCATCCATTGGAGTAACAAAAATCTCAACAACAGACTACTTTCCATAATGACAAGGCTACAATCCATTGGAGTAACAAAAATGTCGACAATAGACTACCTTTCATAATGACAAGGCTACCATCAATTGGAACAACAAAAATTTAAACGACAGACTACCTTCCATAATGAATAGGCTACAATCCATTGGAGTAACAAAAATCTCGATAATAGACTACCTTCCATAATGACAAGGCTACCATCCATTAGAGTAACAAAAATCTCGACAATAGACTACCTTCCATTAAGATAAGGCTACCATCCATTGGAGTAACAAAAATCTCGAAAATAGACAAACTTCCATAATGACTAGGCTACCATCCATTGGAATAAAAAAAATCTCACCAACAGACTACCTTCCATAATGACAAGGCTACTATCCAATGGAGTAACTAAAATATCGACAACAGACTACCTTCCATAATGACAAGGCTACCATTCATTGTAGTAACAAAAATCAAGACAACAGACTACCTTCCATAATGACAAGGCTGCCATCCATTGTAATAACAAAAACCACGACAACAGACTACCTTCCATAATGACAAGGCTACCATCCATTGTAGTAACAAAAATCTCGACAACATACTACCTTCCATAATGACAAGGCTACCATCCATTATAGTAACAAAAATCTCGACAACAGACTACCTTCGATAGTAACAAGGCTACCATCCGTTGGAGTAACAAAAATCTCAACAACAGACTACCTTCCATAATGACAAGGATATAATCCATTGGAGTAACAAAAATCACGACAATAGACTACCTTTCATAATGACAAGGCTACCATCCACTGGAACAAAAAAAATTTCGAAGACAGACTACCTTCCAAAATGAAAAGGCTACCATCCATTGGAGTAAAAAAATCTCGATAATAGACTACCTTCCATAATGACAAGGCTACCATCCATTGGAGTAACAAAAATCTCGACAACAGACTACCTTCCATAATGACAAGGCTACCATCCATTGGAGTAAAAAAATTCTCGAAAATAGACTAACTTCCATAATGACTAGGCTACCATCCATTGGAACAACAAAAATTTCAAAGACAGACTACCTTCCATAATGAAAAGGCTACCATCCATTGGAGTAACAAAAATCTCGATAATAGACTACATTCCATAATGACAAGGCTAGCATCCATTGGAGTAACAAAAATCTGGACCACAGACTAGCTTCCATAATGACAAGGCTACCATCCATTGGAGTTACAAAAATCTCGAAAACAGACTACCTTCAATAATGACTAGGCTACCATCCATTGGAATAACAAAAATCTCAACAACAGACTACCTTCTATAATGAGTACGCAACTATCCAATGGAGTAACAAAAATCTCGACACCAGACTACCTTCCATAATGACAAGGCTAACATACATTGTAGTAACAAAGATATCGACAACAGACTACCTTCCATATTGACAAGGCTACAATCCATTGGACTAACAAAAATCTCGACAAAAGACTACTTTCAATAATGACAAGGCTACCATCCATTGTAGTAAGAAAAATGTCGACAACAAACTACCTTCCATAGTAAGAAGGCTACCATCCATTGGAGTAACAAAAATCTCAACAACAGACTACTTTCCATAATGACAAGGCTACAATCCATTGGAGTAACAAAAATGTCGACAATAGACTACCTTTCATAATGACAAGGCTACCATCAATTGGAACAACAAAAATTTCGACGACAGACTACCTTCCATAATGAATAGGCTACCATCCATTGGAGTAACAAAAATCTCGATAATAGACTACCTTCCATAATGACAAGGCTACCATCCATTAGAGTAACAAAAATCTCGACAATAGACTACCTTCCATTAAGATAAGGCTACCATCCATTGGAGTAACAAAAATCTCGAAAATAGACAAACTTCCATAATGACTAGGCTACCATCCATTGGAATAACAAAAATCTCACCAACAGACTACCTTCCATAATGACAAGGCTACTATCTAATGGAGTAACTAAAATATCGACAACAGACTACCTTCCATAATGACAAGTCTAACATGCATTGTAGTAACAAAAATATGAACAACGAACTACCTTCCATAATGACAAGGCTACCATTCATTGGAGTAACTAAAATCACAATGACAGACTACCTTCCATAATGACAAGGCAACCATCTATTGGAGTAACAAAAACCTCGACAACAAACTACCTTCCATAATGACAATGCTACCATCCATTGGAGTAAAAAAAATCTTGACAATAGACAACCTTCCATAATGACAAGGCTACAATCTATTGTAGTAACAAAAATCAAGACAACAGACTACCTTCCATAATGACAAGGCTGCCATCCATTGTAGTAACAAAAATATCGACAACAGACTACCTTCCATAATGACAAGGCTACCATCCATTGTAGTAAGAAAAATCTCGACAAGAGACTACCTTCCATAATGACAAGGCTACAATCCATTGTAGTAACAAAAATCTCGACAACAGACTACCTTCCATAATGACAAGGCTACAATCCATTGGAGTACCAAAAATCTCGACAACAGACTACCTTCCATAATGAAAAGGCTACCATCCATTGGAGTAACAAAAATCTCGATAATAGACTACATTCCATAATGACAAGGCTAGCATCCATTGGAGTATCAAAAACCTCGACAATAAACTACCTTCCATAATGACAATGCTACCATCCATTGGAGTAACAAAAATCTTGACAATAAACAACCTTCCATAATGACAAGGCTACAATCTATTGTAGTAACAAAAATCAAGACAACAGACTACCTTCCATAATGACAAGGCTGCCATCCATTGTAGTAACAAAAATCACGACAACAGACTACCTTCCATAATGACAAGGCTACCATCCATTGTAGTAACAAAACTCTCGACAACATACTACCTGCCATAATGACAAGGCTACCATCCATTGGAGTAACAAAAATCTCGACAACAGACTACCTTCCATAATGACAAGGCTACTATCCAATGGAGTAACAAAAATCTCGACACCAGACTACCTTCCATAATGACAAGGCTAACATACATTGTAGTAACAAAGATATCGACAACAGACTACCTTCCATATTGACAAGGCTACAATCCATTGGACTAACAAAAATCTCGACAAAAGACTACTTTCAATAATGACAAGGCTACCATCCATTGTAGTAAGAAAAATGTCGACAACAAACTACCTTCCATAGTAAGAAGGCTACCATCCATTGGAGTAACAAAAATCTCAACAACAGACTACTTTCCATAATGACAAGGCTACAATCCATTGGAGTAACAAAAATGTCGACAATAGACTACCTTTCATAATGACAAGGCTACCATCAATTGGAACAACAAAAATTTCGACGACAGACTACCTTCCATAATGAATAGGCTACCATCCATTGGAGTAACAAAAATCTCGATAATAGACTACCTTCCATAATGACAAGGCTACCATCCATTAGAGTAACAAAAATCTCGACAATAGACTACCTTCCATTAAGATAAGGCTACCATCCATTGGAGTAACAAAAATCTCGAAAATAGACAAACTTCCATAATGACTAGGCTACCATCCATTGGAATAACAAAAATCTCACCAACAGACTACCTTCCATAATGACAAGGCTACTATCTAATGGAGTAACTAAAATATCGACAACAGACTACCTTCCATAATGACAAGTCTAACATGCATTGTAGTAACAAAAATATGAACAACGAACTACCTTCCATAATGACAAGGCTACCATTCATTGGAGTAACTAAAATCACAATGACAGACTACCTTCCATAATGACAAGGCAACCATCTATTGGAGTAACAAAAACCTCGACAACAAACTACCTTCCATAATGACAATGCTACCATCCATTGGAGTAAAAAAAATCTTGACAATAGACAACCTTCCATAATGACAAGGCTACAATCTATTGTAGTAACAAAAATCAAGACAACAGACTACCTTCCATAATGACAAGGCTGCCATCCATTGTAGTAACAAAAATATCGACAACAGACTACCTTCCATAATGACAAGGCTACCATCCATTGTAGTAAGAAAAATCTCGACAAGAGACTACCTTCCATAATGACAAGGCTACAATCCATTGTAGTAACAAAAATCTCGACAACAGACTACCTTCCATAATGACAAGGCTACAATCCATTGGAGTACCAAAAATCTCGACAACAGACTACCTTCCATAATGAAAAGGCTACCATCCATTGGAGTAACAAAAATCTCGATAATAGACTACATTCCATAATGACAAGGCTAGCATCCATTGGAGTATCAAAAACCTCGACAACAAACTACCTTCCATAATGACAATGCTACCATCCATTGGAGTAACAAAAATCTTGACAATAAACAACCTTCCATAATGACAAGGCTACAATCTATTGTAGTAACAAAAATCAAGACAACAGACTACCTTCCATAATGACAAGGCTGCCATCCATTGTAGTAACAAAAATCACGACAACAGACTACCTTCCATAATGACAAGGCTACCATCCATTGTAGTAACAAAACTCTCGACAACATACTACCTGCCATAATGACAAGGCTACCATCCATTGGAGTAACAAAAATCTCGACAACAGACTACCTTCCATAATGACAAGGCTACAATCCATTGTAGTAACAAAAATCTCGACACCAGACTACCTTCCATAATGACAAGGCTAACATACATTGTAGTAACAAAGATATCGACAACAGACTACCTTCCATATTGACAAGGCTACAATCCATTGGACTAACAAAAATCTCGACAACAGACTACTTTCAATAATGACAAGGCTACCATCCATTGTAGTAAGAAAAATGTCGACAACAAACTACCATCCATAGTAAGAAGGCTACCATCCATTGGAGTAACAAAAATCTCAACAACAGACTACTTTCCATAATGACAAGGCTACAATCCATTGGAGTAACAAAAATGTCGACAATAGACTACCTTTCATAATGACAAGGCTACCATCAATTGGAACAACAAAAATTTCGACGACAGACTACCTTCCATAATGAATAGGCTACCATCCATTAGAGTAACAAAAATCTCGACAATAGACTACCTTCCATTAAGATAAGGCTACCATCCATTGGAGTAACAAAAATCTCGAAAATAGACAAACTTCCATAATGACTAGGCTACCATCCATTGGAATAACAAAAATCTCACCAAAAGACTACCTTCCATAATGACAAGGCTACTATCCAATGGAGTAACTAAAATATCGACAACAGACTACCTTCCATAATGACAAGTCTAACATGCATTGTAGTAACAAAAATATGAACAACGAACTACCTTCCATAATGACAAGGCTACCATTCATTGGAGTAACAAAAATCACAATGACAGACTACCTTCCATAATGACAAGGCAACCATCTATTGGAGTAACAAAAACCTCGACAACAAACTACCTTCCATAATGACAATGCTACCATCCATTGGAGTAAAAAAAATCCTGACAATAGACAACCTTCCATAATGACAAGGCTACAATCTATTGTAGTAACAAAAATCAAGACAACAGACTACCTTCCATAATGACAAGGCTGCCATCCATTGTAGTAACAAAAATATTGACAACAGACTACCTTCCATAATGACAAGGCTACCATCCATTGTAGTAAGAAAAATCTCGACAAGAGACTACCTTCCATAATGACAAGGCTACAATCCATTGTAGTAACAAAAATCTCGAAAACAGACTACCTTCCATAATGACAAGGCTACAATCCATTGGAGTACCAAAAATCTCGACAACAGACTACCTTCCATAATGAAAAGGCTACCATCCATTGGGGTAACAAAAATCTCGATAATAGACTACATTCCATAATGACAAGGCTAGCATCCATTGGAGTATCAAAAACCTCGACAACAAACTACCTTCCATAATGACAATGCTACCATCCATTGGAGTAACAAAAATCTTGACAATAGACAACCTTCCATAATGACAAGGCTACAATCTATTGTAGTAACAAAAATCAAGACAACAGACTACCTTCCATAATGACAAGGCTGCCATCCATTGTAGTAACAAAAATCACGACAACAGACTACCTTCCATAATGACAAGGCTACCATCCATTGTAGTAACAAAACTCTCGACAACATACTACCTTCCATAATGACAAGGCTACCATCCATTGGAGTAACAAAAATCTCGACAACAAACTACCTTCCATAATGACAAGGCTACAATCCATTGTAGTAACAAAAATCTCGACAACAGACTACCTTCCATAATGATAAGGCTACAATCCATTGGAGTACCAAAAATCTCGACAACAGACTACCTTCCATAATGAAAAGGCTACCATCCATTGGAGTAACAAAAATCTCGATAATAGACTACATTCCATAATGACAAGGCTAGCATCCATTGGAGTCACAAAAATTTGGACCACAGACTAGCTTCCATAATGACA
This sequence comes from Vicia faba, assembly GCA_948472305.1. Taxonomy (NCBI): domain Eukaryota; kingdom Viridiplantae; phylum Streptophyta; class Magnoliopsida; order Fabales; family Fabaceae; genus Vicia; species Vicia faba. The sequence goes on along the minus strand of OX451741.1, from coordinate 511,299,009 downwards.
AGGCTACCATCCATTGGAGTAACAAAAATCTCGAAAACAGACTACCTTCAATAATGACTAGGCTACCATCCATTGGAATAACAAAAATCTCAACAACAGACTACCTTCTATAATGAGTAGGCTACTATCCAATGGAGTAACAAAAATCTCGACACAAGACTACCTTCCATAATGACAAGGCTAACATACATTGTAGTAACAAAGATATCGACAACAGACTACCTTCCATATTGACAAGGCTACAATCCAATGGAGTAACTAAAATATCGACAACAGACTACCTTCCATAATGACAAGGCTAACATGCATTGTAGTAAGAAAAATGTCGACAACAAACTACCTTCCATAGTAAGAAGGCTACCATTCATTGGAGTAACAAAAATCTCAACAACAAACTACTTTCCATAATGACAAGGCTACAATCCATTGGAGTAACAAAAATGTCGACAATAGACTACCTTTCATAATGACAAGGCTACCATCAATTGGAACAACAAAAATTTCGACGACAAACTACCTTCCATAATGAATAGGCTACCATCAATTGGAGTAACAAAAATCTCGATAATAGACTACCTTCCATAATGACAAGGCTACCATCCATTAGAGTAACAAAAATGTCGACAATAGACTACCTTCCATAATGATAAGGCTACCATCCATTGGAGTAACAAAAATCTCGAAAATAGACAAACTTCCATAATGACTAGGCTACCATCCATTGGAATAACAAAAATCTCACCAAGAGACTACCTTCCATAATGACAAGGCTACTATCCAATGGAGTAACTAAAATATCGACAACAGAATACCTTCCATAATGACAAGGCTAACATGCATTGTAGTAACAAAAATATGAACAACGAACTACCTTCCATAATGACAAGGCTACCATTCATTGGAGTAACAAAAATCACAACGACAGACTACCTTCCATAATGACAAGGCTACCATCTATTGGAGTAACAAAAACCTCGACAAAAAACTACCTTCCATAATGACAATGTTACCATCCATTGGAGTAACAAAAATCTTGACAATAGACAACCTTCCATAATGACAAGGCTACAATCTATTGTAGTAACAAAAATCAAGACAACAGACTACCTTCCATAATGACAAGGCTGCCATCCATTGTAGTAACAAAAATCACGACAACAGACTACCTTCCATAATGACAAGGCTACCATCAATTGTAGTAACAAAAATCTCGACAACATACTACCTTCCATAATGACAAGGCTACCATCCATTGTAGTAACAAAAATCTCGACAACAGACTACCTTCGATAGTAACAAGGCTACCATCCGTTGGAGTAACAAAAATCTCAACAACAGACTACCTTCCATAATGACAAGGATACAATCCATTGGAGTAATAAAAATCTCGACAATAGACTACCTTTCATAATGACAAGGCTACCATCCACTGGAACAAAAAAAATTTCGACGACAAACTACCTTCCAAAATGAAAAGGCTACCATCTATTGGAGTAAAAAAATCTCGATAATAGACTACCTTCCATAATGACAAGGCTACCATCCATTGGATTAACAAAAATCTCGACAACAGACTACCTTCCATAATGACAAGGCTACCATCCATTGGAGTAAAAAAATTATCGAAAATAGACTAACTTCCATAATGACTAGGCTACCATCCATTGGAACAACAAAAATTTCGAAGACAGACTACCTTCCATAATGAAAAGGCTACCATCCATTGGAGTAACAAAAATCTCGATAATAGACTACATTCCATAATGACAAGGCTAGCATCCATTGGAGTAACAAAAATCTCGACAACAGACTACTTTCAATAATGACAAGGCTACCATCCATTGTAGTAAGAAAAATGTCGACAACAAACTACCTTCCATAGTAAGAAGGCTACCATCCATTGGAGTAACAAAAATCTCAACAACAGACTACTTTCCATAATGACAAGGCTAAAATCCATTGGAGTAACAAAAATGTCGACAATAGACTACCTTTCATAATGACAAGGCTACCATCCATTGGAACAACAAAAATTTCGACGACAGACTACCTTCCATAATGAATAGGCTACCATCCATTGGAGTAACAAAAATCTCGATAATAGACTACCTTTTATAATGACAAGGCTACCATCCATTAGAGTAACAAAAATCTCGACAATAGACTACCTTCCATAATGATAAGTCTACCATCCATTGGAGTAACAAAAATCTCGAAAATAGACAAACTTCCATAATGACTAGGCTACCATCCATTGGAATAACAAAAATCTCACCAACAGACTACCTTCCATAATGACAAGGCTACTATCCAATGGAGTAACTAAAATATCGACAACAGACTACCTTCCATAATGACAAGGCTAACATGCATTGTAGTAACAAAAATATGAACAACGGACTACTTTCCATAATGACAAGGCTACCATTCATTGGAGTAACAAAAATCACAACGACAGACTACCTTCCATAATGACAAGGCTACCATCTATTGGAGTAACAAAAACCTCGACAACAAACTAGCTTCCATAATGACAATGCTACCATCCATTGGAGTAACAAAAATCTTGACAATAGACAACCTTCCATAATGACAAGGCTACAATCTATTGTAGTAACAAAAATCAAGACAATAGACTACCTTCCATAATGACAAGGCTGCCATCCATTGTAGTAACAAAAATATCGACAACGGACTACCTTCCATAATGACAAGGCTACCATCCATTGTAGTAAGAAAAATCTCGACAACAGACTACCTTCCATAATGACAAGGCTACAATCCATTGTAGTAACAAAAATCTCGACAACAGACTACCTTCCATAATGACAAGGCTACAATCCATTGGAGTACCAAAAATCTCGACAATAGACTACCTTTCATAATAACAAGGCTACCATCCATTGGAACAACAAAAATTTCAACGACAAACTACCTTCCATAATGAAAAGGCTACCATCCATTGGAGTAACAAAAATCTCGATAATAGACTACCTTCCATAATGAAAAGGCTACCATCCATTGGAGTAACAAAAATCTCAAAAACAGATTACCTTCCATATTAACTAGGCTACCATCCATTGGAATAAAAAAAATCTCAACAACAGAGTACCTTCCATAATTACAAAGCTACTATCCAATGGAGTAACAAAAATCCCGACAACAGACTAGCTTCCATAATGACAAGGCTACCATTCATTGGAGTAACAAAAATCTCGAAAACAGACTACCTTCCATAATGACTAGGCTACCATCCATTGGAATAACAAAAATCTCAACAACAGACTACCTTCGATAGTAACAAGGCTACCAACCATTGGAGTAACAAAAATCTCAAAAACAGATTACCTTCCATATTGACTAGGCTACCATCCATTGGAATAAAAAAAATCTCAACAACAGAGTACCTTCCATAATGACAAAGCTACTATCCAATGGAGTAACAAAAATCCCGACAACAGACTACCTTCCATAATGATAAGGATACATTCCATTGGAGTAACAAAAATCTCGACAACCGACTACCTTCCATAATGACAAGGCTACCATCCATTGTAGTAACAAAAATCTCGACAACAGACTACCTTCGATAGTAACAAGGCTACCATCCATTGGAGTAACAAAAATCTCAACAACAGACTACCTTCCATAATGACAAGGATACAATCCATTGGAGTAACAAAAATATCGACAATAGACTACCTTTCATAATGACAAGGCTACCATACATTGGAACAAAAAAAATCTCGACGACAGACTACCTTCCATAATGAGTAGGCTACCATCCATTAGAGTAACAAAGATATCAACAACATACTACCTTCCATAATGACAAGGCTAACATACATTGTAGTAACAAAGATATCGACAACAGACTACCTTCCATAATGACAAGGCTACAATCCATTTGAGTAACAAAAATCTCGAAAATAGACTACCTTTCATAATGACAAGGCTACCATCCATTAGAACAACAAAAATTTCGGCGACAGACTACCTTCCATAATGAAAAGGCTACCATCCATTGAATTAACAAAAATCTCGATAATAGACTACATTCCATAATGACAAGGCTATCATCCATTGGAGTAACAAAAATCCGGACAATAGACTAGCTTCCATAATGACAAGGCTACCATTCATTGGAGTAACAAAAATCTCGAAAATAGACTACCTTCCATAATGACTAGGCTACCATCCATTGGAATAACAAAAATCTCAACAACAGACTACCTTCCATAATTACTAGGCTACTATCCAGTGGAGTAACAAAAAAATCGACAACAGACTACCTTCCATAATGACAAGGCTAACATACATTGTAGTAACAAAGATATCGACAACAGACTACCTTCCATAATGACAAGGCTACAATCCATTGGAGTAACAAAAATCTCGAAAAAAAGACTACCTTCCATAATGACAAGGCTACCATCCATTGTAGTATGAAAAATGTCGACAACAGACTACCTTCCATAGTAAGAAGGGTACCATCCATTGGAGTAACAAAAATCTCAACAACAGACTACTTTCCATAATGACAAGGCTACCATCCATTGTAGTAACAAAAATCTCGACAACAGACTACCTTCCATAATGACAAGGCTACCATCCATTGTAGTAAGAAAAATCTCGACAACAGACTACCTTCCATAATGACAAGGCTACAATCCATTGTAGTAACAAAAATATGGACAACAGACTACCTTCCATAATGACAAGGCTACCATCCATTGCAGTAATAAAAATCTCGAAAATAGGCTACCTTCCATAATGACTAGGCTACCATCCATTGGAATAACAAAAATCTCAATGACAGACTACCTTCCAAAATGAAAAGGCTACCATCTATTAGAGTAACAAAAATCTCGATAAAAAACTACCTTCCATAATGACAATGCTACCATCCATTGGAGTAACAAAAATCTCGACAATAGACTACCTTCCATAATGACAAGGCTACAATCTATTGTAGAAACAAAAATCAAGACAACAGACTACCTTTTATAATGACAAGGCTACCATCCATTGTAGTAAGAAAAATCACGACAACAGACTACCTTCCATAATGACAAGGATACATTCCATTGGAGTAACAAAAATCTCGACAACAGACTACCTTCCATAATGACAAGTCTACCATCCATTGTAGTAACAAAAATCTCGACAACAGACTACCTTCGATAGTAACAAGGCTACCATCCATTGGAGTAACAAAAATCTCAACAACAGACTACCTTCCATAATGACAAGGATACAATCCATTGGAGTAACAAAAATCTCGACAATAGACTACCTTTCAAAATGACAAGGCTACCATACATTGGAACAAAAAAAATCTCGACGACATACTACCTTCTATAATGAGTAGGCTACCATCCATTGGAGTAACAAAGATATCAACAACATACTACCTTCCATAATGAAAAGGCTAACATACATTGTAGTAACAAAGATATCGACAACAGACTACCTTCCATAATGACAAGGCTACAATCCATTGGAGTAACAAAAATCTCGACAATAGACTACCTTTCATAATGACAAGGCTACCAACCATTAGAACAACAAAAATTTCGGTGACAGACTACCTTCCATAATGAAAAGGCTACCATCCATTGAATTAACAAAAATCTCGATAATAGACTACATTCCATAATGACAAGGCTATCATCCATTGGAGTAACAAAAATCCCGACAACAGACTAGCTTCCATAATGACAAGGCTACAATTCATTGGAGTAACAAAAATCTCGAAAACAGACTACCTTCCATAATGACTAGGCTACCATCCATTGGACTAACAAAAATCTCAACAACAGACTACCTTCGATAGTAACAAGGCTACCATCCATTGGAGTAACAAAAATCTTGACAATAGACAACCTTCCATAATGACAAGGCTACAATCTATTGTAGTAACAAAAATCAAGACAACAGACTACCTTCCATAATGACAAGGCTGCCATCCATTGTAGTAACAAAAAAATCGACAACAGACTACCTTCCATAATGACAAGGCTACCATCCATTGTAGTAAGAAAAATCTCGACAACATACTACCTTCCATAATGACAAGGCTACAATCCATTGTAGTAACAAAAATCTCGACAACAGACTACCTTCCATAATGACAAGGCTACAATCCATTGGAGTACCAAAAATCTCGACAATTGACTACCTTTCATAATGACAAGGCTACCATCCATTGGAACAACAAAATTTCAACGACAAACTACCTTCCATAATGAAAAGGCTACCATCCATTGGAGTAACAAAAATCTCGATAATAGACTACCTTCCATAATGAAAAGGCTACCATCCATTGGAGTAACAAAAATCTCGATAATAGACTACCTTCCATAATGAAAAGGCTACCATCCATTGGAGTAACAAAAATCTCAAAAACAGATTACCTTCCATATTGACTAGGCTACTATCCATTGGAATAAAAAAAATCTCAACAACAGAGTACCTTCCATAATGACAAAGCTACTATCCAATGGAGTAACAAAAATATCGACAATAGCATACCTTCCATAATGACAAGGCTACCATCTATTGGAGTAATAAAAATCTCGAAAATAGGCTACCTTCCATAATGACTAGGCTACCATCCATTGGAATAACAAAAATCTCAATGACAGACTACCTTCCATAATGAAAAGGCTACCATCTATTAGAGTAACAAAAATCTCGACAACAAACTACCTTCCATAATGACAATGATACCATCCATTGAAGTAACAAAAATCTCGATAATAGGCTACCTTCCATAATGACAAGGCTACAATCTATTGTAGAAACAAAAATCAAGACAACAGACTACCTTCTATAATGACAAGGCTACCATCCATTGTAGTAAGAAAAATCATGACAACAGACTACCTTCCAAAATGACAAGGATACATTCCATTGGAGTAACAAAAATCTCGACAACAGACTACCTTCCATAATGAAAAGGCTACCATCCATTGTAGTAACAAAAATCTCGACAACAGACTACCTTCGATAGTAACAAGGCTACCATCCATTGAAGTATCAAAAATCTCAACAACAGAATACCTTCCATAATGACAAGGATACAATCCATTGGAGTAACAAAAATCTCGACAATAGACTACCTTTCATAATGACAAGGCTACCATACATTGGAACAAAAAAAATCTCGACGACAGACTACCTTCCATAATGAGTAGGCTACCATCCATTGGAGTAACAAAGATATCAACAACATACTACCTTCCATAATGACAAGGCTAACATACATTGTGTTGTACCCCAAAATTTTCCCTCCCATATTCTTCAAGAATGGCAAAGAGCATGCTTCAAAATCTCCCCAATGGTTGCACAGTTCAAGGGCCTCCTAACAGTCAAAAACTAGGGTTTTTGTTCTGACAAAGAAAATGAAGTTTCCAAGGGTCCAATCAAGTCCCATTTGCCTATAAACATGGTTAAGCATCCATATGACAAGTTTCAAGACTTACAGCATAAAATTGCACAGTCAAAAACCCTAATTGTTCAACAGTCAACTGTAGGGGCAAAATGGTCATTTGACAGTCAAAAATCCAAATTTTTGGTCAACATCTCATTTTGAAGCCACAAACATCATTTTATCAATTCTTGATCATGAGTTTCAAGGCATGGCTCAAAAAGTCTCAAGATGCAAAAGTTTCCATATTTGGACAGTTGAAAAAGCCAATTGTAATTTGACCAAGGCATAACTTCCACATGGTTTATCAGAAAAATTCCATCCAAAGCTCATTTTGAAGAGAAAGACATTTCCTACAAATCCTCTTCACACTTCAAGTCCAAGAAATGCTCTGACAAAAAGTTATCAATTTCAACATTATAGGTCATTTTCAAAAGTCAACAAAAAGATACTTTAAGTCAAAGACCATAAGTTGAGATTGGTAAATCAAAATGACATGGGACCAAAGGAAATGGTTAGAGGACTTCAAGACCTTTCCAAAATGTCCAAGAACATGATCAAAGCTTAAAAATTGAGCAAGATATGCCTTGTGGAAGTTGGGAAATTTTGGGAATTTTGAAAAGTCAACTTTACTTCAAATGCCTCAAATTTGCTAATGGGCCACATTTTCTTCCAAGATTCATCATCCAAAGGCTATGCACGACCATTTGGCCCAAAGGGGATTTATTTCATCATTTTTTATTATTTATTTGAATTTTTAATTACTATTAATTCATTTAATTAAATAAAAAATGAAAAAATACTAAACCAATGCATTTGAATCTTTTTGTGCAGTATTTGCTCTCCTTAAAGACTCAAGATTCGTGCACAACCCAAATTGGAAAGATTGGCCATGATTGGAATCAAAATCACATGAAAAAGATTTGAAAAAATATGCATGAAAATCAAATATTCCATACATCAATGCAAAGGGTTTTGGATCCAAATTTCAACCCTAATCCATTCCCATACATATACTGATCAAACCCTAATGCACAAGGACCTCTAAGCTGCGCCCAAAACCTCTTATGCAATTTGCAATTTTTGTAAAAAAGGTGAAAACTAAAAACACCATTCCAAAGCGTTTCAAGGCAAGATACCTATTCCAATGCACTCCCAAGGCATCAGGGAACATTTCTGGATCAAAACCACTGATTCTAACGCAAAGAACTGGTAGACACATGTCTCACTTTTCATGAAAATATGCATAATCGTGTTTAAGTTTCTGGGCATCTCTCATACATTTTAATTGTTGTTTTATGCTAATATGAACCTTATGAGTCTATTGATGTTGTTGAATTGAGTTTTTATAGCCTATACGCGAAATCACCATTGAAGCTTGCTAGGGTTTCATGACTGCAAATTTGGGGTTTCTTTGTTCTGGAAAAATTGAGACGTGAGACCAGGGCCATTAGAACCAGAAGCTTGATACGAACTCAACCCATAGGTCGCGATCAATTTATGATCAACAACGGCCTATTCGCTATTTTTTTCATACATCATATAGTGGGGGTTTAAAACCCCCGCAATCTTGTTTTGTTTTTTCAGGCAAATGCAAACGAGTGGGGAAGATGATGACTTGTCTCCATGTGATAGGGTTATTCAAACTTTAGCGCGTTTTTTGAGTTAACATCTTTAGCAGGTTTTGTTTTATATATTATTTATTGTCCATTAATGTTACAAAGAAAGCAAATGGAACAGTTGGTTAGTGCGTTGTCACATATGCACTGGGACCTGGGTTCGATTCCCAGGTCCCCTCACTTCCTTAATATATTTTGTTTCCATGAGATTCTATGCAGCTTGCTTCCTGAAGCCCACCATGTTGCCTCATATCCAAACGTGCCACATGGCCACTGAGGGCAATCCAAGGGCCTTGATTTGGAGACCACCATGGGCATAAGTCAGACGTGTAATACAGAAGCCAATAAAGTCAAACAAGGCCAAGCTTGTTGGGCCAAAAAATGCTGGATAACACCTCCAAACTGGGGTCAACACCCCCAAGGGTTTGCTTGTCTTTCCTTTTTTTCTATTTTCTATTTATTTGTTTTAATTTAATTATTTCCTTTTAATTCTCTAAATTAATATATTTTCATAAAACATAAAAATAAAATAAAAAATCAGAAAGACAAAACAAAAAAATATTTTTTATTTAATGTTATTTTGAATAAATCTTATTAATTAATTTAGTTGCTTAATTCTAGGTTTAAATTTTAATATTTTATTAATAAACTTAAAAATTGTAGAATTAGGGTTTTAAACACTTTTATCCTTTTTTCCTTTTTTCACCATATTAATTATTAATTATTAATTATTATTTTTTGTAAATAAATTACCATGTAAATAATTAGATTAATCTTAGGTTCAACTTTAACATATTTCTTAATAAATAAAAATAGTTAGAATTAGGGTTAATTAACTTTTTAATTTCATTTAATTCTCTCATTAAAATCAATAAATACGAAAAACTCAAAAATAATTCCTTTCCTCATTTAACTTAATTTAATTTGTTAATTATAATTTAATTTCCTAAAAAGGGTCCAACGCCCTCGCATTCCCGATTTTACTTATTCTCGCATTTTTATTTTATTTCCTTTTTCATGTAATTCTCCCGAAGCCATGTAATAGAATAATTAGGATATTTATTCTTCGCACTTTATTTTATTTCAAATCGGGTCCTGGATTAAATTTGGCGATGTGGACCCGCGCCTTTGTAATAGCGTAGGATTCTTATGTTCCCGCAACTTTTAACTGTTAACTATCGCATGAAAGAATGAATGTCAAAATAAAAGCAATGCGTAGATCACCAATACATGACAAGACAAAAATATCTGAAAACGACACACAAATCACACACCACCCCTAGGGTACGCCTCATTGTTGCCTTGCCCCTCGAAAGGTGATCGTCGAGTAGAGGACGTTTTAGTAAGTCCTCATGTCCATGAACATGGCATGAGGGTAGCTTCTAAGGTGTCTTCCTATTGCTCCGGTGATCACCATGTCCCGAACCTTCGAATTGACCCGAACACCTCCAACGGTGGTGCTACCTACCTCTCAATGGTGGGATGGCACTACTTTAAAGGACATTTACACAGACGAATTCCTTAGGGTAGGTAGACGACTCTAGATACTTGCTCTAATTTCAAAAACAAATCAAAAATACTTTTCACACCGACACTTTTTCAAAAAAGCTTTCGAAAGCAATTTTCAAACACTCTTGAGGACCGATACAAGAGTCGAACTGAAATTTTCAAAGAAACTTTTTTTAAAACCCACAGTTGAAAAGAAAACAAACCATTTTGAAAACACAAATGAGCAAGTATCTAAGAGCCCATGGATAACCATGGATAGAAAGGGTGCTAACACCTTCCCTTTCTATAATCTACCTCCCGAACCGAGAGCAATCTCTATAAGGAATTTTTCTGTGCTTTTGTCCTTTCCATTTGGAGAAAATAAAAGACGGTGGCGACTCTTGCTTCCGCGACATTTCGCGAACCAGCGTTAAACAGTCAGTTCCAGATCCACCGATCACAGAACTGGCGACTCTGCTGGGGACTTCTTTATAAAGTGAGGTGTACCTTAGGGTTAGTTCATAACTATGTTTTCAATTGTATTGACTTGCTTGCTTTAAATTGTGGGTTGCTTGGGAGTTCTATAGATCCTAACCCGGATCTGGGGATACCTTCTTAGAAAGTAGCAACATGGTTGAAATAGTCTGCTACGTTGATGTGGCACTTTGGTGTGTACCGGTAACCCTTGAGTTCAGTCAAGGAGAGTACGGGGCCTCCGCGTGGTGTCGTGAAGCATCAACAGACCTTAGGAACCTTAATTGGACTATCTTGGCCTCTTTAGGGTAGTGAGATAACTGACTTTGGTGCAGTCCGAGGTTGGTTGATACTCGATACTACACTCAATTGAGGGTTGCTTTCCTGGAATATTTCGGTCGCCAGTTCAGTGGCTAAATCGAAACGATGAACAATGAAAGAAATCCAGTGATATTGGGACCCTTAGAACCCGGTTACTTCCAATAGGACAGGTTGAGCCACCAACTTCAAGAGGGTAATACCCAGACCCCATGCTAGCCTAAACTCTAAGGGCTTGTCTTGTGTGACTTGTGTGCCTTACATGTTTGCCTTTGTAAATATTTGTGGTGTGTTTAATCATAGCATCATGACATCATCCAGCATCATATGCATTGACTAACCATTTCAGGGGTTCGAATATTCATCTATGTTCTTGTTTTGTAGGACATGGAAACTGTTCGAAGGAAGACAATTCAAATCAGCCTTGTAAGGATCCCTCCTCAGCTTAAGGAGCTTATATCGAGGATTCCCGAGAGCTCTTCATTCAGTGAAAGACATGGAAGACTCATCAGCTTGGTCAATACCAACATTGAGGAAGATATGATAAAGGTCCTGTTCCAGTTCTTTGACCCTCTGCATCACTGTTTCACTTTTCTGGATTATCAGCTGGTACCTACATTGGATGAGTTCTCTCGGATCCTGAAGATCCCTATCCTTGATCAACTACCCTACAACGGTATAGAAAAGGAGCCCAAGCTTGAAGAGATTGCTAAAGCCTTACACCTACAATCATCTGACCTCAAGGGACACTGGGAAGTTAGAAGTGGTATCAAAGGGTTCTTAGCCAGGTTTCTGTTTGAAAAGGCCCATGAATGTTGGAACTCCCTTGACTTACAAGCTTTTGAAGAAGTTGTGGCCCTCCTTGTCTATGGTTTGGTGTTGTTCCCTAACCCAGATCAGCTTATAGATATCAGTGCTGTTCAGATCTTCATGTCCAGGAATCCTATACCTACGTTGTTGGGGGACATCCTTCACTCATGTTACACTCGAACCATGAGAAAAAGAGGTGTCCTTATGTGTTGCACTCCTCTCCTGGGAAGGTGGTTTATTTCGCACCTTCCACAATCAGTTTTGAAGAACGAGCGGGGTTTGAGATGGTCACAACGGTTGATGACTCTTACACATGCAGATATACATTGGTGCCCTCGGTCCAGAGAGGATGTCACTATCATTAATCGTTGCGGGGAGTACCCTAATGTTCCTTTACTTGGAGTCATAGGAGGTATTACTTACAACCCGTGCCTGGCTTGGATACAGTTTGGTTATGCTCGGAGGGATGGCCCTCATGACATGTTAATTCCTGACATAGTTTTTGACTTCGACAAGGATGCACAAGGACTTCGCCAGAGATTTATCAGAGCTTGGAGGATGCCCAGTAGGATAGACAGCAAGACACTGGGGCACAGGAATTCCATCCCATTGGAACCTTATCTCAAGTGGGTACGGGCCCGCTCCCAGAAGTTAGTGACGCCATATCCTCATATGCTCCCTGTGATCAAAGAGCCAGTCTTGGAAGGAGAAGTGTCCTACACCATTCAACATCCTGACATGCCCACGTCCTGGGAAGAGATGCAGAAGAGCTGGATCCAGCTTAAGGAAGAACGGAGTTCTCTTGAGACCAGTCTACATGCTAGTGAAAAGAAGGTCCTGGAGCTCACCCGCCTATTGCATGAGGAGAGGAATCTCAACACCTACATAGCTCCAAAGAGGATGCGTAGTGTCTTTTGGGATTGATTTGCTTTGTAATTTGTGCCCATGAGGCTTTGATGTACTGAACAATTATTTCCTTAATGATAACGTGTGTTCCTTTTTGTCTACAACAAATTTGAACTTTCGAACCCTTGAATGCATTGCATAAACACATATCATTCATCATGTGCATAGCAGGTTTTCTTCTTTTCAGGTTGCTTACCGTTCTTCGTTGTTTATTTCAGCATCATGAATCCTGACTCATCATCAACCGAGATGTCCATCAAGGCTCTTCAGGCGCAAAATGCGCAATTTCAGGAACTAATCATGGGTTTGGCTCAGGGCCAAGAAGAGCTGAAGGCTCTGCTCCTGAAGAAGGAGAAGAAGAAGAAGAAGAAGAGAACTGTTGTTTTCAACTCGGGCCGAAGGTTTGGCAACACTCTGCAGAATGAAGAGGCTGGTTCTTCTATAGGCAAGAGCAGTCTCCAAGGGGGAAAAGGTCCTAGTCCGGTAGTCTCTGACAACGAGACTGATTTTGATGAGGAACAGTATCCTCCTGCTGAAGACCGGTATAAGCAGTTGAAGGATAGACTGAATGCTATGGAGATCCAACAAGTGCCTGGGCTGGATTTCGGAGACTTGGGCTTATCTACTGGTGTGATTATTCCTCACAAGTTTAAGGCACCATCTTTCACCAAGTATGACGGGGCGTCTTGTCCCAAGCTACACCTCAGATCTTATGTGCGGAAGATTCAACCGTACACAGTGGACAAGAACTTGTGGATCCACTTCTTCCAGGAGAGTCTTTCAGGGACTCATCTCGAATGGTTCTATCAGCTGGATGGGACCAAGTTTCGTAACTGGGAGGAGTTGGCTACTGCTTTTTATAAGCAGTATCAATATAATGCCGACCTTGCCCCTACACGTACCCAACTCCAGGGTATGTCGCTAGGGTCAAGCGAAGGCTTTAAAGAGTATGCACAGAAGTGGAGGGATCTGGCTGGCAGGGTGCAGCCTCCGTTAACTGACCGGGAGTTGGTAGACATGTTCTTGGGGACCCTATCTGGGCCATTTTTCAATCATCTTATCGGTAACTCATCTGCAGGGTTTACTGATCTTATTCTGACTGGAGAGAGAATAGAGGCTGGGATGAAGTCTGGTAAAATTCAAAAGGGGGCATCTGCAAGTTCTGAGAAGAAGCCCTTTAAGAAGGAGGCCAGTGCTGTATATGGGTCTAGAAGACAAGAGAAACCTGAGCGCCGCCAATCTGTCAACGCGGTGATGATTGCTAAGCCTGCTGCCGCTCCTCGGCAAACTAATCCTCAAAGGGCTGAAAGACCCAGAAGAGAGTTCACCCGTCTGAGTATGACTCTATCACAAATCTTGTCGCAGTTGCTGTCTACCAACCTAGTGACTGTCAGAGAGGCCCCAAAGGTTGTGAATATGGCTTCTCCCAAATACAATCCAAATGCCCGCTGTGCTTATCACTCTGATTGCCCAGGGCATTCCACTGTTGACTGTTGGGCCTTAAGGAATAAGGTGCAAGACCTTATTGACACAAAAGAGATACAATTTGAAGCGCCTGAGAGGCCAAATGTGGTGACTGCTCCTATGCCCCAGCATGGAGTAAATGCCGTTGATGAAGAGGTATATGCCATTTCTGTGAATGATGTAGCTACTCCCTTAATGACTGTTAAGAGGAACCTACTGCTGGCCAGTTTATTTCCGGGTTATAGTGAGGGTTGCCTTTTCTGTGCTGTTTCCCTTTCTGGTTGTCCTTTGCTGAAGTTGGGCATCCAAAGCCTAATGGACAGCAAAGAGATTCTGTTCAAGAAGACTGTTGTTCAGTTTGTTCCGGTGGAAGATGTTTCTGTTGTTACAATCTTTAATAATCCGATCAAGTCTCTCCCAAGGAAGCCGGTTAAAATCGTGACTGTCGCACCCGTTGTTATTACTGTTCTGGGGCCTCTCCCCTACGAATCTGATAAGGCTATCCCCTGGCACTACGGGGCAGACGTGTATGTGCATGGAATCAAGCAAGAGTTCAACACTGGTACCAGCATTAGCAATATCATTGGTCCAGCAAAGGTTACCCGCAGCGGCAGGCTCTTCTCGCTTGACATTGCACCACCCGCTATTCGAAGACCCCTCACTATTACACCTACAAGTGTATCTGTTCCTAGTTCTGATCAAGTTGTTTCCCCCGCTGCCGAGTCATCTAATGCTCGGGGCAAAGGGATTGAAGATGAGCCTGCCCGGATGGAGGCACCAAAATCTGTGACTGCTGAGGCCTCCCAACAAGAGATGGAGGAAATTCTAAAAATAATCAAGAAGAGTGACTTTAAGGTTGTTGAGCAGCTGGGGCATACCCCCTCCAAGATCTCAATGCTCTCCATACTACTGTGCTTAGAGGCCCATGCTAAGGCCTTGATTTCATTTCTCAAGACGGCCCATGTGCCACAGGAGACATCTGCAGTCCAGTTTACTGATTGTGTAGCCAATTTGACAGCGGACAATGGGTTGGGTTTCTCGGATGCTGACCTTACTGCTAAGGGAAAGGACCACAATGATGCCCTGCATGTCTCTATTGAATGCAGGGGCACTACTCTTGCGCACGTACTGGTGGACACTGGTTCCTCCCTGAATGTGCTACCCAAGAAGGCCTTAGACCGTTTGGATTGTGAAGGCCTGGAGCTGGAACCTAGCAATATCATCGTTAGAGCCTTTGACGGTTCTAAGAGGATGGTCCATGGAGAGGTGGACATTCCTATCCGGGTAGGTTCTCAAGTATTCGACTCTACTTTCTATGTGATGGATATCCGTCCATCGTATTCTTGTCTACTGGGTCGACCTTGGATCCACAAAGATGGGGCAGTAACCTCTACCTTGCACCAGAAGCTCAAGTACCCCGTCAGAGGGAAGATTGTCACCGTGCAGGGAGAGGAGGAGTATATGGTGAGCCATTTGAATTCCTTCAGGTATATTGAGATGGACGGGGAGTTTATTGAAACCCCCTTTCAGCATTTCGAAGAGGTACCTCCAACATTGGCAGCAGCGGAAACAGTGGTCGAAGAGGATGTTCCTTTGAAGATGGCTTCCTTGAAGGATGCCCGGGCTGTGATCAAGAAAGGTGAATGTGCTAACTGGGGCAGGCTCCCTGATTTTACACCTAAAACTGACAAGTTTGGACTGGGTTTTACTGCAGAGGGTCAGAAGGCTATGCGCAAGGCAAAGACTAGAAGACCTCCTGTGCTCATTACTAATCCAGAAGTGAATGCTGTTGGGGACGAAGACGAAGTGGAAGAGTCAGAGTTCAATAGATGGATCTACCCGACAACTGATGGCGGATTGACCAATTGGATTGGTAAGGATCATACTCCTGTTACTTTTGTTACGCAGTAATAAACTTCTTTGTTTTGTTATTTGTAATAAACAATTAAAACTCTATGGCCCGGTGTCTTACCCGAGGCACCGCTGGCTTCATTTGTGAGGGTATATTAATTGTCATTTCATATATCATGAATAAAGATCTTGGACGTTTTCTCGCATTTCAAATCTTGTGCTCCTTTTCTTTCTTTCCTTTCTTTATTGCAAAATAGTTGTATTTACACACACTCACTCATACAGGTTTCAATCCACTCTGGATCTCACTGGTAACGACTCTGCTACTGCCAGTTATGACTTCGAAAATCCGATCAACTTAGCCGAAGACGAAGGTGAAGATGATTGCGAAGTGCCTGGTGAGCTTGCAAGACTGTTACTCCAGGAAGAGAGGGCAATTCAACCACATGAAGAGCCGGTGGAAACAATAAATCTGGGTACTGAGACGGACAGAAAGGAGGTAAAGATTGGTGCCAACCTAGAGCTCAGCGTGAAGCAACGGTTGACTCAGATGCTACATGATTATGTGGAGATCTTTGCCTGGTCCTACGAAGACATGCCCGGGTTAGATACTGATATGGTGGTCCATCATTTGCCTACTAAGGAAGACTGCCCTCCGGTTAAGCAAAAGGTCCGTCGTATGCGTCCAGAGATGTCTGAGAAGATCAAAGCTGAGGTTATGAAGCAATTTGATGTCGGTTTCCTTGCGGTGACTTCTTACCCTCAGTGGGTTGCTAATGTGGTACCAGTACCTAAGAAGGATGGTAAGGTCAGAATGTGTGTTGACTACAGGGATCTGAACAGGGCCAGCCCCAAGGATGACTTCCCTCTACCTCACATTGATGTCTTGGTTGACAATACTGCTCAGCATAAGGTGTTCTCTTTCATGGATGGTTTCTCAGGGTATAATCAGATCAAGATGGCTCCTGAAGACATGGAAAGACTATGTTTGTTACTCAATGGGGCACCTTCTGCTACAAAGTCATGCCTTTTGGACTGAAAAATGCTGGGGCAACCTACCAACGTGCCATGGTTGCTTTATTTCATGACATGATCCATCATGAGATAGAGGTGTATGTTGACGACATGATTGCAAGGTCCCAAACTGAGAAAGAGCACCTAGATCATCTGCAGAAGTTGTTTGACCGACTAAAGTTATACAAGCTGAGGTTGAACCCGAACAAGTGCACCTTCGGGGTAAGATCTGTAAAGTTGCTAGGCTTCGTTGTAAGTGATAAGGGTATTCAAGTTGACCCTGCCAAGGTAAAAGGCATTCAAGAGATGGCAGTTCCTAAGACAGAGAAAGAGGTCAGAGGCTTTCTAGGACGCCTGAATTACATTGCCCGATTCATCTCGCACCTAACTGCCACCTGTGAGCCAATCGTCAAGCTGCTGAAGAAAGATCAGTTAGTACGTTGGAACGATGAATGTCAGGCTGCTTTTGATAGAATCAAAGAGTATCTCCAAGAACCACCTATCCTTATGCCACCGGTTGAAGGGAGACCTCTAATACTATACTTGACAGTACTTGACAACTCAATGGGGTGTGTGCTGGGGCAGCATGACGAGTCTGGCCGAAAAGAGCATGCCATTTATTACCTTAGCAAAAAGTTTACCGACTGTGAGACCCGATACTCACTGCTTGAGAAAACTTGCTGCGCTTTGGTATGGGCTGCTCGCCGGCTGAGACAGTATATGCTGACTCACACTACCTTGTTGATCTCAAAGATGGATCCTATAAAGTACATATTTGAAAAGCCTGCTCTGTCTGGGAGAATAGCAAGATGGCAGATGATCTTGACGGAATACGACATTCAGTACACAACCCAGAAAGCCATCAAAGGAAGTGTATTGGCAGACCACTTGGCACATCAGGCAGTAGACGACTATCAGTCAATGAACTTCGAGTTTCCGGACGAGAGCATCATGTTAGTGACTGATTGTGAAGTACCTGGACCGGATGAAGGACCTGAGGAAGGATCCCGATGGTCTATGCACTTTGACGGAGCCTCCAATGCTTTGGGTAACGGTATCGGCGCTGTGATCATATCCCCTCAAGGAACTCATACTCCACTCACTGCCCGGTTGTGTTTCAACTGCACCAACAACATGGCGGAGTATGAGGCATGCATCATGGGTCTCCAAGCTGCGATTGACTTAAGGATCAAGTTTCTGAGTGTCTTCGGAGATTCCGCTCTCATGATCAATCAGATCAAAGGGGAGTGGGATACGAAACATCCGAATCTTATTCCTTACAGAGAATGTGTGTTGACATTGATCCCCCACTTCACAAAGATAACCTTTGAACACTTTCCAAGAGAGGAGAATCAGTTAGCGGACGCGTTAGCTACGATGTCTTCCATGTTCAAAGTCAAATGGGACAATGAGGCTCCCCGGATCATCATCTGGAAACTGGACGAACCGGCATACTTTTGTGACCTTGAGACTTAATTGGTGACTGAGAAGCCTTGGTACCATGAGGTGAAGAGATATTTAGAAGCTCAGGAATACCCTGAAGGTGCGTCTGTCAACGATAAGAAGTTTCAGAGAAGGTTCGCAGCGAAGTTCTTCCTTAGCAACGGCATTTTGTACAAGCGAAACCATGATTCGACCTTACTGCGTTGTGTGGACAAGACTGAAGCAGAAAGGATCATGGAAGAGCTACATGAAGGGACCTTTGGTACACACTCCAGTGGACACACTATGGCAAAGAAAATCCTTCGGGCAGGGTATTTTTGGTCCACAATGGAAGCCGACTGTTACCAACACTCTCGGACATGTCACAAATGCCAGATTTACGCAGACAAGGTGCATGTTCCTCCAGTTCCTCTAAATGTTCTGACTGCACCTTGGCCGTTTGCAATGTGGGGCATAGATATGATCGGTGAGATCAAACCTACGGCATCCAACGGGCATCGCTTTATCCTAGTGGCGATTGATTATTTCACGAAGTGGGTTGAAGCAGCTTCCTACGCTACATTAACCAAGAATGTTGTAGCACGGTTCATTCGGCATAACCTGATCTGTCGATACGGCGTCCCTGAAAGAATTATTACAGACAACGGTACCAATCTCAATAACAAGATGATCACTGAGCTCTGCGAGCAGTTTAAGATACAGCACCACAACTCTTCTCCTTACCGGCCGAAGATGAACGGGGCTGTAGAAGCAGCGAATAAGAACATTAAGAAGATCGTGCAGAAGATGACAATGACTTATAAAGATTGGCACGAGATGTTACCGTTCGCTCTACATGGGTACCGTACCTCAGCTAGGACGTCAACCGGGGCAACTCCTTTCTCCTTGGTTTATGGTATGGAGGCAGTCTTACCAATCGAAGTGCAAATACCCTCTCTCCGGATAATGAAGGATGCAAATCTGAACGAAGACGATTGGATCCAGACACGACTTGATCAGCTAAACCTTATTGATGAAAAGAGACTTGCTGCTATCTGTCATGGTCAGACGTACCAAAAACGAATGATCAGGGCATTTAACAAAAAGGTCAGACCACAAGAGTATCAAGTTGGGGATCTGGTAATCAAGCGAATCATCCTTCCTCAGAGTGATCCAAGGGGCAAATGGACCCCTACGTATGAAGGGCCATTTGTGGTTAAACATGTGTTCTCAGGAGGAGCCATGATTCTAACCAACATGGATGGTGACGACCTTCCTCACTCCGCCAATGCAGACATAGTAAAAAGATACTACGCATCAAAAAAGACCCGCTAGGTTGACATACCTAGGCAAAAATTAGGGCTTCCCGGTGAACCAAAAGGGTTCGGGCAAAATGAAGGGATGAAATGGAAGAAATCTGTACACCCGACAAGTCGAAAACCTGAAAAGGCGGCTTGGGAAAAAAGGGGTATCCCGGTGGACTAAAAACCCGAAAGGGCAGTCCAGGCAAAAGTTAGGGATAAAGCGTAATACTATGTCTCATTGGATCACCTTGCATCCAGAATCCGGTATCTGCATCAAATTCAGACGGCGTCAATCAGTCAGCTTCATCTTCAACTAAGGTCATCAAGTGATGAGACGCTCGGAGATATAAAGGCGATAGCAGAATTGAAACCCAGTGGGATCATTCATTTCACACAGCTGTTTTATTTTCCTTCATACAAATTGTATAAGCTCTTTTATTCGGCGGCGTTCTCCTACTAGGACGTCAGCCTCTTGTACATAAAACGCCTATTTACAGGCAATTCAAAATCAATACAAATACACTTTTCAGTTAAAATTGCCAATTGTTTTTTCCTTTTCTGTTTTGTTTTGCGAAGAACGTCCAAGGTTCAATTTGTGATATATGCATTAACAATAATTTGCTAACTCATGAATATTTGCATACGAAACAAAGGATTAATTATAGGTAATATTAGAAACAGGGGAAATAAAGAGTTGTCTAAGAAATCTGATTGTTCTGTCCTCCAAGGTATCAAGGTAGGTTCTGTTGAACAACATAACCAGTACATCTTAATTCCCCAGAGAGTGCGTCAGCAAGTCAATACACTCTTCCCAAGCAAAGCTATTATCAACCTCAAGGAAGTTGGGTACCCTCCAGCAGATCTCAAAACATACATTTTTAACAAGCATCCCTTAACCTAAAGATTGTTCCCCGGCGGTATACCAGACATTCGGTGGAGCCACTTCCCCAGTACATCTCAAAAAAATTTCCCCAGGAGAGTCCAGTCCAGATTCCCCAGGAAAGTTGGGATCCATCTCCCCAAGCAGTAAGCTTATCCCCAGTAGATTCTGGAAGCTTACCCCCGCAGAGCACGAACGCGTCTCCCGGCTTTATTCAAAGAGTTATTTCCCTACCAGGATATAACTGAGTTATCCTCAGCCAAAAGCCACGGAAAGATCGTTCTCGGAGAAGTCTTCTTATCCCCAGCGAATTCTATTAACACTTCCAACACAACAATGGTATCCCCAGTGAAGTTACCATCAACATTCCAGCAAATAACCTCTCTCCCCATAGAGTATTGTTCCCCAGCAAAGATCATTAGAGTACTTTTCTCCCCGCAGAGTAATCCATTCGCCAAGTTTATTCCCCAACGGAGTTATCTTCTCCTACCGGTATTCTAGCAACTATCATCCCCAACGGAAGCAAAGATCTATTCTTCAACATCAGCCCATGAGTGACTTCCCGGCACCCGTCAAGGATTTACTTTCTTGGATGAAATAATACATTCATAAACATCACATCTTCATACATTATAGCATGCATATACGCATCATATCTTACAAATCTCATTTATGTTGAGAACATCATTGCTTGAGCCATATCATGCATTGCATATGACTGACCTTTACCTTTCAGGAAAGATCCAGTTAAGTTCTCAGATATTCAAGACCTAGACCGGTTCAGTTAAAACGACACACAAATCAAACACCACCCCTAGGGTACGCCTCATTGTTGCCTTGCCCCTCGAAAGGTGATCGTCGAGTATAGGACGTTTTAGTAAGTCCTCATGTCCATGAACATGGCATGAGGGTAGCTTCTAAGGTGTCTTCCTATTGCTCCTGTGATCACCATGTCCCGAACCTTTGAATTGACCCGAACACCTCCAACGGTGGTGCTACCTACCTCTCAACGGTGGGATGGCACTACTTTAAAGGACATTTACACAGACGAATTCCTTAGGGTAGGTAGACGACTCTAGATACTTGCTCTAATTTCAAAAACAAATCAAAAATACTTTTCACACCGACACTTTTTCAAAAAAGCTTTCGAAAGCAACTTTTCAAACACTCTTGAGGACCGATACAAGAGTCGAACTGAAATTTTCAAAGAAACTTTTTTTAAAACCCACAGTTGATAAGCAAACAAACCATTTTGAAAACACAAATGAGCAAGTATCTAAGAGCCCATGGATAACCATGGATAGAAAGGGTGCTAACACCTTCCCTTTCTATAATCTACCTCCAGAACCGAGAGCAATCTCTATAAGGAATTTTTCTGTGCTTTTGTCATTTCCATTTGGAGAAAATAAAAGACGGTGGCGACTCTTGCTTCCGCGACATTTCGTGAACCAGCTTTAAAACAGTCAGTTCCAGATCCACCGATCACACATTGTAGTAACAAAGATATCGACAACAGACTACCTTCCATAATGACAAGGCTACAATCCAATGGAGTAACAAAAATCTCGACAATAGACTACCTTTCATAATGACAAGGCTACCATCCATTAGAACAATAAAAATTTCGGCGACAGACTACCTTCCATAATGAAAAGGCTACCATCCATTGAATTAACAAAAATCTCGATAATAGACTACATTCCATAATGACAAGGCTATCATCCATTGGAGTAACAAAAATCCCGACAACAGACTAGCTTCCATAATGACAAGGCTAACATTCATTATAGTAACAAAAATCTCGAAAACAGACTACCTTCCATAATGACTAGGCTACCATCCATTGGAATAAAAAAATCTCAACAACAGACTACCTTCCATAATTACTAGGCTACTATCCAATGGAGTAACAAAAATATCGACACCAGACTACCTTCCATAATGACAAGGCAAACATACATTGTAGTAACAAAGATATCGACAACATACTACCTTCCATAATGACAAGGCTACAATCCATTGGAGTAACAAAAATCTCGACAACAGACTACCTTCCATAATGACAAGGATACCATCCATTGTAGTAAGAAAAATGTCGATAACAGACTACCTTCCATAGTAAGAAGGGTACCATCCATTGGAGTAACAAAAATCTCAACAACATACTACTTTCCATAATGACAAGGCTACCATCCATTGTAGTAACAAAAATCTCGACAACAGACTACCTTCCATAATGACAAGGCTACCATCCATTGTAGTAAGAAAAATCTCGACAACAGACTACCTTCCATAATGACAAGGCTACAATCCATTGTAGTAACAAAAATCTGGACAACAGACTACCTTCCATAATGACAAGGCTACAATCCATTGGAGTACAAAAAATCTCAACAATAGACTACCTTTCATAATGACAAGGCTACCATCCATTGGAGTAACAAAAATCTCGAAAATAGACAAACTTCCATAATGACTAGGCTACCATCCAATGGAATAACAAAAATCTCATCAACAAACTACCTTCCATAATGACAAGGCTACTATCCAATGGAGTAACAAAAATATCGACAACAGACTACCTTCCATAATGACAAGGCTAACATGCATTGTAGTAACAAAAATATGAACAACAGACTACCTTCCATAATGACAAGGCTACCATTCATTGGAGTAACAAAAATCACAACGACATACTACCTTCCATAATGACAAGGTTACCATCCATTAGAGTAACAAAAACCTCGACATCAAACTACCTTCCATAATGACAATGCTACCATCCATTGGAGTAACAAAAATCTTGACAATAGACTACCTTCCATAATGACAAGGCTACAATGTATTGTAGTAACAAAAATCAAGACAACAGACTACCTTCCATAATGACAAGGCTACCATCCATTGTAGTAACAAAAATCTCGACAACAGACTACCTTCCATAATGACAAGGCTACGATCCATTGTAGTAAGAAAAATCTCGACAGCAGACTACCTTCCATAATGACAAGGCTACAATCCATTGTAGTAATAAAAATCTCGACAACAGACTACCTTCCATAATGACAAGGCTATAATCCGTTGGAGTACCAAAAATCACGACAATAGACTACCTTTCATAATGACAAGGCTACCATCCATTGGAACAACAAAAATTTCAACGACAAACTACCTTCCATAAATAAAAGGCTACCATCCATTGGAGTAACAAAAATCTCGATAATAGACTAACTTCCATAATGAAAAGCCTACCATCCATTGGAGTAACAAAAATCTCGAAAACAGATTACCTTCCATATTGACTAGGCTACCATCCATTGTAGTAACAAAAATCTCAACAACAGAGTACCTTCCATAATGACAAAGCTACTATCCAATGGAGTAACAAAAATATCGACAATAGACTACCTTCCATATTGACAAGGCTACTATCCATTGGAGTAATAAAAATCTGAAAAATAGGCTACCTTCCATAATGACTAGGCTACCATGCATTGGAATAACAAAAATCTCAATAACATACTACCTTCCATAATGAAAAGTCTACCATCTATTGGAGTAACAAAAATCTCGACAACAGACTACCTTCCAAAATGACAAGTTTACCATCCATTGTAGTAACAAAAATCTCCACAGCAGACTACCTTCGATAGTAACAATGCTACCATCCATTGGAGTAACAAAAATCTCAACAACAGACTACCTTCCAAAATGACAAGGATACAATCCATTGGAGTATCAAAAATCTCGACAATAGACTACCTTTCATAATGATAAGGCTACCATACATTGGAACAAAAAAAATCTCGACGACAGACTACCTTCCATAATGAGTAGGCTACCATCCATTGGAGTAACAAAGATATGAACAACATACTACCTTCCATAATGACTACGCTACTATCCAATGGAGTAACAAAAATCTCGACAACAGACTAACTTCCATAATGACAAGGCTACCATCCATTGTAGTAAGAAAAATCTCGACAACAGACTACCTTCTATAGTAAGAAGGCTACCATCCATTAGAGTAACAGAAATCTCAACAAAAGACTACTTTCCATAATGACAATGCTACAATCCATTGGAGTAACAAAAATCTCGACAATAGACTACCTTTCATAATGACAAGGCTACCATCCATTGGAACAACAAAAATTTCGACGACAAACTACCTTCCATAATGAAAAGGCTACCATCCATTGGAGTAACAAAAATCTCGATAATAGACTACCTTCCATAATGACAAGGCTACCATCCATTAGAGTAACAAAAATCTCGACAATAGACTACCTTCCATAATGATAAGGCTACCATCCATTGGAGTAACAAAAATCTCGAAAATAGACAAACTTCCATAATGACTAGGCTACCATCCATTGGAATAACAAAAATATCATCAACAAACTACCTTCCATAATGACAAGGCTACTATCCAATGGAGTAACAAAAATATCGACAACAGACTACCTTCCATAATGACAAGGCTAACATGCATTGTAGTAACAAAAATATGAACAACAGACTACCTTCCATAATGACAAGGCTACCATTCATTGGAGTAACAAAAATCACAACGACAGACTACCTTCCATAATGTCAAGGCTACCATCTATTGGAGTAACAAAAACCTCGACAACAAACTTCCTTCCATAATGACAATACTACCATCCATTGGAGTAACAAAAATCTTGACAATAGACTACCTTCCATAATGACAAGGCTACAATCTATTGTAGTAACAAAAATCAAGACAACAGACTACCTTCCATAATGACAAGGCTACCATCCATTATAGTAACAAAAATCTGGACAACATACTACCTTCCATAATGACAAGGCTACCATCCATTGTAGTAAGAAAAATCTCGACAACAGACTACCTTCCATAATGACAAGGCTACAATCCATTGTAGTAACACAAATCTCAACAACATACTACCTTCCATAATGACAAGGCTATAATCCATTGGAGTAACAAAAATCTCGACAATAGACTACCTTTCATAATGACAAGCCTACCATCCATTGGAACAACAAAAATTTCAATGACAAACTACCTTCCATAATGAAAAGGCTACCATCCATTGGAGTAACAAAAATCTCGATAATAGACTACCTTCCATAATGAAAAGGCTACCATCCATTGGAGTAACAAAAATATCGAAAACAAATTTCCTTCCATATTGACTAGGCTACCATCCATTGGAATAATAAAAATCTCAACAACAGAGTACCTTCCATAATGACAAAGTTACTATCCAATGAAGTAACAAAAATATCGACAATAGACTACATTCCATAATGACAAGGCTACCATCCATTGGAGTAATAAAAATATCGAAAATAGGCTACCTTCCATAATGACTAGGCTACCATCCATTGGAATAACAAAAATCTCAATGACAGACTACCTTCCATAATGACAAGGCTACAATCTATTGTAATAACAAAAATCAAGACAACAGACTACCTTCCATAATGACAAGGCTACCATCCATTGTAGTAAGAAAAATCACGACAACAGACTACCTTCCATAATGACAAGGATTCATTCCATTGGAGTAACAAAAATCTCGACAACAGACTACCTTCGATAGTAAGAAGGCTACCATCCATTGGAGTAACAAAAATCTCAACAACAGACTACCTTCCATAACGACAAGGATACAATCCATTGGAGTAACAAAAATCTCGACAATAGACTACCTTTCATAATGACAAGGGTACCATACATTGGAACAAAAAAAATCTCGACGACAGACTACCTTCCATAAAGAGTAGGCTACCATCCATTGGAGTAACAAAAATCTCAACAACAAACTACCTTCCCTAATTACTAGGCTACTATCCAATGGAGTAAAAAAAATCTCGACACCAGACTACCTTCCATAATGACAAGGCTAACATACATAGTAGTAACAAAGATATCGACAACAGACTACCTTCCATAATGACAAGGCTACAATCCATTGGAGTAACAAAAATCTCGACAACAGACTACCTTCCATAATGACAAGGCTACCATCCATTGTAGTAAGAAAAATCTCGACAACAAACTACCTTCCATAGTAAGAAGGCTACCATCCATTGGAGTAACAAAAATATCAACAACAGACTACTTTCCATAATGACAAGGCTACAATCCATTGGAGTAACAAAAATCTGGACAATAGACTACCTTTC
Organism: Vicia faba; assembly: GCA_948472305.1. NCBI lineage: Eukaryota > Viridiplantae > Streptophyta > Magnoliopsida > Fabales > Fabaceae > Vicia > Vicia faba. Next base: position 511,271,841 of record OX451741.1, on the reverse strand, counting down.
ACAATGACAAGGCTTACATCCATTGGAACAACAAAAATTTCGACGACAGACTACCTTCCATAAGGAAAAGGCTAACATCCATTAGAGTAACAAAAATCACGACAATAGACTACCTTCCATAATGATAAGGCTACCATCCATTAGAGTAACAAAAATCTCAAAAATAGACAAACTTCCATAATGACTAGGCTACCATCCATTGGAATAACAAAAATCTCATCAACATACTACCTTCCATAATGACAAGGCTACTATCCAACGGAGTAACAAAAATATCGACAACAGACTACCTTCCATAATGACAAGGCTAACATGCATTGTAGTAACAAAAATATGAACAACAAACTACCTTCCATAATGACAAGGCTACCATTCATTGGAGTAACAAAAATCACAATGACAGACTACCTTCCATAATGACAAGGCTACCATCTATTGGAGTAACAAAAACCTCGACAACAAACTACCTTCCATAATGACAATGCTACCATCCATTGGAGTAACAAAAATCTTGAAAATAGACTACCTTCCATAATGACAAGGCTACAATCTATTGTAGTAACAAAAATCAAGACAACAGACTACCTTCCATAATGACAAGGCTACCATCCATTGTAGTAACAAAAATCTCGACAACAGACTACCTTCCATAATGACAAGGCTACCATCCATTGTAGTAATAAAAATCTCGACAACAGACTACCTTCCATAATGACAAGGCTACAATCCATTGTAGTAACACAAATCTCGGCAATAGACTACCTTCCATAATGGCAAGGCTACAATCCATTGGAGTAACAAAAATCTCGACAATAGACTACCTTTCATAATGACAAGGCTACCATCCATTGGAACAACAAAAATTTCGACGACAGACTACCTTCCATAATGAAAAGGCTACCATCCATTGGAGTAACAAAAATCTCGATAATAGACTACCTTCCATAATGAAAAGGCTACCATCCATTGGAGTAACAAAAATCTCAAAAACAGATTACCTTCCATATTGACTAGGCTACCATTCATTGGAATAAAAAAAAATCTCAATAACAGAGTACCTTCCATAATGACAAAGCTATTATCCAATGGAGTAACATAAATATCAACAATAGACTACCTTCCATAATGACAAGGCTACCATCCATTGAAGTAATAAAAATCTTGAAATTAGGCTACCTTCCATAATGACTAGGCTACCATCCATTGGAATAACAAAACTCTCAATGACAGACTACCTTTCATAATGAAAATGCTACCATCCATTGGAGTAACAAAAATCTCGAAATACACTACCTTCCATAATGACAAGGCTACAATCTATTGTAGTAACAAAAATCAAGACAACAGACTACCTTCCATAATGACAAGGCTACCATCCACTGTAGTAAGAAAAATCACGACAACACACTACCTTCCATAATGACAAGGATACATTCCATTTGAGTAATAAAAATCTCGACAACAGACTACCTTCGATAGTAAGAAGGCTACCATCCATTGGAGTAACAAAAATCTGAACAACAGACTACCTTCCATAATGACAAGGATACAATCCATTGGAGTAACAAAAATCTCGACAATAGACTACCTTTCATAATGACAAGGCTACCATCCATTGGAACAAAAAAAATCTCGACGACAGACTACCTTCCATAAAGAGTAGGCTACCATCCATTGGAGTAACAAAGATATCAACAACATAGTACCTTCCATAATGACTACGCTACTATCCAATGGAGTAAAATAATCTCGACACCAGACTACCTTCCATAATGACAAGGCTAACATACATTGTAGTAACAAAGATATCGACAACAGACTACCTTCCATAAGGACAAGGATACAATCCATTGGAGTAACAAAAATCTCGACAACAGAGTACCTTCCATAATGACAAGGCTACCATCCATTGTAGTAACAAAAATCTCGACAACAGACTACCTTCGATAGTAAGAAGGCTACCATCCATTGGAGTAAAAAAAATATCAATAACAGACTAGCTTCCATAATGACAAGGCTAACATCCATTGTAGTAAGAAAAATCTCGATAGCTGACTACCTTCCATAATGACACGGATACATTCCTTTGGAGTAACAAAAATCTGGACAATAGACTACATTTCATATTGACAAGGCTACCATCAATTGGAATAACAAAAATATCAACGACAGACTACCTTCCATAATGACAAGGCTACCATCCATTGGAGTAACAAAAATCCCGACAACATTCTACCTTCCATAATGACAAGGCTACCATCCATTGCACGAATAAAAATCTCAAAAATAGGCTACATTCCATAATGACTAGGCTACCATCCAGTGGAATAACAAAAATCTCAATGACAGACTACCTTCCATAATGAAAAGGCTACCATCTATTGGAGTAACAAAAATCGTGACAATGAAATACCTTCCATAATGACAATGCTACCGTCCATTGGAGTAACAAAAATCTCGACAATAGACTACCTTCCATAATGACAAGGCTACCATCCATTGGAATAACAAAAATATCAACGACATACTACCTTCCATAATGACAAGGCTACCATCTATTGGAGTAACAAAAATCTAGACAACAAACTACCTTCAATAATGACAAGGCTACCATCCATTGGAGTAACAAAAATTTCAAAAACAGACTACCTTCCATAATGACTAGGCTACCATCCATTGGAATAACAAAAATCTCAACAACACACTACCTTCCATAATGACTAGGCTACTATCCAATGGAGTAACAAAAATCTCGACACCAGACTACCTTCCATAATGACAAGGCTAACATGAATTGTAGTAACAAAGATATCGACAATAGACTACCTTCCATAATGACAAGGCTACAATCCATTGGAGTAACAAAACTCTCAACAATAGACTACCTTCCATAATGACAAGGCTACCATCCATTGTAGTAAAAAAATTCTCGACAACAGACTACCTTCCATTGTAAGAAGGCTACCATCCATTGGAGTAACAAAAATCTCAACAATAGACTACCTTCCATAATGACAAGGCTACAATCCATTGGAGAAACAAAAATCTCGACAGCAGACTACCTTTCATAATGACAAGGCTACCATCCATTGGAACAACAAAAATTTCGACGACAGACTACCTTCAATATTGAAAAGGCTACCATCCATTGGAGTAACAAAAATCTCGACAATAGACTACCTTCTATAATGGCAAGGCTACCATCCATTGGAGTAACAAAAATCTCGAAAATAGACTAACTTCCCTAATGACTAGGCTACCATCCATTGGACTAACAAAAATCTACAAAACAGACTACCTTCCATAATGACAAGGCTACTATCCAATGGAGTAACAAAAATATCGACAACAGAATACCTTCCATAATGACAAGAATAACATGCATTGTAGTAACAAAAATATGAACAACAGACTACCTTCCATAATGACAAGGCTACCATTGATTAGAGTAACAAAAATCTCGACAACAAACTACCTTCCATAATGATAATGCTACCATCTATTGGAGTAACAAAAATCTCGACAATTGACTACCTTCCATAATGACAAGGCTACAATCTATTGTAGTAACAAAAATTAAGACAACAGACTACCTTCCATAATGACAAGGATACATTCCATTGGAGTAAAAAAAATCTGGACAATAGACTACCTTTTATATTGACAAGGATACCATCCATTGGAATAACAAAAATATCAACGACATACTACCTTCCATAATGACAAGGCTACCATCCATTGGAGTAACAAAAATCTAGACAACAAACTACCTTCAATAATGACAAGGCTGCCATCCATTGGAGTAACAAAAATTTCAAAAACAGACTACCTTCCATAATGACTAGGCTACCATCCATTGGAATAACAAAAATCTCAACAACACACTACCTTCCATAATGACTAGGCTACTATCCAATGGAGTAACAAAAATCTCGACACCAGACTACCTTCCATAATGATAAGGCTAACATGAATTGTAGTAACAAAGATATCGACAATAGACTACCTTCCATAATGACAAGGCTACCATCCATTGTAGTAAAAAAATTCTCGACAACAGACTACCTTCCATTGTAAGAAGGCTACCATCCATTGGAGTAACAAAAATCTCAACAATAGACTACCTTCCATAATGACAAGGCTACAATCCATTGGAGAAACAAAAATCTCGACAGCAGACTACCTTTCATAATGACAAGGCTACCATCCATTGGAACAACAAAAATTTCGACGACAGACTACCTTCCATAATGAAAAGGCTACCATCCATTGGAGTAACAAAAATCTCGACAATAGACTACCTTCTATAATGGCAAGGCTACCATCCATTGGAGTAACAAAAATCTCGAAAATAGACTAACTTCCCTAATGACTAGGCTACCATCCATTGGACTAACAAAAATCTACAAAACAGACTACCTTCCATAATGACAAGGCTACTATCCAATGGAGTAACAAAAATATCGACAACAGAATACCTTCCATAATGACAAGACTAACATGCATTGTAGTAACAAAAATATGAACAACAGACTACCTTCCATAATGACAAGGCTACCATTGATTAGAGTAACAAAAATCTCGACAACAAACTACCTTGCATAATGATAATGCTACCATCCATTGGAGTAACAAAAATCTTGACAATTGACTACCTTCCATAATGACAAGGCTACAATCTATTGTAGTAACAAAAATTAAGACAACAGACTACCTTTCATAATGAAAAGGCTACCATCCATTGTAGTAACAAAAATCTCGACAACAGACTACCTTCTATAATGACAAGGCTACCATCCATTTTAGTAAGAAAAATCTCGACAACAGCCTACCTTCCATAATGACTAGGCTACCATCCATTGGAATAAGAAAAATCTCAACAACAAACTACCTTCCAATATGACTAGGCTACTATCCAATGGAGTAACAAAAATCTCGACACCATACTACCTTCCATAATGACAAGGCTACAATCCATTGGAGTAACAAAACTCTCGACAACAGACTACCTTCCATAATGACAAGGCTACCATCCATTGTAGTAAAAAAAATCTCGACAACAGACTACCTTCCATTGTAAGAAGGCTACCATCCATTGGAGTAACAAAACTCTCAACAATAGACTACCTTCCATAATGACAAGGCTACAATCCATTGGAGAAACAAAAATCTCGACAACAGACTACCTTTCATAATGACAAGGCTACCATCCATTGGAACAACAAAAATTTCGACGACAGACTACCTTCCATAATGAAAAGGCTACCAACCATTGGAGTAACAAAAATCTCGATAATAGACTACCTTCCATAATAACAAGGCTACCATCCATTGGAGTAACAAAAATTTCGACAACAGACTACCTTCCATAATGACAAGGCTACCATCCATTAGAGTAACAAAATTCTCGAAAATAGACTAACTTCCATAATGACTAGGCTACCATCAATTGGAATAACAAAAATCTCAACAACAGACTACCTTCCATAATGACAAGGCTACTATCCAATGGAGTAACAAAAATATCGACAACAGACTACCTTCCATAATGACAAGGCTAACATGCACTATAGTAACAAAAATATGAAAAACAGATTACCTTCCATAATGACAAGGCTACCATTCATTGGAGTAACAAAAATCATAACGATAGACTACCTTCCATAATGACAAGGCTACCATCTATTGGAGTTACAAAAATCTCGATAACAAATTACCTTCCATAATGACAATGCTTCCATCCATTGGAGTAAAAAAAAATTCGACAATAGACTACCCTCCATAGTGACAAGGCTACAATCCTTTGTAGTAACAAAAATTATGACAACATACTACCTTCCATAATGACAAGGCTACCATCCATTGTATTAACAAAATTCTTGGCAACAGACTACCTTCCGTAATGACAAGGGTACCATCCATTGGAGTAACAAAAATATCGAGAACAGACTACCTTCCATAATGATAAGGATACAATCCACTGGAGTAACAAAAATCTCGACAATAGACTACCTTTCATAATGACACGGCTACCATCCGTTTGAATAAAGAAAATTTCAACGACAGACTACCTTCCATAATGACAAGGCTACCATCCATTGGAGTAAGAAAAATCTCGAAAACAGCTAACCTTCCATTATGAATAGGCTACCATCCATTGGAATAACAAAAATCTCAACAACAGACTACCTTCCATAATGACTAGGCTACTATCCAATGGAGTAACAAAAATCTCGACACCAGACTACCTTCCATAATGACAAGGCTAACATACATTGTAGTAACAAAGATATCGACAATAGACTACCTTCCATAATGACAAGGCTATAATCCATTGGAGTAACAAAAATCTCGACAACAGACTACCTTCCATAATGACAAGGCTACCATCCATTGTAGTAACAAAAATCTCGACAACAAACTACCTTCGATAGTAAGAAGGCTACCATCCATTGAAGTAACAAAAATCTCTACAACAAACTACCTTCCATAATGACAAGGCTACCATCCATTGTAGTAAGAAAAATCTCGATAATAGACTACCTTCCATAATGACAAGGATACATTCCATTGGAGAAACAAAAATATGGACAATAGACTACATTTCATATTGACAAGGCTACCATCAATTGGAATAAAAAAAATATCAACGACAGACTACCTTCCATAATGACAAGGCTACCATCCATTGAAGTAACAAAAATCCCGACAATAGACTACCTTCCATAATGACAAGGCTACCATCCATTGGAGTAACAAAAATCTCGAAAACACAATACCTTCCATAATGACTAGGCTACCATCCATTGGAATAACCAAAATCTCAACAACAGACTACCTTCCATAATGACTAGGCTATTATCCAATGGAGTAACAAAAATCTCGACACCAGACTACCTTCCATAATGACAAGGCTAACATACATTGTAGTAACAATGATGTCGACAACAGATAACCCTCCATAATGACAAGGCTACAATCCATTGGAGTAACAAAAATCTCGTCAACAAACTATCTTCCATAATGACAAGGCTACCATCCATTGTAGTAACAAAAATCTCGACAACAGAGTACCTTCGATAATGACAAGGCTACAATCCATTGGAGTATCAAAAATCTCAAAAATAGACTACCTTCCATAATGACAAGGCTACAATCCATTGGAGTATCAAAAATCTCGACAATAGACTACCTTTCATAATGACAAGGCTACCATCCATTGGAGTAAAAAAAATCCCGACAACAGACTAGCTTCCATAATGACAAGGCTACCATCCATTGGAGTAACAAAAATCTCGAAAACAGACTACCTTCTATAATGACTAGGCTACAATTTATTGGAATAACCAAAATCTCAACTACAGACTACCTTCCATAATGACTAGGCTACTATCCAATGGAGTAACAAAAATCTCGACACCAAACTACCTTCCATAATGACAAGGCTAACATACATTGTAGTAACAAAGATATCGACTACAGACTACCTTCCATAAGGACAAGGCTACAATCCATTGTAGTAACAAAAATCACGACAACAGACTACCTTCCATAATGACAGGGCTACCATCCATTGTAGTAACAAAAATCTCGACAATAGACTAACTTCCATAATGACAAGGGTACTATCCATTGGAGTAACAAAAATCATGACAACAAACTACCTTCCAAAATGACAAGGCTACCATCTAATGGAGTAACAAAAATCTCGACAACAGACTACCTTCCATAATGACAAGGCTACCATCCATAATACTAACAAAAATTTCGACAACAGACAACATTCCATAATGAATAGCCTACCATCCAATGGAGTAACAAAGATATCGACAACAGACAACCTTCCATAATGACAAGGCTACAATCCATTGTAGTAATGAAAATCTCGCAAACAAACTACCTTCCATAATGAAAAGGCTACCATCCATTGTAGTAAGAAAAATCTCGACAATAGACTACCTTCCATAATAAGAAGGCTACCATCCATTGGAGTAACAAAAATTTCGACAAAAGACTACCTTTCATAATGACAAGGCTTCCATCTATTAGAACAACAAAAATTTCTACGACTGACTACCTTCCATAATGACAAGGCTACCATCCATTGGAGTAACAAAAATCTCGACAATAGATTACCTTCAATAATGACAAGGCTACCATCCATTGGAGTAACAAAAACCTCAAAAACATACTACCTTCCATATTGACTAGGCTACCATCCATTGGAATAACAAAAATCACAACAATAGACTACCTTTCATATTGACAATGCTACTATCCAATGGAGTAACAAAAATCTTGACAATAGACTACCTTCCATAATGATAAGGCTAACACACATTGTAGTAAGAAAAATATGAACAATATACTACCTTCGATAATGACATGGCTACCATCCATTGGAGTAACAAAAATCATAACGACAAACTACCTTCCATAATGACAAGGCTACCATCCATTGGAGTAACAAAAATCTCGATAATAGACTACATTCCATAATAAATAGGCTACCATCCAATGGAGTAACAAAGATATCGACAACAGACAACCTTCCATAATGACAAGGCTACAATCCATTGTAGTAACGAAAATCTCGTAAACAGACTACCTTCCATAATGAAAAGGCTAACATCCATTGTAGTAATAAAAATCTCGACAACAGACTACCTTCCATAATAAGAAGGCTACCATCCATTGGAGTAACAAAAATTTCGACAAAAGACTACCTTCCATAATGACAAGGCTACAATCCATTGGAGTAACAAAAATATCGACAATAGACTATCTTTCATAATGACAAGGCTACCATCCAATAGAACAACATTAATTTCTACGACATACTACCTTCCATAATGACAAGGCTACCATCCATTGGAGATACAAAAATCTAGAAAATAGACTACCTTCCATAATGACAAGGCTACCATCCATTGGAGTAACAAAAATCTCGAAAACATACTACCTTCCATATTGACTAGGCTACCATCCATTGGAATAACAAAAAGCACAACAACAAACTACCTTTCATATTGACAATGCTACTATCCAATGGAGTAACAAAAATCTTGACAATAGACTACCTTCTATAATGATAAGGCTAACACACATTGTAGTAAGAAAAATATGAGCAATAAACTACCTTCCATAATGACAAGGCTACCATCCATTGGAGTAACAAAAATCATAACGACAGACTACCTTCCATGATGACAAGGCTACCATCCATTGGAGTAACAAAAATCATAACTACAGACTACCTTCCATAATGACAAGGCTACCATCCATTGGAGTAAGAAAAATCTCGACAACAAACTACCTTCCATAATGATAAGGCTACCATCCATTGGAGTAACAAAAATCTCGACAATAGACTACCTTCCATAATGACAAGGCTACAATTCATTGTAGTAACAAAAATCACGATGACAAACTACCTTCCATAATGACAAGGCTACCATCCATTGGAGTAACAAAAATTGTGACAACAAACTACCTTACATAATGACAAGGATATAATCCATTAGAGTAACAAAAATCTTGACAATAGACTACCTTTCATAATGACAAGGCTACCATCCATTGGAATAAGAAAAATATCAACGACAGACTACCTTCCATATAACAACGCTACCGTCCATTGGAGTAACAAAAATATCGACAACAGACTACCTTCCATAATGACAAGGCTACTATCCATTAGAGTAACAAAAATCTTGAAAACAAACTACCTTCCATAATGACTTGGCTACCATCCATTGGAATAACAAAAATCTCGACAACAGAACACCTTCCATAATGACAAGGCGACGATCCAATGGAGTAACAAAAATCTCGACAACAGACTACCTTCCATAATGACAAGGCTAACATACACTGTAGTAACAAAAATTTGAACAACAGACTACATTCCATAAAGAGATGGCTTCCATCCATTGGAGTAATAAAAATCACACGACAGACTACCTTCCATAATGACAAGGCAACAATCCATTGTAGTAACAAAAATCACGACAACAGACTACCTTATATGAAAAGGTTACCATCCATTGGAATAACAAAAATATCGACAACATACTACCTTCCATAATGATAAGGCTACCATCCATTGGAGTAACAAATATATCGACACCAGACTACCTTCCATATTGACAAGGCTACCACCCATTGGAGTAACAAAAATCTCGATAACAGACTACCTTCCATAATGATAAGGCTACCATCCATTGTATTAACAAAAATCTCGACAACAGACTAACTTCCATAATAAGAAGGCTACCATCCATTGGAGTAACAAAAATTTAGACAAAAGACTACCTTCCATAATGACAAGGCTACAATCCATTGGTGTAACAAAAATCTCGACAATAGATTACCTTTCATAATGACAAGGCTACCATCCATTGGAATAACAAAAATTTCTACGACAGACTACCTTCCATAATGACAAGGCTACCATCCATTGGAGTAACAAAAATATCAATAATAGACTACCTTCCATAATGACAAGGCTACCATCCATTGGAGTAACAAAAATCTCGAAAACATACTACCTTCCATATTGACTAGGCTACCATCCATTGGAGTAACAAAAATCTAGAAAATAGACTACCTTCCATAATGTCAAGGCTACCATCCATTGGAGTAACAAAAATCTCGAAAACATACTACCTTCCATATTGACTAGGCTACCATCCATTGGAATAACAAAAAGCACAACAACAAACTACCTTTCATATTGACAATGCTACTATCCAATGGAGTAACAAAAATCTTGACAATAGACTACCTTCTATAATGATAAGGCTAACACACATTGTAGTAAGAAAAATATGAGCAATAAACTACCTTCCATAATGACAAGGCTACCATCCATTGGAGTAACAAAAATCATAACGACAGACTACCTTCCATGATGACAAGGCTACCATCCATTGGAGTAACAAAAATCATAACTACAGACTACCTTCCATAATGACAAGGCTACCATCCATTGGAGTAACAAAAATCTCGACAACAGACTACCTTCCATAATGATTAGGCTACCATCCATTGGAGTAACAAAAATCTCGACAATAGACTACCTTCCATAATGACAAGGCTACAATTCATTGTAGTAACAAAAATCACGGCGACAAACTACCTTCCATAATGACAAGGCTACCATCCATTGGAGTAACAAAAATCGTGACAACAAACTACCTTCCATAATGACAAGGATATAATCCATTAGAGTAACAAAAATCTTGACAATAGACTACCTTTCATAATGACAAGGCTACCATCCATTGGAATAAGAAAAATATCAACGACAGACTACCTTCCATATAACAACGCTACCGTCCATTGGAGTAACAAAAATATCGACAACAGACTACCTTCCATAATGACAAGGCTACTATCCATTAGAGTAACAAAAATCTTGAAAACAAACTACCTTCCATAATGACTTGGCTACCATCCATTGGAATAACAAAAATCTCGACAACAGAACACCTTCCATAATGACAAGGCTACTATCCAATGGAGTAACAAAAATCTCGACAACAGACTACCTTCCATAATGACAAGGCTAACATACACTATAGTAACAAAAATTTGAACAACAGACTACATTCCATAAAGAGATGGCTTCCATCCATTGGAGTAATAAAAATCACAACGACAGACTACCTTCCATAATGACAAGGCAACAATCCATTGTAGTAACAAAAATCACGACAACAGACTACCTTATATGAAAAGGTTACCATCCATTGGAATAACAAAAATATCTACAACATACTACCTTCCATAATGATAAGGCTACCATCCATTGGAGTAACAAATATATCGACACCAGACTACCTTCCATATTGACAAGGCTACCACCCATTGGAGTAACAAAAATCTCGATAACAGACTACCTTCCATAATGATAAGGCTACCATCCATTGTATTAACAAAAATCTCGACAACAGACTAACTTCCATAATAAGAAGGCTACCATCCATTGGAGTAACAAAAATTTAGACAAAAGACTACCTTCCATAATGACAAGGCTACAATCCATTGGTGTAACAAAAATCTCGACAATAGATTACCTTTCATAATGACAAGGCTACCATCCATTGGAATAACAAAAATTTCTACGACAGACTACCTTCCATAATGACAAGGCTACCATCCATTGGAGTAACAAAAATATCAATAATAGACTACCTTCCATAATGACAAGGCTACCATCCATTGGAGTAACAAAAATCTCGAAAACATACTACCTTCCATATTGACTAGGCTACCATCCATTGGAGTAACAAAAATCTAGAAAATAGACTACCTTCCATAATGTCAAGGCTACCATCCATTGGAGTAACAAAAATCTCGAAAACATACTACCTTCCATATTGACTAGGCTACCATCCATTGGAATAACAAAAAGCACAACAACAAACTACCTTTCATATTGACAATGCTACTATCCAATGGAGTAACAAAAATCTTGACAATAGACTACCTTCTATAATGATAAGGCTAACACACATTGTAGTAAGAAAAATATGAGCAATAAACTACCTTCCATAATGACAAGGCTACCATCCATTGGAGTAACAAAAATCATAACGACAGACTACCTTCCATGATGACAAGGCTACCATCCATTGGAGTAACAAAAATCATAACTACAGACTACCTTCCATAATGACAAGGCTACCATCCATTGGAGTAACAAAAATCTCGACAACAGACTACCTTCCATAATGATTAGGCTACCATCCATTGGAGTAACAAAAATCTCGACAATAGACTACCTTCCATAATGACAAGGCTACAATTCATTGTAGTAACAAAAATCACGGCGACAAACTACCTTCCATAATGACAAGGCTACCATCCATTGGAGTAACAAAAATCGTGACAACAAACTACCTTCCATAATGACAAGGATATAATCCATTAGAGTAACAAAAATCTTGACAATAGACTACCTTTCATAATGACAAGGCTACCATCCATTGGAATAAGAAAAATATCAACGACAGACTACCTTCCATATAACAACGCTACCGTCCATTGGAGTAACAAAAATATCGACAACAGACTACCTTCCATAATGACAAGGCTACTATCCATTAGAGTAACAAAAATCTTGAAAACAAACTACCTTCCATAATGACTTGGCTACCATCCATTGGAATAACAAAAATCTCGACAACAGAACACCTTCCATAATGACAAGGCTACTATCCAATGGAGTAACAAAAATCTCGACAACAGACTACCTTCCATAATGACAAGGCTAACATACACTATAGTAACAAAAATTTGAACAACAGACTACATTCCATAAAGAGATGGCTTCCATCCATTGGAGTAATAAAAATCACAACGACAGACTACCTTCCATAATGACAAGGCAACAATCCATTGTAGTAACAAAAATCACGACAACAGACTACCTTATATGAAAAGGTTACCATCCATTGGAATAACAAAAATATCTACAACATACTACCTTCCATAATGATAAGGCTACCATCCATTGGAGTAACAAATATATCGACACCAGACTACCTTCCATATTGACAAGGCTACCACCCATTGGAGAAACAAAAATCTCGATAACAGACTACCTTCCATAATGATAAGGCTACCATCCATTGTATTAACAAAAATCTCGACAACAGACTAACTTCCATAATAAGAAGGCTACCATCCATTGGAGTAACAAAAATTTAGACAAAAGACTACCTTCCATAATGACAAGGCTACAATCCATTGGTGTAACAAAAATCTCGACAATAGATTACCTTTCATAATGACAAGGCTACCATCCATTGGAATAACAAAAATTTCTACGACAGACTACGTTCCATAATGACAAGGCTACCATCCATTGGAGTAACAAAAATATCGACAATAGACTACCTTCCATAATGACAAGTCTACCATCCATTGGAGTAACAAAAATCTCGAAAACATACTACCTTCCATATTGACTAGGCTACCATCCATTAGAATAACAAAAATCACAACAACATACTACCTTTCATATGGACAATGCTACTATCCAATGGAGTAACAAAAATCTTGACAATAGACTACCTTCCATAATGATAAGGCTAACATACATTGTAGTAAGAAAAATATGAACAATAGACTACCTTCCATAATAACAAGGCTACCATCCATTGGAGTAACAAAAATCATAACGACAGACTACCTTCCATAATGAGAAGGCTACCATCCATTGGAGTAACAAAAATCTCGACAACAGACTACCTTCCCTAATGATAAGGCTACCATCCATTGGAGTAACAAACATCTCGACAATAGATTACCTTCCATAATGACAAGGCTACAATTCATTGTAGTAACAAAAATCACGACGACAAACTACCTTCCATAATGACAAGGCTACCATCCATTGTAGATACAAAAATCTCGACAACAGACTACCTTCCGTAATGAGAAGGCTACCATCCATTGGAGTAACAAAAATCTTGACAACAAAGTACCTTCCATAATGACAAGGATATAATCCATTAGAGTAACAAAAATCTTGACAATAGACTACATTTCTAAATGACAACGCTACCATCCATTGGAGTAACAAAAATCTCGACAACAGACTACCTTCCATAATGACAAGGCCACTATCCATTAGAGTAACAAAAATATTGAAAACAAACTACCTTCCATAATGACTTGGCTAACATCCATTGGAATAACAAAAATCTCAACAACAGACTACCTTCCATAATGACAAGGCTATTATCCAATGGAGTAAAAAAAATCTCGACAACAGACGACCTTCCATAATGACAAGGCTAACATACACTATAGTAACAAAAATTTGAACAACAGACTACCTTCGATAATGAGATGGCTACCATCCATTGGAGTAATAAAAATTACAACGACAGACTACCTTCCATAATGACAAGGCATCAATCCATTGTAGTAACAAAAATCACGACAACAGACTACCTTATATGAAAAGGTTACTATCCATTGGAATAACAAAAATATCGACAACATACTACCTTCCATAATGATAAGGCTACCATCCAATGGAGTAACAAAATCTCGACAACAAACAACCTTCCATAATGACAAAGCTACCGTCCATTAGAGTAACAAAAATCTGGACAACAAACTACCTTCCATAATGACAAGGCTACTATCCATTGGAGTGACAAAAATATCAACAAGAGTCTACCTTCAATAATGACAAGGCTACCATCCATTGGAGTATAAATTTTTTTGACAACAGACTACCTTCTATAATGAATAGGCTACTTCCATTGGAGTAACAAAGATATCGACACCAGACTACCTTCCATAATGACAAGGCTACCACCCATTGGAGTAACAAAAATCTCGACAACAGACTACCTTCCATAATGATAAGGCTACCATCCATTGTATTAACAAAAATCTCGACAACAGACTACCTTCCATAATGACATGGCTACCATCCATTGGAATAACAAAAATCTCAACAACATACCACCTTCCATAATGACAAGGCTACTATCCAATGGAGTAACAAAAATCTCGACAACAGACTACCTTCCATAATGACAAGGCTAACATACATTGTAGTAAAAAAAATTTAAACAACAACCTACCTTCCATAATGAGATGGTTACCATCCATTGGAGTAATAAAAATCACAATGACAAACTACCTTCCATAATGACAAGGCAACAATCCATTGTAGTAACAAAAATCACGACAACAGACTACCTTATATGAAAAGGTTACCATCCATTGGAATAACAAAAATATTGACAACATACTACCTTCAATAATGATAAGGCTACCATCTAATGGAGTAACAAAAATCTCGACAACAAACTACCTTCCATAATGACAAAGCTACCGTCCATTAGAGTAACAAAAATCTGGACAACAGACTACCTTCCATAATGACAAGGCTACTGTCCATTGGAGTAACAAAAATATCAACAAGAGACTACCTTCCATATTGACAAGGCTACCATCCATTGGAGTATAAAATTTTTTGACAACAGACTACCTTCCATAATGACAAGGTTACCATCCATAGGAGTAACAAAAATCTCTACAACTGACTACATTCCATAATGAATAGGCTACTTCCATTGGAGTAACAAAGATATTGACACCAGACTACCTTCTATAATGACAAGGCTACCACCCATTGGAGTAACAAAAATCTCGATAACAGACTACCTTCCATAATGATATGGCTACCATCCATTGTATTAACAAAAATCTCGACAACAGACTACCTTCCATAATAAGAAAGCTACCATCCATTAGAGTAACAAAAATTTCGACAAAAGACTACCTTCCATAATGACAAGGCTACAATCCATTGGAGTAACAAAAATCTCGATAATAGATTACCTTTCATAATGACAAGGCTACCATCCATTGGAGTATAAAATTTTTTGACAACAGACTACCTTCCACATTGACAAGGCTACCATCCATTGGAGTAACAAAAATCTCGACAACAGACTACATTCCATAATGAATAGGCTACTTCCATTGGAGTAATAAAGATATCGACACCAGACTACCTTCCATAATGACAAGGCTACCACCCATTGGAGTAACAAAAATCTCGACAACAGACTACCTTCCATAATGATAAGGCTACCATCCATTGTATTAACAAAAATCTCGACAACAGACTACCTTCCATAATAAGAAGGCTACCATCCATTGGAGTAACAAAAATCTCGAAAACAAACTACCTTCCATAATGACTTGGCTACCATCCATTGGAATAACAAAAATCTCAACAACAGACCACCTTCCATAATGACAAGGCTACTATCCAATGGAGTAACAAAAATCTCGACAACAGACTACCTTCCATAATTACATGGCTAACATACATTGTAGTAACAAAAATTTAAACAACAGGCTACCTTCCATAATGAGATGGTTACCATCCATTGGAGTAATAAAAATCACAACGACAAACTACCTTCCATAATGACAAGGCAACAATCCTTTGTAGCAACAAAAATCACGACAATAGACTACCTTATATGAAAAGGATACCATCCATTGGAATAACAAAAATATCGACAACATACTACCTTCCATAATGATAAGGCTACCATCCAATGGAGTAACAAAAATCTCGACAACAAACTACCTTCCATAATGACAAAGCTACCGTCCATTAGAGTAACAAAAATCTGGACAACAGACTACCTTCCATAATGACAAGGCTACCATCCATTGGAGTAACAAATATATCGACACCAGACTACCTTCCATATTGACAAGGCTACCACCCATTGGAGTAACAAAAATCTCGATAACAGACTACCTTCCATAATGATAAGGCTACCATCCATTGTATTAACAAAAATCTCGACAATAGACTAACTTCCATATTAAGAAGGCTACCATCCATTGGAGTAACAAAAATTTAGACAAAAGACTACCTTCCATAATGACAAGGCTACAATCCATTGGTGTAACATAAATCTCGACAATAGATTACCTAACATAATGACAAGGCTACCATCCATTGGAATAACAAAAATTTCTACGACAGACTACCTTCCATAATGACAAGGCTACCATCCATTGGAGTAACAAAAATATCGACAATAGACTACCTTCCATAATGACAAGGCTACCATCCATTGGAGTAACAAAAATCTCGAAAACAAACTACCTTCCATAATGACATGGCTACCATCCATTGGAATAACAAAAATCTCAACAACAGACCACCTTCCATAATGACAAGGCTACTATCCAATGGAGTAACAAAAATCTCGACAACAGACTACCTTCCATAATAACAAGGCTAACATACATTGTAGTAAAAAAAATTTAAACAACAGCCTACATTCCATAATGAGATGGTTACCATCCATTGGAGTAATAAAAATCACAATGACAAACTACCTTCCATAATGACAAGGCAACAATCCATTGTAGTAACAAAAATCACGACAACAGACTACCTTATATGAAAAGGTTACCATCCATTGGAATAACAAAAATATTGACAACATACTACCTTCAATAATGATAAGGCTACCATCTAATGGAGTAACAAATATCTCGACAACAAACTACCTTCCATAATGACAAAGCTACCGTCCATTAGAGTAACAAAAATCTGGACAACAGACTACCT
This sequence comes from Vicia faba, assembly GCA_948472305.1. NCBI lineage: Eukaryota > Viridiplantae > Streptophyta > Magnoliopsida > Fabales > Fabaceae > Vicia > Vicia faba. The sequence continues at coordinate 511,253,702 of OX451741.1, read as the reverse complement.
TCCATAGTGACAAGGCTACCGTCCATTGGAGTAACAAAAATATCAACAAGAGACTACATTCCATAATGAATAGGATACTTCCATTGGAGTAACAAAGATATCGACACCAGACTACCTTCCATAATGACAAGGATACCACCAATAGGAGTAACAAAAATCTCGATAACAGACTACCTTCCATAATGATAAGGCTACCATCCATTATATTAACAAAAATCTCGAAAATAGACTACCTTTCATAATAAGAAGGCTACCATCCATTGGAGTAACAAAATTTCGACAAAAGACTACCTTCCATAATGACAAGGCTACAATCCATTGGAGTAACAAAAATCTCGACAATAGATTACCTTTCATAATGACAAGGCTACCATCCATTGGAATAACAAAAATTTCTACGACAGACTACCTTCCATAATGACAAGGCTACAATCCATTGGAGTAACAAAAATCTCGACAATAAACTACCTTCCATAATGAAAAGGCTACCATCCATTAGAGTAACAAAAATCTCGAAAAAATACTACCTTCCATATTGACTAGGCTACCATCTATTGGAATAACAAAAATCTCAACAACAGACTACCTTCCTTATTGACAATGCTACTATCCAATGGAGTAACAAAAATCTCGACAATAGACTACCTTCCATAATGATAAGGCTAACACACATTGTAGTAAGAAAAATCTGAACAATAGACTACCTTCCATAATGACAAGCCTACCATCCATTGGAGTAACAAAAATCATACTGACAAACTACCTTATATAATGACAAGGCTACCATCCATTGGAGTAACAAAAATCTCGATAATAGACTACCTTCCATAATGATAAGGCTACCATCCGTTGGAGTAACAAAAATCTCGACAATAGACTACCTTCCATAATGACAAGGCTACAATCCATTGTAGTAACAAAAATCACGACGATAGACTACCTTCCATAATGACAAGGCTACCAACCCTTAAAGTAACAAAAATCACGACAACAGACTACCTTTCATAATGACAAGGCTACCATCCATTGGAGTAACAAAAATCTCGACAATAGACTACCTTTCATAATGACAAGGCTACCATCCATTGGAATAAGAAAGATATCAACGACAAACTACCTTCCATAATGACAAGGCTACCATCCATTGGAGTAACAAAAATCTCAACAACAGACTACCTTCCATAATGACAAGGCTACCATCCATTGGAGTAACAAAAATCTCGAAAACTAACTAGTTTCCATAAGGACTAGGCTACCATCCATTAGAATAACAAAAATCTCGACAACAGACTACCTTCCATAATGACAAAGCTACTGTCCATTAGAGTAAAAAAAATCTGGACAACAGACTACCTTCCATAATGACAAGGCTACCGTCCATTGGAGTAACAAAAATATGAACAACAGACTACCTTCCATAATGAGAAGGCTACCATCCATTGGAGTAACAAAAATTACAACGACATACTACCTTCCAGAATGGTATGGCAACAATCCATTGTAGTAACAAAAATCACAAAAACAGACTACCTTATATGAAAAGGTTACCATCCATTTGAATAACAAAAATATAGATAACAGACTACCTTCCATAATGATAAGGCTACCATCCCTTAGAGTAACAAAAATCTCGACAATAGACTAACTTTCATAATGACAAGGCTACCATCCATTGGAATAACAAAAATATCGTGCACAAACTACCTTCCATAATGACTAGGCTACCATCCATTGGAGTAATAAAGATATCAACAACAGACTACCTTCCATAACGACAAGGCTATAATCCATTCTAGTAACAAAAATCTCGACAACAGACTACCTTACATAATGACAAGGCTACCATCCATGTAGTGACAAACATCTCGACAATATACTACCTTCTAGAATGACAACGCTACCATCCATTAGAATGAAAAAAATCTCGACAATAGACTACCTTCCATATGAACAAGGCTACCATCCCTTAGAGTAACAAAAATCTCGACAATAGACTACCTTCCATAATGAGAAGGCTTCCATCCATTGGAGTAACAAAGATATCGACAACATACTACCTTCCATAATGACAAGGCTACCATCCATTGGAGTAACAAAAATCACGACAACAAACTACCTTCCATAATGACAAGGCTACCATCCATTGGAATAACAAAAATATCGACAACACACTACCTTCCATAATGACAAGGCTACCATGCAATGGAGTAACAAAAATCTCGGCAATAGACTACCTTCCATAATAACAAGGGTACCACCATTGGAGTAACCAAAATATCAACAAGAGACTACCTTCCATAATTACAAGGCTACAATCCATTGGAGTATAAAAGTCTCGACAACAGAATACCTTCCATAATGACAAGGCTACCATCCATTAAAGTAACTAAAATCTCGTACACAAACTACCTTCCATAATGACAAGGCTACCATCCATTAAAGTAACTAAAATCTCGTACACAAATTACCTTCCATATCGACAACAAACTACCTTCCATAACGAGAAGGCTATAATCCATTGTAGTAACAAAAATCTCGATAATAAACTACCTTCTATAATGACAATGCTACCATCCAATGGAATAAGAAAAATCTCGGCAACAGACTACGTTCCATTATGACAAGGCTACCATCCCTTAGAGTAACAAAAATATCGACAATAGACTACCTTCCATAATGACAAGGCTACCATCCATTGGAGTAACCATGATATAGACAACATACTACCTTCCATAATGACAAGGCTACCAACCCTTAAAGTAACAAAAATCACGACAACAGACTACCTTTCATAATGACAAGGCTACCATCCATTGGAATAACAAAAATATCGTACACAAACTACCTTCCATAATGACTAGGCTACCATCCATTGGAGTAACAAAGATATCGACAACAGACTACCTTCCATAACGACAAGGCTACCATCCATTGGAGTAATAAATATATCGACAACATACTACCTTCCATAATGACAAGGCTACCATCCCTTAGAGTAACAAAAATCACGACAACAAACTACCTTTCATAATGACAAGGCTACCATCCATTGGAATAACAAAAATATCGTACACAAACTACCTTCAATAATGACTAGGCTACCATCCATTGGAGTAACAAAGATATCGACAACAAACTACCTTCCATAATGACAAGGCTACAATCCATTGTAGTAACAAAAATCTCGACAACAGACTACCTTCTATAATGACAAGGCTACCATTAATTGTAGTGACAAAAATCTCAACAATATACTACCTTCTATAATGACAAGGATATCATCCATTGGAGTAACAAAAATCTCGACAACAGACTACCTTCCATAATGACAAGGCAACAATCCATTATAGTAACAAAAATCTAGACAATTTACTACCTTTCATAATGACAAGGATACCATCCATTGGAATAACAAAAATCTCGAAAACAGACTACGTTCCATAATGACAAGGCTACCATCCCTTAGAGTAACAAAAATCATGACAACAGACTACCTTCCATAATGACAAGGCTAAAATCCATTGAAGTATAAAAAATCTCGACAACAGACTACTTTCCAAAATGACAAGGCTACCATCCATTGGAGTAACTAAAATATCGTACACAAACTACCTTGCATAATGACTACGCTACCATCCATTAGAGTAACAAAGATATCAACACAGACTACCTACCACAACGACAAGGCTACAATCCATTGTAGTAACAAAAATCTCGACAACAGACTACCTTCCATAACGACAAGGCTACCATCCATTATAGTGACAAAAATCTCGACAATATATTACCTTCTATAATGACAAGGCTATCATCCATTAGAGTAACAAAAATCTCGACAACAGACTACCTTCCATAATGACAAGGCTACCATCCATTGGAGTAACTAAAATCTCGTACGCAAACTACATTCCATAATGACTAGGCTACCATCCATTGGAGTAACAAAGATATCGACAACAGACTATCTTCCATAACGACTAGGCTACAATCCATTGTAGTAACAAAAATCTCGACATTAGACTACCTTCCATAATGACAAGGCTACCATCCATTGTAGTGACAAAAATATTGATAATATACTACCTTCTATAATGACAACGCTACCATCCATTGGAATAACAAAAATCTCGACAACAGACTACATTCCATAATGACAAGGCTACCATCCCTTATAGTAACAAATATCTCGACAATAGACCACATTCCAAAATGACAAGGCTACCATCCATTAGAGTAACAAAGATATCGACAACATACTACCTTCCATAATGCCAAGGCTATCATCCATTGGAATAACAAAAATATCGACAACACACTACCTTCCATAATGACAAAGCTACCATGCAATGGAGTAAAGAAAATCTCGACAACAGACTACCTTCCATAATGACAAGGGTACCATCATTGGAGTAACCAAAATATCAACAAGAGACTACCTTCCATAATTACAAGGCTACAATCCTTTGGAGTATAAAAAACCTTGACAACAGACTACCTTCCATAATGACAAGGCTATCATCCATTGGAGTAACTAAAATCTCGTACACAAACTACCTTCCATAATGACTAAGCTACCATCCATTGGAGTAACAAAGATATGTACAACAAACTACCTTCCATAACGACAAGGCTACAATCCATTGTAGTAACAAAAATCTCGACAACAGACTACCTTCCATAATGACAAGGCTACCATCCATTGTAGTGACAAAAATATCGATAATATACTACCTTCTATAATGCCAATGCTACCATCTATTGGAATAACAAACATCTCGACAACAAACTACCTTCCATAATGACAAGGCTACCATCCATTGGAGTAACAAAGATATCGACAACATACTACCTTCAATAATGACAAGGCTACCATCCCTTAGAGTAACAAAAATCATGACAATAGACTACCTTTCATAATGAAAAGGCTACCATCCATTGTAATAACAAAAATATCATACACAAACTACCTTCCATAATGAAAATGCTACCATGCAATGGAGTAAAAAAAATCTCGGCAATAGACTACCTTCCATAATGACAAGGGTACCATCATTGGAGTAACCAAAATATCAACAAGAGACTACCTTCCATAATTACAAGGCTACAATCCATTGGAGTATAAAAAATCTCGACAACAGACTACCTTCCATAATGACAAGGCTACCATCCATTGGAGTAACTAAAATCTCGTACACAAACTACCTTGCATAATGACTACGCTACCATCCATTAGAGTAACAAAGATATCAACACAGACTACCTACCACAACGACAAGGCTACAATCCATTATAGTAACAAAAATCTCGACAACAGACTACCTTCCATAATGACAAGGCTACCATCCATTATATTGACAAAAATCTCGACAATATATTACCTTCTATAATGACAAGGCTATCATCCATTAGAGTAACAAAAATCTCGACAACAGACTATCTTCCATAATGACAAGGCTACCATCCATTGGAGTAACTAAAATCTCGTACACAAACTACATTCCATAATGACTAGGCTACCATCCATTGGAGTAACAAAGATATCGACAACAGACTATCTTCCATAACGACTAGGCTACAATCCATTGTAGTAACAAAAATCTCGACAACAGACTACCTTCCATAATGACAAGGCTACCATCCATTGTAGTGACAAAAATATTGATAATATACTACCTTCTATAATGACAACGCTACCATCCATTGGAATAACAAAAATTACGACAACAGACTACATTCCATAATGACAAGGCTACCATCCCTTATAGTAACAAATATCTCAACAACAGACCACATTCCAAAATGACAAGGCTATTATCCATTAGAGTAACAAAGATATCGACAACATACTACCTTCCATAATGACAAGGCTATCATCCATTGGAATAAGAAAAATATCGACAACACACTACCTTCCATAATGACAAGGCTACCATGCAATGGAGTAAAGAAAATCTCGACAACAGACTACCTTCCATAATGACAAGGGTACCATCATTGGAGTAACCAAAATATCAACAAGAGACTACCTTCCATAATTACAAGGCTACAATCCTTTGGAGTTTAAAAAATCTTGACAACAAACTACCTTCTATAATGACAAGGCTATCATCCATTGGAGTAACTAAAATCTCGTACACAAACTACTTTCCATAATGACTAAGCTACCATCCATTGGAGTAACAAAGATATGTACAACAAACTACCTTCCATAACGACAAGGCTACAATCCATTGTAGTAACAAAAATCTCGACAACAGACTACCTTCCATAATGACAAGGCTACCATCCATTGTAGTGACAAAAATATCGATAATATACTACCTTCTATAATGACAATGCTACCATCTATTGGAATAACAAACATCTCGACAACAAACTACCTTCCATAATGACAAGGCTACCATCCATTTGAGTAACAAAGATATCGACAACATACTACCTTCAATAATGACAAGGCTACCATCCCTTAGAGTAAAAAAAATCATGACAATAGACTACCTTTCATAATGACAAGGCTACCATCCATTGGAATAACAAAAATATCATACACAAACTACCTTCCATAATGAAAATGCTACCATGCAATGGAGTAACAAAAATCTCGGCAATAGACTACCTTCCATAATGACAAGGGTACCATCATTGGAGTAACCAAAATATCAACAAGAGACTACCTTCCATAATTACAAGGCTACAATCCATTGGAGTATAAAAAATCTTAACAACAGACTACCTTCAATAATGACAAGGCTACCATCCATTGGAGTAACTAAAATCTCGTACACAAACTACCTTGCATAATGACTACGCTACCATCCATTAGAGTAACAAAGATATCAACACAGACTACCTACCACAACGACAAGGCTACAATCCATTGTAGTAACAAAAATCGCGACAATAGACTACCTTCCATAATGACAAGGCTACCATCCATTATAGTGACAAAAATCTCGACAATATATTACCTTCTATAATGACAAGGCTATCATCCATTAGAGTAACAAAAATCTCGACAACAGACTACCTTCCATAATGACAAGGCTACCATCCATTGGAGTAACTAAAATCTCGTACACAAACTACATTCCATAATGACTAGGCTACCATCCATTGGAGTAACAAAGATATCGACAACAGTCTGTCTTCCATAACGACTAGGCTACAATCCATTGTAGTAACAATAATCTCGACAACAGACTACCTTCCATAATGACAAGGCTACCATCCATTGTAGTGACAAAAATATTGATAATATACTACCTTCTATAATGACAACGCTACCATCCATTGGAATAACAAAAATCTCGACAACAGACTACATTCCATAATGACAAGGCTACCATCCCTTATAGTAACAAATATCTCGACAACATTCCACATTCCAAAATGACAAGGCTACCATCCATTAGAGTAACAAAGATATCGACAACATACTACCTTCCATAATGACAAGGCTATCATCCATTGGAATAACAAAAATATCGACAACACACTACCTTCCATAATGACAAGGCTACCATGCAATGGAGTAAAGAAAATCTCGACAACAGACTACCTTCCATAATGACAAGGCTACCATGCAATGGAGTAACAAAAATCTCGACAACAGACTACCTTCCATAATGACAAGGGTACCATCATTGGAGTAACCAAAATATCAACAAGAGACTAACTTCCATAATTACAAGGCTACAATCCTTTGGAGTATAAAAAATCTTGACAACAGACTACCTTCCATAATGACAAGGCTACCATCCATTGGAGTAACTAAAATCTCGTACACAAACTACCTTCCATAATGACTAAGCTACCATCCATTGGAGTAACAAAGATATGGACAACAAAATACCTTCCATAACGACAAGGCTACAATCCATTGTAGTAACAAAAATCTCGACAACAGACTACCTTCCATAATGACAAGGCTACCATCCATTGTTGTGGGAAAAATATCAATAATATACTACCTTCTATAATGACTATGCTACCATCCATTGGAATAACAAACATCTCGACAACATACTATGTTCCATAATGACAAGGCTACCATCCATTGGAGTAACAAAGATATCGACAACAGACCACCTTCAATAATGACAAGGCTACCATCCCTTAGAGTAACCAAAATCATGACAATAGACTACCTTTCATAATGACAAGGCTACCATCCATTGGAATAACAAAAATATCATACACAAACTACCTTCCATAATGACTAGGCTACCATCCATTGGAGTAACAAAGATATCGACAACATACTACCTTCCATAACGACAAGGCTACAATCCATTCTAGTAACAAAAATCTCGACAACAGACTACCTTACATAATGACAAGGCTACAATCCATTGTAGTGACAAAAATATCGATAATATACTACTTTCTATAATGACAATGCTACCATCCATTGGAATAACAAAGATATCGACAACATACTACCTTCCATAATGACAAGGCTACCATCCATTGGAGTAACAAAAATCACGACAACAGACTACCTTCCATAATGACAAGGCTACCATCCATTGGAATAACAAAAATATCGACAACACACTACCTTCCATAATGATAAGGCTACCATGCAATGGAGTAACGAAAATCTCGGCAATAGACTACCTTCCATAATGACAAGGGTACTATCATTGGAGTAACCAAAATATCAAGAAGAGACTACCTTCCATAATTACAAGGCTACAATTCATTCGAGTATAAAAAATATCGACAATAGACTACCTTCCATAATGATAAGGCTACCATCCATTGGAGTAACAAAGATATCGACAATAGACTACCTTCCATAACGACAAGGCTACAATCCATTGTAGTAACAAAAATATCGACAACAGACTTCATCGCATAATGACAAGGCTACCATCCATTGTAGTGACAAAAATATCGATAATATACAACCTTCTATAATGACAACGCAACCATCCATTGGAATAACAAAAATCTCGACAACAGACTACATTCCATAAAGACAAGGCTACAATCCCTTAGAGTAACAAAAATCTGGACAACAGACTACCGTCCATAATGACAAGGCTACCATCCATTGGAGTAACAAATATATCGACAACATACTACCTTCCATAATGACAAGGCTACCATCCCTTAGATTAACGAAAATCACGACAATAGACTACCTTTCATAATGACAAGGCTACCATCCATTGGAATAACAAAAATATCGTACAAAAACTACCTTCCATAATTACTAGGCTACCATCCATTGGAGTAACAAAGTTATCGACAACAGACTACCTTCCATAACGACAAGGCTACAATCCATTGTAGTAACAAAAATCTCGACAACAGACTACCTTCCATAATGACAAGGCTACCATCCATTATAGTTACAAAAATCTCGATAATATACTACCTTCTATAATGACAACATCACCATCCATTAGAATAACAAAAATCTCGACAACAGACTACGTTCCAAAATGACAAGGCTACCATCCCTTAGAGAAACTTAAACCTCGACAATAGACTACCTTCCATAATGACAAGGCTACCATCCATTAGAGTAACAAAAATCAGGACAATAGAATTCCTTTCATAATGGCAGGGCTACCATCCATTGGAATAACAAAAATATCATACACAAACTACCTTCCATAATGACTAGGCTACCATCCATTGGAGTAACAAAGATATCAACAACAAACTACCTTCCATAACGACAAGGCTACAATCCATTGGAGTAACAAAAATCACCACAACAAACTACCTTCCATAATGACAAGGCTATCATCCATTGGAATAACAAACTTATCGACAACACACTACCTTCCATAATGACAAGGCTACCATGCAATGGAGTAACAAAAATCTCGGCAAAAGACTACCTTCCATAATGACAAGGGTACCATCATTGGAGTAACAAAAATATCAACAAGAGACTACCTTCCATAATTACAAGGCTACAATCCGTTGGAGTATAAAAAATCTTGACAACATACTACCTTCCATAATGACAAGGCTACCATCCATTGGAGTAACTAAAATCTCGTACACAAACTACCTTCCATAATGACTAAGCTACCATCCATTGGAGTAACAAAGATATGGACAACAAACTACCTTCCATAATGACAAGGCTACAATCAATTGTAGTAACAAAAGTCTCGACAACAGACTACCTTCCATAATGACAAGGCTACCATCCATTATAGTGACAAAAATATCGATAATATACTACCTTCTATAATGACAATGCTACCATCTATTGGAATAACAAACATCTCGACAATAGACTACGTTCCATAATGACAAGGCTACCATCACTTAGAGTAACAAAAATCTCGACAACAAACTACCTTCCATAATGACAAGGCTACCATCCATTGGAGTAACAAAGATATCGACAACATACTACCTTCAATAATGACAAGGCTACCATCCCTAAGAGTAACAAAAATCACGACAATAGACTACCTTTCATAATGAAAAGGCTACCATCCATTGGAATAACAAAAATATCATACACAAACTACCTTCCATAATGACTAGGCTACCATCCATTGGAGTAACAAAGATATCGACAACATACTACCTTCCATAACGACAAGGCTACAATCCATTCTAGTAACAAAAATCTCGACAACAGACTACCTTACATAATGACAAGGCTACCATCCCTTAGAGTAACAAATATCTCGACAACAGACCACCTTCCATAATGACAAGGCTACCGTCCATTAGAGTAACAAAGATATCGACAACATACTACCTTCCATAATGACAAGGCTACCATCCATTGGAGTAACAAAAATCACGACAACAGACTACCTTCCATAATGACAAGGCTACCATCCATTGGAATAACAAAAATATCGACAACACACTACCTTCCATAATGACAAGGGTACTATCATTGGAGTAACCAAAATATCAAAAAGAGACTACCTTCCATAATTACAAGGCTACAATTCATTCGAGTATAAAAAATATCGACAACACACTACCTTCCATAATGACAAGGCTACCGTTCATTGGAGTAACTAACATCTGGTTCACAAACTACCTTCCATAATGACTAGGCTACCATCCATTGGAGTAACAAAGATATCGACAACAGACTACCTTCCATAACGACAAGGCTACAATCCATTGTAGTAACAAAAATATCGACAACAGACTACATCCCATAATGACAAGGCTACCATCCATTGTAGTGACAAAAATATCGATAATGTGCTACCTTCTATAATGACAACGCTACCATCCATTGGAATAACATAAATCTCGACAACAGACTACATTCCATAAAGACAAGGCTACCATCCCTTAGAGTAACAAAAATCTGGACAACAGACTACCTTCCATAATGACAAGGCTACCATCCATTGGAGTAACAAAGATATCGACAACATACTACCTTCCATAATGACAAGGCTACCATCCCTTAGATTAACAAAAATCACGACAATAGACTACCTTTCATAATGACAAGGCTACCATCCATTGGAATAACAAAAATATCGTACAAAAACTACCTTCCATAATTACTAGGATACCATCCATTGGAGTAACAAAGATATCGACAACAGACTACCTTCCATAACGATAAGGCTATAATCCATTGTAGTAACAAAAATCTCGACAACAGACTACCTTCCATAATGACAAGGCTACCATCCATTATAGTTACAAAAATCTCGATAATATACTACCTTCTATAATGACAACACTACCATCCATTAGAAAAACACAAATCTCGACAACAGACTACGTTCCGAAATGACAAGGCTACCATCTCTTAGAGAAACTTAAACCTCGACAACAGACTACCTTCCATAAAGACAAGGCTACCATCCATTGGAGTAACAAAGATATCAACAACATACTCCCTTCCATAATGACATGGTTACCATCCCTTAGAGTAACAAAAATCAGGCTACCATCTATTGGCAGGGCTACCATCCATTGGAATAACAAAAATATCATACACAAACTACCTTCCATAATGACTAGGCTACCATCCATTGGAGTAACAAAGATATAGACAACAAACTACCTTCCATAACGACAAGTCTACAATCCATTCTAGTAACAAAAATCTCGACAATAGACTTCCTTACATAATGACAAGGCTACCATCCATTGTAGTGATAAAAATCTCGACAATATACTACCTTCTATAATTACAATGCTACCATCCATTGGAATAACAAAAATCTCGACAACAGACTACCTTCCATATGGACAAGGCTACCATCCCTTAGAGTAACAAAAATATCGACAATAGACTACCTTCCATAATGACAAGGCTACCATCCATTGGAGTAACAAAGATATCAACAACGTACTACCTTCCATAATGACAAGGCTACCATCCATTGGAGTAACTAAAATCTCGTACACAAACTACCTTCCATAATGACTAAGCTACCATCCATTGGAGTAACAAAGATACGGACAACAAACTACCTTCCATAATGACAAGGCTACAATCAATTGTAGTAACAAAAATCTCGACAACAGACTACCTTCCATAATGACAAGGCTACCATCCATTATAGTGACAAAAATATCGATAATATACTACCTTCTATAATGACAATGCTACCATCTATTGGAATAACAAACATCTCGACAATAGACTACGTTCCATAATGACAAGGCTACCATCACTTAGAGTAACAAAAATCTCGACAACAAACTACCTTCCATAATGACAAGGCTACCATCCATTGGAGTAACAAAGATATCGACAACATACTACCTTCAATAATGACAAGGCTACCATCCCTAAGAGTAACAAAAATCACGACAATAGACTACCTTTCATAATGAAAAGGCTACCATCCATTGGAATAACAAAAATATCATACACAAACTACCTTCCATAATGACTAGGCTACCATCCATTGGAGTAACAAAGATATCGACAACATACTACCTTCCATAACGACAAGGCTACAATCCATTCTAGTAACAAAAATCTCGACAACAGACTACCTTACATAATGACAAGGCTACCATCCCTTAGAGTAACAAATATCTCGACAACAGACCACCTTCCATAATGACAAGGCTACCGTCCATTAGAGTAACAAAGATATCGACAACATACTACCTTCCATAATGACAAGGCTACCATCCATTGGAGTAACAAAAATCACGACAACAGACTACCTTCCATAATGACAAGGCTACCATCCATTGGAATAACAAAAATATCGACAACACACTACCTTCCATAATGACAAGGGTACTATCATTGGAGTAACCAAAATATCAAAAAGAGACTACCTTCCATAATTACAAGGCTACAATTCATTCGAGTATAAAAAATATCGACAACACACTACCTTCCATAATGACAAGGCTACCGTTCATTGGAGTAACTAACATCTGGTTCACAAACTACCTTCCATAATGACTAGGCTACCATCCATTGGAGTAACAAAGATATCGACAACAGACTACCTTCCATAACGACAAGGCTACAATCCATTGTAGTAACAAAAATATCGACAACAGACTACATCCCATAATGACAAGGCTACCATCCATTGTAGTGACAAAAATATCGATAATATGCTACCTTCTATAATGACAACGCTACCATCCATTGGAATAACATAAATCTCGACAACAGACTACATTCCATAAAGACAAGGCTACCATCTCTTAGAGTAACAAAAATCTGGACAACAGACTACCTTCCATAATGACAAGGCTACCATCCATTGGAGTAACAAAGATATCGACAACATACTACCTTCCATAATGACAAGGCTACCATCCCTTAGATTAACAAAAATCACGACAATAGACTACCTTTCATAATGACAAGGCTACCATCCATTGGAATAACAAAAATATCGTACAAAAACTACCTTCCATAATTACTAGGATACCATCCATTGGAGTAACAAAGATATCGACAACAGACTACCTTCCATAACGATAAGGCTATAATCCATTGTAGTAACAAAAATCTCGACAACAGACTACCTTCCATAATGACAAGGCTACCATCCATTATAGTTACAAAAATCTCGATAATATACTACCTTCTATAATGACAACACTACCATCCATTAGAAAAACACAAATCTCGACAACAGACTACGTTCCGAAATGACAAGGCTACCATCTCTTAGAGAAACTTAAACCTCGACAACAGACTACCTTCCATAAAGACAAGGCTACCATCCATTGGAGTAACAAAGATATCAACAACATACTACCTTCCATAATGACATGGTTACCATCCCTTAGAGTAACAAAAATCAGGCTACCATCTATTGGCAGGGCTACCATCCATTGGAATAACAAAAATATCATACACAAACTACCTTCCATAATGACTAGGCTACCATCCATTGGAGTAACAAAGATATAGACAACAAACTACCTTCCATAACGACAAGTCTACAATCCATTCTAGTAACAAAAATCTCGACAATAGACTTCCTTACATAATGACAAGGCTACCATCCATTGTAGTGATAAAAATCTCGACAATATACTACCTTCTATAATTACAATGCTACCATCCATTGGAATAACAAAAATCTCGACAACAGACTACCTTCCATATGGACAAGGCTACCATCCCTTAGAGTAACAAAAATATCGACAATAGACTACCTTCCATAATGACAAGGCTACCATCCATTGGAGTAACAAAGATATCAACAACGTACTACCTTCCATAATGACAAGGCTACCATCCATTGGAATAACAAAAATCACGACAACAAACTACCTTCCATAATGAGAAGGGTATCATCCATTGCAATAACAAACATATCGACAACACACTACCTTCCATAATGATAAGGCTACCATGCAATGGAGTAACAAAAATCTCGGCAATAGACTACCTTCCATAATGACATGGGTACCATCATTGGATTAACCAAAATATCAACAAGAGACTACCTTCCATAATTACAAGGCTACAATCCATTGGAGTAACCAAAATATCAACAAGCGATTACCTTCCGTAATTACAAGGCTACAATTTATTGGAGTATAAAAAATCTCGACAACAGACTACCTTCCATAATGACAAGGCTACCATCCATTGTAGTGACAAAAATCTCGATAATACACTACCTTCTATAATGACAACGCTACCATCCTTTAGAATAACAAAAATCTCGACAACAAACTATGTTCCATAAGGATAAGGCTACCATCCCTTAGAGTAACAAAAATCTGGACAACAGACTACCTTCCATAATGACAAGGCTACAATCCATTGGAGTAACAAAGATATCGATAACATACTACCTTCCATAATGACAAGGCTACCATCCCTTAGAGTAACAAAAATCAGGACAATAGACTTCCTTTCATAATGACAAGGCTACCATCCATTGGAATAACAAAAATATCGTACACAAACTACCTTCCATAATGACTAGGCTACCATCCATTGGAGTAACAAAGATATAGACAACATTCTACCTTCCATAACGACAAGGCTACAATCCATTCTAGTAACAAAAATCTCGACAACAGACTACCTTACATAATGACAAGGCTACCATCCATTGCAGTGACAAAAATCTCGACAATATACTACCTTCTATAATGACAACGCTACCATCCATTGGAATAACAAAAATCTCGTCAACAGACTACCTTCCATATGGATAAGGCTACCATCCGTTATAGTAACAAAAATATCGACAATAGACTACCTTCCATAATCACAAGGCTACCATCCATTGGAGTAACAAAGATATCGACAACATACTACCTTCCATAATGACAAGGCTACCATTTATTGGAGTGACAAAAATCACGACAACAGACTACCTTCCATAATGACAATGCTATCATCCATTGGAATAACAAACATATCGACAAAACACTACCTTCCATAATGACAAGGCTACCATGCAATGGAGTAACAAAAATCTAGGCAATAGACTACCTTCCATAATGACAAGGGTACCATCATTGGAGTAACCAAAATATCAACAAGAGACTACCTTCCATAATTATAAGGCTACCATCCATTAAAGTAACTAAAATCTCGTACACAAACCACCTTCCATAATGACTAGGCTACCATCCATTGGACTAACAAAGATAGCGACAACAAACTACATTCTATAACGACAAGGCTACAATCCATTGTAGTAACAAAAATCTTGACAACAGACTACCTTCCATAATGACAAGGCTACCATCCATTGTAGTGACAAAAATCTCGATAATATACTACCTACTATAATGACAACGCTACCATCCATTGGAATAACAAAAATCTCGACAACAGACTACGTTCCATAATGACAAGGCTACCATCCCTTAGAGTAACAAAAATTTGGACAGTAGACTACCTTCCATAATGACAAGGCTACCATCCATTGGAGTAACAAAGATATCGACAACATACTACCTTCCATAATGACAAGGCTACCATCCCTTAGAGTAACAAAAATCAGGACAATAGACTTCCTTTCATAATGACAAGGCTACCATCCATTGGAATAACAAAAATATCATACACAAACTACCTTCCATAATGACTAGGCTACCATCCATTGGAGTAACAAAGATATAGACAACATACTACCTTCCATAACGACAAGGCTACAATCCATTCTAGTAACAAAAATCTCGACAACAGGCTACCTTACATAATGACAAGGCTACCATCCATTGCAGTGACAAAAATCTCGACAATATACTACCTTCTATAATGACAACGCTACCATCCATTGGAATAACAAAAATATCGTCAATAGACTACCTTCCATATGGATAAGGCTACCATCCGTTAGAGTAACAAAAATCTCGACAATAGACTACCTTCCATAATGACAAGGCTACCATCCATTGGAGTAACAAAGATATCGACAACATACTACCTTCCATAATGACAAGGCTACCATCCATTGGAGTGACAAAAATCACGACAACAGACTACCTTCCATAATGACAAGGCTATCATCCATTGGAATAACAAACATATCGACAAAACACTACCTTCCATAATGACAAGGCTACCATGCAATGGAGTAACAAAAATCTCGGCAATAGACTACTTTCCATAATAACAAAGGTACCATCATTGGAGTAACCAAAATATCAACAAGCGACTACCTTCCATAATTACAAAGCTACAATTTATTGGAGTATAAAAAATCTCGACAACAGACTACCTTCCATAATGACAAGGATACCATCCATTGTAGTGACAAAAATCTCGATAAAACACTACCTTCTGTAATGACAACGCTACCATCCTTTAGAATAACAAAAATCTCGACAACAAACTATGTTCCATAAGGATAAGGCTACCATCCCTTAGAGTAACAAAAATCTGGACAACAGACTACCTTCCATAATGACAAGGCTACAATCCATTGGAGTAACAAAGATATCGATAACATACTACCTTCCATAATGACAAGGCTACCATCCCTTAGAGTAACAAAAATCAGGACAATAGACTTCCTTTCATAATGACAAGGCTACCATCCATTGGAATAACAAAAATATCGTACACAAACTACCTTCCATAATGACTAGGCTACCATCCATTGGAGTAACAAAGATATAGACAACATTCTACCTTCCATAACGACAAGGCTACAATCCATTCTAGTAACAAAAATCTCGACAACAGACTACCTTACATAATGACAAGGCTACCATCCATTGCAGTGACAAAAATCTCGACAATATACTACCTTCTATAATGACAACGCTACCATCCATTGGAATAACAAAAATCTCGTCAACAGACTACCTTCCATATGGATAAGGCTACCATCCGTTATAGTAACAAAAATATCGACAATAGACTACCTTCCATAATCACAAGGCTACCATCCATTGGAGTAACAAAGATATCGACAACATACTACCTTCCATAATGACAAGGCTACCATTTATTGGAGTGACAAAAATCACGACAACAGACTACCTTCCATAATGACAATGCTATCATCCATTGGAATAACAAACATATCGACAAAACACTACCTTCCATAATGACAAGGCTACCATGCAATGGAGTAACAAAAATCTAGGCAATAGACTACCTTCCATAATGACAAGGGTACCATCATTGGAGTAACCAAAATATCAACAAGAGACTACCTTCCATAATTATAAGGCTACCATCCATTAAAGTAACTAAAATCTCGTACACAAACCACCTTCCATAATGACTAGGCTACCATCCATTGGACTAACAAAGATAGCGACAACAAACTACATTCTATAACGACAAGGCTACAATCCATTGTAGTAACAAAAATCTTGACAACAGACTACCTTCCATAATGACAAGGCTACCATCCATTGTAGTGACAAAAATCTCGATAATATACTACCTACTATAATGACAACGCTACCATCCATTGGAATAACAAAAATCTCGACAACAGACTACGTTCCATAATGACAAGGCTACCATCCCTTAGAGTAACAAAAATTTGGACAGTAGACTACCTTCCATAATGACAAGGCTACCATCCATTGGAGTAACAAAGATATCGACAACATACTACCTTCCATAATGACAAGGCTACCATCCCTTAGAGTAACAAAAATCAGGACAATAGACTTCCTTTCATAATGACAAGGCTACCATCCATTGGAATAACAAAAATATCATACACAAACTACCTTCCATAATGACTAGGCTACCATCCATTGGAGTAACAAAGATATAGACAACATACTACCTTCCATAACGACAAGGCTACAATCCATTCTAGTAACAAAAATCTCGACAACAGGCTACCTTACATAATGACAAGGCTACCATCCATTGCAGTGACAAAAATCTCGACAATATACTACCTTCTATAATGACAACGCTACCATCCATTGGAATAACAAAAATATCGTCAATAGACTACCTTCCATATGGATAAGGCTACCATCCGTTAGAGTAACAAAAATCTCGACAATAGACTACCTTCCATAATGACAAGGCTACCATCCATTGGAGTAACAAAGATATCGACAACATACTACCTTCCATAATGACAAGGCTACCATCCATTGGAGTGACAAAAATCACGACAACAGACTACCTTCCATAATGACAAGGCTATCATCCATTGGAATAACAAACATATCGACAAAACACTACCTTCCATAATGACAAGGCTACCATGCAATGGAGTAACAAAAATCTCGGCAATAGACTACTTTCCATAATAACAAAGGTACCATCATTGGAGTAACCAAAATATCAACAAGCGACTACCTTCCATAATTACAAAGCTACAATTTATTGGAGTATAAAAAATCTCGACAACAGACTACCTTCCATAATGACAAGGCTACCATCCATTGTAGTGACAAAAATCTCGATAAAACACTACCTTCTGTAATGACAACGCTACCATCCATTAGAATAACAAAAATCTCGACAACAAACTATGTTCCATAATGACAAGGCTACCATCCCTTAGAGTAACAAAAATCTGGACAACAGACTACCTTCCATAATGACAAGGCTACAATCCATTTGAGTAACAAAGATATCGACAACATACTACCTTCCATAATGACAAGGCTACCATCCCTTAGAGTAACAAAAATCAGGACAATAGACTTCCTTTCATAATGACAAGGCTACTATCCATTGGAATAACAAATATATCGTACACAAACTACCTTCCATAATGACTAGGCTACCATCCATTGGAGTAACAAAGATATAGACAACATACTACCTTCCATAACGACTAGGCTACAATCCATTCTAGTTACAAAAATCTCGACAATAATGACAAGGCTACCATCCATTGCAGTGACAAAAATCTCGACAATATACTACCTTCTATAATGACAACGCTACCATCCATTCGAATAACAAAAATCTCGTCAACAGACTACCTTCCATATGGATAAGGCTACCATCCGTTAGAGTAACAAAAATATCGACAATAGACTACCTTCCATAATGACAAGGCTACCATCCATTGGAGTAACAAAGATATCGACAACATACTACCTTCCATAATGACAAGGCTACCATTTATTGGAGTGACAAAAATCACGACAACAAACTACCTTCCATAATGACAATGCTATCATCCATTGGAATAACAAACATATCGACAACACACTACCTTCCATAATGACAAGGCTACCATGCAATGGAGTAAAAAAAATCTAGGCAATAGACTACCTTCCATAATGACAAGGGTACCATCATTGGAGTAACCAAAATATCAACAAGAGACTACCTTCCATAATTATAAGGCTACCATCCATTAAAGTAACTAAAATCTCGTACACAAACCACCTTCCATAATGACTAGGCTACCATCCATTGGACTAACAAAGATATCGACAACAAACTACATTCAATAACGACAAGGCTACAATCCATTATAGTAACAAAAATATTGACAACAAACTACCTTCCATAATGACAAGGCTACCATCCATTGTAGTGACAAAAATCTCGATAATATACTACCTTCTATAATGACAACGCTACCATCCATTGGAATAACAAAAATCTCGACAACAGACTACGTTCCATAATGACAAGGCTACCATCCCTTAGAGTAACAAAAATTTGGACAACAGACTACATTCCATAATGACAAGGCTACCATCTATTGGAGTAACAAACATATCGACAACATACTACCTTCCATAATGACAAGGCTACCATCCCTTAGAGTAACAAAAATCAGGACAATAGACTTCCTTTCATAATGACAAGGCTACCAACCATTGGAATAACAAAAATATCGTACACAAACTACCTTCCATAATGACTAGGCTACCATCCATTGGAGTAACAAAGATATAGACAACATACTACCTTCCATAACGACAAGGCTACAATCCATTCTAGTAACAAAAATCTCGACAACAGGCTACCTTACATAATGACAAGGCTACCATCCATTGCAGTGACAAAAATCTCGATAATATACTACCTTCTATAATGACAACGCTACCATCCATTGGAATAACAAAAATATCGTCAATAGACTACCTTCCATATGGATAAGGCTACCATCCGTTAGAGTAACAAAAATCTCGACAATAGACTACCTTCCATAATGACAAGGCTACCATCCATTGGAGTAACAAAGATATCGACAACATACTACCTTCCATAATGACAAGGCTACCATTTATTGTAGTGACAAAAATCACGACAACAAACTACCTTCCATAATGACAATGCTATCATCCATTGGAATAACAAACATATCGACAACACAATACCTTCCTTAATGACAAGGCTTCCATGCAATGGAGTAAAAAAAATCTAGGCAATAGACTACCTTCCATAATGATAAGGGTACCATCATTGGAGTAACCAAAATATCAACAAGAGACTACCTTCCATAATTATAAGGCTACCATCCATTAAAGTAACTAAAATCTCGTACACAAACCACCTTCCATAATGACTAGGCTACCATCCATTGGACTAACAAAGATATCGACAACAAACTACATTCCATAACGACAAGGCTACAATCCATTATAGTAACAAAAATCTTGACAACAGACTACCTTCCATAATGACAAGGCTACCATCCATTGTAGTGACAAAAATCTCGATAATATACTACCTTCTATAATGACAACGCTACCATCCATTGGAATAACAAAAATCTCGACAACAGACTACGTTCCATAATGACAAGGCTACCATCCCTTAGAGTAACAAAAATTTGGACAACAGACTACCTTCCATAATGACAAGGCTACCATCCATTGGAGTAACAAAGATATCGAAGACATACTACCTTGCATAATGACAAGGCTACCATCCCTTAGAGTAACAAAAATCAGGACAATAGACTTCCTTTCATAATGACAAGGCTACCAGCCATTGGAATAACAAAAATATCGTACACAAACTACCTTCCATAATGACTAGGCTACCATCCATTGGAGTAACAAAGATATAGACAACATACTACCTTCCATAACGACAAGGCTACAATCCATTCTAGTAACAAAAATCTCGACAACAGGCAACCTTACATAATGATAAGGCTACCATCTATTGCAGTGACAAAAATCTCGACAATATACTACCTTCTATAATGACAACGCTACCATCCATTGGAATAACAAAAATATCGTCAATAGACTACCTTCCATATGGATAAGGCTACCATCCGTTAGAGTAACAAAAATCTCGACAATAGACTACCTTCCATAATGACAAGGCTACCATCCATTGGAGTAACAAAGATATCGACAACATACTACCTTCCATAATGACAAGGCTACCATCCATTGGAGTGACAAAAATCACGACAACAGACTACCTTCCATAATGACAAGGCTATCATCCATTGGAATAATAAACATATCGACAAAACACTACCTTCCATAATGACAAGGCTACCATGCAATGGAGTAACAAAAATCTTGGCAATAGACTACCTTCCATAATGACAAGGATACCATCATTGGAGTAACCAAAATATCAACAAGAGACTACCTTCCATAATTACAAGGCTACAATTTATTGGAGTATAAAAAATCTCGACAACAGACTACCTTCCATAATGATAAGGCTACCATCCATTAAAGTAACTAAAATATCGTACACAAACTACCTTCCATAATGACTAGGCTACCATCCATGGGACTAACAAAGATATCGAAAACAAACTACATTCCATAACGACAAGGCTACAATCCATTGTAGTAACAAAAATCTTGACAACTGACTACCTTCAATAATGACAAGGCTACCATCCATTGTAGTGACAAAAATCTCGATAATATACTACCTTCTATAATGACAACGCTACCATCCATTGGAATAACAAAAATCTCGACAACAGACTACGTTCCATAATAACAAGGCTACCATCCCTTAGAGTAACAAAAATCTGGACAACAGACTACCTTCCATAATGACAAGGCTACCATCCATTGGAGTAACAAAGATATCGACAACATACTACCTTCCATAATGACAAGGCTACCATCCCTTAGAGTAAAAAAAATCAAGACAATAGACTTCCTTTCATAATGACAACGCTACCATCCATTGGAATAACAAAAATATCGTCCACAAACTACCTTCCATAATGACTAGGCTACCATCCATTGGAGTAATAAAGATATTGACAACATAGTACCTTCCATAACGACAAGGCTACAATCCATTCTAGTAACAAAAATCTCGACAAAAGACTACCTTAAATAATGTCAAGGCTACCATCCATTGTAGTGACAAAAATCTCGACAATATACTACCTTCTATAATGACAATGCTACCATTCATTGGAATAACAAAAATCTCGACAACAGACTACCTTCCATATGGACAAGGCTACCAACCCTTAGAGTAACAAAAATATCAACAATAGACTACCTTCCATAATGACAAGGCTACCATCCTTTGGAGTAACAAAGATATCGACAACATACTACCTTCCATAATGACAAGGCTACCTTCCATTTGTGTAACAAAAATCACGAAAACAGACTACCTTCCATAATGTCAAGGCTACCATCCATTGGAATAACAAATATATCAACAACACACTACCTTGCATAATGACAAGGCTACCATGCAATGGAGTAACAAAAATCTCGGCAATAGACTACCTTCCATAATAAAAAGGGTACCATCATTGGAGAAACCAAAATATCAACAAGAGACTACCTTCCATAATTACAAGGCTACAATTTATTGGAGTATAAAAAATCTCGACAACAGACTACCTTCCATAATGACAAGGATACCAACCATTGTAGTGACAAAAATCTCGATAATATACTACCTTCTATAATGACAACGCTACCATCCATTGGAATAACAAAAATCTCGACAACAGACTATGTTCCATAATGACAAGGCTACCATCACTTAGAGTAACAAAAATCTGGACAACGGACTACCTTCCATAATGACAAGGCTACAATCCATTAGAGTAACAAAGATATCGACAACATTCTACCTTCCATAATGACAAGGCTACCATCCCTTAGAGTAACAAAAATCAGGACAATAGACTTCCTTTCATAATGACAAGGCTACCATCCATTGGAATAATAAAAATATCATACACAAACTACCTTCCATAATGACTAGGCTACCATCCATTGGAGTAACAAAGATATAGACAACATACTACCTTCCATAACAACAAGGCTACAATCCATTCTAGTAACAAAAATATCGACAACATACTACCTTACATAATGACAAGGCTACCATCCATTGTAGTGACAAAAATCTCGACAATATACTACCTTCTATAATGACAACGCTACCATCCATTGGAATAACAAAAATCTCGTCAATAGACTACCTTCCATATGGATAAGGCTACCATCGGTTAGAGTAACAAAAATCTCGACAATAGACTACCTTCCATAATGACAAGGCTACCATCCATTGGAGTAACAAAGATATCGACAACAAACTACCTTCCATAATGACAAGGCTACCATCCATTGGAGTGACAAAAATCATGACAACAAACTACCTTCCATAATGACAAGGCTATCATCCATTGGAATAACAAACATATCGACGACACACTACCTTCCATAATGACAAGGCTACCATGCAATGGAGTAACAAAAATCTCGGCAATAGACTACCTTCCATAATGACAAGGGTACCATCATTGGAGTAACCAAAATATCAACAAGAGACTACCTTCCATAATTACAAGGGTACAATTTATTGGAGTATAAAAAATCTCGACAACAGACTACCTTCCATAATGACAAGGCTACCATTCATTAAAGTAACTAAAATCTCGTACACAAACTACCTTCCATAATGACTTGGCAACCATCCATTGGACTAACAATGATATCGACAACAAACTACCTTCCATAACGACAAGGCTACAATCCATTGTAGTAAAAAAAATCTTGACAACAGACTACCTTTCATAATGACAAGGCTACCATCCATTGTAGTGACAAAAATCTCGACAATAGACTACCTTCCATAATTACAAGGATACCATCCATTGGAGTAAAAAAAATGTCGACAATAGACCACGGTCCATAATGACTAGGCTACCATCCATTGGAGTAACAAAAATCTCGACAAAAGACTACCTTCCATTATGGTAAGGCTACCATCCATTAGAGTAACAAAAATATCTACAACAGACTACCTTCCATAATAAAGATCTCGAAAATAGACTACCTTCCATAATTATAAGGCTACCATCCATATGAGTAACAAAAATATCAACAATAGACTACCTTCCATAAAGGCAAGGCTACCATCCATTGGAGTAACAAAAATCTCTACAATAGACTACCTTCCATAATGACAAGGCTACCATCCATTGGAGTAACAAAAATCTCTACAATAGACTACCTTCCATAATGACAAGGCTACCATCCATTGGAGTAACAAAAATCTCTACAATAGACTACCTTCCATAATGACAAGGCTATCATCCATTGGAGTAACAAAAATCTAGACAACAAACTACCTTCCATAATGACAAGGCTACCATCCATTGGATTAACAAAAATATCGACAACAGACTACCTTCCATAATGACAAGGCTAACATCCATTGGGGTAACAAAAATATGGATAATAGACTACCTTCCATAATGACAACGCTACCATCATTTCGAATAACAAAAATCTCATTAATAGACTACCTTCTATATGGATAAGGCTACCATCCGTTAGAGTAACAAAAATGTCGACAATAGACTACCTTCCATAATAAAAAGGGTACCATCATTGGAGTAACCAAAATATCAACAAGAGACTACCTTCCATAATTACAAGGCTACAATTTATTGGAGTATAAAAAATCTCGACAACAGACTACCTTCCATAATGACAAGGCTACCAACCATTGTAGTGACAAAAATCTCGATAATATACTACCTTCTATAATGACAACGCTACCATCCATTGGAATAACAAAAATCTCGACAACAGACTATGTTCCATAATGACAAGGCTACCATCCCTTAGAGTAACAAAAATCTGGACAACGGACTACCTTCCATAATGACAAGGCTACAATCCATTAGAGTAACAAAGATATGGACAACATTCTACCTTCCATAATGACAAGGCTACCATCCCTTAGAGTAACAAAAATCAGGACAATAGACTTCCTTTCATAATGACAAGGCTACCATCCATTGGAATAATAAAAATATCATACACAAACTACCTTCCATAATGACTAGGCTACCATCCATTGGAGTAACAAAGATATAGACAACATACTACCTTCCATAACGACAAGGCTACAATCCATTCTAGTAACAAAAATCTCGACAACATACTACCTTACATAATGACAAGGCTACCATCCATTGTAGTGACAAAAATCTCGACAATATACTACCTTCTATAATGACAATGCTCCATCCATTGGAATAACAAAAATCTCGTCAATAGACTACCTTCCATATGGATAAGGCTACCATCCGTTAGAGTAACAAAAATCTCGACAATAGACTACCTTCCATAATGACAAGGCTACGATCCATTGGAGTAACAAAGATATCGACAACAAACTACCTTCCATAATGACAAGGCTACCATCCATTGGAGTGACAAAAATCATGACAACAAACTACCTTCCATAATGACAAGGCTATCATCCATTGGAATAACAAACATATCGACGACACACTACCTTCCATAATGACAAGGCTACCATGCAATGGAGTAACAAAAATCTCGGCAATAGACTACCTTCCATAATGACAAGGGTACCATCATTGGAGTAACCAAAATATCAACAAGAGACTACCTTCCATAATTACAAGGGTACAATTTATTGGAGTATAAAAAATCTCGACAACAGACTACCTTCCATAATGACAAGGCTACCATTCATTAAAGTAACTAAAATCTCGTACACAAACTACCTTCCATAATGACTTGGCAACCATCCATTGGACTAACAATGATATCGACAACAAACTACCTTCCATAACGACAAGGCTACAATCCATTGTAGTAAAAAAAATCTTGACAACAGACTACCTTTCATAATGACAAGGCTACCATCCATTGTAGTGACAAAAATCTCGACAATAGACTACCTTCCATAATTACAAGGATACCATCCATTGGAGTAAAAAAAATGTCGACAATAGACCACGGTCCATAATGACTAGGCTACCATCCATTGGAGTAACAAAAATCTCGACAAAAGACTACCTTCCATTATGGTAAGGCTACCATCCATTAGAGTAACAAAAATCTCTACAACAGACTACCTTCCATAATAAAGATCTCGAAAATAGACTACCTTCCATAATTATAAGGCTACCATCCATATGAGTAACAAAAATATCAACAATAGACTACCTTCCATAAAGGCAAGGCTACCATCCATTGGAGTAACAAAAATCTCTACAATAGACTACCTTCCATAATGACAAGGCTACCATCCATTGGAGTAACAAAAATCTCTACAATAGACTACCTTCCATAATGACAAGGCTACCATCCATTGGAGTGACAAAAATCTCTACAATAGACTACCTTCCATAAAGACAAGGCTATCATCCATCGGAGTAACAAAAATCTAGACAACAAACTACCTTCCATAATGACAAGGCTACCATCCATTGGATTAACAAAAATATCGACAACAGACTACCTTCCATAATGACAAGGCTAACATCCATTGGGGTAACAAAAATATGGATAATAGACTATCTTCCATAATGACAAGGTTACCATCCATTGGTACAACAAAAATATCGACAACAGACTACCTTGCATAATGACAAGGATACCATCCATTGTAGTAAAAAAAATCTCGACAACAGACTACCTTACATATGACAAGGCTACCATCCATTGGAGTAAAAAAAGTCTCCACAATAGACTACCATCCATAATCACTAGGCTACCATCCATTGGAGTAACAAAAATCTCGACAATAGACTATCTTCAAAAATGAAAAGGCTACCATCCATTGGAGTAACAAAAATATCAACAACACATTATGTTCCATAATGACAAGGCTACCATCCATTGGAGTAACAAAAATCTCGACAATAGACTACGTTCCATAAAGACAAGGCCAACATCCATTAGAGTAACCAAAATATCGACAAAAGACTACCTTCCATAATGACAAGGCTACCATCCATAGGGTAACAAAGATATCGACAATAGACTACTTGGCATAATGACAAGGCTACCATCCATTGAGTAACAAAGATATCGACAACATACTACCTTCCATAATGACAAGGCTACCATCCATTGCAGTAAAAAAACTCTCGACAACAGAGTACCTTCCATAATGACAAAGCTTCCATCCATTGTAGTAATAAAAATCTCGACAATAGACTACCTTCCATAATGACAAGGCTACCATCCATTGGAGTAATAAAAATCTCGACGAAAGACATCCTTCCATAATGGCAAGGCTACCATCCATTAGAGTAACAAAAATCTCTACAACAGACTACCTTCCATAATGACAAGGCTACCATCCATTGAGTAACAAAGATCTCGGAAATAGACTACCTTCCATAATGACAAGGCCACCATCCATATGAGTAACAAAAATATCGACAATAGACTACCTTCCATAAAGACAAGGCTACCATCCATTGCAGTAACAAAAATAACGACAACATACTACCTTCTATAAAGACAAAGCTACCATCCATTGCAGTAACAAAAATCTCGACAACAGACTACCTTCCATAATGACAAGGCTATCATCCATTGGAGTAACAAAAATATCGACAACAGACTACGTTCCATAGTGACAAGGCTACCATCCATTGAGTAACAAAGATATTGACAACAGACAACCTTCCTTAATGACAAGGCTACCATCCACTGCAGTAAAAAAAATCTCGACAACAGACTACCTTCCATAATGACAAGGCTACCATTCATTAAAGTAACTAAAATCTCGTACACAAACTACCTTCCATAATGACTTGGCAACCATCCATTGGACTAACAATGATATCGACAACAAACTACCTTCCATAACGACAAGGCTACAATCCATTGTAGTAAAAAAATCTTGACAACAGACTACCTTTCATAATGACAAGGCTACCATCCATTGTAGTGACAAAAATCTCGACAATAGACTACCTTCCATAATTACAAGGATACCATCCATTGTAGTAAAAAAAATGTCGACAATAGACCACGGTCCATAATGACTAGGCTACCATCCATTGGAGTAACAAAAATCTCGACAAAAGACTACCTTCCATTATGGTAAGGCTACCATCCATTAGAGTAACAAAAATCTCTACAACAGACTACCTTCCATAATAAAGATCTCGAAAATAGACTACCTTCCATAATTATAAGGCTACCATCCATATGAGTAACAATAATATCAACAATAGACTACCTTCTATAAAGGCAAGGCTACCATCCATTGGAGTAACAAAAATCTCTACAATAGACTACCTTCCATAATGACAAGGCTACCATCCATTGGAGTAACAAAAATCTCTACAATAGACTACCTTCCATAATGACAAGGCTACCATCCATTGGAGTGACAAAAATCTCTACAATAGACTACCTTCCATAATGACAAGGCTATCATCCATTGGAGTAACAAAAATCTAGACAACAAACTACCTTCCATAATGACAAGGCTACCATCCATTGGATTAACAAAAATATCGACAACAGACTACCTTCCATAATGACAAGGCTAACATCCATTGGGGTAACAAAAATATGGATAATAGACTACCTTCCATAATGACAAGGTTACCATCCATTGGTACAACAAAAATATCGACAACAGACTACCTTGCATAATGACAAGGATACCATCCATTGTAGTAAAAAAAATCTCGACAACAGACTACCTTACATATGACAAGGCTACCATCCATTGGAGTAAAAAAAGTCTCCACAATAGACTACCATCCATAATGACTAGGCTACCATCCATTGGAGTAACAAAAATCTCGACAATAGACTATCTTCAAAAATGAAAAGGCTACCATCCATTGGAGTAACAAAAATATCAACAACACATTATGTTCCATAATGACAAGGCTACCATCCATTGGAGTAACAAAAATGTGGACAATAGACTACGTTCCATAAAGACAAGGCCAACATCCATTAGAGTAACAAAAATCTCGACAAAAGACTACCTTCCATAATGACAAGGCTACCATCCATAGGGTAACAAAGATATCGACAATAGACTACTTGGCATAATGACAAGGCTACCATCCATTGAGTAACAAAGATATCGACAACATACTACCTTCCATAATGACAAGGCTACCATCCATTGCAGTAAAAAAACTCTCGACAACAGAGTACCTTCCATAATGACAAAGCTTCCATCCATTGTAGTAATAAAAATCTCGACAACAGACTACCTTCCATAATGACAAGGCTACCATCCATTGGAGTAATAAAAATCTCGACGAAAGACATCCTTCCATAATGGCAAGGCTACCATCCATTAGAGTAACAAAAATCTCTACAACAGACTACCTTCCATAATGACAAGGCTACCATCCATTGAGTAACAAAGATCTCGGAAATAGACTACCTTCCATAATGACAAGGCCACCATCCATATGAGTAACAAAAATATCGACAATAGACTACCTTCCATAAAGACAAGGCTACCATCCATTGGAGTAACAAAAATATCGACAACAGACTACCTTCTATAAAGACAAAGCTACCATCCATTGCAGTAACAAAAATCTCGACAACAGACTACCTTCCATAATGACAAGGCTATCATCCATTGGAGTAACAAAAATATCGACAACAGACTACCTTCCACAATGACAAGGCTACCATCCTTTGTAGTAAAAAAAATCTCGACAACAAACTATCTTCCATAATGACAAGGCTACCATCCATTGGAGTAACAAAAATATCAACAACACACTACGTTCCATAGTGACAAGGCTACCATCCATTGAGTAACAAAGATATTGACAACAGACAACCTTCCTTAATGACAAGGCTACCATCCACTGCAGTAAAAAAAATCTCGACAGCCGACTACCTTCCATATGACAAGGCTACCATCCGTTGTAGTAAAAAAAATCTTGTCAATAGACTACCTTCCATAATGACAAGGCTACAATCCATTCGAATAAAAAAAATCCCGACAACAGACTACCTTCCATAATGGCAAGGCTACAATCCATTGGAGTAACAAAAATATCGACAGCAAACTACCTTCCATAATGATAAGGCTACCATCCATTGGAGTAACAAAAATCTCGAAAAAAGACTACCTTCCATAATTACAAGTTTACCATCCATTGGAGTAAAAAAAAATGTCGACAATAGACCACAGTCCATAATGGTAAGGCTACCATCCATTAGAGTAACAAAAATCTCTACAACAGACTACCTTCCATAATGACAAGGCTACCATCCATTGAGTAATAAAGATCTCGAAAATAGACTAGCTTCAATAATTACAAGGCTAACATCCATATGAGTAACAAAAATATCGACAATAGACTACCTTCCATAAAGGCAAGGCTACCATCCATTGGAGTAACAAAAATATCAATAACAAACTACCTTCTATAAAGACAAAGCTACCATCCATTGCAGTAATAAAAATCTCGACAACAGACTACCTTCCATAATGATAAGGCTACCATCCATTGGAGTAACAAAAATCTCTACAATAGACTACCTTCCATAATGACAAGGCTATCATCCATTGGAGTAACAAAAATCTAGACAACAAACTACCTTCCATAATGACAAGGCTACCATCCATTGGATTAACAAAAATATCGACAACAGACTACCTTCCATAATGACAAGGCTAACATCCATTGGGGTAACAAAAATATGGATAATAGACTACCTTCCATAATGACAACGCTACCATCATTTCGAATAACAAAAATCTCATTAATAGACTACCTTCTATATGGATAAGGCTACCATCCGTTAGAGTAACAAAAATCTCGACAATAGACTACCTTCCATAATAAAAAGGGTACCATCATTGGAGTAACCAAAATATCAACAAGAGACTACCTTCCATAATTACAAGGCTACAATTTATTGGAGTATAAAAAATCTCGACAACAGACTACCTTCCATAATGACAAGGCTACCAACCATTGTAGTGACAAAAATCTCGATAATATACTACCTTCTATAATGACAACGCTACCATCCATTGGAATAACAAAAATCTCGACAACAGACTATGTTCCATAATGACAAGGCTACCATCCCTTAGAGTAACAAAAATCTGGACAACGGACTACCTTCCATAATGACAAGGCTACAATCCATTAGAGTAACAAAGATATGGACAACATTCTACCTTCCATAATGACAAGGCTACCATCCCTTAGAGTAACAAAAATCAGGACAATAGACTTCCTTTCATAATGACAAGGCTACCATCCATTGGAATAATAAAAATATCATACACAAACTACCTTCCATAATGACTAGGCTACCATCCATTGGAGTAACAAAGATATAGACAACATACTACCTTCCATAACGACAAGGCTACAATCCATTCTAGTAACAAAAATCTCGACAACATACTACCTTACATAATGACAAGGCTACCATCCATTGTAGTGACAAAAATCTCGACAATATACTACCTTCTATAATGACAATGCTACCATCCATTGGAATAACAAAAATCTCGTCAATAGACTACCTTCCATATGGATAAGGCTACCATCCGTTAGAGTAACAAAAATCTCGACAATAGACTACCTTCCATAATGACAAGGCTACGATCCATTGGAGTAACAAAGATATCGACAACAAACTACCTTCCATAATGACAAGGCTACCATCCATTGGAGTGACAAAAATCATGACAACAAACTACCTTCCATAATGACAAGGCTATCATCCATTGGAATAACAAACATATCGACGACACACTACCTTCCATAATGACAAGGCTACCATGCAATGGAGTAACAAAAATCTCGGCAATAGACTACCTTCCATAATGACAAGGGTACCATCATTGGAGTAACCAAAATATCAACAAGAGACTACCTTCCATAATTACAAGGGTACAATTTATTGGAGTATAAAAAATCTCGACAACAGACTACCTTCCATAATGACAAGGCTACCATTCATTAAAGTAACTAAAATCTCGTACACAAACTACCTTCCATAATGACTTGGCAACCATCCATTGGACTAACAATGATATCGACAACAAACTACCTTCCATAACGACAAGGCTACAATCCATTGTAGTAAAAAAAATCTTGACAATAGACTACCTTTCATAATGACAAGGCTACCATCCATTGTAGTGACAAAAATCTCGACAATAGACTACCTTCCATAATTACAAGGATACCATCCATTGGAGTAAAAAAAATGTCGACAATAGACCACGGTCCATAATGACTAGGCTACCATCCATTGGAGTAACAAAAATCTCGACAAAAGACTACCTTCCATTATGGTAAGGCTACCATCCATTAGAGTAACAAAAATCTCTACAACAGACTACCTTCCATAATAAAGATCTCGAAAATAGACTACCTTCCATAATTATAAGGCTACCATCCATATGAGTAACAAAAATATCAACAATAGACTACCTTCCATAAAGGCAAGGCTACCATCCATTGGAGTAACAAAAATCTCTACAATAGACTACCTTCCATAATGACAAGGCTACCATCCATTGGAGTAACAAAAATCTCTACAATAGACTACCTTCCATAATGACAAGGCTACCATCCATTGGAGTGACAAAAATCTCTACAATAGACTACCTTCCATAATGACAAGGCTATCATCCATCGGAGTAACAAAAATCTAGACAACAAACTACCTTCCATAATGACAAGGCTACCATCCATTGGATTAACAAAAATATCGACAACAGACTACCTTCCATAATGACAAGGCTAACATCCATTGGGGTAACAAAAATATGGATAATAGACTATCTTCCATAATGACAAGGTTACCATCCATTGGTACAACAAAAATATCGACAACAGACTACCTTGCATAATGACAAGGATACCATCCATTGTAGTAAAAAAAATCTCGACAACAGACTACCTTACATATGACAAGGCTACCATCCATTGGAGTAAAAAAAGTCTCCACAATAGACTACCATCCATAATGACTAGGCTACCATCCATTGGAGTAACAAAAATCTCGACAATAGACTATCTTCAAAAATGAAAAGGCTACCATCCATTGGAGTAACAAAAATATCAACAACACATAATGTTCCATAATGACAAGGCTACCATCCATTGGAGTAACAAAAATCTCGACAATAGACTACGTTCCATAAAGACAAGGCCAACATCCATTAGAGTAACCAAAATATCGACAAAAGACTACCTTCCATAATGACAAGGCTACCATCCATAGGGTAACAAAGATATCGACAATAGACTACTTGGCATAATGACAAGGCTACCATCCATTGAGTAACAAAGATATCGACAACATACTACCTTCCATAATGACAAGGCTACCATCCATTGCAGTAAAAAAACTCTCGACAACAGAGTACCTTCCATAATGACAAAGCTTCCATCCATTGTAGTAATAAAAATCTCGACAACAGACTACCTTCCATAATGACAAGGCTACCATCCATTGGAGTAATAAAAATCTCGACGAAAGACATCCTTCCATAATGGCAAGGCTACCATCCATTAGAGTAACAAAAATCTCTACAACAGACTACCTTCCATAATGACAAGGCTACCATCCATTGAGTAACAAAGATCTCGGAAATAGACTACCTTCCATAATGACAAGGCCACCATCCATATGAGTAACAAAAATATCGACAATAGACTACCTTCCATAAAGACAAGGCTACCATCCATTGCAGTAACAAAAATATCGACAACATTCTACCTTCTATAAAGACAAAGCTACCATCCATTGTAGTAACAAAAATCTCGACAACAGACTACCTTCCATAATGACAAGGCTATCATCCATTGGAGTAACAAAAATATCGACAACAGACTACGTTCCATAGTGACAAGGCTACCATCCATTGAGTAACAAAGATATTGACAACAGACAACCTTGCTTAATGACAAGGCTACCATCCACTGCAGTAAAAAAAATCTCGACAACAGACTACCTTCCATAATGACAAGGCTACCATTCATTAAAGTAACTAAAATCTCGTACACAAACTACCTTCCATAATGACTTGGCAACCATCCATTGGACTAACAATGATATCGACAACAAACTACCTTCCATAACGACAAGGCTACAATCCATTGTAGTAAAAAAAATCTTGACAACAGACTACCTTTCATAATGACAACGCTACCATCCATTGTAGTGACAAAAATCTCGACAATAGACTACCTTCCATAATTACAAGGATACCATCCATTGGAGTAAAAAAAATGTCGACAATAGACCACGGTCCATAATGACTAGGCTACCATCCATTGGAGTAACAAAAATCTCGACAAAAGACTACCTTCCATTATGGTAAGGCTACCATCCATTAGAGTAACAAAAATCTCTACAACAGACTACCTTCCATAATAAAGATCTCGAAAATAGACTACCTTCCATAATTATAAGGCTACCATCCATATGAGTAACAATAATATCAACAATAGACTACCTTCTATAAAGGCAAGGCTACCATCTATTGGAGTAACAAAAATCTCTACAATAGACTACCTTCCATAATGACAAGGCTACCATCCATTGGAGTAACAAAAATCTCTACAATAGACTACCTTCCATAATGACAAGGCTACCATCCATTGGAGTGACAAAAATCTCTACAATAGACTACCTTCCATAATGACAAGGCTATCATCCATTGGAGTAACAAAAATCTAGACAACAAACTACCTTCCATAATGTCAAGGCTACCATCCATTGGATTAACAAAAATATCGACAATAGACTACCTTCCATAATGACAAGGCTAACATCCATTGGGGTAACAAAAATATGGATAATAGACTACCTTCCATAATGACAAGGTTACCATCCATTGGTACAACAAAAATATCGACAACAGACTACCTTGCATAATGACAAGGATACCATCCATTGTAGTAAAAAAAATCTCGACAACAGACTACCTTACATATGACAAGGCTACCATCCATTGGAGTAAAAAAAGTCTCCACAATAGACTACCATCCATAATGACTAGGCTACCATCCATTGGAGTAACAAAAATCTCGACAATAGACTATCTTCAAAAATGAAAAGGCTACAATCCATTGGAGTAACAAAAATATCAACAACACATTATGTTCCATAATGACAAGGCTACCATCCATTGGAGTAACAAAAATCTGGACAATAGACTACGTTCCATAAAGACAAGGCCAACATCCATTAGAGTAACAAAAATCTCGACAAAAGACTACCTTCCATAATGACAAGGCTACCATCCATAGGGTAACAAAGATATCGACAATAGACTACTTGGCATAATGACAAGGCTACCATCCATTGAGTAACAAAGATATCGACAACATACTACCTTCCATAATGACAAGGCTACCATCCATTGCAGTAAAAAAACTCTCGACAACAGAGTACCTTCCATAATGACAAAGCTTCCATCCATTGTAGTAATAAAAATCTCGACAACAGACTACCTTCCATAATGACAAGGCTACCATCCATTGGAGTAATAAAAATCTCGACGAAAGACATCCTTCCATAATGGCAAGGCTACCATCCATTAGAGTAACAAAAATCTCTACAACAGACTACCTTCCATAATGACAAGGCTACCATCCATTGAGTAACAAAGATCTCGAAAATAGACTACCTTCCATAATGACAAGGCCACCATCCATATGAGTAACAAAAATATCGACAATAGACTACCTTCCATAAAGACAAGGCTACCATCCATTGGAGTAACAAAAATATCGACAACAGACTACCTTCTATAAAGACAAAGCTACCATCCATTGCAGTAACAAAAATCTCGACAACAGACTACCTTCCATAATGACAAGGCTATCATCCATTGGAGTAACAAAAATATCAACAACAGACTACCTTCCACAATGACAAGGCTACCATCCTTTGTAGTAAAAAAAATCTCGACAACAAACTATCTTCCATAATGACAAGGCTACCATCCATTGGAGTAACAAAAATATCAACAACACACTACGTTCCATAGTGACAAGGCTACCATCCATTGAGTAACAAAGATATTGACAACAGACAACCTTCCTTAATGACAAAGCTACCATCCACTGCAGTAAAAAAAATCTCGACAGCCGACTACCTTCCATATGACAAGGCTACCATCCGTTGTAGTAAAAAAAATCTTGTCAATAGACTACCTTCCATAATGACAAGGCTACAATCCATTCGAATAAAAAAAATCCCGACAACAGACTACCTTCCATAATGGCAAGGCTACAATCCATTGGAGTAACAAAAATATCGACAGCAAACTACCTTCCATAATGATAAGGCTACCATCCATTGGAGTAACAAAAATCTCGAAAAAAGACTACCTTCCATAATTACAAGTTTACCATCCATTGGAGTAAAAAAAAATGTCGACAATAGACCACGGTCCATAATGGTAAGGCTACCATCCATTAGAGTAACAAAAATCTCTACAACAGACTACCTTCCATAATGACAAGGCTACCATCCATTGAGTAATAAAGATCTCGAAAATAGACTAGCTTCAATA
The DNA here is from genome assembly GCA_948472305.1 of Vicia faba. Lineage (NCBI taxonomy): Eukaryota > Viridiplantae > Streptophyta > Magnoliopsida > Fabales > Fabaceae > Vicia > Vicia faba. Next base: position 511,216,081 of record OX451741.1, on the reverse strand, counting down.
ATTACAAGGCTAACATCCATATGAGTAACAAAAATATCGACAATAGACTACCTTCCATAAAGGCAAGGCTACCATCCATTGGAGTAACAAAAATATCAATAACAAACTACCTTCTATAAAGACAAAGCTACCATCCATTGCAGTAATAAAAATCTCGACAACAGACTACCTTCCATAATGATAAGGCTAGCATCCATTGGAGTAACAAAAATCTCTACAATAGACTACCTTCCATAATGACAAGGCTATCATCCATTGGAGTAACAAAAATCTAGACAACAAACTACCTTCCATAATGACAAGGCTACCGTCCATTGGAGTAACAAAAATATCGACAACAGACTACCTTCCATAATGACAAGGCTAACATCCATTGGGGTAACAAAAATATCGACAATAGACTACCTTCCATAATGACAACGCTACCATCATTTCGAATAACAAAAATCTCATTAATAGACTACCTTCTATATGGATAAGGCTACCATCCGTTAGAGTAACAAAAATCTCGACAATAGACTACCTTCCATAATAAAAAGGGTACCATCATTGGAGTAACCAAAATATCAACAAGAGACTACCTTCCATAATTACAAGGCTACAATTTATTGGAGTATAAAAAATCTCGACAACAGACTACCTTCCATAATGACAAGGCTACCAACCATTGTAGTGACAAAAATCTCGATAATATACTACCTTCTATAATGACAACGCTACCATCCATTGGAATAACAAAAATCTCGACAACAGACTATGTTCCATAATGACAAGGCTACCATCCCTTAGAGTAACAAAAATCTGGACAACGGACTACCTTCCATAATGACAAGGCTACAATCCATTAGAGTAACAAAGATATGGACAACATTCTACCTTCCATAATGACAAGGCTACCATCCCTTAGAGTAACAAAAATCAGGACAATAGACTTCCTTTCATAATGACAAGGCTACCATCCATTGGAATAATAAAAATATCATACACAAACTACCTTCCATAATGACTAGGCTACCATCCATTGGAGTAACAAAGATATAGACAACATACTACCTTCCATAACGACAAGGCTACAATCCATTCTAGTAACAAAAATCTCGACAACATACTACCTTACATAATGACAAGGCTACCATCCATTGTAGTGACAAAAATCTCGACAATATACTACCTTATATAATGACAATGCTACCATCCATTGGAATAACAAAAATCTCGTCAATAGACTACCTTCCATATGGATAAGGCTACCATCCGTTAGAGTAACAAAAATCTCGACAATAGACTACCTTCCATAATGACAAGGCTATGATCCATTGGAGTAACAAAGATATCGACAACAAACTACCTTCCATAATGACAAGGCTACCATCCATTGGAGTGACAAAAATCATGACAATAAACTACCTTCCATAATGACAAGGCTATCATCCATTGGAATAACAAACATATCGACGACACACTACCTTCCATAATGACAAGGCTACCATGCAATGGAGTAACAAAAATCTCGGCAATAGACTACCTTCCATAATGACAAGGGTACCATCATTGGAGTAACCAAAATATCAACAAGAGACTACCTTCCATAATTACAAGGGTACAATTTATTGGAGTATAAAAAATCTCGACAACAGACTACCTTCCATAATGACAAGGCTACCATTCATTAAAGTAACTAAAATCTCGTACACAAACTACCTTCCATAATGACTTGGCAACCATCCAATGGACTAACAATGATATCGACAACAAACTACCTTCCATAACGACAAGGCTACAATCCATTGTAGTAAAAAAAATCTTGACAACAGACTACCTTTCATAATGACAAGGCTACCATCCATTGTAGTGACAAAAATCTCGACAATAGACTACCTTCCATAATTACAAGGATACCATCCATTGGAGTAAAAAAAATGTCGACAATAGACCACGGTCCATAATGACTAGGCTACCATCCATTGGAGTAACAAAAATCTCGACAAAAGACTACCTTCCATTATGGTAAGGCTACCATCCATTAGAGTAACAAAAATCTCTACAACAGACTACCTTCCATAATAAAGATCTCGAAAATAGACTACCTTCCATAATTATAAGGCTACCATCCATATGAGTAACAAAAATATCAACAATAGACTACCTTCCATAAAGGCAAGGCTACCATCCATTGGAGTAACAAAAATCTCTACAATAGACTACCTTCCATAATGACAAGGCTACCATCCATTGGAGTAACAAAAATCTCTACAATAGACTACCTTCCATAATGACAAGGCTACCATCCATTGGAGTGACAAAAATCTCTACAATAGACTACCTTCCATAATGACAAGGCTATCATCCATCGGAGTAACAAAAATCTAGACAACAAACTACCTTCCATAATGACAAGGCTACCATCCATTGGATTAACAAAAATATCGACAACAGACTACCTTCCATAATGACAAGGCTAACATCCATTGGGGTAACAAAAATATGGATAATAGACTATCTTCCATAATGACAAGGTTACCATCCATTGGTACAACAAAAATATCGACAACAGACTACCTTGCATAATGACAAGGATACCATCCATTGTAGTAAAAAAAATCTCGACAACAGACTACCTTACATATGACAAGGCTACCATCCATTGGAGTAAAAAAAGTCTCCACAATAGACTACCATCCATAATGACTAGGCTACCATCCATTGGAGTAACAAAAATCTCGACAATAGACTATCTTCAAAAATGAAAAGGCTACCATCCATTGGAGTAACAAAAATATCAACAACACATTATGTTCCATAATGACAAGGCTACCATCCATTGGAGTAACAAAAATCTCGACAATAGACTACGTTCCATAAAGACAAGGCCAACATCCATTAGAGTAACCAAAATATCGACAAAAGACTACCTTCCATAATGACAAGGCTACCATCCATAGGGTAACAAAGATATCGACAATAGACTACTTGGCATAATGACAAGGCTACCATCCATTGAGTAACAAAGATATCGACAACATACTACCTTCCATAATGACAAGGCTACCATCCATTGCAGTAAAAAAACTCTCGACAACAGAGTACCTTCCATAATGACAAAGCTTCCATCCATTGTAGTAATAAAAATCTCGACAACAGACTACCTTCCATAATGACAAGGCTACCATCCATTGGAGTAATAAAAATCTCGACGAAAGACATCCTTCCATAATGGCAAGGCTACCATCCATTAGAGTAACAAAAATCTCTACAACAGACTACCTTCCATAATGACAAGGCTACCATCCATTGAGTAACAAAGATCTCGGAAATAGACTACCTTCCATAATGACAAGGCCACCATCCATATGAGTAACAAAAATATCGACAATAGACTACCTTCCATAAAGACAAGGCTACCATCCATTGCAGTAACAAAAATATCGACAACATACTACCTTCTATAAAGACAAAGCTACCATCCATTGCAGTAACAAAAATCTCGACAACAGACTACCTTCCATAATGACAAGGCTATCATCCATTGGAGTAACAAAAATATCGACAACAGACTACGTTCCATAGTGACAAGGCTACCATCCATTGAGTAACAAAGATATTGACAACAGACAACCTTCCTTAATGACAAGGCTACCATCCACTGCAGTAAAAAAAATCTCGACAACAGACTACCTTCCATAATGACAAGGCTACCATTCATTAAAGTAACTAAAATCTCGTACACAAACTACCTTCCATAATGACTTGGCAACCATCCATTGGACTAACAATGATATCGACAACAAACTACCTTCCATAACGACAAGGCTACAATCCATTGTAGTAAAAAAAATCTTGACAACAGACTACCTTTCATAATGACAACGCTACCATCGATTGTAGTGACAAAAATCTCGACAATAGACTACCTTCCATAATTACAAGGATACCATCCATTGGAGTAAAAAAAATGTCGACAATAGACCACGGTCCATAATGACTAGGCTACCATCCATTGGAGTAACAAAAATCTCGACAAAAGACTACCTTCCATTATGGTAAGGCTACCATCCATTAGAGTAACAAAAATCTCTACAACAGACTACCTTCCATAATAAAGATCTCGAAAATAGACTACCTTCCATAATTATAAGGCTACCATCCATATGAGTAACAATAATATCAACAATAGACTACCTTCTATAAAGGCAAGGCTACCATCCATTGGAGTAACAAAAATCTCTACAATAGACTACCTTCCATAATGACAAGGCTACCATCCATTGGAGTAACAAAAATCTCTACAATAGACTACCTTCCATAATGACAAGGCTACCATCCATTGGAGTGACAAAAATCTCTACAATAGACTACCTTCCATAATGACAAGGCTATCATCCATTGGAGTAACAAAAATCTAGACAACAAACTACCTTCCATAATGACAAGGCTACCATCCATTGGATTAACAAAAATATCGACAACAGACTACCTTCCATAATGACAAGGCTAACATCCATTGGGGTAACAAAAATATGGATAATAGACTACCTTCCATAATGACAAGGTTACCATCCATTGGTACAACAAAAATATCGACAACAGACTACCTTGCATAATGACAAGGATACCATCCATTGTAGTAAAAAAAATCTCGACAACAGACTACCTTACATATGACAAGGCTACCATCCATTGGAGTAAAAAAAGTCTCCACAATAGACTACCATCCATAATGACTAGGCTACCATCCATTGGAGTAACAAAAATCTCGACAATAGACTATCTTCAAAAATGAAAAGGCTACCATCCATTGGAGTAACAAAAATATCAACAACACATTATGTTCCATAATGACAAGGCTACCATCCATTGGAGTAACAAAAATCTGGACAATAGACTACGTTCCATAAAGACAAGGCCAACATCCATTAGAGTAACAAAAATCTCGACAAAAGACTACCTTCCATAATGACAAGGCTACCATCCATAGGGTAACAAAGATATCGACAATAGACTACTTGGCATAATGACAAGGCTACCATCCATTGAGTAACAAAGATATCGACAACATACTACCTTCCATAATGACAAGGCTACCATCCATTGCAGTAAAAAAACTCTCGACAACAGAGTACCTTCCATAATGACAAAGCTTCCATCCATTGTAGTAATAAAAATCTCGACAACAGACTACCTTCCAAAATGACAAGGCTACCATCCATTGGAGTAATAAAAATCTCGACGAAAGACATCCTTCCATAATGGCAAGGCTACCATCCATTAGAGTAACAAAAATCTCTACAACAGACTACCTTCCATAATGACAAAGCTACCATCCATTGAGTAACAAAGATCTCGGAAATAGACTACCTTCCATAATGACAAGGCCACCATCCATATGAGTAACAAAAATATCGACAATAGACTACCTTCCATAAAGACAAGGCTACCATCCATTGGAGTAACAAAAATATCGACAACAGACTACCTTCTATAAAGACAAAGCTACCATCCATTGCAGTAACAAAAATCTCGACAACAGACTACCTTCCATAATGACAAGGCTATCATCCATTGGAGTAACAAAAATATCAACAACAGACTACCTTCCACAATGACAAGGCTACCATCCTTTGTAGTAAAAAAAATCTCGACAACAAACTATCTTCCATAATGACAAGGCTACCATCCATTGGAGTAACAAAAATATCAACAACACACTACGTTCCATAGTGACAAGGCTACCATCCATTGAGTAACAAAGATATTGACAACAGACAACCTTCCTTAATGACAAAGCTACCATCCACTGCAGTAAAAAAAATCTCGACAGCCGACTACCTTCCATATGACAAGGCTACCATCCGTTGTAGTAAAAAAAATCTTGTCAATAGACTACCTTCCATAATGACAAGGCTACAATCCATTCGAATAAAAAAAATCCCGACAACAGACTACCTTCCATAATGGCAAGGCTACAATCCATTGGAGTAACAAAAATATCGACAGCAAACTACCTTCCATAATGATAAGGCTACCATCCATTGGAGTAACAAAAATCTCGAAAAAAGACTACCTTCCATAATTACAAGTTTACCATCCATTGGAGTAAAAAAAAATGTCGACAATAGACCACGGTCCATAATGGTAAGGCTACCATCCATTAGAGTAACAAAAATCTCTACAACAGACTACCTTCCATAATGACAAGACTACCATCCATTGAGTAATAAAGATCTCGAAAATAGACTAGCTTCAATAATTACAAGGCTAACATCCATATGAGTAACAAAAATATCGACAATAGACTACCTTCCATAAAGGCAAGGCTACCATCCATTGGAGTAACAAAAATATCAATAACAAACTACCTTCTATAAAGACAAAGCTACCATCCATTGTAGTAATAAAAATCTCGACAACAGACTACCTTCCATAATGATAAGGCTAGCATCCATTGGAGTAACAAAAATCTCTACAATAGACTACCTTCCATAATGACAAGGCTATCATCCATTGGAGTAACAAAAATCTAGACAACAAACTACCTTCCATAATGACAAGGCTACCGTCCATTGGAGTAACAAAAATATCGACAACAGACTACCTTCCATAATGACAAGGCTAACATCCATTGGGGTAACAAAAATATCGACAATAGACTACGTTCCATAATGACAAGGTTACCATCCATTGGTACAACAAAAATATCGACAACAGACTACCTTGCATAATGACAAGGATACCATCCATTGTAGTAAAAAAAATCTCGACAACAGACTACCTTACATATGACAAGGCTACCATCCATTGGAGTAAAAAAAGTCTCCACAATAGACTACCATCCATAATGACTAGGCTACCATCCATTGGAGTAACAAAAATCTCGACAATAGACTATCTTCAAAAATGAAAAGGCTACCATCCATTGGAGTAACAAAAATATCAACAACACATTATGTTCCATAATGACAAGGCTACCATCCATTGGAGTAACAAAAATCTCGACAATAGACTACGTTCCATAAAGACAAGGCCAACATCCATTAGAGTAACAAAAATCTCAACAAAAGACTACCTTCCATAATGACAAGGCTACCATCCATAGGGTAACAAAGATATCGACAATAGACTACTTGGCATAATGACAAGGCTACCATCCATTGAGTAACAAAGATATCGACAACATACTACCTTCCATAATGACAAGGCTACCATCCATTGCAGTAAAAAAACTCTCGACAACAGAGTACCTTCCATAATGACAAAGCTTCCATCCATTGTAGTAATAAAAATCTCGACGAAAGACATCCTTCCATAATGGCAAGGCTACCATCCATTAGAGTAACAAAAATCTTGACAACAGACTACCTTCCATAATGACAAGGCTAGCATGCATTGAGTAACAAAGATATCGACAACAGACTACCTTCCATAATGACAAGGCTACCATCCATTGAGTAACAAAGATCTCGGAAATAGACTACCTTCCATAATGACAAGGCCACCATCCATATGAGTAACAAAAATATCGACAATAGACTACCTTCCATAAAAACAAGGCTACCATCCATTGGAGTAACAAAAATATCGACAACAGACTACCTTCTATAAAGACAACGCTACCATCCATTGCAGTAACAAAAATCTCGACAACAGACTACCTTCCATAATGACAAGGCTATCATCCATTGGAGTAACAAAAATATCGACAACAGACTACCTTCCACAATGACAAGGCTACCATCCTTTGTAGTAAAAAAAATCTCGACAACAAACTATCTTCCATAATGACAAGGCTACCATCCATTGGAGTAACAAAAATATCAACAACACACTACGTTCCATAGTGACAAGGCTACCATCCATTGAGTAACAAAGATATTGACAACAGACAACCTTCCTTAATGACAAGGCTACCATCCACTGCAGTAAAAAAAATCTCGACAGCAGACTACCTTCCATATGACAAGGCTACCATCCGTTGTAGTAAAAAAAATCTTGTCAATAGACTACCTTCCATAATGACAAGGCTACAATCCATTCGAATAAAAAAAATCTCGACAACAGACTACCTTCCATAATGGCAAGGCTACAATCCATTGGAGTAACAAAAATATCGACAGCAAACTACCTTCCATAATGATAAGGCTACCATCCATTGGAGTAACAAAAATCTCGAAAAAAGACTACCTTCCATAATTACAAGAATACCATCCATTGGAGTAAAAAAAATGTCGACAATAGACCACGGTCCATAATGGTAAGGCTACCATCCATTAGAGTAACAAAAATCTCTACAACAGACTACCTTCCATAATGACAAGGCTACCATCCATTGAGTAATAAAGATCTCGAAAATAGACTAGCTTCAATAATTACAAGGCTAACATCCATATGAGTAACAAAAATATCGACAATAGACTACCTTCCATAAAGGCAAGGCTACCATCCATTGGAGTAACAAAAATATCAATAACAAACTACCTTCTATAAAGACAAAGCTACCATCCATTGCAGTAATAAAAATCTCGACAACAGACTACCTTCCATAATGATAAGGCTAGCATCCATTGGAGTAACAAAAATCTCTACAATAGACTACCTTCCATAATGACAAGGCTATCATCCATTGGAGTAACAAAAATCTAGACAACAAACTACCTTCCATAATGACAAGGCTACCGTCCATTGGAGTAACAAAAATATCGACAATGGACTACCTTCCATTATGACAAGGCTAACATCTATTAGGGTAACAAAAATATCGACAATAGACTACCTTCCATAATGACAAGGTTACCATCCATTGGTATAACAAAAATATCGACAACAGACTACCTTGCATAATGACAAGGATACCATCCATTGGAGTAAAAAAAATCTCGACAACAGACTACCTTACATATAACAAGGCTACCAACCATTGGAGTAAAAAAGTCTCGACAACAGACTACCATCCATAATGACAAGGCTACCATCCATTGGAGTAACAAAAATCTCGACAATAGACTATCTTCAAAAATGAAAAGGCTACCATCCATTGGAGTAACAAAAATATCAACAACACACTACGTTCCATAATGACAAGGCTACCATCCATTGGAGTAACAAAAATCTCGACAATAGACTACCTTCCATAATGACATGGCTACCATCCATTGGGTAACAAAGATATGGACAACAGACTACCTGGCATAATGACAAGGCTACCATCCATTGAGTAACAAAGATATCGACAACAGACTACCTGCCATAATGACAAGGCTACCATCCATTGAGTAACAAAGATATCGACAACATACTACCTTCCATAATGACAAGGCTACCATCCATTGCAGTAAAAAAAACCTCGACAACAGAGTACCTTCCATAATGACAAGGCTTCCATCCATTGTAGTAAAAGAAATCTCGACAATAGACTACCTTCCATAATGACAAGGCTGCAATCTATTATAGTAACAAAAATCTTGACAATAGACTACCTTTCATAATTACAAGGCTACCATACATTGGAATAACAAAAATATCGACAACAGACTACATTCCATAATGACAAGGCTACCATCCATTATAGTGACAAAAATCTCGACAATGTATTACCTTCTATAATGACAAGGCTACCATCCATTGGAGTAACAAAAATCTCGACAACAGACTACCTTCCATAATGAAAAGGCTACCATCCATTGGAGTAACTAAAATCTCGTACACAAACTACCTTCCATAATGACTAGGCTACCATCCATTGGAGTAACAAAGATATCGACAACAGACTATCTTCCATAACGACAAGGCTACAATCCATTGTAGTAACAAATATCTCGACAACAGACTACCTTCCATAATGACAAGGATACCATCCATTGTAGTGACAAAAATCTCGATAATATACTACCTTCTATAAAGACAACACTACCATCCATTGGAATAACAAAAATCTCGACAACAGACTACCTTCCATATGGACAAGGCTACCATCCCTTAGAGTAACAAAAATCTCGACAACAGACTACCTTCCATAATGAAGAGGCTACCATCCATTGGAGTAACAAAGATATCGACAACATACTACCTTCCATAATTACAAGGCTACCATCCCTTCGAGTAACAAAAATCTCGACAAAAGATTACCTTCCATAATGACAAGGCTACAATCCATTAGAGTAACAAAAATCTCGACAACAGACTACCTTCCATAATGACAAGGCTATCATCCATTGGAGTAACAAAAATATCGACATCAGACTACCTTCCACAATGACAAGGCTACTATCCATTGTAGTAAAAAAATTCTCGACAATAGACTTCCTTCCATAATGACAAGGCTACCATCCACTGCAGTAACAAAAATATCGACAACAGACTACCTTGCATAATGACAAGGATACCATCCATTGGAGTAAAAAAAATCTCGACAACAGACTACCTTACATATAACAAGGCTACCAACCATTGGAGTAAAAAAGTCTCGACAACAGACTACCATCCATAATGACAAGGCTACCATCCATTGGAGTAACAAAAATCTCGACAATAGACTATCTTCAAAAATGAAAAGGCTACCATCCATTGGAGTAACAAAAATATCAACAACACACTACGTTCCATAATGACAAGGCTACCATCCATTGGAGTAACAAAAATCTCGACAATAGACTACCTTCCATAATGACATGGCTACCATCCATTGGGTAACAAAGATATGGACAACAGACTACCTGGCATAATGACAAGGCTACCATCCATTGAGTAACAAAGATATCGACAACAGACTACCTGCCATAATGACAAGGCTACCATCCATTGAGTAACAAAGATATCGACAACATACTACCTTCCATAATGACAAGGCTACCATCCATTGCAGTAAAAAAAACCTCGACAACAGAGTACCTTCCATAATGACAAGGCTTCCATCCATTGTAGTAAAAGAAATCTCGACAATAGACTACCTTCCATAATGACAAGGCTGCAATCTATTATAGTAACAAAAATCTTGACAATAGACTACCTTTCATAATTACAAGGCTACCATACATTGGAATAACAAAAATATCGACAACAGACTACATTCCATAATGACAAGGCTACCATCCATTATAGTGACAAAAATCTCGACAATGTATTACCTTCTATAATGACAAGGCTACCATCCATTGGAGTAACAAAAATCTCGACAACAGACTACCTTCCATAATGAAAAGGCTACCATCCATTGGAGTAACTAAAATCTCGTACACAAACTACCTTCCATAATGACTAGGCTACCATCCATTGGAGTAACAAAGATATCGACAACAGACTATCTTCCATAACGACAAGGCTACAATCCATTGTAGTAACAAATATCTCGACAACAGACTACCTTCCATAATGACAAGGATACCATCCATTGTAGTGACAAAAATCTCGATAATATACTACCTTCTATAAAGACAACACTACCATCCATTGGAATAACAAAAATCTCGACAACAGACTACCTTCCATATGGACAAGGCTACCATCCCTTAGAGTAACAAAAATCTCGACAACAGACTACCTTCCATAATGAAGAGGCTACCATCCATTGGAGTAACAAAGATATCGACAACATACTACCTTCCATAATTACAAGGCTACCATCCCTTCGAGTAACAAAAATCTCGACAAAAGATTACCTTCCATAATGAAAAGGCTACAATCCATTAGAGTAACAAAAATCTCGACAACAGACTACCTTCCATAATGACAAGGCTATCATCCATTGGAGTAACAAAAATATCGACATCAGACTACCTTCCACAATGACAAGGCTACTATCCATTGTAGTAAAAAAATTCTCGACAATAGACTTCCTTCCATAATGACAAGGCTACCATCCACTGCAGTAAAAAAAATCTCGACAACAGACTACCTTCCATATGACAAGGCTACCATCCGTTGGAGTAAAAAAAATATTGACAATAGACTACCTTCCATAATGACAAGGCTACAATCTATTGGAATAAAAAAAATCTCAACAACAGACTACCATCCATAATGACAAGGCTACCATCCATTGGAGTAACAAAAGTCTCGACAATAGACTATCTTCAAAAATGAAAAGGCTACCATCCATTGGAGTAACAAAAATATCAACAACACACTATGTTCCATAATGACAAGGCTACCATCCATTGGAGTAACAAAAATCTCGACAATAGACTACGTTCCATAAAGACAAGGCCACCATCCATTAGAGTAACAAAAATCTCGACAACATACTACCTTCCATAATGACATGGCTACCATCCATTGGGTAACAAAGATATGGACAACAGACTACCTGGCATAATGACAAGGCTACCATCCATTGAGTAACAAAGATATCGACAACAGACTACCTGCCATAATGACAAGGCTACCATCCATTGAGTAACAAAGATATCGACAACATACTATCTTCCATAATGACAAGGCTACCATCCATTGCAGTAAAAAAAATCTCGACAACAAAGTACCTTCCATAATGACAAAGCTTCCATCCATTGTAGTAAAAGAAATCTCGACAACAGACTACCTTCCATAATGACAAGGCTACCATCCATTGGAGTAACAAAAATCTCGACAAAAGACTTCCTTCCATAATGGAAAGGCTACCATCCATTTGAGTAACAAAAATCTCTACAACAGACTACCTTCCATAATGACAAGGCTACCATCCATTGAGTAACAAAGATCTCAGAAATAGACTACCTTCCATAATGACAAGGCCACCATCCATATGAGTAACAAAAATATCGACAATAAACTATCTTCCATAAAGACAAGGCTACCATCCATTGGAGTAACAAAAATATCGACAAGAGACAACCTTCTATAAAGACAAAGCTACCATCCATTGCAGTAACAAAAATCTCGACAACAGACTACCTTCCATAATGACATGGCTACCATACATTGGAGTAACAAAAATCTCTATAACAGACTACCTTCCATAATGACAAGGCTAACATCCATTGGGGTAACAAAAATATCGACAACAAACTACCTTCCATAATGACAAGGCTACCATCCATTGGAGTAACAAAAACATCAACAACACACTACGTTCCATAGTGACAAGGCTAGCATCCATTGGAGTAACAAAAATCTCGACAACAGACTACCTTCCATAAAGAAAAGGCTACCATCCTTTAGAGTAACAAAAATCTTGATATTACACTACCTTCCATAATGACAAGGCTACCATCAATTAGAGTAACAAAAATCTCGACAATAGACTACCTTCCATAATTACAAGGCTACCATCCATTGGAGTAACAAAAATATCTACAATAGACTACCTTGCATAATGACAAGGATACCATCCATTGTAGTAAAAAAAATCTCGACAAAAGACTATCTTCCATAATGACAAGGCTACCATCCATTGAGTAACAAGGATATCGACAATAGACTACCATCCATAATGACTAGGCTACCATCCATTGGAGTAACAAAAATCTCGACAATAGACTATCTTCAAAAATGAAAAGGCTACCATCCATTGGAGTAACAAAAATATCAACAACACATTACGTTCCATAATGACAAGGCTACCATCCATTGGAGTAACAAAAATCTCGACAATAGACTACGTTCCATAATAACAAGGCCAACATCCATTAGAGTAACAAAAATCTCGACAAAAGACTACCTTCCATAATGATAAGGCTACCATCCATAGGGTAACAAAGATATCGACAATAGACTACTTGGCATAATGACAAGGCTACCATCCATTGAGTAACAAAGATATCGACAACATACTACCTTCCATAATGATAAGGCTACCATCCATTGCAGTAAAAAAACTCTCGACAACAGAGTACCTTCCATAATGACAAAGCTTCCATCCATTGTAGTAATAAAAATCTCGACAATAGACTACCATCAATAATGACAAGGCTACCATCCATTGGAGTAATAAAAATCTCGACAAAAGACATCCTTCCATAATGGCAAGGCTACCATCCATTAGAGTAAGAAAAATCTCTACAACAGACTACCTTCCATAATGAAAAGGCTACCATCCATTGAGTAACAAAGATCTCGAAAATAGACTACCTTTCATAATGACAAGGCCACCATCCATATGAGTAACAAAAATATCGACAATAGACTACCTTCCATAAAGACAAGGCTACCATCCATTGGAGTAACAAAAATATCGACAACAGACTACCTTCTATAAAGACAAAGCTACCATCCATTGCAGTAACAAAAATCTCGACAACAGACTACCTTCCATAATGACAAGGCTATCATCCATTGGAGTAACAAAAATATCGACAGCAGACTACCTTCCACAATGACAAGGCTACCATCCTTTGTAGTAAAAAAAATCTCGACACCAAACTATCTTCCATAATGATAAGGCTACCATCCATTGGAGTAACAAAAATATCAACAACACACTATGTTCCATAGTGACAAGGCTACCATCCATTGAGTAACAAAGATATTGACAACAGACAACCTTCCATAATGATAAGGCTACCATCCACTGCAGTAAAAAAAAACTCGACAGCAGACTACCTTCCATATGACAAGGCTACCATCCGTTGTAGTAAAAAAAATCTTGTCAATAGACTACCTTCCATATGACAAGGCTACCATCCGTTGGAATAAAAAAAATATCGACAACAGACTACCTTCCATAATGGCAAGGCGACCATCCATTGGAGTAACAAAAATCTCGAAAAAAGACTACCTTCCATAATTACAAGGATACCATCCATTGGAGTAAAAAAAATGTCGACAATAGACCACGGTCCATAATGGTAAGGCTACCATCCATTAGAGTAACAAAAATCTCTACAACAGACTACCTTCCATAATGACAAGGCTACCATCCATTGAGTAATAAAGATCTCGAAAATAGACTAGCTTCCATAATTAAAAGGATAACATCCATATGAGTAACAAAAATATCGACAATAGACTACCTTCCATAAAGGCAAGGCTACCATCCATTGGAGTAACAAAAATATCAATAACAAACTACCTTCTATAAAGACAAAGCTACAATCCATTGCAGTAATAAAAATCTCGACAACAGACTACCTTCCATAATGACAAGGCTATCATCCATTGGAGTAACAAAAATCTAGACAACAAACTACCTTCCATAATGACAAGGCTACCGTCCATTGGAGTAACAAAAATATCGATAACAGACTACCTTCCATAATGACAAGGCTAACATCCATTGGGGTAACAAAAATATCGACAATAGACTACCTTCCATAATGACAAGGTTACCATCCATTGTTATAACAAAAATATCGACAACAGACTACCTTGCATAATGACAAGGATACCATCCATTGGAGTAAAAAAAATCTCGACAACAGACTACCTTACATATAACAAGGCTACCATCCATTGGAGTAAAAAAGTCTCGACAACAGACTACCATCCATAATGACAAGGCTACCATCCATTGGAGTAACAAAAATCTCGATAATAGACTATCTTCAAAAATGAAAAGGCTACCATCCATTGGAGTAACAAAAATATCAACAACACACTACGTTCCATAATGACAAGGCTACCATCCATTGGAGTAACAAAAATCTCGACAATAGACTATGTTCCATAAAGACAAGGCCACAACTCATTAGAGTAACAAAAATCTCAACAACATACTACCTTCCATAATGACATGGCTACCATCCATTGGGTAACAAAGATATGGACAACAGACTACCTGGCATAATGACAAGGCTACCATCCATTGAGTAACAAAGATATCGACAACAGACTACCTGCCATAATGACAAGGCTACCATCCATTGAGTAACAAAGATATCGACAACATACTACCTTCCATAATGACAAGGCTACCATCCATTGCAGTAAAAAAAATCTCGACAACAGAGTACCTTCCATAATGACAAGGCTTCCATCCATTGTAGTAAAAGAAATCTCGACAATAGACTACCTTCCATAATGACAAGCCTACCATCCATTGGAGTAATAAAAATCTCGACAAAAGACTTCCTTCCATAATGGCAAGGCTACCATTCATTAGAGTAACAAAAATCTCTACAACAGACTACCTTCCATAATGACAAGGCTACCATCCATTGAGTAACAAAGATCTCAGAAATATACTACCTTCCATAATGACAAGGCCACCATCCATATGAGTAACAAAAATATCGACAATAGACTTCCTTCCATAAAGACAAGGCTACCATCCATTGGAGTAACAAAAATATCGACAAGAGACAACCTTCTATAAAGACAAAGCTACCATCCATTGCAGTAACAAAAATCTCGATAACAGACTACCTTCCATAATGACATGGCTACCATACTTTGGAGTAACAAAAATCTCTATAACAGACTACCTTCCATAATGACAAGGCTAAAATCCATTGGGGTAACAAAAATATCGACATCAAACTAACTTCCATAATGACAAGGCTACCATCCATTGGAGTAACAAAAATATCAACAACACACTACGTTCCATAGTGACAAGGCTACCATCCATTGGAGTAACAAAAATCTCGACAACAGACTACCTTCCATAAAGAAAAGGCTACCATCCTTTAGAGTAACAAAAATCTCGATATTACACTACCTTCCATAATGACAAGGCTACCATCCATTGGTGTTACAAAAAACTATACAACAGACTTCCTTCCATAATGACAAGGCTATCATCCATTGGAGTAACAAAAATATCGTCAACAAACTACGTCCCATAAAGACAAGGCTACCATCCATTAGAGTAACAAAAATCTTGACAATAGACTACCTTCCATAACGACAAGGCTACCATCCATTGGAGTAACAAAAATATCTACAATAGACTACCTTCCATAATTACAAGGCTACCATCCATTGGAGTAACAAAAATCTTGACAATAGACTACCTTCCATAATGACAAGGCTAGCATCCATTGAGTAACAAAGATATCGACAATAGACTACCTTCCATAATGACAAGGCTACCATCCATTGAGTAACAAAGATATCGACAACAGACTACCTTCCATAATGACAAGGCAACCATCCATTGAGTAACAAAGATATCGACAACAGACTACTTTCCATAATGACAAGGATATCATCCATTGGAGTAAAAAAAATCTCGACAACAGACTAACTTACATATGACAAGGCTACCATCCATTGGAGTAAAAAAAGTCTCGACAACAGCTACCATCCATTGGAGTAACAAAAATCTCGACAATAGACTATCTTCAAAAATGAAAAGTCTACCATCCATTGGAGTAACAAAAATATCAACAACACACTACGTTCCATAATGACAAGGCTACCATCCATTGGAGTTACGAAAATCTCGACAATAGACTATGTTCCATAAAGACAAGGCCACCATCCATTAGAGTAACAAAAATCTCGACAGCAGACTACCTTCCATATTGACAAGGCTAGCATCCATTGGGTAACAAAGATATCAACAACAGACTACCTGCCATAATGACAAGGCTACCATCCATTGAGTAACAAAGATATCGACAACAGAGTACCTTCCATAATGACAAGGCTACCATCCATTGAGTAACAAAGATATCGACAATAGACTACCTTCCATAATGACAAGGCTACCATCCATTGCAGTAAAAAAAATCTCGACAATAAACTACCTTCCATAATGACAAGGCTACCATCCATTGGAGTAACAAAAATATCGACAGCAGACTACCTTCCAAAATGACAAGCCTACCATCCATTGGAGTAACAAAAATCTCGACAACAGACTACCTTCCATAATTACAAGGTTACCATCCATTGGAGTAACAAAAATCTCGACAATAGACCACAGTCCATAATGACAAGGCTACCATCCATTGGACTAACAAATATCTCGACCAAAGACTTCCTTCCATAATGACAAGGCTACCATCCATTAGAGTATCAAAAATCTCCTCAACAGACTACCTTCCATAACGACAAGGCTACCATCCATTGGAGTAACAAAAATATCGACAACAAACTATGATGCATAATGACACGACTACCATCCATTGCAGTAACAAAAATCTCGAAACCAGACTACTTTCCATAATGTCAAGTCTACCATCCATTGGAGTAACAAAAATATCGATAACAAACAACCTTCCATAAAGACAATGTTAAAATCCATTGGAGTAACAAAAATCTCAACGACATACTACCTTCCATAATGACTTGGCTACCATCCATAGGAGTACCAAAAATATCGACAACAGACTACCTTCAATAAAGACAAGGCTGCCATCCATTGGAGTAACAAAAAGATCGACAACAGACTACCTTTCATAAAGAAAAGGCTACCATCCATTGCAATAACAAAAATCTCCTCAATAGACTACCTTCCATAATGACAAGGCTACCATCCATTGGAGTAAGAAAAATCATGAAACAGACTACCTTCCATAATTATAAGGTTACCATCCATTGGAGTAACAAAAATCTCGACAATAGACCATAGTCCATAATGACAAGGCTACCATCCATTGGACTATCAAATATCTCAACAAAAGACTTCCTTCCATAAAGACAAGGCTACCATCCATTAGAGTATCATAAATCTCTACAACAGACTACCTTTCATAATGACAAGGCTACCATCCATTGAGTAACAAAGATCTCGATAATAGACTACCTTCCATAATGACAAGGCTACCATTCATAGGAGTAACAAAAATATCGGCAATAGACTACCTTCCATAAAGACAAGGCTACCATCCATTGGAGTAACAAAAATATATACAACAGACTTCCTTCCATAATTACAAGGCTACCATCCATTGGAGTAACAAAAATATCTACAACAGACTACCTTCCATAATGACAAGGCTATCATCCATTGGAGTAACAAAAATCTAGAGAACAGACTACCTTCCATAACGACAAGGCTACCAACCATTGGAGTAAAAAAAATATCGACAACGAACTACGTTCCGTAATGAGACGCCTACCATCCATTGTGGTAACAAAAATCTCGAAACCAGACTACTTTCCATAATGTCAAGTCTACCATCCATTAGAGTAACAAAAATCTCGACAATAGACTACCTTACATAATTACAAGGCTACCATCCATTGGAGTAACAAAAATAACGACAAAAGACTTCCTTCCATAATGACAAGGCTACCATTCATTACAGTAACAAAAATCTCTACAACAGACTACCTTGCATAATGACAAGGCTGCCATCCATTGGAGTAACAAAGATCTCGACAATAGACAACCTTCCATAACGACAAGGCTACCGTCCATAGGAGTACCAAAAATATCGACAACAAACTAACTTCCATAAAGACAAGGCTACCATCCATTGGAGTAACAAAAATATCAACAACAAACTACCTTCCATTAAGACAAAGCTACCATCCATTGCAGTAACAAAAATCTCGACAACGGACTAACTTCAATAATGACAAGGCTACCATCCATTGGAGTTACAAAAATCTATACAACAGACTTCCTTCCATAATGACAAGGCTACCATCCATTTGAGTAACAAAAATCTCTACAACAGACTACCTTCAATAATGACAAGGCTACCATCCATTTGAGTAACAAAAATCTCGACAACGGACTACCTTCAATAATGACAAGGCTACCATCCATTGGAGTAACAAAAATCTAGACAACAAACTACCTTCCATAACGTCAAGTCTACTATCCATTAGAGTAACAAAAATATCGATAACAGACTACCTTCCATAAAGACAATGCTACAATCCATTGGGGTAACAAAAATCTCAACGACATACTACCTTCCATAATGACATGGCTACCATCCATAGGAGTACCAAAAATATCGACAATAGACTACCTTCAATAAAGACAAGGCTACCATCCATTGGAGTAAAAAAAATATCGACAACAGACTACCTTCCATAAAGAAAAGGCTACCATCCATTGCAATAACAAAAATCTCCTCAACAGACTACCTTCCATAATGACAAGGCTACCATCCATTGGAGTAAAAAAATATTGAAACAGACTACCTTCCATAATGACAAGGCTACAATCCATTAGAGTAACAAAAATCTCGACAATAGACTACCTTCCTTAAAGACAAAGCTACACTCCATTGCATTAACAAAAATCTCGACAACACACTACCTTCCATAATGACAAGGCTACCATCCATTGGAGTTACAAAAAACTATACAACAGACTGCCTTCCATAATGACAAGGCTACCATCCATTGTAGTAACAAAAATATCGACAACAGACTACCATCCATTAAGACAAAGTTACTATCCATTGCAGTAACAAAAATCTTTACAATAGACTACCTTCCATAATGACAAGGCTACCTTCCAATGGAGTTACAAAAATCTATACAACAGACTTTCGTCCATAATTACAAGGCTACCATCCATTGGAGTAACAAAAATATCTACAACAGACTACCTTTCATAATGACAAGGCTATCATCCATTGGAGTAATGAAAATGGAGACAACAGACTACCTTCCATAATGACAAGGCTACCATCCATTGGAGTAACAAAAATATCGACAACAAACTACATTCCATACTGACACGCCTACAATCCATTGCAGTAACAAAAAGCTCGAAACCAGACTACTTTCAATAATGTCAAGTCTACGATCCATTAGAGTAACAAAAATCTCGACAACAGACTATCTTCCATAATGACAAGGCTACCATCCATTGGAGTAACAAAAATCTCGACAACAGACTACCTTCCATAATTACAAGGCTACCATCCATTGGAGTAACAAAAATATCGACAAAAGACTTCCTTCCATAATGACAAGGCTACCATTCATTATAGTAACAAAAATCTATACAACAGACTATCTTGCATAATGACAAGGCTGCAAACAATTGAGTTACAAAGATCTCGACAACAGACTACCTTCCATAATGACTAGGCTACCATCCATAGGAGTACCAAAAATATCGACAATAGACTAACTTCCAAAAAGACAAGGCTACCTTCTATTGCAATAACAAAAATATGAACAACATACTACCATCCATAATGACAAGGATACAATCCATTGGAGTAACTAAAATCTCAACGACATACTACCTTCCATAATGACAACGCTACCATCCATTGGAGTAACAAAAATCTTTACAACATACTACCTTCCATAATTACAAGGCTACCATCCGTAGGAGTAACAAAAATATCGACATAAGACTACCTTCCATAATGACAAGGCTACCATCTATTGCAATAACAAAAATATGAACAACAGACTACCTTCCATAATGACAAGGATACAATCCATTGGAGTAACTAAAATCTCAACGACATACTACCTTTCATAATGACAAGGCTACCATCCATTGGAGTAACAAAAGTTTCGACAACAGACAACCTTCCATAATGACAAGGCTACCATCCATTGGAGTAACAAAAATATCGACAGCAGACTACCTTCCATAATGACAAGGCTACCATCCATTGGAGTAAAAAAAATCTCGACAATAGACTACCTTTCATAATGACAAGGCTACCATCCATTGGAGTAAAAAAATATGAACAACATACTACCTTCCATAATGACAAGGATACAATCCATTGGAGTAACAAAAATCTATACAACAGACATCCTTCCATAATGACAAGGCTACCATCCATTGAAGTAACAAAAATATCTACAACAGACTACCTTCCATAATGATAAGGCTATCATTTATTGGAGTAACAAAAATCTAAACAACAAACTACCTTCCATAACGATAAGGCTACCATCCATTGGAGTAACAAAAATATCGACAACAAACTATGTTGCATAATGACACGCCTACCATCCATTGCGGTAACAAAAATTTCGAAACCAGACTACTTTCCATAATGTCAAGACTAGCATCCATTGGAGTAACAAAAAGATCGACAACAGACTACCTTCTATAATTACAAGGATACAATCCATTGGAGTAACAAAAATCTATACAACAAACTTCCTTCCATAATGACAAGGCTACCATCCATTGGAGTAACAAAAATCTCTACAACAGACTACCTTCCATAATGACAAGGCTATCATCCATTGGAGTAACAAAAATCTCCTCAACAGACTACCTTCCATAACGACAAGGCTACCATCCATTGGAGTAACAAAAATATCGACAACAAACTATGATGCATAATGACACGACTACCATCCATTGCAGTAACAAAAATCTCGAAACCAGACTACTTTCCATAATGTCAAGTATATCATCCATTGGAGTAACAAAAATATCGATAACAGACTACCTTCCATAAAGATAATACTAAAATCCATTGGAGTAACAAAAATCTCAACGACATACTACCTTCCATAATGACTTGGCTACCATCCATTGGAGTAACAAAAATATCGACAACAGACTACCTTCCATAAAGAAAAGGCTACCATTCATTGCAATAATAAAAATCTCCTCAATAGACTACCTTCCATAATGACCAGGCTCCCATCCATTGGAGTAAAAAAAATCTTGAAACAGACTACCTTCCATAATGACAAGGTTACAATCCATTGGGATAACAAAAATCTCGACAACAGACTACCTTCCATAATGACAAGGCTACTATCCAATAAAATAAAATAAATCTCGACAATAGACTACCTTTCATAATAACAAGGCTACCATCCATTGGAGTAACAAAAATATGAACAATAGACTACCTTCCATAATGACAAGGCTACAATCCATTAGAGTAACAAATATCTCGACAACATACTACCTTCCATAAAGACAAAGCTACACTCCATTGCATTAAAAAATATATCGACAACACACTACCTTCCATAATGACCAGGCTACCATCCATTGGAGTTACAAAAAACTATACAACAAACTGCCTTCCATAATGACAAGGCTACCATCCATTGGAGTAACAAAAATATCGACAACAGACTACCTTCCATTAAGACAAAGCTACCATCCATTGCAGTAACAAAAATCTTGACAACAGACTACCTTCCATAATTACAAGGATACCATCCAATGGAGTTACAAAAATCTATACAACAGACTTCCGTCCATAATGACAAGGCTACCATCCATTGGAGTAACAAAAATCTAGACAACAAACTACCTTCCATAACGACAAGGCAACCATCCATTGGAGTAACAAAAATATCGACAACAAACTAAGTTCCATAATGACACGCCTACCATCCATTGCAGTAACAAAAATATCGACAACGGACTACCTTCCAAAATGGCAAGGCTACCATCCATTGGAGTTACAAAAATCTATACAACAGACTTCCTTCCATAATGACAAGGCTACCATCCATTGGAGTAACAAAAATCTCTACAAAATACTACCTTCCATAATGACAAGGCTATCATCCATTGGAGTAACAAAAATATCGACAAAAGACTTCCTTCCATAACGACAAGGATACCATTCATTACAGTAACAAAAATATCTACAACATACTACCTTTCATAATGACAAGGCTTCCATCCATTGAGTAACAAAGATCTCGACAACAGAGTACCTTCCATAATGACAAGGCTACCATCCATAGGAGTACCAAAAATATAGACAATAGACTACCTTCCATAAAGACAAGGCGACCATCCATTACATTAACAAAAATTTGAACAACAGACTACCTTCCATAATGATAAGGATACAATCCATTGGCGTAACAAAAATCTCAACGACATACTACCGTCCATAATGACAAGGCTACCATCCATTGGAGTAACAAAAATTTCGACAACAGACTACCTTCCATAATGACAAGGCTACCATCCATTGGAGTAACAAAAATATCGACAACAGACTACCTTCCATAATGACAAGGCTACCATCCATTGGAGTAAAAAACATCTCGACAATAGACTACCTTTCATAATGACAAGGCTACCATCCATTGGAGTAACGAAAATATGAACAACAGACTACCTTCCATAATGACAAGGATACAATCCATTGGAGTAACAAAAATCTCAACGACATACTACCTTCCATAATGACAAGGCTATCATCCATTAGAGTAACAAAAATCTCGACAATAGACTACCTTCCATAATGACAAGGCTACCATCAATTGGAGTAACAAAAATATCGACAACAGACTACCTTCCATAATGACATGGCTACCATCCATTGGAGTAACAAAAATATCAATAACAGACTACCTTCCATAATGACAAGGCTAGCATCCATTGGGTAACAAAGATCTCTACAACAGAGTACCTTCCATAATAACAAGGCTACCATCCATTGAGTGACAAAGATATCGACAACAGACTACCTTCCATAATGATAAAGATACCACCCATTGGAGTAAAAAAAATCTCGACAAAAGACTACCTTACATATGACAAGGCTACCATCCATTGGATTAAAAAAAATCTCGACAACAGACTACCTTCCATAACGACAAGGCTAGCATCATTTGGAGTAACAAAAATCTCGACAATAGACTATCTTTAATAATGAAAAGGCTACCATCCATTGGAGTAACAAAAATATCAATAACACACTACGTTCCATAATGACAAGGCTACCATCCATTGGAGTAACAAAAATGTCGACAACAGACTACGTTCCATAAAGACAAGGCTACCATCCATTAGAGTAACAAAAATCTCGATAACAGACTAACTTCCATAATGACAAGGCTACCATCCATTGGAGTAACAAAAATATCGACAACAGACTACCTTCCATAATGACAAGGCTACCATCCATTGAGTAACAAAGATATCGACAACAGACTACCTACCATAATGACAAGGCTACCATCCATTGAGTAACAAAGATATCGACAACAGACTACCTTCCATAATGACAAGACTACCATCCATTGCAATAAAAAAAATATCGACAACAGACTACCTTCCATATGACAAGGCTACCATCCATTGGAGTATAAAAAATATCGACAACAGACTACCTTCCATATGACATGGCTTCCATCCATTGGAGTAAAAAAAATCTCGACAACAGACTACCTTCCATAATGAAAAGGCTACCATCCATTGGAGTAAAAAAAATCTCGACAACAGACTACCTTCCATAATGACAAGGCTACCATCAATTGGAGTGACAAAAATATCGACAGCAAACTACCTTCCATAATGAAAAGGCTACCATCCATAGGAGTACCAAAAATATCGACAATAGACTACCTTCCATTAAGACAAGGCTACCATCCATTGCAGTAACAAAGATCTCGACAATGGACTAACTTCTATAATGACAAGGCTACCATCCATTGGAGTTACAAAAATCTATACAACATAGTTCCTTCCATAATGACAAGGCTACCATCCATTGCAGTAACAAAAATCTCGACAAAGACTACCTTCCATAATGACAAGGCTACCATCCATTAGAGTTACAAATATCTATACAACAGACTTCCTTCCATAATGACAAGGCTACCATCCATTGGAGTAACAAAAATCTCTACAACAGACTACCTTCCATAATTTTAAGTCTACCATCCATTGGAGTAACAAAAATCTCGACAATAGACTACCTTCCATAATGACAAGGCTACCATCCATTTGAATAACAAAAATCTCGACAAAAGACTTCCTTCCATAATGACAAGGCTACCATTCATTAGATTACCAAAAATCTCTACCACAGACTACCTTCCATAATGACAAGGCTACCATCCATTGTAATAAAAAAAATATCGACAACAGACTACCTTCCATATGACAAGGCTACCATCCATTGGAGTATAAAAAATATCGACAACAGACTACCTTCCATATGACAAGGCTACCATCCATTGGAGTAAAATAAATCTCGACAACAGACTACCTTCCATAATGACAAGGCTACCATCCATTGGAGTAAAAAAAATCTCGACAACAGACTACCTACCATAATGACAAGGCTACCATCAATTGGAGTGACAAAAATATCGACAGCAAACTACCTTCCATAATGACAAGGCTACCATCCATAGGAGTACAAAAAATATCGACAATAGACTAACTTCCATAAAGACAAGGCTACCATCCATTAGAGTAACAAAAATATCAACAATAGACCACAGTCCATAATGACAAGGCTACCATGCATTGGAGTAACAAAAATGTCGAAAAAAGACTCCGTTCCATAATGACAAGGCTACCATCGATTAGAGTAACAAAAATCTCTACAACAGACTACCTTCCATAATGACAAGGCTACCATCCGTTGAGTAACAAAGATCTCGACAATAGACTACCTTCCATAATGACAAGGCTACCATCAATATGAGTAACAAAAATATCGACAATAGACTACCTTCCATAAAGACAAGGCTACCATCCATTGCAGTAACAAAAATCTCGGCAACAGACTACCTTCTATAATGACAAGGCTACCATCCATTGGAGTTACAAATATCTATACAACAAACTACCTTCCATAATGACAAGGGTATCATCCATTGGAGTAACAAAAATCTAGACAACTGACTACCTTCCAAAACGACAAGGCTACCATCCATTGGTGTAACAAAAATATCGACAGCAAACTACGTTCGATAATGACACGCCTACCATCCATTGCAGTAACAAAAATCTCGAAACCAGACTACTTTCCATAATGTCAAGTCTACCATCCATTAGAGTAACAAAAATCTCCACAATAGACTACCTTCCATAATGACATGGCTACCATTCATTGGAGTAAAAAAAATATCGACAACAGACTACCTTCCATAATTACAAGTATACCATCCATTGGAGTAACAAAAATCTTGACAATAGACCACGGTCCATAATGACAATGCTACCATCCATTGGAGTAACAAAAATCTCGAAAAAAGACTTCCTTCCATAATGACAAGGCTACCATCCATTAGAGTAACAAAAATCTCTACCACAGACTACCTTCCATAATGACAAGGCTACCATCCATTGAGTAACAAAGATCTCGACAATAGACTACCTTCCATAATGACAAGGCTACCATCCATAGGAGTACCAAAAATATCGACAACTGACTACCTTCCATAAAGACAAGGCTACCCTCCATTGCAGTAAAAAAAATATTGACAAAAGACTACCTTCCATAAAGACAAAGCTACCATCCATTGCAGTAACAAATATCTCGACAGCAGACTACCTTCCATAATGACAAGGCTACCATCCATTGGAGTAAAAAAAATTTTGACAACAGACTACCTTCAATATGACAAGGCTACCATCCATTGGAGTAAAAGAAATACCGACAGCAGACTACCTTCCATAATGATAAGGCTACCATCCATTGGATTAACAAAAATATCGATAATAGACTAACTTCCATAAAGACAAGGCTACCATCCATTAGAGTAACAAAAATATCAACAATAGACCACAGTCCATAATGACAAGGCTACCGTGCATTGGAGTAACAAAAATGTCGAAAAAAGACTCCGTTCCATAATGACAAGGCTACCATCGATTAGAGTAACAAAAATCTCTACAACAGACTACCTTCCATAATGACAAGGCTACCATCCGTTGAGTAACAAAGATCTCGACAATAGACTACCTTCCATAATGACAAGGCTACCATCAATATGAGTAACAAAAATATCGACAATAGACTACCTTCCATAAAGACAAGGCTACCATCCATTGCAGTAACAAAAATCTCGGCAACAGACTACCTTCTATAATGACAAGGCTACCATCCATTGGAGTTACAAATATCTATACAACAAACTACCTTCCATAATGACAAGGGTATCATCCATTGGAGTAACAAAAATCTAGACAACTGACTACCTTCCAAAACGACAAGGCTACCATCCATTGGTGTAACAAAAATATCGACAGCAAACTACGTTCGATAATGACACGCCTACCATCCATTGCAGTAACAAAAATCTCGAAACCAGACTACTTTCCATAATGTCAAGTCTACCATCCATTAGAGTAACAAAAATCTCCACAATAGACTACCTTCCATAATGACAGGGCTACCATTCATTGGAGTAAAAAAAATATCGACAACAGACTACCTTCCATAATTACAAGTATACCATCCATTGGAGTAACAAAAATCTTGACAATAGACCACAGTCCATAATGACAATGCTACCATCCATTGGAGTAACAAAAATCTCGAAAAAAGACTTCCTTCCATAATGACAAGGCTACCATCCATTAGAGTAACAAAAATCTCTACCACAGACTACCTTCCATAATGACAAGGCTACCATCCATTGAGTAACAAAGATCTCGACAATAGACTACCTTCCATAATGACAAGGCTACCATCCATAGGAGTACCAAAAATATCGACAACTGACTACCTTCCATAAAGACAAGGCTACCCTCCATTGCAGTAAAAAAAATATTGACAAAAGACTACCTTCCATAAAGACAAAGCTACCATCCATTGCAGTAACAAATATCTCGACAGCAGACTACCTTCCATAATGACAAGGCTACCATCCATTGGAGTAAAAAAAATCTTGACAACAGACTACCTTCCATATGACAAGGCTACCATCCATTGGAGTAAAAGAAATACCGACAGCAGACTACCTTCCATAATGATAAGGCTACCATCCATTGGATTAACAAAAATATCGACAATAGACTACCTTCAATAATTATAACGATACCATCCATTGGAGTAACAAAGATCTCAACAACAGACTACCTTCCATAATGACAAGGATACCATCCATATGAGTAACAAAAATATCGACAGTAGACTACCTTCCATAAAGACAAGGCTACCATCCATTGGAGTAACAAAATTATCGACAACAGACTACCTTCCATTAAGACAAAGCTACCATCCATTGCAGTAACAAAAATCTCGACAACAAACTTCCTTCCATAATGACAAGGCTACCATCCATTGGAGTAACAAAAATCTCTACAACAGACTACCTTCCATAATAACAAGGCTATCATCCATTGGAGTAACAAAAATTTAGACAACAGTCTACCATCCATAACGACAAGGCTACCATCCATTGGTGTAATAAAAATTTCGACAACAAACTACTTTCCATAATGTCAAGTCTACCATCCATTGCAGTAACAAAAATCTCGACAACAGACTACCTTCCATAATGACAAGGCTAACATCCATTGGAGTTACAAATATTTATACAACAGACTTCCTTCCATAATGACAAGGCTACCATCCATTGGAGTAACAAAAATATCTACAACAGACTACCTTCCCTAATGACAAGGCTATCATCCATTGGAGTAACAAAAATATCGACAAAAGACTACCATCCATAACGACAAGGCTACCATCCATTGGTGTAACAAAAATTTGAACAAAAGACTACCTTCCATAATGACAACGCTACCATCCATTGGAGTTACAAATATCTATAAAACAAACTTCCTTCCATAATGACAAGGGTATCATTCATTGCAGTAACAAAAATCTAGACAACAGACTAATATCCATAATGATAAGGCTATCATTCATTGGTGTAAAAAAAATTTCGACAACAAACTACGTTCCATAATGACAGGCCTACCATCCATTGCGGTAAAAAAATTCTCGAAACCAGACTACTTTCCATAATGTCAAGTCTACCATCCATTAGAGTAACAAAAATCTCGACAATAGACTACCTTCCATAATGACAAGGCTACAATCCATTGGAGTAACAAAAATCTTGACAGCAGACTACCTTCGATATTTACAAGGCTACCACCCATTGCAGTAAAAAAAATCTCGATAATAGACCACGGTCCATAATGACAAGGCTACCATCCATTGGAGTAACAAAAATATCGACAACAAACTAAATTCCATAATGACACGCCTAACATCCATTGCGGTAACAAAAATCTCGAAACCAAACTACTTTCCATAATGTCAATTCTACCATCCATTGAGTAACAAAAATCTCGACAACTGACTACCTTCCATAATTACAAGGCTACCACCCATTTTAGTAACAAAAATCTCGACAATAGACCATGGTCCATAATGACAAGGCTACCATCCATTGGACTAACAAAAATCTCGACAATAGACTTCCTTTCATAATGAAAAGGCAACCATCCATTACAGTAACAAAAATCTCTATAACAGACTACCTTGCATAATGACAAGGCTGCCATCCATTGAGTAACAAATATCTCGACAATAGACTACCTTCCGTAATGACAAGGCTACCATCCATAGGAGTACCAAAAATATCGACAATTGACTAACTTCCATAAAGACAAGGCTACCATCCGTTGGAGTAACAAAAATATCGACAACAGACTACCTTCCATAAAGACAAGGCTACCATCCATTGCAGCAACAAAAATCTCCTCAACAGACTACCTTCCATAATTACAAGGCTACCATCCATTGGAGTAAAAAAAATCTTGAAACATACTACCTTCCATAATGGGAAGGTTACCATTCATTGGGATAACAAAAATCTGGACAACAGACTACCTTCCATAATGACAAGGCTACTATCCAATGGAATAACAAAAATCTCGACAATAGACTACCTTTGATTATGACAAGGCTACCATCCATTGGAGCAACAAAAATATGAAGAACAAACTACTTTCCATAATGACAAGTCTACAATCCATTGGTGTTACAAAAATCTCAACGACATACTACCTTCCATAATGACAAGGCTACCATCCATTGGAGTAACAAAATTTCGACAACATACTATGTTCCATAAAGACAAGTCTACCATCCATTACAGTAACAAAAATGTCGACAACAGACTACCTTCCATAATGAAAAGGCTACCATCCATTGGAGTAACAAAAATATCGACAACAGACTACCTTCCATAATGACAAGGCTACCATCCATTGTAGTAACACAAATCTCGACAACAGACTACCTTCCATAATGACAAGGATAACATCCATTGAGTAACAAAGATGTCAACAACAGACTACCTTCCATAATAACAAGGCTACCATCCATTGAGTAACAAAGATATCAAAAACAGACTACCTTCCATAATGACAAGGATACCATCCATTGGAGTAAAAAATCTCGACAATAGACTACCTTACATATGACAAGGCTACCATCCATTGGAGTAAAAAAAATCTTGACAACAGACTACCTTCCATAATTACAAGTATACCATCCATTGGAGTAACAAAAATATTGACATAGACCACGGTCCATAATGACAAGGCTACCATCCATTGGAGTAACAAAAATCTCGACAAAAGACTTCCTTCCATAATGACAAGGCTACCATCCATTAGAGTAACAAAAATCTCTACCATAGACTACCTTCCAAAATGACAAGGCTACCATCCATTGAGTAACAAAGATCTCGACAATAGACTACCTTCCATAATGACAAGGCTACCATCCATAGGAGTAACAAAAATATCGACAACAGACTACCTTCCATAAAGACAAGGCTACCATCCATTAGAGTAAAAAAAATATTGACAAAAGACTACCATCCATAAAGACAAAGCTACCATCCATTACAGTAACAAAAATCTCGACAGCAGACTACCTTCCATAATGACAAGGCTACCATCCATTGGAGTAACAAAAATCTGAACAACAAACTACCTTCCATAATGACAACGCTACCATCCATTGGAGTAAAAAAAATATCGACAACAGACTACGTTCCATAATGACAAGCCTACCATCCATTGGAGTAACAAAAATCTCGACAACAGACTATGTTCCATAATGTCAAGGCTACCATCCATTAGAGTAACAAAAATCTCGACAACAGACTACCTTCCATAATGACAAGGCTACCATCCATTAGAGTAAAAAAAAATCTCAACAACAGACTACCTTCCATAATTACAAGGATACCATCCATTGAGTAACAAAGATATCGACAACAAACTACCTTCCATAATGACAAGGCTACCATCCATTACAGTAAAAAAAATCTCGACAACAAACTAGCTTCCATATGACAAGGCTACGATCCATTGGAGTAAAAAAAATCTTGACAATATACTACCTTCCATAATGACAAGGATAGCATCCATTGAAGTAATAAAAGTATCGACAGCAGACTACCTTCCATAATGACAAGGCTACCATCCATTGGAGTAACAAAAATCTCGACAACAAACTACCTTCCATAATCAAAAGGATACCATCCATTGGAGTAACTAAAATCTCGACAAAAGACTTCCTTCCATAATGACAAGGCTACCATCCATTGTAGTAACAAAAATCTCGACAACAAACTACCTTCAATAATGACAAGGCTAGCATCCATTGAGTAACAAAGATATCGACAACAGACTACCTTCCATAATAACAAGGCTACCATCCATTGAGTAACAAAGATATCAAAAACAGACTACCTTCCATAATGACAAGGATACCATCCATTGGAGTATCAAAAATCTCGACAACAGACTACCTTCCATAATGACAAGGATACCATCCATTAGAGTAACAAAAATCTCTACCACATAGTACCTTCCATAATGACAAGGCTACCATCCATTGAGTAACAAAGGTCTCGACAATAGACTACCTTCCATAATGACAAGGCTACCATCCATAGGAGTAACAAAAATATCGACAACAGACTACCTACCATAAAGACAAGGCTACCATCCATTGGAGTAACAAAAATATTGACAAAAGAGTACCTTCCATAAAGACAAAGCTACCATCCATTCCAGTAACAAAAATCTCAACAGTAAACTACCTTCCAAAAAGACAAGGCTACCATCCATTGAAGTAAAAAAAAATATCGACAACAGACTACCTTCCATAATAACGAGCCTACCATCCATTGGAGTAACAAAGATCTGAACAACAAACTACCTTCCATAATGATAAGGCTACCATCCATTGGAGTAACGAAAATATCGACAACAGACTACGTTCCATAATGTCAAGGCTACCATCCATTAGAGTAACAAAAATGTGGACAACAGACTACCTTCCATAATGACAAGGCTACCATCCATTGGAGTAAAAAAAATCTCGACAACAAACTCCCTTCCATAATGACAAGGCTACTATCCATTGAGTAACAAAGATATCAACAACAGAATACCTTCCATAATGACAAGGCTACCATCCATTGTAGTAAAAAAAATATCGACAACAAACTACCTTCCATATTGCAAGTCTACCATCCATTGGAGTAACAAAAATCTCGACAACAGACTACCTTCCATAATTACAAGGATACCATCCATTGGAGTAACAAAAATCTCGACAATAGAGCATGGTCCATAATGACAAGGCTACTATATACTGGACTAACAAAAATCTCAACAAAAGGCTTCCTTCCAAAATGACAAGGCTACCATCCATTAGAGTAACAAAAATCTCTACCACAGACTACAATCCATAATGACAAGGCTACCATCCTTTGAGTAACAAAGATCTCGACAATAGACTACCTTCCATAATGACAAGGATACCATCCATAAGAGTAACAAAAATATCGACAACAGACTACCTTCCATAAAGACAAGGCTACCATCCATTGGAGTAACAAAAATATTGACAAAAGACTACATTCCATAAAGAAAAAGCTACCATCCATTGCAGTAACAAAAATCTCGACAACAGACTACCTTCCATAATGACAAAGCTACCATCCATTGGAGTAAAAAAAATCTCGACAACAGACTACCTTCCATAATGACAAGGTTACCATCCATTGGGATAACAAAAATCTCGACAACAGAATACCTTCCATAATAACAAGGCTACTATCCAATGGAATAACAAAAATCTCGACAATAAACTACCTTTCATAATGACAAGGCTACCATCCATTGGAGTAACAAAAATCTGAACAACAAACTACCTTCCATAATGACAAGACTATCATCCATTGGAGTAACAAAAATATTGACAACAAACTACTTTTCATAATGCCAAGCCTACCATCCATTGAAGTAACAATAATCTCGACAACAGACTACGTTCCATAATGTCAAGGCTACCATCCATTAGAGTAACAAAAATGTCGACAACAGACTACCTTCCATAATGACAAGGCTACCATCCATTGGAGTAAAAAAAATCTCGACAACAAACTACCTTCTATAATGACAAGGCTACTATCCATTGCAGTAAAAAAAATCTCGACGACAAACTACCTTCCATATGACAAGGCTGCCATCCATTGGAGTAAAAATAATCATGACAATATACTACTTTCCATAATGACAAGGCTTGCATCCATTGGAGTTAAAAAAATCTCGACAACAGACTACCTTCCATAATGACAAGGCTACCATCCATTGGAGTAACAAAAATATCGACAGTAGACTACCTTCCATAATGACAAGGCTACCATCCATTGAGTAACAAAGATCTCGACAATAGACTACCTTCCATAATGACAAGGCTACCATCCATAGGAGTAACAAAAATATCGACAACAGACTACCTTCCATAAAGACAAGGCTACCATCCAATGGAGTAACAAAAATATTGACAAAAGACTACCTTCCATAATGACAAGGCTACCATCCATTGCAGTAACAAAAATCTCGACAACAGACTACCTTCCATAATGACAAAGCTACCATCCATTGGAGTAAAAAAAATCTCGACAAAAGACTACCTTCCATAATGACAAGTTTACCATCCATTGGGATAAAAAAAATCTCGACAATAGACTACCTTTCATAATGACAAGGTTACCATCCATTGTAGTAACAAAAATATGAACAACAAACTACCTTCCATAATGACAAGGCTACCATCCATTGGAGTAACAAAAATATTGACAACAAACTACTTTCCATAATGACAAGCCTACCATCCATTGAAGTAACAAAAATCTCGACAACAGACTACGTTCCATAATGTCAAGGCTACCATCCATTAGAGTAACAAAAATGTCGACAACAGACTACCTTCCATAATGACAAGGCTACCATCCATTGGAGTAACAAAAATATCGACAGTAGACTACCTTCCATAATGACAAGGCTACCATCCATTGAGTAAAAAAGATCTCGACAATAGACTACCTTCCATAATGACAAGGCTACCATCCATAGGAGTACCAAAAATATTGACAACAGACTACCTTCCATAAAGACAAGGCTACCATCCAATGGAGTAACAAAAATATTGACAAAAGACTACCTTCTATAATGACAAGGCTACCATCCATTGCAGTAACAAAAATCTCGACAACAGACTACCTTCCATAATGACAAAGCTACCATCCATTGGAGTAAAAAAAATCTCGACAACAGACTACCTTCCATAATGACAAGTTTACCATCCATTGGGATAAAAAAAAACTCGACAATAGACTACCTTTCATAATGACAAGGTTACCATCCATTGTAGTAACAAAAATATGAACAACAAACTACCTTCCATAATGACAAGGCTACCATCCATTGGAGTAACAAAAATATTGACAACAAACTACTTTCCATAATGACAAGCCTACCATCCATTGAAGTAACAAAAATCTCGACAACAGACTATGTTCCATAATGTCAAGGCTACCATCCATTAGAGTAACAAAAATGTCGACAACAGACTACCTTCCATAATGACAAGGCTACCATCCATTGGAGTAAAAAAAATCTCAACAACAGACTACCTTCCATAATGATAAGGTAACTATCCATTGAGTAACAAAGAAATCGACAACAAACTACCTTCCATAATGACAAGGCTACCATCCATTGCAGTAAAAAAAATCTCGACAACAGACTACCTTCCATAATGACAAGGCTACCATCCATTGGAGTAAAAAAAATCTCGACAATAGACCATGGTCCATAATGACAAGACTACCATCCATTGGAGTAACAAAAATCTCGACAAAAGACTTCCTTCCTTAATGACAAGGCTACCATCCATTAGAGTAACAAAAATCTCTACCACAGACTACCTTCCATAATGACAAGGCTACCATCCATTGAGTAACAAAGATCTCGACAATAGACTACCTTCCATAATGACAAGGCTACCATCCATAGGAGTAACAAAAATATTGACAACAGACTACATTCCATAAAGTCAAGGCTACCATCCATTGGAGTAATAAAAATATTGGCAAAAGACTACCTTCCATAAAGACAAAGTTACCATCCATTGTAGTAACAAAAATCTCGACAACAGACTACCTTCCATAATGACAAAGCTACCATCCATTGGAGTTAAAAAAATCTCGACAACAGACTACGTTCCATAATGACAAGGTTAAGATCCATTGGGATAACAAAAATCTCGACAACTAACTACCTTCCATAATAACAAGGCTACTATCCAATGGAATAACAAAAATATTGACAATAGACTACCTTCCATAATTACAAGGCTACCACACATTGTAGTAACAAAAATCTCGACAATAGACCATGGTCCATAATGACAAGGCTACCATCCATTGAAGTAACAAAAATATCGACAATAAACTTCCTTTCATAATGAAAAGGCAACCATTCATTACACTAACAAAAATCTCTACAACATACTACCTTGCATAATGACAAGGCTGCCATCCATTGAGTAACAAAGATCTCGACAACAGACTACCTTGCATGATGACAAGGCTACCATCCATAGGAGTACCAAAAATATCGACCATAGACTAACTTCTATAAAGACAAGGCTACCATCCATTGGAGTAACAAAAATATCGACAATAGACTACCTTCCATAAAGACAAGGCTACCATCCATTGCAGTAACAAAATTCTCCTCAACAGACTACCTTCCATAATGACAAGGCTACCATCCATTGGAGTAAAAAAAATCTCGAAATATACTACCTTCCATAATGACAAGGCTACCATCCATTGCAGTAAAAAAAATCTCGACAACAAACTACCTTCCATAATGACAAGGCTACTATACAATGGAATAACAAAAATCTCGACAATAGACTACCTTTCATTATGACAAGGCTACCATCCATTGGAGTAACAAAAATATCGACAACAGACTACCTTCCATAAATACAAGGCTACCATCCATTGCAGTAACAAAAATCTCCTAAACAGACTACCTTCCATAATGACAAGGCTACCATCCATTGGAGTAAAAAAAATCTCGAAACATACTACCTTCCATAATGACAAGGCTACCATCCATTGGAGTAACAAAAATCTCGACAACAGACTAACTTCCATAATTACAAGGATACCATCCGTTGGTGTAACACAAATCTCGACAATAGACCACGGTCCATAATGACAAGGCTACCATCCATTGTAGTAACAAAAATCCCGACAAAAGAATTCCTTCCATAATGACAAGGCTACCATCCATTGGAGTAACAAAAATCTCGACAAAAGACTTCCTTCCATAATGACAAGGCTACCATCCATTAGAGTAACAAAAATCTCTACCATAGACTACCTTCCAAAATGACAAGGCTACCATCCATTGAGTAACAAAGATCTCGACAATAGACTACTTTCCATAATGACAAGGCTACCATCCATAGGAGTAACAAAAATATCGACAACAGACTACCTTCCATAAAGACAAGGCTACCATCCATTAGAGTAAAAAAAATATTGACAAAAGACTACCATCCATAAAGACAAAGCTACCATCCATTACAGTAACAAAAATCTCGACAGCAGACTACCTTCCATAATGACAAGGCTACCATCCATTGGAGTAACAAAAATCTGAACAACAAACTACCTTCCATAATGACAAGGCTACCATCCATTGTAGTAAAAAAAATATCGACAACAGACTACGTTCCATAATGACAAGCCTACCATCCATTGGAGTAACAAAAATCTCGACAACAGACTATGTTCCATAATGTCAAGGCTACCATCCATTAGAGTAACAAAAATCTCGACAACAGACTACCTTCCATAATGACAAGGCTACCATCCATTAGAGTAAAAAAAAATCTCAACAACAGACTACCTTCCATAATGACAAGGATACAATCCATTGAGTAACAAAGATATCGACAACAAACTACCTTCCATAATGACAAGGCTACCATCCATTACAGTAAAAAAAATCTCGACAACAAACTACCTTCCATATGACAAGGCTACGATCCATTGGAGTAAAAAAAATCTTGACAATATACTACCTTCCATAATGACAAGGCTACCATCCATTGGAGTAACAAAAATCTCGACAACAGACTACCTTCCATAATTACAAGGATACCATCCATTGGAGTAACTAAAATCTCGACAAAAGACTTCCTTCCATAATGACAAGGCTACCATTGATTAGAGTAACAAAATTCTCTACCAAAGACTACCTTCCATAATGACAAGGCTACCATCCATTAAGTAACAAAGATCTCGACAATAGACTACCTTCCATAATGACAAGGCTACCATCCATTGTAGTAACAAAAATCTCGACAACAGACTACCTTCAATAATGACAAGGCTAGCATCCATTGAGTAACAAAGATATCGACAACAGACTACCTTCCATAATAACAAGGCTACCATCCATTGAGTAACAAAGATATCAAAAACAGACTACCTTCCATAATGACAAGGATACCATCCATTGGAGTATCAAAAATCTCGACAACAGACTACCTTCCATAATGACAAGGCTACCATCCATTAGAGTAACAAAAATCTCTACCACATAGTACCTTCCATAATGACAAGGCTACCATCCATTGAGTAACAAAGGTCTCGACAATAGACTACCTTCCATAATGACAAGGCTACCATCCATAGGAGTAACAAAAATATCGACAACAGACTACCTACCATAAAGACAAGGCTACCATCCATTGGAGTAACAAAAATATTGACAAAAGAGTACCTTCCATAAAGACAAAGCTACCATCCATTGCAGTAACAAAAATCTCAACAGTAAACTACCTTCCAAAAAGACAAGGCTACCATCCATTGAAGTAAAAAAAAATATCGACAACAGACTACCTTCCATAATAACGAGCCTACCATCCATTGGAGTAACAAAGATCTGAACAACAAACTACCTTCCATAATGATAAGGCTACCATCCATTGGAGTAACGAAAATATCGACAACAGACTACGTTCCATAATGTCAAGGCTACCATCCATTAAAGTAACAAAAATGTGGACAACAGACTACCTTCCATAATGACAAGGCTACCATCCATTGGAGTAAAAAAAATCTCGACAACAAACTCCCTTCCATAATGACAAGGCTACTATCCATTAAGTAACAAAGATATCAACAACAGACTACCTTCCATAATGACAAGGCTACCATCCATTGCAGTAAAAAAAATATCGACAACAAACTACCTTCCATATGACAAGTCTACCATCCATTGGAGTAACAAAAATCTCGACAACAGACTACCTTCCATAATTACAAGGATACCATCCATTGGAGTAACAAAAATCTCGACAATAGACCATGGTCCATAATGACAAGGCTACTATCTATTGGACTAACAAAAATCTCAACAAAAGGCTTCCTTCCAAAATGACAAGGCTACCATCCATTAGAGTAACAAAAATCTCTACCACAGACTACCTTCCATAATGACAAGGCTACCATCCTTAGAGTAACAAAGATCTCGACAATAGACTACCTTCCATAATGACAAGGATACCATCCATAAGAGTAACAAAAATATCGACAACAGACTACCTTCCATAAAGACAAGGCTACCATCCATTGGAGTAACAAATATATTGACAAAAGACTACCTTCCATAAAGAAAAAGCTACCATCCATTGCAGTAACAAAAATCTCGACAACAGACTACCTTCCATAATGACAAAGCTACCATCCATTGGAGTAAAAAAATCTCGACAAAAGACTACCTTCCATAAAGACAAAGCTACCATCCATTGCAGTAACAAAAATCTCAACAGTAAACTACCTTCCAAAAAGACAAGGCTACCATCCATTGAAGTAAAAAAAAATATCGACAACAGACTACCTTCCATAATAACGAGCCTACCATCCATTGGAGTAAC
Organism: Vicia faba; assembly: GCA_948472305.1. NCBI lineage: Eukaryota > Viridiplantae > Streptophyta > Magnoliopsida > Fabales > Fabaceae > Vicia > Vicia faba. Next base: position 511,176,299 of record OX451741.1, on the reverse strand, counting down.
AAAGATCTGAACAACAAACTACCTTCCATAATGATAAGGCTACCATCCATTGGAGTAACGAAAATATCGACAACAGACTACGTTCCATAATGTCAAGGCTACCATCCATTAGAGTAACAAAAATGTGGACAACAGACTACCTTCCATAATGACAAGGCTACCATCCATTGGAGTAAAAAAAATCTCGACAACAAACTCCCTTCCATAATGACAAGGCTACTATCCATTGAGTAACAAAGATATCAACAACAGACTACCTTCCATAATGACAAGGCTACCATCCATTGCAGTAAAAAAAATATCGACAACAAACTACCTTCCATATGACAAGTCTACCATCCATTGGAGTAACAAAAATCTCGACAACAGACTACCTTCCATAATTACAAGGATACCATACATTGGAGTAACAAAAATCTCGACAATAGACCATGGTCCATAATGACAAGGCTACTATCTATTGGACTAACAAAAATCTCAACAAAAGGCTTCCTTCCAAAATGACAAGGCTACCATCCATTAGAGTAACAAAAATCTCTACCACAGACTACCATCCATAATGACAAGGCTACCATCCTTTGAGTAACAAAGATCTCGACAATAGACTACCTTCCATAATGACAAGGATACCATCCATAAGAGTAACAAAAATATCGACAACAGACTACCTTCCATAAAGACAAGGCTACCATCCATTGGAGTAACAAATATATTGACAAAAGACTACCTTCCATAAAGAAAAAGCTACCATCCATTGCAGTAACAAAAATCTCGACAACAGACTACCTTCCATAATGACAAAGCTACCATCCATTGGAGTAAAAAAAATCTCGACAACAGACTACCTTCCATAATGACAAGGTTACCATCCATTGGGATAACAAAAATCTCGACAATAGAATACCTTCCATAATAACAAGGCTACTATCCAATGGAATAACAAAAATATCGACAATAAACTACCTTTCATAATGACAAGGCTACCATCCATTGGAGTAACAAAAATCTGAACAACAAACTACCTTCCATAATGACAAGACTATCATCCATTGGAGTAACAAAAATATTGACAACAGACTACTTTTCATAATGCCAAGCCTACCATCCATTGAAGTAACAATAATCTCGACAACAGACTACGTTCCATAATGTCAAGGCTACCATCCATTAGAGTAACAAAAATGTCGACAACAGACTACCTTCCATAATGACAAGGCTACCATCCATTGGAGTAAAAAAAATCTCGACAACAAACTACCTTCTATAATGACAAGGCTACTATCCATTGCAGTAAAAAAAATCTCGACGATAAGCTACCTTCCATATGACAAGGCTGCCATCCATTGGAGTAAAAATAATCATGACAATATACTACCTTCCATAATGACAAGGCTTGCATCCATTGGAGTAAAAAAAATCTCGACAACAGACTACCTTCCATAATGACAAGGCTACCATCCATTGGAGTAACAAAAATATCGACAGTAGACTACCTTCCATAATGACAAGGCTACCATCCATTGAGTAACAAAGATCTCGACAATAGACTACCTTCCATAATGACAAGGCTACCATCCATAGGAGTAACAAAAATATCGACAACAGACTACCTTCCATAAAGACAAGGCTACCATCCAATGGAGTAACAAAAATATTGACAAAAGACTACCTTCCATAATGACAAGGCTACCATCCATTGCAGTAACAAAAATCTCGACAACAGACTACCTTCCATAATGACAAAGCTACCATCCATTGGAGTAAAAAAAATCTCGACAAAAGACTACCTTCCATAATGACAAGTTTACCATCCATTGGGATAAAAAAAAATCTCGACAATAGACTACCTTTCATAATGACAAGGTTACCATCCATTGTAGTAACAAAAATATGAACAACAAACTACCTTCCATAATGACAAGGCTACCATCCATTGGAGTAACAAAAATATTGACAACAAACTACTTTCCATAATGACAAGCCTACCATCCATTGAAGTAACAAAAATCTCGACAACAGACTACGTTCCATAATGTCAAGGCTACCATCCATTAGAGTAACAAAAATGTCGACAACAGACTACCTTCCATAATGACAAGGCTACCATCCATTGGAGTAACAAAAATATCAACAGTAGACTACCTTCCATAATGACAAGGCTACCATCCATTGAGTAAAAAAGATCTCGACAATAGACTACCTTCCATAATGACAAGGCTACCATCCATAGGAGTACCAAAAATATTGACAACAGACTACCTTCCATAAAGACAAGGCTACCATCCAATGGAGTAACAAAAATATTGACAAAAGACTACCTTCCATAATGACAAGGCTACCATCCATTGCAGTAACAAAAATCTCGACAACAGACTACCTTCCATAATGACAAAGCTACCATCCATTGGAGTAAAAAAAATCTCGACAACAGACTACCTTCCATAATGACAAGTTTACCATCCATTGGGATAAAAAAATATCTCGACAATAGACTACCTTTCATAATGACAAGGTTACCATCCATTGTAGTAACAAAAATATGAACAACAAACTACCTTCCATAATGACAAGGCTACCATCCATTGGAGTAACAAAAATATTGACAACAAACTACTTTCCATAATGACAAGCCTACCATCCATTGAAGTAACAAAAATCTCGACAACAGACTACGTTCCATAATGTCAAGGCTACCATCCATTAGAGTAACAAAAATGTCGACAACAGACTACCTTCCATAATGACAAGGCTACCATCCATTGGAGTAAAAAAAATCTCAACAACAGACTACCTTCCATAATGATAAGGTAACTATCCATTGAGTAACAAAGAAATCGACAACAAACTACCTTCCATAATGACAAGGCTACCATCCATTGCAGTAAAAAAAATCTCGACAACAGACTACCTTCCATAATGATAAGGCTACCATCCATTGGAGTAAAAAAAATCTCGACAATAGACCATGGTCCATAATGACAAGACTACCATCCATTGGAGTAACAAAAATCTCGACAAAAGACTTCCTTCCTTAATGACAAGGCTACCATCCATTAGAGTAACAAAAATCTCTACCACAGACTACCTTCCATAATGACAAGGCTACCATCCATTGAGTAACAAAGATCTCGACAATAGACTACCTTCCATAATAACAAGGCTACCATCCATAGGAGTAACAAAAATATTGACAACAGACTACATTCCATAAAGTCAAGGCTACCATCCATTGGAGTAATAAAAATATTGGCAAAAGACTACCTTCCATAAAGACAAAGTTACCATCCATTGTAGTAACAAAAATCTCGACAACAGACTACCTTCCATAATGACAAAGCTACCATCCATTGGAGTTAAAAAAATCTCGACAACAGACTACGTTCCATAATGACAAGGTTAAGATCCATTGGGATAACAAAAATCTCGACAACTGACTACCTTCCATAATAACAAGGCTACTATCCAATGGAATAACAAAAATATTGACAATAGACTACCTTCCATTATTACAAGGCTACCACACATTGTAGTAACAAAAATCTCGACAATAGACCATGGTCCATAATGACAAGGCTACCATTCATTGAAGTAACAAAAATATCGACAATAAACTTCCTTTCATAATGAAAAGGCAACCATTCATTACTGTAACAAAAATCTCTACAACATACTACCTTGCATAATGACAAGGCTGCCATCCATTGAGTAACAAAGATCTCGACAACAGACTACCTTGCATGATGACAAGGCTACCATCCATAGGAGTACCAAAAATGTCGACAATAGACTAACTTCTATAAAGACAAGGCTACCATCCATTGGAGTAACAAAAATATCGACAATAGACTACCTTCCATAAAGACAAGGCTACCATCCATTGCAGTAACAAAATTCTCCTCAACAGACTACCTTCCATAATGACAAGGCTACCATCCATTGGAGTAAAAAAAATCTCGAAATATACTACCTTCCATAATGACAAGGTTACCATCCATTGGGATAACAAAAATCTCGACAACAAACTACCTTCCATAATGACAAGGCTACTATCCAATGGAATAACAAAAATCTCGACAATAGACTACCTTTCATTATGACAAGGCTACCATCCATTGGAGTAACCAAAATATCGACAACAGACTACCTTCCATAAATACAAGGCTACCATCCATTGCAGTAACAAAAATCTCCTAAACAGACTACCTTCCATAATGACAAGGCTACCATCCATTGGAGTAAAAAAAATCTCGAAACAGACTAACTTCCATAATTACAAGGATACCATCCGTTGGTGTAACAAAAATATCGACAACAGACTAACTTCCATAATTACAAGGATACCATCCGTTGGTGTAACAAAAATCTCGACAATAGACCACGGTCCATAATGACAAGGCTACCATCCATTGTAGTAACAAAAATCCCGACAAAAGAATTCTTTCCATAATGACAAGGCTACCATCCATTGAGTAACAAAGATCTCGACAATAGACTACCTTCCATAATGACAAGGCTACCATCCATGGAGTAACAAAAATATCGACAACAAACTACCTTCCATAAAGACAAGGCTACCATCCATTGGAGTAACGAAAATATTGACAAAAGACTACCTTCCATAAAGACAAAGCTAGCATCCATTGCAGTAACAAAAATCTAGACAACAGACTACCTTCCATAATGACAAAGCTACCATCCATTGGAGTAAAAAAAATCTCGACAACAGACTACCTTCCATAATGACAAGGTTACCATCCATTGGGATAACAAAAATCTCGACAACAAACTACCTTCCATAATAACAAGGCTACTATCCAATGGAATAACAAAAATCTAGACAATAGACTACCTTTCATAATGACAAGGCTACCATCCATTGGAGTAACAAAAATATGAACAACAAACTACCCTCCATAATGACAAGGCTACCATCCATTGGAGTAACAAAAATATCGATAACAGACTACTTTACATAATGACAAGCCTACCATCCATTGAAGTAACAGAAATCTCGACAACAGACAACGTTCCATAATGTCAAGGCTACCATCCATTAGAGTAACAAAAATGTCGACAACAGACTACCTTCCATAATGACAAGGCTACCATCCATTGGAGTAAAAGAAATCTCAACAACAGACTACATTCCATAATCACAAGGCTACTATCCATTGAGTAACAAAGATATCGAAAACAAACTACCTTCCATAATGACAAGGCTACCATCCATTGCAGTAAAAAAAATCTCGACAACAGACTACCTTCCATAATGACAAGGCTACTATCCATTGAGTAAGAAAGATATTGACATTAGACTACCTTCCATAATGACAAGGCTACCATCCATTGGAGTAACAAAAATCTCGACAACAGACTACCTACCATAATTACAAGGATACCATCCATTGGAGTAAAAAAAATCTCGACAATAAACCATGGTCCATAATGACAAGGCTACCATCCATTGGAGTAACAAAAATCTCGATAAAAGACTTCCTTCCATAATGACAAGGCTACCATCCATTAGAGTAACAAAAATCTCTACCACAGACTACCTTCCATAATGACAAGGCTACCATCCATAGGAGTAACAAAAATATCGACAACAGACTACCTTCCATAAAGATAAGGCTACCATCCATTGGAGTAACAAAAATATTGAAAAAAGACTACCATCCATAAATACAAATCTACCATCCACTGCAGTAATAAAATCTCGACAACAGACTACCTTCCATAATGACAAAGCTACCATCCATTGGAGTAAAAAAATTCTCGACAACAAACTACCTTCCATAATGATAAGGTTACCATCCATTGGGATAACAAAAATCTCGACAACAGACTACCTTCCATAATAACAAGGCTATTATCCAATGGAATAACAAAAATCTTGACAATAGACTACCTTCCATAATTACAAGGCTACCACCCATTGTAGTAACAAAAATCTCGACAATAGACCATGGTCCACAATGACAAGGCTACCATCCATTGGAGTAACAAAAATATTGATAATAGACTTCCTTTCATAATGAAAAGGCAACCATTCATTACAGTAACAAAAATCTCTATAACAGACTACCTTGCATAATGACAAGGCTGCCATCCATTGAGTAACAAAGATCTCGACAACAGACTACCTTCCATAATGAAAAGGCTACCATCCATTGAGTAACAAAGATCTCGACAATAGACTACCTTCCATAATGACAAGGATACCATCCATTGGAGTAACAAAAATATTGACAAAAGACTACCATCCATAAATACAAATCTACCATCCATTACAGTAACAAAAATCTCGACAACAGACTACCTTCCATAATGACAAAGCTACCATCCATTGGAGTAAAAAAAATCTCGACAACAAACTACCTTCCATAATGACAAGGTTACCATCCATTGGGATAACAAAAATCTCGACAACAGACTACCTTCCATAATAACAAGGCTATTATCCAATGGAATAACAAAAATCTTGACAATAGACTACCTTCCATAATTACAAGGCTACCACCCATTGTAGTAACAAAAATCTCGACAATAGACCATGGTCCATAATGACAAGGCTACCATCCATTGGAGTAACAAAAATATCGATAATAGACTTCCTTTCATAATGAAAAGGCAACCATTCATTACAGTAACAAAAATCTCTACAACAAACTACCTTGCATAATGACAAGGCTGCCATCCATTGAGTAACAAAGATCTCGACAACAAACTACCTTCCATAATGACAAGGCTACCATCCATAGGAGTACTAAAAATATCGACAATAGACTACCTTCCATAAAGACAAGGCTACCATCCGTTGCAGTAACAAAAATCTCCTCAACAGACTACCTTCCATAATGACAAGGCTACCATCCATTGGAGTAAAGAAACTCTCGAAACATACTACCTTCCATAATGAAAAGGTTACCATCCATTGGGATAACAAAAATCTCGACAACAGACTATCTTCCATAATGACAAGGCTACTATCCAATGGAATAACAAAAATTTCGACAATAGACTACCTTTCATTATGACAAGGCTACCATCCATTGGAGTAAAAAATATCCTGACAACAGACTACCTTCCATAATTACAAGTATACCATCCATTGGAGTAACAAAAATATCGACAACATACTACCTTCCATAATGACAAGGCTACCATCCATTGGAGTAACAAAAATCTCGACAACAGACTACCTTCCATAATTACAAGGATACCATCCATTGGAGTAACAAAAATCTCTACAATAGACCACGGTCCATAATGACAAGGCTACCATCCATTGGAGTAAAAAAAATCTCGACAAAAGACTTCCTTCCATAATGACAAGGCTACCATCAATTAGAGTAACAAAAATCTCTACCACAGACTACCTTCAATAATGACAAGGCTACCATCCATTGAGTAACAAAGATCTCGACAATAGACTACCTTCCATAATGACAAGGCTACCATCTATAGGAGTAACAAAAAAATAGACAACAAACTACCTTCTATAAAGACAAGGCTACCATCCATTGGAGTAACAAAAATATTTACAAAAGACTACCTTCCATAAAGACAAAGTTACCATCCATTGCAGTAACAAAAATCTCGACAGCCGACTACCTTCCATAATGACAAGGCTACCATCCATTTGAGTAAAAAAAATCTCGACAACAAACTACCTTCCATAATGACAAGGTTACCATCCATTGGGATAACAAAAATCTCGACAACAGACTACCTTCGATAATAACAAGGCTACTATCCAATGGAATAACAAAAATCTCGACAATAGACTACCTTTCATAATGACAAGGCTACCATCCATTGGAGTAACAAAAATCTGAACAAGAAACTAACTTCCATAATGACAAGGCTACCATCCATTGGAGTAACAAAAATATAGACAACAGACTACGTTCCATAACGAAAAGCCTACCATCCATTGAAGTAACAAAAATCTCGACAACAGAGTATGTTCCATAATGTCAAGGCTACCATCCATTAGACTAACAAAAATCTCCACAACAGACTACCTTCCATAATGACAAGGCTACCATCCATTGGAGTAAAAAAATCTCGACAACAGACTACCTTCCATAATGACAAGGCTACCATCAATTGAGTAACAAAGATATCGACAAGAAACTACCTTCCATAATGACAAGGCTACCATCCATTGCAGTAAAAAAAATCTCGACAACAAACTACCTTCCATATGACAAGGCTACCATCCATTGGAGTAACAAAAATCTCGACAACAGACTACCTTCCATAATTACAAGGATACCATCCATTGGAGTAACAAAAATCTTGACAATAGACCACGGTCCATAATGACAAGGCTACCATCCATTAGAGTAACAAAAATCTCGACAAAAGATTACATTCCATAATTACAAGGATACCATCCATTGAAGTAACAAAAATCTCGACAATAGACCACGGTCCATAATGACAAGGCTAACATCCATTGGAGTAACAAAAATCTCGACAAAAGACTTACTTCCATAATGACAAGGCTACCATCCATTAGAGTAACAAAAATCTCTACCACAGACTACCTTCCATAATGACAAGGCTACCATCCATTGAGTAACAAAGATCTCGACAATAGACTACCTTCCATAATGAAAAGGCTACCATCCATAGGAGTAACAAAAATATCGACAACAAACTACCTACCATAAAGACAAGGCTACCATCCATTGGGGTAACAAAAATATTGACAAAAGACTACCTTCAATAAAGGAAAAGCTACCATCCATTGCAGTAACAAAAATCTCGACAGCAGACTACCTTCCATAATGATAAGGATACCATCCATTGGAGTAAAAAAAATCTCGACCACAGACTACCTTCCATAATGACAAGGTTAGCATCCAATGGAATAACAAAAATCTCGACAATAGACTACTTTTCATAATGACAAGGCTACCATCCATTGGAGTAACAAAAATCTTAATAGCAAACTACCTTCCATAATGACAAGGCTACCATCCATTGGAGTAACAAAAATATCCACAACAGACTACCTTCCATAAAGACAAGGTTACCATCCATTGTAGTAACAAAAATCTCCTCAACAGACTACCTTCCATAATGACAAGGCTACCATCCATTGGAGTAAAAAAAATCTCGAAACATACTACCTTTCATAATGACAAGGTTACCATCCATTGGGATAACCAAAATCTCGACAACAGACTACCTTCCATAATGACAAGGCTACTATCCAATGGAATAACAAAAATCTCGACAATAGACTACCTTTCATTATGACAAGGCTACCATCCATTGGAGTAATAAAAATATCGACAATAGACTACTTTCCATAATGAAAAGGCTACAATCAATTGGTGTAACAATAATCTCAATGACATACTACCTTCCATAATGACAAGGCTACCATCCATTGGAATAACAAAAATATCGACAACAGACTACCTTCCATAAAGACAAGGCTACCATCCATTGGAGTAACAAAAATATCGACAACAGACTACCTTTCATAACGACAAGGCTACCATCCATTGTAGTAACAAAAATATCGACAACAGACTACCTTCCATAATGACAAGGTTTGCATCCATTGAGTAACAAAGATGTCGACAACAGACTACCTTCCATAATAACAAGGCTACCATCCATTGAGTAACAAAGATATCAAAAACAGACTACCTTCCATAATGACAAGGATACCTTCCATTGGAGTAAAAAATCTCGACAACAGACTACCTTACATATGACAAGGCTACCATCCATTGGAGTAAAAAAAATCTTGACAACACACTACCTTCCATAATTACAAGGATACCATCCATTGGAGTAACAAAAATCTTGACAATAGACCACGGTCCATAATGACAAGGCTACCATCCATTGGAGTAACAAAAATCTCGACAAAAGACTTACTTCCATAATGACAAGGCTACCATCCATTAGAGTAACAAAAATCTCTACCACAGACTACCTTCCATAATGACAAGGCTACCATCCATTGAGTAACAAAGATCTCGACAATAGACTACCTTCCATAATGAAAAGGCTACCATCCATAGGAGTAACAAAAATATCGACAACAGACTACCTACCATAAAGACAAGGCTACCATCCATTGGGGTAACAAAAATATTGACAAAAGACTACCTTCCATAAAGGCAAAGCTACCGTCCATTGCAGTAACAAAAATCTCGACAGCAGACTACCTTCCATAATGACAAGGCTACCATCCATTGGAGTAAAAAAAATCTCGACCACAGACTACCTTCCATAATGACAAGGTTACCATCCAATGGAATAACAAAAATCTCGACAATAGACTACTTTTCATAATGACAAGGCTACCATCCATTGGAGTAACAAAAATCTTAATAGCAAACTACCTTCCATAATGACAAGGCTACCATCCATTGGAGTAACAAAAATATCCACAACAGACTACCTTCCATAAAGACAAGGTTACCATCCATTGTAGTAACAAAAATCTCCTCAACAGACTACCTTCCATAATGACAAGGCTACCATCCATTGGAGTAAAAAAAATCTCGAAACATACTACCTTTCATAATGACAAGGTTACCATCCATTGGGATAACCAAAATCTCGACAACAGACTACCTTCCATAATGACAAGGCTACTATCCAATGGAATAACAAAAATCTCGACAATAGACTACCTTTCATTATGACAAGGCTACCATCCATTGGAGTAATAAAACTATCGACAATAGACTACTTTCCATAATGAAAAGGCTACAATCAATTGGTGTAACAATAATCTCAATGACATACTACCTTCCATAATGACAAGGCTACCATCCATTGGAATAACAAAAATATCGACAACAGACTACCTTCCATAAAGACAAGGCTACCATCCATTGGAGTAACAAAAATATCGACAGCAGACTACCTTTCATAACGACAAGGCTACCATCCATTGTAGTAACAAAAATATCGACAACAGACTACCTTCCATAATGACAAGGTTTGCATCCATTGAGTAACAAAGATGTCGACAACAGACTACCTTCCATAATAACAAGGCTACCATCCATTGAGTAACAAAGATATCAAAAACAGACTACCTTCCATAATGACAAGGATACCTTCCATTGGAGTAAAAAATCTCGACAACAGACTACCTTACATATGACAAGGCTACCATCCATTGGAGTAAAAAAAATCTTGACAACACACTACCTTCCATAATTACAAGGATACCATCCATTGGAGTAACAAAAATCTTGACAATAGACCACGGTCCATAATGACAAGGCTACCATCCATTGGAGTAACAAAAATCTCGACAAAAGACTTACTTCCATAATGACAAGGCTACTATCCATTAGAGTAACAAAAATCTCTACCACAGACTACCTTCCATAATGACAAGGCTACCATCCATTGAGTAACAAAGATCTCGACAATAGACTACCTTCCATAATGAAAAGGCTACCATCCATAGGAGTAACAAAAATATCGACAACAGACTACCTACCATAAAGACAAGGCTACCATCCATTGGGGTAACAAAAATATTGACAAAAGACTACCTTCCATAAAGGCAAAGCTACCGTCCATTGCAGTAACAAAAATCTCGACAGCAGACTACCTTCCATAATGACAAGGCTACCATCCATTGGAGTAAAAAAAATCTCGACCACAGACTACCTTCCATAATGACAAGGTTACCATCCAATGGAATAACAAAAATCTCGACAATAGACTACCTTTCATAATGACAAGGCTACCATCCATTGGAGTAACAAAAATCTTAATATCAAACTACCTTCCATAATGACAAGGCTACCATCCATTGGAGTAACAAAAATATCCACAACAGACTACCTTCCCTAAAGACAAGGTTACCATCCATTGTAGTATCAAAAATCTCCTCAACAGACTACCTTCCATAATGACAAGGCTACCATCCATTGGAGTAAAAAAAATCTCGAAACATACTACCTTTCATAATGACAAGGTTACCATCCATTGGGATAACCAAAATCTCGACAACAGACTACCTTCCATAATGACAAGGCTACTATCCAATGGAATAACAAAAATCTCGACAATAGACTACCTTTCATTATGACAAGGCTACCATCCATTGGAGTAACAAAAATATCGACAATAGACTACTTTCCATAATGAAAAGGCTACAATCCATTGGTGTAACAATAATCTCAACGACATACTACCTTCCATAATGACAAGGCTACCATCCATTGGAATAACAAAAATATCGACAACAGACTACCTTCCATAAAGACAAGGCTACCATCCATTGGAGTAACAAAAATATCGACAGCAGACTACCTTTCATAACGACAAGGCTACCATCCATTGTAGTAACAAAAATATCGACAACAGACTACCTTCAATAACGACAAGGTTTGCATCCATTGAGTAACAAAGATGTCGACAACAGACTACCTTCCATAATAACAAGGCTACCATCCATTGAGTAACAAAGATATCAAAAACAGACTACCTTCCATAATGACAAGGATACCTTCCATTGGAGTAAAAAATCTCGACAACAGACTACCTTACAAATGACAAGGCTACCATCCATTGGAGTAAAAAAAATCTTGACAACACACTACCTTCCATAATTACAAGGATACCATCCATTGGAGTAACAAAAATCTTGACAATAGACCACGGTCCATAATGACAAGGCTACCATCCATTGGAGTAACAAAAATCTCGACAAAAGACTTACTTCCATAATGACAAGGCTACCATCCATTAGAGTAACAAAAATCTCTACCACAGACTACCTTCCATAATGACAAGGCTACCATCCATTGAGTAACAAAGATCTCGACAATAGACTACCTTCCATAATGACAAGGTTACCATCCATTGGGATAACAAAAATCTCGACAGCAGACTACCTTCCATAATAACAAGGCTACTATCCAATGGAATAACAAAAATCTCGACAATAGACTACCTTTCTTAATGACAAGGCTACCATCCATTGGAGTAACAAAAATCTGAACAAGAAACTAACTTCCATAATGACAAGGCTACCATCCATTGGAGTAACAAAAATATAGACAACAGACTACGTTCCATAAAGAAAAGCCTACCATCCATTGAAGTAATAAAAATCTCGACAACAGAGTATGTTCCATAATGTCAAGGCTACCATCCATTAGACTAACAAAAATCTCCACAACAGACTACCTTCCATAATGACAAGGCTACCATCCATTGGAGTAAAAAAATCTCGACAACAGACTACCTTCCATAATGACAAGGCTACCATCAATTGAGTAACAAAGATATCGACAAAAAACTACCTTCCATAATGACAAGGCTACCATCCATTGCAGTAAAAAAAATATCGAGAACAAACTACCTTCCATATGATAAGGCTACCATCCATTGGAGTAACAAAAATCTCGACAACAGACTACCTTCCATAATTACAAGGATACCATCCATTGGAGTAACAAAAATCTCGACAAAATACTTCCTTTCATAATGATAAGGCTACCATCGATTAGAGTAACAAAAATCTCTACCACAGACTACCTTCCATAATGACAAGGCTGCCATCCATTAGGTAACAAAGATCTCGACAATAGATTACCTTCCATAATGACAAGGCTACCATCCATAGGAGTAACAAAAATATCGACAACAGACTACCTTCCATAAAGACAAGGCTACCATCCATTGGAGTAACAAAAATATCGACAGTAGACTACCTTTCATAACGACAAGGCTACCATCCATTGTAGTAACAAAAATATCGACAACAGACTACCTTCCATAATGACAAGGTTTGCATCCATTGAGTAACAAAGATGTCGACAACAGACTACCTTCCATAATAACAAGGCTACCATCCATTGAGTAACAAAGATATCAAAAACAGACTACCTTCCATAATGACAAGGATACCTTCCATTGGATTAAAAAATCTCGACAACAGACTACCTTACATATGACAAGGCTACCATCCATTGGAGTAAAAAAAATCTCGACAACACACTACCTTCCATAATTACAAGGATACCATCCATTGGAGTAACAAAAATCTTGACAATAGACCACGGTCCATAATGACAAGGCTACCATCCATTGGAGTAACAAAAATCTCGACAAAAGACTTCCTTCCATAATGACAAGGCTACCATCCATTAGAGTAACAAAAATCTCTACCACAGACTACCTTCCATAATGACAAGGCTACCATCCATTGAGTAACAAAGATCTCGACAATAGACTACCTTCCATAATGAAAAGGCTACCATTCATAGGAGTAACAAAAATATCGACAACAGACTACCTACCATAAAGACAAGGCCACCATCCATTGGGGTAACAAAAATATTGACAAAAGACTACCTTCCATAAAGGCAAAGCTACCATCCATTGCAGTAACAAAAATCTCGACAGCAGACTACCTTCCATAAAGACAAGGCTACCATCCATTGGAGTAACAAAAATATCGACAGCAGACTACCTTTCATAACGACAAGGCTACCATCCATTGTAGTAACAAAAATATCGACAACAGACTACCTTCCATAACGACAAGGTTTGCATCCATTGAGTAACAAAGATGTCGACAACAGACTACCTTCCATAATAACAAGGCTACCATCCATTGAGTAACAAAGATATCAAAAACAGACTACCTTCCATAATGACAAGGATACCTTCCATTAGAGTAAAAAATCTCGACAACAGACTACCTTACAAATGACAAGGCTACCATCCATTGGAGTAAAAAAAATCTTGACAACACACTACCTTCCATAATTACAAGGATACCATCCATTGGAGTAACAAAAATCTTGACAATAGACCACGGTCCATAATGACAAGGCTACCATCCATTGGAGTAACAAAAATCTCGACAAAAGACTTACTTCCATAATGACAAGGCTACCATCCATTAGAGTAACAAAAATTTCTACCACATACTACCTTCCATAATGACAAGGCTACCATCCATTGAGTAACAAAGATCTCGACAATAGACTACCTTCCATAATGACAAGGTTACCATCCATTGGGATAACAAAAATCTCGACAACAGACTACCTTCCATAATAACAAGGCTACTATCCAATGGAATAACAAAAATCTCGACAATAGACTACCTTTCTTAATGACAAGGCTACCATCCATTGGAGTAACAAAAATCTGAACAAGAAACTAACTTCCATAATGACAAGGCTACCATCCATTGGAGTAACAAAAATATAGACAACAGACTACGTTCCATAATGAAAAGCCTACCATCCATTGAAGTAATAAAAATCTCGACAACAGAGTATGTTCCATAATGTCAAGGCTACCATCCATTAGACTAACAAAAATCTCCACAACAGACTACCTTCCATAATGACAAGGCTACCATCCATTGGAGTAAAAAAATCTCGACAACAGACTACCTTCCATAATGACAAGGCTACCATCAATTGAGTAACAAAGATATCGACAAAAAACTACCTTCCATAATGACAAGGCTACCATCCATTGGAGTAACAAAAATCTCGACAAAAGACTTCCTTTCATAATGATAAGGCTACCATCGATTAGAGTAACAAAAATCTCTACCACAGACTACCTTCCATAATGACAAGGCTGCCATCCATTAGGTAACAAAGATCTCGACAATAGATTACCTTCCATAATGACAAGGCTACCATCCATAGGAGTAACAAAAATATCGACAACAGACTACCTTCCATAAAGACAAGGCTACCATCCATTGGAGTAACAAAAATATCGACAGTAGACTACCTTTCATAACGACAAGGCTACCATCCATTGTAGTAACAAAAATATCGTCAACAGACTACCTTCCATAATGACAAGGTTTGCATCCATTGAGTAACAAAGATGTCGACAACAGACTACCTTCCATAATAACAAGGCTACCATCCATTGAGTAACAAAGATATCAAAAATAGACTACCTTCCATAATGACAAGGATACCTTCCATTGGATTAAAAAATCTCGACAACAGACTATCTTACATATGACAAGGCTACCATCCATTGGAGTAAAAAAAATCTCGACAACACACTACCTTCCATAATTACAAGGATACCATCCATTGGAGTAACAAAAATCTTGACAATAGACCACGGTCCATAATGACAAGGCTACCATCCATTGGAGTAACAAAAATCTCGACAAAAGACTTCCTTCCATAATGACAAGGCTACCATCCATTAGAGTAACAAAAATCTCTACCAAAGACTACCTTCCATAATGACAAGGCTACCATCCATTGAGTAACAAAGATCTCGACAATAGACTACCTTCCATAATGAAAAGGCTACCATTCATAGGAGTAACAAAAATATCGACAACAGACTACCTACCATAAAGACAAGGCCACCATCCATTGGGGTAACAAAAATATTGACAAAAGACTACCTTCCATAAAGGCAAAGCTACCATCCATTGCAGTAACAAAAATCTCGGCAGCAGACTACCTTCCATAATGACAAGGCTACCATCCATTGGAGTAAAAAAAATCTCGACCACAGACTACCTTCCATAATGACAAGGTTACCATCCATTGGATTAATAAAAATATCGACAATAGACTACCTTCCCTAATAACAAGGCTACTATCCAATGGAATAACAAAAATCTCGACAATAGACTACCTTTCATAATGACAAGGCTACCATCCATTGGAGTAACAAAAATCTTAATAGAAAACTACCTTCCATAATGACAAGGCTACCATCCATTGGAGTAACAAAAATATCCACAACAGACTACCTTCCATAAAGACAAGGTTACCATCCGTTGTAGTAACAAAAATATCCTCAACAGACTACCTTCCATAATGACAAGGCTACCATCCATTGGAGTAAAAAAAATCTCGAAACATACTACCTTTCATAATGACAAGGTTACCATCCATTGGGATAACCAAAATCTCGACAACAGACTACCTTCCATAATGACAAGGCTACTATCCAATGGAATAACAAAAATCTCGACAATAGACTACCTTTAATTATGACAAGGCTACCATCCATTGGAGTAACAAAAATATCGACAATAGACTACTTTGCATAATGAAAAGGCTACAATCCATTGGTGTAACAAAAATCTCAACGACATACTACCTTCCATAATGTCAAGGCTAACATCCATTGGAATAACAAAAATATCGACAACAGACTACCTTCCATAAAGACAAGGCTACCATCCATTGGAGTAACAAAAATATCGACAACAGACTACCTTTCATAACGACAAGGCTACCATCCATTGTAGTAACAAAAATATCGACAACAGACTACCTTCCATAATGATAAGGTTTGCATCCATTGAGTAACAAAGATGTCGACAACAGAGTACCTTCCATAATAACAAGGCTACCATCCATTGAGTAACAAAGATATCAAAAACAGACTACCTTCCATAATGACAAGGATACCTTCCATTGGAGTAAAAAATCTCGACAACAGACTACCTTACATATGACAAGGCTACCATCCATTGGAGTAAAAAAAATCTCGACAACACACTACCTTCCATAATTACAAGGATACCATCCATTGGAGTAACAAAAATCTTGACAATAGACCACGGTCCATAATAACAAGGCTACCATCCATTGGAGTAACAAAAATCTCGACAAAAGACTTCCTTCCATAATGACAAGGCTACCATCCATTAGAGTAACAAAAATCTCTACCACAGACTACCTTCCATAATGACAAGGCTACCATCCATTGAGTAACAAAGATCTCGACAATAGACTACCTTCCATAATGAAAAGGCTACCATCCATAGGAGTAACAAAAATATCGACAACAGACTACCTACCATAAAGACAAGGCTACCATCCATTGGGGTATCAAAAATATTGACAAAAGACTACCTTCCATAAAGGCAAAGCTACCATCCATTGCAGTAACAAAAATCTCGACAGCAGACTACCTTCCATAATGACAAGGCTACCATCCATTGGAGTAAAAAAAATCTCGACCACAGACTACCTTCCATAATGACAAGGTTACCATCCATTGGGATAATAAAAATCTCGACAATAGACTACCTTCCATAATGACAAGGCTACCATCTATTGCAGTAAAAGAAATCTCGACAACAAACTACTTTCCATATGACAAGGCTACCATCCATTGGAGTAAAAAAAATCTTGACAATATACTACCTTCCATAATGAGAAGGCTAGCATCCATTGGAGTAAAAAAAATATCGACAACAGAGTACCTTCCATAATGACAAGGCTACCATCCATTGGAATAACAAAAATATCGACAACAGACTACCTTCCATAATGACAAGGCTACCATCCATTGGAGTAGAAAAAATCTTGACAATATACTACCTTCCATAATTACAAGGCTAGCATCCATTGGAGTAAACAAAATCTCGACAAGAGACTACCTTCCATAATGACAAGGCTACCATCCATTGGAGTAACAAAAATATCGACAGCAGACTACCATCCATAATGACAAGGCTACCATCCATTGGAGTAACAAAAATCTAAACAACAAACTACCTTCCATAATGACAAGGCTACCATCCATTGGAGTAACAAAAATATCGACAGCAGACTACCTTCCATAATGATAAGGCTACCATCCATTGGAGTAACAAAAATCTCGACAACAGACTACCTTCCATAATTACAAGAATACCATCCATTTGAGTAAAAAAAATCTCGACAATAGACCATGGTCCATAATGACAAGGCTACCATCCATTGGAGTAACAAAAATCTCGACAAAAGACTTCCTTCCATAATGACAAGGCTACCATCCATTAGAGTAACAAAAATCTCTACCACAGACTACCTTCCATAATGACAAGGCTACCTTCCATTGAGTGACAAAGATCTCGAAAATAGACTACCTTCCATAATGAAAAGGCTACCATCCATAGGAGTAACAAAAATATTGACAACAGACTACCTTCCATAAAGACAAGGCTACCGTCCATTGGAGTAACAAAAATATTGACAAAAGACTACCTTCAATAAAGACAACGCTACCATCCATTGCAGTAACAAAAATCTCGACAACAGACTGCCTTCCATAATGACAAGGTTACCATCCATTTGGATAACAAAAATCTCGACAACACACTACCTTCCATAATAACAAGGCTACTATCCAATGTAATAACAAAAATCTCGACAATAGACTACCTTTCATAATGACAAGGCTACCATCCATTGGAGTAACAAAAATCTGAACAACAAACTTCCTTCCATAATGACAAGGCTACCATTCATTAGAGTAACAAAAATATCGACAACAGACTACATTCCATTATGACAAGGCTACCATCAATTGGAGTAAAAAAAATCTCGACAACAGACTACATTCCATAATGACAAGGCTACTATCTATTGAGTAACAAAGATATCGACAACAAACTACCTTCCATAATGACAAGGCTACCATCTATTGCAGTAAAAGAAATCTCGACAACAAACTACTTTCCATATGACAAGGCTACCATCCATTGGAGTAAAAAAAATCTTGACAATATACTACCTTCCATAATGAGAAGGCTAGCATCCATTGGAGTAAAAAAAATATCGACAACAGAGTACCTTCCATAATGACAAGGCTACCATCCATTGGAATAACAAAAATATCGACAACAAACTACCTTCCATAATGACAAGGCTACCATCCATTGGAGTAGAAAAAATCTTGACAATATACTACCTTCCATAATTACAAGGCTAGCATCCATTGGAGTAAACAAAATCTCGACAAGAGACTACCTTCCATAATGACAAGGCTACCATCCATTGGAGTAACAAAAATATCGACAGCAGACTACCATCCATAATGACAAGGCTACCATCCATTGGAGTAACAAAAATCTAAACAACAAACTACCTTCCATAATGACAAGGCTACCATCCATTGAAGTAACAAAAATCTCGACAACAGAGTATGTTCCATATTGTTAAGGCTACCATCCATTAGAGTAACAAAAATCTCGACAACAGACTACCTTCCATAATGACAAGGCTACCATCCATTGAGTAACAAAGATATCGACAACAAACTACCTTCCATAATGACAAGACTACCATCCATTGGAGTAACAAAAATCTTGACAACAGACTACCTTCCATAATTACAAGGATACCATCCATTGAAGTAAAACAAATCTCGACAATAGACCATGGTCCATAATGACAAGGCTACCATCCATTGGAGTAACAAAAATCTCGACAAAAGACATCCTGCCATAATGACAAGGCTACCATCCATTAGGGTAACAAAAATCTCTACCACAGACTACCTTCCAATATGACAAGGCTACCTTCCTTTGAGTAACAAAGATCTCGAAAATAGACTACCTTCTATAATGACAAGTCTACCATCCATAGGAGTAACAAAAATATCGACAACAGACTACCTTCCATAAAGACAAGGCTACCATCCATTGGAGTAAAAAAAATATTGATAAAAGACTACCTTCCATAAAGACAAAGCTACCATCCATTGCAGTAACAAAAATCTCGACAACAGACTACCTTCCATAATGACAAAGCTACCATCCATTGGAGTAAAAAAAATCTCGACAACAGACTACCTTCCATAATGATAAGGTTACCATCCATTTGGATGACAAAAATCTCGACAACAAACTACCTTCCATAATAACAAGGCTACTATCCAATGGAATAACAAAAATCTCGACAATAGACAACCTTTCATAATTACAAGGCTACCATCCATTGGAGTAACAAAAATCTGAACAACAAACTACCTTCCATAATGACAAGGCTACCATCCATTGGAGTAACAAAAATATCGACAACAGACTACTTTTCATAATGACAAGCCTACCATCCATTGAAGTAACAAAAATCTCGACAACAAACTACGTTCCATAATGTCAAGGCTACCATCCATTGGAGTAAAAAAAATATCGACAACAGACTACCTTCCATAATGAGAAGGCTACTATCCATTAAGTAACAAAGATATCAACAACAAACTACCTTCCACAATGACAAGGCTAGCATCCATTGGAGTAAACAAAATCTCGACAACAGACTACCTTCCATAATGACAAGGCTACCATCCATTGGAGTAACAAAAATATCGACAGCAGACTACCTTCCATAATGACAAGGCTACCATCCATTGGAGTAACAAAAATCTCGACAATAGACTACCTTCCATAATTACAAGGATACCATCCATTTGAGTAAAAAAAATCTCGACAATAGACCATGGTCCATAATGACAAGGCTACCATCCATTGGAGTAACAAAAATCTCGACAAAAGACTTCCTTCCATAATGACAAGGCTACCATCCATTAGAGTAACAAAAATCTCTACCACGGACTACCTTCCATAATGACAAGGCTACCTTCCATTGAGTGACAAAGATCTCGAAAATAGACTACCTTCCATAATGAAAAGGCTACCATCCATAGGAGTAACAAAAATATTGACAACAGACTACCTTCCATAAAGACAAGGCTACCATCCATTGGAGTAACAAAAATATTGACAAAAGACTACCTTCAATAAAGACAACGCTACTATCCATTGCAATAACAAAAATCTCGACAACAGACTACCTTCCATAATGACAAGGTTACCATCCATTGGGATAACAAAAATCTCGACAACACACTACCTTCCATAATAACAAGGCTACTATCCAATGTAATAACAAATATCTCGACAATAGACTACCTTTCATAATGACAAGGCTACCATCCATTAGAGTAACAAAAATCTGAACAACAAACTTCCTTCCATAATGACAAGGCTACCATCCATTAGAGTAACAAAAATATCGACAACAGACTACTTTCCATAATGACAAGCCTACCATCCATTGAAGTAACAAAAATCTCGACAACAGACTACGTTCCATAATGTCAAGGCTACCATCCATTAGAGTAACAAAAATTTCGACAACATACTACCTTCCATTATGACAAGGCTACCATCCATTGGAGTAAAAAAAATCTCGACAACAGACTACCTTCCATAATGACAAGGCTACTATCCATTGTGTAACAAAGATATCGACAACAGACTACCTTCCATAATGACAAGGCTACCATCCATTGCAGTAAAAAAAATCTCGACAATAAACTACTTTCCATATGACAAGGCTACCATCCATTGGAGTAAAAAAAATCTTGACAATATACTACCTCCCATAATGACAAGGCTAGCATCCATTGGAGTAAAAACAATCTCGACAACAGAGTACCTTCCATAATGACAAGGCTACCATCCATTGGAATAACAAAAATATCGACAACAGACTACCTTCCATAATGACAAGGCTACCATCCATTGGAGTAGAAAAAATCTTGACAATATACTACCTTCCATAATTACAAGGCTAGCATCCATTGGAGTAAAAAAAATCTCGACAAGAGACTACCTTCCATAATGACAAGGCTACCATCCATTGGAGTAACAAAAATATCGACAACAGACTACCTTCCATAATGACAAGGCTACCATCCATTGGAGTAACAAAAATCTAAACAACAAACTACCTTCCATAATGAGAAGGCTACCATCCATTGGAGTAACAAATATATCGACAACAGACTACGTTCCGTAATGAAAAGCCTACCATCCATTGAAGTAACAAAAATCTCGACAACAGAGTATGTTCCATATTGCTAAGGCTACCATCCATTAGAGTAACAAAAATCTCGACAACAGACTACCTTCCATAATGACAAGGCTACCATCCATTGGACTAAAAAAAATCTCGACAACAGACTACCTTCCATAATGACAAGGCTACCATCCATTGAGTAACAAAGATATCGACAACTTACTACCTTCCATAATGACAAGACTACCATCCATTGGAGTAAAAAAAATCTCAACAACAGACTACCTTCCATAATTACAAGGATACCATTCATTGAAGTAAAACAAATCTCGACAATAGACCATGGTCCATAATGACAAGGCTACCATCCATTGGAGTAACAAAAATCTTGACAAAAGACATCCTTCCATAATGACAAGGCTACCATCCATTAGAGTAACAAAAATCTCTACCACAGACTACCTTCCAATATGACAAGGCTACCTTCCATTGAGTAACAAAGATCTCGAAAATAGACTACCTTCTATAATGACAAGGCTACCATCCATAGGAGTAACAAAAATATCGACAACAGACTACCTTCCATAAAGACAAGTATACCATCCTTTGGAGTAAAAAAAACATTGACAGAAGACTACCTTCCATAAAGACAAAGCTACCATCCATTGCAGTAACAAAAATCTCGACAACAGACTACCTTCCATAATGACAAAGCTACCATCCATTGGAGTAAAAAAAATCTCGACAACAGACTACCTTCCATAATGACAAGGTTACCATCCATTTGGATAACAAAAATCTCGACAACAAACTACCTTCCATAATAACAAGGCTACTATCCAATGGAATAACAAAAATCTCGACAATAGACAACCTTTCATAATGACAAGGCTACCATCCATTGGAGTAACAAAAATCTGAACAACAAACTACCTTCCATAATGACAAGGCTACCATCCATTGGAGTAACAAAAATATCGACAACAGACTACTTTTCATAATGACAAGCCTACCATCCATTGAAGTAACAAAAATCTCGACAACAGACTACGTTCCATAATGTCAAGGCTACCATCCATTAGAGTAACAAAAATGTCGATAACAGACTACCTTCCATAATGACAAGGCTACCATCCATTGGAGTAAAAAAAATCTCGACAACAGACTACCTTCCATAATGAGAAGGCTACTATCCATTAAGTAACAAAGATATCAACAACAAACTACCTTCCATAATGACAAGGCTAGCGTCCATTGGAGTAAAAAAAATCTCGACAACAGACTACCTTCCATAATGACAAGGCTACCATCCATTGGAGTAACAAAAATATCGACAGCAGACTACCTTCCATAATGACAAGGCTACCATCCATTGGAGTAAAAAAAATCTTGACAATATACTACCTTCCATAATTATAAGGCTAGCATCCATTGGAGTAAAAAAAATCTCGACAAGAGACTACCTTTCATAATGACAAGGCTACCATCCATTGGAGTAACAAAAATATCGACAGCAGACTACCTTCCATAATGACAAGGCTACCATCCATTGGAGTAACAAAAATCTCGACAATAGACTACCTTCCATAATTACAAGGATACCATCCATTGGAGTAACAAAAATCTCGACAATAGACCATGGTCCATAATGACAAGGCTACCATCCATTGGAGTAACAAAAATCTCGACAAAAGACTTCCTTCCATAATGACAAGGCTACCATCCATTAGAGTAACAAAAATCTCTACCATAGACTACCTTCCATAATGACAAGGCTACCTTCCATTGAGTAACAAAGATCTCGAAAATAGACTACCTTCCATAATGACAAGGCTACTATCCATAGGAGTAACAAAAATATCGACAACAAACTACCTTCCATAAAGACAAGGCTACCATCCAATGGAGTAACAAAAATATTGACAAAAGACTACCTTCCATAAAGACAAAGCTACCATCCATTGCAGTAACAAAAATCTCGACAACAGACTACCTTCCATAATGACAAAGCTACCATCCATTGGAGTAAAAAAAATCTCGATAACAGACTACCTTCCATAATGACAAGGTTACCTTCCATGGGGATAACAAAAATCTCGACAACAGACTACCTTTCATAATAACAAGGCTACTATCCCATGGAATAACAAAAATCTCGAGAATAGACTACCTTTCATAATGACCAGGCTACCATCAATTGGAGTAACAAAAATCTGAACAACAAACTACCTTATATAATGACAAGGCTACCGTCCATTGGAGTAACAAAAATATCGACAACAAACTACTTTCCATAATGACAAGCCTACCATCCATTGAAGTAACAAAAATCTGGATAACAGACTACGTTCCATAATGTCAAGGCTACCATCCATTAGAGTAACAAAAATGTCGACAACAGACTACCTTCCATAATGACAAGGCTACCATCTATTGGAGTAAAAAAAATCTCGACAACAGACTACCTTCTATAATGAGAAGGCTACTATCCATCAAGTAACAAAGATATTGACAACAAACTACCTTCCATAATGACAAGGCTACCATCCATTGGAGTAAAAAAAATCTCGACAACAAACTACCTTCCATATGACAAAGCTACCATCCATTGGAGTAAAAACAAGATTGACAATATACTACCTTCCATAATGACAAGGCTAGCATCCATTGGAGTAAAACAATCTCGACAACAGACTACCTTCCATAACGACAAGGCTACCATCCATTGGAGTAACAAAAATCTCGACAATAGACTACCTTTCATAATGACAAGGCTACCATCCATTGGAGTAACAAAAATCTGAACAACAAACTTCCTTCCATAATGACAAGGCTACCATCCATTGGAGTAACAAAAATCTCGACAACAGACTACCTTCCATAATTACAAGGATACCATCCATTCGAGTAAAACAAATCTCGACAATAGACCATGGTCCATAATGACAAGCCTACCATCCATTGAGTAACAAAGATCTCGAAAATAGACTACCTTCCATAATGGCAAGGCTACCATCCATAGGAGTAACAAAAATATCGACAATAGACTACCTTCCATAAAGACAAGGCTACCATCTATTGGAGTAACAAAAATAATTACAAAAGACTACATTCCATAAAGACAAAGCTACCATCCATTGCAGTTACAAAAATCTCGACAACAGACTACCTTCCATAATGACAAGGTTACCATCCATTGGGATAAAAAAAACTCGACAACAAACTACCTTCCATAATAACAAGGCTACTATCCAATGGAATAACAAAAATCTCGACAATAGACAACCTTTCATAATGACAAGGCTACCATCCATTGGAGTAACAAAAATCTGAACAACAAACTACCTTCCATAATGACAAGGCTACCATCCATTGGAGTAACAAAAATATCGACAACATACTACTTTCCATAATGACAAGCCTAACATCCATTGAAGTAACAAAAATCTCGACAACAGACTACGTTCCATAATGTGAAGGCTACCATCCATTAAAGTAACAAAAATTTCGACAAGAGACTACCTTCCATAATAAAAAGGCTACCATCCATTAAGTAAAAAAGATATCGACAACAAACTACCTTCCATAATGACAAGGCTACCATCCATTGCAGTAAAAAAAATCTCGACAACAAACTACCTTCCATATGACAAGGCTACCATCCATTGGAGTAAAAAAAATCTTGACAATATACTACCTTCCATAATGACAAGGCTACCATCCATTGGAGTAACAAAAATCTCGACAACAGACTACCTTCCATAATTAAAAGGATACCATCCATTGGAGTAAAAAAAATCTCGACAATAGACCATGGTCCATAATGACAAGGCTACCATCCATTAGAGTAACAAAAATCTCGACAAAAGACTTCCTTCCATAATGACAAGGCTACCATCCATTAGAGTAACAAAAATCTCTACCACAGACTACCTTCCATAATGACAAGGCTACCTTCCATTGGAGTAAAACAAATCTTGACAATATACTACCTTCCATAATTACAAGGCTAGCATCCATTGAAGTAAAAAAAATCTCGACAAGAGACTACCTTCCATAATGACAAGGCTACCATCCATTGGAGTAACAAAAATATCGACACCAGACTACGTTCCATAATGACAAGGCTACCATTCATTGGAGTAACAAAAATCTCGACAATAGACCATGGTCCATAATGACAAGTCTACCATCCATTGGAGTAACAAAAATCTCGACAAAAGACTTCCTTCCATAATGACAAGGCTACCATCCATTAGAGTAACAAAAATCTCTACCACAGACTTCCTTCCATAATGACAAGGCTACCATCCATTGAGTAACAGAGATCTCGACAATAGAATACCTTCCATAATGACAAGGCTACCATCTATAGGAGTAACAAAAATATCGACAATAGACTACCTTCCATAAAGACAAGGATACCATCCATTGGAGTAACAAAAATATTGACAAAAGACTACCTTCCATAAAGACAAAGCTACCATCCATTGCAGTAACAAAAATCTCGACAATAAACTACCTTCCATAATGACAAAGCTACCATCCATTGGAGTAAAAAAAATCTCGACAACAGACTACCTTCCATAATGACAAGGTTACCATCTATGGGGATAACAAAAATCTCGACAACAGACTACCTTTCATAATAACAAGGCTACTATCCCATGGAATAACAAAAATCTCGACAATAGACTATCTTTCATAATGACAAGGCTACCGTCCATTGGAGTAACAAAAATCTGAACAACAAACTACCATCCATAATGACAAGGCTACCATCCATTTGAGTAACAAAAATATCGACAACAGACTACTTTCCATAATGACAAGCATACCATCCATTGAAGTAAAAAAAATCTCGACAACAAACTACGTTCCATAATGTCAAGGCTACCATCCATTAGAGTAACAAAAATATCGACAACAGACTACCTTCCATAATGACAAGGCTACCATCCATTGGAGTAAAAAAAATCTCGACAACAAACTACCTTCCATAATGACAAGGCTATTATCCATTAAGTAACAAAGATATCGACAACAAACTACCTTCCATAATGACAAGGCTACCGTCCATTGGAGTAAAAAAAATCTCGACAACAAACTACCTTCCATAGGACAATGCTACCATCCATTGGAGTAAAAAAAATCTTTACAATATACTACCTTCCATAATGACAAGGCTAGCATCCATTGGAGTAAAAAAAATCTCGACAACAAACTACTTTCCATAATGACAAGGCTACCATCCATTGGAGTAACAAAAATATCGACAGCAGACTACCTTCCATAATGACAAGGCTACCATCCATTGGAGTAAAAAAAATCATGACAATATACTACCTTCCATAATTATAAGGCTAGCATCCATTGGAATAAAAAAAATCTCGACAAGAGACTACCTTTCATAATGACAAGGCTACCATCCATTGGAGTAACAAAAATATCGACAACAGACTACCTTCCATAATGACAAGGCTACCATCCATTGGAGTAACAAAAATCTAAACAACAAACTACCTTCCATAATGACAAGGCTACCATCCATTGGAGTAACAAATATATCGACAACAGACTACGTTCCGTAATGAAAAGCCTACCATCCATTGAAGTAACAAAAATCTCGACAACAGAGTATGTTCCATATTGCTAAGGCTACCATCCATTAGAGTAACAAAAATCTCGACAACAGACTACCTTCCATAATGACAAGGCTACCATCCATTGGACTAAAAAAAATTTCGACAACAGACTACCTTCCATAATGACAAGGCTACCATCCATTGAGTAACAAAGATATCGACAACTTACTACCTTCCATAATGACAAGACTACCATCCATTGGAGTAAAAAAAATCTCAACAACAGACTACCTTCCATAATTACAAGGATACCATTCATTGAAGTAAAACAAATCTCGACAATAGACCATGGTCCATAATGACAAGGCTACCATCCATTGGAGTAACAAAAATCTCGACAAAAGACATCCTTCCATAATGACAAGGCTACCATCCATTAGAGTAACAAAAATCTCTACCACAGACTACCTTCCAATATGACAAGGCTACCTTCCATTGAGTAACAAAGATCTCGAAAATAGACTACCTTCTATAATGACAAGGCTACCATCCATAGGAGTAACAAAAATATCGACAACAGACTACCTTCCATAAAGACAAGTATACCATCCTTTGGAGTAAAAAAAACATTGACAGAAGACTACCTTCCATAAAGACAAAGCTACCATCCATTGCAGTAACAAAAATCTCGACAACAGACTACCTTCCATAATGACAAAGCTACCATCCATTGGAGTAAAAAAAATCTCGACAACAGACTACCTTCCATAATGACAAGGTTACCATCCATTTGGATAACAAAAATCTCGACAACAAACTACCTTCCATAATAACAAGGCTACTATCCAATGGAATAACAAAAATCTCGACAATAGACAACCTTTCATAATGACAAGGCTACCATCCATTGGAGTAACAAAAATCTGAACAACAAACTACCTTCCATAATGACAAGGCTACCATCCATTGGAGTAACAAAAATATCGACAACAGACTACTTTTCATAATGACAAGCCTACCATCCATTGAAGTAACAAAAATCTCGACAACAGACTACGTTCCATAATGTCAAGGCTACCATCCATTAGAGTAACAAAAATGTCGATAACAGACTACCTTCCATAATGACAAGGCTACCATCCATTGGAGTAAAAAAAATCTCGACAACAGACTACCTTCCATAATGAGAAGGCTACTATCCATTAAGTAACAAAGATATCAACAACAAACTACCTTCCATAATGACAAGGCTAGCGTCCATTGGAGTAAAAAAAATCTCGACAACAGACTACCTTCCATAATGACAAGGCTACCATCCATTGGAGTAACAAAAATATCGACAGCAGACTACCTTCCATAATGACAAGGCTACCATCCATTGGAGTAAAAAAAATCTTGACAATATACTACCTTCCATAATTATAAGGCTAGCATCCATTGGAGTAAAAAAAATCTCGACAAGAGACTACCTTTCATAATGACAAGGCTACCATCCATTGAAGTAACAAAAATATCGACAACAGACTACCTTCCATAATGACAAGGCTACCATCCATTGGAGTAACAAAAATCTCGACAATAGACTACCTTCCATAATTACAAGGATACCATCCATTGGAGTAACAAAAATCTCGACAATAGACCATGGTCCATAATGACAAGGCTACCATCCATTGGAGTAACAAAAATCTCGACAAAAGACTTCCTTCCATAATGACAAGGCTACCATCCATTAGAGTAACAAAAATCTCTACCATAGACTACCTTCCATAATGACAAGGCTACCTTCCATTGAGTAACAAAGATCTCGAAAATAGACTACCCTCCATAATGACAAGGCTACTATCCATAGGAGTAACAAAAATATCGACAACAAACTCCCTTCCATAAAGACAAGGCTACCATCCAATGGAGTAACAAAAATATTGACAAAAGACTACCTTCCATAAAGACAAAGCTACCATCCATTGCAGTAACAAAAATCTCGACAACAGACTACCTTCCATAATGACAAAGCTACCATCCATTGGAGTAAAAAAAATCTCGATAACAGACTACCTTCCATAATGACAAGGTTACCTTCCATGGGGATAACAAAAATCTCGACAACAGACTACCTTTCATAATAACAAGGCTACTATCCCATGGAATAACAAAAATCTCGAGAATAGACTACCTTTCATAATGACCAGGCTACCATCAATTGGAGTAACAAAAATCTGAACAACAAACTACCTTATATAATGACAAGGCTACCGTCCATTGGAGTAGCAAAAATATCGACAACAAACTACTTTCCATAATGACAAGCCTACCATCCATTGAAGTAACAAAAATCTGGATAACAGACTACGTTCCATAATGTCAAGGCTACCATCCATTAGAGTAACAAAAATGTCGACAACAGACTACCTTCCATAATGACAAGGCTACCATCTATTGGAGTAAAAAAAATCTCGACAACAGACTACCTTCTATAATGAGAAGGCTACTATCCATCAAGTAACAAAGATATTGACAAAAAACTACCTTCCATAATGACAAGGCTACCATCCATTGGAGTAAAAAAAATCTCGACAACAAACTACCTTCCATATGACAAAGCTACCATCCATTGGAGTAAAAACAAGATTGACAATATACTACCTTCCATAATGACAAGGCTAGCATCCATTGGAGTAAAACAATCTCGACAACAGACTACCTTCCATAACGACAAGGCTACCATCCATTGGAGTAACAAAAATCTCGACAATAGACTACCTTTCATAATGACAAGGCTACCATCCATTGGAGTAACAAAAATCTGAATAACAAACTTCCTTCCATAATGACAAGGCTACCATCCATTGGAGTAACAAAAATCTCGACAACAGACTACCTTCCATAATTACAAGGATACCATCCATTCGAGTAAAACAAATCTCGACAATAGACCATGGTCCATAATGACAAGCCTACCATCCATTGAGTAACAAAGATCTCGAAAATAGACTACCTTCCATAATGGCAAGGCTACCATCCATAGGAGTAACAAAAATATCGACAATAGACTACCTTCCATAAAGACAAGGCTACCATCCATTGGAGTAACAAAAATAATTACAAAAGACTACATTCCATAAAGACAAAGCTACCATCCATTGCAGTTACAAAAATCTCGACAACAGACTACCTTCCATAATGACAAGGTTACCATCCATTGGGATAAAAAAAACTCGACAACAAACTACCTTCCATAATAACAAGGCTACTATCCAATGGAATAACAAAAATCTCGACAATAGACAACCTTTCATAATGACAAGGCTACCATCCATTGGAGTAACAAAAATCTGAACAACAAACTACCTTCCATAATGACAAGGCTACCATCCATTGGAGTAACAAAAATATCGACAACATACTACTTTCCATAATGACAAGCCTAACATCCATTGAAGTAACAAAAATCTCGACAACAGACTACGTTCCATAATGTGAAGGCTACCATCCATTAGAGTAACAAAAATTTCGACAAGAGACTACCTTCCATAATAAAAAGGCTACCATCCATTAAGTAAACAAGATATCGACAACAAACTACCTTCCATAATGACAAGGCTACCATCCATTGCAGTAAAAAAAATCTCGACAACAAACTACCTTCCATATGACAAGGCTACCATCCATTGGAGTAAAAAAAATCTTGACAATATACTACCTTCCATAATGACAAGGCTACCATCCATTGGAGTAACAAAAATCTCGACAACAGACTACCTTCCATAATTAAAAGGATACCATCCATTGGAGTAAAAAAAATCTCGACAATAGACCATGGTCCATAATGACAAGGCTACCATCCATTAGAGTAACAAAAATCTCGACAAAAGACTTCCTTCCATAATGACAAGGCTACCATCCATTAGAGTAACAAAAATCTCTACCACAGACTACCTTCCATAATGACAAGGCTACCTTCCATTGGAGTAAAACAAATCTTGACAATATACTACCTTCCATAATTACAAGGCTAGCATCCATTGAAGTAAAAAAAATCTCGACAAGAGACTACCTTCCATAATGACAAGGCTACCATCCATTGGAGTAACAAAAATATCGACAGCAGACTACGTTTCATAATGACAAGGCTACCATTCATTGGAGTAACAAAAATCTCGACAATAGACCATGGTCCATAATGACAAGGTTACCATCCATTGGAGTAACAAAAATCTCGACAAAAGACTTCCTTCCATAATGACAAGGCTACCATCCATTAGAGTAACAAAAATCTCTACCACAGACTACCTTCCATAATGACAAGGCTACCATCCATTGAGTAACAGAGATCTCGACAATAGAATACCTTCCATAATGACAAGGCTACCATCTATAGGAGTAACAAAAATATCGACAATAGACTACCTTCCATAAAGACAAGGATACCATCCATTGGAGTAACAAAAATATTGACAAAAGACTACCTTCCATAAAGACAAAGCTACCATCCATTGCAGTAACAAAAATCTCGACAATAAACTACCTTCCATAATGACAAAGCTACCATCCATTGGAGTAAAAAAAATCTCAACAACAGACTACCTTCCATAATGACAAGGTTACCATCTATGGGGATAACAAAAATCTCGACAACAGACTACCTTTCATAATAACAAGGCTACTATCCCATGGAATAACAAAAATCTCGACAATAGACTATCTTTCATAATGACAAGGCTACCGTCCATTGGAGTAACAAAAATCTGAACAACAAACTACCATCCATAATGACAAGGCTACCATCCATTTGAGTAACAAAAATATCGACAACAGACTACTTTCCATAATGACAAGCATACCATCCATTGAAGTAACAAAAATCTCGACAACAGACTACGTTCCATAATGTCAAGGCTACCATCCATTAGAGTAACAAAAATATCGACAACAGACTACCTTCCATAATGACAAGGCTACCATCCATTGGAGTAAAAAAAATCTCGACAACAGACTACCTTCCATAATGACAAGGCTATTATCCATTAAGTAACAAAGATATCGACAACAAACTACCTTCCATAATGACAAGGCTACCGTCCATTGGAGTAAAAAAAATCTCGACAACAAACTACCTTCCATAGGACAATGCTACCATCCATTGGAGTAAAAAAAATCTTTACAATATACTACCTTCCATAATGACAAGGCTAGCATCCATTGGAGTAAAAAAAATCTCGACAACAAACTACTTTCCATAATGACAAGGCTACCATCCATTGGAGTAACAAAAATATCGACAGCAGACTACCTTCCATAATGACAAGGCTACCATCCATTGGAGTAAAAAAAATCATGACAATATACTACCTTCCATAATTATAAGGCTAGCATCCATTGGAATAAAAAAAATCTCGACAAGAGACTACCTTTCATAATGACAAGGCTACCATCCATTGGAGTAACAAAAATATCGACAGCTGACTACCTTCCATAATGACAAGGCTACCATACATTGGTGTAATAAAAATCTCGACAACAGACTACCTTCCATAATGACAAGCCTAACATCCATTGAAGTAACAAAAATCTCGACAACAGACTACTTTCCATAATGTCAAGGCTACCATCCATTAGAGTAACAAAAATTTCGACAACAGACTACCTTCCATAATGACAAGGCTACCATCCATTGGAGTACAAAAAAACTCGACAACAGACTACCTTCAATAATGACAAGGCTACTATCCATTAAGTAAAAAAGATATCGACAACAAACTACCTTCCATAATGACAAGGCTACCATCCATTGTAGTAAAAAAAATCTCGACAACAAACTACCTTCCATATGACAAGGCTACCATCCATTGGAGTAAAAAAAATCTTGACAATATACTACCTTCCATATTGACAAGGCTACCATCCATTGGAGTAACAAAAATCTCGAAAACAGACTACCTTCCATAATTAAAAGGATACCATTCATTGGAGTAAAAAAAATCTCGACAATAGACCATAATCCATAATGACAAGGCTACCATCCATTAGAGTAACAAAAATATCGACAAAAGACTTCCTTCCATAATGACAAGGCTACCATCCATTAGAGTAACAAAAATCTCTACCACAGACTACCTTCCATAATGACAAGGCTACCTTCCATTGGAGTAAAATAAATCTTGACAATATACTACCTTCCATAATTACAAGGCTAGCATCCATTGGAGTAAAAAAAATCTCGACAAGAGACTACCTTCCATAATGACAAGGCTACCATCCATTGGAGTAACAAAAATATCGACAGGAGACTACGTTCCATAATGACAAGGCTACCATTCATAGGAGTAACAAAAATCTCGACAATAGACCATGGTCCATAATGACAAGGCTACCATCCATTGGAGTAACAAAAATCTCGACAAAAGACTTCCTTCCATAATGACAAGGCTACCATCCATTAGAGTAACAAAAATCTCTACCACAGACTACCTTCCATAATGACAAGGCTACCATCCATTGAGTAACAGAGATCTCGACAATAGAATACCTTCAATAATGACAAGGCTACCATCTATAGGAGTAACAAAAATATCGACAATAGACTACCTTCCATAAAGACAAGGATACCATCCATTGGAGTAACAAAAATATCGACAAAAGACTACCTTCCATAAAGACAAAGCTACCATCCATTGCAGTAACAAAAATCTCGACAACAAACTACCTTCCATAATGACAAAGTTACCATCCATTGGAGTAAAAAAAATCAGGACAACAGACTACCTTCCATAATGACAAGGTTACCATCCATGGGGATAACAAAAATCTCGACAACAGACTACCTTTCATAATAACAAGGCTACTATCCCATGGAATAACAAAAATCTCGACAATAGACTATCTTTCATAATGACAAGGCTACCATCCATTGGAGTAACAAAAATCTGAACAACAAACTACCATCCATAATGACAAGGCTACCATCCATTTGAGTAACAAAAATATTGACAACAGACTACTTTCCATAATGACAAGCCTAACATCCATTGAAGTAACAAAAATCTCGACAACAGACTACGTTCCATAATGTCAAGGCTACCATCCATTAGAGTAACAAAAATATCGACAACAGACTACCTTCCATAATGTCAAGGCTACCATCCATTGGAGTAAAAAAAATCTCGACAACAGACTACCTTCCATAATGACAAGGCTATTATCCATTAAGTAACAAAGATATCAACAACAAACTACCTTCCATAATGACAAGGCTACCGTCCATTGGAGTAAAAAAAATGTCGACAACAAACTACCTTCCATATGACAATGCTACAATCCATTGGAGTAAAAAAAATCTTGACAATATACTACCTTCCATAATGACAAGGCTAGCATCCATTGGAGTAAAAAAAATCTCGACAATAAACTACTTTCCATAATTACAAGGATACCATCCATTGGAGTAACAAAAATATCGACAGCAGACTACCTTCCATAATGACAAGGCTACCATCCATTGATTAACAACGATCTCGACAATAGACTACCTTCCATAATGACAAGGCTAGCATCCATTGGAGTAAAAAAAATCTTGACAATATACTACCTTCCTTAATGACAAGGCTAGCATCCATTGGAGTAAAAAAAATCTCGACAACAGACTACCTTCCATAATGACAAGGCTACGATCCATTGGAGTAACAAAAATATCGACAGCAGACTACCTTCCATAATGACAAGGCTACCATCCATTCAAGTAACAAAAATCTGAACAGCAAACTACCTTCCATAATGACAAGGCTACCATCCATTGCAGTAAAAAGAATCTCGACAACAGACTACCTTCCATAATGACAAGGCTACCATCCATTGGAGTAAAAAAATTCTTGACAATATACTACCTTCCATAATTACAAGGCTAGTATCCATTGGAGTAACAAACATATCGACAGCAGACTACCTTCCATAATTACAAGGATACCATCCATTGGAGTAAAAAAAATCTCGACAATAGACCATGGTCCATAATGATAAGGCTACCATCCATTGGAGTAACAAAATTCTCGACAAAAGACTTCCTTCCATAATGACAAGGCTACCATCCATTAGAATAACAAAAATCTCTACCACAGACTACCTTCCATAATGACAAGGCTACCTTCCATTGAGTAACAAAGATCTCGAAAATAGACTACCTTCCATAATGACAAGGCTACCATCCAGAGGAGTAACAAAAATATCGACAACAGACTACCTTCCATAAAGACAAGGCTACCATCCATTGGAGTAACAAAAATATCGACAACAGACTACCTTCCATAATGACAAGGCTACCATCCATTGGAGAAAAAAAAATCATGACAATATACTACCTTCCATAATTACAAGGCTAGCATGCATTGGAATAAAAAAAATCTCGACAAGAGACTACCTTTCATAATGACAAGGCTACCATCCATTGGAGTAACAAAAATATCGACAGCAGACTACCTTCCATAATGACAAGGCTACCATCCATTGGAGTAATAAAAATCTCGACAACAGACTACCTTCCATAATTACAGGGATACCATCCATTGGAGTAACAAAAATCTCGACAATAGACCATGGTCCATAATGACAAGGCTACCAACCATTGGAGTAACAAAAATCACGACAAAAGACTTCCTTCCATAATGACAAGGCTACCATCCATTAGAGTAACAAAAATCTCTACCACATACTACCTTCCATAATGACAAGGCTTCCTTCCATTGAGTAACAGAGATCTCGAAAATATACTACCTTCCATAATGACAAGGCTACCATCCATAGGAGTAACAAAAATATCGACAACAGACTACCTTCCATAAAGACAATGCTACCATCCTTTGGAGTAACAAAAATATTGACAAAAGACTACCTTCCATAAAGACAAAGCTACCATCCATTGCAGTAACAAAAATATCGACAATAGACTACCTTCCATAATGACAAAGCTACCATCCATTAGAGTAAAAAAAATCTCGACAACAGACTACCTTCCATAATGACAAGGTTACCATCCATTGGGATAACAAAAATCTCGACAACACACTAACTTCCATAATAACAAGGCTACTATCCAATGGAATAACAAAAATCTCGTCAATAGACTACATTTCATAATGACAAGGCTACCATCCATTGGAGTAACAAAAATATGAACAACAAACTTCTTTCCATACTGACAAGGCTACCATCCATTGGAGTAACAAAAATATCTACAACAGACTACTTTCCATAATGACAAGCCTACCATTCATTGAAGTAACAAAAATCTCGACAACAGACTACATTCCATAATGTCAAGGCTAGCATCCATTGGAGTAAAAAAAATATCGACAACAGACTACCTTCCATAATTATAGGGCTACCATCCATTGGAGTAAAAAAAATCTTGATAACAAACTACCTTCCATAATGATAAGGCTACCATCCATTGGAGTAACAAAAATCTGAACAACAAACTACCTTCGATAATGACAAGGCTACCATCAATTGCAGTAAAAAAAATCTCGACAACAGACTACCTTCCATATGACAAGGCTACCATCCATTGGAGTAAACAAAATCTTGACAATATACTACCTTCCATAATGACAAGGCTAGCATCCATTAAAGTAAAAAAAATCTCGACAAGAGACTACCTTCCATAATGACAAGGCTACCATCCATTGGAGTAACAAAAATATTGACAGCAGACTACCTTCCCTAATGACAAGGCTACCATCCATTGGAGTAACAAAAATCTTGACAATATACTACCTTCCATAATTACAAGGCTTACATCCATTGGAGTAACAAATATATCGACAACAGACTACGTTCCATAATGAAAAGCCTACCATCCATTGAAGTAACAAAAATCTCGACAACAGACTACGTTCCATATTGTTAAGGCTACCATCCATTAGAGTAACAAAAATCTCGACAACAGACTACCTTCCATAATGGCAAGGCTACCATCCATTGGACTAAAAAAAATCTCGACAACAGACTACCTTCCATAATGACAAGGCTACAATCCATTGAGTAACAAAGATATCGACAACAGACTACCTTCCATAATGACAAGGCTACCATCCATTGTAGTAAAAAAAATGTTGACAATATACTACCTTCCATAATGACAAGGCTACTATCCATTGGGATAACAAAAATCTCGACAACAGACTACCTTCCATAATAACAAGGCTACTATCGAAAGGAATAACAAAAATCTCGACAATAGACTACCTTTCATAATGACAACGCTACCATCCATTGGAGTAACAAAAATCTGAATAACAAACTACCTTCCATAATGACAAGGCTACCATCCATTGATTAACAATGATCTCAACAATAGACTACCTTCCATAATGACAAGGCTACCATCCATTGGAGTAAAAAAAATCTTGACAATATACTACCTTCCATAATGACAAGGCTATTATCCATTAAGTAACAAAGATATCGACAACAAACTACCTTCCATAATGACAAGGCTACCGTCCATTGGAGTAAAAAAAATGTCGACAACAAACTACCTTCCATATGACAATGCTACAATCCATTGGAGTAACAAAAATCTTGACAATATACTACCTTCCTTAATGACAAGGCTAGCATCCATTGGAGTAAAAAAAATCTCGACAACAGACTACCTTCCATATTGACAAGGCTACCATCCATTGGAGTAACAAAAATATCGACAGCAGACTACCTTCCATAATGACAAGGCTACCATCCATTCAAGTAACAAAAATCTGAACAGCAAACTACCTTCCATAATGACAAGGCTACCATCCATTGCAGTAAAAAGAATCTCGACAACAGACTACCTTCCATAATGACAAGGCTACCATCCATTGGAGTAAAAAAATTCTTGACAATATACTACCTTCCATAATTACAAGGCTAGTATCCATTGGAGTAACAAACATATCGACAGCAGACTACCTTCCATAATTACAAGGATACCATCCATTGGAGTAAAAAAAATCTCGACAATAGGCCATGGTCCATAATGATAAGGCTACCATCCATTGGAGTAACAAAAATCTCGACAAAAGACTTCCTTCCATAATGACAAGGCTACCATCCATTAGAATAACAAAAATCTCTACCACAGACTACCTTCCATAATGACAAGGCTACCTTCCATTGAGTAACAAAGATCTCGAAAATAGACTACCTTCCATAATGACAAGGCTACCATCCAGAGGAGTAACAAAAATATCGACAACAGACTACCTTCCATAAAGACAAGGCTACCATCCATTGGAGTAACAAAAATATTGACAAAAGACTACCTTCCATAAAGACAAAGCTACCATCCATTGCAGTAACAAAAATCTCGACAACAGACTAACTTCCATAATGACAAAGCTACCATCCATTGGAGTAAAAAAAATCTCGATAATAGACTACCTTCCATAATGACAAGGTTACCATCCATTGGGATAACAAAAATCCCGACAACACACTACCTTCCATAATAACAAGGCTATTATCCAATGGAATAACAAAAATCTCAACAATAGACTACCTTTCATAATGACAAGGCTACCATCCATTGGAGTAACAAAAATCTGAACAACAAACGTCCTTCCATAATGACAAGGCTACCATCCATTGGAGTAACAAAAATATCGAAAACAGACTACTTTCCATAATGACAAGCCTACCATTCATTGAAGTAACAAAAATCTAGACAACAGACTACGTTCCATAATGTCAAGGCTACCATCCATTAGAGTAACAAAAATGTCGACAAAATACTACCTTCCATAATGACAGGGCTACCATCCATTGGAGTAAAAAAAATCTCGATACCAGGCTACCTTCCATAATGACAAGGCTACTATCCATTAAGTAACAAAGATATCGAAAACAAACTACCTTCCATAATGACAAGGCTACCATCCATTGCAGTAAAAAAAATCTCGACAACAAACTACCTTGCATATGACAAAGCTACCATCCATTGGAGTAAAAAAAAATCTTGACAATATACTACCTTCCATAATGACAAGGCTAGCATCCATTGGAGTAAAAAAAATCTCAACAACAGACTTCCTTCCATAATGACAACGCTACCATCCATTGGAGTAACAAAAATATCTACAGCAGACTACCTTCCATAATGACAAGGCTACCATCCATTGGAGAAACCAAAATATCGACAGCAGACTACCTTCCGTAATGACAAGGCTACCATCCATTGGAATAACAAAAATCTGAACAACAGACTACCTTCCATAATGACAAGGCTACCATCCATTGGAGTAACAAATATATCGACAACAGACTACGTTCCATAATGAAAAGCCTACCATCCATTGGAGTAATAAAAATCTCGACAACAGACTACGTTCCATAATGTCAAGGCTACCATCCATTTGAGTAACAAAAATCTCGACAACAAACTATCTTCCGTAATGACAAGGCTACCATCCATTCCAGTAAAACAAAATCTCGACAACAGACTACCTTCCATAATGACAAGGTTACCATCCATTGAGTAACAAAGATATCGACAACAGACTACCTTCCATAATGACAAGGCTACCATCCATTGCAGTAAAAAAAATCTCGATAACAAACTACCTTCCATATGACAAGGCTACCATCCATTGGAGTAATAAAAATGTTCACAATATAATACCTTCCATAATGACAAGGCTAGCATCCATTGGAGTAAAATCAATCTCGACAACAGACTACCTTCCATAATGGCAAGGCTACCATCCATTAGAGTGACAAAAATCTCGACAACAAACTATCTTCCATAATGACAAGGCTACCATCCATTGGAGTAACAAAAATCTCGACAACAGACTACCTTCCATAATTACAAGGATACCATCCATTGGAGTAACAAAAATCTCGAAAATAGACCACGGCCAATAATGACAAGGCTAACATCCATTGGAGTAACAAAAATATCGACAAAAGACTTCCTTCCATAATGACAAGGCTACCATCCATTAGAGTAACAAAAATCTCTACCACAGACTACCTTCCATAATGACAAGGCTACCATCCATTGAGTAGCAAAGATCTCGACAACAGACTACCTTCCGTAATGACAAAGCTACCATCCATTGGAGTAACAAAAATATCGACAACAAACTACCTTCCATAAAGACAAGGCTACCATCCATTGGAGTAACAAAAATATTGTCAAAAGACTACCTTCCTTAAAGACAAAGTTACCATCCATTGTAGTAACAAAAATCTTGACAGTAGAATACCTTCCATAATGACAAGGCTACCATCCATTGGAGTAAAAAAAATCTAGACAACAGACTACCTTCCATAATGACAAGGTTACCATCCATTGGGATAACAAAAATCTCGACAACAGACTACCTTCCATAATAACAAGGCTACTATCCAATGGAATAACAAAAATCTCGATGATAGACTACCTTTCATAATGACAAGGCTACCATCCATTGGAGTAACAAAAATATGAACAACAAACTACCTTCCATAATGACAAGGCTACCATCCATTGGAGTAACAAAAATATCGACAACAGACTACTTTCCATAATGACAAGCCTACCATCCATTGAAGTAACAAAAATCTCGACAACAGACTACGTTCCATAATGTAAAGGCTACCATCCATTAGAGTAACAAAAATCTCGACAACAGACTACCTTCCATAATGACAAGGCTACCATCCATTGGAGTAACAAAATTATCGAAAGTAGACTACCTTCCATAATGATAAGGCTACCATCCATTGGAGTAACCAAAATCTCGACAACAAACTACCTTCCATAATGACAAGGCTACCATCCATTGCAATAAAAAATATCTCGACAACAAACTACCTTCCATATGACAAGGCTACCATCCATTGGAGTAAAAAAAATCTTGACAATATACTACCTTCCATAAATACAAGGCTAGCATCCATTGGAGTAAAAAAAATATCGACAGCAGACTACCTTCCATGATGACAAGGCTACCATCCATTGGAGTAAGAAAAATATCGACAGCAGACTACCTTACATAATGACAAGGCTACCATCCATTGGAGTAACAAAAATCTGAACAACAAACTACCTTCCATAATGACAAGGCTACCATCCATTGGAGTAACAAATATATCGACAACAGACTACGTTCCATAATGAAAAGCCTACCATCCATTGAAGTAACAAAAATCTCGACAACAGACTACGTTCCATAATGTCAAGGCTACCATCCATTAGAGTAACAAAAATCTCGACAACTGACTACCTTCCATAATGACAAGGCTACCATCCATTGGAGTAAAAAAAATCTCGACAACAGACTACCTTCCATAATGACAAGGCTACCATCCATTGAGTAACAAAGATATCGACAACATACTACCTTCCATAATGACAAGACTACCATCCATTGCAGTAAAAAAAATCTCGACAACAAACTACCTTCCATATGACAAGGCTCCCATCCATTGGAGTAAAAAAAATATTGACAATATACTACCTTCCATAATGACAAGGCTAGCATCCATTGGAGTAAAAAAAATCTCGACAACAGACTACCTTCCATAATGGCAAGGCTACCATCCATTGGAGTAACAAAAATATCGACAGCTGACTACCTTCCATAATGACAAGGCTACCATCCATTGGATTAACAAAAATCTCAACAACAGACTACCTTCCATAATTACAAGGATACCATCGATTGGAGTAACAAAAATCTCGATAATAGACCACGGTCCATAATGACATGGCTACCATCCATTGGAGTAACAAAAATCTTGACAAAAGAATTCCTTCCATAATGAGAAGGCTACCATCCATTAGAGTAACAAAAATCTCGACAACAGACTACCTTCCGTAATGACAAGGCTACCATCCATTGAGTAACAAAGATCTCGACAATAGACCACCTTCCATAATGAGAA
Source organism: Vicia faba (assembly GCA_948472305.1). Taxonomy (NCBI): domain Eukaryota; kingdom Viridiplantae; phylum Streptophyta; class Magnoliopsida; order Fabales; family Fabaceae; genus Vicia; species Vicia faba. The sequence goes on along the minus strand of OX451741.1, from coordinate 511,133,209 downwards.
GGCTACCATCCATAAGAGTAACAAAAATATCGACAACAGACTACCTTCCATAAAGACAAGGCTACCATCCATTGGAGTAACAAAAATATCGACAGCAGACTACCTTCCAAAATGACATGGCTACCATCCATTGTAGTAACAAAAATCTCGACAACAGACTACCTTCCATAATGATAAGGCTAGCATCCATTGAGTAACAAAGATATCGACAACAGACTACCTTCCATAATAATAAGGCTACAATCCATTGAGTAACAAAGATATCAAAAACAGACTACCTTCCATAATGACAAGGATACCATCCATTGGAGTTAAAAATATCGACAACAGACTACCTTACATATGACAAGGCAACCATCCATTGGAGTAAAAAAAATCTCGACAACAGACTACCTTCAATAATTACAAGGATACCATCCATTGGAGTAACAAAAATATTGAAAATAGACCATGGTCCATAATGACAAGGCCACCATCCGTTGGAGTAACAAAAATCTCAACAAAAGACTTCCTTCCATAATGACAAGGCTACCATCCATTAGAGTAACACAAATATCTACCACATACTACCTTCCATAATGACAAGGCTACCATCCATTGAGTAACAAAATATCGACAACAGACTACCTTCCATAAATACAAGGCTACCATCCATTGGAGTAACTAAAATATTGACAAAAGACTACCTTCCATAAAGACAAAGCTAACATCCATTGCAGTAACAAAAATCTCGACAGTAGACTACCTTCCATAATTATAAGGCTACCATCCATTGGAGTAAAAAAAATCTATACAACAGACTACCTTCCATAATGACAAGTTTACCATCCATTGGGATAACAAAAATTTCGACAATAGACTACCTTCCATAATAACAAGGCTACTATCCAATGGAATAACAAAAATCTCGACAATAGACTACCTTTCATAATGACAAGGCTACCATCCATTGGAGTAACAAAAATATCGACAACAGACTACTTTCCATAATGACAAGCCTACCATCCATTGAAGTTATAAAAATCTCGACAATAGAATACGTTCCATAATGTCAAGCCTACCATCCATTAGAGTAACAAAAATGTAGACAACAGACTACCTTCCATAATGACAAGGCTACCATCCATTAGAGTAAAAAAAATCTCGACAACAGACTACCTTCCATAATGACAAGGCTATTATCCATTGAGTAACAAAGATATCGACAACAGACTACCTTCCATAATGACAAGGCTACCATCCATTGTAGTAAAACAAATCTCGACAACAAATTACCTTCCATATGACAAGGCTACCATCCATTGGAGTAAAAAAAATCTTGACAATATACTACCTTCCATAATGACAAGGCTAGCATCCATTGGAGTAAAAAAAATCTCGAAAACAGACTACCTTCCATAATGACAAGGCTACCATCCATTAGAGTAACAAAAATATCGACAGTTGACTACCTTCCATAATGACAAGGCTACAACAATCCATTGGAGTAACAAAAATCTCGACAAAAGACTTCCTTCCATAATGACAAGGCTACCATCCATTAGAGTAACAAAATTATCTACCACAGACTACCTTCCATAATGACAAGGCTACCATCCATTGAGTAACAAAGATCTCGACAATAGACTACCTTCAATAATGACAAGGCTACCATCCATAGGAGTAAAAAAAATATCGACAACAGGCTACCTTCCATAAAGACAAGGCTACCATCCATTGGAGTAACAAAAATATTGACAAAAGACTACCTTCCATAAAGACAAAGCTACCATCCATTGCAGTAACAAAAATCTCGACAATAGACTACCTTCCATATAGAAAAAGCTACCATCCATCGGAGTAAAAAAAATCTCGACAATAGACTACCTTCCATAATGACAAGGTTACCATCCATTGGGATAACAAAAATCTCGACAACAGACTACCTTCCATAATAACAAGGCTACTATCCAATGGAATAACAAAAATCTCGATAATAGACTACCTTTCATAATCAGAAGGCTACCATACATTGGAGTAACAAAAATCTGAACAACAAACTACCTTCCATAATGACAAGGCTACCATCCATTGAGTAACAAAGATATCGACAACAGACTACCTTCCATAATGACAAGAATACCATCCATTGGAGTAAAAAAATATCGACAACAGACTACCTTACATATGATAAGGCTACCATCCATTGGAGTAAAAAAAATCTCGACAACAGACTACCTTCCATAATTACAAGGATACCATCCATTGGAGTAACAAAAATCTCAACAATAGACCACGGTCCATAATGAAAAGGCTACCATCCATTGGAATAACAAAAATCTCGACATAAGACTTCCTTCCATAATGACAAGGGTACCATCCATTAGAGTAACAAAAATCTCTACCACAGACTACCTTCCATAATGACAAGGCTACCATCCGTTTGAGTAAAAAAAATCTAGACAAAAGACTACCTTCCATAATGACAAGGTTACCATCCATTGGGATAACAAAACTCTCGACAACAGACTACCTTCCTTAATAACAAGGCTACTATCCAATGGAATAACAAAATTCTCGACGATAGACTACCTTTCATAATGACAAGGCTACCATCCATTGGAGTTACAAAAATATCGACAACAGACTACTTTCCATAATGACAAGCCTACCATCCATTGAAGTAACAAAAATCTCGACAACAAACTACGTTCCATAATGTCAAGGCTACCTTCCATTAGAGTAACAAAAATGTCGACAATAGACTACCTTCCATAATGACAAGGCTACCATCCATTGGAGTAAAAAAAATCTCGACAACAAACTACCTTTCATATGACAAGGCTACCATCCATTGGAGTAAAAAAAATCTTTACAATATACTACCTTCCATAATGGCAAGGCTAGCATCTATTGGAGTATAAAAAATCTCGAAAACAGACTACCTTCCATAATGACAAGGCTAGCATCCATTGGAGTAAAAAAAATATCGACAGCTGACTACCTTCCATAATGACAAGGCTACCATCCATTGGAGTAACAAAAATCTCGACAACAGACTACCTTCCATAATTACAAGGATACCATCCATTGGAGTAACAAAAATCTCGACAATAGACCATGGTCCATAATGACAAGGCAACCATCCATTATAGTTACAAAAATCTCGACAAAATACTTCCTTCCATAATGGCAAGGATACCATCCATTAGAGTAACAAAAATCTCTACCACAGACTACCTTCCGTAATGACAAGCCTACCATCCATTGAGTAACAAAGATCTCGAAAATAGACTACCTTCCATAATGACAAGGCTACAATCCATAGGAGTAACAAAAATATCGAAAACAGACTACCTTCCATAAAGACAAGGCTACCATCCATTGGAGTAACAAAAATATCGACAGCAGACTACCTTCCATAATGACATGGCTACTATCCATTGTAGTAACAAAAATCTCGACAACAGACTACCTTTCATAATGACAAGGCTACCATCCATTTAGTAACAAAGATATCAAAAACAGAATACATTCCATAATGACAAGGATACCATCCATTGGAGTAAAAAATCTCGACAATAGACTACCTTACATATGACAAGGCTACCATCCATTGGATTAAAAAAAATCCTGACAACAGACTACCTTCCATAATTACAAGGATACAATCCATTGGAGTAACAAATATCTTGACAATAGACCACGGTCCATAATGACAAGGCTACCATCCATTGGAGTAACAAAAATCACGACAAAAGACTTCCTTCCATAATGACAAGGATACCATCCATTAGAGTAACAAAAATCTCTACCACAGACTACCTTCCATAATGACAAGGCTACCTTCCATTGAGTAAAAAAGATCTTGACAATAAACTACCTTCCGTAATGACAAGGCTACCATCCATAGGAGTAACAAAAATATCGACAACAGATTACCTTCCATAAAGACAAGGATACCATCCATTGGAGTAACAAAAATATTTACAAAAGACTACCTTCCATAAAGACAAAGCTACCATCCATTGTAGTAACAAAAATCTTGACAGCAGACTACCTTCTAGAATGACAACGCTACCATCCATTGTAGTAAAAAAAATCACGACAACAAACTACCTTCCATATGACAAGGCTTCCATCAATTCGAGTAAAAAAAATCTTGACAATATACTACCTTCCATAATGACAAAGGTACCATCCATTGGAGTAAAAAAAATATCGACAGCAGACTACCTTCCATAATGACAAGGCTACCATCCATTGGAGTAACAAAAATCTCGACAATAGACTAACTTCCATAATGACAAGGCTACCATCCATTAAGTAACAAAGATCTCGACAATAGACTACCTTCCATAATGACAAGGCTACCATCCATAGGAGTACCAAAAATATCGACAGCAGACTACCTTCCATAAAGACAAGGCTATCATCAATTGGAGTAACAAAATTATTAAAAAAAGACTACCTTCCATAAAGACAAAGCTACCATCCATTGCAGTAAAAAAAATCTCGACAACAGAGTACCTTCCATAATGACAAAGCTACCATCCATTGGAGTAAAAAAAATCTCGACAACAGACTATCTTCCATAATGACAAGGTTACCATCCATTGGGATAACAAAAATCTCGACAATAGACTATGTTCCATAATAACAAGGCTACTATCCAATGGAATAACCAAAATCTCAATAATAGACTACCTTCCATAATGACAAGGCTACCATCCATTGAGTAACAGAGATATCGACAACAGACTACCTTCCATAATGACAAGGATACCATCCATTGGAGTAAAAAAATCTCGACAACAGACTACCTTACATATGACAAGGCTACCATCCATTGGAGTAAAAAAAAATCTCGACAACAGACTACCTTCCATAATTACAAGGATACCATCCATTGGAGTAACAAAAATCACAACAATAGACCACGGTCCATAATGACAAGGCTACCATCCATTGGAATAACAAAAATCTCGACAAAAGACTACCTTCCATAATGACAAGGGTACCATCCATTACAGAAACAAAAATCTCTACCACAGACTACCTTCCATAATGACAAGGCTACCATCCATTGACTAAAAAAGATCTCGACAATAGACTCCCTTCCATAATAAAAAGGCTACCATCCATAACGACAAGGCTACCATCCATTGGAGTAACAAAAATATTGACAAAATACTACCTTCCATAAAGACAAAGCTAGAATCCATTGCATTTACAAAAATCTCGACAACAGACTTCCTTCCATAATGAAAAAGCTACCATCCATTGGAGTAAAAAAAATCTCGATAATAGACTACCTTTCATAATGACAAGGCTACCATACATTGGAGTAACAAAAATCTGAACAACAAACTACCTTCCATAATGACAAGGCTACCATCCATTGGATTAACAAAAATATCAACAGCAGATTACCTTCCATAATGACAAGCCTACAACCCATTGAAGTAACAAAAATCTCGACAACAGACTACGTTCCATAATGACAAGGCTACCATCCATTAGAGTAACAAAAATCTCGATAACAGACTAACTTCCATAATGACAAGGTTAACATCCATTGGAGTAACAAAAATATCGACAACAGACTACCTTCCATAATGACAAGGCTACAATCCATTGGAGTAAAAAAAATCTCGACAATAGAGTACCTTCCATAATGACAAGACTACCTTCCATAATAACAAGGCTACCATCCATTGAATAACAAAGATATCGACAACAGACTACCTTCAATAATGACAAGGATACCATCCATTGGAGTAAAAAAATCTCGACAACAGACTACCTTACATATGACAAGGCTACCATCCATTGGAGTAAAAAAAATCTCGACAACAGACTACCTTCCATAATGGCAAGGTTACCATCCATTGGGATAACAAAAATCTCGACTATAGACTACCTTCCATAATGACAAGGCTACTATCCAATGGAATAACAAAAATCTCGACAATAGACTACCTTTCATAATGACAAGGCTACCATCCATTGGAGTAACAAAAATATGAACAACAGGATACCTTCCATAATGACAAGGCTACAATCCATTGGAGTAATAAAAATCTCAACGACATACTACCTTCCATAATGACAAGGCTACCATCCATTGGAGTAACAAAAATATCGACAACAAACTATGTTCCATAAAGATAAGGCTACCATCCATTAGCGTAACAAAAATCTCGACAACAGACTACCTTCCATAATAACAAGGCTACCATCCATTAGAGTAACAAAAATATCGACAACAGACTACCTTCAATAATGACAAAGCTACCATCCATTATAGTAACAAAAATCTCGACAATAGACTACCTTCCATAATGACAAGGCTAGCATCCATTGACTAACAAAGATATCGACAACAGACTACCTTCCATAATAACAAGGCTACCATCCATTGAGTAACAAGGATATCGACAACAGACTACCTTCCATATTGACAAGGATACCATCCATTGGAGTAAAAAAAATCTCGACAACAGATAGACTTACATATGACAAGGCTACCATCCATTGGGGTAAAAAAAATCTCGACAACAGACTACCATCCATAATGACAAGGCTACCAACCATTAAAGTAACAAAAATCTCGACAACAGACTACCTTCCATAATGATAAGGCTACAATCCATTGAGTAACAAAGCTATAGACAACAAACTACCTTCCATAATGACAAGGCTACCATCCATTGCAGTAAAAAAAACTCGACAACAAACTACCTTCCATATGACAAGGCTACCATCCATAGGAGTAAAAAAAATCTCGATAACAGACTACCTTCCATAATCACAAGGCTATCATCAATTGGAGTAACAAAATTATTAAAAAAAGACTACCTTCCATAAAGACAAAGCTACCATCCATTGCAGTAAAAAAAATCTCGACAACAGAGTACCTTCCATAATGACAAAGCTACCATCCATTGGAGTAAAAAAAATCTCGACAACAGACTATCTTCCATTATGACAAGGTTACCATCCATTGGGATAACAAAAATCTCGACAATAGACTATGTTCCATAATAACAAGGCTACTATCCAATGGAATAACCAAAATCTCAATAATAGACTACCTTCCATAATGACAAGGCTACCATCCATTGAGTAACAGAGATATCGACAACAGACTACCTTCCATAATGACAAGGATACCATCCATTGGAGTAAAAAAATCTCGACAACAGACTACCTTACATATGACAAGGCTACCATCCATTGGAGTAAAAAAAAATCTCGACAACAGACTACCTTCCATAATTACAAGGATACCATCCATTGGAGTAACAAAAATCACAACAATAGACCACGGTCCATAATGACAAGGCTACCATCCATTGGAATAACAAAAATCTCGACAAAAGACTACCTTCCATAATGACAAGGGTACCATCCATTACAGAAACAAAAATCTCTACCACAGACTACCTTCCATAATGACAAGGCTACCATCCATTGACTAAAAAAGATCTCGACAATAGACTCCCTTCCATAATAAAAAGGCTACCATCCATAACGACAAGGCTACCATCCATTGGAGTAACAAAAATATTGACAAAAGACTACCTTCCATAAAGACAAAGCTAGAATCCATTGCATTTACAAAAATCTCGACAACAGACTTCCTTCCATAATGAAAAAGCTACCATCCATTGGAGTAAAAAAAATCTCGATAATAGACTACCTTTCATAATGACAAGGCTACCATACATTGGAGTAACAAAAATCTGAACAACAAACTACCTTCCATAATGACAAGGCTACCATCCATTGGATAAACAAAAATATCAACAGCAGATTACCTTCCATAATGACAAGCCTACAACCCATTGAAGTAACAAAAATCTCGACAACAGACTACGTTCCATAATGACAAGGCTACCATCCATTAGAGTAACAAAAATCTCGATAACAGACTAACTTCCATAATGACAAGGTTAACATCCATTGGAGTAACAAAAATATCGACAACAGACTACCTTCCATAATGACAAGGCTACAATCCATTGGAGTAAAAAAAATCTCGACAATAGAGTACCTTCCATAATGACAAGACTACCTTCCATAATAACAAGGCTACCATCCATTGAATAACAAAGATATCGACAACAGACTACCTTCAATAATGACAAGGATACCATCCATTGGAGTAAAAAAATCTCGACAACAGACTACCTTACATATGACAAGGCTACCATCCATTGGAGTAAAAAAAATCTCGACAACAGACTACCTTCCATAATGGCAAGGTTACCATCCATTGGGATAACAAAAATCTCGACTACAGACTACCTTCCATAATGACAAGGCTACTATCCAATGGAATAACAAAAATCTCGACAATAGACTACCTTTCATAATGACAAGGCTACCATCCATTGGAGTAACAAAAATATGAACAACAGGATACCTTCCATAATGACAAGGCTACAATCCATTGGAGTAATAAAAATCTCAACGACATACTACCTTCCATAATGACAAGGCTACCATCCATTGGAGTAACAAAAATATCGACAACAAACTATGTTCCATAAAGATAAGGCTACCATCCATTAGCGTAACAAAAATCTCGACAACAGACTACCTTCCATAATAACAAGGCTACCATCCATTAGAGTAACAAAAATATCGACAACAGACTACCTTCAATAATGACAAAGCTACCATCCATTATAGTAACAAAAATCTCGACAATAGACTACCTTCCATAATGACAAGGCTAGCATCCATTGACTAACAAAGATATCGACAACAGACTACCTTCCATAATAACAAGGCTACCATCCATTGAGTAACAAGGATATCGACAACAGACTACCTTCCATATTGACAAGGATACCATCCATTGGAGTAAAAAAAATCTCGACAACAGATAGACTTACATATGACAAGGCTACCATCCATTGGGGTAAAAAAAATCTCGACAACAGACTACCATCCATAATGACAAGGCTACCAACCATTAAAGTAACAAAAATCTCGACAACAGACTACCTTCCATAATGATAAGGCTACAATCCATTGAGTAACAAAGTTATAGACAACAAACTACCTTCCATAATGACAAGGCTACCATCCATTGCAGTAAAAAAAACTCGACAACAAACTACCTTCCATATGACAAGGCTACCATCCATAGGAGTAAAAAAAATCTCGATAACAGACTACCTTCCATAATCACAAGGCTATCATCAATTGGAGTAACAAAATTATTAAAAAAAGACTACCTTCCATAAAGACAAAGCTACCATCCATTGCAGTAAAAAAAATCTCGACAACAGAGTACCTTCCATAATGACAAAGCTACCATCCATTGGAGTAAAAAAAATCTCGACAACAGACTATCTTCCATTATGACAAGGTTACCATCCATTGGGATAACAAAAATCTCGACAATAGACTATGTTCCATAATAACAAGGCTACTATCCAATGGAATAACCAAAATCTCAATAATAGACTACCTTCCATAATGACAAGGCTACCATCCATTGAGTAACAGAGATATCAACAACAGACTACCTTCCATAATGACAAGGATACCATCCATTGGAGTAAAAAAATCTCGACAACAGACTACCTTACATATGACAAGGCTACCATCCATTGGAGTAAAAAAAAATCTCGACAACAGACTACCTTCCATAATTACAAGGATACCATCCATTGGAGTAACAAAAATCACAACAATAGACCACGGTCCATAATGACAAGGCTACCATCCATTGGAATAACAAAAATCTCGACAAAAGACTACCTTCCATAATGACAAGGGTACCATCCATTACAGAAACAAAAATCTCTACCACAGACTACCTTCCATAATGACAAGGCTACCATCCATTGACTAAAAAAGATCTCGACAATAGACTCCCTTCCATAATAAAAAGGCTACCATCCATAACGACAAGGCTACCATCCATTGGAGTAACAAAAATATTGACAAAAGACTACCTTCCATAAAGACAAAGCTAGAATCCATTGCATTTACAAAAATCTCGACAACAGACTTCCTTCCATAATGAAAAAGCTACCATCCATTGGAGTAAAAAAAATCTCGATAATAGACTACCTTTCATAATGACAAGGCTACCATACATTGGAGTAACAAAAATCTGAACAACAAACTACCTTCCATAATGACAAGGCTACCATCCATTGGATAAACAAAAATATCAACAGCATATTACCTTCCATAATGACAAGCCTAAAACCCATTGAAGTAACAAAAATCTCGACAACAGACTACGTTCCATAATGACAAGGCTACCATCCATTAGAGTAACAAAAATCTCGATAACAGACTAACTTCCATAATGACAAGGTTAACATCCATTGGAGTAACAAAAATATCGACAACAGACTACCTTCCATAATGACAAGGCTACAATCCATTGGAGTAAAAAAAATCTCGACAACAGAGTACCTTCCATAATGACAAGACTACCTTCCATAATAACAAGGCTACCATCCATTGAATAACAAAGATATCGACAACAAACTACCTTCCATAATGACAAGGATACCATCCATTGGAGTAAAAAAATCTCGACAACAGACTACCTTACATATGACAAGGCTACCATCCATTGGAGTAAAAAAAATCTCGACAACAGACTACCTTCCATAATGGCAAGGTTACCATCCATTGGGATAACAAAAATCTCGACTACAGACTACCTTCCATAATGACAAGGCTACTATCCAATGGAATAACAAAAATCTCGACAATAGACTACCTTTCATAATGACCAGGCTACCATCCATTGGAGTAACAAAAATATGAACAACAGGATACCTTCCATAATGACAAGGCTACAATCCATTGGAGTAATAAAAATCTCAACGACATACTACCTTCCATAATGACAAGGCTACCATCCATTGGAGTAACAAAAATATCGACAACAAACTATGTTCCATAAAGATAAGGCTACCATCCATTAGCGTAACAAAAATCTCGACAACAGACTACCTTCCATAATAACAAGGCTACCATCCATTAGAGTAACAAAAATATCGACAACAGACTACCTTCAATAATGACAAAGCTACCATCCATTATAGTAACAAAAATCTCGACAATAGACTACCTTCCATAATGACAAGGCTAGCATCCATTGACTAACAAAGATATCAACAACAGACTACCTTCCATAATAACAAGGCTACCATCCATTGAGTAACAAGGATATCGGCAACAGACTACCTTCCATAATGACAAGGATACCATCCATTGGAGTAAAAAAAATCTCGACAACAGATAGACTTACATATGACAAGGCTACCATCCATTGGGGTAAAAAAAATCTCGACAACAGACTACCATCAATAATGACAAGGCTACCAACCATTAAAGTAACAAAAATCTCGACAACAGACTACCTTCCATAATGATAAGGCTACAATCCATTGAGTAACAAAGCTATCGACAACAAACTACCTTCCATAATGACAAGGCTACCATCCATTGCAGTAAAAAAAACTCGACAACAAACTACCTTCCATATGACAAGGCTTAAATCCATTGGAGTAAAAAAAATCTCGATAACAGACTACCTTCCATAATGACAAGACTGCCTTCCATAATAACAAGGCTACCATCCATTGAGTAACAAAGATATCGACAACAGAATACCTTCATAATGACAAGGATACCATCCATTGGAGTAAAAAAATCTCGACAATAGACTAACTTCCATAATGACAAGTTTACCATCCATTGGGATAACAAAAATCTCGACAACAGACTACCTTCCATAATGACAAGGCTACTATACAATGGAATAACAAAAATCTCGACAATAGACTACCTTTCATAATGACAAGGCTACCATCCATTGGAGTAACAAAAACATGAACAACAGACTACCTTCCATAATGACAAGGCTACAATACATTGGAGTAACAAAAATCTCAACGACATACTACCTTCCATAATGACAAGGCTACCATCCATTGGAGTAACAAAAATATCGACAGCAGATTACCGTCCATAATGACAAGGCTACCATCCATTGTAGTAACAAAAATCTCGACAACAGACTACCTTCCATAATGACAAGGCTAGCATCCATTGAGTAACAAACATATCGACAACATACTACCTTCCATAATAACAAGGCTACCATCCATTGAGTAACAAAGATATCGACAACACACGACGTTCCATAATGACAAGGCTACCATCCATTGGAGTAACAAAAATCTCGACAACGGACTACCTTCCATAATGACATGGCTAACATCCATTGGATTAACAAAAATATTGACAAAAGACTACCTTCCATAATGACAAGGCTACCATCCATTGGAGTAAAAAAAATCTCGACAATAGACTACCTTCCATAATGACAAGGCTACCATCCATTGAGTAACAATGATATCGACAATAGACTACCTTCTATAATGACAAGGCTACCATCCATTGCAGTAAAAAAAATCTCTACAACAAACTTCCTTCCATATGATAAGGCTACCATCCATTGGAGTAAAAAAATCTCGACAATATACTACCTTCCATAATGACAAGACTGCCTTCCATAATGACAAGGTTAACATCCATTGGAGTAAAAAAAATCTCGACAACAGACTACCTTCCATAATGACAAGGTTACTATCCATTAGGATAACAAAAATCTCGACAACAGACTACCTTCCATAATGACAAGGCTACTATCCAATGGAATAACAAAAATGTCGACAATAGACTACCTTTCATAATGACAAGGCAACCATCCATTGGAGTAACATAAATATCGACAACAAACTACTTTCCATAATGACAAGCCTACCATCCATTGAAGTAACAAAAATCTCGACAACAAACTACGTTCCATAATGTCAAGGCTACCATCCATTAGAGTAACAAAAATGTCGACAACAGACTACCTTCCATAATTACAAGGCTACCATCCATTGGAGTAAAAAAAATCTCGACAACAGACTACCTTCGATAATGACAAGGCTAACATCCATTGGAGTAACAAAGATATCGACAAGAGACTACCTTCAATAATGACAACGCTACCATCCATTGCAGTAAAAAAAATCACGACAACAAACTACCTTCCATAATGACAAGGCTAGCATCCATTGAGTAACAAAGATATCGACAATAAACTACCTTCCATAATAACAAGGCTACTATCAAATGGAGTAACAAAAATCTCGACAACAAACTACGTTCCATAAAGACAAGGCTACCAACCATTAAAGTAACAAAAATATGAACAACAAACTACCTTCCATAATGACAAGGCTACCATCCATTGGATTAACAAAAATATCGACATCAGATTACCTACAACCCATTGAAGTAACAAAAATCTCGACAACAGACTACGTTCCATAATGTCAAGGCTACCATCCATTAGAGTAACAAAAATCTCGATAACAGACTAACTTCCATAATGACAAGGTTAACATCCATTGGAGTAACAAAAATATCGACAGCAGACTACCTTCCATAATGACAAGGCTACAATCCATTCGAGTAAAAAAAATCTCGACAACAGACTACCTTCCATAATGACAAGACTACCTTCCATAATAACAAGGCTACTATACATTGAGTAACAAAGATATCGACAACAGACTACCTTCCATAATGACAAGGCTACCATCCATTGGAGTAAAAAATTCTCGACAACAGACTACCTTACATATGACAAGGCTACCATCCATTGGAGTAAAAAAATCTCGACAACAGACTACCTTCCATAATGGCAAGGTTACCATCCATTGGAATAACAAAAATCTCGACAATAGACTACCTTCCATAATGACAAGGCTACTATCCAATGGAATAACAAAAATCTCGACAATAGACTACCTTTCATAATGACAAGGCTACCATCCATTGGAGTAACAAAAATATGAACAACAGGCTACCTTTCATAATGACAAGGCTACAATCCATTGGAGTAACAAAAATCTCAACGACATACTACCTTCCATAATGAAAAGGCTACCATCCATTGGATTAACAAAAATATCGACAACAGACTACGTTCCATAAAGAGAAGGCTACCATCCATTAGCGTAACAAAAATCTCGACAACCGACTACCTTCCATAATGACAAGGCTACCATCCATTGGAGTAACAAAAATATCGACAACAGACTACCTTCAATAATGACAAGGCTACCATCCATTATAGTAACAAAAATCTCGACAACAGACTACCTTCCATAATGACAAGGCTAGCATCCATTGAGTAACAAAGATATCGACAACAGACTACCATCCATAATAACAAGGCTACCATCCATCGAGTAACAAAGATATCGACAACAGACTACCTTCCATAATGACAAGGATACCATCCATTGGAGTAAAAAAAATCTCGACAACAGAATACCTTCCATAATGATAAGGCTATAATCCATTGAGTAACAAAGATATCGACAACAAACTACCTTCCATAATGACAAGGCTACCATCCATTGCAGTAAAAAAAACTCGACAATAGACTACCTTCCATATGACAAGGCTACAATCCATTTGAGTAAAAAAAATCTCGATAACAAACTATCTTCCATAATGACAAGACTGCCTTCCATAATAACAAGGCTACCATCCATTGAATAACAAAGATATCGACAACAGAATACCTTCTATAATGACAAGGATACCATCCATTGGAGTAAAAAAATCTCGACAACAAACTTCCTTACATATGGACAGGCTACCATCCATTGGAGTAAAAAAAATCTCGGCAACAGACTAGCTTCCATAATGACAAGTTTACCATCCATTGGGATAACAAAAATCTCGACAACAGACTACCTTCCATAATGACAAGGCTACTATCCAATGGAATAACAAAAATCTCGACAATAGACTACCTTTCATAATGACAAGGCTACCATCCATTGGAGTAACAAAAACATGAACAACAGACTACCTTCCATAATGACAAGGCTACAATCCATTGGAGTAACAAAAATCTCAACGACATACTACCTTTCCATAATGACAAGGCTACCATCCATTGGAGTAACAAAA
The DNA here is from genome assembly GCA_948472305.1 of Vicia faba. Taxonomy (NCBI): domain Eukaryota; kingdom Viridiplantae; phylum Streptophyta; class Magnoliopsida; order Fabales; family Fabaceae; genus Vicia; species Vicia faba. The sequence goes on along the minus strand of OX451741.1, from coordinate 511,118,197 downwards.
ATATCGACAACAGACTACCTTCAATAAGGACAAGGCTACCATCTATTGTAGTAACAAAAATCTCGACAACAGACTACCTTCCATAATGACAACGCTAGCATCCATTGAGTAACAAAGATATCGACAACATACTACCTTCCATAATAACAAGGCTACCATCCATTGAGTAACAAAGATATCGACAACACACGACGTTCCATAATGACAAGGCTACCATCCATTGGAGTAACAAAAATCTCGACAACAGACTACGTCCCATAAAGACAAGGCTTCCATCCATTAGAGTAACAAAAATCTCGACAACGGACTACCTTCCATAATGACATGGCTACCATCCATTGGATTAACAAAAATATCGACAGCAGACTACCTTCCATAATGACAAGGCTACCATCCATTGGGGTAAAAAATATCTCGATAACAGACTACCTTCCATAATGACAAGGCTACCATCCATTGAGTAACAATGATATCGACAATAGACTACCTTCCATAATGACAAGGGTACCATCCATTGCAGTAAAAAAAATCTCTACAACAAACTTCCTTCCATATGACAAGGCTACCATCCATTGGAGTAAAAAAAATCTCGACAATATACTACCTTCCATAATGACAAGACTGCCTTCCATAATAACAAGGCTACCATCCATTGAGTAACAAAGATATCGACAACAAACTACCCTCCATAATAACAAGGATACCATCCATTGTAGTAAAACAATTCTCGACAACAGACATACTTACATATGACAAGGCTACCATCCATTGGAGTAAAAAAAATCTCGACAACAGACTACCATCTATAATGACAGGTATACCATCCATTGGAGTTACAAAAATCTCGACAATAGACTATCTTCAATAATGAAAAGGCTACCATCCATTGGAGTAACAAAAATATCAACAACACACGATGTTCCATAATGACAAGGCTACCATCCATGGGAGTAACAAAAATCTCGACAACAGACTACGTTCTATAAAGACAAGGCTACCATCCATTAGAGTAACAAAAATCTCGACAATAGACTACCTTCCATAATGACATGGCTACCATCAATTGGATTACCAAAAATATCGACAGCAGACTACCTTCCGTAATGACAAGGCTACCATCCAATGGAGTAAAAAAAATCTCGACAACAAACTAGCTTCCATATGACAAGGCTACCATCCATTGGAGTAAAAAAAATCTCGACAATATACTACCTTCCATAATGACAAGACTGCCTTCTAAAATAACAAGGCTACCATCCATTAGGTAACAAAGATATCAACAACAGACTACCTTCCATAATGACAAGGCTACCATCCATTGGAGTAAAAAAATCTCGACAACAAACTACCTTCCATAATGACATGGCTACCATCCATTGGATTAACAAAAATATCGACAACAAACTACCTTCCATAATGACAAGGCTACCATCCATTGGGGTAAAAAATATCTCGATAACAGGCTACCTTCCATAATGACAAGGCTACCATCCATTGAGTAACAATGATATCGACAATAGACTACCTTCCATAATGACAAGGCTACAATCCATTGCAGTAAAAAAAATCTCTACAACAAACTTCCTTCCATATGACAAGGCTACCATCCATTGGAGTAAAAAAAATCTCGACAATATACTACCTTCCATAATGACAAGACTGCCTTCCATAATAACAAGGCTACCATCCATTGAGTAACAAAGATATCGACAACAGACTACCCTCTATAATAACAAGGATACCATCCATTGTAGTAAAACAATTCTCGACAACAGACATACTTACATATGACAAGGCTACCATCCATTGGAGTAAAAAAAATCTCGACAACAGACTACCATCTATAATGACAGGTATACCATCCATTGGAGTTACAAAAATCTCGACAATAGACTATCTTCAATAATGAAAAGGCTACCATCCATTGGAGTAACAAAAATATCAACAACACACGATGTTCCATAATGACAAGGCTACCATCCATGGGAGTAACAAAAATCTCGACAACAGACTACGTTCCATAATGACAAGGCTACCATCCATTAGAGTAACAAAAATCTCGACAACAGACTACCTTCCATAATGACATGGCTACCATCAATTGGATTACCAAAAATATCGACAGCATACTACCTTCCATAATGACAAGGCTACCATCCAATGGAGTAAAAAAAATCTCGACAACGAACTAGCTTCCATATGACAAGGCTACCATCCATTGGAGTAAAAAAAATCTCGACAATATTCTACCTTCCATAATGACAAGACTGCCTTCTAGAATAACAAGGCTACCATCCATTAGGTAACAAAGATATTAACAACAGACTACCTTCCATAATGACAAGGCTACCATCCATTGGAGTAAAAAAAATCTCGACAACAAACTACCTTCCATAATGACAAGGTTACCATCCATTGGGATAACAAAAATCTCGACAACAAACTACCTTCCATAATGACAAGGCTACTATCCAATGGAATAACAAAAATCACGACAATAAACTACCTTTCATAATGATAAGGCTACCTTCCATTGGAGTAACAAAAAGATGAACAACAGACTACCTTCCATAATGACAAGGATATAATCCATTGGAGTAACAAAAATCTCAACGACATACTACCTTCCATAATGACAAGGCTACCATCCAATGGAGTAACAAAAATATCGACAACAGACTACGTTCCATAAAGACAAGGCTACCATCCATTAGAGTAACAAAAATCTCGACAAGAGACTACCTTCAATAAGGAAAAGGCTACCATCAATTGGAGTAACAAAAATATCGACAGCAGATTACCTTCCATAATGACAAGGCTACCATCCATTGTAGTAACAAAAATATCGACAATAGACTACCTTCCATAATGACAAGGCTACCATCCATTGAGTAACAAAGATATCGACAACATACTACCTTGCATAATAACAAGGCTACCATCCATTAAGTAACAAAGATATCGCCAAGAGACTACCTTCCATAATGACGAGGATACCATTCATCGGAGTAAAACAATTCTCGACAACAGACATACTTACATATGACAAGGCTACAATCCATTGGAGTAAAAAAAATCTCGACAACAGACTACCATCCATAATGACAGGGATACCATCCATTGGAGTAAGAAAAATATCGACAATAGACTATCTTCAATAATGAAAAGGCTACCATCCATTGGAGTAACAAAAATATCAACAACACACGACGTTCCATAATGACAAGGCTACCATCCATTGGAGTAACAAAAATCTCAACAACAGACTACGTTCCATAAAGACAAGGCTACCATCCATTAGAGTAACAAAAATCTTGACAACAAACTACCTTCCATAATGACATGGCTACCATCAATTGGATTAACAAAAATATCGACAGCAGACTACCTTCCATAATGACAAGGCTACCATCCATTGGAGTAAAAAAATCTCGACAACAGACTACCTTCCATAATGACAAGGCTACCATCCATTGAGTAACAAAGATATCGACAATAGACTACCTTCCATAATGACAAGGCTACCATCCATTGCAGTAAAAAAAATCTCGACAACAAACTAGCTTCCATATGATAAGGCTACCATCCATTGGAGTAAAAAAAATCTCGACAATATACTACCTTCCATAATGACAAGACTGCCTTCCAGAATAACAAGGCTACCATCCATTAGGTAACAAAGATATTGACAACAGACTACCTTCCATAATGACAAGGCTACCATCCATTGGAGTAAAAAAAATCTCGACAACAAACTACCTTCCATAATGACAAGGTTACCATCCATTGGGATAACAAAAATCTCGACAACAAACTACCTTCCATAATGACAAGGCTACTATCCAATGGAATAACAAGAATCTCGACAATAGACTACCTTTCATAATGATAAGGCTACCATGTAATTGCAAGCATCTCAAGTCATATTTAAAGCATGTGTTTTGATGAAGACAAAATGGACATCAACATTCAAAGGATGTGCAAAAAGCTTATCAACATCAAATAAAAGTCTTGAAGATTATTGAAGAATTATTGAAGAATCATCAAATGTCAAATGGTATAAATAATTCTTAAAATCTTGAATATAGATGTTCACAATATGCATTCATCAACATATACATATTCCATAACTTTAATATCAAGGAAATATTTGTTTGAAATATCAATCAAAAACTATTTTTGAAAATAACCCTTTAGGAACCGGTTCCTCCCTAACAGGGAAACGGGTTCCAGAATTTCTCAAAAAACATGTCCCTGGTTTTTGTACTAGGAACCGGGTTGTACCAATAGGGGAACCGGGTTCTGTCAGTGTCGGAACCGGTTCCTAGCGAACCAATGCAGCTTTTATTTTGTTTTTTGAAAATTTTTAAAGTGGTATCTTTTCATGAATGCATTGCAACTTTTCATATGAATTGGCATGAACGAAGAGGTTCTTATGACTTTATAAAATGCTGTACATTTTCTTATTTCAAAAACAATGCTTAAATTTTCAAATTAACAAAAAACCTTCTTCAATAAACAATTTTTCATCATTCACATTTTGAACATAAACTTTCATGTGTTCATAATTTTGTGAAACTTGCCATATACACTTTCATTATCATTACAAGTTTCATACATACATTGTGAACATTTATATACATTGTTGAAAATTGTTTTTATCTTGAAGAAAAATATCAAGTGAAGATTGATAAAGCTCTCCATATACTTCAAACTAAATCATTGTATTACATAGAGAAATTATTCCCTTACTATCCAGGATTGTTGGAAGTAAGTGTTGTGATTTGAAGAGGATTGTTCTTCATTCACATTACTGTTTGTTTGGTCTTAAAGGTGTTAAGAACCTTTGATCACCCTATAGGTTAGATAGTAAGCATAGGTTGTACAATCATTCTAACTATAGTGAAATCTCTTTCGTGTTGGAAAGGGGACTGGAGTACTCTCGGATTGTGAGGGGAACCAGGATATATCACCGTGTTCTTTACTTTTCTGCATTTATCGCTTTCATCACCATAATCAGGAAAAGATAAAGATATAATCAAAACCTTCAAACCTTAACCAAAAATTACTACCAAGCATTCTCATAAAACCGAATAAATTTTTCTAATACCTAATTCACCCCCCCCCCCCTCATAGGCACTCTGAGACTTACAATTAGCATCAGAGCAAGTTATAGGTAACTTGTTCCTTAAGATCTAGAATGGCTTCCGCAAATCATCAACCAGTTTTCAGAGATGGTGGTAGTAACAACAAGCCTCCTCTATTCTGTGGTGAATATTTTGACTTCTGGAAAATACGCATGAAGGCTCATTTAGAAGCACAAGGAGAGGAAGTATGGGATGCTGTTGAAAATGGTCCATTTATCCCGATATCATTTATCAATGGCATTGGTTCTGCAAAGCCCAAAACTGCATGGGACGATGATGATAAAAAGAAAGTTCTCTATGACAAAAAGGCAATAAACCTTCTTTAAGGTGCACTCAGTATGGACAAATTTTTCCGTGTCTCGAACTGCAAGACAGCAAAAGAAATATGGGATACCCTAGTTCAAACTCATGAAGGAACGACTGAAGTAAAAAGATCAAGGCTAAATACCTTGAGTCAAGAATATGAACTATTTTGAATGTAGCCCGGAGAATCCATTCTTGACTTACAAAAGAGATTTGTGCATTTGACAAATCACTTAAATGCTCTTTGTAAAACCTTGACAAATGATGAACTCAACTTGAAAATCCTTAGATCATTAACTAGGGAATGGCAACCAAAGGTAACGGCAATCTCGGAAAAGAAGAGTCTCTCCGTAATGACTTCCTCTACATTATTTGGCAAACTTCAAGAATACGAAACGGAACTCGGTAGACTTGAAAAACATGAAAATTTAGAGAAGAAATCCAAAGGCATTGCTTTGAAAGTTGATTCAAAAGAAAGTCAAGATAAAGATGCATCGGAGGAAGATGAAAACTTCTTGCTTCTTGTAAAAAGGTTAGGAAAATATTTTGGTCATAAAAATAATCTTCATAATGCTAACTTTGTCAAGAGGAAGAAATTTTTTAATCATAAAGATAAAGAAGCCTCCACATCAACACAAGATGTCACATGTTATGAATGTGGAAAGCAAGGTCACATAAAGCCGGATTGTCCAAAAATCTCCAAGAAAAATGGATTCAAAGGCCAAAAGGAGTTCAAGAACAAAAAGGCTTATGTTGCATGGGAAGATAATGAGATAAGTTCTTCATCCGATTCGGAAAGCGACGAATGTGCAAATCTAGCATTAATGGCTTCACATCACTGCGACGATGAAGAAGAGGTATGCTTGAAATCCACATCAAATGTTTGGTATCTTGATAGGGCATGTTCAAAGCATATGACAGGAGATGTACACCAATTTTCATATCTAGTACATAAAGCCAAAGGGTATGTAACCTATGGAGACAACACCAAAGGAAAGATTCTTGGCGTTGGAATAGTTGGCACACCTCCATCCATTCAAATTGAGGATGTTCTCTATGTTGAAGGATTAAAGCACAATCTTCTTAGCATAAGTCAACTTTGCGATAGAGGGTTCAAGATCAAATTCTACAAAGATGAATGTCTCATTATGGATGAGGCAACCAATGAGGTAAAACTCAAAGGTATAAGAACTAACAATATTTTTATGATTACTTTAGATGATTTGTCTCTGAAGGTACAATGACTTATGGTAAACAACAATGACGCTTGGTTATGGCACAAGAGGATCGCTCACATTCACATGGAGCACTTGAACAAATTGGTTAAGCATGACTTAGTTATTGGTCTACCAAAGATGAGGTTCATCAAAGACAAATTATGTAATGCATGCCAAAAGGGAAAACAGACCAAAACAACTTTCAAATCTAAGAATGTGGTGTCTACTACAAGGCCACTACAATTGTTACACATGGATCTCTTTGGTCCATCAAGAACAAAAAGCTTCGGAGGTAATGTATACGCTTTAGTCATTATTGATGATTTTTCTAGATATTCTTGGACTTTGTTTCTTGTGCAGAAAAGTGATGCCTTTAAAGCTTTTAAGAAGTATGCTAAGAAAATCCAAAATGAAAAATCACTAAAGATGGTATCCATAAGAAGTAATCATGGTGGAGAATTCCAAAATGCTCAATTTGAAGAATTTTGTGAAGAACATGGTATCTCTCATAATTTTTCAGCACCTAGAACTCCACAACAAAATGGAGTAGTTGAAAGAAAGAATAGGTTTCTTATGGAACTTGCAAAAACAATGCTTAGTGATGCAAATCTTCCTAAATATTTTTGGGCGGATGCGGTTAGTACGGCATGTTATGTTGGAAATCGAGTTATCATTAGACCTATAATAAAGAAGACTCCATATGAACTTTTCAAAGGAAGAAAGCCTAATATTGCTCACTTTCACATTTTTGGATGCAAGTGCTTTGTTCTTAATAATGACAAAGATAATCTCGGTAAGTTTGACGAGAAATCCGATGAAGGTATATTTCTTGGTTATTCGCTTTCTAGTAAAGCATATAGAATTTATAATAAAAGAACTTTAACTATTGAAGAGTCTATGCATGTATCTTTTGATGAAACTAACCCCTCCAAGGAGGAAGTAGTTGTTTGTGATGATGATGATCCTATAGATTTACCCCCAGAAGATCTTTCAATTGATCAAATTAAGAAATCACCGGAAAATCAAGAAAACATTGTACATCAAGATTCAAACACCAATGATCTACCAAAAGAATGGAGAACTCATAGAGACCATCCTATTGATAAAATTATTGGTGACATTAGCCAAGGAGTATCAACAAGATTGAATCTAAAAGATGCTTGCTTAAACATGGCGTTTGTTTCTCAAATTGAACCTACCAAAGTTGATGAAGCCTTAGGAGATGATCAATGGATTATTGCTATGCAAGAAGAATTAAATCAATTCGAGAGAAATCAAGTTTGGGAACTTGTTCCTAGACCAAGTGGTAAACACATCATAGGTACCCGATGGGTGTTTAAAAACAAACTTGATGAGAATGGTCTAATTGTTCGAAACAAAGCAAGGTTGGTTGCCCAAGGTTACAATCAAGAGGAAGGAATCGACTTTGAAGAAACATTTTCTCCGGTTGCAAGGTAAGAAGCTATACGTCTTTTACTTGCTTATGCTTGTTCATTAAATTTTCAGCTTTTTCAAATGGACGTCAAAAGTGCATTCTTGAATGGATACATCAATGAAGAAGTCTATGTCAAACAACCCCCGGGATTTGAAGACTTCAAACATCCTTCACATGTCTTTAAGTTGAGAAAGGCTCTTTATGGCTTAAAGCAAGCACCAAGAGCATGGTATGATAGACTTAGCAATTTTTTGTGTGAAAAGGGTTTCGAAAAGGGTAAGGTTGATAAAACCTTGTTCATTAAGAAAATCCAAAGTAACACTTTATTGGTTCAAGTCTATGTTGATGATATCATTTTTGGATCGACTAACAAAGAAATGTGTACGGAATTCTCATTGATGATGCAAGGAGAATTCGAGATGTTTATGATGGGAAAGATGAACTACTTTCTTGGACTACAAATCAAGCAACTAGAAGATGGAATCTTCATCAACCAATCTAAGTATTGCAAAGAATTATTGAAAAAGTTTGATATGGACAATTGTAAAGCCATGAATACTCCAATGGGCTCCGGTACTTATGTTGATCAAGATGAATCCGGTACTCCAATTGATATTACAAAGTACAGAGGTATGATTAGTTCTTTATTGTACTTGACGGCAAGCCGTCCTGACATCATGTTTAGTGTTTGTCTTTGCGCTCGCTTTCAAGCAAATCCAAAGGAATCACACCTCATGGCAGTTAAAAGGATCATGAAGTATCTTAAAGGAACAATCAATGTCGGCCTATGGTATCCAAAAGGTAGTACTTGCACTTTAATTGGTTATTCTGACGCGGATAATGCAGGTTGTAAAACTGATCGTAAAAGCACAAGTGGTACTTGTCACATTATTGGAAATGCATTAGTATCATGCGCTTGTAAAAAGCAAGCATGTGTTGCTCTTAGCACGACCGAAGCAGAATACATAGCAGCGGGTAGTTGTTGTGCACAAATTCTTTGGCTCAAGCAACAACTCCGTGATTATGGACTTGATCTCGGATGCATTCCTCTTCGATGCGACAATACAAGTGCTATCAATATTACAAAGAATCCGGTCATGCATTCAAGAACAAAACATATAGATATTCGACATCATTTTCTCCGTGATCATGTACTTAAAGGAGATGTCAAAGTCACTTTTGTGGATACTCATAACCAAATCGCAGATATCTTCACTAAACCGCTTGCTCGAGAACCTTTCTTCAAAATCCGAAGAGAACTTGGTATTTTGGATGAAGGTGATATATAATGTTTCTCTTAAGATGCACGTCTTAATTTTTATATGTATTTATTTCACTCTTTTTCCCCATCCTTTTTGATGTTAACAAAGAGGGAGAAGAATATGCATATGTGTTGTTTTGTTTCAAAGAAATTGCAGGCCCAAATAAATATCAAAACTCACTCCAAAATTCAAAGAATCATGGACTTAGGGGGAGCATACAATTTATGGGGAGCCTTGCATTTGCTCAACATGTTTTCTATATAAAACAACATAAACATTTCAAGAAATCGTTTTCAAGACATGGTTGTCATCATCAAAAAGGGGGAGAATGTAATTGCAAGCTTCTCAAGTCATATTTAAAGCATGTGTTTTGATGAAGACAACATGGACATCAACATTCAAAGGATGTGCAAAAAGATTATCAACATCAAATAAAAGTCTTGAAGATTATTGAAGAATTATTGAAGAATCATCAAATGTCAAATGGTATAAATAATTCTAAAAATCTTGAATATAAATGTTCACAATATGCATTCATCAACATATACATATTCCATAACTTTAACATCAAGAAAAAATTTGTTTGAAATATCTTTCAAAAAGTATTTTTGAAAATAACCCTTTAGGAACCGGTTCCTCCCTAACAGGGAACCGGGTTCCAGAATTTCTCAAAAAACATGTCCCTGGTTTTTGTACCAGGAACCGGGTTGTACCAATAGGGGAACCGGTTCTTGCGTGATATTTTTGAATTTAAACTTATAACGTTCACTATGAACCGTGTTCTGTCAGTGTCGGAACTGGTTCCTAGCGAACCAGTGCAACTTTTATTTTGTTTTATGAACATTTTTTAAGTGGTATCTTTTCATGAATGCATTGCAACTTTTCATATGAATTGGCATGAATGAAGAGGTTCTTATGACTTTATAAAATGCTGCAGATTTTATTATTTCAAAAACAATGCTTCAAGTTTCAAATTAACAAAAAACCTTCTTCAATAAACAATTTTTCATCATTCACATTTTGAACATAAACATTCATGTGTTCATAATTTTGTGAAACTTGCCATATACACTTTCATTATCATTACAAGTTTCATACATACATTGTGAACATTTATATACATTATTGAGAATTGTTTTTATCTTGAAGAAGAAGATCAATTGAAGATTGATAAAGCTCTCCATATACTTCAAACTAAATCATTGTATTACTTAAAGAAATTATTCCCTTACTATCCAGGATTGTTGGAAGTAAGTGTTGTGATTTGAAGAGGATTGTTCTTCATTCACATTAGTGTTTGTTTGGTCTTAAAGGTGTTAAGAACCTTTGATCACCCTATAGGTTAGATAGTAAGCATAGGTTGTACTATCATTCTAACTATAGTGAAATCTCTTTCGTGTTGGAAAGGGGACTGGAGTACTCTCGGATTGTGAGGGGAACCAGGATATATCACCGTGTTCTTTACTTTTCCGCAATTATCGCTTTCATTACCATAATCAGGAAAAGATAAAGATATAATCAAAACCTTCAAACCTTAACCAAAAATTACTACCAAGCATTCTCATAAAACCGAATAAATTTTTATAAGACCTAATTCACCCCCCCCCCCCCCCACCCCCTCTTAGGCATTCTGAGACTTACATACCATCTATTGGAGTAACAAAAATATGAACAACAAACTACCTTCCATAATGACAAGGCTACAATCCATTGGAGTAAGAAAAATCTCAACGACATACTACCTTCCATAATGACAAGGCTACCATCCATTGGAGTAACAAAAATATCCAAAACAGACTACGTTCCATAAAGACAAGGCTACAATCCATTAGAGTAACAAAAATCTCGACAATAGACTACCTTCAATAAGGAAATGGCTACCATCCATTGGAGTAACAAAAATATCGACAACAGATTACCTTCCATAATGACAAGGCTACCATCCAGTGTAGTAACAAAAATCTCGACAACAGACTACCTTCATTAATAACAAGGCTACCATCCATTGAGTAACAAAGATATCGACAACAGACTACCTTCCATAATGACAAGTATACCATCCATTGGGTAAAACAATTCTCGACAACAGACATACTTACATATGACAAGGTTACCATCCATTGGAGTAAAAAAAATCTCGACAACAGACTACCATCCATAATGACAGGGATACCATCCATTGGAGTAACAAAAATCTCGACAATAGACTATATTCAATAATGAAAAGACTACCATCCATTGGAGTAAAAAAAATATCAACAACACATGACGTTCCATAATGACAAGGCTACCATCCATTGGAGTAACAAAAATCTCGACAACAGACTACGTTCCATAAAGACAAGGCTACCATCCATTAGAGTAATAAAAATTTCGACAACAGACTACCTTCCATAATGACATGGCTACCATCCATTGGATTAACAAAAATATCAACAGCAGACTACCTTCCATAATGACAAGCCTACCATCCATTGGAGTAAAAAAAATCTCGTCAACAGACTAGCTTCCATAATGACAAGGCTACCATCCATTGAGTAACAAAGATATCGATAATAGACTACCTTCCATAATGACAAGGCTACCATCCATTGCAGTAAAAAAAATCTCGACAACAGACTACCTTTCATATGACTAGGCTACCATCCATTGGAGTAAAAAAAATCTCAATAATATACTACCTTCCATAATGACAAGGCTAGCATCCATTGGAGTAAAAAAAATCTCGACAACAGACTACCTTCCATAATGACAAGGCTACCATCCATTGGAGTAACAAAATTATCGACAGCAGACTTCCTTCCATAATGACAAGGCTACACTCCATTGGAGTAAAAAAAAATCTCACAACAGACTACCTTTCATAATTACAAGGATACCATCCATTGGAGTAACAAAAATCTTGACAATAGACCACGGTCCAAAATGACAAGGCTACCATCCATTGGAGTTACAAAAATATCGACAAAAGACTTCCTTCCATAATGACAAGGCTACCATCCATTAGAGTAACAAAAATCTCTACCACAGACTACCTTCCATAATGACAAGTCTACCATCCATTGAGTAACAAATATCTCGATAATAGACAACCATCCATAATGACAAGGCTAGCATCCATAGGATTAACAAAAATAACGACAACAAACTATCTTCCATAAAGACAAGGCTACCATCCATTGGAGTAACAAAAATATTGACAAAAGACTACCTTCCATAAAGACAAAGCTACCATCCATTGCAGTAACAAAAATCTAGACAATAGACTACCTTCCATAATGACAAGGCTACCATCCATTGGAGTAAAAAAATTCTCGACAACAAACTACCTTCCATAATGACAAGGTTACCATCCATTGGGATAACAAAAATCTCGACAACAGACTACCTTCCATAATAACAAGGCTACTATCCAATGGAATAACAAAAATATTGACAATAGACTACCTTTCATAATGACAAGGCTACCATCAAATGGAGTAACAAAAATCTGAACAACAAACTACCTTCCAAAATGACAAGGCTACCATCCATTGGAATAACAAAAATATCGACAACAGACTACGTTCAATAATGACAAGCCTACCATCCATTGAAGTAACAAAAATCTCGACAACAGACAACGTTCCATAATGTCAAGGCTACCATCCATTGGAGTAAAAAAAATATCGACAACAGAATACCTTCCATAATGACAAGGATACCAACCATTTTAGTAACAAAAATCTCGACAACAGACTACCTTCCATAATGACAAGGCTCGCATCCATTGAGTAACAAAGATATCGACAACATACTACCTTCCATAATAACAAGGCTACCATCCATTGAGTAACAACGATATCGACAACAGACTACCTTCCATAATGACAAGGATACCATCCATTGGATTAAAAAAGTCTCGACAACAGACTACCTTGCATATGACAAGGCTACCATCAATTGGAGTAAAATAAATCTCGACAATAGACTACCATCAATAATGACAAGGCTACCATCCATTGGAGTAACAAAAATCTCGACAACAGACTACCTTTCATATGACAAGGCTACCATCCATTGGAGTAAAAAAAATCTCGACAATATACTACCTTCCATAATGACAAGGCTAGCATCCATTGGAGTAAAAAAAATCTCGACAACAGACTACCTTCCATAATGACAAGGCTACCATCCATTAGTAACAAAAATATCGACAGCAGACTTCCTTCCATAATGACAAGGCTACCATCCATTGGAGTAAAAAAATCTCACAACAGACTACCATTCATAATTACAAGGATACCATCCATTGGAGTAACAAAAATCTTGACAATAGACCACGATCCATAATGACAAGGCTACCATCCATTGGAGTTACAAAAATCTCGATAAAAGACTTCCTTCCATAATGACAAGGCTACCATCCATTAGAGTAACAAAAATCTCTACCACAGACTACCTTCCATAATGACAAGGCTACCATCCATTGAGTAACAAAGATCTCGACAATAGACAACCATCCATAATGACAAGGCTAGCATCCATAGGATTAACAAAAATAAAGACAACAGACTACCTTCCATAAAGACAAGGCTACCATCCATTGGAGTAACAAAAATATTGATAAAAGAGTACATTCCATAAAGACAAAGCTACCGTCCACTGCAGTAACAAAAATCTCGACAACAGACTACCTTCCATAATGACAAGGTTACCATCAATTGGGATAACCAAAATCTCGACAACAGACTACCTTCCATAATAACAAGGCTACTATCCAATGGAATAACAAAAATCTTGACAATAGACTACCTTTCATAATGACAAGGCTACCATCCAATGGAGTAACAAATATCTGAACAACAAACTACCTTCCATAATGACAAGGCTACCATCCATTGGAGTAACAAAAATATCGACAACAGACTACGTTCCATAATGACAAGCCTACCATCCATTGAAGTAACAAAAATCTCGACAACAGACTATGTTCCATAATGTCAAGGCTACCATCCATTGGAGTAACAAAAATGTCGACAACTAACTACCTTCCATAATGACAAGGCTACCATCCATTGGAGTAAAAAAAATATCGACAACAGAATACCTTCCATAATGACAAGGATACCAACCATTGTAGTAACAAAAATCTCGACAACAGACTACCTTCCATAATACCTTCCATAATGACAAGGCTACCATCCATTGAGTAACAAAGATATCGACAACATACTACCTTCCATAATAACAAGGCTATCATCCATAAAGTAACAACGATATCGACAACAGACTACCTTCATAATGACAAGGATACCATCCATTGGATTAAAAAAAATCTCGTCAACAGACTACCTTGCATATGACAAGGCTACCATCAATTGGAGTAAAATAAATCTCGACAACGGACTACCATCAATAATGAAAAGGCTACCATCCATTGGAGTAACAAAAATGTCAACAACACATGACATTCCATAATGACAAGGCTACAATCCATTGGAGTAACAAAAATCTCCACAACAGACTACGTTCCATAAAGACATGGCTACCATCCATTAGAGTAACAAAAATCTGGACAACAGAATACCTTCCATAATGACAAGGATACCATCCATTGGAGTAACAAAAAATATCGACAATATACTACCTTCCATAAAGACAAGGCTACCATCCATTGGTGTAACAAAAATCGGGACAACAGAATACCTTCCATAATGACAAGGATACCATCCATTGGAGTAACAAAAATATCAACAACAGACTACCTTCCATAATGACAAGGCTACAATCCATTGGAGTAACAAAAATCTCAACGACATACTACCTTCCATAATGACAAGGCTACCATCCATTGGAGTAACAAAAATATCGACAACAGACTACGTTCCATAAAGACAAGGCTAGCATCCATTAGATTAACAAAAATCTCGACAACATACTATATTCAATAAGGAAAAGGCCACCATCCATTGGAGTAACCAAAATATCGACAACAAATTACCTTCCATAATGACAAGGCTACCATCCATTGTAGTAACAAAAATCTCGACAACAGACTACCTTCCATAATGACAAGGCTAGCATCCATTGAGTAACAAAGATATCGACAACATACTACCTTCCGTAATAACAAGGCTACCATCCATTAAGTAACAAAGATATCGACAACAGACTACCTTCCATAATGACAAGGATACCATCCATTGGAGTAAAACAATTCTCGACAACAGACATACTTACATATGACAAGGCTACCATCCATTGGAGTAAAAAAAATCTCGACAATAGACTACCATCCATAATGACAGGGATACCATCCATTGGAGTAACAAAAATCTCGACAATAGACTATCTTCAATAATGAAAAGGCTACCATCCATTGGAGTAAAAAAATATCAACAACACACGACGATCCATAATGACAAGGCTACCATCCATTGGAGTAACAAAAATCTCGACAACATACTATGTTCCATAAAGACAAGGCTACCATCCACTAGAGTAACAAAAATCTCGACAACGGACTACCTTCCATAATGACATGGCTACCATCAATTGGATTAACAAAAATATCGACGGCAGACTACCTTCCATAATGATAAGGCTACTATCCATTAGAGTAAAAAAAATCTCGACAACAGACTACCTTCCATAATGGCAAGGCTACCATCCATTGCAGTAAAGAAAATCTCGACAACTAACTTCCTTTCATATGACAAGGCTACTATCCGTTGGAGTAAAAAAATCTAGACAATATACTACCTTCCATAATGACAATACTGCCTTCCATAATAACAAGGCTGCCATCCATTGAGTAACAAAGTTATCGACAACAAACTACCTTCCATAATGAGAAGGATACCATCCATTGGAGTAAAACAATTCTCGACAACAGACATACTTACATATGACAAGGCCACCATCCATTGGAGTAAAAAAAATCTCGACAACAGACTACCATCCATAATGACAGGGCTAGCATCCATTGGAGTAAAAAAAATCTCGACAACAGACTACCTTCCATAATGACAAGGCTACCATCCATTGGAGTAAAAAAAATATCGACAACAGAATACCTTCCATAATGACAAGGATACCAACCATTTTAGTAACAAAAATCTCGACAACACACTACCTTCCATAATGACAAGGCTAGCATCCATTGAGTAACAAAGATATCGACAACATACTACCTTCCATAATAACAAGGCTACCATCCATTGAGTAACAACGATATCCACAACAGACTACCTTCCATAATGACAAGGATACCATCCATTGGATTAAAAAAAATCTCGACAACAGACTACCTTGCATATGACAAGGCTACCATCAATTGGAGTAAAATAAATCTCGACAACAGACTACCATCAATATTGACAAGGCTACCATCCATTGGAGTAACAAAAATCTCGACAATAGACTATCTTCGATAATGAAAAGGCTACCATCCAATGGAGTAACAAAAATTTCAACAACACATGACGTTCCATAATGACAAGGCTACAATCCATTGGAGTAACAAAAATTTAGACAACAGACTACCTTCCATAATGACATGGCTACCATCCATTGGATTAACAAAAATATCGACAACAGACTACCTTCCATAATGACAAGGCTACCATCCATTGGAGTAAAAAAATTCTCGACAACAGACTACCTTCCATAATGACAAGGCTACCATCCATTGAGTAATAAAGATATCGACAATAGACTACCTTCCATAATGACAAGGCAACAATCCATTGCAGTAAAAAAAATCTTGACAATAGACTACCTTTCATATGACAAGGCTACCATTCATTGGAGTAAAAAAAATCTCGACAATATACTACCTTCCATAATGACAAGGCTAGCATCCATTGGAGTAAAAAAAATCTCGACAACAGACTACCTTCCATAATGACAAGGCTACCATCCATTGGAGTAACAAAAATATCGACAACAAACTTCCTTCCATAATGACAAGGCTACCATCCATTGGAGTAAAAAAAATCTCACAACAAACTACATTTCATAATTACAAGGATACCATCCATTGGAGTAACAAAAATCTCGACAAAAGACTTCCTTCCATAATGACAAGGCTACCATCCATTGGAGTAACAAAAATCTCTACCGCAGACTACCTTCCATAATGACAAGGCTACCATCCATTGAGTAACAAAGATCTCGACAATAGACAACCATCCATAATGACAAGGCTAGCATCCATAAGATTAACAAAAATAACGAAAACAGACTATCTTCCATAAAGACAAGGCTACCATCCATTGGAGTAACAAAAATATTGACAAAAGACTACCTTCCATAAAGACAAAGCTACCGTCCATTGCAGTAACAAAAATCTCGACAACAGACTACCTTCCATAATGACAAGGCTACCATCCATTGGAGTAAAAAAATTCTCGACAACAGACTACCTTCCATAATGACAAGGTTACCATCCATTGGGATAACAAAAATCTCGACAACAGACTACCTTCCATAATAACAAGGCTACTATCCAATGGAATAACAAAAATCTTGACAATAGACTACCTTTCATAATGACAAGGATAACATCCAATGGAGTACCAAATATCTGAACAACAAACTACCTTCCATAATGACAAGGCTACCATCCATTGGAGTAACAAAAATATCGACAACAGACTACGTTCCATAATGACAAGCCTACCATCCATTGAAGTAACAAAAATCTCGACAACAGACTATGTTCCATAATGTCAAGGCTACCATCCATTGGAGTAACAAAAATCTCGACAACAGACTACCTTCCATAATGACAAGGCTACAATCCATTGGAGTAAAAAAATATCGACAACATAATACCTTCAATAATGACAAGGATACCAACCATTGTGGTAACAAAAATCTCGACAACAGACTACCTTCCATAATACCTTCCATAATGACAAGGCTACCATCCATTGAGTAACAAAGATATCGACAACATACTACCTTCCATAATAACAAGGCTACCATCCATTGAGTAACAACGATATCGACAACAGACTACCTTCCATAATGACAAGGATACCATCCATTGGATTAAAAAAAATCTCGACAATAGACTACCTTGCATATGACAAGGCTACCATCAATTAGAGTAAAATAAATATCGACAACAGACTACCATCAATAATGAAAAGGCTACCATCCATTGGAGTAACAAAAATGTCAACAACACATGACGTTCTATAATGACAAGGCTACAATCCATTGGAGTAACAAAAATGTCCACAACAGACTACGTTCCATAAAGACAAGGCTACCATCCATTTGAGTAACAAAAATCTCGACAACAGACTACCTTCCATATTGATAAGGCTACCATCCATTGGAGTAACAAAAATGTCGACAACAGACTACCTTCCATAACGACAAGGCTACCATCCATTGGAGTAAAAAAAATCTCAACAATAGACTACCTTCCATAATGACAAGGCTACCATCCATTGAGTAACAAAGATATCGACAACAGACTACCTTCATTAATGACAAGGCTACCATCCATTGCAGTAAAAAAAATCTCGACAACAGACTACCTTCCATATGACCAGGCTACCATCCATTGGGTAAAAAAAAAGCTCGACAATATACTACATTCCATAATGACAAGGCTACCATCCATTGGAGTAAAATAAATCTCGACAAAAGACTTCCTTCCAGAATGACAAGGCTACCATCCATTAGAGTAACAAAAATCTCTACCATAGACTACCTTCCATAATGACAAGGCTACCATCACTTGAGTAACAAAGATCTCGACAATAGATTACCTTCCATAATGACATGGCTACCATCCATAAATACAAGGCTACCATCCATTGGAGTAACAAAAATCTGGACAATAGACTACCTTCCATAATGACAAGGCTACCATCCATTGGAGTAACAAAAATCTGGACAACAAACTACCTTCCATAATTACAGGGCTACCATCCATTGGAGTAACAAAAATCTCGACAACAGACTACCTTCCATAATGACAAGGCTACCATCCATTGAAGTAACAAAAATCTCGACAATAGACCATGTTCCATAATGACAAGGCTACCATCCATTGGAGTAACAAAAATATCGACAACAAACTACCTTCCATAATGACAAGGCTACCATCCATTTGAGTAAAAAAAATCTCGACAACAGACTGCCTTCCATATGAGAAGGCTACCATCCATTGTAGTAAAAAAAATCTCGACAACAGACTACCTTCCATAATGACAAGGTTACTATCCATTGGAATGACAAAAATTTCGACAACAGACTACCTTTCATAATGACAAGGCTACCATCCATTGGAGTATCAAAAATCAGAACATCAAACTACTTTCCATAATGACAAGGCTACCATCCATTGAAATACCAAAAATCTTAACTACAAATTATATTTTTATAATGACAAGGCTACCATCCATTGGTGTAACAAAAATCGGGACAACAGAATACCTTCCATAATGACAAGGATACAATCCATTGGAGTAACAAAAATATCGACAATAGACTACCTTCCATAATGACAAGGCTACCATCAATTGGAGCAACAAAAACCTTGGAAACTGACTACCTTCCATTGTGAAAAGGTTACCATCCATTGGAGTAACAAAAATCTCAGCAATAGACAATCTTCAATAATGACAAGGCTATCATCAAATGGAGTAACCAAAATATCAACAACACATTATGTTCCATAATGAGAAGGCTACCATCCATTTGAGTAAAAAAATCTTGACAAAAGACTATGGTCCATAAAGACAAAGCTATTATCCATTAGGGAATCAAAAATCTCGACAACAGACTACCTTCCATAATGACAAGTCTTCCATCCATTGGAGTAACAAAAATAACGGCAACAAACTACCTTCCATAATGACAAGGCTACCATCCATTGGAGTAACAAAAATCTCGACAAAAGACTACCTTCCATAATGACAAGGCTACCATCCATTGAGTGACAAAGATATCGACAACAGACTACCTTCCATAATGACAAGGCTAGCATCCATTGCGTAACAAAGATATCTACAACAGACTACCTTCCATAATGACAAGGCAACCATCCATTGTAGTAAAAAAATCTTGACAACAGACTACCTTCCATATGACAAGGCTACCATCCATTGGAGTAAAAAGAATCTCGACAACAGACTACCTTCCATAATGACAAGGCTGTCATCCGTTGAAGTTAAAAAAATCTCGACAACAGACTACCTTCCATAATGACAAGGCTCCCATCAATTGGAGTAACAAAAATATCGTCAGCAGACTACCTTCCATAATGACAAGGCTACCATCCATCGGAGTAACAAAAATCTCGACAATAGACTACTTTCCATAATTACAAGGCTACCATCCACTGGAGTATCAAAAATCTCGACAATAGACCATGGTCCATAATAACAAGGATACCATCCATTAGAGTAAAAAAAATCTCGACAAAAGACTTCCTTCCATAATGACAAGGCTACCATCCATTAGAGTAAAAAAATTCTCTACAACAGACTACCTTCCATAATGACAAGGCTACCATCCATTGAGTAACAATGATCTTGTCAATAGACTACCTTCCATAATGACAAGTTTACCATCCATCGGAGTAACAAAAATATCGACAACATACTACCTTCCATAAAGACAAGGCTACCATCCATTGCATTAACAAAAATATCGATAACAGACTACCTTCCAAAAAGACAAGGCTACCATCCATTGTAGTAAAAAAAATCTCGACAACATACTACCTTCCATAATGAAAATTTTACCATCCATTGGAGTAAAAAAAATCTCGATAATAGACTATCTTCAATAATGAAAAGGCTACCATCCATTGCAGTAACCAAAATATCAACAACACACTATGTTCCATAATGACAAGGCTACCATCCATATGAGTAACACAAATATCGACAACAGACTACCTTCCATAAAGACAAGGCTACCGTCCATTGGAGTAACAAAAATATTGACAAAAGACTACCTTCCATAAAGACAAAGCTACCATCCATTGGTGTAACAAAAATCTCGACAAAAGACTACCTTCCATAATGACAAGGCTACCATCCATTGGGATAACAAAAATCTCGACAACAGACTACCTTCCATAAAGACAAGGCTACCATCCATTGGAGTAACAAAAATATCGACAACAGACTACCTTCCATAAAGACAAGGCTACCATCCATTGGAGTACAAAAATCTCGACAATAGACTACCTTCCATAATGACAAGGCTACCATCCATTGGAGTAAAAAAATATCCACAGTAGACTACCTTCCATCATGAAAAGGTTAACATCCATTGGGATAACGAAAATCTCGACAACAGAATACCTTCTATAATGAAAAGGCTACTATCCAATGGAATAAAAAAATCTAGACAACAGACTACCTTCCATATTGACAAGGCTAGCATCCATTGGAGTAACAAAAATCTCTACAACAGACTACCTTCCATAATGACAAGGCTACCATCCATTGAGTAACATAGATCTCGACAACAGACTACCTTCTATAATGACAAGGCTACCATCCATAGGAGTAACAAAAATATCAACAACATACTACCTTCAATAAAGACAAAGCTACCATCCATTGGAGTAACAAAAATATCGAAAATAGACTACCTTCCATAAAGACAAGGCTACCATCCATTGCAGTAACAAAAATATCGACAACAAATTACCTTCCATAATGAAAACTTTACCATCCATTGGAGTAACAAAAATCTCGACAATAGACTATCTTCAATAATGAAAAGTATACCATCCATTGGAGTAACCAAAATATCAACAACACAATATGTTCCATAATGACAAGGCTACCATCCATATGAGTAACAAAAATATCGACAACAGACTACCTTTTATAAAGACAAGGCTACCATCCATTGGAGTAACAAAAATATTAACAAAAGACTACCTTCCATAAAGACAAAGCTACCATCCATTGGTGTAACAAAAATCTCGACAACAGACTACCTTCCATAATGACAAGGCTACCATCCATTGGAGTAAAAACAATCTCGACAATAGACTACTTTACATAATTAAAGTTACCATCCATTGGGATGACAAAAATCTCGACAACAGACTACCTTCCATAAAGACAACGCTACCATCCATTGGAGTAACAAAAATCTCGACAATAGACTACCTTCCATAATGACAACGCTACCATCGATTGGAGTAAAAAAATCTCGACACTAGCATATTGACAAGGCTACCATCCATTGGAGTAAAAAAAATCTCGACAACTGACTATGTTCCATAATGATAACGCTACCATCCATTGGAGTAAAAAAAATCTCGACAATAGACTACCTTCCATATTGACAAGGCTACCATCCATTGGAGTAACAAAAATATCGACAACAAACTACCTTCCATAAAGACAAGGCTACCATCCATTGGAGTAACAAAAATATCGACAACATAATACCTTCCATAATGACAAGGCTATAATCCATTGGAGTAAAAAAATCTCGACATTAGACTACCTTCCATAATGACAAGGTTACCATCCATTGGGATAACAAAAATCTCGACAACAAACTACCTTCCATAATTACAAGGCTACCATCCAATGGAATAACAAAAATCTCGACAATAGACTACCTTTCATAATGACAAAGCTTCCATCCATTGGAGTAATAAAAATATGAACAACAGACTACCTTCAACGGTGACAAGGATTCCATCCATTGGTGTAACAAAAATATCGACAACTGACTATGTTCCATAATGACAAGGCTACCATCCATTGGTGTAACAAAAATCTCGATAATAGACTACCTTCCATAATGATAAGGAAACCATCCATTGGAGTAACAAAAATCTCGACAACAGACTACCTTCCATAATGACAAGGCTATCGTCCATTGAGTAACAAAGATATCGACAACAGACTACCTTCCATAATGACAAGGCTACCATCCATTGGAGTAAAAAAATTCTTGACAACAAACTATCTTCCATATGAGAAGGCTACCATCCATTGGAATGACAAAAATCTCGACAACAAACTACCTTCCATAATGACAAGGCTACCATCCAATGGAATAACGAAAATCTCGACAACAGACTACCTTTCATAATGACAAGGCTACCATCCATTGGAGTAACAAAAATCAGAACAACAAACTACCTTCCATAATGACAAGGCTACCATCCATTGGAGTAACAAATATCTTAACGACAAAATACATTTTTATAATAACAAGGCTACCATCCATTATAGTAACAAAAATCAGGACAACAGACTACCTTCCATAATAATAAGGCTACCATCCATTGGAGTAAGAAAAATCTCGACAATTGACTAACTTCCATAATGAAAAGGTGCCATACATTGGAGTAACAAAAATATTGCAACTGACTATGTTCCATAATGACAAGGCTACCATCCATTGGAGTAACAAAAATCTACACAACAGACTACCTTCCATAATTACAAGGCTACCATCCAATGGAATAACGGAAATCTCAACAATAGACCACGCTCGATAATGATAATGCTACCATCCATTGGAGTAACAAAAATCTCGACAATAGACTACCTTCCATAATGGCAAGGCTACCATCCATTGGAGTAACAAAAATATGAACAGCAGACTACCTTCCATAGTGACAAGGCTACCATTCATTTGAGTGACAAAAATCTCGACAACAAACTACCTTCCATAATGACAAGGCTACCATCCATTGAAGTAACAAAAATCTCGAAAACAGACTACCTTCCATAATGACAAGGCTCCCATGCATTAGAGTAACAAAATATCGACAACAAACTACCTTCCATAATGACAAGGCAACCATCCATTGGAATAACAAAAATCTCGACAACAAACTACCTTCCATAATGACAAGGCTACCATCCATGGGAGTAACAAAAATATGAACAACAGACTACCTTCCATAGTGACAAGGCTACCATCCATTGGAGTGACATAAATCACAACGACGGACTACCTTCCATAATGACAAGGGTTGCATCCATTGGAGTAATAAAAATCTCGACAACAGACTACATTCCATAATGACAAGGCTACAATCCATTGGAGTAACAAAGATATCAACAACATACTACCTTCCATAATGACAAGGCTACCATCCATTAGAGTAACAAAAATCTTGACAACAGACAACCTTCCATAATGACATGGGTACCATCCATTGGAGTAACAAAAATATCGACAATAGACTACCTTCCATAATGACAAGGCTACCATCCGTTGAAGTAACAAAAATATGAACAACAGACTACCTTCCATAGTGACAAGCCTACCATCCATTGGAGTGACAAAAATCACAAAGATAGACTACCTTCCATAATGACAAGGGAAGCATCCATTGGAGTAACAAAAATCTTGACAACAGACTACCTTCGATAATGACAAGCTACCATCCATTAGAGTAACAAAAATCTTGACAACAGACAAAATTCCACAATGACATTGCTACCATCCATTGGAGTAACAAAAATCTCGACAATAGACTACCTTCCATAATGACAAGGCTACCATCCATTGATGTAACAAAAATATGAACAACAGACTACCTTCCATAGTGAGAAGCCTACCATCCATTGGAGTGACAGAAATCACAAAGACAGACTACCTTCCATAATGACAAGGGAAGCATCCATTGGAGTAACAAAAATGTCGACAACAGACTACCTATCATAATGACAAGGCTACCATTAATTGGAGTAACAAAAACATCGACAATAGAATAAATTCCATAATGACAAGGATACAATCCATTGGAATAACAAAAATCACGAGAACAGACTACCTTTCATAATGACAACTATAACATCCATTGGTGTACCAAAATTCTCTATAACAGACTACCTTCCATAATGACTAGGCTACCATCCATTGGAGTAACAAAAATCTCGAAAATAGACTAGCTTTCGTAATGACAAAGCTACCATCCATTGGAGTAACAAAAATCTCGACAACAGACAACCTTTCATAATGATAATGCTACCATCCTTTGGAGTAACAAAAATCTCGACAATAGACTTCCTACCATAATGACAAGGCTACCATCCATTGGAGTAACAAATATATGAACAACAGACTACCTTCCATAATGACAAGGCTACCATCCATTGGAGTAACAAAAATCTCAAAAACAAACTACCTTCCATAATGACAAGGCTACCATCCATTGTAATAACCAAAATCTCGATAATAGACTATGTTCAATAATGACAAGGCTACCATCCATTGGAGTAACAAAAATATGAACAACAGACTACCTTCCATAGTGACAAGGCTAACATGCATTGGAGTAACATAAATCAAAATGACAGACTACCTTCCATAATGACAAGGCTTGCATCCATTGGAGTAACAAAAATCTCGACAACAGACTACATTCCATAATGACAAGGCTACAATCCATTGCAGTAACAAAGATATCAACAACATACTACCTTCCATAATGACAAGGCTAACATCCATTGGAGTAACAAAAATATCAAAAACAAACTACCCTCCATAATGACAAGGCTACCATCCATTAGAATAAAAAAAATCTCGAAAATAGACTACCTTCGATAATGACAAGGCTACCATCCATTAGAGTAACAAAAATCTTGACAACAGACAACCTTCCATAATGAAATGGCTACCAACCATTGGAGTAACAAAAATCTCGACAATAGACGACCTTCCATAATGACAAGGCTACCATCCATTGAAGTAACAAAAATATGAACAACAGACTACCTTCCATAGTGACAAGGCTACCATCCATTGTAGTGACAGAAATCACAAAGACAGACTACCTTCCATAATGACAAGGCAAGCATCCATTGGAGTAACAAAAATCTCGACAACAGACTACCTTCCATAATGATAATGATACCATCCATTGGAGTAAAAAAAATCTCCACAACAGACTACCTTCCATAATGACAAGGCTACCATTCCATGGGAGTAACAAAAATATCGTCAACAGACTACCTTCCATAGTGGCAAGGATACCATCCATTGGAGTGACAAAAATCTCGAAAACAGAATACCTTCCATAATGACAAGGCTACAATCCATTGGAGTAACAAAGATATCAACAACATACTACCTTCCATAATGACAAGGCTACCATCCATTAGAGTAAAAAAAATCTTGACAACAGACAACCTTCCATAATAACATGGGTACCATCCATTGGAGTAACAAAAATCTCGACAATAGACTACCTTCCATAATGAAAAGGCTACCATCCATTGAAGTAACAAAAATATGAACAACAGACTACCTTCCATAGTGACAAGCCTACCATCCATTGGAGTGACAAAAATCACAAAGACAGACTAACTTCCATAATGACAAGGGAAGCATCCATTGGAGTAACAAAAATCTCGACAACAGACTACCTTCGATAATGACAAGCTACCATCCATTAGAGTAACAAAAATCTTGACAACAGACAACATTCCATAATGACTTGGCTACCATCCATTGGAGTAACAAAAACCTCGACAATAGACTACCTTCCATAATGACAAGGCTACCATCCATTGATGTAACAAAAATATGAACAACATACTACCTTCCATAGTGACAAGCCTACCATCCATTGGAGTGACAGAAATCACAAAGATAGACTACCTTCCATAATGACAAGGGAAGCATCCATTGGAGTAACAAAAATGTCGATAACAGACTACCTTTCATAATGACAAGGCTACCATCCATTGGAGTAACAAAAACATCGACAATAGAATACGTTCCATAATGACAAGGATACAATCCATTGGAATAACAAAAATCACGAGAACAGACTACCATTCATAATGACAACGATAACATCCATTGGAGTACCAAAATTCTCGACAACAGACTACCTTCCATAATGACTAGGCTACCATCCATTGGAGTAACGAAAATCTCGAAAATAGACTAGCTTTCGTAATGACAAAGCTACCATCCATTGGAGTAACAAAAATCTCGACAACAAACAACCTTTCATAATGATAATGCTACCATCCTTTGGAGTAACAAAAATCTCGACAATAGACTTCCTACCATAATGACAAGGCTACCATCCATTGGAGTAACAAATATATGAACAACAGACTACCTTCCATAATGACAAAGCTACCATCCATTGGAGTAACAAAAATCTCAAAAACAAACTACCTTCCATAATGACAAGGCTACCATCCATTGTAGTAACCAAAATCTCGACAATAGACTATGTTCCATAATGACAAGGCTACCATCCATTGGAGTAACAAAAATATGAACAACAGACTACCTTCCATAGTGACAAGGCTAACATGCATTGGAGTAACATAAATCAAAATGACAGACTACCTTCCATAATGACAAGGCTTGCATCCATTGGAGTAACAAAAATCTCGACAATAGACTACATTCCATAATGACAAGGCTACAATCCATTAGACTAACAAAGATATCAACAACATACTACCTTCCATAATGACAAGGCTAGCATCCATTGGAGTAACAAAAATATCGAAAACAAACTAACCACCATAATGACAAGGCTACCATCCATTAGAACAAAAAAAATCTCGAAAATATACTACCTTCGACAATGACAAGGCTACCATCCATTAGAGTAACAAAAATCTTGACAACAGACAACCTTCCATAATGAAATGGCTACCGTCCATTGGAGTAAGAAAAATCTCGACAATAGACGACCTTCATAATGACAAGGCTACCATCCATTGAAGTAACAAAAATATGAACAACAGACTACCTTCCATAGTGACAAGGCTACCATCCATTGTAGTGACAGAAATTACAAAGACAGACTACCTTCCATAATGACAAGGCAAGCATCCATTGGAGTAACAAAAATTTCGACAACAGACTACCTTCCATAATGATAATGATACCATCCATTGGAGTAAAAAAAATCTCCACAACAGACTACCTTCCATAATGACAAGGCTACCATCCATGGGAGTTACATAAATATCGACAAGAGACTACCTTCCATAGTGGCAAGGATACCATCCATTGGAGTGACAAAAATCTCAAAAAGCATCACTATCATCTTTCTTTTGAGTTTCTTTTGGTATTTTCATGATACTGTTGGTGCTGATTTTGTTTTAAGGTGTTAATGTTGAATTAGAAATAATGAAATTAGGTTAATAGTTTAATGTAAGCCATGTTATTTTCCTGAATGAGGACTTGTTGCTAACATTGTTGTTATTGGTGTTAAATATGATTGATACTCATATCGGTGTTAGTATTTTCTTTCATGGTTGTGTGAATATGAATGAGATTCTGAATAGTAATTGTGTTAATTTGATTTCAAATTGTTTTTGTTTTGTTTTTTATGGTATTTTGTTTGAAATAATCTCCATCTGTGTATGGAAGTTTGTTTCCTATTAGAATGCGGGCTTTAGGTGATATCTTATGATGTCAGCACCACTCTTAGGAGTATTTTGTGTGCTATTTTTCTTATGAGAAATACTACTTGATTTGAATTAATTTGAGTGAGTTTTTTGTTTCAATACCATAAAGTTTGAGTTTAACTCGAGTGATATTTTGATGTCGATGTCACTTTATCCGTATTGATTTTGAATAATAGAGTTTGGCTAATATCGGTGTTCAAATTATGTTGAAGTGTTGATGTTAGTTATGAAATTGAGAACAATTAGTTAATTTTCTGTTAGAGTGAATAGTTGGGCTGTTAGTAGTTAAATTAGATTTGGCAATAAGTTAAAACTTTGTTAGTACTTAAATAGTTGGACTGTTAATAGTTGGATTGTTAGTAGTTAGATTGTTAATAATAAATAGCTGGACTGTTAGTAGCTGGACTCTCCCATCAATGATATCCCAGTACCAACAATTTAAACTAGAATGACAAGTTTGAATTACATTCATTTTTCAGTTTGGTCATCAAATGCCTCCGGAGATTGTAAGGTAAAAAAACATATGAAAATGGATATAAAAGTCCCTTACATGGCATCTTTTCAAATATCTTTTAGTTATAATTGTTATTTCCATTTTTTGTAATGCTTTGTATTTATAGAATTATGTATATAGAATTATGTATATTTCCCTTTTTTCAAATATCTTTTAATTATGTATTTACAAATCTAACACTATACTTTTTCTACTTATTTTTTGTTTATATGTTTCTTATTTGTGGGTTGATGTATGTTTTATTTCTCTGGGTGCATGCTACATAATTTTGGTGGTAACATTGAAATGGTTTGTGTTTTGGATTATATTTGTGGGTTTATGTTGACTTTGTGAATTCACTATTTCTAATATTTGTGTTGTATTATTGTCATAGCTTTCCCAAACATTGAAAATATATATGTGACATTTATTGTGAACCTTTATGTTAAAATAGTATATATCTTTCGACAATCGATCCGAAATATTGAATAACATTCTATGAATTTGCAGCGTTTCCCAGCCTAGTTCGACGTACGACGCTCATTCTCTGCGTTTCTTAGAGTTCGAAACATCTGAGAGGTAACTTTCTTCCTCAAATTACTGGTATATATTGTGATGAATTTGTCTTAAATTGTCTTTCGTATGTTGCATTTTCTTGATACGGATTCATTCCGTGTATACTTTGCGTTTTGACAGAAACGCAGTATACTACTGTTTTGTGCACTAATTAGTTGATATGGATAAGACATGGATGTATTCCAATCGATTATCGAAAGACTACGAGAATGGTGTTTCCGAGTTTGTTAAGTTTGCTGTTGCGCACGCCAAAGACCCCAGTCGTATGACATGTCCCTGTTTGTATTGCTGTTATGGGAACCGGGTTGACGCAGTTTAGTTGGCATCGCATTTAATTCGGTATGGAATTGATAGGAGTTACACATGTTGGAATATGCATGGTGAGAAAAGTAACGGGAATGTTGAATCGGGGTATGCAAGGACCTATGTTTCAAATGATGATTGCACAGATACATACGATTATGATCGAGTCGAAGAAATTGCAGAAGTGCTTGAAGAAGATCTTAACGATTGTCCCAAAATGTTCGAGAGGTTGGTAAGCGATGTAGAGAAACCGTTGTATAATGGTTGTACAAAATTCACAAGATTGTCTGCGGTGTTAAAGTGCTACAACTTAAAAGCCGGCAATGGATGGTCGGATAAAAGTTTCACAGAGTTATTAGCCCTTATGAAAGATATGCTACCAGAGGATAATGTTCTTCCCAATCGAACGTATGAGGCCAAAAAGATGTTGTACTCCATTGGCATGAGCTTTGATAAGATACATGCGTGTCCAAAAGATTGCGTTTTGTTTCGAAACGAGTATGCATCGTTAAATGAGTGTCCTAAATGCGGTGCCCCTCGATATAAGAAAAAGTTGTCTCCGGCAAAAGTCTTATGGTATTTTCCTATAATCCCGAGATTTAGACGGATGTATCGTAGTGAAACCGATTCAAGATGAAAGAATTATTGATGGAAAATTTCGACATCCGCAGATTCTCCATAGTGGATGAAAATTGATAATGATTATCCTGAATTTGGAAAAGAAGCAAGAAACCTTCGCTTGGCATTGTCTACTGATGGAATGAACCCACACGGTATTCAAAGTATCTCACATAGCATATGGCCTGTGATTCTTATGATTTATAACCTACCTCCATGGCTATGTATGAAGCGTAAGTACATGATGCTGTCTATGTTAATTTCTAGGCCTAAACAACCAGGAAATGACATAGACGTATACTTGGAACCATTAATCGAAGATTTGAAGATTTTGTGGGAGAAAGGTGTGGAGGTTTATGATGGTTATAGGAAAGAAAGTTTCAACTTGAGGGCGATGTTGTTTGGAACAATTAACGATTTTCCAGCATACGGCAATCTATCCGGGTATAGCATTAAAGGTGAAAAAGCGTGTCCTGTTTGTGAAGACAGAACCGATACCATGCGATTGAAACTTTGTCAGAAGAATGTCTTTCTCGGTCATCGTAGATTCTTAACTTCTAAACATCAGTATCGTGGATGGAGAAAAGCGTTCAACGGAGATACCAAACAACGTAGAGCTCCGCCTGGTTTGACAGGTGATCAAATTTTTGAAAAGGTGAAAGATGTGAATATTCAGTTTGGCAAGCCTTTTGCACATAAAGTTGTCACAGGTGGGTGGAAGAAGAGGTCGATTTTTTTTGAATTGCCATATTGGAAATCTTTGTACGTAAGACATTTTCTTGATGTGATGCATATTGAAAAAAATGTATTTGACAGTGTTATTGGTACGTTACTCAATATAAAAGGGAAGTCTAAGGATGGCCTTAAATCAAGGGAGGACATGGTAGACATGGGAATAAGAACTGAACTGGGTCCCGTGAAGAAAGGAAGACGGACATACCTACCACCTGCTGTTTACACTCTATCTAGAAAGGAGAAAAAAATATTGTGTAAGTTTCTGAGGGAAGTTAAAGTTCTAGAAGGCTACTCATCAGATATTAGAAGACTTGTGTCTATGAAAGACCTCAAGTTAAAGAGTTTAAAGACGCATGATTGTCATGTTATAATGGAACATTTTCTACCGATATGTATACGTTCTATTCTGCCAGAAAAGGTAAGAAGCGCAATAACTAAATTGTGTTTTTTCTTCAAGTCAATTTGCAGTAAGGTGATCGATCCTGAGATCTTGCCAACATTGCAAAAAGAAATAGTTGTTACTTTGTGTGAGTTTGAAATGTATTTTCCTTCCTCGTTTTTTGACATAATGGTTCATCTTGTCGTTCATCTTGTGAAAGAGACACAATTGTGCGGACCAGCTTATATGAGATGGATGTACCCTGCTGAACGTTATATGAAAATATTAAAAGGGTATGTGAAAAATCGGAGTCGACCAGAGGGTTGTATTGCCGAAAGATACATTGTTGAAGAAGCGCTTGAGTTTTGTACTGAATATTTGTCAAATGTTCAATCAATTGGACTCCCCAAATCTCATGTTGTTGAAAAAAAAGAAGGTAAGAAGCTAATTGGAAATAAAGTTGTGACAGTATCAAGGGTCGAACGGGATCAAGTGCATTTGTATGTTCTGCACAATGAGATTGAGGTTGAGCCGTATGTTAAAATACACAAGGGTGTTCTTCGAGGTTTAAATTCGAATAGAAATGAGAATTGGATTGTACGAGAGCACAATCGAAGTTTCATACCATGGTTTAAGGAACATATTTATTCAAAGTATCGTTCAGATCCTGCCTCAGTGACAGAAAGGTTGAGATGTTTAGCATATGGTCCAAGTTTGGTTGCGTTTTCTTATAGCGCATACGCAATTAATGGATACACATTTTATACCAAAGAACAAGATGATAAAAGTACTGTGCAAAATAGTGGTGTCACCTTGGTAGCTGAAGCAATGCACATATCTAGTGTGAAGGACTTAAACCCGAAATTTGCAAATCTGTCGTATTTTGGGGTTATCGAGCGCATTTGGGTCTTTGATTACGAGAAATTTCAGATTCCTATATTCGGTTGCAAGTGGGTTGAAAATAATAATGGTATACGGATGGATAAGTCAGGATTTTTGCAAGTGGATCTTAACAGGGCGGGGTACAAAGATGAGCCTTTCATTCTAGCCTCTCAAGCTAAACAAGTGTTCTATGTCACTGATCCGACAAGTACGAAATGGTCTATAGTGCTTTTCTCTAACAAAGTAATTGATGAAAAGATTGGAGACCAAGGCGATACTGGTGTTGATATTGAATCTTTTACCAGAAATGATCAAAATGAGAATGAATCATGCATTAGAAATGATCATAATGAGGGTATTTGGATCAATCCAACCGTCCGCGTTGTTAAGAGACGAGTAGAACATATTCCTACCAAGAAAAGAAAGAGATGTTATTGAAAAAGGTAATAGTATATATAATTATAGACAATGTCATTCAATAAAATGTATATATATGCCATTTCATTTTTTTCATTATAGTATAATCTTATTTGTTTTTCTATGTAGAGCCCTCAACAACAAAACGGCATAGATTGCGGATACTTCGTTTTGAAGTTTATCAAAGAA
Organism: Vicia faba; assembly: GCA_948472305.1. NCBI lineage: Eukaryota > Viridiplantae > Streptophyta > Magnoliopsida > Fabales > Fabaceae > Vicia > Vicia faba. The sequence goes on along the minus strand of OX451741.1, from coordinate 511,084,847 downwards.
ATCATTCAAATGAATGAAATCGAGATTCCAATCACGGTATGGATTTATACTTTGTTTTATTACTTATCGAATTTTGCATATAATTTATTACATTAAACTAAATCATGCATATATTTTGTTTTGTAATGTAGTATTTTGATCAATACAATTGTCCATATTACTCGACACGTCAATTGGAAGAACTCAAAGAGGAGTTGTGCCAATATTTTATTGATCTAAGAATCTTATAATAAGGTACGAATACATTGTTGTGTGAAAATTGGTTAATTATGAATATATTGTTTTGTGTATACAACACTGACCGTGTTATTATGTTCATATTGTAGGATCAGGACCTTGGATATATATGTAGATTAGGATTGATTTACTTAGTGTTATATAGCTGATTTCTTAGGGTGTATTTTGTTACGTTTAAAAACATGTTAATATTGAATTACCGTGGTGTATATAAATTTTGGATATGAATTGATTATAATGGTATTTGTATATATATATATATATATATAATATATGGTATTTGAATTACATTTGGTATTTGGATTAAAACTAATATATATTGGTATTTCTAGATTAGATTGTAAAATACCGGTTTAAGAATTACAGGTTTGCTGCAAAAAAATGCAGGTTTAGAAATTTTTTAAATTTTAGATTTTTCAGTAGAAAACCTATGAAAGCGCTTTTAAGAGAAAAGTGCTCTCGTAGGCCTACTTATGAAAGCGCTTTTTGATTAAAAGGGCTTTCATAGGTAGGCCTACGAGAGCGCTTTTTTCTGAACAAAAAGGGCTCTTATAGGCCTACTTTAGATTGCCTGACACGCATTCTGAATACACCTATGAAAGCGCTTTTTCAGAAATAAGCGCTCTCCTAGGCCTACCTATGAAAGCGCTTTTTACCAAAAAGCGCTTTCATAGGTAGGCCTACGAGAGCGCTTTTTTCTGAACAAAAAGCGCTGCTAAAACCTTTAGCAGCGCCACCTACAAGAGCGCTTTTAAGCGCTTTTAAAGCCCAAAAAAAGCGCTTTCGTAGGTTATTTCTGGCATAGTGCTACCTACCATAACGACAAGACTACCATCCATTGGAGTAACAAAAATATGAACAACAGACTACCTTCTATAATGACAAGGCTACCATCCATTGGAGTAACAAAAATCTCAAAAACAAACTACCTTCCATAATGACAAGGCTACCATCCATTGAAGTAACAAAAATATTGAAAACAGACTACCTTCCATAATGACAAGGCTACCATCCATTGGAGTAACAAAAATCTCGACAACAGACAACCTTCCATAATGATAATGCTACTATCCATTTGAGTAACAAAAATATCGACAATAGACTACCTTCCATAATGACGTGGCTACCATCCATTGGAGTAACAAAAATATGAACAATAGACTACCTTCCATAGTGACAAGTCTACCATCCATTAGAGTAACAAAAATCACAACGACATACTACCTTCCATAATGACAATGCTAGCATCCATTGGAGTAACAAAAATCTCGACAACAGACTACCTTCCATAATGACAAGGCTACCATTCATTGGAAAAACAAAAATCTAGACAACAAACTACCTTCCATAATAACAAGGCTACTATCCATTGGAGTAACAAAAACATCGACAAAAAAATCCATTCCATAATGAAAAGGCTACAATCCATTGGAATAACAAAAATCTCGACAACAGACTACCATCCATATTACAAGGCTACCATCCATTGAAGTAACAAAAATCTCGAAAACAGACTACCTTCCGTAATGACAAGGCTACCATCCATTGGAGTAACAAAAATCTCGACAACAGACAACCTTCCATAATGATAATGCTACCATCCATTGGAGTAACAAAAATCCTGACAATAGACTACCTACCATAATGACAAGGCTACCATCCATTGGAGTAACAAAAATATGAACAACAGACTACCTTCCATAATGACAAGGCTACCATCCATTGGAGTAACAAAAATCTTGGAAACAGACTACCTTCCAAAATGACAAGGCTACCATCCATTGAAGTAACAAAAATCTCGAAAACAGACTACCTTCCATAATGACAAGGCTACCATCCATTAGAGTAACAAAAATATCGAAAATAGACAACCTTCCATAATGATAATGCTACCATCCATTGGAGTAACAAAAATCTCGACAATAGACTATCTTCCATAATGACAAGGCTACCATCCATTGGAGTAACAAAAATATGAACAACACACTACCTTCCATAGTGACAAGGCTACCATCCATTGGAGTGACAGAAATCACAACGACATACCACCTTCCATAATGACAATGCTAGCATCCATTGGAGTAACAAAAATTTCGACATTAGACTACCTTACATATTGACAAGGCTACCATTCATTGGAATAACAAAAATCTAGACAACACACTACCTTCCATAATAACAAGGCTACTAGCCATTGGAGTAACAAAAACATCGACAGCAGAATACGTTCCGTAATGAAAAGGCTACAATCCATTGGAATAACAAAAATCTCGACAACAAACTACCATCCATAATGAAAAGGTTACCATCCATTGGAGTAACAAAAATATCGAAAATAGACTACCTTCCGTAATGACAAGGCTACCATCGATTGGAGTAACACAAATCTCGACAACAGACAACCTTCCATAATGATAATGCTACCATCCATTGGAGTAACAAAAATCTCGACAATAGACTATCTACCATAATGACAAGGCTACCATCCATTAGAGTAACAAAAATATGAACAACATACTACCTTCCATAATGACAAGGCTACCATCCATTGGAGTAACAAAAATCTCGACAACAGACTACCTTCCATAATGACAACGCTACCATCCATTGAAGTAACAAACATCTCGAAAACAGACTACCTTCCATAATGGCAAGGCTACCATCCATTTAACAAAAATCTCGAGAACAGACAACCTTCCATAATGATAATGCTACCATCCATTGGAGTAACAAAAATCTCGACAATAAACTACCTTCCATAATGACGTGGCTACCATCCATTGGAGTAACAAAAATATGAACAATAGACTACCTTCCATAGTGACAAGTCTACCATCCATTAGAGTGACATAAATCAAAACGACATACTACCTTCCTTAATGACAATGCTAGCATCCATTGGAGTAACAAAAATCTCGACAACAGACTACCTTCCATAATGACAAGGCTACCATTCATTGGAAAAACAAAAATCTAGACAACAGACTACCTTCCATAATAACAAGGCTACTATCCATTGGAGTAACAAAAACATCGGAAAAAAAATACATTCCATAATGAAAAGGCTACAATCCATTGGAATAACAAAAATCTCGACAACAGACTACCATCCATAATGACAAGGCTACCATCCATTGAAGTAACAAAAATCTCGAAAATAGACTACCTTCCGTAATGACAAGGCTACCATCCATTGGGGTAACAAAAATCTCGACAACAGACAACCTTCCATAATGATAATGCTACCATCCATTGGAGTAACAAAAATCCTGACAATAGACTACCTACCATAATGACAAGGCTACCATTCATTGGAGTAACAAAAATATGAACAACATACTACCTTCAATAATGACAAGGCTACCATCCATTGGAGTAAAAAAAATCTCGAAAATAGACTACCTTCCATAATGACAACGCTACCATCCATTGAAGTAACAAACATCTCGAAAACAGACTACCTTCCATAATGGCAAGGCTACCATCCACTTAACAAAAATCTCGAGAACAGACAACCTTCCATAATGATAATGCTACCATCCATTGGAGTAACAAAAATCTCGACAATAGACTACCTTCCATAATGACGTGGCTACCATCCATTGGAGTAACAAAAATATGAACAATAGACTACCTTCCATAGTGACAAGTCTACCATCCATTAGAGTGACATAAATCACAACGACATACTACCTTCCATAATGACAATGCTAGCATCCATTGGAGTAACAAAAATCTCGACAACAGACGACCTTCCATAATGACAAGGCTACCATTCATTGGAAAAACAAAAATCTAGACAACAGACTACCTTCCATAATAACAAGGCTACTATCCATTGGAGTAACAAAAACATCGACAAAAAAATACTTTCCATAATGAAAAGGCTACAATCCATTGGAATAACAAAAATCTCGACAACAGACTACCATCCATAATGACAAGGCTACCATCCATTGAAGTAACAAAAATCTCGAAAACAGACTACCTTCCGTAATGACAAGGCTACCATCCATTGGAGTAACAAAAATCTCGACAACAAACAACCTTCCATAATCATAATGCTACCATCCATTGGAGTAACAAAAATCCTGACAATAGACTACCTACCATAATGACAAGGCTACCATCCATTGGAGTAACAAAAATATGAACAACAGACTACCTTCCATAATGACAAGGCTACCATCCATTGGAGTAACAAAAATCTCGAAAACAGACTACCTTCCAAAATGACAACGCTACCATCCATTGAAGTAACAAAAATCTCGAAAACAGACTACCTTCCATAATGACAAGGCTACCATCCATTAGAGTAACAAAAATCTCGACAATAGACAACCTTCCATAATTATAATGCTACCATCCATTGGAGTAAAAAAATCTCGATAATAGACTACCTTCCATAATGACAAGGCTACCATCCATTGGAGTAACAAATATATGAACAACAGACTACCTTCCATAGTGACAAGGCTACCATCCATTGGAGTGACAGAAATCACAACGACATACCACCTTCCATAATGACAACGCTAGCATCCATTGGAGTAACACAAATTTCGACATTAGACTACCTTCCATTATGACAAGGCTACCATTCATTGAAATAACAAAAATCTAGACAACACACTACCTTCCATAATAACAAGGCTACTAGCCATTGGAGTAACAAAATCATCGACAACAGAATACGTTCCATAATGAAAAGGCTACAATCCATTGGAATAACAAAAATCTCGACAACAAACTACCATCCATGATGAAAAGGCTACCATCCATTGGAGTAACAAAAATCTCGAAAATAGACTACCTTCCGTAATGACAAGGCTACCATCCATTGGAGTAACAAAAATCTCGACAACAGACAACCTTCCATAATGATAATGCTACCATCCATTGGAGTAACAAAAATCTCGACAATAGACTTCCTACCATAATGACAAGGCTACCATCCATTGGAGTAACAAATATATGAACAACAAACTACCTTCCATAATGACAAGGCTACCATCCATTGGAGTAACAAAAATCTCGAAAATAGACTACCTTCCAAAATGACAAGGCTACCATCCATTGAAGTAACAAAAATATCGAAAATAGACTAGTTTCCATAATTACAAGGCTACTATCCATTGGAGTGACAAAAATCTCGACAACAGACAACCTTCCATAATGATAATGCTACCATCCATTTGAGTAACAAAAATCTTGACAATAGACTACCTTCCATAATGACAAGGCTACCATCCATTGGAGTAACAAAAATATGAACAACAGACTACCTTCCATAGTGACAAAGCTACCATTCATTGGAGTGACAGAAATCACAACGACATACTACCTTCCATAATGACAACGCTAGCATCCATTGGAGTAACAAAAATTTCGACATTAGACTACCTTCCATAATGACAAGGCTACCATTCATTGGAATAACAAAAATCTAGATAACACACTACCTTCAATAATAACAAGGCTATTATCCATTGGAGTAATAAAACCATCGACAACAGAATACGTACCATAATGAAATGGCTACAATCCATTGGAGTATTAAAAATCTCGACAACAGACAACCTTCCATATTGATAATGGTACCATCCATTAGAGTAACAAAAATCTCGACAATAGACTACCTACCATAATGATAAGGCTACCATCCATTGGAGTAACAAAAATATGAACAACAAAATACCTTTCATAATGACAAGGCTACCATCCATTGGAGTAACAAAAATCTCGAAAACAGACTACCTTGCATAATGACAACGCTACCATCCATTGAAGTAACAAAAATCTCGAAAACAGACTACCTTCCATAATGACAAGGCTACCATCCATTGGAGTAACAAAAATCTCGAGAATAGACAACCTTCCATAATGATAATGCTACCATCCATTGGAGTAACAAAAATCTCGACAATAGACTACCTTCCATAATGACAAGGCTACCATCCATTGGAGTAACAAAAATATGAACAACAGACTACCTTCCCTACTTAGAAGGCTACCATCCATTGGAGTGACAGAAATCACAACGACATACTACCTTACATAATGAAAACGCTAGCATCAATTGGAGTAACAAAAATCCCGATAACAGACTACCTTCCATAATGAGAAGGCTACCATTCATTGGATTAACCAAAATCTAGACAACAAACTACCTTCCATAATAACAAGGCTACTATCCATTGGAGTAACAAAAACATCGAAAACAGAATACGTTCCATAATGAAAAGGCTACAATCCATTGGAATAACAAAACTCTCGACAACAGACTACCATCCATAATGACAAGGCTACCATCCATTGGAGTAACAAAAATCTCGAAAATAGACTACCTTCCGTATTGACAAGGTTACCATCCATTGGAGTAACAAAAATCTCGACAACAAACAACCTTCCATAATGATAATGCTACCATCCATTGGAGTAACAAAAATCTCAATAGACTACCTACCATAATGACAAGGCTACCATCCATTGGAGTAACAAAAATATGAACAACAAACTACCTTCCATAATGACAAGGCTACCATCCATTGGAGTAACAAAAATCTCGAAAACAGACTACCTTCCATAATGACAACGCTACCATCCATTGAAGTAACAAAAATCTCGAAAATAGATTACCTTCCATAATGACAAGGCTACCATCCATTGGAGTAACAAAAATCTCGAGAACAGACAACCTTCCATAATGATAATGCTACCATCCATTGGAGTAACAAAAATCTCGACAATAGACTACCTTCCATAATAACAAGGCTACCATCCATTGGAGTAACAAAAATATGAACAACAGACTACCTTCCATAGTTACAATGCTACCATCCATTGGAGTGACAAAAATCACAACGACATGCTACCTTCCGTAATGACAACGCTAGCATCAATTGGAGTAACAAAAATCTAGACAATAGACTACCTTCCATAATAACAAGGCTACTATCCATTAGAGTAACAAAAACATTGAAAACCGAATACGTTCCATAATGAAAAGGCTACAATCCATTGGAATAACAAAAATCTCGACAACAGACTACCATCCATAATGACAAGGCTACCATCCATTGGAGTAACATAAATCTCGAAAACATACTACCTTCCGTAATGACAAGGCTACCATCCATTGGAGTAACAAAAATCTCGACAATAGACAATCTTCAATAATGATAATGCTACCATCCATTAGAGTAACAAAAATCTCGACAATAGACTACCTACCATAATGATAAGGCTAACATCCATTGGAGTAACAAAAATATGAACAACAGAATACCTTCCATAATGACAAGGCTACCATCCATTGGAGTAACAAAAATCTCGAAAACAGACTACCTTGCATAATGACAACGCTACCATCCATTAAAGTAACTAAAATCTAGAAAACAGACTACCTTCCATAATGACAAGGCTACCATCCATTGGAGTAACAAAAATCTCGAGATAAGACAACCTTCCATAATGATAATGCTACCATCCATTGGAGTAACAAAAATCTCGACAATAAACTACCTTCCATAATGACAAGGCTACCATCCATTGGAGTAACAAAAATATGAACAACAGACTACCTTCCCTACTTAGAAGGCTACCATCCATTGGAGTGACAGAAATCACAACGACATACTACCTTACATAATGAAAACGCTAGCATCAATTGGAGTAACAAAAATCCCGACAACAGACTACATTCCATAATGACCAGGCTACCATTCATTGGAATAACCAAAATCTAGACAACAGACTACCTTCCATAATAACAAGGCTACTATCCATTGGAGTAACAAAAACATCGAAAACAGAATACATTCCATAATGAAAAAGCTACAATCCATTGGAATAACAAAACTCTCGACAACAGACTACCATCCATAATGACAAGGCTACCATCTATTGGAGTAACAAAAATATCGAAAACAGACTACCTTCCGTAATGACAAGGCTACCATCCATTGGAGTAACAAAAATCTCGACAACAAACAACCTTCCATAATGATAATGCTACCATCCATTGGAGTAACAAAAATCTCAATAGACTACCTACCACAATGACAAGGCTACCATCCATTGGAGTAACAAAAATATGAACAACAAACTACCTTCCATAATGACAAGGCTACCATCCATTTGAGTAACAAAAATCTCGAAAATAGACTACATTCCATAATGACAAGGCTACCATCCATTGGAGTAACAAAAATCTCGAAAACAGACTACCTTCCATAATGACAAGGCTACCATCCATTAGAGTAACAAAAATCTCGAAAACAGACTACCTTCCATAATGACAACGCTACCATCCATTGAAGTAACAAAAATCTCGAAAATAGACTACCTTCCATAATGACAAGGCTACCATCCATTGGAGTAACAAAAATCTCGAGAACAGACAACCTTCCATAATGATAATGCTACCATCCATTGGAGTAACAAAAATCTCGACAATAGACTTCCTACCATAATGACAAGGCTACCATCCATTGGAGTAACAAATATATGAACAACAAACTACCTTCCATAATGACAAGGCTACCATCCATTGGAGTAACAAAAATCTCGAAAATAGACTACCTTCCAAAATGACAAGGCTACCATCCATTGAAGTAACAAAAATATCGAAAATAGACTAGTTTCCATAATTACAAGGCTACTATCCATTGGAGTGACAAAAATCTCGACAATAGACAACCTTCCATAATGATAATGCTACCATCCATTTGAGTAACAAAAATCTTGACAATAGACTACCTTCCATAATGACAAGGCTACCATCCATTGGAGTAACAAAAATATGAACAACAGACTACCTTCCATAGTGACAAAGCTACCATTCATTGGAGTGACAGAAATCACAACGACATACTACCTTCCATAATGACAACGCTAGCATCCATTGGAGTAACAAAAATTTCGACATTAGACTACCTTCCATAATGACAAGGCTACCATTCATTGGAATAACAAAAATCTAGATAACACACTACCTTCAATAATAACAAGGCTATTATCCATTGGAGTAATAAAACCATCGACAACAGAATACGTACCATAATGAAATGGCTACAATCCATTGGAGTATTAAAAATCTCGACAACAGACAACCTTCCATATTGATAATGGTACCATCCATTAGAGTAACAAAAATCTCGACAATAGACTACCTACCATAATTATAAGGCTACCATCCATTGGAGTAACAAAAATATGAACAACAAAATACCTTTCATAATGACAAGGCTACCATCCATTGGAGTAACAAAAATCTCGAAAACAGACTACCTTGCATAATGACAACGCTACCATCCATTGAAGTAACTAAAATCTCGAAAACAGACTACCTTCCATAATGACAAGGCTACCATCCATTGGAGTAACAAAAATCTCGAGATAAGACAACCTTCCATAATGATAATGCTACCATCCATTGGAGTAACAAAAATCTCGACAATAGACTACCTTCCATAATGACAAGGCTACCATCCATTGGAGTAACAAAAATATGAACAACAGACTACCTTCCCTACTTAGAAGGCTACCATCCATTGGAGTGACAGAAATCACAACGACATACTACCTTACATAATGAAAACGCTAGCATCAATTGGAGTAACAAAAATCCCGACAACAGACTACATTCCATAATGACCAGGCTACCATTCATTGGAATAACCAAAATCTAGACAACAGACTACCTTCCATAATAACAAGGCTACTATCCATTGGAGTAACAAAAACATCGAAAACAGAATACATTCCATAATGAAAAAGCTACAATCCATTGGAATAACAAAACTCTCGACAACAGACTACCATCCATAATGACAAGGCTACCATCTATTGGAGTAACAAAAATATCGAAAACAGACTACCTTCCGTAATGACAAGGCTACCATCCATTGGAGTAACAAAAATCTCGACAACAAACAACCTTCCATAATGATAATGCTACCATCCATTGGAGTAACAAAAATCTCAATAGACTACCTACCACAATGACAAGGCTACCATCCATTGGAGTAACAAAAATATGAACAACAAACTACCTTCCATAATGACAAGGCTACCATCCATTTGAGTAACAAAAATCTCGAAAATAGACTACATTCCATAATGACAAGGCTACCATCCATTGGAGTAACAAAAATCTCGAAAACAGACTACCTTCCATAATGACAAGGCTACCATCCATTAGAGTAACAAAAATCTCGAAAACAGACTACCTTCCATAATGACAACGCTACCATCCATTGAAGTAACAAAAATCTCGAAAATAGACTACCTTCCATAATGACAAGGCTACCATCCATTGGAGTAACAAAAATCTCGAGAACAGACAACCTTCCATAATGATAATGCTACCATCCATTGGAGTAACAAAAATCTCGACAATAGACTTCCTACCATAATGACAAGGCTACCATCCATTGGAGTAACAAATATATGAACAACAAACTACCTTCCATAATGACAAGGCTACCATCCATTGGAGTAACAAAAATCTCGAAAATAGACTACCTTCCAAAATGACAAGGCTACCATCCATTGAAGTAACAAAAATATCGAAAATAGACTAGTTTCCATAATTACAAGGCTACTATCCATTGGAGTGACAAAAATCTCGACAATAGACAACCTTCCATAATGATAATGCTACCATCCATTTGAGTAACAAAAATCTTGACAATAGACTACCTTCCATAATGACAAGGCTACCATCCATTGGAGTAACAAAAATATGAACAACAGACTACCTTCCATAGTGACAAAGCTACCATTCATTGGAGTGACAGAAATCACAACGACATACTACCTTCCATAATGACAACGCTAGCATCCATTGGAGTAACAAAAATTTCGACATTAGACTACCTTCCATAATGACAAGGCTACCATTCATTGGAATAACAAAAATCTAGATAACACACTACCTTCAATAATAACAAGGCTATTATCCATTGGAGTAATAAAACCATCGACAACAGAATACGTACCATAATGAAATGGCTACAATCCATTGGAGTATTAAAAATCTCGACAACAGACAACCTTCCATATTGATAATGGTACCATCCATTAGAGTAACAAAAATCTCGACAATAGACTACCTACCATAATTATAAGGCTACCATCCATTGGAGTAACAAAAATATGAACAACAAAATACCTTTCATAATGACAAGGCTACCATCCATTGGAGTAACAAAAATCTCGAAAACAGACTACCTTGCATAATGACAACGCTACCATCCATTGAAGTAACAAAAATCTCGAAAACAGACTACCTTCCATAATGACAAGGCTACCATCCATTGGAGTAACAAAAATCTCGAGAATAGACAACCTTCCATAATGATAATGCTACCATCCATTGGAGTAACAAAAATCTCGACAATAGACTACCTTCCATAATGACAAGGCTACCATCCATTGGAGTAACAAAAATATGAACAACAGACTACCTTCCCTACTTAGAAGGCTACCATCTATTAGAGTGACAGAAATCACAACGACATACTACCTTACATAATGAAAACGCTAGCATCAATTGGAGTAACAAAAATCCCGATAACAGACTACCTTCCATAATGACAAGGCTACCATTCATTGGATTAACCAAAATCTAGACAACAAACTACCTTCCATAATAACAAGGCTACTATCCATTGGAGTAACAAAAACATCGAAAACAGAATACGTTCCATAATGAAAAGGATACAATCCATTGGAATAACAAAACTCTCGACAACAGACTACCATCCATAATGACAAGGCTACCATCCATTGGAGTAACAAAAATCTCGAAAATAGACTACCTTCCGTAATGACAAGGTTACCATCCATTGGAGTAACAAAAATCTCGACAACAAACAACCTTCCATAATGATAATGCTACCATCCATTGGAGTAACAAAAATCTCAATAGACTACCTACCATAATGACAAGGCTACCATCCATTGGAGTAACAAAAATATGAACAACAAACTACCTTCCATAATGACAAGGCTACCATCCATTTGAGTAACAAAAATCTCGAAAATAGACTACATTCCATAATGACAAGGCTACCATCCATTGGAGTAACAAAAATCTCGAAAACAGACTACCTTCCATAATGACAAGGCTACCATCCATTAGAGTAACAAAAATCTCGAAAACAGACTACCTTCCATAATGACAACGCTACCATCCATTGAAGTAACAAAAATCTCGAAAATAGACTACCTTCCATAATGACAAGGCTACCATCCATTGGAGTAACAAAAATCTCGAGAACAGACAACCTTCCATAATGATAATGCTACCATCCATTGGAGTAACAAAAATCTCGACAATAGACTTCCTACCATAATGACAAGGCTACCATCCATTGGAGTAACAAATATATGAACAACAAACTACCTTCCATAATGACAAGGCTACCATCCATTGGAGTAACAAAAATCTCGAAAATAGACTACCTTCCAAAATGACAAGGCTACCATCCATTGAAGTAACAAAAATATCGAAAATAGACTAGTTTCCATAATTACAAGGCTACTATCCATTGGAGTGACAAAAATCTCGACAATAGACAACCTTCCATAATGATAATGCTACCATCCATTTGAGTAACAAAAATCTTGACAATAGACTACCTTCCATAATGACAAGGCTACCATCCATTGGAGTAACAAAAATATGAACAACAGACTACCTTCCATAGTGACAAAGCTACCATTCATTGGAGTGACAGAAATCACAACGACATACTACCTTCCATAATGACAACGCTAGCATCCATTGGAGTAACAAAAATTTCGACATTAGACTACCTTCCATAATGACAAGGCTACCATTCATTGGAATAACAAAAATCTAGATAACACACTACCTTCAATAATAACAAGGCTATTATCCATTGGAGTAATAAAACCATCGACAACAGAATACGTACCATAATGAAATGGCTACAATCCATTGGAGTATTAAAAATCTCGACAACAGACAACCTTCCATATTGATAATGGTACCATCCATTAGAGTAACAAAAATCTCGACAATAGACTACCTACCATAATTATAAGGCTACCATCCATTGGAGTAACAAAAATATGAACAACAAAATACCTTTCATAATGACAAGGCTACCATCCATTGGAGTAACAAAAATCTCGAAAACAGACTACCTTGCATAATGACAACGCTACCATCCATTGAAGTAACAAAAATCTCGAAAACAGACTACCTTCCATAATGACAAGGCTACCATCCATTGGAGTAACAAAAATCTCGAGAATAGACAACCTTCCATAATGATAATGCTACCATCTTTTGGAGTAACAAAAATCTCGACAATAGACTACCTTCCATAATGATAAGGCTACCATCCATTGGAGTAACAAAAATATGAACAACAGACTACCTTCCCTACTTAGAAGGCTACCATCTATTAGAGTGACAGAAATCACAACGACATACTACCTTACATAATGAAAACGCTAGCATCAATTGGAGTAACAAAAATCCCGATAACAGACTACCTTCCATAATGACAAGGCTACCATTCATTGGATTAACCAAAATCTAGACAACAAACTACCTTCCATAATAACAAGGCTACTATCCATTGGAGTAACAAAAACATCGAAAACAGAATACGTTCCATAATGAAAAGGCTACAATCCATTGGAATAACAAAACTCTCGACAACAGACTACCATCCATAATGACAAGGCTACCATCCATTGGAGTAACAAAAATCTCGAAAATAGACTACCTTCCGTAATGACAAGGTTACCATCCATTGGAGTAACAAAAATCTCGACAACAAACAACCTTCCATAATGATAATGCTACCATCCATTGGAGTAACAAAAATCTCAATAGACTACCTACCATAATGACAAGGCTACCATCCATTGGAGTAACAAAAATATGAACAACAAACTACCTTCCATAATGACAAGGCTACCATCCATTGGAGTAACAAAAATCTCGAAAACAGACTACCTTCCATAATGACAACGCTACCATCCATTGAAGTAACAAAAATCTCGAAAATAGATTACCTTCCATAATGACCAGGCTACCATCCATTGGAGTAACAAAAATCTCGAGAACAGACAACCTTCCATAATGATAATGCTACCATCCATTGGAGTAACAAAAATCTCAATAGACTACCTACCACAATGACAAGGCTACCATCCATTGGAGTAACAAAAATATGAACAACAAACTACCTTCCATAATGACAAGGCTACCATCCATTTGAGTAACAAAAATCTCGAAAATAGACTACATTCCATAATGACAAGGCTACCATCCATTGGAGTAACAAAAATCTCGAAAACAGACTACCTTCCATAATGACAAGGCTACCATCCATTAGAGTAACAAAAATCTCGAAAACAGACTACCTTCCATAATGACAACGCTACCATCCATTGAAGTAACAAAAATCTCGAAAATAGACTACCTTCCATAATGACAAGGCTACCATCCATTGGAGTAACAAAAATCTCGAGAACAGACAACCTTCCATAATGATAATGCTACCATCCATTGGAGTAACAAAAATCTCGACAATAGACTTCCTACCATAATGACAAGGCTACCATCCATTGGAGTAACAAATATATGAACAACAAACTACCTTCCATAATGACAAGGCTACCATCCATTGGAGTAACAAAAATCTCGAAAATAGACTACCTTCCAAAATGACAAGGCTACCATCCATTGAAGTAACAAAAATATCGAAAATAGACTAGTTTCCATAATTACAAGGCTACTATCCATTGGAGTGACAAAAATCTCGACAATAGACAACCTTCCATAATGATAATGCTACCATCCATTTGAGTAACAAAAATCTTGACAATAGACTACCTTCCATAATGACAAGGCTACCATCCATTGGAGTAACAAAAATATGAACAACAGACTACCTTCCATAGTGACAAAGCTACCATTCATTGGAGTGACAGAAATCACAACGACATACTACCTTCCATAATGACAACGCTAGCATCCATTGGAGTAACAAAAATTTCGACATTAGACTACCTTCCATAATGACAAGGCTATCATTCATTGGAATAACAAAAATCTAGATAACACACTACCTTCAATAATAACAAGGCTATTATCCATTGGAGTAATAAAACCATCGACAACAGAATACGTACCATAATGAAATGGCTACAATCCATTGGAGTATTAAAAATCTCGACAACAGACAACCTTCCATATTGATAATGGTACCATCCATTAGAGTAACAAAAATCTCGACAATAGACTACCTACCATAATTATAAGGCTACCATCCATTGGAGTAACAAAAATATGAACAACAAAATACCTTTCATAATGACAAGGCTACCATCCATTGGAGTAACAAAAATCTCGAAAACAGACTACCTTGCATAATGACAACGCTACCATCCATTGAAGTAACAAAAATCTCGAAAACAGACTACCTTCCATAAAGACAAGGCTACCATCCATTGGAGTAACAAAAATCTCGAGAATAGACAACCTTCCATAATGATAATGCTACCATCCATTGGATTAACAAAAATCTCGACAATAGACTACCTTCCATAATGACAAGGCTACCATCCATTGGAGTAACAAAAATATGAACAACAGACTACCTTCCCTACTTAGAAGGCTACCATCTATTGGAGTGACAGAAATCACAACGACATACTACCTTACATAATGAAAACGCTAGCATCAATTGGAGTAACAAAAATCCCGATAACAGACTACCTTCCATAATGACAAGGCTACCATTCATTGGATTAACCAAAATCTAGACAACAAACTACCTTCCATAATAACAAGGCTACTATCCATTGGAGTAACAAAAACATCGAAAACAGAATACGTTCCATAATGAAAAGGCTACAATCCATTGGAATAACAAAACTCTCGACAACAGACTACCATCCATAATGACAAGGCTACCATCCATTGGAGTAACAAAAATCTCGAAAATAGACTACCTTCCGTAATGACAAGGTTACCATCCATTGGAGTAACAAAAATCTCGACAACAAACAACCTTCCATAATGATAATGCTACCATCCATTGGAGTAACAAAAATCTCAATAGACTACCTACCATAATGACAAGGCTACCATCCATTGGAGTAACAAAAATATGAACAACAAACTACCTTCCATAATGACAAGGCTACCATCCATTGGAGTAACAAAAATCTCGAAAACAGACTACCTTCCATAATGACAACGCTACCATCCATTGAAGTAACAAAAATCTCGAAAATAGATACCTTCCATAATGACAAGGCTACCATCCATAGGAGTAACAAAAATCTCGAGAACAGACAACCTTCCATAATGATAATGCTACCATCCATTGGAGTAACAAAAATCTCGACAATAGACTACCTTCCATAATAACAAGGCTACCATCCATTGGAGTAACAAAAATATGAACAACATACTACCTTCCATAGTTACAAGGCTACCATCCATTGGAGTGACAGAAATCACAACGACATGCTACCTTCCATAATGACAATGCTAGCATCAATTGGAGTAACAAAAATCTATACAATAGACTACATTCCATAATAACAAGGCTACTATCCATTTGAGTAACAAAAACATTGAAAACATAATACGTTCCATAATGAAAAGGCTACAATCCATTGGAATAACAAAAATCTCGACAACAGACTACCATCCATAATGACAAGGCTACCATCCATTGGAGTAACAAAAATCTCAAAAACAGACTACCTTCCGTAATGACAAGGATACCATCCATTGGAGTAACCAAAATCTCGACAACAGACAATCTTCCATAATGATAATGCTACCAACCATTGGAGTAACAAAAATCTCGACAATAGACTACCTACAATAATGACAAGGCTACCATCCATTGGAGTAACAAAAATATGAACATCAAACTACCTTCCATAATGACAAGGCTACCATCCATTGGAGTAACAAAAATCTCGAAAACAGACTACCTTCCCTAATGACAAGGCTACCATCCATTGGAGTAACAAAAATCTCGAAAACAAACTACCTTCCATAATGACAAGGCTACCATCCATTGGAGTAACAAAAATCTCGACAACAAACAACCTTCCATAATGATAATGCTACCATCCATTGGAGTAACAAAAATCTCTACAATAGACTACCTACCATAATGACAAGGCTACCATCCATTGGAGTAACAAAAATATGAACAACAAAATACCTTCCATAATGACAAGGCTACCATCCACTGGAGTAACAAAAATCTCGAAAATAGACTACATTCCATAATGACAAGGCTACCATCCATTGGAGTAACAAAAATCTCGAAAACAGACTACCTTCCATAATGACAAGGCTACCATCCATAGGAGTAACAAAAATCTCGAAAAAAGACTACCTTCCATAATGACAACGCTACCATCCATTGAAGTAACAAAAATCTCGAAAACAGACTACCTTCCATAATGACAAGGCTACCATCCATTGGAGTAACAAAAATCTCGAGAACAGACAACCTTCCATAATGATAATGCTACCATCCATTGGAGTAACAAAAATCTCGACAATAGACTACCTTCCATAATGACAAGGCTACCATCCATTGGAGTAACAAAAATATGAACAACAGACTACCTTCCATAGTTACAAGGCTACCTTCCATTGGAGTGACAGAAATCACAACGACATACTACCTTCCATAATGACAACGCTAGCATCAATTGGAGTAACAAAAATCTCGACAACAAACTACCTTCCATAATGACAAGGCTACCATTCATTGGAATAGCCAAAATCTAGACAACATACTACCTTCCATAATAACAAGGCTACTATCCATTGGAGTAACAAAAACATCGAAAACAGAATACGTTCCATAATGAAAAGGCTACAATCCATTAGAATAACAAAAATCTCGACAACAGACTACCATCCATAATGACAAGGCTACCATCCATTGGAGTAACAAAAATCCCGAAAACAGACTACCTTCCGTAATGACAAGGCTACCATCCATAGGAGTAACAAAAATCTCGAAAAAAGACTACCTTCCATAATGACAACGCTACCATCCATTGAAGTAACAAAAATCTCGAAAACAGACTACCTTCCATAATGACAAGGCTACCATCCATTGGAGTAACAAAAATCTCGAGAACAGACAACCTTCCATAATGATAATGCTACCATCCATTGGAGTAACAAAAATCTCGACAATAGACTACCTTCCATAATGACAAGGCTACCATCCATTGGAGTAACAAAAATATGAACAACAGACTACCTTCCATAGTTACAAGGCTACCTTCCATTGGAGTGACAGAAATCACAACGACATACTACCTTCCATAATGACAACGCTAGCATCAATTGGAGTAACAAAAATCTCGACAACAAACTACCTTCCATAATGACAAGGCTACCATGCATTGGAATAGCCAAAATCTAGACAACATACTACCTTCCATAATAACAAGGCTACTATCCATTGGAGTAACAAAAACATCGAAAACAGAATACGTTCCATAATGAAAAGGCTACAATCCATTGGAATAACAAAAATCTCGAGAACAGACTACCATCCATAATGACAAGGCTACCATCCATTGGAGTAACAAAAATCCCGAAAACAGACTACCTTCCGTAATGACAAGGCTACCATCCATTGGAGTAACAAAAATCTCGACAACAGACAACCTTCAATAATGATAATGCTACCATCCATTGGAGTAACAAAAATCTTGACATTAGACTACCTACCATAATGACAAGGCTACCATCCATTGGAGTAACAAAAATATGAACAACAAACTACCTTCCATAATGACAAGGCTACCATCCACTGGAGTAATAAAAATCTCGAAAATAGACTACATTCCATAATGACAAGGCTACCATCCATTGGAGTAACAAAAATCTCGAAAACAGACTACCTTCCATAATGACAAGGCTACCATCCATTCGAGTAACAAAAATCTCGAAAAAAGACTACCTTCCATAATGACAACGCTACCATCCATTGAAGTAACAAAAATCTCGAAAACAGACTACCTTCCAAAATTACAAGGCTACCGTCCATTGGAGTAACAAAAATCTCGAGAACAGACAACCTTCCATAATGATAATACTACCATCCATTGGAGTAACAAAAATATCGACAATAGACTACCTTCCATAATGACAAGGCTACCATCCATTGGAGTAACAAAAATATGAACAACAGACTACCTTCCATAGTTACAAGGCTACCATCCATTGGAGTGACAGAAATCACAACGACATACTACCTTCCATAATGACAACGCTAGCATCAATTGGAGTAACAAAAATCTCGACAACAAACTACCTTCCATAATGACAAGGCTACCATTCATTGGAATAACCAAAATCTAGACAACATACTACATTCCATAATAACAAGGCTACTATCCATTGGAGTAACAAAAACATCGAAAATAGAATACGTTCCATAATGAAAAGGCTACAATCCATTGGAATAACAAAAATCTCGACAACAGACTACCATCCATAATGACAAGGCTACCATCCATTGGAGTAACAAAAATCTCGAAAACAGACTACCTTCCGTAATGAAAGGCTACCATCCATTGGAGTGACAAAAATCTCGACAACAGACAACCTTCAATAATGATAATGCTACCATCCATTGGAGTAACAAAAATCTTGACAATAGACTACCTACCATAATGACAAGGCTACCATCCATTGGAGTAACAAAAATATGAACAACAAACTACCTTCCATAATGACAAGGCTACCATCCATTGGAGTAACAAAAATCACAAAAACAGACTACCTTCCATAATGACAAGGCTACCATCTATTGGAGTAACAAAAATCTCGAAAACAGACTACCTTCCATAATGACAAGGCTACCATCCATTGGAGTAACAAAAATCTCGACAACAGACAAACTTCCATAATGATAATGCTACCATCCATTGGAGTAACAAAAATCTCGACAACAGACAACCTTCCATAATGATAATGCTACCATCCATTAGAGTAACAAAAATCTAGAAAATAGACTACCTTCCATAATGACAAGGCTACCATCCATTGGAGTAACAAAAATATGAACAACAGACTACCTTCAATAGTTACGAGGCTACCATCCATTGGAGTGACAGAAATCACAACGACATACTACCTTCCATAATGACAACGCTAGCATCCATTGGAGTAACAAAAATCTCGACAACAGACTACCTTCCATAATGACAAGGCTACTATCCATTGGAGTAACAAAAACATCGAAAATAGAATACGTTCGATAATGAAAAGGCTACAATCCGTTGGAATAACAAAAATCTCGACAACAGACTACCATCCATAATGACAAGGCTACCATCCATTGGAGTAACAAAAATCTCGAAAACAGACTACCTTCCGTAATGAAAGGCTACCATCCATTGGAGTGACAAAAATCTCGACAACAGACAACCTTCAATAATGATAATGCTACCATCCATTGGAGTAACAAAAATCTTGACAATAGACTACCTACCATAATGACAAGGCTACCATCCATTGGAGTAACAAAAATATGAACAACAAACTACCTTCCATAATGACAAGGCTACCATCCATTGGAGTAACAAAAATCACAAAAACAGACTACCTTCCATAATGACAAGGCTACCATCTATTGGAGTAACAAAAATCTCGAAAACAGACTACCTTCCATAATGACAAGGCTACCATCCATTGGAGTAACAAAAATCTCGACAACAGACAAACTTCCATAATGATAATGCTACCATCCATTGGAGTAACAAAAATCTCGACAACAGACAACCTTCCATAATGATAATGCTACCATCCATTGGAGTAACAAAATTCTAGAAAATAGACTACCTTCCATAATGACAAGGCTACCATCCATTGGAGTAACAAAAATATGAACAACAGACTACCTTCAATAGTTACGAGGCTACCATCCATTGGAGTGACAGAAATCACAACGACATACTACCTTCCATAATGACAACGCTAGCATCCATTGGAGTAACAAAAATCTCGACAACAGACTACCTTCCATAATGACAAGGCTACTATCCATTGGAGTAACAAAAACATCGACAACAGAATAGGTTCCATAATGAAAAGGCTACAATCCATTGGAAAAACAAAAATCTCGACAATAGACTACCATCCCTAATGACAAGGCTACCATCCATTGGAGTAACAAAAATATGAACAACAAACTACCTTCCATAATGACAAGGCTACCATCCACTGGAGTAATAAAAATCTCGAAAATAGACTACATTCCATAATGACAAGGCTACCATCCATTGGAGTAACAAAAATCTCGAAAACAGACTACCTTCCATAATGACAAGGCTACCATCCATTCGAGTAACAAAAATCTCGAAAAAAGACTACCTTCCATAATGACAACGCTACCATCCATTGAAGTAACAAAAATCTCGAAAACAGACTACCTTCCAAAATGACAAGGCTACCGTCCATTGGAGTAACAAAAATCTCGAGAACAGACAACCTTCCATAATGATAATACTACCATCCATTGGAGTAACAAAAATATCGACAATAGACTACCTTCCATAATGACAAGGCTACCATCCATTGGAGTAACAAAAATATGAACAACAGACTACCTTCCATAGTTACAAGGCTACCATCCATTGGAGTGACAGAAATCACAACGACATACTACCTTCCATAATGACAACGCTAGCATCAATTGGAGTAACAAAAATCTCGACAACAAACTACCTTCCATAATGACAACGCTAGCATCCATTGGAGTAACAAAAATCTCGACAACAGACTACCTTCCATAATGACAAGGCTACTATCCATTGGAGTAACAAAAACATCGAAAATAGAATACGTTCGATAATGAAAAGGCTACAATCCATTGGAATAACAAAAATCTCGACAACAGACTACCATCCATAATGACAAGGCTACCATCCATTGGAGTAACAAAAATCTCGAAAACAGACTACCTTCCGTAATGAAAGGCTACCATCCATTGGAGTGACAAAAATCTCGACAACAGACAACCTTCAATAATGATAATGCTACCATCCATTGGAGTAACAAAAATCTTGACAATAGACTACCTACCATAATGACAAGGCTACCATCCATTGGAGTAACAAAAATATGAACAACAAACTACCTTCCATAATGACAAGGCTACCATCCATTGGAGTAACAAAAATCACAAAAACAGACTACCTTCCATAATGACAAGGCTACCATCTATTGGAGTAACAAAAATCTCGAAAACAGACTACCTTCCATAATGACAAGGCTACCATCCATTGGAGTAACAAAAATCTCGACAACAGACAAACTTCCATAATGATAATGCTACCATCCATTGGAGTAACAAAAATCTCGACAACAGACAACCTTCCATAATGATAATGCTACCATCCATTGGAGTAACAAAATTCTAGAAAATAGACTACCTTCCATAATGACAAGGCTACCATCCATTGGAGTAACAAAAATATGAACAACAGACTACCTTCAATAGTTACGAGGCTACCATCCATTGGAGTGACAGAAATCACAACGACATACTACCTTCCATAATGACAACGCTAGCATCCATTGGAGTAACAAAAATCTCGACAACAGACTACCTTCCATAATGACAAGGCTACTATCCATTGGAGTAACAAAAACATCGACAACAGAATAGGTTCCATAATGAAAAGGCTACAATCCATTGGAAAAACAAAAATCTCGACAATAGACTACCATCCCTAATGACAAGGCTACCATCCATTGGAGTAACAAAAATATGAACAACAAACTACCTTCCATAATGACAAGGCTACCATCCACTGGAGTAATAAAAATCTCGAAAATAGACTACATTCCATAATGACAAGGCTACCATCCATTGGAGTAACAAAAATCTCGAAAACAGACTACCTTCCATAATGACAAGGCTACCATCCATTCGAGTAACAAAAATCTTGAAAAAAGACTACCTTCCATAATGACAACGCTACCATCCATTGAAGTAACAAAAATCTCGAAAACAGACTACCTTCCAAAATGACAAGGCTACCGTCCATTGGAGTAACAAAAATCTCGAGAACAGACAACCTTCCATAATGATAATACTACCATCCATTGGAGTAACAAAAATATCGACAATAGACTACCTTCCATAATGACAAGGCTACCATCCATTGGAGTAACAAAAATATGAACAACAGACTACCTTCCATAGTTACAAGGCTACCATCCATTGGAGTGACAGAAATCACAACGACATACTACCTTCCATAATGACAACGCTAGCATCAATTGGAGTAACAAAAATCTCGACAACAAACTACCTTCCATAATGACAAGGCTACCATTCATTGGAATAACCAAAATCTAGACAACATACTACATTCCATAATAACAAGGCTACTATCCATTGGAGTAACAAAAACATCGAAAATAGAATACGTTCCATAATGAAAAGGCTACAATCCATTGGAATAACAAAAATCTCGACAACAGACTACCATCCATAATGACAAGGCTACCATCCATTGGAGTAACAAAAATCTCGAAAACAGACTACCTTCCGTAATGAAAGGCTACCATCCATTGGAGTGACAAAAATCTCGACAACAGACAACCTTCAATAATGATAATGCTACCATCCATTGGAGTAACAAAAATCTTGACAATAGACTACCTACCATAATGACAAGGCTACCATCCATTGGAGTAACAAAAATATGAACAACAAACTACCTTCCATAATGACAAGGCTACCATCCATTGGAGTAACAAAAATCACAAAAACAGACTACCTTCCATAATGACAAGGCTACCATCTATTGGAGTAACAAAAATCTCGAAAACAGACTACCTTCCATAATGACAAGGCTACCATCCATTGGAGTAACAAAAATCTCGACAACAGACAAACTTCCATAATGATAATGCTACCATCCATTGGAGTAACAAAAATCTCGACAACAGACAACCTTCCATAATGATAATGCTACCATCCATTGGAGTAACAAAAATCTAGAAAATAGACTACCTTCCATAATGACAAGGCTACCATGCATTGGAGTAACAAATATATGAACAACAGACTACCTTCAATAGTTACGAGGCTACCATCCATTGGAGTGACAGAAATCACAACGACATACTACCTTCCATAATGACAACGCTAGCATCCATTGGAGTAACAAAAATCTCGACAACAGACTACCTTCCATAATGACAAGGCTACTATCCATTGGAGTAACAAAAACATCGAAAATAGAATACGTTCGATAATGAAAAGGCTACAATCCATTGGAATAACAAAAATCTCGACAACAGACTACCATCCATAATGACAAGGCTACCATCCATTGGAGTAACAAAAATCTCGAAAACAGACTACCTTCCGTAATGAAAGGCTACCATCCATTGGAGTGACAAAAATCTCGACAACAGACAACCTTCAATAATGATAATGCTACCATCCATTGGAGTAACAAAAATCTTGACAATAGACTACCTACCATAATGACAAGGCTACCATCCATTGGAGTAACAAAAATATGAACAACAAACTACCTTCCATAATGACAAGGCTACCATCCATTGGAGTAACAAAAATCACAAAAACAGACTACCTTCCATAATGACAAGGCTACCATCTATTGGAGTAACAAAAATCTCGAAAACAGACTACCTTCCATAATGACAAGGCTACCATCCATTGGAGTAACAAAAATCTCGACAACAGACAAACTTCCATAATGATAATGCTACCATCCATTGGAGTAACAAAAATCTCGACAACAGACAACCTTCCATAATGATAATGCTACCATCCATTGGAGTAACAAAATTCTAGAAAATAGACTACCTTCCATAATGACAAGGCTACCATCCATTGGAGTAACAAAAATATGAACAACAGACTACCTTCAATAGTTACGAGGCTACCATCCATTGGAGTGACAGAAATCACAACGACATACTACCTTCCATAATGACAACGCTAGCATCCATTGGAGTAACAAAAATCTCGACAACATACTACCTTCCATAATGACAAGGCTACTATCCATTGGAGTAACAAAAACATCGACAACAGAATAGGTTCCATAATGAAAAGGCTACAATCCATTGGAAAAACAAAAATCTCGACAATAGACTACCATCCCTAATGACAAGGCTACCATCCATAGGAGTAACAAAAATCTCGAAAACAGACTACCTTCCGTAATGACAAGGCTACCATCCATTGGAGTAACAAAAATCTCGACAACAGACAACCTTCCATAATGATAATGCTACCATCCATTGGACTAACAAAAATCTCGACAATAGACTACCTACCATAATGATAAGGCTACCATCCATTGGATTAACAAAAATATGAACAACAAACTACCTTCCATAATGACAAGGCTACCATCCATTGGAGTAACAAAAATCTCGAAAACAGACTACCTTCCATAATGACAAGGCTACCATCCATTAAAGTAACAAAAATATCGAAAATAGACTACCTTCCATAATGACAAGGCTACCATCCATTGGAGTAACAAAAATCTCGACAACAGATAAACTTCCATAATGATAATGCTACCATCCATTGTAGTAACAAAAATCTCGACAACAGACAACCTTCCATAATGATAATGCTACCATCCATTTGAGTAACAAAAATCTAGACAATAGACTACCTTCCATAATGACAAGGCTACCATCCATTGGAGTAACAAAAATATGAACAACAGACTACCTTCCATAGTTACAAGGTTACCATCCATTGGAGTGAAAGAAATCACAACGACATACTACCTTCCACAATGACAACACTAGCATCCATTGGAGTAACAAAAATCTCAAGAACAGACTACCTTCCATAATGACAAGGCTACTATTCATTGGAATAATAAAAATCTAGACAACAGACTACCTTCTATAAGAGCAAGGCTACTATCCATTGGAGTAACAAAAACATTGACAACAGAATATGTTCCATAATGAAAAGGCTACAATCCATTGGAATAACAAAAATCTCGACAATAGACTACCATCCCTAATGACAAGGCTGCCATCCATTGGAGTAACAAAAATCACGCAAACAGACTACCTTCTGTAATGACAAGGCTACCATCCATTGGAGTAACAAATATCTCGACAACAGACAACGTTCCATAATGATAATGCTACCATCCATTGGAGTAACAAAAATCTCGACAATAGACTACCTACCATAATGACAAGGCTACCATCCATTGGAGTAACAAAAATATGAACAACAAACTACCTTCCATAATGACAAGGCTACCATCCATTAGAGTAACAAAAATCTCGAGAACAGACAACCTTCCATAATGATATTGCTAGCATCCATTGGAGTAAAAAAACACTCGACAATAGACTACCTTCCATAATGACAAGGCTACCATCCATTGGAGTAACAAAAATATGAACAACAGACTACGTTCCTTAGTTACAAGGTTACCATCCATTGGAGTGACAGAAATCACAATGACATACTACCTTCAGTAATGACAACGCTAGCATCAATTGGAGTAACAAAAATCTCGACAACAGACTACTTTCCATAATGACAAGGCTACCATTCATTGGAATAACCAAAATCTAGACAACAGACTACCTTCCATATTACAAGGCTACTATCCATTGGAGTAACAAAAACATCGAAAACAGAATACGTTCCATAATGAAAAGGCTACAATCCATTGGAATAACAAAAATCTCGACAACAGACTACCATCCATAATGACAAGGCTACCATCCATTGGAGTAACAAAAATCTCGAAAACAGACTACCTTCCGTAATGACAAGGCTACCATCCATCGGAGTAACAAAAATCTCGACAACAGATAACCTTCCATAATGATAATACTACCATCCATTGGAGTAACAAAAATCTCGACAATAGACTACCTACCATAATGACAAGGCTACCATCCATTGGAGTAACAAAAATATGAACAACAAACTACCTTCCATAATGACAAGGCTACCATCCATTGGAGTAACAAAAATCTTGAAAATAGACTACCTTCCATAATGACAAGACTACCATCCATTGGAGTAACAAAAATCTTGAAAACATACTACCTTCCATAATGACAACGCTACCATCCATTGAAGTAACAAATATCTCGAAAACGGACTACCTTCCATAATGACAAGGCTAGCATCCATTGGAGTAACAAGAATCTCGAGAACAAACAACCTTCCATAATGATAATGCTACCATCCATTGGAGTAACAAAAATCTCGACAATAGACTACCTTCCATAATGACAAGGCTACCAACAATTGGAGTAACAAAAATATGAACAACAGACTACCTTCCATAGTTACAAGGCTACCATCCATTTGAGTGACAGAAATCACAACGACATACTACCTTCCATAATGACAACGCTAGCATCAATTGGAGTAACAAAAATCTCGACAACAGACTACCTTCCATAATGACAAGGCTACTATCCATTGGAGTAACAAAAACATTGACAACATAATAAGTTCCATAATGAAAAGGCTACAATCC
Source organism: Vicia faba (assembly GCA_948472305.1). Taxonomy (NCBI): domain Eukaryota; kingdom Viridiplantae; phylum Streptophyta; class Magnoliopsida; order Fabales; family Fabaceae; genus Vicia; species Vicia faba. The sequence goes on along the minus strand of OX451741.1, from coordinate 511,057,025 downwards.
ATTGGAATAACAAAAATCTCAACAATAGACTACCATCCCTAATGACAAGGCTACCATCCATTGGAGTAACAAAAATCTTGAGAACAGACTACCTTCCGTAATGACAAGCTACCATCCATTGGAGTAACAAAAATATCGACAACAGACAACCTTCCATAATGGTAATGCTACCATCCATTGGAGTAACAAAAATCTCGACAATAGACTACCTACCATAATGATAAGGCTACCATCCATTGGAGTAACAAAAATATGAACAACAAACTACCTTCCATAATGACTAGGCTACCATCCATTGGAGTAACAAAAATCTCGAAAACAGACTACCTTCCATAATGACAAGGCTACCATCCATTAAAGTAACAAAAATATCGAAAATAGACTACCTTCCATAATGACAAGGCTACCATCCATTGGAGTAAGAAAAATCTCGACAACATATAAACTTCCATAATGATAATGCTACCATCCATTGGAGTAACAAAAATCTCGACAACAGACAACCTTCCATAATGACAACGCTATGATCCATTGAAGTAACAAATATCTCGAGAACAGACCACCTTCTATAATGATAATGCTACCATCCATTGGAGTAACAAAAATCTCGACAATAGACTACCTTCCATAATGACAAGGCTACCATCAATTGGAGTAACAAAAATATGAACAACAGTTTACCTTCCATAGTTACAAGGCTACCATCCATTGGAGTGACAGAAATCACAACGACATACTACCTTCAATAATGACAACGCTAGTCAACTGGAGTAACAAAAATCTCAACAACAGACTACCTTCCATAATGACAAGGCTACCATTCGTTGGAATAACCAAAATCTAGACAACAGACTATCTTCCATAATTACAAGGCTACTATCCATTGGAGTAACAAAAACATCGAAAACAGAATACGTTCCATAATGAAAAGGCTACAATCCATTGGAATAACAAAAATCTCGACAATAGACTACCGTCCATAATGACAAGGCTACCATCCATTGGAGTAACAAAAATCTCGAAAACAGACCACCTTCCGTAATGACAAGGCTACCTTCCATTGGAGTAACAAAAATCTCGACAACAGACAACCTTCCATAATGATAATGCTACCATCCATTGGAGTAACAAAAATCTCGACAATAGACTACCTACCCTAATGACAAGGCTACCATCCATTGCAGTAACAAAAATATGAACAACAAACTACCTTCCATAATGACAAGGCTACCATCGATTGGAGTAACAAAAATCTCGAAAATAGACTACCTTCCATAATGACAAGGCTACCATCCATTGGAGTAACAAAAATCTCGAAAACAGACTACCTTCCATAATGACAAGACTACCATCCATTGGAGTAACAAAAATCTTGAAAATAGACTACCTTCCATAATGACAACGCTACCATCCATTGAAGTAACAAATATCTCGACAACAGACAACCTTCCATAATGATAATGCTACCATCCATTGGAGTAACAAAAATCTAGACAATAGACTACCTACCATAATGACAAGGCTACCATCCATTGGAGTAACAAAAATATGAACAACAGACTACCTTCCATAGTTACAAGGCTACCATCCATTGGAGTGACAGAAATCACAACGACATACTACCTTCCATAATGACAACGCTACCATCCATTGGAGTAACAAAAATCTCGACAACAGACTACCTTGCATAATGACAAGGCTACTATCCATTGGAGTAATAAAAACATCGACAACAGAATACGTTTCATAATGAAAAGGCTACAATCCATTGGAATAACAAAAATCTCGAAAACAGACTACCTTCCGTAATGACAAGGCTACCATCCATTGGAGTAACAAAAATCTCGACAACAGAAAACCTTCCATAATGATAATGCTACCATCCATTGGAGTAACAAAAATCTCGACAATAGACTACCTACCATAATGACAAGGCTACCATCCATTGCAGTAACAAAAAAATGAACAACAAACTACCTTCCAAAATGACAAGGCTACCATCCATTGGAGTAACAAAAATCTCGAAAATAGACTACCTTCCATAATGACAAGGCTACCATCCATTAAAGTAACAAAAATATCGAAAATAGACTACCTTCCATAATGACAAGGTTACCATCCATTGGAGTAACAAAAATCTCGACAACAGATAAACTTCCATAATGATAATGCTACCATCCATTGGAGTAACAAAAATCTCGACAACAGACAGCCTTCCATAATGATAATGCTACCATCCATTGGAGTAACAAAAATCTAGACAATAGACTACCTTCCATAATGACAAGGCTACCATCCATTGGAGTAACAAAAATATGAACAACAGAGTACCTTCCATAGTTATAAGGCTACCATCCATTGGAGTGACAGAAATCATAACGACATACTACCTTCCATAATGACAACGCTAGCATCCATTGGAGTAACAAAAATCTCGACAACAGACTACCTTCCATAATGACAAGGCTACTATTCATTGGAATAATAAAAATCTAGACAACAGACTACCTTCCATAATAGCAAGGCTACTATCCATTGGAGTAACAAAAACATTGACAACAAAATACGTTCAATAATGAAAAGGCTACAATCCATTGGAATAACAAAAATCTCGACAATAGACTACCATCCCTAATGACAAGGCTACCATCCATTGGAGTAACAAAAATCTCGAAAATAGACTACCTTCCATAATGACAAGACTACCATCCATTGGAGTAACAAAAATCTTGAAAACATACTACCTTCCATAATGACAACGCTACCATCCATTGGAGTAACAAAAATCTCGAAAACAGACTACCTTCCATAATGACAAGGCTACCATCCATTAAAGTAACAAAAATATCGAAAATAGACTACCTTCCATAATGACAAGGCTACCATCCATTGGAGTAACAAAAATCTCGACAACAGATAAACTTCCATAATGATAATGCTACCATCCATTGGAGTAACAAAAATCTCGATAACAGACAACCTTCCATATTGACAACGCTATGATCCTTTGAAGTAACAAATATCTCGAGAACAGACCACCTTCTATAATGATAATGCTACCATCCATTGGAGTAACAAAAATCTCGACAATAGACTACCTTCCATAATGACAAGGCTACCATCAATTGGAGTAACAAAAATATGAACAACAGACTACCTTCCATAGTTACAAGGCTACCATCCATTGGAGTGACAGAAATCACAACGACATACTACCTTCAATAATGACAACGCTAGTCAACTGGAGTAACAAAAATCTAAACAACAGACTACCTTCCATAATGACAAGGCTACCATTCGTTGGAATAACCAAAATCTAGACAACAGACTATCTTCCATAATTACAAGGCTACTATCCATTGGAGTAACAAAAACATCGAAAACAGAATACGTTCCATAATGAAAAGGCTACAATCCATTGGAATAACAAAAATCTCGACAATAGACTACCGTCCATAATGACAAGGCTACCATCCATTGGAGTAACAAAAATCTCGAAAACAGACTACCTTCCGTAATGACAAGGCTACCTTCCATTGGAGTAACAAAAATCTCGACAACAGACAACCTTCCATAATGATAATGCTACCATCCATTGGAGTAACAAAAATCTCGACAATAGACTACCTACTCTAATGACAAGGCTACCATCCATTGCAGTAACAAAAATATGAACAACAAACTACCTTCCATAATGACAAGGCTACCATCGATTGGAGTAACAAAAATCTCGAAAATAGACTACCTTCCATAATGACAAGGCTACCATCCATTGGAGTAACAAAAATCTCAAAAAACAGACTACCTTCCATAATGACAAGACTACCATCCATTGGAGTAACAAAAATCTTGAAAATAGACTACCTTCCATAATGACAACGCTACCATCCATTGAAGTAACAAATATCTCGACAACAGACAACCTTCCATAATGATAATGCTACCATCCATTGGAGTAACAAAAATCTAGACAATAGACTACCTACCATAATGACAAGGCTACCATCCATTGGAGTAACAAAAATATGAACAACAGACTACCTTCCATAGTTACAAGGCTACCATCCATTGGAGTGACAGAAATCACAACGACATACTACCTTCCATAATGACAACGCTACCATCCATTGGAGTAACAAAAATCTCGACAACAGACTACCTTGCATAATGACAAGGCTACTATCCATTGGAGTAACAAAAACATCGACAACAGAATACGTTTCATAATGAAAAGGCTACAATCCATTGGAATAACAAAAATCTCGAAAACAGACTACCTTCCGTAATGACAAGGCTACCATCCATTGGAGTAACAAAAATCTCGACAACAGAAAACCTTCCATAATGATAATGCTACCATCCATTGGAGTAACAAAAATCTCGAAAATAGACTACCTACCATAATGACAAGGCTACCATCCATTGCAGTAACAAAAAAATGAACAACAAACTACCTTCCAAAATGACAAGGCTACCATCCATTGGAGTAACAAAAATCTCGAAAATAGACTACCTTCCATAATGACAAGGCTACCATCCATTAAAGTAACAAAAATATCGAAAATAGACTACCTTCCATAATGACAAGGCTACCATCCATTGGAGTAACAAAAATCTCGACAACAGATAAACTTCCATAATGATAATGCTACCATCCATTGGAGTAACAAAAATCTCGACAACAGACAACCTTCCATAATGATAATGCTACCATCCATTGGAGTAACAAAAATCTAGACAATAGACTGCCTTCCATAATGACAAGGCTACCATCCATTGGAGTAACAAAAATATGAACAACAGAGTACCTTCCATAGTTACAAGGCTACCATCCATTGGAGTGACAGAAATCATAACGACATACTACCTTCCATAATGACAACGCTAGCATCCATTGGAGTAACAAAAATCTCGACAACAGACTACCTTCCATAATGACAAGGCTACTATTCATTGGAATAATAAAAATCTAGACAACAGACTACCTTCCATAATAGCAAGGCTACTATCCATTGGAGTAACAAAAACATTGACAACAAAATACGTTCAATAATGAAAAGGCTAGAATCCATTGGAATAACAAAAATCTCGACAATAGACTACCATCCCTAATGACAAGGCTACCATCCATTGGAGTAACAAAAATCTCGAAAATAGACTACCTTCCGTAATGACAAGGCTACCATCCATTGGAGTAACAAAAATCTCGACAACAGACAACCTTCCATAATGATAATGCTACCATCCATTGGAGTAACAAAAATCTAGACAATAGACTACCTACCATAATGACAAGGCTACCATCCATTGGAGTAACAAAAATATGAACAATAAACTACCTTCCATAATGACAAGGCTACCATCCATTGGAGTAACAAAAATCTCGAAAACAGACTACCTGCCATAATGACAAGGCTACCATCCATTAAAGTAACAAAAATATCGAAAATAGACTACCTTCCATAATGACAAGGCTACCATTCATTGGAGTAACAAAAATCTCAACAACAGATAAGCTTCCATAATGATAATGCTACCATCCATTGGAGTAACAAAAATCTCAACAACAGACTACCTTCCATAATGACAAGGCTACCATCCATTGGAGTAACAAAAATCTCGAAAATAGACTACCTTCCATAATGACAAGGCTACCATCCATTAAAGTAACAAAAATATCGAAAATAGACTACCTTCCATAATGACAAGGCTACCATCCATTGGAGTAACAAAAATCTCGACAACAGATAAACTTCCATAATGATAATGCTACCATCCATTGGAGTAACAAAAATCTCGACAACAGACAACCTTCCATAATGATAATGCTACCATCCATTGGAGTAACAAAAATCTAGACAATAGACTACCTTCCATAATGACAAGGCTACCATCCATTGGAGTAACAAAAATATGAACAACAGAGTACCTTCCATAGTTACAAGGCTACCATCCATTGGAGTGACAGAAATCATAACGACATACTACCTTCCATAATGACAACGCTAGCATCCATTGGAGTAACAAAAATCTCGACAACAGACTACCTTCCATAATGACAAGGCTACTATTCATTGGAATAATAAAAATCTAGACAACAGACTACCTTCCATAATAGCAAGGCTACTATCCATTGGAGTAACAAAAACATTGACAACAAAATACGTTCAATAATGAAAAGGCTACAATCCATTGGAATAACAAAAATCTCGACAATAGACTACCATCCCTAATGACAAGGCTACCATCCATTGGAGTAACAAAAATCTCGAAAATAGACTACCTTCCGTAATGACAAGGCTACCATCCATTGGAGTAACAAAAATCTCGACAACAGACAACCTTCCATAATGATAATGCTACCATCCATTGGAGTAACAAAAATCTAGACAATAGACTACCTACCATAATGACAAGGCTACCATCCATTGGAGTAACAAAAATATGAACAATAAACTACCTTTCATAATGACAAGGCTACCATCCATTGGAGTAACAAAAATCTCGAAAACAGACTACCTTCCATAATGACAAGGCTACCATCCATTAAAGTAACAAAAATATCGAAAATAGACTACCTTCCATAATGACAAGGCTACCATTCATTGGAGTAACAAAAATCTCAACAACAGATAAGCTTCCATAATGATAATGCTACCATCCATTGGAGTAACAAAAATCTCAACAACAGACTACCTTCCATAATGACAAGGCTACCATCCATTGGAGTAACAAAAATCTCGAAAATAGACTACCTTCCATAATGACAAGGCTACCATCCATTAAAGTAACAAAAATATCGAAAATAGACTACCTTCCATAATGACAAGGCTACCATCCATTGGAGTAACAAAAATCTCGACAACAGATAAACTTCCATAATGATAATGCTACCATCCATTGGAGTAACAAAAATCTCGACAACAGACAACCTTCCATAATGATAATGCTACCATCCATTGGAGTAACAAAAATCTAGACAATAGACTACCTTCCATAATGACAAGGCTACCATCCATTGGAGTAACAAAAATATGAACAACAGAGTACCTTCCATAGTTACAAGGCTACCATCCATTGGAGTGACAGAAATCATAACGACATACTACCTTCCATAATGACAACGCTAGCATCCATTGGAGTAACAAAAATCTCGACAACAGACTACCTTCCATAATGACAAGGCTACTATTCATTGGAATAATAAAAATCTAGACAACAGACTACCTTCCATAATAGCAAGGCTACTATCCATTGGAGTAACAAAAACATTGACAACAAAATACGTTCAATAATGAAAAGGCTACAATCCATTGGAATAACAAAAATCTCGACAATAGACTACCATCCCTAATGACAAGGCTACCATCCATTGGAGTAACAAAAATCTCGAAAATAGACTACCTTCCGTAATGACAAGGCTACCATCCATTGGAGTAACAAAAATCTCGACAACAGACAACCTTCCATAATGATAATGCTACCATCCATTGGAGTAACAAAAATCTAGACAATAGACTACCTACCATAATGACAAGGCTACCATCCATTGGAGTAACAAAAATATGAACAATAAACTACCTTCCATAATGACAAGGCTACCATCCATTGGAGTAACAAAAATCTCGAAAACAGACTACCTTCCATAATGACAAGGCTACCATCCATTAAAGTAACAAAAATATCGAAAATAGACTACCTTCCATAATGACAAGGCTACCATTCATTGGAGTAACAAAAATCTCAACAACAGATAAGCTTCCATAATGATAATGCTACCATCCATTGGAGTAACAAAAATCTCAACAACAGACTACCTTCCATAATGACAAGGCTACCATCCATTGGAGTAACAAAAATCTCGAAAATAGACTACCTTCCATAATGACAAGGCTACCATCCATTAAAGTAACAAAAATATCGAAAATAGACTACCTTCCATAATGACAAGGCTACCATCCATTGGAGTAACAAAAATCTCGACAACAGATAAACTTCCATAATGATAATGCTACCATCCATTGGAGTAACAAAAATCTCGACAACAGACAACCTTCCATAATGATAATGCTACCATCCATTGGAGTAACAAAAATCTAGATAATAGACTACCTTCCATAATGACAAGGCTACCATCCATTGGAGTAACAAAAATATGAACAACAGAGTACCTTCCATAGTTACAAGGCTACCATCCATTGGAGTGACAGAAATCATAACGACATACTACCTTCCATAATGACAACGCTAGCATCCATTGGAGTAACAAAAATCTCGACAACAGACTACCTTCCATAATGACAAGGCTACTATTCATTGGAATAATAAAAATCTAGACAACAGACTACCTTCCATAATAGCAAGGCTACTATCCATTGGAGTAACAAAAACATTGACAACAAAATACGTTCAATAATGAAAAGGCTACAATCCATTGGAATAACAAAAATCTCGACAATAGACTACCATCCCTAATGACAAGGCTACCATCCATTGGAGTAACAAAAATCTCGAAAATAGACTACCTTCCGTAATGACAAGGCTACCATCCATTGGAGTAACAAAAATCTCGACAACAGACAACCTTCCATAATGATAATGCTACCATCCATTGGAGTAACAAAAATCTAGACAATAGACTACCTACCATAATGACAAGGCTACCATCCATTGGAGTAACAAAAATATGAACAATAAACTACCTTCCATAATGACAAGGCTACCATCCATTGGAGTAACAAAAATCTCGAAAACAGACTACCTTCCATAATGACAAGGCTACCATCCATTAAAGTAACAAAAATATCGAAAATAGACTACCTTCCATAATGACAAGGCTACCATTCATTGGAGTAACAAAAATCTCAACAACAGATAAGCTTCCATAATGATAATGCTACCATCCATTGGAGTAACAAAAATCTCAACAACAGACTACCTTCCATAATGACAAGGCTACCATCCATTGGAGTAACAAAAATATGAAAAACAAACTACCTTCCATAGTGACAAGTCTACCATCCATTGGAGTGACAGAAATCACAATGACTTACTACCTTCCAAAATGATAACACTAGCATCCATTGGAGTAACAAAAATCTCGATAATAGACTACCTTCCATAATGACAAGGCTACCATCCATTGGAATAACAAAAATATTGACAACAAACTACCTTTCATAATGACAAGGCTACCATCCATTGGAGTAACGAAAACATCGACAACAGATAAACTTCCATAATGACAATGATACAATCCATTCGAATAACAAAAATCACGACAAAAAACTACCATCCATAATGACAATGATACCATCCATTGGAGTAACCAAAATCTCGACAACAAACTGTCTTCCATAATGACAAGGCTACCATCTATTGGAGTAACAAAAATCTCGAAAATAGACTACCTTTCGTAATGACAAGGTTACCAACCATTGGAGTAACAAAAATCTCGACAACAGACAACCTTCCATAATGATAATGCTACCATCCATTGGAGTAACAAAAATCTCGACAATAGACTACCTACCATAATGACAAGGCTACCATCCATTGGAGTAACAAAAATATGAACAACAGACTACCTTCCATAATGACAAGGCTACTATCCATTGGAGTAATAAACTTCTCAAAAACAAACTACCTTCCATAATGACAAGGCTACCATCTATTGGAGTAACAAAAATCTCGAAAACAGACTACCTTCCATAATAACGAGGCTACCATCCATTGGAGTAACAAAAATATGAACAAGAGAGTACCTTCCATAGTGACAAGGCTACCATCCATTAGAGTAACAGAAATCACAACGACATACTACCTTCCATAATGACAACGCTAGCATCCATTGGAGTAACAAAAATCTCGACAATAGACTACCTTTCATAATGACAGGGCTACCATTCATTGGAATAACAAAAATCTAGACAACAGATTACCTTCCATTATAACAAGGCTACTATCCATTGGAGTAACAAAAACGTCAACAATAGAATATGTTCCCTAATGAAAAGGCTACAATCCATTGGAATAACAAAAATCTCGACAATAGACTACCATCCATAATGATAAGGCTACCATCCATTGGAGTAACAAAAATCTCGAAAACAGACTACCTTCCGTAATGACAAGGCTACCATCCATTGGAGTAACAAAAATCTCGACAACAGACAATCTTCCATAATGATAATGCTACCATCCATTGGAGTAACAAAAATCTCGACAATAGACTTCCTACCATAATGGCAAGGCTACCATCCATTGGAATAACAAAAATATGAACAACAGAATACTTTCCATAATGACAAGGCTACCATGCATTGGAGTAACAAAAATCTCGAAAATAGACTACCTTCCAAAATGACAAGGCTACCATCCATTGAAGTAACAAATATCTCGACAACAGACAACCTTCCATAATGATAATGCTACCATCCACAAGGGTAAAAAAAATCTCGGCAATAGACTACCTTCCATAATGACAAGGCTACCATCCATTTGAGTAAAAAAATATGAAAAACAGACTACCTTCCATAGTGACAAGGCTACCATCCATTGGAGTCACAGAAATCAAAACGACATACTACCTTCCAAAATGACAACACTAGCATCCATTGGAGTAACAAAAATCTTGACAATAGACTACCTTATATAATGACAAGGCTACCATCCATTGGAATAACAAAAATCTCGACAACAAACTACCTTTCATAATGACAAGGCTACCATCCATTGGTATAACGAAAACATCGACAACAAAATACGTTCGATAATGCCAATGATACAATCCATTGGAATAACAAAAATCTCGACAACAGACTACCATCCATAATGACAAGGCTACCATCCATTGGAGTAACAAAAATCTCGACAACAGACTACCTTCCGTAATGACAAGGCTACCATCCATTGGAGTAACAAAAATCTCGACAACAGACAACCTTCCATAATGATAATGCTACCATCCATTGGAGTAACAAAAATCTCGACAATAGACTACCTACCATAATGACAAGGCTACCATCCATTGGAGTAACAAAAATATACACAAAAGACTACCTTCCATAATGACAAGGCTACCATCCATTGGAGTAACAAAAATCTCGAAAACAGACTACCTTCCAAAATGACAAGGCTACCATCCATTGAAATAACAAAAATCTCGAAAATAGACTACCTTCCATAATGACAAGGCTACCATCCATTGGAGTAACAAAAATCTTGACAACAGACAACCTTCCATAATGATAAGGCTACCATCCATTGGAGTAACAAAAATCTCGACAATAGATAAACCTTCTATAATGATAATGCTACCATCCATTAGAGTAACAAAAATCTCGAAAATAGACTACCTTCCATAATGACAAGGCTACCATCCATTGGAGTAGCAAAAATATGCATAACATACTACCTTCCATGGTTACAAGGCTACCATCCATTGGAGTGACATAAATCACAATGACATACTACTTTCCATAATGACAACGCTAGCATCCATTAGAGTAACAAAACTCTCGACAACAGACTACCTTCCATAATGACAAGGCTACTATTCATTGGAATAACAAAAATCTAGACAACAGACTACCTTCCATAATAACAAGGCTACTATCCATTGGAGTAACAAAAACATCGACAATAGAATACGTTCCATAATGAAAAGGCTACAATCCATTGGAATAACAAAAATCTCGACAACAGACTACCATCCATAATGACAAGGCTACCATCCATTGGAGTAACAAAAATCTCGACAACAAACAACCTTCCATAATGATAATGCTACCATCAATTGGAGTAACAAAAATCTCGACAATAGACTACCTACCATAATGACAAGGCTACCATCCATTGGAGTAACAAAAATATGAATAACAAACTACCTTCCATAATGACAAGGCTACCATCCATTGGAGTAACAAAAATCTCGACAATAGACAACCTTCCATAATGATAATGCTACCATCCATTGGAGTAACAAAAATCTCGGCAATAGACTACCTACCATAATGACAAGGCTATCGTCCATTGTAGTAACAAAAATATGAACAAAAGACTACCTTCCAAAATGACAAGGCTACCATCCATTGGAGTAACAAAAATCTCGAAAACAGACTACCTTCCAAAATGACAAGGCTACCATCCATTGAAGTAACAAAAATCTCGAAAACAGATTACCTTCCATAATGACAAGGCTACCATCCATTGGAGTAACAAAAATCTCGACAACAGACAACCTTCCATAATGATAAGGCTACCATCCATTGGAGTAACAAAAATCTCGACAACAGACAACCTTCCATAATGATAATGCTACCATCCATTAGAGTAACAAAAATCTCGAAAATAGACTACGTACCATAATGACAAGGCTACCATCCATTGGAGTAACAAAAATATGAACAACAGACTACCTTCCATAATGAGAAGGCTACCATCCATTGGAGTAACAAAAATCTCGAAAACAGACTACCTTCCAAAATGACAAGGCTACCATCCATTGGAGTAACAAAAATCTCGAAAACAGACTACCTTCCATAATGACAAGGCTACCATCCATTGGAGTAACAAAAATCTCAACAACAGACAACCTTCCATAATGATAAGGCTACCATCCATTGGAGTAACAAAAATCTCGACAACAGATAACCTTCCATAATGATAATGCTACCATCCATTAGAGTTACAAAAATCTCGACAATAGACTACCTTCCATAATGACAAGGCTACCATCCATTGGAGTAACAAAAATATGAACAACATACTACCTTCCATAGTTACAAGGCTACCATCCATTGGAGTGACATAAATCACAATAACATACTACTTTCCATAATGACAATGCTAGCATCCATTGGAGTAACAAAAATCTCGACAACAGACTACCTTCCATAATGACAAGGCTACTATTCATTGGAATAACAAAAATCTAGACAACAGACTACCTTCCATAATAACAAGACTACTATCCATTGGAGTAACAAAAACATCGACAACAGAATACGTTCCATAATGAAAAGGCTACAATCCATTGGAATAACAAAAATCTTGACAACAGACTACCATCCATAATGACAAGGCTACCATCCATTGGAGTAACAAAAATCTCGAAAACAGACTACCTTCCGTAATGACAAGGCTACAATCCATTGGAGTAACAAAAATCTCGACAACAGATAACCTTCCATAATGATAATGCTACCATCCATTGGAGTAACAAAAATCTCGACAATAGACTACCTACCATAATGACAAGGCTACCATCCATTGGAGTAACAAAAATATAAACAACGAACTACCTTCCATAATGACAAGGATACCATCCATTGGAGTAACAAAAATCTCGAAAATAGACTACCTTCCATAATGACAAGGCTACCATCTATTAAAGTAACAAAAATATAGAAAATAGACTACCTTCCATATTGACAAGGCTACCATCCATTGGAGTAACAAAAATCTTGGCAACAAACAAACTTCCATAATGATAATGCTACCATCCATTGGAGTAACAAAAATCTCGACAACAGGCTACCTTCCAAAATGACAAGGCTACCATCCAATGGAGTAACAAAAATATGAACAACAGACTACCATCCATAGTGACAAGGCTACCATCCATTGGAGTGACTGAAATCACAACGACATACTACCTTCCAAAATGACAACGCTAGCATCCATTGGAGTAACAAAAATCTCGACAATAGACTACCTTCCATAATGACAAGGCTACCATCCATTGGAATAACAAAAAGCTCGACAACAAACTACCTTTCATAATGACAAGGCTACCATCCATTGGAGTAACGAAAACATCGACAACAGAATACGTTCCATAATGACATTGATATAATCCATTGGAATAACAAAATCACGACAATAGACTACCATCCATAATGACAATGATACCATCCATTGGAGTAACAAAAATCTCGACAATAAACTACCTTCCATAATGACAAGGCTACCATCTATTGGAGTAACAAAAATCTCGAAAATAGACTACCTTTCATAATGACAAGGCTACCATCCATTTGAGTAACAAAAATATCGACAACAGACAACCTTCCATAATGATAATGCTACCATCCATTGGAGTAACAAAAATCTCGAAAACAGACTACCTACCATAATGACAAGGCTACCATCCATTGGAGTAACAAAAATATGAACAACAGACTACCTTCCATAATGACAAGGCTACCATCCATTGGAGTAACAAAAATATCAAAAACAAACTACCTTCCATAATGACAAGGCTACCATCCATTGGAGTAACAAAAATCTCAAAAACAGACTACCTTACATAATGGCAAGGCTACCATCCATTGGTGTAACAAAAATCTAGACAACAGACACCTTCCATAATGATAATGCTACCATCCATTGGAGTAACAAAAATATCGACAATAGACTACCTTCCATAATGATGAGGCTACCATCCATTGGAGTAACCAAAATATAAACAACAAACTACCTTCCATAGTGACAAGGCTACCATCCATTGGAGTAACAGAAATCACAACGAAATACTACCTTCCATAATGACAATGGTAGCATCCATTGGAGTAACAAAAATCTCGACAACAGACTACCTTCCATAATGACAGGGCTACCATTCATTGGAATAAAAAAAATCTAGACAACAGACTACTTTCCATAATAACAAGGCTACTATCCATTGGAGTAACAAAAACATCGACAACAGAATACGTTCCCTAATGAAAAGGCTACAATCCATTGGAATAACAAAAATCTCGACAACAGACTACCATCCGTATTGACAAGGCTACCATCCATTAGAGTAACAAAAATCTCGAAAATAGACTACCTTCCGTAATGACAAGGCTACCATCCATTGGAGTAACAAAAATCTCGACAACAGACAACCTTCCATTATGATAATGTTACCATCCATTGGAGTAACAAAAATCTCGACAATAGACTACCTACCATAATGGCAAGGCTACCATCAATTGGAGTAACAAAAATATAGAAAATAGACTACCTTCCATATTGACAAGGCTACCATCCATTGGAGTAACAAAAATCTTGGCAACAAACAAACTTCCATAATGATAATGCTACCATCCATTGGAGTAACAAAAATCTCCACAACAGACTACCTTCTAAAATGACAAGGCTACCATCCAATGCAGTAACAAAAATATGAACAACAAACTACCATCCATAGTGACAAGGCTACCATCCATTGCAGTGACAGAAATCACAACGACATACTACCTTCCAAAATGACAACGCTAGCATCCATTGGAGTAACAAAAATCTCGACAATAGACTACCTTCCATAATGACAAGGCTACCATCCATTGGAATAACAAAAAGCTCGACAACAAACTACCTTTCATAATGACAAGGCTACCATCCATTGGAGTAACGAAAACATCGACAACAGAATACGTTCCATAATGACATTGATACAATCCATTGGAATAACAAAAGTCACGACAATAGACTACCATCCATAATGACAATCATACCATCCATTGGAGTAACAAAAATCTCGACGACAGACTACCTTCCATAATGACAAGGCTACCATCTATTGGAGTAACAAAAATCTCGAAAACAGACTACCTTCCGTAATGACAAGGCTACCATCCATTGGAGTAACAAAAATCACGACAATAGACTACCATCCATAATGACAATGATACCATCCATTGGAGTAACAAAAATCTCCACAATAGACTACCTTCCATAATGACAAAGCTACCATCTATTGGAGTAAGAAAAATCTCGAAAATAGACTACCTTTCGTAATGACAAGGCAACCATCCATTTGAGTAACAAAAATCTCGACAACAGACAACCTTCCATAATGATAATGCTACCATCCATTGGAGTAACAAAAATCTCGACAATAGACTACCTACCATAATAACAAGGCTACCATCCATTGGAGTAACAAAAATATGAACAACAGACGACCTTCCATAATGACAAGGCTACCATCCATTAGAGTAACAAAAATATCAAAAACAAACTACCTTCCATAATGACAAGGCTACCATCCATTGGAGTAACAAAAATCTCGAAAACAGACTACCTTACATAATGGCAAGGCTACCATCTATTGGAGTAACAAAAATCTCGACAACAAACACCTTCCATAATGATAATGCTACCATCCATTGGAGTAACAAAAATATCGACAATAGACTACCTTCCATAATGACGAGGCTACCATCCATTGGAGTAACCAAAATATAAACAACAGACTACCTTCCATAGTGACAAGGCTACCATCCATTGGAGTAACAGAAATCCCAACGACATACTACCTTCCATAATGACAACGGTAGCATCCATTGGAGTAACAAAAATCTCGACAATAGACTACCTTCCATAATGACAGGGCTACCATTCATTGGAATAACAAAAATCTAGACAACAGACTATTTTCCATAATAACAAGGCTACTATCCATTGGAGTAACAAAAACATCGACAACAGAATACGTTCCCTAATGAAAAGGCTACAATCCATTGGAATAAAAAAAATCTCGACAACAGAATACCATCCATAATGACAAGGCTACCATCCATTGGAGTAACAAAAATCTCGAAAACATACTACCTTCCGTAATGACAAGGCTACCATCCATTGGAGTAACAAAAATCTCGACAATAAACAACCTTCCATAATGATAATGCTACCATCCATTGGAGTAACAAAAATCTCGACAATAGACTACCCTCCATAATGACAAGGCTACCATCCATTTGAGTAACAAAAATATGAAAAACAGACTACCTTACATAGTGACAAGGCTACTATCCATTGGAGTGACAGAAATCAAAACGACATACTACCTTCCAAAATGACAAAGCTAGGATCCATTGGAATAACCAAACTCTCGACAAAAACTACCTTTCATAATGACAAGGCTACCATCCATTGGAGTAACGAAAACATCGACAACAGAATACGTTCCATAATGACAATGATACAATCCATTGGAATAACAAAAATCTCGACAACAAACTACCATCCATATTGACAAGGCTACCATCCATTGGAGTAACAAAAATCTCGAAAACAGACTACCTTCCGTAATGACAAAGCTACCATCCATTCGAGTAACAAAAATCTCGACAACATACAACCTTACATAATGATAATGCTACCATCCATTGGAGTAACAAAAATCTCGATAATAAACTACCTACCATAATGACAAGGCTACCATCCATTGGAGTAACAAAAATATGAACAACAGACTACCTTCCAAAATGACAAGGCTACCATCCATTAGAGTAACAAAAATCACGAAAACAGTTTACCTTCCAAAATGACAAAGCTACCGTCCATTGAAGTAACAAAAATCTCGAAAACAGACTACCTTCCATAATGACAAGGCTACCATCCATTGGAGTAATGAAAATCTCGACAACAGACAACCTTCCATAATGATAATGCTATCATCCATTGGAGAAACAAAAATGTCGACAATAGACTACCTTCCATAATGACAAGGCTACCATCCATTGGAGTAACAAAAATATGAACAACAGACTACCTTCAATAGTTATAAGGCTACCATCCATTGGAGTGACAAAAATCACAACGACATACTACCTTCCATAATGACAACGCTAGCATAAATTGGTGTAAGAAAAATATCGACAACAGACTACCTTCCATAATAATAAGGCTACTATCCATTGGAGTAACAAAAAGATTGAAAATAGAATACGTTCCATAATGAAAAGGCTACAATCCATTGGAATAACAAAAATCTCGACAACAGACAACCTTCCATAATGATAATGCTACCATCCATTGGAGTAACAAAAATCTCGACAATAGACTACCTACCATAATGACAAGGATACCATCCATTAGAGTAACAAAAATATGAACAACAAAATACCTTCCATAATGACAAGGCTACCATCCATTGGAGTAACAAAAAGCTCGAAAATAGACTACCTTCCATAATGACAAGGCTAGCATCCATTGAAGTAACAAAAATCTCCAAAACAGACTACCTTCCATAATGACAAGGTTACCATCCATTGGAGTAACAAAAATCTCGACAACAGACAACCTTCCATAATGATAATGCTACCATCCATTGGAGTAACAAAAATCTCGACAATAGACTACCGTCCATAATGACAAGGCTACCATCCATTGGAGTAACAAAAATATGAACAACAAACTACCTTCAATAGTTATAAGGCTACCATCCATTGGAGTGACAGAAATCACAACGACATACTACCTTCCATAATGACAATGCTAGCATAAGTTGGAGTAACAAAAATATCGACAACAAACTACCTTCCATAATGACAAGGCTACCATTCATTGGAATAAAAAAAAACTAGACAACAGACTACCTTCCATAATAACAAGGCTACTATCCATTGGAGTAACAAAAACATCGAAAACAGAATACGTTCCATAATGAAAAGGCTACAATCCATTGGAATAACAAAAATCTCGACAACAGACTACCATCCATAATGACAAGGCTACCATCCATTGGAGTAACAAAAATCTCGAAAACAAACTACATTCCGTAATGACAAGGCTACCATCCATTGGAGTAACAAAAATCTCGACAACAGACAACCTTCCATAATGATAATGCTACCATCCATTGGAGTAACAAAAATCTCGACAATAGACTACCTACCATAATGACAAGTCTACCATCCATTGGAGTAACAAAAATATGAACAACAAACTACCTTCCATAATGACAAGGCTACCATCCATTGGAGTAACAAAAATCTCGAAAGCAAACTACCTTCCATAATGACAAGGCTAGCATCCATTGAAGTAAAAAAAATCTCCAAAATAGACTACCTTCCATAATGACAAGGTTACCATCCATTGGAGTAAAAAAATCTCGACAACAGATAACCTTCCATAATGATAATGCTACCATCCATTGGAGTAACAAAAATCTCGACAATAGACTACCTTCCATAATGACAAGGCTACCATCCATTGGAGTAACAAAAATATGAACAACAAACTACCTACCATAGTTACAAGGCTACCATCCACTGGAGTGACAGAAATCACAACGACATACTACCTTCCATGATGACAACGCTAGCATCCATTGGAGTAACAAAAATCTCGAAAACAGACTACCTTCCATAAAGACAAGGCTACTATTCATTGGAATAACAAAAATCTAGACAACAAACTACCTTCCATAATAACAAGGCTACTATCCATTGGAGTAACAAAAACATCGAGAACAGAATACGTTCCATAATAAAAAGGCTACAATCCATTGGACGAACAAAAATCTCGACAACAGACTACCATCCTTAATGACAAGGCTACCATCCATTGGAGTAACAAAAATATCGAAAACAGACTACCTTCCGTAATGACAAGGCTACTATCCATTGGAGTAACAAAAATCTCGACAACAGACAACCTTCCATAATGATAATGCTACCATCCATTGGAGTAACAAAAATATCGACAATAGACTACCTACCATAATGACAAGGCTACCATCCATTGGAGTAACAAAAATATGAACAACAAACTACCTTCCATAATGACAAGGCTACCATCCATTGGAGTAACAAAAATCTCAAAAACAGACTACCTTCCATAATGACAAGGCTACCATCCATTAAAGTAACAAAAATCTCGAAAACAGACTACCTTCCATAATGACAAGGCTACCATCCATTGGAGTAACAAAAATCTCGACAACAGACAACCTTCCATAATGATAAGGCTACCATCCGTTGGAGTAACAAAAATCTTGACAACAGACAACCTTCCATAATGATAATGCTACCATCCATTGGAATAACATAAAATCTAGACAACAGACTACCTTCCATAATAACAAGGCTATTATCCATTGGAGTAACAAAAACATCGACAACAGAATACGTTCCATAATGAAAAGGCTACAATCCATTGGAATAACAAAAATCTCGACAACAGACAACCATCCATAATGATAAGGCTACCATCCATTGGAGTAACAAAAATCTCGAAAATAGACTAACTTCCGTAATGACAAGGCTACCATCCATTGGAGTAACAAAAATCTCGACAACAGACAGTCTTCCATAATGATAATGCTACCATCCATTGGAGTAAGAAAAATCTCGACAATAGACTATGTACCATAATGGCAAGGCTACCATCCATTGGAGTAACAAAAATAAGAACAACAGACTACCTTCCATAATGACAGGGCTACCATCCATTGGGGTAACAAAAATCTCGAAAATAGACTACCTTCCAAAATGATAAGGCTACCATCCATTGAAGTAACAAAAATCTCGAAAACAGACTACCTTCCATAATGACAAGGCTACCATCCATTGGAGTAACAAAAATCTCGACAACAGATAACCTTCCATAATGATAATGCTACCATCCATTGGAGTAACAAAAATCTCTACAATAGACTACCTTCCATAATGACAAGGCTACCATCCATTGGAGTAACAAAAATATGAAAAACAGACTACCTTACATAGTGACAAGGCTACCATCCATTGGAGTGACAAAAATCAAAACGACATACTACCTTCCAAAATGACAAAGCTAGGATCAATTGGAATAACAAAAATCTCGACAAAAACTACCTTTCATAATGACAAGGCTACCATCCATTGGAGTAACAAAAATATGAACAACATACTACCTTCCATAGTTACAAGGCTACCATCCATTGGAGTAACAAAAATCTCGAAAACAGACTACCTTCCAAAATGACAAGGCTACCATCCATTGAATTAACAAAAATCTCGAAAATAGACTACCTTCCATAATGACAAGGCTACCATCCATTGGAGTAACAAAAATCTCGACAACAGACAACCTTCCATAATGATAATTCTACCATCCATTGGAGTAACAAAAATATCGACAATAAACTACCTACCATAATGACAAGGCTACCATCCATTGGAGTAACAAAAATATGAAAAACAGACTACCTTCCATAGTGACAAGGCTACCATCCATTGGAGTGACAGAAATCACAACGACATACTACCTTCCAAAATGACAATGCTAGCATCCATTGGAGTAACAAAAATCTCAACAATAGACTACTTTCCATAATGACAAGGCTACCATCCATTGGAATAACAAAAATCTCGACAACAAACTACCTTTCATAATGACAAGGCTACCATCCATTGGAGTAACAAAAACATCGACAACAGAATACGTTCCATAATGACAATGATACAATCCATTAGAATAACAAAAATCTCGACAACAGACTACCATCCAAAATGACAAGGCTACCATCCATTGGAGTAACAAAAATCTTGAAAACAGACTACCTTTCGTAATGACAAGGCTACCATCCATTAGAGTAACAAAAATCTCGACAACAGACAACCTTCCATAATGATAATGCTACCATCCATTGGAGTAACAAAAATCTCGACAATAGACTACCTACCATAATGACAAGGCTACCATCCATTGGAGTAAAAAAAATATGAACAACAGACTACCTTCCATAATGACAAGGCTACCATCCATTGGAGTAACAAAAATCTCGAAAACAGACTACCTTCTGTAATGACAAGGCTACCATCCATTGGAGTAACAAAAATCTCGACAATAGACAACCTTCCATAATGATAATGCGACCATCCATTGGAGTAACAAAAATCTCGACAATAGACTACCTACCATAATGTCAAGGCTACCATCAATTGGAGTAACAAAAATATGAACAACAAACTAACTTCCATAATGACAAGGCTACAATCCATTGGAGTAACAAAAATCTCGAAAACAGACTACCTTCCAAAATGACAAGGCTACCATCCATTGAATTAACAAAAATCTCGAAAACAGACTACTTTCCATAATGACAAGGCTACCATCCATTGGAGTAACAAAAATCTCGACAACAGACAACCTTTCATAATGATAAGGCTACCATCCATTGGAATAACATAAAATCTAGACAACAAACTACCTTCCATAATAACAAGGCTATTATCCATTGGAGTAACAAAAACATCGACAACAGAATACGTTCCATAATGAAAAGGCTACAATCCATTGGAATAACAAAAATCTCGACAACAGACTACCATCCATAATGATAAGGCTACCATCCTTTGGAGAAACAAAAATCTCGAAAACAGACTACCTTCCGTAATGACAAGGCTACCATCCATTGGAGTAACAAAAATCTCGACAACAGACAGTCTTCCATAATGATAATGCTACCATCCATTGGAGTAAGAAAAATCTCGACAATAGACTACGTACCATAATGGCAAGGCTAGCATCCATTGGAGTAACAAAAATATGAACAACAGACTACCTTCCATAATGACAAGGCTACCATCCATTGGAGTAACAAAAATCTTGAAAATAGACTACCTTCCAAAATGATAAGGCTACCATCCATTGAAGTAACAAAAATCTCGAAAACAGACTACCTTCCATAATGACAAGGCTACCATCCATTGGAGTAACAAAAATCTCGACAATAAACAACCTTCCATAATGATAATGCTACCATCCATTGGAGTAACAAAAATCTCGACAATAGACTACCCTCCATAATGACAAGGCTACCATCCATTGGAGTAACAAAAATATGAAAAACAGACTACCTTACATAGTGACAAGGCTACTATCCATTGGAGTGACAGAAATCAAAACGACATACTACCTTCCAAAATGACAAAGCTAGGATCCATTGGAATAACAAAACTCTCGACAAAAACTACCTTTCATAATGACAAGGCTACCATCCATTGGAGTAACGAAAACATCGACAACAGAATACGTTCCATAATGACAATGATACAATCCATTGGAATAACAAAAATCTCGACAACAAACTACCATCCATATTGACAAGGCTACCATCCATTGGAGTAACAGAAATCTCGAAAACAGACTACCTTCCGTAATGACAAGGCTACCATCCATTCGAGTAACAAAAATCTCGACAACAGACAACCTTACATAATGATAATGCTACCATCCATTGGAGTAACAAAAATCTCGACAATAAACTACCTACCATAATGACAAGGCTACCATCCATTAGAGTAACAAAAATATGAACAACAGACTACCTTCCATAATGACAAGGCTACCATCCATTAGAGTAACAAAAATCACGAAAACAGTTTACCTTCCAAAATGACAAAGCTACCGTCCATTGAAGTAACAAAAATCTCGAAAACAGACTACCTTCCATAATGACAAGGCTACCATCCATTGGAGTAATGAAAATCTCGACAACAGACAACCTTCCATAATGATAATGCTATCATCCATTGGAGAAACAAAAATGTCGACAATAGACTACCTTCCATAATGACAAGGCTACCATCCATTGGAGTAACAAAAATATGAACAACAGACTACCTTCAATAGTTATAAGGCTACCATCCATTGGAGTGACAAAAATCACAACGACATACTACCTTCCATAATGACAACGCTAGCATAAATTGGTGTAAGAAAAATATCGACAACAGACTACCTTCCATAATAATAAGGCTACTATCCATTGGAGTAACAAAAAGATTGAAAATAGAATACGTTCCATAATGAAAAGGCTACAATCCATTGGAGTAACAAAAATCTCGACAATAGACTACCATCCATAATGACAAGGCTACCATCCATTGGAGTAACAAAAATATGAACAACAAACTACCTTCAATAGTTATAAGGCTACCATCCATTGGAGTGACAGAAATCACAACGACATACTACCTTCCATAATGACAATGCTAGCATAAGTTGGAGTAACAAAAATATCGACAACAAACTACCTTCCATAATGACAAGGCTACCATTCATTGGAATAAAAAAAAACTAGACAACAGACTACCTTCCATAATAACAAGGCTACTATCCATTGGAGTAACAAAAACATCGAAAACAGAATACGTTCCATAATGAAAACGCTACAATCCATTGGAATAACAAAAATCTCGACAACAGACTACCATCCATAATGACAAGGCTACCATCCATTGGAGTAACAAAAATCTCGAAAACAAACTACATTCCGTAATGACAAGGCTACCATCCATTGGAGTAACAAAAATCTCGACAACAGACAACCTTCCATAATGATAATGCTACCATCCATTGGAGTAACAAAAATCTCGACAATAGACTACCTACCATAATGACAAGTCTACCATCCATTGGAGTAACAAAAATATGAACAACAGACTACCTTCCATAATGACAAGGCTACCATCCATTAGAGTAACAAAAATCACGAAAACAAACTACCTTCCATAATGACAAGGCTAGCATCCATTGAAGTAAAAAAAATCTCCAAAATAGACTACCTTCCATAATGACAAGGTTACCATCCATTGGAGTAAAAAAATCTCGACAACAGATAACCTTCCATAATGATAATGCTACCATCCATTGGAGTAACAAAAATCTCGACAATAGACTACCTTCCATAATGACAAGGCTACCATCCATTGGAGTAACAAAAATATGAACAACAAACTACCTACCATAGTTACAAGGCTACCATCCACTGGAGTGACAGAAATCACAACGACATACTACCTTCCATGATGACAACGCTAGCATCCATTGGAGTAACAAAAATCTCGAAAACAGACTACCTTCCATAATGACAAGGCTACTATTCATTGGAATAACAAAAATCTAGACAACAGACTACCTTCCATAATAACAAGGCTAGTATCCATTGGAGTAACAAAAACATCAAGAACAGAATACGTTCCATAATAAAAAGGCTACAATCCATTGGACGAACAAAAATCTCGACAACAGACTACCATCCTTAATGACAAGGCTACCATCCATTGGAGTAACAAAAATCTCGAAAACAGACTACCTTCCGTAATGACAAGGCTACTATCCATTGGAGTAACAAAAATCTCGACAACAGACAACCTTCCATAATGATAATGCTACCATCCATTGGAGTAACAAAAATATCGACAATAGACTACCTACCATAATGACAAGGCTACCATCCATTGGAGTAACAAAAATATGAACAACAAACTACCTTCCATAATGACAAGGCTACCATCCATTGGAGTAACAAAAATCTCAAAAACAGACTACCTTCCATAATGACAAGGCTACCATCCATTAAAGTAACAAAAATCTCGAAAACAGACTACCTTCCATAATGACAAGGTTACCATCCATTGGAGTAACAAAAATCTCGACAACAGACAACCTTCCATAATGATAAGGCTACCATCCGTTGGAGTAACAAAAATCTTGACAACAGACAACCTTCCATAATGATAATGCTACCATCCATTGGAATAACATAAAATCTAGACAACAGACTACCTTCCATAATAACAAGGCTATTATCCATTGGAGTAACAAAAACATCCACAACAGAATACGTTCCATAATGAAAAGGCTACAATCCATTGGAATAACAAAAATCTCGACAACAGACAACCATCCATAATGATAAGGCTACCATCCATTGGAGTAACAAAAATCTCGAAAACAGACTACCTTCCGTAATGACAAGGCTACCATCCATTGGAGTAACAAAAATCTCGACAACAGACAGTCTTCCATAATGATAATGCTACCATCCATTGGAGTAAGAAAAATCTCGACAATAGACTATGTACCATAATGGCAAGGCTACCATCCATTGGAGTAACAAAAATATGAACAACAGACTACCTTCCATAATGACAAGGCTACCATCCATTGGAGTAACAAAAATCTCGACAACAGACAACCTTCCATAATGATAATGCTACCATCCATTGGAGTAACAAAAATCTCGACAATAGACTACCTTCCATAATGACAAGGCTACCATCCATTGGAGTAACAAAAATATGAAAAACAGACTACCTTACATAGTGACAAGGCTACCATCCATTGGAGTGACAAAAATCAAAACGACATACTACCTTCCAAAATGACAAAGCTAGGATCCATTGGAATAACAAAAATCTCGACAAAAACTACCTTTCATAATGACAAGGATACCATCCATTGGAGTAACTAAAACATCGACATCAGAATACGTTCCATAATGACAATGATACAATCCATTGGAATAACAAAAATCTCGACAACAAACTACCATCCATATTGACAAGGCTACCATCCATTGGAGTAACAAAAATCTCGAAAACAGACTACCTTCCGTAATGACAAGGCTACCATCCATTCGAGTAACAAAAATATCGACAACAGACAACCTTCCATAATGATAATGCTACCATCCATTGGAGTAACAAAAATCTCGACAATTAACTTCCTACCATAATGTCAAGGCTACCATCCATTGGAGTAACAAAAATATGAACAACATACTACCTTCCATAATGACAAGGCTACCATCCATTGGAGTAACAAAAATCTCGAAAACAGATTACCTTCCAAAATGACAAAGCTACCATCCATTGAAGTAACAAAAATCTCGAAAACAGATTACCTTCCATAATTACAAGGCTACCATCCATTGGAGTAACAAAAATCTCGACAACAGACAACCTTCCATAATGATAATGCTATCATCCATTGGAGTAACAAAAATGTCGACCATAGACTACCTTCCATAATGCCAAGGCTACCATCCATTGGAGTAACAAAAATATGAACAACAGACTACCTTCCATAGTTATAAGGCTACCATCCATTGGAGTGACAGAAATCACAACGACATACTACCTTCCATAATGACAACGGTAGCATAAATTGGTGTAAGAAAAATATCGATAACAGACTACCTTCCGTAATGACAAGGCTACCATTCATTGGAATAACAAAAATCTAGACAACAGACTACCTTCCATAATAACAAGGCTACTATCCATTGGAGTAACAAAAACATTGAAAACAGAATACGTTCCATAATGAAAAGGCTACAATCCATTGGAATAACAAAAATCTCGACAACAGACAACCTTCCATAATGATAATGCTACCATCCATTGGAGTAACAAAAATCTCGACAATAGACTACCTACCATAATGACAAGGATACCATCCATTAGAGTAACAAAAATATGAACAACAAACTACCTTCCATAATGACAAGGCTACCATCCATTGGAGTAACAAAAATCTCGAAAATAGACTACCTTCCATAATGACAAGGCTAGCATCCATTGAAGTAACAAAAATCTCCAAAACAGACTTCCTTCCATAATGACAAGGTTACCATCCATTGGAGTAACAAAAATCTCGACAACAGACAACCTTCCATAATGATAATGCTACCATCCATTGGAGTAACAAAAATCTCGACAATATACTACCTTCCATAATGACAAGGCTACCATCCATTGGAGTAACAAAAATATGAACAACAAACTACCTTACATAGTTATAAGGCTACCATCCATTGGAGTGACAGAAATCACAATGACATACTACCTTCCATAATGACAATGCTAGCATAAATTGGAGTAACAAAAATATCGACAACAAACTACCTTCCATAATGACAAGGCTACCATTCATTGGAATAACAAAAAACTAGACAACAGACTACCTTCCATAATAACAAGGCTACTATCCATTGGAGTAACAAAAACATCGAAAACAGAAAACGTTCCATAATGAAAAGGCTACAATCCATTGGAATAACAAAAATCTCGACAACCGACTACCATCCATAATGACAAGGCTACCATCCATTGGAGTAACAAAAATCTCGAAAACAAACTACATTTCGTAATGACAAGGCTACCATCCATTGGAGTAACAAAAATCTCGACAACAAACAACCTTCCATAATGATAATGCTACCATCCATTGGAGTAACAAAAATCTCGACAATAGACTACCTACCATAATGACAAGTCTACCATCCATTGGAGTAACAAAAATATGAACAACAAACTACCTTCCATAATGACAAGGCTACCATCCATTGGAGTAACAAAAATCTCGAAAACAAACTACCTTCCATAATGACAAGGCTAGCATCCATTGAAGTAAAAAAATCTCCAAAACAGACTACCTTCCATAATGACAAGGTTACCATCTATTGGAGTAACAAAAATCTCGACAACAGATAACCTTCCATAATGACAAGGCTACCATCCATTGGAGTAACAAAAATATGAACAACAAACTACCTACCATAGTTACAAGGCTACCATCCACTGGAGTGACAGAAATCACAACGACATACTACCTTCCATGATGACAACGCTAGCATCCATTGGAGTAACAAAAATCTCGAAAACAGACTACCTTCCATAATGACAAGGCTACTATTCATTGGAATAACAAAAATCTAGACAACAAACTACCTTCCATAATAACAAGGCTACTATCCATTGGAGTACCAAAAACATCGAGAGCAGAATACGTTCCATAATAAAAAGGCTACAATCCATTGGAAGAACAAAAATCTCGACAACAGACTACCATCCATAATGACAAGGCTACCATCCATTGGAGTAACACAAATCTCGAAAACAGACTACCTTCCGTAATGACAAGGCTACTATCCATTAGAGTAACAAAAATCTCGACAACAGATAACCTTCCATAATGATAATGCTACCATCCATTGGAGTAACAAAAATATCGACAATAGACTACCTACCATAATGACAAGGCTATCATCCATTGGAGTAACAAAAATATGAACAACAAACTAGCTTCCATAATGACAAGGCTACCATCCATTGGAGTAACAAAAATCTCAAAAATAGACTACCTTCCATAATGACAAGGCTACCATCCATTAAAGTAACAAAAATATCGAAAACAGACTACCTTCCATAATGACAAGGCTACCATCGATTGGAGTAACAAAAATCTCGACAACAGACAAACTTCCATAATGATAATGCTACCATCCATTGGAGTAACAAAAATCTCAACAACAGACTACCTTCCAAAATGACAAGGCTAACATCCATTGGAGTAACAAAAATATGAACAACAGACTACCTTCCATAAAGACAAGGCTACCATCCATTGGAGTGACAGAAATCACAATGACATACTACCTTCCAAAATGACAACGCTAGCATCCATTGGAGTAACAAAAATCTCGACAATAGACTACCTTCCATAATAACAAGGCAACCATCCATTGGAATAACAAAAATCTCGAAAACAAACTACCTTTCATAATGACAAGGCTACCATCCATTGAAGTAACGAAAACATGGACAATAGAATACGTTCCATAATGACAATGATACAATCCATTGGAATAACAAAAATCACGACAACAGACTACCATCCGTAATGACAATGATACCATCCATTGGAGTAACAAAAATTTCGACAATAGACTACCTTCCATAATGACAAGGCTAACATCTATTGGAGTAACAAAAATCTCGAAAATAGACTACCTTTCATAATGACAAGGCTACCATCCATTGGAGTAACAAAAATATCCACAACAGACTACCATCCATAATGACGAGGCTACCATCCATTGGAGTAACAAAAATCTCGACAATAGACTACCTTCCATAATGACAAGGCTACCATCCATTGGAGTAACAAAAATATGAACAACAAACTACCTACCATAGTTACAAGGCTACCATCCACTGGAGTGACAGAAATCACAACGACATACTACCTTCCATGATGACAACGCTAGCATCCATTGGAGTAACAAAAATCTCGAAAACAGACTACCTTCCATAATGACAAGGCTACTATTCATTGGAATAACAAAAATCTAGACAACAGACTACCTTCCATAATAACAAGGCTACTATCCATTGGAGTAACAAAAACATCGAGAACAGAATACGTTCCATAATGAAAAGGCTACAATCCATTGGATTAACAAAAATCTCGACAACAGACTACCATCCATAATGACAAGGCTACCATCCATTGGAGTAACAAAAATCTCGAAAATAGACTACCTTCCGTAATGACAAGGCTACCATCCACTCGAGTAACAAAAATCTCGACAACAGACAACCTTCTATAATGATAATGCTACCATCCATTGGAGTAACAAACATATCGACAATAGACTACCTACCATAATGACAAGTCTACCATCCATTGGAGTAACAAAAATATGAACAACAAACTACCTTCCATAATGCCAAGGCTACCATCCATTGGAGTAACAAAAATCTCAAAAACAGACTACCTTCCATAATGACAAGGCTACCATCCATTAAAGTAACAAAAATATCGAAAACAGACTACCTTCCAGAATGACAAGGCTACCATCCATTGGAGTAACAAAAATCTCGACAACAGACAAACTTCCATAATGATAATGCTACATTCCATCGGAGTAACAAAAATCTCAACAACAGACTACCTTCCAAAATGACAAGGCTACCATCCATTGGAGTAACAAAAATATGAACAACAGACTACCTTCCATAGTGACAAGGCTACCATCCATTGGAGTGACAGAAATCACAACGACATACTACCTTCCAAAATGACAACGCTGGCATCCATTGGAGTAACAAAAATCTCGACAATAGACTACCTTCCATAATGACAAGGCAACCATCCATTGGAATAACAAAAATCTCGAAAACAAACTACCTTTCATAATGACAAGGCTACCATCCATTGGAGTAACGAAAACATGGACAACAGAATACGTTCCATAATGACAAGGCTACCATCCATTGGAGTAACAAAAATCTCGACAACAGACTACCTTCCATAATGACAAGGCTAACATCTATTGGAGTAACAAAAATCTCGAAAATAGACTACCTTTCGTAATGACAAGGCTACCATCCATTGGAGTAACAAAAATATCCACAACAGACTACCATTCATAATGACGAGGCTACCATCCATTGGAGTAACAAAAATCTCGAAAACATACTACCTTCCGTAATGACAAGGCTACCATCCATTGGAGTAACAAAAATCTCGACAACAGACAACCTTCCATAATGATAATGCTACCATCCATTGGAGTAACAAAAATCTCGACAATAGACTACCTACCATAATGACAAGGCTACCATCCATTGGAGTAACAAAAATATGAAAAACAGACTACCTTCAATAGTGACAAGGCTACCATCCATTGGAGTGACAAAAATCACAATGACCTACTACCTTCCAAAATGACAACGCTAGCATCCATTGGAGTAACAAAAATCTCGACAATAGACTACCTCCCATAATGACAAGGCTACCATCCATTGGAATAACAAAAATCTCGACAACAAACTACCTTTCATAATGACAAGTCTACCATCCATTAGAGTAACGAAAACATCGACAACACAATACGTTCCATAATGATAATGATACAATCCAATGGAATAACAAAAATCTCGACAACAAACTACCATCCAAAATGACAAGGCTAACATCCATTGGAGTAACAAAAATCTCGAAAATAGACTAACTTCCGTAATGACAAGGCTACCATCCATTGGAGTAACAAAAATCTCGCCAACAGACAACCTTCCATAATGATAATGCTACCATCCATTGGAGTAACAAAAATATCGACAATATACTACCTACCATAATGACAAGGCTACCATCCATTGGAGTAACAAAAATATGAACAACAGACTACCTTCCATAATGACAAGGCTACCATCCATTGGAGTAACAAAAATCTCGACAACAGACAAACTTCCATAATGATAATGCTACCATCCATTGGAGTAACAAAAATCTCAACAACAGTCTACCTTCCAAAATGACAAGGCTACCATCCATTGGAGTAACAAAAATATGAACAACAGACTACCTTCCATAGTGACAAGGCTACCATCCATTGGAATGACAGAAATCACAACGACATACTACCTTCCAAAATGACAATGCTAGCATCCATTGGAGTAACAAAAATCTCGACAATAGACTACCTCCCATAATGACAAGGCAACCATCCATTGGAATAACAAAAATCTCGAAAACAAACTACCTTTCATAATGACAAGGCTACCATCCATTGGAGTAACGAAAACATGGACAACAGAATATGTTCCATAATGACAATGATACAATCCATTGGAATAACAAAAATCACGACAACAGACTACCATCCATAATGACAATGATACCATCCATTGGAGTAACAAAAATCTCGACAACAGACTACCTTCCATAATGACAAGGCTAACATCTATTGGAGTAACAAAAATCTCGAAAATAGACTACCTTTCGTAATGACAAGGCTACCATCCATTGGAGTAACAAAAATATCCACAACAGAATACCATCCATAATGACGAGGCTAGCATCCATTGGAGTAACAAAAATCTCGAAAACAGACTACCTTCCATAATGACAAGGCTACTATTCATTGGAATAACAAAAATCTAGACAACAGACTACCTTCCATAATAACAAGGCTACTATCCATTGGAGTAACAAAAACATCGAGAACAGAATACGTTCCATAATGAAAAGGCTACAATCCATTGGATTAACAAAAATCTCGACAACAGACTACCATCCATAATGACAAGGCTACCATCCATTGGAGTAACAAAAATCTCGAAAATAGACTACCTTCCGTAATGACAAGGCTACCATCCATTCGAGTAACAAAAATCTCGACAACAGACAACCTTCTATAATGATAATGCTACCATCCATTGGAGTAACAAACATATCGACAATAGACTACCTACCATAATGACAAGGCTACCATCCATTGGAGTAACAAAAATATGAACAACAAACTACCTTCCATAATGCCAAGGCTACCATCCATTGGAGTAACAAAAATCTCAAAAACAGACTACCTTCCATAATGACAAGGCTACCATCCATTAAAGTAACAAAAATATCGAAAACAGACTACCTTCCAGAATGACAAGGCTACCATCCATTGGAGTAACAAAAATCTCGACAACAGACAAACTTCCATAATGATAATGCTACATTCCATCGGAGTAACAAAAATCTCAACAACAGACTACCTTCCAAAATGACAAGGCTACCATCCATTGGAGTAACAAAAATATGAACAACAGACTACCTTCCATAGTGACAAGGCTACCATCCATTGGAGTGACAGAAATCACAACGACATACTACCTTCCAAAATGACAACGCTGGCATCCATTGGAGTAACAAAAATCTCGACAATAGACTACCTTCCATAATGCCAAGGCAACCATCCATTGGAATAACAAAAATCTCGAAAACAAACTACCTTTCATAATGACAAGGCTACCATCCATTGGAGTAACGAAAACATGGACAATAGAATACGTTCCATAATGACAAGGCTACCATCCATTGGAGTAACAAAAATCTCGACAACAGACTACCTTCCATAATGACAAGGCTAACATCTATCGGAGTAACAAAAATCTCGAAAATAGACTACCTTTCGTAATGACAAGGCTACCATCCATTGGAGTAACAAAAATATCCACAACAGACTACCATTCATAATGACGAGGCTACCATCCATTGGGGTAACAAAAATCTCGAAAACAGACTACCTTCCGTAATGACAAGGCTACCATCCATTGGAGTAACAAAAATCTCGACAACAGACAACCTTCCATAATGATAATGCTACCATCCATTGGAGTAACAAAAATCTCGACAATAGACTACCTACCATAATGACAAGGCTACCATCCATTGGAGTAACAAAAATATGAAAAACAGACTACCTTCAATAGTGACAAGGCTACCATCTATTGGAGTGACAAAAATCACAATGACCTACTACCTTCCAAAATGACAACGCTAGCATCCATTGGAGTAACAAAAATCTCGACAATAGACTACCTCCCACAATGACAAGGCTACCATCCATTGGAATAACAAAAATCTCGACAACAAACTACCTTTCATAATGACAAGTCTACCATCCATTAGAGTAACGAAAACATCGACAACACAATACGTTCCATAATGATAATGATACAATCCAATGGAATAACAAAAATCTCGACAACAAACTACCATCCAAAATGACAAGGCTAACATCCATTGGAGTAACAAAAATCTCGAAAACAGACTACCTTCCGTAATGACAAGGCTACCATCCATTGGAGTAAAAAAAATCTCGCCAACAGACAACCTTCCATAATGATAATGCTACCATCCATTGGAGTAACAAAAATATCGACAATATACTACCTACCATAATGACAAGGCTACCATCCATTGGAGTAACAAAAATATGAACAACAGACTACCTTCCATAATGACAAGGCTACCATCCATTGGAGTAACAAAAATCTCGACAACAGACAAACTTCCATAATGATAATGCTACCATCCATTGGAGTAACAAAAATCTCAACAACAGTCTACCTTCCAAAATGACAAGGCTACCATCCATTGGAGTAACAAAAATATGAACAACAGA
The DNA here is from genome assembly GCA_948472305.1 of Vicia faba. Classification (NCBI taxonomy): domain Eukaryota; kingdom Viridiplantae; phylum Streptophyta; class Magnoliopsida; order Fabales; family Fabaceae; genus Vicia; species Vicia faba. Next base: position 511,022,728 of record OX451741.1, on the reverse strand, counting down.
CTACCTTCCATAGTGACAAGGCTACCATCCATTGGAATGACAGAAATCACAACGACATACTACCTTCCAAAATGACAATGCTAGTATCCATTGGAGTAACAAAAATCTCGACAATAGACTACCTCCCATAATGACAAGGCAACCATCCATTGGAATAACAAAAATCTCGAAAACAAACTACCTTTCATAATGACAAGGCTACAATCCATTGGAGTAACGAAAACATGGACAACAGAATATGTTCCATAATGACAATGATACAATCCATTGGAATAACAAAAATCACGACAACAGACTACCATCCATAATGACAATGATACCATCCATTGGAGTAACAAAAATCTCGACAACAGACTACCTTCCATAATGACAAGGCTAACATCTATTGGAGTAACAAAAATCTCGAAAATAGACTACCTTTCGTAATGACAAGGCTACCATCCATTGGAGTAACAAAAATATCCACAACAGAATACCATCCATAATGACGAGGCTAGCATCCATTGGAGTAACAAAAATCTCGAAAACAGACTACCTTCCGTAATGACAAGGCTACCATCCATTGGAGTAACAAAAATCTCGACAATAGACAACCTTCCATAATGATAATGCTACCATCCATTAGAGTAACAAAAATCTCGACAATAGACTACCTACCATAATGACAAGGCTACCCTCCATTGGAGTAACAAAAATATGAAAAACAGACTACCTTCAATAGTGACAAGGCTACCATCCATTGGAGTGACAGAAATCACAATGACCTACTACCTTCAAAAATGACAACGCTAGCATCCATTGGAGTAACAAAAATCTCGACAATAGACTACCTCCCATAATGACAAGGCTACCATCCATTGGAATAACAAAAATCTCGACAACAAACTACCTTTCATAATGATAAGTCTACCATCCATTTGAGTAACGAAAACATCGACAACACAATACATTCCATAATGACAATGATACAATCCAATGGAATAACAAAAATCTCGACAACAAACTACCATCCAAAATGACAAGGCTAACATCCATTGGAGTAACAAAAATCTCGAAAACAGACTACCTTCCGTAATGACAAGGCTACCATCCATTGGAGTAACAAAAATCTCGACAACAGACAACCTTCCATAATGATAATGCTACCATCCATTGGAGTAACAAAAATATCGACAATAGACTACCTACCATAATGACAAGGCTACGATCCATTGGAGTAACAAAAATATGAACAACAGACTACCTTCCATAATGACAAGGCTACCATCCATTGGAGTAACAAAAATCTCGACAACAGACAAACTTCCATAATGACAATTCTACCATGCATTGGAGTAACAAAAATCTCAACAACAGACTACCTTCCAAAATGACAAGGCTACCATCCATTGGAGTAACAAAAATATGAACAACATACTACCTTCCATAGTGACAAGGCTACCATCCATTGGAGTGACAGAAATCACAACGACATACTACCTTCCAAAATGACAATGCTAGCATCCATTGGAGTAACAAAAATCTCGACAATAGACTACCTTCCATAATGACAAGGCAACCATCCATTGGAATAATAAAAATCTCGAAAACAAACTACCTATCATAATGACAAGGCTACCATCCATTGGAGTAACGAAAACATGGACAACAGAATACGTTTCATAATGACAATGATACAATCCATTGGAATAACAAAAATCACGACAACAGACTACCATCCATAATGACAAAGATAACATCCATTGGAGTAACAAAAATCTCGACAACAGACTACCTTCCATAATGACAAGGCTAACATCTATTGGAGTAACAAAAATCTCGAAAATAGACTACCTTTCGTAATGAAAAGGCTACCATCCATTGGAGTAACAAAAATATCCACAATAGACTACCATCCATAATGACAAGGCTACCATCCATTGGAGTAACAAAAATCTCGAAAACAGACTACCTTCCGTAATGACAAGGCTACCATCTATTGGAGTAACAAAAATCTCAACAACAGACAACCTTCCATAATGATAATGCTACCATATATTGGAGTAACAAAAATCTCGACAATAGACTACCTACCATAATGGCAAGGCTACCATCCATTGGAGTAACAAAAATATGAACAACATACTACCTTCCATAATGACAAGGCTACCATCCATTGGAGTAACAAAAATCTCGAAAACAGACTAACTTCCAAAATGACAAGGCTACCATCCATTGAAGTAATAAAAATCTCGAAAACAGACTACCTTCCATAATGACAAGGCTATCATCCATTGTAGTAACAAAAATCACGACAACAGACAACCTTCCATAATGATAAGGCTACCATCTATTGGAGTAACAAAAATATCGACAACAGACAACCTTCCATAATGATAATGCTACCATCCATTGGAGTAACAAAAATCTTGACAATAGACTACCTACCATAATGACAAGGCTACCATCAATTGGAGTAACAAAAATATGAACAACATACTAACTTCCATAATGACAAGGCAACAATACATCGGAGTAACAAAAATCTCGAAAACAGACTACCTTCCAAAATGACAAGGCTACCATCCATTGAATTAACAAAAATCTCGAAAACAGACTACCTTCCATAACGACAAGGCTACCATTCATTGGAGTAACAAAAATCTCGACAACAGACAACCTTCCATAATGATAAGGCTACCATCCGTTGGAGTAACAAAAATCTTGACAACAGACAACCTTCCATAATGATAATGCTACCATCCATTGGAATAACATAAAATCTAGACAACAGACTACCTTCCATAATAACAAGGCTATTATCCATTGGAGTAACAAAAACATTGACAACAGAATACGTTCCATAATGAAAAGGCTACAATCCATTGGAATAACAAAAATCTCGACAACAGACTACCATCCATAATGATAAGGCTACCATCCATTGGAGTAACAAAAATCTCGAAAACAGACTACCTTCCGTAATGACAAGGCTACCATCCATTGGAGTAACAAAAATCTCGACAACAGACAACCTTCCATAATGATAATGCTACCATCCATTAGAGTAACAAAAATCTCGACAATAGACTACCTACCATAATGACAAGGCTACCCTCCATTGGAGTAACAAAAATATGAAAAACAGACTACCTTCAATAGTGACAAGGCTACCATCCATTGGAGTGACAGAAATCACAATGACCTACTACCTTCAAAAATGACAACGCTAGCATCCATTGGAGTAACAAAAATCTCGACAATAGACTACCTCCCATAATGACAAGGCTACCATCCATTGGAATAACAAAAATCTCGACAACAAACTACCTTTCATAATGATAAGTCTACCATCCATTGGAGTAACGAAAACATCGACAACACAATACGTTCCATAATGACAATGATACAATCCAATGGAATAACAAAAATCTCGACAACAAACTACCATCCAAAATGACAAGGCTAACATCCATTGGAGTAACAAAAATCTCGAAAACAGACTACCTTCCGTAATGACAAGGCTACCATCCATTGGAGTAACAAAAATCTCGACAACAGACAACCTTCCATAATGATAATGCTACCATCCATTGGAGTAACAAAAATATCGACAATAGACTACCTACCATAATGACAAGGCTACGATCCATTGGAGTAAAAAAAATATGAACAACAGACTACCTTCCATAATGACAAGGCTACCATCCATTGGAGTAACAAAAATCTCGACAACAGACAAACTTCCATAATGACAATTCTACCATGCATTGGAGTAACAAAAATCTCAACAACAGACTACCTTCCAAAATAACAAGGCTACCATCCATTGGAGTAACAAAAATATGAACAACATACTACCTTCCATAGTGACAAGGCTACCATCCATTGGAGTGACAGAAATCACAACGACATACTACCTTCCAAAATGACAATGCTAGCATCCATTGGAGTAACAAAAATCTCGAAAATAGACTACCTTCCATAATGACAAGGCAACCATCCATTGGAATAATAAAAATCTCGAAAACAAACTACCTATCATAATGACAAGGCTACCATCCATTGGAGTAACAAAAATCTCGACAACAGACAACCTTCCATAATGATAATGCTACCATCCATTAGAGTAACAAAAATCTCGACAATAGACTACCTACCATAATGACAAGGCTACCCTCCATTGGAGTAACAAAAATATGAAAAACAGACTACCTTCAATAGTGACAAGGCTACCATCCATTGGAGTGACAGAAATCACAATGACCTACTACCTTCAAAAATGACAACGCTAGCATCCATTGGAGTAACAAAAATCTCGACAATAGACTACCTCCCATAATGACAAGGCTACCATCCATTGGAATAACAAAAATCTCGACAACAAACTACCTTTCATAATGATAAGTCTACCATCCATTGGAGTAACGAAAACATCGACAACACAATACGTTCCATAATGACAATGATACAATCCAATGGAATAACAAAAATCTCGACAACAAACTACCATCCAAAATGAAAAGGCTAACATCCATTGGAGTAACAAAAATCTCGAAAACAGACTACCTTCCGTAATGACAAGGCTACCATCCATTGGAGTAACAAAAATCTCGACAACAGACAACCTTCCATAATGATAATGCTACCATCCATTGGAGTAACAAAAATATCGACAATAGACTACCTACCATAATGACAAGGCTACGATCCATTGGAGTAACAAAAATATGAACAACAGACTACCTTCCATAATGACAAGGCTACCATCCATTGGAGTAACAAAAATCTCGACAACAGACAAACTTCCATAATGACAATTCTACCATGCATTGGAGTAACAAAAATCTCAACAACAGACTACCTTCCAAAATGACAAGGCTACCATCCATTGGAGTAACAAAAATATGAACAACATACTACCTTCCAAAATGACAATGCTAGCATCCATTGGAGTGACAAAAATCTCGACAATAGACTACCTTCCATAATGACAAGGCAACCATCCATTGGAATAATAAAAATCTCGAAAACAAACTACCTATCATAATGACAAGGCTACCATCCATTGGAGTAACGAAAACATGGACAACAGAATACGTTTCATAATGACAATGATACAATCCATTGGAATAACAAAAATCACGACAACAGACTACCATCCATAATAACAAAGATAACATCCATTGGAGTAACAAAAATCTCGACAACAGACTACCTTCCATAATGACAAGGCTAACATCTATTGGAGTAACAAAAATCTCGAAAATAGACTACGTTTCGTAATGACAAGGCTACCATGCATTGGAGTAACAAAAATATCCACAATAGACTACCATCCATAATGACAAGGCTACCATCCATTGGAGTAACAAAAATCTCGAAAATAGACTACCTTCCGTAATGACAAGGCTACCATCTATTGGAGTAACAAAAATCTCAACAACAGACAACCTTCCATAATGATAATGCTACCATCCATTGGAGTAACAAAAATCTCGACAATAGACTACCTACCATAATGGCAAGGCTACCATCCATTGGAGTAACAAAAATATGAACAACATACTACCTTCCATAATGACAAGGCTACCATCCATTGGAGTAACAAAAATCTCGAAAACAGACTAACTTCCAAAATGACAAGGCTACCATCCATTGAAGTAATAAAAATCTCGAAAACAGACTACCTTCCATAATGACAAGGCTATCATCCATTGTAGTAACAAAAATCTCGACAACAGACAACCTTCCATAATGATAAGGCTACCATCTATTGGAGTAACAAAAATCTCGACAACAGACAACCTTCCATAATGATAATGCTACCATCCATTGGAGTAACAAAAATCTTGACAATAGACTACCTACCATAATGACAAGGCTACCATCAATTGGAGTAACAAAAATATGAACAACATACTAACTTCCATAATGACAAGGCAACAATACATCGGAGTAACAAAAATCTCGAAAACAGACTACCTTCCAAAATGACAAGGCTACCATCCATTGAATTAACAAAAATCTCGAAAACAGACTACCTTCCATAACGACAAGGCTACCATCCATTGGAGTAACAAAAATCTCGACAACAGACAACCTTCCATAATGATAAGGCTACCATCCGTTGGAGTAACAAAAATCTTGACAACAGACAACCTTCCATAATGATAATGCTACCATCCATTGGAATAACATAAAATCTAGACAACAGACTACCTTCCATAATAACAAGGCTATTATCCATTGGAGTAACAAAAACATCGACAACAGAATACGTTCCATAATGAAAAGGCTACAATCCATTGGAATAACAAAAATCTCGACAACAGACTACCATCCATAATGATAAGGCTACCATCCATTGGAGTAACAAAAATCTCGAAAACAGACTACCTTCCGTAATGACAAGGCTACCATCCATTGGAGTAACAAAAATCTCAACAACAGACAGTCTTCCATAATGATAATGCTACCATCCATTGGAGTAAGAAAAATCTCGACAATAGACTACATACCATAATGGCAAGGCTACCATCCATTGGAGTAACAAAAATATGAACAACAGACTACCTTCCATAATGACAAGGCTACCATCCATTGGAGTAACAAAAATCTCGAAAATAGACTACCTTCCAAAATGACAAGGCTACCATCCATTGAAGTAACAAAAATCTAGAAAACAGACTACCTTCCATAATGACAAGGCTACCATCCATTGGAGTAACAAAAATATGAACAATAGACTACCTTCCATAATGACGAGGCTACCATCCATTGGAGTAACAAAAATCTCGAAAACAGACTACCTTCCGTAATGACAAGGCTACCATCCATTGGAGTAACAAAAATCTCGACAATAGACAACCTTCCATAATGATAATGCTACCATCCATTGGAGTAACAAAAATCTCGACAATAGACTACCTACAATAATGACAAGGCTACCATCAATTGTAGTAACAAAAATATGAACAACAAACTAACTTCCATAATGACAAGGCTACCATCCATTGGAGTAACAAAAATCTCGAAAACAGACTACCTTCCAAAATGACAAGGCTACCATCCATTGAATTAACAAAAATCTCGAAAACAGACTACCTTCCATAATGACAAGGCTACCATCCATTGGAGTAACAAAAATCTCGACAATGGACAACCTTCAATAATGATAAGGCTACCATCCGTTGGAGTAACAAAAATCTTGACAACAGACAACCTTCCATAATGATAATGCTACCATCCATTGGAATAACATAAAATCTAGACAACAGACTACCTTCCATAATAACAAGGCTATTATCCATTGGAGTAACAAAAACATCGACAACAGAATACGTTCCATAATGAAAAGGCTACAATCCATTGGAATAACAAAAATCTCGACAATAGACTACCATCCATAATGATAAGGCTACCATCCATTGGAGTAACAAAAATCTCGAAAACATACTACCTTCCGTAATGACAAGGCTACCATCCATTGGAGTAACAAAAATCTCGACAACAGACAGTCTTCCATAATGATAATGCTACCATCCATTGGAGTAAGAAAAATCTCGACAATAGACTACGTACCATAATGGCAAGGCTACCATCCATTGGAGTAACAAAAATATGAACAACAGACTACCTTCCATAATGACAAGGCTACCATCCATTGGAGTAACAAAAATCTCGAAAATAGACTACCTTCCAAAATGACAAGGCTACCATCCATTGAAGTAACAAAAATCTAGAAAACAGACTACCTTCCATAATGACAAGGCTACCATCCATTGGAGTAACAAAAATATGAACAATAAACTACCTTCCATAATGACGAGGCTACCATCCATTGGAGTAACAAAAATCTCGACAATAGACAACCTTCCATAATGATAATGCTACCATCCATTGGAGTAACAAAAATCTCGACAATAGACTACCTACAATAATGACAAGGCTACCATCAATTGTAGTAACAAAAATATGAACAACAGACTAACTTCCATAATGACAAGGCTACCATCCATTGGAGTAACAAAAATCTCGAAAACAGACTACCTTCCAAAATGACAAGGCTACCATCCATTGAATTAACAAAAATCTCGAAAACAGACTACCTTCCATAATGACAAGGCTACCATCCATTGGAGTAACAAAAATCTCGACAATGGACAACCTTCCATAATGATAAGGTTACCATCCGTTGGAGTAACAAAAATCTTGACAACAGACAACCTTCCATAATGATAATGCTACCATCCATTGGAATAACATAAAATCTAGACAACAGACTACCTTCCATAATAACAAGGCTATTATCCATTGGAGTAACAAAAATCTCGAAAATAGACTACCTTCTGTAATGACAAGGCTACCATCCATTGGAGTAACAAAAATCTCGACAACAGACAGTCTTCCATAATGATAATGCTACCATCCATTGGAGTAAGAAAAATCTCGACAATAGACTACGTACCATAATGGCAAGGCTACCATCCATTGGAGTAACAAAAATATGAACAACAGACTACCTTCCATAATGACAAGGCTACCATCCATTGGAGTAACAAAAATCTTGAAAATAGACTACCTTCCAAAATGATAAGGCTACCATCCATTGAAGTAACAAAAATCTCGAAAACTGACTACCTTCCATAATGACAAGGCTACCATCCATTGGAGTAACAAAAATCTCGACAACACACAACCTTCCATAATGATAATGCTACCATCCATTGGAGTAACAAAAATCTCGACAATAGACTACCTTCCATAATGACAAGGCTACCATCCATTGGAGTAACAAAAATATGAAAAACAGACTACCTTACATAGTGACAAGGCTACCATCCATTGGAGTGACAAAAATCAAAACGACATACTACCTTCCAAAATGACAAAGCTAGCATCCATTGGAATAACAAAAATCTCGACAAAAACTACCTTTCATAATGATAAGGCTACCATCCATTGGAGTAACGAAAACATCGACAACAGAATACGTTCCATAATGACAATGATACAATCCATTGGAATAACAAAAATCTCGACAACAGACTACCATCCATATTGACAAGGCTACCATCCATTGGAGTAACAAAAATCTCGAAAACAGACTACCTTCCGTCATGACAAGGCTACCATCCATTCGAGTAACAAAAATCTCGACAACAGACAACCTTCCATAATGATAATGCTACCATCCATTGGGGTAACAAAAATCTCGACAATAAACTACCTACCATAATGACAAGGCTACCATCCATTGGAGTAACAAAAATCTCGAAAACAGATTACCTTACAAAATGACAAAGCTACCATCCATTGAAGTAACAAAAATCTCGAAAACAAACTACCTTCCATAATGACAAGGCTACCATCCATTGGAGTAACAAAAATCTCGACAACAGACAACCTTCCATAATGATAATGCTATCATCCATTGAAGTAACAAAAATGTCGACAATAGACTACCTTCCATAATGACAAGGCTACCATCCATTGGAGTAACAAAAATATGAACAACAGACTACCTTCCATAGGTATAAGGCTACCATCCATTGGAGTGACAGAAATCACAACGACATACTACATTCCATAATGACAACGCTAGCATAAATTGGTGTAAGAAAAATATCGACAACAGACTACCTTCCATAATGACAAGCCTACCATTCATTGGAATAACAAAAATCTAGAGAACAGACTACCTTCCATATAACAAGGCTACTATCCATTGGAGTAACAAAAACATTGAAAACAAAATACGTTCCATAATGAAAAGGCTACAATCCATTGGAATAACAAAAATCTCGACAACAGACAACCTTCCATAATGATAATGCTACCATCCATTGGAGTAACAAAAATCTCGACAATAGACTACCTACCATAATGACAAGGATACCATCCATTAGAGTAACAAAAATATAAACAACAAACTACCTTCCATAATAACAAGGCTACCATCCATTGGAGTAACAAAAATCTCGAAAATAGACTACCTTCCATAATGACAAGGCTAGCATGCATTGAAGTAACAAAAATCTCAAAAACAGACTACCTTCCATAATGACAAGGTTACCATCCATTGGAGTAACAAAAATCTCGACAACAGACAACCTTCCATAATGATAATGCTACCATCCATTGGAGTAACAAGAATCTTGACAATAGACTACCTTCCATAATGACATGGCTACCATCCATTGGAGTAACAAAAATATGAACAACAAACTACCTTCCATAGTTATAAGGCTACCATCCATTGGAGTGACAGAAATCACAACGACATACTACCTTCCATAATGACATTGCTAGCATAAATTGGAGTAACAAAAATATCGACAACAAACTACCTTCCATAATGACAAGGCTACCATTCATTAGAATAACAAAAAACTAGACAACAGACTACCTTCCATAATAACAAGGCTACTATCCATTGGAGTAACAAAAACATCGAACACAGAATACGTTCCATAATGAAAAGGCTACAATCCATTGGAATAACAAAAATATCGACAACAGACTACCATCCATAATGACAAGGCTACCATCCATTGGAGTAACAAAAATCTCGAAAACAAACTACATTCCGTAATGACAAGGCTACCATCCATTGGAGTAACAAAAATCTCGACAACAGACAACCTTCCATAATGATAATGCTACCATCCATTGGAGTAACAAAAATCTCGACAATAGACTACCTACCATAATGACAAGTCTACCATCCATTGGAGTAACAAAAATATGAACAACAAACTACCTTCCATAATGACAAGGCTACCATCCATTGGAGTAACAAAAATCTCGAAAACAAACTACTTTCCATAATGACATGGCTAGCATCCATTGAAGTAAAAAAAATCTCCAAAACTGACTACCTTCCATAATGACAAGGTTACCATCCATGGAGTAACAAAAATCACGACAATAGACAACCTTCCATAATGATAATGCTACCATCCATTGGAGTAACAAAAATCTCGACAATAGACTACCTTCCATAATGACAAGGCTACCATCCATTGGAGTAACAAAAATATGAACAACAAACTACCTACCATAGTTACAAGGCTACCATCCACTGGAGTGACAGAAATCACAATGACATACTACCTTTCATGATGACAACGCTAGCATCCATTGGAGTAACAAAAATCTCGAAAACAAACTACCTTCCATAATGACAAGGCTATTATTCATTGGAATAACAAAAATCTAGACAATATACTACCTTCCATAATAACAAGGCTACTATCCATTGGAGTAACAAAAACATCGAGAACATAATACGTTCCATAATGAAAAGGCTACAATCCATTGGAATAACAAAAATCTCGACAACAGACTACCATCCATAATGACAAGGCTACCATCCATTGGAGTAACAAAAATCTCGAAAACAGACTACCTTCCGTAATGACAAGGCTACTATCTATTGGAGTAACAAAAATCTCGACAACAGACACCCTTCCATAATGATAATGCTACCATCCATTGGAGTAACAAAAATATCGACAATAGACTACCTACCATAATGACAAGGCTACCATCCATTGGAGTAACAAAAATATGAACAACAAACTACCTTCCATAATGACAAGGCTACCATCCATTGGAGTAACAAAAATCTCAAAAATAGACTACCTTCCATAATGACAAGGCTACCATCCATTAAAGTAACAAAAATCTCGAAAACAGAATACCTTCCATAATGACAAGGCTACCATCCATTGGAGTAACAAAAATCTCCACAACAGACAAAATTCCATAATGATAATGCTACCATCCATTGGAGTAACAAAAATCTCAACAACAGACTACCTTCTAAAATGACAAGGCTACCATCCATTGGAGTAACAAAAATATGAACAACAGACTACCTTCCATAGTGACAAGGCTACCATCCATTAGAGTGACAGAAATCACAACGACATACTACCTTCCAAAATGAAAACGCTAGCATCCATTGGAGTAACAAAAATCTCGACAATAGACTACCTTCCATAATGACAAGGCAACCATCCATTGGAATAACAAAAATCTCGAAAACAAACTACCTTTCATAATGACAAGGCTACCATCCATTGAAGTAACGAAAACATGGACAACATAATACGTTCCATAATGACAATGATACAATCCATTGGAATAACAAAAATCACGACAACAGACTACCATCCATAATGACAATGATACTATTCATTAGAGTAACAAAAATCTCGACAACAGACTACCTTCCATAATGACAAGCCTAGCATCTATTGGAGTAATAAAAATCTCGAAAATAGACTACCTTTCGTAATGACAAGGCTACCATCCATTGGAGTAACAAAAATATCCACAACAGACTACCATCCATAATGACGAGGCTACCATCCATTGGAGTAACAAAAATCTCGACAATAGACTACCTTCCATAATGACAAGGCTACCATCCATTGGAGTAACAAAAATATGAACAACAAACTACCTACCATAGTTACAAGGCTACCATCCACTCGAGTGACAGAAATCACAACGACATACTACCTTCCATGATGACAACGCTAGCATCCATTGGAGTAACAAAAATCTAGAAAACAGACTACCTTCCATAATGACAAGGCTACTATTCATTGGAATAACAAAAATCTACACAACAGACTACCTTCCATAATAACAAGGCTACTATCCATTGGAGTAACAAAAACATCGAGAACAGAATACGTTCCATAATGAAAAGGCTATAATCCATTGGAATAAAAAAAATCTCGACAACAGACTACCATCCATTGGAGTAACAAAAATCTCGAAAATAGACTACCTTCCGTAATGACAAGGCTACCATCCATTGGAGTAACAAAACTCTCGACAACAGACAACCTTCCATAATGATAATGCTACCATCCATTGGAGTAACAAAAATATCGATAATAAACTACCTACCATAATGACAAGGCTACAATCCATTGGAGTAACAAAAATATGAACAACAAACTACCTTCCATAATGCCAAGGCTACCATCCATTGGAGTAACAAAAATCTCAAAAACAGACTACCTTCCATAATGACAAGGCTACCATCCATTAAAGTAAAAAAAAATATCGAAAACATACTACCTTCCATTATGACAAGGCTACCATCCATTGGAGTAACAAAAATCTCGACAACAGACAAACTTCCATAATGATAATGCTACCATCCATTGGAGTAACAAAAATCTCAACAACAGACTACCTTCTAAAATGACAAGGCTACCATCCATTGGAGTAACAAAAATATGAACAACAGACTACCTTCCATAGTGACAAGGCTACCATCCATTAGAGTGACAGAAATCACAACGACATACTACCTTCCAAAATGAAAACGCTAGCATCCATTGGAGTAACAAAAATCTCGACAATAGACTACCTTCCATAATGACAAGGCAACCATCCATTGGAATAACAAAAATCTCGAAAACAAACTACCTTTCATAATGACAAGGCTACCATCCATTGAAGTAACGAAAACATGGACAACATAATACGTTCCATAATGACAATGATACAATCCATTGGAATAACAAAAATCACGACAACAGACTACCATCCATAATGACAATGATACTATTCATTGGAGTAACAAAAATCTCGACAACAGACTACCTTCCATAATGACAAGGCTAGCATCTATTGGAGTAATAAAAATCTCGAAAATAGACTACCTTTCGTAATGACAAGGCTACCATCCATTGGAGTAACAAAAATATCCACAACAGACTACCATCCATAATGACGAGGCTACCATCCATTGGAGTAACAAAAATCTCGACAATAGACTACCTTCCATAATGACAAGGCTACCATCCATTGGAGTAACAAAAATATGAACAACAAACTACCTACCATAGTTACAAGGCTACCATCCACTCGAGTGACAGAAATCACAACGACATACTACCTTCCATGATGACAACGCTAGCATCCATTGGAGTAACAAAAATCTAGAAAACAGACTACCTTCCATAATGACAAGGCTACTATTCATTGGAATAACAAAAATCTACACAACAGACTACCTTCCATAATAACAAGGCTACTATCCATTGGAGTAACAAAAACATCGAGAACAGAATACGTTCCATAATGAAAAGGCTATAATCCATTGGAATAAAAAAAATCTCGACAACAGACTACCATCCATTGGAGTAACAAAAATCTCGAAAATAGACTACCTTCCGTAATGACAAGGCTACCATCCATTGGAGTAACAAAACTCTCGACAACAGACAACCTTCCATAATGATAATGCTACCATCCATTGGAGTAACAAAAATATCGACAATAAACTACCTACCATAATGACAAGGCTACAATCCATTGGAGTAACAAAAATATGAACAACAAACTACCTTCCATAATGCCAAGGCTACCATCCATTGGAGTAACAAAAATCTCAAAAACAGACTACCTTCCATAATGACAAGGCTACCATCCATTAAAGTAAAAAAAAATATCGAAAACATACTACCTTCCATTATGACAAGGCTACCATCCATTGGAGTAACAAAAATCTCGACAACAGACAAACTTCCATAATGATAATGCTACCATCCATTGGAGTAACAAAAATCTCAACAACAGACTACCTTCTAAAATGACAAGGCTACCATCCATTGGAGTAACAAAAATATGAACAACAGACTACCTTCCATAGTGACAAGGCTACCATCCATTAGAGTGACAAAAATCACAACGACATACTACCTTCCAAAATGAAAACGCTAGCATCCATTGGAGTAACAAAAATCTCGACAATAGACTACCTTCCATAATGACAAGGCAACCATCCATTGGAATAACAAAAATCTCGAAAACAAACTACCTTTCATAATGACAAGGCTACCATCCATTGAAGTAACGAAAACATGGACAACATAATACGTTCCATAATGACAATGATACAATCCATTGGAATAACAAAAATCACGACAACAGACTACCATCCATAATGACAATGATACTATTCATTGGAGTAACAAAAATCTCGACAACAGACTACCTTCCATAATGACAAGGCTAGCATCTATTGGAGTAATAAAAATCTCGAAAATAGACTACCTTTCGTAATGACAAGGCTACCATCCATTGGAGTAACAAAAATATCCACAACAGACTACCATCCATAATGACGAGGCTACCATCCATTGGAGTAACAAAAATCTCGACAATAGAGTACCTTCCATAATGACAAGGCTACCATCCATTGGAGTAACAAAAATATGAACAACAAACTACCTACCATAGTTACAAGGCTACCATCCACTCGAGTGACAGAAATCACAACGACATACTACCTTCCATGATGACAACGCTAGCATCCATTGGAGTAACAAAAATCTAGAAAACAGACTACCTTCCATAATGACAAGGCTACTATTCATTGGAATAACAAAAATCTACACAACAGACTACCTTCCATAATAACAAGGCTACTATCCATTGGAGTAACAAAAACATCGAGAACAGAATACGTTCCATAATGAAAAGGCTATAATCCATTGGAATAAAAAAAATCTCGACAACAGACTACCATCCATTGGAGTAACAAAAATCTCGAAAATAGACTACCTTCCGTAATGACAAGGCTACCATCCATTGGAGTAACAAAAATCTCGACAACAGACAACCTTCCATAATGATAATGCTACCATCCATTGGAGTAACAAAAATATCGACAATAGACTACCTACCATAATGACAAGGCTACCATTCATTGGAGTAACAAAAATATGAACAACAAACTACCTTCCATAATGCCAAGGCTACCATCCATTGGAGTAACAAAAATCTCAAAAACAGACTACCTTCCATAATGACAAGGCTACCATCCATTAAAGTAAAAAAAATATCGAAAACAGACTACCTTCCATAATGACAAGGCTACCATCCATTGGAGTAACAAAAATCTCGACAACAGACAAAATTCCATAATGATAATGCTACCATCCATTGGAGTAACAAAAATCTCAACAACAGACTACCTTCCAAAATGACAAGGCTACCATCCATTGGAGTAACAAAAATATGAACAACAGACTACCTTCCATAGTGACAAGGCTACCATCCATTGGAGTGACAGAAATCACAACGACATACTACCTTCCAAAATGACAACGCTAGCATCCATTGGAGTAACAAAAATCTCGACAATAGACTACCTTCCATAATGACAAGGCAACCATCCATTGGAATAACAAAAATCTCGAAAGCAAACTACCTTTCATAATGACAAGGCTACCATCCATTGAAGTAACGAAAACATGGACAACATAATACGTTCCATAATGACAATGATACAATCCATTGGAATAACAAAAATCACGACAACAGACTACCATCCATAATGACAATGATACCATCCATTGGAGTAACAAAAATCTCGACAACAGACTACCTTCCATAATGACAAGGCTAACATCTATTGGAGTAATAAAAATCTCGAAAATAGACTACCTTTCGTAATGACAAGGCTACCATCCATTGGAGTAACAAAAATATCCATAACAGACTACCATCCATAATGACGAGGCTACCATCCATTGGAGTAACAAAAATCTCGACAATAGACTACCTTCCATAATGACAAGGCTACCATCCATTGGAGTAACAAAAATATGAACAACAAACTACCTACCATAGTTACAAGGCTACCATCCACTGGAGTGACAGAAATCACAACGACATACTACCTTCCATGATGACAACGCTAGCATCCATTGGAGTAACAAAAATCTCGAAAACAGACTACCTTCCATAATGACAAGGCTACTATTCATTGGAATAACAAAAATCTAGACAACAGACTACCTTCCATAATAACAAGGCTACTATCCATTGGAGTAACAAAAACATCGAGAACAAAATACGTTCCATAATGAAAAGGCTACAATCCATTGGAATAACAAAAATCTCGACAACAGACTACCATCCATAATGACAAGGCTACCATCCATTGGAGTATTAAAAATCTCGAAAATAGGCTACCTTCCGTAATGACAAGGCTACCATCCATTGGAGTAACAAAAATCTCGACAACAGACAACCTTCCATAATGATAATGCTACCATCCATTGGAGTAACAAAAATATCGACAATAGACTACCTACCATAATGACAAGGCTACCATTCATTGGAGTAACAAAAATATGAACAACAAACTACCTTCCATAATGCCAAGGCTACCATCCATTGGAGTAACAAAAATCTCAAAAACAGACTACCTTCCATAATGACAAGGCTACCATCCATTAAAGTAAAAAAAATATCGAAAACAGACTACCTTCCATAATGACAAGGCTACCATCCATTGGAGTAACAAAAATCTCGACAACAAAGAAACTTCCATAATGATAATGCTACCATCCATTGGAGTAACAAAAATCTCAACAACAGACTACCTTCCAAAATGACAAGGCTACCATCCATTGGAGTAACAAAAATATGAACAACAGACTACCTTCCATAGTGACAAGGCTACCATCCATTGGAGTGAAAGAAATCACAACGACATACTACCTTCCAAAATGACAACGCTAGCATCCATTGGAGTAACAAAAATCTCGACAATAGACTACCTTCCATAATGAGAAGGCAACCATCCATTAGAATAACAAAAATCTCGAAAACAAACTACCTTTCATAATGACAAGGCTACCATCCATTGGAGTAACGAAAACATGGACAACAGAATATGTTCCATAATGACAATGATACAATCCATTGGAATAACAAAAATCACGACAATAGACTACCATCCATAATGACAATGATACCATCCATTGGAGTAACAAAAATCTCGACAACAGACTACCTTTCATAATGACAAGGCTAACATCTATTGGAGTAACAAAAATCTCGAAAATAGACTACCTTTCGTAATGACAAGGCTACCATCCATTGGAGTAACAAAAATATCCACAACAGACTACCATCCATAATGACGAGGCTACCATCCATTGGAGTACAAAAATCTCGACAACAGACAACCTTCCATAATGATAATGCTACCATCCATTGGAGTAACAAAAATCTCGACAATAGACTACCTACCATAATGACAAGGCTACCATCCATTGTGATTTCTGTCACTCCAATGGATGGTAGCCTTGTCATTATGGAAGGTAGTCTGTTGTTCATATTTTTGTTACTCCTCGAAAACAGACTACCTTCCAAAATAACAAGGCTACCATCCATTGAAGTAACAAAAATCTCGCCAATAGACTACCTTCCATAATGACAAGGCTACCATCCATTGGAATAACAAAAATCTGGACAACAAACTACCTTTCATAATGACAAGGCTACCATCCATTGGAGTAACGAAAACATCGACAACTTAATACGTTCCATAATGACAATGATACAATCCATTGGAATAACAAAAATCTCGACAACCCACTACCATCCATAATGACAACGCTAGAATCCATTGGAGTAACAAAAATCTTGAAAATAGACTACCTTCCGTAATGACAAGGCTACCATCCATTGGAGTAACAAAAATCTCGACAACAGACAACCTTCCATAATGATAATGATACCATCCATTGGAGTAACAAAAATCTCGACAATAGACTACCTACAATAATGACAAGGCTACCATCCATTGGAGTAACAAAAATATGAACAACAGACTACCTTCCATAATGACAAGGCTACCATCCATTGGAGTAACAAAAATCTCGAAAACAGACTACCTTCCAAAATGACAAGGCTACCATCCATTGAAGTAAAAAAAATCTCGAAAATAGACTACCTTCCATAATGACAAGGATACCATCCATTGGAGTAACAAAAATCTCGACAACAGACAACCTTCCATAATGATAATGCTACCATCCAATAGAGTAACAAAAATCTCGACAATAGACTACCTTCCATAATGACAAGGCTACCATCCATTGGAGTAACAAAAATATGAACAACAAACTACCTTCCATAGTGACAAGGCTACCATCCATTGGAGTGATAGAAATCACAACGACATACTACCTTGCATAATGACAACGCTGGCATCAATTGGAGTAACAAAAATATCAACAACAGACTACCTTCCATAATGACAAAGCTACCATTCATTGGAATAATAAAAATCTAGACAACAAACTACCTTTCATAATGACAAGGCTACCATCCATTGGAGTAACGAAAACATCGACAACACAATACGTTCCATAATGACAATGATACAATCCATTGGAATAACAAATATCTCGACAACCCACTACCATCCATAATGACAACGCTAGAATCCATTGGAGTAACAAAAATCTTGAAAATAGACTACCTTCCGTAATGACAAGGCTACCATCCATTGGAGTAACAAAAATCTCGACAACAGACAACCTTCGATAATGATAATGATACCATCTGTTGGAGTAACAAAAATCTCGACAATAGACTACCTACCATAATGACAAGGCTACCATCCATTGGAGTAACAAAAATATGAACAACAGACTACCTTCCATAATGACAAGGCTACCATCCATTGGAGTAACAAAAATCTCGAAAACAGACTACCTTCCAAAATGACAAGGCTACCATCCATTGAAGTAACATAAATCTCGAAAACAGACTACCTTCCATAATGGCAAGGATACCATCCATTTGAGTAACAAAAATCTCGACAACAGACAACCTTCCATAATGATAATGCTACCATCCAATAGAGTAACAAAAATCTCGACAATAGACTACCTTCCATAATGACAAGGCTACCATCCATTGGAGTAACAAAAATATGAACAACAAACTACATTCCATAGTGACAAGGCTACCATTCATTGGAGTGATAGAAATCACAACGACATACTACCTTGCATAATGACAACGCTGGCATCAATTGGAGTAACAAAAATATCAACAACAGACTACCTTCCATAATGACAAAGCTACCATTCATTGGAATAATAAAAATCTAGACAACAGACTACCTTTCATAATAACAAGGCTACTATCCATTGGAGTAAGAAAAACATCGAAAACAGAATACATTCCATAATGAAAAGGCTACAATCCATTGGAATAACAAAAATCTCGACAACAGACTACCATCCATAATGACAAGGCTACCATCCATTGGAGTAACAAAAATCTCGAAAACAGACTACCTTCCGTAATGACAAGGCTACCATCCATTGGAGTAACAAAAATCTCGACAACAGACAACCTTCCATAATGATAATGCTACCATCAATTGGAGTAACAAAAATCTCGACAATAGACTACCTACCATAATGACAAGGCTACCATCCATTGGAGTAACAAAAATATGAACAACAAACTACCTTCCATAATGACAAGGATACCATCCATTTGAGTAACAAAAATCTCGACAACAGACAACCTTCCATAATGATAATGCTACCATCCAATAGAGTAACAAAAATCTCGACAATAGACTACCTTCCATAATGACAAGGCTACCATCCATTGGAGTAACAAAAATATGAACAACAAACTACCTTCCATAGTGACAAGGCTACCATTCATTGGAGTGATAGAAATCACAACGACATACTACCTTGCATAATGACAACGCTGGCATCAATTGGAGTAACAAAAATATCAACAACAGACTACCTTCCATAATGACAAAGCTATCATTCATTGGAATAATAAAAATCTAGACAACAGACTACCTTTCATAATAACAAGGCTACTATCCATTGGAGTAAGAAAAACATCGAAAACAGAATACATTCCATAATGAAAAGGCTACAATCCATTGGAATAACAAAAATCTCGACAACAGACTACCATCCATAATGACAAGGCTACCATCCATTGGAGTAATAAAAATCTCGAAAACAGACTACCTTCCGTAATGACAAGGCTACCATCCATTGGAGTAACAAAAATCTCGACAACAGACAACCTTCCATAATGATAATGCTACCATCCATTGGAGTAACAAAAATATCGACAATAGACTACCTACCATAATGACAAGGCTACCATTCATTGGAGTAACAAAAATATGAACAACAAACTACCTTCCATAATGCCAAGGCTACCATCCATTGGAGTAACAAAAATCTCAAAAACAGACTACCTTCCATAATGACAAGGCTACCATCCATTAAAGTAAAAAAAATATCGAAAACAGACTACCTTCCATAATGACAAGGCTACCATCCATTGGAGTAACAAAAATCTCGACAACAGACAAAATTCCATAATGATAATGCTACCATCCATTGGAGTAACAAACATCTCAACAACAGACTACCTTCCAAAATGACAAGGCTACCATCCATTGGAGTAACAAAAATATGAACAACAGACTACCTTCCATAGTGACAAGGCTACCATCCATTGGAGTGACAGAAATCACAACAACATACTACCTTCCAAAATGACAACGCTAGCATCCATTGGAGTAACAAAAATCTCGACAATAGACTACCTTCCATAATGACAAGGCAACCATCCATTGGAATAACAAAAATCTCGAAAACAAACTACCTTTCATAATGACAAGGCTACCATCCATTGAAGTAACGAAAACATGGACAACATAATACGTTCCATAATGACAATGATACAATCCATTGGAATAACAAAACTCACGACAACAGACTACCATCCATAATGACAATGATACCATCCATTGGAGTAACAAAAATCTCGACAACAGACTACCTTCCATAATGACAAGGCTAACATCTATTGGAGTAATAAAAATCTCGAAAATAGACTACCTTTCGTAATGACAAGGCTACCATCCATTGGAGTAACAAAAATATCCATAACATACTACCATCCATAATGACGAGGCTACCATCCATTGGAGTAACAAAAATCTCGACAATAGACTACCTTCCATAATGACAAGGCTACCATCCATTGGAGTAACAAAAATATGAACAACAAACTACCTACCATAGTTACAAGGCTACCATCCACTGGAGTGACAGAAATCACAACGACATACTACCTTCCATGATGACAACGCTAGCATCCATTGGAGTAACAAAAATCTCGAAAACAGACTACCTTCCATAATGACAAGGCTACTATTCATTGGAATAACAAAAATCTAGACAACAGACTACCTTCCATAATAACAAGGCTTCTATCCATTGGAGTAACAAAAACATCGAGAACAGAATACGTTCCATAATGAAAAGGCTACAATCCATTGGAATAACAAAAATCTCGACAACAGACTACCATCCATAATGACAAGGCTACCATCCATTGGAGTATCAAAAATCTCGAAAATAGGCTACCTTCCGTAATGACAAGGCTACCATCCATTGGAGTAACAAAAATCTCGACAACAGACAACCTTCCATAATGATAATGCTACCATCCATTGGAGTAACAAAAATATCGACAATAGACTACCTACCATAATGACAAGGCTACCATTCATTGGAGTAACAAAAATATGAACAACAAACTACCTTCCATAATGCCAAGGCTACCATCCATTGGAGTAACAAAAATCTCAAAAACAGACTACCTTCCATAATGACAAGGCTACCATCCATTAAAGTAAAAAAAATATCGAAAACAGACTACCTTCCATAATGACAAGGCTACCATCCATTGGAGTAACAAAAATCTCGACCACAAAGAAACTTCCATAATGATAATGCTACCATCCATTGGAGTAACAAAAATCTCAACAACAGACTACCTTCCAAAATGACAAGGCTACCATCCATTGGAGTAACAAAAATATGAACAACAGACTACCTTCCATAGTGACAAGGCTACCATCCATTGGAGTGAAAGAAATCACAACGACATACTACCTTCCAAAATGACAACGCTAGCATCCATTGGAGTAACAAAAATCTCGACAATAGACTACCTTCCATAATGACAAGGCAACCATCCATTAGAATAACAAAAATCTCGAAAACAAACTACCTTTCATAATGACAAGGCTACCATCCATTGGAGTAACGAAAACATGGACAACAGAATATGTTCCATAATGACAATGATACAATCCATTGGAATAACAAAAATCACGACAATAGACTACCATCCATAATGACAATGATACCATCCATTGGAGTAACAAAAATCTCGACAACAGACTACCTTTCATAATGACAAGGCTAACATCTATTGGAGTAACAAAAATCTCGAAAATAGACTACCTTTCGTAATGACAAGGCTACCATCCATTGGAGTAACAAAAATATCCACAACAGACTACCATCCATAATGACGAGGCTACCATCCATTGGAGTAACAAAAATCTCGACAACAGACAACCTTCCATAATGATAATGCTAGCATCCATTGGAGTAACAAAAATCTCGACAATAGACTACCTACCATAATGACAAGGCTACCATCCATTGTGATTTCTGTCACTCCAATGGATGGTAGCCTTGTCATTATGGAAGGTAGTCTGTTGTTCATATTTTTGTTACTCCTCGAAAACAGACTACCTTCCAAAATAACAAGGCTACCATCCATTGAAGTAACAAAAATCTCGACAATAGACTACCTTCCATAATGACAAGGCTACCATCCATTGGAATAACAAAAATCTGGACAACAAACTACCTTTCATAATGACAAGGCTACCATCCATTGGAGTAACGAAAACATCGACAACATAATACGTTCCATAATGACAATGATACAATCCATTGGAATAACAAAAATCTCGACAACCCACTACCATCCATAATGACAAGGCTAGAATCCATTGGAGTAACAAAAATCTTGAAAATAGACTACCTTCCGTAATGACAAGGCTACCATCCATTGGAGTAACAAAAATCTCGACAACAGACAACCTTCCATAATGATAATGATACCATCCATTGGAGTAACAAAAATCTCGACAATAGACTACCTACAATAATGACAAGGCTACCATCCATTGGAGTAACAAAAATATGAACAACAGACTACCTTCCATAATGACAAGGCTACCATCCATTGGAGTAACAAAAATCTCGAAAACAGACTACCTTCCAAAATGACAAGGCTACCATCCATTGAAGTAAAAAAAATCTCGAAAATAGACTACCTTCCATAATGACAAGGATACCATCCATTGGAGTAACAAAAATCTCGACAACAGACAACCTTCCATAATGATAATGCTACCATCCAATAGAGTAACAAAAATCTCGACAATAGACTACCTTCCATAATGACAAGGCTACCATCCATTGGAGTAACAAAAATATGAACAACAAACTACCTTCCATAGTGACAAGGCTACCATCCATTGGAGTGATAGAAATCACAACGACATACTACCTTGCATAATGACAACGCTGGCATCAATTGGAGTAACAAAAATATCAACAACAGACTACCTTCCATAATGACAAAGCTACCATTCATTGGAATAATAAAAATCTAGACAACAAACTACCTTTCATAATGACAAGGCTACCATCCATTGGAGTAACGAAAACATCGACAACACAATATGTTCCATAATGACAATGATACAATCCATTGGAATAACAAAAATCTCGACAACCCACTACCATCCATAATGACAACGCTAGAATCCATTGGAGTAACAAAAATCTTGAAAATAGACTACCTTCCGTAATGACAAGGCTACCATCCATTGGAGTAACAAAAATCTCGACAACAGACAACCTTCCATAATGATAATGATACCATCTGTTGGAGTAACAAAAATCTCGACAATAGACTACCTACCATAATGACAAGGCTACCATCCATTGGAGTAACAAAAATATGAACAACAGACTACCTTCCATAATGACAAGGCTACCATCCATTGGAGTAACAAAAATCTCGAAAACAGACTACCTTCCAAAATGACAAGGCTACCATCCATTGAAGTAACAAAAATCTCGAAAACAGACTACCTTCCATAATGACAAGGATACCATCCATTTGAGTAACAAAAATCTCGACAACAGACAACCTTCCATAATGATAATGCTACCATCCAATAGAGTAACAAAAATCTCGACAATAGACTACCTTCCATAATGACAAGGCTACCATCCATTGGAGTAACAAAAATATGAACAACAAACTACCTTCCATAGTGACAAGGCTACCATTCATTGGAGTGATAGAAATCACAACGACATACTACCTTGCATAATGACAACGCTGGCATCAATTGGAGTAACAAAAATATCAACAATAGACTACCTTCCATAATGACAAAGCTACCATTCATTGGAATAATAAAAATCTAGACAACAGACTACCTTTCATAATAACAAGGCTACTATCCATTGGAGTAAGAAAAACATCGAAAACAGAATACATTCCATAATGAAAAGGCTACAATCCATTGGAATAACAAAAATCTCGACAACAGACTACCATCCATAATGACAAGGCTACCATCCATTGGAGTAACAAAAATCTCGAAAACAGACTACCTTCCGTAATGACAAGGCTACCATCCATTGGAGTAACAAAAATCTCGACAACAGACAACCTTCCATAATGATAATGCTACCATCAATTGGAGTAACAAAAATCTCGACAATAGACTACCTACCATAATGACAAGGCTACCATCCATTGGAGTAACAAAAATATGAACAACAAACTACCTTCTATAATGACAAGGATACCATCCATTTGAGTAACAAAAATCTCGACAACAGACAACCTTCCATAATGATAATGCTACCATCCAATAGAGTAACAAAAATCTCGACAATAGACTACCTTCCATAATGACAAGGCTACCATCCATTGGAGTAACAAAAATATGAACAACAAACTACCTTCCATAGTGACAAGGCTACCATTCATTGGAGTGATAGAAATCACAACGACATACTACCTTGCATAATGACAACGCTGGCATCAATTGGAGTAACAAAAATATCAACAACAGACTACCTTCCATAATGACAAAGCTACCATTCATTGGAATAATAAAAATCTAGACAACAGACTACCTTTCATAATAACAAGGCTATTATCCATTGGAGTAAGAAAAACATCGAAAACAGAATACATTCCATAATGAAAAGGCTACAATCCATTGGAATAACAAAAATCTCGACAACAGACTACCATCCATAATGACAAGGCTACCATCCATTGGAGTAACAAAAATCTCGAAAACAGACTACCTTCCGTAATGACAAGGCTACCATCCATTGGAGTAACAAAAATCTCGACAACAGACAACCTTCCATAATGATAATGCTACCATCCATTGGAGTAACAAAAATATCGACAATAGACTACCTACCATAATGACAAGGCTACCATTCATTGGAGTAACAAAAATATGAACAACAAACTACCTTCCATAATGCCAAGGCTACCATCCATTGGAGTAACAAAAATCTCAAAAACAGACTACCTTCCATAATAACAAGGCTACCATCCATTAAAGTAAAAAAAATATCGAAAACAGACTACCTTCCATAATGACAAGGCTACCATCCATTGGAGTAACAAAAATCTCGACAACAGACAAAATTCCATAATGATAATGCTACCATCCATTGGAGTAACAAAAATCTCAACAACAGACTACCTTCCAAAATGACAAGGCTACCATCCATTGGAGTAACAAAAATATGAACAACAGACTACCTTCCATAGTGACAAGGCTACCATCCATTGGAGTGACAGAAATCACAACGACATACTACCTTCCAAAATGACAACGCTAGCATCCATTGGAGTAACAAAAATCTCGACAATAGACTACCTTCCATAATGACAAGGCAACCATCCATTGGAATAACAAAAATCTCGAAAACAAACTACCTTTCATAATGACAAGGCTACCATCCATTGAAGTAACGAAAACATGGACAACATAATACGTTCCATAATGACAATGATACAATCCATTGGAATAACAAAAATCACGACAACAGACTACCATCCATAATGACAATGATACCATCCATTGGAGTAACAAAAATCTCGACAACAGACTACCTTCCATAATGACAAGGCTAACATCTATTGGAGTAATAAAAATCTTGAAAATAGACTACCTTTCGTAATGACAAGGCTACCATCCATTGGAGTAACAAAAATATCCATAACAGACTACCATCCATAATGACGAGGCTACCATCCATTGGAGTAACAAAAATCTCGACAATAGAGTACCTTCCATAATGACAAGGCTACCATCCATTGGAGTAACAAAAATATGAACAACAAACTACCTACCATAGTTACAAGGCTACCATCCACTGGAGTGACAGAAATCACAACGACATACTACCTTCCATGATGACAACGCTAGCATCCATTGGAGTAACAAAAATCTCGAAAACAGACTACCTTCCATAATGACAAGGCTACTATTCATTGGAGTAACAAAAACATCGAGAACAGAATACGTTCCATAATGAAAAGGCTACAATCCATTGGAATAACAAAAATCTCGACAACAGACTACCATCCATAATGACAAGGCTACCATCCATTGGAGTATCAAAAATCTCGAAAATAGACTACCTTCCGTAATGACAAGGCTACCATCCATTGGAGTAACAAAAATCTCGACAACAGACAACCTTCCATAATGATAATGCTACCATCCATTGGAGTAACAAAAATATCGACAATAGACTACCTACCATAATGACAAGGCTACCATTCATTGGAGTAACAAAAATATGAACAACAAACTACTTTCCATAATGCCAAGGCTACCATCCATTGGAGTAACAAAAATCTCAAAAACAGACTACCTTCCATAATGACAAGGCTACCATCCATTAAAGTAAAAAAAATATCGAAAACAGACTACCTTCCATAATGACAAGGCTACCATCCATTGGAGTAACAAAAATTTCGACAACAAAGAAACTTCCATAATGATAATGCTACCATCCATTGGAGTAACAAAAATCTCAACAACAGACTACCTTCCAAAATGACAAGGCTACCATCCATTGGAGTAACAAAAATATGAACAACAGACTACCTTCCATAGTGACAAGGCTACCATCCATTGGAGTGAAAGAAATCACAACGACATACTACCTTCCAAAATGACAACGCTAGCATCCATTGGAGTAACAAAAATCTCAACAATAGACTACCTTCCATAATGACAAGGCAACCATCCATTAGAATAACAAAAATCTCGAAAACAAACTACCTTTCATAATGACAAGGCTACCATCCATTGGAGTAACGAAAACATGGACAACAGAATATGTTCCATAATGACAATGATACAATCCATTGGAATAACAAAAATCACGACAATAGACTACCATCCATAATGACAATGATACCATCCATTGGAGTAACAAAAATCTCGACAACAGACTACCTTTCATAATGACAAGGCTAACATCTATTGGAGTAACAAAAATCTCGAAAATAGACTACCTTTCGTAATGACAAGGCTACCATCCATTGGAGTAACAAAAATATCCACAACAGACTACCATCCATAATGACGAGGCTACCATCCATTGGAGTAACAAAAATCTCGACAACAGACAACCTTCCATAATGATAATGCTACCATCCATTGGAGTAACAAAAATCTCGATAATAGACTACCTACCATAATGACAAGGCTACCATCCATTGTGATTTCTGTCACTCCAATGGATGGTAGCCTTGTCATTATGGAAGGTAGTCTGTTGTTCATATTTTTGTTACTCCTCGAAAACAGACTACCTTCCAAAATAACAAGGCTACCATCCATTGAAGTAACAAAAATCTCGACAATAGACTACCTTCCATAATGACAAGGCTACCATCCATTGGAATAACAAAAATCTGGACAACAAACTACCTTTCATAATGACAAGGCTACCATCCATTGGAATAACGAAAACATCGACAACATAATACGTTCCATAATGACAATGATACAATCCATTGGAATAACAAAAATCTCGACAACCCACTACCATCCATAATGACAACGCTAGAATCCATTGGAGTAACAAAAATCTTGAAAATAGACTACCTTCCGTAATGACAAGGCTACCATCCATTGGAGTAACAAAAATCTCGACAACAGACAACCTTCCATAATGATAATGATACCATCCATTGGAGTAACAAAAATCTCGACAATAGACTACCTACAATAATGACAAGGCTACCATCCATTGGAGTAACAAAAATATGAACAACAGACTACCTTCCATAATGACAAGGCTACCATCCATTGGAGTAACAAAAATCTCGAAAACAGACTACCTTCCAAAATGACAAGGCTACCATCCATTGAAGTAAAAAAAATCTCGAAAATAGACTACCTTCCATAATGACAAGGATACCATCCATTGGAGTAACAAAAATCTCGACAACAGACAACCTTCCATAATGATAATGCTACCATCCAATAAAGTAACAAAAATCTCGACAATAGACTACCTTCCATAATGACAAGGCTACCATCCATTGGAGTAACAAAAATATGAACAACAAACTACCTTCCATAGTGACAAGGCTACCATCCATTGGAGTGATAGAAATCACAACGACATACTACCTTGCATAATGACAACGCTGGCATCAATTGGAGTAACAAAAATATCAACAACAGACTACCTTCCATAATGACAAAGCTACCATTCATTGGAATAATAAAAATCTAGACAACAAACTACCTTTCATAATGACAAGGCTACCATCCATTGGAGTAACGAAAACATCGACAACACAATATGTTCCATAATGACAATGATACAATCCATTGGAATAACAAAAATCTCGACAACCCACTACCATCCATAATGACAACGCTAGAATCCATTGGAGTAACAAAAATCTTGAAAATAGACTACCTTCCGTAATGACAAGGCTACCATCCATTGGAGTAACAAAAATCTCGACAACAGACAACCTTCCATAATGATAATGATACCATCTGTTGGAGTAACAAAAATCTCGACAATAGACTACCTACCATAATGACAAGGCTACCATCCATTGGAGTAACAAAAATATGAACAACAGACTACCTTCCATAATGACAAGGCTACCATCCATTGGAGTAACAAAAATCTCGAAAACAGACTACCTTCCAAAATGACAAGGCTACCATCCATTGAAGTAACAAAAATCTCGAAAACAGACTACCTTCCATAATGACAAGGATACCATCCATTTGAGTAACAAAAATCTCGACAACAGACAACCTTCCATAATGATAATGCTACCATCCAATAGAGTAACAAAAATCTCGACAATAGACTACCTTCCATAATGACAAGGCTACCATCCATTGGAGTAACAAAAATATGAACAACAAACTACCTTCCATAGTGACAAGGCTACCATTCATTGGAGTGATAGAAATCACAACGACATACTACCTTGCATAATGACAACGCTGGCATCAATTGGAGTAACAAAAATATCAACAACAGACTACCTTCCATAATGACAAAGCTACCATTCATTGGAATAATAAAAATCTAGACAACAGACTACCTTTCATAATAACAAGGCTACTATCCATTGGAGTAAGAAAAACATCGAAAACAGAATACATTCCATAATGAAAAGGCTACAATCCATTGGAATAACAAAAATCTCGACAACAGACTACCATCCATAATGACAAGGCTACCATCCATTGGAGTAACAAAAATCTCGAAAACAGACTACCTTCCGTAATGACAAGGCTACCATCCATTGGAGTAACAAAAATCTCGACAACAGACAACCTTCCATAATGATAATGCTACCATCAATTGGAGTAACAAAAATCTCGACAATAGACTACCTACCATAATGACAAGGCTACCATCCATTGGAGTAACAAAAATATGAACAACAAACTACCTTCCTTAATGACAAGGGTACCATCCATTGGAGTAACAAAAATCTCGAAAATAGACTACCTTCCATAATGACAAGGCTAGCATCCATTGAAGTAACAAAAATCTCCAAAATAGACTACCTTCCATAATGACAAGGCTACCATCCATTGGAGTAACAAAAATATGAACAACAGACTACCTTCCATAGTTACAAGGCTACCATCCACTGGAGTGACAGAAATCACAACGACATACTACCTTCCATAATGACAACACTAGCATCCATTGGAGTAACAAAAATCTCGACAACAGACTACCTTCCATAATGACAAGGCTATTATTCATTGGAATATAAAAAATCTAGACAACAGACTACCTTCCATAATAACAAGGCTACTATCCATTGGAGTAACAAAAACATCGACAACAGAATACGTTCCATAATGAAAAGGCTACAATCCATTGGAATAACAAAAATCTCGACAACAGACTACCATCCATAATGACAAGGCTACCATCCATTGGAGTAGCAAAAATCTCGAAAACAGACTACCTACCGTAATGACAAGGCTACCGTCCATTAGAGTAACAAAAATCTCGACAACAGACAACCTTCCATAATGATAATGGTACCATCCATTGGAGTAACAAAAATCTCGACAATAGACTATCTACCATAATGACAAGGCTACCATCCATTGGAGTAACAAAAATATGAACAACAAACTACCTTCCATAATAACAAGGCTACCATCCATTGGAGTAACAATAATCTCGAAAACAGACTACCTTCCATAATGACAAGGCTACCATCCATTAAAGTAACAAAAATCTCGAAAATAGATTACCTTCCATAATGACAAGGCTACCATCCATTGGAGTAACAAAAATATGAACAACAGACTACCTTCCATAATGACAATGCTACCATCCATTGGAGTAACAAAAATCTCGAAAACAGACTACCTTCCAAAATGACAAGGCTACCATCCATTGAAGTAACAAAAATCTCGAAAACAGACTACCTTCCATAATGACAAGGATACCATCCATTGGAGTAACAAAAATCTCGACAACAGACAACCTTCCATAATGATAATGCTACCATCCAATAGAGTAACAAAAATCTCGACAATAGACTACCTTCCATAATGACAAGGCTACCATCCATTGGAGTAACAAAAATATGAACAACAAACTACCTTCCATAGTGACAAGGCTACCATCCATTGGAGTGATAGAAATCACAACGACATACTACCTTGCATAATGACAACGCTGGCATCAATTGGAGTAACAAAAATATCAACAACAAACTACCTTCCATAATGACAAAGCTACCATTCATTGGAATAATAAAAATCTAGACAACAGACTACCTTCCATAATAACAAGGCTACTATCCATTGGAGTAACAAAAACATCGAAAACAGAATACATTCCAAAATGAAAAGGCTACAATCCATTGGAATAACAAAAATCTCGACAACAGACTACCTTCCATAATGACAAGGCTATTATTCATTGGAATATAAAAAATCTAGACAACAGACTACCTTCCATAATAACAAGGCTACTATCCATTGGAGTAACAAAAACATCGACAACAGAATACGTTCCATAATGAAAAGGCTACAATCCATTGGAATAACAAAAATCTCAACAACAGACTACCATCCATAATGACAAGGCTACCATCCATTGGAGTAGCAAAAATCTCGAAAACAGACTACCTACCGTAATGACAAGGCTACCGTCCATTAGAGTAACAAAAATCTCGACAACAGACAACCTTCCATAATGATAATGGTACCATCCATTGGAGTAACAAAAATCTCGACAATAGACTATCTACCATAATGACAAGGCTACCATCCATTGGAGTAACAAAAATATGAACAACAAACTACCTTCCATAATAACAAGGCTACCATCCATTGGAGTAACAATAATCTCGAAAACAGACTACCTTCCATAATGACAAGGCTACCATCCATTAAAGTAACAAAAATCTCGAAAATAGATTACCTTCCATAATGACAAGGCTACCATCCATTGGAGTAACAAAAATATGAACAACAGACTACCTTCCATAATGACAATGCTACCATCCATTGGAGTAACAAAAATCTCGAAAACAGACTACCTTCCAAAATGACAAGGCTACCATCCATTGAAGTAACAAAAATCTCGAAAACAGACTACCTTCCATAATGACAAGGATACCATCCATTGGAGTAACAAAAATCTCGACAACAGACAACCTTCCATAATGATAATGCTACCATCCAATAGAGTAACAAAAATCTCGACAATAGACTACCTTCCATAATGACAAGGCTACCATCCATTGGAGTAACAAAAATATGAACAACAAACTACCTTCCATAGTGACAAGGCTACCATCCATTGGAGTGATAGAAATCACAACGACATACTACCTTGCATAATGACAACGCTGGCATCAATTGGAGTAACAAAAATATCAACAACAAACTACCTTCCATAATGACAAAGCTACCATTCATTGGAATAATAAAAATCTAGACAACAGACTACCTTCCATAATAACAAGGCTACTATCCATTGGAGTAACAAAAACATCGAAAACAGAATACATTCCATAATGAAAAGGCTACAATCCATTGGAATAACAAAAATCTCGACAACAGACTACCATCCATAATGACAAGGCTACCATCCATTGGAGTAACAAAAATCTCGAAAACAGACTACCTTCCGTAATGACAAGGCTACCATCCATTGGAGTAACAAAAATCTCGACAACAGACAACCTTCCATAATGATAATGCTACCATCAATTGGAGTAACAAAAAACTCGACAATAGACTACCTACCATAATGACAAGGCTACCATCCATTGGAGTAACAAAAATATGAACAACAAACTACCTTCCTTAATGACAAGGGTACCATCCATTGGAGTAACAAAAATCTCGAAAATAGACTACCTTCCATAATGACAAGGCTAGCATCCATTGAAGTAACAAAAATCTCCAAAATAGACTACCTTCCATAATGACAAGGCTACCATCCATTGGAGTAACAAAAATATGAACAACAGACTACCTTCCATATTTACAAGGCTACCATCCACTAGAGTGACAGAAATCACAACGACATACTACCTTCCATAATGACAACACTAGCATCCATTGGAGTAACAAAAATCTCGACAACAGACTACCTTCCATAATGACAAGGCTACTATTCATTGGAATAACAAAAATCTAGACAACAGACTACCTTCCATAATAACAAGGCTACTATCCATTGGAGTAACAAAAACATCGACAACAGAATACGTTCCATAATGAAAAGGCTACAATCCATTGGAATAACAAAAATCTCGACAACAGACTACCATCCATAATGACAAGGCTACCATCCATTGGAGTAGCAAAAATCTCGAAAACAGACTACCTTCCGTAATGACAAGGCTACCGTCCATTGGAGTAACAAAAATCTCGACAACAGACAACCTTCCATAATGATAATGGTACCATCCATTGGAGTAACAAAAATCTCGACAATAGACTATCTACCATAATGACAAGGCTACCATCCATTGGAGTAACAAAAATATGAACAACAAACTACCTTCCATAATAACAAGGCTACCATCCATTGGAGTAACAATAATCTCGAAAACAGACTACCTTCCATAATGACAAGGCTACCATCCATTAAAGTAACAAAAATCTCGAAAATAGACTACCTTCCATAATGACAAGGCTACCATCCATTGGAGTAACAAAAATATGAACAACAAACTACCTTCCATAATGACAAGGCTACCATCCATTGGAGTAACAATAATCTCGAAAACAGACTACCTTCCATAATGACAAGGCTACCATTCATTAAAGTAACAAAAATCTCGAAAACAGACTACCTTCCATAATGACAAGGCTACCATCCATTAAAGTAACAAAAATCTCGAAAACAGACTACCTTCCATAATGACAAGGCTACCATCCATTGGAGTAACATAAATCTCGACAACAGACTAACTTCCATAATGATAATGCTATCATCCATTGGAGTAACAAAAATCTCAACAACAGACTACCTTCCATAATGACAAGGCTACCATCCATTGGAGTAACAAAAATCTCGACAATAGACTACCTACCATAATGACAAGGCTACCATCCATTGGAGTAACAAAAATATGAACAACAAACTACCTTCCATAATGACAAGGCTACCATCCATTGTGATTTATGTCACTCCAATGGATGGTAGCCTTGTCATTATGGAAGGTAGTCTGTTGTTCATATTTTTGTTACTCCTCGAAAACAGATTACCTTCCAAAATAACCAGGCTACCATCCATTGAAGTAACAAAAATCTCGACAATAGATTACCATCCATAATGACACGGCTACCATCCATTGGAATAACAAAAATCTCGACAACAAACTACCTTTCATAATGACAAGGCTACCATCCATTGGAGTAACGAAAACATAGATAACACAATACGTTCCATAATGACAATGATACAATCCATTGGAATAACAAAAATCTCGACAACCCACTACCATCCATAATGACAACGCTAGAATCCATTGGAGTAACAAAAATCATGAAAATAGACTACCTTCCGTAATGACAAGGCTACCATCCATTGGAGTAACAAAAATCTCGACAACAGACAACCTTCCATAATGATAATGATACCATCCGTTGGAGTAACAAAAATCTCGACAATTGACTACCTACCATAATGACAAGGCTACCATCCATTGGAGTAACAAAAATATGAACAACAGA
Source organism: Vicia faba (assembly GCA_948472305.1). Lineage (NCBI taxonomy): Eukaryota > Viridiplantae > Streptophyta > Magnoliopsida > Fabales > Fabaceae > Vicia > Vicia faba. The sequence continues at coordinate 510,987,204 of OX451741.1, read as the reverse complement.
CTACCTTCCATAATGACAAGGCTACCATCCATTGGAGTAACAAAAATCTCGAAAACAGACTACCTTCCAAAATGACAAGGCTACCATCCATTGAAGTAACAAAAATCTCGAAAACAGACTACCTTCCATAATGACAAGGATACCATCCATTGGAGTAACAAAAATCTCGATAACAGACAACCTTCCATAATGATAATGCTACCATCCAATGGAGTAACAAAGATCTCGACAATAGACTACCTTCCATAATGACAAGGCTACCATCCATTGGAGTAACAAAAATATGAACAACAAACTACCTTCCATAGTGACAAGGCTACCATCCATTGGAGTGATAGAAATCACAACGACATACTACCTTGCATAATGACAACGCTGGCATCAATTGGAGTAACAAAAATATCAACAACAGACTACCTTCCATAATGACAAAGCTACCATTCATTGGAATAATAAAAATCTAGACAACAGACTACCTTCCATAATAACAAGGCTACTATCCATTGGAGTAACAAAAACATCGAAAACAGAATACATTCCATAATGAAAAGGCTACAATCCATTGGAATAACAAAAATCTCGACAACAGACTACCATCCATAATGACAAGGCTACCATCCTTTGGAGTAACAAAAATCTCGAAGACAGACTACCTTCCGTAATGACAAGGCTACCATCCATTGGAGTAACAATAATCTCGACAATACACAACCTTCCATAATGATATTGCTACCATCAATTGGAGTAACAAAAATCTCGACAATAGACTACCTACCATAATGACAAGGCTACCATCCATTGGAGTAACAAAAATATGAACAACAAACTACCATCCTTAATGACAAGGCTACCATCCATTGGAGTAACAAAAATCTCGAAAACAGACTACCTTCCATAATGACAAGGCTAGCATCCATTGAAGTAACAAAAATCTCCAAAATAGACTACCTTCCATAATGACAAGGCTACCATCCATTGGAGTAACAAAAATATGAACAACAGACTACCTTCCACAGTTACAAGGCTACCATCCACTGGAGTGACAGAAATCACAACGACATACTACCTTGCATAATGACAACACTAGCATCCATTGGAGTAACAAAACTCTCGACAACAGACTACCTTCCATAAAGACAAGGCTACTATTCATTGGAATAACAAAAATCTAGACAACAGACTACCTTCCATAATAACAAGGCTACTATCCATTGGAGTAACAAAAACATTGACAACAGAATACGTTTCATAATGAAAAGGCTACAATCCATTGGAATAAAAAAAATCTTGACAACAGACTACCATCCATAATGACAAGGCTACCATCCATTGGAGTAACAAAAATATCGAAAACAGACTACCTTCCGTAATGACAAGGCTACCGTCCATTGAAGTAACAAAAATCTCGACAACAGACAACCTTCCATAATGATAATGGTACCATCCATTGGAGTAACAAAAATCTCGACAATAGACTATCTACCATAATGACAAGGCTACCATCCATTGGAGTAACAAAAATATGAACAACAAACTACCTTCCATAATGACAAGGCTACCATCCATTGGAGTAAAAATAATCTCAAAAACAGACTACCTTCCATAATTACAAGGCTACCATCCATTAAAGTAACAAAAATCTCAAAAACAGACTACCTTCCATAATGACAAGGCTACCATCCATTGGAGTAACAAAAATATGAACAACAAACTACCTTCCATAATGACAAGGCTACCATCCATTGGAGTAACAATAATCTCGAAAATAGACTACCTTCCATAATGATAAGGCTACCATCCATTAAAGTAACAAAAATCTCGAAAACAGACTACCTTCCATAATGACAAGGCTACCATCCATTAAAGTAACAAAAATCTCGAAAACAGACTACCTTCCATAATGACAAGGCTACCATCCATTGGAGTAACAGAAATCTCGACAACAGACTAACTTCCATAATGATAATGCTATCATCCATTGGAGTAACAAAAATCTCAACAACAGACTACCTTCCATAATGACAAGGCTACCATCCATTGGACTAACAAAAATCTCGACAATAGACTACCTACCATAATGACAAGGCTACCATCCATTGGAGTAACAAAAATATGAACAACAAACTACCTTCCATAATGACAAGGCTACCATCCATTGTGATTTTTGTTACTCCAATGGCTGGTAGCCTTGTCATTATGGAAGGTAGTCTGTTGTTCATATTTTTGTTACTCCTCGAAAACAGACTACCTTCCAAAATAACCAGGCTACCATCCATTGAAGTAACAAAAATCTCGACAATAGACTACCTTCCATAATGACAAGGCTACCATCCATTGGAGTAACAAAAATCTCGAAAACAGACTACCTTCCGTAATGACAAGGCTACCATCCATTGGAGTAACAAAAATCTCGACAACAGACAACCTTCCATAATGATAATGCTACCATCAATTGGAGTAACAAAAAACTCGACAATAGACTACCTACCATAATGACAAGGCTACCATCCATTGGAGTATCAAAAATATGAACAACAAACTACCTTCCTTAATGACAAGGGTACCATCCATTGGAGTAACAAAAATCTCGAAAATAGACTACCTTCCATAATGACAAGGCTAGCATCCATTGAAGTAACAAAAATCTCCAAAATAGACTACCTTCCATAATGACAAGGCTACCATCCATTGGAGTAACAAAAATATGAAGAACAGACTACCTTCCATAGTTACAAGGCTACCATCCACTAGAGTGACAAAAATCACAACGACATACTACCTTCCATAATGACAACACTAGCATCCATTGGAGTAACAAAAATCTCGACAACAGACTACCTTCCATAATGACAAGGCTACTATTCATTGGAATAACAAAAATCTAGACAATAGACTACCTTCCATAATAACAAGGCTACTATCCATTGGAGTAACAAAAACATCGACAACAGAATACGTTCCATAATGAAAAGGCTACAATCCATTGGAATAACAAAAATCTCGACAACAAACTACCATCCATAATGACAAGGCTACCATCCATTGGAGTAGCAAAAATCTCGAAAACAGACTACCTTCCGTAATGACAAGGCTACCGTCCATTGGAGTAACAAAAATCTCGACAACAGACAACCTTCCATAATGATAATGGTACCATCCATTGGAGTAACAAAAATCTCGACAATAGACTATCTACAATAATGACAAGGCTACCATCCATTGGAGTAACAAAAATATGAACAACAAACTACCTTCCATAATAACAAGGCTACCATCCATTGGAGTAACAATAATCTCGAAAACAGACTACCTTCCATAATGACAAGGCTACCATCCATTAAAGTAACAAAAATCTCGAAAATAGACTACCTTCCATAATGACAAGGCTACCATCCATTGGAGTAACAAAAATATGAACAACAAACTACCTTCCATAATGACAAGGCTACCATCCATTGGAGTAACAATAATCTCGAAAACAGACTACCTTCCATAGTGACAAGGCTACCATCCATTAAAGTAACAAAAATCTCGAAAACAGACTACCTTCCATAATGACAAGGCTACCATCCATTAAAGTAACAAAAATCTCGAAAACAGACTACCTTCCATAATGACAAGGCTACCATCCATTGGAGTAACAGAAATCTCGACAACAGACTAACTTCCATAATGATAATGCTATCATCCATTGGAGTAACAAAAATCTCAACAACAGACTACCTTCCATAATGACAAGGCTACCATCCATTGGACTAACAAAAATCTCGACAATAGACTACCTACCATAATGACAAGGCTACCATCCATTGGAGTAACAAAAATATGAACAACAAACTACCTTCCATAATGACAAGGCTACCATCCATTGTGATTTTTGTTACTCCAATGGCTGGTAGCCTTGTCATTATGGAAGGTAGTCTGTTGTTCATATTTTTGTTACTCCTCGAAAACAGACTACCTTCCAAAATAACCAGGCTACCATCCATTGAAGTAACAAAAATCTCGACAATAGACTACCTTCCATAATGACAAGGCTACCATCCATTGGAGTAACAAAAATCTCGAAAACAGACTACCTTCCGTAATGACAAGGCTACCATCCATTGGAGTAACAAAAATCTCGACAACAGACAACCTTCCATAATGATAATGCTACCATCAATTGGAGTAACAAAAAACTCGACAATAGACTACCTACCATAATGACAAGGCTACCATCCATTGGAGTATCAAAAATATGAACAACAAACTACCTTCCTTAATGACAAGGGTACCATCCATTGGAGTAACAAAAATCTCGAAAATAGACTACCTTCCATAATGACAAGGCTAGCATCCATTGAAGTAACAAAAATCTCCAAAATAGACTACCTTCCATAATGACAAGGCTACCATCCATTGGAGTAACAAAAATATGAAGAACAGACTACCTTCCATAGTTACAAGGCTACCATCCACTAGAGTGACAAAAATCACAACGACATACTACCTTCCATAATGACAACACTAGCATCCATTGGAGTAACAAAAATCTCGACAACAGACTACCTTCCATAATGACAAGGCTACTATTCATTGGAATAACAAAAATCTAGACAATAGACTACCTTCCATAATAACAAGGCTACTATCCATTGGAGTAACAAAAACATCGACAACAGAATACGTTCCATAATGAAAAGGCTACAATCCATTGGAATAACAAAAATCTCGACAACAAACTACCATCCATAATGACAAGGCTACCATCCATTGGAGTAGCAAAAATCTCGAAAACAGACTACCTTCCGTAATGACAAGGCTACCGTCCATTGGAGTAACAAAAATCTCGACAACAGACAACCTTCCATAATGATAATGGTACCATCCATTGGAGTAACAAAAATCTCGACAATAGACTATCTACAATAATGACAAGGCTACCATCCATTGGAGTAACAAAAATATGAACAACAAACTACCTTCCATAATAACAAGGCTACCATCCATTGGAGTAACAATAATCTCGAAAACAGACTACCTTCCATAATGACAAGGCTACCATCCATTAAAGTAACAAAAATCTCGAAAATAGACTACCTTCCATAATGACAAGGCTACCATCCATTGGAGTAACAAAAATATGAACAACAAACTACCTTCCATAATGACAAGGCTACCATCCATTGGAGTAACAATAATCTCGAAAACAGACTACCTTCCATAGTGACAAGGCTACCATCCATTAAAGTAACAAAAATCTCGAAAACAGACTACCTTCCATAATGACAAGGCTACCATCCATTAAAGTAACAAAAATCTCGAAAACAGACTACCTTCCATAATGACAAGGCTACCATCCATTGGAGTAACAGAAATCTCGACAACAGACTAACTTCCATAATGATAATGCTATCATCCATTGGAGTAACAAAAATCTCAACAACAGACTACCTTCCATAATGACAAGGCTACCATCCATTGGACTAACAAAAATCTCGACAATAGACTACCTACCATAATGACAAGGCTACCATCCATTGTAGTAACAAAAATATGAACAACAAACTACCTTCCATAATGACAAGGCTACCATCCATTGTGATTTCTGTCACTCCAATGGCTGGTAGCCTTGTCATTATGGAAGTTAGTCTGTTGTTCATATTTTTGTTACTCCTCGAAAACAGACTACCTTCCAAAATAACCAGGCTACCATCCATTGAAGTAACAAAAATCTCGACAATAGACTACCTTCCATAATGACACGGCTACCATCCATTGGAGTAACAAAAATCTCGAAAACAGACTACCTTCCGTAATGACAAGGCTACCATCCATTGGAGTAACAAAAATCTCGACAACAGACAACCTTCCATAATGATAATGCTACCATCAATTGGAGTAACAAAAAACTCGACAATAGACTACCTACCATAATGACAAGGCTACCATCCATTGGAGTATCAAAAATATGAACAACAAACTACCTTCCTTAATGACAAGGGTACCATCCATTGGAGTAACAAAAATCTCGAAAATAGACTACCTTCCATAATGACAAGGCTAGCATCCATTGAAGTAACAAAAATCTCCAAAATAGACTACCTTCCATAATGACAAGGCTACCATCCATTGGAGTAACAAAAATATGAAGAACAGACTACCTTCCATAGTTACAAGGCTACCATCCACTAGAGTGACAGAAATCACAACGACATACTACCTTCCATAATGACAACACTAGCATCCATTGGAGTAACAAAAATCTCGACAACAGACTACCTTCCATAATGACAAGGCTACTATTCATTGGAATAACAAAAATCTAGACAACAGACTACCTTCCATAATAACAAGGCTACTATCCATTGGAGTAACAAAAACATCGACAACAGAATACGTTCCATAATGAAAAGGCTACAATCCATTGGAATAACAAAAATCTCGACAACAAACTACCATCCATAATGACAAGGCTACCATCCATTGGAGTAGCAAAAATCTCGAAAACAGACTACCTTCCGTAATGACAAGGCTACCGTCCATTGGAGTAACAAAAATCTCGACAACAGACAACCTTCCATAATGATAATGGTACCATCTATTGGAGTAACAAAAATCTCGACAATAGACTATCTACAATAATGACAAGGCTATCATCCATTGGAGTAACAAAAATATGAACAACAAACTACCTTTTATAATAACAAGGCTACCATCCATTGGAGTAACAATAGTCTCGAAAACAGACTACCTTCCATAATGACAAGGCTACCATCCATTAAAGTAACAAAAATCTCGAAAATAGACTACCTTCCATAATGACAAGGCTACCATCCATTGGAGTAACAAAAATATGAACAACAAACTACCTTCCATAATGACAAGGCTACCATCCATTGGAGTAACAATAATCTCGAAAACAGACTACCTTCCATAATGACAAGTCTACCATCCATTAAAGTAACAAAAATCTCGAAAACAGACTACCTTCCATAATGACAAGGCTACCATCCATTAAAGTAACAAAAATCTCGAAAACAGACTATCTTCCATAATGACAAGGCTACCATCCATTGGAGTAACAGAAATCTCGACAACAGACTAACTTCCATAATGATAATGCTATCATCCATTGGAGTAACAAAAATCTCAACAACAGACTACCTTCCATAATGACAAGGCTACCATCCATTGGACTAACAAAAATCTCGACAATAGACTACCTACCATAATGACAAGGCTACCATCCATTGTAGTAACAAAAATATGAACAACAAACTACCTTCCATAATGACAAGGCTACCATCCATTGTGATTTCTGTCACTCCAATGGCTGGTAGCCTTGTCATTATGGAAGGTAGTCTGTTGTTCATATTTTTGTTACTCCTCGAAAACAGACTACCTTCCAAAATAACCAGGCTACCATCCATTGAAGTAACAAAAATCTCGACAATAGATTACCATCCATAATGACACGGCTACCATCCATTGTTTAAGTGCCTTCGTTTAGGATTGGCTCATTTCTTGTAAAACAAATAATAACAACAATAATGTAATGTAATGTACAATAGGAACAGCCTGAAAATCCTATTGTAAATGCCTAAAACATGTTGTGTTGAATCAACATCTGGAACAACATGTCTCAAGAGATGTCATAACATCATACCAGACATCAAGCTACTGAACTGTCAAGTCTGATGCAGTTCTGTTCCTGAAGTTATGCAGAATATTCTGCCAAATAGAATGCATAACAAGTAGCGAAAATTGAAGGCATATGTGGAGCCCTAGAAGATTCAGTCAGAAGCTAAAGATAAGGAGAAAAGCTCGATTGAAGACCTAACTTACAGCAGAAGTTTTCTGCTTACTTTATGCAGGTCGTTAAAGCTGCATTGCTGTCACATGAAGGCCCAAATCCAGTTGGGTAAAAAGGGTTATAAATAGAAGTATTGTAACCTAATTTAAGTGAGCCGAGTATTGACAAGATGTGATGATTTTGGGTTAGTTTTGTTGTGAACCACCCGGGCTGTGGGATGGTCACCATACTCCTTGAAACCTGTAGGTTAGAGGATGTATGCATTGTACTTGATTGAAGCTTTTAAGCATGATCAAGATGTGTAATGGAAGTGTATCTTCTGAACAGTTTATGTACTGTAGAAAGTTATCACTGCGGTGATTGAGGGGGAGTGAGAGGGGTCTCATATCTAGGATTGGATCTTAGGTAAAAGTTTCATTGGGTAGTGATTAAGTGAGAAGGCTGTCAACGGGTGTGTTGGTTGTAGGGTCTTTGAATTGATACTACTAATAGTGAACTTTATCCCTGGCTTGGAAGCCTCCAGATGTAGGTTGGTTGAACCGAACTGGGTGAACAATTTTGTGTGTTATTTACTTTCTGCATTGGTTATTTGTTTGATGACACAACATTCCTCATGACATCAATGTATATGACTAACCTTAACTGCTCAGAACCTCAGTAAATCAGAACCTGCGTTTGTCAAAAGGTGTTGCAGGTTCTGGTATGATAGTTCAGTGACTGTTGTAGAACAGATATCAAAAGTACAGCCTATTCTACCTGTACAGCGCTTAATGTTAGGTCATATGTCTTAACGTTCCATTAGACATCCTGAGTCTGTGACATACCAGGAATTTCAATTGGTATCAGAGCAGGCATCCTGTCTGTCTCTGAATGAGATCCATGGGGGATACTTTCCGGTTGTGTACAAGGTAGAATATTGTTTGAACCAGTAGTGTTCATATTGTTTGGTCCCTAGGAGTGGAGGATGGACCAATTTGGGAGAAAACTAGATCAATCTGATCAGCAATGTTGAAGGAAGATGAAAATGTTTGAACAAATTCAAAAACCTCATGCGGGAGTGAAAATTTTGGAGTGCATTGTTCAACCTGTATTCAGCACAAAGAAGAATATTATCAAAACCTTCATGCGGGAGTGAAGATATTGATAAGGTATCATCTGTGTGTATAAAGCTTCCTTTTAAGAGGGCTGTAGAGTTGGGTCTAGGAAGTTGCTTGGTGAAGAAGCAAACAACTTGTAGGATTGATTTATTTTCAATCCTTATGTGTCATGCTTGCTATATGGAGTAAGCATTGTGTAGGTTCTGTTGAAATACTGCTATTCCACTGCATAGCTTCTGATACAACGCCTAAAGTGAAAGAAGAACTCTAGGGTTATTATTTTCAACAGAATTTGTAAGCAGATTCTGCAATCTATCAATAATGTCAAAGATACTTGAGATTTCCTCAAGTCCACTCATAAAGGCATTTATTATTAGTGTTGATGAGCTGCTTGAAGATTATCAAGGATGATGTGTTCCAAGGAGATGGAACTGATATGCTTAAGGTTGTTAGAACATCATGCAACTGCCAGTTGAAGAAAAGATGTTCCGGGTGCTAAACACATGTAGTGCAAGTACATATGTTTGGAACCTACTCCTGATCTGGAAGAGGAGACATCTGTTTTGAAATAATTGATCAGGACACGATCAACAGGTCACCTACTCCAGCTGTGAGTTTAAGGGAGTATATGTACTGAGCAAAAAGCACTTAAAAGGACTTTAAAGTGTAATTTTCAGGTTTCTCCTCATATGATGGATGATGGAACATTATTTCTGTGTCTTCAGCCAAGTAAATATACTTAGCAAATATGAAGAAGTAATCAGTCAGGATCATCTAGTATGATTAGATAATGGAAGCAGAATCTTTATGTGATAAATATGTGGAAATCAGAATCAAAAGTTCTAAAGCTTGTGATGAAAAAGGATGTACAACATCACAACTGTTGAAGACATCAGTTGTTCCAGACTTAGTGAACATCCGCATGATTGATAATGAAGTTTCTTCTAGTACAAGATGTGGCAACCTGAAACTTGTACAACAAGCAAACTAAGGACTCTTAATTTGAAACATGTGGCAAATTCCAAATAAAGAGTAATTTCTATGTGTCTAAAGTAAAGAGCTCAACAATGTATCCATAAAGAGGGAAGTTGGATAACATTTTGTCCAGAGGCAGTAGTATGATCAAGCTGATGTGAAAGGGAGTTCATCTTACCTTGTTCTATAAGATGCTTGAGTTTATTTCTCATGATCTTAGTGATTTCCAAGGAGGATAGGAATAGAACAGGTTATGTGGTTGTTGTGGGACTGATCATAAAGGATGTAAGAAAAGTGTGCTTTGATTGCTATGAATGTTCATCCAAAACCATAGTATAAGTCAGGCTCATATGGTTGAAATCAATGTCAGATCTGATGTTGCAACATCATCTCAAACGAAGGGTCACTTCAGCAAAGGAAGTTTGTAAGGACCAGTTGGTTCTTCACACATGGAACAGAAGATTGTTAGAATAATTATCCTACCGTGAGAAGGTGGCTTAATCTAACTAATAATGAATACTTTGACGGGAGACTAAGTACTCATTAGGATCTTGCATAAAGATATATATAAGCACTTTGATGGGAGACTAAGTGTTTTGTACCTATTTCTCAGAACTTGTTAGAGAGTTTATTTCTCTCTAAGGTATTCTGGTGAGTAACTATTGCTGAAGATGAAGATCATACCTTTCATATGAGGAATATAAAAGGGCATCAATCCCCTGGATGTGAACTTCAGAACCCAAGCAGATAGGTTCTGATGTCCCAGATGATGCGGTAACATCATTATTGTTAGAAGTCTGTGGCATAGACTTGGGACTGTGAATATTAATATTCTATCGCCTCATTCAGAAGTGGCAGTACTACTTGTGTTTAAGAGTGGTATGCTTAACAATGCATAACTACTGTTGTGGTCTGAAGAATTTGCTAGTATCAGCAACTACTAGTAAATATAAGGATGACATGATCAACTTTTTGATTAAAGGATAATTCCTCTAGAAAGTCTGAATCTTAGTAAAGCTTGTAAGCACACTAAGAAGGTTGGAGGTTGGTTTCAGACTATGGCTACATGATTTCTCAGCCATCCAGAGAGTCATGATAAGTGTGGAAGTGCAAGGGCATGAAACAGAGATGTCCTTACTAGTTCAGGGTGCTTGAAGTTACCACCTCAGAGCTAGTGCTACTGGTTTCCACGCTACTGTTTTAATTGGCCTTAACAAGGGGAGTCACTGAGTGTTGCACTTTCCCCAATTACAATATACATTGAAGGGAGACTTTGTATATGTATTATAGGACTTAATCTGAAGATCAGAAGTCAGAAGAGGACGGTGGTATGGTGATGCTTATGTGTTCTGATAATATGAAGTCATGTCTCAACATCAGGAGATTGAAGAATTGCTCTTGTTATCTGTCTGGGTTTAGGAAGAAAATCTCAGAGATTCTTAAAAGTATCATAAGTGGCAGTTTTGATACCTTTGGAGCAATTTGGAAGATTCAGATCTTATCAATAGCAACTTGGTCTGGCAAATCAGAAATGCTATTGTGGTAAAAACTTCACTAGCTCTAGTAAATGGAAGATCAGAAGAAGTAAATCAGATTAAGAAATCTGATATATTCATCATATGTTCAAGGGGTTCTCTCACTACAAGAAATAGAAGTGGCATCTAAATTTTGTGATGTCTTGTGAAGCATTTTGGAGTCTTCTGGTTTATTCCCTCCTTCCTTATTTTGCTGTCTGGAAGAAGGAAGAAAGTAATTGTGTTGGATCTCAGCAACACTTAAGAAAGCATAATTGATGGCCATGCTTAATGCTACTAGTCTCTTGCTACTAGTTGTTTAAAGTGTCCTTCTCTGTGCCTAACTGAGAGAAGTAAAAAGAAGGCTGCTGTTGTTGAAGAATGTAAGGTAATGTCTAAGTAAGTGTCATGACATTACCAACGACATTGCAACCTTGGGAAATCAAGAAGAATACGTGGAAAATAACTTCACCACGTAATTGTAGCTATTCAGGAGCTATATTAGGTGTTCTGTTTCCCAGAAGGAATAAAACTTCAGCCTTAAAAGTCGGTCAAAGGCTGATTTTTATTCAGGAATTACTTTGACCTAAACTTATGCATGTATGAGGACTGGTCCTTTTGGCAGAAACAAACAAATGCGTCTAAATTTCAGGCACAGTCAGCAACAACTTTAACAGGTATCCTTGACTAAGATTTTATATTACCATCTTCTTGAACCTGTTATCTCCTTATATAACCTCCTGTCACACATTCTTTTCTCTCACAACCATCATGGGGTTTGTACGGATCTGGGAAAACTGTTCTTGGATCTGGTTTTGTGAGGGCTTTCTTTGTCAATTTTTGGCCAAAAAGGGGGAGAAAGGAGTATTGTTACTGTTTGACATTGTCCTCGTTGCAGCAGCTACTCAAAATTTTGATCACAAAGACTTGTCACAAATTCAACAGAAATTCAAATGGCGTGAATTTCTTTGTGACTTGTGATCTGAGTTATGAACACAGTTGTGACCTGTGTTCTGAGTTACAAGGGAGATATTCTGGTCACTCCTTAAAGGTTCTCTGATGCCTCTGAAAGGATAGTTTATCTCCCACGGTCCTCTTTTTCCACCACCAGTGACAAGAAATGGTTCGTGGTCTAAAAGGGAATGAGGTGCATCCTCTTCCTCATATGCTTCAAGAGGTCCTGGATGGTTAGTGTGGTTACAACCAAAGATGTCAAGATCAATGTCAAGACATCCTTCTGTGTGTATCCTGAACATTTTTTATTTTTTTGTTGTTGTATTTGTTTTAGCCAAAATTTGCCAAAGGGGGAGATTGTAAGTGCCTTCGTTTAGGATTGGCTCATTTCTTGTAAAACAAATAGTAACAACAATAATGTAATGTAATGTACAATAGGAACAGCCTGAAAATCCTATTGTAAATGCCTAAAACATGTTGTGTTGAATCAACATCTGGAACAACATGTCTCAAGAGATGTCATAACATCATACCAGACATCAAGCTACTGAACTGTCAAGTCTGATGCAGTTCTGTTCCTGAAGTTATGCAGAATATTCTGCCAAATAGAATGCATAACAAGTAGCGAAAATTGAAGGCATATGTGGAGCCCTAGAAGATTCAATCAGAAGCTAAAGATAAGGAGAAAAGATCGATTGAAGACCTCACTTACAGCAGAAGTTTTCTGCTTACTTTATGCAGGTCGTTAAAGCTGCATTGCTGTCACATGAAGGCCCAAATCCAGTTGGGTAAAAAGGGTTATAAATAGAAGTATTGTAACCTAATTTAAGTGAGCCGAGTATTGACAACATGTGATGATTTAGGGTTAGTTTTGTTGTGAACCACCCGGGCTGTGGGATGGTCACCATACTCCTTGAAACCTGTAGGTTAGAGGATGTATGCATTGTACTTGATTGAAGCTTTTAAGCATGATCAAGATGTGTAATGGAAGTGTATCTTCTGAACAGTTTATGTACTGTAGAAAGTTATCACTGCGGTGATTGAGGGGGAGTGAGAGGGGTCTCATATCTAGGATTGGATCTTAGGTAAAAGTTTCATTGGGTAGTGATTAAGTGAGAAGGCTGTCAACGGGTGTGTTGGCTGTAGGGTCTTTGAATTGATACTACTAATAGTGAACTTTATCCCTGGCTTGGAAGCCTCCAGATGTAGGTTGGTTGAACCGAACTGGGTGAACAATTCTGTGTGTTATTTACTTTCTGCATTGGTTATTTGTTTGATGACACAGCATTCCTCATGACATCAATGTATATGACTAACCTTAACTGCTCAGAACCTCAGTAAATCAGAACCTGCGTTTGTCAAAAGGTGTTGCAGGTTCTGGTATGATAGTTCAGTGACTGTTGTAGAACAGATATCAAAAGTACAGCCTATTCTACCTGTACAGCGCTTAATGTCAGGTTAGATGTCTTAACGTTCCATTAGACATCCTGAGTCTGTGTCATACCAGGAATTTCACATTGGAATAACAAAAATCTCGACAACAAACTACCTTTCATAATGACAAGGCTACCATCCATTGGAGTAACGAAAACATAGACAACACAATACGTTCCATAATGACAATGATACAATCCATTGGAATAACAAAAATCTCGACAACCCACTACCATCCATAATGACAATGCTAGAATCCATTGGAGTAACAAAAATCTTGAAAACAGACTACCTTTCGTAATGACAAGGCTACCATCCATTGGAGTAACAAAAATCTCGACAACAGACAACCTTCCATAATGATAATGATACCATCCGTTGGAGTAACAAAAATCTCGACAATAGACTACCTACCATAATGACAAGGATACCATCCATTGGAGTAACAAAAATCTCGACAATAGACTACCTTCCATAATGACAAGGCTACCATCCATTGGAGTAACAAAAATATGAACAACAAACTACCTTCCATAGTGACAAGGCTACCATCCATTGGAGTGATAGAAATCACAACGACATACTACCTTGCATAATGACAACGCTGGCATCAATTGGAGTAACAAAAATATCAACAACAGACTACCTTCCATAATGACAAAGCTACCATTCATTGGAATAATAAAAATCTAGACAACAGACTACCTTCCATAATAACAAGGCTACTATCCATTAGAGTAACAAAAACATCGAAAACAGAATACATTCCATAATGAAAAGGCTACAATCCATTGGAATAACAAAAATCTCGACAACAGACTACCATCCATAATGACAAGGCTACCATCCTTTGGAGTAAATAAAATCTCGAAGACAGACTACCTTCCGTAATGACAAGGCTACCATCCATTGGAGTAACAATAATCTCGACAACAGACAACCTTCCATAATGATAATGCTACCATCAATTGGAGTAACAAAAATCTCGACAATAGACTACCTACCATAATGACAAGGCTACCATCCATTGGAGTAACAAAAATATGAACAACAAACTACCATCCTTAATGACAAGGCTACCATCCATTGGAGTAACAAAAATCTCGAAAATAGACTACCTTCCATAATGACAAGGCTAGCATCCATTGAAGTAACAAAAATCTCCAAAATAGACTACCTTCCATAATGACAAGGCTACCATCCATTGGAGTAACAAAAATATGAACAACTGACTACCTTCCACAGTTACAAGGCTACCATCCACTGGAGTGACAGAAATCACAACGACATACTACCTTGCATAATGACAACACTAGCATCCATTGGAGTAACAAAACTCTCGACAACAGACTACCTTCCATAAAGACAAGGCTACTATTCATTGGAATAACAAAAATCTAGACAACAGACTACCTTCCATAATAACAAGGCTACTATCCATTGGAGTAACAAAAACATCGACAACAGAATACGTTTCATAATGAAAAGGCTACAATCCATTGGAATAAAAAAAATCTCGACAACAGACTACCATCCATAATGACAAGGCTACCATCCATTGGAGTAACAAAAATCTCGAAAATAGACTACCTTCCGTAATGACAAGGCTACCGTCCATTGAAGTAACAAAAATCTCGACAACAAACCACCTTCCATAATGATAATGGTACCATCCATTGGAGTAACAAAAATCTCGACAATAGACTATCTACCATAATGACAAGGCTACCATCCATTGGAGTAACAAAAATATGAACAACAAACTACCTTCCAAAATGACAAGGCTACCATCCATTGGAGTAACAATAATCTCAAAAACAGACTACCTTCCATAATGACAAGGGTACCATCCATTAAAGTAACAAAAATCTCAAAAACAGACTACCTTCCATAATGACAAGGCTACCATCCATTGGAGTACAAAAATATGAACAACAAACTACCTTCCATAATGACAAGGCTACCATCCATTGGAGTAACAATAATCTCGAAAACAGACTACCTTCCATAATGACAAGGCTACCATCCATTAAAGTAATAAAAATCTCGAAAACAGACTATCTTCCATAATGACAAGGCTACCATCCATTAAAGTAACAAAAATCTCGAAAACAGACTACCTTCCATAATGACAAGGCTACCATCCATTGGAGTAACAGAAATCTCGACAACAGACTAACTTCCATAATGATAATGCTATCGTCCATTGGAGTAACAAAAATCTCAACAACAGACTACCTTCCATAATGACAAGGCTACCATCCATTGGACTAACAAAAATCTCGACAATAGACAACCTACCATAATGACAAGGCTACCATCCATTGGAATAACAAAAATCTCGACAACAAACTACCTTTCATAATGACAAGGCAACCATCCATTGGAGTAACGAAAACATAGACAACACAATATGTTCCATAATGACAATGATACAATCCATTGGAATAACAAAAATCTCGACAACCCACTACCATCCATAATGACAACGCTAGAATCCATTGGAGTAACAAAAATCTTGAAAATAGACTACCTTCCGTAATGACAAGGCTACCATCCATTGGAGTAACAAAAATCTCGACAACAGACAACCTTCCATAATGATAATGATACCATCCGTTGGAGTAACAAAAATCTCGACAATAGACTACCTACCATAATGACAAGGCTACCGTCCATTGGAGTAACAAAAATATGAACAACAGACTACCTTCCATAATGACAAGGCTACCATCCATTAAAGTAACAAAAATCTCGAAAACAGACTATCTTCCATAATGACAAGGCTACCATCCATTAAAGTAACAAAAATCTCGAAAACAGACTACCTTCCATAATGACAAGGCTACCATCCATTGGAGTAATAGAAATCTCGACAACAGACTAACTTCCATAATGATAATGCTATCATCCATTGGAGTAACAAAAATCTCCACAACAGACTACCTTCCATAATGACAAGGCTACCATCCATTGGACTAACAAAAATCTCGACAATAGACTACCTACCATAATGACAAGGCTACCATCCATTGGAGTAACAAAAATATGAACAACAAACTACCTTCCATAATGACAAGGCTACCATCCATTGTGATTTCTGTCACTCCAATGGATGGTAGCCTTGTCATTATGGAAGGTAGTCTGTTGTTCATATTTTTGTTACTCCTCGATAACAGACTACCTTCCAAAATAACCAGGCTACCATCCATTGAAGTAACAAAAATCTCGACAATAGACTACCTTCCATAATGACACGGCTACCATCCATTGGAATAACAAAAATCTCGACAACAAACTACCTTTCATAATGACAAGGCTACCATCCATTGGAGTAACGAAAACATAGACAACACAATATGTTCCATAATGACAATGATACAATCCATTGGAATAACAAAAATCTCGACAACCCACTACCATCCATAATGACAAGGATAGAATCCATTGGAGTAACAAAAATCTTGAAAATAGACTACCTTCCGTAATGACAAGGCTACCATCCATTGGAGTAACAAAAATCTCGACAACAGACAACCTTCCATAATGATAATGATACTATCCGTTGGAGTAACAAAAATCTCGACAATAGACTACCTACCATAATGACAAGGCTACCGTCCATTGGAGTAACAAAAATATGAACAACAAACTACCTTCCATAATGACAAGGCTACCATCCATTGGAGTAACAAAAATCTCGAAAACAGACTACCTTCCAAAATGACAAGGCTACCATCCATTGAAGTAACAAAAATCTCGAAAACAGACTACCTTCCATAATGACAAGGATACCATCCATTGGAGTAACAAAAATCTCGACAACAGACAACCTTCCATAATGATAATGCTACCATCCAATGGAGTAACAAAAATCTCGAAAATAGACTACCTTCCATAATGACAAGGCTACCATCCATTGGAGTAACAAAAATATGAACAACAAACTACCTTCCATAGTGACAAGGCTACCATCCATTGGAGTGATAGAAATCACAACGACATACTACCTTGCATAATGACAACGCTGGCATCAATTGGAGTAACAAAAATATCAACAACAGACTACCTTCCATAATGACAAAGCTACCATTCATTGGAATAATAAAAATCTAGACAACAGACTACCTTCCATAATAACAAGGCTACTATCCATTGGAGTAACAAAAACATCGAAAACAGAATACATTCCATAATGAAAAGGCTACAATCCATTGGAATAACAAAAATCTCGACAACAGACTACCATCCATAATGACAAGGCTACCATCCTTTGGAGTAACAAAAATCTCGAAAACAGACTACCTTCTGTAATGACAAGGCTACCATCCATTGGAGTAACAATAATCTCGACAACAGACTACCTTCCATAATGACAAGGCTACCATCCGTTGGACTAACAAAAATCTCGACAATAGACTACCTACCATAATGACAAGGCTACCATCCATTGGAGTAACAAAAATATGAACAACAAACTACCTTCCATAATGACAAGGCAACCATCCATTGTGATTTCTGTCACTCCAATTGATGGTAGCCTTGTCATTATGGAAGGTAGTCTGTTGTTCATATTTTTGTTACTTCTCGATAACAGACTACCTTCCAAAATAACCAGGCTACCATCCATTGAAGTAACAAAAATCTCGATAATAGACTACCTTCCATAATGACACGGCTACCATCCATTGGAATAACAAAAATCTCGACAACAAACTACCTTTCATAATGACAAGGCTACCATCCATTGGAGTAACGAAAACATAGACAACACAATATGTTCCATAATGACAATGATACAATCCATTGGAATAACAAAAATCTCGACAACCCACTACCATCCATAATGACAACGCTAGAATCCATTGGAGTAACAAAAATCTTGAAAATAGACTACCTTCCGTAATGACAAGGCTACCATCCATTGGAGTAACAAAAATCTCGACAACAGACAACCTTCCATAATGATAATGATACCATCCGTTGGAGTAACAAAAATCTCGACAATAGACTACCTACCATAATGACAAGGCTACCGTCCATTGGAGTAACAAAAATATGAACAACAGACTACCTTCCATAATGACAAGGCTACCATCCATTAAAGTAACAAAAATCTCGAAAACAGACTATCTTCCATAATGACAAGGCTACCATCCATTAAAGTAACAAAAATCTCGAAAACAGACTACCTTCCATAATGACAAGGCTACCATCCATTGGAGTAACAGAAATCTCGACAACAGACTAACTTCCATAATGATAATGCTATCATCCATTGGAGTAACAAAAATCTCCACAACAGACTACCTTCCATAATGACAAGGCTACCATCCATTGGACTAACAAAAATCTCGACAATAGACTACCTACCATAATGACAAGGCTACCATCCATTGGAGTAACAAAAATATGAACAACAAACTACCTTCCATAATGACAAGGCTACCATCCATTGTGATTTCTGTCTCTCCAATGGATGGTAGCCTTGTCATTATGGAAGGTAGTCTGTTGTTCATATTTTTGTTACTCCTCGATAACAGACTACCTTCCAAAATAACCAGGCTACCATCCATTGAAGTAACAAAAATCTCGACAATAGACTACCTTCCATAATGACACGGCTACCATCCATTGGAATAACAAAAATCTCGACAACAAACTACCTTTCATAATGACAAGGCTACCATCCATTGGAGTAACAAAAACATAGACAACACAATATGTTCCATAATGACAATGATACAATCCATTGGAATAACAAA
The DNA here is from genome assembly GCA_948472305.1 of Vicia faba. NCBI lineage: Eukaryota > Viridiplantae > Streptophyta > Magnoliopsida > Fabales > Fabaceae > Vicia > Vicia faba. The sequence continues at coordinate 510,967,667 of OX451741.1, read as the reverse complement.
AATCTCGACAACCCACTACCATCCATAATGACAAGGATAGAATCCATTGGAGTAACAAAAATCTTGAAAATAGACTACCTTCCGTAATGACAAGGCTACCATCCATTGGAGTAACAAAAATCTCGACAACAGACAACCTTCCATAATGATAATGATACTATCCGTTGGAGTAACAAAAATCTCGACAATAGACTACCTACCATAATGACAAGGCTACCGTCCATTGGAGTAACAAAAATATGAACAACAGACTACCTTCCATAATGACAAGGCTACCATCCATTGGAGTAACAAAAATCTCGAAAACAGACTACCTTCCAAAATGACAAGGCTACCATCCATTGAAGTAACAAAAATCTCGAAAACAGACTACCTTCCATAATGACAAGGATACCATCCATTGGAGTAACAAAAATCTCGACAACAGACAACCTTCCATAATGATAATGCTACCATCCAATGGAGTAACAAAAATCTCGAAAATAGACTACCTTCCATAATGACAAGGCTACCATCCATTGGAGTAACAAAAATATGAACAACAAACTACCTTCCATAGTGACAAGGCTACCATCCATTGGAGTGATAGAAATCACAACGACATACTACCTTGCATAATGACAACGCTGGCATCAATTGGAGTAACAAAAATATCAACAACAGACTACCTTCCATAATGACAAAGCTACCATTCATTGGAATAATAAAAATCTAGACAACAGACTACCTTCCATAATAACAAGGCTACTATCCATTGGAGTAACAAAAACATCGAAAACAGAATACATTCCATAATGAAAAGGCTACAATCCATTGGAATAACAAAAATCTCGACAACAGACTACCATCCATAATGACAAGGCTACCATCCTTTGGAGTAACAAAAATCTCGAAAACAGACTACCTTCTGTAATGACAAGGCTACCATCCATTGGAGTAACAATAATCTCGACAACAGACAACCTTCCATAATGATAATGCTACCATCAATTGGAGTAACAAAAATCTCGACAATAGACTACCTACCATAATGACAAGGCTACCATCCATTGGAGTAACAAAAATATGAACAACAAACTACCATCCTTAATGACAAGGCTACCATCCATTGGGGTAACAAAAATCTCGAAAACAGACTACCTTCCATAATGACAAGGCTAGCATCCATTGAAGTAACAAAAATCTCCAAAATAGACTACCTTCCATAATGACAAGGCTACCATCCATTGGAGTAACAAAAATATGAACAACAGACTACCTTCCACAGTTACAAGGCTACCATCCACTGGAGTGACAGAAATCACAACGACATACTACCTTGCATAATGACAACACTAGCATCCATTGGAGTAACAAAACTCTCGACAACAGACTACCTTCCATAAAGACAAGGCTACTATTCATTGGAATAACAAAAATCTAGACAACAGACTACCTTCCATAATAACAAGGCTACTATCCATTGGAGTAACAAAAACATCGACAACAGAATACGTTCCATAATGAAAAGGCTACAATCCATTGGAATAACAAAAATCTCGACAACAGACTACCATCCATAATGACAAGGCTATCATCCATTGGAGTAACAAAAATCTCGACAACAGACAACCTTCCATAATGATAATGGTACCATCCATTGGAGTAACAAAAATCTCGACAATAGACTATCTACCATAATGACAAGGCTACCATCCATTGGAGTAACAAAAATATGATCAACAAACTACCTTCCATAATGACAAGGCTACCATCTATTGGAGTAACAATAATCTCAAAAACAGACTACCTTCCATAATGACAAGGCTACCATCCATTAAAGTAACAAAAATCTCAAAAACAGACTACCTTCCATAATGACAAGGCTACCATCCATTGGAGTAACAAAAATATGAACAACAAACTACCTTCCATAATGACAAGGCTACCATCCATTGGAGTAACAATAATCTCGAAAACAGACTACCTTCCATAATGACAAGGCTACCATCCATTAAAGTAACAAAAATCTCGAAAACAGACTACCTTCCATAATGACAAGGCTACCATCCATTAAAGTAACAAAAATCTCGAAAACAGACTACCTTCCATAATGACAAGGCTACCATCCATTGGAGTAACATAAATCTCGACAACAGACTAACTTCCATAATGATAATGCTATCATCCATTGGAGTAACAAAAATCTCAACAACAGACTACCTTCCATAATGACAAGGCTACCATCCATTGGACTAACAAAAATCTCGACAATAGACTACCTACCATAATGACAAGGCTACCATCCATTGGAGTAAAAAAAATATGAAAAACATTCTACCTTCCATAGTGACAAGGCTACCATCCATTGGAGTGACAGAAATCACAATGACCTACTACCTTCCAAAATGACAATGCTAGCATCCATTGGAGTAACAAAAATCTCGACAATAGACTACCTTCCATAATGACAAGGCTACCATCCATTGGAATAACAAAAATCTCGACAACAAACTACCTTTCAAAATGACAAGGCTACCATCCATTGGAGTAACGAAAACATCGACAACACAATACGTTCCATAATGACAATGATACAATCCAATGGAATAACAAAAATCTCGACAACTGACTACCATCCATAATGACAACGCTAGAATCCATTGGAGTAACAAAAATCTTGAAAATAGACTACCTTCCGTAATGACAAGGCTACCATCCATTGGAGTAACAAAAATCTCGACAAAACATAACCTTCCATAATGATAATGATACCATCCGTTGGAGTAACAAAAATCTCTACAATAGACTACCTACCATAATGACAAGGCTACCATCCATTGGAGTAACAAAAATATGAACAACAGACTACCTTCCATAATGACAAGGCTACCATCCATTGGAGTAACAAAAATCTCGAAAACAGACTACCTTCCAAAATGACAAGGCTACCATCCATTAAAGTAACAAAAATCTCGAAAACAGACTACCTTCCATAATGACAAGGATACCATCCATTTGAGTAACAAAAATCTCGACAACAGACAACCTTCCATAATGATAATGCTACCATCCAATGGAGTAACAAAAATCTCGACAATAGTCTACCTTCCATAATGACAAGGCTACCATCCATTGGAGTAACAAAAATATGAACAACAAACTACCTTCCATAGTGACAAGGCTAACATCCATTGGAGTGATAGAAATCACAACGACATACTACCTTGCATAATGACAACGCTGGCATCAATTGGAGTAACAAAAATATCAACAACAGACTACCTTCCATAATGACAAAGCTACCATTCATTGGAATAACAAAAATCTAGACAACAGACTACCTTCCATAATAACAAGGCTACTATCCGTTGGAGTAACAAAAACATCGAAAACAGAATACATTCCATAATGAAAAGGCTACAATCCATTGGAATAACAAAAATCTCGACAACAGACTACCATCCAGAATGACAAGGCTACCATCCATTGGAGCAACAAAAATCTCGAAAAAAGACTACCTTCCGTAATGACAAGGCTACCGTCCTTTAGAGTAACAAAAATCTCGACAACAGACAACCTTCCATAATGATAATGGTACCATCCATTGGAGTAACAAAAATCTCGACAATAGACTATCTACCATAATGACAAGGCTACCATCCATTGGAGTAACAAAAATATGAACAACAAACTACCTTCCATAATGACAAGGCTACCATCCATTGGAGTAACAATAATCTCGAAAACAGACTACCTTCCATAATGACAAGGCTAGCATCCATTAAAGTAACAATAATCTCGAAAATAGACTACCTTCCATAATGACAAGGCTACCATCCATTGGAGTAAGAAAAATATGAACAACAAACTACCTTCCATAATGACAAGGCTACCATCCATTGGAGTAACAATAATCTCGACAACAGATACCTTCCATAATGACAAGGCTACCATCCATTAAAGTAACAAAAATCTCGAAAACAGACTACCTTCCATAATGACAAGGCTACCATCCATTAAAGTAACAAAAATCTCGAAAACAGACTACCTTCCATAATGACAAGGCTACCATCCATTGGAGTAACAAAAATCTCGACAACAGACTAACTTCCATAATGATAATGCTATCATCCATTGGAGTAACAAAAATATCAACAACAGACTACCTTCCAAAATGACAAGGCTACCATCCATTGGAATAACAAAAATATGAACAACATACTACCTTTTATAATGACAAGGCTACCATCCATTGGAGTAACGAAAACATCGACAACAGAATACGTTCCATAATGACAATGATACAATCCATTGGAATAACAAAAATCACGACAATAGACTACCATCCATAATGACAATGATACCATCCATTGGAGTAACAAAAATCTCGACAACAGACTACCTTCCATAATGACAAGGCTACCATCTATTGGAGTAACAAAAATATCGAAAATAGACTACCTTTCGTAATGACAAGGCTACCATCCATTGGAGTAACAAAAATATCGACAATAGACTACCTTCCATAATGACAAGACTACCATTCATTGAAATAACAAAAATCTAGACAACAGACTACCTTCCATAATAACAAGGCTCCTATCCATTGGAGTAACAAAAACATCGAAAACAGAATATGTTCCATAATGAAAAGGCTACAATCCATTGGAATAACAAAAATCTCGACAACAGACTACCATCCATAATGACAGGGCTACCATCCACTGGAGTAACAAAAATCTCAAAAACAGACTACCTTACGTAATGACAAGGCTACCATCCATTGGAGTAACAAAAATCTCGACAACAGACAACTTTCCATAATGATAATTCTACCATCCATTGGAGTAACAAAAATCTCGACAATAGACTACCTACCATAATGACAAGGCTACCATCCATTGGAGTAACAAAAATATGAACAACAAACTACCTTCCATAATGACAAGGCTACCATCCATTGGAGTAACAATAATCTCGAAAATAGACTACCTTCCATAATGACAAGGCTACCATCCATTAAAGTAACAAAAATCTCGAAAACAGACTACCTTCCATAATGACAAGGCTACCATCCATTAAAGTAACAAAAATCTCGAAAACAGACTACCTTCCATAATGACAAAGCTACAATCCATTGGAGTAACAAAAATCTCGACAACAGACTAACTTCCATAATGATAATGCTATCATCCATTGGAGTAACAAAAATCTCAACAACAGACTACCTTCCAAAATGACAAGGCTACCATCCATTGGAATAACAAAAATATGAACAACAGACTACCTTTCATAATGACAAGGCTACCATCCATTGGAGTAACGAAAACATCGACAACAGAATACGTTCCATAATGACAATGATACAATCCATTGGAATAACAAAAATCACGACAATAGACTACCATCCATAATGACAATGATACCATCCATTGGAGTAACAAAAATCTCGACAACAGACTACCTTCCATAATGACAAGGCTACCATCTATTGGAGTAACAAAAATCTCGAAAATAGACTACCTTTCGTAATGACAAGGCTACCATCCATTGGAGTAACAAAAATATCGACAACAGACTACCTTCCATAATGACAAGACTACCATTCATTGAAATAACAAAAATCTAGACAACAGACTACCTTCCATATTAACAAGGCTCATATCCATTGGAGTAACAAAAACATCGAAAACAGAATATGTTCCATAATGAAAAGGCTACAATCCATTGGAATAACAAAAATCTCGACAACAGACTACCATCCATAATGACAAGGCTACCATCCACTGGAGTAACAAAAATCTCAAAAACAGACTACCTTACGTAATGACAAGGCTACCATCCATTGGAGTAACAAAAATCTCGACAACATACAACTTTTCATAATGATAATTCTACCATCCATTGGAGTAACAAAAATCTCGACAATAGACTACCTACCATAATGACAAGGCTACCATCCATTGGAGTAACAAAAATATGAACAACAAACTACCTTCCATAATGACAACGCTACCATCTATTGGAGTAACAAAAATCTCGAAAACAGACTACCTTCCATAATGACAAGGCTAGCATCCAGTGAAGTAACAAAAATCTCGAAAATAGACTACCTTCCATAATGACAAGGCTACCATCCATTGGAGTAACAAAAATCTCAACAACAGACTACCTTCCCAAATGACAAGGCTACCATTCATTGGAGTAACAAAAATATGAACAACAGACTACCTTCCATAGTGACAAGGCTACCATCCATTGGAGTGACAGAAATCACAACGACATACTACCTTCCAAAATGACAACGCTTGCATCCATTGGAGTAACAAAAATCTCGAAAACAGACTACCTTCCATAATGACAAGGCTACTATTCATTGGAATAACAAAAATCTAGACAACAAACTACCTTCCATAATAACAAGGCTACTATCCATTGGAGTAACGAAAACATCGACAACATAATACGTTCCATAATGAAAAGGCTACAATCCATTGGAATAACAACAATCTCGACAACAGACTACCATCCATAATGACAAGGCTACCATCCATTGGAGTAACAAAAATCTCGAAAACTGACTACCTTCCGTAATGACAAGGCTACCATCCATTGGAGTAACAAATATCTCGACAACAGACAACCTTCCATAATGATAATGGTACCATCCATTGGAGTAACAAAAATCTCGACAATAGACTACCTACCATAATGACAAGGCTACCATCCATTGGAGTAACAAAAATATGAACAACAAACTACCTTCCACAAAGACAAGGCTACCATCCATTGGAGTAACAATAATCTCGAAAACAGACTACCTTCCATAATGACAAGGCTACCATCCATTAAAGGAACAAAAATCTCGAAAACAGACTACCTTCCATAATGAGAAGGCTACCATCCATTGGAGTAACAAAAATCTCAACAACAGAATACCTTCCAAAATGACAAGGCTACCATCCATTGTAGTAACAAAAATATGAACAACAGACTACCTTCCATAGTGACAAGGCTACCATCCATTGGAGTGACAGAAATCACAACGACATACTACCTTCCAAAATGACAACGCTTGCATCCATTGGAGTAACAAAAATCTTGACAACAGACTACCTTCCATAATGACAAGGCTACTATTCATTGGAATAACAAAAATCTAGACAACAGACTACCTTCCATAATAACAAGGCTACTATCCATTGGAGTAACAAAAACATCGACAACAGAATACGTTCCATAATGAAAAGGCTACAATCCATTGGAATAACAAAAATCTCAACAACAGACTACCATCCATAATGACAAGGCTACCATCCATTGGAGTAACAAAAATCTCGAAAACAGACTACCTTCCGTAATGACAAGGCTACCATCCATTGGAGTAACAAATATCTCGACAACAGACAACCTTCCATAATGATAATGGTACCATCCATTGGAGTAACAAAAATCTCGACAATAGACTACCTACCATAATGACAAGGCTACCATCCATTGGAGTAACAAAAATATGAACAACAAACTACCTTCCATAGTGACAAGGCTACCATCCATTGGAGTGACAGAAATCACAACGACATACTACCTTCCAAAATGACAACGCTAGAATCCATTGGAGTAACAAAAATCTCGAAAATAGACTACCTTCCGTAATGACAAGGCTACCATCCATTGGAGTAACAAAAATCTCGACAACAGACTACCTACCATATTGACAAGGCTACCATCCATTGGAGTAACAAAAAAATGAACAACAAACTACCTTCCATAATGACAACGTTACCATCCATTGGAGTAACAAAAATCTCGAAAACAGACTACCTTCCATAATGACAAGGCTAGCATCCATTGAAGTAACAAAAATCTCAAAAATAGACTACCTTACATAATGACAAGGCTACCATCCATTGGAGTAACAAAAATCTCGACAACAGACTAACTTCCATAATGATAATGCTATCATCCATTGGAGTAACAAAAATCTCAACACAAGACTACCTTCCAAAATGACAAGGCTACCATCCATTGGAGTAACAAAAATATGAACAACAGACTACCTTCCATAGTGACAAGGCTACCATCCATTGGAGTGACAGAAATCACAACGACATACTACCTACCAAAATGACAACGCTAGAATCCGTTGGAGTAACAAAAATCTCGATAATAGACTACCTTCAATAATGACAAGGCTACCATCCATTGGAATAACAAAAATCTCGACAACAAACTGCCTTTCATAATGACAAGGCTACCATCCATTGGAGTAACGAAAACATCGGCAACAGAATACGTTCCATAATGAAAATGATACAATCCATTGGAATAACAAAAATCACGACAATAGACTACCATCCATAATGACAATTATACCATCCATTGGAGTAACAAAAATATCGACAACAGACTACCTTCCATAATGACAAGGATACCATCCATTGGAGTAACAAAAATCCCGACAACAGACAACCTTCCATAATGATAATGCTACCATCCATTGGAGTAACAAAAATATCGACAACAGACTACCTTCCATAATGACAAGGCTACCATCCATTGGACTAAGAAAAATATGAACAACAGACTACCTTCCATAGTGACAAGGCTACCATCCATTGGAGTGATAGAAATCACAACGACATACTACCTTCCATAATGACAACGCTAGCATCAATTGGAGTAACAAAAATATCGACAACAGACTACCTTCCATAATGACAAAGCTACCATTCATTGGAACAACAAAAATCTAGACAACAGACTACCTTCCATAATAACAAGGCTACTATCCATTGGAGTAACAAAAACTTCGAAAACAGAATACGTTCCATAATGAAAAGGCTAAAATCCATTGGAATAACAAAAATCTCCACAACAGACTACCATCCATAATGACAAGGCTACCATCCATTGGAGTAACAAAAATCTCGAAAACAGACTACCATCCGTAATGACAAGGCTACCATCCATTGGAGTAACTAAAATCTCGACAATAGACTACCTACCATAATGACAAGGCTACCATCCATGGGAGTAACAAAAATATGAACAACAAACTACCTTCCATAATGACAGGGCTACCATCCATTGGAGTAACAATAATCTCGAAAACAGACTACCTTCCATAATGACAAGGCTACCATCCATTAAAGTAACAAAAATCTCGAAAACAGACTACCTTCCATAATGACAAGGCTACCATCCATTGGAGTAACAAAAATCTCGACAACAGACTAACTTCCATAATGATAATGCTATCATCCATTGGAGTAACAAAAATCTCAACAAAAGACTACCTTCCAAAATGACAAGGCTACCATTCATTGGAGTAACAAAAATATGAACAACAGACTACCTTCCATAGTGAAAAGGCTACCATCCATTGGAGTGACAGAAATCACAACGACATACTACCTTCCAAAATGACAACGCTAGAATCCATTGGAGTAACAAAAATCTCGATAATAGACTACCTTCCATAATGACAAGGCTACCATCCATTGGAATAACAAAAATCTCGACAACAAACTGCCTTTCATAATGACAAGGCTACCATCCATTGGAGTAACGAAAACATCGACAACATAATACGTTCCATAATGAAAATGATACAATCCATTGGAATAACAAAAATCACGACAATAGACTACCATCCATAATGACAATGATACCATCCATTGGAGTAACAAAAATCTCGACAACAGACTACCTTCCATAATGACAAGGATACCATCCATTGGAGTAACAAAAATCCCGACAACAGACAACCTTCCATAATGATAATGCTACCATCCATTGGAGTAACAAAAATATCGACAACAGACTACCTTCCATAATGACAAGGCTACCATCCATTGGACTAAGAAAAATATGAACAACAGACTACCTTCCATAGTGACAAGGCTACCATCCATTGGAGTGATAGAAATCACAACGACATACTACCTTCCATAATGACAACGCTAGCATCAATTGGAGTAACAAAAATATCGACAACAGACTACCTTCCATAATGACAGAGCTACCATTCATTGGAATAACGAAAATCTAGACAACAGACTACCTTCCATAATAACAAGGCTACTATCCATTGGAGTAACAAAAACTTCGAAAACAGAATATGTTCCATAATGAAAAGGCTAAAATCCATTGGAATAACAAAAATCTCGACAACAGACTACCATCCATAATGACAAGGCTACCATCCATTGGAGTAACAAAAATCTCGAAAATAGACTACCTTCCGTAATGACAAGGCTACCATCCATTGGAGTAACAAAAATCTCGACAACAGACTACCTACCATATTGACAAGGCTACCATCCATTGGAGTAACAAAAAAATGAACAACAAACTACCTTCCATAATGACAACGTTACCATCCATTGGAGTAACAAAAATCTCGAAAACAGACTACCTTCCATAATGACAAGGCTAGCATCCATTGAAGTAACAAAAATCTCAAAAATAGACTACCTTACATAATGACAAGGCTACCATCCATTGGAGTAACAAAAATCTCGACAACAGACTAACTTCCATAATGATAATGCTATCATCCTTTGGAGTAACAAAAATCTCAACAACAGACTACCTTCCAAAATGACAAGGCTACCATCCATTGGAGTAACAAAAATATGAACAACAGACTACCTTCCATAGTGACAAGGCTACCATCCATTGGAGTGACAGAAATCCCCACGACATACTACCTTCCAAAATGACAATGCTAGCATCCATTGGAGTAACAAAAATCTCGACAATAGACTACCTTCCATAATGACAAGGCTACCATCCATTGGAATAACAAAAATCTCGACAACAAACTACCTTTCATAATGACAAGGCTACCATCCATTAGAGTAACGAAAACATCGACAACAGAATATGTTCCATAATGACAATGATACAATCCATTAGAATAACAAAAATCACGACAATAGACTACCATCCATAATGACAATGATACCATCCATTGGAGTAACAAAAATCTCGAAAATAGACTACCTTTCGTAATGACAAGGCTACCATTCATTGGAATAACAAAAATCTAGACAACAGACTACCTTCCATAATAACAAGGCTAATATCCATTGGAGTAACAAAAACATCGAAAACAGAATACGTTCCATAATGAAAAGGCTACAATCCATTGGAATAACAAAAATCTCGACAACAGACTACCATCCATAATGACAAGGCTACCATCCATTGGAGTTACAAAAATCTCGAAAACAGACTACCTTCCGTAATGACAAGGCTACCATCCATTGGAGTAACAAAAATCTCGACAACAGACAACCTTCCATAATGATAATTCTACCATCCATTGGAGTAACAAAAATCTCGACAATAGACAACCTACCATAATGACAAGGCTACCATCCATTGGAGTAACAAAAATATGAACAACAAACTACCTTCCATAATGACAACGCTACCATCCATTGGAGTAACAAAAATCTCGACAACAGACTACCTTCCATAATGACAAGGCTAACATCCATTGAAGTAACAAAAATATGAACAACAAACTACCTTCCATAATCACAACGCTACCATCCATTGGAGTAACAAAAATCTCGACAACAGACAACCTTCCATAATGATAATGCTACCATCCATTGGAGTAACAAAAATATCGACAATAGACTACCTTCCATAATGACAAGGCTACCATCCATTGGAGTAACAAAAATATGAACAACAGACTACCTTCCATAGTTACAAGGATAACATCGACTGGAGTGACATAAATCACAACGACATACTACCTTCCATAATAACAACGCTAGCATCCATTGGAGTAACAAAAATCTCGACAACAAACTACCTTCCATAATGACAAGGCTACTATTCATTGGAATAACAAAAATCTCGACAACAGACTACCTTCCATAGTGACAAGGCTACCATCCATTGGAGTGACAGAAAACAGAACGACATACTACCTTCCAAAATGACAATGCTAGCATCCATTGGAGTAACAAAAATCTCGACAATAGACTACCTTCCATAATGACAAGGCTACGATCCATTGGAATAACAAAAATCTAGACAACAAACTACCTTTCATAATGACAAGGCTACCATCCAATGGAGTAACAAAAACATCGACAACAGAATACGTTCCATAATGACAATGATACAATCCATTGGAGTAACAAAAATCTCGACAACAGACTACCTTCCATAATGACAAGGCTACCATCTATTGGAGTAACAAAAATCTCGAAAATAGACTACCTTCCATAATGACAAGGCTACCATTCATTGGAATAACAAAAATCTAGACAACAGACTACCTTCCATAATAACAAGGCTACTATCCATTGGAGTAACAAAAACATCGAAAACAGAATATGTTCCATAATGAAAAGGCTACAATCCATTGGAATAACAAAAATCACGACAATAGACTACCTACCATAATGACAATAATACCATCCATTGGAGTAACAAAAATCTCGACAACAGACTACCTTCCATAATGACAAGGATACCATCCATTGGAGTAACAAAAATCTCGACAACAGACAACGTTCCATAATGATAATGCTACCATCCATTGGAGTAACTAAAATATCGACAATAGACTACCTTCCATAATGACAAGGCTACCATCCATTGGAGTAAGAAAAATATGAACAACATACTACCTTCCATAGTGACAAGGCTACCATCCATTGGAGTGATAGAAATCACAACGACATACTACCTTCCATAATGACAAGGCTATCATCTATTGGAGTAACAAAAATCTCGAAAATAGACTACCTTTCGTAATGACAAGGCTACCACTCATTGGAATAACAAAAATATAGACAACAGACTACCTTCCATAATAACAAGGCTAATATCCATTGGAGTAACAAAAACATCGAAAACAGAATACGTTCCGTAATGAAAAGGCTACAATCCATTGGAATAAAACAAATCTCGACAACAGACTACCATCCATAATGACAAGGCTACCATCCATTGGAGTAACAAAAATGTCGAAAACAGACTACCTTCCGTAATGACAAGGCTACCATCCATTGGAGTAACAAAAATCTTGACAACATACAACCTTCCATAATGATAATTCTACCATCCATTGGAGTAACAAAAATCTCGACAATAGACTATCTACCATAATGACAAGGCTACCATCCATTGGAGTAACAAAAATATGAACAACAAACTACCTTCCATAATGACAACGCTACCATCCATTGGAGTAACAAAAATCTCGAAAACAGACTACCATCCATAATGACAAGGCTATCATCCATTGGAGTAACAAAAATCTCGAAAACATACTACCTTCCGTAATCACAAGGCTACCATCCATTGGAGTAACAAAAATCTAGACAACAGACAACCTTCCATAATGATAATGCTACTATCCATTGGAGTAACAAAAATATCGACAATAGACTACCTTCCATAATGACAAGGCTACCATCCATTGGAGTAACAAAAATATGAACAACAGACTACCTTCCATAGTTACAAGGATACCATCCACTGGAGTGACAGAAATCACAACGACATACCCATAATGACAACGCTAGCATCCATTGGAGTAACAAAAATCTCGACAACAGACTACCTTCCATAATGACAAGGCTACTATTCATTGGAATAACAAAAATTTAGACAACGGACTACCTTCCATAATAACAAGGCTACTATCCATTGGAGTAACAAAAACATCGACAACAGAATACGTTCCATAATGAAAAGGCTACAATCCATTGGAATAACAAAAATCTCGACAACAGACTACCATCCATAATGACAAGGCTACCATCCATTGGAGTAACAAAAATCTCGACAACAAACAACCTTCCATAATGATAATGGTACCATCCATTGGAGTAACAAAAATCTCGACAATAGACTACCTACCATAATGACAAGGCTACCATCCATTGGAGTAACAAAAATATGAACAACAAACTACCTTCCATAATGACAAGGCTACCATCCATTGGAGTAACAATAATCTCGAAAACATACTACCTTCCATAATGACAAGGCTACCATCCATTAAAGTAACAAAAATCTCGAAAACAGACGACCTTCCATAATGACAAGGCTACCATCCATTGGAGTAACAAAAATCTCGACAACAGACTAACTTCCATAATGATAACGCTACCATCCATTGGAGTAACAAAAATATGAACAACAGACTACCTTCCATAGTGACAAGGCTACCATCCATTGGAGTGACAGAAATCACAACGACATACTACCTTCCAAAATGACAATGCTAGCATCCATTGGAGTAACAAAAATCTCGACAATAGACTACCTTCCATAATGACAAGGCTACCATCCATTGGAATAACAAAAATCTAGACAACAAACTACCTTTCATAATGACAAGGCTACCATCCATTGGAGTAACAAAAACATCGACAACAGAATACGTTCCATAATGACAATGATACAATCCATTGGAATAACAAAAATCAAGACAATAGACTACCATCCATAATGACAATGATACCATACATTGGAGTAATAAAAATCTCGACAACAGACTACCTTCCATAATGACAAGGCTACCATCTATTGGAGTAACAAAAATCTCGAAAATAGACTACCTTTCGTAATGACAAGGCTACCATCCATTGGACTAACAAAAATATCGACAACAGACTACCTTCCATAATGACAAGGCTACCATTCATTGGAATAACAAAAATCTAGACAACAGACTACCTTCCATAATAACAAGGCTACTATCCATTGGAGTAACAAAAACATCAAAAACAGAATATGTTCCATAATGAAAAGGCTACAATCCATTGGAATAATAAAAGTCTCGACAACAGACTGCCTTCCATAATGACAAGGCTACCATCCATTGGAGTAACAAAAATCTCGAAAACAGACTACCTTCCGTAATGACAAGGCTACCATCCATTTGAGTAACAAAAATCTCGACAACAGACAACCTTCCATAATGATAATTCTACCATCCATTGGAGTAACAAAAATCTCGACAATAGACTACCTACCATAATGACAAGGCTACCATCCATTGGAGTAACAAAAATATGAACAACAAACTACCTTCCTTAATGACAACGCTACCATCCATTGGAGTAACAAAAATCTCGAAAACAGACTACCTTCCATAATGACAAGGCTAGCATCCATTGAAGTAACAAAAATCTCGAAAACAGGATACCTTCCATAATGACAATGATACCATCCATTAGAGTAACAAAAATCTCGACAACAAACTACCTTCCATAATGACAAGGCTACCATCTATTGGAGTAACAAAAATCTCGAAAATAGACTACCTTTCGTAATGACAAGGCTACCATTCATTGGAATAACAAAAATATAGACAACAGACTACCTTCCATAATAACAAGGCTAATATCCATTGGAGTAACAAAAACATCGAAAACAGAATACGTTCCGTAATGAAAAGGCTACAATCCATTGGAATAAAAAAAATCTCGACAACAGACTACCATCCATAATGACAAGGCTACCATCCATTGGAGTAACAAAAATCTCGAAAACAGACTACCTTCCGTAATGACAAGGCTACCATCCATTGGAGTAACAAAAATCTTGACAACAGACAACCTTCCATAATGATAATTCTACCATCCATTGGAGTAACAAAACTCTCGACAATAGACTACCTACCATAATGACAAGGCTACCATCCATTGGAGTAACAAAAATATGAACAACAAACTACCTTCCATAATGACAACGCTACCATCCATTGGAGTAACAAAAATCTCGAAAACAAACTACCATCCATAATGTCAAGGCTACCATCCATTGGAGTAACAAAAATCTCGAAAACATACTACCTTCCGTAATCACAAGGCTACCATCCATTGGAGTAACAAAAATCTTGACAACAGACAACCTTTCATAATGATAATGCTACCATCCATTGGAGTAACAAAAATCTCGACAGTAGACTACCTTCCATAATGACAAGGCTACCATCCATTGGAGTAACAAAAATATGAACAACAGACTACCTTCCATAGTTACAAGGATACCATCCACTGGAGTGACAGAAATCACAACGACATACTACCTTCCATAATGACAACGCTAGCATCCATTGGAGTAACAAAAATCTCGACAACAAACTACCTTCCGTAATGACAAGGCTACTATTCATTGGAATAACAAAAATTTAGACAACGGACTACCTTCCATAATAACAAGGCTACTATCCATTGGAGTAACAAAAACATCGACAACAGAATACGTTCCATAATGAAAAGGCTACAATCCATTGGAATAACAAAAATCTCGACAACAGACTATCATCCATAATGACAAGGCTACCATCCATTGGAGTAACAAAAATCTCAAAAATAGATTACCTTCCGTAATGACAAGGTTACCATCCATTGGAGTAACAAAAATCTCGACAACAGACAACCTTCCATAATGATAATGGTACCATCCATTGGAGTAACAAAAATCTCGACAATAGACTACCTACCATAATGACAAGGCTACCATCCATTGGAGTAACAAAAATATGAACAACAAACTACCTTCCATAATGACAAGGCTACCATCCATTGGAGTAACTAAAATCTCGAAAATAGACTACCTTCCATAATGACAAGGCTACCATCCATTAAAGTAACAAAAATCTCGAAAACAGACTACCTTCCATAATGAAAAGGCTACCATCCATTGGAGTAACAAAAATCTCGACAATAGACAAACTTCCATAATGATAATGCTATTAACCATTGGAGTAACAAAAATCTAAATAACAGACTACCTTCAAAAATGACAAGGCTACCATCCATTGGAGTAACAAAAATATGAACAACAGACTACCTTCCATAGTGACAAGGCTACCATCCATTGGAGTGATAGAAATCACAACGACATACTACCTTCCAAAATGACAAATCTAGCATCCATTGGAGTAACAAAAATCTCGACAATTGACTACCTTCCATAATGACAAGGCTACCATCGATTGGAATAACAAAAATCTCGACAACAAACTACCTTTCATAATGACAAGGCTACCATCCATTGGAGTAATGAAAAATCGACAACAGAATACGTTCCATAATGATAATGATACAATCCATTGGAATAACAAAAATCAAGACAACAGACTACCATCCATAATGACAATGATACCATCCATTGGAATAACAAAAATCTCAAAAATAGACTACCTTCCATAATGACAAGGCTACCATCTATTGGAGTAACAAAAATCTCGAAAATAGACTACCTTTCATAATGACATGGCTACCATCCATTGGAGTAACAAAAATATTGACAACAGACTACCTTCCATAGTTACAAGGATACCATCCACTGGAGTGACATAAATCACAACGACATACTACCTTCCATAATGACAACGCTAGCATACATTGGAGTAACAAAAATCTCGACAACAGACTACCTTCCATAATGACAAGGCTATTATTCATTGGAATAACAAAAATCTAGACAACAGACTACCTTCCATAATAACAAGGCTACTATCCATTGGAGTAACAAAAACATCGACAATAGAATACGTTCCATAATGAAAAGGCTACAATCCATTGGAATAACAAAAATCTGGACAACAGACTACCATCCATAATGACAAGGCTACCATCCACTGGAGTGACAAAAATCTCGAAAATAGACTACCTTCTGTAATGACAAGGCTACCATCCATTGGAGTAACAAAAATCTCGACAACAGACAACCTTCCATAATGATAATGCTACCATCCATTGGAGTAACAAAAATCTCGACAATAGACTACCTACCATAATGACAAGGCTACCATCCATTGGAGTAACAAAAATATGAACAACAAACTACCTTCCATAATGACAAGGCTACCATCCATTGGAGTAGCAAAATTCTCGAAAACAGACTACCTTCCATAATGACAAGGCCTGCATCCATTGAAGTAACAAAAATATCCAAAACAGACTACCTTCCATAATGACAAGGCTACCATCCATTGGAATAACAAAAATCACGACAACAGACTACCATCCATAATGACAATGATACCATCCATTGGAGTAACAAAAATCTAGACAATAGACTACCTTCCATAATGACAAGTCTACCATCCATTGGAGTAACAAAAATCTCGAAAATAGACTACCTTTCATAATGACATGGCTACCATCCATTGGAGTAACAAAAATATCGACAACAAACTACCTTCCATAATGACAAGGCTAACATCCATTGGAGTAACAAAAATCTCGACAACAGACAACCTTCCATAATGATAATGCTACCATCCATTGGAGTAACAAAAATATCGACAATAGACTACCTTCCATAATGACAAGGCTACAATCCATTGAAGTAACAAAAATATGAACAACAGACTACCTTCCATAGTTACAAGGATACCATCCACTGGAGTGACATAAATCACAAGGACATACTATGTTCCATAATGACAACGCTAGCATACATTGGAGTAACAAAAATCTCGACAACAGACTACCTTCCATAATGACAAGGCTACTATTCATTGGAATAACAAAAATCTAGACAACAGACTACCTTCCATAATAACAAGTCTACTATCCATTGAAGTAACAAAAACATCGACAACAGAATACGTTCCATAATGAAAAGGCTACAATCCATTGGAATAATAAAAATCTCGACAACAGACTACCATCCATAATGACAAGGCTACCATCCATTGGAGTAACAAAAATATCGAAAATAGATTACCTTCCGTAATGACAAGGCTACCATACATTGGAGTAACAAAAATCTCGACAACAGACAACCTTCCATAATGACAATAGACTACCTTCCATAATGACAAGGCTACCATCCATTGGAGTAACAAAAATATGAATAACAGACTACCTTCCATAGTTACAAGGATACCATCCACTAGAGTGACAAAAATCTCGAAAATAGACTACCTTCCGTAATGACAAGGCTACCATCCATTGGAGTAACAAAAATCTCGACAACAGACAACCTTCCATAATGATAATGCTACCATCCATTGGAGTAACAAAAATCTCGACAATAGACTACCTACCATAATGACAAGGCTACCATCCATTGGAGTAACAAAAATATGAACAATAAACTACCTTCCATAATGACAAGGCTACCATCCATTGGAGTAGCAAAATTCTCGAAAACAGACTACCTTCCATAATGACAAGGCTAGCATCCATTGAAGTAACAAAAATCACGACAACAGACTACCATCCATAATGACAATTATACCATCCATTGGAGTAACAAAAATCTACATAATAGACTACCTTCCATAATGACAAGGCTACCATTCATTGGAGTAACAAAAATCTCGACAACAGACAACCTTCCGTAATGACAAGGCTACCATCCATTGGACTAACAAAAATCTTGACAACAAACAACCTTCCATAATGATAATGCTACCATCCATTGGAGAAACAAATATCTCGACAATAGACTACCTTCCATAATGACAAGGCTACCATCCATTGGAGTAACAAAAATCTCCAAAATAGACTACCTTCCATAATGACAAGGCTACCATCCATTGGAGTAGCAAAAATCTCGACAACAAACAACCTTCCATAATGATAATGCTACCATCCATTGGAGTAACAAAAATCTCGACAATAGACTACCTTCCATAATGACAAGGCTACCATCCATTGGAGTAACGAAAATATGAACAACAGACTACCTTCCATAGTTACAAGGCTACCATCCACTGGAGTGACAGAAATCACAACGACATACTACCTTCCATAATGACAACGCTAGCATCCATTGCAGTAACAAAAATCTCGACAACAGACTACCTTCCGTAATGACAAGGCTACTATTCATTGGAATAACAAAAATCTAGACAACAGACTACCTTTCATAATAACAAGTCTACTATCCATTGAAGTAACAAAAACATCGACAACAGAATACGTTCCATAATGAAAAGGCTACAATCCATTGGAATAATAAAAATCTCGACAACAGACTACCATCCATAATGACAAGGCTACCATCCATTGGAGTAACAAAAATATCGAAAATAGATTACCTTCCGTAATGACAAGGCTACCATACATTGGAGTAACAAAAATCTCGACAACAGACAACCTTCCATAATGACAATAGACTACCTTCCATAATGACAAGGCTACCATCCATTGGAGTAACAAAAATATGAATAACAGACTACCTTCCATAGTTACAAGGATACCATCCACTAGAGTGACAAAAATCTCGAAAATAGACTACCTTCCGTAATGACAAGGCTACCATCCATTGGAGTAACAAAAATCTCGACAACAGACAACCTTCCATAATGATAATGCTACCATCCATTGGAGTAACAAAAATCTCGACAATAGACTACCTACCATAATGACAAGGCTACCATCCATTGGAGTAACAAAAATATGAACAATAAACTACCTTCCATAATGACAAGGCTACCATCCATTGGAGTAGCAAAATTCTCGAAAACAGACTACCTTCCATAATGACAAGGCTAGCATCCATTGAAGTAACAAAAATCACGACAACAGACTACCATCCATAATGACAATTATACCATCCATTGGAGTAACAAAAATCTACATAATAGACTACCTTCCATAATGACAAGGCTACCATTCATTGGAGTAACAAAAATCTCGACAACAGACAACCTTCCGTAATGACAAGGCTACCATCCATTGGACTAACAAAAATCTTGACAACAAACAACCTTCCATAATGATAATGCTACCATCCATTGGAGAAACAAATATCTCGACAATAGACTACCTTCCATAATGACAAGGCTACCATCCATTGGAGTAACAAAAATCTCCAAAATAGACTACCTTCCATAATGACAAGGCTACCATCCATTGGAGTAGCAAAAATCTCGACAACAAACAACCTTCCATAATGATAATGCTACCATCCATTGGAGTAACAAAAATCTCGACAATAGACTACCTTCCATAATGACAAGGCTACCATCCATTGGAGTAACGAAAATATGAACAACAGACTACCTTCCATAGTTACAAGGCTACCATCCACTGGAGTGACAGAAATCACAACGACATACTACCTTCCATAATGACAACGCTAGCATCCATTGCAGTAACAAAAATCTCGACAACAGACTACCTTCCGTAATGACAAGGCTACTATTCATTGGAATAACAAAAATCTAGACAACAGACTACCTTTCATAATAACAAGTCTACTATCCATTGAAGTAACAAAAACATCGACAACAGAATACGTTCAATAATGAAAAGGCTACAATCCATTGGAATAATAAAAATCTCGACAATAGACTACCATCCATAATGACAAGGCTACCATCCATTGGAGTAACAAAAATATCGAAAATAGATTACCTTCCGTAATGACAAGGCTACCATACATTGGAGTAACAAAAATCTCGACAACAGACAACCTTCCATAATGACAATAGACTACCTTCCATAATGACAAGGCTACCATCCATTGGAGTAACAAAAATATGAACAACAGACTACCTTCTATAGTTACAAGGATACCATCCACTAGATTGACAAAAATCTCGAAAATAGACTACCTTCCGTAATGACAAGGCTACCATCCATTGGAGTAACAAAAATCTCGACAACAGACAACCTTCCATAATGATAATGCTACCATCCATTGGAGTAACAAAAATCTCGACAATAGACTACCTACCATAATGACAAGGCTACCATCCATTGGAGTAACAAAAATATGAACAATAAACTACCTTCCATAATGACAAGGCTACCATCCATTGGAGTAGCAAAATTCTCGAAAACAGACTACCTTCCATAATGACAAGGCTACCATCTATTGGAGTAACAAAAATCTCGAAAATAGACTACCTTTCGTAATGCCAAGGCTACCAGCCATTGGAGTAATAAAAATCTCGACAACAGACAACCTTCCATAATGATAATGCTACCATCCATTGGAGTAACAAAAATCTCGACAATAGACTACCTACCATAATGACAAGGCTACCATCCATTGGAGTAACAAAAATCACAACGACATACTACCTTCCATAATAACAACGCTAGCATCCATTGGAGTAACAAAAATCTCGACAATAGACTACCTTCCATAATGACAGGGCTACCATTCATTGGAATAACAAAAATCTAGACAATAGACTACCTTCCATAATAACAAGGCTACTATC
The DNA here is from genome assembly GCA_948472305.1 of Vicia faba. NCBI lineage: Eukaryota > Viridiplantae > Streptophyta > Magnoliopsida > Fabales > Fabaceae > Vicia > Vicia faba. The sequence goes on along the minus strand of OX451741.1, from coordinate 510,945,496 downwards.
CATTGGAGTAACAAAAACATCGATAACAGAATACGTTCCCTAATGAAAAGGCTACAATCCATTGGAATAACAAAAATCTCGACAACAGACTACCATCCATAATGACAAGGCTACCATCCATTGGTGTAACAAAAATCTCGACAACAGACAACATTCCATAATGATAATGCTACCATCCAATGGAGTAACAAAAATCTCCACAATAGACTACCTACCATAATGACAAGGCTACCATCCATTGGAGTAACAAAAATATGAACAACAGACTACCTTTCATAATGACAAGGCTACGATCCATTAGATTAACAAAAATCTCGAAAACAGACTACCTTCCAAAATGACAAGGCTACCATCCATTGTAGTAACAAAAATCTCGAAAACAGACTACCTTCCATAATGACAAAGCTACCATCCATTGGAGTAACAAAAATCTCGACAACAAACAACCTTCCATATTGATAATGCTACCATCCATTGGAGTAACAAAAATCTCGACAATAGACGACCTTCCATAATGACAAGGATACCATCCATTGGAGTAACAAAAATATGAAAAACAGACTACCTTCCATAGTGACAAGGCTACCATCCATTGGAGTAACAAAAATCTCGACAACAGATAACCTTCCATAATGATAATGCTACCATCCATTGGAGTAACAAAAATCTCGACAATGGACTACCTACCATAATGACAATGCTACCATCCATTGGAGTAACAAAAATATGAACAACAAACTACCTTCCATAATGACATGGCTACCATCCATTGGAGTAACAAAAATCTCGAAAACAGACTACCTTCAATAATGACAAGGCTACCATCCATTAAAGTAACAAAAATCTCGAAAGCAGACTACCTTCCATAATGACAAGGCTACCATCAATTGGAGTAACAAAAATCTCGACAACAGAAAAACTTCCATAATGATGATGCTACCATCCATTGGAGTAACAAAAATCTCAACAACAGACTACCTTCCAAAATGACAAGGCTAGCATCCATTGAAGTAACAAAAATCTCCAAAACAGACTACCTTCCATAATGACAAGGCTACCATCCATTGGAGTAACAAAAATCTCGACAACAGACAACCTTCCATAATGATAATGCTACCATCCATTGGAGTAACAAAAACCTCGACAATAGACTACCTTCCATAATGACAAGGCTACCATCCATTGGAGTAACGAAAATATGAACAACAGACTACCTTCCATAGTTACAAGGCTACCATACATTGGAGTAAAGAAAACATCGACAACAGAATACGTTCCATAATGACAATGATACAATCCATTGGAATAACAAAAATCACGACAACAGACTACCATCCATAATGACAATGATACCATCCATTGGAGTAACAATAATCTCGACAACAGACTACCTTCCATAATGACAAGGCTACCATCTATAGGAGTAACAAAAATCTCGAAAATAGACTACCTTTCGTAATGACAAGGCTACCATCCATTGGAGTAATAAAAATCTAGACAACAGACCACCTTCCATAATGATAATGCTACCATCCATTGGAGTAACAAAAATATGAACAACAGACTACCTTCCATAATGACAAGGCTACCATCAATTGGAGTACCAATAATCTCAAAAACAAACTACCTTCCATAATGACAAGGCTACCATCCATTGGAGTAACAAAAACTCGACAACAGACAACCTTCCATAATGATAATGCTACCATCCATTGGAGTAACAAAAATCTCGACAATAGACTACCTTCCATAATGACAAGGCTACCATCCAATGGAGTAACAAAAATATGAACAACAGACTACCTACCATAGTTACAAGGCTACCATCCACTGGAGTGACATAAATCACAACGACATACTACCTTCCATAATGACAATGCTAGCATCCATTGGAGTGACAAAAATCTCGACAACAGACTACCTTCCATAATGACAAGGCTACTATTCATTGGAATAACAAAAATCTAGACAACAGACTACCTTTCATAATAACAAGGCTACTATCCATTGGAGTAACAAAAACATCGACAACAGAATACGTTCCATAATGAAAAGGCTACAATCCATTGGAATAACAAAAATCTCAACAACAGATTACCATCCATAATGACAAGGCTACCATCCATTGGAGTAACAAAAATCTCGAAAACAGACTACCTTCTGTAATGACAAGGCTACCATCCATTGGAGTAACAAAAATCTCGACAACAGATAACCTTCCATAATGATAATGCTACCATCCATTGGAGTAACAAAAATCTCGACAATAGACTACCTTCCATAATGACAAGGCTACCATCTATTGGAGTAACAAAAATCTCGAAAATAGACTACCTTTCGTAATGCCAAGGCTACCATCCATTGGAGTAATAAAAATCTCGACAACAGACAACCTTCCATAATGATAATGCTACCATCCATTGGAGTAACAAAAATCTCGACAATAGACTACCTACCATAATGACAAGGCTACCATCCATTGAAGTAACAAAAATCACAATGACATACTACCTTCCATAATAACAACGCTAGCATCCATTGGAGTAACAAAAATCTCGACAACAGACTACCTTCCATAATGACAGGGCTACCATTCATTGGAATAACAAAAATCTAGACAATAGACTACCTTCCATAATAACAAGGCTACTATCCATTGGATTAACAAAAACATCGATAACAGAATACGTTCCCTAATGAAAAGGCGACAATCCATTGGAATAACAAAAATCTCGACAACAGACTACCATCCATAATGACAAGTCTACCATCCATTGGTGTAACAAAAATCTCGACAACAAACAACATTCCATAATGATAATGCTACCATCCATTGGAGTAACAAAAATCTCCACAATAGACTACCTACCATAATGACAAGGCTACCATCCATTGGAGTAACAAAAATATGAACAACAGACTACCTTCCATAATGACAAGGCTACGATCCATTGGATTAACAAAAATCTCGAAAACAAACTACCTTCCAAAATGACAAGGCTACCATCCATTGTAGTAATAAAAATCTCGAAAACAGACTACCTTCCATAATGACAAGGCTACCATCCATTGGAGTAACAAAAATCTCGACAACAAACAACCTTCCATAATGATAATGCTACCATCCATTGGAGTAACAAAAATCTCGACAATAGACGACCTTCCATAATGACAAGGCTACCATCCATTGGAGTAACAAAAATATGAAAAACAGACTACCTTCCATAGTGACAAGGCTACCATCCATTGGAGTAACAAAAATCTCGACAACAGATAACCTTCCATAATGATAATGCTACCATCCATTGGAGTAACAAAAATCTCGACAATGGACTACCTACCATAATGACAATGCTACCATCCATTGGAGTAACAAAAATATGAACAACAAACTACCTTCCATAATGACATGGCTACCATCCATTGGAGTAACAAAAATCTCGAAAACAGACTACCTTCAATAATGACAAGGCTACCATCCATTAAAGTAACAAAAATCTCGAAAGCAGACTACCTTCCATAATGAGAAGGCTACCATCCATTGGAGTAACAAAAATCTCAACAACAGACTACCTTCCAAAATGACAAGGCTAGCATCCAATGAAGTAACAAAAATCTCCAAAACAGACTACCTTCCATAATGACAAGGCTACCATCCATTGGAGTAACAAAAATCTCAACAATAGACAACCTTCCATAATGATAATGCTACCATCTATTGGAGTAACAAAAATCTCAACAATAGACTACCTTCCATAATGACAAGGCTACCATCCATTGGAGTAACAAAAATATGAACAACATACTACCTTCCAGAGTTACAAGGCTACCATCCATTGGAGTAACGAAAACATCGACAACAGAATACGTTCCATAATGACAATGATACAATCCATTGGAATAACAAAAATCACGACAACAGACTACCATCCATAATGATAATGATACCATCCATTGGAGTAACAAAAATCTCAAAAATAGACTACCTTTCATAATAACAAGGCTACCATCTATTGGAGTAATAAAAATCTAGACAACAGACAACCTTCTATAATGATAATGCTACCATCCATTGGAGTAACAAAAATCTGGACAATAGACTACCTACCATAATGACAAGGCTACCATCCAGTGGAGTAACAAAAATATGAACAACAGACTACCTTCGATAATGACAAGGCTACCATCCATTGGAGTACCAATAATCTCAAAAACAAACTACCTTCCATAATGACAATCTACCATCCATTGTAGTAACAAAAATTTCGAAAACAGACTACCTTCCATAATGACAAGGCTACCATCCATTGGAGTAACAAAAATCTCGACAATAGACAACCTTCCATAATAATAATGCTACCATCCATTGGAGTAACAAAAATCTCGACAATAGACTACCTTCCATAATGACGAGGCTACCATCTATCGGAGTAACAAAAATCTCGAAAATAGACTACCTTTCGTAATGACAAGGCTACCATCCATTGGAGTAATAAAAATCTAGACAATAGACAACCTTCCATAATGATAATGCTACCATCCATTGGAGTAACAAAAATCTCGACAATAGACTACCTACCATAATGACAAGGCGACCATCCATTGGAGTAACAAAAATATGAACAACAGACTACCTTCCATAATGACAAGGCTACCATCCATTGGAGTACCAATAATCTCAAAAACAAACTACCTTCCATAATGACAAGGCTACCATCCATTGGTGTAACAAAAATGTCGACAACAGACAACCTTCCGTAATGATAATGCTACCATCCATTGGAGTAACAAAAACCTCGACAATAGACTACCTTCCATAATGACAAGGCTACCATCCATTGGAGTAACAAAAATATGAACAACAGACTACCTTCCATAGTTACAAGGCTACCATCCACTGGAGTGACATAAATCACAATGACATACTACCTTCCATAATGACAATGCTAGCATCCATTGGAGTAACAAAAATCTCGACAACAGACTACCTTCCATAATGACAAGGCTACTATTCATTGGAATAACAAAAATCTAGACAACCGACTACCTTCCATAAAAACAAGGCTACTATCCATTGGAGTAACAAAAACATCGACAACAGAATACGTTCCATAATGAAAAGGCTACAATCCATTGGAATAACAAAAATATCAACAACAGACTACCATCCACAATGACAAGGCTACCATCCATTAGAGTAACAAAAATCTCAAAAACAGACTACCTTCCGTAATGACAATGCTACCATCCATTGGAGTAAGAAAAATCTCGACAATAGACTACCTTCCATAATGACAAGGCTACCATCCATTGGGATAACAAAAATCTCGACAACAAACTACCTTTCATAATGACACGGCTACCATCCATTGGAGTAACGAAAACATCAACAACAGAATACGTTCCATAATGACAATGATACAATCCATTGGAATACCAAAAATCACGAAAACAGACTACCATCCATAATGACAATGATACCATCCATTGGAGTAACAAAAATCTCGACAACAGACTACCTTCCATAATGACAAGGCTACCATCTATTGGAGTAACAAAAATCTCGAAAATAAACTACCTTTCGTAATGACAAGGCTACCATCCATTGGAGTAATAAAAATCTAGACAACAGACAACCTTCCATAATGATAATGCTACCATCCATTGGAGTAACAAAAATCTCGACAATAGACTACCTACCATAATGACAAGGTTACATTCTATTGGAGTAACAAAAATATAAACAACAGACTACCTTCCATAATGACAAGGCTACCACCCATTGGAGTACCAATAATCTCAAAAACAAACTACCTTCCATAATGACAAGGATACCATCCATTGGAGTAACAAAAATCTCGACAACAGACAACCTTCCATAATGATAATGCTACCATCCATTGGAGTAACAAAAATCTCGACAATAGACTACCTTCCATAATGACAAGGCTACCATCCATTGGAGTAACAAAAATATGAACAACAGACTACCTTCCATACTTACAAGGCTACCATCCACTGGAGTGACATAAATCACAACGACATACTACCTTCCATAATGACAACGCTAGCATCCATTGGAGTAACAAAAATCTCGACAACAGACTACCTTCCATAATGACAAGGCTACTATTCATTGGAATAACAAAAATCTAGACAACCGACTACCTTCCATAAAAACAAGGCTACTATCCATTGGAGTAACAAAAACATCGACAACAGAATACGTTCCATAATGAAAAGGCTACAATCCATTGGAATAACAAAAATATCAACAACAGACTACCATCCACAATGACAAGGCTACCATCCATTAGAGTAACAAAAATCTCAAAAACAGACTACCTTCCGTAATGACAATGCTACCATCCATTGGAGTAAGAAAAATCTCGACAATAGACTACCTTCCATAATGACAAGGCTACCATCCATTGGGATAACAAAAATCTCGACAACAAACTACCTTTCATAATGACACGGCTACCATCCATTGGAGTAACGAAAACATCAACAACAGAATACGTTCCATAATGACAATGATACAATCCATTGGAATACCAAAAATCACGAAAACAGACTACCATCCATAATGACAATGATACCATCCATTGGAGTAACAAAAATCTCGACAACAGACTACCTTCCATAATGACAAGGCTACCATCTATTGGAGTAACAAAAATCTCGAAAATAAACTACCTTTCGTAATGACAAGGCTACCATCCATTGGAGTAATAAAAATCTAGACAACAGACAACCTTCCATAATGATAATGCTACCATCCATTGGAGTAACAAAAATCTCGACAATAGACTACCTACCATAATGACAAGGTTACATTCTATTGGAGTAACAAAAATATAAACAACAGACTACCTTCCATAATGACAAGGCTACCACCCATTGGAGTACCAATAATCTCAAAAACAAACTACCTTCCATAATGACAAGGATACCATCCATTGGAGTAACAAAAATCTCGACAACAGACAACCTTCCATAATGATAATGCTACCATCCATTGGAGTAACAAAAATCTCGACAATAGACTACCTTCCATAATGACAAGGCTACCATCCATTGGAGTAACAAAAATATGAACAACAGACTACCTTCCATACTTACAAGGCTACCATCCACTGGAGTGACATAAATCACAACGACATACTACCTTCCATAATGACAACGCTAGCATCCATTGGAGTAACAAAAATCTCGACGACAGACTACCTTCCATAATTACAAGGCTACTTTTCATTGGAATAACAAAAATCTAGACAACAGACCACCTTCCATAATAACAAGGCTATTATCCATTGGAGTAACAAAAACATCGACAACAGAATACGTTCCATAATGAAAAGGCTACAATCCATTGGAATAACAAAAATCTCAACAACAGACTACCATCCATAATGACAAGGCTACCATCCATTGGAGTAACAAAAATCTCGAAAACATACTACCTTCTATAATGACAAGGCTACCATCCATTGGAGTAACAAAAATCTCGACAACAGATAACCTTCCATAATGATAATGCTACCATCCATTGGAGTAACAAAAATCTCGACAATAGACTACCTACCATAATGACAATACTACCATCCATTGGAGTAACAAAAGTATGAACAACAAACTACCTTCCATAATGACAAGGCTACCATCAATTGGAGTAACAAAAACCTCGAAAACAGACTACCTTCCATAATGACAAGGCTACCATCCATTAAAGTAACAAAAATGTCGAAAGCAGACTACCTTCCATAATGACAAGGCTACCATCCATTGGAGTAACAAAAATCTCGACAATAGACAAACTTCCATAATGATAATGCTACCATCGATTGGAGTAAATAAAAACCTCAACAACAGACTACCTTCCAAAATGACAAGGCTAGCATCCATTGAAGTAACAAAAATCTCCAAAATAGACTACCTTCCATAATGACAATGCTACCATCCATTGGAGTAACAAAAATCTCGACAATAGACTACCTTCCATAATGACAAGGCTACCATCCTTTGGAGTAACAAAAATATGAACAACAGACTACCTTCCATAGTTACAAGGCTACCATCCATTGGAGTAACGAAAACATCGACAATAGAATACGTTCCATAATGACAATGATACAATCCATTGGAATAACAAAAATCACGACAACTGACTACCATCCATAATGACAATGATACCATCCATTGGAGTAACAAAAATATCAACAACAGACTACCTTCCATAATGACAAGGCTACCATCTATTGGAGTAACAAAAATCTCAAAAATAGACTACCTTTCGTAATGACAAGGCTACCATCCATTGGAGTAATAAAAATCTAGACAACAGACAACCTTCTATAATGATAATGCTACCATCCATTGGAGTAACAAAAATCTCGACAATAGACTACCTAACATAATGACACGGCTACCATCCATTGGAGTAACAAAAATATGAACAACAGACTACCTTCGATAATGACAAGGCTACCATCCATTGGAGTACCAATAATCTCAAAAACAAACTACCTTCCATAATGACAATCTACCATCCATTGTAGTAACAAAAATCTCGAAAACAGACTACCTTCCATAATGACAACGCTACCATCCATTGGAGTACCAAAAATCTCGACAACAAACAACCTTCCATAATAATAATGCTACCATCCATTGGAGTAACAAAAATCTCGACAATAGACTACCTTCCATAATGATAAGGCTACCATCTATTGGAGTAACAAAAATCTCGAAAATAGACTACCTTTCATAATGAAAAGGCTACCATCCATTGGTGTAATAAAAATCTCGATAACAGACAACCTTCCATAATAATAATGCTACCATCCATTGGAGTAACAAAATTCTCGACAATAGACTACCTACCATAATGATAAGGCTACCATCCATTGGAGTAACAAAAATATGAACAATAGACTACCTTCCATAATGACAAGGCTACCATCCATTGGAGTACCAAAAAACTCAAAAACAAACTACCTTCCAAATGACAAGGCTACCATCCATTGGAGTAACAAAAATCTCAAAAACAGACTACCTTCCATAATGACAAGGCTACCATCCATTGGAGTAACAAAAATCTCGACAACAGACAACCTTCCATAATAATAATGCTACCATCCATTGGAGTAACAAAAATATTGACAATAGACTACCTTCCATAATGACGAGGCTACTATCCATTGGTGTAACAAAAATCTCGACAACAGACAACCTTCCATAATGATAATGCTACCATCCATTGGAGTAACAAAAACCTCGACAATAGACTACCTTCCATAATGACAAGGCTACCATCCATTGGAGTAACAAAAATATGAACAACAGACTACCTTCCATAGTTACAAGGCTACCATCCACTAGAGTGACATAAATCACAACGACATACTACCTTCCATAATGACAATGCTAGCATCCATTGGAGTAACAAAAATCTCGACAACAGACTACCTTCCATAATGACAAGGCTACTATTCATTGGAATAACAAAAATCTAGACAATAGACTACCTTCCATAATAACAAGGCTACTATCTGTAACACCCCTTCTAAATACCCCAATTAAAGGTAAAGATTAAAATCAGAGAAATAAAATTGCACGGAAGGGATGCCACAACACACATCACATTCCAAAGTTTTTAAAGAAAAACGGACAGGGTATGTTTGAAAGTATAAGCATTCCAACACAAAACAAACATACAATAAATATTTACTTCATTCTCTCGTGCAAACGCAACGGAGTTTCATAATTTCACATCATCTCCATTTATGGAGGAATCAAAACATAATTCAAGGCATCAAGCCATCATAATTTACATAAGCATATGTTATCAAGTCTCACATAAACAAAACATCATTTACACGAATAAGGATTATATACATCATAATCCAAATACAAAATAATCGAGTTCGACACTAAATAAATTCCCCCCCATGTGTTACTACCAGAGCATCGACTCGACTCTAATCAAAATAAAACAGATTGCAATCCAATGCATCCGTTAACTAGCGCCTCGCGCTACCGTCCTCGGTACCTGAACAATGCCATCAAAAGCATTTTCCAACAGAAGGGTAAGAATTCCAATAATCATATAACATGTAGTTTTAAGTAAATGAAATGGCAATAAATAAAGCAATACATAATGATCATGTTCATTTTATCACCTATAGTATCATTACTCAAGGAATCCATTTCCAACGCATTAACCATGTAAACCGATTATCCGAATACTCACATCCTTGGCACATAACCATAATTCAAACAACAACAACATTGGCACATAATCAAACACATCAACACGCATACATAACATGCACAATTATGCATGTGACTCACGACACAACTCAACATATGCGAATGCGGTACCGACTCGTGGACCCAAGGTTCCACCACCTATGTTTCCCTTCTGGATCAAGGTCACTACTTCTTTTCCCACAATAGGGTCACCGTCTAGATATTGTGGACCCAATGTTCCACCACCTATGTTTCCCTTCCGGATCAAGGTCACTACGTCTATTCCCACACTAGGGTCACCGTCTATAAAATCATGTGAACCCACAGTCTCACCGCCTCTGTTTCAAGACCAACCATGCCATGCAATGTACAATATAACCAATGTATGCAATTAAGATTCACAATAATCTTAACATACACATACCATCAAATCCAACCAATGGAACATCAACTATTGTACATGCATGCATACATATAATTTAACAATCACAACGTCAAGTAAAATGTATACAAACAAGTTACTTACTCAACCAAAACATAAACCATCAACTATCAAACAATTCAAAATCGGAAAGTATATTTCAACATAAAGTCATCATCAATGAACCGGTATTACTCTCAATGTTACTCATCAAGATCGAGTCACCGGAATGTAACTCGAACGGTTAAATTCGGGATTAAACTCAATTTATTTCATTTCGTACTAAAATCGGGTGGATTCTTAAAAAGTCGAAATTTCGCAAAACGAACTTCACTACGTTAATCTACACGTCGAATTATGCTAGCACGTCAATTTTCATTAAATTCGGAGCAACTTGCTCCATCACCGAAAATGCCGAAATCGAGAAATCGGAACATAATCGGGTTCCAAATTAAATCGGCTAACTTATGTCATAATTGTATTTAATTAATATAATTATTTAATATATTAAAATTATGAAACTAAAATAAACAGAAACTAGAATTATGCAAAAAAACCAAAAACTAATGCTACTGTCAAAATGGCACAGAGCATGTGGAAAAACAATATTTCAAAACTCCCTTCTCTCATGTGATAAGGGACTCACGTCCCATGGTGTAAAAGGAAGGGGGGGCCCACCGTCCCCTTGTTTGTTGCTTGGATCCACCGTTTCTAATTTTGCTTTTGGAAAACAGACAGTAGCAGAAAATATATAAGGTTCTAGCTTAATATAATTTCAATATTATTTCTAATTTAATCTCATATTAACTAATCTTAATAACAATCTAACACAACAACAACACCTAAATCAACTCCTTAATTTATTCAAACAATCAACAAACAACTCATAAACCCTAAAAATCAATTTTATCCCAAATCAAAATATACCGAATTAAACCCTAACTATAAGTATTGGAAAATCAAACCCCTTACCTTGGTGTGGGTTTTCTTGAAACAAGATGATGATGATGTTGCAACTTCAAACCTAGCTTCCTTTCTTCTCTTCTCCTCTTTCTCTCTTCTTTTCTTTCTTCTTTCTATTTCTCCTCTTACCAACTATCCTACTTTCTATCTTATAAAACAAATTTTACTACTACTTACTTTCCTCCCCCTAACTTTCTAAAATTCTAATTTGGCCCAATCTATTTAATTCAAATTATATCATATAATTCTATTAAAACCATATTACATTTAATTAATATTTATTCCATAAAAACTAAATTATACCGATAAATCAAACGAAGCCAAATACACACTAAAATAAAATTACTCAAAATAGTATTTTATCATTATGAATATTTTTATTTCAAATAACCGAATTAACATTTTAATTGATATCAAATAAACATATTTCTTAAAATAGATTTAATTTGATAATCTCGGAAAAAAAATAACTTAAATAACATTTAATCAAAAACGGGGTGTTACACTATCCATTGGAGTAACAAAAACATCGACAACAGAATACGTTCCATAATGAAAAGGCTACAATCCATTGGAATAACAAAAATATCAACAACAGACTACCATCCATAATGACAAGGCTACCATCCATTGGAGTAACAAAAATCTCGAAAACAGACTACCTTCCATAATGACAAGGCTACCATCCATTGGAGTAACAAAAATCTCAACAACAGACAACCTTCCATAATGATAATGCTACCATCAATTGGAGTAAGAAAAATCTCGACAATAGACTACCTTCCATAATGACAAGGCTACCATCCATTGGGATAACAAAAATCTCGACAACAAACTACCTTTCATAATGACACGGCTACCATCCATTGGAGTAACGAAAACATCGACAACAGAATACGTTCCATAATGACAATGATACAATCCATTGGAATACCAAAAATCATGACAATAGACTACCATCCATAATGACAATGATACCATCCATTGGAGTAACAAAAATCTCGAAAATAGACTACCTTTCGTAATGACAAGGCTACCATCCATTGGAGTAATAAAAATCTAGACAACAGACAACCTTCCATAATGATAATGCTACCATCCATTGGAGTAACAAAAATCTCGACAATAGACTACCTACCATAATGACAAGGCTACCATCTATTGGAGTAACAAAAATATAAACAACAGACTACCTTCCATAATGACAAGGCTACCATCCATTGGAGTACCAATAATCTCAAAATCAAACTACCTTCCATAATGACAAGGCTACCATCCATTGGAGTAACAAAAATCTCGACAACAGACAACCTTCCATAATGATAATGCTACCATCCATTGGAGTAACAAAAATCTCGACAATAGACTACCTTCCATAATGACAAGGCTACCATCCATTGGAGTAACAAAAATATGAACAACAGACTACCTTCCATAGTTACAAGGCTACCATCCACTGGAGTGACATAAATCACAACGACATACTACCTTCCATAATGACAATGCTAGCATCCATTGGAGTAACAAAAATCTCGACAACAGACTACCTTCCATAATTACAAGGCTACTTTTCATTGGAATAACAAAAATCTAGACAACAGACTACCTTCCATAATAACAAGGCTATTATCCATTGGAGTAACAAAAACATCGACAACAGAATACGTTCCATAATGAAAAGGCTACAATCCATTGGAATAACAAAAATCTCAACAACAGACTACCATCCATAATGACAAGGCTACCATCCATTGGAGTAACAAAAATCACGAAAACATACTACCTTCTATAATGACAAGGCTACCATCCATTGGAGTAACAAAAATCTCGACAACAGATAACCTTCCATAATGATAATGCTACCATCCATTGGAGTAACAAAAATCTCGACAATAGACTACCTACCATAATGACAATACTACCATCCATTGGAGTAACAAAAGTATGAACAACAAACTACCTTCCATAATGACAAGGCTACCATCAATTGGAGTAACAAAAACCTCGAAAACAGACTACCTTCCATAATGACAATGCTACCATCCATTAAAGTAACAAAAATGTCGAAAGCAGACTACCTTCCATAATGACAAGGCTACCATCCATTGGAGTAACAAAAATCTCGACAATAGACAAACTTCCATAATGATAATGCTACCATCGATTGGAGTAAATAAAGACCTCAACAACAGACTACCTTCCAAAATGACAAGGCTAGCATCCATTGAAGTAACAAAAATCTCCAAAATAGACTACCTTCCATAATGACAATGCTACCATCCATTGGAGTAACAAAAATCTCGACAATAGACTACCTTCCATAATGACAAGGCTACCATCCTTTGGAGTAACAAAAATATGAACAACAGACTACCTTCCATAGTTACAAGGCTACCATCCATTGGAGTAACGAAAACATCGACAATAGAATACGTTCCATAATGACAATGATACAATCCATTGGAATAACAAAAATCACGACAACTGACTACCATCCATAATGACAATGATACCATCCATTGGAGTAACAAAAATATCAACAACAGACTACCTTCCATAATGACAAGGCTACCATCTATTGGAGTAACAAAAATCTCAAAAATAGACTACCTTTCGTAATGACAAGGCTACCATCCATTGGAGTAATAAAAATCTAGACAACAGACAACCTTCTATAATGATAATGCTACCATCCATTGGAGTAACAAAAATCTCGACAATAGACTACCTAACATAATGACACGGCTACCATCCATTGGAGTAACAAAAATATGAACAACAGACTACCTTCGATAATGACAAGGCTACCATCCATTGGAGTACCAATAATCTCAAAAACAAACTACCTTCCATAATGACAATCTACCATCCATTGTAGTAACAAAAATCTCGAAAACAGACTACCTTCCATAATGACAACGCTACCATCCATTGGAGTACCAAAAATCTCGACAACAAACAACCTTCCATAATAATAATGCTACCATCCATTGGAGTAACAAAAATCTCGACAATAGACTAACTTCCATAATGATAAGGCTACCATCTATTGGAGTAACAAAAATCTCGAAAATAGACTACCTTTCATAATGAAAAGGCTACCATCCATTGGTGTAATAAAAATCTCGATAACAGACAACCTTCCATAATAATAATGCTACCATCCATTGGAGTAACAAAATTCTCGACAATAGACTACCTACCATAATGATAAGGCTACCATCCATTGGAGTAACAAAAATATGAACAATAGACTACCTTCCATAATGACAAGGCTACCATCCATTGGAGTACCAAAAAACTCAAAAACAAACTACCTTCCAAATGACAAGGCTACCATCCATTGGAGTAACAAAAATCTCAAAAACAGACTACCTTCCATAATGACAAGGCTACCATCCATTGGAGTAACAAAAATCTCGACAACAGACAACCTTCCATAATAATAATGCTACCATCCATTGGAGTAACAAAAATATTGACAATAGACTACCTTCCATAATGACGAGGCTACTATCCATTGGTGTAACAAAAATCTCGACAACAGACAACCTTCCATAATGATAATGCTACCATCCATTGGAGTAACAAAAACCTCGACAATAGACTACCTTCCATAATGACAAGGCTACCATCCATTGGAGTAACAAAAATATGAACAACAGACTACCTTCCATAGTTACAAGGCTACCATCCACTAGAGTGACATAAATCACAACGACATACTACCTTCCATAATGACAATGCTAGCATCCATTGGAGTAACAAAAATCTCGACAACAGACTACCTTCCATAATGACAAGGCTACTATTCATTGGAATAACAAAAATCTAGACAATAGACTACCTTCCATAATAACAAGGCTACTATCTGTAACACCCCTTCTAAATACCCCAATTAAAGGTAAAGATTAAAATCAGAGAAATAAAATTGCACGGAAGGGATGCCACAACACACATCACATTCCAAAGTTTTTAAAGAAAAACGGACAGGGTATGTTTGAAAGTATAAGCATTCCAACACAAAACAAACATACAATAAATATTTACTTCATTCTCTCGTGCAAACGCAACGGAGTTTCATAATTTCACATCATCTCCATTTATGGAGGAATCAAAACATAATTCAAGGCATCAAGCCATCATAATTTACATAAGCATATGTTATCAAGTCTCACATAAACAAAACATCATTTACACGAATAAGGATTATATACATCATAATCCAAATACAAAATAATCGAGTTCGACACTAAATAAATTCCCCCCCATGTGTTACTACCAGAGCATCGACTCGACTCTAATCAAAATAAAACAGATTGCAATCCAATGCATCCGTTAACTAGCGCCTCGCGCTACCGTCCTCGGTACCTGAACAATGCCATCAAAAGCATTTTCCAACAGAAGGGTAAGAATTCCAATAATCATATAACATGTAGTTTTAAGTAAATGAAATGGCAATAAATAAAGCAATACATAATGATCATGTTCATTTTATCACCTATAGTATCATTACTCAAGGAATCCATTTCCAACGCATTAACCATGTAAACCGATTATCCGAATACTCACATCCTTGGCACATAACCATAATTCAAACAACAACAACATTGGCACATAATCAAACACATCAACACGCATACATAACATGCACAATTATGCATGTGACTCACGACACAACTCAACATATGCGAATGCGGTACCGACTCGTGGACCCAAGGTTCCACCACCTATGTTTCCCTTCTGGATCAAGGTCACTACGTCTTTTCCCACAATAGGGTCACCGTCTAGATATTGTGGACCCAATGTTCCACCACCTATGTTTCCCTTCCGGATCAAGGTCACTACGTCTATTCCCACACTAGGGTCACCGTCTATAAAATCATGTGAACCCACAGTCTCACCGTCTCTGTTTCAAGACCAACCATGCCATGCAATGTACAATATAACCAATGTATGCAATTAAGATTCACAATAATCTTAACATACACATACCATCAAATCCAACCAATGGAACATCAACTATTGTACATGCATGCATACATATAATTTAACAATCACAACGTCAAGTAAAATGTATACAAACAAGTTACTTACTCAACCAAAACATAAACCATCAACTATCAAACAATTCAAAATCGGAAAGTATATTTCAACATAAAGTCATCATCAATGAACCGGTATTACTCTCAATGTTACTCATCACGATCGAGTCACCGGAATGTAACTCGAACGGTTAAATTCGGGATTAAACTCAATTTATTTCATTTCGTACTAAAATCGGGTGGATTCTTAAAAAGTCGAAATTTCGCAAAACGAACTTCACTACGTTAATCTACACGTCGAATTATGCTAGCACGTCAATTTTCGTTAAATTCGGAGCAACTTGCTCCATCACCGAAAATGCCGAAATCGAGAAATCGGAACATAATCGGGTTCCAAATTAAATCGGCTAACTTATGTCATAATTGTATTTAATTAATATAATTATTTAATATATTAAAATTATGAAACTAAAATAAACAGAAACTAGAATTATGCAAAAAAACCAAAAACTAATGCTACTGTCAAAATGGCACAGAGCATGTGGAAAAACAATATTTCAAAACTCCCTTCTCTCATGTGATAAGGGACTCACGTCCCATGGTGTAAAAGGAAGGGGGGGCCCACCGTCCCCTTGTTTGTTGCTTGGATCCACCGTTTCTAATTTTGCTTTTGGAAAACAGACAGTAGCAGAAAATATATAAGGTTCTAGCTTAATATAATTTCAATATTATTTCTAATTTAATCTCATATTAACTAATCTTAATAACAATCTAACACAACAACAACACCTAAATCAACTCCTTAATTTATTCAAACAATCAACAAACAACTCATAAACCCTAAAAATCAATTTTATACCAAATCAAAATATACCGAATTAAACCCTAACTATAAGTATTGGAAAATCAAACCCCTTACCTTGGTGTGGGTTTTCTTGAAACAAGATGATGATGATGTTGCAACTTCAAACCTAGCTTCCTTTCTTCTCTTCTCCTCTTTCTCTCTTCTTTTCTTTCTTCTTTCTATTTCTCCTCTTACCAACTATCCTACTTTCTATCTTATAAAACAAATTTTACTACTACTTACTTTCCTCCCCCTAACTTTCTAAAATTCTAATTTGGCCCAATCTATTTAATTCAAATTATATCATATAATTCTATTAAAACCATATTACATTTAATTAATATTTATTCCATAAAAACTAAATTATACCGATAAATCAAACGAAGCCAAATACACACTAAAATAAAATTACTCAAAATAGTATTTTATCATTATGAATATTTTTATTTCAAATAACCGAATTAACATTTTAATTGATATCAAATAAACATATTTCTTAAAATAGATTTAATTTGATAATCTCGGAAAAAAAATAACTTAAATAACATTTAATCAAAAACGGGGTGTTACACTATCCATTGGAGTAACAAAAACATCGACAACAGAATACGTTCCATAATGAAAAGGCTACAATCCATTGGAATAACAAAAATATCAACAACAGACTACCATCCATAATGACAAGGCTACCATCCATTGGAGTAACAAAAATCTCGAAAACAGACTACCTTCCATAATGACAAGGCTACCATCCATTGGAGTAACAAAAATCTCAACAACAGACAACCTTCCATAATGATAATGCTACCATCAATTGGAGTAAGAAAAATCTCGACAATAGACTACCTTCCATAATGACAAGGCTACCATCCATTGGGATAACAAAAATCTCGACAACAAACTACCTTTCATAATGACACGGCTACCATCCATTGGAGTAACGAAAACATCGACAACAGAATACGTTCCATAATGACAATGATACAATCCATTGGAATACCAAAAATCATGACAATAGACTACCATCCATAATGACAATGATACCATCCATTGGAGTAACAAAAATCTCGAAAATAGACTACCT
The DNA here is from genome assembly GCA_948472305.1 of Vicia faba. Lineage (NCBI taxonomy): Eukaryota > Viridiplantae > Streptophyta > Magnoliopsida > Fabales > Fabaceae > Vicia > Vicia faba. The sequence continues at coordinate 510,926,885 of OX451741.1, read as the reverse complement.
TTCGTAATGACAAGGCTACCATCCATTGGAGTAATAAAAATCTAGACAACAGACAACCTTCCATAATGATAATGCTACCATCCATTGGAGTAACAAAAATCTCGACAATAGACTACCTACCATAATGACAAGGCTACCATCTATTGGAGTAACAAAAATATAAACAACAGACTACCTTCCATAATGACAAGGCTACCATCCATTGGAGTACCAATAATCTCAAAATCAAACTACCTTCCATAATGACAAGGCTACCATCCATTGGAGTAACAAAAATCTCGACAACAGACAACCTTCCATAATGATAATGCTACCATCCATTGGAGTAACAAAAATCTCGACAATAGACTACCTTCCATAATGACAAGGCTACCATCCATTGGAGTAACAAAAACATGAACAACAGACTACCTTCCATAGTTACAAGGCTACCATCCACTGGAGTGACATAAATCACAACGACATACTACCTTCCATAATGACAATGCTAGCATCCATTGGAGTAACAAAAATCTCGACAACAGACTACCTTCCATAATTACAAGGCTACTTTTCATTGGAATAACAAAAATCTAGACAACAGACTACCTTCCATAATAACAAGGCTACTATCCATTGGAGTAACAAAAACATCGACAACAGAATACGTTCCATAATGAAAAGGCTACAATTGGAATACCAAAAATCTCAACAACAGACTACCATCCATAATGACAAGGCTACCATCCATTGGAGTAACAAAAATCTCGAAAACAGACTACCTTCTGTAATGACAAGGCTACCATCCATTGGAGTAACAAAAATCTCGATAACAGATAACCTTCCATAATGGTAATGCTACCATCCATTGGAGTAACAAAAATCTCGACAATAGACTACCTACCATAATGACAATACTACCATCCATTGGAGTAACAAAAATATGAACAACAAACTACCTTCCATAATGACAAGGCTACCATCAATTGGAGTAACAAAAATCTCGAAAACAGACTACCTTCCATAATGACAAGGCTACCATCCATTAAAGTAACAAAAATCTCGAAAGCAGACTACCTTCCATAATGACAAGGGTACCATCCATTGGAGTAACAAAAATCTCGACAACAGACAAACTTCTATAATGATAATGCTACCATCGATTGGAGTAAATAAAAACCTCAACAACAGACTACCTTCCAAAATGACAAGGCTAGCATCCATTGAAGTAACAAAAATCTCCAAAATAGACTACCTTCCATAATGACAATGCTACCATCCATTGGAGTAACAAAAATCTCGACAATAGACTACCTTCCATAATGACAAGGCTACCATCCATTGGATTAACAAAAATAGGAACAACAGACTACCTTCCATAGTTACAAGGCTACCATCCATTGGAGTAACGAAAACATCGACAATAGAATACGTTCCATAATGACAATTATACAATCCATTGGAATAACAAAAATCACGACAACAGACTACCATCCAAAATGACAATGATACCATCCATTGGAGTAACAAAAATATCGACAACAGACTACCTTCCATAATGACAAGGCTACCATCTATTGGAGTAACAAAAATCTCAAAAATAGACTACCTTTCCTAATGACAAGGCTACCATCCATTGGAGTAATAAAAATCTAGACAACATACAAACTTCTATAATGACAATGCTACCATCCATTGGAGTAACAAAAATCTCGACAATAGACTACCTACCATAATGACAAGGCTACCATCCATTGCAGTAACAAAAATATGAACAACAGACTACCTTCGATAATGACAAGGCTACCATCCATTGGAGTACCAATAATCTCAAAAACAAACTACCTTCCATAATGACAATCTACCATCCATTGTAGTAACAAAAATCTCGAAAACAGACTACCTTCCATAATGACAAGGCTACCATCCATTGGAGTAACAAAAATCTCGACAACAAACAACCTTCCATAATAATAATGCTACCATCCATTGGAGTAACAAAAATCTCGACAATAGACTACCTTCCATAATGATAAGGCTACCATCTATTGGAGTAACATAAATCTCGAAAATAGACTACCTTTCATAATGAAAAGGCTACCATCCATTGGTGTAATAAAAATCTCGATAACAGACAACCTTCCATAATAATAATGCTACCATACATTGGAGTAACAAAATTCTCGACAATAGACTACCTACCATAATGATAAGGCTACCATCCATTGGAGTAACAAAAATATGAACAATAGACTACCTTCCATAATGACAAGGCTACCATCCATTGGAGTAACAAAAATCTCAAAAACAAACTACCTTCCAAATGACAAGGCTACCATCCATTGGAGTAACAAAAATCTCGAAAATAGACTACCTTCCATAATGACAAGGCTACCATCCATTGGAGTAACAAAAATCTCGACAACAGACAACCTTCCATAATAATAATGCTACCATCCATTGGAGTAACAAAAATATTGACAATATACTACCTTCCATAATGACGAGGCTACCATCCATTGGTGTAACAAAAATCTCGACAACAGACAACCTTCCATAATGATAATGCTACCATCCATTGGAGTAACAAAATCCTCGACAATATACTACCTTCCATAATGACAAGGCTACCATCCATTTGAGTAACAAAAATATGAACAACAGACTACCTTCCATAGTTACAAGGCTACCATCCACTGGAGTGACATAAATCACAACGACATACTACCTTCCATAATGACAATGCTAGCATCCATTGGAGTAACAAAAATCTCGACAACAGACTACCTTCTATAATGACAAGGCTACTATTCATTGGAATAACAAAAATCTAGACAACAGACTTCCTTCCATAATAACAAGGCTACTATCCATTGGAGTAACAAAAACATTGACAACAGAATACGTTCCATAATGAAAAGGCTACAATCCATTGGAATAACAAAAATCTCAACAACAAACTACCATCCATAATGACAAGGCTACCATCCATTGGAGTACCAAAAATCTCAAAAACAAACTACCTTCCAAATGACAAGGCTACCATCCATTGGAGTAACAAAAATCTCGAAAATAGACTACCTTCCATAATGACAAGGCTACCATCCATTGGAGTAACAAAAATCTCGACAACAGACAACCTTCCATAATAATAATGCTACCATCCATTGGAGTAACAAAAATATTGACAATATACTACCTTCCATAATGACGAGGCTACCATCCATTGGTGTAACAAAAATCTCGACAACAGACAACCTTCCATAATGATAATGCTACCATCCATTGGAGTAACAAAATCCTCGACAATATACTACATTCCATAATGACAAGGCTACCATCCATTGGAGTAACAAAAATATGAACAACAGACTACCTTCCATAGTTACAAGGCTACCATCCACTGGAGTGACATAAATCACAACGACATACTACCTTCCATAATGACAACGCTAGCATCCATTGGAGTAACAAAAATCTCGACAACAGACTACCTTCTATAATGACAAGGCTACTATTCATTGGAATAACAAAAATCTAGACAACAGACTACCTTCCATAATAACAAGGCTACTATCCATTGGAGTAACAAAAACATTGACAACAGAATACGTTCCATAATGAAAAGGCTACAATCCATTGGAATAACAAAAATCTCAACAACAGACTACCATCCATAATGACAAGGCTACCATCCATTGGAGTAACAAAAATCTCGAAAACAGACTACCTTCCGTAATGACAAGGCTACCATCCATTGGAGTAACAAAAATCTCGACAACAGACAACCTTCCATAATGATAATGCTACCATCCATTGGAGTAACAACAATCTCGAACATAGACTACCTACCATAATGACAATTCTACCATCCATTGGAGTAACAAAAATATGAACAACAAACCACCTTCCATAATGACAAGGCTACCATCCATTGGAGTAACAAAAATCACAACGACATACTACCTTCCAAAATGACAACGCTAGCATCCATTGGAGTAACAAAAATCTCGACAATAGACTACCTTCCATAATGACAAGGATACCATCCATTGGAATAATAAAAATCTCGACAACAAACTACCTTTCATAATGACAAGGCTACCATCCATTCGAGTAACGAAAACATCGACAACAGAATATGTTCCATAATGACAATGATACATGTAGTTGTTTAGGTATTGGCATGCATTTTTGGTAAAACCAGGTGTATGAATGTCATGACTGATGTCATAAAATTCTAGTTTATTAGGTACAGATTTATTAGGTACCTTTGCAGAAAAATATTGTCATACAGGTACTGATGTTTATGAGTGTGTATCTGAGCATTTTGCAAAATGATCACATTTACCAAAATCAGTAAACAGGAATTCAGATGTCATAACAAATGTTAAGACATCCTGTTCTGAACTAACAGGTATGCAGTTTGGTTAATTCTGAGTTTTTTCAGGAAAATGACTCAGTCTTTCCAGAACAGAATCCTGCGTTTTCTTTGGGTTAACCTAGCTCAACCCTAACCTGGTTGATAAAGTCCTGTGACCTAGTCTTAAGGACAAACGAAATTAACCCTATCTTTTTATGGAAACCCTAACTAAAGAAACAACTGTTATATATTCAACAGGGATGCTATTTTGAATGTAATCCCTTTTTGACAGAAGATCATTTAGAAGCTGTATAGTTTTAACTATTGTAATCCAAGCAATTATCATTGTGATAAGTGACTTGGAATAGGTTTTAATTGTAAGGGTTATGTAACACTCAATGCTTTGAAGCAAGAGTGTTTGTATGTCTCTTGACTAAAGCTGTGAAGCAAAGTCAAGTTAGGTTTGTGTATCACTCAAAGCTGTGAAGCAAGAGTGTTTGTATTGCTTGATTAAAAAGCTGTGAAGCATAATCAAGTGTATGTTTTGAAGAGTGTCTTCATCAATTCATTAGTCAAATTGTTTTAAGTATCACTGCTGTGATTGAGGGGGAGTGAGTAGGAACTCAGGTTTAAGTTGTACTTAGATTGAAGTTGCATTGGGTAGGTCTTAAGTGAAGGAGATAAACTGGTTGGTTTATTCCTGAATTAATATCTCTTATAGTGGATTTCCTCCCTGGCTTGGTAGCCCCCAGAGTAGGTGTTGTTGCACACTGAACTGGGTAAACAATTGACTGTGTTCTTTACTGTTTTTGTATTTACTGTCTTATAGAAAGTCAGATACGGTGTCATAACATTGAACGTGACATTGAGTATCTGCAGCCAGAATTTCAATTAGTATCAGAGCAGGCACCCTGCCTGTATTACTGGGTGAGATCTAGGGATATCACTTTCTGGCACTATGGACAAAGAAGGAGTTTTTGGAAATAGACCACCCATTCTGGATTAAACAAATTATGACTACTGGAAACCTCGTATGATTGCCTTCTTAAAATCTCTGGACAAAAAGGCTTGGAGAGCTGCTGACAAAGGATGGATCCATCCCACCATAACTGAGAAAGATGGGACAATCAGTCTAAAGCCTGAGGAAGATTGGAGTAAAGAAGAAGATGAGTTAGCCCTGGGAAATTCCGAAGCTTTAAATGCCTTGTTCAATGGAATTGATAGAAACATTTTCAGACTAGTACATCAATATGAATTGGCCAAGGAAGTTTGGGACACTCTCAAAACTACTCATGACGGCACTTCTAAAGTAAAAATGTCAAGGCTTCAGATGTTGACTACCAAGTTTGAGAATCTAAAAATGATGGAAGATGAAACCATTCCTGAGTTTTGCATGAACATCTTGGAGATTGCCAACACCTCAGGAGCACTGGGAGAAAAGATGTCAGAAGAAAAATTGGTGAGAAAGATTCTCAGATCCTTGCCTAAAAGATTTGCAATGAAGGTAACTGCCATAGAGGAAGCCCAAGACATCAGCAAGTTGAAAGTGGATGAACTTATTGGGTCTCTTTAGACTTTTGAGATGGGGATCACTAATAATGGTGACAAGAAGAACAAGAGCATAACACTTGTATCCAACACTGATGTTGAAAACAAGGAGGATGAAGAAGAAAATATTTCTGAAGCTATAGCCATGCTTGGAAGACAGTTCAACAAACTCATCAAAAGAATAGATCCAAAGTCAAGGTCTAATGTTCATAACATTCCCTCTGACATTGACAGTTCCAGCAGAAGACCAAGGTCAGAAGAGAAGGGAAATCAAGGCAGAGGAATTCAATGCCATGGTTGTGAAGGATATGGGCATATTCGAGCTGAATGTCCTACCTTTGTTAAGAAACAAAAGTAAGGAATGACTGTTACTTGGTCTGACTGTGATTCAGAGAGTAATTCTGAAGAAGAATCTGCCAAACTAGTTACTGCTCTAACTGGTGTCTGTACCTCTGAAAGTGACACTAGTGATGAAGAAGTGACATTTGAAGAACTGGCTGATACTTACAAGAAATTGTGTATCGGAAGTACTGAAGTCTGTGTGCAGAATGAGAAACAATCAAAACTCATCATAAAGCTGGAGGCTGAAAAAAGGGCAAACCTTGAAACTATAAGTCATCTAGAAGGGGAAGTTCAGTTGCTGAACTCACAACTGATCCAAATGACCAAATTTGTCAAGATGCTGACTAATGGAACAGACAAATTGGAAGAGATTCTTCAAGTTGGACAAAATGTGGGAAACAAATCTGGACTAGGATTTATGGAAGCCAAGAAATCTAGTACAGACAAGAAGATCAGTCATGTTAAACAAATGTCAAAGCAGATGTCTCAACACAACGCTCAACATCAGAAACAGAAATATATGAAGAAAAAGTACCAAAGATGGAGATGTCATCATTGTGGAAGGTATGGACACATAAAGCCCTTCTGCTTCAAATTGCATGGATACCCTAATCAAAACTCAAGTGTTAAACCTAAGTCAAAAAGGGTACCACATACTCCTCAATGGAAGAAAAAGGCTACTGCCCTGATAGCCCACACTTCCCTGAGAGTGTCTACAAAGGAAGGCTGGTACTTTGACAGTGGGTGTTCTAAACACATGACTGGAATAAAGAACATTCTCAATCATGTTAAACCTCACAACACTAGTTATGTGACCTTTGGAGATGGTGCTAAAGGTGAAATCAAAGGAGTTGGTAATTTGGACTGCCCTGAAGTTCCAAGTCTGAGTGAAGTACTGCTGGTAAAAGGGCTGACTGCTAATCTCATTAGTATCAGTCAATTGTGTGATCTAGGATTCAAGGTCAACTTCTCAAAATCTGAATGTCTAGTAATTAATGAAAAACTAGAAGTTGTAATGAAAGGAATCAGATCCAAAGATAAATGTTACTTGTGGCAGCCTGAGAACACTAATAACTCCACTATGTGTCCAATTACCAAAGAAGAAAAAGAGATGAAACTGTGGCACCATAAGCTTGGTCATCTTCATCTAAGAAGAATGAAAAGAGTTATCTCTATGGAAGCAGTCAGAAGGACTACAAGACTACAGATTGATAAAAGAAGGGTTTGTGGTGAACTTAAAATTGAAAGGCTTGGTAAAAAGGAACATGTCTATGATGTGGTGAATAAACTTGAAGAAGGATGTGTTGTCAGAACCAGAAGTAATCATGACAAGGATTTTGGAAACAACAAGTCTAATAAATTCTGTTTCCCAGAAGAAATGAGTCGTGAAGTCTCTTCTCCTATAACTCACCATCAAAATGGAGTTGACAAAAAGAAAAATAAGATCATTCAAGAATCAACCAAAACTATGATTCATGTCAAAAGAATGCCTTCCCAACTCTGTGCTGAAATGGTTGCAGCTAGTAGTAACTGTTCTCAAAATATCTAGACAAAACAGATGCTCACTGAGTATAATGTCTCACAAGATGTTGTGACATTGTATTGTGACAATCTGAATACAATCAATATTTCCATGAACCCTATTCAGCATAGCAGAACCAAGCACATTGACTTTGTAGAGAAGAAGTCAATTAAACTGGAACATGGTATCAGTAAGCTTCAACTGACTGATTCTTCTACCAAGGCTCTTGTTGGAAATAAACTTGAAAACTTGAGGGGCAGATTGGGTATTTGCGAACATGAGAAATTATAGCAATTAATTTTGCTTAAAACAATGGTTGAAGGAGTTAATTTTGTTAAGTCTATTTTTAGTGGGTTAATCATATGTTTTCCCAATTCTTTCAAAATCTTTAAGAAGTTGAAAAGACTCTCTTTTGCCTCCTACCTCTCTCGACTTTGCAACCTGTTCCATTCTCTCAATCAAAGTTTTTTTTCTAATTGCTATTGGTTCTCTAAGTCAATCAAAATGTCTCAAACATCATCTTCAACCAAGGCGACCTCTTCATCTTCATCATCTGACCAAGACTCTCGAGCAATCACCACATGCATAGAATCTGAAGTTCTTGAGATCACTCCTCTCAGAGAGATGGCAACTGACCCCGCCAAAGTCAAAAACCTGAGAACTAGACATGTAGGAAGAGCTCAAGCTGCTGCCTCTGGTAATCCTTCTCATCCTTCTTCTTCTGTACCAAATAGAGAAGGATCAGTTCAAGTTCATCAAGCTATTGCTAGGCTTGTTACTAGTATACTAAGTGGAAACCAACCTGTACCGGGGATTTCTGTCCCTTTAAATCAATCAGGAAGCCCAAATGTGGATGTCTCTGAGAAAGTAGTTGTCTCTGAGAATGTTATGACACAAAATGACAACATTCAGGACCCTTCAGAAAAGACTGCTGATCCACCTATCATTGATGTAGATGAGGAATACTCAGACAATGATCTGATTGCCAATGTAAACCCTAGCATAGCTAGGAGAATGATGAAAAGAAAGGGTAATCAGAATGATGCAAAATGTATGTCCAAAGATAAACCTGCTGTTCAGAAATCCAAGACTGAAGGCAAGGCTGGGGTAGAATCTGTGAAAACTGGTCAGCCCAAAGGGAAGGTGAAAGCCCAGGTGTATACTGGTAGACAACCAATTACAAAGAAGAGAAAAGAACCTGAATCTTCTGATTCTGATGAGGAATCAGAGTTTGAGATTGATGCTGAAGAAATTCCTATCAGAAGGAAACTGCCCTCCAGCAAAATTGCTACAGTTCCTGAAGTCCCAACAGACAACATCTCTTTCCACCATCCTGACAATGCAAACAGATGAAAGTATGTTTGCTTGAAGATAATAGCTTTAGAAAGGGAACTCAACAATGATGCCATGGAGTGCAAAGACATCATGGACCTGATCAAGAATGCTGGACTGATGAAGACAGTGATAAAATTTACCAAGTGTTATGAAAATCTGGTCAAGGAGTTCATAGTTAACTTGTCTAATGATTGTGATGATGGAAGGTCAGCTGACTTTGAAAGTGTTTTTGTTAGAGGAAGAAGGTTTAATTTCTCTCCATCAGAAATTAACAAATTTCTTGGAAGATCAAATGAGGATTGTCCTGATCTAGAAGTCACTGACAATGAAGTTTGTCAAACCATCACAGCAAGGCAAGTGAAGTGCTGGCCCTTGAAAGGCAAGCAGAATTCCAGCAAACTTAGCATGAAATTTGCCATCCTGCACAAGATTGGTGCAGCCAACTGGGTCCCTACAAACCATAAATCAACTATCTCCACAGGATTGGGGAGATTTATTTATGTTGTGGGAACCAAGACTGCTTTTGACTATGGCAGGTATATTTTTGAACAAACTTTAAAACATGCTGGTAGTTATGTTGTCAAAGGACCAATTGCCTTTCCCTCCCTCCTTTGTGGAATTATCCTTGCACAATACCCTGATATCCTGGTGGCAAGAGATACTGCTTGCAAAAGAGCTCCTGCCCTTGGGTTGCACTACAAACTGTTTCAGGGATCTCATGCTCCTGATATTGTCATAACATCAGCTGAGACATCGTCTGTGAAGACCCAGTCCAAAACATCTGATGTCGTAGCTGTATTAAAAGAGACCTGCAAAGAACTGGAAGCTAGGAAAAAGACCCTAGAAAACCTAATTGCCAGGTTAGAAAAGGAGGAAGCTGAAGGAAACAGAACGGAAGAGGGTGTAGAAGTTAAAGGTCATCTCAATATTGAAGAAACTAGCTCCTCTGAGTCTGATGACAGTGCTTAAAGGTTGGTGGAGTTGCTGATTGGTGGAGTTGGTGCTGGTACCTGGTAGAGTTTGGAAGTGTGTTCAGTTTTTAGTTGCTGTTCTCATTACTTTTTCTGGATGACTGTATAATTTTTATGAACATGTATCTTTGGCCCATTTGTGGCTAAAGAGGGGGAGATATATTTTGGTAGACTTTATTTGACATTCCATTTTTCTGCAGTCATATTTATTCTGCTGCTATCTATCTCTGATTGCTTAGGGGCTTTAGCCAAAAATCTGCCAAAGGGGGAGTTTGTAGTTGTTTAGGTATTGGCATGCATTTTTGGTAAAACCAGGTGTATGAATGTCATGACTGATGTCATAACATTCTAGTTTATTAGGTAGAGATTTATTAGGTACCTTTGCAGAAAAATATTGTCATACAGGTACTGATGTTTATGAGTGTGTATCTGAGCATTTTGCAAAATGATCACATTTACCAAAATCAGTAAACAGGAATTCAGATGTCATAACAAATGTTAAGACATCTTGTTCTGAACTAACAAGTATGCAGTTTGGTTAATTCTGAGTTTTTTCAGGAAAATGACTCAGTCTTTCCAGAACAGAATCCTGCGTTTTCTTTGGGTTAACCTAGCTCAACCCTAACCTGGTTGATAAAGTCTTGTGACCTAGTCGTAAGGCCATACGGAATTAACCCTAGCTTTTTGTGGAAACCCTAACTAAAGAAGAAGCTGCTATATATTCAACAGGGCTGCTGTTTTGAATGTAATCCCTTTTTGACAGAAGATCATTTAGAAGCTGTATAGTTTTAACTATTGTAATCCAAGCAATTATCATTGTGATAAGTGACTTGGAATAGGTTTTAATTGTAAGGGTTGTGTAACACTCAAAGCTTTGAAGCAAGAGTGTTTGTATGTCTCTTGACTAAAGCTGTGAAGCAAAGTCAAGTTAGGTTTGTGTATCACTCAAAGCTGTGAAGCAAGAGTGTTTGTATTGCTTGATTAAAAAGCTGTGAAGCATAATCAAGTGTATGTTTTGAAGAGTGTCTTCATCAATTCATTAGTCAAATTGTTTTAAGTATCACTGCTGTGATTGAGGGGGAGTGAGTAGGAACTCAGGTTTAAGTTGTACTTAGATTGAAGTTGCATTGGGTAGGTCTTAAGTGAAGGAGATAAACTGGTTGGTTTATTCCTGAATTAATATCTCTTATAGTGGATTTCCTCCCTGGCTTGGTAGCCCCCAGAGTAGGTGTTGTTGCACACTGAACTGGGTAAACAATTGACTGTGTTCTTTACTGTTTTTGTATTTACTATCTTATAGAAAGTCAGATACGATGTCATAACATTGAACGTGACATTGAGTATCTGCAGCCAGAATTTCAATACAATCCATTGGAATAACAAAAATCACGACAACAGACTACCATCCATAATGACAATGATACCATCCATTGGAGTAACAAAAATCTCGACAATAGACTACCTTCCATAATGACAAGGCTACCATCTATTGGAGTAAAAAAAATCTCGAAAATAGACTACCTTTCGTAATGACAAGGCTACCATCCATTGGAGTAATAAAAATCTAGACAACAGACAACCTTCCATAATGATAATGCTACCATCCATTGGAGTAACAAAAATCTCGACAATAGACTACCTACCATAATGACAAGGCTACCATCCATTGGAGTAACAAAAATATGAACAACAGACTACCTTCCATAATGACAAGGCTACCATACATTGGAGTACCAATAATCTCAAAAACAAACTACCTTCCATAATGACAAGGCTACCATCCATTGGAGTAACAAAAATCTTGACAACAGACAACCTTCCATAATGATAATGCTACCATCCATTGGAGTAACAAAAATCTCGACAATAGACTACCTTCCATAATGACAAGGCTACCATCCATTGGAGTAACAAAAATATGAACAACATACTACTTTCCATAGTTACAAGTCTACCATCCACTAGAGTGACATAAATCACAACGACATACTACCTACCATAATGACAATGCTAGCATCCATTGGAGTAACAAAAATCTCGACAACAGACTACCTTCCATAATGACAAGGCTACTATTCATTGGAATAACAAAAATCTAGACAACAGACTACCTTCCATAATAACAAGGCTACTATCCATTGGAGTAACAAAAACATCGACAACAGAATACGTTCCATAATGAAAAGGCTACAATCCATTGGAATAACAAAAATCTCGACAACAGACTACCATCCATAATGACAAGACTACCATCCATTGGAGTAACAAAAATCTCGAAAACAGACTACCTTCCATAATGACAAGGCTACCATCCATTGGAGTAACAAAAATCTCGACAACAGACAGCCTTCCATAATGATAATGCTACCATCCATTGGAGTAACAAAAATATGAAAAACAGACTACCTTCCATAGTGACAAGGCTAACATGCATTGGAGTGACAGAAATCACAACGACATACTACCTTCTAAAATGACAATGCTAGCATCCATTGGAGTAACAAAAATCTCGACAATAGACTACCTTCCATAATGACAAGGCTACCATCCATTGGAATAACAAAAATCTCGACAACAAACTACCTTTCATAATGACAAGGCTACCATCCATTGGAGTAACAAAAACATCGAAAACAGAATATGTTCCTTAATGACAATGATACAATCCATTTGAATAACAAAAATCACGACAACAGACTTCCGTCCATAATGACAATGATACCATCCATTAGATTAACAAAAAATTCGACAACAGACTACCTTCCATAATGACCAGGCTACCATCTATTTGGGTAACAAAAATCTCGAAAATAGACTACCTTTCGTAATGACAAGGCTACCATCCATTGGAGTCATAAAAATCTAGACAACAGACAACCTTCCATAATGATAACGCTACCATCCATTGGAGTAACAAAAATCTCGACAATAGACTACCTACCAAAATGACAATGCTACCATCCATTGGAGTAACAAAAATATGAACAACAGACTACCTTCCATAATGACAAGGCTACCATCCATTGGAGTACCAATAATCTCAAAAACAAACTACCTTCCATAATGACACGGCTACCATCCATTGGAGTAACAAAAATCTCGACAACAGACAACCTTCCATAATGATAATGCTACCATCCATTGGAGTAATAAAAATCTCGACAATAGACTAACTACCATAATGACAAGGCTACCATCCATTGGAGTATCAAAAATATGAACAACAGACTACCTTCCATAATGACAAGGCTAACATCCATTGGAGTACCAATAATCTCAAAAACAAACTACCTTCCATAATGACACGACTACCATCCAAAATGACCAAATTTGTCAAGATGCTGACTAATGGAACAGACAAATTGGAAGAGATTCTTCAAGTTGGACAAAATGTGGGAAACAAATCTGGACTAGGATTTATGGAAGCCAAGAAATCTAGTACAGACAAGAAGATCAGTCATGTTAAACAAATGTCAAAGCAGATGTTTCAACACAACGCTCAACATCAGAAACAGAAATATATGAAGAAAAAGTACCAAAGATGGAGATGTCATCATTGTGGAAGGTATGGACACATAAAGCCCTTCTGCTTCAAATTGCATGGATACCCTAATCAAAACTCAGGTGTTAAACCTAAGTCAAAAAGGGTACCACATACTCCTCAATGGAAGAAAAAGGCTACTGCCCTGATAGCCCACACTTCCCTGAGAGTGTCTGCAAAGGAAGGCTGGTACTTTGACAGTGGGTGTTCTAAACACATGACTGGAATAAAGAACATTCTCAATCATGTTAAACCTCACAACACTAGTTATGTGACCTTTGGAGATGGTGCTAAAGGTGAAATCAAAGGAGTTGGTAATTTGGACTGCCCTGAAGTTCCAAGTCTGAGTGAAGTACTGCTGGTAAAAGGGCTGACTGCTAATCTCATTAGTATCAGTCAATTGTGTGATCTAGGATTCAAGGTCAACTTCTCAAAATCTGAATGTCTAGTAATTAATGAAAAACTAGAAGTTGTAATGAAAGGAATCAGATCCAAGATAACTGTTACTTGTGGCAGCCTGAGAACACTAATAACTCCACTATGTGTCCAATTACCAAAGAAGAAAAAGAGATGAAACTGTGGCACCATAAGCTTGGTCATCTTCATCTAAGAAGAATGAAAAGAGCTATCTCTATGGAAGCAGTCAGAAGGACTACAAGACTACAGATTGATAAAAGAAGGGTTTGTGGTGAACTTAAAATTGAAAGGCTTGGTAAAAAGGAACATGTCTATGATGTGGTGAATAAACTTGAAGAAGGATGTGTTGTCAGAACCAGTAGTAATCATAACAAGGATTTTGGAAACAACAAGTCTAATAAATTTTGTTTCCCAGAAGAAATGAGTCGTGAAGTCTCTTCTCCTATAACTCACCATCAAAATGGAGTTGACAAAAAGAAAAATAAGATTATTCAAGAATCAACCAGAACTATGATTCATGTCAAAAGAATGCCTTCCCAACTCTGTGCTGAAATGGTTGTAGCTAGTAGTAACTGTTCTCAAAATATCTAGACAAAACAGATGCTCACTGAGTATAATGTCTCACAAGATGTTGTGACATTGTATTGTGACAATCTGAATACAATCAATATTTCCATGAACCATATTCAGCATAGCAGGACCAAGCACATTGACTTTGTAGAGAAGAAGTCAATTAAACTGGAACATGGTATCAGTAAGCTTCAGCTGACTGATTCTTCTACCAAGGCTCTTGTTGGAAATAAACTTGAAAACTTGAGGGGCAGGTTGGGTATTTGCCAACATGAGAAATTATAGCAATTAATTTTGCTTAAAACAATGGTTGAAGGAGTTAATTTTGTTAAGTCTATTTTTAGTGGGTTAATCATATGTTTTCCCAATTCTTTCAAAATCTTTAAGAAGTTGAAAAGACTCTCTTTTGCCTCCTACCTCTCTCGACTTTGCAACCTGTTCCCTTCTCTCAATCAAAGTTTTTTTTCAAATTGCTACTGGTGCTCTAAGTCAATCAAAATGTCTCAAACATCATCTTCAACCAAGGCGACCTCTTCATCTTCATCATCTGACCAAGACTCTCGAGCAATCACCACATGCATAGAATCTGAAGTTCTTGAGATCACTCCTCTCAGAGAGATGGCAACTGACCCCGCCAAAGTCAAAAACCTGAGAACTAGACATGTAGGAAGAGCTCAAGCTGCTGCCTCTGGTAATCCTTCTCATCCTTATTCTTCTGTACCAAATAGAGAAGGATCAGTTCAAGTTCATCAAGTTATTGCTAGGCTTGTTACTAGTATACTAAGCGGAAACCAACCTGTACCGGGGATTTCTGTCCCTTTAAATCAATCAGGAAGCCCAAATGTGGATGTCTCTGAGAAAGTAGATGTCTCTGAGAATGTTATGACACAAAATGACAACATTCAGAACCCTTCAGAAAAGACTGCTGATCCACCTATCATTGTTGTGGATGAGGAATACTCAGACAATGATCTGATTGCCAATGTAAACCCTAGCATAACTAGGAGAATGATGAAAAGAAAGGGTAATCAGAATGATGCAAAATGTATGTCCAAAGATAAACCTGCTGTTCAGAAATCCAAGACTGAAGGCAAGGCTGGGGTAGAATCTATGAAAACTGGTCAGCCCAAAGGGAAGGTGAAAGCCCAGGTGTATACTGGTAGACAACCAATTACAAAGAAGAGAAAAGAACCTGAATCTTCTGATTCTGATGAGGAATCAGAGTTTGAGATTGATGCTGAAGAAATTCCTATCAGAAGGAAACTGCCCTCCAGCAAAATTGCTAGAGTTCCTGAAGTCCCAACAGACAACATCTCTTTCCACCATCCTGACAATGCAAACAGATGGAAGTATGTTTGCTTGAAGAGAATAGCTTTAGAAAGGGAACTCAACAATGATGCCATGGAGTGCAAAGACATCATGGACCTGATCAAGAATGCTGGACTGATGAAGACAGTGATAAAATTTACCAAGTGTTATGAAAATCTGGTCAAGGAGTTCATAGTTAACTTGTCTAATGATTGTGCTGATGGAAGGTCAGCTGACTTTGAAAGTGTTTTTGTTAGAGGAAGAAGGTTTAATTTCTCTCCATCAGAAATTAACAAATTTCTTGGAAGATCAAATGAGGATTGTCCTGATCTAGAAGTCACTGACAATGAAGTTTGTCAAACCATCACAACAAGGAAAGTGAAGTGCTGGCCCTTGAAAGGCAAGCAGAATTCCAGCAAACTTAGCATGAAATTTGCCATCCTGCACAAGATTGGTGCAGCCAACTGGGTCCCTACAAACCATAAATCAACTATCTCCACAGGATTGGGGAGATTTATTTATGTTGTGGGAACCAAGACTGCTTTTGACTATGGCAGGTATATTTTTGAACAAACTTTAAAACATGCTGGTAGTTATGCTGTCAAAGGACCAATTGCCTTTCCCTCCCTCCTTTGTGGAATTATCCTTGCACAATACCCTGATATCCTGGTGGCAAGAGATACTGCTTGCAAAAGAGCTCCTGCCCTTAGGTTGCACTACAAACTGTTTCAGGGATTTCATGCTCCTGATATTGTCATAACATCAGCTGAGACATCGTCTGTGAAGACCCAGTCCAAAACATCTGATGTCGTAGCTGTATTAAAAGAGACCTGCAAAGAACTGGAAGCTAGTAAAAAGACCCTAGAAAACCTAATTGCCAGGTTAGAAAAGGAGGAAGCTGAAGGAAATAGAACGGAAGAGGGTGTAGAAGCTGAAGGTCATCTCAATACTGAAGAAACTAGCTCCTCTGAGTCTGATGACAGTGCTTAAAGGTTGGTGGAGTTGCTGATTGGTGTGGTTGGTGCTGGTACCTGGTAGAGTTTGGAAGTGTGTTCAGTTTTTAGTTGCTGTTCTCATTACTTTTTCTGGATGACTGTATAATTTTTATGAACATGTATCTTTGGCCCATTTGTGGCTAAAGAGGGGGAGATATATTTTGGTAGACTTTATTTGACATTCCATTTTTCTGCAGTCATATTTATTATGCTGCTATCTATCTCTGATTGCTTAGGGGCTTTAACCAAAAATCTGCCAAAGGGGGAGTTTGTAGTTGTTTAGGTATTGGCATGCATTTTTGGTAAAACCAGGTGTATGAATGTCATGACTGATGTCATAACATTCTAGTTTATTAGGTACAGATTTATTAGGTACCTTTGCAGAAAAATATTGTCATACAGGTACTGATGTTTATGAGTGTGTATCTGAGCATTTTGCAAAATGATCACATTTACCAAAATCAGTAAACAGGAATTCATATGTCATAACAAATGTTAAGACATCCTGTTCTGAACTAACAGGTATGCAGTTTGGTTAATTCTGAGTTTTTACAGGAAAATGACTCAGTCTTTCCAGAACAGAATCCTGCGTTTTCTTTGGGTTAACCTAGCTCAACCCTAACCTGGTTGATAAAGTCTTGTGACCTAGTCTTAAGGACATACGGAATTAACCCTAGATTTTTGTGGAAACCCTAACTAAAGAAGAAGCTGCTATATATTCAACAGGGCTGCTGTTTTGAATGTAATCCCTTTTTGACAGAAGATCATTTAGAAGCTGTATAGTTTTAACTATTGTAATCCAAGCAATTATCATTGTGATAAGTGACTTGGAATAGGTTTTAATTGTAAGGGTTGTGTAACACTCAAAGCTTTGAAGCAAGAGTGTTTGTATCTCTCTTGACTAAAGCTGTGAAGCAAAGTCAAGTTAGGTTTGTCTATCACTCAAAGCTGTGAAGCAAGAGTGTTTGTATTGCTTGATTAAAAAGCTGTGAAGCATAATCAAGTGTATGTTTTGAAGAGTGTCTTCATCAATTCATTAGTCAAATTGTTTTAAGTATCACTGCTGTGATTGAGGGGGAGTGAGTAGGAACTCAGGTTTAAGTTGTACTTAGATTGAAGTTGCATTGGGTAGGTCTTAAGTGAAGGAGATAAACTGGTTGGTTTATTCCTGAATTAATATCTCTTATAGTGGATTTCCTCCCTGGCTTGGTAGCCCCCAGAGTAGGTGTTGTTGCACACTGAACTGGGTAAACAATTGACTGTGTTCTTTACTGTTTTTGTATTTACTGTCTTATAGAAAGTCAGATACGATGTCATAACATTGAACGTGACATTGAGTATCTGCAGCCAGAATTTCAATACAATCCATTGGAATAACAAAAATCACGACAACAGACTACCATCCATAATGACAATGATACCATCCATTGGAGTAACAAAAATCTCGACAGAAGACTACCTTCCATAATGACAAGGCTACCATCTATTGGAGTAAAAAAAATCTCGAAAATAGACTACCTTTCGTAATGACAAGGCTACCATCCATTGGAGTAATAAAAATCTAGACAACAGACAACCTTCCATAATGATAATGCTACCATCCATTGGAGTAACAAAAATCTCGACAATAGACTACCTACCATAATGACAAGGCTACCATCCATTTGAGTAACAAAAATATGAACAACAGACTACCTTCCATAATGACAACGCTACCATACATTGGAGTACCAATAATCTCAAAAACAAATTACCTTCCATAATGACAAGGCTACCATCCATTGGAGTAACAAAAATCTCGACAACAGACAACCTTCCATAATGATAATGCTACCATCCATTGGAGTAACAAAAATCTCGACAATAGACTACCTTCCATAATGACAAGGCTACCATCCATTGGAGTAACTAAAATATGAACAAAAGACTACCTTCCATAGTTATTAGTCTACCATCCACTGGAGTGACATAAATCACAACGACATACTACCTACCATAATGACAATGCTAGCATCCATTGGAGTAACAAAAATCTCGACAACAAACTACCTTCCATAATGACAAGGCTACTATTCATTGGAATAACAAAAATCTAGACAACAGACTACCTTCCATAATAACAAGGCTAATATCCGTTGGAGTAACAAAAACATCGACAACAGAATACGTTCCATAATGAAAAGGCTACAATCCATTGGAATAACAAAAATCTCGACAATAGACTACCATCCATAATGACAAGGCTACAATCCATTGGAGTAACAAAAATCTCGAAAACAGACTACCTTCCATAATGACAAGGCTACCATCCATTGGAGTAACAAAAATCTCGACAACAGACAGCCTTCCATAATGATAATGCTACCATCCATTGGAGTAACAAAAATATGAAAAACAGACTACCTTCCATAGTGACAAGGCTAACATGCATTGGAGTGACAGAAATCACAACGACATACTACCTTCTAAAATGACAATGCTAGCATCCATTGGAGTAACAAAAATCTCGACAATAGACTACCTTCCATAATGACAAGGCTACCATCCATTGGAATAACAAAAATCTCGACAACAAACTACCTTTCATAATGACAAGGCTACCATCCATTGGAGTAACAAAAACATCGAAAACAGAATATGTTCTTTAATGACAATGATACAATCCATTTGAATAACAAAAATCACGACAATAGACTTCCATCCATAATGACAATGATACCATCCATTAGATTAACAAAAATTTCGACAACAGACTACCTTCCATAATGACCAGGCTACCATCTATTTGGGTAACTAAAATCTCAAAAATAGACTACCTTTCGTAATGACAAGGCTACCATCCATTGGAGTCATAAAAATCTAGACAACAGACAACCTTCCATAATGATAACGCTACCATCCATTGGAGTAACAAAAATCTCGACAATAGACTACCTACCAAAATGACAATGCTACCATCCATTGGAGTAACAAAAATATGAACAACAGACTACCTTCCATAATGACAAGGATACCATCCATTGGAGTACCAATAATCTCAAAAACAAACTACCTTCCATAATGACACGGCTACCATCCATTGGAGTAACAAAAATCTCGACAACAGACAACCTTCCATAATGATAATGCTACCATCCATTGGAGTAATAAAAATCTCGACAATAGACTACCTACCATAATGACAAGGCTACCATCCATTGGAGTATCAAAAATATGAACAACAGACTGCCTTCCATATTGACAAGGCTAACATCCATTGGAGTACCAATAATCTCAAAAACAAACTACCTTCCATAATGACACGGCTACCATCCATTGGAGTAACAAAAATCTCGACAACAGATAACCTTCCATAATGATAATGCTACCATCCATTGGACTAACAAAAATCACGACAACAGACTACCTTCCATAATGACAAGGCTACTATTCATTGGAATAACAAAAATCTAGACAACAGACTACCTTCCATAATAACAAGGCTACTATCCATTGAAGTAACAAAAACATCGACAACAGAATACGTTCCATAATGAAAAGGCTACAATCCATTGGAATAACAAAAATCTCGATAACAGACTACCATCCATAATGACAAGGCTACCATCCATTGGACTAACAAAAATATCGAAAACAGACTACCTTCCGTAATGACAAGGCTACCATCCATTAGAGTAACAAAAATCTCGACAACAGATAACCTTCCAAAATGATAATGCTACCACCCATTGGAGTAACAATAATCTCGACAATAGACTACCTACCATAATGACAATGCTACCATCCATTGGAGTAACAAAAATATGAACAACAAACTACCTTTCATAATGACAAGGCTACCATCCATTGGAGTAACAAAAATCTCGAAAACAGACTACCTTCCATAATGACAAGGCTACCATCCATTCAAGTAACAAAAATCTCGAAAACAGACTACCTTCCATAATGACAAGGCTACCATCCATTGGAGTAACAAAAATCTCGACAACAGACAAACTTCCATAATGATAATGCTACCATCCATTGGAGTAACAAAAATCTCAACAACAGACTACCTTCCGAAATGACAAGGCTAGCATTCATTGAAGTAACAAAAATCTCCAAAACAGACTACCTTCCATAATGACAAGGCTACCATCCATTGGAGTAACAAAAATCTCGACAACAGACAACCTTACATAATGATAATGCTACCATCCATTGGGGTAACAAAAATATGAAAAACAGACTACCTTCCATAGTGACAAGGCTAACATGCATTGGAGTGACAGAAATCACAACGACATACTACCTTCTAAAATGACAATGCTAGCATCCATTGGAGTAACAAAAATCTCGACAATAGACTACCTTCCATAATGACAAGGCTACCATCCATTGGAATAACAAAAATCTCGACAACAAACTACCTTTCATAATGACAAGGCTACCATCCATTGGAGTAACAAAAACATCGAAAACAGAATATGTTCCTTAATGACAATGATACAATCCATTTGAATAACAAAAATCACGACAACGGACTTCCATCCATAATGACAATGATACTATCCATTAGATTAACAAAAATTTCGACAACAGACTACCTTCCATAATGACCAGGCTACCATCTATTTGGGTAACAAAAATCTCGAAAATAGACTACCTTTCGTAATGACAAGGCTACCATCCATTGGAGTAACAAAAATCTCGACAATAGACTACCTACCAAAATGACAATGCTACCATCCATTGGAGTAACAAAAATATGAACAACAGACTACCTTCCATAATGACAAGGCTACCATCCATTGGAGTACCAATAATCTCAAAAACAAACTACCTTCCATAATGACACGGCTACCATCCATTGGAGTAACAAAAATCTCGACAACAGACAACTTTCCATAATGATAATGCTACCATCCATTGGAGTAATAAAAATCTCGACAATAGACTACCTACCATAATGACAAGGCTACCATCCATTGGAGTATCAAAAATATGAACAACAGACTACCTTCCATAATGACAAGGCTAACATCCATTGGAGTACCAATAATCTCAAAAAACAAACTACCTTCCATAATGACACGGCTACCATCCATTGGAGTAACAAAAATCTCGACAACATACAACCTTCCATAATGATAATGCTACCATCCATTGGACTAACAAAAATCTCGACAACAGACTACCTTCCATAATGACAAGGCTACTATTCATTGGAATAACAAAAATCTAGACAACAGACTACCTTCCATAATAACAAGGCTACTATCCATTGGAGTAACAAAAACATCGACAACAGAATACGTTCCATAATGAAAAGGCTACAATCCATTGGAATAACAAAAATCTCGATAACAGACTACCATCCATAATGACAAGGCTACCATCCATTGGAGTAACAAAAATATCGAAAACAGACTACCTTCCGTAATGACAAGGCTACCATCCATTGGAGTAACAAAAATCTCGACAACAGATAACCTTCCAAAATGATAATGCTACCATCCATTGGAGTAACAAAAATCTCGACAACATACAAACTTCCATAATGATAATGCTACCATCCATTGGAGTAACAAAAATCTCAACAACAGACTACCTTCCGAAATGACAAGGCTAGCATTCATTGAAGTAACAAAAATCTCCAAAACAGACTACCTTCCATAATGACAATGATACAATCCATTGGAATAACAAAAATCACGACAACAGACTACCATCCATAATGACAATGATACCATCCATTGGAGTAACAAAAATCTCGACAACAGACTGCCTTCCATAATGACAAGGCTACCATCTATTGGAGTAACAAAAATCTCGAAAATAGACTACCTTTCGTAATGACAAGGCTACCATCCATTGGAGTAATAAAAATCTAGACAACAGAAAACCTTCCATAATGATAATGCTACCATCCATTGGAGTAATAAAAATCTCGGCAATAGACTGCCTACCATAATGACAAGGCTATCATCCATTGGAGTAACAAAAATATGAACAACAAACTACCTTCCATAATGACAAGGCTACCATCCATTGGAGTACCAATAATCTCAAAAACAAACTACCATCCATTGGAGTAACAAAAATCTCGAAAATAGACTACCTTCCATAATGACAAGGCTACCATCCATTGGAGTAACAAAAATCTCGACAACAGACAACCTTCCATAATGATAATGCTACCATCCATTGGAGTACAATAGACTACCTTCCATAATGACAAGGCTACCATCTATTGGAGTATCAAAAATCTTGAAAATAAACTACCTTTCGTAATGACAAGGCTAGCATCCGTTGGAGTAATAAAAATATAGACAACAGAAAACCTTCCATAATGATAATGCTACAATCCATTGGAGTAACAAAAATCTTGACAATAGACTACCTTCCATAATGACGAGGCTACCATCCATTGGAGTAACAAAAATATGAACAACAGACTACCTTCCATAGTGACAAGGCTACCATCCATTGGAGTAACAGAAATCACAATGACATACTACCTTCCATAATGACAACGCTCGCATCCATTGGAGTAACAAAAATCTCGACAACAGACTACCTTCAATAATGACAGAGCTACCATTCATTTGAATAACAAAAATCTAGACAACAGACTACCTTCCATAAAAACAAGGCTACTATCCATTGGAGTAACAAAAACATCGACAACAGAAAACGTTCCCTAATGAAAAGGCTACAATCCATTGGAATAACAAAAATATCGACAACAGACTACCATCCATAATGACAAGGCTACCATCCATTGGAGTAACAAAAATATCGAAAACAGACAACCTTCCATAATGATAAGGCTACCATCCATTGGTGTAACAAAAATCTCGACAACAGACAACCTTCCATAATGATAATGCTACCATCCATTGGAGTAACAAAAATCTCGACAATAGACTACCTACCATAATGACAAGGCTACCATCCATTGGAGTAACAAAAATATTAACAACAAACTACCTTCCATAATGACAAGGCTACTATCCATTGGATTAACAAAAATCTCGAAAACAGACTACCTTCCAAAATGACAAGGCTACCATCCATTGTAGTAACAAAAATCTCGAAAACAGACTACCTTCTATAATGACAAGGCTACCATCCATTGGATAACAAAAATCTCGACAACAAACAACCTTCCATGATGATAATGCTACCATCCATTGGAGTAACAAAAATCTCGACAATAGACGACCTTCCATAATGAAAAGGCTACCATCCATTGGAGTAAAAAAAATATGAAAAACAGACTACCTTCCATAGTGACAAGGCTACCATGCATTGGAGTGACAAAAATCACAACGACATACTACCTTTCAAAATGACAACGCTAGCATCCATTGGAGTAACAAAAATATCGACAATAGACTACCTTCCATAATGACAAGGCTACCATCCATTGGAATAACAAAAATCTCGACAACAGACTACCTTCCATAGTTACAAGGCTACCATCCATTGAAGTAACGAAAACATCGACAACAGAATACGTTCCATAATGACAATGATACAATCCATTGGAATAACAAAAATCACGACAACAGACTACCATCCATAATAACAATGATACCATCCATTGGAGTAACAAAAATCTCGACAGCAGACTACCTTGCATAATGACAAGGCTACCATCTATTGGAGTAACAAAAATCTCGAAAATAGACTACCTTTCGTAATGACAAGGCTACCATCCATTGGAGTAATAAAAATCTAGACAACAGAAAACCTTCCATAATGATAATGCTACCATCCATTGGAGTAACAAAAATCTCGACAATAGACTACCTACCATAATGACAAGGCTACCATCCATTGGAGTAACAAAAATATGAACCACGGACTACCTTCCATAATGATGAGGCTACCATCCATTGGAGTTCCAATAATCTCAAAAACAAACTACCTTCGATAATGACAAGGCTACCATCCATTGGAGTAACAAAAATCTCGAAAATAGACTACCTTCCATAATGACAAAGCTACCATCCATTGGAGTAACAAAAATCTCGCCAACAGACAACCTTCCATAATGATAATGCTACCATCCATTGGAGTAACAAAAATCTCTACAATAGACTACCTTCCATAATGACAAGGCTACCATCTATTGGAGTAACAAAAATCTCGAAAATAAACTACCTTTCGTAATGACAAGGTTACCATCCATTGGAGTAACAAAAATCTCGACAACAGACAACCTTCCATAATGATAATGCTACCATCCATTGGAGTAACAAAAATCTCGACAATAGACTACCTTACATAATGACGAGGCTACCATCCATTGAAGTAACAAAAATATGAACAACAGACTACCTTCCATAGTGACAAGGCTACCATCCATTGGAGTAACAGAAATCACAACGACATACTACCTTCCATAATGACAATGCTAGCATCCATTGGAGTAACAAAAATATCGACAAAAGACTACCTTCTATAATGGCATGGCTACCATTCATTGGAATAACAAAAATCTAGACAACAGACTACCTTCCATAATAACAAGGCTAATATCCATTGGAGTAACAAAAACATCGACAACAGAATACGTTCCCTAATGAAAAGGCTACAATCCATTGGAATAACAAAAATCTCGACAACAGACTACCATCCAGAATTACAAGGCTACCATCCATTGGAGTAATAAAAATCTCGAAAACAGACTACCTTCTAAAATGACAAGGCTACCATCCATTGAAGTAGCAAAAATCTCGAAAATAGACTACCTTCCATAATGACAAGGCTACCATCCATTGGAGTAACAAAAATCTCGACAACAGACAAACTTCCATAATGATAATGCTACCATCCATTGGAGTAAGAAAAATCTCAACAACATACTACCTTCCGAAATGACAAGGCTAGCATTCATTGAAGTAACAAAAATCTCCAAAACAGACTACCTTCCATAATGACAAGGCTACCATCCATTGGAGTAACAAAAATCTCGACAATAGACTACCTTCCATAATGACAAGGCTACCATCCATTGGAGTAATGAAAATATGAACAACTGACTACCTTTCATAGTTACAAGGCTACCATCCATTGGAGTAACGAAAACATCGACAACAGAATACGTTCCATAATGACAATGATACAATCCATTGGAATAACAAAAATCACGACAACAGACTACCATCCATAATGACAATGATACCATCCATTGGAGTAACAAAAATCTCGACAACAGACTACCTTGCATAATGACAAGGCTACCATCTATTGGAGTAACAAAAATCTCGAAAATAGACTACCTTTCGTAATTACAAGGCTACCATCCATTGGAGTAATAAAAATCTAGACAACAGAAAACCTTCCATAATGATAATGCTACCATCCATTGGAGTAACAAAAATCTCGACAATAGACTACCTACCATAATGACAAGGCTACCATCCATTGGAGTAACAAAAATATGAACAACAGACTACCTTCCATAATGATAAGGCTACCATCCATTGGAGTACCAATAATATCAAAAACAAACTACCTTCCATAATGACAAGGTTACCATCCATTGGAGTAACAAAAATCTCGAAAACAGACTACCTTCCATAATGACAAGGCTACCATCCATTGGAGTAACAAAAATCTCGACAACAGACAACCTTCCATAATGATAATGCTACCATCAATTGGAGTAACAAAAATCTCTACAATAGACTACCTTCCATAATGACAAGGTTACCATCCATTGGAGTAACAAAAATCTCGAAAACAGACTACCTTCCATAATGACAAAGCTACCATCCATTGGAGTAACAAAAATCTCGAAAATAAACTACCTTTCATAATGACAAGGCTACCATCCGTTGGAGTAATAAAAATCTCGACAACAAACAACCTTCCATAATGATAATGCTACCATCCATTGGAGTAACAAAAATCTCGACAATAGACTACCTACCATAATGACAAGGCTACCATCCATTGGAGTAACAAAAATATGAACAACAGACTACCTTCCATAATGACAAGGCTACCATCCATTGGAGTACCAAAAATCTCAAAAACAAACTACCTTCCATAATGACAAGGCTACAATCCATTAGAGTAACAAAAATCTCGTAAATAGACTACCTTCCATAATGACAAGGCTACCATCCATTGTAGTAACAAAAATCTCGACAACAGACAACCTTCCATAATAATAATGCTAGCATCCATTGGAGTAAAAAAAATCTTGACAATAGACTAACTTCCATAATGACGAGGCTACCATCCATTGGAGTAACAAAAATATGAACAACAGACTACCTTCCATAGTGACAAGGCTACCATCCATTGGAGTAACAGAAATCACAACGACATACTACCTTCCATAATGACAACCCTCGCATCCATTGGAGTAACAAAAATCTCGACAACAGACTACCTTCAATAATGACAGGGCTACCATTCATTTGAATAACAAAAATCTAGACAACAGACTACCTTCCATAAAAACAAGGCTACTATCCATTTGAGTAACAAAAACATCGACAACAGAAAACATTCCCTAATGAAAAGGCTACAATCCATTGGAATAACTAAAATCTCGACAACAGAATACCATCCATAATGACAAGGCTAGCATCCATTGGAGTAACAAAAATCTCGAAAATAGAATACCTTCCATAATGATAAGGCTACCATCCATTGGTGTAACAAAAATCTCGACAACAGACAACCTTCCATAATGATAATGCTACCATCCATTGGAGTAACAAAAATCTCCACAATAGACTACCTACCATAATGAATGGGCTACCATCCATTGGAGTAACAAAAATATGAACAACAGACTACCTTCCATAATGACAAGGCTACCATCCGTTGGATTAACAAAAATCTCGAAAACAGACTACTTTCCAAAATGACAAGGCTACCATCCATTGTAGTAACAAAAATCTCGAAAACATACTACCTTCCATAATGACAAGGCTACCATCCATTGGATAACAAAAATCTCGACAACAAACAACCTTCCATAATGATAATGCTACCATCCATTGGAGTAACAAAAATCTCGACAATAGACGACCTTCCATAATGAAAAGGCTACTATCCATTAGAGTAACAAAAATATGAAAAACAGACTACCTTCCATAGTGACAAGGCTACCATGCATTGGAGTGACAAAAATCACAAAGACATACTACCTTTCAAAATGACAACGCTAGCATCCATTAGAGTAACAAAAATATCGAAAATAGACTACCTTCCATAATGACAAGGCTACCATCAATTGGAATTACAAAAATCTCGACAACAGACTACCTTCCATAGTTACAAGGCTACCATCCATTGGAGTAACAAAAACATCGACAACAGAATACGTTCCATAATGACAAGGCTACCATCTATTGGAGTAACAAAAATCTCGAAAATAAACTACCTTTCGTAATGACAAGGTTACCATCCATTGGAGTAACAAAAATCTCGACAACAGACAACCTTCCATAATGATAATGCTACGATCCATTGGAGTAACAAAAATTTCGAAAATAGACTACCTTTCCTAATGACAAGGCTACCATCCATTGGAGTAATAAAAATCTAGACAACATATAACCTTCCATAATGATAATGCTACCATCCATTGGAGTAACAAAAATCTCGACAATAGACTACCTACCATAATGACAAGGCTACCATCCATTGGAGTAACAAAAATATGAACAACAGACTACCTTCCATAATGACGAGGCTACCATCCATTGGAGTTACAAAAATCTCGACAACAGACAACCTTCCATAATGATAATGCTACCATCCATTGGAGTAACAAAAATCTCAAAAATAGACTACCTTACATAATGACGAGGCTACCATCCATTGGAGTAACAAAAATATGAACAACAAACTACCTTCCATAGTGACAAGGCTACCATCCATTGGAGTAACAGAAATCAAAACGACATACTACCTTCCGTAATGACAAGGCTACCATCCATTGGAGTAACAAAAATCTCGACAATAGACAACCTTCCATAATGATAATGCTACCATCCATTGGAGTAACAAAAATCTCGACAATAGACTACCTACCATAATGACAAGGCTACCATCCATTGGAGTAACAAAAATCTCGAAAACAGACTACCTTCCAAAATGACAAGGCTACCATCCATTGAAGTAACAAAAATCTCGAAAATAGACTACCTTCCATAATGACAAGGCTACCATCCATTGGAGTAACAAAAATCTCGACAACAGACAACCTTCCATAATGATCATGCTACCATCCATTGGAGTAACAAAAATATCGACAATAGACTACCTTCCATAATGACAAGGCTACAATCCATTGGAGTAACAAAAATATGAAAAAACAGACTACCTTCCATAGTGACAAGGCTACCATCCATTGGAGTGACAGAAATCACAACGACATACTACCTTCCATAATGACAACGCTAGCATCCATTGGAGTAACAAAAATCTCGACAATAGACTACCTTCCATAATGACAAGTCTACCATCCATATGAATAACAAAAATCTCGAAAACAGACTACCTTCCGTATTGACAAGGCTACCATCCATTGGAGTAACAAAAATCTCGATAACAGACAACCTTCCATAATGATAATGCTACCATCCATTGGAGTAACAGAAATCTCGAAAATAGACTACCTTTCGTAATGACAAGGCTACCATTCATTGTAGTAAAAAAAATCTCAACAACAGACTACCTTCCATAATGACAAGGTTACCATCCATTAGAGTAACAAAAATATCGACAACATACTTCATTCCATAATGACAAGGCTACCATCCGTTGGAGTAACAAAAATTTAAACAAGAGACTACATTCAATAATGACAAGGATACCATCCATTGGAATAACAAAAATATCGAAAACAGACTACCTTCTAGATTGACAATGCTACCATTCATTGTAGTAAAAGAAATCTCGACAACAGACAACCTTCCATAATGATAATGCTACCATCAATTGGAGTAACAAAAATCTCGACAATAGACTACCTTCTATAATGACAAGGCTACCATCCATTGGAGTAACAAAAATATGAACAACAGACTACCTTCCATAGTGACAAGGCTACCATCCATTGGAGTGACAAAAATCACAACGACATAATACCTTCCATAATGACAATGCTAGCATCCATTGGAGTAACAAAAATCTCGACAACAGACTACCTTCCATAATGATAATG
This sequence comes from Vicia faba, assembly GCA_948472305.1. NCBI lineage: Eukaryota > Viridiplantae > Streptophyta > Magnoliopsida > Fabales > Fabaceae > Vicia > Vicia faba. The sequence goes on along the minus strand of OX451741.1, from coordinate 510,896,811 downwards.
CTACCATCCATTGGAGTAGCAAAAATCTCGTCAATAGACTACCTACCATAATGACAAGGCTACCATCCATTGGAGTAACAAAAATATGAAAAAACAGACTACCTACCATCCATTGGAGTAACAAAAATCTCGAAAATAGACTACCTTCAAAAATTACAAGGCTACCATCCATTGGAGTAACAAAAATCTCGAAAATAGACTACCTTCAAAAATTACAAGGCTACCATCCATTGGAGTAACAAAAATCTCGACAACAGACAACCTTCCATAATGATAATGCTACCATCCATTGGAGTAACAAAAATCTCGACAATAGACGACCTTCCATAATGACAAGGCTACCATCCATTGGAGTAACAAAAATATGAAAAACATACTACCTTCCATAGTGACAAGGCTACCATGCATTGGAGTGACAGAAATCACAACGACATACTACCTTCCAAAATGACAACGATAGCATCCATTGGAGTAACAAAAATCTCGACAATAGACTACCTTCCATAATGACAAGGCTACCATCCATTGGAATAACAAAAATCTCGACAACAAACTACCTTTCATAATGACAAGGCTACCATCCATTGGAGTAACGAAAACATCGACAACATAATACGTTCCATAATGTCAATGATACAATCCATTGGAATAACAAAAATCACGACAATAGACTACCATCTATAATGACAATGATACCATCCATTGGAGTAACAAAAATCTCGACAACAGACTACCTTCCATAATGACAAGGCTACCATCTATTGGAGTAACAAAAATCTCGAAAATAGACTACCTTTCGTAATGACAAGGCTACCATCCATTGGAGTAACAAAAATCTCGACAACAGACTACCTTCCATAATGATAACGCTACCATCCATTGGAGTAACAAAAATCTCGACAATAGACTACCTACCATAATGACAAGGCTACCATCCATTGGAGTGACAAAAATATGAATAATAGACTACCTTCCATAATGACAAGGCTACCATCCATTGGAGTAACAAAAATCTCAAAAACAAACTACCTTCCATAATCACAAGGCTACCATCCATTGGAGTAAGAAAAATCTTGAAAACAGACTACCTTCCATAATGACAAGGCTACCATCCATTGGAGTAACAAAAATCTCGACAAAAGACAACCTACTATAATGACAAGGCTACCATCCAATGGAGTAACAAAAATCTCGACAATAGACTACCTTCCATAATGACGAGGCTACCATCCATTGGAGTAACAAAAATATGAACAACAGACTACCTTCTATAGTGACAAGGCTACCATCCATTGGAGTAACAGAAATAAAAATGACATACTACCTTCCATAATGACAACGCTAGCATCCATTGGAGTAACAAAAATCTCGACAACAGACTACCTTCCATAATGACAGGGCTACCATTCATTGGAATAACAAAATTCTAGACAACAGACTACCTTCCATAATAACAAGGCTACTATCCATTGGAGTAACAAAAACATCGACAACAGAATACGTTCCCTAATGAAAAGGCTACAATCCATTGGAATAACAAAAATCTCGACAACAGACTACCATCCATAATTACAAGGCTACCATCCATTGGAGTAACAAAAATCTCGAAAATTGACTACCTTCCGTAATGACAAGGCTACCATCCATTGGAGTAACAAAAATCTCGACAATAGACAACCTTCCATAATAATAATGTTACCATCAATTGGAGTAACAAAAATCTCGACAATAGACTACCTACCATAATGACAAGGCTACCATCCATTGGAGTAACAAAAATATGAACAACAGACTATGTTCCATAATGATAAGGATACCATCCATTGGAGTAACAAAAATCTCAAAAACAGACTACCTTCCAAAATGACAAGGCTACCATCCATTGAAGTAACAAAAATCTCGAAAACAGACTACCTTCCATAATTACAAGGCTACCATCCATTGGAGTAACAAAAATCTCGACAAAAGACAACCTTCCATAATGATAATGCTACCATCCATTGGAGTAACAAAAATCTCGACATTAGACTACCTTCCATAATGACAAGGCTACCATCCATTGGAGTAACAAAAATATGAAAAAAAGACTACCTTCCATAGTGACAAGGCTACCATCCATTGGAGTGACAGAAATCACAACGACATACTACCTTCCATAATGACAACGCTAGCATCCATTGGAGTAACAAAAATCTCGACAATAGACTACCTTCCATAATGACAAGGCTACCATCCATTTGAATAACAAAAATCTCAACAACAAACTACATTTCATAATGACAAGGCTACCATCCATTGGAGTAACGAAAACATCGATAACAGAATGCGTTCCATAATGACAATGATACAATCCATTGGAATAACAAAAATCACGACAACAGACTACCATCCATAATGACAATGATACCATCCATTGGAGTAACAAAAATCTCGACAACAGACTACCTTCCATAATGACAAGGCTACCATCTATTGGAGTAACAAAAATCTCGACAACAGACTAACTTTCTTAATGACAAGGCTACCATCCATTAGAGTAACAAAAATCTCGATAACAGACATCCTTCCATAATGACAAGGCTACCATCCGTTGGAGTAACAAAAATATCGAAAACACACTACCTTCCATAATGACAAGGCTAACATCCCTTAGAATAACAAAAAACTCGACAAAGGACTACCTTCCATAATGACAAGACTAACATCCATTGTAGTAACAAAAATCTCGACAACAAACTACCTTTTGGAATGACAATGCTACCATTCATTGTAGTAAAAGAAATCTCGACAATAGACAACCTTCCATAATGATAATGCTACCATCAATTGGAGTAACAAAAATTTCGACAATAGACTACCTTCCATAATGACAAGGCTACCATCCATTAGAGTAACAAAAATATGAACAACAGACTACCTTCCATAGTGACAAGGCTACCATCCATTGGAGTGACAGAAATCACAACGACATACTACCTTCCATAATAACAATGCTAGCACCCATTGGAGTAACAAAAATCTCGACAACAGACTACCTTCCATAATGATAATGCTACCATCCATTAGAGTAGCAAAAATCTCGTCAGTAGACTACCTACCATAATGACAATGCTACCATCCATTGGAGTTACAAAAATATGAACAATAGACTACCTTCCATAATGACAAGGCTACCATCCATTGGAGTAACAAAAATCTTGAAAGTAGACTACCTTCCATAATGACAAGGCTACCATCCATTGGTATAACAAAAGTCTCGACAACAGACAACCTTCCATAATGATAATGCTACCATCCATTGGAGTAACAAAAATATCGAAAACATACTACCTTCCAAAATGACAATGCTAGCATCCATTGGAGTAACAAAAATCTCGACAACAGACAACCTTCCATAATGACAAGGCTACCATCCATTGGAATAACAAAAATCTCGACAACAAACTACCTTTCATAATGACAAGGCTACCATCCATTGGAGTAACGGAAACATCGAAAACAGAATATGTTCCATAATGACAATGATACAATCCATTGGAATAACAAAAATCACGACAACAGACTACCATCCATAATGACAATGATACCATCCATTGGAGTAACAAAAATCTCGACAACAGACTACCTTCCATAATGACAAGGCTACAATCTATTGGAGTAACAAAAATCTCGAAAATAGACTACCTTTCGTAATGACAAGGCTACCATCCATTGGAGTAACAAAAATCTCGATAACAGACAACCTTCCATAATGATAATGCTACCATCCATTGGAGTAACAAAAATCTCGACAATAGACTACCTACCATAATGACAAGGCTACCATCCATTGGAGTAACAAAAATATGAACAAGAGACTACTTTCCATAATGACAAGGCTACCATCCATTTGAGTAACAAAAATCTCAAAAACAAACTACCTTCCATAATGACAAGGCTACCAGCCATTGGAGTAAGAAAAATCTCGAAAACAGACTACCTTCCATAATTACAAGGCTACCATCCATTGGAGTAACAAAAATCTCGACAATAGACTACCTACCATAATGACAAGGCTACCATCCATTGAAGTAACAAAAATCTCGAAAACAGACTACCTTCCATAATTACAAGGCTACCATCCATTGGAATAACAAAAATCTCGACAACAGACTACCTTTCATAATGACAAGGCTACCATCCATTGGAGTAACGGAAACATCGAAAATAGAATACGTTCCATAATGACAATGATACAATCCATTGGAATAACAAAAATCACGACAACAGACTACCATCCATAATGACAATGATACCATCCATTGGAGTAACAAAAATCTCGACAACAAGCTACCTTCCATAATGACAAGGCTACCATCTATTGGAGTAACAAAAATCTAGAAAATAGACTACCTTTCGTAATGACAAGGCTACCATCCATTGGAGTAACAAAAATCTCGATAACAGACAACTTTCCATAATGATAATGCTACCATCCATTGGAGTAACAAAAATCTCGACAATAGACTACCTACCATAATGACAAGGCTACCATCCATTGGAGTAACAAAAATATGAACAAGAGACTACCTTCCATAATGACAAGGCTACCATCCATTGGAGTACCAAAAATCTCGAAAACAAACTACCTTCCATAATGACAAGGCTACCATCCATTGGAGTAAGAAAAATCTCGAAAACAGACTACCTTCCATAATTACAAGGCTACCATCCATTGGAGTAACAAAAATCTCGACAATAGACTACCTACCATAATGACAAGGCTACCATCCATTGAAGTAACAAAAATCTCGAAAACAGACTACCTTCCTTAATTACAAGGCTACCATCCATTGGAATAACAAAAATCTCGACAACAAACTACTTTTCATAATGACAAGGCTACCATCCATTGGAGTAACGAAAACATCGACAACAGAATACGTTCCATAATGACAATGATACAATCCATTGGAATAACAAAAATCACGACAACAGACTACCATCCATAATGAAAATGCTACCATCCATTGGAGTAACAAAAATCTCGACAACAGACTACCTTCCATAATGACAAGGCTACCATCCATTGGAGTATCAAAAATATGAACAACAGACTACCTTCCATAATGACAAGGCTACCATCCATTGGAGTAACAAAAATCTCGAAAACAAACTACCTTTCATAATGACAACGCTACCATCCATTGGAGTAAGAAAAATCTCGAAACTAGACTACCTTCCATAATTACAAGGCTACCATCCATTGGAGAAACAAAAATCTCGACAACAGACAACCTTCCATAATGATAATGCTACCATCCATTGCAGTAACAAAAATCTCGACAATAGACTACCTTCCATAATGAAAAGGCTACCATCCATTGGAGTAACAAAAATATGAAAAACCCACTACCTTCCATAGTGACAAGGCTACCATCCATTGGAGTGACAGAAATCACAACGACATACTACCTTCCATAATGACAACGCTAGCATCCATTGGAGTAACAAAAATCTCGACAATAGACTACCTTCCATAATGACAAGGCTACCATCCATTTGAATAACAAAAATCTCGAAAACATACTACCTTCTGTAATGACAAGGCTATGAGCCGTTGGAGTAACAAAAATCTCGACAAAAGACAACCTTCCATAATGATAATGCTACCATCCATTGGAGTAACAAAAATCTCAACAACAGACAACCTTCCATAATAATAATGCTACCATCCATTGGAGTAACAAAAATCTCGAAAATAGACTACCTTCCGTAATGACAAGGCTACCATTCATTGTAGTAAAAAAAATCTCAACAACAGACTACCTTCCATAATGACAAGGTTACCATCCATTAGAGTAACAAAAATCTAGACAACAGACTTCATTCCATAATGACAAGGCTACCATCCGTTGGAGTAACAAAAATATAAACAAGAGACTACATTCCATAATGACAAGGCTACCATCCATTGGAATAACAAAAAAATCGAAAACATACTACCTTCCATAATAAAAATGCTAACATCCCTTAGAGTAACAAAAATCTCGACAACGGACTACCTTCCATAATGACAAGACTACCATCCATTTTAGTAACAAAAATCTCGACAACAGACTACCTTCCAGAATGACAAGGCTACCATTCATTGTAGTAAAACAAATCTCGACAACAGACAACCTTCCATAATGATAATGCTACCATCAATTGGAGTAACAAAAATCTCGACAATATACTACCTTCCATAATGACAAGGCTACCATCCATTGGAGTAACAAAAATATGAACAACAGACTACCTTCCATAGTGACAAGGCTACCATCCATTGGAGTGACAGAAATCACAACGACATACTACCTTCCATAATGACAATGCAAGCATCCATTAAAGTAACAAAAATCTCGACAACAGACTACCTTCCATAATGATAATGCTACCATCCATTGGAGTAACAAAAATATCGTCAATAGACTACCTACCATAATGACAAGGCTACCATCCATTGGAGTTACAAAAATATGAACAACAGACTACCTTCCATAATGATAAGGCTACCATCCATTGGAGTAACAAAAATCTCGAAAACAGACTACCTTCCATAATGACAAGGCTACCATCCATTGGAGTAACAAAAATCTCGACAATAGACAACCTTCCATAATGATAATGCTACCATCCATTGGAGTAACAAAAATATCGAAAATAGACTACCTTCTGTAATGACAAGGCTACCATCCATTGGTGTAACAAAAATCTCGACAACAGACAACCTTCCATAATGATAATGCTACCATCCATTGGAGTAACAAAAATCTCGACAATAGACTACCTACCATAATGACAAGGCTACCATCCATTGGAGTAACAAAAATATGAACAACAAACTACCTTCCATAATGACAAGGCTACCATCCATTGGAGTAACAAAAATCTCGAAAACAGACTACCTTCCAAAATTACAAGGCTACCATCCATTGAAGTAACAAAAATCTCGAAAACAGACTACCTTCCATAATGACAAGGCTACCGTCCATTGGAGTAACAAAAATATCGAAAACACACTACCTTCCATAATGACAAGGCTAACATCCCTTAGAGTAACAAAAATCTCGACAACGGACTACCTTCCATAATGACAATACTACCATCCATTGTAATAACAAAAATCTCGACAACAGACTACCTTCTAGATTGACAAGGCTACCATTCATTGTAGTAAAAGAAATCTTGACAACAGACAACCTTCCATAATGATAATGCTACCATCAATTGGAGTAACAAAAATCTCGACAATAGACTACCTTCTATAATTACAAGGCTACCATCCATTGGAGTAACAAAAATATGAACAACATACTACCTTCCATAGTGACAAGGCTACCATCCATTGGAGTGACAAAAATCACAACGACATAATACCTTCCATAATGATAATGCTAGCATCCATTGGAGTAACAAAAATCTCGACAACAGACTACCTTCCATAATGATAATGCTACCATCCATTGGAGTAGCAAAAATCTCGTCAATAGACTACCTACCATAATGACAAGGCTACCATCCATTGGAGTAACAAAAATATGAAAAAATAGACTACCTACCATCCATTGGAGTAACAAAAATCTCGAAAATAGACTACCTTCAAAAATTACAAGGCTACCATCCATTGAAGTAACAAAAATCTCGAAAATAGACTACCTTCCATAATGACAAGGCTACCATCCATTGGAGTAACAAAAATCTCGACAACAGACAACCTTCCATAATGATAATGCTACCATCCATTGGAGTAACAAAAATCTCGACAATAGACGACCTTCCATAATGACAAGGCTACCATCCATTGGAGTAACAAAAATATGAAAAACATACTACCTTCCATAGTGACAAGGCTACCATGCATTGGAGTGACATAAATCACAACGACATACTACCTTCCAAAATGACAACGCTAGCATCCATTGGAGTAACAAAAATCTCGACAATAGACTACCTTCCATAATGACAAGGCTACCATCCATTGGAATAACAAAAATCTCGACAACAAACTACCTTTCATAATGACAAGGCTACCATCCATTGGAGCAACGAAAACATCGACAACAGAATACGTTCCATAATGTCAATGATATAATCCATTGGAATAACAAAAATCACGACAATAGACTACCATCTATAATGACAATGATACCATCCATTGGAGTAACAAAAATCTCGACAACAGACTACCTTCCATAATGACAAGGCTACCATCTATTGGAGTAACAAAAATCTCGAAAATAGACTACCTTTCGTAATGACAAGGCTACCATCCATTGGAGTAACAAAAATCTCGACAACAGACTACCTTCCATAATGATAATGTTGCCATCCATTGGAGTAACAAAAATCTCGACAATAGACTACCTACCATAATGACAAGGCTACCATCCATTGGAGTGACAAAAATATGAATAATAGACTACCTTCCATAATGACAAGGCTACCATCCATTGGAGTAACAAAAATCTCAAAAACAAACTACCTTCCATAATCACAAGGCTACCATCCATTGGAGTAAGAAAAATCTCGAAAACACACTACCTTCCATAATGACAAGGCTACCATCCATTGGAGTAACAAAAATCTCGACAAAAGACAACCTACTATAATGACAAGGCTACCATCCAATGGAGTAACAAAAATCTCGACAATAGACTACCTTCCATAATGACGAGGCTACCATCCATTGGAGTAACAAAAATATGAACAACAGACTACCTTCTATAGTGACAAGGCTACCATCCATTGGAGTAACAGAAATAACAATGACATACTACCTTCCAGAATGACAACGCTAGCATCCATTGGAGTAACAAAAATCTCGACAACAGACTACCTTCCATAATGACAGGGCTACCATTCATTGGAATAACAAAATTCTAGACAACAGACTACCTTCCATAATAACAAGGCTACTATCCATTGGAGTAACAAAAACATCGACAACAGAATACGTTCCCTAATGAAAAGGCTACAATCCATTGGAATAACAAAAATCTCGACAACAGACTACCATCCATAATTACAAGGCTACCATCCATTGGAGTAACAAAAATCTCGAAAATTGACTACCTTCCGTAATGACAAGGCTACCATCCATTGGAGTAACAAAAATCTCGACAATAGACAACCTTCCATAATTATAATGTTACCATCCATTGGAGTAACAAAAATTTCGACAATAGAATACCTACCATAATGACAAGGCTACCATCCATTGGAGTAACAAAAATATGAACAACAGACTATGTTCCATAATGATAAGGATACCATCCATTGGAGTAACAAAAATCTCAAAAACAGACTACCTTCCAAAATGACAAGGCTACCATCCATTGAAGTAACAAAAATCTCGAAAACAGACTACCTTCCATAATTACAAGGCTACCATCCATTGGAGTAACAAAAATCTCGACAAAAGACAACCTTCCATAATGATAATGCTACCATCCATTGGAGTAACAAAAATCTCGACATTAAACTACCTTCCATAATGACAAGGCTACCATCCATTGGAGTAACAAAAATATGAAAAAAAAACTACCTTCCATAGTGACAAGGCTACCATCCATTGGAGTGACAGAAATCACAACGACATACTACCTTCCATAATGACAACGCTAGCATCCATTGGAGTAACAAAAATCTCGACAACAAACTACCTTTCATAATGACAAGGCTACCATCCATTGGAGTAACGAAAACATCGACAACAGAATGCGTTCCATAATGACAATGATACAATCCATTGGAATAACAAAAATCACGACAACAGACTACCATCCATAATGACAATGATACCATCCATTGGAGTAACAAAAATCTCGACAACAGACTACCTTCCATAATGACAAGGCTACCATCTATTGGAGTAACAAAAATCTCGACAACAGACTAACTTTCGTAATGACAAGGCTACCATCCATTAGAGTAACAAAAATCTCGACAACAGACATCCTTCCATAATGACAAGGCTACCATCCGTTGGAGTAACAAAAATATCGAAAACACACTACCTTCCATAATGACAAGGCTAACATCCCTTAGAATAACAAAAAACTCGACAAAGGACTACCTTCCATAATGACAAGACTAACATCCATTGTAGTAACAAAAATCTCGACAACAGACTACCTTCTGGAATGACAATGCTACCATTCATTGTAGTAAAAGAAATCTCGACAATAGACAACCTTCCATAATGATAATGCTACCATCAATTGAAGTAACAAAAATTTCGACAATAGACTACCTTCCATAATGACAAGGCTACCATCCATTGGAGTAAAAAAAGTATGAACAACAGACTACCTTCCATAGTGACAAGGCTACCATCCATTGGAGTGACAGAAATCACAACGACATACTACCTTCCATAATAACAATTCTAGCACCCATTGGAGTAACAAAAATCTCGACAACAGACTACCTTCCATAATGATAATGCTACCATCCATTATAGTAGCAAAAATCTCGTCAGTAGACTACCTACCATAATGACAATGCTACCATCCATTGGAGTTACAAAAATATGAACAATAGACTACCTTCCATAATGACAAGGCTACCATCCATTGGAGTAACAAAAATCTTGAAAGTAGACTACCTTCCATAATGACAAGGCTACCATCCATTGGTATAACAAAAGTCTCGACAACAGACAACCTTCCATAATGATAATGCTACCATCCATTGGAGTAACAAAAATATCGAAAACATACTACCTTCCAAAATGACAATGCTAGCATCCATTGGAGTAACAAAAATCTCGACAACAGACAACCTTCCATAATGACAAGGCTACCATCCATTGGAATAACAAAAATCTCGACAACAAACTACCTTTCATAATGACAAGGCTACCATCCATTGGAGTAACGGAAACATCGAAAACAGAATACGTTCCATAATGACAATGATACAATCCATTGGAATAACAAAAATCACGACAACAGACTACCATCCATAATGACAATGATACCATCCATTGGAGTAACAAAAATCTCGACAACAGACTACCTTCCATAATGACAAGGCTACAATCTATTGGAGTAACAAAAATCTCGAAAATAGACTACCTTTCGTAATGACAAGGCTACCATCCATTGGAGTAACAAAAATCTCGATAACAGACAACCTTCCATAATGATAATGCTACCATCCATTGGAGTAACAAAAATCTCGACAATAGACTACCTACCATAATGACAAGGCTACCATCCATTGGAGTAACAAAAATATGAACAAGAGACTACCTTCCATAATGACAAGGCTACCATCCATTTGAGTAACAAAAATCTCGAAAACAAACTACCTTCCATAATGACAAGGCTACCATTCATTGGAGTAAGAAAAATCTCGAAAACAGACTACCTTCCATAATTACAAGGCTACCATCCATTGGAGTAACAAAAATCTCGACAATAGACTACCTACCATAATGACAAGGCTACCATCCATTGAAGTAACAAAAATCTCGAACACAGACTACCTTCCATAATTACAAGGCTACCATCCATTGGAATAACAAAAATCTCGACAACAGACTACCTTTCATAATGACAAGGCTACCATCCATTGGAGTAACGGAAACATCGAAAACAAAATACGTTCCATAATGACAATGATACAATCCATTGGAATAACAAAAATCACGACAACAGACTACCATCCATAATGACAATGATACCATCCATTGGAGTAACAAAAATCTCGACAACAGGCTACCTTCCATAATGACAAGGCTACCATCTATTGGAGTAACAAAAATCTAGAAAATAGACTACCTTTCGTAATGACAAGGCTACCATCCATTGGAGTAACAAAAATTTCGATAACAGACAACCTTCCATAATGATAATGCTACCATCCATTGGAGTAACAAAAATCTCGATAATAGACTACCTACCATAATGACAAGGCTACCATCCATTGGAGTAACAAAAATATGAACAAGAGACTACCTTCCATAATGACAAGGCTACCATCCATTGGAGTACCAAAAATATCGAAAACAAACTACCTTCCATAATGACAAGGCTACCATCCATTGGAGTAAGAAAAATCTCGAAAACAGACTACCTTCCATAATTACAAGGCTACCATCCATTGGAGTAACAAAAATCTCGACAATAGACTACCTACCATAATGACAAGGCTACCATCCATTGAAATAACAAAAATCTCGAAAACAGACTACCTTCCTTAATTACAAGGCTACCATCCATTGGAATAACAAAAATCTCGACAACAAACTACTTTTCATAATGACAAGGCTACCATCCATTGGAGTAACGAAAACATCGACAACAGAATACGTTCCATAATGACAATGATACAATCCATTGGAATAACAAAAATCACGACAACAGACTACCATCCATAATGACAATGATACCATCCATTGGAGTAACAAAAATCTCGACAACAGACTACCTTCCATAATGACAAGGCTACCATCCATTGGAGTATCAAAAATATGAACAACAGACTACCTTCCATAATGACAAGGCTACCATCCATTGGAGTAACAAAAATCTCGAAAACAAACTACCTTCCATAATGACAACGCTACCATCCATTGAAGTAAGAAAAATCTCGAAACTAGACTACCTTCCATAATTACAAGGCTACCATCCATTGGAGTAACAAAAATCTCGACAACAGACAACCTTCCATAATGATAATGCTACCATCCATTGCAGTAACAAAAATCTCGACAATATACTACCTTCCATAATGAAAAGGCTACCATCCATTGGAGTAACAAAAATATGAAAAACCGACTACCTTCCATAGTGACAAGGCTACCATCCATTGGAGTGACAGAAATCACAACGACATACTACCTTCCATAATGACAATGCTAGCATCCATTGGAGTAACAAAAATCTCGACAATAGACTACCTTCCATAATGACAAGGCTACCATCCATTTGAATAACAAAAATCTCGAAAACATACTACCTTCTGTAATGACAAGGCTACCAGCCATTAGAGTAACAAAAATCTCGACAAAAGACAACCTTCCATAATGATAATGCTACCATCCATTGGAGTAACAAAAATCTCAACAACAGACAACTTTCCATAATGATAATGCTACCATCCATTGGAGTAACAAAAATCTCGAAAATAGACTACCTTCCGTAATGACAAGGCTACCATTCATTGTAGGAATAAAAATCTCAACAACAGACTACCTTCCATAATGACAAGGTTACCATCCATTAGAGTAACAAAAATCTAGACAACAGACTTCATTCCATAATGACAAGGCTACCATCCGTTGGAGTAACAAAAATATAAACAAGAGACTACATTCCATAATGACAAGGCTACCATCCATTGGAATAACAAAAATATCGAAAACACACTACCTTCCATAATAAAAATGCTAACATCCCTTAGAGTAACAAAAATCTCGACAACGGACTACCTTCCATAATGACAAGACTACCATCCATTTTAGTAACAAAAATCTCGACAACAGACTACCTTCCAGAATGACAAGGCTGCCATTCATTGTAGTAAAACAAATCTCGACAACAGACAACCTTCCATAATGATAATGCTACCATCAATTGGAGTAACAAAAATCTTGACAATAGACTACCTTCCATAATGACAAGGCTACCATCCATTGGAGTAACAAAAATATGAACAACAGACTACCTTCCATAGTGACAAGGCTACCATCCATTGGAGTGACAGAAATCACAACGACATACTACCTTCCATAATGACAACGCAAGCATCCATTGGAGTAACAAAAATCTCGACAATAGACTACCTTCCATAATGATAATGCTACCATCCATTGGAGTAACAAAAATATCCTCAATAGACTACCTACCATAATGACAAGGCTACCATCCATTGGAGTTACAAAAATATGAACAACAGACTACCTTCCATAATGATAAGGCTACCATCCATTGGAGTAACAAAAATCTCGAAAACAGACTACCTTCCATAATGACAAGGCTACCATCCATTGGAGTAACAAAAATTCCGACAAAATACATCCTTTCATAATGACGAGGCTACCATCCATTGGAGTAACAAAAATATGAACAACATACTACCTTCTATAGTGACAAGGCTACCATCCATTGGAGTAACAGAAATCACAACGACATACTACCTTCCATAATGACAACGCTAGCATCCATTGGAGTAACAAAAATCTCGACAACAGACTATCTTCCATAATGACAGGGATACCATTCATTGGAATAACAAAAATCTAGACAACAGACTACCTTCTATAATAACAAGGCTACTATCCATTGGAGTAACAAAAACATCGATAACAGAATATGTTCCCTAATGAAAAGGCTACAATCCATTGGAATAACAAAAATCTCGACAACAGACTACCATCCATAATTACAAGGCTACCATCCATTGGAGTAACAAAAATCTCGAAAACAGACTACCTTTTGTAATGACAAGGCTACAATCCATTGGAGTAACAAAAATATCGACAACAGACAACCTTCCATAATGATAATGCTACCAATCATTGGAGTAACAAAAATCTCGACAATAGATTACCTACCATAATGAAAAGGCTACCATCCATTAGAGTAACAAAAATATGAACAACAGACTACCTTCCATAATGACAAGGCTACCATCCATTGGAGTAACAAAAATCTCGAAAACATACTACCTTCCAAAATGACAAGGCTACCATCCATTGAAGTAACAAAAATATCGAAAATAGACTACCTTCCATAATTACAAGGCTACCATCCATTGGAGTAACAAAAATCTCGAAAACAGACTACCTTCCGTAATGACAAGGCTACCATTCATTGTAGTAAAAAAAATCTTAACAACAGACTAACTTCCTTAATGACAAGGCTGCCTTCAATTGGAGTAACAAAAATCTTTACAATAGACTACCTTCTATAATGACAAGGTTACCATCCATTAGAGTAACAAAAATCTCGACAACAGACTTCATTCCATAATGACAAGGCTACCATCCGTTAGAGTAACGAAAATATAAACAAGAGACTACATTCCATAATGACAAGGCTACCATCCATTGGAATAACCAAAATATCGAAAACATACTACATTCCATAATGACAAGGCTAACATCCCTTAGAGTAACAAAAATCTCGACAACGGACTACCTTCCATAATGACAAGACTACCATCCATTGTAGTAACAAAAATCTCGACAACAGACTACCTTCCAGAATGACAAGGCTACCATTCATTGTAGTAAAAGAAATCTCGACAACAGGCAACCTTCCATAATGATAATGCTACCATCAATTGGAGTAATAAAAATATCGAAAATAGAATACCTTCCATAATGACAAGGCTACCATCCATTGGAGTAACAAAAATATGAACAACAGACTACCTTCCATAGTGACAAGGCTACCATCCATTGGAGTGACAGAAATCACAACGACATACTACCCTCCATAATGACAACGCTAGCATCCATTGGAGTAACAAAAATCTTGACAACAGACTACCTTCCATAATGATAATGCTACCATCCATTGGAGTAACAAAAATATCGTCAATAGACTACCTACCATAGTGACAAGGCTACCATCCATTGGAGTAACAAAAATCTCGACAATAGACAACCTTCCATAATGATAATGCTACCATCCATTGGAGTAACAAAAATCTCAAAAGCAGACTACCTTCCGTAATGACAAGGCTAACATCCATTGGTGTAACAAAAATCTCGACAACAGACAACCTTCCATAATGATAATGCTACCATCCATTGGAGTAACAAAAATCTCGACAATAGACTACCTACCATAATGACAAGGCTACCATCCATTGGAGTAACAAAAATATGAACAACAGACTACCTTCCATAATGAAAAGGCTACCATCCATTGGAGTAACAAAAATCTCGAAAACAGACTACCTTCCAAAATGACAAGGCTACCATCCATTGGAGTAACAAAAATCTCGACAACAGATAACCTTCCATAATGATAATGCTACCATCCATTAGAGTAACAAAAATCTCGACAATAGACGACCTTCCATAATGACAAGGCTACCATCCATTGGAGTAACAAAAATATGAAAAATAGACTACCTTCCATAGTGACAAGGCTACCATGCATTGGAGTGACAGAAATCACAACGACATACTACCTTCCAAAATGACAATGCTAGCATCCATTGGAGTAACAAAAATCTCGACAATATACTACCTTCCATAATGACTAGGCTTCCATCCATTGGAATAACAAAAATCTCGACAACAAACTACCTTTCATAATGACAAGGCTACCATCCATTGGAGTAACGAAAACATCGACAACAGAAGACGTTCCATAATGACAATAATACAATCCATTGGAATAACAAAAATCACGACAACAGACTACCATCCATAATGACAATGATACCATCCATTGGAGTAACAAAAATCTCGACAACAGACTAACTTCCATAATGACAAAGCTACCATCTATTGGAGTAACAAAAATCTCGAAAATAGACTACCTTTCGTAATGACAAGGCTACCATCCATTGGATTAACCAAAATCTCGACAACAGACAACCTTCCATAATGATATTGCTACCATCCATTGGAGTAACAAAAATCTCGACAATAGACTAACTACCATAATGACAAGGCTACCATCCATTGGAGTAACAAAAATATGACCAACAGACTACCTTCCATAATGACAAGGATACCATCCATTGGAGTAACAAAAATCTCAAAAACAAACTACCTTCCATAATGACAAGGCTACCATCCATTGGAGTAAGAAAAATCTCGAAAACAGACTACCTTCCATAATGACAGGGATACCATTCATTGGAATAACAAAAATCTAGACAACAGACTACCTTCTATAATAACAAGGCTACTATCCATTGGAGTAACAAAAACATCGATAACAGAATATGTTACCTAATGAAAAGGCTACAATCCATTGGAATAACAAAAATCTCGACAACAGACTACCATCCATAATTACAAGGCTACCATCAATTGGAGTAACAAAAATCTCGAAAATAGACTACCTTCTGTAATGACAAGGCTACCATCCATTGGAGTAACAAAAATCTCGACAACAGACAACCTTCCATAATGATAATGCTACCATCCATTGGAGTAACAAAAATCTCGACAATAGACTACCTACCATAATGACAAGGCTACCATCCATTGGAGTAACAAAAATATGAACAACAGACTACCTTCCATAATGACAAGGCTACCATCCATTAGAGTAACAAAAATCTCGAAAACAGACTACCTTCCAAAATGACAAGGCTACCATCCATTGAAGTAACAAAAATATCGAAAACAGACTACCTTCCATAATTACAAGGCTACCATCCATTGGAGTAACAAAAATCTCGACAACAGACAACCTTCCATAATGATAATGCTACCATCCATTGGAGTAACAAAAATCAAGACAATAGACTACCTTCCATAATGACAAGGCTACCATCCATTGGAGTAACAAAAATATGAAAAACAGACTACCTTCCATAGTGACAAGGCTACCATCCATTGGAGTGACAGAAATCACAACGACATACTACCTTCCATAATGACAACGCTAGCATCCATTAGAGTAACCAAAATCTCGACAATAGACTACCTTCCATAATGACAAGGCTACCATCCATTTGAATAACAAAAATCTCGAAAATAAACTACCTTCCGTAATGACAAGGCTACCATCCATTGGAGTAACAAAATTCTCCACAACAAACAACCTTCCATAATGATAATGCTACCATCCATTGGAGTAACAAAAATCTCGAAAACAGACTACCTTCCGTAATGACAAGGCTATCATTCATTGTAGTAAAAAAAATCTCAACAACAGACTACCTTCCATAATGACAAGGCTAACATCAATTGGAGTAACAAAAATCTTTACAATAGACTACCTTCTATAATGACAAGGTTACCATCCATTAGAGTAACAAAAATATCGACAACAGACTTCATTCCATAATGACAAGGCTACCATCCATTGGAGTAACGAAAATATAAACAAGAGACTACATTCCATAATGACAAGGCTACCATCCATTGGAATAACAAAAATATTGAAAACACACTACATTCCATAATGAAAAGGCTAACATCCCTTAGAGTAACAAAAATCTCGACAACGGACTACCTTCCATAATGACAAGACTACCATCCATTGTAGTAACAAAAATATCGACAACAGACTACCTTCCAGAATGACAAGGCTACCATTCATTGTAGTAAAAGAAATCTCGACAACAGGCAACCTTCCATAATGATAATGCTACCATCAATTGGAGTAATAAAAATCTCGACAATAGACTACCTTCCATAATGACAAGGCTACCATCCATTGGAGTAACAAAAATATGAACAACAGACTACCTTCCATAGTGACAAGGCTACCATCCATTGGAGTGACAGAAATCACAACGACATACTACTTTCCATAATGACAACGCTAGCATCCATTGGAGTAACAAAAATTTCGTCAATAGACTACCTACCTTAATGACAAGGCTACCATCCATTGGAGTTACAAAAATATGAACAACAGACTACCTTCCATAATGAAAAGGCTACCATCCATTGGAGTAACAAAAATCTCGAAAACAGACTACCTTCCATAATGACAAGGCTACCATATATTGGAGTAACAAAAATCTCGAAAATAGACTACCTTTCGTAATGACAAGGCTACCATCCATTGGAGTAACCAAAATCTCGACAACAGACAACCTTCCATAATGATAATGCTACCATCCATTGGAGTAACAAAAATCTCGACAATAGACTAACTACCATAATGACAAGGCTACCATCCATTGGAGTGACAAAAATATGAACAACAGACTACCTTCCATAATGACAAGGATACCATCCATTGGAGTAACAAAAATCTCAAAAACAAACTACCTTCCATAATGACAAGGCTACCATCCATTGGAGTAAGAAAAATCTCGACAACAGACTACCTTCCATAATGACAGGGATACCATTCATTGGAATAACAAAAATCTAGACAACAGACTACCTTCTATAATAACAAGGATACTATCCATTGGAGTAACAAAAACATCGATAACAGAATATGTTACCTAATGAAAAGGCTACAATCCATTGGAATAACAAAAATCTCGACAACAGACTACCATCCATAATTACAAGGCTACCATCCAATGGAGTAACAAAAATCTCGAAAACAGACTACCTTCTGTAATGACAAGGCTACCAACCATTGGAGTAACAAAAATCTTGACAACAGACAACCTTCCATAATGATTATGCTACCATGCATTGGAGTAACAAAAATCTCGACAATAGACTACCTACCATAATGACAAGGCTACCATCCATTGGAGTAACAAAAATATGAACAACAGACTACCTTCCATAATTACAAGGCTACCATCCATTGGAGTAACAAAAATCTCGAAAACAGACTACCTTCCAAAATGACAAGGCTACCATCCATTGAAGTAACAAAAATCTCGAAAACAGACTTCCTTCCATAATTACAAGGCTACCATCCATTGGAGTAACAAAAATCTCGACAAAAGACAACCTTCCATAATGATAATGCTACCATCCATTGGAGTAACAAAAATCTCGACAATAGACTACCTTCCATAGTGACAAGGCTACCATCCATTGGAGTGACAGAAATCACAACGACATACTACCTTCCATAATGACAACGCTAGCATCCATTGGAGTAACAAAAATGTTGACAATAGACTACCTTCAATAATGACAAGGCTACCATCCATTTGAATAACAAAAATCTCGAAAATAGACTACCTTCCATAATGACAAGGCTACCATCCATTGGAGTAACAAAAATCTCGACAACAAACAACCTTCCATAATGATAATGCTACCATCCATTGGAGTTACAAAAATCTCGAAAACAGACTACCTTCCGTAATGACAAGGCTACCATTCATTGTAGTAAAAAAAATCTCAACAATAGACTACCTTCCATAATGACAAGGCTGCCATCAATTGGAGTAACAAAAATCTTTACAATAGACTACCTTCTATAATGACAAGGTAACCATCCATTAGAGTAACAAAAATCTCGACAACAGACTTCATTCCATAATGACAAGGCTACCATCCGTTGGAGTAACGAAAATATAAACAAGAGACTACATTCCATAATGACAAGGCTACCATCCATCGGAATAACAAAAATATGGAAAACACGCTACATTCCATAATGACAAGGCTAGCATCCCTTAGAGTAACAAAAATCTCGACAACGGACTACCTTCCATTATGACAAGACTACCATCCATTGTAGTAACAAAAATCTCGACAACAGACTACCTTCCAGAATGACAAGGCTACCATTTATTGTAGTAAAAGAAATCTCGACAACAGGCAACCTTCCATAATGATAATGCTACCATCAATTGGAGTAATAAAAATCTCGACAATAAACTACCTTCCATAATGACAAGGCTACCATCCATTGGAGTAACAAAAATATGAACAACAGACTACCTTCCATAGTGACAAGGCTACCACCCATTGGAGTGACAGAAATCACAACGACATACTACCCTCCATAATGATAATGCTACCATCCATTGGAGTAACAGAAATATCGTCAATAGACTACCTACCATAATGACAAGGCTACCATCCATTGGAGTTACAAAAATATGAACAACAGACTACCTTCCATAATGATAAGGCTACCATCCATTGGAGTAACAAAAATCTCGAAAAAAGACTACCTTCCATAATGACAAGGCTACCATCCATTGGAGTAACAAAAATCTCGACAATAGACAACCTTCCATAATGATAATGCTACCATCCATTGGAGTAACAAAAATCTCGAAAGCAGACTACCTTCCGTAATGACAAGGCTAACATCCATTGGTGTAACAAAAATCTCGACAACAGACAACCTTCCATAATGATAACGCTACCATCCATTAGAGTAACAAAAAACTCGACAATAGACTACCTACCATAATGACAAGGCTACCATCCATTGGAGTAACCAAAATATGAACAACATACTACCTTCCATAATGACAAGGCTACCATCCATTGGAGTAACAAAAATCTCGAAAACAGACTACCTTCCAAAATGACAAGGCTACCATCCATTGGAGTAACAAAAATCTCGACAACAGACAACTTCCATAATGATAATGCTACCATCCATTAGAGTAACAAAAATCTCGACAATAGACGACCTTCCATAATGACAAGGCTACCATCCATTGGAGTAACAAAAATATGAAAAATAGACTACCTTCAATAGTGACAAGGCTACCATGCATTGGAGTGACAGAAATCACAACAACATACTACCTTCCAAAATGACAATGCTAGCATCCATTGGAGTAACAAAAATATCGACAATAGACTACCTTCCATAATGAATAGGCTACCATCCATTGGAATAACAAAAATCTCGACAACAAACTACCTTTCATAATGACAAGGCTACCATCCATTGGAGTAACGAAAACATCGACAACAGAATACGTTCCATAATGACAATAATACAATCCATTGGAATAACAAAAATCACGACAACAGACTACCATCCATAATGACAATGATACCATCCATTGGAGTAACAAAAATCTCGACAACAGACTACCTTCCATAATGACAAAGCTACCATATATTGGAGTAACAAAAATCTCGAAAATAGACTACCTTTCGTAATGACAAGGCTACCATCCATTGGAGTAACCAAAATCTCGACAACAGACAACCTTCCATAATGATAATGCTACCATCCATTGGAGTAACAAAAATCTCGACAATAGACTAACTACCATAATGACAAGGCTACCATCCATTGGAGTAACAAAAATATGAACAACAGACTACCTTCCATAATGACAAGGATACCATCCATTGGAGTAACAAAAATCTCAAAAACAAACTACCTTCCATAATGACAAGGCTACCATCCATTGGAGTAAGAAAAATCTCGACAACAGACTACCTTCCATAATGACAGGGATACCATTCATTGGAATAACAAAAATCTAGACAACAGACTACCTTCTATAATAACAAGGATACTATCCATTGGAGTAACAAAAACATCGATAACAGAATATGTTACCTAATGAAAAGGCTACAATCCATTGGAATAACAAAAATCTCGACAACAGACTACCATCCATAATTACAAGGCTACCATCCATTGGAGTAACAAAAATCTCGAAAACAGACTACCTTCTGTAATGACAAGGCTACCATCCATTGGAGTAACAAAAATCTCGACAACAAACAACCTTCCATAATGATAATGCTACCATCCATTGGAGTAACAAAAATCTCGACAATAGACTACCTACCATAACGACAAGGCTACCATCCATTAGAGTAACAAAAATATGAACAACAGACTACCTTCCATAATGACAAGGCTACCATCCATTGGAGTAACAAAAATCTCGAAAACAGACTACCTTCTAAAATGACAAGGCTACCATCCATTGAAGTAACAAAAATATCGAAAACAGACTACCTTCCATAATTACAAGGCTACCATCCATTGGAGTAACAAAAATCTCGACAACAGACAACCTTCCATAATGATAATGCTACCATCCATTGGAGTAACAAAAATCTCGACAATCGACTACCTTCCATAATGACAAGGCTACCATCCATTGGAGTGACAAAAATCACAACGACATACTACCTTCCATAATGACAATACTAGCATCCATTGGAGTAACAAAAATCTCGACAATAGACTACCTTACATAATGACAAGACTACCATCCATTTGAATAACAAAAATCTCGAAAATAAACTACCTTCCGTAATGACAAGGCTACCATCCATTGGAGTAACAAAAATCTCGACAACAAATAACCTTCCATAATGATAATGCTACCATCCATTGGAGTAACAAAAATCTCGAAAACAGACTACCTTCCGTAATGACAAGGCTATCATTCATTGTAGTAAAAAAAATCTCAACAACAGACTACCTTCCATAATGACAAGGCTGACATCAATTGGAGTAACAAAAATCTTTACAATAGACTACCTTCTATAATGACAAGGTTACCATCCATTAGAGTAACAAAAATCTCGCTAACAGACTTCATTCCATAATGACAAGGCTACCATCCGTTGGAGTAACGAAAATATAAACAAGAGACTACATTTCATAATGACAAGGCTACCATCCATTGGAATAACAAAAATATCGAAAACACACTACATTCCATAATGACAAGGCTAACATCCCTTAGAGTATCAAAAATCTCGACAACGGACTACTTCCATAATGACAAGACTACCATCCATTGTAGTAACAAAAATCTCGACAACAGACTACCTTCCAGAATGACAAGGCTACCATTCATTGTAGTAAAAGAAATCTCGACAACAGGAAACCTTCCATAATGATAATGCTACCATCAATTGGAGTAATAAAAATCTCGACAATAGACTACCTTCCATAATGACAAGGCTACCATCCATTGGAGTAACAAAAATATGAACAAAAGACTACCTTCCATAGTGACAAGGATACCATCCATTGGAGTGACAGAAATCACAACGACATACTACCTTCCATAATGACAACGCTAGCATCCATTGGAGTAACAAAAATCTCGACAACAGACTACCTTCCATAATGATAATGCTACCATCCATTGGAGTAACAAAAATCTCGTCAATAGACTACCTACCTTAATGACAAGGCTACCATCCATTGGAGTTACAAAAATATGAACAACAAACTACCTTCCATAAAGAAAAGGCTACCATCCATTGGAGTAACAAAAATCTCGAAAACAGACTACCTTCCATAATGACAAGGCTACCATCCATTGGAGTAACAAAAATCTCGACAACAGACAACCTTCCATAATGACAAGGCTACCGTCCATTGGAGTAACAAAAATCTCGACAAAAGACATCCTTCCATAATGATAATGCTACCATCCATTGGAGTAACAAAAATCTCGACAATAGACTACCTTCCATAATGACGAGGCTACCATCCATTGGAGTAACAAAAATATGAACAACAGACTACCTTCTATAGTGACAAGGCTACCATCCATTGGTATAATAGAAATCACAACGACATACTACCTTCCATAATGACAACGCTTGCATCAATTGGAGTAACAAAAATCTCGACAACAGACTACCTTCCATAATGACAGGGATACCATTCATTGGAATAACAAAAATCTAGACAACAGACTACCTTCTATAATAACATGGCTACTATCCATTGGAGTAACAAAAACATCGATAACATAATACGTTCCCTAATGAAAAGGCTACGATCCATTGGAATAACAAAAATATCGACAACAGACTACCATCCATAATTACAAGGCTACCATCCATTGGAGTAACAAAAATCTCGAAAACAGACTACCTTCTGTAATGACAAGGCTACCAACCATTGGAGTAACAAAAATCTCGACAACAGACAACCTTTCATAATGATTATGCTACCATCCATTGGAGTAACAAAAATCTCGACAATAGACTACCTACCATAACGACAAGGCTACCATCCATTGAAGTAACAAAAATCTCGAAAACAGACTACCTTCCATAATTACAAGGCTACCATCCATTGGAGTAACAAAAATCTCGACAACAGACAACCTTCCATAATGATAATGCTACCATCCATTGGAGTAACAAAAATCTCGACAATAAACTACCTTCCATAGTGACAAGGCTACCATCCATTGGAGTGACAGAAATCACAACGACATACTACCTTCCATAATGACAACGCTAGCATCCATTGGAGTAACAAAAATCTTGACAATAGGCTACCTTCCATAATGACAAGGCTACCATCCATTTGAATAACAAAAATCTCGAAAATAGACTACCTTCTATAATGACAAGGCTACCATCCATGGGAGTAACAAAAATCTCGACAACAAACAACCTTCCATAATGATAATGCTACCATCCATTGGAGTTACAAAAATCTCGAAAACATACTACCTTCCGTAATGACAAGGCTACCATTCATTGTAGTAAAAAAAATCTCAACAACAGACTACCTTCCATAATGACAAGGCTGCCATCAATTGGAGTAACAAAAATATTTACAATAGACTACCTTCTATAATGACAAGGTTACCATCCATTAGAGTAACAAAAATCTCGACAACAGACTTCATTCCATAATGACAAGGCTACCATCCGTTGGAGTAACGAAAATATAAACAAGAGACTACATTCCATAATGACAAGGCTACCATCCATTGGAATAACAAAAATATGGAAAACATGCTACATTCCATAATGACAAGGCTAGCATCCCTTAGAGTAACAAAAATCTCGAAAACGGATTACCTTCCATAATGACAAGACTACCATCCATTGTAGTAACAAAAATCTCGACAACAGACTACCTTCCAAAATGACAAGGCTACCATTCATTGTAGTAAAAGAAATCTCGACAACAGGCAACCTTCCATAATGATAATGCTACCATCAATTGGAGTAATAAAAATCTCGACAGTAGACTACCTTCCATAATGACAAGGCTACCATCCATTGGAGTAACAAAAATATGAACAACAGACTACCTTCCATAGTGACAAGGCAACCATCCATTGGAGTGACAGAAATCACAACGACATACTACCTTCCATAATGACAACGCTAGCATCCATTGGAGTAACAAAAATCTTGACAACAGACTACATTCCATTATGATAATGCTACCATCCATTGGAGTAACAAAAATCTCGAAAACAGACAACCTTCCATAATGACAAGGCTACCATCCATTGGAGTAACAAAAATCTCGACAACAGACAACCTTCCATAATGACAAGGCTACCGTCCATTGGAGTAACAAAAATCTCGACAAAAGACATCCTTCCATAATGATAATGCTACCATCCATTGGAGTAACAAAAATCTCGACAATACACTACGTTCCATAATGACGAGGCTACCATCCATTGGAGTAACAAAAATATGAACAATAGACTACCTTCTATAGTGACAAGGCTACCATCCATTGGAGTAACAGAAATCACAACGACATACTACCTTCCATAATGACAACGCTAGCATCCCTTGGAGTAACAAAAATCTCGACAACAGACTACCTTCCATAATGACAGGGATACCAATCATTGGAATAACAAAAATCTAGACAACAAACTACCTTCTATAATAACAAGGCTACTATCCATTGGAGTAACAAAAACATCGATAACATAATACGTTCCATAATGAAAAGGCTACAATCCATTGGAATAACAAAAATCTCGACAACAGACTACCATCCATAATTACAAGGCTACCATCCATTGGAGTAACAAAAATATCGAAAACAGACTACCTTCTATAATGACAAGGCTACCATCCATTGGAGTAACAAAAATCTCGACAACAGACAACCTTCCATAATGATAATGCTACCATCCATTGGAGTAACAAAAACCTCGACAATAGACTACCTACCATAATGACAAGGCTACCATCCATTGGAGTAACAAAAATATGAACAACAGACTACCTTCCATATTGACAAGGCTACCATCCATTGGAGTAACAAAAATCTCGACAACAACCAACCTTCCATAATGATAATGCTACCATCCATTGGAGTTACAAAAATCTCGAAAACATACTACCTTCCGTAATGACAAGGCTACCATTCATTGTAGTAAAAAAAATCTCAACAACAGACTACCTTCCATAATGACAAGGCTGCCATCAATTGGAGTAACAAAAATATTTACAATAGACTACCTTCTATAATGACAAGGTTACCATCCATTAGAGTAACAAAAATATCGACAACAGACTTCATTCCATAATGACAAGGTTACCATCCGTTGGAGTAACGAAAATATAAACAAGAGACTACATTCCATAATGACAAGGCTACCATCCATTGGAATAACAAAAATATGGAAAACATGCTACATTCCATAATGACAAGGCTAGCATCCCTTAGAGTAACAAAAACCTCGACAACGGATTACCTTCCATAATGACAAGACTACCATCCATTGTAGTAACAAAAATCTCGACAACAGACTACCTTCCAAAATGACAAGGCTACCATTCATTGTAGTAAAAGAAATCTCGACAACAGGCAACCTTCCATAATGATAATGCTACCATCAATTGGAGTAATAAAAATCTCGACAGTAGACTACCTTCCATAATGACAAGGCTACCATCCATTGGAGTAACAAAAATATGAACAACAGACTACCTTCCATAGTGACAAGGCTACCATCCATTGGAGTGACAGAAATCACAACGACATACTACCTTCCATAATGACAACGCTAGCATCCATTGGAGTAACAAAAATCTTGACAACAGACTACCTTCCATTATGATAATGCTACCATCCATTGGAGTAACAAAAATCTCGAAAACAGACAACCTTCCATAATGACAAGGCTACCATCCATTGGAGTAACAAAAATCTCGACAACAGTCAACCTTCCATAATGACAAGGCTACCGTCCATTGGAGTAACAAAAATCTCGACAAAAGACATCCTTCCATAATGATAATGCTACCATCCATTGGAGTAACAAAAATCTCGACAATACACTACGTTCCATAATGACGAGGCTACCATCCATTGGAGTAACAAAAATATGAACAATAGACTACCTTCCATAGTGACAAGGCTACCATCCATTGGAGTAACAGAAATCACAACGACATACTACCTTCCATAATGACAACGCTAGCATCCCTTGGAGTAACAAAAATCTCGACAACAGACTACCTTCCATAATGACAGGGATACCAATCATTGGAATAACAAAAATCTAGACAACAAACTACCTTCTATAATAACAAGGCTACTATCCATTGGAGTAACAAAAACATCGATAACATAATACGTTCCCTAATGAAAAGGCTACAATCCATTGGAATAACAAAAATCTCGACAACAGACTACCATCCATAATTACAAGGCTACCATCCATTGGAGTAACAAAAATATCGAAAACAGACTACCTTCTATAATGACAAGGCTACCATCCATTGGAGTAACAAAAATCTCGACAACAGACAACCTTCCATAATGATAATGCTACCATCCATTGGAGTAACAAAAACCTCGACAATAGACTACCTACCATAATGACAAGGCTACCATCCATTGGAGTAACAAAAATATGAACAACAGACTACCTTCCATATTGACAAGGCTACCATCCATTGGAGTAACAAAAATCTCGAAAACAGACTACCTTCCAAAATGACAAGGCTACCATCCATTGAAGTAACAAAAATCTCGAAAACAAACTACCTTCCATAATTACAAGGCTACCATCCATTGATGTAACAAAAATCTCGACAACAGACAATGTTCCATAATGATAATGCTACCATCCATTGGAGTAACAAAAATCTCGACAATAGACTACCTTCCGTAGTGACAAGGCTACCATCCATTGGAGTGACAGAAATCACAGAGACATACTACCTTCCATAATGACAACGCTAGCATCCATTGGAGTAACAAAAATCTTGACAATAGACTACCTTCCATAATGACAAGGCTACCATCCATTTGAATAACAAAAATCTCGAAAATAGACTACCTTCCATAATGACAAGGCTACCATCCATTGGAGTTACAAAAATATGAACAACAGACTACCTTCCATAATGACAAGGCTACCATCCATTGGAGTAACAAAAATCTCGAAAACAGACTACCTTCCATAATGACAAGGCTACAATCCATTGGAGTAAGAAAAATATTGAAAACAGACTACCTTCCGTAATGACAAGGCTACCATCCATTGGAGTAACAAAAATCTCGACAACGGACAACCTTCCATAATGATAACGCTACCATCCATTGGAGTAACAAAAATCTCGACAACAGACTACCTTCCGTAATGACAAGGCTACCATCCAATGGAGTAACAAAAATCTCGACAACGGACAACCTTCCATAATGATAATGCTACCATCCATTGGAGTTACAAAAATTTCGAAAACAGACCCCCTTCCGTAATGACAAGGCTACCATTTATTGTAGTAAAAAAAATCTCAACAACAGACTACCTTCCATAATGACAAGGCTGCCATCAATTGGAGTAACAAAAATCTTTACAATAGACTACCTTCTATAATGACAAGGTTACCATCCATTAGAGTAACAAAAATCTCGATAACAAACTTCATTCCATAATGACAAGGCTACCATCCGTTGGAGTAACGAAAATATAAACAAGAGACTACATTCCATAATGACAAGGCTACCATCCATTGGAATAACAAAAATATCGAAAACACACTACCTTCCATAATGAGAAGGCTAACATCCCTTAGAGTAACAAAAATCTCGACAATGGACTACCTTCCATAATGACAACACTACCATCCATTGTAGTAACAAAAATCTCGACAACAGACTACCTTCCAGAATGACAAGGCTACCATTCATTGTAGTAAAAGAAATCTCGAAAACAGACTACCTTCCATAATGACAAGGCTACCATCCATTGGAGTAACAGAAATCTCGACAATAGATAACCTTCCATAATGATAATGCTACCATCCATTAGAGTAACAAAAATCTCGAAAACAGACTACCTTCCTTAATGACAAGGCTACCATCCATTGGAGTAACAAAAATCTCGACAACAAACAACCTTCCATAATGATAATGCTACCATCCATTGGAGTTACAAAAATCTCGAAAATAGACTACCTTCCGTAATGACAAGGCTACCATTCATCGTAGTAAAAAAAATCTCAACAACAGACTACCTTCCATAATGACAAGGCTGCCATCTATTGGAGTAACAAAAATCTTTACAATAGACTACCTTCTATAATGACAAGGTTACCATCCATTAAAGTAATAAAAATCTCGACAACAGACTTCATTCCATAATGACAAGCTACCATCCGTTGGAGTAATGAAAATATAAACAAGAGACTACATTCCATAATGACAAGGCTACCATCCATTGGAATAAAAAAAATATGGAAAACACACTACATTCCATAATGACAAGGCTAACATCCCTTAGAGTAACAAAAATCTCGACAACGGACTACCTTCTATAATGACAAGACTACCATCCATTGTAGTAACAAAAATCTCGACAACATACTACCTTCTAGAATGACAAGGCTACCATTCATTGTATTAAAAGAAATCTCGACAACGGGCAACCTTCCATAATGATAATGCTACCATCAAATGGAGTAATAAAAATCTCGACAATAGACTACCTTCCATAATGACAAGGCTACCATCCATAGTGACAAGGCTACCATCCATTGGAGTGACAAAAATCACAACGACATACTACCTTCCATAATGACAACGCTACCTTCCATAATGAAAAGGCTACCATCCATTGGAGTAACAAAAATCTCGTCAATAGACTACCTACCTTAATGACAAGGCTACCATCCATTGGAGTTACAAAAATATGAACAACAAACTACCTTCCATAATGAAAAGGCTACCATCCATTGGAGTAACAAAAATCTCAAAAACAGACTACCTTCCATAATGACAAGGCTACCATCCATTGGAGTAACAAAAATCTCGACAACAGACAAACTTCCATAATTATAATGCTACCATCCATTGGAGTAACAAAAATCTCAAAAACAGACTACCTTCCGTAATGACAAGGCTACCATCCATTGGTGTAACAAAAATCTCGACAACAGACAACCTTCCATAATGATAATGCTACCATCCATTGGATTAAGATAAATCTCGACAATAGACTACCTACCATAATGACAAGGCTACCATCCATTGGAGTAATAAAAATATGAACAACAAACTACCTTCCATAATGACAAGGCTACCATCCATTGGAGTAACAAAAATCTCAAAAACAGACAACCTTCCAAAATGAAAGGCTACCATCCATTGAAGTAACAAAAATCTCGAAAACAGTCTACCTTCCATAATGATAAGGCTACCATCCATTGGAGTAACAAAAATCTCGACAACAGACAACCTTCCATAATGATAATGCTACCATCCATTAGAGTAACAAAAATCTCGTCAATAGACTACCTACCATAATGACAAGGCTACCATCCATTGGAGTTACAAAAATATGAACAACAGACTACCTTCCATAATGACAAGGCTACCATCCATTGGAGTAACAAAAATCTCGAAAACAGACTACCTTCCATAATGACAAGGCTACAATCCATTGGAGTAAGAAAAATCTTGAAAACAGACTACCTTCCGTAATGACAAGGCTACCATCCATTGGAGTTACAAAAATCTCGACAACGGACAACCTTCCATAGTGATAACGCTACCATCCATTGGAGTAACAAAAATCTCGACAACAGACTACCTTCCGTAATGACAAGGCTACCATCCAACGGAGTAACAAAAATCTCGACAACGGACAACCTTCCATAATGATAATGCTACCATCCATTGGAGTTACAAAAATCTCGAAAACAGACCCCCTTCCGTAATGACAAGGCTACCATTTATTGTAGTAAAAAAAATCTCAACAACAGACTACCTTCCATAATGACAAGGCTGCCATCAATTGGAGTAACAAAAATCTTTACAATAGACTACCTTCTATAATGACAAGGTTACCATCCATTAGAGTAACAAAAATCTCGATAACAAACTTCATTCCATAATGACAAGGCTACCATCCGTTGGAGTAACGAAAATATAAACAAGAGACTACATTCCATAATGACAAGGCTACCATTCATTGGAATAACAAAAATATCGAAAACACACTACCTTCCATAATGAGAAGGCTAACATCCCTTAGAGTAACAAAAATCTCGACAATGGACTACCTTCCATAATGACAAGACTACCATCCATTGTAGTAACAAAAATCCCGACAACAGACTACCTTCCAGAATGACAAGGCTACCATTCATTGTAGTAAAAGAAATCTCGAAAACAGACTACCTTCCATAATGACAAGGCTACCATCCATTGGAGTAACAAAAATCTCGACAATAGATAACCTTCCATTATGATAATGCTACCATCCATTGGAGTAACAAAAATCTCGAAAACAGACTACCTTCCGTAATGACAAGGCTACCATCCATTGGAGTAACAAAAATCTCGACAACAAACAACCTTCCATAATGATAATGCTACCATCCATTGGAGTTACAAAAATCTCAAAAATAGACTACCTTCCGTAATGACAAGGCTACCATTCATTGTAGTAAAAAAAATCTCAACAACAGACTAGCTTCCATAATGTCAAGGCTGCCATCTATTGGAGTAACAAAAATCTTTACAATAGACTACCATCTATAATGACAAGGTTACCATCCATTAAAGTAACAAAAATCTCGACAACAGACTTCATTCCATAATGACAAGGCTACCATCCGTTGGAGTAACGAAAATATAAACAAGAGACTACATTCCATAATGACAAGGCTACCATCCATTGGAATAAAAAAAATATGGAAAACACACTACATTCCATAATGACAAGCCTAACATCTCTTAGAGTAACAAAAATCTCGACAACGGACTACCTTCTATAATGACAAGACTACCATCCATTGTAGTAACAAAAATCTCGACAACAGACTACCTTCTAGAATGACAAGGCTACCATTCATTGTAGTAAAAGAAATCTCGACAACGGGCAACCTTCCATAATGATAATGCTACCATCAAATGGAGTAATAAAAATCTCGACAATAGACTACCTTCCATAATGACAAGGCTACCATCCATAGTGACAAGGCTACCATCCATTGGAGTGACAAAAATCACAACGACATACTACCTTCCATAATGACAACGCTAGCATCCATTGGAGTAACAAAAATCTTGACAACAGACTACCTTCCATAATGATAATGCTACCATCCATTGAAGTAACAAAAATCTCGTCAATAGACTACCTACCTTAATGACAAGGCTACCATCCATTGGAGTTACAAAAATATGAACAACAAACTACCTTCCATAATGAAAAGGCTACCATCCATTGGAGTAACAAAAATCTCGAAAACAGACTACCTTCCATAATGACAAGGCTACCATCCATTGGAGTAACAAAAATCTCGACAACAGAGAAACTTCCATAATTATAATGCTACCATCCATTGGAGTAACAAAAATCTCAAAAACAGACTACCTTCCGTAATGACAAGGCTACCATCCATTGGTGTAACAAAAATCTCGACAACA
Organism: Vicia faba; assembly: GCA_948472305.1. Lineage (NCBI taxonomy): Eukaryota > Viridiplantae > Streptophyta > Magnoliopsida > Fabales > Fabaceae > Vicia > Vicia faba. The sequence continues at coordinate 510,863,590 of OX451741.1, read as the reverse complement.
GACAACCTTCCATAATGATAATGCTACCATCCATTGGATTAAGAAAAATCTCGACAATAGACTACCTACCATAATGACAAGGCTACCATCCATTGGAGTAATAAAAATATGAACAACAAACTACCTTCCATAATGACAAGGCTACCATCCATTGGAGTAACAAAAATCTCAAAAACAGACTACCTTCCAAAATGACAAGGCTACCATCCATTGAAGTAACAAAAATCTCGAAAACAGTCTACCTTCCATAATGACAAGGCTACCATCCATTGGAGTAACAAAAATCTCGACAACAGACAACCTTCCATAATGATAATGCTACCATCCATTAGAGTAACAAAAATCTCATCAATAAACTACCTACCATAATGACAAGGCTACCATCCATTGGAGTTACAAAAATATGAACAACAGACTACCTTCCATAATGACAAGGCTACCATCCATTGGAGTAACAAAAATCTCGAAAACAGACTACCTTCCATAATGACAAGGCTACAATCCATTGGAGTAAGAAAAATCTTGAAAACAGACTACCTTCCGTAATGACAAGGCTACCATCCATTGGAGTTTCAAAAATCTCGACAACGGACAACCTTCCATAATGATAACGCTACCATCCATTGGAGTAACAAAAATCTCGAAAACAGACTACCTTCCGTAATGACAAGGTTACCATCCATTGGAGTAACAAAAATCTCGACAACAAACAACCTTCCATAATGATAATGCTACCATCCATTGGAGTTACAAAAATCTCGAAAATAGACTACCTTCCTTAATGATAAGGCTACCATTCATTGTAGTAAAAAAATCTCAACAACAGACTACCTTCCATAATGACAAGGCTGCCATCTATTGGAGTAACAAAAATCATTACAATAGACTACCTTCTATAATGACAAGGTTACCATCCATTAAAGTAACAAAAATCTCGACAACAGACTTAATTCCATAATGACAAGGCTACCATCCGTTGGAGTAACGAAAATATAAACAAGAGACTACATTCCATAATGACAAGGTTACCATCCATTGGAATAACAAAAATATGGAAAACACACTACATTCCATAATGACAAGGCTAACATCCCTTAGAGTAACAAAAATCTCGACAACGGACTACCTTCTATAATGACAAGACTACCATCTATTGTAGTAACAAAAATCTCGACAACAGACTACCTTCTAGAATGACAAGGCTACCATTCATTGTAGTAAAAGAAATCTCGACAACAGGCAACCTTCCATAATGATAATGCTACCATCAAATGGAGTAATAAAAATCTCGACAATAAACTACCTTCCATAATGACAAGGCTACCATCCATTGGAGTAACAAAAATATGAACAACAGACTACCTTCCATAGTGACAAGGCTACCATCCATAGGAGTGACAGAAATCACAACGACATACTACCTTCCATAATGACAACGCTAGCATCCATTGGAGTAACAAAAATCTTGACAACAGACTACCTTCCATAATGATAATGCTACCATCCATTGAAGTAACAAAAATCTCGTCAATAGACTACCTACCTTAATGACAAGGCTACCATCCATTGGAGTTACAAAAATATGAACAACAAACTACCATCCATAATGAACAGGCTACCATCCATTGGAGTAACAAAAATCTCGAAAACAGACTACCTTCCATAATCACAAGGCTACCATCCATTGGAGTAACAAAAATCTCGACAACAGACAAACTTCCATAATTATAATGCTACCATCCATTGGAGTAACAAAAATCTCGAAAATAGACTACCTTCCGTAATGACAAGGCTACCATCCATTGGTGTAACAAAAATCTCGACAACAGACAATCTTCCATAATGATAATGCTACCATCCATTGGATTAAGAAAAATCTCGACAATAGACTACCTACCATAATGACAAGGCTACCATTCATTGGAGTAATAAAAATTTGAACAACAAACTACCTTCCATAATGACCAGGCTACCATCCATTGGAGTAACAAAAATCTCAAAAACAGACTACCTTCCAAAATGACAAGGCTACCATCCATTGAAGTAACAAAAATCTCGAAAACAGTGTACCTTCCATAATGACAAGGCTACCATCCATTGGAGTAACAAAAATATCGACAACAGACAACCTTCCATAATGATAATGCTACCATCCATTAGAGTAACAAAAATCTCGTCAATAGACTACCTACCATAATGACAAGGCTACCATCCATTGGAGTTACAAAAATATGAACAACAGACTACCTTCCATAATGACAAGGCTACCATCCATTGGAGTAACAAAAATCTCGAAAACAGACTACCTTCCATAATGACAAGGCTACAATCCATTGGAGTAAGAAAAATCTTGAAAACAGACTACCTTCCGTAATGACAAGGCTACCATCCATTGGAGTAACAAAAATCTCGACAACGGATAACCTTCCATAATGATAATGCTACCATCCATTGGTGTAACAAAAATTTCAAAAACATACCCCCTTCCGTAATGACAAGGCTACCATTTATTGTAGTAAAAAAAATCTCAACAACAGACTACCTTCCATAATGACAAGGCTGCCATCAATTGGAGTAACAAAGATCTTTACAATAGACTACCTTCTATAATGACAAGGTTACCATCCATTAGAGTAACAAAAATCTCGATAACAAACTTCATTCCATAATGACAAGGCTACAATCCGTTGGAGTAACGAAAATATAAACAAGAGACTACATTCCATAATGACAAGGCTACCATCCATTGGAATAACAAAAATATCGAAAACATACTACCTTCCATAATGACAAGGCTAACATCCCTTAGAGTAACAAAAATCTCGACAATGGACTACCTTCCATAATGACAAGACTACCATCCATTGTAGTAACAAAAATCTCGACAACAGACTACCTTCCAGAATGACAAGGCTACCATTCATTGTAGTAAAAGAAATCTCGAAAACAGACTACCTTCCATAATGACAAGGCTACCATCCATTGGAGTAACAAAAATCTCGACAATAGATAACCTTCCATAATGATAATGCTACCATCCATTGGAGTAACAAAAATCTCGAAAACAGACTACCTTCCGTAATGACAAGGCTACCATCCATTGGTGTAACAAAAATCTTGACAACAGACAACCTTCCATAATGATAATTCTACCATCCATTGGAGTAACAAAAATCTCGACAATAGACTACCTACCATAATGACAAGGCTACCATCCATTGGAGTAATAAAAATATGAACAACAGACTACCTTCCATAATGACAAGGCTACCATCCATTGGAGTAACAAAAATCTCAAAAACAGACTACCTTCCAAAATGACAAGGCTACCATCCATTGAAGTAACAAAAATCTCGAAAACAGACTACCTTCCATAATGACAAGGCTACCATCCATTGGAGTAGCAAAAATCTCGACAACAGGCAACCTTCCATAATGACAAGGCTACCATCCATTGGAGTAACATAAATATGAACAATAGACTACCTTCCATAGTGACACGGCTACCATCCATTGGAGTGACAGAAATCACAATGACATACTACCTTCCATAATAACAACGCTAGCATCCATTGGAGTAACAAAAATCTCGACAACAGACTACCTTCCATAATGATAATGCTACCATCCATTGGAGTAACAAAAATCTCGTCAATAGACTACCTACCATAATGACAAGGCTACCATCCATTGGAGTTACAAAAATATGAACAACATACTACCTTCCATAATGACAAGGCTACCATCCATTGGAATAACAAAAATCTCGAAAACAGACTACCTTCCATAATGACAAGGCTACCATCCATTGGAGTAAGAAATTTTTTGAAAACAGACTACCTTCCGTAATGACAAGGCTACCATCCATTTGAGTAACAAAAATCTCGACAACAGAAAACCTTCCATAATGATAATGCTACCATCCATTGGAGTTACAAAAATAAGGACAATAGACTACCTTCCATAATGACGAGGCTACCATCGATTGGAGTAACAAAAATATGAACAACAGACTACCTTCCATAATGACAAGGCTACCATCCATTGGAGTAACAAAAATCTTGACAATAGACTACCTTCCATAATGACAAGGCTACCATACATTGTAGTAAAAGAAATCTCGACAACAGACAACCTTCCATAATGATAATGCTACCATCAATTGGAGTAATAAAAATCTCGACAATAGACTACCTTCCATAATGACAAGGCTACCATCCATTGGAGTAACACAAATATGAACAACATACTACCTTCCATAGTGACACGGCTACCATCCATTGGAGTAACAGAAATCACAATGACATACTACCTTCCATAATGACAACGCTAGAATCCATTGGAGTAACAAAAATCTAGACAACAGACTACCTTCCATAATAACAAGGCTACTATCCATTGGAGTAACAAAAACATCGAAAACAGAATACGTTCCCTAATGAAAAGGCTACAATCCATTGGAATAACAAAAATCTCGACAACAGACTACCATCCATAATTACAAGGCTACCATCCATTGGAGTAACAAAAATCTCGAAAATAGACTACCTTCCATAATGACAAGGCTACCATTCATTGGAGTAACAAAAATATGAACAACAGACTACCTTCCATAATGACAAGGCTACCATCCATTGGAGTAACAAAAATCTCAAAAACAAACTACCTTCCAAAATGACAAGGCTACCATCCATTGAAGTATCAAAAATCTCGAAAACAGACTACCTTCCATAATGACAAGGCTACCATCAATTGGAGTAACAAAAATCTCGACAACAGACAACCTTCCATAATGAGAATGCTACCATCCATTGGAGTAACAAAAATATGAAAAACAGACTACCTTCCATAGTGACAAGGCTACCATCCATTGGAGTGACAGAAATCACAACGACATACTACCTTCAATAATGACAACGCTAGCATCCATGGGAGTAACAAAAATCTCGACAATAGACTACCTTCCATAATGACAAGGCTACCATCCATTTAAATAACAAAAACTCGAAAATAGACTACCTTCCGTAATGACAAGGCTACCATCCATTGGAGTGACAAAAATCTCGACAACAGACAACCTTTCATAATGATAATGCTACCATCCATTGGAGTAACAAAAATTTTGAAAACAGACTACCTTCTGTAATGACCAGGCTACCATTCATTTTAATAAAAAAAGTATCAACAACAGACTACCTTCCATAATGACAAGGTTACCATCCATTAGAGTAACAAAAATCTCGACAACAGACTTCATTCCATAATGACAAGGCTACCATTTGTTGGAGTAATGAAAATATAAACAAGAGACTACATTCCATAATGACAAGGCTACCATCCATTGGAATAACAAAAATATAGAAAACACACTACCTTCCATAATGACAAGACTACCATCCGTTGTAGTAACAAAAATCTCGACAAAAGACTACCTTCCAGAATGACAAGGATACCATTCATTGTAGTAAAAGAAATCTCAACAACAGACAACCTTCCATAATGATAATGCTACCATCTATTGCAGTAACAAAAATCTCGACAATAGACTACCTTCCATAATGACAAGGCTACCATCCATTGGAGTGACAGAAATCACAACGACAAACTACCTTCCATAATGACAACGCTAGCATCCATTGGAGTAACAAAAATCTCGACAACAGACTACCTTCAATAATGATAATGCTACCATCCATTGGAGTAACAAAAATCTCATCAATAGACTACCTACCATAATGAAAAGGCAACCATCCATTGGAGTTACATAAATATGAACAACAGACTACCTTCCATAATGACAAGGCTACCATCCATTGGAGTAACAAAAATCTCGAAAACAGACTACCTTCCATAATGACAAGGCTATCATCCATTGAGTAAGAAAAATCTCGAAAAGCGACTACCTTCCGTAATGACAAGGCTACCATCCATTGGAGTAACAAAAATCTCAACAACAGACAACCTTCCATAATGTTAATGCTACCATCCATTGGAGTAACAAAAATATGAACAACAGACTACCTTCCATAGTGACAAGGCTACCATCCATTGGAGTAACAGAAATCACAAAGACATACGACCTTCCATAATGACAACGCTAGCATCCATTGGAGTAACAAAAATCTCGACAACACACTACCTTCCATAATGACAGGGCTACCATTCATTGGAATAACAAAAATCTAGACAACAGACTACCTTCCATAATAACAAGGCTACTATTCATTGGAGTAACAAAAACATCGACAACAAAATATGTTCCCTAATGAAAAGGCTACAATCCATTGGAATAACAAAAATCTCGACAACACACTACCATCCATAATTACAAGGCTACCATCCATTAGAGTAACAAAAATCTCGATAACAGACTACCTTCCGTAATGACAAGGCTACCATCCATTGGAGTAACAAAAATCTCGACAACAGACAACCTTCCATAATGATAATGCTACCATCCATTGTAGTAACAAAAATCTCGACAATAGACTACCTACCATAATGACAAGGCTACCATTCATTGGAGTAACAAAAATATGAACAACAGACTACCTTCCATAATGACAAGGCTTCCATCTATTGGAGTAACAAAAATCTCGAAAACATACTACCTTCCAAAATGACAAGGCTACCATCCATTGAAGTAACAAAAATCTCGAAAACAGACTACCTTCCATAATGACAAGGCTATCATCCATTGGAGTAACAAAAATCTCGACAACAGATAACCTTCCATAATGATAATGCTACCATCCATTGGAGTAACAAAAATATCGACAATATACTACCTTCTATAATGACAAGGCTACCATCCATTGGAGTAACAAAAATATGAAAAACAGACTACCTTCCATAGTGACAAGGCTACCATCCATTGGAGTGACAGAAATCACATTGACATACTACCTTCCATAATGACAACGCTAGCATCCATTGGAGTAAAAAAAATCTCGACAATTGACTACCTTCCATAATGACAACGCTACCATCCATTTGAATAACAAAAATCTCGACAACAGACTACCTTCCGTAATGACAAGGCTACCAACCATTGGAGTAACAAAAATCTCGAAAATAGACTACCTTCCGTAATGACAAGGCTACCATTCATTGTAGTAAAAAAAATCTCAACAACAGACTACCTTCCATAATGACAAGGCTGCCATCCATTGGAGTAACAAAAATATTTACAATAGACTACCTTCCATAATGACAAGGTTACCATCCATTAGAGTAACAAAAATCTCGACAACAGACTTCATTCCATAATGACAAGGCTACCATCCGTTGGAGTAACGAAAATATAAAAAAGAGACTACATTCCATAATGACAAGGCTACCATCCAATGGAATAACAAAAATATCGAAAACACACTACCTTTCATAATGACAAGGCTAACATCCCTTAGAGTAACAAAAATCTCGACAACGGACTACCTTCCATAATGACAAGACTACCATCCATTATAGTAACAAAAATCTCGACAACAGACTACCTTCCAGAATGACAAGGCTACCATTCATTGTAGTAAAAGAAATCTCGACAACAAACAACCTTCCATAATGATAATGCTACCATCAATTGGAGTAACAAAAATCTCGACAATAGACTACCTTCCATAATGACAAGGCTACCATCCATTGGAGTAACAAAAATATGAAGAACAGACTACCTTCCATAGTGAAAAGGCTACCATCCATTGGAGTGACAGAAATCACAACGACATACTACCTTCCATAATGACAATGTTAGCATCCATTGGAGTAACAAAAATCTCGACAACAGACTACCTTCCATAATGATAATGCTACCATCCATTGGAGTAACAAAAATCTCGTCAATAGACTACCTACCATAATGACAAGGCTACCATCCATTCGAGTTACAAAATATCGAAAAAAGACTACCTTCCGTAATGACAAGGGTACCATCCATTGGAGCAACAAAAATATCGACAACAGACAACCTTCCATAATGATAATGCTACCATCCATTGGAGTAACAAAAATCTCGTCAATAGACTACCTACCATAATGATAAGGCTACCATCCATTGGAGTAACAAAAATATGAACAACAGACTACCTTCCATATTGACAAGGCTACCATCCATTGGAGTAAGAAAAAATCTCGAAAACAGACTACCTTCCATAATGACAAGGCTACCATCCATTGGAGTAAAAAAAATCTCGAAAACAGACTACCTTCCATAATGACAATGCTACAATCCAATGGAGTAAAAATATCTCGACAACAAACAACCTTCCATAATGATAATGCTACCATCCATTGGAGTAACAAAAATCTCGACAATAGACTACCTTCCATAATTACAAGGCTACCATCCATTGGAGTAACAAAAATATGAACAACAGACTACCTTCCATAGTGACAAGGCTACCATCCATTGGACTGACAGAAATCACAACGACATACTACCTTCCATAATGACAACGCTAGCATCCATTGGAGTAACAAAAATCTCGGCAATAGACTACCTTCCATAATGACAAGGCTACCATCCATTGGAATAACAAAAATCTCGAAAACAGACTACCTTCCTTAATGACAAGGCTACCATCCATTGGAGTAACAAAAATCTCGACAACAGACAACCTACCATAATGATAATGCGACCATCCATTGGAGTAACAAAAATCTCTAAAACAGACTACCTTCCGTAATGACAAGGCTACCATTCATTGTAGTAAAAAAAATCTTTACAACAGACTACCTTCGATAATGACAAGGTTACCATCCATTAGAGTAACAAAAATCTCGACAACAGACTTCATTCCATAATGACAAGGCTACCATCCGTTAGAGTAACGAAAATATAAACAAGAGACTGCCTTCCATAATGACAAGGCAACCATCCATTGGAATAACAAAAATATCGAAAACACACTACCTTCCATAATGACAAGGCTACCATCCATTGGAGTGACAGAAATCACAACTACATACTACCTACCATAATGACAACGCTACCATCCATTGGAGTAACAAAAATATGAATAACAGACTAACTTCCATAATGAAAAGGCTACCATCCATTGGAGTAACAAAAATCTTGAAAACAGACTACCTTCCATAATGACAAGGCTACCATCCATTGGAGTAACAAAAATCTCGAAAACAGAGTACCTTCCATAATGATAAGGCTACCATCCATTGGAGTAACAAAAACCTTAACAACAAACAACCTTCCATAATGATAATGCTACCATCCATTGGAGTTACAAAAATCTCGACAATAGACTACCTTATATAATGTCAAGGCTACCATCCATTGGAGTAACAAAAATATGAACAACAGACAACCTTCAATAGTGACAAGGCTACCATCCATTGGAGTTACAAAAATCTAGACAACAGACTACCTTCCATAATAACAAGGCTACTATCCATTAGAGTAACAAAAATCACAACGACATACTACCTTCCATAATGACAAGGCTAGCATCCATTGGAGTAACAAAAAACTCGACAACAGACTACCTTCCATAATGACAAGGCTACCATTCATTGGAATAACAAAAATCTAGACAACATACTACCTTCCATAATAACAACGCTACTATCCATTGGAGTAACAAAAACATCGACAACAGAATATGTTCCATAATGACAAGGCTACAATCCATTGGAATAACAAAAATCTCGACAACAGACTACCATCCATAATGACAACGATACCATCCATTGGAGTAACAAAAATCTCGACAACAAACTACCTTCAATAATGCCAAAGCTACCATCCATTATAGTAACAAAAATCTCTAAAACAGACTACCTTCCAGAATGACAAGGCTACCATCCATTGGAGTAACAAAAATCTCGAAAACACACAACCTTCCAAAATGATAATGCTACCATCCATTGGAGTAACAAATATATCGAAAATAGACTACCTTCCATAATGACAAGGCTATTAACCATTGGAGTAAAAAAAGTATGAACAACAGACTACCTTCCATAGTGACAAGGCTACCATCCATTGGAGTGACAGAAATCACAACGACAGACTACCTTCCATAATTACAAGGCTAGCATCCATTGGAGTAACAAAAATCTCAACAACACACTACCTTCCATAATGACAAGGCTACCATCCATTGGAATAACAAAAATCTCGACAACAGACTACCTTCCATAATGACAAGACTATCATCCATTGGAGTAACAAAAACATCGACAACAAAATACGTTCCATAATGACAATGCTACCATCCATTGGAGTAACAAAATTCTCGACAACAGACTACCATCCATAATGACAACGATACCATCCATTGGAGTAACAAAAATCTCGGCAACAGACTACTTTCCATAATGACAAGGCTACAATCCATTGGAGTAACAAAAATCTCGGCAACAGACTACTTTCCATAATGACAAGGCAACCATCCATTGGAGTCACAAGAATATCGACAACAGACTACCTTCCATAATGACAAGGCTACCATCCATTGGAATAACAAATATCTCGAAAACAGACTACCTTCCACAATGACAAGGCTACCATCCATTGGAGTAACAAAAATCTCGAAAACAGACTACCTTCCATAATGACAAGGCTACCATCCAATGGAGTAACAAAAATCTCGACAACAGACAACTTTCCATAATGATAATGCTATCATCCATTGGAGTAACAAAAATATCGACAGTAGACTAACTTCCATAATGACAAGGCTACCATCCATTGGAGTAACAAAAATATGAACAACAGACTACCTTCAATAGTGACAAGGCTACCATCCATTGGAGTGACAGAAATCACAACGACATACTACCTTCCATAATGACAAGGCTAGCATCCATTGGAGTAACTAAATACTCGACAACGGACTACCTTCCATAATGACAAGGCAACCATTCATTTGAATAACAAAAATCTAGACAACAGACTACCTTCCATGATAACAAGGCTACTATCCATTGGAGTAACAAAAACATCGACAACAGAATACGTTCAATAATGATTGGGCTACAATCCATTGGAAAAACAAAAATCTCGACAACAGACTACCATCCATAATGACAATGATACCATCCATTGCAGTAACAAAAATCTCGACAATAAACTACCTTCCATAAATCCAAGGCTACCATCCATTATAGTAACAAAAATATCGAAAACATACTACCTTCCAGAATGACAAGGCTACCATCCAATGGAGTAACAAAAATCTCGACAACAAACTACCTTCCATAGTGACAAGGCTACCATCCATTGGAGTAACAAAAATCTCGAAAATAGACTACCTTACATAATGACAAGGCTACCATCCATTGGAGTAAAAAAAATCTCGAAAACAGACTACCTTCCATAATGACAAGGCTACCATCCAATGGAGTAACAAAAATCTCGACAACAGACAACCTTCCATAATGATAATGCTACCATCCATTGGAGTAACAAAAATATCGACAATAGACTACCTTCCATAATGACAAGGCTACCATCCATTGGAGTAACAAAAATATGAACAACAGACTACCTTCCATAATGACAAGGCTACAATCCATTGGAGTGACAAAAATCACAACGACATACTACCTTCCATAATGAAAATGCTAGCATCCATTGGAGTAAAAAAAATCTCGACAATAGACTACCATCCATAATGACAAGGCTACCATTCATTGGAATAACAAAAATCTAGACCACAAACTACCTTCCATAATAATAAGTCTACTATCCATTGGAGTATCAAAAACATCGACAACAGAATATGTTCCATAATGACAAGGCTACAATCCATTGGAATAACAAAAATCTCGACAACAGACAACCATCCATAATGACAATGATACCATCCATTGGAGTAACAAAAATCTCGACAATAAACTACCTTCCATAATTCCAAGGCTATCATCCATTATAGTAACAAAAATCTAGAAAACAGACTACCTTCCAGAATGACAAGGCTACCATCCAATGGAGTAACAAAAATCTCGACAATAGACTACCTTCTATAGTTACAAGGCTACCATCCATTGGAGTGACAGAAATCACAACGACAGACTACCCTCCATAATGACAAGGCTAGCATCCATTGGAGTAACAAAAATCTCAACAACACACTACCTTCCATAATGACAAGGCTACCATCCATTGGAATAACAAAAATCTTGGCAACAGACTACCTTCCATAATGACAAGGCTACCATCCATTGGAGTAACAAAAACATCGACAACAGAATATGTTCCATAATGACAAGGCTACCATCCATTAGAGTAACAAAATTCTCGACAACAGACTACCATCCATAATGACAACGATACCATCCGTTGGAGTAACAAAAATCTCGACAACAGACTACCTTCCATAATGACAAGGCTACAATCCATTGGAGTAACAAAGATATCGACAACATACTAAATTCCTTAATGACAAGGCTACCATCCATTGGAGTAACAAGAATATCATCAATAGACTACCTTCCATAATGACAAGGCTACCATTCATTGGAGTAACAAAAATCACAACGACATACTACCTTCCATAATGACAAGGCTTGCATCCATTGGAGTAACTAAAAACTCGACAACGAACTACCTTCCATAATGACAAGGCAACCATTCATTTGAATAACAAAAATCTAGACAACAGACTACCTTCCATAATAACAAGGCTACTATCCATTGGAGTAACAAAACCATCGACAACAGAATACGTTCCATAATGACAAGGCTACAATCCATTGGAAAAACAAAAATCTCGACAACAGACTACCATCCATAATGACAATGATACCATCCATTTGAGTAACAAAAATCTCGACAATAAACTACCTTCCATAATTCCAAGGCTACCATCCATTATAGTAACAAAAATCTTGAAAACATACTACCTTCCAGAATGACAAGGCTACCATCCAATGGAGTAACAAAAATCTCGACAACAGACTACCTTCCATAGTGACAAGGCTACGATCCATTGGAGTAACAAAAATCTCAAAAATAGACTACCTTCCATAATGACAAGGCTACCATCCATTGGAGTAACAAAAATCTCGAAAACAGACTACCTGCCATAATGACAAGGCTACCATCCAATGGAGTAACAAAAATCTTGACAACAGACAACCTTCCATAATGATAATGCTACCATCCATTGGAGTAACAAAAATATCGACAATAGACTACCTTCCATAATGACAAGGCTACCATCCATTGGAGTAACAAAAATATGAACAACAGACTACCTTCCATAGTGACAAGGCTACCATCCATTGGAGTGACAAAAATCACGACGACATACTACCTTCCATAATGACAACGCTAGCATCCATTGGAGTAAAAAAATCTCGACAATAGACTACCTTCCATAATGACAAGGCTACCATTCATTGGAATAACAAAAATCTAGACAACAAACTACCTTCCATAATAATAAGGCTACTATCCATTGGAGTATCAAAAACATCGACAACAGAATACGTTCCATAATGACAAGGCTACAATCCATTGGAATAACAAAAATCTCGACAACAGACTACCATCCATAATGACAACGATACCATCCATTGGAGTAACAAAAAACTCGACAATAAACTACCTTCCATAATTCCAAGGCTACCATCCATTATAGTAACAAAAATCTCGAAAACAGACTACCTTCCAGAATGACAAGGCTACCATCCAATGGAGTAACAAAAATCTCGACAACAGACTACCTTCCATAGTGACAAGGCTACCATCCATTGTAGTGACAGAAATCACAATGACAGACTACCTTCCATAATGATAAGGCTAGCATCCATTGGAGTAACAAAAATATCGACAACAGACTACCTTCCATAATGACAAGGCTACGATCCATTGGAGTAACAAAAACATCGACAACAGAATACGTTCCATAATGACAAGGCAACCATCCATTAGAGTAACAAAATTCTCGACAACAGACTACCATCCATAATGACAACGATACCATCCATTGGAGTAACAAAAATCTCGACAACAGACTACCTTCCATAATGACAAGGCTACAATCCATTGGAGTAACAAAGATATCGACAACATACTAAATTCCTTAATGACAAGGCTACCATCCATTGGAGTAACAAGAATATCAACAATAGACTACCTTCCATAATGACAAGGCTACCATTCATTGGAGTAACAAAAATCACAACGACATACTACCTTCCATAATGACAAGGCTAGCATCCATTGGAGTAACTAAAAACTCGACAACGGACTACCTTCCATAATGACAAGGCAACCATTCATTTGAATAATAAAAATCTAGACAACAAACTACCTTCCATAATAACAAGGCTACTATCTATTGGAGTAACAAAAACATCGACAACAGAATACGTTCCATAATGACAAGGCTACAATCCATTGGAAAAACAAAAATCTCGACAACAGACTACCATCCATAATGACAATGATACCATCCATTTGAGTAACAAAAATCTCGACAATAAACTACCCTCCATAATTCCAAGGCTACCATCCATTATAGTAACAAAAATCTCGAAAACATACTACCTTCCAGAATGACAAGGCTACCATCCAATGGAGTAAAAATAATCTCGACAACAGACTACCTTCCATAGTGACAAGGCTACGATCCATTGGAGTAACAAAAATCTCGAAAACAGACTACCTTCCATAATGACAAGGCTACCATCCATTGGAGTAACAAAAATCTCGAAAACAGACTACCTTCCATAATGACAAGGCTACCATCCAATGGAGTAACAAAAATCTCGACAACAGACAACCTTCCATAATGATAATGCTACCATCCATTGGAGTAACAAAAATATCGACAATAGACTACCTTCCATAATGACAAGGCTACCATCCATTGGAGTAACAAAAATATGAACAACAGACTACCTTTCATAGTGACAAGGCTACCATCCATTGGAGTGACAAAAATCACGACGACATACTAACTTCCATAATGACAACGCTAGCATCCATTGGAGTAAGAAAAATCTCGACAATAGACTACCTTCCATAATGACAAGGCTACCATTCATTGGAATAACAAAAATCTAGACAACAAACTACCTTCCATAATAATAAGGCTACTATCCATTGGAGTATCAAAAACATCGACAACAGAATACGTTCCATAATGACAAGGCTACAATCCATTGGAATAACAAAAATATCGACAACAGACTACCATCCATAATGACAACGATACCATCCATTGGAGTAACAAAAAACTCGACAATAAACTACCTTCCATAATTCCAAGGCTACCATCCATTATAGTAACAAAAATCTCGAAAACAGACTACCTTCTAGAATGACAAGGCTACCATCCAATGGAGTAACAAAAATCTCGACAACAGACTACCTTCCATAGTGACAAGGCTACCATCCATTGGAGTGACAGAAATCACAACGACAGACTACCTTCCATAATGACATGGCTAGCATCCATTGGAGTAACAAAAATCTCAACAACACACTACCTTCCATAATGACAAGGCTACCATCCATTGGAATAACAAAAATCTCGACAACAGACTACCTTCCATAATGACAAGGCTACGATCCATTGGAGTAACAAAAACATCGACAACAGAATACGTTCCATAATGACAAGGCTACCATCCATTAGAGTAACAAAATTCTCGACAACAGACTACCATCCATAATGACAATGATACCATCCATTGGAGTAACAAAAATCTCGACAACAGACTACCTTCCATAATGACAAGGCTACAATCCATTGGAGTAACAAAGATATCGACAACATACTAAATTCCTTAATGACAAGGCTACCATCCATTGGAGTAACAAGAATATCAACAATAGACTACCTTCCATAATGACAAGGCTACCATTCAATGGAGTAACAAAAATCAAAACGACATACTACCTTCCATAATGACAAGGCTAGCATCCATTGGAGTAACTAAAAACTCGACAATGGACTACCTTCCATAATGACAAGGCTACCATCCATTGGAGTAACAAAAATCTCGAAAACATACTACCATCCAGAATGACAAGGCTACCATCCAATGGAGTAACAAAAATCTCGACAACAGACTACCTTCCATAGTGACAAGGCTACGATCCATTGGAGTAACAAAAATCTCGACAACAGACTACCTTCCATAATGACAAGCTACCATCCATTGGAGTAACAAAAATATCGACAATAGACTACCTTCCATAATGACAAGGCTACCATCCATTAGAGTAACAAAAATATGAACAACAAACTACCTTCCATAGTGACAAGGCTACCATCCATTGGAGTGACAAAAATCACGACGACATACTACCTTCCATAATGACAACGCTAGCATACATTGGAGTAAAAAAATCTCGACAATAGACTACCTTCCATAATGACAAGGCTACCATTCATTGGAATAACAAAAATCTAGACAACAGACTACCTTCCATAATAATAAGGCTACTATCCATTGGAGTATCAAAAACATCGACAACAGAATACGTTCCATAATGACAAGGCTACAATCCATTGGAATAACAAAAATCTCGACAACAGACTACCATCCATAATGACAACGATACAATCCATTGGAGTAACAAAAATCTCGACAATAAACTACCTTCCATAATTCCAAGGCTACCATCCATTATAGTAACAAAAATCTTGAAAACAGACTACCTTCCAGAATGACAAGGCTACCATCCAATGGAGTAACAAAAACATCGACAACAGAATACGTTCCATAATAACAAGGCTACAATCCATTGGAAAAACAAAAATCTCGACACCAGACTACCATCCATAATGACAATGATACCATCCATTTGAGTAACAAAAATCTCGACAATAAACTACCTTCCATAATTCCAAGGCTACCATCCATTATAGTAACAATAATCTCGAAAACATACTACCTTCAAGAATGACAAGGCTACCATCCAATGGAGTAACAAAAATCTCGACAACAGACTACCTTCCATAGTGACAAGGCTACGATCCATTGGAGTAACAAAAATCTCGAAAACAGACTACCTTCCATAATAACAAGGCTACTATCCATTGGAGTAACAAAAACATCGACAACAGAATACGTTCCATAATGACAAGGCTACAATCCATTGGAAAAACAAAAATCTCGACATCAGACTACCATCCATAATGACAATGATACCATCCATTTGAGTAACAAAAATCTCGACAATAAACTACCTTCCATAATTCCAAGGCTACCATCCATTATAGTAACAAAAATTTCGAAAACATACTACCTTCCAGAATGACAAGGCTACCATCCAATGGAGTAACTAAAATCTCGAAAACAGACTACCTTCCATAGTGACAAGGCTACGATCCATTGGAGTAACAAAAATATCGACAATAGACTACCTTCCATAATGACAAGGCTACCATCCATTGGAGTAACAAAAATATGAACAACAGACTACCTTCCATAGTGACAAGATTACCATCCATTGGAGTGACAAAAATCACGACGACATACTACCTTCCATAATGACAACGCTAGCATCCATTGGAGTAAGAAAAATCTCGACAATAGACTACCTTCCATAATGACAAGGCTACCATTCATTGGAATAACAAAAATCTAGACAACAGACTACCTTCCATAATAATAAGGCTACTATCCATTGGAGTATTAAAAACATCGACAACAGAATACGTTCCATAATGAAAAGGCTACAATCCATTGGAATAACAAAAATCTCGACAATAGTCTACCATCCATAATGACAACGATACCATCCATTGGAGTAACAAAAATCTCGACAATAAACTACCTTCCATAATTCCAAGGCTACCATCCATTATAGTAACAAAAATCTCGAAAACAGACTACCTTCCAGAATGACAAGGCTACCATCCAATGGAGTAACAAAAATATCGACAACAGACTACCTTCCATAGTGACAAGGCTACGATCCATTGGAGTAATAAAAATCTCGAAAACAGACTACCTTCCATAATGACAAGGCTACGATCCATTGGAGTAACAAAAATCTCGAAAACAGACTACCTTCCATAATGACAAGGCTACCATCCATTGGAGTAACAAAAATCTCGAAAACAGACTACCTTCCATAATGACAAGGCTACCATCCAATGGAGTAAGAAAAATCTCGACAACAGACAACCTTCCATAATGATAATGCTACCATCCATTGGAGTAACAAAAATATCGACAATAGACTACCTTCCATAATGACAAGGCTACCATCCATTGGAGTAACAAAAATATGAACAACAGACTACCTTCCATAGTGACAAGGCTACCATCCATTGGAGTGACAAAAATCACGACGACATACTACCTTCCATAATGACAACGCTAGCATCCATTGGAGTAAGAAAAATCACAACGACATACTACCTTCCATAATGACAAGGCTAGCATCCATTGGAGTAACTAAAAACTCGACAACGGACTACCTTCCATAATGACAAGGCAACCATTCATTTGAATAATAAAAATCTAAACAACAGACTACCTTCCATAATAACAAGGCTACTATCCATTGGAGTAACAAAAACATCGACAATAGAATACGTTCCATAATGACAAGGCTACAATCCATTGGAAAAACAAAAATCTCGACAACAGACTAACATCCATAATGACAATGATACCATCCATTTGAGTAACAAAAATCTCGACAATAAACTACCTTCCATAATTCCAAGGCTACCATCCATTATAGTAACAAAAATATCGAAAACATACTACCTTCCATAATGACAACGCTAGCATACATTGGAGTAAAAAAATCTCGACAATAGACTACCTTCCATAATGACAAGGCTACCATTCATTGGAATAACAAAAATCTAGACAACAGACTACCTTCCATAATAATAAGGCTACTATCCATTGGAGTATCAAAAACATCGACAACAGAATACGTTCCATAATGACAAGGCTACAATCCATTGGAATAACAAAAATCTCGACAACAGACTACCATCCATAATGACAACGATACAATCCATTGGAGTAACAAGAATCTCGACAATAAACTACCTTCCATAATTCCAAGGCTACCATCCATTATAGTAACAAAAATCTCGAAAACAGACTACCTTCCAGAATGAGAAGGCTACCATCCAATGGAGTAACAAAAATATCGCAACAGACTACCTTCCATAGTGACAAGGCTACGATCCATTGGAGTAACAAAAATCTCGAAAACAGACTACCTTCCATAATGACAAGGCTACGATCCATTGGAGTAACAAAAATCTCGAAAACAGACTACCTTCCATAATGACAAGGCTACCATCCATTGGAGTAACAAAAATCTCGAAAACAGACTACCTTCCATAATGACAAGGCTACCATCCAATGGAGTAAGAAAAATCTCGACAACAGACAACCTTCCATAATGATAATGCTACCATCCATTGGAGTAACAAAAATATCGACAATAGACTACCTTCCATAATGACAAGGCTACCATCCATTGGAGTAACAAAAATATGAACAACAGACTACCTTCCATAGTGACAAGGCTACCATCCATTGGAGTGACAAAAATCACGACGACATACTACCTTCCATAATGACAACGCTAGCATCCATTGGAGTAAGAAAAATCACAACGACATACTACCTTCCATAATGACAAGGCTAGCATCCATTGGAGTAACTAAAAACTCGACAACGGACTACCTTCCATAATGACAAGGCAACCATTCATTTGAATAATAAAAATCTAAACAACAGACTACCTTCCATAATAACAAGGCTACTATCCATTGGAGTAACAAAAACATCGACAATAGAATACGTTCCATAATGACAAGGCTACAATCCATTGGAAAAACAAAAATCTCGACAACAGACTAACATCCATAATGACAATGATACCATCCATTTGAGTAACAAAAATCTCGACAATAAACTACCTTCCATAATTCCAAGGCTACCATCCATTATAGTAACAAAAATATCGAAAACATACTACCTTCCATAATGACAACGCTAGCATACATTGGAGTAAAAAAATCTCGACAATAGACTACCTTCCATAATGACAAGGCTACCATTCATTGGAATAACAAAAATCTAGACAACAGACTACCTTCCATAATAATAAGGCTACTATCCATTGGAGTATCAAAAACATCGACAACAGAATACGTTCCATAATGACAAGGCTACAATCCATTGGAATAACAAAAATCTCGACAACAGACTACCATCCATAATGACAACGATACAATCCATTGGAGTAACAAAAATCTCGACAATAAACTACCTTCCATAATTCCAAGGCAACCATCCATTATAGTAACAAAAATCTCGAAAACAGACTACCTTCCAGAATGACAAGGCTACCATCCAATGGAGTAACAAAAACATCGACAACAGAATACGTTCCATAATAACAAGGCTACAATCCATTGGAAAAACAAAAATCTCGACACCAGACTACCATCCATAATGACAATGATACCATCCATTTGAGTAACAAAAATATCGACAATAAACTACCTTCCATAATTCCAAGGCTACCATCCATTATAGTAACAAAAATCTCGAAAACATACTACCTTCTAGAATGACAAGGCTACCATCCAATGGAGTAACAAAAATCTCGACAACAGACTACCTTCCATAGTGACAAGGCTACGATCCATTGGAGTAACAAAAATCTCGAAAACAGACTACCTTCCATAATGACAAGGCTACGATCCATTGGAGTAACAAAAATCTCGAAAACAGACTACCTTCCATAATGACAAGGCTACCATCCATTGGAGTAACAAAAATCTCGAAAACAGACTACCTTCCATAATGACAAGGCTACCATCCAATGGAGTAACAAAAATCTCGACAACAGACAACCTTCCATAATGATAATGCTACCATCCATTGGAGTAACAAAAATATCGACAATAGACTACCTTCCATAATGACAAGGATACCATCCATTGGAGTAACAAAAATATGAACAACAGACTACCTTCCATAGTGACAAGGCTACCATCCATTGGAGTGACAAAAATCACGACGACATACTACCTTCCATAATGACAACGCTAGCATCCATTTGAGTAAGAAAAATCACAACGACATACTACCTTCCATAATGACAAGGCTAGCATCCATTGGAGTAACTAAAAACTCGACAACGGACTACCTTCCATAATGACAAGGCAACCATTCATTTGAATAATAAAAATCTAGACAACAGACTACCTTCCATAATAACAAGGCTACTATCCATTGGAGTAACAAAAACATCGACAACAGAATACGTTCCATAATGACAAGGCTACAATCCATTGGAAAAACAAAACTCTCGACATCAGACTAACATCCATAATGACAATGATACCATCCATTTGAGTAACAAAAATCTCGACAATAAACTACCTTCCATAATTCCAAGGCTACCATCCATTATAGTAACAAAAATATCGAAAACATACTACCTTCCATAATGACAACGCTAGCATACATTGGAGTAAAAAAATCTCGACAATAGACTACCTTCCATAATGACAAGGCTACCATTCATTGGAATAACAAAAATCTAGACAACAGACTACCTTCCATAATAATAAGGCTACTATCCATTGGAGTATCAAAAACATCGACAACAGAATACGTTCCATAATGACAAGGCTACAATCCATTGGAATAACAAAAATCTCGACAACAGACTACCATCCATAATGACAACGATACAATCCATTGGAGTAACAAAAATCTCGACAATAAACTACCTTCCATAATTCCAAGGCAACCATCCATTATAGTAACAAAAATCTCGAAAACAGACTACCTTCCAGAATGACAAGGCTACCATCCAATGGAGTAACAAAAACATCGACAACAGAATACGTTCCATAATAACAAGGCTACAATCCATTGGAAAAACAAAAATCTCGACACCAGACTACCATCCATAATGACAATGATACCATCCATTTGAGTAACAAAAATATCGACAATAAACTACCTTCCATAATTCCAAGGCTACCATCCATTATAGTAACAAAAATATCGAAAACATACTACCTTCTAGAATGACAAGGCTACCATCCAATGGAGTAACAAAAATCTCGACAACAGACTACCTTCCATAGTGACAAGGCTACGATCCATTGGAGTAACAAAAATCTCGAAAACAGACTACCTTCCATAATGACAAGGCTACGATCCATTGGAGTAACAAAAATCTCGAAAACAGACTACCTTCCATAATGACAAGGCTACCATCCATTGGAGTAACAAAAATCTCGAAAACAGACTACCTTCCATAATGACAAGGCTACCATCCAATGGAGTAACAAAAATCTCGACAACAGACAACCTTCCATAATGATAATGCTACCATCCATTGGAGTAACAAAAATATCGACAATAGACTACCTTCCATAATGACAAGGATACCATCCATTGGAGTAACAAAAATATGAACAACAGACTACCTTCCATAGTGACAAGGCTACCATCCATTGGAGTGACAAAAATCACGACGACATACTACCTTCCATAATGACAACGCTAGCATCCATTTGAGTAAGAAAAATCACAACGACATACTACCTTCCATAATGACAAGGCTAGCATCCATTGGAGTAACTAAAAACTCGACAACGGACTACCTTCCATAATGACAAGGCAACCATTCATTTGAATAATAAAAATCTAGACAACAGACTACCTTCCATAATAACAAGGCTACTATCCATTGGAGTAACAAAAACATCGACAACAGAATACGTTCCATAATGACAAGGCTACAATCCATTGGAAAAACAAAACTCTCGACATCAGACTACCATCCATAATGACAATGATACCATCCATTTGAGTAACAAAAATCTCGACAATAAACTACCTTCCATAATTCCAAGGCTACCATCCATTATAGTAACAAAAATCTCGAAAACATACTACCTTCCAGAATGACAAGGCTACCATCCAATGGAGTAACAAAAATCTCGACAACAGACTACCTTCCATAGTGACAAGGCTACGATCCATTGGAGTAACAAAAATCTCGAAAACAGACTACCTTCCATAATGACAAGGCTACGATCCATTGGAGTAACAAAAATCTCGAAAACAGACTACCTTCCATAATGACAAGGCTACCATCCATTGGAGTAACAAAAATCTCGAAAACAGACTACCTTCCATAATGACAAGGCTACCATCCAATGGAGTAACAAAAATCTCGACAACAGACAACCTTCCATAATGATAATGCTACCATCCATTGGAGTAACAAAAATATCGACAATAGACTACCTTCCATAATGACAAGGATACCATCCATTGGAGTAACAAAAATATGAACAACAGACTACCTTCCATAGTGACAAGGCTACCATCCATTGGAGTGACAAAAATCACGACGACATACTACCTTCCATAATGACAACGCTAGCATCCATTGGAGTAAGAAAAATCACAACGACATACTACCTTCCATAATGACAAGGCTAGCATCCATTGGAGTAACTAAAAACTCGACAACGGACTACCTTCCATAATGACAAGGCAACCATTCATTTGAATAATAAAAATCTAGACAACAGACTACCTTCCATAATAACAAGGCTACTATCCATTGGAGTAACAAAAACATCGACAACAGAATACGTTCCATAATGACAAGGCTACAATCCATTGGAAAAACAAAACTCTCGACATCAGACTACCATCCATAATGACAATGATACCATCCATTTGAGTAACAAAAATCTCGACAATAAACTACCTTCCATAATGACAAGGCTAGCATCCATTGGAGTAACAAAAATCTCAACAACACACTACCTTCCATAATGACAAGGCTACCATCCAATGGAGTAACAAAAATCTCGACAACAGACTACCTTCCATAATGACAAGGCTACAATCCATTGGAGTAACAAAAACATCGACAACAGAATACGTTCCATAATGACAAGGCTACCATCCATTAGAGTAACAAAATTCTCGACAACAGACTACCATCCATAATGACAACGATACCATCCATTGGAGTAACAAAAATCTCGACAACAGACTACCTTCCATAATGACAAGGCTAAAATCCATTGGAGTAACAAAGATATCGACAACATACTACCTTCCTCAATGACAAGGCTACCATCCATTGGAGTAACAAGAATATAAAAAACAGACTACCTTCCATAATAACAAGGCTACCATTCATTGGAGTAACAAAAATCACGACGACATACTACCTTCCATAATGACAAGGCTAGCATCCATTGGAGTAACTAAAAACTCGACAACGGACTACCTTCCATAATGACAAGGCAACCATTCATTTGAATAACAAAAATCTAGACAACAGACTACCTTCCATAATAACAAGGCTACTATCCATTGGAGTAACAAAAACATCGACAACAGAATACGTTCCATAATGACAAGGCTAAAATCCATTGGAAAAACAAAAATCTCGACAACAGACTACCATCCATAATGACAATGATACCATCCATTTGAGTAACAAAAATCTCGACAATAAACTACCTTCCGAAATTCCAAGGCTACCATCCATTATAGTAACAAAAATCTCGAAAACATACTACCTTCCAAAATGACAAGGCTACCATCCAATGGAGTAACAAAAATCTCGACAACAGACTACCTTCCATAGTGACAAGGCTACGATCCATTGGAGTAACAAAAATCTCGAAAATAGACTACCTTCCATAATGACAAGGCTACCATCCATTGGAGTAACAAAAATCTCGAAAACAGACTACCTTCCATAATGACAAGGCTACCATCCAATGGAGTAACAAAAATCTCGACAACAGACAACCTTCCATAATGATAATACTACCATCCATTGGAGTAACAAAAATATCGATAATAGACTACCTTCCATAATGACAAGGATACCATCCTTTTGAGTAACAAAAATATGAACAACAGACTACCTTCCATAGTGACAAGGCTACCATCCATTGGGGTGACAAAAATCACGACGACATACTACCTTCCATAATGACAACGCTAGCATCCATTGGAGTAAAAAAATCTCGACAATAGACTACCTTCCATAATGACAAGGCTACCATTCATTGGAATAACAAAAATCTAGACAATAGACTACCTTCCATAATAATAAGGCTACTATCCATTGGAGTATCAAAAACATCGACAACAGAATACGTTCCATAATGACAAGGCTACAATCCATTGGAATAACAAAAATCTCGGCAACAGACTACCATCCATAATGACAATGATACCATCCATTGGAGTAACAAAAATCTCGACAATAAACTAGCTTCCATAATTCCAAGGCTACCATCCATTATAGTAACAAAAATCTCTAAAACAGACTACCTTCCAGAATGACAAGGCTACCATCCAATGGAGTAACAAAAATCTCGACAACAGACTACCTTCCATAGTGACAAGGCTACCATCCATTGGAGTGACAGAAATCATAACGACAGACTACCTTCCATAATGACAAGGCTAGCATCCATTGGAGTAACAAAAATCTCAACAACACACTACCTTCCATAATGACAAGGCTACCATCCATTGGAATAACAAAAACATCGACAACAGAATACGTTCCATAATGACAAGGCTACCATCCATTAGAGTAACAAAAATCTCGACAAAAGACTACCATCCATAATGACAACGATACCATCCATTGGAGTAACAAAAATCTCGACAACAGACTACCTTCCATAATGACAAGGCTATAATCCATTGGAGTAACAAAGATATCGACAACATACTACCTTCCTTAATGACAAGGCTACCATCCATTGGAGTAACAAGAATATCAACAACAGACTACCTTCCATAATGACAAGGCTACCATTCATTGGAGTAACAAAAATCACAACGACATACTACCTTCCATAATGACAAGGCTAGCATCCATTGGAGTAACTAAAAACTCGACAACGGACTACCTTACATAATGACAAGGAAACCATTCATTTGAATAACAAAAATCTAGACAACAGACTACCTTCCATAATAACAAGGCTACTATCCATTGGAGTAACAAAAACATCGACAACAGAATACGTTCCATAATGACAAGGCTACAATCCATTGGAAAAACAAAAATCTCGACAACAGACTACCTTCCATAGTGACAAGCCTACCATCCATTGGAGTAACAAAAATCTCGAAAACAAACTACCTTCCATAATGACAAGGGTACCATCCATTGGAGTAACAAAAACCTCGAAAACAGACTACCTTCCATAATGACAAGGCTACCATCCAATGGAGTAACAAAAATCTCGACAACAGACAACCTTCCATAATGATAATGCTACCATCCATTGGAGTAACAAAAATATCGACAATAGACTACCTTTCATAATGACAAGGCTACCATCCATTGGAGTAACAAAAATATGAACAACCGACTACCTTCCATAGTTACAAGGCTACCATCCATTGAAGTGTCAAAAATCACAACGACATACTACCTTCCATAATGACAACGCTAGCATCCATTGGAGTAACAAAAATCTTGACAATAGACTACCTTCCATAATGACAAGGCTACCATTCATTGGAATAACAAAAATCTAGACAACAGACTACCTTCCATAATAACAAGGCTACTATCCATTGGAGTAACAAAAACATCGACAACAGAATACGTTCCATAACAACAAGGCTATAATCCATTGGAATAACAAAAATCTCGACAACAGACTACCATCCATAATGACAACGTTACCATCCATTGGAGTAACAAAAATCTCGAAAACAAACTACCTTCCATAATGCCAACGCTACCTTCCATTATAGTAACAAAAATCTCGAAAATAGACTACCTTCTAGAATGACAAGGCTACCATCCATTGGAGTAACAAAAATCTCGACAACAGACAACCTTCCATAATGATAATGCTATTATCCATTGAAGTAACAAATATATCGAAAATAGACTACCTTCCATAATGACAAGGCTACCATCCATTGGAGTAAAAAAAAATGAACAACAGACTACCTTCCATAGTGACAAGGCTACCATCCATTGGAGTGACAAAAATCACAACGACTGACAACCTTCCATAATGACAACGCTAGCATCCATTGGAGTAACAAAAATCTCAACAACAAACTACCTTCCATAATGACAAGGCTACCATCCATTGGAATAACAAAAATCTCGACAACAGACTACCTTTCATAATGACAAGGCTGCCATCCATTGGAGTAACAAAAACATCGACAACAGAATACGTTCCATAATGACAAGCTACCATTAATTGGAGTAACAAGAATATCGACAACCGACTACCTTCCATAATGACAAGGCTACCATCCATCGGAGTAACAAAAATCTCGAAAATAGACTACCTTTCATAATGACAAGGCTACCATCCAATAGAGTAACAAAAATCTCGACAACAGACAACCTTCCATAATGATAATGCTACCATCCATTGGAGTAAGAAAAATCTCGACAATAGACTACCTTCCATAATGACAAGACTACCATCCATTGGATTAACTAAAATATGACCAACAGACTACCTTCCATAGTAACAAGGCTACCATCCATTGGAGTGACAGAAATCACAACGACATACTACCTTCCATAATGACAACGCTAGCATCCATTGGAGTAACAAAAATCTCGACAATAGCCTACCTTCCATAATGACAAGGCTACCATTCATTGGAATAACAAAAATCTAGAACCCAGACTACCTTCCATAATAATAAGGCTACTATCCATTGGAGTATCAAAAACATCGACAACAGAATACGTTCCATAATGAAAAGGCTACAATCCATTGGAATAACAAAAATCTCGACAACAGACTACCATCCATAATGACAACGATACCATCCATTGGAGTAACAAAAATCTCGACAATAAACTACCTTCCATAATGACAAGGCTACCACCCATTATAGTAACAAAAATCTCGAAAATAGACTACCTTCCAGAATGTCAAGGCTACCATCCAATGGAGTAACAAAAATCTCGACAACAAACTACCTTCCATAGTGACAAGGCTACCATCCATTGGAGTGACAAAAATCACAACGACAGACTGCCTTCCATAATGACAAGGCTAGCATCCATTGGAGTAACAAAAATCTCAACAACACACTACCTTCCATAATGACAAGGCTACCATCCATTGGAATAACAAAAATCTCTGGAAACAAACTACCTTCCATAATGACAAGGCTACCATCCATTGGAGTAACAAAAACATCGACAACAGAATACGTTCCATAATGACAAGGCTACCATCCATTAGAGTAACAAAATTCTCGACAACAGACTACTATCCATAATGACAATGATACCATCCATTGGAGTAACAAAAATCTCGACAACAGACTACCTTCCATAGTGACAAGGCTACTATCCATTGGAGTAACAAAAATCTCGAAAACAGACTACCTTCCATAATGACAAGGCTACCATCCATTGGAGTAACAAAAATCTCGAAAACAGACTACCTTCCATAATGACAAGGCTACCATCCAATGGAGTAACAAAAATCTCGACAATAGACTACCTTCCATAATGACAAGGCTACCATTCATTGGAATAACAAAAATCTAGACAACAGACTACCTTCCATAATAACAAGGCTACTATCCATTGGAGTAACAAAAACATCGACAACAGAATACGTTCCATAATAACAAGGCTACAATCCATTGGAATAACAAAAATCTCGACAATAGACTACCATCCATAATGACAACGTTACCATCCATTGGAGTAACAAAAATCTCGAAAACAAACTACCTTCCATAAAGCCAAGGCTACCTTCCATTATAGTAACAAAAAACTCGAAAATAGACTACCTTCTAGAATGACAAGGCTACCATCCATTGGAGTAACAAAAATCTCGACAACAGACAACCTTCCATAATGATAATGCTACCATCCATTGGAGTAACAAATATATCGAAAATAGACTACCTTCCATAATGACAAGGCTACCATCCATTGGAGTAAAAAAAAATGAACAACAGACTACCTTCCATAGTGACAAGGCTACCATCCATTGGAGTGACAGAAATCACAACGACTGACAACCTTCCATAATGACAAGGCTAGCATCCATTGGAGTAACAAAAATCTCAACAACAAACTACCTTCCATAATGACAAGGCTACCATCCATTGGAATAACAAAAATCTCGACAACAGACTACCTTCCATAATGACAAGGCTACCATCCATTGGAGTAACAAAAACATCGACAACAGAATACATTCCATAATGACAAGCTACCATCCATTGGAGTAACAAGAATATCGACAACCGACTACCTTCCATAATGACAACGCTAGCATCCATTGGAGTAACAAAAATCTCGACAATAGACTACCTTCCATAATGACAAGGCTACCATTCATTGGAATAACAAAAATCTAGAACCCAGACTACCTTCCATAATAATAAGGCTACTATCCATTGGAGTATCAAAAACATGGACAACAGAATACGTTCCATAATGACAAGGCTACAATCCATTGGAATAACAAAAATCTCGACAACAGACTACCTTCCATAGTGACAAGGCTACCATCCATTGGAGTGACAGAAATCACAACGACAGACTGCCTTCCATAATGACAAGGCTAGCATCCATTGGAGTAACAAAAATCTCAACAACACACTACCTTCCATAATGACAAGGCTACCATCCATTGGAATAACAAAAATCTCTGGAAACAAACTACCTTCCATAATGACAAGGCTACCATCCATTGGAATAACAAAAACATCGACAACAGAATATGTTCCATAATGACAAGGCTACCATCCATTAGAGTAACAAAATTCTCGACAACAGACTACTATCCATAATGACAATGGTACCATCCATTGGAGTAACAAAAATCTCGACAACAAACTACCTTCCATAGTGACAAGGCTACCATCCATTGGAGTAACAAAAATATCGACAATAGAATACCTTCCATAATGACAAGGCTACCATCCATTGGAGTAACAAAAATATGAACAACCGACTACCTTCCATAGTGACAAGGCTACCATCCATTGGAGTGACAAAAATCACAACGACATACTACCTTCCATAATGACAACGCTAGCATCCATTGGAGTAACAAAAACATCGACAACAGAATATGTTCCATAATAACAAGGCTACAATCCATTGGAATAACAAAAATCTCGACAATAGACTACCATCCATAATGACAACGTTACCATCCATTGGAGTAACAAAAATCTCGAAAACAAACTACCTTCCATAATGCCAAGGCTACCTTCCAGTATAGTAACAAAAAACTCGAAAATAGACTACCTTCTAGAATGACAAGGCTACCATCCATTGGAGTAACAAAAATCTCGACAACAGACAACCTTCCATAATGATAATGCTACCATCCATTGGAGTAACAAATATATCGAAAATAGACTACCTTCCATAATGACAAGGCTACCATCCATTGGAGTAAAAAAAAATGAACAACAAACTACCTTCCATAGTGACAAGGCTACCATCCATTGGAGTGACAGAAATCACAACGACTAACAACCTTCCATAATGACAAGGCTAGCATCCATTGGAGTAACAAAAATCTCAACAACAAACTACCTTCCATAATGACAAGGCTACCATCCATTGGAATAACAAAAATCTCGACAACAGACTACCTTCCATAATGACAAGGCTACCATCCATTGGAGTAACAAAAACATCGACAACAGAATACGTTCCATAATGACAAGCTACCATCCATTGGAGTAACAAAAATCTCGACAACAGACAACCTTCCATAATGATAATGCTACCATCCATTGGAGTAAGAAAAATCTCGACAATAGACTACCTTCCATAATGACAAGACTACCATCCATTGGATTAACTAAAATATGACCAACAGACTACCTTCCATAGTAACAAGGCTACCATCCATTGGAGTGACAGAAATCACAACGACATACTACCTTCCATAATGACAACGCTAGCATCCATTGGAGTAACCAAAATCTCGACAATAGACTACCTTCCATAATGACAAGGCTACCATTCATTGGAATAACAAAAATCTAGAACCCAGACTACCTTCCATAATAATAAGGCTACTATCCATTGGAGTATCAAAAACATCGACAACAGAATACGTTCCATAATGACAAGGCTACAATCCATTGGAATAACAAAAATCTAGACAACAGACTACCATCCATAATGACAACGATAGCATCCATTGGAGTAACAAAAATCTCGACAATAAACTACCTTCCAGAATGACAAGGCTACCATCCAATGGAGTTACAAAAATCTCGACAACAAACTACCTTCCATAGTGACAAGGCTACCATCCATTGGAGTGATAGAAATCACAACGACAGACTGCCTTCCATAATGACAAGGCTAGCATCCATTGGAGTAACAAAAATCTCAACAACACACTACCTTCCATAATGACAAGGCTACCATCCATTGGAATAACAAAAATCTCTGGAAACAAACTACCTTCCATAATGACAAGGCTACCATCCATTGGAGTAACAAAAACATCGACAACAGAATACGTTCCATAATGACAAGGCTACCATCCATTAGAGTAACAAAATTCTCGACAACAGACTACTATCCATAATGACAATGATACCATCCATTGGAGTAACAAAAATCTCGACAACAAACTACCTTCCATAGTGACAAGGCTACCATCCATTGGAGTAACAAAAATCTCGAAAACAGACTACCTTCCATAATGACAAGGCTACCATCCATTGGAGTAACAAAAATCGCGAAAACAGACTACCTTCCATAATGACAAGGCTACCATCCAATGGAGTAACAAAAATCTCAACAACAGACAACCTTCCATAATGATAATGCTACCATCCATTGGAGTAACAAAAATATCGACAATAGACTACCTTCCATAATGACAAGGCTACCATCCATTGGAGTAACAAAAATATGAACAACCGACTACCTTCCATAGTGACAAGGCTACCATCCATTGGAGTGACAAAAATCACAACGACATACTACCTTCCATAATGACAACGCTAACATCCATTTGAGTAACAAAATTCTCGACAATAGACTACCTTCCATAATGACAAGGCTACCATTCATTGGAATAACAAAAATCTAGACAACAGACTACCTTCCATAATAACAAGGCTATTATCCATTGGAGTAACAAAAACATCGACAACAGAATACGTTCCATAATAACAAGGCTACAATCCATTGGAGTAACAAAAATCTCGAAAACAAACTACCTTCCATAATGCCAAGGCTACCTTCCATTATAGTAACAAAAAACTCGAAAATAGACAACCTTCCATAATGATAAGGCTACCATCCATTGGAGTAACAAATATATCGAAAATAGACTACCTTCCATAATGACAA
The DNA here is from genome assembly GCA_948472305.1 of Vicia faba. Lineage (NCBI taxonomy): Eukaryota > Viridiplantae > Streptophyta > Magnoliopsida > Fabales > Fabaceae > Vicia > Vicia faba. The sequence goes on along the minus strand of OX451741.1, from coordinate 510,831,252 downwards.
GGCTACCATCCATTGGAGTAAAAAAAATGAACAACAGACTACCTTCCATAGTGACAAGGCTACCATCCATTGGAGTGACAGAAATCACAACGACTGACAACCTTCCATAATGACAAGGCTAGAATCCATTGGAGTAACAAAAATCTCAACAACAAACTACCTTCCATAATAACAAGGCTACCATCCATTGGAATAACAAAAATCTCGACAACAGACTACCTTCCATAATGACAAGGCTACCATCCATTGGAGTAACAAAAACATCGACAACAGAATACGTTCCATAATGACAAGCTACCATCCATTGGAGTAACAAGAATATCGACAACCGACTACCTTCCATAATGACAAGGCTACCATCCATCGGAGTAACAAAAATCTCGAAAATAGACTACATTTCATAATGACAAGGCTACCATCCAATAGAGTAACAAAAATCTCGACAACAGACAACCTTCCATAATGACAAGGCTACCATTCATTCGAATAACAAAAATCTAGACAACAGACTACCTTCCATAATAACAAGGCTACTATCCATTGGAGTAACAAAAACATCGACAACATAATACATTCCATAATGACAAGGCTACAATCCATTGGAATAACAAAAATCTCGACAACAGGCTACCATCCATAAGGACAACGATACCATCCATTGGAGTACAAAAAAAATCTCGACAACAAACTACCTTCCATAATTCCAAGGCTACCATTCATTATAGTAACAAAAATCTCGAAAATAGACTACCTTCCAGAATGACAAGGCTACCATCCATTGGAGTAACTAAAATCTCAACAACAGACAAGCTACCATAATGATAATTCTACCATCATTGCAGTAACAAATATATTAACAATAGACTACCTTCCATAATGACAAGGCTACAATCCATTGGAGTAGAAAAAAATATGAAAAACGGACTACCTTCCATAGTGAAAAGGCTACCATCCATTGGAGTGACAGAAATCACAACGACAGACTACCTTCCATAATGACAAGGCTAGCATCCATTGGAGTAACAAAAATCTCAACAATACACTACCTTCCATAATGACAAGGCTACCATCCATTGGAGTAACAAAAACATCGACAACAAAATACGTTCCATAATGACAAGGCTACCATCCATTAGAGTAAGAAAATTCTCGACAACATACTACCATCCATAATGACAATGATACCATCCATTGGAGTAACAAAAATCTCGACAACAAACTACCTTCCATAATGACAAGGCTACAATCCATTGGAGTAACAAAGATATCGACAACATACTACCTTCCTTAATGACAAGGATACCACCCATTGGAGTAACAAGAATATCGACAACAACTTACCTTCCCTAATGACAAGGCTACCATCCATTGGAGTAACAAAAATCACAACGACATACTACCTTCCATAATTACAAGGCTAGCATCCATTGGAGTAACAAAAAACTCGACAACGGACTACCTTCCATAATGACAAGTGAACCATTCATTTGAATAACCAAAATCTAGACAACAGACTACCTTCCATAATAACAAGGCTACTATCCATTGGAGTAACAAAAACATCGACAACAGAATACGTTCCATAATGACAAGGCTACAATCCATTGAAATAACAAAAATCTCGACAACAGACTACCATCCATAATGACAACGTTACCATCCATTGGAGTAACAAAAATCTCGACAACAAACTACCTTCCATAATGCCAAGGCTACCTTCCATTATAGTAAAAAAAATCTTGAAAACAGACTACCTTCCAGAATGACAAGGCTACCATCCATTGGAGAAACAAAAATCTCGACAACAGACAACCTTCCATAATGATAATGCTACCATCCATTGGAGTAACAAATATATCGACAATAGACTACCTTCCATAATGACAAGGCTACCATCCATTGGAGTAAAAAAAATATGAACAACAGACTACCTTCCATAGTGACAAGGCTACCATCCATTGGAGTGACAGAAATCACAATGACAGACTACCTTCCATAATGACAAGGCTAGCATCCATTGGAGTAACAAAAATCTCAACAACACACTACCTTCCATAATGACAAGGCCACCATCCATTGGAGTAACAAAAATCTCAACAACAGACTACCTTCCATAATGACAAGGCTACCATTTAATGGAGTAACAAAAATCTCGACAACAGACAACCTTCCATAATGATAATGCTACCATCCATTGGAGTAACAAAAATATGAACAACAGACTACCTTCCATAATGACAAGGCTACCATCCATTGGAGTGAAAAAAATCACAACGACATACTACCTTCCATAATGACAACGCTAGCATCCATTGGAGTAACAAAAATCTCGACAATAGACTACCTTCCATAATGACAAGGCTACCATTCATTGGAATAACAAAAATCTAGACAACAAACTACCTTCCATAATAACAAGGCTACCATCCATTGGAGTAACAAAAACATCGACAACAGAATACGTTCCATAATGACAAGGCTACAATCCATTAGAGTAACAAAATTCTCGACAACAGACTACCATCCATAATGATAACGATACCATCCATTGGAGTAAAAAAAATCTCGACAACAGACTACCTTCCATAATGACAAGGCTACCATCCATTGGAGTAACAAGAATATCAACAACAGACTACCTTCCATAATGACAAGGCTACCATTCATTGGAGTAACAAAAATCACAACGACATACTACCTTCCATAATGACAAGGCTAGCATCCATTGGAGTAACTAAAAACTCGACAACGTACTACTTTCCATAATGACAAGGCAACCATTCATTGGAATAACAAAAATATAGACAACAGACTACCTTCCATAATAACAAGGCTATTATACATTGGAGTAACAAAAACGTTGACAACAGAATATTTTCCATAATGACAAGGCTACAATCCATTGGAATAACAAAAATCTCGACAACAGACTACCATCCATAATGACAACGATACCATCCATTGGAGGAACAAAAATCTCGACAACAAACTACCTTCCATAATTCGAAGGCTACCATCCATTATAGTAACAAACATCTCGAAAAAAGACTACCTTCCAGAATGACAAGGCTACCCTCCATTGGAGTAACAAAAATCTCGACAACAGACAACCTTCCATAATGATAATGCTACCATCCATTGGAGTAACAAATATATCAACAATAGACTAACTTCCATAAAGACAAGGCTACCATCCATTGGAGTAAAAAAATATGAACAACAGACTACCTTCCATAGTGACAAGGCTACCATCCATTGGAGTGACATAAATCACAATGACAGACTACCTTCCATAATGATAAGGCTAGCATCCATTGGAGTAACAAAAATCTCAACAACACATTACCTTCCATAATGACAAGGCTACCATCCATTGGAATAACAAAAATCTCGACAACAGACTACCTTCCATAATGACAAGGCTACCATCCATTGGAGTAACAAAAACATCGACAACAGAATATGTTCCATAATGACAAGCTACCATCCAATGGAGTAACAAGAATATCGACAACAAACTACCTTCCATAATGACAAGGCTACCATCCATTGGAGTAACAAAAATCTCGAAAACAGACTACCTTTCATAATGACAAGGCTACCATCCAATGGAGTATCAAAAATCTCGACAACAGACAACCTTCCATAATGATAATGCTACCATCCATTGGAGTAACAAAAATCTCGACAATAGACTACCTTCCATTATGACAAGGCTACCATCCATTGGAGTAACTAAAATATGACCAACAGACTACCTTCCATAGTGACAAGGCCACCATCCATTGGAGTGACAAAAATCACAACGACATACTACCTTCCATAATGACAAGGCTACCATCCATTGGAGTGACAGAAATCACAACGACAGACTACCTTCTATAATTACAACGCTAGCATCCATTGGAGTAACAAAAATCTCGACAACAGACTACCTTCCATAATGACAAGGCTACCATCCATTGGAATAACAAAAATCTTGAAAACAGACTACCTTCCGTAATGACAAGGCTTCAATCCATTGGAATAACAAAAATCTCGACAACAGACTACCATCCATAATGACAACGATACCATTCATTGGAGTAACAAAAATCTCGACAACAAACTACCTTCCATAATTCCAAGGCTACCATCCATTGGAGTAACAAAAATCTCGAAAACAGACTACCTTCCATAATGACAAGGCTACCATCCAATGGAGTAACAAAAATCTCGACAACAGACAACCTTCCATAATGCCAAGGCTACCTTCCATTATAGTAACAAAAATCTCGAAAACAGACTACCTTCTAGAATGACAAGGCTACCATCCATTAGAGTAACAAAAATCTCGACAACAGACAACCTTCCATAATGATAATGCTACCATCCATTGGAGTAACAAAAATCTCGACAATAGACTACCTTCCATAATGACAAGGCTACCATCCATTGGAGTAACAAAAATATGAACAACAGACTACTTTCCATATTAACAAGGCTACCATCCATTGGAGTGACATAAATCATAACGACATACTACCTTCGATAATGTCAACGCTAGCATCCATTGGAGTAACAAAAATCTCAACAATAGACTACCTTCCATAATGACAAGGCTACCATCCATTGGAATAAAAAAAATCTCGAAAACAGACGACCTTCCGTAATGGTAAGGCTACAATCCATTGGAATAACAAAAATCTCAACAACAGACTACCATCCATAATGACAACGTTACCATCCATTGGAGTAACAAAAATCTCGACAACAAACTACCTTCCATAATGCCAAGGCTACCTTCCATTATAGTAACAAAAATCTCAAAAACATACTACCTTTCAGACTGACAAGGCTACCATCCATTGGAGTAACAAAAATCTCGACAACAGACAACCTTCCATAATGATAATGCTACCATCCATTGGAGTGACAGAAATCACAACGACAGACTACCTTCCATAATGACAAGGCTAGCATCCATTGGAATAACAAAAATCTCAACAACAGACTACCTTCCATAATGACAAGGCTACCATCCATTGGAGTAACAAAAACATCGACAACAGAATACGTTCCATAATGACAAGGCTACCATCCATTGGAGTAACAAAAATCTCGACAATAGACTACCTTCCATAATGACAAGGCTACCATCCATTGGAATAAAAAAAATCTCGAAAACAGACTACCTTCCGTAATGACAAGGCTACCATCCATTGGAGTAACAAAAATTTCGACAACAGACAACCTTCCATAATCATAATGCTACCATCCATTGGAGTAACAAAAATCTCGAAAACAGACTACCTTCCGTAATGACAAGGCTACCATTCATTCTAGTAAAAAAAAATCTCGACAACAGACTACCTTCCATAATGACAAGGCCGCCATCCATTGGAATAACAAAAATCTTTACAACAGATTACCTTCCATAATGACAAGGTTATCATCCATTAGAGTAACAAAAATCTCGACAACAGACTTCATTCCATAATGACAAGGATACCATCCGTTGGAGTAACAAAAATATAAACAAGAGACTACCTTCCATAATGACAAGGCTACCATCCATTTGAATAACAAAAATATCGAAAACACACTACCTTCCATAATGACAAGGCTACCATCCATTGGAGTGATAGAAATCAAAACGACATACTACCTACCATAATGACAAGGCTAACATCCATTGGAGTAACAAAAATATGAACAACAAACTACCTTCCATAATGACAAGGCTACCATACTTTGGAGTAACAAAAATCTCGAAAACAGACTACCTTCCATAATGACAAGGCTACCATCCATTGGAGTAACAAAAATCTCGAAAACAGACTACCTTCCATAATGACAAGGCTACAATCCATTGGAATAACAAAAATCTCGACAACAGACTACCTTCCATAATGCCAAGGCTACCTTCCAATATAGTAACAAAAATCTCGAAAATAGACTACCTTCCAGAATGACAAGGCTACCATCCATTGGAGTAACAAAAATCTCGACAACAGACAACTTTCCATAATGATAATGCTACCATCCATTGGAGTAACAAATATATCAACAATAGACTACCTTCCATAATGACAAGGCTACCATCCATTGGACTAAAAAAAATATGAACAACAGACTACCTTCCATAGTAACAAGGCTACCATCCATTGGAGTGACAGAAATCACAACGACAGACTACCTTCCATAATGACAAGGCTAGCATCCATTGGAGTAACAAAAATCTCAACAACACACTACCTTCCATAATGACAAGGCTACCATCCATTGGAATAACAAAAATCTCAACAACAGATTACCTTCCATAATGACAAGGCTACCATCCATTGGAGTAACAAAAACATCGACAAAAGAATACGTTCCATAATGACAAGGCTACCATCCATTGGAGTAACAAAAATCTCGAAAACAAACTACCTTCCATAATGACAAGGCTACCATCCAATCGAGTAACAAAAATCTCGACAACAGACAACCTTCCATAATGATTATGCTACCATCCATTGGAGTAACAAAAATCTCGACAATAGAGTACCTTCCATAATGACAAGGCTACCATCCATTGGAGTAACAAAAATATGAACAATAGACTACCTTCCATAGTGACAAGGCTACCATCCATTAGAGTGACAGAAATCACAACGCCATACTACCTTCTATAATGACAACGCTAGCATCCATTGGAGTAACAAAAATCTCGACAATAGACTACCTTCCATAATGACAAGGCTACCATCCATTGGAATAACAAAAATCTCGAAAATAGACTACCTTCCGTAATGACAAGGCTACCATCCATTGGAGTAACAAAAATCTCGACAACAGACAACCTTCCATAATGACAAGGCTGCCATCTATTGGAGTAACAAAAATCTTTACAACAGACTACCTTCCATAATGACAAGGTTACCTTCCATTAGAGTAACAAAAATCTCGACAACAGACTTCATTCCATAATGACAAGGCTACCATCCATTGGAGTAACAAAAATATAAACAAGAGATTACCTTCCATAATGACAAGGCTACCATCCATTGGAATAACAAAAATATCGAAAACACACTACCTTCCATAATGACGAGGCTACCATCCATTGGAGTGACAGAAATGAAAACGACATACTACCTACCATACTGACAAGGCTACCATCCATTGGAGTAACAAAAATATGAACAACAGACTACCTTCCATAATGACAAGGCTACCATCCATTAGAGTAACAAAAATCTCGAAAACAGACTACCTTCCATAATGACAAGGCTACCATCCATTGGAGTAACAAAAATATCGAAAACAGACTACTTTCCATAATGACAAGGCTACCATCGTTTGGAGTAACAAAAATCTCGACAACAGATAACCTTCCATAATGATAATGCTACCATCCATTGGAGTAACAAAAATCTCGACAATAGACTACCTTATATAATGACGAGGCTACCATCCATTGGAGTAACAAAAATATGAACAACAGACTACCTTCCATAGTGACAAGGCTACCATCCATTGGAGTGACAGCAATCACAACGACATACTACCTTCCATAATGACAATGCTAGCATCAATTGGAGTAACAAAAATCTCAACAACACACTACCTTCCATAATGACAAGGCTACCATCCATTGGAATAACAAAAATCTCAACAACAGATTACCTTCCATACTGACAAGGCTACCATCCATTGGAGTAACAAAAATATAAACAACAGACTACCTTCCATAATGACAAGGCTACCATCCATTAGAGTAACAAAAATCTCGAAAACAGACTACCTTCCATAATGACAAGGCTATCATCCATTGGAGTAACAAAAATATCGAAAACAGACTACTTTCCATAATGACAAGGATACCATCCATTGGAGTAACAAAAATATCGACAACAGATAACCTTCCATAATGATAATGCTACCATCCATTGGAGTAACAAAAATCTCGACAATAGACTACCTTATATAATGACGAGGCTACCATCCATTGGAGTAACAAAAATATGAACAACAGACTACCTTCCATAGTGACAAGGCTACCATCCATTGGAGTGACAGAAATCACAACGACATACTACCTTCCATAATGACAACGCTAGCATCAATTGGAGTAACAAAAATCTCGACAACAGACTAACTTCCATAATGACAAGGCTAGCATTCATTGGAATAACAAAAATCTAGACAACAGACTACCTTCCATAATGACAAGGCTACCATCCATTGGAGTAACAAAAATCTCGAAAACAGACTACCTTCCATAATGACAAGGCTACCATCCAATGGAGTAACAAAAATCTCGACAACAGACCACCTTCCATAATGATAATGCTACCATCCATTGGAGTAACAAAAATCTCGACAATAGAGTACCTTCCATAATGACAAGGCTACCATCCATTGGAGTAACAAAAATATGAACAACAGACTACCTTCCATAGTGACAAGGCTACCATCCATTAGAGTGACAGAAATCACAACGAGATACTACCTTCCAAAATGACAACGCTAGCATCCATTGGAGTTACAAAAATCTCGACAATAGACTACCTTCCATAATGACAAGGCTACCATCCATTGGAATAACAAAAATCTCGAAAATAGACTACCTTCCGTAATGACAAGGCTACCATTCATTCTAGTAAAAAAAATCTCGACAACAGACTACCTTCCGTAATGATAAGGCTGCCATCCATTGGAGTAACAAAAATCTTTACAACAGACTACCTTCCATAATGACAAGTTTACCATCCATTAGAGTAACAAAAATCTCGACAATAGACTTCATTCCATAATGACAAGGCTACCATCCGTTGGAGTAACGAAAATATAAACAAGAGACTACCTTCCATAATGACAAGGCTACCATCCATTGGAATAACAAAAATATCGAAAACACAGTACCTTCCATAATGACAAGGCTACCATTCATTGGAGTGACAGAAATCAAAACGACGTACTACCTACCATAATGAAAAGGCTACCATCCATTGGAGTAACAAAAATATGAACAACAGACTACCTTCCATAATGACAAGGCTACCATCCATTGGAGTAACAAAAATCTCGAAAATAGACTACCTTCCATAATGACAAGGCTACCATCCATTGGAGTAACAAAAATATCGAAAACAGACTACCTTCCATAATGACAAGACTACCATCCATTGGAGTAACAAAAATATCGAAAACAGACTACCTTCCATAATGACAAGACTACCATCCATTGGAGTAACAAAAATCTCGACAACAGACAACCTTCCATAATGATAATGCTACCATCCATTGGAGTAACAAAAATCTCGACAATAGACTACCTTATATAATGACAAGGCTACCATCCATTGCAGTAACAAAAATATGAACAACAAACTACCTTCCATAATGACAAGGCTACCATCCATTGGAGTGACAGAAATCACAACGACATACTACCTTCCATAATGACAACGCTAGCATCAATTGGAGTAACAAAAATCTCGACAACAGACTAACTTCTATATTGACAAGGCTACCATTCATTGGAATAACAAAAATCTACACAACAGACTACCTTCCATAATAACAAGGCTACTATCCATTGGAGTAACGAAAATCTCGAAAACAGACTACCTTCCATAATGACAAGGCTATCATCCAATGGAGTATCAAAAATCTCGACAACAGACAACCTTCCATAATGATAATGCTACCATCCATTGGAGTAACAAAAATCTCGACAATAGAGTACCTTCCATAATGACAAGGCTACCATCCATTGGAGTAACAAAAATATGAACAACAGACTACCTTCCATAGTGACAAGGCTACCATCCATTAGAGTGACAGAAATCACAACGACATACTACCTTCCAAAATGACAACGCTAGCATCCATTGGAGTAAAAAAATTCTCGACAATAGACTACCTTCCATAATGACAAGGCTACCATCCATTGGAATAACAAAAATCTCGAAAATAGACTACCTTCCGTAATGACAAGGCTACCATCCATTGGAGTAACAAAAATCTCGACAACAGACAACCTTCCATAATGATAATGCTACCATCCATTGGAGTAACAAAAATCTCGAAAATAGACTACCTTCCGTAATGACAAGGCTACCATTCATTCTAGTAAAAAAATCTCTCCAACAGACTACCTTCCGTAATGATAAGGCTTCCATCCATTGGAGTAACAAAAATCTTTACAACAGACTACCTTCCATAATGACAAGGTTACCATCCATTAGAGTAACAAAAATCTCGACAACAGACTTCATTCCATAATGACAAGGCTACCATCCGTTAGAGTAACGAAAATATAAACAAGAGACTACCTTCCATAATGACAAGGCTACCAACCATTGGAATAACAAAAATATCGAAAACACACTACCTTCCATAATGACAAGGCTACCATCCATTGGACTGACAGAAATCAAAACGACATACTACCTACCATAATGAAAAGGCTACCATCCATTGGAGTGACAAAAATATGAACAACAGACTACCTTCCATAATGACAAGGCTACCATCCATTGGAGTAACAAAAATCTCGAAAATAGACTACCTTCCATAATGACAAGGATACCATCCATTGGAGTAACAAAAATATCGAAAATAGACTACCTTCCATAATGACAAGACTACCATCCATCGGAGTAATAAAAATCTCGACAACAGATAACCTTCCATAATGATAATGCTACCATCCATTGGAGTAACAAAAATCTCGACAATAGACTACCTTATATAATGACAAGGCTACCATCCATTGGAGTAACAAAAATATGAACAACAGACTACCTTCCATAGTGACAAGGCTACCATCCATTGGAGTGACAGAAATCACAACGACATACTACCTTCCATAATGACAACGCTAGCATCAATTGGAGTAACAAACTCCTCGACAACAGACTAACTTCCATAATGACAAGGCTACCATTCATTGGAATAACAAAAATCTAGACAACAGACTACCTTCCATAATGACAAGGCTACAATCCATTAGAGTAACAAAGATATCGACAACATACTTCCTTCCTTAATGACAAGGCTACCATCCATTGGAGTAACAAGAATATCGACAACAGACTACCTTCCATAATGACAAGGCTACCATCCATTGGAGTAACAAAAATCTCGAAAACAGACTACCTTCCATAATGACAAGTCTACCATCCATTGGAGTAACAAAAATCTCGAAAACAGACTACCTTCCATAATGACAACGCTACCATCCAATGGAGTAACAAAAATTTCGACAACAGACAACCTTCCATAATGATAATGCTACCATCCATTGGAGTAACAAAAATTTCGACAATAGACTACCTTCCATAATTACAAGGCTAAGATCCATTGGAGTAACAAAAATTTGAACAACAGACTACCTTCCATAGTGACAAGGCTACCATGCATTGGAGTGACAGAAAACACAACGACATACTACCTTCCGTAATGACAGCGCTAGCATCTATTGGAGTAACAAAAATCTCGACAATAGACTACCTTCCATAATGCCAAGGCTACCTTCCATTATAGTAAATAAAATCTCGAAGACAGACTACCTTCCAGAATGACAAGGCTACCATCCATTGGAGTAACAAAAATCTCGACAACAGACAACCTTCAATAATGAAAATGCTACCATCCATTGGAGTAACAAATATATCGACAATAGACTACCTTCTATAATGACAAGGCTACCATCCATTGGAGTAAAAAAAATATGAACAACAGACTACCTTCCTTAGTGACGAGGCTACCATCCATTGGATTGACAGAAATCACAACGACAGACTACCTTCCATAATGACAAGGCTAGCATCACTTGGAGTAACAAAAATCTCAACAACAGACTACCTTCCATAATGACAAGGCTACCATCCATTGGAATAACAAAAATCTCAACAACAGACTACCTTCCATAATGACAAGGCTACCATCCATTGGAGTAACAAAAACATCGACAACAGAATACGTTCCATAATGACAAGGCTACCATCCATTGGAGTAACATGAATATCGATAACAAACTACCTTCCATAATGACAAGGCTACCATCCATTGGAGTAACAAAAATCTCGAAAACAGACTACCTTCCATAATGACAAGGCTACCATCCAATGGAGTAACAAAAATCTCGACAACAGACAACCTTCCATAATGATAATGCTACCATCCATTGGAGTAACAAAAATCTCGACATAAGAGTACCTTACATAGTGACAAGGCTACCATCCATTAGAGTGACAGAAATCACAACGACATACTACCTTCCATAATGTTAACGCTAGCATCCATTGGAGTAACAAAAATCTTGACAATAGACTACCTTCCATAATGACAAGGCTACCATCCATTGGAATAAAAAAAATCTCGAAAGTAGACTACCTTCCGTAATGACAAGGCTACCATCCATTGGAGTAACAAAAATCTCGACAATAGACAACCTTCCATAATGATAATGCTACCATCCATTGGAGTAACAAAAATCTCGAAAATAGACTACCTTCCGTAATGACAAGGCTACCATTCATTCTAGTAAAAAAACTCTCGACAACAGACTACCTTCCGTAATGACAAGGCTGCCATCCATTGGAGTAACAAAAATCTTTACAACAGACTACCTTCCATAATGACAAGGTTACCATCCATTAGAGTAACAAAAATCTCGACAACAGACTTCATTCCATAATGACAAGGCTACCATCCGTTGGAGTAACGAAAATATAAACAAGAGACTACCTTCCATAATGACAAGGCTACCATCCATTGGAATAACAAAAATATCGAAAACACACTACCTTCCATAATGACAAGGCTACCATCCATTGGAGTGACAGAAATCAAAACAACATACTACCTACCATAAGGAAAAGGCTACCATCCATTGGAGTAACAAAAATATGAACAACAGACTACCTTCCATAATGACAAGGCTACCATCCATTGGAGTAACAAAAATCTCGAAAACAGACTACCTTCCATAATGACAAGACTACCATCCATTGGAGTAACAAAAATATCGAAAACAGACTACCTTCCATAATGACAAGACTACCATCCATTGGAGTAACAAAAATCTCGACAACAGACAACCTTCCATAATGACAAGGCTACCATCCATTGGAGTAACCAAAATCTCGACAATAGACTACCTTATATAATGACAAGGCTACCATCCATTGGAGTAACAAAAATATGAACAACAGACTACCTTCCATAGTGACAAGGCTACCATCCATTTGAGTGACAGAAATCACAACGACATACTACCTTCCATAATGACAACGCTAGCATCAATTAGAGTAACAAAAATCTCGACAACAGATTAACCTCCATAATGACAAGGCTACCATTCATTGGAATAACAAAAATCTAGACAACAGACTACCTTCCATAATGACAAGGCTACAATCCATTGGAGTAACAAACATATCGACAACATACTACCTTCCTTAATGACAAGGCTACCATCCATTGGAGTAACAAGAATATCGACAACAGACTACCTACCATAATGACAAGGCTACAATCCATTGGAGTAACAAAAATCTCGAAAACAGACTACCTTCCATAAGGACATGGCTACCATCCATTGGAGTAACAAAAATCTTGAAAACAGACTACCTTCCGTAATGACAAGACTACCATCCATTGGAGTAACAAAAATCTCGACAACAGACAACCTTCCATAATGATAATGCTACCATCCATTGGAGTAACAAAAATCTTGACAATAGACTACCTTCTATAATGACAAGGCTACCATCCATTGGAGTATCAAAAATATGAACAACAGACTACCTTCCATAGTGACAAGGAAACCATCCATTGGAGTGATAGAAATCATAATGACATACTACCTTCCATAATGACAACGCTAGAATCCATTGGAGTAACAAAAATCTCGACAACAGACTACCTTCCATAATGACAAGGCTACCATTCATTGGATTAACAAAAATCTAGACAACAGACTACCTTCCATAATAACAAGGATACTACCCATTGGAGTAACAAAAATCACAACGACATACTACCTTCCATAATGACAAGGCTAGCATCCATTGGAGTAACAAAAAACTCAACAAAAGACTACCTTCCATAATGACAAGGCTACCATTCATTGGAATAACAAAAATCTAGACAATAAACTACCTTCCATAATAACAAGGCTACTATCCATTGGAGAAACAAAAACATCAACAACAAAATACGTTCCATAATGACAAGGCTACAATCCATTGGAATAACAAAAATCTCGACAACAGACTACCATCCATAATGACAACGATACCATCCATTGGAGTAACAAAAATCTCAACAACAAACTACCTTCCATAATGCCAAGGCTACCATCCATTGTAGTAACAAAAATCTCGAAAATAGACTACCTTCTAGAATGACAAAGCTACCATCCATTGGAGTAACAAAAATCTCGACAACAGACAACCTTCCATAATGATAATGCTACCATCCATTGGAGTAACCAATATATCGACAATAGACTATCTTCCATAATGAAAAGGCTACCATCCATTGGAGTAAAAAAAATATGAACAACATACTACCTTCCAAAGTGAACAATAGACTACCTTCCAAAGTGACAAGGCTACCATCCATTGGAGTGACATAAATCACAATGACAGACTACCTTCCATAATGATAAGACTAGCATCCATTGGAGTAACAAAAATCTCGACAACAAACTACCTTCCATAATGCCAAGGCTACCATCCATTGTAGTAACAAAAATCTCCAAAATAGACTACCTTCCAGAATGACAAAGCTAGCATCCATTAGAGTAACAAAAATTTCGACAACAGACAACCTTCCATAATGATAATACTACCATCCATTGGATTAACAAAAATATTGACAATAGACTACCTTCCATAATGACAAGGCTACCATCCAATGGAGTAACAAAAATCTCGACAACAGACAACCTTCCATAATGACAAGGCTACCATTCATTGGAATAACAAAAATCTAGACAACAAACCACCATCCATAATAACAAGGCTACTATCCATTGGAGCAAACAAAAACATCGACAACAGAATACGTTCCATAATGAAAAGGCTACAATCCATTGGAGTAACAAAAATCTCGACAACAGACAACCTTCTATAATGATAAGGCTACCATCCATTCGAGTAACAAAAATATGGACAACAAACTACCTTCCATAATGACAAGGCTACCATCCATTTGAGTGACAAAAATCACAACGACATACTACCTACCATAATGAGAAGGCTACCATCCATTGGAGTAACAAAAATATGAACAAAAAACTTCCTTCCATAATGAGAAGGCTACCAACCATTGGAGTAACAAAAATCTCGAAAACAGACTACCTTCCATAATGACAAGGCTACCATCCATTGGAGTAACAAAAATCTCGAAAACAGACTACCTTCCATAATGACAAGACTACCATCCATTGGAGTAACAAAAATCTCGACAACAGACAAATTTCCGTAATGATAATGCTACCATCCATTGGAGTAACAAAAATCACGACAATAGACTACCTTCTATAATGACAAGGCTACCATCCATTGGAGTAACAAAAATATGAACAACAGACTACCTTCCATAGTGACAAGGCTACCATCCATTAGAGTGACAGAAATCACAACGACATACTACCTTCCATAATGACACTGCTAGCATCCACTGGAGTAACAAGGCTACTATCCATTGGAGTAACAAAAACATCGACAACAAAATACGTTCCATAATGACAAGGCTACAATCCATTGGAATAACAAAAATCTCGACAACAGACTACCATCCATAATGAAAACGATACCATCCATTGGAGTAACAAAAATCTCGAAAACAGACTACCTTCCAGAATGACAAAGCTACCATCCATTAGAGTAACAAAAATCTCGACAACAGACAACCTTCCATAATGATAATGCTACCATTCATTGGAATAACAAAAATCTACACAACAAACCACCGTCCATAATAACAAGGATACTATCCATTGGAGCAAACAAAAACATCGACAACAGAATACGTTCCATAATGAAAAGGCTACAATCCATTGGAATAACAAAAATCTCGACAATAGACAACCATCCATAATGACAACGATACCATCCATTGGAGTCACAAAAATCTCGACAACAAACTACCTTCCATAATACCAAGGATACCATCCATTGTAGTAACAAAAATCTTTAAAATAGACTACCTTCCATAATGACAAGGCTACAATCCATTGGAGTAACAAAAATCTCGACAACAAACAACCTTCCATAATGATAAGGCTACCATCCATTGGAGTAACAAAAATCTCGACAATAGACTACCTTCCATAATGACAAGGCTACCATCCATTGGAGTAACAAAAATATGAACAACAAACTACCTTCCATAATGACAAGGCTACCATCCATTTGAGTGACAGAAATCATAACGACATACTACCAACCATAATGAGAAGGCTACCATCCATTGGAGTAACAAAACTATGAACAACAAACTTCCTACCATAATGACAAGGCTATTATCCATTGGAGTAACAAAAACATCGACAACAGACTACCTTCCACAATGACAAGGCTACCATCCATTGGAATAACAAAAATCTCGACAACAGACTACCATCCATAATGACAACGATACCATCCATTGGAGTAACAAAAATCTCGAAAACAGACTACCTTCCAGAATGACAAAGCTACCATCCATTAGAGTAACAAAAATCTCGACAATAGACAACCTTCCAAAATGACAAGGCTACCATCCATTGGAGTAACAAATATATAGACAATAGACTACCTTCCATAGTGACAAGGCTACCATCCATTGGAGTGACAGAAATCACAACGACATACTACCTTCCATAATGACACCGCTAGCATCCATTAGAGTAAAAAAAATCTCGACAACAGACTACCTTCCATAATGACAAGGCTACCATCCATTGGAGTAACAAAAATCTCGAAAACAGACTACCTTCCATAATGACAAGACTACCATCCATTGGAGTAACAAAAATCTCGACAACAAACAACTTTCCATAATGATAATGCTACCATCCATTGGAGTAACAAAAATCTCGACAATAGACTACCTTCTATAATGACAAGGCTACCATCCATTGGAGTAACAAAAATATGAACAACAGACTACCTTCCATAGTGACAAGGCTACCATCCATTGGAGTGATAGAAATCACAACGACATACTACCTACCATAATGAGAAGGCTACCATCCATTGGAGTAACAAAAATATGAACAAAAAACTTCCTTCCATAATGAGAAGGCTACCATCCATTGGAGTAACAAAAATCTTGAAAACAGACTACCTTCCATATTGACAAGGCTACCATCCATTGGAGTAACAAAAATCTCGAAAACAGACTACCTTCCATAATGACAAGACTACCATCCATTGGAGTAACAAAAATCTCGACAACAGACAACTTTCCATAATGATAATGCTACCATCCATTGGAGTAAAAAAAATATGAACAACAGACTACCTTCCATAGTGACAAGGCTACCATCCATTGGAGTGACAGAAATCACAACGACATACTATCTTCCATAATGACACCGCTAGCATCCATTAGAGTAAAAAAATCTCGACAACAGACTACCTTCCATAATGACAAGGTTACCATTCATTGGAATATCAAAAATCTAGACAATAAACTACCTTCCATAATAACAAGGCTACTATCCATTGGAGTAACAAAAACATCGACAACAAAATACGTTCCATAATGTCAAGGCTACAATCCATTGGAATAACAAAAATCTCGACAACAGACTACCATCCATAATGACAACGATACCATCCATTGGAGTAACAAAAATCTCGAAAATAGACTACCTTCCAGAATGACAAAGCTACCATCCATTAGTGTAACAAAAATCTCGACAACAGACAACCTTCCATAATGATAATGCTACCATCCATTGGAGTAACAAATATATCGATAATAGACTACCTTCCATAAGGACAAGGCTACCATCCATTAGAGTAAAAAAAATATGAACAACAGACTACCTTCCATAGTGACAAGGCTACCATCCATTGGAGTGACAAAAATCACAACGACAGAAAACCTTCCATAATGACAAGGCTAGCATTCATTGGAGTAACAAAAATCTTAACAACGCACTACCTTCCATAATGACAAGGCTACCATCCATTGGAATAACAAAAATCTCGACAACAGACTACCTTCCATAATGACAAGGCTACCATCCATTGGAGTAACAAAAACATCGACAACAGACCAAGTTCTAAAATGACAAGACAACCATCAGTTGGAGTAACAAAATTCTCGACAAAAGACTACCATCCATAATGACAACGCTACCATCCATTGGAGTAACAAAAATCTCGACAACAGACTACCTTCCATAATGACAAGGCTACAATCCATTGGAGTAACAAAGATATCGACAACAGACAACCTTCCATAATAACAAGGCTACCATCCATTGTAGTAATAAAAATCTCAAAAACAGACTACCTTTCAGAATGACAAAGCTACCATCCATTGGAGTAACAAAAATCTCGACAACAGACAACCTTCCATAATGATAATGCTACTATCCATTGGAGTAACAAATATATCGACAATAGACTACCTTCCATAATGACAAGGCTACCATCCATTGGAGTAAAAAAAATATGAACAATAGACTACCTTCCATAGTGACAAGGCTACCATCCATTGGAGTGACAGAAATCACAACGACATACTACCTTCCATAATGACAAGGCTAGCATCCATTGGAGTAACAAAAATCATAACAACACACTACCTTCTATAATGACAAGGCTACCATCCATTGGAATAACAAAAATCTCGACAACAGACTACCTTCCATAATGACAAGGCTACCATCGATTGGAGTAACAAAAACATCGACAACAGACCAAGTTCCAAAATGACAAGGCTACCATCCATTAGAGTAACAAAAATCTAGACACAGACTACCTTCCATAATGACAAGGCTACAATCCATTGGAGTAACAAAGATATCGACAACATACTACCTTCAATAATAACAAGGCTACCATCCATTGTAGTAATAAAAATCTTGAAAATAGACTACCTTCCATAATGACAAGGCTACAATCCATTGGAGTAACAAAAATCTCGACAACAGACAACCTTCCATAATGATAAGGCTACCATCCATTGGAGTAAAAACAATCTCGACAATAGACTACCTTCCATAATGACAAGGCTACCATCCATTGGAGTAACAAAAATCTCGAAAACAGACTACCTTCCATAATGATAAGCCTACCATCCTTTGGAGTAACAAAAATCTCAAAAACAGACTACCTTCCATAATGACAAGACTACCATCCATTGGAGTAACAAAAATCTCGACAACAGACAACTTTCCATAATGATAATGCTACCTTCCATTGGAGTAACAAAAATCTCGACAATAGACTACCTTCTATAATGAGAAGGCTACCATCCATTGGAGTAACAAAAATATGAACAACAGACTACCTTCCATAGTGACAAGGCTACCATCCATTGGAGTGACAAAAATCACAACGACATACTACCTTCCATAATGACACCGCTAGCATCCATTGGAGTAACAAAAATCTCGACAACAGACTACCTTCCATAATGACAAGGCTACCATTCATTGGAATAACAAAAATCTAGAAAATAGACTAACTTCCATAATAACAAGGCTACTATCCATTGGAGTAACAAAAACATCGACAACAAAATACGTTCCATAATGACAAGGCTATAATCCATTGGAATAACAAAAATCTCGACAACAGACTATCATCCATAATGACAACGATACCATCCATTAGAGTAACATAAATCTCGACAACAAACTACTTTCCATAATGCCAAGGCTACCATCCATTGGAGTAAAAAAAATATGAACAATAGACTACCTTCCATAGTGACAAGGCTACCATCCATTGGAGTGACAGAAATCACAACGACAGACTACCTTCCATAATGACAAGGCTAGCATCCATTGGAGTAACAAAAATCATAACAACACACTACCTTCTATAATGACAAGGCTAACATCCATTGGAATAACAAAAATCTCGACAACAGACTACCTTCCATAATGACAAGGCTACCATCGATTGGAGTAACAAAAACATCGACAACAGACCAAGTTCCAAAATGACAAGGCTACCATCCATTGGAGTAACAAAAATCTAGACACAGACTACCTTCCATAATGACAAGGCTACAATCCATTGGAGTAACAAAGATATCGACAACATACTACCTTCGATAATAATAAGGCTACCATCCATTGTAGTAATAAAAATCTTGAAAATAGACTACCTTCCATAATGACAAGGCTACAATCCATTGCAGTAACAAAAATCTCGACAACAGACAACCTTCCATAATGATAAGGCTACCATCCATTGGAATAACAATCTCGACAATATACTACCTTCCATAATGACAAGGCTACAATCCATTGGAGTAACAAAAATATGAACAACAAACTACCTTCCATAATGACAAGGCTACCATCCATTTGAGTGACAAAAATCACAACGACATACTACCTACCATAATGAGAAGGCTACCATCCATTAGAGTAACAAAAATATGAACAACTAACTTCCTTCCATAATGACAAGGCTACCATCCATTGGAGTAACAAAAATCTCGAAAACAGACTACCTTCCATAATGATAAGCCTACCATCCTTTGGAGTAACAAAAATCTCAAAAACAGACTACCTTCCATAATGACAAGACTACCATCCATTGGAGTAACAAAAATCTCGACAACAGACAACTTTCCATAATGATAATGCTACCTTCCATTGGAGTAACAAAAATCTCGACAATAGACTACCTTCTATAATGAGAAGGCTACCATCCATTGGAGTAACAAAAATATGAACAACAGACTACCTTCCATAGTGACAAGGCTACCATCCATTGGAGTGACAAAAATCACAACGACATACTACCTTCCATAATGACACCGCTAGCATCCATTGGAGTAACAAAAATCTCGACAACAGACTACCTTCCATAATGACAAGGCTACCATTCATTGGAATAACAAAAATCTAGAAAATAGACTAACTTCCATAATAACAAGGCTACTATCCATTGGAGTAACAAAAACATCGACAACAAAATACGTTCCATAATGACAAGGCTATAATCCATTGGAATAACAAAAATCTCGACAACAGACTATCATCCATAATGACAACGATACCATCCATTAGAGTAACATAAATCTCGACAACAAACTACTTTCCATAATGCCAAGGCTACCATCCATTGGAGTAAAAAAAATATGAACAATAGACTACCTTCCATAGTGACAAGGCTACCATCCATTGGAGTGACAGAAATCACAACGACAGACTACCTTCCATAATGACAAGGCTAGCATCCATTGGAGTAACAAAAATCATAACAACACACTACCTTCTATAATGACAAGGCTAACATCCATTGGAATAACAAAAATCTCGACAACAGACTACCTTCCATAATGACAAGGCTACCATCGATTGGAGTAACAAAAACATCGACAACAGACCAAGTTCCAAAATGACAAGGCTACCATCCATTGGAGTAACAAAAATCTAGACACAGACTACCTTCCATAATGACAAGGCTACAATCCATTGGAGTAACAAAGATATCGACAACATACTACCTTCGATAATAATAAGGCTACCATCCATTGTAGTAATAAAAATCTTGAAAATAGACTACCTTCCATAATGACAAGGCTACAATCCATTGCAGTAACAAAAATCTCGACAACAGACAACCTTCCATAATGATAAGGCTACCATCCATTGGAATAACAATCTCGACAATATACTACCTTCCATAATGACAAGGCTACAATCCATTGGAGTAACAAAAATATGAACAACAAACTACCTTCCATAATGACAAGGCTACCATCCATTTGAGTGACAGAAATCACAACGACATACTACCTACCATAATGAGAAGGCTACCATCCATTGGAGTAACAAAAATATGAACAACTAACTTCCTTCCATAATGACAAGGCTACCATCCATTGGAGTAACAAAAATCTCGAAAACAGACTACCTTCCATAATGATAAGCCTACCATCCTTTGGAGTAACAAAAATCTCAAAAACAGACTACCTTCCATAATGACAAGACTACCATCCATTGGAGTAACAAAAATCTCGACAACAGATAACTTTCCATAATGATAATGCTACCATCCATTGGAGTAACAAAAATCTCGACAATAGACTACCTTCTATAATGAGAAGGCTACCATCCATTGGAGTAACAAAAATATGAACAACAGACTACCTTCCATAGTGACAAGGCTACCATCCATTGGAGTGACAAAAATCACAACGGCATACTACCTTCCATAAT
This sequence comes from Vicia faba, assembly GCA_948472305.1. NCBI lineage: Eukaryota > Viridiplantae > Streptophyta > Magnoliopsida > Fabales > Fabaceae > Vicia > Vicia faba. The sequence continues at coordinate 510,808,859 of OX451741.1, read as the reverse complement.
GACACCGCTAGCATCCATTGGAGTAACAAAAATCTCGACAACAGACTACCTTCCATAATGACAAGGCTACCATTCATTGGAATAACAAAAATCTAGAAAATAGACTAACTTCCATAATAACAAGGCTACTATCCATTGGAGTAACAAAAACATCGACAACAAAATACGTTCCATAATGACAAGGCTACAATCCATTGGAATAACAAAAATCTCGACAACAGACTAGCATCCATAATGACAACGATACCATCCATTAGAGTAACATAAATCTCGACAACAAACTACCTTCCATAATGCCAAGGCTACCATCCATTGTAGTAACAAAAATCTCGAAAACAGACTACCTTCTAGAATGACAAAGCTACCATCCATTGGAGTAACAAAAATCTCGACAACAGACAACCTTCCATAATGATAATGCTACCATCCATTGGAGTAACAAATATATCGATAATAGACTACCTTCCATAATGACAAGGCTACCATCCATTGGAGTAAAAAAAACATGAACAACAGACTACCTTCCATAGTGACAAGGCTACAATCCATTGGAGTGACAGAAATATCAACGACAGACTACCTTCCATAATTACAAGGCTAGCATCCATTGGAATAACAAAAATCTCGACAACAGACTACCTTCCATAATGACAAGGCTACCATCCATTGGAGTAACAAAAACATCGACAACAGACCAAGTTCCAAAATGACAAGGCTACCATCCATTGGAGTAACAAAAACATCGACAACAGAATACGTTCCATAATGAAAAGGCTACAATCCATTGGAATAACAAAAATCTCGACAATAGACAACCATCCATAATGACAAAGATACCATCCATTGGAGTAACAAATATCTCGACAACAAACTACCTTCCATAATACCAAGGCTACCATCCATTGTAGTAATAAAAATCTTGAAAATAGACTACCTTCCATAATGACAAGGCTACAATCCATTGGAGTAACAAAAATCTCGACAACAGACAACCTTCCATAATGATAAGGCTACCATCCATTGGAGTAACAAAAATCTCGACAACAAACTACCTTCCATAATGACATGACTACCTTCCAATGGAGTAACAAAAAACTAGCTTCCATAATGACAAGGCTACCATTCATTTGAGTGACAGAAATCACAACGACATACTACCTACCATAATGAGAAGGCTAACATCCATTGGAGTAACAAAAATATGAACAACAAACTTCCTTCCATAATGACAAGGCTACCATCCATTGGACTAACAAAAATATCGAAAACAGACTACCTTCTATAATGACAAGGCTACCATCCATTGGAGTAACAAAAATCTCGAAAACAGACTACCTTCCATAATGACAAGACTACCATCCATTGGAGTAACAAAAATCTGGACAACAGATAACCTTCCATAATGATAATGCTACCATCCATTGGAGTAACAAAAATATCGAAAATAGACTACCTTCTATAATGACAAGGCTACCATCCATTGGAGTAACAAAAATATGAACAACAGACTACCTTCCATAGTGACAAGGCTACCATCCATTGGAGTGACAGAAATAACAACGACATACTACCTTCCATAATGACACCGCTAGCATCCATTGGAGTAACAAAAATCTCGACAACAGACTAGCTTCCATAATGACAAGGCTACCATTCATTGGAATAACAAAATTCTAGACAATAGACTACCTTCCATAATAACAAGGCTACTATCCATTAGAGTAACAAAAACATCGACAACAAAATACGTTCCATAATAACAAGACTACCATCCATAATGACAACGATACCATCCATTGGAGTAACATAAATCTCGACAATAAACTACCTTCCATAATGCCAAGGCTACCACCCATTGTAGTAACAAAAATCTCGAAAACAGACTACCTTCCAGAATGACAAAGCTACCATCCATTGGAGTAACAAAAATCTCGACAACAAACAACCTTCCATAATGATAATGCTACCATCCATTGGAGTAACAAATATATCGAAAATAGACAACCTTCCATAATGACAAGGCTACCATCCATTGGAGTAAAAAAAATATGAACAACAGACTACCTTCCATAGTGACAAGGCTACCATCCATTGGAGTGACAGAAATCACAACGATAGACTACCTTCCATAATGACAAGGCTATAATCCATTGGAGTAACAAAGATATCGACAACATACTACCTTCTATAATAATAAGGCTACCATCCATTGTAGTAACAAAAATCTTTAAAATAGACTACCTTCCATAATGACAAGGCTACAATCCATTGGAGTAACAAAAATCTCGACAATAGACAACCTTCCATAATGATAAGGCTACCATCCATTGGAGTAACAAAACTCTCGACAATAGACTACCTTCCATAATGACAAGGCTACCATCAATTGGAGTAACAAAAATATAAACAACAAACTACCTTCCATAATGACAAGGCTACCATCCATTTGAGTGACAGAAATCACAACGACATAATACCTACCATAATGAGAAGGCTACCATCCATTGGAGTAACAAAAATATGAACAACAAACTTCCTTCCATAATGACAAGGCTACCATCCATTGGAGTAACAAAAATCTCGAAAACAGACTACCTTCCACAATGACAAGGCTACCATCCACTGGAGTAACAAAAATCTCGAAAATAGACTACCTTCCATAATGACAAGACTACCATCCATTGGAGTAACAAAAATCTCGACAACAAACAACCTTCCATAATGATAATGCTACGATCCATTGGAGTAACAAAAATTTCGACAATAGACTACCTTCTATAATGACAAGGCTACCATCCATTGGAGTAACAAAAATATGAACAACAGACTACCTTCCATAGTGACAAGGCTACCATCCATTGGAGTGACAAAAATCACAACGACATACTACCTTCAATAATGACACCGCTAGCATCCATTGGAGTAACAAAAATCTCGACAACAGACTACCTTCCCTAATGACAAGGCTACCATTCATTGGAATCACAAAAATATAGACAATAAACTAACTTCCATAATAAAAAGGCTACTATCCATTGGAGTAACAAAAACATCGACAACAAAATACGTTCCATAATGACAAGGCTACAATCCATTGGAATAACAAAAATCTCGACAACAGACTATCATCCATAATGACAACGATACCATCCATTAGAGTAACATAAATCTCGACAACAAACTACCTTCCATAATGCCAAGGCTACCATCCATTGTAGTAACAAAAATCTCGAAAACATACTACCTTCCAGAATGACAAAGCTACCATCCATTGGAGTAACAAAAATCTCGACAACAGACAACCTTCCATAATGATAATGCTACCATCCATTGGAGTAACAAATATATCGATAATAGACTACCTTCCATAATGACAAGGCTACCATCAATTGGAGTAAAAAAAATATGAACAACAGACTACCTTCCATAGTGACAAGGCTACAATCCATTGGAGTTACAGAAATCACAACGACAGACTACCTTCCATAATTACAAGGCTAGCATCCATTGGAATAACAAAAATCTCGACAACAGACTACCTTCCATAATGACAAGGCTACCATCCATTGGAGTAACAAAAACATCGACAACAGACCAAGTTCCAAAATGACAAGGCTACCATCCATTGCAGTAACAAAAACATCGACAATAGAATACGTTCCATAATGAAAAGGCTACAATCCATTGGAATAACAAAAATCTCGACAATAGACAACCATCCATAATGACAAAGATACCATCCATTGGAGTAACAAAAATCTCGACAACAAACTTCCTTCCATAATACCAAGGCTACCATCCATCGTAGTAACAAAAATCTTGAAAATAGACTACCTTCCATAATGATAAGGCTACAATCCATTGGAGTAACAAAAATCTCGACAACAGACAACCTTCCATAATGATAAGGCTACCATCCATTGGAGTAACAAAAATCTCGACAAAAAACTACCTTCCATAATGACAAGACTACCATCCATTGGAGTAACAAAAAACTAGCTTCCATAATGACAAGGCTACCATTCATTTGAGTGACAGAAATCACAACGACATACTACCTACCATAATGAGAAGGCTAACATCCATTGGAGTAACAAAAATATGAACAACAAACTTCCTTCCATAATGACAAGGCTACCATCCATTGGAGTAACAAAAATCTCGAAAACAGACTACCTTCCATAATGACAAGGCTACCATCCATTGGAGTAACAAAAATCTCGAAAACAGACTACCTTCCATAATGACAAGACTAACATCCATTGGAGTAACAAAAATCTGGACAACAGACAACCTTCCATAATGATAATGCTACCATCCATTAGAGTAACAAAAATCTCGACAATAGACTACCTTCTATAATGACAAGGCTACCATCCATTGGAGTAACAAAAATATGAACAACAGACTACCTTCCATAGTGACAAGGCTACCATCCATTGGAGTGACAGAAATCACAACAACATACTACATTCCATAATGACACCGCTAGCATCCATTGGAGTAACAAAAATCTCGACAACAGACTACCTTCCATAATGACAAGGCTACCATTCATCGGAATAACAAAAATCTAGACAATATACTACCTTCCATAATAACAAGGCTACTATCCATTGGAGTAACAAAAACATAGACAACAAAATACGTTCCATAATCACAAGGCTATAATCCATTGGAAGAACAAAAATCTCGACAACAGACTACCATCCATAATGAGGATGATACCAACCATTGGAGTAACAAAATTCTCGACAACAAACTACCTTCCATAATGCCAAGGCTACCATCCATTGTAGTAATAAAAATCTTAAAAACAGACTACCTTCCAGAATGACAAAGCTACCATCCATTGGAGTAACAAAAATCTCGACAACAGACAACCTTCCATAATGATAATGCTACCATTCATTGGAGTAACAAATATATCGACAATAGACTACCTTCCATAATGACAAGGCTACCATCCATTGGAGTAAATAAAATATGAACAACAGACTACCTTCCATAGTGACAAGGCTACCATCCATTGGAGTGACAGAAATCACAACGACAGACTACCTTCCATAATGACAAGGCTAGCATCCATTGGAGTAACAAAAATCTTAACAACACACTACCTTCCATAATAACAAGGCTACCATCCATAGGAATAACAAAAATCTCGACAACAGACTACCTTCCATAATGACAAGGCTACCATCCATTGGAGTAACAAAAACATCGACAACAGACCAATTTCCAAAATGACAAGGCTACCATCCATTGGAGTAACAAAATTCTCGACAACAGACTACCATCCATAATGACAACGATACCATCCATTGGAGTAACAAAAATCTCGACAACAGACTACCTTCCATAATGACAAGGCTATAATCCATTGGAGTAACAAAGATATGGACAACATACTACCTTCCATAATAACAAGGCTACCATCCATGGTAGTAACAAAAATCTTGAAAATAGACTACCTTCAATAATGACAAGGCTACAATCCATTGGAGTAACAAAAATCTCGACAACAGACAACCTTCCATAATGATAAGGCTACCATCCATTGGAGTAACAAAAATATGAACAACAAACTAGCTTCCATAATGGCAAGGCTACCATCCATTTAAGTGACAAAAATCACAACGACATACTACCTACCATAATGAGAAGGCTACCATCCATTGGAGTAAAAAAAATATGAACAACAAACTTCCTTCCATAATGACAAGGCTACCATCCATTGGAGTAACAAAAATCTCGAAAATAGACTACCTTCCATAATGACAAGGCTACCATCCATTGGAGTAACAAAAATCTCGAAAAAAGACTACCTTCCATAATGACAAGACTACCATCCATTGGAGTAACAAAAATCTCGACAACAGACAACCTTCCATAATGATAATGCTACCATCCATTGGAGTAACAAAAATCTCGACAATAGACTACCTTCTATAATGACAAGGCTACCATCCATTGGAGTAACAAAAATATGAACAACAGACTACCATCCATAGTGACAAGGCTAACATCCATTGGAGTGACAGAAATCACAACGACATACTACCTTCCATAATGACACCGCTAGCATCCATTGGAGTAACAAAAATCTAGACAACAGACTACCTTCCATAATGACAAGGCTACCATTCATTGGAATAACAAAAATCTAGACAATATACTACCTTCCATAATAACAATGCTACTATCCATTGGAGTAACAAAAACATAGACAACAAAATACGTTCCATAATGACAAGGTTACAATCCATTGGAAGAACAAAAATCTCGACAACAGACTACCATCCATAATGACAACGATACCAACCATTGGAGTAACAAAATTCTCGACAACAAACTACCTTCCATAATGCCAAGGCTACCATCCATTGTAGTAATAAAAATCTCGAAAACAGACTACCTTCCAGAATGACAAAGCTAACATCCATTGGAGTAACAAAAATATGAACAACAGACTACCTTCCATAGTGACAAGGCTACCATCCATTGGAGTGACAGAAATCACAACGACAGACTACCTTCCATAATGACAAGGCTAGCATCCATTGGAGTAACAAAAATCTTAACAACACACTACCTTCCATAATAACAAGGCTACCATCCATAGGAATAACAAAAATCTCGACAACAAACTACCATCCATAATGACAAGGCTACAATCCATTGGAGTAACAAAAACATCGACAACAGACCAAGTTCCAAAATGACAAGGCTACCATCCATTGGAGTAACAAAATTCTCGACATCAGACTACAATCCATAATGACAACGATACCATCCATTGGAGTAACAAAAATCTCGACAACAGACTACCTTCCATAATGACAAGGCTACCATTCATTGGAATAACAAAAATCTAGACAACAGACTATCTTCCATAATAACAAGGCTACTATCCATTGGAGTAACAAAAACATCGACAACAGAATACGGTCCATAATGAGAAGGCTACAATCCATTGGAATAACAAAAATCTCAACAACTGACTACCATCTATAATGACAATGATACCATCAATTGGAGTAACAAAAATCTCGACAACAGACTACCTTCCTTAATGCCAAGGCTACCATACATTGTAGTAACAAAAATCTCGAAAGCAGACTACCTTCCAGAATGACAAGGCTACAATACTTTCGAATAACAAAAATCTCGACAACTGACTACCATCCATAATGATAATGCTACCATCCATTGGAGTAACAAATATATCGACAACAGACTACCTTCCATAATGACAAGGCTATCATCCAATGGAGTAACAAAAATATGAACAACGGACTACCCTTCCATAGTGACAAGGTTACCATCCATTGGAGTGATAGAAATCACAACGACAGACTACCTTCCATAATGAGAAGGCTACCATCCATTGGAATAACAAAAATCTCGACAACAAACTACCTTCCATAATGAGAAGGCTACCATCCATTGGAGTAACAAAAATATGAACATACATTCCATAGTGACAAGGCTACCATCCATTGGACTAACAAAAATCTAGAAAACAGACTACCTTCCATAATGAAAAGGCTACCATCCATTGGAGTAACGAAAATCTCGATAACAGATAACCTTCCATAATGATAATGCTACCATCCATTGGAGTAACAAAAATCTGAACAACAAACTACGTTCCGTAGTGACAAGGCTACCATCCATTGGAGTGATAGAAATCACAACGACAGACTACCTTCCATAATGACAAGGCTACCATCCATTGGAGTAACAAAAATATCGACAACAGACTACCTTCCATAATGATAATGCTACCATCCATTGGAGAAACAAAAATCTCTACAACAGACTACCTTCCATAATGACAAGGCTACGATGCATTGGAGTAACAAAAATATCTACAATAGACTTTGTTCCATAATGACAAGGCAACCATCCATTGTAGTAACCAAAATCTCGACAATAGTCTACCTTCCATAATGACAAGGCTACCGTCCATTAGAGTAACAAAAATATGAACAACATAGTACCTTCCATAGTGACAAGGCTACCATCCATTGGAGTGACATAAATCACAACGACAGACTACCTTCCATAATGACAAGCCTAGCATCCATTGGAGTAACAAAAATGTCGACAACAGACTACCTTCCATAATTACAAGGCTACAATCCATTAGAGTAACAAAGATATCGACAACATACTACCTTCCATAATGACAAGGCTAGCATCCATTGGAGTATCAAAACTATCGACAACAAACTACCTTCCATAATGACAAGGATACCATCCATTAGAGTACCAAAAATCTCGAATAGAGACTACCTTTGATAATGACAAATCTACCATCCATTAGAGTAACAAAAATCTCGACAATAGACAACCTTCCATAATGACAGGGCTACCATCCATTGGAGTAAAAAAATCTCGACAATAGACTACCTTCCATAATGACAAGTCTATCATCCATTGGAGTAACGAAAATATGAACAACAGACTACCTTTCATAGTGACAAGGCTACCATCCCTTAGAGTGACATAAATAACAACGACAAACTTCCTTCCGTAATGACAAGGCTAGCATCCATTGGAGTAACAAAAATCTCGACAACAAACTACCTTCCATAATGGCAAGGCTACCATCCATTGAAGTAACAAAAATCTGGACAACAGACTACCTTCCAAAATGACAAGGCTATCATCCATTGGAGTAACAAAAAAATGAACAAAAGACTACCTTCCATAGTGACAAGGCTACCATCCATTGGATTGATATAAATCACAACGACAGACTACCTTCCATAATGACAAGGCTAGCATCCATTGGAGTAAAAAAAATCTAGACAATAGACTACCTTTCATAATAACAAGGCTATTATTCGTTGGAGTAACAAAAATCACAACGACATACTACCTTCCATAATGACAAGGCTAGCATCCATTGGAGTAACAAAAAACTCGACAACAGACCACCTTCCATAATGACAAGGCTACAATTCATTAGAATAACAAAAATCTAGACAACAAACTACCTTCCATAATAACAAGGCTACTATCCATTGGAGTAACAAAAACATCGACAACAGAATACATTCCATAATGACAAGGCTACAATCCATTGGAATAACAAAAATCTCGACAACAGACTACCATTCATAATGACAATGATACCATCCATTGGAGTAACAAAAATATCGACAACAGACTACCTTCCTTAATGCCAAGGCTACCATCCATTGTAGAAACAAAAATCTCGAAAACAGACTACCTTCCAGAATGACAAGGCTACCATCCATTGGAGTAACAAAAATATCGACAATAGACAACCTTCCATAATGATAATGCTACCATCCATTGGAGTAACAAATATATCGACAATAGACTACCTTCCATAATGACAAGGCTACCATCCATTGGAGTAACAAAAATATGTACAACAGACTACCTTCCATAGTGACAAGGCTACCATCCATTGCAGTGACAAAAATCACAACGACAGACTACCTTCCATAATGACAAGGCTACCATCCATTGGAATAACAAAAATCTCGACAACAAACTACCTTCCATAATGACAAGGCTACCATCCATTGGAGTAACAAAAATATGAACATACCTTCCATAATGACAAGGCTACCATCCATTGGAGTAACAAAAATCTCGACAACAGACAACCTTCCATAATGATAATGCTACCATCCATTGGAGTAACAAAAATCTCGACAATAGACTACCTTCTATAATGACAAGGCTACCATCCATTGGAGTAACAAAAATATGAACAACAGACTACCATCCATAGTGACAAGGCTACCATCCATTGGAGTGACAGAAATCACAACGACATACTACCTTCCATAATGACACCGCTAGCATCCATTGGAGTAACAAAAATCTAGACAACAGACTACCTTCCATAATGACAAGGCTATATTCCATTAGAGTAACAAAGATATCGACAACATACTACCTTCCATAATGACAAGGCTAGCATCCATTGGAGTAACAAAAATATCGACAACAAACTACCTTCCATAATGACAAGGCTACCATCCATTAGAGTAACAAAAATCTCGAATACAAACTACCTTCGATAATGACAAGGCTACAATCCAATGGAATAACAAAAATATCGACAAAAGACTACCATCCATAATGACAACAATACCATCCATTGGAGTAACAATAATCTTAACAACAGACTACCTTCCTTAATGCCAAGGCTACCATCCATTAGAGTAACAAAGATATCGACAACATACTACCTTCCATAATGACAAGGCTAGCATCCATTGGAGTAACAAAAATATCGACAACAAACTACCTTCCATAATGACAAGGCTACCATCCATTAGAGTAAAAAAAATCTCGAATATAAACTACCTTCGATAATGACAAGGCTACAATCCATTGGAATAACAAAAATATCGACAACAGACTACCATCCATAATGACAATAATACCATCCATTGGAGTAACAATAATCTCGACAACAGACTACCTTCCATAATGACAAGGCTACAATCCATTATAGTAACAAAGATATCGACAACATACTACCTTCCATAATGACAACGCTAGCATCCATTGGAATAACAAAAATATCGACAACAAACTACCTTCCATAATGACAAGGCTACCATCCATTAGAGTAACAAAAATCTCGAATACAAACTACCTTCGATAATGACAAGGCTACAATCCATTGGAATAACAAAAATATCGACAACAGACTACCATCCATAATGACAATAATACCATCCATTGGAGTAACAATAATCTCGACAACAGACTACCTTCCTTAATGCCAAGGCTACCATCCATTGTAGTAACAAAAATCTCGAAAACAGACTACCTTCCAGAATGACAAGGCTACCATCCATTGGAGTAACAGAAATCTCGACAACAGACAACCTTCCATAATGATAATGCTACCATCCATTGGAGTAACAAATATATCGACAATAGACTACCTTCCATAATGACAAGGCTACCATCCATTGGAGTAACAAAAATATGAACAACAAACTACCTTCCATAGTGACAAGGCTACCATCCATTGGAGTGACAGAAATCACAACGACAGACTACCTTCCATAATGACAAGGCTACCATCCATTGGAATAACAAAAATCTCGACAACAGACTACCTTCCATAATGACAAGGTTACCATCCATTGGAGTAACAAAAATATGAACATACCTTCCATAGTGACAAGGCTACCATCCATTGGAGTAACAAAAATCTCGAAAACAGACTACCTTCAATAATGACAAGGCTACCATCCATTGGAGTAACAAAAATCTCGATAACAGACAACCTTCCATAATGATAACGCTACCATCCATTGGAGTAACAAAAATCTGAAAAACAGACTACGTTCCATAGTGACAAGGCTACCATCCATTGGAGTGACAGAAATCACAACGACAGACTACCTTCCATAATGACAAGGCTACCATCCATTGGAGTAACAAAAATATCGACAACAGACTACCTTCCATAATGATAATGCTACCATCCATTGGAGTAACAAAAATCTCGACAATAGACTACCTTCCATAATGACAAGGCTACGATGCATTGGAGTAACAAAAATATCTACAATAGGCTACGTTCCATATTGATAATGCTACCATCCAGTGGAGTGACATAAATCACAACGATAGACTACCTTCCATAATGACAAGGGTAGCATCCATGGGAGTAACAAAAGTCTCGACAACAGACTACCTTCCATAATGACAAGGCTACAATCCATTAGAGTAACAAAGATATCGACAACATACTACCTTCCGTAATGACAAGGCTAGCATCCATTGGAGTAACAAAAATAACGACAACAAACTACCTTCCATAATGACAAGGCTACCATCCATTAGAGTAACAAAAATCTCGAATACAGACTACCTTCGATAATGACAAGGCTACACTCCATTGGAATAATAAAAATATCGACAACAGACTACCATCCATAATGACAATGATACCATCCATTGGAGTAACAAAAATCTCGACAACATACTACCTTCCTTAATGCCAAGGCTACCATCCATTGTAGTAACAAAAATCTCGAAAACAGACTACCTTCCAGAATGACAAGGCTACCATCCATTGGAGTAACAAAAATCTCGACAACAGACAACCTTCCATAATGATAATGCTACCATCCATTGGAGTAACAAATATATCGATAATAGACTACCTTCCATAATGACAGGGCTACCATCCATTGGAGTAACAAAAATATGAACAACAGACTACCTTCCATAGTGACAAGGCTACCATCCAGTGGAGTGACATAAATCACAACGACAAACTACCTTCCATAATGACAAGGGTAGCATCCATTGGAGTAACAAAAGTCTCGACAACACACTACCTTCCATAATGACAAGGCTACAATCCATTAGAGTAACAAGGATATCGACAACATACTACCTTCCATAATGACAAGGCTACCATCCATTGGAGTAACAAAAATATGAACATACCTTCCATAGTGACAAGGCTACCATCCATTGGAGTAACAAAAATCTCGAAAACACACTACCTTCCATAATGACAAGGCTACCATCCATTGGAGTAACAAAAATCTCGATAACAGACAACCTTCCATAATGATAACACTACCATCCATTGGAGTAACAAAAATCTCGACAACAGACAACTTTCCGTAATGACCAGGCTACCATCCATTGGAGTAAAAAAAATCTGAACAACAGACTACGTTCCATAGTGACAAGGCTACCATCCATTGGAGTGACAGAAATCACAATGACAAACTACCTTCCATAATGACAAGGCTACCATCCATTGTAGTAACAAAAATATCGACAACAGACTACCGTCCATAATGATAATGCTACCATCCATTGGAGTAACAAAAATCTCAAAACAGACTACCTTCCATAATGACAAGGCTAAGATGCATTGGAGTAACAAAAATATCTACAATAGACTATGTTCCATAATGACAAGGCTACCATCCATTGTAGTAACCAAAATCTCGACAATAGTCTACCTTCCATAATGACAAGGCTACCATCCATTAGAGTAACAAAAATATGAACAACAGACTACCTTCCATAGTGACAAGGCTACCATCCATTGGAGTGACATAAATCACAACGACAGACTACCTTCCATAATGACAAGGCTAACATCCATTGGAGTAACAAAAATCTCGACGACAGACTACCTTCCATAATGACAAGGCTACAATCCATTAGAGTAACAAAGATATCGACAACATACTACCTTCCATAATGACAAGGCTAGCATCCATTGGAGTAACAAAAATATCGACAACAATCTACCTTCCATAATGACAAGGCTACCATCCATTGGAGTACCAAAAATCTTGAAAACAGACTACCTTCCATAATGACAAGGCTAACATCCATTGGAGTAACAAAAATCTCGACAACAGACAACCTTCCGTAATGATAATGCTACCATCCATTGGAGTAACAAAAATCTCGACAATAGACTACCTTCCATAATGACAAGGCTACCATCCTTTGGAGTAACAAAAATCTGAACAACATACTACGTTCCATAGTGACAAGGCTACCATCCATTGGAGTGATAGATATCACAACGACAGACTACCTTCTCGAATGACAAGGATAACATCCATTGGAGTAACAAAAATCTCGACAACAGACTAACTTCAATAATGACAAGGCTACAATCCATTGGAGTAACAAAAATCTCGACAATAGACAACTTTCCATAATGACAAGGCTACCATCCATTGGAGTAACAAAAATCTCGACAATATACTACCTTCCATAATGACAAGGCTACCATCCGTTGGAGTAACAAAAATATGAACAATAGACTACCTTCCATAGTGACAAGGCTACCATCCATTGGAGTGACAGAAATCACGACAGACTACCTTCCATAATGACTAGGCTACCATCAATTGGAGTAACAAAAATCTCGACAATAGACTACCTTTTATAATGACAAGGCTACCATCCATTGGAGTTACAAAAATATGAACAACAGACTACCTTCCATACTGACAAGGTGACCATCCATTGGAGTGACATAAATCACAACGATAAACTACCTTCCATAATGACAAGGCAAGCATCCATTGGAGTAACAAAAATATCAACAACAAACTAACTTCCATAATGACAAGGCTACCATCCATTGGAATAACAAAAATCTCGACAATAAACTACCTTCCATAATGACAAGGCTACCATCCATTGGAGTAACAAAAACATCGACAACAGAATACGTTCCATAATGGCAAGGCTACAATCCATTGGAATAACAAAAATCTCGACAACAGACTACCATCCATAATGACAATGATACCATCCATTGGAGTAACAAAAATCTCAACAACAGACTACCTTCCATAATGACAAGGCTACCATCCATTGGAGTAACAAAAATCTCGACAACAGACAACCTTCCATAATGACAAGGCTACCATCCATTGTAGTAACCAAAATCTCGACAATAGACTACCTTCCATAATGACAAGGCTACCATCCATTGCAGTAACAAAAATCTCGAATACAGACTACCTTCCATAATGACAAGGCTACCATCCATTGGAGTAACAAAAATCTCGAATAAAGACTACCTTCCATAATGACAAGGCTACCATCCATTGGAGTGACATAAATCACAACGACAGACTACCTTCCATAATGACAAGGCTAGCATCCATTGGAGTAACAAAAATCTCGACAACAGACTACCTTCCATAATGCAAGGCTACCATCCATTAGAGTAACAAAAATCTCGAATACAGACTACCTTCGATAATGACAAAGCTACCATCCATTAGAGTAACTAAAATCTCGACAACAGACAACCTTCCATTATGACAAGGCTATCATCCATTGGAGTAACAAAAATATCGATAATAGACTACCTTCCATAATGACAAGGCTATCATCCATTGGAGTAACAAAAATCTCGACAACAGACTACCTTCTATAGTGACAAGGCTACCATCCATTGGAGTGACATAAATCACAACGACAGACTACCTTCCATAATGACAAGGCTAGCATCCATTGGAATAACAAAAATCTCGACAATAAACTACCTTTCATAATGACAAGGCTACCATCCATTGGAGTAACAAAAATATGAACATACCTTCCATAGTGACAAGGCTACCATCCATTGGAGTAACAAAAATCTCGAAAACAGACTACCTTCCATAATGACAAGGCTACCATCAATTGGAGTAACAAAAATCTCGACAACAGAGAACCTTCCATAATGATAATGCTACCATCCATTGGAGTAACAAAAATCTCGAAAATAGGCTACCTTCCATAATGACAAGGCTACCATCCATTGGAGTAACAAAAATCTGAACAACATACTACGTTCCATAGTGACAAGGCTACCATCCATTGGAGTGATAGATATCACAACGACAGACTACCTTCTCGAATAACAAGGATAGCATCCATTGGAGTAACAAAAATCTCGACAACATACTACCTTCAATAATGACAAGGCTACAATCCATTGGAGTAACAAAAATCTCGACAATAGACAACTTTCCATAATGACAAGGCTACCATCCATTGGAGTAACAAAAATCTCGACAGTAGACTACCTTCCATAATGACAAGGCTACCATCCATTGGAGTAACAAAAATATGAACAACAGACTACCTTCCATACTGACAATGCTACCATCCATTGGAGTGACAGAAATCTCGACAATAAACTACCTTCCATAATGACAAGGCTACCATCCATTGGAGTAACAAAAACATCGACAACAGAATACGTTCCATAATGGCAAGGCTACAATCCATTGGAATAACAAAAATCTCGACAACAGACTACCATCCATAATGACAATGATACCATCCATTGGAGTAACAAAAATCTCAACAACAGACTACCTTCCATAATGACAAGGCTACCATCCAATGGAGTAACAAAAATCTCGAAAACAGACTACCTTCCATAATGACAAGGCTACCATCCATTGGAGTAACAAAAATCTAGACAACTGACAACCTTCCATAATGACAAGGCTACCATCCATTCGACTAACAAAAATATGAACAACAAACTACCTTCCATTATGCTACCATCCATTGGACTAACAGAAATCACAATGACAAAATACCTTCCATAATGACAAGGCTAGCATCCATTAGAGTAACAAAGATATCGACAACATACTACCATCCATAATGACAAGGATAGCATCCATTGGAGTAACAAAAATATCGACAACAAACTACCTTCCATAATGACAAGGCTACCATCCATTCGAGTAAGAAAAATCTCGAATACAGACTACCTTCGATAATGATAAAGCTACCATCCATTAGAGTAACAAAAGTCTCGACAACAGACAACCTTCCATAATGATAAGGCTACCATCCATTGGAGTAACAAAAATTTAGACAATAGACTACCTTCCATAATGATAAGGCTATCATCCGTTGGAGTAACAAAAATATGAACAACAGACTACCTTCCATTGTGACAAGGCTAGCATCAATTGGAGTAACAAAAATATCGACAACAAACTACCATCCATAATGACAAGGCTTCCATCCATTGAAGTAACAAAAATCTAGACAACAGACTACCTTCCATAAAGACAAGGCTCCCATCCATTGGAGTAACAAAAATATCCACAACAGACTACCTTCCATAATGACAAGGCTACCATTCATTGGAATAACAAAAATCTCAACAACAAACTACCTTCCATATTAACAAGGCTACCATCCAATGGAGTAACAAAAATATGAACATACCTTCCATAGTGACAAGGCTACCATCCATTAGAGTAACAAAAATATCGAAAACAGACTACCTTCCATAATGACAAGGCTACCATCCATTGGAGTAACAAAAATCTCGACAAAAGACAACCTTCCATAATGACAAGGCTTCCATCCATTGGAGTAATAAAAATTTCGACAATAGACTACCTTCCATAATATCAAGGCTACCATCCATTGGAGTAACAAAAATATGAACAACAGACTACCTTCCATAGTCACAAGGCTACCATCCATTGGAGTGACAGAAATCACAACGATAGACTACCTTCCCTAATGAAAAGGCTAGCATCCATTGGAGTAACAAAAATCTCTAAAACAAACTACCTTCCATAGTGACGTGGCTACCATCCATTGAAGTAACAAAAATATCGACCACAGACTACCTTCCATAATGAAAAGGCGACCATCCATTGGAGTGTCATAAATCACAACAACAGACTACCTTCCATAATGACAAGGCTAGCATCCATTAGAGTAACAAAGATATCGACAACATACTACCTTCCATAATGACAAGGCTAGCATCCATTGGAGTAACAAAAATATCGAGAACAAACTATTTTCCATAATGAAAAGGCTACCATCCATTAGAGTAACAAAAATCTCGAACACAGACTACCTTCGATAATGACAAAGCTACCATCCATTAGAGTAACAAAAATCTCGACAACAGACAACCTTCCATAATGATAAGGCTACCATCCATTGGAGTAACAAAAATCTCGACAATAGACTACCTTCCATAATGACAAGGCTATCATCTGTTGGAGTAACAAAAATATGAACAACAGACTACCTTCCATAGTGACAAGGCTAGCATCAATTGGAGTAACAAAAATCTCGACAACAAACTACCTTCCATAATGACAAGGCTACCATCCATTGAAGTAAAAAAAATCTGGACAACAGACTACCTTCCATAAAGACAAGGCTCACATCCATTGGAGTATGAAAAATATCCACGACAGACTACCTTCCATAATGACAAGGCTACCATTCATTGGAATAACAAAAATCTCAACAACAAACTACCTTCCATATTAACAAGGCTACGATCCATTAGAGTAACAAAAATATGAACATACCTTCCATAGTGAAAAGGCTACCATCCATTAGAGTAACAAAAATATCGAAAACAAACTACCTTCCATAATGACAAGGCTACCATCCATTGGAGTAACAAAAATCTCGACAAAAGACAACCTTCCATAATGATAATGCTACCATCCAATGGAGTAACAAAAATCTCGACAATAGACTACCTTCAATAATGACAAGGCTACCATCCATTGGAGTAACAAAAATCTGAACAACAGACTACCTTCCATAGTGACAAGGCTACCATCCATTGGAATGACAGAAATCACGACATACTACCTTCCATAATGACAAGGCTACCATCCATTGGAGTAACAAAAATCTCGACAATAGACTACCTTTTATAATGACAAGGCTACCATCCATTAGAGTAACAAAAATATAAACAACAGACTACCTTCCATACTGACAAGGCGAGCATCCATTGGAGTGTCAGAAATTACAACGACAGACTACCTTCCATAATGACAAGGCTAGCATCCATTAGAGTAACAAAGATATCAGCAACATATTACCTTCCATAATGACAAGGCTAGCATCCATTGGAGTAACAAAAATATCGACAACAAACTACCTTCCATAATTACAAGGCTACCATCCATTAGAGTAACAAAAATCTCGAATACAGACTACCTTCGAAAATGACAAAGCTACCATCCATTAGAGTAACAAAAATCTCGACAACAGACAACCTTCCATAATGATAAGGCTACCATCCATTGGAGTAACAAAAATCTCGACAATAGACTACCTTCCATAATGACAAGGCTATCATCCGTTGGAGTAACAAAAATATGAACAACAGACTACCTTCCATAGTGACAAGGCTAGCATCAATTGGAGTAACAAAAATCTGGACAACAAACTACCTTCCATAATGACAAGGCTACCATCCATTGAAGTAACAAAAATCTGGACAACAGACTACCTTCCATAAAGACAAGGCTCCCATCCATTGGAGTAACAAAAATATCCACAACAGACTACCTTCCATAATGACAAGGCTACCATTCATTGGAATAACAAAAATCTCAACAACAAACTACCTTCCATATTAACAAGGCTACGATCCACTGGAGTAACAAAAATCTCGACAATAGACTACCTTCCATAATGACAAGGCTACCATCCATTGGAGTAACAAAAACATCGACAACAGAATACGTTCCATAATGGCAAGGCTACAATCCATTGGAATAACAAAAATCTGGACAACAGACTACCATCCATAATGACAATGATACCATCCATTGGAGTGACAAAAATCTCGACAACAGACTACCTTCAATAATGACAAGGCTACCATCCAATGGAGTGACAAAAATCTCGAAAATAGACTACCTTCCATAATGAGAAGGCTACCATCCATTAGAGTAACAAAAATGTCGACAACTGACAACCTTCCATAATGACAAGGCTACCATTCATTCGATTAACAAAAATATGAACAACAAACTACCTTCCATAGTGACAAGGCTACCATCCATTGGACTGACAGAAGTCACAACGACATAATACCTTCCATAATGACAAGGCTATCATCCATTGGAGTAACAAAAATCTAGTCAACAGACTACCTTCCATAATGACAAGGCTACCATCCATTTGAATAACAAAAATCTCGACAACAGACTACCTTCCATAATGACAAGTCTACCATCCATTGGAGTAACAAAAACATCGACAACAGACCACGTTCCATAATGACAAGGCTACCATCCATTGGAGTAACAAAATTCTCAACAATAGACTACCATCCATAATGAAAACGATACCATCAATTGGAGTAACAAAAATCTCGACAACAAACTACCTTCCATAATGACAAGGCTACAATCCATTGGAGTAACAATGATATCGACAACATACTACCTTCCATAATGACAAGGCTACCATCCATTGGAGTAACAAAAATATCGACAACAGACTACCTTCCATAATGATAATGCTACCATCCATTGGAGTAACAAAAATATCGACAACAGAATACCTTCCATAATGACAAGGCTACCATGCATTGGAGTAACAAAAATATCTACAATAGACTATGTTCCATAATGACAGGGCTACCATCCATTGTAGTAAGCAAAATCTCGACAATAGACTACCTTCCATAATGACAAGGCTACCATCCATTGGAGTAATAAATATATGATCAACAAACTATCTTCCATAGTGACAAGGCTACCATCCATTGGAGTGACATAAATCACAATGACATACTACCTTCCATAATGACAATGCTAGCATCCATTGGAGTAACAAAAATCTCGACAACAGACTCCCTTCCATAATGACAAGGCTACAATCCATTAGAGTAACTAAGATATCGACAACATACTACCTTCCATAATGACAAGGCTAACATCCATTGGAGTAACAAAAATATGGACAACAAACTACCTTCCATAATGACAAGGCTACCATCCATTAGAGTAACAAAAATCTCCAATACAGACTACCTTCGATAATGACAAAGCTACCATCCATTAGAGTATCAAAAATCTCGACAACAGACAACCTTCCATAATGACAAGGCTACCATCCATTGTAGTAACCAAAATCTCGACAATAGACTACCTTCCATAATGACAAGGCTACCATCCATTGGAGTAACAAAAATCTTGAATACAGACAACCTTCCATAATGACAAGGCTACCATCCATTAGAGTAACAAAAATCTTGAATAAAGACTACCTTCCATAATGACAAGGCTACCATCCATTAGAGTAACAAAAATCTCGACAATAGACAACCTTCCATTATGACAAGGCTATCATCCATTGGAGTAACAAAAATATCGACAATAGACTACCTTCCAGAATGACAAGGCTATCATCCATTGGAGTAACAAAAATCTCGACAACAGACTACCTTCCATAGTGACAAGGCTACCATCCATTGGAGTGACATAAATCACAACGACAGACTACCTTCCATAATGACAAGGCTAGCATCCATTGGAATAACAAAAATCTCGACAATAAACTACCTTCCATAATGACAAGGCTACCATCCATTGGAGTAACAAAAATATGAACATACCTTCCATAGTGACAAGGCTACCATCCATTGGAGTAACAAAAATCTCGAAAACAGACTACCTTCCATAATGACAAGGCTACCATCCATTGGAGTAATAAAAATCTCGACAATAGACAACCTTCCATAATGATAATGCTACCATCCATTGGAGTAACAAAAATCTCGACAATAGACTACCTTCCATAATGACAAGGCTACCATCCATTGGAGTAACAAAAATTTGAACAACATACTACGTTCCATAGTGACAAGGCTACCATCCATTGGAGTGATAGATATCACAACGACAGACTACCTTCTATAATGACAAGGCTACCATCCATTGGAGTAACAAAAATATGAACAACAGACTACCTTCCATACTGACAAGGTGACCATCCATTGGAGTGACATAAATCACAACGATAAACTACCTTCCATAATGACAAGGCAAGCATCCATTGGAGTAACAAAAATATCGACAACAAACTAACTTCCATAATGACAAGGCTACCATCCATTGGAATAACAAAAATCTCGACAATAAACTACCTTCCATAATGACAAGGCTACCATCCATTGGAGTAACAAAAACATCGACAACAGAATACGTTCCATAATGGCAAGGCTACAATCCATTGGAATAACAAAAATCTCGACAACAGACTACCATCCATAATGACAATGATACCATCCATTGGAGTAACAAAAATCTCAACAACAGACTACCTTCCATAATGACAAGGCTACCATCCATTGGAGTAACAAAAATCTCGACAACAGACAACCTTCCATAATGACAAGGCTACCATCCATTGTAGTAACCAAAATCTCGACAATAGACTACCTTTCATAATGACAAGGCTACCATCCATTGCAGTAACAAAAATCTCGAATACAGACTACCTTCCATAATGACAAGGCTACCATCCATTGGAGTAACAAAAATCTCGAATAAAGACTACCTTCCATAATGACAAGGCTACCATCCATTGGAGTGACATAAATCACAACGACAGACTACCTTCCATAATTACAAGGCTAGCATCCATTGGAGTAACAAAAATCTCGACAACAGACTACCTTCCATAATGACAAGGCTACCATCCATTAGAGTAACAAAAATCTCGAATACAGACTACCTTCGATAATGACAAAGCTACCATCCATTAGAGTAAATAAAATCTCGACAATAGACAACCTTCCATTATGACAAGGCTATCATCCATTGGAGTAACAAAAATATCGATAATAGACTACCTTCCATAATGACAAGGCTATCATCCATTGGAGTAACAAAAATCTCGACAACAGACTACCTTCCATAGTGACAAGGCTACCATCCATTGGAGTGACATAAATCACAACGACAGACTACCTTCCATAATGACAAGGCTAGCATCCATTGGAATAACAAAAATCTCGACAATAAACTACCTTTCATAATGACAAGGCTACCATCCATTGGAGTAACAAAAATATGAACATACCTTCCATAGTGACAAGGCTACCATCCATTGGAGTAACAAAAATCTCGAAAACAGACTACCTTCCATAATGACAAGGCTACCATCAATTGGAGTAACAAAAATCTCGACAACAGAGAACCTTCCATAATGATAATGCTACCATCCATTGGAGTAACAAAAATCTCGAAAATAGACTACCTTCCATAATGACAAGGCTACCATCCATTGGAGTAACAAAAATCTGAACAACATACTACGTTCCATAGTGACAAGGCTACCATCCATTGGAGTGATAGATATCACAACGACAGACTACCTTCTCGAATGACAAGGATAGCATCCATTGGAGTAACAAAAATCTCGACAACATACTACCTTCAATAATGACAAGGCTACAATCCATTGGAGTAACAAAAATCTCGACAATAGACAACTTTCCATAATGACAAGGCTACCATCCATTGGAGTAACAAAAATCTCGACAATAGACTACCTTCCATAATGACAAGGCTACCATCCGTTGGAGTAACAAAAATATGAACAATAGACTACCTTCCATAGTGACGAGGCTACCATCCATTGGAGTGACAGAAATCACGACAGACTACCTTCCATAATTACTAGGCTACCATCAATTGGAGTAACAAAAATCCCGACAATAGACTACCTTTTATAATGACAAGGCTACCATCCATTGGAGTAACAAAAATATGAACAACAGACTACCTTCCATACTCACAAGGCTACCATCCATTGGAATAACAAAAATCTCGACAATAAACTACCTTCCATAATGACAAGGCTACCATCCATTGGAGTAACAAAAACATCGACAACAGAATACGTTCCATAATGGCAAGGCTACAATCCATTGGAATAACAAAAATCTCGACAACAGACTACCATCCATAATGACAATGATACCATCCATTGGAGTAACAAAAATCTCAACAACAGACTACCTTCCATAATGACAAGGCTACCATCCAATGGAGTAACAAAAATCTGGAAAACAGACTGCCTTCCATAATGACAAGGCTACCATCCATTGGAGTAACAAAAATCTCGACATCTGACAACCTTCCATAATGACAAGGCTACCATCCATTGGAGTGACATAAATCACAACGACAGACTACCTTCCATAATTACAAGGCTAGCATCCATTGGAGTAACAAAAATCTCGACAACAGACTACCTTCCATAATGACAAGGCTACCATCCATTAGAGTAACAAAAATCTCGAATACAGACTACCTTCGATAATGACAAAGCTACCATCCATTAGAGTAAATAAAATCTCGACAATAGACAACCTTCCATTATGACAAGGCTATCATCCATTGGAGTAACAAAAATATCGATAATAGACTACCTTCCATAATGACAAGGCTATCATCCATTGGAGTAACAAAAATCTCGACAACAGACTACCTTCCATAGTGACAAGGCTACCATCCATTGGAGTGACATAAATCACAACGACAGACTACCTTCCATAATGACAAGGCTAGCATCCATTGGAATAACAAAAATCTCGACAATAAACTACCTTTCATAATGACAAGGCTACCATCCATTGGAGTAACAAAAATATGAACATACCTTCCATAGTGACAAGGCTACCATCCATTGGAGTAACAAAAATCTCGAAAACAGACTACCTTCCATAATGACAAGGCTACCATCAATTGGAGTAACAAAAATCTCGACAACAGAGAACCTTCCATAATGATAATGCTACTATCCATTGGAGTAACAAAAATCTCGAAAATAGACTACCTTCCATAATGACAAGGCTACCATCCATTGGAGTAACAAAAATCTGAACAACATACTACGTTCCATAGTGACAAGGCTACCATCCATTGGAGTGATAGATATCACAACGACAGACTACCTTCTCGAATGACAAGGATAGCATCCATTGGAGTAACAAAAATCTCGACAACATACTACCTTCAATAATGACAAGGCTACAATCCATTGGAGTAACAAAAATCTCGACAATAGACAACTTTCCATAATGACAAGGCTACCATCCATTGGAGTAACAAAAATCTCGACAATAGACTACCTTCCATAATGACAAGGCTACCATCCGTTGGAGTAACAAAAATATGAACAATAGACTACCTTCCATAGTGACGAGGCTACCATCCATTGGAGTGACAGAAATCACGACAGACTACCTTCCATAATTACTAGGCTACCATCAATTGGAGTAACAAAAATCCCGACAATAGACTACCTTTTATAATGACAAGGCTACCATCCATTGGAGTAACAAAAATATGAACAACAGACTACCTTCCATACTCACAAGGCTACCATCCATTGAAATAACAAAAATCTCGACAATAAACTACCTTCCATAATGACAAGGCTACCATCCATTGGAGTAACAAAAACATCGACAACAGAATACGTTCCATAATGGCAAGGCTACAATCCATTGGAATAACAAAAATCTCGACAACAGACTACCATCCATAATGACAATGATACCATCCATTGGAGTAACAAAAATCTCAACAACAGACTACCTTCCATAATGACAAGGCTACCATCCAATGGAGTAACAAAAATCTGGAAAACAGACTACCTTCCATAATGACAAGGCTACCATCCATTGGAGTAACAAAAATCTCGACAACTGACAACCTTCCATAATGACAAGGCTACCATCCATTCGACTAACAAAAATATGAACAACAAACTACCTTCCATAATGCTACCATCCATTGGACTAACAGAAATCACAACGACAAAATACCTTCCATAATGACAAGGCTAGCATCCATTAGAGTAACAAAGATATCGACAACATACTACCTTCCATATTGACAAGGATAGCATCCATTGGAGTAACAAATATATCGACAACAAACTACCTTCCATAATGACAAGGCTACCATCCATTAGAGTAAGAAAAATCTCGAATACAGACTACCTTCGATAATGATAAAGCTACCATCCATTAGAGTAACAAAAGTCTCGACAACAGACAACCTTCCATAATGATAAGGCTACCATCCATTGGAGTAACAAAAATTTAGACAATAGACTACCTTCCATAATGATAAGGCTATCATCCGTTGGAGTAACAAAAATATGAACAACAGACTACCTTCCATTGTGACAAGGCTAGCATCAATTGGAGTAACAAAAATATCGACAACAAACTACCATCCATAATGACAAGGCTACCATCCATTGAAGTAACAAAAATCTAGACAACAGACTACCTTCCATAAAGACAAGGCTCCCATCCATTGGAGTAACAAAAATATCCACAACATACTACCTTCCATAATGACAAGGCTACCATTCATTGGAATAACAAAAATCTCAACAACAAACTACCTTCCATATTAACAAGGCTACCATCCATTGGAGTAACAAAAATATGAACATACCTTCCATAGTGACAAGGCTACCATCCATTAGAGTAACAAAAATATCGAAAACAGACTACCTTCCATAATGACAAGGCTACCATCCATTGGAGTAACAAAAATCTCTACAAAAGACAACCTTCCATAATGACAAGGCTTCCATCCATTGGAGTAACAAAAATTTCGACAATAGACTACCTTCCATAATGACAAGGCTACCATCCATTGGAGTAACAAAAATATGAACAACAGACTACCTTCCATAGTCACAAGGCTACCATCCATTGGAGTGACAGAAATCACAACGATAGACTACCTTCCCTAATGAAAAGGCTAGCATCCATTGGAGTAACAAAAATCTCTACAACAAACTACCTTCCATAGTGACGTGGCTACCATCCATTGAAGTAACAAAAATATCGACCACAGACTACCTTCCATAATGACAAGGCGACCATCCATTGGAGTGTCATAAATCACAACAACAGACTACCTTCCATAATGACAAGGCTAGCATCCATTAGAGTAACAAAGATATCGACAACATACTACCTTCCATAATGACAAGGCTAGCATCCATTGGAGTAACAAAAATATCGAGAACAAACTATTTTCCATAATGAAAAGGCTACCATCCATTAGAGTAACAAAAATCTCGAACACAGACTACCTTCGATAATGACAAAGCTACCATCCATTAGAGTAACAAAAATCTCGACAACAGACAACCTTCCATAATGATAAGGCTACCATCCATTGGAGTAACAAAAATCTCGACAATAGACTACCTTCCATAATGACAAGGCTATCATCTGTTGGAGTAACAAAAATATGAACAACAGACTACCTTCCATAGTGACAAGGCTAGCATCAATTGGAGTAACAAAAATCTCGACAACAAACTACCTTCCATAATGACAAGGCTACCATCCATTGAAGTAACAAAAATCTGGACAACAGACTACCTTCCATAAAGACAAGGCTCACATCCATTGGAGTATGAAAAATATCCACGACAGACTACCTTCCATAATGACAAGGCTACCATTCATTGGAATAACAAAAATCTCAACAACAAACTACCTTCCATATTAACAAGGCTACGATCCATTAGAATAACAAAAATATGAACATACCTTCCATAGTGAAAAGGCTACCATCCATTAGAGTAACAAAAATATCGAAAACAAACTACCTTCCATAATGACAAGGCTACCATCCATTGGAGTAACAAAAATCTCGACAAAAGACAACCTTCCATAATGATAATGCTACCATCCAATGGAGTAACAAAAATCTCGACAATAGACTACCTTCAATAATGACAAGGCTACCATCCATTGGAGTAACAAAAATTTGAACAACAGACTACCTTCCATAGTGACAAGGCTACCATCCATTGGAATGACAGAAATCACGACATACTACCTTCCATAATGACAAGGCTACCATCCATTGGAGTAACAAAAATCTCGACAATAGACTACCTTTTATAATGACAGGGCTACCATCCATTAGAGTAACAAAAATATAAACAACAGACTACCTTCCATACTGACAAGGCGAGCATCCATTGGAGTGTCAGAAATCACAACGACAGACTACCTTCCATAATGACAAGGCTAGCATCCATTAGAGTAACAAAGATATCAACAACATATTACCTTCCATAATGACAAGGCTAGCATCCATTGGAGTAACAAAAATATCGACAACAAACTACCTTCCATAATTACAAGGCTACCATCCATTAGAGTAACAAAAATCTCGAATACAGACTACCTTCGAAAATGACAAAGCTACCATCCATTAGAGTAACAAAAATCTCGACAACAGACAACCTTCCATAATGATAAGGCTACCATCCATTGGAGTAACAAAAATCTCGACAATAGACTACCTTCCATAATGACAAGGCTATCATCCGTTGGAGTAACAAAAATATGAACAACAGACTACCTTCCATAGTGACAAGGCTAGCATCAATTGGAGTAACAAAAATCTGGACAACAAACTACCTTCCATAATGACAAGGCTACCATCCATTGAAGTAACAAAAATCTGGACAACAGACTACCTTCCATAAAGACAAGGCTCCCATCCATTGGAGTAACAAAAATATCCACAACAGACTACCTTCCATAATGACAAGGCTACCATTCATTGGAATAACAAAAATCTCAACAACAAACTACCTTCCATATTAACAAGGCTACGATCCACTGGAGTAACAAAAATCTCGACAATAGACTACCTTCCATAATGACAAGGCTACCATCCATTGGAGTAACAAAAACATCGACAACAGAATACGTTCCATAATGGCAAGGCTACAATCCATTGGAATAACAAAAATCTCGACAACAGAATACCATCCATAATGACAATGATACCATCCATTGGAGTGACAAAAATCTCGACAACAGACTACCTTCAATAATGACAAGGCTACCATCCAATGGAGTGACAAAAATCTCGAAAATAGACTACCTTCCATAATGAGAAGGCTACCATCCATTAGAGTAACAAAAATGTCGACAACTGACAACCTTCCATAATGACAAGGCTACCATTCATTCGATTAACAAAAATATGAACAACAAACTACCTTCCATAGTGACAAGGCTACCATCCATTGGACTGACAGAAGTCACAACGACATAATACCTTCCATAATGACAAGGCTATCATCCATTGGAGTAACAAAAATCTAGTCAACAGACTACCTTCCATAATGACAAGGCTACCATCCATTTGAATAACAAAAATCTCGACAACAGACTACCTTCCATAATGACAAGTCTACCATCCATTGGAGTAACAAAAACATCGACAACAGACCACGTTCCATAATGACAAGGCTACCATCCATTGGAGTAACAAAATTCTCAACAATAGACTACCATCCATAATGAAAACGATACCATCAATTGGAGTAACAAAAATCTCGACAACAAACTACCTTCCATAATGACAAGGCTACAATCCATTGGAGTAACAATGATATCGACAACATACTACCTTCCATAATGACAAGGCTACCATCCATTGGAGTAACAAAAATATCGACAACAGACTACCTTCCATAATGATAATGCTACCATCCATTGGAGTAACAAAAATATCGACAACAGAATACCTTCCATAATGACAAGGCTACCATGCATTGGAGTAACAAAAATATCTACAATAGACTATGTTCCATAATGACAGGGCTACCATCCATTGTAGTAAGCAAAATCTCGACAATAGACTACCTTCCATAATGACAAGGCTACCATCCATTGGAGTAATAAATATATGATCAACAAACTATCTTCCATAGTGACAAGGCTACCATCCATTGGAGTGACAGAAATCACAATGACATACTACCTTCCATAATGACAAGGCTAGCATCCATTGGAGTAACAAAAATCTCGACAACAGACTCCCTTCCATAATGACAAGGCTACAATCCATTAGAGTAACTAAGATATCGACAACATACTACCTTCCATAATGACAAGGCTAACATCCATTGGAGTAACAAAAATATGGACAACAAACTACCTTCCATAATGACAAGGCTACCATCCATTAGAGTAACAAAAATCTCGAATACAGACTACCTTCGATAATGACAAAGCTACCATCCATTAGAGTATCAAAAATCTCGACAACAGACAACCTTCCATAATGACAAGGCTACCATCCATTGTAGTAACCAAAATCTCGACAATAGACTACCTTCCATAATGACAAGGCTACCATCCATTGGAGTAACAAAAATCTTGAATACAGACTACCTTCCATAATGACAAGGCTATCATCCATTGGACTAACAAAAATCTTGAATAAAGACTACCTTCCATAATGACAAGGCTACCATCCATTAGAGTAACAAAAATCTCGACAATAGACAACCTTCCATTATGACAAGGCTATCATCCATTGGAGTAACAAAAATATCGACAATAGACTACCTTCCAGAATGACAAGGCTATCATCCATTGGAGTAACAAAAATCTCGACAACAGACTACCTTCCATAGTGACAAGGCTACCATCCATTGGAGTAACATAAATCACAACGACAGACTACCTTCCATAATGACAAGGCTAGCATCCATTGGAATAACAAAAATCTCGACAATAAACTACCTTCCATAATGACAAGGCTACCATCCATTGGAGTAACAAAAATATGAACATACCTTCCATAGTGACAAGGCTACCATCCATTGGAGTAACAAAAATCTCGAAAACAGACTACCTTCCATAATGACAAGGCTACCATCCATTGGAGTAACAAAAATCTCGACAACAGACAACCTTCCATAATGATAATGCTACCATCCATTGGAGTAACAAAAATCTCGACAATAGACTACCTTCCATAATGACAAGGCTACCATCCATTGGAGTAACAAAAATTTGAACAACATACTACGTTCCATAGTGACAAGGCTACCATCCATTGGACTGATAGATATCACAACGACAGACTACCTTCTAGAATGACAAGGATAGCATCCATTGGAGTAACAAAAATCTCGACAACAGACTACCTTCAATAATGACAAGGCTACAATCCATTGGAGTAAAAAAATCTCGACAATAGATAACTTTCCATAATGACAAGGCTACCATCCATTGGAGTAACAAAAATCTCGACAATAGACTACCTTCCATAATGACAAGGCTACCATCCGTTGGAGTAACAAAAATATGAACAACAGACTACCTTCCATAATGACAAGGCTTCCATCTATTAGAGTAACAAAAATTTCGACAATAGACTACCTTCCATAGTGACAAGGCTACCATCCATTGGAGTAACAAAAATATGAACAATAGACTACCTTCCATAGTCACAAGGCTACCATCCATTGGAGTGACAGAAATCACAACGATAGACTACCTTCCCTAATGAAAAGGCTAGCATCCATTGGAGTAACAAAAATCTCTACAACAAACTACCTTCCATAATGACGTGGCTACCATCCATTGAAGTAACAAAAATATCGACCACAGACTACCTTCCATAATGACAAGGCTAACATCCATTAGAGTAACAAAAATATCGACAATAGACTACCTTCCATAATGACAAGGCTACAATCCATTGGTATAACAGAAATATCTACAACAAACTACCATCAATAATGACAACGATACCATCCATTGGACTAACGAAAACATCGACAACAGACTAAGTTCCATAATGAGAAGGCTACAATCAATTGGAATAACAAAAATCTCAACAATAGACTACCATCCATAATGATAACGATACCATCCATTGGAGTAACAAAAATATCGACAACAAACTACCTTCCATAATGACAAGGCTACCAGCCATTGGAGTAACAAAAATCTCGACAATAGACTACCTTCCATAATGACAAGGCTACCATCCATTGGAGTAACAAAGATATCGGCAACAAACTTCCTTCCATAATGACAAGGCTACCATCCATTGGAGTAACAAAAATATGAACAACATAATACCTTCCATAGTGACAAGGCTACCATCCATTGGAGTGACAGAAATCACAATGATAGACTACCTTCCATGATGACAAGGCTAGAATCCATTGGAGTAACAAAAATCTCAACAACATACTACCTTCCATAATGACAAAGCTACCATCCATTGGAATAACAAAAATCTCGACAACAGACTACCTTCCATAATGACAAGGCTACCATGCATTCGAGTACCAAAAATATCGATAACATAATACCTTCCATAATGTTAAGGCTACCATCCATTATAGTAACAAAAATCTCGACAACAGACAACCTTCCATATTGACAAGGCTACCATCCATTGGAGTAACAAAAATCTCGACAATAGACTATCTTCCATAATGACAAGGCTACCATCCATTGGAGTAACAAAAATATGAATAACAAACTACCTTCCATAATGACAAGGCTTCCATCCATGGGAGTATCAAAAATATCGACAATAGACTACCTTCCATAATGACAAGGCTACCATCCATTGGAGTAACAAAAATATGAACAACAGACTACCTTTCATAGTCACAAGGCTACCATCCATTGGAGTGAAAGAAATCACAACGATAGATACCTTCCCTAATGAAAAGGCTAGCATCCATTGGAGTAACAAAAATCTCTATAACAAACTACCTTCCATAATGACGTGGCTACCATCCATTGAAGTAACAAAAATATCGACCACGGACTACCTTCCATAATGACAAGGCTAACATCCATTGGAGTAACAAAAATATTCGACAGTAGACTACCTTCCATAATGACAAGGCTATAATCCATTGGAATAACATAAATCTCTACAACAAACTACCATCCATAATGACAACGATACCATCCATTGGACTAACAAAAACATCGACAACAGACTACGTTCCATAATGAGAAGGCTACAATCAATTGGAATAACAAAAATCTCAACAATAGACTACCATCCATAATCATAACGATACCATCCATTGGAGTAACAAAAATATCGACAACAAAATACCTTCCATAATGACAAGGCTACATTCCATTGGAGTAACAAAGATATCGACAACATACTACCTTCCATAATGACAAGGCTACCATCCATTGGAGTAACAAAGATATCGACAACAAACTACCTTCCATAATGACAAGGCTACGGTCCATTGGATTAACAAAAATATGAACAACAGACAACCTTCCATAGTGACAAGGCTTCCATCCATTGGAGTGACAGAAATCACAATGACAGACTACCTTCCATGATGACAAGGCTAGAATCCATTGGAGTAACAAAAATCTCAACAACATACTACCTTCCATAATGACAAGGCTACCATCCATTGGAATAACAAAAATCTCGACAATAGACTACCTTCCATAATGACAAGGCTACAATCCATTGGAGTAACAAAAATCTAGACAACAGACTACCTTCCATAATGACAAGGCTACCATGCATTGGAGTACCAAAAATATCGATAACATAATACCTCCCATAATGTTAAGGCTACCATCCATTATAGTAACAAAAATCTCGACAACAGACAACCTTCCATAATGACAAGTCTACCATCCATTGGAGTAACAAAAATCTCGACAATAGACTACCTTCCATAATGACAAGGCTACCATCCATTGGAGTAACAAAGATATCGGCAACAAACTTCCTTCCATAATGACAAGGCTACCATCCATTGGAGTAACAAAAATATAAACAACATAATACCTTCCATAGTGACAAGGCTACCATCCATTGGAGTGACAGAAATCACAATGATAGACTACCTTCCATGATGACAAGGCTAGAATCCATTGGAGTAACAAAAATCTCAACAACATACTACCTTCCATAATGACAAAGCTACCATCCATTGGAATAACAAAAATCTCGACAACAGACTACCTTCCATAATGACAAGGCTACCATGCATTGGAGTACCAAAAATATCGATAACATAATACCTTCCATAATGTTAAGGCTACCATCCATTATAGTAACAAAAATCTCGACAATAGACAACCTTCCATAATGACAAGGCTACCATCCATTGGAGTAACAAAAATCTCGACAATAGACTACCTTCCATAATGACAAGGCTACCATCCATTGGAGTAACAAAAATATGAACAACAAACTACCTTCCATAATGACAAGGCTTCCATCCATGGGATTATCAAAAATATCGACAATAGACTACCTTCCATAATGACAAGGCTACCATCCATTGGAGTAACAAAAATATGAACAATAGACTACCTTTCATAGTCACAAGGCTACCATCCATTGGAGTGAAAGAAATCACAACGATAGATACCTTCCCTAATGAAAAGGCTAGCATCCATTGGAGTAACAAAAATCTCTATAACAAACTACCTTCCATAATGACGTGGCTACCATCCATTGAAGTAACAAAAATATCGACCACGGACTACCTTCCATAATGACAAGGCTAACATCCATTGGAGTAACAAAAATATTCGACAGTAGACTACCTTCCATAATGACAAGGCTATAATCCATTGGAATAACATAAATCTCTACAACAAACTACCATCCATAATGACAACGATACCATCCATTGGACTAACAAAAACATCGACAACAGACTACGTTCCATAATGAGAAGGCTACAATCAATTGGAATAACAAAAATCTCAACAATAGACTACCATCCATAATCATAACGATACCATCCATTGGAGTAACAAAAATATCGACAACAAAATACCTTCCATAATGACAAGGCTACATTCCATTGGAGTAACAAAGATATCGACAACATACTACCTTCCATAATGACAAGGCTACCATCCATTGGAGTAACAAAGATATCGACAACAAACTACCTTCCATAATGACAAGGCTACGGTCCATTGGATTAACAAAAATATGAACAACAGACAACCTTCCATAGTGACAAGGCTTCCATCCATTGGAGTGACAGAAATCACAATGACAGACTACCTTCCATGATGACAAGGCTAGAATCCATTGGAGTAACAAAAATCTCAACAACATACTACCTTCCATAATGACAAGGCTACCATCCATTGGAATAACAAAAATCTCGACAATAGACTACCTTCCATAATGACAAGGCTACAATCCATTGGAGTAACAAAAATCTAGACAACAGACTACCTTCCATAATGACAAGGCTACCATGCATTGGAGTACCAAAAATATCGATAACATAATACCTCCCATAATGTTAAGGCTACCATCCATTATAGTAACAAAAATCTCGACAACAGACAACCTTCCATAATGACAAGGCTACCATCCATTGGAGTAACAAAAATCTCGACAATAGACTACCTTCCATAATGACAAGGCTACCATCCATTGGAGTAACAAAAATATGAACAACAGACTACCTTCCATAATGATAAGGCTTCCATCCATTGGAGTATCAAAAATCTCGACAATAGACTACCTTCCATAATGACAAGGCTTCCATCCATTGGAATAACAAAAATATGAACAACAGACTACCTTCCGTAGTGACAAGGCTACCATCCATTGGAGTGACAGAAATCACAACGATAGACTACCTTCCCTAATGACAAGGCTAGCATCCATTGGAGTAACAAAAATCTCTACAACAAACTACCTTCCATAATGACATCGCTACCATCCATTGAAGTAACAAAAATCTCGACCAAGGACTACCTTCCATAATGACAAGGCTAGCATACATTGGAGTAACAAAAATATCGACAATAGACTACCTTCCATAATGACAAGGCTAGCATCCATTGGAATAACAATAATCTCTATAACAAACTACAATCCATAATGACAACGATACCATCCATTGGAGTAACAAAAATATCGACATCAGACTACGTTCCATAATGAGAAGGCTACAATCAATTGGAATAACAAAAATCTCAACAATAGACTACCATCCATAATGACAACGATACCATCCATTGGAGTAAAAAAATATCGATAACAAACTACCTTCCATAATGACAAGGCTACCATCCATTGGAGTAACAATGATATCGACGACATACTACCTTCCATAATGACAAGGCTACCATCCATTGGAGTAACAAAGATATCGACAACAAACTTCCTTCCATAATGACAAGGCTACCATCCATTGGAGTAACAAAAAATATGAACAACAAACTACCTTCCATAGTGACACGGCTACCATCCATTGGAGTGACAGAAATCACAACGACAGACTACCTTCCATAATGACAAGGCTAGCATCCATTGGAATAACAAAAATCTCAACAACAGACTACCTTCCATAATGACAAGGCTACCATCCATTGGAATAACAAAAATCTTGACAACAGACTACCATCCATAATGACAATGACACCATCCATTGGAGTAACAAAAATCTCGACAACAGACTACCTTCCATAATGACAAGGCTACAATCCATTGGAGTAACAAAGATATCGACAACATACTACCTTTCATAATTACAAGGCTACCATTCATTGGAGTAACAAGAATATCGACAACAGACTACCTTCCATAACGATAATGGTACCATCCATTGGAGTAACAAAAATCTCGACAATAGACTACCTTCCATAATGACAAGGCTACCATACATTGGAGTAACAAAAATATCTACAATAGACTATGTTCCATAATGACAAGGCTACCATCCATTGGAGTAACAAAGATATCGACAACAAACTACCTTCCATAATGACAAGGCTATCATCCATTGGAGTAACAAAAATATGAACAACAGACAACCTTCCATAGTGACAAGGCTACCATCCATTGGAGTGACAGAAATCACAATGACAGACTACCTTCCATGATGACAAGGCTAGAATCCATTGGAGTAACAAAAATCTCAACAACATACTACCTTCCATAATGACAAGGCTACCATCCAATGGAATAACAAAAATCTCGACAATAGACTACCTTCTATAATGACAAGGCTACAATCCATTGGAGTAACAAAAATCTAGACAACAGACTACCTTCCATAATGACAAGGCTACCATGCATTGGAGTACCAAAAATATCGATAACATAATACTTTCCATAATCTTAAGGCTACCATCCATTATAGTAACAAAAATCTCGACAACAAACAACCTTCCATAATGACAAGGCTACCATCCATTGGAGTAACAAAAATATCGACAATAGACTACCTTCCATAATGACAAGGCTACCATGCATTGGAGTAACAAAAATATGAACAACAAACTACCTTCCATAATGACAAGGCTTTCATCCATTGGAGTATCAAAAATCTCGACAATAGACTACCTTCCATAATGACAAGGCTACCATCCATTGGAGTAACAAAAATATGAACAACAGACTACCTTCCATAGTCACAAGGCTACCATCCATTGGAGTGACAGAAATCACAATGATAGACTACCTTCCCTAATGAAAACGCTAGCATCCATTGGAGCAACAAAAATCTCTACAACAAACTACCTTCCATAATGACGTGGCTACCATCCATTGAAGTAACAAAAATATCGACCACGGACTACCTTCCATAATGACAAGGCTAGCATCCATTGGAGTAACAAAAATATCGACAATAGACTACCTTCCATAATGACAAGGCTACAATCCATTGGAATAACAAAAATCTCTACAACAAACTACCATCCATAATGACAACGATACCATCCATTGGACTAACAAAAACAGCGACAACAGACTACGTTCCATAATGAGAAGGCTACAATCAATTGGAATAATAAAAATCTCAACAATAGACTACCATCCATACTCATAACGATACCATCCATTGGAGTAACAAAAATATCGACAACAAACTACCTTCCATAATGCCAAGGCTACCATCCATTGGAGTAACAAAGATATCGACGACATACTACCTTCCATAATGACAAGGCTACCATCCATTGGAGTAACAAAGATATTGACAACAAACTACCTTCCATAATGACAAGGCTATCATTCATTGGAGTAACAAAAATATGAACAACAGACTACGTTCCATAGTGACACGGCTACCATCCATTGGAGTGACAGAAATCACAATGACAGACTACCTTCCATAATGACAAGGCTAGCATCCATTGGAATAACAAAAATCTCAGCAACAGACTACCTTCCATAATGACAAGGCTACCATCCATTGGAATAACAAAAATCTTGACAACAGACTACCATCCATAACGATAATGATACCATCCATTGGAGTAACAAAAATCTCGACAACAGACTACCTTCCATAATGACAAGGATACAATCCATTGGAGTAACAAAGATATCGACAACATACTACCTTCCATAATTACAAGGCTCCCATCCATTGGAGTAACAAAAATATCGACAACAGAGTACCTTCCATAATGACAAGGTTACCATCCATTGGAATAACAAAAATATCGACAACAAACTACCTTCCATAATGACAAGGCTACCATCCATTGGAGTGACAGAAATCACAATGACAGACTACCTTCTAGAATGACAAGGATACCATCCATTGGAGTAACAAAAATCTGAACAACAGACTACCTTCCATAGTGACAAGGCTACCATCCATTGGAGTTACAAAAATCTAGTTAACAGACTACCTTCCATAATGACAAGGCTACCATGCATTGGAGTAACAAAAAATCTACAATAGACTATGTTCCATAATGACAAGGGTACCATCCATTATAGTAACCAAAATATCGATAACAGAATACCTTCCATAATGTTAAGGCTACCATCCACTGTAGTAACCAAAATATCGACAATAGACTACCTTCCATAATGACAAGGCTACCATCCATTGGAGTAACAAAAATCTCGAATACAGACTACCTTCCATAATGACAAGGCTACCATCCATTGGAGTAACAAAAATCTCGAATACAGACTACCTTCCATAATGACAAGGCTACCATCCATTGGAGTGATATAAATCACAACGACAGACTAACTTCCATAATTACAAGGCTAGCATCCATTGGAGTAACAAAAATCTTGACAACAGACTACCTTCCATAATGACAAGGCTACAATCCATTAGAGTAACAAAGATATCAATAACATACTATCTTCCATAATGACAGGGCTAGCATCCATTGGAGTAACAAAAATATCGACAACAAACTACCTTCTGTAATGACAAGGCTACCATCCATTAGAGTAACAAAAATCTCGAATACAGACTACCTTCGATAATGATAAAGCTACCATCCATTAGAGTAACAAAAATCTCGAAAACAGACAACCTTCCATTATGACAAGGCTACCATCCATTGGAGTAACAAAAATATCGACAATAGACTAACTTCCATAATGACAAGGCTATCATCCATTGGAGTAACAAAAATCTAGACAACAGACTACCTTCCATAGTGACAAGGCTACCATCCATTTTAGTGACATAAATCACAACGACAGACTACCTTCCATAATGACAAGGCTAGCATCCATTGGAATAACAAAAATCTCGACAAAAAACTACCTTCCATAATGACTAGGCTACAATCCATTGGAGTCACAAAAATATGAACATACCTTCCATAGTGACAAGGCTAGCATCCATTGGAGTAACAAATATCTCGAAAACAGACTACATCCATAATGACAAGGCTACCATCCATTGGAGTAACAAAAATCTCGACAACAGACAACCTTCCATAATGATAATGCAACCATCCATTGGAGTAACAAAAATATCGACAATAGACTACCTTCCATAATGACAAGGCTACCATCCATTGGAGTAACAAAAATCTGAACAACAGACTACGTTCCATAGTGACAAGGCTACCATCCATTGGAGTGACAAAAATCACAACGACAGACTACCTTCTAGAATGACAAGGATAGCATCCATTGGAGTAACAAAAATCTCGACAACAGACTACCTTAAATAATGACAAGGCTACAATCCATTGGAGTAACAAAAATCTCGACAATAGACAACCTTCCATAATGACAAGGCTACCATCCATTGGAGTAACAAAAATCTCGACAATAGACTACCTTCCATAATGACAAGGCTACCATCCATTGGAGTAACAAAAATATGAACAACAGACTACCTTCCATAGTCACAAGGCTACCATCCATTGGAGTGACAGAAATCACAATGATAGACTACCTTCCATAATGACGTGGCTACCATCCATTGAAGTAACAAAAATATCGACCATGGACTATCTTCCATAATGACAAGGCTAGCATCCATTGGAGTAACAAAAATATCGACAATAGACTACCTTCCATAATGACAAGGCTACAATCCATTGGAATAACAGAAATCTCTACAACAAACTATCATCCATAATGACAATGATACCATCCATTGGACTAACAAAAACATCGACAACAGACTACGTTCCATAATGAGAAGGCTACAATCAATTGGAATAACAAAAATCTCAACAATAGATTACCATCCATAATCATAACGATACCATCCATTGGAGTAACAAAAATATCGACAACAAACTACCTTCCATAATGACAAGGCTACCATCCATTGGAGTAACAAAGATATCGACAACATACTACCTTCCATAATGACAAGGCTACCATCCATTGGAGTAACAAAAATATGAACAACAGACAACCTTCCATAGTGACAAGGCTACCATCCATTGGAGTGACAGAAATCACAATGACAGACTACCTTCCATGATGACAAGGCTAGAATCCATTGCAGTAACAAAAATCTCACAAACATACTACCTTCCATAATGACAAGGCTACCATCCAATGGAATAACAAAAATCTCGACAATAGACTACCTTCCATAATGACAAGGCTACAATCCATTGGAGTAACAAAAATCTAGACAACAGACTACCTTCCATAATGACAAGACTACCATGCATTGGAGTACCAAAATTATCGATAACATAATACCTTCCATAATGTTAAGGCTACCATCCATTATAGTAACAAAAATCTCGACAACAAACAACCTTCCATAATGACAAGGCTACCATCCATTGGAGTAACAAAAATATCGACAATAGACTACCTTCCATAATTACATGGCTTCCATCCATTGGAGTATCAAAAATCTCGACAATAGACTACCTTCCATAATGACAAGGCTACCATCCATTGGAGTAACAAAAATATGAACAACAAACTACCTTCCGTAGTGACAAGGCTACCATCCATTGGAGTGACAGAAATCACAACGATAGACTACCTTCCCTAATGACAAGGCTAGCATCCATTGGAGTAACAAAAATCTCTACAACAAACTACCTTCCATAATGACGTGTCTACCATCCATTGAAGTAACAAAAATCTCGACCAAGGACTACCTTCCATAATGACAAGGCTAGCATCCATTGGAGTAACAAAAATATCGACAATAGACTACCTTCCATAATGACAAGGCTACCATCCATTGGAATAACAATAATCTCTACAACAAACTACCATCCATAATGACAACGATACCATCCATTGGAGTAACAAAAACATCGACATCAAACTACGTTCCATAATGAGAAGGCTACAATCAATTGGAATAACAAAAATCTCAATCATAGACTACCATCCATAATGACAACGATACCGTCCATTGGAGTAAAAAAATATCGACAACAAACTACCTTCCATAATGACAAGGCTACCATCCATTGGAGTAACAATGATATCGACGACATATTACCTTCCATAATGACAAGGCTACCATCCACTGGAGTAACAAAGATATCGACAAAAAACTACCTTCCATAATGAAAAGGCTACCATCCATTGGAGTAACAAACATATGAACAACAGACTACCTTCCATAGTGACACGGCTACCATCCATTGGAGTGACAGAAATCACAATGATAGACTACCTTCCATAATGACAAGGCTAGCATCCATTGGAATAACAAAAATCTCAACAACAGACTACCTTCCATAATGACAAGGCTACCATCCATTGGAATAACAAAAATCTTGACAACAGACTACCATCCATAATGACAATGATACCATCCATTGGAGTAACAAAAATCTCGACAACAGACTACCTTCCATAATGACAAGGCTACAATCCATTGGAGTAACAAAGATATCGACAACATACTACCTTCCATAATTACAAGGTACCATCCATTAGAGTAACAAGAATATCGACAACAGACTACCTTCCATAATGATAATGCTACCATCCATTGGAGTAACAAAAATCTCGACAACAGACTACCTTCCATAATGACAAGGCTACCATGCATTGGAGTACCAAAAATATCGATAACATAATACTTTCCATAATCTTAAGGCTACCATCCATTATAGTAACAAAAATCTCGACAACAAACAACCTTCCATAATGACAAGGCTACCATCCATTGGAGTAACAAAAATATCGACAATAGACTACCTTCCATAATGACAAGGCTACCATGCATTGGAGTAACAAAAATATGAACAACAAACTACCTTCCATAATGACAAGGCTTTCATCCATTGGAGTATCAAAAATCTCGACAATAGACTACCTTCCATAATGACAAGGCTACCATCCATTGGAGTAAAAAAAATATGAACAACAGACTACCTTCCATAGTCACAAGGCTACCATCCATTGGAGTGACAGAAATCACAATGATAGACTACCTTCCCTAATGAAAACGCTAGCATCCATTGGAGCAACAAAAATCTCTACAACAAACTACCTTCCATAATGACGTGGCTACCATCCATTGAAGTAACAAAAATATCGACCACGGACTACCTTCCATAATGACAAGGCTAGCATCCATTGGAGTAACAAAAATATCGACAATAGACTACCTTCCATAATGACAAGGCTACAATCCATTGGAATAACAAAAATCTCTACAACAAACTACCATCCATAATGACAACGATACCATCCATTGGACTAACAAAAACAGCGACAACAGACTACGTTCCATAATGAGAAGGCTACAATCAATTGGAATAATAAAAATCTCAACAATAGACTACCATCCATACTCATAACGATACCATCCATTGGAGTAACAAAAATATCGACAACAAACTACCTTCCATAATGACAAGGCTACCATCCATTGGAGTAACAAAGATATCGACGACATACTACCTTCCATAATGACAAGGCTACCATCCATTGGAGTAACAAAGATATTGACAACAAACTACCTTCCATAATGACAAGGCTATCATTCATTGGAGTAACAAAAATATGAACAACAGACTACGTTCCATAGTGACACGGCTACCATCCATTGGAGTGACAGAAATCACAACGACAGACTACCTTCCATAATGACAAGGCTAGCATCCATTGGAATAACAAAAATCTCAGCAACAGACTACCTTCCATAATGACAAGGCTACCATCCATTGGAATAACAAAAATCTTGACAACAGACTACCATCCATAACGATAATGATACCATCCATTGGAGTAACAAAAATCTCGACAACAGACTACCTTCCATAATGACAAGGATACAATCCATTGGAGTAACAAAGATATCGACAACATACTACCTTCAATAATTACAAGGCTCCCATCCATTGGAGTAACAAAAATATCGACAACAGAGTACCTTCCATAATGACAAGGTTACCATCCATTGGAATAACAAAAATATCGACAACAAACTACCTTCCATAATGACAAGGCTACCATCCATTGGAGTGACAGAAATCACAATGACAGACTACCTTCTAGAATGACAAGGATACCATCCATTGGAGTAACAAAAATCTGAACAACAGACTACCTTCCATAGTGACAAGGCTACCATCCATTGGAGTTACAAAAATCTAGTTAACAGACTACCTTCCATAATGACAAGGCTACCATGCATTGGAGTAACAAAAAATCTACAATAGACTATGTTCCATAATGACAAGGCTACCATCCATTATAGTAACCAAAATATCGATAACAGAATACCTTCCATAAT
Source organism: Vicia faba (assembly GCA_948472305.1). NCBI lineage: Eukaryota > Viridiplantae > Streptophyta > Magnoliopsida > Fabales > Fabaceae > Vicia > Vicia faba. Next base: position 510,765,734 of record OX451741.1, on the reverse strand, counting down.
GTTAAGGCTACCATCCACTGTAGTAACCAAAATATCGACAATAGACTACCTTCCATAATGACAAGGCTACCATCCATTGGAGTAACAAAAATCTCGAATACAGACTACCTTCCATAATGACAAGGCTACCATCCATTGGAGTAACAAAAATCTCGAATACAGACTACCTTCCATAATGACAAGGCTACCATCCATTGGAGTGATATAAATCACAACGACAGACTAACTTCCATAATTACAAGGCTAGCATCCATTGGAGTAACAAAAATCTTGACAACAGACTACCTTCCATAATGACAAGGCTACAATCCATTAGAGTAACAAAGATATCAATAACATACTATCTTCCATAATGACAAGGCTAGCATCCATTGGAGTAACAAAAATATCGACAACAAACTACCTTCTGTAATGACAAGGCTACCATCCATTAGAGTAACAAAAATCTCGAATACAGACTACCTTCGATAATGATAAAGCTACCATCCATTAGAGTAACAAAAATCTCGAAAACAGACAACCTTCCATTATGACAAGGTTACCATCCATTGGAGTAACAAAAATATCGACAATAGACTAACTTCCATAATGACAAGGCTATCATCCATTGGAGTAACAAAAATCTAGACAACAGACTACCTTCCATAGTGACAAGGCTACCATCCATTTTAGTGACATAAATCACAACGACAGACTACCTTCCATAATGACAAGGCTAGCATCCATTGGAATAACAAAAATCTCGACAAAAAACTACCTTCCATAATGACTAGGCTACAATCCATTGGAGTCACAAAAATATGAACATACCTTCCATAGTGACAAGGCTAGCATCCATTGGAGTAACAAAAATCTCGAAAACAGACTACATCCATAATGACAAGGCTACCATCCATTGTAGTAACAAAAATCTCGACAACAGACAACCTTCCATAATGATAATGCAACCATCCATTGGAGTAACAAAAATATCGACAATAGACTACCTTCCATAATGACAAGGCTACCATCCATTGGAGTAACAAAAATCTGAACAACAGACTACGTTACATAGTGACAAGGCTACCATCCATTGGAGTGACAGAAATCACAACGACAGACTACCTTCTAGAATGACAAGGATAGCATCCATTGGAGTAACAAAAATCTCGACAACAGACTACCTTAAATAATGACAAGGCTACAATCCATTGGAGTAACAAAAATCTCGACAATAGACAACCTTCCATAATGACAAGGCTACCATCCATTGGAGTAACAAAAATCTCGACAATAGACTACCTTCCATAATGACAAGGCTACCATCCATTGGAGTAACAAAAATATGAACAACAGACTACCTTCCATAGTCACAAAGCTACCATCCATTGGAGTGACAGAAATCACAATGATAGACTACCTTCCATAATGACGTGGCTACCATCCATTGAAGTAACAAAAATATCGACCATGGACTATCTTCCATAATGACAAGGCTAGCATCCATTGGAGTAACAAAAATATCGACAATAGACTACCTTCCATAATGACAAGGCTACAATCCATTGGAATAACAGAAATCTCTACAACAAACTACCATCCATAATGACAATGATACCATCCATTGGACTAACAAAAACATCGACAACAGACTACGTTCCATAATGAGAAGGCTACAATCAATTGGAATAACAAAAATCTCAACAATAGATTACCATCCATAATCATAACGATACCATCCATTGGAGTAACAAAAATATGAACAACAAACTACCTTCCATAATGACAAGGCTTTCATCCATTGGAGTATCAAAAATCTCGACAATAGACTACCTTCCATAATGACAAGGCTACCATCCATTGGAGTAAAAAAAATATGAACAACAGACTACCTTCCATAGTCACAAGGCTACCATCCATTGGAGTGACAGAAATCACAATGATAGACTACCTTCCCTAATGAAAACGCTAGCATCCATTGGAGCAACAAAAATCTCTACAACAAACTACCTTCCATAATGACGTGGCTACCATCCATTGAAGTAACAAAAATATCGACCACGGACTACCTTCCATAATGACAAGGCTAGCATCCATTGGAGTAACAAAAATATCGACAATAGACTACCTTCCATAATGACAAGGCTACAATCCATTGGAATAACAAAAATCTCTACAACAAACTACCATCCATAATGACAACGATACCATCCATTGGACTAACAAAAACAGCGACAACAGACTACGTTCCATAATGAGAAGGCTACAATCAATTGGAATAATAAAAATCTCAACAATAGACTACCATCCATACTCATAACGATACCATCCATTGGAGTAACAAAAATATCGACAACAAACTACCTTCCATAATGACAAGGCTACCATCCATTGGAGTAACAAAGATATCGACGACATACTACCTTCCATAATGACAAGGCTACCATCCATTGGAGTAACAAAGATATTGACAACAAACTACCTTCCATAATGACAAGGCTATCATTCATTGGAGTAACAAAAATATGAACAACAGACTACGTTCCATAGTGACACGGCTACCATCCATTGGAGTGACAGAAATCACAACGACAGACTACCTTCCATAATGACAAGGCTAGCATCCATTGGAATAACAAAAATCTCAGCAACAGACTACCTTCCATAATGACAAGGCTACCATCCATTGGAATAACAAAAATCTTGACAACAGACTACCATCCATAACGATAATGATACCATCCATTGGAGTAACAAAAATCTCGACAACAGACTACCTTCCATAATGACAAGGATACAATCCATTGGAGTAACAAAGATATCGACAACATACTACCTTCAATAATTACAAGGCTCCCATCCATTGGAGTAACAAAAATATCGACAACAGAGTACCTTCCATAATGACAAGGTTACCATCCATTGGAATAACAAAAATATCGACAACAAACTACCTTCCATAATGACAAGGCTACCATCCATTGGAGTGACAGAAATCACAATGACAGACTACCTTCTAGAATGACAAGGATACCATCCATTGGAGTAACAAAAATCTGAACAACAGACTACCTTCCATAGTGACAAGGCTACCATCCATTGGAGTTACAAAAATCTAGTTAACAGACTACCTTCCATAATGACAAGGCTACCATGCATTGGAGTAACAAAAAATCTACAATAGACTATGTTCCATAATGACAAGGCTACCATCCATTATAGTAACCAAAATATCGATAACAGAATACCTTCCATAATGTTAAGGCTACCATCCACTGTAGTAACCAAAATATCGACAATAGACTACCTTCCATAATGACAAGGCTACCATCCATTGGAGTAACAAAAATCTCGAATACAGACTACCTTCCATAATGACAAGGCTACCATCCATTGGAGTAACAAAAATCTCGAATACAGACTACCTTCCATAATGACAAGGCTACCATCCATTGGAGTGATATAAATCACAACGACAGACTAACTTCCATAATTACAAGGCTAGCATCCATTGGAGTAACAAAAATCTTGACAACAGACTACCTTCCATAATGACAAGGCTACAATCCATTAGAGTAACAAAGATATCAATAACATACTATCTTCCATAATGACAAGGCTAGCATCCATTGGAGTAACAATAATATCGACAACAAACTACCTTCTGTAATGACAAGGCTACCATCCATTAGAGTAACAAAAATCTCGAATACAGACTACCTTCGATAATGATAAAGCTACCATCCATTAGAGTAACAAAAATCTCGAAAACAGACAACCTTCCATTATGACAAGGTTACCATCCATTGGAGTAACAAAAATATCGACAATAGACTAACTTCCATAATGACAAGGCTATCATCCATTGGAGTAACAAAAATCTAGACAACAGACTACCTTCCATAGTGACAAGGCTACCATCCATTTTAGTGACATAAATCACAACGACAGACTACCTTCCATAATGACAAGGCTAGCATCCATTGGAATAACAAAAATCTCGACAAAAAACTACCTTCCATAATGACTAGGCTACAATCCATTGGAGTCACAAAAATATGAACATACCTTCCATAGTGACAAGGCTAGCATCCATTGGAGTAACAAAAATCTCGAAAACAGACTACATCCATAATGACAAGGCTACCATCCATTGTAGTAACAAAAATCTCGACAACAGACAACCTTCCATAATGATAATGCAACCATCCATTGGAGTAACAAAAATATCGACAATAGACTACCTTCCATAATGACAAGGCTACCATCCATTGGAGTAACAAAAATCTGAACAACAGACTACGTTACATAGTGACAAGGCTACCATCCATTGGAGTGACAGAAATCACAACGACAGACTACCTTCTAGAATGACAAGGATAGCATCCATTGGAGTAACAAAAATCTCGACAACAGACTACCTTAAATAATGACAAGGCTACAATCCATTGGAGTAACAAAAATCTCGACAATAGACAACCTTCCATAATGACAAGGCTACCATCCATTGGAGTAACAAAAATCTCGACAATAGACTACCTTCCATAATGACAAGGCTACCATCCATTGGAGTAACAAAAATATGAACAACAGACTACCTTCCATAGTCACAAAGCTACCATCCATTGGAGTGACAGAAATCACAATGATAGACTACCTTCCATAATGACGTGGCTACCATCCATTGAAGTAACAAAAATATCGACCATGGACTATCTTCCATAATGACAAGGCTAGCATCCATTGGAGTAACAAAAATATCGACAATAGACTACCTTCCATAATGACAAGGCTACAATCCATTGGAATAACAGAAATCTCTACAACAAACTACCATCCATAATGACAATGATACCATCCATTGGACTAACAAAAACATCGACAACAGACTACGTTCCATAATGAGAAGGCTACAATCAATTGGAATAACAAAAATCTCAACAATAGATTACCATCCATAATCATAACGATACCATCCATTGGAGTAACAAAAATATCGACAACAAACTACCTTCCATAATGACAAGGCTACCATCCATTGGAGTAACAAAGATATCGACAACATACTACCTTCCATAATGACAAGGCTACCATCCATTGGAGTAACAAAAATATGAACAACAGACAACCTTCCATAGTGATAAGGCTACCATCCATTGGAGTGACAGAAATCACAATGAAAGACTACCTTCCATGATGACAAGGCTAGAATCCATTGCAGTAACAAAAATCTCACAAACATACTACCTTCCATAATGACAAGGCTACCATCCAATGGAATAACAAAAATCTCGACAATAGACTACCTTCCATAATGACAAGGCTACAATCCATTGGAGTAACAAAAATCTAGACAACAGACTACCTTCCATAATGACAAGACTACCATGCATTGGAGTACCAAAATTATCGATAACATAATACCTTCCATAATGTTAAGGCTACCATCCATTATAGTAACAAAAATCTCGACAACAGACAACCTTCCATAATGACAAGGCTACCATCCATTGGAGTAACAAAAATATCGACAATAGACTACCTTCCATAATTACATGGCTTCCATCCATTGGAGTATCAAAAATCTCGACAATAGACTACCTTCCATAATGACAAGGCTATCATCCATTGGAGTAACATAAATATGAACAACAAACTACCTTCCGTAGTGACAAGGCTACCATCCATTGGAGTGACAGAAATCACAACGATAGACTACCTTCCCTAATGACAAGGCTAGCATCCATTGGAGTAACAAAAATCTCTACAACAAACTACCTTCCATAATGACGTGTCTACCATCCATTGAAGTAACAAAAATCTCGACCAAGGACTACCTTCCATAATGACAAGGCTAGCATCCATTGGAGTAACAAAAATATCGACAATAGACTACCTTCCATAATGACAAGGCTAACATCCATTGGAATAACAATAATCTCTACAACAAACTACCATCCATAATGACAATGATACCATCCATTGGAGTAACAAAAACATCGACATCAAACTACGTTCCATAATGAGAAGGCTACAATCAATTGGAATAACAAAAATCTCAATCATAGACTAACATCCATAATGACAACGATACCGTCCATTGGAGTAAAAAAATATCGACAACAAACTACCTTCCATAATGACAAGGCTACCATCCATTGGAGTAACAATGATATCGACGACATATTACCTTCCATAATGACAAGGCTACCATCCATTGGAGTAACAAAGATATCGACAAAAAACTACCTTCCATAATGAAAAGGCTACCATCCATTGGAGTAACAAATATATGAACAACAGACTACCTTCCATAGTGACACGGCTACCATCCATTGGAGTGACAGAAATCACAACGATAGACTACCTTCCATAATGACAAGGCTAGCATCCATTGGAATAACAAAAATCTCAACAACAGACTACCTTCCATAATGACAAGGCTACCATCCATTGGAATAACGAAAATCTTGACAACAGACTACCATCCATAATGACAATGATACCATCCATTGGAGTAACAAAAATCTCGACAACAGACTACCTTCCATAATGACAAGGCTACAATCCATTGGAGTAACAAAGATATCGACAACATACTACCTTCCATAATTACAAGGTACCATCCATTAGAGTAACAAGAATATCGACAACAGACTACCTTCCATAATGATAATGCTACCATCCATTGGAGTAACAAAAATCTCGACAACAGACTACCTTCCATAATGACAAGGCTACCATACATTGGAGTAACAAAAATATCTACAATAGACTATGTTCCATAATGACAAGGCTACCATCCATTGGAGTAATAAAGATATCGACAACAAACTACCTTCCATAATGACAAGGCTACCACCCAATGGAATAACAAAAATCTCGACAATAGACTACCTTCTATAATGACAAGGCTACAATCCATTGGAGTAACAAAAATCTAGACAACAGACTACCTTCCATAATGACAAGGCTACCATGCATTGGAGTACCAAAAATATCGATAACATAATACTTTCCATAATGTTAAGGCTACCATCCATTATAGTAACAAAAATCTCGACAACAAACAACCTTCCAAAATGACAAGGCTACCATCCATTGGAGTAACAAAAATATCGACAATAGACTACCTTCCATAATGACAAGGCTACCATGCATTGGAGTAACAAAAATTTGAACAACAAACTACCTTCCATAATGACAAGGCTTCCATCCATTGGAGTATCAAAAATCTCGACAATAGACTACCTTCCATAATGACAAGGCTACCATCCATTGGAGTAACAAAAATATGAACAACAGACTACCTTCCATAGTCACAAGGCTACCATCCATTGGAGTTTACAGAAATCACAACGATAAACTACCTTCCCTAATGAAAAGGCTAGCATCCATTGGAGCAACAAAAATCTCTACAACAAACTACCTTCCATAATGACGTGGCTACCATCCATTGAAGTAACAAAAATATCGACCACGGACTACCTTCCATAATGACAAGGCTAGCATCCATTGGGTTAACAAAAATATCGACAATAGACTACCTTCCATAATGACAAGGCTACAATCCATTGGAATAACAGAAATCTCTACAACAAACTACCATCCATAATGACAACGATACCATCCATTGGACTAACAAAAACATCGACAACAGACTACGTTCCATAATGAGAAGGCTACAATCAATTGGTATAACAAAAATCTCAACAATAGACTACCATCCATAATCATAACGATACCATCCATTGGAGTAACAAAAATATCGACAACAAACTACCTTCCATAATGACAAGGCTACCATCCATTGGAGTAACAAAGATATCGACAACATACTACCTTCCATAATGACAAGGCTACCATCCATTGGAGTAACAAAGATATCGACAAAAAACTACCTTCCATAATGACAAGGCTATCATCCATTGGAATAACAAAAATATGAACAACAGACTACCTTCCATAGTAACACGACTACCATCCATTGGAGTGACAGAAATCACAACGACAGACTACCTTCCATAATGACAAGGCTAGCATCCATTGGAATAACAAAAATCTCAACAACAGACTACCTTCCATAATGACAAGGCTACCATCCATTGGAATAACAAAAATCTTGACAACAGACTACCATCCATAATGATAATGATACCATCCATTGGAGTAACAAAAATCTCGACAACAGACTACCTTCCATAATGACAAGGCTACAATGCATTAGAGTAACAAAGATATCGACAACATACTACCTTCCATAATTACAAGGCTACCATCCATTGGAGTAACAAGAATATCGACAATAGACTACCTTCCATAATGATAATGCTACCATCCATTGGAGTAACAAAAATCTCGACAACAGACTACCTTCCATAATGACGTGGCTACCATCCATTGAAGTAACAAAAATATCGACCACGGACTACCTTCCATAATGACAAGGCTAGCATCCATTGGAGTAACAAAAATATCGATAATAGACTACCTTCCATAATGACAAGGCTACAATCCATTGGAATAACAGAAATCTCTACAACAAACTACCATCCATAATGACAACGATACCATCCATTGGACTAACAAAAACATCAACAACAGACTACGTTCCATAATAAGAAGGCTACAATCAATTGGAATAACAAAAATCTCAACAATAGACTACCATCCATAATCATAACGATACCATCAATTGGAGTAACAAAAATATCGACAACAAACTACCTTCCATAATGACAAGGCTACCATCCATTGGAGTAACAAAGATATCGACAACATACTACCTTCCATAATGACAAGGCTACCATCCATTGGAGTAACAAAGATATCGACAACAAACTACCTTCCATAATGACAAGGCTATCGTCCATTGGAGTAACAAAAATATCAACAACAGACAACCTTCCATTGTGACAAGGCTACCATCCATTGGAGTGACAAAAATCACAATGACAGACTACCTTCCATGATGACAAGGCTAGAATCCATTGGAGTAACAAAAATCTCAACAACATACTACCTTCCATAATGACAAGGCTACCATCTAATGGAATAAAATAAATCTCGACAATAGACTACCTTCCATAATGACAAGGCTACAATCCATTGGAGTAACAAAAATCTAGACAATAGACTACCTTCCATAATGACAAGGCTACCATGCATTGGAGTACCAAAAATATCGATAACATAATACCTTCCATAATGTTAAGGCTACCATCCATTATAGTAACAAAAATCTCGACAACAGACAACCTTCCATACTGACAAGGCTACCATCCATTGGAGTAACAAAAATATCGACAATAGACTACCTTCCATAATGACAAGGCTACCATCCATTGGAGTAACAAAAATATGAACAACAGACTACCTTCCATAATTACAAGGCTTCCATCCATTGGAGTATCAAAAATCTCGACAATAGCCTACCTTCCATAATGACAAGGCTACCATCCATTGAAGTAACAAAAATATGAACAACAGACTACCTTCCGTAGTGACAAGGCTACCATCCATTGGAGTGACAGAAATCACAACGATAGACCACCTTCCCTAATGACAAGGCTAGCATCCATTGGAGTAACAAAAATCTCTATAACAAACTACCTTCCGTAATGACGTGGCTACCATCCATTGAAGTAACAAAAATCTCCACCAAGGACTACCTTCCATAATGAAAAGGCTAGCATCCATTGGAGTAACAAAAATATCGACAATAGACTACCTTCCATAATGACAAGGCTACGATCCATTGGAATAACAATAATCTCTACAACAAACTACCATCCATAATGACAACGATACCATCCATTGGAGTAACAAAAACATCGACATCAGACTACGTTCCATAATGAGAAGGCTACAATCAATTGGAATAACAAAAATGTCAACAATAGATTACCATCCATAATGACAACGATACCATCCATTGGAGTAAAAAAATATCGACAACAAACTACCTTCCATAATGACAAGGCTACCATCCATTGGAGTAACAATGATATCGACGACATACTACCTTCCATAATGATAAGGCTACCATCCATTGGAGTAACAAAGATATCGACAACAAACTACCTTCCATAATGACAAGGCTACCATCCATTGGAGTAACAAAAATATGAACAACAGACTACCTTCCATAGTGACACGGCTACCATCAATTGGAGTGACAGAAATCACAATGACAGACTACCTTCCATAATGACAAGGCTAGCATCCATTGGAATAACAAAAATATCAACAACAAACTACCTTCCATAATGACAAGGCTAACATCCATTGGAATAACAAAAATATTGACAACAGACTACCATCCATAATGACAATGATACCATCCATTGGAGTAACAAAAATCTCGACAACAGACTACCTTCCATAATGACAAGGCTACAATCCATTGGAGTAACAAAGATATCGACAACATACTACCTTCCATAATTACAAGGCTATCATCCATTGGAGTAACAAGAATATCGACAACAGACTACCTTCCATAATGATAATGCTACCATCCATTGGAGTAACAAAAATATCGACAACAGACTACCTTCCATAATGACAAGGCTACCATACATTGGAGTAACAAAGATATCTACAATAGACTATGTTCCATAATGACAAGGCTACCATCCATTGGAGTAACAAAGATATCGACAACAAACTACCTTCCATAATGACAAGGCTACCATCCATTGGAGTAACAAAAATATGAACAACAGACAACCTTCCATAGTGACAAGGCTACCATCCATTGGAGTGACAGAAATCACAATGACAGACTACCTTCATTGATGACAAGGCTAGAATCCATTGGAGTAACAAAAATCTCAACAACATACTACCTTCCATAATGACAAGGCTACCATCCAATGGAATAGCAAAAATATCGACAATAGACTACCTTCCATAATTACAAGGCTACAATCCATTGGAGTAACAAAAATCTAGACAACAGACTACCTTCCATAATGACAAGGCTACCATTCATTGGAGTACCAAAAATATCAATAACATAATACCTTCCATAATGTTACGGCTACCATCCATTATAGTAACAAAAATCTCGACAACAGACAACCTTGCATAATGACAAGGCTACCATCCATTGGAGTAACAAAAATATCGACAATAGACTACCTTCCATAATGACAAGGCTACCATGCATTGGAGTAACAAAAATATGAACAACAAACTACCTTCCATAATTACAAGGCTTCCATCCATTGAAATATCAAAAATCTCGACAATAGACTACCTTCCATAATGACAAGGCTACCATCCATTGGAGTAACAAAAATATGAACAACAGACTACCTTCCATAGTCACAAGGCTACCATCCATTGGAGTTTACAGAAATCACAACGATAAACTACCTTCCCTAATGAAAAGGCTAGCATCCATTGGAGCAACAAAAATCTCTACAACAAACTACCTTCCATAATGACGTGGCTACCATCCATTGAAGTAACAAAAATATCGACCACGGACTACCTTCCATAATGACAAGGCTAGCATCCATTGGGTTAACAAAAATATCGACAATAGACTACCTTCCATAATGACAAGGCTACAATCCATTGGAATAACAGAAATCTCTACAACAAACTACCATCCATAATGACAACGATACCATCCATTGGACTAACAAAAACATCGACAACAGACTACGTTCCATAATGAGAAGGCTACAATCAATTGGAATAACAAAAATCTCAACAATAGACTACCATCCATAATCATAACGATACCATCCATTGGAGTAACAAAAATATCGACAACAAACTACCTTCCATAATGACAAGGCTACCATCCATTGGAGTAACAAAGATATCGACAACATACTACCTTCCATAATGACAAGGCTACCATCCATTGGAGTAACAAAGATATCGACAACAAACTACCTTCCATAATGACAAGGCTATCATCCATTGGAATAACAAAAATATGAACAACAGACTACCTTCCACAGTGACACGACTACCATCCATTGGAGTGACAGAAATCACAACGACAGACTACCTTCCATAATGACAAGGCTAGCATCCATTGGAATAACAAAAATCTCAACAACATACTACCTTCCATAATGACAAGGCTACCATCCATTGGAATAACAAAAATCTTGACAACAGACTACCATCCATAATGACAATGATACCATCCATTGGAGTAACAAAAATCTCGACAACAGACTACCTTCCATAATGACAAGGCTACAATCCATTAGAGTAACAAAGATATCGACAACATACTACCTTCCATTATTACAAGGCTACCATCCATTGGAGTAACAAGAATATCGACAACAGACTACCTTCCATAATGATATTGCTACCATCCATTGGAGTAACAAAAATCTCGACAACAGACTACCTTCCATAATGACGTGGCTACCATCCATTGAAGTAACAAAAATATCGACCACGGACTACCTTCCATAATGACAAGGCTAGCATCCATTGGAGTAACAAAAATATCGATAATAGACTACCTTCCATAATGACAAGGCTACAATCCATTGGAATAACAGAAATCTCTACAACAAACTACCATCCATAATGACAACGATACCATCCATTGGACTAACAAAAACATCGACAACAGACTACGTTCCATAATAAGAAGGCTACAATCAATTGGAATAACAAAAATCTCAACAATAGACTACCATCCATAATCATAACGATACCATCAATTGGAGTAACAAAAATATCGACAACAAACTACCTTCCATAATGACAAGGCTACCATCCATTGGAGTAACAAAGATATCGACAACATACTACCTTCCATAATGACAAGGCTACCATCCATTGGAGTAACAAAGATATCGACAACAAACTACCTTCCATAATGACAAGGCTATCGTCCATTGGAGTAACAAAAATATCAACAACAGACAACCTTCCATTGTGACAAGGCTACCATCCATTGGAGTGACAAAAATCACAATGACAGACTACCTTCCATGATGACAAGGCTAGAATCCATTGGAGTAACAAAAATCTCAACAACATACTACCTTCCATAATGACAAGGCTACCATCCAATGGAATAAAATAAATCTCGACAATAGACTACCTTCCATAATGACAAGGCTACAATCCATTGGAGTAACAAAAATCTAGACAATAGACTACCTTCCATAATGACAAGGCTACCATGCATTGGAGTACCAAAAATATCGATAACATAATACCTTCCATAATGTTAAGGCTACCATCCATTATAGTAACAAAAATCTCGACAACAGACAACCTTCCATACTGACAAGGCTACCATCCATTGGAGTAACAAAAATATCGACAATAGACTACCTTCCATAATGACAAGGCTACCATCCATTGGAGTAACAAAAATATGAACAACAGACTACCTTCCATAATGACAAGGCTTCCATCCATTGGAGTATCAAAAATCTCGACAATAGACTACCTTCCATAATGACAAGGCTACCATCCATTGAAGTAACAAAAATATGAACAACAGACTACCTTCCGTAGTGACAAGGCTACCATCCATTGGAGTGACAGAAATCACAACGATAGACTACCTTCCCTAATGACAAGGCTAGCATCCATTGGAGTAACAAAAATCTCTACAACAAACTACCTTCCGTAATGACGTGGCTACCATCCATTGAAGTAACAAAAATCTCGACCAAGGACTACCTTCCATAATGAAAAGGCTAGCATCCATTGGAGTAACAAAAATATCGACAATAGACTACCTTCCATAATGACAAGGCTACGATCCATTGGAATAACAATAATCTCTACAACAAACTACCATCCATAATGACAACGATACCATCCATTGGAGTAACAAAAACATCGACATCAGACTACGTTCCATAATGAGAAGGCTACAATCAATTGGAATAACAAAAATGTCAACAATAGATTACCATCCATAATGACAACGATACCATCCATTGGAGTAAAAAAATATCGACAACAAACTACCTTCCATAATGACAAGGCTACCATCCATTGGAGTAACAATGATATCGACGACATACTACCTTCCATAATGATAAGGCTACCATCCATTGGAGTAACAAAGATATCGACAACAAACTACCTTCCATAATGACAAGGCTACCATCCATTGGAGTAACAAAAATATGAACAACAGACTACCTTCCATAGTGACACGGCTACCATCAATTGGAGTGACAGAAATCACAATGACAGACTACCTTCCATAATGACAAGGCTAGCATCCATTGGAATAACAAAAATATCAACAACAAACTACCTTCCATAATGACAAGGCTAACATCCATTGGAATAACAAAAATATTGACAACAGACTACCATCCATAATGACAATGATACCATCCATTGGAGTAACAAAAATCTCGACAACAGACTACCTTCCATAATGACAAGGCTACAATCCATTGGAGTAACAAAGATATCGACAACATACTACCTTCCATAATTACAAGGCTATCATCCATTGGAGTAACAAGAATATCGACAACAGACTACCTTCCATAATGATAATGCTACCATCCATTGGAGTAACAAAAATATCGACAACAGACTACCTTCCATAATGACAAGGCTACCATACATTGGAGTAACAAAGATATCTACAATAGACTTTGTCCCATAATGACAAGGCTACCATCCATTGGAGTAACAAAGATATCGACAACAAACTACCTTCCATAATGACAAGGCTACCATCCATTGGAGTAACAAAAATATGAACAACAGACAACCTTCCATAGTGACAAGGCTACCATCCATTGGAGTGACAGAAATCACAATGACAGACTACCTTCATTGATGACAAGGCTAGAATCCATTGGAGTAACAAAAATCTCAACAACATACTACCTTCCATAATGACAAGGCTACCATCCAATGGAATAGCAAAAATATCGACAATAGACTACCTTCCATAATTACAAGGCTACAATCCATTGGAGTAACAAAAATCTAGACAACAGACTACCTTCCATAATGACAAGGCTACCATTCATTGGAGTACCAAAAATATCAATAACATAATACCTTCCATAATTTTACGGCTACCATCCATTATAGTAACAAAAATCTCGACCACAGACAACCTTGCATAATGACAAGGCTACCATCCATTGGAGTAACAAAAATATCGACAATAGACTACCTTCCATAATGACAAGGCTACCATCCATTGGAGTAACAAAAATATGAACAACAGACTACCTTCCATAATGACAAGGCTTCCATCCATTGGAGTATCAAAAATCTCGACAATAGACTACCTTCCATAATGACAAGTCTACCATCCATTGGAGTAACAAATATATGAACAACAGACTACCTTCCGTAGTGACAAGGCTACCATCCATTGGAGTGACAGAAATCACAACGATAGACTACCTTCCCTAATGACAAGGCTAGCATCCATTGGAGTAACAAAAATCTCTACAACAAACTACCTTCCATAATGACGTGGCTACCATCCATTGAAGTAACAAAAATCTCGACCAAGGACTACCTTCCATAATGACAAGGCTAGCATCCATTGGAGTAACAAAAATATCGACAATAGACTACCTTCCATAATGACAAGGCTACCATCCATTGGAATAACAATAATGTCTACAACAAACTACCATCCATAATGACAACGGTACCATCCTTGGAGTAACAAAAACATCGACCTCAGACTACGTTCCATAATGAGAAGGCTACAATCAATTGGAATAACAAAAATCTCAACAATAGACTACCCTCCATAATGACAACGATACCATCCATTGGAGTAAAAAAATATCGACAACAAACTACCTTCCATAATGACAAGGCTACCATCCATTGGAGTAACAATGATATCGACGACATACTACCTTCTATAATGACAAGGCTACCATCCATTGGAGTAACAAAGATATCGACAACAAACTACCTTCCATAATGACAAGGCTACCATCCATTGGAGTAACAAAAATATGAACAACAGACTACCTTCCATAGTGACACGGCTACCATCCATTGGAGTGACAGAAATCACAACGACAGACTACCTTCCATAATGACAAGGCTAGCATCCATTGGAATAACAAAAATCTCAACAACAGACTACCTTCCATAATGAAAAGGCTACCATCCATTGGAATAACAAAAATCTTGACAACAGACTACCATCCATAATGACAATGATACCATCCATTGGAGTAACAAAAATCTCGACATCAGACTACCTTCCATAATGACAAGGCTACAATACATTGGAGTATCAAAAATATCTACAATAGACTATGTTTCATAATGACAAGGCTACCATCCATTGTAGTAACCAAAGTCTCGACAACAGACTGCCTTCCATAATGACAATGCTACCATCCATTTGCGTAACAAAAATATGAACAAGAGACTACCTTCCATAATGACAAGGCTACCATCCATTGGAGTGAAATAAATCACAACGACATACTACCTTCCATAATGACAAGGCTACCATCCATTGAAGTAACAAAAATATCGACAACAGACCACATTCCATAATTACAAGGCTCCCATCAATTGGAGTAACAAAAATATCGACAACAGAGTACCTTCCATAATGACAAGGTTACCATCCATTGGAATAACAAAAATATCGACAACAAACTACCTTCCATAATGACAAGGCTACCATCCATTGGAGTAAAAAAATCTCGAAAACAGACTACCTTCCATAATGACAAGGATACCATCCATTGGAGTAACAAAAATCTGAACAACAAACTACCTTCCATAATTACAAGGCTTCCATCCATTGAAATATCAAAAATCTCGACAATAGACTACCTTCCATAATGACAAGGCTACCATCCATTGGAGTAACAAAAATATGAACAACAGACTACCTTCCATAGTCACAAGGCTACCATCCATTGGAGTTTACAGAAATCACAACGATAAACTACCTTCCCTAATGAAAAGGCTAGCATCCATTGGAGCAACAAAAATCTCTACAACAAACTACCTTCCATAATGACGTGGCTACCATCCATTGAAGTAACAAAAATATCGACCACGGACTACCTTCCATAATGACAAGGCTAGCATCCATTGGGTTAACAAAAATATCGACAATAGACTACCTTCCATAATGACAAGGCTACAATCCATTGGAATAACAGAAATCTCTACAACAAACTACCATCCATAATGACAACGATACCATCCATTGGACTAACAAAAACATCGACAACAGACTACGTTCCATAATGAGAAGGCTACAATCAATTGGAATAACAAAAATCTCAACAATAGACTACCATCCATAATCATAACGATACCATCCATTGGAGTAACAAAAATATCGACAACAAACTACCTTCCATAATGACAAGGCTACCATCCATTGGAGTAACAAAGATATCGACAACATACTACCTTCCATAATGACAAGGCTACCATCCATTGGAGTAACAAAGATATCGACAACAAACTACCTTCCATAATGACAAGGCTATCATCCATTGGAATAACAAAAATATGAACAACAGACTACCTTCCATAGTGACACGACTACCATCCATTGGAGTGACAGAAATCACAACGACAGACTACCTTCCATAATGACAAGGCTAGCATCCATTGGAATAACAAAAATCTCAACAACAGACTACCTTCCATAATGACAAGGCTACCATCCATTGGAATAACAAAAATCTTGACAACAGACTACCATCCATAATGACAATGATACCATCCATTGGAGTAACAAAAATCTCGACAACAGACTACCTTCCATAATGACAAGGCTACAATCCATTAGAGTAACAAAGATATCGACAACATACTACCTTCCATAATTACAAGGCTACCATCCATTGGAGTAACAAGAATATCGACAACAGACTACCTTCCATAATGATATTGCTACCATCCATTGGAGTAACAAAAATCTCGACAACAGACTACCTTCCATAATGACGTGGCTACCATCCATTGAAGTAACAAAAATATCGACCACGGACTACCTTCCATAATGACAAGGCTAGCATCCATTGGAGTAACAAAAATATCGATAATAGACTACCTTCCATAATGACAAGGCTACAATCCATTGGAATAACAGAAATCTCTACAACAAACTACCATCCATAATGACAACGATACCATCCATTGGACTAACAAAAACATCGACAACAGACTACGTTCCATAATAAGAAGGCTACAATCAATTGGAATAACAAAAATCTCAACAATAGACTACCATCCATAATCATAACGATACCATCAATTGGAGTAACAAAAATATCGACAACAAACTACCTTCCATAATGACAAGGCTACCATCCATTGGAGTAACAAAGATATCGACAACATACTACCTTCCATAATGACAAGGCTACCATCCATTGGAGTAACAAAGATATCGACAACAAACTACCTTCCATAATGACAAGGCTATCGTCCATTGGAGTAACAAAAATATCAACAACAGACAACCTTCCATTGTGACAAGGCTACCATCCATTGGAGTGACAAAAATCACAATGACAGACTACCTTCCATGATGACAAGGCTAGAATCCATTGGAGTAACAAAAATCTCAACAACATACTACCTTCCATAATGACAAGGCTACCATCCAATGGAATAAAATAAATCTCGACAATAGACTACCTTCCA
This sequence comes from Vicia faba, assembly GCA_948472305.1. Classification (NCBI taxonomy): domain Eukaryota; kingdom Viridiplantae; phylum Streptophyta; class Magnoliopsida; order Fabales; family Fabaceae; genus Vicia; species Vicia faba. Next base: position 510,747,113 of record OX451741.1, on the reverse strand, counting down.
TAATGACAAGGCTACAATCCATTGGAGTAACAAAAATCTAGACAATAGACTACCTTCCATAATGACAAGGCTACCATGCATTGGAGTACCAAAAATATCGATAACATAATACCTTCCATAATGTTAAGGCTACCATCCATTATAGTAACAAAAATCTCGACAACAGACAACCTTCCATACTGACAAGGCTACCATCCATTGGAGTAACAAAAATATCGACAATAGACTACCTTCCATAATGACAAGGCTACCATCCATTGGAGTAACAAAAATATGAACAACAGACTACCTTCCATAATGACAAGGCTTCCATCCATTGGAGTATCAAAAATCTCGACAATAGACTACCTTCCATAATGACAAGGCTACCATCCATTGAAGTAACAAAAATATGAACAACAGACTACCTTCCGTAGTGACAAGGCTACCATCCATTGGAGTGACAGAAATCACAACGATAGACTACCTTCCCTAATGACAAGGCTAGCATCCATTGGAGTAACAAAAATCTCTACAACAAACTACCTTCCGTAATGACGTGGCTACCATCCATTGAAGTAACAAAAATCTCGACCAAGGACTACCTTCCATAATGAAAAGGCTAGCATCCATTGGAGTAACAAAAATATCGACAATAGACTACCTTCCATAATGACAAGGCTACGATCCATTGGAATAACAATAATCTCTACAACAAACTACCATCCATAATGACAACGATACCATCCATTGGAGTAACAAAAACATCGACATCAGACTACGTTCCATAATGAGAAGGCTACAATCAATTGGAATAACAAAAATGTCAACAATAGATTACCATCCATAATGACAACGATACCATCCATTGGAGTAAAAAAATATCGACAACAAACTACCTTCCATAATGACAAGGCTACCATCCATTGGAGTAACAATGATATCGACGACATACTACCTTCCATAATGATAAGGCTACCATCCATTGGAGTAACAAAGATATCGACAACAAACTACCTTCCATAATGACAAGGCTACCATCCATTGGAGTAAGCAAAATATGAACAACAGACTACCTTCCATAGTGACACGGCTACCATCAATTGGAGTGACAGAAATCACAATGACAGACTACCTTCCATAATGACAAGGCTAGCATCCATTGGAATAACAAAAATATCAACAACAAACTACCTTCCATAATGACAAGGCTAACATCCATTGGAATAACAAAAATATTGACAACAGACTACCATCCATAATGACAATGATACCATCCATTGGAGTAACAAAAATCTCGACAACAGACTACCTTCCATAATGACAAGGCTACAATCCATTGGAGTAACAAAGATATCGACAACATACTACCTTCCATAATTACAAGGCTATCATCCATTGGAGTAACAAGAATATCGACAACAGACTACCTTCCATAATGATAATGCTACCATCCATTGGAGTAACAAAAATATCGACAACAGACTACCTTCCATAATGACAAGGCTACCATACATTGGAGTAACAAAGATATCTACAATAGACTATGTTCCATAATGACAAGGCTACCATCCATTGGAGTAACAAAGATATCGACAACAAACTACCTTCCATAATGACAAGGCTACCATCCATTGGAGTAACAAAAATATGAACAACAGACAACCTTCCATAGTGACAAGGCTACCATCCATTGGAGTGACAGAAATCACAATGACAGACTACCTTCATTGATGACAAGGCTAGAATCCATTGGAGTAACAAAAATCTCAACAACATACTACCTTCCATAATGACAAGGCTACCATCCAATGGAATAGCAAAAATATCGACAATAGACTACCTTCCATAATTACAAGGCTACAATCCATTGGAGTAACAAAAATCTAGACAACAGACTACCTTCCATAATGACAAGGCTACCATTCATTGGAGTACCAAAAATATCAATAACATAATACCTTCCATAATTTTACGGCTACCATCCATTATAGTAACAAAAATCTCGACCACAGACAACCTTGCATAATGACAAGGCTACCATCCATTGGAGTAACAAAAATATCGACAATAGACTACCTTCCATAATGACAAGGCTACCATCCATTGGAGTAACAAAAATATGAACAACAGACTACCTTCCATAATGACAAGGCTTCCATCCATTGGAGTATCAAAAATCTCGACAATAGACTACCTTCCATAATGACAAGTCTACCATCCATTGGAGTAACAAATATATGAACAACAGACTACCTTCCGTAGTGACAAGGCTACCATCCATTGGAGTGACAGAAATCACAACGATAGACTACCTTCCCTAATGACAAGGCTAGCATCCATTGGAGTAACAAAAATCTCTACAACAAACTACCTTCCATAATGACGTGGCTACCATCCATTGAAGTAACAAAAATCTCGACCAAGGACTACCTTCCATAATGACAAGGCTAGCATCCATTGGAGTAACAAAAATATCGACAATAGACTACCTTCCATAATGACAAGGCTACCATCCATTGGAATAACAATAATGTCTACAACAAACTACCATCCATAATGACAACGGTACCATCCTTGGAGTAACAAAAACATCGACCTCAGACTACGTTCCATAATGAGAAGGCTACAATCAATTGGAATAACAAAAATCTCAACAATAGACTACCCTCCATAATGACAACGATACCATCCATTGGAGTAAAAAAATATCGACAACAAACTACCTTCCATAATGACAAGGCTACCATCCATTGGAGTAACAATGATATCGACGACATACTACCTTCTATAATGACAAGGCTACCATCCATTGGAGTAACAAAGATATCGACAACAAACTACCTTCCATAATGACAAGGCTACCATCCATTGGAGTAACAAAAATATGAACAACAGACTACCTTCCATAGTGACACGGCTACCATCCATTGGAGTGACAGAAATCACAACGACAGACTACCTTCCATAATGACATGGCTAGCATCCATTGGAATAACAAAAATCTCAACAACAGACTACCTTCCATAATGAAAAGGCTACCATCCATTGGAATAACAAAAATCTTGACAACAGACTACCATCCATAATGACAATGATACCATCCATTGGAGTAACAAAAATCTCGACATCAGACTACCTTCCATAATGACAAGGCTACAATACATTGGAGTATCAAAAATATCTACAATAGACTATGTTTCATAATGACAAGGCTACCATCCATTGTAGTAACCAAAGTCTCGACAACAGACTGCCTTCCATAATGACAATGCTACCATCCATTTGCGTAACAAAAATATGAACAAGAGACTACCTTCCATAATGACAAGGCTACCATCCATTGGAGTGAAATAAATCACAACGACATACTACCTTCCATAATGACAAGGCTACCATCCATTGAAGTAACAAAAATATCGACAACAGACCACATTCCATAATTACAAGGCTCCCATCAATTGGAGTAACAAAAATATCGACAACAGAGTACCTTCCATAATGACAAGGTTACCATCCATTGGAATAACAAAAATATCGACAACAAACTACCTTCCATAATGACAAGGCTACCATCCATTGGAGTAAAAAAAATCTCGAAAACAGACTACCTTCCATAATGACAAGGATACCATCCATTGGAGTAACAAAAATCTGAACAACAGACTACCTTCCATAGTGACAAGGCTAGCATCCATTGGAGTGACAGAAATTACAATGCCTGACTACCTTATAGAATGACAAGGCTAGCATCCATTGGAGTAACAAAAATCTCGACAATAGACTACCTTCCATAATGACTAGGCTACCATCCATTGGAGTAACAAAAATCTAGTTAACAGACTACCTTCCATAATGACAAGGCTACCATGCATTGGAGTAACAAAAAAACCTACAATAGACTATGTTACATAATGACAAGGCTACCATCCATTATAGTAACCAACATATCGATAACAGAATTCCTTCCATAATATTAAGGCTACCATCCATTATAGTAAATAAAATCTCGACAATAGACAACCTTCCATAATGACAAGGCTACCATCCATTGGAGTAACAAAAATCTCGACAATAGATTACCTTCCATAATGACAAGGCTACCATCCATTGAAGTAACAAAAATATGAACAACAAACTACCTTCCATAATGACAAGGCTACCATCCATTGGAGTAACAAAAATCTCGGCAACAGACAACCTTCCATAATGATAATGCTACCATCCATTGGAGTAACAAAAATCTCGACAATAGACTACCTTCAATAATGACAAGGCTACCATCCATTGGAGTAACAAAAATATTAACAACATACTACCTTCCATAGTGACAAGGCTACCATCCATTGGAGTGATAGAAATCAAGACAGACTACCTTCCATAATGACTAGGCTACCATCCATTGGAGTAACAAAAATCTCGACAATAGACTACCTTTTATAATGACAAGGCTACCATCCATTGGAGTAACAAAAATATGAACAACAGACTACCTTCCATACTGATAAGGCGACCATCCATTGGAGTAACAAAAACATCGACAACAGAATACGTTCCATAACGGAAAGGCTACAATCCATTGGAATAACAAAAATCTCGACAACAGACTACCATCCATAATGACAATGATACCATCCATTGGAGTAACAAAAATCTCGACAACCGACTACCTTCCATAATGACAAGGCTACCATCCAATGGAGTAAAAAAAATCTCGAAAACAGACTACCTTCCATAATGACAAGGCTACCATCCATTGTAGTAACAAAAATCTTGACAATTGAGAACCTTCCATAATGACAAGGCTACCATCCATTCGACTAACAAAAATATGAACAACAAACTACCTTCCATAGTGACAAGGCTACCATCCATTGGACTGACAGAAATCACAATGACAAAATTCCTTCCATAATGACAAGGCTAGCATCCATTGGAGTAACAAAAATGTCGACAACAGACTACCTTCCATAATGACAAGTCTACCATCCATTGGAGTAACAAAAACATCGACAACAGACTACGTACCATAATTACAAGGCTACCATCCATTGGAGTAACAAAATTCTCAACAAAAGCCTACCATCCATAATGACAATGATACCATCCATTAGAGTAACAAAAATCTCGACAACAAACTACCTTCCATACTGACAAGGCTACAATCCATTGGAGTAACAAAGATATCGACAACATACTACCTTCCATAATGAGAAGGCTACCATCCATTGGAGTAACAAATATATCGACAACAGACTACCTTCCATAATGATAATGCTACCATCCATTGGAGTAACAAAAATATCGACAACAGAATACCTTCCATAATGACAAGGCTACCATGCATTGGAGTAACAAAAATATCTACAATAGACTATGTTCCATAATGACAAGGCTACAATACATTGTAGTAACCAAAATCTCGACAATATACTACCTTCCATAATGACAAGGCTACCATCCATTGAAGTAACAAAAATATGAACAACAGACTACCTTCCATAGTGACGCGGCTACCATCCATTGGAGTGACAGAAATCACAACGACAGACTACCTTCCATAATGACAAGGCTAGCATCCATTGGAATAACAAAAATCTCAACAACAGACTACCTTCCATAATGAAAAGGCTACCATCCATTGGAATAACAAAAATCTCGACAATAAACAACCTTCCATAATGACAAGGCTAGAATCCATTGGAGTAACAAAAATCTCAACAACAGACTACCTTCCATAATGACAAGGCTACCATCCATTGGAATAAAAAAAATATGAACAATAGACTAACTTCCATAATGACAAGGCTAACATCCATTGGAGTAACAAAAATATGAACAACAGACTACCTTCCATAGTGACAAGGCTACCATCCATTGGAGTGACAGAAATCACAATGATAGACTACCTTCCCTATTGAAAAGGCTAGCATCCATTGGAGTAACAAAAATCTCTACAACAAACTACCTTCTATAATGACGTGGCTACCATCCATTGAAGTAACAAAAATATCGACCACGGACTACCTTCCATAATGACAAGGCTAGCATCCATTGGAGTAACAAAAATATCGACAATAGACTACCTTCTATAATGACAAGGCTACCATCCATTGGATTAACATAAATCTCTACAAAAAACTACCATCCATAATGACAATGATACCATCCATTGGAGTAACAAAAACATCGACAACAGACTACGTTCCATAATGAGAAGGCTACAATCAATTGCAATAACAAAAATCTCAACAATAGACTACCATCCATAGTGACAAAGATACCATCCATTGGAGTAACAAAAATATCGACAACAAACTACCTTCCATAATGATAAGGCTACCATCCATTGGAGTAACAAAGATATCGACAACATACTACCTTCCATAATGACAAGGCTACCATCCATTGGAGTAACAAAGATATCGACAACAAACTACCTTCCATAATGACAAGACTACCATCCATTGGAGTAAAAAAAATATGAACAACAGACTACCTTCTATAGTGACAAGGCTACAATCCATTGGAGTAACAAATATATCGACAACAGACTACCTTCCATAATGATAATGCTACCATCCATTGGAGTAACAAAAATATCGACAACAGAATACCTTCCATAATGACAAGGCTACCATGCATTGGAGTAACAAAAATATCTACAATAGACTATGTTCCATAATGACAAGGCTACCATCCATTGTAGTAACCAAAATCTCAACAATAGACTACCTTCCATAATAACAAGGCTACCATCCATTGGAGTAACAAAAATATGAACAACATACTATCTTCCATAGTGACAAGGCTACCATCCATTGGAGTGACATAAATCACAACGACATACTACCTTCCATAATGACAAGGCTAGCATCCATTGGAGTAACAAAAATCTCAACAACAGACTACCTTCCATAATGACAAGGCTACCATCCACGGGAATAACAAAAATCTCGACAATAGACTACCTTCCATAATGACAAGGCTACAATCCATTGGAGTAACAAAAATCTAGACAACAGACTACCTTCCATAATGAAATGGCTACAATGCAATGGAGTACCAAAAATATCGATAACAGAATACCTTCCATAGTGACAATTCTACCATCCATTGGAGTGACATAAATCACAACGAAAGACTACCTTCCATAATGACAAGGCTAGCATCCATTAGAGTAACAAAAATATCGACAACAAACTACCTTCCATAATGACAAGGCTACCATCCATTGGAATAACAAAAATCTCGACAACAGACTACCATCCATAATGACAATGATACCATCCATTGGAGTAACAAAAATCTCGACAAAAGACTACCTTCCATAATGACAAGGCTACAATCCATTGGAGTAACAAAGATATCGACAACATACTACCTTCCATAATTACAAGGCTATCATCCATTGGAATAACAAAAATCTCGACAACAGACTACCATCCATAATGACAATGATACCATCCATTGGAGTAACAAAAATCTCGACAAAAGACTACCTTCCATAATGACAAGGCTACAATCCATTGGAGTAACAAAGATATCGACAACATACTACCTTCCATAATTACAAGGCTATCATCCATTGGAGTAACAAGAATATCGACAACAGACTACCTTCCATAATGATAATGCTACCATCCATTGGAGTAACAAAAATATCGAAAACAGACTACCTTCCATAATGACAAGGCTACCATACATTGGAGTAACAAAGATATCTACAATAGACTATGTTCCATAATGACAAGGCTACCATCCATTGGAGTAACAAAGATATCGACAACAAACTACCTTCCATAATGACAAGGCTACCATCCATTGGAGTAACAAAAATATGAACAACAGACAACCTTCCATAGTGACAAGGCTACCATCCATTGGAGTGACAGAAATCACAATGACAGACTACCTTCATTGATGACAAGGCTAGAATCCATTGGAGTAACAAAAATCTCAACAACATACTACCTTCCATAATGACAAGGCTATCATCCAATGGAATAGCAAAAATATCGACAATAGACTACCTTCCATAATTACAAGGCTACAATCCATTGGAGTAACAAAAATCTAGACAACAGACTACCTTCCATAATGACAAGGCTACCATTCATTGGAGTACCAAAAATATCGATAACATAATACCTTCCATAATGTTACGGCTACCATCCATTATAGTAACAAAAATCTCGACAACAGACAACCTTGCATAATGACAAGGCTACCATCCATTGGAGTAACAAAAATATCGACAATAGACTACCTTCCATAATGACAAGGCTACCATCCATTGGAGTAACAAAAATATGAACAACAGACTACCTTCCATCCATTGGAGTATCAAAAATCTCGACAATAGACTACCTTCCATAATGACAAGTCTACCATCCATTGGAGTAACAAAAATATGAACAACATACTACCTTCCGTAGTGACAAGGCTACCATCCATTGGAGTGACAGAAATCACAACGATAGACTACCTTCCCTAATGACAAGGCTAGCATCCATTGGAGTAACAAAAATCTCTACAACAAACTACCTTCCATAATGACGTGGCTACCATCCATTGAAGTAACAAAAATCTCGACCAAGGACTACCTTCCATAATGACAAGGCTAGCATCCATTGGAGTAACAAAAATATCGACAATAGACTACCTTCCATAATGACAAGGCTACCATCCATTGGAATAACAATAATGTCTACAACAAACTACCATCCATAATGACAACGGTACCATCCTTGGAGTAACAAAAACATCGACCTCAGACTACGTTCCATAATGAGAAGGCTACAATCAATTGGAATAACAAAAATCTCAACAATAGACTACCATCCATAATGACAACGATACCATCCATTGGAGTAAAAAAATATCGACAACAAACTACCTTCCATAATGACAAGGCTACCATCCATTGGAGTAACAATGATATCGACGACATACTACCTTCTATAATGACAAGGCTACCATCCATTGGAGTAACAAAGATATCGACAACAAACTACCTTCCATAATGACAAGGCTACCATCCATTGGAGTAACAAAAATATGAACAACAGACTACCTTCCATAGTGACACGGCTACCATCCATTGGAGTGACAGAAATCACAACGACAGACTACCTTCCATAATGACAAGGCTAGCATCCATTGGAATAACAAAAATCTCAACAACAGACTACCTTCCATAATGAAAAGGCTACCATCCATTGGAATAACAAAAATCTTGACAACAGACTACCATCCATAATGACAATGATACCATCCATTGGAGTAACAAAAATCTCGACAACAGACTACCTTCCATAATGACAAGGCTACAATACATTGGAGTATCTAAAATATCTACAATAGACTATGTTTCATAATGACAAGGCTACCATCCATTGTAGTAACCAAAGTCTCGACAACAGACTGCCTTCCATAATGACAATGCTACCATCCATTTGTGTAACAAAAATATGAACAAGAGACTACCTTCCATAATGACAAGGCTACCATCAATTAGAGTGAAATAAATCACAACGACATACTACCTTCCATAATGATAAGGCTACCATCCATTGAAGTAACAAAAATATCGACAACAGACCACATTCCATAATGACAAGGCTCCCATCAATTGGAGTAACAAAAATATCGACAACAGAGTACCTTCCATAATGACAAGGTTACCATCCATTGGAATAACAAAAATATCGACAACAAACTACCTTCCATAATGACAAGGCTACCATCCATTGGAGTAAAAAAAATCTCGAAAACAGACTACCTTCCATAATGACAAGGATACCATCCATTGGAGTAACAAAAATCTGAACAACAGACTACCTTCCATAGTGACAAGGCTACCATCCATTGGAGTGACAGAAATTACAATGCCTGACTACCTTATAGAATGACAAGGCTAGCATCCATTGGAGTAACAAAAATCTCGACAATAGACTACCTTCCATAATGACTAGGCTACCATCCATTGGAGTAACAAAAATCTAGTTAACAGACTACCTTCCATAATGACAAGGCTACCATGCATTGGAGTAACAAAAAAACCTACAATAGACTATGTTACATAATGACAAGGCTACCATCCATTATAGTAACCAACATATCGATAACAGAATACCTTCCATAATGTTAAGGCTACCATCCATTATAGTAAATAAAATCTCGACAATAGACAACCTTCCATAATGACAAGGCTACCATCCATTGGAGTAACAAAAATCTCGACAATAGATTACCTTCCATAATGACAAGGCTACCATCCATTGAAGTAACAAAAATATGAACAACAAACTACCTTCCATAATGACAAGGCTACCATCCATTGGAGTAACAAAAATCTCGGCAACAGACAACCTTCCATAATGATAATGCTACAATCCATTGGAGTAACAAAAATCTCGACAATAGACTACCTTCAATAATGACAAGGCTACCATCCATTGGAGTAACAAAAATATTAACAACATACTACCTTCCATAGTGACAAAGCTACCATCCATTGGAGTGATAGAAATCACGACAGACTACCTTCCATAATGACTAGGCTACCATCCATTGGAGTAACAAAAATCTCGACAATAGACTACCTTTTATAATGATAAGGCTACCATCCATTGGAGTAACAAAAATATGAACAACAGACTACCTTCCATACTGATAAGGCGACCATCCATTGGAGTAACAAAAATCTCGACAACCGACTACCTTCCATAATGACAAGGCTACCATACAATGGAGTAAAAAAAATCTCGAAAACAGACTACCTTCCATAATGACAAGGCTACCATCCATTGTAGTAACAAAAATCTTGACAATTGAGAACCTTCCATAATGACAAGGCTACCATCCATTCGACTAACAAAAATATGAACAACAAACTACCTTCCATAGTGACAAGGCTACCATCCATTGGACTGACAGAAATCACAATGACAAAATTCCTTCCATAATGACAAGGCTAGCATCCATTGGAGTAACAAAAATGTCGACAACAGACTACCTTCCATAATGACAAGTCTACCATCCATTGGAGTAACAAAAACATCGACAACAGACTACGTACCATAATTACAAGGCTACCATCCACTGGAGTAACAAAATTCTCAACAAAAGCCTACCATCCATAATGACAATGATACCATCCATTAGAGTAACAAAAATCTCGACAACAAACTACCTTCCATAATGACAAGGCTACAATCCATTGGAGTAACAAAGATATCGACAACATACTACCTTCCATAATGAGAAGGCTACCATCCATTGGAGTAACAAATATATCGACAACAGACTACCTTCCATAATGATAATGCTACCATCCATTGGAGTAACAAAAATATCGACAACAGAATACCTTCCATAATGACAAGGCTACCATGCATTGGAGTAACAAAAATATCTACAATAGACTATGTTCCATAATGACAAGGCTACAATACATTGTAATAACCAAAATCTCGACAATATACTACCTTCCATAATAACAAGGCTACCATCCATTGGAGTAACAAAAATATGAACAACATACTATCTTCCATAGTGACAAGGCTACCATCCATTGGAGTGACATAAATCACAACGACATACTACCTTCCATAATGACAAGGCTAGCATCCATTGGAGTAACAAAAATCTCGACAATAGACTACCTTCCATAATGACAAGGCTACAATCCATTGGAGTAACAAAAATCTCGACAATAAACAACCTTCCATAATGACAAGGCTAGAATCCATTGGAGTAACAAAAATCTCAACAACAGACTACCTTCCATAATGACAAGGCTACCATCCATTGGAATAAAAAAAATATGAACAATAGACTAACTTCCATAATGACAAGGCTAACATCCATTGGAGTAACAAAAATATGAACAACAGACTACCTTCCATAGTGACAAGGCTACCATCCATTGGAGTGACAGAAATCACAATGATAGACTACCTTCCCTATTGAAAAGGCTAGCATCCATTGGAGTAACAAAAATCTCTACAACAAACTACCTTCTATAATGACGTGGCTACCATCCATTGAAGTAACAAAAATATCGACCACGGACTACCTTCCATAATGACAAGGCTAGCATCCATTGGAGTAACAAAAATATCGACAATAGACTACCTTCTATAATGACAAGGCTACCATCCATTGGATTAACATAAATCTCTACAAAAAACTACCATCCATAATGACAATGATACCATCCATTGGAGTAACAAAAACATCGACAACAGACTACGTTCCATAATGAGAAGGCTACAATCAATTGCAATAACAAAAATCTCAACAATAGACTACCATCCATAGTGACAAAGATACCATCCATTGGAGTAACAAAAATATCGACAACAAACTACCTTCCATAATGACAAGGCTACCATCCATTGGAGTAACAAAGATATCGACAACATACTACCTTCCATAATGACAAGGCTACCATCCATTGGAGTAACAAAGATATCGACAACAAACTACCTTCCATAATGACAAGACTACCATCCATTGGAGTAAAAAAATATGAACAACAGACTACCTTCCATAGTGACAAGGCTACAATCCATTGGAGTAACAAATATATCGACAACAGACTACCTTCCATAATGATAATGCTACCATCCATTGGAGTAACAAAAATATCGACAACAGAATACCTTCCATAATGACAAGGCTACCATGCATTGGAGTAACAAAAATATCTACAATAGACTATGTTCCATAATGACAAGGCTACCATCCATTGTAGTAACCAAAATCTCAACAATAGACTACCTTCCATAATAACAAGGCTACCATCCATTGGAGTAACAAAAATATGAACAACATACTATCTTCCATAGTGACAAGGCTACCATCCATTGGAGTGACATAAATCACAACGACATACTACCTTCCATAATGACAAGGCTAGCATCCATTGGAGTAACAAAAATCTCGACAACAGACTACCTTCCATAATGACAAGGCTACAATCCATTGGAGTAACAGAAATCTCGACAATAAACAACCTTCCATAATGACAAGGCTAGAATCCATTGGAGTAACAAAAATCTCAACAACAGACTACCTTCCATAATGACAAGGCTACCATCCACGGGAATAACAAAAATCTCGACAATAGACTACCTTCCATAATGACAAGGCTACAATCCATTGGAGTAACAAAAATCTAGACAACAGACTACCTTCCATAATGAAATGGCTACAATGCAATGGAGTACCAAAAATATCGATAACAGAATACCTTCCATAGTGACAATTCTACCATCCATTGGAGTGACATAAATCACAACGAAAGACTACCTTCCATAATGACAAGGCTAGCATCCATTAGAGTAACAAAAATATCGACAACAAACTACCTTCCATAATGACAAGGCTACCATCCATTGGAATAACAAAAATCTCGACAACAGACTACCATCCATAATGACAATGATACCATCCATTGGAGTAACAAAAATCTCGACAAAAGACTACCTTCCATAATGACAAGGCTACAATCCATTGGAGTAACAAAGATATCGACAACATACTACCTTCCATAATTACAAGGCTATCATCCATTGGAATAACAAAAATCTCGACAACAGACTACCATCCATAATGACAATGATACCATCCATTGGAGTAACAAAAATCTCGACAAAAGACTACCTTCCATAATGACAAGGCTACAATCCATTGGAGTAACAAAGATATCGACAACATACTACCTTCCATAATTACAAGGCTATCATCCATTGGAGTAACAAGAATATCGACAACAGACTACCTTCCATAATGATAATGCTACCATCCATTGGAGTAACAAAAATATCGAAAACAGACTACCTTCCATAATGACAAGGCTACCATACATTGGAGTAACAAAGATATCTACAATAGACTATGTTCCATAATGACAAGGCTACCATCCATTGGAGTAACAAAGATATCGACAACAAACTACCTTCCATAATGACAAGGCTACCATCCATTGGAGTAACAAAAATATGAACAACAGACAACCTTCCATAGTGACAAGGCTACCATCCATTGGAGTGACAGAAATCACAATGACAGACTACCTTCATTGATGACAAGGCTAGAATCCATTGGAGTAACAAAAATCTCAACAACATACTACCTTCCATAATGACAAGGCTATCATCCAATGGAATAGCAAAAATATCGACAATAGACTACCTTCCATAATTACAAGGCTACAATCCATTGGAGTAACAAAAATCTAGACAACAGACTACCTTCCATAATGACAAGGCTACCATTCATTGGAGTACCAAAAATATCGATAACATAATACCTTCCATAATGTTACGGCTACCATCCATTATAGTAACAAAAATCTCGACAACAGACAACCTTGCATAATGACAAGGCTACCATCCATTGGAGTAACAAAAATATCGACAATAGACTACCTTCCATAATGACAAGGCTACCATCCATTGGAGTAACAAAAATATGAACAACAGACTACCTTCCATCCATTGGAGTATCAAAAATCTCGACAATAGACTACCTTCCATAATGACAAGTCTACCATCCATTGGAGTAACAAAAATATGAACAACAGACTACCTTCCGTAGTGACAAGGCTACCATCAATTGGAGTGACAGAAATCACAACGATAGACTACCTTCCCTAATGACAAGGCTAGCATCCATTGGAGTAACAAAAATCTCTACAACAAACTACCTTCCATAATGACGTGGCTACCATCCATTGAAGTAACAAAAATCTTGACCAAGGACTACCTTCCATAATGACAAGGCTAGCATCCATTGGAGTAACAAAAATATCGACAATAGACTACCTTCCATAATGACAAGGCTACCATCCATTGGAATAACAATAATGTCTACAACAAACTACCATCCATAATGACAACGGTACCATCCTTGGAGTAACAAAAACATCGACCTCAGACTACGTTCCATAATGAGAAGGCTACAATCAATTGGAATAACAAAAATCTCAACAATAGACTACCATCCATAATGACAACGATACCATCCATTGGAGTAAAAAAATATCGACAACAAACTACCTTCCATAATGACAAGGCTACCATCCATTGGAGTAACAATGATATCGACGACATACTACCTTCTATAATGACAAGGCTACCATCCATTGGAGTAACAAAGATATCGACAACAAACTACCTTCCATAATGACAAGGCTACCATCCATTGGAGTAACAAAAATATGAACAACAGACTACCTTCCATAGTGACACGGCTACCATCCATTGGAGTGACAGAAATCACAACGACAGACTACCTTCCATAATGACAAGGCTAGCATCCATTGGAATAACAAAAATCTCAACAACAGACTACCTTCCATAATGAAAAGGCTACCATCCATTGGAATAACAAAAATCTTGACAACAGACTACCATCCATAATGACAATGATACCATCCATTGGAGTAACAAAAATCTCGACAACAGACTACCTTCCATAATGACAAGGCTACAATACATTGGAGTATCTAAAATATCTACAATAGACTATGTTTCATAATGACAAGGCTACCATCCATTGTAGTAACCAAAGTCTCGACAACAGACTGCCTTCCATAATGACAATGCTACCATCCATTTGCGTAACAAAAATATGAACAAGAGACTACCTTCCATAATGACAAGGCTACCATCAATTAGAGTGAAATAAATCACAACGACATACTACCTTCCATAATGATAAGGCTACCATCCATTGAAGTAACAAAAATATCGACAACAGACCACATTCCATAATGACAAGGCTCCCATCAATTGGAGTAACAAAAATATCGACAACAGAGTACCTTCCATAATGACAAGGTTACCATCCATTGGAATAACAAAAATATTGACAACAAACTACCTTCCATAATGACAAGGCTACCATCCATTGGAGTAAAAAAAATCTCGAAAACAGACTACCTTCCATAATGACAAGGATACCATCCATTGGAGTAACAAAAATCTGAACAACAGACTACCTTCCATAGTGACAAGGCTACCATCCATTGGAGTGACAGAAATTACAATGCCTGACTACCTTATAGAATGACAAGGCTAGCATCCATTGGAGTAACAAAAATCTCGACAATAGACTACCTTCCATAATGACTAGGCTACCATCCATTGGAGTAACAAAAATCTAGTTAACAGACTACCTTCCATAATGACAAGGCTACCATGCATTGGAGTAACAAAAAAACCTACAATAGACTATGTTACATAATGACAAGGCTACCATCCATTATAGTAACCAACATATCGATAACAGAATACCTTCCATAATGTTAAGGCTACCATCCATTATAGTAAATAAAATCTCGACAATAGACAACCTTCCATAAAGACAAGGCTACCATCCATTGGAGTAACAAAAATCTCGACAATAGATTACCTTCCATAATGACAAGGCTACCATCCATTGAAGTAACAAAAATATGAACAACAAACTACCTTCCATAATGACAAGGCTACCATCCATTGGAGTAACAAAAATCTCGGCAACAGACAACCTTCCATAATGATAATGCTACAATCCATTGGAGTAACAAAAATCTCGACAATAGACTACCTTCAATAATGACAAGGCTACCATCCATTGGAGTAACAAAAATATTAACAACATACTACCTTCCATAGTGACAAGGCTACCATCCATTGGAGTGATAGAAATCACGACAGACTACCTTCCATAATGACTAGGCTACCATCCATTGGAGTAACAAAAATCTCGACAATAGACTACGTTTTATAATGATAAGGCTACCATCCATTGGAGTAACAAAAATATGAACAACAGACTACCTTCCATACTGATAAGGCGACCATCCATTGGAGTAACAAAAATCTCGACAACCGACTACCTTCCATAATGACAAGGCTACCATACAATGGAGTAAAAAAATTCTCGAAAACAGACTACCTTCCATAATGACAAGGCTACCATCCATTGTAGTAACAAAAATCTTGACAATTGAGAACCTTCCATAATGACAAGGCTACCATCCATTCGACTAACAAAAATATGAACAACAAACTACCTTCCATAGTGACAAGGCTACCATCCATTGGACTGACAGAAATCACAATGACAAAATTCCTTCCATAATGACAAGGCTAGCATCCATTGGAGTAACAAAAATGTCGACAACAGACTACCTTCCATAATGACAAGTCTACCATCCATTGGAGTAACAAAAACATCGACAACAGACTACGTACCATAATTACAAGGCTACCATCCACTGGAGTAACAAAATTCTCAACAAAAGCCTACCATCCATAATGACAATGATACCATCCATTAGAGTAACAAAAATCTCGACAACAAACTACCTTCCATAATGACAAGGCTACAATCCATTGGAGTAACAAAGATATCGACAACATACTACCTTCCATAATGAGAAGGCTACCATCCATTGGAGTAACAAATATATCGACAACAGACTACCTTCCATAATGATAATGCTACCATCCATTGGAGTAGCAAAAATATCGACAACAGAATACCTTCCATAATGACAAGGCTACCATGCATTGGAGTAACAAAAATATCTACAATAGACTATGTTCCATAATGACAAGGCTACAATACATTGTAATAACCAAAATCTCGACAATATACTACCTTCCATAATAACAAGGCTACCATCCATTGGAGTAACAAAAATATGAACAACATACTATCTTCCATAGTGACAAGGCTACCATCCATTGGAGTGACATAAATCACAACGACATACTACCTTCCATAATGACAAGGCTAGCATCCATTGGAGTAACAAAAATCTCGACAATAGACTACCTTCCATAATGACAAGGCTACAATCCATTGGAGTAACAAAAATCTCGACAATAAACAACCTTCCATAATGACAAGGCTAGAATCCATTGGAGTAACAAAAATCTCAACAACAGACTACCTTCCATAATGACAAGGCTACCATCCATTGGAATAAAAAAAATATGAACAATAGACTAACTTCCATAATGACAAGGCTAACATCCATTGGAGTAACAAAAATATGAACAACAGACTACCTTCCATAGTCACAAGGCTACCATCCATTGGAGTGACAGAAATCACAATGATAGACTACCTTCCCTATTGAAAAGGCTAGCATCCATTGGAGTAACAAAAATCTCTACAACAAACTACCTTCTATAATGACGTGGCTACCATCCATTGAAGTAACAAAAATATCGACCACGGACTACCTTCCATAATGACAAGGCTAGCATCCAATGGAGTAACAAAAATATCGACAATAGACTACCTTCTATAATGACAAGGCTACCATCCACTGGATTAACATAAATCTCTACAAAAAACTACCATCCATAATGACAATGATACCATCCATTGGAGTAACAAAAACATCGACAACAGACTACGTTCCATAATGAGAAGGCTACAATCAATTGCAATAACAAAAATCTCAACAATAGACTACCATCCATAGTGACAAAGATACCATCCATTGGAGTAACAAAAATATCGACAACAAACTACCTTCCATAATGACAAGGCTACCATCCATTGGAGTAACAAAGATATCGACAACATACTACCTTCCATAATGACAAGGCTACCATCCATTGGAGTAACAAAGATATCGACAACAAACTACCTTCCATAATGACAAGACTACCATCCATTGGAGTAAAAAAATATGAACAATAGACTACCTTCCATAGTGACAAGGCTACAATCCATTGGAGTAACAAATATATCGACAACAGACTACCTTCCATAATGATAATGCTACCATCCATTGGAGTAACAAAAATATCGACAACAGAATACCTTCCATAATGACAAGGCTACCATGCATTGGAGTAACAAAAATATCTACAATAGACTATGTTCCATAATGACAAGGCTACCATCCATTGTAGTAACCAAAATCTCAACAATAGACTACCTTCCATAATAACAAGGCTACCATCCATTGGAGTAACAAAAATATGAACAACATACTATCTTCCATAGTGACAAGGCTACCATCCATTGGAGTGACATAAATCACAACGACATACTACCTTCCATAATGACAAGGCTAGCATCCATTGGAGTAACAAAAATCTCGACAACAGACTACCTTCCATAATGACAAGGCTACAATCCATTGGAGTAACAGAAATCTCGACAATAAACAACCTTCCATAATGACAAGGCTAGAATCCATTGGAGTAACAAAAATCTCAACAACAGACTACCTTCCATAATGACAAGGCTACCATCCACGGGAATAACAAAAATCTCGACAATAGACTACCTTCCATAATGACAAGGCTACAATCCATTGGAGTAACAAAAATCTAGACAACAGACTACCTTCCATAATGAAATGGCTACAATGCAATGGAGTACCAAAAATATCGATAACAGAATACCTTCCATAGTAACAATTCTACCATCCATTGGAGTGACATAAATCACAACGAAAGACTACCTTCCATAATGACAAGGCTAGCATCCATTAGAGTAACACAAATATCGACAACAAACTACCTTCCATAATGACAAGGCTACCATCCATTGGAATAACAAAAATCTCGACAACAGACTACCATCCATAATGACAATGATACCATCCATTGGAGTAACAAAAATCTCGACAAAAGACTACCTTCCATAATGACAAGGCTACAATCCATTGGAGTAACAAAGATATCGACAACATACTACCTTCCATAATTACAAGGCTATCATCCATTGGAATAACAAAAATCTCGACAACAGACTACCATCCATAATGACAATGATACCATCCATTGGAGTAACAAAAATCTCGACAAAAGACTACCTTCCATAATGACAAGGCTACAATCCATTGGAGTAACAAAGATATCGACAACATACTACCTTCCATAATTACAAGGCTATCATCCATTGGAGTAACAAGAATATCGACAACAGACTACCTTCCATAATGATAATGCTACCATCCATTGGAGTAACAAAAATATCGAAAACAGACTACCTTCCATAATGACAAGGCTACCATACATTGGAGTAACAAAGATATCTACAATAGACTATGTTCCATAATGACAAGGCTACCATCCATTGGAGTAACAAAGATATCGACAACAAACTACCTTCCATAATGACAAGGCTACCATCCATTGGAGTAACAAAAATATGAACAACAGACAACCTTCCATAGTGACAAGGCTACCATCCATTGGAGTGACAGAAATCACAATGACAGACTACCTTCATTGATGACAAGGCTAGAATCCATTGGAGTAACAAAAATCTCAACAACATACTACCTTCCATAATGACAAGGCTATCATCCAATGGAATAGCAAAAATATCGACAATAGACTACCTTCCATAATTACAAGGCTACAATCCATTGGAGTAACAAAAATCTAGACAACAGACTACCTTCCATAATGACAAGGCTACCATTCATTGGAGTACCAAAAATATCGATAACATAATACCTTCCATAATGTTACGGCTACCATCCATTATAGTAACAAAAATCTCGACAACAGACAACCTTGCATAATGACAAGGCTACCATCCATTGGAGTAACAAAAATATCGACAATAGACTACCTTCCATAATGACAAGGCTACCATCCATTGGAGTAACAAAAATATGAACAACAGACTACCTTCCATCCATTGGAGTATCAAAAATCTTCGACAATAGACTACCTTCCATAATGACAAGTCTACCATCCATTGGAGTAACAAAAATATGAACAACAGACTACCTTCCGTAGTGACAAGGCTACCATCCATTGGAGTGACAGAAATCACAACGATAGACTACCTTCCCTAATGACAAGGCTAGCATCCATTGGAGTAACAAAAATCTCTACAACAAACTACCTTCCATAATGACGTGGCTACCATCCATTGATGTAACAAAAATCTTGACCAAGGACTACCTTCCATAATGACAAGGCTAGCATCCATTGGAGTAACAAAAATATCGACAATAGACTACCTTCCATAATGACAAGGCTACCATCCATTGGAATAACAATAATGTCTACAACAAACTACCATCCATAATGACA
The DNA here is from genome assembly GCA_948472305.1 of Vicia faba. Taxonomy (NCBI): domain Eukaryota; kingdom Viridiplantae; phylum Streptophyta; class Magnoliopsida; order Fabales; family Fabaceae; genus Vicia; species Vicia faba. Next base: position 510,726,051 of record OX451741.1, on the reverse strand, counting down.
ACGGTACCATCCTTGGAGTAACAAAAACATCGACCTCAGACTACGTTCCATAATGAGAAGGCTACAATCAATTGGAATAACAAAAATCTCAACAATAGACTACCATCCATAATGACAATGATACCATCCATTGGAGTAAAAAAATATCGACAACAAACTACCTTCCATAATGACAAGGCTACCATCCATGGGAGTAACAATGATATCGACGACATACTACCTTCTATAATGACAAGGCTACCATCCATTGGAGTAACAAAGATATCGACAACAAACTACCTTCCATAATGACAAGGCTACCATCCATTGGAGTAACAAAAATATGAACAACAGACTACCTTCCATAGTGACACGGCTACCATCCATTGGAGTGACAGAAATCACAACGACAGACTACCTTCCATAATGACAAGGCTAGCATCCATTGGAATAACAAAAATCTCAACAACAGACTACCTTCCATAATGAAAAGGCTACCATCCATTGGAATAACAAAAATCTTGACAACAGACTACCATCCATAATGACAATGATACCATCCATTGGAGTAACAAAAATCTCGACAACAGACTACCTTCCATAATGACAAGGCTACAATACATTGGAGTATCTAAAATATCTACAATAGACTATGTTTCATAATGACAAGGCTACCATCCATTGTAGTAACCAAAGTCTCGACAACAGACTGCCTTCCATAATGACAATGCTACCATCCATTTGTGTAACAAAAATATGAACAAGAGACTACCTTCCATAATGACAAGGCTACCATCAATTAGAGTGAAATAAATCACAACGACATACTACCTTCCATAATGATAAGGCTACCATCCATTGAAGTAACAAAAATATCGACAACAGACCACATTCCATAATGACAAGGCTCCCATCAATTGGAGTAACAAAAATATCGACAACAGAGTACCTTCCATAATGACAAGGTTACCATCCATTGGAATAACAAAAATATCGACAACAAACTACCTTCCATAATGACAAGGCTACCATCCATTGGAGTAAAAAAAATCTCGAAAACAGACTACCTTCCATAATGACAAGGATACCATCCATTGGAGTAACAAAAATCTGAACAACAGACTACCTTCCATAGTGACAAGGCTACCATCCATTGGAGTGACAGAAATTACAATGCCTGACTACCTTATAGAATGACAAGGCTAGCATCCATTGGAGTAACAAAAATCTCGACAATAGACTACCTTCCATAATGACTAGGCTACCATCCATTGGAGTAACAAAAATCTAGTTAACAGACTACCTTCCATAATGACAAGGCTACCATGCATTGGAGTAACAAAAAAACCTACAATAGACTATGTTACATAATGACAAGGCTACCATCCATTATAGTAACCAACATATCGATAACAGAATACCTTCCATAATGTTAAGGCTACCATCCATTATAGTAAATAAAATCTCGACAATAGACAACCTTCCATAATGACAAGGCTACCATCCATTGGAGTAACAAAAATCTCGACAATAGATTACCTTCCATAATGACAAGGCTACCATCCATTGAAGTAACAAAAATATGAACAACAAACTACCTTCCATAATGACAAGGCTACCATCCATTGGAGTAACAAAAATCTCGGCAACAGACAACCTTCCATAATGATAATGCTACAATCCATTGGAGTAACAAAAATCTCGACAATAGACTACCTTCAATAATGACAAGGCTACCATCCATTGGAGTAACAAAAATATTAATAACATACTACCTTCCATAGTGACAAGGCTACCATCCATTGGAGTGATAGAAATCACGACAGACTACCTTCCATAATGACTAGGCTACCATCCATTGGAGTAACAAAAATCTCGACAATAGACTACCTTTTATAATGATAAGGCTACCATCCATTGGAGTAACAAAAATATGAACAACAGACTACCTTCCATACTGATAAGGCGACCATCCATTGGAGTAACAAAAATCTCGACAACCGACTACCTTCCATAATGACAAGGCTACCATACAATGGAGTAAAAAAAATCTCGAAAACAGACTACCTTCCATAATGACAAGGCTACCATCCATTGTAGTAACAAAAATCTTGACAATTGAGAACCTTCCATAATGACAAGGCTACCATCCATTCGACTAACAAAAATATGAACAACAAACTACCTTCCATAGTGACAAGGCTACCATCCATTGGACTGACAGAAATCACAATGACAAAATTCCTTCCATAATGACAAGGCTAGCATCCATTGGAGTAACAAAAATGTCGACAACAGACTACCTTCCATAATGACAAGTCTACCATCCATTGGAGTAACAAAAACATCGACAACAGACTACGTACCATAATTACAAGGCTACCATCCACTGGAGTAACAAAATTCTCAACAAAAGCCTACCATCCATAATGACAATGATACCATCCATTAGAGTAACAAAAATCTCGACAACAAACTACCTTCCATAATGACAAGGCTACAATCCATTGGAGTAACAAAGATATCGACAACATACTACCTTCCATAATGAGAAGGCTACCATCCATTGGAGTAACAAATATATCGACAACAGACTACCTTCCATAATGATAATGCTACCATCCATTGGAGTAACAAAAATATCGACAACAAAATACCTTCCATAATGACAAGGCTACCATGCATTGGAGTAACAAAAATATCTACAATAGACTATGTTCCATAATGACAAGGCTACAATACATTGTAATAACCAAAATCTCGACAATATACTACCTTCCATAATAACAAGGCTACCATCCATTGGAGTAACAAAAATATGAACAACATACTATCTTCCATAGTGACAAGGCTACCATCCATTGGAGTGACATAAATCACAACGACATACTACCTTCCATAATGACAAGGCTAGCATCCATTGGAGTAACAAAAATCTCGACAATAGACTACCTTCCATAATGACAAGGCTACAATCCATTGGAGTAACAAAAATCTCGACAATAAACAACCTTCCATAATGACAAGGCTAGAATCCATTGGAGTAACAAAAATCTCAACAACAGACTACCTTCCATAATGACAAGGCTACCATCCATTGGAATAAAAAAAATATGAACAATAGACTAACTTCCATAATGACAAGGCTAACATCCATTGGAGTAACAAAAATATGAACAACAGACTACCTTCCATAGTGACAAGGCTACCATCCATTGGAGTGACAGAAATCACAATGATAGACTACCTTCCCTATTGAAAAGGCTAGCATCTATTGGAGTAACAAAAATCTCTACAACAAACTACCTTCTATAATGACGTGGCTACCATCCATTGAAGTAACAAAAATATCGACCACGGACTACCTTCCATAATGACAAGGCTAGCATCCATTGGAGTAACAAAAATATCGACAATAGACTACCTTCTATAATGACAAGGCTACCATCCATTGGATTAACATAAATCTCTACAAAAAACTACCATCCATAATGACAATGATACCATCCATTGGAGTAACAAAAACATCGACAACAGACTACGTTCCATAATGAGAAGGCTACAATCAATTGCAATAACAAAAATCTCAACAATAGACTACCATCCATAGTGACAAAGATACCATCCATTGGAGTAACAAAAATATCGACAACAAACTACCTTCCATAATGACAAGGCTACCATCCATTGGAGTAACAAAGATATCGACAACATACTACCTTCCATAATGACAAGGCTACCATCCATTGGAGTAACAAAGATATCGACAACAAACTACCTTCCATAATGACAAGACTACCATCCATTGGAGTAAAAAAAATTGGAACAACAGACTACCTTCCATAGTGACAAGGCTACCATCTATTGGAGTAACAAATATATCGACAACAGACTACCTTCCATAATGATAATGCTACCATCCATTGGAGTAACAAAAATATCGACAACAGAATACCTTCCATAATGACAAGGCTACCATGCATTGGAGTAACAAAAATATCTACAATAGACTATGTTCCATAATGACAAGGCTACCATCCATTGTAGTAACCAAAATCTCAACAATAGACTACCTTCCATAATAACAAGGCTACCATCCATTGGAGTAACAAAAATATGAACAACATACTATCTTCCATAGTGACAAGGCTACCATCCATTGGAGTGACATAAATCACAACGACATACTACCTTCCATAATGACAAGGCTAGCATCCATTGGAGTAACAAAAATCTCGACAACAGACTACCTTCCATAATGACAAGGCTACAATCCATTGGAGTAACAGAAATCTCGACAATAAACAACCTTCCATAATGACAAGGCTAGAATCCATTGGAGTAACAAAAATCTCAACAACAGACTACCTTACATAATGACAAGGCTACCATCCACGGGAATAACAAAAATCTCGACAATAGACTACCTTCCATAATGACAAGGCTACAATCCATTTGAGTAACAAAAATCTAGACAACAGACTACCTTCCATAATGAAATGGCTACAATGCAATGGAGTACAAAAAATATCGATAACAGAATACCTTCCATAGTGACAAGGCTACCATCCATTGGAGTGACATAAATCACAACGAAAGACTACCTTCCATAATGACAAGGCTAGCATCCATTAGAGTAACAAAAATATCGACAACAAACTACCTTCCATAATGACAAGGCTACCATCCATTGAAGTAATAAAAATATCGATAACAGACTACCTTCCATAATGACAAGGCTACCATCCATTGGAATAACAAAAATCTCGACAACAAACTACCTTCGATAATGACAAAGCTACCATCCATTGGAGTAACAAAAATATGAACATACCTTCCATAGTGATAAGGCTACCATACATTGGAGTAACAAAAATCTCGAAAATAGACTAACTTCCATAATGACAAGGCTACCATCCATTGGAGTAACAAAAATCTCGACAACAAACAACCTTCCATAATGATAATGCTACCATCCATTGTAGTAACAAAAATCTCGACCATAGACTACCTTCCATAATTACAAGGCTACCATCCATTGGAGTAACAAAATTCTCGACAATAGACTACCTTCCATAATGACAAGGCTACCATCAATTGGAGTGACAGAAATCACAACGACATACTACCTTCTAGAATGATAAGGATAGCATCCATTGGAGTAACAAAAATCTCGACAACAGACTACCTTCCATAATGCAAGGCTACAATCCATTGGAGTAACAAAAATCTCGACAATAGACAACCTTCCATAATGACAAGGCTACCATCCATTGGAGTAACAAAAATCTCGAAAATACGCTACCTTCCATAATGACAAGGCTACCATCCATTGGAGTAACAAAAATATGAACAACAGACTACCTTCCATAATGACAAGGCTTCCATCCATTGGAGTAACAAAAATTTCGACAATAGACTACCTTCCATAATGACAAGGCTACCATCCATTGGAGTAACAAAAATATGAACAACAGACTACCTTCCATAGTGACAAGGGTACCATCCATTGGAGTGACAGAACTCACAACGATAGACTACCTTCCCTAATGAAAAGGCTAGCATCCATTGGAGTAATAAAAATCTCTACAACAAACTACCTTCCATAATGACGTGGCTACCATCCATTGAAGTAACAAAAATATGGACCACGGACTACCTTCCATAATGACAAGGCTAGCATCCATTAGAGTAATAAAAACATCGACAATAGACTACCTTCCATAATGACAAGGCTACCATCCATTGGAATAATAGAAATCTCTACAACAAACTACCATCCATAATGACAATGATACCATCCATTGGAGTAACAAAAACATCGACAACAGAGTACGTTCCATAATGAGAAGGCTACAATCAATTGGAATAACAAAAATCTCAACAATAGACTACCATCCATAATGACAACGATACCATCCATTGGAGTAACAAAAATATCGACAACAAACTACCTTCAATAATGACAAGGCTACCATCCATTGGAGTAACAAAGATATCGACAACATACTACCTTCGATAATGACAAGGCTACCATCCATTGGAGTAACAAAGATATCGACAACAAACTACCTTCCATAATGACAAGGCTACCATCCATTGGAGTAACAAAAATATGAACAACAGACTACCTTCCATAGTGACAAGGCTACCATTCATTGGAGTGACAAAAATCACAATGATAGACTACCTTCCCTATTGAAAAGGCTAGCATCCATTGGAGTAACAAAAATCTCTACAACAAACTACCTTCCATAATGACGTGGCTACCATCCATTGAAGTAACAAAAATATCGACCACGGACTACCTTCTGTAATGACAAGGCTACCATCCATTAGAGTAACAAAAATCTCAAATACAGACTACCTTCGATAATGACAAAGCTACCATCCATTAGAGTAACAAAAATCTCGACAATAGACAACCTTCCGTTATGACAAGGCTACCATCCATTGGAGTAACAAAAATCTCGACAATAGACTACCTTCCATAATGACAAGGCTATCATCCATTGGAGTAACAAAAATCTCGACAACAGACTACCTTCCATAGTGACAAGGCTACCATCCATTGGAGTGACATAAATCACAACGACAGACTACCTTCCATAATGACAAAGCTAGCATCCATTGGAGTAACAAAAATATCGATAACGAACTACCTTCCATAATGACAAGGCTACCATCCATTGAAGTATTAAAAATATCGACAACAGACTACCTTCCATAATGACAAGGCTCCCATCCATTGGAGTAACAAAAATATCGACAACATACTACCTTCCATAATGACAAGGCTACCATCCATTGGAATAACAAAAATCTCGACAACAAACTACCTTTCATAATGACAAGGCTACCATCCATTGGAGAAGCAAAAATATGAACATACCTTCCATAGTGACAAGGCTACCATCCATTGGAGTAACAAAAATCTCAAAAACAGACTACCTTCCATAATGACAAGGCTACCATCCATTGGAGTAACAAAAATATCGACAACAAACTACCTTCCATAATGACAAGGCTACCATCCATTGGAGTAACAAAGATATCGACAACATACTACCTTCCATAATGACAAGGCTACCATCCATTGGAGTAACAAAGATATCGACAACAAACTACCTTCCATAATGACAAGACTACCATCCATTGGAGTAAAAAAAATTGGAACAACAGACTACCTTCCATAGTGACAAGGCTACCATCTATTGGAGTAACAAATATATCGACAACAGACTACCTTCCATAATGATAATGCTACCATCCATTGGAGTAACAAAAATATCGACAACAGAATACCTTCCATAATGACAAGGCTACCATGCATTGGAGTAACAAAAATATCTACAATAGACTATGTTCCATAATGACAAGGCTACCATCCATTGTAGTAACCAAAATCTCAACAATAGACTACCTTCCATAATAACAAGGCTACCATCCATTGGAGTAACAAAAATATGAACAACATACTATCTTCCATAGTGACAAGGCTACCATCCATTGGAGTGACATAAATCACAACGACATACTACCTTCCATAATGACAAGGCTAGCATCCATTGGAGTAACAAAAATCTCGACAACAGACTACCTTCCATAATGACAAGGCTACAATCCATTGGAGTAACAGAAATCTCGACAATAAACAACCTTCCATAATGACAAGGCTAGAATCCATTGGAGTAACAAAAATCTCAACAACAGACTACCTTACATAATGACAAGGCTACCATCCACGGGAATAACAAAAATCTCGACAATAGACTACCTTCCATAATGACAAGGCTACAATCCATTTGAGTAACAAAAATCTAGACAACAGACTACCTTCCATAATGAAATGGCTACAATGCAATGGAGTACAAAAAATATCGATAACAGAATACCTTCCATAGTGACAAGGCTACCATCCATTGGAGTGACATAAATCACAACGAAAGACTACCTTCCATAATGACAAGGCTAGCATCCATTAGAGTAACAAAAATATCGACAACAAACTACCTTCCATAATGACAAGGCTACCATCCATTGAAGTAATAAAAATATCGATAACAGACTACCTTCCATAATGACAAGGCTACCATCCATTGGAATAACAAAAATCTCGACAACAAACTACCTTCGATAATGACAAAGCTACCATCCATTGGAGTAACAAAAATATGAACATACCTTCCATAGTGATAAGGCTACCATACATTGGAGTAACAAAAATCTCGAAAATAGACTAACTTCCATAATGACAAGGCTACCATCCATTGGAGTAACAAAAATCTCGACAACAAACAACCTTCCATAATGATAATGCTACCATCCATTGTAGTAACAAAAATCTCGACCATAGACTACCTTCCATAATTACAAGGCTACCATCCATTGGAGTAACAAAATTCTCGACAATAGACTACCTTCCATAATGACAAGGCTACCATCAATTGGAGTGACAGAAATCACAACGACATACTACCTTCTAGAATGATAAGGATAGCATCCATTGGAGTAACAAAAATCTCGACAACAGACTACCTTCCATAATGCAAGGCTACAATCCATTGGAGTAACAAAAATCTCGACAATAGACAACCTTCCATAATGACAAGGCTACCATCCATTGGAGTAACAAAAATCTCGAAAATACGCTACCTTCCATAATGACAAGGCTACCATCCATTGGAGTAACAAAAATATGAACAACAGACTACCTTCCATAATGACAAGGCTTCCATCCATTGGAGTAACAAAAATTTCGACAATAGACTACCTTCCATAATGACAAGGCTACCATCCATTGGAGTAACAAAAATATGAACAACAGACTACCTTCCATAGTGACAAGGGTACCATCCATTGGAGTGACAGAACTCACAACGATAGACTACCTTCCCTAATGAAAAGGCTAGCATCCATTGGAGTAATAAAAATCTCTACAACAAACTACCTTCCATAATGACGTGGCTACCATCCATTGAAGTAACAAAAATATGGACCACGGACTACCTTCCATAATGACAAGGCTAGCATCCATTAGAGTAATAAAAACATCGACAATAGACTACCTTCCATAATGACAAGGCTACCATCCATTGGAATAATAGAAATCTCTACAACAAACTACCATCCATAATGACAATGATACCATCCATTGGAGTAACAAAAACATCGACAACAGAGTACGTTCCATAATGAGAAGGCTACAATCAATTGGAATAACAAAAATCTCAACAATAGACTACCATCCATAATGACAACGATACCATCCATTGGAGTAACAAAAATATCGACAACAAACTACCTTCAATAATGACAAGGCTACCATCCATTGGAGTAACAAAGATATCGACAACATACTACCTTCGATAATGACAAGGCTACCATCCATTGGAGTAACAAAGATATCGACAACAAACTACCTTCCATAATGACAAGGCTACCATCCATTGGAGTAACAAAAATATGAACAACAGACTACCTTCCATAGTGACAAGGCTACCATTCATTGGAGTGACAAAAATCACAATGATAGACTACCTTCCCTATTGAAAAGGCTAGCATCCATTGGAGTAACAAAAATCTCTACAACAAACTACCTTCCATAATGACGTGGCTACCATCCATTGAAGTAACAAAAATATCGACCACGGACTACCTTCTGTAATGACAAGGCTACCATCCATTAGAGTAACAAAAATCTCAAATACAGACTACCTTCGATAATGACAAAGCTACCATCCATTAGAGTAACAAAAATCTCGACAATAGACAACCTTCCGTTATGACAAGGCTACCATCCATTGGAGTAACAAAAATCTCGACAATAGACTACCTTCCATAATGACAAGGCTATCATCCATTGGAGTAACAAAAATCTCGACAACAGACTACCTTCCATAGTGACAAGGCTACCATCCATTGGAGTGACATAAATCACAACGACAGACTACCTTCCATAATGACAAAGCTAGCATCCATTGGAGTAACAAAAATATCGATAACGAACTACCTTCCATAATGACAAGGCTACCATCCATTGAAGTATTAAAAATATCGACAACAGACTACCTTCCATAATGACAAGGCTCCCATCCATTGGAGTAACAAAAATATCGACAACATACTACCTTCCATAATGACAAGGCTACCATCCATTGGAATAACAAAAATCTCGACAACAAACTACCTTTCATAATGACAAGGCTACCATCCATTGGAGAAGCAAAAATATGAACATACCTTCCATAGTGACAAGGCTACCATCCATTGGAGTAACAAAAATCTCAAAAACAGACTACCTTCCATAATGACAAGGCTACCATCCACTGGAGTAACAAAAATCTCGACAACAGACAACCTTCCATAATGATAATGCTACCATCCATTGGAGTAACAACAATCTCGACAATAGACTACCTTCCATAATTACAAGGCTACCATCCATTGGAGTAACAAAAATCTGAACAACAGACTATGTTCCATAGTGACAAGGCTACCATCCATTGGAGTGACAAAAATCACAACGACATACTACCTTCTAGAATGACAAGGATAACATCCATTGGAGTAACAAAAATCTCGACAACAGACTACCTTCCATAATGACAAGGCTACAATCCATTGAAGTAACAAAAATATCGACAATAGACAACCTTCCATAATAACAAGGCTACCATCCATTGGAGTAACAAAAATCTCGACAATAGACTACCTTCTATAATGACAAGGCTACCATCCATTGGAGTAACAAAAATATGAACAATAGACTACCTTCCATAATGACAAGGCTTCCATCCATTGGAGAAACAAAAGTTTCGACAATAGACTACCTTCCATAATGACAAGGCTACCATCCATTAGAGTAACAAAAATTTGAACAACAGACTACCTTCCATAGTGACAAGGCTACCATCCATTGGAGTGACAGAAATCACAACGATAGACTACCTTCCCTAATGAAAAGGCTAGCATCCATTGGAGTAACAAAAATCTCTACAACAAACTACCTTCCATAATGACGTGGCTACCATACATTGAAGTAACAAAAATATAGACCACAGACTACCTTCCATAATGACAAGGCTAGCATCCATTGGAGTAACAAAAATATCGACAATAGACTACCTTCCATAATGACAAGGCTAACATCCATTGGAATAACAGAAATCTCTAAAACAAACTACCATCCATAATGACAACGATACCATCCATTGGAGTAACAAAAACATCGACAACAGACTACGTTCCATAATGACATGGCTACAATCAATGGGAATAACAAAAATCTCAACAATAGACTACCATCCATAATGACAACGATACCATCCATTGTAGTAACAAAAATATCTACAACAAACTACCTTTCATAATGACAAGGCTACCATCCATTGGAGTAACAAAGATATCGACAACATACTACCTTCCATAATGACAAGGCTACCATCCATTGGAGTAACAAAGATATCGACAACAAACTACCTTCCATAATGACAAGACTACCATCCATTGGAGTAAAAAAAATATGAACAACAGACTACCTTCCATAGTGACAAGGCTACCATCTATTGGAGTAACAAATATATCGACAACAGACTACCTTCCATAATGATAATGCTACCATCCATTGGAGTAACAAAAATATCGACAACAGAATACCTTCCATAATGACAAGGCTACCATGCATTGGAGTAACAAAAATATCTACAATAGACTATGTTCCATAATGACAAGGCTACCATCCATTGTAGTAACCAAAATCTCAACAATAGACTACCTTCCATAATAACAAGGCTACCATCCATTGGAGTAACAAAAATATGAACAACATACTATCTTCCATAGTGACAAGGCTACCATCCATTGGAGTGACATAAATCACAACGACATACTACCTTCCATAATGACAAGGCTAGCATCCATTGGAGTAACAAAAATCTCGACAACAGACTACCTTCCATAATGACAAGGCTACAATCCATTGGAGTAACAGAAATCTCGACAATAAACAACCTTCCATAATGACAAGGCTAGAATCCATTGGAGTAACAAAAATCTCAACAACAGACTACCTTCCATAATGACAAGGCTACCATCCACGGGAATAACAAAAATCTCGACAATAGACTACCTTCCATAATGACAAGGCTACAATCCATTGGAGTAACAAAAATCTAGACAACAGACTACCTTCCATAATGAAATGGCTACAATGCAATGGAGTACAAAAAATATCGATAACAGAATACCTTCCATAGTGACAAGGCTACCATCCATTGGAGTGACATAAATCACAACGAAAGACTACCTTCCATAATGACAAGGCTAGCATCCATTAGAGTAACAAAAATATCGACAACAAACTACCTTCCATAATGACAAGGCTACCATCCATTGAAGTAATAAAAATATCGATAACAGACTACCTTCCATAATGACAAGGCTACCATCCATTGGAATAACAAAAATCTCGACAACAAACTACCTTCGATAATGACAAAGCTACCATCCATTGGAGTAACAAAAATATGAACATACCTTCCATAGTGATAAGGCTACCATACATTGGAGTAACAAAAATCTCGAAAATAGACTAACTTCCATAATGACAAGGCTACCATCCATTGGAGTAACAAAAATCTCGACAACAAACAACCTTCCATAATGATAATGCTACCATCAATTGTAGTAACAAAAATCTCGACCATAGACTACCTTCCATAATTACAAGGCTACCATCCATTGGAGTAACAAAATTCTCGACAATAGACTACCTTCCATAATGACAAGGCTACCATCAATTGGAGTGACAGAAATCACAACGACATACTACCTTCTAGAATGATAAGGATAGCATCCATTGGAGTAACAAAAATCTCGACAACAGACTACCTTCCATAATGGAAGGCTACAATCCATTGGAGTAACAAAAATCTCGACAATAGACAACCTTCCATAATGACAAGGCTACCATCCATTGGAGTAACAAAAATCTCGAAAATACGCTACCTTCCATAATGACAAGGCTACCATCCATTGGAGTAACAAAAATATGAACAACAGACTACCTTCCATAATGACAAGGCTTCCATCCATTGGAGTAACAAAAATTTCGACAATAGACTACCTTCCATAATGACAAGGCTACCATCCATTGGAGTAACAAAAATATGAACAACAAACTACCTTCCATAGTGACAAGGGTACCATCCATTGGAGTGACAGAACTCACAACGATAGACTACCTTCCCTAATGAAAAGGCTAGCATCCATTGGAGTAATAAAAATCTCTACAACAAACTACCTTCCATAATGACGTGGCTACCATCCATTGAAGTAACAAAAATATGGACCACGGACTACCTTCCATAATGACAAGGCTAGCATCCATTAGAGTAATAAAAACATCGACAATAGACTACCTTCCATAATGACAAGGCTACCATCCATTGGAATAATAGAAATCTCTACAACAAACTACCATCCATAATGACAATGATACCATCCATTGGAGTAACAAAAACATCGACAACAGAGTACGTTCCATAATGAGAAGGCTACAATCAATTGGAATAACAAAAATCTCAACAATAGACTACCATCCATAATGACAACGATACCATCCATTGGAGTAACAAAAATATCGACAACAAACTACCTTCAATAATGACAAGGCTACCATCCATTGGAGTAACAAAGATATCGACAACATACTACCTTCGATAATGACAAGGCTACCATCCATTGGAGTAACAAAGATATCGACAACAAACTACCTTCCATAATGACAAGGCTACCATCCATTGGAGTAACAAAAATATGAACAACAGACTACCTTCCATAGTGACAAGGCTACCATTCATTGGAGTGACAAAAATCACAATGATAGACTACCTTCCCTATTGAAAAGGCTAGCATCCATTGGAGTAACAAAAATCTCTACAACAAACTACCTTCCATAATGACGTGGCTACCATCCATTGAAGTAACAAAAATATCGACCACGGACTACCTTCTGTAATGACAAGGCTACCATCCATTAGAGTAACAAAAATCTCAAATACAGACTACCTTCGATAATGACAAAGCTACCATCCATTAGAGTAACAAAAATCTCGACAATAGACAACCTTCCGTTATGACAAGGCTACCATCCATTGGAGTAACAAAAATCTCGACAATAGACTACCTTCCATAATGACAAGGCTATCATCCATTGGAGTAACAAAAATCTCGACAACAGACTACCTTCCATAGTGACAAGGCTACCATCCATTGGAGTGACATAAATCACAACGACAGACTACCTTCCATAATGACAAAGCTAGCATCCATTGGAGTAACAAAAATATCGATAACGAACTACCTTCCATAATGACAAGGCTACCATCCATTGAAGTATTAAAAATATCGACAACAGACTACCTTCCATAATGACAAGGCTCCCATCCATTGGAGTAACAAAAATATCGACAACATACTACCTTCCATAATGACAAGGCTACCATCCATTGGAATAACAAAAATCTCGACAACAAACTACCTTTCATAATGACAAGGCTACCATCCATTGGAGTAACAAAAATCTCAAAAACAGACTACCTTCCATAATGACAAGGCTACCATCCATTGGAGTAACAAAAATCTCGACAACAGACAACCTTCCATAATGATAATGCTACCATCCATTGGAGTAACAACAATCTCGACAATAGACTATCTTCCATAATTACAAGGCTACCATCCATTGGAGTAACAAAAATCTGAACAACAGACTATGTTCCATAGTGACAAGGCTACCATCCATTGGAGTGACAAAAATCACAACGACATACTACCTTCTAGAATGACAAGGATAACATCCATTGGAGTAACAAAAATCTCGACAACAGACTACCTTCCATAATGACAAGGCTACAATCCATTGAAGTAACAAAAATATCGACAATAGACAACCTTCCATAATAACAAGGCTACCATCCATTGGAGTAACAAAAATCTCGACAATAGACTACCTTCTATAATGACAAGGCTACCATCCATTGGAGTAACAAAAATATGAACAATAGACTACCTTCCATAATGACAAGGCTTCCATCCATTGGAGAAACAAAAATTTCGACAATAGACTACCTTCCATAATGACAAGGCTACCATCCATTAGAGTAACAAAAATTTGAACAACAGACTACCTTCCATAGTGACAAGGCTACCATCCATTGGAGTGACAGAAATCACAACGATAGACTACCTTCCCTAATGAAAAGGCTAGCATCCATTGGAGTAACAAAAATCTCTACAACAAACTACCTTCCATAATGACGTGGCTACCATACATTGAAGTAACAAAAATATAGACCACAGACTACCTTCCATAATGACAAGGCTAGCATCCATTGGAGTAACAAAATTATCGACAATAGACTACCTTCCATAATGACAAGGCTAACATCCATTGGAATAACAGAAATCTCTAAAACAAACTACCATCCATAATGACAACGATACCATCCATTGGAGTAACAAAAACATCGACAACAGACTACGTTCCATAATGACATGGCTACAATCAATGGGAATAACAAAAATCTCAACAATAGACTACCATCCATAATGACAACGATACCATCCATTGTAGTAACAAAAATATCTACAACAAACTACCTTTCATAATGACAAGGCTACCATCCATTGGAGTAACAAAGATATCGACAACATACTACCTTCCATAATGACAAGGCTACCATCCATTGGAGTAACAAAGATATCAACAACAAACTACCTTCCATAATGACAAGGCTACCATCTATTGGAATAACAAAAATATGAACCACAGACTACCTTCCATAGTGACAAGGCTACCATCCATTGGAGTGACAGAAATCACAATGACAAACTACCTTCCATAATGACAAGGCTAGAATCCATTGGAGTAACAAAAATCTCAACAACAGACTACCTTCTATAATGACAAGGCTACCATCCATTGGAATAACAAAAATCTCGACAATAGACTACCTTCCATAATGACAAGGCTACAATCCATTGGAGTCACAAAAATCTAGACAACAGACTACCTTCCATAATGACAAGGCTACCATGCATTGTAGTACCAAAAATATCGATACCAGAATACCTTCCATAATGTTAAGGCTACCATCCATTATAGTAACAAAAATCTCGACAATAGACAACCTTCCATAATGACAAGGCTACCATCTATTGGAGTAACAAAAATCACGACACCAGACTACCTTCCATAATGACAAGGCTACCATCCATTGGTGTGACATAAATCACAACGATAGACTACCTTCCATAATGTTAAGGCTACCATCCATTATAGTAAAAAAAATCTCGACAATAGACAACCTTCAATAATGACAAGGCTATCATCCATTGGAGTAACAAAAATCTCGAAAATAGACTACCTTCCATAATGACAAGGCTACCATCCATTGGAGTAACAAAAATATGAACAACAGACTACCTTCCATAATGACAAGGCTTCCATCCATTGGAGTAACAAAAATCTCGACAATAGACTACCTTCCATAATGACAAGGCTACCATCCATTAGAGTAACAAAAATATGAACAACAGACTACCTTCCGTAGTGACAAGGCTACCATCCATTGGAGTGACAGAAATCACAATGATAGACTACCTTCCCTAATGACAAGGCTAGCATCCATTGGAGTAACAACAATCTCTACAACAAACTACCTTCCTTAATGACGTGGCTACCATGCTTTGAAGTAACAAAAATCTCGACCACGGACTACCATCCATAATGACAAGGCTAGCATCCATTGGAGTAACAAAAATATCGACAATAGACTACCTTCCATAATGACAAGGCTACCATGCATTGGAGTACCAAAAATATCGATAACAGAATACCTTCCATAATGTTAAGGCTACCATCCATTATAGTAACAAAAATCTCGACAATAGACAACCTTCCATAATGACAAGGCTACCATCCATTGGAGTAACAAAAATCTCGAAAATAGACTACCTTCCATAATGACAAGGCTAACATCCATTGGAGTAAAAAAATTATGAACAACAGACTACCTTCCATAATGACAAGGCTTCCATCCATTGGAGTAACAAAAATCTCGACAATAGACTACCTTCCATAATGACAAGGCTACCATCCATTAGAGTAACAAAAATATGAACAACAGACTACCTTCCGTAGTGACAAGGCTTCCATCCATTGGAGTGACAGAAATCACAATGACAGACTACCTTCTGTATTGACAAGGCTAGCATCCATTGGAGTAACAACAATCTCTACAACAAACTACCTTCCATAATGACGTGGCTAGCATCCATTGGAGTAACAAAAATATCGATAATAGACTACCTTCCATAATGACAAGGCTACCATCCATTGGAATAACAATAATCTCTACAACAAACTACCATCCATAATGACAACGATACCATCCATTGGAGTAACAAAAACATCGACATCAGACTACGTTCCGTAATGAGAAGGCTACAATCAATTGGAATAACAAAAATCTCAATAATAGACTACCATCCATAATGACAACGATACCATCCATTGGAGTAACAAAAATATCGATAACAAACTACCTTCTATAATGACAAGGCTACCATCCATTGGAGTAACAATGATATCGACATCATACTACCTTCCATAATGACAAGGCTACCATCCATTGGAGTAATAAAGATATCGACAACAAACTACCTTCCATAATGACAACGCTACCATCCATTGGAGTAACAAAAATATGAACAACAAACTACCTTCCATAGTGACAAGGCTACCATCCATTGGAGTGACAGAAATCACAACCACAGACTACCTTCCATAATGACAAGGCTACCATCCGTTGGAGTAACAAAAATCTCAACAATAGACTACCTTCCATAATGACAAGGCTACCATCCATTGGAATAACAAAAATCTTGACAACAGACTACCTTCCATAATGACAAGGCTACCATCCATTGGAGTAACAAAAACATCGACAACAGACTACGTTCCATAATGACAAGGCTACCATCCATTGGAGTAACAAAAATATGAACAACAGACTACCTTCCATAGTGTCAAGGCTACCATCCATTGGAGTGACAGAAATCACAATGATAGACTACCTTCCCTAATGAAAAGGCTAGCATCCATTGGAGTAACAAAAATCTCTACAATAGACTACCTTCAATAATGACGTGGTTACCATCCATTGAAATAACAAAAATATCGACCACGGACTACCTTCCATAATGACAAGGCTAGCATCCATTGGAATAACAAAAATATCGACAATAGACTACCTTCCATAATGACAAGGCTACCATCCATTGGAATAATAGAAATCTCTACAAAAAACTACCATCCATAATTACAACGATACCATCCATTGGAGTAACAAAAACATCGACAACAGACTACGTTCCACAATGACAAGGCTACCATCCATTGGAGTAACAAAGATATCGACAACATACTACCTTCCATAATGACAAGGCTACCATCCATTGGAGTAACAAAGATATCGACAATAAACTACCTTCCATAATGACAAGGCTACCATCCATTGGAGTAAAAAAAATATGAACAACAGACTACCTTCCATAGTGACAAGGCTACCATCCATTGGAGTGACAGAAATCACAATGACAGACTACCTTCCATAATGTTAAGGCTACCATCCATTATAGTAACAAAAATCTCGACAATAGACAACCTTCCATAATGACAAGGCTACCATCCATTAGAATAACAAAAATCTCGACAATAGACTACCTTCCATAATGACAAGGCTACAATCCATTGGAGTAACAAAAATCTAGACAACAGACTACCTTCCATAATGACAAGGCTACCATGCATTGGAGTACCAAAAATATCGATAATAGACTACCTTCCATAATGACAAGGCTACCATCCATTGGATTAACAATGATATCGACAACAAACTACCTTCCATAATGACAAGGCTACCATCCATTGGAGTAACAAAAATCTCGAAAACAGACTACCTTCCATAATTACAAGGCTACCATCTATTAGAGTAACATAAATTTAGACAATAGACAACCTTCCATAATAACAATGCTATCATCCATTGGTGTAACAAAAATATCGACAATAGACTACCTTCTATAATTACAACGCTACCATCCATTGGAGTAATAAAACTATGAATAACAGACTACCTTTCATAGTGACAAGGCTAGCATCCATTGGAGTGATAGAAATCACAACGACATACTACCTTCCATAATGACAAGGCTAGCATCCATTGGAGTAACAAAAATCTCGACAATAGACTACCTTCCATAATGACAAGGATAACATTCATTGGAATAACAAAAATCTAGACAACAGACTACCTTCCATAATGACAAGGCTACCATCCATTGGAGTAACAAAAACATCAACAACACAATACGTTCCATAATGATAAGGCTACAATCCATTGGAGTAATAAATATGAACATACCTTCCATAGTGACAAGGCTACCATCCATTGGAGTAACAAAAATCTAGACAACAGACTACCTTCCATAATGACAAGGCTACCATGCATTGGAGTAACAAAAATATCTACAATAAACTATGTTCCATAATGACAAGGCTACCATCCATTGTAGTAACCAAAATATCAATAACAGAATACCTTCCATAATGTCAAGGATACCATCCATTATAGTAACAAAAATCTAGACAATAGACAACCTTCCATAATGACAAAGCTACCATCCATTGGAGTAACAAAAATATCGACAATAGACAACCTTCCATAATGACAAGGCTACCATCCATTGGAATAACAAAAATATTAACAACAAACAACCTTCCATACTGACAAGGCTACCATCCATTGGAGTAACAAAAATTTCGAAAACAGATTACCTTCCATAATTACAAGGCTACCATCTATTAGAGTAACAAAAATCTCGACAATAGACAGCCTTCCATAATGTCAATGCTATCATCCATTGGAGTAACAAAAATATCGATAATATACTACCTTCTATAATTACAAGGCTAGCACCCATTGGAGTAACAAAAATATCTACAACAAACTACCATCCATAATGACAACGATACCATCCATTGGAGTAACAAAGATATCGACAATATACTACCTTCCATAATGACAAGGCTACCATCCATTTGATTAACAAATATATCGACAATAAACTACCTTCCATAATGACAAGGCTACCATCCATTGGAGTAACCAAAATCTCGAAAACAGACTACCTTCCATAATTACAAGGCTACCATCTACTAGAGTAACAAAAATCTCGACAATAGACAACCTTCCATAATGACAATGCTATCATCCATTGGAGTAACAA
Source organism: Vicia faba (assembly GCA_948472305.1). Lineage (NCBI taxonomy): Eukaryota > Viridiplantae > Streptophyta > Magnoliopsida > Fabales > Fabaceae > Vicia > Vicia faba. Next base: position 510,705,717 of record OX451741.1, on the reverse strand, counting down.
AAATATCGATAATAGACTACCTTCTATAATTACAAGGCTACCATCCATTGGAGTAACAAAAATATGAACAACAGACTACCTTACATAGTGACAAGGCTAGCATCCATTGGAGTGATAGAAATCAGAACGACATACTACCATCCATAATGACAAGGCTAGCATCCAAAGGAGTAACAAAAATCTCGACAATAGACTACCTTCCATAGTGACAAGGATAACATTCATTGGAATAACAAAAATCTAGACAACAGACTACCTTCCATAATGACAAGGCTACCATACATTGGAGTAACAAAAACATCAACAACAGAATACGTTCCATAATGACAAGGCTACAATCCATTAGAGTAACAAAAATATAAACATACCTTCCATAGTGACAAGGCTACCATCCATTGGAGTAACAAAAATCTAGACAACAGACTACCTTCCATAATGTCAAGGATACCATCCATTATAGTAACAAAAATCTCGACAATAAACAACCTTCCATAATGACAAAGCTACCATCCATTGGAGTAACAAAAATATCGACAATAGACAACCTTCCATAATGACAAGGCTACCATCCATTTGAGTAACAAAAATCTCGAAAATAGACTACCGTCCATAATTACAAGGCTACCATCTATTAGAGTAAAAAAAATTTCGACAATAGACAACCTTCCATAATAACAATGCTATCATCCATTGGTATAACAAAATTATCGACAATAGACTACCTTCTATAATTACAAGGCTACCATCTATTGGAGTAACAAAAATATGAAGAACAGACTACCTTCCATAGTGACAAGGCTACCATCCATTAGAGTGATAGAAATCACAACGACATACTACCTTCCATAATGACAAGGCTAGCATCCATTGGAGTAACAAAAATCTCGACAATAGACTACCTTCCATAATGACAAGGCTACCATCCATTGGAGTAACAAAAACATCGACAACAGAATACGTTCCATAATGACAAGGCTACAATCCATTGGAGTAACAAAAATATGAACATGCCTTCCATAGTGACATGGCTACCATCCATTGGAGTAACAAAAATCTAGACAACAGACTACCTTCCATAATGACAAGGCTACCATGCATTGGAGTAACAAAAATATCTACAATAGACTATGTTCCATAATGACAAGGCTACCATCCATTGTAGTAACCAAAATATCAATAACAGAATACCTTCCATAATGTCAAGGATACCATCCATTATAGTAACAAAAATATCGACAATAGACAACCTTCCATAATGACAAAGCTACCATCCATTGGAGTAACAAAAATATCGACAATAGACAACCTTCCATAGTGACAAGGCTACCATCCATTGGAATAACAAAAATATTAACAACAAACTACCTTCCATACTGACAAGGCTACCATCCATTGGAGTAACAAAAATCTCGAAAACAGATTACCTTCCATAATTACAAGGCTACCATCTATTAGAGTAACAAAAATCTCGACAATAGACACCCTTCCATAATGATAATGCTATCATCCATTGAAGTAACAAAAATATCGACAATAGACTACCTTCCATAATGAGAAGGCTACCATCCATTGGAATAACAAAAATCTCGACAACAAACTACTTTCCATAATGATAATGATACCATCCATTGGAGTAACAAAAACATCGACAACAAACTACATTCCATATTGAGAAGGCTACAATCCATTAGAATAACAAAAATCTCAACAATAGACTACCATCCATAATGACAACGATACCATACATTGGAGTAACAAAAATCTCGACAACAAACTACCTTCCATAATGACATGGCTACCATCCATTGGAGTAACAAAGATATCGACAACATACTACCTTCCATAATGACAAGGATACCATCCATTGGATTAACAAATATATCGACAATAAACTACCTTCCATAATGACAAGGCTACCATCCATTGGAGTAACAAAAATCTCGAAAATAGACTACCTTCCATAATTACAAGGCTACCATCTATTAGAGTAACAAAAATCTCGACGATAGACAACCTTCCATAATGAAAATGCTATCATCCATTGGAGTAACAAAAATATCGACAATAGACTACCTTTTATAATTATAAGGCTACCATCCATTGGAGTAACAAAAATATGAACAACAAACTACCTTCCATAGTGACAAGGCTAGCATCCATTGGAGTGATAGAAATCACAACGACATACTACCTTCCATAATGACAAGGCTAGCATCCATTGGAGTAACAAAAATCTCGACAATAGACTACCTTCCATAATGACAAGGATAAAATTCATTGGAATAACAAAAATCTAGACAACAGACTACCTTCCATAATGACAAGGCTACCATACATTGGAGTAACAAAAACATCAACAACAGAATACGTTCCATAATGACAAGGCTACAATCCATTAGAGTAACAAAAATATAAACATACCTTCCATAGTGACAAGGCTACCATCCATTGGAGTAACAAAAATCTAAACAACAGACTACCTTCCATAATGACAAGGCTACCATCCTTTGGAGTAACAAAAATCTCGACAACAGACAACCTTCCATAATGATAATGCTACCATCCTTTGGAGTAACAAAAATATCGATAATAGACTACCTTCCATAATAACAAGGCTACCATCCATTAGAGTAAGAAAAATCTGAACAACAGACTACCTTCCATAGTGACAAGGCTACCATCCATTGGAGTGACAGAAATCACAACGACATACAACCTTCTAGAATGACAAGGGTAGCATCCATTGGAGTAACAAAAATCTCGACATTAGACTACCTTCCATAATGACAAGGCTACCATCCGTTGGAGTAACAAAAATCTAGACAACAGACTACCTTCCACACTGACAAGGCTACCATCCATTGGAGTGACATAAATCACAACAACATACTACCTTCCATAATGACAAAGCTACCATCCATTGGTGTAACAAAAATATGAACATACCTTCCATAGTGACAAGGCTACCATCCATTGGAGTAACAAAAATCTCGAAAACAGACTACCTTCCATAATGACAAGGCTACCATCCATTGGAGTAACAAAAATTTCGACAACAGACAACCTTCCATAATGATAATGCTACCATCCATTGGAGTAACAAAAATATCGACAATAGACTACCTTCCATAATGGCAAGGCTACCATCCATTGGAGTAACAAAAATCTGAACAATAGACTACCTTCCATAGTGACAAGGCTACCATCCATTGGAGTGACAGAAATCACAACGACAGACTACCTTCTAGAATGACAAGGCTAGCATCCATTGGAGTAACAAAAATCTCGATAACAGACTACATTCCATAATTACAAGGCTACCATCCATTGGAGTAACAAAAATCTATACAATAGACTACATTCCATAATAACAAGGCTACCATGCATTGGAGTAACAAAAATATCTACAATAGACTATGTTCCATAATGACAAGGCTATCATCCATTGTAGTAACCAAAATATCAATAACAGAATACCTTCCATAATGTTAAGGCTACCATCAATTATAGTAAATAAAATATCGACAATAGACAACCTTCCATAATGACAAGGCTACCATCCATTGGAGTAACAAAAATCTCGAAAATAGACTACCTTCCACAATGACAAGGCTACCATCCATTGAAGTAACAAAAATATGAACAACAAACTACCTTCTATAATGACAAGGCTACCATCCATTGGAGTAACAAAAATCTCGACAATAGACTACCTTCCATAATGACAAGGCTACCATCCATTGGAGTAACAAAAATTTGAACAACAGACTACCTTCCCTAATGACAGGGCTAACATCCATTGGTGTAACAAAAATCTCTACAACAAACTACTTTCCATAATGACAAGGCTACCATCCATTGGAGTAACAAAAATATCGACAATAGACTACCTTCCATAATGACAAGGCTACCATCCATTGGAGTAACAAAAATCTGAACAATAGACTACCTTCCTTAGTGACAAGGCTACCATCCAATGGAGTGATAGAAATCACAACGACAGACTACCTTCTAGAATGACAAGGCTAGCATCCATTGGAGTAACAAAAATCTCGACAACAGACTACATTCCATAATTACAAGGCTACCATCCATTGGAGTAACAAAAATCTATACAATAGACTACATTCCATAATGACAAGGCTACCATGCATTGGAGTAACAAAAATATCTACAATAGACTATGTTCCATAATGACAAGGCTACCATCCATTGTAGTAACCAAAATATCCATAACAGAATACCTTCCATAATGTTAAGGCTACCATCAATTATAGTAAATAAAATCTTGACAATAGACAACCTTCCATAATGACAAGGCTACCATCCATTGGAGTAACAAAAATCTCGACAATAGACTACCTTCCACAATGACAAGGCTACCATCCATTGAAGTAACAAAAATATGAACAACAAACTACCTTCTATAATGACAAGGCTACCATCCATTGGAGTAACAAAAATCTCGACAATAGACTACCTTCCATAATGACAAGGCTACCATCCATTGGAGTAACAAAAATTTGAACAACAGACTACCTTCCATAATGACAGGGCTAACATCCATTGGTGTAACAAAAATCTCTACAACAAACTACTTTCCATAATGACAAGGCTACCATCCATTGGAGTAACAAAAATATCGACAATAGACTACCTTCCATAATGACAAGGCTACCATCCATTGGAGTAACAAAAATCTGAACAATAGACTACCTTCCTTAGTGACAAGGCTACCATCCAATGGAGTGATAGAAATCACAACGACAGACTACCTTCTAGAATGACAAGGCTAGCATCCATTGGAGTAACAAAAATCTCGACAACAGACTACATTCCATAATTACAAGGCTACCATCCATTGGAGTAACAAAAATCTATACAATAGACTACATTCCATAATGACAAGGCTACCATCCATTGTAGTAACCAAAATATCGATAACAGAATACCTTCCATAATGTTAAGGCTACCATCCATTATAGTAAATAAAATCTCGACAATAGACAACCTTCCATAATGACAAGGCTACCATCCATTGGAGTAACAAAAATCTCGACAACAGACTATGTTCCATAATGAGAAGGCTACAATCCATTGGAATAACAAAAATCTCAACAATAGACTACCATCCATAATGATAACGATACCATCCATTGGAGTAACAAAAATCTCGACAACAAACTACCTTCCATAATGACAAGGCTACCATCCATTGGAGTAACAAAGATATCGACAACAAACTACCTTCCATAATGACAAGGCTACCATCCATTGGAGTAACAAAAATCTCGAAAATAGACTACCTTCCATAATTACAAGGCTACCATCTATTAGAGTAACAAAAATTTCGACAATAGACAACCTTCCATAATAACCATGCTATCATCCATTGGTGTAACAAAATTATCGACAATAGACTACCTTCTATAATTACAAGGCTACCATCCATTGGAGTAACAAAAATATGAACAACAGACTACCTTCCATAGTGACAAGGCTACCATCCATTAGAGTGATAGAAATCACAACGACATACTACCTTCCATAAGGACAAGGCTAGCATCCATTGGAGTAACAAAAATCTCAACAATAGACTACCTTCCATAATGAAAAGGATAACATTCATTGGAATAACAAAAATCTAGACAACAAACTACCTTCCATAATGACAAGGAAACCATCCATTAGAGTAACAAAAACATCGACAACAGAATACGTTCCATAATGACAAGGCTACAATCCATTGGAGTAACAAAAATATGAACATACCTTCCATAGTGACAAGGCTACCATCCATTGGAGTAACAAAAATCTAGACAACAGTCTACCTTCCATAATGACAAGGCTACCATGCATTGGAGTAACAAAAATATCTACAATAGACTATGTTCCATAATGACAAGGCTACCATCCATTGTAGTAACCAAAATATCAATAACAGAATACTTTCCATAATGTCAAGGATACCATCCATTATGGTAACAAAAATCTCGACAATAGACAACCTTCCATAATGACAAAGCTACCATCCATTGGAGTAACAAAAATATCGATAATAGACAACCTTCCATAATGACAAGGCTACCATCCATTTGAGTAACAAAAATCTCGAAAATAGACTACCGTCCATAATTACAAGGCTACCATCTATTAGAGTAACAAAAATTTCGACAATAGACAACCTTCCATAATAACCATGCTATCATCCATTGGTGTAACAAAATTATCGACAATAGACTACCTTCTATAATTACAAGGCTACCATCTATTGGAGTAACAAAAATATGAAGAACAGACTACCTTCCATAGTGACAAGGCTACCATCCATTAGAGTGATAGAAATCACAACGACATACTACCTTCCATAATGACAAGGCTAGCATCCATTGGAGTAACAAAAATCTCGACAATAGACTACCTTCCATAATGACAAGGCTACCATCAATTGGAGTAACAAAAACATCGACAACAGAATACGTTCCATAATGACAAGGCTACAGTCCATTGGAGTAACAAAAATATGAACATGCCTTCCATAGTGACATGGCTACCATCCATTGGAGTAACAAAAATCTAGATAACAGACTACCTTCCATAATGACAAGGCTACCATGCATTGGAGTAACAAAAATATCTACAATAGACTATGTTCCATAATGACAAGGCTACCATCCATTGTAGTAACCAAAATATCAATAACAGAATACCTTCCATAATGTCAAGGATACCATCCATTATAGTAACAAAAATCTCGACAATAGACAACCTTCCATAATGACAAAGCTACCATCCATTGGAGTAACAAAAATATCGACAATAGACAACCTTCCATAATGACAAGGCTACCATCCATTGGAATAACAAAAATATTAACAACAAACTACCTTCCATACTGACAAGGCTACCATCCATTGGAGTAACAAAAATCTCGAAAACAGATTACCTTCCATAATTACAAGGCTACCATCTATTAGAGTAACAAAAATCTTGACAATAGACAGCCTTCCATAATGATAATGCTATCATCCATTGAAGTAACAAAAATATCGACAATATACTACCTTCTATAATTACAAGGCTAGCACCCATTGGAGTAACAAAAATATCTACAACAAACTACCTTCCATAATGACAAGGCTACCATCCAATGAAGTAACAAAAATCTCGACAACGGACTACCTTCCATAATGATAAGGCTACCATCCATTGGAGTAACAAAAATATCGACAATAGACTACGTTCCATAATGAGAAGGCTACCATCCATTGGAATAACAAAAATCTCGACAACAAACTACTTTCCATAATGACAATGATACCATCCATTGGAGTAACAAAAACATCGACAACAGACTACATTCCATATTGAGAAGGCTACAATCCATTAGAATAACAAAAATCTCAACAATAGACTACCATCCATAATGACAACGATACCATACATTGGAGTAACAAAAATCTCGACAACAAACTACCTTCCATAATGACATGGCTACCATCCATTGGAGTAACAAAGATATCGACAACATACTACCTTCCATAATGACAAGGATACCATCCATTGGATTAACAAATATATCGACAATAAACTACCTTCCATAATGACAAGGCTACCATCCATTGGAGTAACAAAAATCTCGAAAACAGACTACCTTCCATAATTACAAGGCTACCATCTATTAGAGTAACAAAAATCTCGACGATAGACAACCTTCCATAATGAAAATGCTATCATCCATTGGAGTAACAAAAATATCGACAATAGACTACCTTTTATAATTATAAGGCTACCATCCATTGGAGTAACAAAAGTATGAACAACAGACTACCTTCCATAGTGACAAGGCTAGCATCCATTGGAGTGATAGAAATCACAACGACATACTACCTTCCATAATGAAAAGGCTAGCATCCATTGGAGTAACAAAAATCTCGACAATAGACTACCTTCCATAATGACAAGGATAACATTCATTGGAATAACAAAAATCTAGACAACAGACTACCTTCCATAATGACAAGGCGACCATCCATTGGAGTAACAAAAACATCGACAATAGAATACGTTCCATAATGACAAGGCTACAATCCACTAGAGTAACAAAAATATGAACATACCTTCCATAGTGACAAGGCTATCATCCATTGGAGTAAAAAAATCTCGAAAACATACTACCTTCCATAATGACAAGGCTACCATCCATTGGAGTAACAAAAATCTCGACAACAGACAACCTTCCATAATGATAATGCTACCATCCATTGGAGTAACAATAATATCGACAATAGACTACCTTCCATAATGACAAGGCTACCATCCATTGGAGTAAGAAAAATCTGAACAATAGACTACCTTCCATAGTGACAAGGCTACCATTCATTGGAGTGACAGAAATCACAACAACATACTACCTTCTAGAATGACAAGGGTAGCATCCATTGGAGTAACGAAAATCTCGACAATAGACTACCTTCCATAATGACAAGGCTACCATCCATTGGAGTAACAAAAATCTAGACAACAGACTACCTTCCACAGTGACAAGGCTACCATCCATTGGAGTGACATAAATCACAACAACATACTACCTTCCATAATGACAAAGCTACCATCCATTGGTGTAACAAAAATATGAACATACCTTCAATAGTGACAAAGCTACCATCCATTGGAGTAAAAAAAATCTCGAAAACAGACTACCTTCCATAATGAGAAGGCTACCATCCATTGGAGTAACAAAAATCTCGACAACAGACAAACTTGCATAATGATAATGCTACCATACATTGGAGTAACTAAAATATCGACAATAGACAACCTTCCATAATGACAAGGCTACCATCCATTGGAGTAACAAAAATCTGAACAATAGACTACCTTCCATAGTGACAAGGCTACCATCCATTGGAGTGACAGAAATCACAACGACAAACTACCTTCTAGAATGAAAAGGCTAGCATCCATTGGAGTAACAAAAATCTCGACAATAGACTACATTCCATAATGACAAGGATACCATCTATTAGAGTAACAAAACTCTAGACAACAGACTACATTCCATAATGACAACGCTACCATGCATTGGAGTAACAAAAATATCTACAATAGACTATGTTCCATAATGACAAAGCTACCATCCATTGTAGTAACCAAAATATCAATAACAGAATACCTTCCATAATGTCAAGGATACCATCCATTATAGTAACAAAAATCTCGACAATAGACAACCTTCCATAATGACAAAGCTACCATCCATTGGAGTAACAAAAATATCGACAATAGACAACCTTCCATAATGACAAGGCTACCATCCATTGGAATAACAAAAATATTAACAACAAACTACCTTCCATACTGACAAGGCTACCATCCATTGGAGTAACAAAAATCTCGAAAACAGATTACCTTCCATAATTACAAGGCTACCATCTATTAGAGTAACAAAAATCTCGACAATAGACAGCCTTCCATAATGATAATGCTATCATCCATTGAAGTAACAAAAATATCGACAATATACTACCTTCTATAATTACAAGGCTAGCACCCATTGGAGTAACAAAAATATCTACAACATATACCTTCCATAATGACAAGGCTACCATCCAATGAAGTAACAAAAATCTCGACAACGGACTACCTTCCATAATGATAAGGCTACCATCCATTGGAGTAACAAAAATATCGACAATAGACTACATTCCATAATGAGAAGGCTACCATCCATTGGAATAACAAAAATCTCGACAACAAACTACTTTCCATAATGACAATGATACCATCCATTAGAGTAACAAAAACATCGACAACAGACTACATTCCATATTGAGAAGGCTACAATCCATTAGAATAACAAAAATCTCAACAATAGACTACCATCCATAATGACAACGATACCATACATTGGAGTAACAAAAATCTCGACAACAAACTACCTTCCATAATGACATGGCTACCATCCATTGGAGTAACAAAGATATCGATAACATACTACCTTCCATAATGACAAGGATACCATCCATTGGATTAACAAATATATCGACAATAAACTACCTTCCATAATGACAAGGCTACCATCCATTGGAGTAACAAAAATCTCGAAAACAGACTACCTTCCATAATTACAAGGCTACCATCTATTAGAGTAACAAAAATCTCGACGATAGACAACCTTCCATAATGAAAATGCTATCATCCATTGGAGTAACAAAAATATCGACAATAGACTACCTTTTATAATTATAAGGCTACCATCCATTGGAGTAACAAAAATATGAACAACAGACTACCTTCCATAGTGACAAGGCTAGCATCCATTGGAGTGATAGAAATCACAACGACATACTACCTTCCATAATGAAAAGGCTAGCATCCATTGGAGTAACAAAAATCTCGACAATAGACTACCTTCCATAATGACAAGGATAACATTCATTGGAATAACAAAAATCTAGACAACAGACTACCTTCCATAATGACAAGGCGACCATCCATTGGAGTAACAAAAACATCGACAATAGAATACGTTCCATAATGACAAGGCTACAATCCATTAGAGTAACAAAAATATGAACATACCTTCCATAGTGACAAGGCTATCATCCATTGGAGTAAAAAAATCTCGAAAACATACTACCTTCCATAATGACATGGCTACCATCCATTGGAGTAACAAAAATCTCGACAACAGACAACCTTCCATAATGATAATGCTACCATCCATTGGAGTAACAATAATATCGACAATAGACTACCTTCCATAATGACAAGGCTACCATCCATTGGAGTAAGAAAAATCTGAACAATAGACTACCTTCCATAGTGACAAGGCTACCATTCATTGGAGTGACAGAAATCACAACAACATACTACCTTCTAGAATGACAAGGGTAGCATCCATTGGAGTAACGAAAATCTCGACAATAGACTACCTTCCATAATGACAAGGCTACCATCCATTGGAGTAACAAAAATCTAGACAACAGACTACCTTCCACAGTGACAAGGCTACCATCCATTGGAGTGACATAAATCACAACAACATACTACCTTCCATAATGACAAAGCTACCATCCATTGGTGTAACAAAAATATGAACATACCTTCCATAGTGACAAGGCTACCATCCATTGGAGTAAAAAAAATCTCGAAAACAGACTACCTTGCATAATGAGAAGGCTACCATCCATTGGAGTAACAAAAATCTCGACAACAGACAAACTTCCATAATGATAATGCTACCATACATTGGAGTAACTAAAATATCGACAATAGACAACCTTCCATAATGACAAGGCTACCATCCATTGGAGTAACAAAAATCTGAACAATAGACTACCTTCCATAGTGACAAGGCTACCATCCATTGGAGTGACAGAAATCACAACGACAAACTACCTTCTAGAATGAAAAGGCTAGCATCCATTGGAGTAACAAAAATCTCGACAATAGACTACATTCCATAATGACAAGGATACCATCTATTAGAGTAACAAAACTCTAGACAACAGACTACATTCCATAATGACAACGCTACCATGCATTGGAGTAACAAAAGTATCTACAATAGACTATGTTCCATAATGACAAGGCTACCATCCATTGTAGTAACCAAAATATCGATAACAGAATACCTTCCATAATGTTAAGGCTACCATCCATTATAGTAAATAAAATCTCGACAATAGACAACCTTCCATAATGACAAGGCTACCATCCATTGGAGTAACAAAAATATCGACAATAGACTACCTTCCACAATGACAAGGCTACCATCCATTGGAGTAACAAAAATATTAACAACAAACTACCTTCCATACTGACAAGGCTACCATCCATTAGAGTAACAAAAATCTCGACAATAGACTACCTTCCGTAATGAAAAGGCTACCATCCATTGGAGTAACAGAAATATGAACAACAGACTACCTACCCTAATGACAAGGCTAGCATCCATTGGAGTAACAAAAATCTCTACAACAAACTACTTTCCATAATGACAAGGCTACCATCCATTGGAGTTACAAAAATATCGACAATAGACTACCTTCCATAATGATAAGGCTACCATCCATTGGAGTAACAAAAATCTGAACAAAAGACTACCTTCCATAGTGACAAGGCTACCATCCATTGGAGTGACAGAAATCACAACGACAGACTACCTTCTAGAATTACAAGGCTAGCATCCATTGGAATAACAAAAATCTCGACAACAAACTACCTTCCATAATGACAATGATACCATCCATTGGAGTAACAAAAACATCGAGAACAGACTACGTTCCATATTGAGAAGGCTACAATCCATTGGTATAACAAAAATCTCAACAATAGACTACCATCCATAATGACAACGATACCATCCATTGGAGTAACAAAAATCTCGACAACAAACTACCTTCCATAATGACAAGGCTACCATCCATTGGAGTAACAAAGATATCGACAACATACTACCTTCCATGATGACAAGGCTAACATCCATTGGAGTAACAAAGATATCGATAACAAACTACCTTCCATAATGACAAGGCTACCATCCATTGGAGTAATAAAAATCTCGAAAACATACTACCTTCCATAATGACAAGGCTACCATCCATTGGAGTAACAATAATCTCGACAATACACAACCTTCCATAATGAAAATGCTACCATCCATTGGAGTAACAAAAATCTCGACAATAGACTACCTTCCATAATGACAAGGCTACCATCCATTGGAGTAAAAAAAATATGAACAACATACTACCTTCCATAGTGACAAGGCTACCATCCATTGGAGTGACAGAAATCACAACGCCAGACTACCTTCTAGAATGACAAGGCTAGCATCCATTGGAGTAAAAAAAATCTCGACAATAGACTACCTTCCATAATGACAAGGCTACCATCCAATGGAGTAACAAAAATCTAGACAACAGACTACCTTCCATAATGACAAGGCAACCATGCATTGGAGTAACAAAAATATCTACAATAGACTACCTTCCACAATGACAAGGCTACCATCCATTGAAGTAACAAAAATATGTACAACATACTACCTTCTATAAAGACAAGGCTACCATCAATTAGAGTAACAAAAATCTCGACAATAGACTACCTTCCATAATGACAAGGCTACCATCCATTGGAGTAACAAAAATATGAACAACAGACTACCTACCCTAATGACAAGGCTAGCATCCATTGGAGTAACAAAAATCTCTACAACAAACAACTTTCCATAATGACAAGGCTACCATCCATTGAAGTAACAAAAATCTCGACAACAAACTACCTTCCATAATGACAAGGCTACCATCCATTAGAGTAACAAAAATATCGACAATAGACTACCTTCCATAATGACAAGGCTACCATCCATTGGAATAACAAAAATCTCGACAACAAACTACCTTCCGTAATGACAATGATACCATCCATTGGAGTAACAAAAACACCGACAACAGACTACGTTCCTTATTGAGAAGGCTACAATCCATTGGAATAACAAAAATCTCAACAATAGACTACCATCCATAATGACAACGATACCATCCATTGGAGTAACAATAATCTTGACAACAAACTACCTTCCATAATGACAAGGCTACCATCCATTGGAGTAACAAAGATATCGACAACATACTACCTTCCATAATGACAAAGCTACCATCCATTGGAGTAAAAAAGATATCGATAACAAACTACCTTCCATAATGACAAGGCTACCATCCATTGGAGTAACAAAAATCTCGAAAACAGACTACCTTCCATAATTACAAGGCTACCATCTATTAGAGTAACAAAAATCTCGACAATAGACAACCTTCCATAATAACAATGCTATCATCCATTGGAGTAACAAAAATATCGACAATAGACTACCTTCTATAATTACAAGGCTACCATCCATTGGAGTAACAAAAATATGAACAACAGACTACCTTCCATAGTGACAAGGCTACCATCCATTGGAGTGATAGAAATCACAACGACATACTACCTTCCATAATGACAAGGCTAGCATCCATTGGAGTAACAAAAATCTCGACAATAGACTACCTTCCATAATGACAAGGATAAAATTCATTGGAATAACAAAAATCTATACAACAAACTACCTTCCATAATGACAAGGCTACCATCCATTGGAGTAACAAAAACATCGACAACAGAATAAGTTCCATAATGAAATGGCTACAATCCATTGGAGTAACAAAAATATGAACATACCTTCCATAGTGACAAGGCTAACATCCATTGGAGTAACAAAAATTTCGACAATAGACTACCTTCCATAATGACAAGGCTACCATCCATTGGAGTAACAAAAATCTAGACAACAAACAACCTTCCATAATCACAAGTCTACCATGCATTGGAGTAACAAAAATATCTACAATAGACTATGTTCCATAATGACAAGGCTACCATCCAATGTAGTAACCAAAATATCAATAACAGAATACCTTCCATAATGTCAAGGCTACCATCCATTATAGTAACAAAAATCTATACAAGAGACTACCTTCCATAATGACAAGGCTACCATGCATTGGAGTAACAAAAATATCTACAATAGACTATGTTCCATAATGACAAGGCTACCATCCATTGTAGTAACCAAAATATCGATAACAGAATACCTTCCAATATATTAAGTCTACCATCCATTATAGTAAATAAAATCTCGACAATAGACAACCTTCCATAATGACAAGGCTACCATCCATTGGAGTAACAAAAATCTCGACAATAGACTACCTTCCACAATAACAAGGCAACCATCCATTGAAGTAACAAAAATATGTACAACAGACTACCTTCTATAATGACAAGGCTACTATCCATTAGATTAACAAAAATATCGACAATAGAATACCTTCCATAATGACAAGGCTACCATCCATTGGAGTAAAAAAATATGAACAACTGACTACCTACCCTAATGACAAGGCTAGCATCCATTGGAGTAACAAAAATCTCTACAACAAACTACTTTCCATAATGACAAGGCTACCATCCATTGAAGTAACAAAAATCTAGACAACGGACTACCTTCCCTAATGACAAGGCTACCATCCATTGGAGTAAAAAAAATATCGACAATAGACTACCTTCCATAATGACAAGGCTACCATCCATTGGAATAACAAAAATCACGACAACAAACTACCTTCCATAATGACAATGATACCATCCATTGGAGTAACAAAAACATCGACAACAGACTACGTTCCATAATGAGAAGGCTACAATCCATTGGAATAACAAAAATCTCAACAATAGACTACCATCCATAATGACAACGATACCATCCATTGGAGTAACAAAAATCTCGACAACAAACTACCTTCCATAATGACAAGGCTACCATCCATTGGAGTAACAAAGATATCGACAACATACTACCTTCCATAATGACAAGGCTACCATCCATTGGAGTAAAAAAGATATCGATAACAAACTACCTTCCATAATGACAAGGCTACCATCCATTGGAGTAACAAAAATCTCGAAAACAGACTACCTTCCATAATTACAAGGATACCATCTATTAGAGTAACAAAAATCTCGACAATAGACAACCTTCCATAATAACAATGCTATCATCCATTGGAGTAACAAAAATATCGACAATAGACTACCTTCTATAATTACAAGGCTACCATCCATTGGAGTAACAAAAATATGAACAACAGACTACCTTCCATACTTACAAGGCTACCATCCATTGGAGTGATAGAAATCACAACGACATACTACCTTCCATAATGACAAGGCTAGCATCCATTGGAGTAACCAAAATCTCGACAATAGACTACCTTCCATAATGACAAGGATAAAATTCATTGGAATAACAAAAATCTATACAACAAACTACCTTCCATAATGACAAGGCTACCATCCATTGGAGTAACAAAAACATCGACAACAAAATACGTTCCATAATGAAATGGCTACAATCCATTGGAGTAACAAAAATATGAACATACCTTCCATAGTGACAAGGCTAACATCCATTGGAGTAACAAAAATTTCGACAATAGACTACCTTCCATAATGACAAGGCTACCATCCATTGGAGTAACAAAAATCTAGACAACAAACAACCTTCCATAATGACAAGTCTACCATGCATTGGAGTAACAAAAATATCTACAATAGACTATGTTACATAATGACAAGGCTACCATCCAATGTAGTAACCAAAATATCAATAACAGAATACCTTCCATAATGTCAAGGCTACCATCCATTATAGTAACAAAAATCTCGACAATAGACAACCTTCCATAATGACAAGGCTACCATCCATTGGAGTAACAAAAATCTCGACAATAGACTACCTTCCATAATGACAAGGCTACCACCTATTGGAGTAACAAAAATATGAACAACAAACTATATTCCATAATGACAAGGCTACCAACTAGTGGAGTAACAAAAATCTCGAAAACAGACTACCTTCCATAACTACAAGGCTACCATCTATTAGAGTAACACAAAATCTGGACAATAGACAACCTTCCATAATGACAATGCTATCTTCCATTGGGGTAACAAAAATATCGACATATGACTACCTTCTATAATTACAAGGTTAGCATCCATTGGAGTAACAAAAATATCTACAACAAACTACCTTACATAATGACAAGGCTACCATCCGTTGAAGTAACAAAAATCTCGACAATAGACTACCTTCCATAATGACAAGGCTACCATCCATTGGAGTGACAGAAATCACAACGACAGACTACCTTCTAGAATGACAAGGCTAGCATCCATTGGAGTAACAAAAATCTCGACAACAGACTACATTCCATAATGACAAGGCTACCATCCATTGGAGTAACAAAAATATCGACAATAGACTACCTTCCATAATGACAAGGCTACCATCCATTGGAGTAACAAAGATATCGACAACATACTACCTTCCATAATGACAAGGCTACCATCCATTGGAGTAAAAAAGGTATCGATAACAAACTACCTTCCATAATGACAAGGCTACCATCCATTGGAGTAACAAAAATCTCGAAAACAGACTACCTTCCATAACTACAAGGCTACCATCTATTAGAGTAACACAAAATCTGGAGAATAGACAACCTTCCATAATGACAATGCTATCTTCCATTGGGGTAACAAAAATATCGACATATGACTACCTTCTATAATTACAAGGCTAGCATCCATTGGAGTAACAAAAATATCTACAACAAACTACCTTACGTAATGACAAGGCTACCATCCGTTGAAGTAACAAAAATCTCGACAATAGACTACCTTCCATAATGACAAGGCTACCATCCATTGGAGTGATAGAAATCATAACGACAGACTACCTTCTAGAATGACAAGGCTAGCATCCATTGGAGTAACAAAAATCTCGACAACAGACTTCATTCCATAATGACAAGGCTACCATCCATTGGAGTAACAAAAATATCGACAATAGACTACCTTCCATAATGACAAGGCTACCATCCATTGGAATAACAAAAATCACGACAACAAACTACCTTCCATAATGACAATGATACCATCCATTGGAGTAACAAAAACATCGACAACAGACTACGTTCCATAATGAGAAGGCTACAATCCATTGGAATAACAAAAATCTCAACAATAGACTACCATCCATAATGACAACGATACCATCCATTGGAGTAACAAAAATCTCGACAACAAACTACCTTCCATAATGACAAAGCTACCATCCATTGGAGTAACAAAGATATCGACAACATACTACCTTCCATAATGACAAGGCTACCATCCATTGGAGTAAAAAAGATATCGATAACAAACTACCTTCCATAATGACAAGGCTACCATCCATTGGAGTAACAAAAATCTCGAAAACAGACTACCTTCCATAATTACAAGGATACCATCTATTAGAGTAACAAAAATCTCGACAATAGACAACCTTCCATAATAACAATGCTATCATCCATTGGAGTAACAAAAATATCGACAATATACTACCTTCTATAATTACAAGGCTACCATCCATTGGAGTAACAAAAATATGAACAACAGACTACCTTCCATAGTGACAAGGCTACCATCCATTGGAGTGATAGAAATCACAACGACATACTACCTTCCATAATGACAAGGCTAGCATCCATTGGAGTAACAAAAATCTCGACAATAGACTACCTTCCATAATGACAAGGATAAAATTCATTGGAATAACAAAAATCTATACAACAAACTACCTTCCATAATGAAAAGGCTACCATCCATTGGAGTAACACAAACATCGACAACATAATACGTTCCATAATGAAATGGCTACAATCCATTGGAGTAACAAAAATATGAACATACCTTCCATAGTGACAAGGCTAACATCCATTGGAGTAACAAAAATTTCGACAATAGACTACCTTCCATAATGACAAGGCTACCATCCATTGGAGTAACAAAAATCTAGACAACAAACAACCTTCCATAATGACAAGTCTACCATGCATTGGAGTAACAAAAATATCTACAATAGACTATGTTCCATAATGACAAGGCTACCATCCAATGTAGTAACCAAAATATCAATAACAGAATACCTTCCATAATGTCAAGGCTAACATCCATTATAGTAACAAAAATCTCGACAATAGACAACCTTCCATAATGACAAGGCTACCATCCATTGGAGTAACAAAAATCTCGACAATAGACTACCTTCCATAATGACAAGGCTACCACCTATTGGAGTAACAAAAATATGAACAACAAACTATATTCCATAATGACAAGGCTACCAACCAGTGGAGTAACAAAAATCTCGAAAACAGACTACCTTCCATAACTACAAGGCTACCATATATTAGAGTAACACAAAATCTGGACAATAGACAACCTTCCATAATGACAATGCTATCTTCCATTGGGGTAACAAAAATATCGACATACGACTACCTTCTATAATTACAAGGCTAGCATCCATTGGAGTAACAAAAATATCTACAACAAACTACCTTACATAATGACAAGGCTACCATCCGTTGAAGTAACAAAAATCTCGACAATAGACTACCTTCCATAATGACAAGGCTACCATCCATTGGAGTGACAGAAATCACAACGACAGACTACCTTCTAGAATGACAAGGCTAGCATCCATTGGAGTAACAAAAATCTCGACAACAGACTACATTCCATAATGACAAGGCTACCATCCATTGGAGTAACAAAAATCTATACAAGAGACTACCTTCCATAATGACAAGGCTACCATGCATTGGAGTAACAAAAATATCTACAATAGAATATGTTCCATAATGACAAGGCTACCATCCATTGTAGTAACCAAAATATCGATAACAGAATACCTTCCATAATGTTAAGGCTACCATCCATTATAGTAAATAAAATCTCGACAATAGACAACCTTCCATAATGACAAGGCTACCATCCATTAGAGTAACAAAAATCTCGACAATAGACTACCTTCCACAATAACAAGGCTACCATCCATTGAAGTAACAAAAATATGTACAACAGACTACCTTCTATAATGACAATGCTACCATCCATTAGAGTAACAAAAATCTCGACAATAGAATACCTTCCATAATGACAAGGCTACCATCCATTGGAGTAAAAAAATATGAACAACAGACTACCTACCCTTATGACAAGGCTAGCATCCATTGGAGTAACAAAAATCTCTACAACAAACTACTTTCCATAATGACAAGGCTACCATCCATTGAAGTAACAAAAATCTAGACAACGGACTACCTTCCATAATGACAAGGCTACCATCCATTGGAGTAAAAAAAATATCGACAATAGACTACCTTCCATAATGACAAGGCTACCATCCATTGGAATAACAAAAATCACGACAACAAACTACCTTCCATAATGACAACGATACCATCCATTGGAGTGACAAAAACATCGACAACAGACTAAGTTCCATAATGAGAAGGCTACAATCTATTGGAATAACAAAAATCTCAACAATAGACTACCATCCATAATGACAACGATACCATCCATTGGAGTAACAAAAATCTCGACAACAAACTACCTTCCATAATGACAAGGCTACCATCCATTGGAGTAACAAAGATATCGACAACATACTACCTTCCATAATGACAAGGCTACCATCCATTGGAGTAAAAAAGATATCGATAACAAACTACCTTCCATAATGACAAGGATACCATCCATTGAAGTAACAAAAATCTCGAAAACAGACTACCTTCCATAATTACAAGGCTACCATCTATTAGAGTAACAAAAATCTCGACAATAGACAACCTTCCATAATAACAATGCTATTATCCATTGGAGTGACAAAAATATCGACAATAGACTACCTTCTATAATTACAAGGCTACCATCCATTGGAGTAACAAAAATATGAACAACATACTACCTTCCATAGTGACAAGGCTACCATCCATTGGAATGATAGAAATCACAACGACATACTACCTTCCATAATGACAAGGCTAGCATCCATTGGAGTAACAAAAATCTCGACAATAGACTACCTTCCATAATGACAAGGATAAAATTCATTGGAATAACAAAAATCTATACAACAAACTACCTTCCATAATGACAAGGCTACCATCCATTGGAGTAACACAAACATCGACAACATAATACGTTCCATAATGAAATGGCTACAATCCATTGGAGTAACAAAAATATGAACATACCTTCCATAGTGACAAGGCTAACATCCATTGGAGTAACAAAAATTTCGACAATAGACTATCTTCCATAATGACAAGGCTACCATCCATTGGAGTAACAAAAATCTAGACAACAAACAACCTTCCATAATGACAAGTCTACCATGCATTGGAGTAACAAAAATATCTACAATAGACTATGTTCCATAATGACAAGGCTACCATCAAATTTAGTAACCAAAATATCAATAACAGAATACCTTCCATAATGTCAAGGCTACCATCCATTATAGTAACAAAAATCTCGACAATAGACAACCTTCCATAATGACAAGGCTACCATCCATTGGAGTAACAAAAATCTCGACAATAGACTACCTTCCATAATGACAAGGCTACCATTCATTACAGTAACAAAAATCTCGACAATAGACTACCTTCCACAATAACAAGTCTACCATCCATTGAAGTAACAAAAATATGTACAACAGACTACCTTCTATAATGACAATGCTACCATCCATTAGAGTAACAAAAATCTCGACAATAGAATACCTTCCATAATGACAAGGCTACCATCCATTGGAGTAAAAAAATATGAACAACAGACTACCTACCCTTATGACAAGGCTACCATCCATTGGAGTAACAAAAATCTCTACAACAAACTACTTTCCATAATGACAAGGCTACCATCCATTGAAGTAACAAAAATCTAGACAACGGACTACCTTCCATAATGACAAGGCTACCATCCATTGGAGTAAAAAAAATATCGACAATAGACTACCTTCCATAATGACAAGGCTACCATCCATTGGAATAACAAAAATCACGACAACAAACTACCTTCCATAATGACAACGATACCATCCATTGGAGTGACAAAAACATCGACAACAGACTAAGTTCCATAATGAGAAGGCTACAATCCATTGGAATAACAAAAATCTCAACAATAGACTACCATCCATAATGACAACGATACCATCCATTGGAGTAACAAAAATCTCGACAACAAACTACCTTCCATAATGACAAGGCTACCATCCATTGGAGTAACAAAGATATCGACAACATACTACCTTCCATAATGACAAGGCTACCATCCATTGGAGTAAAAAAGATATCGATAACAAACTACCTTCCATAATGACAAGGCTACCATCCATTGGAGTAACAAAAATCTCGAAAACAGACTACCTTCCATAATTACAAGGCTACCATCTATTAGAGTAACAAAAATCTCGACAATAGACAACCTTCCATAATAACAATGCTATTATCCATTGGAGTGACAAAAATATCGACAACAGACTACCTTCCATAGTGACAAGGCTACCATCCATTGGAATGATAGAAATCACAACGACATACTACCTTCCATAATGACAAGGCTAGCATCCATTGGAGTAACAAAAATCTCGACAATAGACTACCTTCCATAATGACAAGGATAACATTCATTGGAATAACAAAAATCTATACAACAAACTACCTTCCATAATGACAAGGCTACCATCCATTGGAGTAACAAAAACATCGACAACAGAATACGTTCCATAATGAAATGGCTACAATCCATTGGAGTAACAAAATTATGAACATACCTTCCATGGTGACAAGGCTAACATCCATTGGAGTACCAAAAATCTCGACAATAGACTACCTTCCATAATGACAAGGCTACCATCCATTGGAGTAACAAAAATCTAGACAACAAACAACCTTCCATAATGACAAGTCTACCATGCATTGGAGTAACAAAAATATCTATAATAGACTATGTTCCATAATGACAAGGCTACTATCCATTGTAGTAACCAAAATATCTATAACAGAATACCTTCCATGATGTCAAGGCTACCATCCATTATAGTAAAAAAATTCTCGAAAATAGACTAACTTCCATAATGACAACGCTACCATCCATTGGAGTAACAAAAATATTAACAACAAACTACCTTCAATAATGACAAGGCTACCATCCATTGAAGTAACAAAAATCTCGAAAACAGACTACCTTCAATAATTACAAGGCTACCATCTATTTTAGTAACAAAAATCTCGACAATAGACAGCCTTCCATAATGACAATTCTAGCATACATTGGAGTAACAAAAATATCTACAAAAAACTACCTTCCATAATGAGAAGGCTACCATCCATTGAAGTAACAAAAATATCGACAACGGACTACCTTCCATAATGACAAGGCTACCATCCATTGGAGTAACAAAAATATCGAAAATAGACTACCTTCCATAATGACAAGGCTACCATCCATTGTAATAACCAAAATATCGACAACAAACTACCTTCCATAATGACAACGATACCATCCATTGGAGCAATAAGAACATCGACAACAGACTACGTTCTATAATGAGAAGGCTACAGTCCATTGGTATAACAAAAATCTCAACAATAGACTACCATCCATAATGACAATGATACCATCCATTGGAGTAACAAAAATCTCGACAACAGACTACCTTCCATAATGTCAAGGCTACCATCCATTAGAGTAACAAAAATCTCGAAAACAAACTACCTTCTATAATTACAAGGCTACCACTTATTAGAGTAACAAAAATCTCGACAATAGACAACCTTCCATAATGAGAATGCTATCATCCATTGGAGTAACAAAAATATCGACAATAGACTACCTTCTATAATGACAAGGCTACCATCCATTGGAGTAACAAAAATATGAACAACAGACTACCTTCCATAGTGACAAGACTACCTTCCATAATGACAAGGCTAGCATCCATTGGAGTAACAAAAATCTCGACAACAAACTACCTTTCATAATGACAAGGATAACATTCATTGGAATAAAAAAAATCTAGACAACAGACTACCTTCCATAATGACAAGGCTACCATCCATTGGAGTAACAAAAACATCGACAACAGAATACGTTCCATAATGACAAGGCTACCATCCATTGGAGTAACAAAAATATCGAAAATAGACTACCTTCCATAATGAGAAGGCTACCATCCATTGGAATAACAAAAATATCGACAACAAACTACCTTCCATAATGACAACGATACCATCCATTGGAGCAACAAGAACATCGACAACAAACTACGTTCCAAGATGAGAAGGCTACAGTCCATTGGTATAACAAAAATCTCAACAATAGACTACCATCCATAATGACAACGATACCATCCATTGGAGTAACAAAAATCTCGACAATAAACTACCTTCCATAATGTCAAGGCTACCATCCATTAGAGTAACAAAAATCTCAAAAACAAACTACCTTTTATAATTATAAGGCTACCACTTATTAGAGTAACAAAAATCTCGACAATAGACAACCTTCAATAATGAGAATGCTATCATCCATTAGAGTAACAAAAATATCGACAATATACTACCCTCTATAATGACAAGGCTACCATCCATTGGAGTAAAAAATATATGAACAATAGACTACCTTCCATAGTGACAAGACTACCTTCCATAATGACAAGGCTAGCATCCATTGGAGTAACAAAAATCTCGACAAAAAACTACCTTTCATAATGACAAGGATAACATTCATTGGAATAAAAAAATCTAGACAACAGACTACCTTCCATAATGACAATGATACCTTCCATTGGAGTAAAAAAAATCTCGACATCTGACTACCTTCCATAATGACAAAGCTACCATCTATTGGAGTAAAATAAATCTTGACAACAGACTACCATCCATAATGACAAGGCTACTATCCATTGGAGTAACAAAAATCTCGACAACGGACAACCTTCCATAATGATAATGCTACCATCCATTGGAGTAACAAAAATCTCGACAATAGACTACCTTCCATAATGACAAGGCTACCATCAATTGAAGTAACAAAAATATGAACAACAAACAACCTTCCATAGTGACAAGGCTACCATCCATTGGAGTGACAAAAATCAAACGACATACTACCTTCCATAATGACAAGGCTAGCACCCATTGGAGCAACAAAAATCTCGACAACAGACTACCTTCCATAGTGAGAAGGCTACCATCCATTGGAATAACAAAAATCTCGACAATAGACTACCTTTTATAATGACAAGGCTACCATCCATTGCAGTAACAAAAACATCGACAGCAGACTACGTTTCATAATGACAAGGCCACCATCCATTGGAGTAACAAAAATCTTGACAATAGACTACCCTCCATAATGATAAGGCTACCATACATTGGAGTAACAAAAATTTGAACAACAGACTTCCTTCCACAGTAACAAGGCTACCATCCATTGGAATGACAGAAATCACAACGACAGACTACCTTCCATAATGACAAGGCTACCATCCATTGGAGTATTAAAAATATGAACATACCTTCCATAGTGACAAGGCTACCATCCATTGGAGTAACAAAAATCTCGAAAATACACTACCTTCCATAATGACAAGGCTACCATCCATTGGAGTAACAAAAATCTCGACAACAGACAACCTTCAATAATGATAATTCTACCATCCATTGGAGTAAAAAAAATATCTACAATAGACTACCTTCCATATTGACAAGGCTACCATCCATTGGAGTAACAAAAATCTGAACAACAGACTACTTTCCATGGTGACAAGGCTACCATCCATTGGAGTGACAGAAATCACAAACGACAGACTACCTTCTAGAATGACATGGCTAGCATCCATTTGAGTAACAAAAATCTCGACAATAGACTACCTTCCATAATGACATGGCTACCATCCATTGAAGTAACAAAAATCTAGACAACAGACTACCTTCCAATATGACAAGGCTACCATGCATTGGAGTAACAAAAATATCTACAATAGACTATGTTCCGTAATGTCAAGGCTACCATCCATTATAGTAAATAAAATCTCGACAGTAGACAACCTTCCATAATGACAAGGCTACCATCCATTAGAGTAACAAAAATCTCGACAATAGACTACCTTTCATAATGACAAGGCTACCATTCGTTGGATTAACAAAAATATGAACAACAGACTACCTTCCATAATGACAATGCTATCATCCATTGGAGTAACAAAAATATTGACAATATACTACCTTCTATAATTACAAGGCTAGCATCCATTGGAGTAACAAAAATCTATATAACAAACTACCTTCCATAATGACAAGGCTACCATCCATTGAAGTAACAAAAATCTCGGCAACGGACTACCTTCCAGAATGACAAGGCTACCATCCATTGGAATAACAAAAATATCGACAATATACTACCTTCCATAATGACAAGGCTACCATCCATTGGAATAACAAAAATCTCCACAACAAGCTACCTTCCATAATGACAATGATACCATCCATTGGAGTAACAAAAACATGGACAACAGACTACGTTCCATAATGACAAGGCTACAATCCATTGTAATAACAAAAATATCGATAACAGACTACCATCCATAATGACAACAATACCATCCATTGGAGTAACAAAAATCTCGACAACAGACTACCTTCCATAATGACAAGGCTACCATCCAATTTAGTAACAAAAATCTTGAAAATGGACTACCTTCCTTAATGACAAGGCTAAAATCCATTGGAGTAACAAAAATCTCGACAATAGACTACCTTCCATAATGACAAGGCTACCATCCATTGAAGTAACAAAAATATGAACAACAAACTACCTTCCATAGTGACAAGCCTACCATCCATTGGGGTGACAGAAATCACAATGACATACTACCTTCCATAATGACAAGGCTATTACCCATTGGAGTAACGAAAATCTAGACAACAGACTACCTTCCATAATGAGAAGGCTACCATCCATTGGAATAACAAAAATCTCGACAACAAACTACCTTCCATAATGACAAGGCTACCATCCATTGCAATAACAAAAACATCGACAGCAGACTACGTTCCAGAATGACAAGGCTACCATCCATTGGAATAACAAAAATTTCGACAACAGACTACCATCCATAATGTCTATGATACCTTACATTGGAGTAACAAAAATCTCGACAACTGACTACCTTCCATAATGACAAGGCTACCATCTATTGGAGTAACAAAAATCTTGACAACACACTACCTTCCATAATGAAAAGGCTACTATCCATTGTAGTAACAAAAATCTCGACAGCAGACAACCTCCCATAATGATAATGCTACCATCCATTGGAGTAATAAAAATCTCGACAATAGACTACCTTCCATAATGACAAGGCTACCATCATTTGAAGTAAAAAAAATATGAACAACAGACTACCTTCCATAGTGACAAGGCTACCATCCATTGGAGTGACAGAAATCACAACGACATACTACCTTCCATAATGACAAGGCTAGCACCCATTGGAGTAACAAAAATCACGACAACAGACTACCTTCCATAATGAGAAGGCTACCATCCATTGGAATAACCAAAATCTCGACAACAAACTACCTTCCATAATGACAACGATACCATCCATTGGAGTAACACAAATCTCGACAACACACTACCTTCCATAATGACAAGGCTACCATCCATTGGACTAACAAAAATCTCGAAAATGGACTACCTTCCATAATGAGAAGGCTACAATCCATTGGAGTAACAAATATCTCGACAACAGACAACCTTCCATAATGATAATGCTACCATCCCTTGGAGTAACAAAAATCTCGACAATAGACTACCTTCCTTAATGACAAGGCTACCATCCATTGAATTAACAAAAATATGAACAACATACTACCTTCCATAGTAACAACGCTAACATTCAATGGATTAACAAAAATCTAGACAACAGACTACCTTCCATAATGACAAGGCTACCATCAATTGCAGTAACAAAAACATCGACAGCAGACTATGTTCCATAATGACAAGGCTACAATCCATTGGATTAACAAAAATCTCGACAATAGACTACCTTCAATAATGACAAGGCTACCATCCTTTGGAGTAACAAAAAAATGAACAACAGACTACCTTCCATTGTGACTAGGCTACCATCCGTTGGAGTGACAGAAATCACAACGACATACTACCTTCCATAATGACAAGGCTAGCACCCATTGGAGTAACAAAAATCACGACAACAGACGACCTTCCATAATGAGAAGGCTACCATCCATTGGAACAACAAAAATCTCGACAACAAAATACCTTCCATAATGACAAGGCTACCATCCATTGCAGTAACAAAAACATCGACAGGAGACTACATTCCATAATGACAAGGCTACCATCCATTGGAGTAACAAAAATCTCGACAATAGACTACCTTCCATAATGACAAGGCTACCATCCATTGGAGTAACAAAAAAATGAACAACAGACTACCTTCCATTGTGACAAGGCTACCATCCATTGGAGTGACATAAATCACAACGACAAGCTACCTTCCATAATGACAAGGCTAGCATTCATTGGAGTAACAAAAAAATGAACAATAGACTACCTTCTATAGTGACAAGGCTACCATCCATTGGAGTGACATAAATCACAATGACAAACTACCTTCCATAATGACAAGGGTAGCATCCATCGGAGTAACAAAAATCTCGACAACAAACTACCTTCCATAATGACAAGGCTAGCATCCATTGAAATAACAAAAATCTCGACAACAGACAACCTTCCATAATGACAAGGCTCCCATCCATTGGAGTAACAAAAATATCGACAACACACTACCTTCCATAATGACAAGGCTACCATCCCTTGGAATAACAAAAATCTCGACAACAAACTACCTTCCATAATGACAAGGCTACCATCCATTGGAGTAACAAAAATATTAACATACCTTTCATAGTGACAAGGCTACCATCCATTGGAGTAACAAAAATCTCTAAAACAGACTACCTTCCATATTGACAAGGCTACCATCCATTGGAGTAACAAAAATCTCAACAACAGACATACTTCTATAATGATAATGCTACCATCCTTTGGAGTAACAAAAATCTCGACAATTGACTACATTCCATAATGACAAGGCTACCATGAATTGAAGTAACAAAAATATGAACAACATACTACCTTCCATAGTAACAAGGCTAACATTCATTGGAATAACAAAAATCTAGACAACAGACTACCTTCTATACCATCAATTGCAGTAACAAAAACATCGACAACAGACTACGTTCCATAATGACAAGGCTACCATCCATTGGAGTAACAAAAATCTCGAAAATAGACTACCTTCCATAATGACAAGGCTACCATCCATTGGAGTAACAAAAAAATGAACAACAGACTACCTTCCATTGTGACAAGGCTACCATCCATTGGAGTGACATAAATCACAACAACAAACTATCATCCATAATGATAAGGCTAGCATCCATTGGAGTAACAAAAAAATGAACAATAGACTACCTTCCATAGTGACAAGGCTACCATCCATTGGAGTAACAAAATCTCGACAACAAACTACCTTCCATAATGACAAGGCTCCCATCCATTGGAGTAACAAAAATATCGACAACACACTACCTTCCATAATGACAAGGCTACCATCCCTTGGAGTAACAAAAATCTCGAGAACAAACTACCTTCCATAATGACAAGGCTACCATCCATTGGAGTAACAAAAATATGAACATACCTTTCATAGTGACAAGGCTACCATCCCTTGGAGTAACAAAAATATCGAAAACAGACTACCTTCCATATTGACAAGGCTACCATCCATTGGAGTAACAAAAATATCGACAACAGACAACCTTCCATAATGATAATGCTACCATCCATTGGAGTATCAAAAATCTCGACAATAGACTACCTTCCTTAATGACAAGGCTACCATCCATTGGAGTAACAAAAATATGAACAACAGACTACCTTCCATTGTGACATGGCTACCATCCATTGGAGTGACGATAATCACAACGACATACTACCTTCCAGAATGACAAGGCTAGCATCCATTGAAGTATCAAAAATCTCGACAACAGACTACCTTCCATAATGACAAGGCTACCATCTATTGGATTAACAAAAATCTAGACAACAGACTACCTTCTATAATGACAAGGCTACCATGTGTTGGAGTAACAAAAATATCTACAATAGACTATGTTCCATAATGACAAGGCTACCATTCATTGTAGTAACCAAAATATCGATAACAGAATACCATCCATAATGTCAAGGCTACCATCCATTATAGTAACAAAAATCTCGACAATAGACAACGTTCCATAATGACAAGGCTACCATCCATTGGAGTAACAAAAATCTCGACAATAGACTACCTTCCATAATGACAAGGCTACCATCCATTGGAGTAAAAAAAATATGAACAAAAGACTACCTTCCATAATGACAGGGCTACCATCCATTGGAGTAACAAAAATCTCGACAATAGACTACCTTCCATAATGACAAGGCTACCATCCATTGGAGTAACAAAAATTTGAACAATAGACTACCTTCCATAGTGACAAGGCTACCATCCATTGGAGTGACAGAAATCACAACGATAGACTACCTTCCCTAATGACAAGGCTAACATCCATTAGACTAACAAAAACATCGACAATAGAATACGTTCCGTAATGACAAGGCTACAATCCATTGGAATAACAAACATCTCGACAACAGACTACCATTCATAATGACAACGATACAATCCATTAGAGTAACAAAAATCTCGACAACAGACTACCTTCCATAATGACAAGGATAGCATCCATTGGAGTAACAAAAATCTCGAAAACAGACTACCTTCCAGATTGACAAGGCTACCATCCATTGGAGTAACAAAAATCTCGACAACAGACAACCTTCCATAATGATAATCCTACCATCCATCGGAGTAACAAATATATCGACAACAGACAACCTTCCATAATGATAATGCTACCATCCATTGGAGTAACAAAAATCTCGACAATAGACTACCTTCAATAATGACAAGGCTACCATCCATTGGAGTAACAAAAATATGAACAACCGACTACCTTCCATAGTGAAAAGGCTACCATCCATTGGAGTGACGATAATCACAACGACTGACTACCTTCCAGAATGACAAGGCTAGCATCTATTGGAGTAACAAAAATCTCGACAACAGACTACCTTTCATAATGACAAGGCTACCATCCATTGGAGTAACAAAAATCTAGACAACAAACTACCTTCCATAATGACAAGGCTACCATGCGTTGGAGTAACAAAAATATCTACAATAGACTATGTTCCATAATGACAAGGCTACCATCCATTGTAGTAACCAAAATATCGATTACAAAATACCTTACACAATGTCAAGGCTACCATCCATTATAGTAACAAAAATCTCGACAATAGACAACCTTCCATAATGACAAGGCTACCATCCATTGGAGTAACAAAAATCTCGACAATAGACTACCTTCCATAATGACAAGGCTACCATCCATTGGAGTACCAAAAATATGAACAAAAGACTACCTTCCATAATGACAAGGCTACCATCCATTAGAGTAACAAAAATCTTGACAATAGACTACCTTCCATAATGACAAGGCTACCATCAAATGGAGTAACAAAAATATGAACAACAGACTACCTTCCATATTGACAAGGCTACCATCCATTGGAGTGACAGAAATCACAACAATAGACTACCTTCCCTAATGACAAGGCTAGCATCCATTGGAGTAACAAAAATAAATACAACAAACTACCTTCCATAATGACAAGGCTACCATCCATTAAAGTAACAAAAATCTCGACAACATACTACCTTCCATAATGACAAGGCTACCATCCATCGGAGTAACAAAAATATCGACAATATTCTACCTTCCATAATGACAAGGCTACCATCCATTGGAATAACAATACTCTCGGCAATAAACTACCTTCCATAATGACAACGATACCATCCATTGGAGTAACAAAAACAACGACAACAGACTACGTTCCATAATGACAAGGCTACAATCCATTGGAATAACAATAATCTCAAAAATGGACTACCTTCCATAATGACAAGGCTACCATCCATTGGAGTAACAAAAATATGAACATACCTTCCATAGTGACAAGGCTACCATCCATTGGAGTAACAAAAATCTCGAAAACAGACTACCTACCATAATGACAAGGCTACCATCCATTGGAGTAACAAAAATCTCGACAACAAACAACCTTACATAATGATAATGCTACCATCCATTGGAGTAACAAAACTATGAACAAAAGACTACCTTCCATAACGACAAGGCTACCATCCATTGGAGTAACAAAAATCTGAACAACAGACTACGTTCAATAACGACAAGGCTAGAATACATTGGAATAACAAAAATCTCGATAACAGACTACTTTCCAGAATGACAAGGCTACCATCCATTGGAATAAGAAAAAATATCGACAATAGACTACCTTCCATAATGACAAGGCTACCATCCATTGGAGTAACAAAAACATCGATAACAGAATACAGTTCGTAATGACAAGGCTATAATCCATTGGAATAACAAACATCTAGACAACAGACTACCTTCCATAATGACAACGATACAATCCATTGGAGTAACAAAAATCTCGACAATAGACTACCTTCCATAATGACAAGGATACCATCCATTGGAGTAACAAAAATCTCGAAAACAGACTACCTTCCAGATTGACATGGCTACCATCCATTGGAGTAACAAAAATCTCGATAACAAACAACCTTCCATAATGATAATGCTACCATCCATTGGAGTAACAAATATGTCGACAATAGACTACCTTCCATAATGACAAGGCTACCATCCATCGGAGTAACAAAAATCTGAACAACAGACTACCTTCCATAGTGACAAGGCTACCATCCATTGGA
Organism: Vicia faba; assembly: GCA_948472305.1. NCBI lineage: Eukaryota > Viridiplantae > Streptophyta > Magnoliopsida > Fabales > Fabaceae > Vicia > Vicia faba. The sequence goes on along the minus strand of OX451741.1, from coordinate 510,673,244 downwards.
GTGACAGAAATCACAACGACATACTACCTTCTAGAATGACAAGGCTAGCATCCAATGGAGTAACAAAAATCTTGACAACAGACTACCTTCCATAATGATAAGGCTACCATCCATTGGAGTAACAAAAATCTAGACAACAGACTTCCTTCCATAATGACAAGGCTACCATGCATTGGAGTTACAAAAATAACTACAATAGACTATGTTCCATAATGATAAGGCTACCATCCATTGTAGTAACCAAAATATCGTTAACAAAATACCTTCCATAATGTTAAGGCTACCATCCATTATAGTAACAAAAATCTCGACAATAGATAACATTCCATAATGACAAGGCTACCATCCATTGGAGTAACAAAAATCTCGACAATAGACTACCTTCCATAATGACAAGGCTACCATCCATTGGAGTAACAAAAATATGAACAACAGACTACCTTCCATAGTGACAAGGCTACCATCCATTGGAGTGACAGAAATCACAATGATAGACTACCTTCCCTAATGACAAGGCTAGCATCCATTGGAGTAACAAAAATATCTACAACAAACTACCTTCCATAATGGCAAGGCTACCATCCATTGAAGTAACAAAAACCTCGACAATGGACTACCTTCCATAATGACAAGGCTACCATCCATTGGAGTAACAAAAATATCCACAATAGACTACCTTCCATAATGACAAGGCTACCATCCATTGGAATAACAAAAATCTCGACAACAAACTACCTTCCATAATGACAACGATACCATCCATTGGAGTAACAAAAATATTGACAACAAACTACCTTCCATAATGACAAGGCTACCATCCATTGGAGTAACAAAGATATCGACAACATACTACCTTCCATAATGACAAGGCTACCATCCATTAAAGTAACAAAAATCTCGACAACAGACTACCTTCCATAATGACAAGGCTACCATCCATCGGAGTAACAAAAATATCGACAATATTCTACTTTCCATAATGACAAGGCTACCATCCATTGGAATAACAATACTCTCGGCAATAAACTACCTTCCATAATGACAACGATACCATCCATTGGAGTAACAAAAACAACGACAACAGACTACGTTCCATAATGACAAGGCTACAATCCATTGGAATAACAATAATCTCAAAAATAGACTACCATCCATAATGACAATGATACCATCCATTGGAGTAACAAAAATATGAACATACCTTCCATAGTGACAAGGCTACCATCCATTGGAGAAACAAAAATCTCGAAAATAGACTACCTTCCATAATGACAAGGCTACCATCCATTGGAGTAACTAAAATCTCGACAACAAACAACCTTACATAATGATAATGCTACCATCCATTGGAGTAACAAAACTATGAACAAAAGACTACCTTCCATAATGACAAGGCTACCATCCATTGGAGTAACAAAAATCTGAACAACAGACTACGTTCAATAACGACAAGGCTAGAATCCATTGGAATAACAGAAATCTCGATAATAGACTACTTTCCAGAATGACAAGGCTACCATCCATTGGAATAACAAAAATCTCGACAATAGACTACCTTCCATAATGACAAGGCTACCATCCATTGGAGTATCAAAAACATCGATAACAGAATACGTTCCGGAATGACAAGGCTACAATCCATTGGAATAACAAACATCTCGACAACAGACTACTATCCATAATGACAACGATACAATCCATTGGAGTAACAAAAATCTCGACAACAGACTACCTTCCATAATGACAAGGATACCATCCATTGGAGTAACAAAAATCTCGAAAACAGACTACCTTCCAGATTGACATGGCTACCATCCATTGGAGTAACAAAAATCTCGACAACAAACAACCTTCCATAATGATAATGCTACCATCCATTGGAGTAACAAATATATCGACAATAGACTACCTTCCATAATGACAAGGCTACCATCCATTGGAGTAACAAAAATCTGAGCAACAGACTACCTTCCATAGTGACAAGGCTACCATCAATTGGAGTGACAGAAATCAAAACGACAAACTACCTTCTAGAATGACAAGGCTAACATCCAATGGAGTAAAAAAAATCTCGACAACAGACTACCTTCCATAATGATAAGGCTACCATCCATTGGAGTAACAAAAATCTAGACAACAGACTTCCTTCCATAATGACAAGGCTACCATGCATTGGAGTTAAAAAAATAACTACAATAGACTATGTTCCATAATGACAAGGCTACCATCCATTGTAGTAACCAAAATATCGTTAACAGAATACCTTCCATAATGTTAAGGCTACCTTCCATTATAGTAACAAAAATCTCGACAATAGATAACCTTCCATAACGACAAGGCTACCATCCATTGGAGTAACAAAAATCTGAACAACAGACTACGTTCAATAACGACAAGGCTAGAATACATTGGAATAAAAGAAATCTCGATAACAGACTACTTTCCAGAATGACAAGGCTACCATCCATTGGAATAACAAAAAATCGACAATAGACTACCTTCCATAATGACAAGGCTACCATCCATTGGAGTAACAAAAACATCGATAACAGAATATAGTTCGTAATGACAAGGCTACAATCCATTGGAATAACAAACATCTCGACAACAGACCACCATCCATAATGACAACGATACAATCCATTGGAGTAACAAAAATCTCGACAACAGACTACCTTGCATAATGACAAGGATACCATCCATTGGAGTAACAAAAATCTCGAAAACAGACTACCTTCCAGATTGACATGGCTACCATCCATTGGAGTAACAAAAATATCGACAACAAACAACCTTCCATAATGACAAGGCTACCATCCATTAAAGTAACAAAAATCTCGACAACAGACTACCTTCCATAATGACAAGGCTACCATCCATTGGAGTAACTAAAATCTCGACAACAAACAACCTTACATAATGATAATGCTACCATCCATTGGAGTAACAAAACTATGAACAAAAGACTACCTTCCATAATGACAAGGCTACCATCCATTGGAGTAACAAAAATCTGAACAACAGACTACATTCAATAACGACAAGGCTAGAATCCATTGGGATAACAGAAATCTCGATAACAGACTACTTTCCAGAATGACAAGGCTACCATCCATTGGAATAACAAAAATCTCGACAATAGACTACCTTCCATAATGACAAGGCTACCATCCATTGGAGTAACAAAAACATCGATAACACAATACGTTCCGTAATGACAAGGCTACAATCCATTGGAATAACAAACATCTCGACAACAGACTACCATCCATAATGACAACGATACAATCCATTGGAGTAACAAAAATCTCGACAACAGACTACCTTCCATAATGACAAGGATACCATCCATTGGAGTAACAAAAATCTCGAAAACAGACTACCTTCCAGATTGACATGGCTACCATCCATTGGAGTAACAAAAATCTCGACAACAAACAACCTTCCATAATGATAATGCTACCATCCATTGGAGTAACAAATATATCGACAATAGACTACCTTCCATAATGACAAGGCTACCATCCATTAGAGTAACAAAAATCTGAGCAACAGACTACCTTCCATAGTGACAAGGCTACCATCCATTGGAGTGACAGAAATCACAATGACAGACTACCTTCTAGAATGACAAGGCTAACATCCAATGGAGTAAAAAAAATCTCGACAACAGACTACCTTCCATAATGATAAGGCTACCATCCATTGGAGTAACAAAAATCTAGACAACAGACTTCCTTCCATAATGACAAGGCTACCATGCATTGGAGTTAAAAAAATAACTACAATAGACTATGTTCCATAATGATAAGGCTACCATCCATTGTAGTAACCAAAATATCGTTAACAAAATACCTTCCATAATGTTAAGGCTACCATCCATTATAGTAACAAAAATATCGACAATAGATAACCTTCCATAATGACAAGTCTACCATCCATTGGAGTAACAAAAATCTCGACAATAGACTACCTTCCATAATGACAAGGCTACCATCCATTGGTGTAACAAAAATATGAACAATAGACTACCTTCCATAGTGACAAGGCTACCATCCATTGGAGTGACAGAAATCACAATGGTAGACTACCTTCCCTAATGACAAGGCTAGCATCCATTGGAGTAACAAAAATATCTACAACAAACTACCTTCCCTAATGGCAAGGCTACCATCCATTGAAGTAACAAAAACCTCGACAATGGACTACCTTCTATAATGACAAGGCTACCATCCATTGGAGTAACAAAAATATCCACAATAGACTACCTTCCATAATGACAAGGCTACCATCCATTGGAATAACAAAAATCTCGACAACAAACTACCTTCCATAATGACAACGATACCATCCATTGGAGTAACAAAAATATTGACAACAAACTACCTTCCATAATGACAAGGCTACCATCCATTGGAGTAACAAAGATATCGACAACATACTACCTTCCATAATGACAAGGCTACCATCCATTAAAGTAACAAAAATCTCGACAACAGACTACCTTCCATAATGACAAGGCTACCATCCATCGGAGTAACAAAAATATTGACAATATTCTACCTTCCATAATGACAACGATACCATCCATTGGAGTAACAAAGACAACGACAACAGACTATGTTCCGTAATGACAAGGCTACAATGCATTGGAATAACAATAATCTCAAAAATAGACTACCATCCATAATGACAATGATACCATCCATTGGAGTAACAAAAATATGAACATACCTTCCATACTGACAAGGCTACCATCCATTGGAGTAACAAAAATCTCGAAAATAGACTACCTTCCATAATGACAAGGCTACCATCCATTGGAGTAACTAAAATCTCGACAACAAACAACCTTACATAATGATAATGCTACCATCCATTGGAGTAACAAAACTATGAACAAAAGACTACCTTCCATAATGACAAGGCTACCATCCATTGGAGTAACAAAAATCTGAACAACAGACTACGTTCAATAATGACAAGGCTAGAATCCATTGGAATAACAGAAATCTCGATAACAGACTACTTTCCAGAATGACAAGGCTACCATCCATTGGAATAACAAAAATCTCGACAATAGACTACCTTCCATAATGACAAGGCTACCATCCATTGGAGTAACAAAAACATCGATAAGAGAATACGTTCCGTAATGACAAGGCTACAATCCATTGGAATAACAAACATCTCGACAACAGACTACCATCCATAATGACAACGATACAATCCATTGGAGTAACAAAAATCTCGACAACAGACTACCTTCCATAATGACAAGGATACCATCCATTGGAGTAACAAAAATCTCGAAAACAGACTACCTTCCTGATTGACATGGCTACCATCCATTGGAGTAACAAAAATCTCGACAACAAACAACCTTCCATAATGATAATGCTACCATCCATTGGAGTAACAAATATATCGACAATAGACTACCTTCCATAATGACAAGGCTACCATCCATTGGAGTAACAAAAATCTGAACAACAGACTTCCTTCCATAGTGACAAGGCTACCATCCATTGGAGTGACAGAAATCACAACGACAGGACTACCTTCTAGAATGACAAGGCTAACATCCAATGGAGTAACAAAAATCTCGATAACATACTACCTTCCATAATGATAAGGCTACCATCCATTGGAGTAACAAAAATCTAGACAACGGACTTCCTTCCATAATGACAAGGCTACCATGCATTGGAGTTACAAAAATAACTACAATAGACTATGTTCCATAATGACAAGGCTACCATCCATTGTAGTAACCAAAATATCGTTAACAGAATACCTTCCATAATGTTAAGGCTACCATCCATTATAGTAACAAAAATATCGACAATAGATAACCTTCCATAATGACAAGGCTACCATCCATTGGAGTAACAAAAATCTCGACAACAGACTACCTTCCATAGTGACAAGGCTACCATCCATTGGAGTGACAGAAATCACAATGATAGACTACCTTCCCTAATGACAAGGCTAGCATCCATTGGAGTAACAAAAATCTCTACAACAAACTACCTTCCATAATGGCAAGGCTACCATCCATTGAAGTAACAAAAACCTCGACAATGGACTACCTTCCATAATGACAAGGCTACCATCCATTGGAGTAACAAAAATATCCACAATAGACTACCTTCCATAATGACAAGGCTACCATCCATTGGAATAACAAAAATCTCGACAACAAACTACCTTCCATAATGTCAACGATACCATCCATTGGAGTAACAAAAATATTGACAACAAACTACCTTCCATAATGACAAGGCTACCATCCATTGGAGTAACAAAGATATCGACAACATACTACCTTCCATAATGACAAGGCTACCATCCATTGGAGTAACAAAGATATCGACAACAAACTACCTTCCATAATGACAAGGCTACCATCCATTGGAGTAACCAAAATCTCGATAACAGACTACCTTCCATAATGACAAGGCTACCATCCATTGGAGTAACAAAAATCTCGACAATAGACTACCTTCCATAATGACAAGACTACCATCCATTGGAGTAACAAAAATATGAACAACATACTACCTTCCATAGTGACAAGGCTAGCATCCATTGGAGCGATAGAAATCCCAACGACATACTACCTTCCAAAATGACAAGGCTATAATCAATTGGAGTAACAAAAATCTAGACAACAGACTACCTTCCATAATGACAAGGCTACCATCCATTGGAGTAACAAAAACATCGACAACATAACACGTTCCATAATGACAAAGCTACAATCCATTGGAGTAACAAAAATATGAATATACCTTCCATATTGACAAGGCTACCATCCATTGGAGTAACAAAAATATCGACAACAAACTACCTTCCATAATGACAAGGATACCATCCAGTGGAGTAACAAAAATATGAACGAACCTTCCATAGTGACAAGGCTACCATCCATTGGAGTAACAAAAATCTTGAAAATAGACTACCTTCCATAATGACAAGGCTACCATCCATTGGAGTAACAAAAATCTGAACAACATACTACCTTCCATAGTGACAAGGCTACCATCCATTGGAGTGACAGAAATCACAACGACAAACTACCATCTAGAATGACAAGGCTAGCATCCATTGGAGTAACAAAAATCTAAACAACAAACTACCTTCCATAATGACAAGGCTACCATCCATTGGAGTAACAAAAATCTAGACAACAGACTACCTATCATAATGACAAGGCTACCATGCATTGGAGTAATAAAAATATCTATAATAGACTATGTTCCATAATGACAAGGATACCATCCATTGTAGTAACCAAAATATCGATAACAGAATACATTCCATAATGTCAAGGCTACCATCCATTATAGTAACAAAAATGTCGACAATAGACAACCTTCCATAATGACAAGGCTACCATCCATTGGAGTAACAAAAATCTCGACAATAGACAACCTTCCATAATGACAAGGACCCATTCCATTGGAGTAACAAAAATCTCGACAATAGACAACCTTCCATAATGACAACGATACCATCCATTGGAGTAACAAAAACATCGACAACAGACTATGTTCCATAATGAGAAGGCTACAATCCATTGGAATAACAAAAATCTCAACAATAGACTACCATCCATAATGACAGCAATACCATCCATTGGAGTAACAAAAATATCGACAATAGACTACCTTCCATAATGTCAAGGCTACCATCCATTGGAGTAACAAAAATCTCGACAATAGACTACCTTCCATAATGAAAAGGTTAACATTCATTGGAATAACAAAAATCTAGACAACAGACTACCTTCCATAATGACAAGGCTACCATCCATTGGAGTAACAAAAACATCAACAATAGAATACTTTCCATAATGACAAGGCTACAATCCATTGGAGTAACAAAAATATGAATATACCTTCCATAGTGACAAGGCTACCATCCATTGGAGTAACAAAAATATCGACAACAAACTACCTTCCATAATGACAAGGATACCATCCATTGGAATAACAAAAATCTCGACAACAAACTACCTTCCATAATGACAAGCCTACCATCCAGTGGAGTAACAAAAATATGAACATACCTTCCAAATTGACAAGGCTACCATTCATTGGAGTAATAAAAATCTCGAAAACAGACTACCTTCCATAATGACAAGGCTACCATCCATTGGAGTAACAAAAATCTCGACAACAGACAACCTGCCACAATGATAATGCTACCATTCATTGGAGTAACAAAAATCTCAACAATAGAGTACCTTCCATAATGACAAGGCCACCATCCATTGGAGTAACAAAAATCTAGACAACAGACTACCTATCATAATGACAAGGCTACCATGCATTGGAGTAATAAAAATATCTACAATAGACTATGTTCCATAATGACAAGGATACCATCCATTGTAGTAACCAAAATATCGATAACAAAATACCTTCCGTAATGTTAAGCCTACCATCCATTATAGTAACAAAAATCTCGACAATAGACAACCTTCCATAATGACAAGGCTACCATCCATTGGAGTAACAAAAATCTCGACAATAGACAACCTTCCATAATGACAAGGCTACCATCCATTGGAGTAACAAAAATCTCGACAATAGACTACCTTCCATAATGACAAGGCTACCATCCATTGGAGTAACAAAAATATGAACGACAAACTACCTTCCATAATGACAAGGCTACCATCCATTGGAGTAACAAAAATCTCAAAAACAAACTACCTTCCATAATTACAAGGCTACCATCTATTAGAGTAACAAAAATCTCGACAATAGACAGCCTTCTATAATTACAAGACTAGTATCCATTCGAGTAACAAAAATCTCTACAACAAACTACCTTCCAAAGTGACAAGGCTACCATTCATTGGAGTAACAAAAATCTCGAAAACAGACTACCTTCCATAATGACAAGGCTACCATCCATTGGAGTAACAAAAATCTCGACAACAGACAACCTGCCATAATGATAATGCTACCATTCATTGGAGTAACAAAAATCTCGACAATAGAGTACCTTCCATAATGACAAGGCTACCATCCATTGGAGTAACAAAAATCTGAACAACAGACTACCTTCCATAGTGACAAGGCTACCATCCATTGGAGTGACAGAAATCACGACGACAGACTACCATCTAGAATGACAAGGCTAGCATCCATTGGAGTAACAAAAATCTTAACAACAGACTACCTTCCATAATGACAAGGCTACCATCCATTGGAGTAACAAAAATCTAGACAACAAACTGTTGGTGTAAGCCCTAGAGGCCAATACTTATGGTACTTGTATCGAATTATTTATTAATAATATAAGGCATTTCTTTATTATGTTTGCTTTCCAAAATAATAAAGTCTCTAGAATGGTTTATTTGTTTAATGAAATGTTAAGTGTGACTTAATCATGAGATCCCATTAAACATAAGACACTATTCTTAAAGTATCTGTAGTCAAGCTTTAATGTGAAGTGGGATAGCATTAAAGCATTAAGATTATTATGAAGATAGATTGATGATCGCATCTCATGGATCATAGATAAGGAGTTATCAAGTCTTGACATAGGTATGAATATTAGGAGTAATATTTATACTGGATTGACCCGCTATGAGAATACTATATAGAATGTTATGCAAAGTGTCATAAGTTATTCTCATGATGATAATGGTGTATACCACCCTTCGACCTGAAACCACTATGGACCCTAGATGTAGAGTCAAGTACTTTATTGCTGATCAAATGTCATCCGTAACTGGATGACTATAAAGGTGGTTGATGGGTACTTCACAAAGCATGCTAAGGGACATGAGTAACCTAGATGGAATTTGCTCATCCTGCATAACAGGATAAATGTCTAAGGGCCTAATATTGAACTGGACAAGGGTGACACAGTGTATGCCTTGTGTTCAATATAGACATGAGGGCAAAAGGGTAATTATACAACACAAATATTATCACGGAAAAGGTTTGGTCAGATCACATGACATTTTCGTGACTTGGGTAACAGTGATGTGTTGCTAGATACCGCTCACTGTTTATTATATTAAATGTGTGATTTAATATAACTGCCAACGTCGCGAAAACCTACAGGGTCACACACATAAGGACAGGTTGATGAGAGATAGAATAAATAAGGAACACCGTAAGGTACGGTGCACTTAAGTGTAATACCGAAAGTGGTAAGGTACCACGTGGATAAGTGATATATGGTACATCATAAGGTATGATGTCCATAAGCTTAATTGGGCTTTTAGCTTATAGCCTTAATTGGGCTTTTAGCTTGTAGCCCACACGAGTGATTCTATAAATAGATCCCTTGTGATGAAGCAATTTCACTTGATGCATTTTCGTTTTTGACTCTCTCTCTCACTCAACGTTTCCGTTCGTGATCAGCTAGCACTGTGACCGGAAGCGATCTGTTCGTGTGGACTGAGTATAGGCGTTGTTCTTCATCAACGCTCGTGATCACAACATCAAAGTTCTGAATCGCCACAAGAGGTAAATATTTCTATCACTGACCATGCTCATTCGTAAGGATCGCTTAAGGAAAATTTTATATTCCGCTGTGTTTTTGGATCGCAATTTTCCTTCAAAGACTACCTTCCATAATGACAAGGCTACCATGCATTGGAGTAACAAAAATATCTACAATAGACTATGTTCCATAATGACAAGGATACCATCCATTGTAGTAACCAAAATATCGATAACATAATAACTTCTGTAATGTCAAGGCTGCCATACATTATAGTAACAAAAATCTCGACAATAGACAACTTTCCATAATGACAAGGCTACCATCCATTGGAGTAACAAAAATCTCGAAAATAGACTACCTTCCATAATGACAAGGCTACCATTCATTGGAGTAACAAAAATATGAACAACAAACTACCTTCAAATAATGACAAGGCTACCATCCATTGGAGTAACAAAAATCTCAAAAACAGACTACCTTCCATAATTACAAGGCTACCATCCATTGGAGTAACAAAAATATGAACAACAAACTACCTTCCATAATGACAAGGCTACCATCCATTGGAGTAACAAAAATCTCAAAAACAAACTACCTTCCATAATTACAAGGCTACCATCTATTAGAGTAACAAAAATCTCGACAATATACAACATTCTATAATTACAAGGCTAGTATCCATTGGAGTAACAAAAATCTCTACAACAAACTATCTTCCATAATGACAAGGCTACCATCCATTGGAGTAACAAAAATATGAACAACAAACTACCTTCCATAATGACAAGGCTACCATCCATTGGAGTAACAAAAATCTCAAAAACAAACTACCTTCCATAATTACAAGGCTACCATCTATTAGAGTAACAAAAATCTCGACAATAGACAGCCTTCTATAATTACAAGGCTAGTATCCATTGGAGTAACAAAAATCTCTACAACAAACTACCATCCATAATGACAAGGCTACCATCCATTGGAGTAACCAAAATCTCGACAACAGACAACCTTCCATAATGATAATGCTACCATCCATTGGAGTAACAAAAATCTCGACAATAGACTACCTTCCATAATGACAAGGCTACAATCCATTGGAGTAACAAAAATATGAACAACAGACTACCTTCCATAGTGACAAGGCTACCATCCATTGGAGTGACAGAAAACACAACGACAGACTACCATCTAGAATGACAAGGCTAGCATCCATTTGAGTAACAAAAATCTCAACAACAGACTACCTTCCATAATGACAAGGCTACCATCCATTGGAGAAACAAAAATCTAGACAACAGATTACCTATCATAATGACAAGGCTACCATGCATTGGAGTAATAAAAATACCTACAATAGACTATGTTCCATAATGACAAGGATACCATCCATTGTAGTAACCAAAATATCGATAACAGAATACCTTCCATAATGTCAAGGCTACCATCCATTATAGTAACAAAAATCTCGACAATAGACAACCTTCCATAATGACAAGGCTACCATCCATTGGAGTAAAAAAATATCGACAATAGACAACCTTCCATAATGACAAGGCTACCATCCATTGGAGTAACAAAAATCTCGACAATAGACTAGCTTCCATAATGACAAGGCTACCATCCATTGGAGTAACAAAAATATGAACAACAAACTACCTTCCATAATGACAAGGCTACCATCCATTGGAGTAACAAAAATCTCAAAAACAAACTACCTTCCATAATTACAAGGCTACCATCTATTAGAGTAACAAAAATCTTGACAATAGACAGCCTTCTATAATTACAAGGCTAGTATCCATTGGAGTAACAAAAATCTCTACAACAAACTACCTTCCATAATGACAAGGCTACCATCCATTGGAGTAACCAAAATCTCGACAACAGACAACCTTCCATAATGATAATGCTACCATCCATTGGAGTAACAAAAATCTCGACAATAGACTACCTTCCATAATGACAAGGCTACCATCCATTGGAGTAACAAAAATCTGAACAACAGACTACCTTCCATAGTGACAAGGCTACCATCCATTGGAGTGACAGAAAACACAACGACAGACTACCATCTAGAATGACAAGGCTAGCATCCATTTGAGTAACAAAAATCTCAACAACAGACTACCTTCCATAATGACAAGGCTACCATCCATTGGAGAAACAAAAATCTAGACAACAGATTACCTATCATAATGACAAGGCTACCATGCATTGGAGTAATAAAAATATCTACAATAGACTATGTTCCATAATGACAAGGATACCATCCATTGTAGTAACCAAAATATCGATAACAGAATACATTCCATAATGTCAAGGCTACCATCCATTATAGTAACAAAAATCTCGACAATAGACAACCTTCCATAATGACAAGGCTACCATCCATTGGAGTAACAAAAATATCGACAATAGACAACCTTCCAAAATGACAAGGCTACCATCCATTGGAGTAACAAAAATCTCGACAATAGACTACCTTCCATAATGACAAGGCTACCATCCATTGGAGTAACAAAAATATGAACAACAAACTACCTTCCATAATGACAAGGCTACCATCCATTGGAGTAACAAAAATCTCAAAAACAAACTACCTTCCATAATTACAAGGCTACCATCTATTAGAGTAACAAAAATCTCGACAATAGACAGCCTTCTATAATTACAAGGCTAGTATCCATTGGAGTAACAAAAATCTCTACAACAAACTACCTTCCATAATGACAAGGCTACCATCCATTGGAGTAACCAAAATCTCGACAACAGACAACCTTCCATAATGATAATGCTACCATCCATTGGAGTAACAAAAATCTCGACAATAGACTACCTTCCATAATGACAAGGCTACCATCCATTGGAGTAACAAAAATCTGAACAACAGACTACCTTCCATAGTGACAAGGCTACCATCCATTGGAGTGACAGAAAACACAACGACAGACTACCATCTAGAATGACAAGGCTAGCATCCATTTGAGTAACAAAATTCACAACAACAGACTACCTTCCATAATGACAAGGCTACCATCCATTGGAGAAACAAAAATCTAGACAACAAATTACCTATCATAATGACAAGGCTACCATGCATTGGAGTAATAAAAATATCTACAATAGACTATGTTCCATAATGACAAGGATACCATCCATTGTAGTAACCAAAATATCGATAACAGAATACCTTCCATAATGTCAAGGCTACCATCCATTATAGTAACAAAAATCTCGACAATAGACAACCTTCCATAATGACAAGGCTACCATCCATTGGAGTAACAAAAATATCGACAATAGACAACCTTCCATAATGACAAGGCTACCATCCATTGGAGTAACAAAAATCTCGACAATAGACTACCTTCCATAATGACAAGGCTACCATCCATTGGAGTAACAAAAATATGAACAACAAACTACCTTCCATAATGACAAGGCTACCATCCATTGGAGTAACAAAAATCTCAAAAACAAACTACCTTCCATAATTACAAGGCTACCATCTATTAGAGTAACAAAAATCTCGACAATAGACAGCCTTCTATAATTACAAGGCTAGTATCCATTGTAGTAACAAAAATCTCTACAACAAACTACCTTCCATAATGACAAGGCTACCATCCATTGGAGTAACAAAAATCTCGACAACAGACAACCTGCCATAATGATAATGCTACCATTCATTGGAGTAACAAAAATCTCGACAATAGAGTACCTTCCATAATGACAAGGCTACCATCCATTGGAGTAATAAAAATCTAGACAACAGACTACATATCATAATGACAAGGCTACCATGCAATGGAGTAATAAAAATATCTACAATAGACTATGTTCCATAATGACTAGGATACCATCCATTGTAGTAACCAAAATATCGATAACAGAATAGCTTCCATAATGTCAAGGCTACCATCCATTATAGTAACAAAAATCTCGACAATAGACAACCTTCCATAATGACAAGGCTACCATCCATTGGAGTAACAAAAATCTCGACAATAGACAACCTTCCATAATGACAAGGCTACCATCCATTGGAGTAACAAAAATCTCGACAATAGACTACCTTCCATAATGACAAGGCTACCATCCATTGGAGTAACAAAAATATGAACAACAAACTACCTTCCATAATGACAAGGCTACCATCCATTGGAGTAACAAAAATCTCAAAAACAAACTACCTTCCACAATTACAAGGCTACCATCTATTAGAGTAACAAAAATCTCGACAATAGACAGCCTTCTATAATTACAAGGCTAGTATCCATTGGAGTAACAAAAATCTCTACAACAAACTACCTTCCATAATGACAAGGCTACCATCCATTGGAGTAACCAAAATCTCGACAACAGACAACCTTCCATAATGATAATGCTACCATCCATTGGAGTAACAAAAATCTCGACAATAGACTACCTTCCATAATGACAAGGCTACCATCCATTGGAGTAACAAAAATCTGAACAACAGACTACCTTCCATAGTGACAAGGCTACCATCCATTGGAGTGACAGAAAACACAACGACAGACTACCATCTAGAATGACAAGGCTAGCATCCATTTGAGTAACAAAATTCACAACAACAGACTACCTTCCATAATGACAAGGCTACCATCCATTGGAGAAACAAAAATCTAGACAACAAATTACCTATCATAATGACAAGGCTACCATGCATTGGAGTAATAAAAATATCTACAATAGACTATGTTCCATAATGACAAGGATACCATCCATTGTAGTAACCAAAATATCGATAACAGAATACCTTCCATAATGTCAAGGCTACCATCCATTATAGTAACAAAAATCTCGACAATAGACAACCTTCCATAATGACAAGGCTACCATCCATTGGAGTAACAAAAATATCGACAATAGACAACCTTCCATAATGACAAGGCTACCATCCATTGGAGTAACAAAAATCTCGACAATAGACTACCTTCCATAATGACAAGGCTACCATCCATTGGAGTAACAAAAATATGAACAACAAACTACCTTCCATAATGACAAGGCTACCATCCATTGGAGTAACAAAAATCTCAAAAACAAATTACCTTCCACAATTACAAGGCTACCATCTATTAGAGTAACAAAAATCTCGACAATAGACAGCCTTCTATAATTACAAGGCTAGTATCCATTGGAGTAACAAAAATCTCTACAATAAA
The DNA here is from genome assembly GCA_948472305.1 of Vicia faba. Taxonomy (NCBI): domain Eukaryota; kingdom Viridiplantae; phylum Streptophyta; class Magnoliopsida; order Fabales; family Fabaceae; genus Vicia; species Vicia faba. Next base: position 510,657,576 of record OX451741.1, on the reverse strand, counting down.
CTACCTTCCATAATGACAAGGCTACCATCCATTGGAGTAACCAAAATCTCGACAACAGACAACCTTCCATAATGATAATGCTACCATCCATTGGAGTAACAAAAATCTCGACAATAGACTACCTTCCATAATGACAAGGCTACCATCCATTGGAGTAACAAAAATCTGAACAACAGACTACCTTCCATAGTGACAAGGCTACCATCCATTGGAGTGACAGAAAACACAACGACAGACTACCATCTAGAATGACAAGGCTAGCATCCATTTGAGTAACAAAATTCACAACAACAGACTACCTTCCATAATGACAAGGCTACCATCCATTGGAGAAACAAAAATCTAGACAACAAATTACCTATCATAATGACAAGGCTACCATGCATTGGAGTAATAAAAATATCTACAATAGACTATGTTCCATAATGACAAGGATACCATCCATTGTAGTAACCAAAATATCGATAACAGAATACCTTCCATAATGTCAAGGCTACCATCCATTATAGTAACAAAAATCTCGACAATAGACAACCTTCCATAATGACAAGGCTACCATCCATTGGAGTAACAAAAATATCGACAATAGACAACCTTCCATAATGACAAGGCTACCATCCATTGGAGTAACAAAAATCTCGACAATAGACTACCTTCCATAATGACAAGGCTACCATCCATTGGAGTAACAAAAATATGAACAACAAACTACCTTCCATAATGACAAGGCTACCATCCATTGGAGTAACAAAAATCTCAAAAACAAACTACCTTCCATAATTACAAGGCTACCATCTATTAGAGTAACAAAAATCTCGACAATAGACAGCCTTCAATAATTACAAGGCTAGTATCCATTGTAGTAACAAAAATCTCTACAACAAACTACCTTCCATAATGACAAGGCTACCATCCATTGGAGTAACAAAAATCTCGACAACAGACAACCTGCCATAATGATAATGCTACCATTCATTGGAGTAACAAAAATCTCGACAATAGAGTACCTTCCATAATGACAAGGCTACCATCCATTGGAGTAATAAAAATCTAGACAACAGACTACATATCATAATGACAAGGCTACCATGCATTGGAGTAATAAAAATATCTACAATAGACTATGTTCCATAATGACTAGGATACCATCCATTGTAGTAACCAAAATATCGATAACAGAATACCTTCCATAATGTCAAGGCTACCATCCATTATAGTAACAAAAATCTCGACAATAGACAACCTTCCATAATGACAAGGCTACCATCCATTGGAGTAACAAAAATCTCGACAATAGACAACCTTCCATAATGACAAGGCTACCATCCATTGGAGTAACAAAAATCTCGACAATAGACTACCTTCCATAATGACAAGGCTACCATCCATTGGAGTAACAAAAATATGAACAACAAACTACCTTCCATAATGACAAGGCTACCATCCATTGGAGTAACAAAAATCTCAAAAACAAACTACCTTCCACAATTACAAGGCTACCATCTATTAGAGTAACAAAAATCTCGACAATAGACAGCCTTCTATAATTACAAGGCTAGTATCCATTGGAGTAACAAAAATCTCTACAACAAACTACCTTCCATAATGACAAGGCTACCATCCATTGGAGTAACCAAAATCTCGACAACAGACAACCTTCCATAATGATAATGCTACTATCCATTGGAGTAACAAAAATCTCGACAATAGACTACCTTCCATAATGACAAGGCTACCATCCATTGGAGTAACAAAAATCTGAACAACAGACTACCTTCCATAGTGACAAGGCTACCATCCATTGGAGTGACAGAAAACACAACGACAGACTACCATCTAGAATGACAAGGCTAGCATCCATTTGAGTAACAAAAATCTCAACAACAGACTACCTTCCATAATGACAAGGCTACCATCCATTGGAGAAACAAAAATCTAGACAACAGATTACCTATCATAATGACAAGGCTACCATGCATTGGAGTAATAAAAATATCTACAATAGACTATGTTCCATAATGACAAGGATACCATCCATTGTAGTAACCAAAATATCGATAACAGAATACCTTCCATAATGTCAAGGCTACCATCCATTATAGTAACAAAAATATCGACAATAGACAACCTTCCATAATGACAAGGCTACCATCCATTGGAGTAACAAAAATATCCACAATAGACAACCTTCCATAATGACAAGGCTACCATCCATTGGAGTAACAAAAATCTCGACAATAGACTACCTTCCATAATGACAAGGCTACCATCCATTGGAGTAACAAAAATATGAACAACAAACTACCTTCCATAATGACAAGGCTACCATCCATTGGAGTAACAAAAATCTCAAAAACAATCTACCTTCCATAATTACAAGGCTACCATCTATTAGAGTAACAAAAATCTCGACAATAAACAGCCTTCTATAATTACAAGGCTAGTATCCATTGGAGTAACAAAAATCTCTACAACAAACTACCTTCCATAATGACAAGGCTACCATCCATTGGAGTAACCAAAATCTCGACAACAGACAACCTTCCATAATGATAATGCTACCATCCATTGGAGTAACAAAAATCTCGACAATAGACTACCTTCCATAATGACAAGGCTACCATCCATTGGAGTAACAAAAATCTGAACAACAGACTACCTTCCATAATGACAAGGCTACCATCCATTGGAGTGACAGAAAACACAACGACAGACTACCATCTAGAATGACAAGGCTAGCATCCATTTGAGTAACAAAAATCTCAACAACAGACTACCTTCCATAATGACAAGGCTACCATCCGTTGGAGAAACAAAAATCTAGACAACAGATTACCTATCATAATGACAAGGCTACCATGCATTGGAGTAATAAAAATATCTACAATAGACTATGTTCCATAATGACAAGGATACCATCCATTGTAGTAACCAAAATATCGATAACAGAATACCTTCCATAATGTCAAGGCTACCATCCATTATAGTAACAAAAATCTCGACAATAGACAACCTTCCATAATGACAAGGCTATCATCCATTGGAGTAACAAAAATATCGACAATAGACAACCTTCCATAATGACAAGGCTACCATCCATTGGAGTAACAAAAATCTCGACAATAGACTACCTTCCATAATGACAAGGCTACCATCCATTGGAGTAACAAAAATATGAACAACAAACTACCTTCCATAATGACAAGGCTACCATCCATTGGAGTAACAAAAATCTCAAAAACAAACTACCTTCCATAATTACAAGGCTACCATCTATTAGAGTAACAAAAATATCGACCATAGACAGCCTTCTATAATTACAAGGCTAGTATCCATTGGAGTAACAAAAATCTCTACAACAAACTACCTTCCATAATGACAAGGCTACCATCCATTGGAGTAACCAAAATCTCGACAACAGACAACCTTCCATAATGATAATGCTACCATCCATTGGAGTAACAAAAATCTCGACAATAGACTACCTTCCATAATGACAAGGCTACCATCCATTGGAGTAACAAAAATCTGAACAACAGACTACCTTCCATAGTGACAAGGCTACCATCCTTGGAGTGACAAAAAACACAACGACAGACTACCATCTAGAATGACAAGGCTAGCATCCATTTGAGTAACAAAATCCTCAACAACAGACTACCTTCCATAATGACAAGGCTACCATCCATTGGAGAAACAAAAATCTAGACAACAGATTACCTATCATAATGACAAGGCTACCATGCATTGGAGTAACAAAAATATCTACAATAGACTATGTTCCATAATGACAAGGATACCATCCATTGTAGTAACCAAAATATCGATAACAGAATACCTTCCATAATGTCAAGGCTACCATCCATTATAGTAACAAAAATCTCGACAATAGACAACCTTCCATAATGACAAGGCTACCATCCATTGGAGTAACAAAAATATCGACAATAGACAACCTTCCATAATGACAAGGCTACCATCCATTGGAGTAACAAAAATCTCGACAATAGACTACCTTCCATAATGACAAGGCTACCATCCATTGGAGTAACAAAAATATGAACAACAAACTACCTTCCATAATGACAAGGCTACCATCCATTGGAGTAACAAAAATCTCAAAAACAAACTACCTTCCATAATTACAAGGCTACCATCTATTAGAGTAACAAAAATCTCGACAATAGACAGCCTTCTATAATTACAAGGCTAGTATCCATTGTAGTAAAAAAAATCTCTACAACAAACTACCTTCCATAATGACAAGGCTACCATCCATTGGAGTAACAAAAATCTCGACAACAGACAACCTGCCATAATGATAATGCTACCATTCATTGGAGTAACAAAAATCTCGACAATAGAGTACCTTCCATAATGACAAGGCTACCATCCATTGGAGTAATAAAAATCTAGACAACAGACTACATATCATAATGACAAGGCTACCATGCATTGGAGTAATAAAAATATCTACAATAGACTATGTTCCATAATAACTAGGATACCATCCATTGTAGTAACCAAAATATCGATAACAGAATACCTTCCATAATGTCAAGGCTACCATCCATTATAGTAACAAAAATCTCGACAATAGACAACCTTCCATAATGACAAGGCTACCATCCATTGGAGTAACAAAAATCTCGACAATAGACAACCTTCCATAATGACAAGGCTACCATCCATTGGAGTAAAAAAAATCTCGACAATAGACTACCTTCCATAATGACAAGGCTACCATCCATTGGAGTAACAAAAATATGAACAACAAACTACCTTCCATAATGACAAGGCTACCATCCATTGGAGTAACAAAAATCTCAAAAACAAATTACCTTCCACAATTACAAGGCTACCATCTATTAGAGTAACAAAAATCTCGACAATAGACAGCCTTCTATAATTACAAGGCTAGTATCCATTGGAGTAACAAAAATCTCTACAATAAACTACCTTCCATAATGACAAGGCTACCATCCATTGGAGTAACCAAAATCTCGACAACAGACAACCTTCCATAATGATAATGCTACCATCCATTGGAGTAACAAAAATCTCGACAATAGACTACCTTCCATAATGACAAGGCTACCATCCATTGGAGTAACAAAAATCTGAACAACAGACTACCTTCCATAGTGACAAGGCTACCATCCATTGGAGTGACAGAAAACACAACGACAGACTACCATCTAGAATGACAAGGCTAGCATCCATTTGAGTAACAAAATTCACAACAACAGACTACCTTCCATAATGACAAGGCTACCATCCATTGGAGAAACAAAAATCTAGACAACAAATTACCTATCATAATGACAAGGCTACCATGCATTGGAGTAATAAAAATATCTACAATAGACTATGTTCCATAATGACAAGGATACCATCCATTGTAGTAACCAAAATATCGATAACAGAATACCTTCCATAATGTCAAGGCTACCATCCATTATAGTAACAAAAATCTCGACAATAGACAACCTTCCATAATGACAAGGCTACCATCCATTGGAGTAACAAAAATATCGACAATAGACAACCTTCCATAATGACAAGGCTACCATCCATTGGAGTAACAAAAATCTCGACAATAGACTACCTTCCATAATGACAAGGCTACCATCCATTGGAGTAACAAAAATATGAACAACAAACTACCTTCCATAATGACAAGGCTACCATCCATTGGAGTAACAAAAATCTCAAAAACAAACTACCTTCCATAATTACAAGGCTACCATCTATTAGAGTAACAAAAATCTCGACAATAGACAGCCTTCAATAATTACAAGGCTAGTATCCATTGTAGTAACAAAAATCTCTACAACAAACTACCTTCCATAATGACAAGGCTACCATCCATTGGAGTAACAAAAATCTCGACAACAGACAACCTGCCATAATGATAATGCTACCATTCATTGGAGTAACAAAAATCTCGACAATAGAGTACCTTCCATAATGACAAGGCTACCATCCATTGGAGTAATAAAAATCTAGACAACAGACTACATATCATAATGACAAGGCTACCATGCATTGGAGTAATAAAAATATCTACAATAGACTATGTTCCATAATGACTAGGATACCATCCATTGTAGTAACCAAAATATCGATAACAGAATACCTTCCATAATGTCAAGGCTACCATCCATTATAGTAACAAAAATCTCGACAATAGACAACCTTCCATAATGACAAGGCTACCATCCATTGGAGTAACAAAAATCTCGACAATAGACAACCTTCCATAATGACAAGGCTACCATCCATTGGAGTAACAAAAATCTCGACAATAGACTACCTTCCATAATGACAAGGCTACCATCCATTGGAGTAACAAAAATATGAACAACAAACTACCTTCCATAATGACAAGGCTACCATCCATTGGAGTAACAAAAATCTCAAAAACAAACTACCTTCCACAATTACAAGGCTACCATCTATTAGAGTAACAAAAATCTCGACAATAGACAGCCTTCTATAATTACAAGGCTAGTATCCATTGGAGTAACAAAAATCTCTACAACAAACTACCTTCCATAATGACAAGGCTACCATCCATTGGAGTAACCAAAATCTCGACAACAGACAACCTTCCATAATGATAATGCTACTATCCATTGGAGTAACAAAAATCTCGACAATAGACTACCTTCCATAATGACAAGGCTACCATCCATTGGAGTAACAAAAATCTGAACAACAGACTACCTTCCATAGTGACAAGGCTACCATCCATTGGAGTGACAGAAAACACAACGACAGACTACCATCTAGAATGACAAGGCTAGCATCCATTTGAGTAACAAAAATCTCAACAACAGACTACCTTCCATAATGACAAGGCTACCATCCATTGGAGAAACAAAAATCTAGACAACAGATTACCTATCATAATGACAAGGCTACCATGCATTGGAGTAATAAAAATATCTACAATAGACTATGTTCCATAATGACAAGGATACCATCCATTGTAGTAACCAAAATATCGATAACAGAATACCTTCCATAATGTCAAGGCTACCATCCATTATAGTAACAAAAATATCGACAATAGACAACCTTCCATAATGACAAGGCTACCATCCATTGGAGTAACAAAAATATCCACAATAGACAACCTTCCATAATGACAAGGCTACCATCCATTGGAGTAACAAAAATCTCGACAATAGACTACCTTCCATAATGACAAGGCTACCATCCATTGGAGTAACAAAAATATGAACAACAAACTACCTTCCATAATGACAAGGCTACCATCCATTGGAGTAACAAAAATCTCAAAAACAATCTACCTTCCATAATTACAAGGCTACCATCTATTAGAGTAACAAAAATCTCGACAATAAACAGCCTTCTATAATTACAAGGCTAGTATCCATTGGAGTAACAAAAATCTCTACAACAAACTACCTTCCATAATGACAAGGCTACCATCCATTGGAGTAACCAAAATCTCGACAACAGACAACCTTCCATAATGATAATGCTACCATCCATTGGAGTAACAAAAATCTCGACAATAGACTACCTTCCATAATGACAAGGCTACCATCCATTGGAGTAACAAAAATCTGAACAACAGACTACCTTCCATAATGACAAGGCTACCATCCATTGGAGTGACAGAAAACACAACGACAGACTACCATCTAGAATGACAAGGCTAGCATCCATTTGAGTAACAAAAATCTCAACAACAGACTACCTTCCATAATGACAAGGCTACCATCCGTTGGAGAAACAAAAATCTAGACAACAGATTACCTATCATAATGACAAGGCTACCATGCATTGGAGTAATAAAAATATCTACAATAGACTATGTTCCATAATGACAAGGATACCATCCATTGTAGTAACCAAAATATCGATAACAGAATACCTTCCATAATGTCAAGGCTACCATCCATTATAGTAACAAAAATCTCGACAATAGACAACCTTCCATAATGACAAGGCTATCATCCATTGGAGTAACAAAAATATCGACAATAGACAACCTTCCATAATGACAAGGCTACCATCCATTGGAGTAACAAAAATCTCGACAATAGACTACCTTCCATAATGACAAGGCTACCATCCATTGGAGTAACAAAAATATGAACAACAAACTACCTTCCATAATGACAAGGCTACCATCCATTGGAGTAACAAAAATCTCAAAAACAAACTACCTTCCATAATTACAAGGCTACCATCTATTAGAGTAACAAAAATATCGACCATAGACAGCCTTCTATAATTACAAGGCTAGTATCCATTGGAGTAACAAAAATCTCTACAACAAACTACCTTCCATAATGACAAGGCTACCATCCATTGGAGTAACCAAAATCTCGACAACAGACAACCTTCCATAATGATAATGCTACCATCCATTGGAGTAACAAAAATCTCGACAATAGACTACCTTCCATAATGACAAGGCTACCATCCATTGGAGTAACAAAAATCTGAACAACAGACTACCTTCCATAGTGACAAGGCTACCATCCTTGGAGTGACAAAAAACACAACGACAGACTACCATCTAGAATGACAAGGCTAGCATCCATTTGAGTAACAAAATCCTCAACAACAGACTACCTTCCATAATGACAAGGCTACCATCCATTGGAGAAACAAAAATCTAGACAACAGATTACCTATCATAATGACAAGGCTACCATGCATTGGAGTAACAAAAATATCTACAATAGACTATGTTCCATAATTACAAGGATACCATCCATTGTAGTAACCAAAATATCGATAACAGAATACCTTCCATAATGTCAAGGCTACCATCCATTATAGTAACAAAAATCTCGACAATAGACAACCTTCCATAATGACAAGGCTACCATCCATTGGAGTAACAAAAATCTCGACAATAGACTACCTTCCATAATGACAAGGCTACCATCCATTGGAGTAACAATAATATGAACAACAGACTACCTTCCATAATGACAAGGCTGCCATCCATTGGAGTAACAAAAATTTCAAAAACATACTACATTCCATAATTACAAGGCTACCATCTATTAGATTAACAAAAATCTCGACAATAGACAGCCTTCTATAATGACAATGCTATCATCCATTGGAGTAACAAAAATATCGACAATAGAATACCTTCTATCATTACAAGGCTAGCATCCATTGGAGTAACAAAAATCTCTACAACAAACTATCTTCCATAATGACAAGGCTACCATCCATTGAAGTGACAAAAATCTCGACAATAGACTACCTTCCATAATGACAAGGCTACCATCCATTGGAGTAACAAAAATATCAAAAATAGACTACCTTCCATAATGACAAGTCTACCATCCATTGGAATAACAAAAATCTCGACAACAAACTACCTTCCATAATGACAACGATACCATCCATTGGAGTAACAAAAATCTCAACAATAGACTACCATCCAAAATGACAACGATACCATCCATTGGAATAACAAAAATCTCAACAATAGACTACCTTCAATAATGTCAAGGCTACCATCCATTGGAGTAACAAAAATCTCGAAAACAGACTACCTTCCATAATTACAAGGCTACCATCTATTAGAGTAACAAAAATCTCGACAATAGACAACCTTCCATAATGAGAATGCTATCATCCATTGGAGTAACAAAAATATCGACAATAGACTACCTTCTATAATTACAAGGCTACCATCCATTGGAGTAACAAAAATATGAACAACATATTACCTTCCATAGAGACAAGGCTACCATCCATTGGAGTGATAGAAATCACAACGACATACTACCTTCCATAATGACAAGGCTAGCATCCATTGGAGTAACAAAAATCTCGACAATAGACTACCTTCCATAATGACAAGGATAACATTCATTGGAATAACAAAAATCTAGACAACAGACAACCTTCCATAATGACAAGGCTACCATCCATTGGAGTAACAAAAACATCGACAACATAATACGTTCCATAATGACAAGGCTACAATCCATTGGAGTAACAAAAATATGAACATACCTTCCATATTGACTTGGCTACCATCCATTGGAGTAACAAAAATATCGACAACAGACTACCTTCCATAATGACAAGGCTACCATCCATTAGAATAACAAAAATCTCGACAACAAATTACCTTCCATAATGACAAGGCTACTATCCATTGGAGTAACAAAAATATGAACATACTTTCCATAGTGACAAGGCTACCATCCATTGGAGTAACAAAAATCTCGAAAACAGACTACCTTCCATAATTACAAGGCTACCATCCATTAGAGTGACCGAAATCACAACGACAGACTACCTTCTAGACTGACAAGGCTAGCATCCATTAGAGTAAAAAAAATCTCGACAACAGATTACCTTCCATAATGACAACACTACCATCCATTGGAGTATCAAAAATCTAGACAACAGACTACCTTCCATAATGACAAGGCTACCATGCATTGGAGTAACAAAAATATCTACAATAGACTATGTTCCATAATTACAAGGCTACCATCCATTGTAGTAACCAAAATATCGATAACAGAATATCTTCCATAATGTCAAGGCTACCATCCATTATAGTAACAAAAATCTCGAAAATAGACAACCTTCCATGATGACCAGGCTACCATCCATTGGAGTAACAAAAATCTCGACAATAGACTACCTTCCATAATGACAAGGCTACCATCCATTGGAGTAACAAAAATCTCAAAAATAGACTACCTTCCATAATTACAAGGCTACCATCTATTAGAGTAACAAAAATCTCGACAATAGATAACCTTCTATAATGACAATGCTATCATCCATCGGAGTAACAAAAATCTCAAAAATAGACTACCTTCCATAATTACAAGGCTACCATCTATTAGAGTAACAAAAATCTCGACAATAGACAACCTTCCATAATGATAATGATACCATCCATTGGAGTAACAAAAATCTCGACAATAGACTACCTTCCATAATGACAAGGCTACCATCCATTGGAGTAACAAAAATCTGAACAACAGAATACCTTCCATAGTGACAAGGCTACCATCCATTGGAGTGAAAGAAATCTCAATGACAGACTACCTTCCATAATGACAAGGCTACCATCCATTGGAGTAACAAAAATCTAGACAACAGACTACCTTCCATAATGACAAGGCTACCATGCATTGGAGTAACAAAAATATCTACAATAGACTATGTTCCATAATCACAAGGCTACCATCCGTTGTAGTAACCAAAATATTGATAATAGAATACCTTCCATAATGTCAAGGCTACCATCCATTATAGTAACAAAAATCTCGACAATAGACAACCTTCCATAATGACAAGGCTACCATCCATTGGAGTAACAAAAATCTCGACAATAGACTACCTTCCATAATGACAAGGCTACCATCCCTTGGAGTAACTAAAATATGAACCACAAACTACCTTCCATAATGACAAGGTTACCATCCATTGGAGTAACAAAAATCTTGAAAACAGACTACCTTCCATAATTACAAGGCTACCATCTATTAGAGTAACAAAAACCTCGACAATAGATAGCCTTCCATAATTAAAATCCTTTCATCCATTAGAGTAACAAAAATATCGACAATAGACTACCTTCTATAATTACAAAGCTAGCATACATTGGAGTTACAAAAATCTCTACAACAAACTACCTTCCATAATGACAAGGCTACCATCCATTGAAGTGACAAAAATTTCGACAACGGACTACCTTCCATAATGACAACGCTACCATCCATTGGAGTAAAAAAAATATCGAAAATAGACAACCTTCCATAATGACAAGGCTAACATCCATTGGAATAACAAAAATCTCGACAACAAACTACCTTCCATAATGACAACGACACCATCCATTGGAGTAACAAAAACAACAACAACAGACTACTTTCCATAATGAGAAGGCTACAATCCATTGGAATAACAAAAAACTCAACAATAGACTACCATACATAATGACAACGATACCATCCATTGGAGTAACAAAAATCTCGACAATAGACTACCTTCCATAATGTCAAGGCTACCATCCATTGTAGTATCAAAAATCTCGAAAACAGACTACCTTCCATAATTACAAGGATACCATCTATTAGAGTAACAAAAATCTCGACAATATACATCCTTCCATAATGAAAATGCTATCATCCATTGGAGTAACAAAAATATCGACAATAGACTACCTTCTATAATTACAAGGCTACCATCCATTGGAGTAACAAAAATATGAACAACAGACTACCTTCCATAGTGACAAGGCTACCATCCATTGGAGTGATAGAAATCACAACGACATACTACCTTCCATAATAACAAGGCTAGCATCCATTGGAGTGACAAAAATCTCGACAACAGACTACCTTTCATAATGACAAGGATAACATTCATTGGAATAACAAATTTCTAGACAACAGACTACCTTCCATAATGACAAGGCTACCATCCATTGGAGTAACAAAAACATCGACAACATAATACGTTCCATAATGACAAGGCTACAATCCATTGGAATAACAAAAATATCGACAATAGACTACCATCCATAATGACAACGATACCTTCCATTGGAGTAACACAAAACTCAACAACTTACTACCTTCCATAATGACAAGGCTACCATCTATTGGAGTAACAAAAATCTTAACAACAGACAACCTTCCATAATGATAATGCTACCATCCATTTGAGTAACAAAAATCTCGACAATAGACTACCTTCCATAATGACAAGGCTACCATCCATTGGAGTAACAAAAATCTCAACAACAGACAACCTTCCATAATGATAATGCTACCATCCATTTGAGTAACAAAAATCTCGACAATAGACTACCTTCCATAATGACAAGGCTACCATCCATTGGAGTAACAAAAATATGAACAAGAGACTACCTTCCATAATGACAAGGCTACCATCCATTGGAGTGACATAAATCACAAGGACATACTACCTTCCATAATGACAAGGCTAGAATCCATTGGAGTAACAAAAATCTCGACAACAGACTACCTTCCATAATGACAAGGCTACCATCCATTCGAGTAACAAAAATCTCGAATACAGAATACCTTCGATAATGTCAAACTACTATCCATTAGAGTAACAAAAATCTCGACAACAAACAACCTTCCATAATGACAAGGCTACCATCCATTGGAGTAACAAAAATCTCGACAATAGAATACCTTCCATAATGACAAGGCTACCATCCATTGAAGTGACATAAATCTCGACAGCGGACTACCTTCCATAATGAAAAGACTACAATCCATTGGAGTAACAAAAATATCGAAAATAGACTACCTTCCATAATGACAAGGCTACCATCCATTGGAATAAAAAAAATCTCGACAACAAACTACCTTCCATAATGACAATGATACCATCCATTGGAGTAACAAAAACATCGACAACAGACTACGTTCCATAATGAGAAGGCTACAATCCATTGGAATAACAAAAATATCAACAATATACTACCATCCATAATGATAAGGATAACATTCATTGGAATATCAAAAATCTAGATAACAGACTACCTTCCATAATGACAAGGCTACCATCCATTGGAGTAACAAAAACATCGACAACAGAATACGTTCCATAATGACAAGGCTACAATCCATTGGAGTAACAGAAATCACAACGACAGACTACCTTCTAGAATGACAAGGTTAGCATCCATTGGAGTAACAAAAATCTAGACAACAGACTACCTTCCATAATGACAAAGCTACCATGCATTGGAGTAACAAAAATATCTACAATAGACTATGTTCCATAATGACAAGGCTACCATCCATTGTAGTAACCAAAATATCGATAACAGAATACCTTCCATAATGTCAAGGCTACAATCCATTATAGTAACAAAAATCTCGAAAACAGACTACCTTCCATAGTGACAAGGCTACCATCCATTGGAGTGATAGAAATCTCAACGACATACTACCTTCCATAATGACAAGGCTAGCATCCATTGGAGTAACAAAAATCTCGACAATAGACTACCTTCCATAATAACAAGGATAACATTCATTGGAATAACAAAAATCTAGACAACAGACTACCTTCCATAATGACAAGGCTACAATCCATTGGAGTAACGAAAACATCGACAACAGAATACGTTCCATAATGACAAGGCTACAATCCATTGGAGTAACAAAAATGCGAACATACCTTCCATATTGACAAGGCTACCATCCATTGGAGTTACAAAAATATCGACAACAGACTACCTTCCATAATGACAAGGCTACCATCCAATGGAATATCAAAAATCTCGACAACAAACTACCTTCCATAATGACAAGGCTACTATCCATTAGAGTAACAAAAATATGAACATACCATCCATAGTGACAAGGCTACCATCCATTGGGGTAACAAAAATATCGAAAACAGACTAACTTCCATAATTACGCGGCTACCATCCATTGGAGTGACAGAAATCACAACAACAGACTACCTTCTAGAATGACAAGGTTAGCATCCATTGGAGTAACAAAAATCTAGACAACAGACTACCTTCCATAATGACAAAGCTACCATGCATTGGAGTAAGAAAAATATCTACAATAGACTATGTTCCATAATGACAAGGCTACCATCCATTGTAGTAACCAAAATATCGATAACAGAATACCTTCCATAATGTCAAGGCTACAATCCATTATAGTAACAAAAATATCGACAATAGACAACCTTCCATAATGACAAGGCTACCATCCATTGGAGTAACAAAAATCTCGACAATAGACTACCTTCCATAATGACAAGGCTACCATCCATTGGAGTAACAAAAATATGAACCACAAACTACCTTCCATAATGACAAGGCTACCATCAATTGGAGTAACAAAAATCTTGAAAATAGACTACCTTCCATAATTACAAGGCTACCATCTATTAGAGTAACAAAAATCTCGACAATAGACAGCCTTCCATAATGACAATGCTATCATCCATTAGAGTAACAAAAATATCGACAATAGACTACCTTCTATAATTACAAGGCTAGCATCCATTGGAGTTACAAAAATCTCTACAACAAACTACCTCCTATAATGACAAGGCTACTATCCATTGAAGTGACAAAAATCTCGACAACGGACTACCTTCCATAATGACAAGGCTACCATCCATTGGAGTAACAAAAATATCGAAAATAGACAACCTTCCATAATGACAAGGCTACCATCCATTGGAATAACAAAAATCTCGACAACAAACTACCTTCCATAATGACAACGATACCATCCATTGGAGTTATAGAAATCACAACGACATTCTACCTTCCATAATGACAAGGCTAGCATCCATTGGAGTTACAAAAATCTCGACAACAGACTACCTTTCATAATGACAAGGATAACATTCATTGAAATAACAAAAATCTAGACAACAGACTACCTTCCATAATGACAAGGCTACCATCCATTGGAGTAACAAAAACATCGACAACAGAATACGTTCCATAATGACAAGGCTACAATCCATTGGAATAACAAAAATCTCGACAACAGACTACCATCCATAATGACAACGATACCTTCCATTAGAGTAACACAAAACTCAACAACTTACTACCTTCCATAATGACAAGGCTACCATCTATTGGAGTAACAAAAATCTTGACAACAGACAACCTTCCATAATGATAATGCTACCATCCATTTGAGTAACAAAAATCTCGACAATAGACTACCTTCCATAATGACAAGGCTACCATCCATTGGAGTAACAAAAATCTCAACAACAGACAACCTTCCATAATGATAATGCTACCATCCATTTGAGTAACAAAAATCTCGACAATAGACTACCTTCCATAATGACAAGGCTACCATCCATTGGAGTAACAAAAATATGAACAAGAGACTACCTTCCATAATGACAAGGCTACCATCCATTGGAGTGACATAAATCACAAGGACATACTACCTTCCATAATGACAAGGCTAGAATCCATTGGAGTAACAAAAATCTCGACAACAGACTACCTTCCATAATGACAAGGCTACCATCCATTCGAGTAACAAAAATCTCGAATACAGAATACCTTCGATAATGTCAAACTACTATCCATTAGAGTAACAAAAATCTCGACAACAGACAACCTTCCATAATGACAAGGCTACCATCCATTGGAGTAACAAAAATCTCGACAATAGAATACCTTCCATAATGACAAGGCTACCATCCATTGAAGTGACATAAATCTCGACAGCGGACTACCTTCCATAATGAAAAGACTACAATCCATTGGAGTAACAAAAATATCGAAAATAGACTACCTTCCATAATGACAAGGCTACCATCCATTGGAATAAAAAAAATCTCGACAACAAACTACCTTCCATAATGACAATGATACCATCCATTGGAGTAACAAAAACATCGACAACAGACTACGTTCCATAATGAGAAGGCTACAATCCATTGGAATAACAAAAATATCAACAATATACTACCATCCATAATGATAAGGATAACATTCATTGGAATATCAAAAATCTAGATAACAGACTACCTTCCATAATGACAAGGCTACCATCCATTGGAGTAACAAAAACATCGACAACAGAATACGTTCCATAATGACAAGGCTACAATCCATTGGAGTAACAGAAATCACAACGACAAACTACCTTCTAGAATGACAAGGTTAGCATCCATTGGAGTAACAAAAATCTAGACAACAGACTACCTTCCATAATGACAAAGCTACCATGCATTGGAGTAACAAAAATATCTACAATAGACTATGTTCCATAATGACAAGGCTACCATCCATTGTAGTAACCAAAATATCGATAACAGAATACCTTCCATAATGTCAAGGCTACAATCCATTATAGTAACAAAAATCTCGAAAACAGACTACCTTCCATAGTGACAAGGCTACCATCCATTGGAGTGATAGAAATCTCAACGACATACTACCTTCCATAATGACAAGGCTAGCATCCATTGGAGTAACAAAAATCTCGACAATAGACTACCTTCCATAATAACAAGGATAACATTCATTGGAATAACAAAAATCTAGACAACAGACTACCTTCCATAATGACAAGGCTACAATCCATTGGAGTAACGAAAACATCGACAACAGAATACGTTCCATAATGACAAGGCTACAATCCATTGGAGTAACAAAAATGCGAACATACCTTCCATATTGACAAGGCTACCATCCATTGGAGTTACAAAAATATCGACAACAGACTACCTTCCATAATGACAAGGCTACCATCCAATGGAATATCAAAAATCTCGACAACAAACTACCTTCCATAATGACAAGGCTACTATCCATTAGAGTAACAAAAATATGAACATACCTTCCATAGTGACAAGGCTACCATCCATTGGGGTAACAAAAATATTGAAAACAGACTAACTTCCATAATTACGCGGCTACCATCCATTGGAGTGACAGAAATCACAACGACAGACTACCTTCTAGAATGACAAGGTTAGCATCCATTGGAGTAACAAAAATCTAGACAACAGACTACCTTCCATAATGACAAAGCTACCATGCATTGGAGTAAGAAAAATATCTACAATAGACTATGTTCCATAATGACAAGGCTACCATCCATTATAGTAACCAAAATATCGATAACAGAATACCTTCCATAATGTCAAGGCTACAATCCATTATAGTAACAAAAATATCGACAATAGACAACCTTCCATAATGACAAGGCTACCATCCATTGGAGTAACAAAAATCTCGACAATAGACTACCTTCCATAATGACAAGGCTACCATCCATTGGAGTAACAAAAATATGAACCACAAACTACCTTCCATAATGACAAGGCTACCATCAATTGGAGTAACAAAAATCTTGAAAATAGACTACCTTCCATAATTACAAGGCTACCATCTATTAGAGTAACAAAAATCTCGACAATAGACAACCTTCCATAATGACAATGCTATCATCCATTAGAGTAACAAAAATATCGACAATAGACTACCTTCTATAATTACAAGGCTAGCATCCATTGGAGTTACAAAAATCTCTACAACAAACTACCTCCCATAATGACAAGGCTACTATCCATTGAAGTGACAAAAATCTCGACAACGGACTACCTTCCATAATGACAAGGCTACCATCCATTGGAGTAACAAAAATATCGAAAATAGACAACCTTCCATAATGACAAGGCTACCATCCATTGGAATAACAAAAATCTCGACAACAAACTACCTTCCATAATGACAACGATACCATCCATTGGAGTTATAGAAATCACAACGACATTCTACCTTCCATAATGACAAGGCTAGCATCCATTGGAGTTACAAAAATCTCGACAACAGACTACCTTTCATAATGACAAGGATAACATTCATTGAAATAACAAAAATCTAGACAACAGACTACCTTCCGTAATGACAAGGCTACCATCCATTGGAGTAACAAAAACATCGACAACAGAATACGTTCCATAATGACAAGGCTACAATCCATTGGAATAACAAAAATCTCGACAACAGACTACCATCCATAATGACAACGATACCTTCCATTAGAGTAACACAAAACTCAACAACTTACTACCTTCCATAATGACAAGGCTACCATCTATTGGAGTAACAAAAATCTTGACAACAGACAACCTTCCATAATGATAATGCTACCATCCATTTGAGTAACAAAAATTTCGATAACAGACTACCTTCCATAATGACAAGGCTACCATCCATTGGAGTAACAAAAATCTCAACAACAGACAACCTTCCATAATGATAATGCTACCATCCATTGGAGTAACAAAAATATGAACAAGAGACTACCTTCCATAATGACAAGCCTACCATCCATTGGAGTGACATAAATCACAAGGACATACTACCTTGCATAATGACAAGGCTACCATCCATTGGAGTAACAAAAATCTCGACAACAGACTACCTTCCATAATGACAAGGCTACCATCCATTCGAATAACAAAAATCTCGAATACAGACTACTTTCGATAATGTCAAACTACCATCCATTAGAGTAACAAAAATCTCGACAACAGACAACCTTCCATAATGACTTGGCTACCATCCATTGGAGTAACAAAAATCTCGACAATAGAATACCTTCCATAATGACAAGGCTATAATCCATTGGAGTAACAAAAAAATGAACAATAGACTACCTTCCATAATGACAAGGCTACCCTCCATTGAAGTGACATAAATCTCGACAGCGGACTACCTTCCATAATGAAAAGGCTACCATCCATTGGAGTAACAAAAATATCGAAAATAGACTACCTTCCATAATGACAAGGCTACCATCCATTGGAATAAAAAAAATCTCGACAACAAACTACCTTCCATAATGACAATGATACCATCCATTGGAGTAACAAAAACATCGACAACAGACTACGTTCCATAATGAGAAGGCTACAATCCATTGGAATAACAAAAATCTCAACAATAGACTACCATCCATAATGACAAGGATAACATTCATTGGAATATCAAAAATCTAGACAACAGACTACCTTCCATAATGACAAGGCTACCATCCATTAGAGTAACAAAAACATCGACAACAGAATACGTTCCATAATGACAAGGCTACAATCCATTGGAGTAACAAAAATATGAACATACCTTCCATATTGACAAGGCTACCATCCATTGGAGTAACAAAACTATTGACAACAGACTACCTTCCATAATGACAAGGCTACCATCCATTCGAATAACAAAAATCTCGACAACAAACTACCTTCCATAATGACAAGGCTACTATCCATTGGAGTAACAAAAATATGAACATACCTTCCATATTGACAAGGCTACCATCCATTGGAGTAACAAAAATCTCGAAAATAGACTACCTTCCATAATTACAAGGCTACCACCCATTGGAGTGACAGAAATCACAACGACAGACTACCTTCTAGAATGACAAGGCTAGCATCCATTAGAGTAACAAAGATCTCGACAACAGACTACCTTCCATATTGACAAGGCTACCATCCATTAGAGTATCAAAAATCTAGACAACAGACTACCTTTAATAACGACAAGGCTACCTTGCATTGGACTAACAAAAATATCTACAATAGACTATGTTCCATAATGACAAGGCTACCATCCATTGGAATAACAAAAATCTCGATAACAAACTACCTTCCATAATGACAAGGCTACCATCCATTGGAGTAACAAAACTATGAACATACCTTCCATAGTGACAAGGCTACCATCCATTGGAGTAACAAAAATCTCGAAAACAGACTACCTTCCATAATGACAACGATACCATCCATTGGAGTAACAAAAACATCAACAACATTCTATGTTCCATAATGAGAAGGCTACAATCCATTGGAATAACAAAAATCTCAACAACAGACTACCATTCATAATGACAACGATACCATCCATTGGAGTAACAAAAATCTCGACAGCAAACTACCTTCCATAATGACAAGGCTACCATCCATTGGAGTAACAAAGATATCGATAACATACTACCTTCCATAATGACAACGCTACTATATATTGGAGTAACAAAGATATCCATAACAAACTACCTTCCATAATGACAAGGCTACCATCCATTAGAGTAACAAAAATCTCGAAAACAGACTACCTTCCATAATTACATGGCTACCATCTATTAGAGTAACAAAAATATCAACAATAGACAACCTTCTATAATGACAATGCTATCATCCATTGGAGTAACAAAAATATCGACAATAGACTACCTTCTATAATTACAAGGCTACCATCCATTGGAGTAACAAAAATATGAACAACAGACTACCTTCCATAATGACAAGGCTAGCAATCATTGGAGTAACAAAAATCTCGACAACAAACTACCTTCCATAATGACAAGGATAACATTCATTGGAATAACAAAAATCTAGACAACAAACTACCTTCCATCATGACAAGGCTACCATCCATTGGAGTAACAAAAACATCGACAACAGAATAAGTTCCATAATGACAAGGCTACAATCCATTGGAGTAACAAAAATATGAACATACCTTCCATAGTGAGAAGGCTACCATCCATTGGAGGAACAAAAATATCGACAACAGACTACCTTCCATAATGACAGGGCTACCATCCATTGGAATTACAAAAATCACGACAACAAACTACCTTCCATAATGACAAGTCTACCATCCATTGGAGTAACAAAAATATGAACATACCTTTCATAGTGACAAGGCTACCATCCATTAGAGTGACAAAAATCTCGAAAACGATACTACCTTCCTTAATGACAAGGCTACCATCCATTGGAGTAACAAAAATCTCGACAATAGACTACCTTCCATAATGACAAGGCTACCATCCATTGGAGTAACAAAAATCTGAACAACAGACTACCTTCCATAATGACAAGGCTACCATCCATTGGAGTGACATAAATCACAATGAAAAGCTACCTTCTAGAATGACAAGGCTAGCATCCATTGGAGTAACAAAAATCTCGACAACAGACTACCTTCCATATTGACAAGGCTACCATCCATTGGAGTAACAAAAATCTAGACAATAGACTACAGTCCATAATGACAAGGCTACCATGCATTGGAGTAACAAAAATATCTTCAATAGACTATGTTCCATAATGACAAGGCTACCATCAATTGTAGTAACCAAAATATCGATAACAGAACACCTTCTATAAAGTCAATGCTACCATCCATTATAGTAACAAAAATCTCGACAATAGACCACCTTCCATAATGACAAGGCTACCATCCATTGGAGTAACAAAAATATTGACAATAGACTACCTTTTATAATTACAAGGCTAGCATCCATTGAAGTGACAAAAATCTCGACAATGGACTACCTTCCATAATGACAAGGCTACCATCCATTGGAGAAACAAAAATATCGAAAATAGACTACCTTCCATAATGACAAGGCTACAATCCATTGTAATAACAAAAATCTCAACAATAGACTACCATCCATAATGACAATGATACCATCCATTGGAGTAACAAAAATCTCGACAATAGACTACCTTCCATAATGTCAAGGCTACCGACCATTGGAGTAACAAAAATCTCGAAAACAAACTACCTTCCATAATTACAAGGCTAGAATCCATTGGAGTAACAAAAATCTCGAAAACAGACTACCTTCCATAATTACAAGGCTAGCACCCATTGGAGTAACAAAAATCTCGACAACAGACTACCTTCCATAATGACAAGGATAACATTCATTGGAATAACAAAAATCTAGACAACATACTACCTTCCATAATGACAAGGCTACCATCCATTGGAGTAAAAAAAACATTTACAACAGAATACGTTCCATAATGACAAGGCTACAATCCATTGGAGTAACAAAAATATGAACATACTTTCCATAGTGACAAGGCTACCATCCATTGGAGTAACAAAAATATCGACAATAGACTAACTTCCATAATGACAAGGCTACAATTCATTGGAGTAACAAAAATCTCGACAATAGACTACCTTCCATAATGACAAGGCTACTATCCATTGGAGAAACAAAAATCTGAACAACAGACTACCTTCCATAGTGACAAGGCTACCATCCACAGGAGTGACAGAAATCACAACGACAGACTACCTTCTAGAATGACAAGGCTAGCATCCATTGGAGTAACAAAAATCTCGACAACAGACTACCTTCCATATTGACAAGGCTACCATCCATTAGAGAAACAAAAATCTAGACAACAGAATACCTTCCATAATGACAAGGCTACCATGCATTGAAGTAACAAAAATATCTACAATAGACTATGTTCCATAATGACAAGGTTGCCATCGATTGTAGTAACCAAAATATTGATAACAGAATACCTTCCATAATGTCAAGGCTACCATCCATTATATTAACAAAAATCTCGACAATAGACAACCTTCCATAATGACAAGGCTACCATCCATTGGAGTAACAAAAATCTCGACAATAGACTACCTTCCATAATGACAAGGCTACCATCCATTGGAGTAACAAAAATATGAACAACAAACTACCTTCCATAATGACAAGGCTACCATCCATTGGAGTAACAAAAATCTCGAAAACAGACTACCTTCCATAATTACAAGGCTACCATCTATTAGAGTAACAAAAATCTCGACAATAGACAGCCTTCCATAATTACAATGCTATCATCCATTGGAGTAACAAAAATATCGACAATAGACTACCTTCTATAATTACAAGGCTAGCATCCATTGCAGTAACAAAAATCTCAACAACTAACTACCTTCCATAATGACAAGGCTACCATCCATTGAAGTAACAAAAACATCAACAACATACTATGTTCCATAATGAGAAGGCTACAATCCATTGGAATAACAAAAACATCGACAGCAGGTTATGTTCCATAATGACAAGGCTACCATCCATTGGAGTAACATAAATCTTGACAATAGACTACCTTCCATAATGAAAAGGCTACCATCCATTGGAGTAACAAAAATATGAACAATAGACTACCTTCCATAGTGACAAGGCTACCATCCATTGGAGTGACAGAAATCACAACGACAGACTACCTTCCATAATGACAAGGCTAGAACCCATTGGAGTAACAAAAATATGAACATACCTTCCATAGTGACAAGGATACCATTCATTGGAGTAAGAAAAATCTCGAAAACAGACTACCTTCCATAATGACAAGGCTACCATCCATTGGAGTAACAATAATCTCAACAACAGACAACCTTCCATAATGATAATGCTACCATCCATTGGAGTAACAAAAATGTCGACAATAGACTACCTTCCATAATGACAAGGCTACCATCCATTGGAGTAACAAAAATCTGAACAACAGACTACCTTCCATAGTGACAAGGCTACCATCCACAGGAGTGACAGAAATCACAACGACAGACTACCTTCTAGAATGACAAGGCTAGCATCCATTGGAGTAACAAAAATCTCGACAACAGACTACCTTCCATAATGACAAGGCTACCATCCATTGGAGAAACAAAAATCTAGACAACAGAATACCTTCCATAATGACAAGGCTACCATGCATTGAAGTAACAAAAATATCTACAATAGACTATGTTCCATAATGACAAGGTTGCCATCCATTGTAGTAACCAAAATATTGATAACAGAATACCTTCCATAATGTCAAGGCTACCATCCATTATATTAACAAAAATCTCGAAAATAGACAACCTTCCATAATGACAAGGCTACCATCCATTGGAGTAACAAAAATCTCGACAATAGACTACCTTCCATAATGACAAGGCTACCATCCATTGGAGTAACAAAAATATGAACAACAAACTACCTTCCATAATGACAAGGCTACCATCCATTGGAGTAACAAAAATCTCGAAAACAGACTACCTTCCATAATTACAAGGCTACCATCTATTAGAGTAACAAAAATCTCGACAATAGACAGCCTTCCATAATTACAATGCTATCATCCATTGGAGTAACAAAAATATCGACAATAGACTACCTTCTATAATTACAAGGCTAGCATCCATTGCAGTAACAAAAATCTCTACAACTAACTACCTTCCATAATGACAAGGCTACCATCCATTGAAGTAACAAAAACATCAACAACATACTATGTTCCATAATGAGAAGGCTACAATCCATTGGAATAACAAAAACATCGACAGCAGGTTACGTTCCATAATGACAAGGCTACCATCCATTGGAGTAACATAAATCTTGACAATAGACTACCTTCCATAATGAAAAGGCTACCATCCATTGGAGTAACAAAAATATGAACAACAGACTACCTTCCATAGTGACAAGGCTACCATCCATTGGAGTGACAGAAATCACAACGACAGACTACCTTCCATAATGACAAGGCTAGAACCCATTGGAGTAACAAAAATATGAACATACCTTCCATAGTGACAAGGATACCATTCATTGGAGTAAGAAAAATCTCGAAAACAGACTACCTTCCATAATGACAAGGCTACCATCCATTGGAGTAACAATAATCTCAACAACAGACAACCTTCCATAATGATAATGCTACCATCCATTGGAGTAACAAAAATGTCGACAATAGACTACCTTCCATAATGACAAGGCTACCATCCATTGGAGTAACAAAAATCTGAACAACAGACTACCTTCCATAGTGACAAGGCTACCATCCACAGGAGTGACAGAAATCACAACGACAGACTACCTTCTAGAATGACAAGGCTAGCATCCATTGGAGTAAAAAAAATCTCGACAACAGACTACCTTCCATAATGACAAGGCTACCATCCATTGGAGAAACAAAAATCTAGACAACAGAATACCTTCCATAATGACAAGGCTACCATGCATTGAAGTAACAAAAATATCTACAATAGACTATGTTCCATAATGACAAGGTTGCCATCCATTGTAGTAACCAAAATATTGATAACAGAATACCTTCCATAATGTCAAGGCTACCATCCATTATATTAACAAAAATCTCGAAAATAGACAACCTTCCATAATGACAAGGCTACCATCCATTGGAGTAACAAAAATCTCGACAATAGACTACCTTCCATAATGACAAGGCTACCATCCATTGGAGTAACAAAAATATGAACAACAAACTACCTTCCATAATGACAAGGCTACCATCCATTGGAGTAACAAAAATCTCGAAAACAGACTACCTTCCATAATTACAAGGCTACCATCTATTAGAGTAACAAAAATCTCGACAATAGACAGCCTTCCATAATTACAATGCTATCATCCATTGGAGTAACAAAAATATCGACAATAGACTACCTTCTATAATTACAAGGCTAGCATCCATTGCAGTAACAAAAATCTCTACAACTAACTACCTTCCATAATGACAAGGCTACCATCCATTGAAGTAACAAAAACATCAACAACATACTATGTTCCATAATGAGAAGGCTACAATCCATTGGAATAACAAAAACATCGACAGCAGGTTACGTTCCATAATGACAAGGCTACCATCCATTGGAGTAACATAAATCTTGACAATAGACTACCTTCCATAATGAAAAGGCTACCATCCATTGGAGTAACAAAAATATGAACAACAGACTACCTTCCATAGTGACAAGGCTACCATCCATTGGAGTGACAGAAATCAAAACGACAGACTACCTTCCATAATGACAAGGCTAGAACCCATTGGAGTAACAAAAATATGAACATACCTTCCATAGTGACAAGGATACCATCCATTGGAGTAAGAAAAATCTCGAAAACAGACTACCTTCCATAATGACAAGGCTACCATCCATTGGAGTAACAATAATCTCAACAACAGACAACCTTCCATAATGATAATGCTACCATCCATTGGAGTAACAAAAATATCGACAATAGACTACCTTCCATAATGACAAGGCTACCATCCATTGGAGTAACAAAAATCTGAACAACAGACTACCTTCCATAGTGACAAGGCTACCATCCATTGGAGTGACAGAAATCACAACGACAGACTACCTTCTAGAATGACAAGGCTAGCATCCATTGGAGTAACAAAAATCTCGACAACAGACTACCTTCCATAATGACAAGGCTACCATCCATTGGAGTAACAAAAATCTAGACAACAGACTACCTTCCATAATGACAAGGCTACCATGCATTGGAGTAACAAAAATATCTACAATAGACTATGTTCCATAATGACAAGGCTACCATACATTGTAGTAACCAAAATATGGATAATAGAATACCTTCCATAATGTCAAGGCTACCATCCATTATAGTAACAAAAATCTCGACAATAGACAACATTCCATAATGACAAGGCTACCATCCATTGGAGTAACAAAAATCTCGACAATAGACTACCTTCCATAATGACAAGGCTACCATCCATTGGAGTAACAAAAATATGAACAACATACTACCTTCCATAGTGACAAGGCTACTATCCATTAGAGTGACAAAAATCATAATGACATACTACCTTCCATAATGACCAGGCTAGCACCCATTGGAGTAACAAAAATCTCGACAATAGACTACCTTCCATAATGAGAAGGCTATCATCCGATGGAATAACAAAAATCTCGACAATAGACTACCTTCCATAATGACAAGGCTACCATCCATTGCAGTAACAAAAACATCGACATCAGGTTACGTTCCATAATGACAAGGCTACCATCCATTGGAGTACCAAAAATCTTGACGATAGACTACCTTTAATAATGACAAGGCTACCATCCATTGGAGTAACAAAAATATGAACAACAGACTACCTTCCAGAGTGACAAGGATACCATCCATTGGAGTAACAAAAATCTCGACAACAGACTACCTTCCATAATGACAAGGCTACCATCCATTGGAGTAACAAAAATCTAGACAACAGACTACCTTCCATAATGACAAGGCTACCATGCATTTGAGTAATAAAAATATCTACAATAGACTATGTTCCATAATGACAAGGCTACCATACATTGTATTAACCTAAATATGGATAATAGAATACCTTCCATAATGTCAAGGCTACCATCCATTATAGTAAAAAAAATCACGACAATAGACAACATTCCATAATGACAAGGCTACCATCCATTGGAGTAACAAAAATATCGACAATAGACTACCTTATATAAATATAAGGCTACCATCCATTGGAGTAACAAAAATATGAACAACAGACTACCTTCCATAGTGACAAGGCTACCATCCATTGGAGTGACAGAAATCACAACGACAGACTACCTTTCATAATGACAAGGCTAGCACCCATTGGAGTAACAAAAATATGAACATACCTTCCATAGTGACAAGGATACCATCCATTGGAGTAACAAAAATCTCGAAAACAGACTACCTTCCACAATGACAAGGCTACCATCCATTGGAGTAACAAAAATCTCAACAACAGAAAACCTTCCATAATGATAATGCTACCATCCATTGGAGTATAAAAAATATCGACAATAGACTACCTTCCATAATGACAAGGCTACCATCCATTGGAGTAACAAAAATCTGAACAACAGATTACCTTCCATAGTGACAAGGCTACCATCCATTGGAGTGACAGAAATTACAACGACAGACTACCTTCTAGAATGACAAGGCTAGCATCCATTGGAGTAACAAAAATCTCGACAACAGACTACCTTCCATAATGACAAGGCTACCATGCATTGGAGTAATAAAAATATCTACAATAGACTATGTTCCATAATGACAAGGCTACCATACATTGTATTAACCTAAATATGGATAATAGAATACCTTCCATAATGTCAAGGCTACCATCCATTATAGTAACAAAAATCACGACAATAGACAACATTCCATAATGACAAGGCTACCATCCATTGGAGTAACAAAAATATCGACAATAGACTACATTATATAATTATAAGGCTACCATCCATTGGAGTAACAAAAATATGAACAACAGACTACCTTCCATAGTGACAAGGCTACCATCCATTGGAGTGACGGAAATCACAACGACAGACTACCTTCCATAATGACAAGGCTAGCACCCATTGGAGTAACAAAAATATGAACATACCTTCCATAGTGACAAGGATACCATCCATTGGAGTAACAAAAATCTCGAAAACAGACTACCTTCCACAATGACAAGGCTACCATCCATTGGAGTAACAAAAATCTCAACAACAGAAAACCTTCCATAATGATAATGCTACCATCCATTGGAGTAACAAAAATATCGACAATAGACTACCTTCCATAATGACAAGGCTACCATCCATTGGAGTAACAAAAATCTGAACAACAGATTACCTTCCATAGTGACAAGGCTACCATCCATTGGAGTGACAGAAATCACAACGACAGACTACCTTCTAGAATGACAAGGCTAGCATCCATTGGAGTAACAAAAATCTCGACAACAGACTACCTTCCATAATGACAAGGCTACCATGAATTGGAGTAATAAAAATATCTACAATAGACTATGTTCCATAATGACAAGGCTACCATACATTGTATTAACCTAAATATGGATAATAGAATACCTTCCATAATGTCAAGGCTACCATCCATTATAGTAACAAAAATCACGACAATAGACAACATTCCATAATGACAAGGCTACCATCCATTGGAGTAACAAAAATATCGACAATAGACTACATTATATAATTATAAGGCTACCATCCATTGGAGTAACAAAAATATGAACAACAGACTACCTTCCATAGTGACAAGGCTACCATCCATTGGAGTGACGGAAATCACAACGACAGACTACCTTCCATAATGACAAGGCTAGCACCCATTGGAGTAACAAAAATATGAACATACCTTCCATAGTGACAAGGATACCATCCATTGGAGTAACAAAAATCTCGAAAACAGACTACCTTCCACAATGACAAGGCTACCATCCATTGGAGTAACAAAAATCTCAACAACAGAAAACATTCCATAATGATAATGCTACCATCCATTGGAGTAACAAAAATATCGACAATAGACTACCTTCCATAATGACAAGGCTACCATCCATTGGAGTAACAAAAATCTGAACAACAGACTACCTTCCATAGTGACAAGGCTACTATCCATTGGAGTGACAGAAATCACAACGACAGACTACCTTCTAGAATGACAAGGCTAGCATCCATTGGAGTAACAAAAATCTCGATAACAGACTACCTTCCATAATGACAAGGCTACCATCCATTGGAGTAACAAAAATCTAGACAACAGACTACCTTCCATAATGACAAGGCTACCATGCATTGGAGTAACAAAAATATCTACAATAGACTATGTTCCATAATGACAAGGCTACCATACATTGTAGTAACAAAAATATGGATAATAGAATACCTTCCATAATGTCAAGGCTACCATCCATTATAGTAACAAAAATCTCGACAATAGACAACATTCCATAATGACAAGGCTACCATCCATTGGAGTAACAAAAATATCGACAATAGACTACCTTATATAATTACATGGCTACCATCCATTGGAGTAACACAAATATGAACAACAGACTACCTTCCATAGTGACAAGGCTACCATCCATTGGAGTAAAAAAAACATTGACAACAGAATACGTTCCATAATGACAAGGCTACAATCCATTGGAGTAACAAAAATATGAACATACTTTCCATAGTGACAAGGCTACCATCCATTGGAGTAACAAAAATATCGACAATAGACTAACTTCCATAATGACAAGGCTACAATTCATTGGAGTAACAAAAATCTCGACAATAGACTACCTTCCATAATGATAAGGCTACCATCCATTGGAGAAACAAAAATCTGAACAACAGACTACCTTCCATAGTGACAAGGCTACCATCCACAGGAGTGACAGAAATCACAACGATAGACTACCTTCTAGAATGACAAGGCTAGCATCCATTGGAGTAACAAAAATCTCGACAACAGACTACCTTCCATAATGACAAGGCTACCATCCATTGGAGAAACAAAAATCTAGACAACAGAATACCTTCCATAATGACAAGGCTACCATGCATTGAAGTAACAAAAATATCTACAATAGACTATGTTCCATAATGACAAGGTTGCCATCCATTGTAGTAACCAAAATATTGATAACAGAATACCTTCCATAATGTCAAGGCTACCATCCATTATATTAACAAAAATCTCGACAATAGACAACCTTCCATAATGACAAGGCTACCATCCATTGGAGTAACAAAAATCTCGACAATAGACTACCTTCCATAATGACAAGGCTACCATCCATTTGAGTAACAAAAATATGAACAACAAACTACCTTCCGTAATGACAAGGCTACCATCCATTGGAGTAACAAAAATCTCGAAAACAGACTACCTTCCATAATTACATGGTTACCATCTATTAGAGTAACAAAAATCTCGACAATAGACAGCCTTCCATAATTACAATGCTATCATCCATTGGAGTAACAAAAATATCGACAATAGACTACCTTCTATAATTACAAGGCTAGCATCCATTGCAGTAACAAAAATCTCTACAACTAACTACCTTCCATAATGACAAGGCTACCATCCATTGAAGTAACAAAAACATCAACAACATACTATGTTCCATAATGAGAAGGCTACAATCCATTGGAATAACAAAAACATCGACAGCATGTTACGTTCCATAATGACAAGGCTACCATCCATTGGAGTAACATAAATCTTGACAATAGACTACCTTCCATAATGAAAAGGCTACCATCCATTGGAGTAACAAAAATATGAACAACAGACTACCTTCCATAGTGACAAGGCTACCATCCATTGGAGTGACAGAAATCACAACGACAGACTACCTTCCATAATGACAAGGCTAGAACCCATTGGAGTAACAAAAATATGAACATACCTTCCATAGTGACAAGGATACCATCCATTGGAGTAAGAAAAATCTCGAAAACAGACTACCTTCCATAATGACAAGGCTACCATCCATTGGAGTAACAATAATCTCAACAACAGACAACCTTCCATAATGATAATGCTACCATCCATTGGAGTAACAAAAATATCGACAATAGACTACCTTCCATAATGACAAGGCTACCATCCATTGGAGTAACAAAAATCTGAACAACAGACTACCTTCCATAGTGACAAGGCTACCATCCATTGGAGTGACAGAAATCACAACGATAGACTACCTTCTAGAATGACAAGGCTAGCATCCATTGGAGTAACAAAAATCTCGACAACAGACTACCTTCCATAATGACAAGGCTACCATCCATTGGAGTAACAAAAATCTAGACAACAGACTACCTTCCATAATGACAAGGCTACCATGCATTGGAGTAACAAAAATATCTACAATAGACTATGTTCCATAATGACAAGGCTACCATACATTGTAGTAACCAAAATATGGATAATAGAATACCTTCCATAATGTCAAGGCTACCATCCATTATAGTAAAAAAAATCTCGACAATAAACAACATTCCATAATGACAAGGCTACCATCCATTGGAGTAACAAAAATCTCGACAATAGACTACCTTCCATAATGACAAGGCTACCATCCATTGGAGTAACAAAAATATGAACAACATACTACCTTCCATAGTTACAAGGCTACTATCCATTAGAGTGACAAAAATCATAATGACATACTACCTTCCATAATGACCAGGCTAGCACCCATTGGAGTAACAAAAATCTCGACAATAGACTACCTTCCATAATGACAAGGCTATCATCCGATGGAATAACAAAAATCTCGACAATAGACTACCTTCCATAATGACAAGGCTACCGTCCATTGCAGTAACAAAAACATCGACAGCAGGTTACGTTCCATAATGACAACGCTACCATCCATTGGAGTACCAAAAATCTTGACAATAGACTACCTTTAATAATGACAAGGCTACCATCCATTGGAGTAACAAAAATATGAACAACAGACTACCTTCCAGAGTGACAAGGATACCATCCATTGGAGTAACAAAAATCTCGACAACAGACTACCTTCCATAATGACAAGGCTACCATCCATTGGAGTAACAAAAATCTAGACAACAGACTACCTTCCATAATGACAAGGCTACCATGCATTGGAGTAATAAAAATATCTACAATAGACTATGTTCCATAATGACAAGGCTACCATACATTGTATTAACCTAAATATGGATAATAGAATACCTTCTATAATGTCAAGGCTACCATCCATTATAGTAAAAAAAATCACGACAATAGACAACATTCCATAATGACAAGGCTACCATCCATTGGAGTAACAAAAATATCGACAATAAACTACCTTATATAATTATAAGGCTACCATCCATTGGAGTAACAAAAATATGAACAACAGACTACCTTCCATAGTGACAAGGCTACCATCCATTGGAGTGACAGAAATCACAACGACATACTACCTTTCATAATGACAAGGCTAGCACCCATTGGAGTAACAAAAATATAAACATACCTTCCATAGTGACAAGGATACCATCCATTAGAGTAACAAAAATCTCGAAAACAGACTACCTTCCACAATGACAAGGCTACCATCCATTGGAGTAACAAAAATCTCAACAACAGAAAACCTTCCATAATGATAATGCTACCATCCATTGGAGTAACAAAAATATCGACAATAGACTACCTTCCATAATGACAAGGCTACCATCCATTGGAGTAACAAAAATCTGAACAACAGACTACCTTCCATAGTGACAAGGCTACCATCCATTGGAGTGACAGAAATCTCAACGACAGACTACCTTCTAGAATGACAAGGCTAGCATCCATTGGAGTAACAAAAATCTCGACAACAGACTACCTTCCATAATGACAAGGCTACCATGCATTGGAGTAATAAAAATATCTACAATAGACTATGTTCCATAATGACAAGGCTACCATACATTGTATTAACCTAAATATGGATAATAGAATACCTTCCATAATGTCAAGGCTACCATCCATTATAGTAACAAAAATCACGACAATAGACAACATTCCATAATGACAAGGCTACCATCCATTGGAGTAACAAAAATATCGACAATAGACTACATTATATAATTATAAGGCTACCATCCATTGGAGTAACAAAAATATGAACAACAGACTACCTTCCATAGTGACAAGGCTACCATCCATTTGAGTGACGGAAATCACAACGACAGACTACCTTCCATAATGACAAGGCTAGCACCCATTGGAGTAACAAAAATATGAACATACCTTTCATAGTGACAAGGATACCATCCATTGGAGTAACAAAAATCTCGAAAACAGACTACCTTCCACAATGACAAGGGTACCATCCATTGGAGTAACAAAAATCTCAACAACAGAAAACCTTCCATAATGATAATGCTACCATCCATTGGAGTAACAAAAATATCGACAATAGACTACCTTCCATAATGACAAGGCTACCATCCATTGGAGTAACAAAAATCTGAACAACAGACTACCTTCCATAGTTACAAGGCTACCATCCATTGGAGTGACAGAAATCACAACGACAGACTACCTTCTAGAATGACAAGGATAGCATCCATTGGAGTAACAAAAATCTCGATAACAGACTACCTTCCATAATGACAAGGCTACCATCCATTGGAGTAACAAAAATCTAGACAACAGACTACCTTCCATAATGACAAGGCTACCATGCATTGGAGTAACAAAAATATCTACAATAGACTATGTTCCATAATGACAAGGCTACCATACATTGTAG
Source organism: Vicia faba (assembly GCA_948472305.1). Lineage (NCBI taxonomy): Eukaryota > Viridiplantae > Streptophyta > Magnoliopsida > Fabales > Fabaceae > Vicia > Vicia faba. Next base: position 510,623,337 of record OX451741.1, on the reverse strand, counting down.
TAACAAAAATATGGATAATAGAATACCTTCCATAATGTCAAGGCTACCATCCATTATAGTAACAAAAATCTCGACAATAGACAACATTCCATAATGACAAGGCTACCATCCATTGGAGTAACAAAAATATCGACAATAGACTACCTTATATAATTACAAGGCTACCATCCATTGGAGTAACAAAAATATGAACAACAGACTACCTTCCATAGTGACAAGGCTACCATCCATTGGAGTAAAAAAAACATTGACAACAGAATACGTTCCATAATGACAAGGCTACAATCCATTGGAGTAACAAAAATATGAACATACTTTCCATAGTGACAAGGCTACCATCCATTGGAGTAACAAAAATATCGACAATAGACTAACTTCCATAATGACAAGGCTACAATTCATTGGAGTAACAAAAATCTCGACAATAGACTACCTTCCATAATGATAAGGCTACCATCCATTGGAGAAACAAAAATCTGAACAACAGACTACCTTCCATAGTGACAAGGCTACCATCCACAGGAGTGACAGAAATCACAACGACAGACTACCTTCTATAATGACAAGGCTACCATCCATTGGAGTAACAAAAATATCGACAATAGACTACATTATATAATTATAAGGCTACCATCCATTGGAGTAACAAAAATATGAACAACAGACTACCTTCCATAGTGACAAGGCTACCATCCATTGGAGTGACGAAAATCACAACGACAGACTACCTTCCATAATGACAAGGCTAGCACCCATTGGAGTAACAAAAATATGAACATACCTTCCATAGTGACAAGGATAACATCCATTGGAGTAACAAAAATCTCGAAAACAGACTACCTTCCACAATGACAAGGCTACCATCCATTGGAGTAACAAAAATCTCAACAACAGAAAACCTTCCATAATGATAATGCTACCATCCTTTGGAGTAACAAAAATATCAACAATAGACTACCTTCCATAATGACAAGGCTACCATCCATTGGAGTAACAAAAATCTGAACAACAGACTACCTTCCATAGTTACAAGGCTACCATCCATTGGAGTGACAGAAATCACAACGACAGACTACCTTCTAGAATGACAAGGCTAGCATCCATTGGAGTAACAAAAATCTCGATAACAGACTACCTTCCATAATGACAAGGCTACCATCCATTGGAGTAACAAAAATCTAGACAACAGACTACCTTCCATAATGACAAGGCTACCATGCATTGGAGTAACAAAAATATCTACAATAGACTATGTTCCATAATGACAAGGCTACCATACATTGTAGTAACAAAAATATGGATAATAGAATACCTTCCATAATGTCAAGGCTACCATCCATTATAGTAACAAAAATCTCGACAATAGACAACATTCCATAATGACAAGGCTACCATCCATTGGAGTAACAAAAATATCGACAATAGACTACCTTATATAATTACAAGGCTACCATCCATTGGAGTAACAAAAATATGAACAACAGACTACCTTCCATAGTGACAAGGCTACCATCCATTGGAGTAAAAAAAACATTGACAACAGAATACGTTCCATAATGACAAGGCTACAATCCATTGGAGTAACAAAAATATGAACATACTTTCCATAGTGACAAGGCTACCATCCATTGGAGTAACAAAAATATCGACAATAGACTAACTTCCATAATGACAAGGCTACAATTCATTGGAGTAACAAAAATCACGACAATAGACTACCTTCCATAATGATAAGGCTACCATCCATTGGAGAAACAAAAATCTGAACAACAGACTACCTTCCATAGTGACAAGGCTACCATCCACAGGAGTGACAGAAATCACAACGACAGACTACCTTCTAGAATGACAAGGCTAGCATCCATTGGAGTAACAAAAATCTCGACAACAGACTACCTTCCATAATGACAAGGCTACCATCCATTGGAGAAACAAAAATCTATACAACAGAATACCTTCCATAATGACAAGGCTACCATGCATTGAAGTAACAAAAATATCTACAATAGACTATGTTCCATAATGACAAGGTTGCCATCCATTGTAGTAACCAAAATATTGATAACAGAATACCTTCCATAATGTCAAGGCTACCATCCATTATATTAACAAAAATCTCGACAATAGACAACATTCCATAATGACAAGGCTACCATCCATTGGAGTAACAAAAATATCGACAATAGACTACCTTATATAATTACAAGGCTACCATCCATTGGAGTAACAAAAATATGAACAACAGACTACCTTCCATAGTGACAAGGCTACCATCCATTGGAGTAAAAAAAACATTGACAACAGAATACGTTCCATAATGACAAGGCTACAATCCATTGGAGTAACAAAAATATGAACATACTTTCCATAGTGACAAGGCTACCATCCATTGGAGTAACAAAAATATCGACAATAGACTAACTTCCATAATGACAAGGCTACAATTCATTGGAGTAACAAAAATCTCGACAATAGACTACCTTCCATAATGATAAGGCTACCATCCATTGGAGAAACAAAAATCTGAACAACAGACTACCTTCCATAGTGACAAGGCTACCATCCACATGAGTGACAGAAATCACAACGACAGACTACCTTCTATAATGACAAGGCTACCATCCATTGGAGTAACAAAAATATCGACAATAGACTACATTATATAATTATAAGGCTACCATCCATTGGAGTAACAAAAATATGAACAACAGACTACCTTCCATAGTGACAAGGCTACCATCCATTGGAGTGACGGAAATCACAACGACAGACTACCTTCCATAATGACAAGGCTAGCACCCATTGGAGTAACAAAAATATGAACATACCTTCCATAGTGACAAGGATACCATCCATTGGAGTAACAAAAATCTCGAAAACAGACTACCTTCCACAATGACAAGGCTACCATCCATTGGAGTAACAAAAATCTCAACAACAGAAAAACTTCCATAATGATAATGCTACCATCCATTGGAGTAACAAAAATATCAACAATAGACTACCTTCCATAATGACAAGGCTACCATCCATTGGAGTAACAAAAATCTGAACAACAGACTACCTTCCATAGTTACAAGGCTACCATCCATTGGAGTGACAGAAATCACAACGACAGACTACCTTCTAGAATGACAAGGCTAGCATTCATTGGAGTAACAAAAATCTCGATAACAGACTACCTTCCATAATGACAAGGCTACCATCCATTGGAGTAACAAAAATCTAGACAACAGACTACCTTCCATAATGACAAGGCTACCATGCATTGGAGTAACAAAAATATCTACAATAGACTATGTTCCATAATGACAAGGCTACCATACATTGTAGTAACAAAAATATGGATAATAGAATACCTTCCATAATGTCAAGGCTACCATCCATTATAGTAACAAAAATCTCGACAATAGACAACATTCCATAATGACAAGGCTACCATCCATTGGAGTAACAAAAATATCGACAATAGACTACCTTATATAATTACAAGGCTACCATCCATTGGAGTAACAAAAATATGAACAACAGACTACCTTCCATAGTGACAAGGCTACCATCCATTGGAGTAAAAAAAACATTGACAACAGAATACGTTCCATAATGACAAGGCTACAATCCATTGGAGTAACAAAAATATGAACATACTTTCCATAGTGACAAGGCTACCATCCATTGGAGTAACAAAAATATCGACAATAGACTAACTTCCATAATGACAAGGCTACAATTCATTGGAGTAACAAAAATCACGACAATAGACTACCTTCCATAATGATAAGGCTACCATCCATTGGAGAAACAAAAATTTGAACAACAGACTACCTTCCATAGTGACAAGGCTACCATCCACAGGAGTGACAGAAATCACAACGACAGACTACCTTCTAGAATGACAAGGCTAGCATCCATTGGAGTAACAAAAATCTCGACAACAGACTACCTTCCATAATGACAAGGCTACCATCCATTGGAGAAACAAAAATCTATACAACAGAATACCTTCCATAATGACAAGGCTACCATGCATTGAAGTAACAAAAATATCTACAATAGACTATGTTCCATAATGACAAGGTTGCCATCCATTGTAGTAACCAAAATATTGATAATAGAATACCTTCCATAATGTCAAGGCTACCATCCATTATATTAACAAAAATCTCGACAATAGACAACATTCCATAATGACAAGGCTACCATCCATTGGAGTAACAAAAATATCGACAATAGACTACCTTATATAATTACAAGGCTACCATCCATTGGAGTAACAAAAATATGAACAACAGACTACCTTCCATAGTGACAAGGCTACCATCCATTGGAGTAAAAAAAACATTGACAACAGAATACGTTCCATAATGACAAGGCTACAATCCATTGGAGTAACAAAAATATGAACATACTTTCCATAGTGACAAGGCTACCATCCATTGGAGTAACAAAAATATCGACAATAGACTAACTTCCATAATGACAAGGCTACAATTCATTGGAGTAACAAAAATCTCGACAATAGACTACCTTCCATAATGATAAGGCTACCATCCATTGGAGAAACAAAAATCTGAACAACAGACTACCTTCCCTAGTGACAAGGCTACCATCCACAAGAGTGACAGAAATCACAACGACAGACTACCTTCTATAATGACAAGGCTACCATCCATTGGAGTAACAAAAATATCGACAATAGACTACATTATATAATTATAAGGCTACCATCCATTGGAGTAACAAAAATATGAACAACAGACTACCTTCCATAGTGACAAGGCTACCATCCATTGGAGTGACGGAAATCACAACGACAGACTACCTTCCATAATGACAAGGCTAGCACCCATTGGAGTAACAAAAATATGAACATACCTTCCATAGTGACAAGGATACCATCCATTGGAGTAACAAAAATCTCGAAAACAGACTACCTTCCACAATGACAAGGCTACCATCCATTGGAGTAACAAAAATCTCAACAACAGAAAACCTTCCATAATGATAATGCTACCATCCATTGGAGTAACAAAAATATCAACAATAGACTACCTTCCATAATGACAAGGCTACCATCCATTGGAGTAACAAAAATCTGAACAACAGACTACCTTCCATAGTTACAAGGCTACCATCCATTGGAGTGACAGAAATCACAACGACAGACTACCTTCTAGAATGACAAGGCTAGCATCCATTGGAGTAACAAAAATCTCGATAACAGACTACCTTCCATAATGACAAGGCTACCATCCATTGGAGTAACAAAAATCTAGACAACAGACTACCTTCCATAATGACAAGGCTACCATGCATTGGAGTAACAAAAATATCTACAATAGACTATGTTCCATAATGACAAGGCTACCATACATTGTAGTAACAAAAATATGGATAATAGAATACCTTCCATAATGTCAAGGCTACCATCCATTATAGTAACAAAAATCTCGACAATAGACAACATTCCATAATGACAAGGCTACCATCCATTGGAGTAACAAAAATATCGACAATAGACTACCATATATAATTACAAGGCTACCATCCATTGGAGTAACAAAAATATGAACAACAGACTACCTTCCATGGTGACAAGGCTACCATCCATTGGAGTAAAAAAAACATTGACAACAGAATACGTTCCATAATGACAAGGCTACAATCCATTGGAGTAACAAAAATATGAACATACTTTCCATAGTGACAAGGCTACCATCCATTGGAGTAACAAAAATATCGACAATAGACTAACTTCCATAATGACAAGGCTACAATTCATTGGAGTAACAAAAATCTCGACAATAGACTACCTTCCATAATGATAAGGCTACCATCCATTGGAGAAACAAAAATCTGAACAACAGACTACCTTCCATAGTGACAAGGCTACCATCCACAGGAGTGACAGAAATCACAACGACAGACTACCTTCTATAATGACAAGGCTACCATCCATTGGAGTAACAAAAATATCGACAATAGACTACATTATATAATTATAAGGCTACCATCCATTGGAGTAACAAAAATATGAACAACAGACTACCTTCCATAGTGACAAGGCTACCATCCATTGGAGTGACGGAAATCACAACGACAGACTACCTTCCATAATGACAAGGCTAGCACCCATTGGAGTAACAAAAATATGAACATACCTTCCATAGTGACAAGGATACCATCCATTGGAGTAACAAAAATCTCGAAAATAGACTACCTTCCACAATGACAAGGCTACCATCCATTGGAGTAACAAAAATCTCAACAACAGAAAACCTTCCATAATGATAATGCTACCATCCATTGGAGTAACAAAAATATCAACAATAGACTACCTTCCATAATGACAAGGCTACCATCCATTGGAGTAACAAAAATCTGAACAACAGACTACCTTCCATAGTTACAAGGCTACCATCCATTAGAGTGACAGAAATCACAACGACAGACTACCTTCTAGAATGACAAGGCTAGCATCCATTGGAGTAACAAAAATCTCGATAACAGACTACCTTCCATAATGACAAGGCTACCATCCATTGGAGTAACAAAAATCTAGACAACAGACTACCTTCCATAATGACAAGGCTACCATGCATTGGAGTAACAAAAATATCTACAATAGGCTATGTTCCATAATGACAAGGCTACCATACATTGTTGTAACAAAAATATGGATAATAGAATACCTTCCATAATGTCAAGGCTACCATCCATTATAGTAACAAAAATCTCGACAATAGACAACATTCCATAATGACAAGGCTACCATCCATTGGAGTAACAAAAATATCGACAATAGACTACCTTATATAATTACAAGGCTACCATCCATTGGAGTAACAAAAATATGAACAACAGACTACCTTCCATAGTGACAAGGTTACCATCCATTGGAGTAAAAAAAACATTGACAACAGAATACGTTCCATAATGACAAGGCTACAATCCATTGGAGTAACAAAAATATGAACATACTTTCCATAGTGACAAGGATACCATCCATTGGAGTAACAAAAATCTCGAAAACAGACTACCTTCTACAATGACAAGGCTACCATCCATTGGAGTAACAAAAATCTCAACAACAGAAAACCTTCCATAATGATAATGCTACCATCCATTGGAGTAACAAAAATATCGACAATAGACTACCTTCCATAAGGACAAGGCTACCATCCATTGGAGTAACAAAAATCTGAACAACAGACTACCTTCCATAGTGACAAGGCTACCATCCATTGGAGTGACAGAAATCTCAACGACAGACTACCTTCTAGAATGACAAGGCTAGCATCCATTGGAGTAACAAAAATCTCGACAACAGACTACCTTCCATAATGACAAGGCTACCATCCATTGGAGTAACAAAAATCTAGACAACAGACTACCTTCCATAATGACAAGGCTACCATGCATTGGAGTAACAAAAATATCTACAATAGACTATGTTCCATAATGACAAGGCTACCATACATTGTAGTAACAAAAATATGGATAATAGAATACCTTCCATAATGTCAAGGCTACCATCCATTATAGTAACAAAAATCTCGACAATAGACAACATTCCATAATGACAAGGCTACCATCCATTGGAGTAACAAAAATATCGACAATAGACTACCTTATATAATTACAAGGCTACCATCCATTGGAGTAACAAAAATATGAACAACAGACTACCTTCCATAGTGACAAGGCTACCATCCATTGGAGTAAAAAAAACATTGACAACAGAATACGTTCCATAATGACAAGGCTACAATTCATTGGAGTAACAAAAATATGAACATACTTTCCATAGTGACAAGGCTACCATCCATTGGAGTAACAAAAATATCGACAATAGACTAACTTCCATAATGACAAGGCTACAATTCATTGGAGTAACAAAAATCACGACAATAGACTACCTTCCATAATGATAAGGCTACCATCCATTGGAGAAACAAAAATCTGAACAACAGACTACCTTCCATAGTGACAAGGCTACCATCCACAGGAGTGACAGAAATCACAACGACAGACTACCTTCTAGAATGACAAGGCTAGCATCCATTGGAGTAACAAAAATCTCGACAACAGACTACCTTCCATAATGACAAGGCTACCATCCATTGGAGAAACAAAAATCTATACAACAGAATACCTTCCATAATGACAAGGCTACCATGCATTGAAGTAACAAAAATATCTACAATAGACTATGTTCCATAATGACAAGGTTGCCATCCATTGTAGTAACCAAAATATTGATAACAGAATACCTTCCATAATGTCAAGGCTACCATCCATTATATTAACAAAAATCTCGACAATAGACAACCTTCCATAATGACAAGGCTACCATCCATTGGAGTAACAAAAATCTCGACAATAGACTACCTTCCATAATGACAAGGCTACCATCCATTTGAGTAACAAAAATATGAACAACAAACTACCTTCCATAATGACAAGGCTACCATCCATTGGAGTAACAAAAATCTCGAAAACAGACTACCTTCCATAATTACAAGGCTACCATCTATTAGAGTAACAAAAATCTCGACAATAGACAGCCTGCCATAATTACAATGCTATCATCCATTGGAGTAACAAAAATATCGACAATAGACTACCTTCTATAATTACAAGGCTAGCATCCATTGCAGTAACAAAAATCTCTACAACTAACTACCTTCCATAATGACAAGGCTACCATCCATTGAAGTAACAAAAACATCAACAACATACTATGTTCCATAATGAGAAGGCTACAATCCATTGGAGTAACAAAAATATGAACAACAGACTACCTTCCATAGTGACAAGGCTACCATCCATTGGAGTGACAAAAATCACAACGACAGAATACCTTCCATAATGACAAGGCTAGAACCCATTGGAGTAACAAAAATATGAACATACCTTCCATACTGACAAGGATACCATCCATTGGAGTAAGAAAAATCTCAAAAACAGACTACCTTCCATAATGACAAGACTACCATCCATTGGAGTAACAATAATCTCAACAACAGACAACCTTCAATAATGATAATGCTACCATCCATTGGAGTAACAAAAATATCGACAATAGACTACCTTCCATAATGACAAGGCTACCATCCATTGGAGTAACAAAAATCTGAACAACAAACTACCTTCCATAGTGACAAGGCTGCCATCCATTGGAGTGACAGAAATCACAACGACAGACTACCTTCTAGAATGACAAGGCTAGCATCCATTGGAGTAACAAAAATCTCGACAACAGACTACCTTCCATAATGACAAGGCTACCATCCATTGGAGTAACAAAAATCTAGACAACAGACTACCTTCCATAATGACAAGGCTACCATGCATTGGAGTAACAAAAATATCTACAATAGACTATGTTCCATAATGATAAGGCTATCATACATTGTAGTAACCAAAATATGGATAATAGAATAGCTTCCATAATGTCAAGGCTACCATCCATTATAGTAACAAAAATCTCGACAATAGACAACATTCCATAATGACAAGGCTACCATCCATTGGAGTATTAAAAATCTCGACAATAGACTACCTTCCATAATGACAAGGCTACCATCGATTGGAGTAACAAAAATATGAACAACATACTACCTTCCATAGTGACAAGGCTACTATCCATTAGAGTGACAAAAATCATAATGACATACTACCTTCCATAATGACCAGGCTAGCACCCATTGGAGTAACAAAAATCTCGACAATAGACTACCTTCCATAATGAGAAGGCTATCATCCGATGGAATAACAAAAATCTCGACAACAGACTACCTTCCATAATGACAAGGCTACCATCCATTGCAGTAACAAAAACATCGACAGCAGGTTACGTTCCATAATGACAAGGCTACCATCCATTGGAGTACCAAAAATCTTGACAATAGACTACCTTTAATAATGACAAGGCTACCATCCATTGGAGTAACAAAAATATGAACAACAGACTACCTTCTAGAGTGACAAGGATACCATCCATTGGAGTAACAAAAATCTCGACAACAGACTACCTTCCATAATGACAAGGCTACCATCCATTGGAGTAACAAAAATCTAGACAACAGACTACCTTCCATAATGACAAGGCTACCATGCATTGGAGTAATAAAAATATCTACAATAGACTATGTTCCATAATGACAAGGCTACCATACATTGTATTAACCTAAATATGGATAATAGAATACCTTCCATAATGTCAAGGCTACCATCCATTATAGTAAAAAAAAATCACGACAATACACAACATTCCATAATGACAAGGCTACCATCCATTGGAGTAACAAAAATATCGACAATAGACTACCTTCCATAATGACAAGGCTACCATCCATTTGAGTAACAAAAATATGAACAACAAACTACCTTCCATAATGACAAGGCTACCATCCATTGGAGTAACAAAAATCTCGAAAACAGACTACCTTCCATAATTACAAGGCTACCATCTATTAGAGTAACAAAAATCTCGACAATAGACAGCCTTCCATAATTACAATGCTATCATCCATTGGAGTAACAAAAATATCGACAATAGACTACCTTCTATAATTACAAGGCTAGCATCCATTGCAGTAACAAAAATCTCTACAACTAACTACCTTCCATAATGACAAGGCTACCATCCATTGAAGTAACAAAAACATCAACAACATACTATGTTCCATTATGAGAAGGCTACAATCCATTGGAATAACAAAAACATCGACAGCAGTTTACGTTCCATAATGACAAGGCTACCATCCATTGGAGTAACATAAATCTTGACAATAGACTACCTTCCATAATGAAAAGGCTACCATCCATTGGAGTAACAAAAATATGAACAACAGACTACCTTCAATAGTGACAAGGCTACCATCCATTGGAGTGGCAGAAATCACAACGACAGACTACCTTCCATAATGACAAGGCTAGAACCCATTGGAGTAACAAAAATATGAACATACCTTCCATAGTGACAAGGATACCATCCATTGGAGTAAGAAAAATCTCGAAAACAGACTACCTTCCATAATGACAAGGCTACCATCCATTGGAGTAACAATAATCTCAACAACAGACAACCTTCCATAATGATAATGCTACCATCCATTGGAGTAACAAAAATATCGACAATAGACTACCTTCCATAATGACAAGGCTACCATCCATTGGAGTAACAAAAATCTGAACAACAGACTACCTTCCATAGTGACAAGGCTACCATCCATTGGAGTGACAGAAATCACAACGACAGACTACCTTCTAGAATGACAAAGCTAGCATTCATTGGAGTAACAAAAATCTCGACAAAAGACTACCTTCCATAATGACAAGGCTACCATCCATTGGAGTAACAAAAATCTAGACAACAGACTACCTTCCATAATGACAAGGCTACCATCCATTGGAGTAACAAAAATATCTACAATAGACCATGTTCCATAATGACAAGGCTATCATACATTGTAGTAACCAAAATATGGATAATAGAATACCTTCCATAATGTCAAGGCTACCATCCATTATAGTAACAAAAATCTCGATAATAGACAACATTCCATAATGACAAGGCTACCATCCATTGGAGTAACAAAAATCTCGACAATAGACTACCTTCCATAATGACAAGGCTACCATCCATTGGAGTAACAAAAATATGAACAACATACTACCTTCCATAGTGACAAGGCTACTATCCATTAGAGTGACAAAAATCATAATGACATACTACCTTCCATAATGACCAGGCTAGCACCCATTGGAGTAACAAAAATCTCGACAATAGACTACCTTCCATAATGAGAAGGCTATCATCCGATGGAATAACAAAAATCTCGACAACAGACTACCTTCCATAATGACAAGGCTACCATCCATTGCAGTAACAAAAACATCGACAGCAGGTTACGTTCCATAATGACAAGGCTACCATCCATTGGAGTACCAAAAATCTTGTCAATAGACTACCTTTAATAATGACAAGGCTACCATCCATTGGAGTAACAAAAATATGAACAACAGACTACCTTCCAGAGTGACAAGGATACCATCCATTGGAGTAACAAAAATCTCGACAACAGATTACCTTCCATAATGACAAGGCTACCATGCATTGGAGTAATAAAAATATCTACAATAGACTATGTTCCATAATGACAAGGCTACCATACATTGTATTAACCTAAATATGGATAATAGAATACCTTCCATAATGTCAAGGCTACCATCCATTATAGTAAAAAAAATCACGACAATAGACAACATTCCATAATGACAAGGCTACCATCCATTGGAGTAACAAAAATATCGACAATAGACTACCTTATATAATTATAAGGCTACCATCCATTGGAGTAACAAAAATATGAACAACAGACTACCTTCCATAGTGACAAGGCTACCATCCATTGGAGTGACAGAAATCACAACGACAGACTACCTTTCATAATGACAAGGCTAGCACCCATTGGAGTAACAAAAATATAAACATACCTTCCATAGTGACAAGGATACCATCCATTGGAGTAACAAAAATCTCGAAAACAAACTACCTTCCACAATGACAAGGCTACCATCCATTGGAGTAACAAAAATCTCAACAACAGAAAACCTTCCATAATGATAATGCTACCATCCATTGGAGTAACAAAAATATCGACAATAGACTACCTTCCATAATGACAAGGCTACCATCCATTGGAGTAACAAAAATCTGAACAACAGACTACCTTCCATAGTGACAAGGCTACCATCCATTGGAGTGACAGAAATCACAACGACAGACTACCTTCTAGAATGACAAGGCTAGCATCCATTGGAGTAACAAAAATCTCGACAACAGACTACCTTCCATAATGACAAGGCTACCATGCATTGGAGTAATAAAAATATCTACAATAGACTATGTTCCATAATGACAAGGCTACCATACATTGTATTAACCTAAATATGGATAATAGAATACCTTCCATAATGTCAAGGCTACAATCTATTATAGTAACAAAAATCACGACAATAGACAACATTCCATAATGACAAGGCTACCATCCATTGGAGTAACAAAAATATCGACAATAGACTACCTTATATAATTATAAGGCTACCATCCATTGGAGTAACAAAAATATGAACAACAGACTACCTTCCATAGTGACAAGTCTACCATCCATTGGAGTGACGGAAATCACAACGACAGACTACCTTCCATAATGACAAGGCTAGCACCCATTGGAGTAACAAAAATATGAACATACCTTCCATAGTGACAAGGATACCATCCATTGGAGTAACAAAAATCTCGAAAACAGACTACCTTCCACAATGACAAGGCTACCATCCATTGGAGTAACAAAAATCTCAACAACAAAAAACCTTCCATAATGATAATGCTACCTTCCATTGGAGTAACAAAAATATCGACAATAGACTACCTTCCATAATGACAAGGCTACCATCAATTGGAGTAACAAAAATCTGAACAACAGACTACCTTCCATAGTGACAAGGCTACCATCCATTGGAGTGACAGAAATCACAACGACAGACTACCTTCTAGAATGACAAGGCTAGCATCCAATTGAGTAACAAAAATCTCGATAACAGACTACCTTCCATAATGACAAGGCTACCATCCATTGGAGTAACAAAAATCTAGACAACAGACTACCTTCCATAGTGACAAGGCTACCATCCATTGGAGTAACAAAAATATGAACAACAAACTACCTTCCATAATGACAAGGCTACCATCCATTGGAGTAACAAAAATCTCGAAAACAGACTACCTTCCATAATTACAAGGCTACCATCTATTAGAGTAACAAAAATCTCGACAATAGACAGCCTTCCATAATTACAATGCTATCATCCATTGGAGTAACAAAAATATCGACAATAGACTACCTTCTATAATTACAAGGCTAGCATCCATTGCAGTAACAAAAATCTCTACAACTAACTACCTTCCATAATGACAAGGCTACCATCCATTGAAGTAACAAAAACATCAACAACATACTATGTTCCATAATGAGTAGGCTACAATCCATTGGAATAACAAAAACATCGACAGCAGGTTACGTTCCATAATGACAAGGCTACCATCCATTGGAGTAACATAAATCTTGACAATAGACTACCTTCCATAATGAAAAGGCTACCATCCATTGGAGTAACAAAAATATGAACAACAGACTACCTTCCATAGTGACAAGGCTACCATCCATTGGAGTGACAAAAATCACAACGACAGAATACCTTCCATAATGACAAGGCTAGAACCCATTGGAGTAACAAAAATATGAACATACCTTCCATAGTGACAAGGATACCATCCATTGGAGTAAGAAAAATCTCGAAAACAGACTACCTTCCATAATGACAAGGCTACCATCCATTGGAGTAACAATAATCTCAACAACAGACAACCTTCCATAATGATAATGCTACCATCCATTGGAGTAACAAAAATATCGACAATAGACTACCTTCCATAATGACAAGGTTACCATCCATTGGAGTAACAAAAATCTGAACAACAGACTACCTTCCATAGTGACAAGGCTACCATCCATTGGAGTGACAGAAATCACAACGACAGACTACCTTCTAGAATGACAAGGCTAGCATCCATTGGAGTAACAAAAATCTCAACAACAGACTACCTTCCATAATGACAAGGCTACCATCCATTGGAGTAACAAAAATCTAGACAACAGACTACCTTCCATAATGACAAGGCTACCATGCATTGGAGTAACAAAAATATCTACAATAGACTATGTTCCATAATGACAAGGCTACCATACATTGTAGTAACCAAAATATGGATAATAGAATACCTTCCATAATGTCAAGGCTACCATCCATTATAGTAACAAAAATCTCGACAATAGACAACATTCCATAATGACAAGGCTACCATCCATTGGAGTAACAAAAATCTCGACAATAGACTACCTTCCATAATGACAAGGCTACCATCCATTGGAGTAACAAAAATATGAACAACATACTACCTTCCATAGTGACAAGGCTACTATCCATTAGAGTGACAAAAATCATAATGACATACTACCTTCCATAATGAGAAGGCTATCATCCGTTGGAATAACAAAAATCTCGACAACAGACTACCTTCCATAATGACAAGGCTACCATCCATTGCAGTAACAAAAACATCGACAGCAGGTTACGTTCCATAATGACAAGGCTACCATCCATTGGAGTACCAAAAATCTTGTCAATAGACTACCTTTAATAATGACAAGGCTACCATCCATTGGAGTAACAAAAATATGAACAACAGACTACCTTCCAGAGTGACAAGGATACCATCCATTGGAGTAACAAAAATCTCGACAACAGATTACCTTCCATAATGACAAGGCTAGCATCCATTGGAGTAACAAAAATCTCGACAACAGACTACCTTCCATAATGACAAGGCTACCATGCATTGGAGTAATAAAAATATCTACAATAGACTATGTTCCATAATGACAAGGCTACCATACATTGTATTAACCTAAATATGGATAATAGAATACCTTCCATAATGTCAAGGCTACCATCCATTATAGTAACAAAAATCACGACAATAGACAACATTCCATAATGACAAGGCTACCATCCATTGGAGTAACAAAAATATCGACAATAGACTACCTTATATAATTATAAGGCTACCATCCATTGGAGTAACAAAAATATGAACAACAGACTACCTTCCATAGTGACAAGGCTACCATCCATTGGAGTGACAGAAATCACAACGACAAACTACCTTTCATAATGACAAGGCTAGCACCCATAGGAGTAACAAAAATATAAACATACCTTCCATAGTGACAAGGATACCATCCATTGGAGTAACAAAAATCTCGAAAACAGACTACCTTCCACAATGACAAGGCTACCATCCATTGGAGTAACAAAAATCTCAACAACAGAAAACCTTCCATAATGATAATGCTACCATCCATTGGAGTAACAAAAATATCGACAATAGACTACCTTCCATAATGACAAGGCTACCATCCATTGGAGTGACAAAAATCTGAACAACAGACTACCTTCCATAGTGACAAGGCTACCATCCATTGGAGTGACAGAAATCACAACGACAGACTACCTTCTAGAATGACAAGGCTAGCATCCATTGGAGTAACAAAAATCTCGACAACAGACTACCTTCCATAATGACAAGGCTACCATGCATTGGAGTAATAAAAATATCTACAATAGACTATGTTCCATAATGACAAGGCTACCATACATTGTATTAACCTAAATATGGATAATAGAATACCTTCCATAATGTCAAGGCTACCATCCATTATAGTAACAAAAATCACGACAATAGACAACATTCCATAATGACAAGGCTACCATCCATTGGAGTAACAAAAATATCGACAATAGACTACCTTATATAATTATAAGGCTACCATCCATTGGAGTAACAAAAATATGAACAACAGACTACCTTCCATAGTGACAAGGCTACCATCCATTGGAGTGACGGAAATCACAACGACATACTACCTTCCATAATGACAAGGCAAGCACCCATTGGAGTAACAAAAATATGAACATACCTTCCATAGTGACAAGGATACCATCCATTGGAGTAACAAAAATCTCAAAAACAGACTACCTTCCACAATGACAAGGCTACCATCCATTGGAGTAACAAAAATCTCAACAACAGAAAACCTTCCATAATGATAATGCTACCATCCATTGGAGTAACAAAAATATCGACAATAGACTACCCTCCATAATGACAAGGCTACCATCCATTGGAGTAACAAAAATCTGAACAACAGACTACCTTCCATAGTGACAAGGCTACCATCCATTGGAGTGACAGAAATCACAACGACAGACTACCTTCTAGAATGACAAGGCTAGCATCCATTGGAGTAACAAAAATCTCGATAACAGACTACCTTCCATAATGACAAGGCTACCATCCATTGGAGTAATAAAAATCTAGACAACAGACTACCTTCAAAAATGACAAGGCTACCATGCATTGGAGTAACAAAAATATCTACAATAGACTATGTTCCATAATGACAAGGCTACCATACATTGTAGTAACAAAAATATGGATAATAGAATACCTTCCATAATGTCAAGGCTACCATCCATTATAGTAACAAAAATCACGACAATAGACAACATTCCATAATGACAAGGCTACCATCCATTGGAGTAACAAAAATATCGACAATAGACTACCTTATATAATTATAAGGCTACCATCCATTGGAGTAACAAAAATATGAACAACAGACTACCTTCCATAGTGACAAGGCTACCATCCATTGAAGTGACGGAAATCACAACGACATACTACCTTCCATAATGACAAGGCTAGCACCCATCGGAGTAACAAAAATATGAACATACCTTCCATAGTGACAAGGATACCATCCATTGGAGTAACAAAAATCTCAAAAACAGACTACCTTCCACAATGACAAGGCTACCATCCATTGGAGTAAAAAAAATCTCAACAACAGAAAACCTTCCATAATGATAATGCTACCATCCATTGGAGTAACAAAAATATCGACAATAGACTACCTTCCATAATGACAAGGCTACCATCCATTGGAGTAACAAAAATCTGAACAACAGACTACCTTCCATAGTGACAAGGCTACCATCCATTGGAGTGACAGAAATCACAACGACAGACTACCTTCTAGAATAACAAGGCTAGCATCCATTGGAGTAACAAAAATCTCGATAACAGACTACCTTCCATAATGACAAGGCTACCATCCATTGGAGTAACAAAAATCTAGACAACAGACTACCTTCAAAAATGACAAGGCTACCATGCATTGGAGTAACAAAAATATCTACAATAGACTATGTTCCATAATGACAAGGCTACCATACATTGTACTAACAAAAATATGGATAATAGAATACCTTCCATAATGTCAAGGCTACCATCCATTATAGTAACAAAAATCTCGACAATAGACAACATTCCATAATGACAAGGCTACCATCCATTGGAGTAACAAAAATATCGACAATACACTACCTTATATAATTACAAGGCTACCATCCATTGGAGTAACAAAAATATGAACAACAGACTACCTTCCATAGTGACAAGGCTACCATCCATTGGAGTGACAGAAATCACAATGACAGACTACCTTCCATAATGACAAGGCTAGCACCCATTGGAGTAACAAAAATATGAACATACCTTCCATAGTGACAAGCATACCATCCATTGGAGTAACAAAAATCTCGAAAACAGACTACCTTCCACAATGACAAGGCTACCATCCATTGGAGTAACAAAAATCTCAACAACAGAAAACCTTCCATAATGATAATGCTACCATCCATTGGAGTAACAAAAATATCGACAATAGACTACCTTCCATAATGACAAGGCTACCATCCATTGGAGTAACAAAAATCTGAACAACAGACTACCTTCCATAGTTACAAGGCTACCATCCATTGGAGTGACAGAAATCACAACGACAAACTACCTTCTAGAATGACAAGGCTAGCATCCATTGGAGTAACAAAAATCTCGATAACAGACTACCTTCCATAATGACAAGGCTACCATCCATTGGAGTAACAAAAATCTAGACAACAGACTACCTTCCATAATGACAAGGCTACCATGCATTGGAGTAACAAAAATATCTACAATAGACTATGTTCCATAATGACAAGGCTACCATACATTGTAGTAACAAAAATATGGATAATAGAATACCTTCCATAATGTCAAGGCTACCATCCATTATAGTAACAAAAATCTCGACAATAGACAACATTCCATAATGACAAGGCTACCATCCATTAGAGTAACAAAAATCTCGACAATAGACTACCTTCCATAATGACAAGGCTACCATCCATTGGAGTAACAAAAATATGAACAACAGACTACCTTCCATAGTGACAAGGCTACTATCCATTAGAGTGACAAAAATCACAACGACATACTACCTTCCATAATGACAAGGCTAGCACCCATTGGTGTAACAAAATTCTCGACAACAGACTACCTTCCATAATGAGAAGGCTACCATCCATTGGAATAACAAAAATCTCGACAACAGACTACCTTCCATAATGACAAGGCTACCATCCATTGCATTAACAAAAACATCGACAACAGGTTACGTTCCATAATGACAAGGCTACCATCCATTGGAGTAACAAAAATCTTGACAATAGACTACCTTCAATAATGACAAGGCTACCATCCATTGGAGTAACAAAAATATGAACAACAGACTACCTTCCATAGTGACAAGGCTACCATCCATTGGAGTGACAAAAATCACAACGACAAACAACCTTCCATAATGACAAGGCTAGCACCCATTGGAGTAACAAAAATATGAACATACCTTCCATAGTGACAAGAATACCATCCATTGGAGTAAGAAAAATCTCGAAAACAGACTACCTTCCATAATTACAAGGCTACCATCCATTGGAGTAACAATAATCTCAACAACAGACAACCTTCCATAATGATAATGCTACCATCCATTGGAGTAACAAAAATATCGACAATAGACTACCTTCCATAATGACAAGGCTACCATCCATTGAAGTAACAAAAATCTGAACAACAGACTACCTTCCATAGTGACAAGGCTACCATCCATTGGAGTGACAGAAATCACAATGACAGACTACCTTCTAGAATGACAAGGCTAGCATCCACTGGAGTAACAAAAATCTCGACAACAGACTACCTTCCATAATGACAAGGCTACCATCCATTGGAGTAACAAAAATCCATACAACAAACTACATTCCATAATGACAAGGTTACCATGCATTGGAGTAACAAAAATATCTACAATAGACTATGTTCCATAATGACAAGGCTACCATACATTGTATTAGCCTAAATATGGATAATAGAATACCTTCCATAATGTCAAGGCTACCATCCATTATAGTAACAAAAATCTCGACAATAGACAACATTCCATAATGACAAGGCTACCATCCATTGGAGTAACAAAAATATCGACAATAGACTACCTTATATAATTACAAGGCTACCATCCATTGGAGTAACAAAAATATGAACAACAGACTACCTTCCATAGTGACAAGGCTACCATCCATTGGAGTGACAGAAATCACAACGACAGACTACCTTCCATAATGACAAGGCTAGCACCCATTGGAGTAACAAAAATCTCGACAATAGACTACCTTCCATAATGACAAGGCTATCATCCGATGGAATAACAAAAATCTTGACAATAGACTACCTTCCATAATGACAAGGCAACAATCCATTGCAGTAACAAAAACATCGACAGCAGGTTACGTTCCATAATGACAAGGCTACCATCCATTGGAGTAACAAAAATCTTTACAATAGACTACCTTCAATAATGACAAGGCTACCATCCATTGGAGTAACAAAAATATGAATAACAGACTACCTTCCATTGTGACAAGGCTACCATCCATTGGAGTGACACAAATAACAACGATAGAATACCTTCCATAATGACAAGGCTAGCACCCATTGGAGTAACAAAAATATGAACATACCTTCCATAGTGACAAGGATACCATCCATTGGAGTAACAAAAATCTCGAAAACAGACTACCTTCCATAATTACAAGGCTACCATCCATTGGAGTAACAAAAATCTAAACAACAGACAACCTTCCATAATGATAATGCTACCATCCATTGGAGTAACAAAAATATCGACAATAGACTACCTTCCATAATAACAAGGCTACCATCCATTGGAGTAACAAAAATCTGAACAACAGACTACCTTCCATAGTGACAAGGCTACCATCCATTGGAGTGACAGAAATCACAACGACAGACTAGCTTCTAGAATGACAAGGCTAGCATCCATTGGAGTAACAACAATCTCGACAACAGACTACCTTCCATAATGACAAGACTACCATCCATTGGAGTAACAAAAATCTAGACAACAAACTACCTTCCATAATGACAAGGCTACCATGCATTGGAGTAACAAAAATATCTACAATAGACTATGTTCCATAATGACAAGGCTACCATACATTGTATTAACCAAAATATGGATAATAGAATACCTTCCATAATGTCAAGGCTACCATCCATTATAGTAACAAAAATTTCGACAATAAACAACATTCCATAATGAAAAGGCTACCATCCATTGGAGTAACAAAAATATCGACAATAGACTACCTTATATAATTACAAGGCTACCATCCATTTGAGTAACAAAAATATGAACAACAGACTACCTTCCATAGTGACAAGGCTACTATCCATTAGAGTGACAAAAATCACAACGACATACTACCTTCCATAATGACAAGGCTAGCACCCATTGGAGTAACAAAAATCTCGACAACAGACTACCTTCCATAATGACAAGGCTACAATCATTTGGAGTAACAAAAATCTCAACAATAGACAACCTTCCATAATGATAATGCTACCATCCATTGGAGTAACAAAAATCTCGACAATTGACTACCTTCGATAATTACAAGGCTACCATCCATTGGAATAACAAAAATCTGAACAACAGACTACCTTCCATAGTGACAAGGATACCATCCATTGGAGTGACAGAAATCACAACGACAGACTACCTTCTAGAATGACAAGGCTAGCATCCATTGGAGTAACAAAAATCTCGACAACAGACTACCCTCCATAATGACAAGGCTACCATCCATTGGAGTAATAAAAATCTAGACAACAGACTACCTTCCATAATGACAAGGCTACCATGCAGTGGAGTAACAAAAATATGAGCAACACATTACCTTCCATAGTGACAAGGCTACCATCCATTGGAGTGACAGAAATCACAACGACAGACTAGCTTCTAGAATGACAAGGCTAGCATCCATTGGAGTAACAAAAATCTCGACAATAGACTACCTTCCATAATGACAAGACTACCATCCATTGGAGTAACAAAAATCTAGACAACAAACTCCCTTCCATAATGACAAGGCTACCATGCATTGGAGTAACAAAAATATCTACAATAGACTATGTTCCATAATGAAAAGGCTACCATACATTGTATTAACCAAAATATGGATAATAGAATACCTTCCATAATGTCAAGGCTTCCATCCATTATAGTAACAAAAATACCGACATTAAACAACATTCCATAATGACAAGGCTACCATCCATTGGAGCAACAAAAATATCGACAATAGACTACCTTATATAATTACAAGGCTACCATCCATTTGAGTAACAAAAATATGAACAACAGACTACCTTCCATAGTGATAAGGCTACTATCCATTAGAGTGACAGAAATCACAACGACATACTACCTTCCATAATGACAAGGCTAGCACCCATTGGAGTAACAAAAATCTCGACAACATACTACTTTCCATAATGACAAGGCTACCATCATTTGGAGTAACAAAAATCTCAACAACAGACAACCTTCCATAATGATAATGCTACCATCCATTGGAGTAACAAAAATCTCGACAATAGACTACCTTCCATAATGACAAGGCTACCATCCATTGGAATAACAAAAATCTGAACAACAGACTACCTTCCATAGTGACAAGGATACCGTCCATTGGAGTGACAGAAATCACAACGACAGACTACCTTCTAGAATGACAAGGCTAGCATCCATTGGAGTAACAAAAATCTCGACAACAAACTACCTTCCATAATGACAAGACTACCATCCATTAGAGTAACAAAAATCTAGACAACAGACTACCTTCCATAATGACAAGGCTACCATGCAGTGGAGTAACAAAATTATGAACAACAGACTACCTTCCATAGTGACAAGGCTACTATCCATTAGAGTGACAAAAATCACAATGACATATTACCTTCCATAATGACAAGGCTAGCACCCATTGGAGTAACAAAAATCTCGACAATAGACTACCTTCCATAATGAGAAGGCTATCATCCAATGGAATAACAAAAATCTCGACAACAGACTACCTTCCATAATGACAAGGCTACCATCCACTGCAGTAACAAAAACATCGACAGCAGGTTACGTTCCATAATGACAAGGCTACCATCCATTGGAGTAACAAAAATCTTGACAATAGACTACCTTCAATAATGACAAGGCTACCATCCATTGGAGTAACAAAAATATGAACAACAGACTACCTTCTATAGTGACAAGGCTACCATCCATTGGAGTGACAGAAATCACAACGACAAACTACCTTCCATAATGACAAGGCTAGCACCCAGTGGAGTAACAAAAATATGAACATACCTTCCATAGTGACAAGGATACCATCCATTGGAGTAACAAAAATCTAAACAACAGACAACCTTCCATAATGATAATGCTACCATCCATTGGAGTAACAAAAATATCGACAATAGACTACCTTCCATAATAACAAGGCTACCATCCATTGGAGTAACAAAAATCTGAACAACAGACTACCTTCCATAGTGACAAGGCTACCATCCATTGGAGTGACAGAAATCACAACTACAGACTAGCTTCTAGAATGACAAGGCTAGCATCCATTGGAGTAACAACAATCTCGACAACAGACTACCTTACATAATGACAAGACTACCATCCATTGGAGTAACAAAAATCTAGACAACAAACTACCTTCCATAATGACAAGGCTACCATGCATTGGAGTAACAAAAATATCTACAATAGACTATGTTCCATAATGAAAAGGCTACCATACATTGTATTAACCAAAATATGGATAATAGAATACCTTCCATAATGTCAAGGCTTCCATCCATTATAGTAACAAAAATATCGACATTAAACAACATTCCATAATGACAAGGCTACCATCCATTGGAGCAACAAAAATATCGACAATAGACTACCTTATATAATTACAAGGCTACCATCCATTTGAGTAACAAAAATATGAACAACAGACTACCTTCCATAGTGATAAGGCTACTATCCATTAGAGTGACAGAAATCACAACGACATACTACCTTCCATAATGACAAGGCTAGCACCCATTGGAGTAACAAAAATCTCGACAACATACTACTTTCCATAATGACAAGGCTACCATCATTTGGAGTAACAAAAATCTCAACAACAGACAACCTTCCATAATGATAATGCTACCATCCATTGGAGTAACAAAAATCTCGACAATAGACTACCTTCCATAATGACAAGGCTACCATCCATTGGAATAACAAAAATCTGAACAACAGACTACCTTCCATAGTGACAAGGATACCGTCCATTGGAGTGACAGAAATCACAACGACAGACTACCTTCTAGAATGACAAGGCTAGCATCCATTGGAGTAACAAAAATCTCGACAACAGACTACCTTCCATAATGACAAGACTACCATCCATTAGAGTAACAAAAATCTAGACAACAGACTACCTTCCATAATGACAAGGCTACCATGCAGTGGAGTAACAAAATTATGAACAACAGACTACCTTCCATAGTGACAAGGCTACTATCCATTAGAGTGACAAAAATCACAATGACATATTACCTTCCATAATGACAAGGCTAGCACCCATTGGAGTAACAAAAATCTCGACAATAGACTACCTTCCATAATGAGAAGGCTATCATCCAATGGAATAACAAAAATCTCGACAACAGACTACCTTCCATAATGACAAGGCTACCATCCATTGCAGTAACAAAAACATCGACAGCAGGTTACGTTCCATAATGACAAGGCTACCATCCATTGGAGTAACAAAAATCTTGACAATAGACTACCTTCAATAATGACAAGGCTACCATCCATTGGAGTAACAAAAATATGAACAACAGACTACCTTCCATAGTGACAAGGCTACCATCCATTGGAGTGACAGAAATCACAACGACAAACTACCTTCCATAATGACAAGGCTAGCACCCATTGGAGTAACAAAAATATGAACATACCTTCCATAGTGACAAGGATACCATCCATTGGAGTAACAAAAATCTCGAAAACATACTACCTTCCATAATGACAAGGCTACCATCCATTGGAGTTACAAAAATCTCAACAACAGACAACCTTCCATAATGATAATGCTACCATCCATTGGAGTAACAAAAATATCGATAATAGACTACCTTCCATAATGACAAGGCTACCATCCATTGGAGTAACAAAAATCTAAACAACAGACTACCTTCCATAGTGACAAGGCTACCATCCATTGGAGTGACAGAAATCACAACGACATACTAGCTTCTAGAATGACAAGGCTAGCATCCATTGGAGTAACAAAAATCTCGACAATAGACTACCTTCCATAATGACAAGACTACCATCCATTAGAGTAACAAAAATCTAGACAACAGACTACCTTCCATAATGACAAGGCTACCATGCAGTGGAGTAACAAAAATATGAACAACAGACTACCTTCCATAGTGACAAGGCTACTATCCATTAGAGTGACAAAAATCACAATGACATATTACCTTCCATAATGACAAGGCTAGCACCCATTGGAGTAACAAAAATCTTGACAATAGACTACCTTCCATAATGAGAAGGCTATCATCCAATGGAATAACAAAAATCTCGACAACAGACTACCTTCCATAATGACAAGGCTACCATCCATTGCAGTAACAAAAACATCGACAACAGGTTATGTTCCATAATGACAAGGCTACCATCCATTGGAGTAACAAAAATCTTGACAATAGACTACCTTCAATAATGACAAGGCTACCATCCATTGGAGTAACAAAAATATGAACAACAGACTAGCTTCCATAGTGACAAGGCGACCATCCATTGGAGTGACAGAAATCACAACGACAAACTACCTTCCATAATGACAAGGCTAGCACCCATTGGAGTAACAAAAATATGAACATACCTTCCATAGTGACAAGGATACCATCCATTGGAGTAACAAAAATCTCGAAAACAGACTACCTTCCATAATGACAAGGCTACCATCCATTGGAGTAACAAAAATCTCAACAACAGACAACCTTCCATAATGATAATGCTACCATCCATTGGAGTAACAAAAATATCGACAATAGACTCCCTTCCATAATGATAAGGCTACCATCCATTGGAGTAACAAAAATATGAACAACAGACTACCATCCATAGTGACAAGGCTACCATCCATTGGAGTGACAGAAATCACAACGACATACTAGCTTCTAGAATGACAAGGCTAGCATCCATTGGAGTAACAAAAATCTCGACAACAGGCTCCCTTCCATAATGACAAGACTACCATCCATTGGAGTAACAAAAATCTAGACAACAAACTACCTTCCATAATGACAAGGCTACCATGCATTGGAGTAACAAAAATATATCTCGTCAATAAACAACATTCCATAATGACAAGGCTACCATCCATTTGAGTAACAAAAATATGAACAACAGACTACCTTCTATAATGACAAGGCTACTATCCATTAGAGTGACAGAAATCACAACGACATACTACCTTCCATAATGACAAAGCTAGCACCCATTGGAGTAACAAAAATCTCGACAACAGACTACCTTCCATAATGAGAAGGCTACCATCCATTGGAATAAGAAAAATCTCGACAACAGACTACCTTCCATAATGACAAGGCTACCATCCATTACAGTAACAAAAACATCGACAGCAGGTTATGTTCCATAATGACAAGGATACCATCCATTTGAGTAACAAAAATCTTGAGAATAGACTTCCTTCCATAATGACAAGGCTACCATCCATTGGAGTAACAAAAATATGAACAACAGACTACCTTCCATAGTGACAAGGCTACCATCCATTGGAGTGATAGAAATCACAACGACAAACTACCTTCCATAATGACAAGGCTAACACCCATTGGAGTAACAAAAATATGAACATACCTTCCATAGTGACAGGGATACAATCCATTGGATTAACAAAAATCTCGAAAACAGACTACCTTCCATAATGACAAGGCTACCATCATTTGGAGTAACAAAAATCTCGACAAAAGACAACCTTCCATAATGATAATTCTACCATCCATTGGAGTAACAAAAATCTCGACAATAGACTACCTTCCATAATGACAAGGCTACCATCCATTGGAATAACAAAAATCTGAACAACAGACTACCTTCCATAGTGACAAGGATACCATCCATTGGAATGACATAAATCACAACGACAGACTACCTTCTAGAATGACAAGGCTAGCATCCATTGGAGTAACAAAAATCTCGACAATAGACTACCTTCCATAATGACAAGGCTACCATCCATTGGAGTAACAAAAATCTAGACAACAGACTACCTTCCATAATGACAAGGCTACCATGCAGTGGAGTAACAAAAATATCTACAATAGACTATGTTCCATAATGACAAGGCTACCATACATTGTAGTAACCAAAATATGGATAATATAATACCTTTCATAATGTCAAGGCTACTATCCATTATAGTAAAAAAACTCTCGACAATAGACAACATTCCATAATGACAAGGCTACCATCCATTGGAGTAACAAAAATATCGACAATAGACTACCTTCTATAATTACAAGGCTACCATCCATTGGAGTAACAAAAATATGAACAACAGACTACCTTCCATAGTGACAAGGCTACCATCCATTGAAGTGATAGAAATCACAACGACATACTACCTTCCATAATGACAAGGCTAGCATCCATTGGAGTAACAAAAATATCGACAACAGACTACCTTTCATAATGACAAGGATAACATTCATTGGAATAACAAAAATCTAGGAAACCGACTACCTTCCATAATGACAAGGCTACCATCCAATGGAGTAACAAAAACATCTACAACAAAATACGTTCTATAATGACAAGGCTACAATCCATTGGAATAACAAAAATCTCGACAACAGACTACCATCCATAATGACAATGATACCTTCCATTGGAGTAACAAAAATCTCGACAATTGACTACCTTCCATAATGACAAGGCTACCATCCATTGGAGTAACAAAAATATGAACATACCTTCCATATTGACAAGGCTAACATCCATTGGAGTAACAAAAATCTCGAAAACAGACTACCTTATATAATGACAAGGCTACCATCCATTGGAGTAACAAAAATCTCGACAACAAACAACCTTCCATAATGATAATGCTACCATCCATTGGAGTAACAAAAATCTCGACAATAGAATACCTTCCATAATGACAAGGCTACCATCCATTGGAGTAACAAAAATTTGAACAATAGACTACCTTCCATAGTGACAAGGCTACCATCCATTGGAGTGACAGAAATCACAATGACAGACTACCTTATAGAATGACAAGGCTACCATCCATTGGAGTAACAAAAATCTCGACAATAGACTACCTTCTATAATTACAAGGCTACCATCCATTGGAGTAACAAAAATATGAACAACAGACTACCTTCCATAGTGACAAGGCTACCATCCATTGGAGTGATAGAAATCACAACGACATACTACCTTCCATAATGACGAGGCTAGCATCCATTGGAGTAACAAAAATCTCGACAATAGACTACCTTTCATAATGACAAGGATAACATTCATTGGAATAACAAAAATCTAGAAAACAGACTACCTTCCATAATGACAAGGCTACCATCCAATGGAGTAACAAAAACATCGACAACAAAATATGTTCCATAATGACAAGGCTACAATCCATTGGAATAACAAAAATCTCGACAACAGACTACCATCCATAATGACAACGATACCTTCCATTGGAGTAACAAAAATCTCGACAATTGACTACCTTCCATAATGACAAGGCTACCATCCATTGTAGTAACAGAAATATGAACATACCTTCCATAGTGACAAGGCTACCATCCATTGGAGTAACAAAAATCTCGACAACAGACAACCTTCCATAATGATAATGCTACCATCCATTGGAGTAACAAAAATCTCGACAATAGAATACCTTCCATAATGACAAGGCTACCATCCATTGGAGTAACAAAAATCTGAACAACAGACTACCTTCCATAGTGACAAGGCTACCATCCATTGGAGTGACAGAAATCACAACGACAGACTACCTTCTAGAATGACAAGGCTACCATCCATTGGAGTAACAAAAATCTCGACAACAGACTACCTTCCATAATGACAAGGCTACCATCCATTGGAGTAACAAAAATCTACATAACAAACTACCTTCCATAATGACAAGGCTACCATGCATTGGAGTAACAAAAATATCTACTATAGACTATGTTCCATAATGACAAGGGTACCATCCATTGTAGTAACCAAAATATGGATAATAGAATACCTTCCATAATGATAATGCTACCATCCATTGGAGTAACAAAAATCTCGACAATAGACTACCTTCTATAATTACAAGGCTATCATCCATTGGAGTAACAAAAATATGAACAACAGACTACCTTCCATAATGACAAGGCTACCATCCATTGGAGTGATAGAAATCACAACGACATACTACCTTCCATAATGACAAGGCTAGCATCCATTGGAGTAACAAAAATCTCGACAACAGGCTACCTTTCAAAATTACAAGGATCACATTCATTGGAATAACAAAAATCTAGAAAACTGACTACCTTCCATAATGACAAGGCTACCATCCAATGGAGTAACAAAAACATCTACAACAGAATACGTTCCATAATGACAAGGCTACAATCCATTGGAATAACAAAAATCTCGACAACAGACTACCATCCATAATGACAATGATACCTTCCATTGGAGTAACAAAAATCTCGACAATTGACTACCTTCCATAATGACAAGGCTACCATCCATTGGAGTAACAAAAATATGAACGTACCTTCCATATTGACAAGGCTACCATCCATTGGAGTAACAAAAATCTCGAAAACAGACTACCTTATATAATGACAAGGCTACCATCCATTGGAGTAACAAAAATCTTGACAACAGACAACCTTCCATAATGATAATACTACCATCCATTGGAGTAACAAAAATCTCGACAATAGAATACCTTCCATAATGACAAGGCTACCATCCATTGGAGTAACAAAAATTTGAACAATAGACTACCTTCCATAGTGACAAGGCTACCATCCATTGGAGTGACAGAAATCACAACGACAGACTACCTTCTAGAATGACAAGGCTACCATCCATTGGAGTAACAAAAATCTCGACAATAGACTACCTTCTATAATTACAAGGCTACCATCCATTGGAGTAACAAAAATATGAACAACAGACTACCTTCCATAGTGACAAGGCTACCATCCATTGGAGTGATAGAAATCACAACGACATACTACCTTCCATAATGACGAGGCTAGCATCCATTGGAGTAACAAAAATCTCGACAATAGACTACCTTTCATAATGACAAGGATAACATTCATTGGAATAACAAAAATCTAGAAAACAGACTACCTTCCATAATGACAAGGCTACCATCCAATGGAGTAACAAAAACATCGACAACAAAATATGTTCCATAATGACAAGGCTACAATCCATTGGAATAACAAAAATCTCGACAACAGACTACCATCCATAATGACAACGATACCTTCCATTGGAGTAACAAAAATCTCGACAATTGACTACCTTCCATAATGACAAGGCTACCATCCATTGTAGTAACAGAAATATGAACATACCTTCCATAGTGACAAGGCTACCATCCATTGGAGTAACAAAAATCTCGACAACAGACAACCTTCCATAATGATAATGCTACCATCCATTGGAGTAACAAAAATCTCGACAATAGAATACCTTCCATAATGACAAGGCTACCATCCATTGGAGTAACAAAAATCTGAACAACAGACTACCTTCCATAGTGACAAGGCTACCATCCATTGGAGTGACAGAAATCACAACGACAGACTACCTTCTAGAATGACAAGGCTACCATCCATTGGAGTAACAAAAATCTCGACAACAGACTACCTTCCATAATGACAAGGCTACCATCCATTGGAGTAACAAAAATCTACATAACAAACTACCTTCCATATTGACAAGGCTACCATGCATTGGAGTAACAAAAATATCTACTATAGACTATGTTCCATAATGACAAGGGTACCATCCATTGTAGTAACCAAAATATGGATAATAGAATACCTTCCATAATGATAATGCTACCATCCATTGGAGTAACAAAAATCTCGACAATAGACTACCTTCTATAATTACAAGGCTATCATCCATTGGAGTAACAAAAATATGAACAACAGACTACCTTCCATAGTGACAAGGCTACCATCCATTGGAGTGATAGAAATCACAACGACATACTACCTTCCATAATGACAAGACTAGCATCCATTGGAGTAACAAAAATCTCGACAACAGGCTACCTTTCAAAATGACAAGGATCACATTCATTGGAATAACAAAAATCTAGAAAACTGACTACCTTCCATAATGACAAGGCTACCATCCAATGGAGTAACAAAAACATCTACAACAGAATACGTTCCATAATGACAAGGCTACAATCCATTGGAATAACAAAAATCTCGACAACAGACTACCATCCATAATGATAATGATACCTTCCATTGGAGTAACAAAAATCTCGACAATTGACTACCTTCCATAATGACAAGGCTACAATCCATTGGAGTAACAAAAATATGAACATACCTTCCATATTGACAAGGCTACCATCCATTGGAGTAACAAAAATCTCGAAAACAGACTACCTTATATAATGACAAGGCTACCATCCATTGAAGTAACAAAAATCTTGACAACAGACAACCTGCCATAATGATAATACTACCATCCATTGGAGTAACAAAAATCTCGACAATAGAATACCTTCCATAATGACAAGGCTACCATCCATTGGAGTAACAAAAATTTGAACAATAGACTACCTTCCATAGTGACAAGGCTACCATCCATTGGAGTGACAGAAATCACAACGACAGACTACCTTCTAGAATGACAAGGCTACCATCCATTGGAGTAACAAAAATCTCGACAACAGACTACCTTCCATAATGACAAGGCTACCATCCATTGGAGTAACAAAAACCTAGATAACAGACTACCTTCCATAATGATAAGGCTACCATGCATTGGAGTAACAAAAATATCTACAATAGACTATGTTCCATAATGACAAGGCTACCATCCATTGTAGTAACCAAAATATGGATAATAGAATACCTTCCATAATGTCAAGGTTACCATCCATTATAGTAACAAAAATCTCGACAATAGACAACATTCCATAATGACAAGGCTACCATCCAATGGAGTAACAAAAATATCGACAATAGACTACCTTCTATAATTACAAGGCTATCATCCATTGGAGTAACAAAAATATGAACAACAGACTACCTTCCATAGTGACAAGGCTACCATCCATTGGAGTGATAGAAATCACAACGACATACTACCTTCCATAATGATAAGGCTAGCGTCCATTGGAGTAACAAAAATCTCGACAACAGACTACCTTTCATAATGACAAGGATAACATTCATTGGAATAACAAAAATGTAGAAAACAGACTACCTTCCATAATGACAAGGCTACCATCCAATGGAGTAACAAAAACATCGACAACAGAATACGTTCCATAATGACAAGGCTACAATCCATTGGAATAACAAAAATCTCGACAACAGACTACCATCCATAATGACAATGATACCTTCCATTGGAGTAACAAAAATCTCGACAATTGACTACTTTCCATAATGACAAGGCTACCATCTGTTGGAGTAACAAAAATGTTGACAACAGACTACCTTCCATAATGACAAGGCTACCATCCTTTGGAGTAACAAAAATCTCCACAATACACAACCTTCCCTAATGATAGTGCTACCATCCATTGGAGTAACAAAAATCTCGACAACAGACAACCTTCCATAATGATAATGCTACCATCCATTGGAGTAACAAAAATCTCGACAATAGACTACCTTCCATAATGACAAGGCTACCATCCATTGGAATAACAAAAATCTGAACAACAGACTACCTTCCATAGTGACAAGGATACCATCCATTGGAATGACATAAATCACAACGACAGACTACCTTCTAGAATGACAAGGCTAGCATCCATTGGAGTAACAAAAATCTCGACAACAGACTACCTTCCATAATGACAAGGCTACCATCCATTGGAGTAACAAAAATCTAGACAACAGACTACCTTCCATAATGACAAGGCTACCATGCAGTGGAGTAACAAAAATATCTACAATAGACTATGTTCCATAATGACAAGGCTACCATACATTGTAGTAACCAAAATATGGATAATATAATACCTTTCATAATGTCAAGGCTACTATCCATTATAGTAAAAAAACTCTCGACAATAGACAACATTCCATAATGACAAGGCTACCATCCATTGGAGTAACAAAAATATCGACAATAGACTACCTTCTATAATTACAAGGCTACCATCCATTGGAGTAACAAAAATATGAACAACAGACTACCTTCCATAGTGACAAGGCTACCATCCATTGAAGTGATAGAAATCACAACGACATACTACCTTCCATAATGACAAGGCTAGCATCCATTGGAGTAACAAAAATATCGACAACAGACTACCTTTCATAATGACAAGGATAACATTCATTGGAATAACAAAAATCTAGGAAACCGACTACCTTCCATAATGACAAGGCTACCATCCAATGGAGTAACAAAAACATCTACAACAGAATACGTTCCATAATGACAAGGCTACAATCCATTGGAATAACAAAAATCTCGACAACAGACTACCATCCATAATGACAATGATACCTTCCATTGGAGTAACAAAAATCTCGACAATTGACTACCTTCCATAATGACAAGGCTACCATCCATTGGAGTAACAAAAATATGAACATACCTTCCATATTGACAAGGCTACCATCCATTGGAGTAACAAAAATCTCGAAAACAGACTACCTTATATAATGACAAGGCTACCATCCATTGGAGTAACAAAAATCTCGACAACAAACAACCTTCCATAATGATAATGCTACCATCCATTGGAGTAACAAAAATCTCGACAATAGAATACCTTCCATAATGACAAGGCTACCATCCATTGGAGTAACAAAAATTTGAACAATAGACTACCTTCCATAGTGACAAGGCTACCATCCATTGGAGTGACAGAAATCACAATGACAGACTACCTTCTAGAATGACAAGGCTACCATCCATTGGAGTAACAAAAATCTCGACAATAGACTACCTTCTATAATTACAAGGCTACCATCCATTGGAGTAACAAAAATATGAACAACAGACTACCTTCCATAGTGACAAGGCTACCATCCATTGGAGTGATAGAAATCACAACGACATACTACCTTCCATAATGACGAGGCTAGCATCCATTGGAGTAACAAAAATCTCGACAATAGACTACCTTTCATAATGACAAGGATAACATTCATTGGAATAACAAAAATCTAGAAAACAGACTACCTTCCATAATGACAAGGCTACCATCCAATGGAGTAACAAAAACATCGACAACAAAATATGTTCCATAATGACAAGGCTACAATCCATTGGAATAACAAAAATCTCGACAACAGACTACCATCCATAATGACAACGATACCTTCCATTGGAGTAACAAAAATCTCGACAATTGACTACCTTCCATAATGACAAGGCTACCATCCATTGTAGTAACAGAAATATGAACATACCTTCCATAGTGACAAGGCTACCATCCATTGGAGTAACAAAAATCTCGACAACAGACAACCTTCCATAATGATAATGCTACCATCCATTGGAGTAACAAAAATCTCGACAATAGAATACCTTCCATAATGACAAGGCTACCATCCATTGGAGTAACAAAAATCTGAACAACAGACTACCTTCCATAGTGACAAGGCTACCATCCATTGGAGTGACAGAAATCACAACGACAGACTACCTTCTAGAATGACAAGGCTACCATCCATTGGAGAAACAAAAATCTCGACAACAGACTACCTTCCATAATGACAAGGCTACCATCCATTGGAGTAACAAAAATCTACATAACAAACTACCTTCCATAATGACAAGGCTACCATGCATTGGAGTAACAAAAATATCTACTATAGACTATGTTCCATAATGACAAGGGTACCATCCATTGTAGTAACCAAAATATGGATAATAGAATACCTTCCATAATGATAATGCTACCATCCATTGGAGTAACAAAAATCTCGACAATAGACTACCTTCTATAATTACAAGGCTATCATCCATTGGAGTAACAAAAATATGAACAACAGACTACCTTCCATAGTGACAAGGCTACCATCCATTGGAGTGATAGAAATCACAACGACATACTACCTTCCATAATGACAAGGCTAGCATCCATTGGAGTAACAAAAATCTCGACAACAGGCTACCTTTCAAAATGACAAGGATCACATTCATTGGAATAACAAAAATC
Organism: Vicia faba; assembly: GCA_948472305.1. Lineage (NCBI taxonomy): Eukaryota > Viridiplantae > Streptophyta > Magnoliopsida > Fabales > Fabaceae > Vicia > Vicia faba. The sequence continues at coordinate 510,587,889 of OX451741.1, read as the reverse complement.
TAGAAAACTGACTACCTTCCATAATGACAAGGCTACCATCCAATGGAGTAACAAAAACATCTACAACAGAATACGTTCCATAATGACAAGGCTACAATCCATTGGAATAACAAAAATCTCGACAACAGACTACCATCCATAATGACAATGATACCTTCCATTGGAGTAACAAAAATCTCGACAATTGACTACCTTCCATAATGACAAGGCTACCATCCATTGGAGTAACAAAAATATGAACATACCTTCCATATTGACAAGGCTACCATCCATTGGAGTAACAAAAATCTCGAAAACAGACTACCTTATATAATGACAAGGCTACCATCCATTGGAGTAACAAAAATCTCGACAACAAACAACCTTCCATAATGATAATACTACCATCCATTGGAGTAACAAAAATCTCGACAATAGAATACCTTCCATAATGACAAGGCTACCATCCATTGGAGTAACAAAAATTTGAACAATAGACTACCTTCCATAGTGACAAGCATACCATCCATTGGAGTGACAGAAATCACAACGACAGACTACCTTCTAGAATGACAAGGCTACCATCCATTGGAGTAACAAAAATCTCGACAACAGACTACCTTCCATAATGACAAGGCTACCATCCATTGGAGTAACAAAAACCTAGATAACAGACTACCTTCCATAATGATAAGGCTACCATGCATTGGAGTAACAAAAATATCTACAATAGACTATGTTCCATAATGACAAGGCTACCATCCATTGTAGTAACCAAAATATGGATAATAGAATACCTTCCATAATGTCAAGGTTACCATCCATTATAGTAACAAAAATCTCGACAATAGACAACATTCCATAATGACAAGGCTACCATCCAATGGAGTAACAAAAATATCGACAATAGACTACCTTTATAATTACAAGGCTATCATCCATTGGAGTAACAAAAATATGAACAACAGACTACCTTCCATAGTGACAAGGCTACCATCCATTGGAGTGATAGAAATCACAACGACATACTACCTTCCATAATGATAAGGCTAGCGTCCATTGGAGTAACAAAAATGTAGAAAACAGACTACCTTCCATAATGACAAGGCTACCATCCAATGGAGTAACAAAAACATCGACAACAGAATACGTTCCATAATGACAAGGCTACAATCCATTGGAATAACAAAAATCTCGACAACAGACTACCATCCATAATGACAGTGATACCTTCCATTGGAGTAACAAAAATCTCGACAATTGACTACTTTCCATAATGACAAGGCTACCATCTGTTGGAGTAACAAAAATGTTGACAACAGACTACCTTCCATAATGACAAGGCTACCATCCTTTGGAGTAACAAAAATCTCCACAATACACAACCTTCCCTAATGATAGTGCTACCATCCATTGGAGTAACAAAAATCTCGACAACAGACAACCTTCCATAATGATAATGCTACCATCCATTGGAGTAACAAAAATCTCGACAATAGAATACCTTCCATAATGACAAGGCTACCATCCATTGGAGTAACAAAAATCTGAACAACAGACTACCTTCCATAGTGACAAGGCTACCATCCATTGGAGTGACAGAAATCACAACGACATACTACCTTATAGAATGAGAAGGCTACCATCCATTGGAGTAACAAAAATCCCGACAACAGACTACCTTCCATAATGACAAGGCTACCATCCATTGGAGTAACAAAAATCTACATAACAAACTACCTTCCATAATGACAAGGCTACCATGCATTGGAGTAACAAAAATATCTACTATAGACTATGTTCCATAATGACAAGGGTACCATCCATTGTAGTAACCAAAATATGGATAATAGAATACCTTCCATAATGATAATGCTACCATCCATTGGAGTAACAAAAATCTCGACAATAGACAACATTCCATAATGACAAGGCTACCATCCAATGGAGTAACAAAAATATCGACAATAGACTACCTTCTATAATTACAAGGCTATCATCCATTGGAGTAACAAAAATATGAACAACAGACTACCTTCCATAGTGACAAGGCTACCATCCATTGGAGTGATAGAAATCACAACGACATACTACCTTCCATAATGACAAGGCTAGCATCCATTGGAGTAACAAAAATCTCGACAACAGGCTACCTTTCAAAATGACAAGGATCACATTCATTGGAATAACAAAAATCTAGAAAACCGACTACCTTCCATAATGACAAGGCTACCATCCAATGGAGTAACAAAAACATCTACAATAGAATACGTTCCATAATGACAAGGCTACAATCCATTGGAATAACAAAAATCTCGACAACAGACTACCATCCATAATGACAATGATACCTTCCATTGGAGTAACAAAAATCTCGACAATTGACTACCTTCCATAATGACAAGGCTACCATCCATTGGAGTAACAAAACTATGAACATACCTTCCATAATGACAAGGCTACCATCCATTGGAGTAACAAAAATCTCGAAAACAGACTACCTTATATAATGACAAGGCTACCATCCATTGGAGTAACAAAAATCTCGACAACAGACAACCTTCCATAATGATAATACTACCATCCATTGGAGTAACAAAAATCTCGACAATAGAATACCTTCCATAATGACAAGGCTACCATCCATTGGAGTAACAAAAATTTGAACAATAGACTACCTTCCATAGTGACAAGGCTACCATCCATTGGAGTGACAGAAATCACAACGACAGACTACCTTCTAGAATGACAAGGCTACCATCCATTGGAGTAACAAAAATCTCGACAACAGACTACCTTCCATAATGACAAGGCTACCATCCATTGGAGTAACAAAAACCTAGATAACAGACTACCTTCCATAATGATAAGGCTACCATGCATTGGAGTAACAAAAATATCTACAATAGACTATGTTCCATAATGACAAGGCTACCATCCATTGTAGTAACCAAAATATGGATAATAGAATACCTTCCATAATGTCAAGGTTACCATCCATTATAGTAACAAAAATCTCGACAATAGACAACATTCCATAATGACAAGGCTACCATCCAATGGAGTAACAAAAATATCGACAATAGACTACCTTCTATAATTACAAGGCTATCATCCATTGGAGTAACAAAAATATGAACAACAGACTACCTTCCATAGTGACAAGGCTACCATCCATTGGAGTGATAGAAATCACAACGACATACTACCTTCCATAATGATAAGGCTAGCGTCCATTGGAGTAACAAAAATGTAGAAAACAGACTACCTTCCATAATGACAAGGCTACCATCCAATGGAGTAACAAAAACATCGACAACAGAATACGTTCCATAATGACAAGGGTACAATCCATTGGAATAACAAAAATCTCGACAACAGACTACCATCCATAATGACAATGATACCTTCCATTGGAGTAACAAAAATCTCGACAATTGACTACTTTCCATAATGACAAGGCTACCATCTGTTGGAGTAACAAAAATGTTGACAACAGACTACCTTCCATAATGACAAGGCTACCATCCTTTGGAGTAACAAAAATCTCCACAATACACAACCTTCCCTAATGATAGTGCTACCATCCATTGGAGTAACAAAAATCTCGACAACAGACAACCTTCCATAATGATAATGCTACCATCCATTGGAGTAACAAAAATCTCGACAATAGAATACCTTCCATAATGACAAGGCTACCATCCATTGGAGTAACAAAAATCTGAACAACAGACTACCTTCCATAGTGACAAGGCTACCATCCATTGGAGTGACAGAAATCACAACGACATACTACCTTCTAGAATGAGAAGGCTACCATCCATTGGAGTAACAAAAATCCCGACAACAGACTACCTTCCATAATGACAAGGCTACCATCCATTGGAGTAACAAAAATCTACATAACAAACTACCTTCCATAATGACAAGGCTACCATGCATTGGAGTAACAAAAATATCTACTATAGACTATGTTCCATAATGACAAGGGTACCATCCATTGTAGTAACCAAAATATGGATAATAGAATACCTTCCATAATGATAATGCTACCATCCATTGGAGTAACAAAAATCTCGACAATAGATAACATTCCATAATGACAAGGCTACCATCCAATGGAGTAACAAAAATATCGACAATAGACTACCTTCTATAATTACAAGGCTATCATCCATTGGAGTAACAAAAATATGAACAACAGACTACCTTCCATAGTGACAAGGCTACCATCCATTGGAGTGATAGAAATCACAACGACATACTACCTTCCATAATGACAAGGCTAGCATCCATTGGAGTAACAAAAATCTCGACAACAGGCTACCTTTCAAAATGACAAGGATCACATTCATTGGAATAACAAAAATCTAGAAAACCGACTACCTTCCATAATGACAAGGCTACCATCCAATGGAGTAACAAAAACATCTACAATAGAATACATTCCATAATGACAAGGCTACAATCCATTAGAATAACAAAAATCTCGACAACAGACTACCATCCATAATGACAATGATACCTTCCATTGGAGTAACAAAAATCTCGACAATTGACTACCTTCCATAATGACAAGGCTACCATCCATTGGAGTAACAAAACTATGAACATACCTTCCATATTGACAAGGCTACCATCCATTGGAGTAACAAAAATCTCGAAAACAGACTACCTTATATAATGACAAGGCTACCATCCATTGGAGTAACAAAAATCTCGACAACAGACAACCTTCCATAATGATAATGCTACCATCCATTGGAGTAACAAAAATCTCGACAATAGAATACCTTCCATAATGACAAGGCTACCATCCATTGGAGTAACAAAAATCTGAACAACAGACTACCTTCCACAGTGACAAGGCTACCATCCATTGGAGTGACAGAAATCACAACGACAGACTACCTTCTAGAATGACAAGGCTACCATACATTGGAGTAACAATAATCTCGACAACAGACTACCTTTCATAATGACAAGGATAACATTCATTGGAATATCAAAAATCTAGAAAACAGACTACCTTCCATAATGACAAGGCTACCATCCAATGGAGTAACAAAAACATCTACAACAGAATACGTTCCATAATGACAAGGCTACAATCCATTGGAATAACAAAAATCTCGACAACAGACTACCATCCATAATGACAATGATACCTTCCATTGGAATAACAAAAATCTCGACAATTGACTACCTTCCATAATGACAAGGCTACCATCCATTGGAGTAACAAAAATATGAACATACCTTCCATATTGACAAGGCTACCATCCATTGGAGTAACAAAAATCTCGAAAACAGACTACCTTATATAATGACCAGGCTACCATCCATTGGAGTAACAAAAATCTCGACAACAGATAACCTTCCATAATGATAATGCTACCATCCATTGGAGTAACAAAAATCTCGACAATAGAATACCTTCCATAATGACAAGGCTACCATCCATTGGAGTAACAAAAATCTGAACAACAGACTACCTTCCATAGTGACAAGGCTACCATCCATTGGAGTGATAGAAATCACAACGACAGACTACCTTCTAGAATGACAAGGCTACCATCCATTGGAGTAACAAAAATCTCGACAACATACTACCTTCCATAATGACAAGGCTACCATCCATTGGAGTAACAAAAATCTAGATAACAGACTACCTTCCATAATGACAAGGCTACCATGCATTGGAGTAACAAAAATATCTACTATAGACTATGTTCCATAATGACAAGGCTACCATCCATTGTAGTAACCAAAATATGGATAATAGAATACCTTTCATAATGATAATGCTACCATCCATTGGAGTAACAAAAATCTCGACAATAGACAACATTCCATAATGACAAGGCTACCATCCAATGGAGGAACAAAAATATCCACAATAGACTACCTTCTATAATTACAAGGCTACCATCCATTGGAGTAACAAAAATATGAACAACAGACTACCTTCCATAGTGACAAGGCTACCATCCATTGGAGTGATAGAAATCACAACGACATACTACCTTCCATAATGACAAGGCTAGCATCCATTGGAGTAACAAAATTCTCGACAACAGACTACCTTTCATAATGACAAGGATAACATTCATTGGAATAAAAAAAATCTAGAAAATCGACTACCTTCCATAATGACAAGGCTACCATCCAATGGAGTAACAAAAACATCTACAACAGAATACGTTCCATAATGACAAGGCTACAATCCATTGGAATAACAAAAATCTCGACAACAGACTACCATCCATAATGACAATGATACCTTCCATTGGAGTAACAAAAATCTCGACAATTGACTACCTTCCATAATTACAAGGCTACCATCCATTGGAGTAACAAAAATATGAACATACCTTCCATATTGACAAGGCTACCATCCATTGGAGTAACAAAAATCTCAAAAACAGACTACCTTATATAATGACAAGGCTACCATCCATTGGAGTAACAAAAATCTCGACAACAGACAACCTTCCATAATGATAAGGCTACCATCCATTGGAGTAACAAAAATATCGACAATAGAATACCTTCCATAATGACAAGGCTACCATCCATTGGAGTAACAAAAATCTGAACAACAGACTACCTTCCATAGTGACAAGGCTACCATCCATTGGAGTGACAGAAATCACAACGATAGACTACCTTCTAGAATGATAAGGCTACCATCCATTGGAGTAACAAAAATCTCGACAACAGACTACCTTCCATAATGACAAGGCTACCATCCATTGGAGTAACAAAAATCTAGATAACAGACTACCTTCCATAATGAAAGGCTACCATGCATTGGAGTAACAAAAATATCTACAATAGACTATTTTCCATAATGACAAGGCTACCATCCATTGTAGTAAAAATATATGGATAATAGAATACCTTCCATAATGTCAAGGTTACCATCCATTATAGTAACAAAAATCTCGACAATAAACAACATTCCATAATGACAAGGCTACCATCCATTGGAGTAACAAAAATATCGACAATAGACTACCTTCTATAATTACAAGGCTACCATCCATTGGAGTAACAAAAATATGAACAACAGACTACCTTCCATAGTGACAAGGCTACCATCCATTGGAGTTATAGAAATCACAACGACATACTACCTTCCATAATGACAAGGCTAGCATCCATTGGAGTAACAAAAATCTCGACAATAGACTACCTTTCATAATGACAAGGATAACATTCATTGGAATAACAAAAATGTAGAAAACAGACTACCTTCCATAATGACAAGGCTACCATCCAATGGAGTAACAAAAACATCGACAACAGAATATGTTCCATTATGACAAGGCTACAATCCATTGGAATAACAAAAATCTCGACAACAGACTACCATCCATAATGACAATTATACCTTCCATTGGAGTAACAAAAATATCGACAATTGACTATTTTCCATAATGACAAGGCTACCATCTATTGGAGTAACAAAATCTTGACAACAGACTACCTTCCATAATGACAAGGCTACCATCCTTTGGAGTAACAAAAATCTCGACAATAGACAACCTTCCATAATGATTGTGCTACCATCCATTGGAGTAGAAAAAATCTCCCTAATAGACTACCTTCCATAGTGACAAGGCTACCATCCATTGGAGTGACAAAAATCACAACGACATACTACCTTCCATAACGACAAGGCTAGCACCCATTGGAGTAACAAAAATCTTGACAACAGACTACCTTCCATAATGAGAAGGCTACCATCCATTGGAATAACAAAAATCTTGACAACAGATTACCTTCCATAATGACAAGGCTACCATCCATTGCAGTAACAAAAACATCGACAGCAGACTATGTTCCATAATGACAAGGCTACCATCCATTGGAGTAACAAAAATCTTGACAATAGACTACCTTCCATAATAACAAGGCTAACATCCATTGGAGTAACAAAAATTTGAACAACAGACTAGCTTCCATAGTGACAAGGCTACCATCCATTGGAGTGACAAAAATCACAACGACAGTCTACCTTCCATATTGACAAGGCTACCATCCATTGGAGTAACAAAAATCTCCAAAACAAACTACCTTCCATAAGGATAAGGCTACCATCCATTGGAGTAACAAAAATCTCGACAACAGATAACCTTCCATAATGATAATGCTACCATCCATTGGAGTAACAAAAATCTCGATAATAGAATACCTTCCATAATGACATGGCTACCATCCATTCGAGTAAAAAAAATCTGAACAACAGACTACCTTCCATAGTGACAAGGCTACCATCCATTGGAGTGATAGAAATCACAACGACAGACTACCTTCTAGAATGACAAGGCTACCATCCATTGGAGTAACAAAAATCTCGACAACAGACTACCTTCCATAATGACAAGGCTACCATCCATTGGAGTAACAAAAATCTAGATAACAGACTACCTTCCATAATGACAAGGCTACCATCCATTGGAGTAACAAAAATCTCTACTATAGACTATGTTCCATAATGACAAGGCTACCATCCATTGTAGTAACCAAAATATGGATAATAGAATACCTTTCATAATGATAATGCTACCATCCATTGGAGTAACAAAAATCTCGACAATAGACAACATTCCATAATGACAAGGCTACCATCCAATGGAGGAACACAAATATCCACAATAGACTACCTTCTATAATTACAAGGCTACCATCCATTGGAGTAACAAAAATATGAACAACAGACTACCTTCCATAGTGACAAGGCTACCATCCATTGGAGTGATAGAAATCACAACGACATACTACCTTCCATAATGACAAGGCTAGCATCCATTGGAGTAACAAAATTCTCGACAACAGACTACCTTTCATAATGACAAGGATAACATTCATTGGAATAACAAAAATCTAGAAAATCGACTACCTTCCATAATGACAAGGCTACCATCCAATGGAGTAACAAAAACATCTACAACAGAATACGTTCCATAATGACAAGGCTAGAATCCATTGGAATTATAAAAATCTCGACAACAGACTACCATCCATAATGACAATGATACCTTCCATTGGAGTAACAAAAATCTCGACAATTGACTACCTTCCATAATTACAAGGCTACCATCCATTGGAGTAACAAAAATATGAACATACCTTCCATATTGACAAGGCTACCATCCATTGGAGTAACAAAAATCTCAAAAACAGACTACCTTATATAATGACAAGGCTACCATCCATTGGAGTAACAAAAATCTCGACAACAGACAACCTTCCATAATGATAATGCTACCATCCATTGGAGTAACAAAAATATCGACAATAGAATACCTTCCATAATGACAAGGCTACCATCCATTGGAGTAACAAAAATCTGAACAACAGACTACCTTCCATAGTGACAAGGCTACCATCCATTGGAGTGACTGAAATCACAACGATAGACTACCTTCTAGAATGATAAGGCTACCATCCATTGGAGTAACAAAAATCTCGACAACAGACTACCTTCCATAATGACAAGGCTACCATCCATTGGAGTAACAAAAATCTAGATAACAGACTACCTTCTATAATGAAAGGCTACCATGCATTGGAGTAACAAAAATATCTACAATAGACTATGTTCCATAATGACAAGGCTACCATCCATTGTAGTAAAAAAAATATGGATAATAGAATACCTTCCATAATGTCAAGGTTACCATCCATTATAGTAACAAAAATCTCGACAATAAACAACATTCCATAATGACAAGGCTACCATCCATTGGAGTAACAAAAATATCGACAATAGACTACCTTCTATAATTACAAGGCTACCATCCATTGGAGTAACAAAAATATGAACATACCTTCCATATTGACAAGGCTACCATCCATTGGAGTAACAAAAATCTCAAAAACAGACTACCTTATATAATGACAAGGCTACCATCCATTGGAGTAACAAAAATCTCGACAACAGACAACCTTCCATAATGATAATGCTACCATCCATTGGAGTAACAAAAATATCGACAATAGAATACCTTCCATAATGACAAGGCTACCATCCATTGGAGTAACAAAAATCTGAACAACAGACTACCTTCCATAGTGACAAGGCTACCATCCATTGGAGTGACAGAAATCACAACGATCGACTACCTTCTAGAATGATAAGGCTACAATCCATTGGAGTAACAAAAATCTCGACAACAGACTACCTTCCATAATGACAAGGCTACCATCCATTGGAGTAACAAAAATCTAGATAACAGACTACCTTCCATAATGAAAGGCTACCATGCATTGGAGTAACAAAAATATCTACAATAGACTATTTTCCATAATGACAAGGCTACCATCCATTGTAGTAAAAAAAATATGGATAATAGAATACCTTCCATAATGTCAAGGTTACCATCCATTATAGTAACAAAAATCTCGACAATAAACAACATTCCATAATGACAAGGCTACCATCCATTGGAGTAACAAAAATATCGACAATAGACTACCTTCTAAAATTACAAGGCTACCATCCATTGGAGTAACAAAAATATGAACAACAGACTACCTTCCATAGTGACAAGGCTACCATCCATTGGAGTTATAGAAATCACAACGACATACTACCTTCCATAATGACAAGGCTAGCATCCATTTAGTAACAAAAATCTCGACAACAGACTACCTTTCATAATGACAAGGATAACATTCATTGGAATAACAAAAATGTAGAAAACAGACTACCTTCCATAATGACAAGGCTACCATCCAATGGAGTAACAAAAACATCGACAATAGAATATGTTCCATAATGACAAGGCTACAATCCATTGGAATAACAAAAATCTCGACAACAGACTACCATCCATAATGACAATTATACCTTCCATTGGAGTATCAAAAATCTCGACAATTGACTATTTTCCATAATGACAAGGCTACCATCTATTGGAGTAACAAAATCTTGACAACAGACTACCTTCCATAATGACAAGGCTACCATCCTTTGGAGTAACAAAAATCTCGACAATAGACAACCTTCCATAATGATAGTGCTACCATCCATTGGAGTAGAAAAAATCTCCCTAATAGACTACCTTCCATAGTGACAAGGCTACCATCCATTGGAGTGACAAAAATCACAACGACATACTACCTTCCATAATGACAAGGCTAGCACCCATTGGAGTAACAAAAATCTTGACAATAGACTACCTTCCATAATGAGAAGGCTACCATCAATTGGAATAACAAAAATCTCGACAACAGATTACCTTCCATAATGACAAGGCTACCATCCATTGCAGTAACAAAAACATCGACAGCAGACTATGTTCCATAATGACAAGGCTACCATCCATTGGAGTAACAAAAATCTTGACAATAGACTACCTTCCATAATAACAAGGCTAACATCCATTGGAGTAACAAAAATTTGAACAACAGACTAGCTTCCATAATGACAAGGCTACCATCCATTGGAGTAACAAAAATCTCCAAAACAAACTACCTTCCATAAGGACAAGGCTACCATCCATTGGAGTAAAAAATCTCGACAACAGACAACCTTCCATAATGATAATGCTACCATCCATTGGAGTAACAAAAATCTCGACAATAGACTACCTTCCATAATGACATGGCTACCATCCATTCGAGTAACAAAAATCTGAACAACAGACTACCTTCCATAGTGATAAGGCTACCATCCATTGGAGTGACAAAAATCACAACGACAGACTACCTTCTAGAATGACAAGGCTAGCATCCATTGGAGTAACAAAAATATCGACAAAAGATTACCTTCCATAATGACAAGGCTACCATCCATTGGAGTAACAAAAATCTAGACAACAGACTACATTCCATAATGATAAGGCTACCATGCATTGGAGTAACAAAAATATCTACAATAGACTATGTTCCATAATGACAAGGCTACCATCCATTGTAGTAATCAAAATATGGATAATAGAATACCTTCCATTATGACAAGGCTACCATCCATTGGAGTAACAAAAATCTCGACAATTGGCTACCTTCCATAATGACAAGGCTACCATCCATTGGAGTAACAAAAATATGAACAACAAACTACCTTCCATAATGACCAGGCTACCATGCATTGGAGTAACAAAAATCTCGAAAACAGACTACCTTCCATAATTACAAGGCTACCATCTATTAGAGTAACCAAAATCTCGACAATAGACAACCTTCCGAAATGACAATGCTATCATCCATTGGAGTAACAAAAATATCGACAATAGATTACATTCTATAATTAAAAGGCTAGCATCCATTGAAGTAACAAAAATATCGACAACGGACTCCCTTTCATAATGACAAGGCTACCATCTGTTGGAGTAACAAAAATATTCACAATAGACTACCTTCCATAATGACAAGGCTACCATCCATTGGAATAACAAAAATCTAGACAACACACTACCTTCCATAATGACAACGATAACATCCATTGGAGTAACAAAAACATCGACAACAGAATACGTTCCATAATGACAAGGCTACAATCCATTGGAATAATAAAAATCTCGACAACAGACTACCATCCATAATGACAATGATACCTTCCATTGGAGTAATAAAAATCTCGACAACTGACTACCTTCCACAATGACAAGGCTACCATATATTGGAGTAACAAAAATATTGACAAAAGACAACCTTCCATAATTATAATGCTAGCATCCATTGGAGTAACAAAAATCCCGACAATAGACTACCTTCCATAATGACAAGGCTACCATCAATTGAAGTAACAAAAATATTAAAAGTAGACTACCTTCCATAGTGACAAGGCTACCATCCATTGGAGTGACAGAAATCACAACGACAAACTACCTTCCATAATGACAAGGCTACCATCCATTGGAGTAACAAAAATATGAACATACCTTCCATAGTGACAAGGCTACCATCAATTGGAGTAACAAAAATCTCGAAAACAGACTACCTTCCATAATGACAAGGCTACCATCCATTGGAGTAACAAAAATCTTGACAACAGACAACCTTCCATAATGACAAGGCTACCATCCATTTGAGTAACAAAAATCTCAACAATTGACTACCTTCCATAATTACAAGACTACCATCTATTAGAGTAACCAAAATCTCGACCATAGACAACCTTCCAAAATGACAATGCTATCATCCATTGGAGTAACAAAAATATCGAAAATAGATTACCTTTTATAATTAAAAGGCTAGCATCCATTGGAGTAACAAAAATATCTACAACAAACTACCTTCCATAATGACAAGGATACCATCCATTGAAGTAACAAAAATATCGACAACGGACTTCCTTTCAAAATGACAAGGCTACCATCTATTGGAGTAACAAAAATATTCACAATAAACTACCTTCCATAATGACAAGGCTATCATTCATTGGAATAACAAAAGACTCGACAACACACTACCTTCCATGATGACAATCATACCATCCATTGGAGTAACAAAAACATCGACAACAGAAGACGTTCCATAATAACAAGGCTACAATCCATTGGAATAACAAAAATCTCGACAACAAACAACCATCCATAATGACAACGATACCTTCCATTGGAGTAACAAAAATCTTGACAACTGACTACCTTCCATAATGACAAGCCTACCATCTATTGGATTAACAAAAATCTTGACAACAGACTACCTTCCATAATGACAAGGCTACCATCCATTGGAGTAACAAAAATCTTGACAACATACAACCTTCCATAATGATAATGCTACCATCCATTGGAGTAACAAAAATCTCGACAATAGACTACCTTCAATAATGACAAGGCTACCATCAATTGAAGTAACAAAAATATGAAAAACAGACTACCTTCCATAGTGACAAGGCTACCATCCATTGGAGTGACATAAATCACAACGACATACTACCTTCCATAATGAGAAGGCTACCATCCAATGGAATAACAAAATTCTCGACAATAGACTACCTTCCATAATGACTAGGCTACCATCCATTGGAGTAACAAAAATTTGAACAACAGACTACCTTCCATAGTCACAAGGCTACCATCCATTGGAGTGACAGAAATCACAACGACAGACTACCTTCCATAATGACAAGGCTACCATCCATTAGAGTAACAAAAATATGAACATACCTTCCATAATGACAAGGCTACCATCCATTAGAGTAACAAAAATATGAACATACCTTCCATAGTGACAAGGCTACCATCCATTGGAGTAACAAAAATCTCGAAAATAGACTACCTTCCATAATGACAAGGCTACCATCCATTGGAGTAACAAAAATCTCGACAACAGACATCCTTCCATAATGATAATGCTACCATCCATTGGAGTAACAAAAATCTCGACAATATACTACCTTCCTTAATGACAAGGCTACCAACCATTGCAGTAACAAAAATCTGAACAACAGACTACCTTCCATAGTGACAAGGCTACCATCCATTGGAGTGACAGAAATCACAACGACAGACTACCTTCTAGAATGACAAGGCTAGCAACCATTGGAGTAACAAAAATCTCGACAACAGACTACCTTCCATAATGACAAGGCTACCATCCAATGGTGTAACAAAAATCTATACAACAGACTACCTTCCATAATGACAAGGCTACCATCCAATGGTGTAACAAAAATCTATACAACAGACTACCTTCCATAATGACAAGGCTACCATGCATTGGAGTAACAAAAATATCTACAATAGACTATGTTCCATAATGACAAGGCTACCATCCATTGTAGTATCCAAAATATGGATAATAGAATACCTTCCCTAATGTCAAGGCTACCATCCATTATAGTAACAAAAATCTCGACAATAGACAACCTTCCATAATTACAAGGCTATCATCCATTGGAGTAACAAAAATCTTGACAATTGACTACCTTCCATAATGACATGGCTACCATCTATTGGAGTAACAAAAATATGAACAACAAACTACCTTCCATAATGACCAGGATAACATCCATTGGAGTAACAAAAATCTTGAAAACGAACTACCTTCCATAATTACAAGGCTACCATCTATTAGAGTAACCAAAATCTCGACAATAGACAACCTTCCAAAATGACAATGCTATCATCCATTGGAGTAACAAAAATATCGACAATAGACTACCTTCCATAATGACAAGGCTACCATCCATTGAAGTAACAAAAATGTCGACAACAGACTACTTTCCATAATGACAAGGCTACCATCCGTTGGAGTAACAAAAATATCGACAATATACTACCTTCCATAATGACAAGGCTACCATCCATTGGAATAATAAAAATATCGACAACAAACTACCTTCCATAATGGCAATGATATTATCCATTGGAGTAACAAAAACATGGACAACAGAATATGTTCCATAATGACAAGGCTACAATCCATTGGAATAACAAAAATCTCGACAAAAGACTACCATCCATAATGACAAGGCTACCATCCATTTGAGTAACATAAATCACAACGACAAACTACCTTACATAATGACAAGGCTACCATCTATTGGAGTAACAAAAATCTTGACAACAGACTACCTTACATAATTACAAGGCTACCATCCTTTGGAGTAACAAAAATCTCGACAACAGACAACCTTCCATAATGATAATGCTACCATCCATTGGAGTAACAAAAATCTCGACAATAGACTACCTTCCATAATGACAAGGCTACCATCAATTGAAGTAACAAAAATATGAACAACAAACTACCTTCCATAGTGACAAGGCTACCATCCATTGGAGTGACAGAAATCACAACGACATACTACCTTCCATAATGACAAGGCTAGCACCCATTGGAGTAACAAAAATATGAACATACCTTCCATAGTGACAAGGCTACCATCCATTGGAGTAACAAAAATCTCGAAAATAGACTACCTTCCATAATGACAAGGCTACCATCCATTGGAGTAACAAAAATCTTGACAACAGACAACCTTCCATAATGACAAGGCTACCATCCATTTGAGTAACAAAATCTCGACAATTGACTACCTTCCATAATGACAAGGCTACCATCCATTGGAGTAACAAAAATATGAACAACAAACTACCTTCATTAATGACCAGGCTACCATCCATTGGAGTAACAAAAATCTCGAAAACAGACTACCTTCCATAATTACAAGGCTAACATCTATTTGAGTAACCAAAATCTCGACCATAGACAACTTTCCAAAATGACAATGCTATCATCCATTGGAGTAACAAAAATATAGACAATAGATTACCTTTTATAATTAAAAGGCTAGCATCCATTGGAGTAAAAAAAATATCTACAACGAACTACCTTCCATAATGACAAGGATACCAGCCATTGAAGTAACAAAAATATCGACAACGGACTTCCTTTCAAAATGACAAGGCTACCATCTATTGGAGTAACAAAAATATTCACAATAAACTACCTTCCATAATGACAAGGCTATCATTCATTGGAATAACAAAAATCTTGACAACACACTACCTTCCATAATGACAACGATACCATCCATTGGAGTAACAAAAACATTGACAACAAAATACGTTCCATAATAACAAGGCTACAATCCATTAGAATAACAAAAATCTCGACAATAAACAACCATCCATAATGACAACGATACCTTCCATTGGAGTAACAAAAATCTCGACAACTGACTACCTTCCATAATGACAAGCCTACCATCTATTGGATTAACAAAAATCTTGACAACAGACTACCTTCCATAATGACAAGGCTACCATCCATTGGAGTAACAAAAATCTTGACAACATACAACCTTCCATAATGATAATGCTACCATCCATTGGAGTAACAAAAATCTCGACAATAGACTACCTTCAATAATGACAAGGCTACCATCAATTAAAGTAACAAAAATATGAAAAACAGACTACCTTCCATAGTGACAAGGCTACAATCCATTGGAGTGACATAAATCACAACGACATTCTACCTTCCATAATGACAAGGCTAGCACCCATTGGAGTAACAAAAATCTCGACAATAGACTACCTTCCATAATGAGAAGGCTACCATCCAATGGAATAACACAAATCTCGACAATAGACTACCTTCCATAATGACTAGGCTACCATCCATTGGAGTAACAAAAATTTGAACAACAGACTACCTTCCATAGTCACAAGGCTACCATCCATTGGAGTGACAGAAATCACAACGACAGACTACCTTCCATAATGACAAGGCTACCATCCATTAGGGTAACAAAAATATGAACATACCTTCCATAGTGACAAGGCTACCATCCATTGGAGTAACAAAAATCTCGAAAACAGACTACCTTCCATAATGACAAGGCTACCATCCATTGGAGTAACAAAAATCTCGACAACAGACATCCTTCCATAATGATAATGCTAGCATCCATTGGAGTAAAAAAAATCTCGACAATACACTACCTTCCTTAATGACAAGGCTACCAACCATTGCAGTAACAAAAATCTGAACAACAGACTACCTTCCATAGTGACAAGGCTACCATCCATTGGAGTGACAGAAATCACAACGACAGACTACCTTCTAGAATGACAAGGCTAGCAACCATTGGAGTAACAAAAATCTCGACAACAGACTACCTTCCATAATGACAAGGCTACCATCCAATGGAGTAACAAAAATCTAGACAACAGACTACCTTCCATAATGACAAGGCTACCATGCATTGGAGTAACAAAAATATCTACAATAGACTATGTTCCATAATGACAAGGCTACCATCCATTGTAGTAACCAAAATATGGATAATAGAATACCTTCCCTAATGTCAAGGCTACCATCCATTATAGTAACAAAAATCTCGACAATAGACAACCTTCCATAATGACAAGGCTACCATCCATTGGAGTAACAAAAATCTTGACAATTGACTACCTTCCATAATGACATGGCTACCATCTATTGGAGTAACAAAAATATGAACAACAAACTACCTTCCATAATGACCAGGCTACCATCCATTGGAGTAACAAAAATCTCGAAAATAAACTACCTTCGATAATTACAAGGCTACCATCTATTAGAGTAACCAAAATCTCGACAATAGACAACCTTCCAAAATGACAATGCTATCATCCATTGGAGTAACAAAAATATCGATAATAGACTACCTTCCATAATGACAAGGCTACCATCCATTGAAGTAACAAAAATGTTGACAACGGACTACTTTCCATAATGACAAGGCTACCATCCGTTGGATTAACAAATATATCGACAATATACTACCTTCCATAATTACAAGGCTACCATCCATTGGAATAATAAAAATGTCGACAATAAACTACCTTCCATAATGGCAATGATATTATCCATTGGAGTAACAAAAACATGGACAACAGAATACGTTCCATAATGACAAGGCTACAATCCATTGGAATAACAAAAATCTCGACAACAGACTACCATCCATAATGACAAGGCTACCATCCATTTGAGTAACATAAATCACAACGACAAACTACCTTACATAATGACAAGGCTACCATCTATTGGACTAACAAAAATCTTGAGAACAGACTACCTTACATAATGACAAGGCTACCATCCTTTGGAGTAACAAAAATCTCGACAACAGACAACCTTCCATAATGATAATGCTACCATCCATTGGAGTAACAAAAATCTCGACAATAGACTACCTTCCATAATGACAAGGCTACCATCAATTGAAGTAACAAAATTATGAAAAACAGACTACCTTCCATAGTGACAAGGCTACCATCCATTGGAGTGACAGAAATCACAACGACATACTACCTTCCATAATGACAAGGCTAGCACCCATTGGAGTAACAAAAATATGAACATACCTTCCATAGTGACAAGGCTACCATCCATTGGAGTAACAAAAATCTCGAAAATAGACTACCTTCCATAATGACAAGGCTACCATCCATTGGAGTAACAAAAATCTTGACAACAGACAACCTTCCATAATGACAAGGCTACCATCCATTTGAGTAACAAAAATCTCGACAATTGACTACCTTCCATAATGACAAGGCTACCATCCATTGGAGTAACAAAAATATGAACAACAAACTACCTTCATTAATGACCAGGCTACCATGAATTAGAGTAACAAAAATCTCGAAAACAGACTACCTTCCATAATTACAAGGCTACCATCTATTAGAGTAACCAAAATCTCGACCATAGATAACCTTCCAAAATGACAATGCTATCATCCATTGGAGTAACAAAAATATCGACAATAGATTACCTTTTATGATTAAAAGGCTAGCATCCATTGGAGTAACAAAAATATCTACAACAAACTACCTTCCATAATGACAAGGATACCAGCCATTGAAGTAACAAAAATATCGACAACGGACTTCCTTTCAAAATGACAAGGCTACCATCTATTGGAGTAACAAAAATATTCACAATAAACTACCTTCCATAATGACAAGGCTATCATTCATTGGAATAACAAAAATCTCGACAACACACTACCTTCCATAATGACAGCGATACCATCCATTGGAGTAACAAAAACATCGACAACAGAATACGTTCCATAATAACAAGGCTACAATCCATTGGAATAACAAAAATCTCGACAACAAACAACCATCCACAATGACAACGATACCTTCCATTGGAGTAACAAAAATCTCGACAACTGACTACCTTCCATAATGACAAGCCTAACATCTATTGGATTAACAAAAATCTTGACAACAGACTACCTCTCATAATGACAAGGCTACCATCCATTGGAGTAACAAAAATCTTGACAACATACAACCTTCCATAATGATAATGCTACCATCCATTGGAGTAACAAAAATCTCGACAATAGACTACCTTCAATAATGACAAGGCTACCATCAATTAGAGTAACAAAAATATGAAAAACAGACTACCTTCCATAGTGACAAGGCTACCATCCATTGGAGTGACATAAATCACAATGACATACTACCTTCCATAATGACAAGGCTAGCACCCATAGGAGTTACAAAAATCTCGACAATAGACTACCTTCCATAATGAGAAGGCTACCATCCAATGGAATAACAAAAATCTCGACAATAGACTACCTTCCATAATGACTAGGCTACCATCCATTGGAGTAACAAATATTTGAACAATAGACTACCTTCCATAGTCACAAGGGTACCATCCATTGGAGTGACAGAAATCACAACGACAGACTACCTTCCATAATGACAAGGCTACCATCCATTAGAGTAACAAAAATATGAACATACGTTCCATAGTGACAAGGCTACCATCCATTGGAGTAACAAAAATCTCGAAAACAGACTACCTTCCATAATGACAAGGCTACCATCCATTGGAGTAACAAAAATCTCGACAACAGACATCCTTCCATAATGATAATGCTACCATCCATTGGAGTAACAAAAATCTCGACAATATACTACCTTCCTTAATGACAAGGCTACCAACCATTGCAGTAACAAAAATCTGAACAACAGACTACCTTCCATAGTGACAAGGCTACCATCCATTGGAGTGACAGAAATCACAACGACAGACTACCTTCTAGAATGACAAGGCTAGCAACCATTGGAGTAACAAAAATCTCGACAACAGACTACCTTCCATAATGACAAGGCTACCATCCAATGGAGTAACAAAAATCTAGACAACAAACTACCTTCCATAATGACAAGGCTACCATGCATTGGAGTAACAAAAATATCTACAATAGACTATGTTCCATAATGACAAGGCTACCATCCATTGTAGTAACCAAAATATGGATAATAGAATACCTTCCCTAATGTCAAGGCTACCATCCATTATAGTAACAAAAATCTCGACAATAGACAACCTTCCATAATGACAAGGCTACCATCCATTGGAGTAACAAAAATCTTGACAATTGACTACCTTCCATAATGACATGGCTACCATCTATTGGAGTAACAAAAATATGAACAACAAACTACCTTCCATAATGACCAGGCTACCATCCATTGGAGTAACAAAAATATGAACAACAAACTACCTTCCATAATGACCAGGCTACCATCCATTGGAGTAACAAAAATCTCGAAAACAAACTACCTTCCATAATTACAAGGCTACCATCTATTAGAGTAACCAAAATCTCGACAATAGACAACCTTCCAAAATGACAATGCTATCATCCATTGGAGTAACAAAAATATCGATAATAGACTACCTTCCATAATGACAAGGCTACCATCCATTGAAGTAACAAAAATGTCGACAACGGACTACTTTCCATAATGACAAGGCTACCATCCGTTGGAGTAACAAAAATATCGACAATATACTACCTTCCATAATGACAAGGCTACCATCCATTGGAATAATAAAAATATCGACAACAAACTACCTTCCATAATGGCAATGATATTATCCATTGGAGTAACAAAAACATGGACAACAGAATACGTTCCATAATGACAAGGCTACAATCCATTGGAATAACAAAAATCTCGTCAATAGACTACCATCCATAATGACAAGGCTACCATCCATTTGAGTAACATAAATCACAACAAAAAACTACCTTACATAATGACAAGGCTACAATCTATTGGAGTAACAAAAATCTTGACAACAGACTACCTTACATAATGACAAGGCTACCATCCTTTGGAGTAACAAAAATCTCGACAACAGACAACCTTCCATAATGATAATGCTACCATCCATTGGAGTAACAAAAATCTCGACAATAGACTACCTTCCATAATGACAAGGCTACCATCAATTGAAGTAACAAAAATATGAACAACAAACTACCTTCCATAGTGACAAGGCTACCATCCATTGGAGTGACAGAAATCACAACGACATACTACCTTCCATAATGACAAGGCTAGCACCCATTGGAGTAACAAAAATATGAACATAACTTCCATAGTGACAAGGCTACCATCCATTGGAGTAACAAAAATCTCGAAAATAGACTACCTTCCATAATGAAAAGGCTACCATCCATTAGAGTAACAAAAATCTTGACAACAGACAACCTTCCATAATGACAAGGCTACCATCCATTTGAGTAACAAAAATCTCGATAATTGACTACCTTCCATAATGACAAGGCTACCATCCATTGGAGTAACAAAAATATGAATAACAAACTACCTTCATTAATGACCAGGCTACCATCCATTGGAGTAACAAGAATCTCGAAAACAGACTACCTTCCATAATTACAAGGCTACCATCTATTAGAGTAACCAAAATCTCGACCATAGACAACCTTCCAAAATGACAATGCTATCATCCATTGGAGTAACAAAAATATCGACAATAGATTACCTTTTATAATTAAAAGGCTAGCATCCATTGGAGTAACAAAAATATCTACAACAAACTACCTTCCATAATGACAAGGATACCAGCCATTGAAGTAACAAAAATATCGACAACGAACTTCCTTTCAAAATGACAAGGCTACCATCTATTGGAGTAACAAAAATATTCACAATAAACTACCTTCCATAATGACAAGGCTATCATTCATTGGAATAACAAAAATCTCGACAACACACTACCTTCCATAATGACAACGATACCATCCATTGGAGTAACAAAAACATCGACAACAGAATACGTTCCATAATAACAAGGCTACAATCCATTGGAATAACAAAAATCTCGACAACAAACAACCATCCATAATGACAACGATACCTTCCATTGGAGTAACAAAAATCTCGACAACTGACTACCTTCCATAATGACAAGCCTACCATCTATTGGATTAACAAAAATCTTGACAAAAGACTACCTTCCATAATGACAAGGCTACCATCCATTGGAGTAACAAAAATCTTGACAACATACAACCTTCCATAATGATAATGCTACCATCCATTGGAGCAACAAAAATCTCGACAATAGACTACCTTCAATAATGACAAGGCTACCATCAATTGAAGTAACAAAAATATGAAAAACAGACTACCTTCCATAGTGACAAGGCTACCATCCATTGGAGTAACATGAATCACAATGACATACTACCTTCCATAATGACAAGGCTTGCACCCATTGGAGTAATAAAAATCTCGACAATAGACTACCTTCCATATTGAGAAGGCTACCATCCAATGGAATAACAAAAATCTCGACAATAGACTACCTTCCATAATGACTAGGCTACCATCCATTGGAGTAACAAAAATTTGAACAACAGACTACCTTCCATAGTCACAAGGCTACCATCCATTGGAGTGACAGAAATCACAACGACAGACTACCTTCCATAATGACAAGGCTACCATCCATTAGAGTAACAAAAATATGAACATACCTTCCATAGTGACAAGGCTACCATCCATTGGAGTAACAAAAATCTCGAAAACAGACTACCTTCCATAATGACAAGGCTACCATCCATTGGAGTAACAAAAATCTCGACAACAGACATCCTTCCATAATGATAATGCTACCATCCATTGGAGTAACAAAAATCTCGACAATATACTACCTTCCTTAATGACAAGGCTACCAACCATTGCAGTAACAAAAATCTGAACAACAGACTACCTTCCATAGTGACAAGGCTACCATCCATTGGAGTGACAGAAATCACAACGACAAACTACCTTCTAGAATGACAAGGCTAGCAACCATTGGAGTAACAAAAATCTCGACAACAGACTACCTTCCATAATGACAAGGCTACCATCCAATGGAGTAACAAAAATCTAGAAAACAGACTACCTTCCATAATGACAAGGCTACCATGCATTGGAGTAACAAAAATATCTACAATAGACTATGTTCCATAATGACAAGGCTACCATCCATTGTAGTAACCAAAATATGGATAATAGAATACCTTCCCTAATGTCAAGGCTACCATCCATTATAGTAACAAAAATCTCGACAATAGACAACCTTCCATAATGACAAGGCTACCATCCATTGGAGTAACAAAAATCTTGACAATTGACTACCTTCCATAATGACATGGCTACCATCTATTGGAGTAACAAAAATATGAACAACAAACTACCTTCCATAATGACTAGGCTACCATCCATTGGAGTAACAAAAATCTCGAAAACAAACTACCTTCCATAATTACAAGGCTACCATCTATTAGAGTAACCAAAATCTCGACAATAGACAACCTTCCAAAATGACAATGCTATCATCCATTGGAGTAACAAAAATATCGATAATAGACTACCTTCCATAATGACAAGGCTACCATCCATTGAAGTAACAAAAATGTCGACAACGGACTACTTTCCATAATGACAAGGCTACCATCCGTTGGAGTAACAAAAATATCGACAATATACTACCTTCCATAATGACAAGGCTACCATCCATTGGAATAATAAAAATATCGACAACAAACTACCTTCCATAATGGCAATGATATTATCCATTGGAGTAACAAAAACATGGACAACAGAATACGTTCCATAATGACAAGGCTACAATCCATTGGAATAACAAAAATCTCGACAACAGACTACCATCCATAATGACAAGGCTACCATCCATTTGAGTAACATAAATCACAACGATAAACTACCTTACATAATGACAAGGCTACCATCTATTGGAGTAACAAAAATCTTGACAACAAACTACCTTACATAATGACAAGGCTACCATCCTTTGGAGTAACAAAAATCTCGACAACAGACAACCTTCCATAATGATAATGCTACCATCCATTGGAGTAACAAAAATCTCGACAATAGACTACCTTCCATAATGATAAGGCTACCATCAATTGAAGTAACAAAAATATGAACAACAAACTACCTTCCATAGTGACAAGGCTACCATCCATTGGAGTTACAGAAATCACAACGACATACTACCTTCCATAATGACAAGGCTAGCACCCATTGGAGTAACAAAAATCTCGACAACAGACTACCTTCCATAATGAGAAGGCTACCATCCATTGGAATATCAAAAATCTCGACAACAAACTACCTTCCATAATGACAAGGCTACCATCCATTGCAGTAACAAAAACATCAACATGAGAATACGTTCCATAATGACAAGGCTACCATCCATTGGAGTAACAAAAATCTTGACAATAAACTAGCTTCTATAATGACAAGGCTACCATCCACTGGAGTGACATAAATCACAACGACAGACTACCTTCCATAATGACAAGGCTACCATTCATTGGAGTAACATAAATATGAACAACATACTACCTTCCATAGTGACAAGGCTACCATCCATTGGAGTGACAGAAATTACAACGACGGACTACCTTCTATAATGACAATGCTAGCATCCATTGGAGTAACAAAAATCTCAACAACATACTACCTTCTATAATGACAAGGCTACCATCCAATGGAATAATAAAAATCCCGACAACAAACTACATTCCATAATGACAATGATACCATCCATTGGAGTAACAAAAACAGGGACAACAGACTACGTTCCATAATGACAAGGCTACAATCCATTGTAATAACAAAAATCTAGAAACAGACAACATACTATCTTCCAAAATGACAAGGCTACAATCCATTGGAGTAACAAAAATCTCGACAACAGACAACCTTCCATAACGACAAGGCTACCATCCATTGGAGTAACAAAAATCTCGACAATTGACTACCTTCCATAATGACAAGGCTACCATCCATTGGAGTAACAAAAATATGAACAACAAACTACCTTCATTAATAACCAGGCTACCATCGATTGGAGTAACAAAAATCTCGAAAACAGACTACCTTCCATAATTACAAGGCTACCATCTATTAGAGTAACCAAAATCTCGACAATAGACAACCTTTCAAAATGACAATGCTATCATCCATTGGAGTAATAGATTACCTTTTATAATTAAAAGGCTAGCATCCATTGGAGTAATAAAAATCTATACAACAAACTACCTTCCATAATGACAAGGTTACCATCCATTGAAGTAACAAACATATCGACAACGGACTCCCTTTCATAATGACAAGGCTACCATCTGTTGGAGTAACAAAAATATTCACAATAGACTACCTTCCATAATGACAAGGCTACCATCCAATGGAATAACAAAAATCTAGACAACACACTACCTTCCATTATGACAACGATACCATCCATTGGAGTAACAAAAACATTGACAACATAATACGTTCCATAATGACAAGGCTACAATCCATTGGAATGACAAAACTATCGACAACAGACAATCATCCATAATGACAACGATACCTTCCATTGGAGTAAGAAAAATCTCAACAACTGACTACCTTCCATAATGACAAGGCTACCATCTATTGGATTAACAAAAATCTTGACAACAGACTACCTTCCATAATGACAAGGCTACCATCCATTGGAGTAACAAAAATATCGATAATAGACAACCTTCCATAATGATAATGCTACCATCCATTGGAGTAACAAAAATCTCGACAATAGACTACCTTCAATAATGACAAGGCTACCATCAATTGAAGTATCAAAAATATGAAAAACAGACTACCTTCCATAGGGACAAGGCTACCATCCATTGGAGTGACATAAATCACAACGACATACTACCTTCCATAATGACAAGGCTAGCACCCATTGGAGTAACAAAAATCTCGACAATAAACTACCTTCCATAATGAGGAGGCTACCATCCATTGGAATTACAAAAATCTCGATAAAAGACTACCTTTCATAATGACAAGGCTACCATCCATTGGAGTAACAAAAATATGAACAACAGACTACCTTCCATAGTGACAAGGCTACCATCCATTGGAGTGACAGAAATCACAACGACAGACTACCTTCCATAATGACAAGGCTACCATGCATTAGAGTAACAAAAATATGAACATACCTTCCATAGTGACAAGGCTACCATCCATTGGAGTAACAAAAATATCGAAAACAGACTACCTTCCATAATGACAAGGCTACCATCCATTGGAGTAACAAAAATATCGACAACAGACATCCTTACATAATGATAATCCTACCATCCATTGGAGTAACAAAAATCTCGACAATATACTACCTTCCTTAATGACAAGGCTACCAAGCATTGCAGTAACAAAAATCTGAACAACAGACTACCTTCCATAGTGACAAGGCTACCATCCATTGGAGTGACAGAAATCACAACGACATACTACCTTCTAGAATGACAAGGCTAGCAACCATTGGAGTAACAAAAATCTCGACAACAGACTACCTTCCATAATGACAAGGCTACCATCCATTGGAGTAACAAAAATCTAGACAACAGACTACCTTCCATAATGACAAGGCTACCATGCATTGGAGTAACAAAAATATCTACAATAGACTATGTTCCATAATGACAAGGCTACCATCCATTGTAGTAACCAAAATATGGATAATAGAATACCTCCCCTAATGTCAAGGCTACCATCCATTATAGTAACAAAAATCTCGACAATAGAAAACCTTCCATAATGACAAGGCTACCATCTATTGGAGTAACAAAAATCTCGACAATTTACTACCTTCCATAATGACAAGGCTACCATCTATTGGAGTAACAAAAATATGAACAACAAACTACCTTCCATAATTACAAGGCTACCATCTATTAGAGTAACCAAAATCTCGACAATAGACAACCTTCCAAGATGACAATGCTATCATCCATTGGAGTAACAAAAATATCGATAATAGACTACCTTCCATAATGACAAGGCTACCATCCATTGAAGTAACAAAAATATCGATAATAGACTACCTTCCATAATGACAAGGCTACCATCCATTGAAGTAACAAAAATGTCGACAACGGACTACTTTCCATAATGACAAGGCTACCATCCGTTGGAGTAACAAAAATATCGACAATATACTACCTTCCATAATGACAAGGCTACCATCCATTGGAATAATAAAAATATCGACAACAAACTACCTTCCATAATGGCAATGATATTATCCATTGGAGTAACAAAAACATGGATAACAGAATACGTTCCATAATGACAAGGCTACAATCCATTGGAATAACAAAAATCTCGACAACAGACTACCATCCATAATGACAAGGCTACCATCCATTTGAGTAACATAAATCAAAACGACAAACTACCTTACATAATGACAAGGCTACCATCTATTGGAGTAACAAAAATCTTGACAACAAACTACCTTACATAATGACAAGGCTACCATCCTTTGGAGTAACAAAAATCTCGACAACAGACAACCTTCCATAATGATAATGCTACCATCCATTGGAGTAACAAAAATCTCGACAATAGACTACCTTCCATAATGACAAGGCTACCATCAATTGAAGTAACAAAAATATGAACAACAAACTACCTTCCATAGTGACAAGGCTACCATCCATTGGAGTGACAGAAATCACAACGACATACTACCTTCCATAATGACAAGGCTAGCACCCATTGGAGTAACAAAAATCTCGACAACAGACTACCTTCCATAATGAGAAGGCTACCATCCATTGGAATATCAAAAATCTCGACAACAAACTACCTTCCATAATGACAAGGCTACCATCCATTGCAGTAACAAAAACATCAACATGAGAATACGTTCCATAATGACAAGGCTACCATCCATTGGAGTAACAAAAATCTTGACAATAAACTAGCTTCCATAATGACAAGGCTACCATCCACTGGAGTGACATAAATCACAACGACAGACTACCTTCCATAATGACAAGGCTACCATTCATTGGAGTAACATAAATATGAACAACATACTACCTTCCATAGTGACAAGGCTACCATCCATTGGAGTGACAGAAATTACAACGACGGACTACCTTCTATAATGACAAGGCTAGCATCCATTGGAGTAACAAAAATCTCAACAACATACTACCTTCTATAATGACAAGGCTACCATCCAATGGAATAATAAAAATCCCGACAACAAACTACCTTCCATAATGACAATGATACCATCCATTGGAGTAACAAAAACAGGGACAACAGACTACGTTCCATAATGACAAGGCTACAATCCATTGTAATAACAAAAATCTAGAAACAGACAACATACTATCTTCCAAAATGACAAGGCTACAATCCATTGGAGTAACAAAAATCTCGACAACAGACAACCTTCCATAACGACAAGGCTACCATCCATTGGAGTAACAAAAATCTCGACAATTGACTACCTTCCATAATGACAAGGCTACCATCCATTGGAGTAACAAAAATATGAACAACAAACTACCTTCATTAATGACCAGGCTACCATCGATTGGAGTAACAAAAATCTCGAAAACAGACTACCTTCCATAATTACAAGGCTACCATCTATTAGAGTAACCAAAATCTCGACAATAGACAACCTTTCAAAATGACAATGCTATCATCCATTGGAGTAACAAAAATATCGACAATAGATTACCTTTTATAATTAAAAGGCTAGCATCCATTGGAGTAATAAAAATCTATACAACAAACTACCTTCCATAATGACAAGGTTACCATCCATTGAAGTAACAAACATATCGACAACGGACTCCCTTTCATAATGACAAGGCTACCATCTGTTGGAGTAACAAAAATATTCACAATAGACTACCTTCCATAATGACAAGGCTACCATCCAATGGAATAACAAAAATCTAGACAACACACTACCTTCCATTATGACAACGATACCATCCATTGGAGTAACAAAAACATTGACAACATAATACGTTCCATAATGACAAGGCTACAATCCATTGGAATGACAAAACTATCGACAACAGACAATCATCCATAATGACAACGATACCTTCCATTGGAGTAACAAAAATCTCAACAACTGACTACCTTCCATAATGACAAGGCTACCATCTATTGGATTAACAAAAATCTTGACAACAGACTACCTTCCATAATGACATTGCTACCATCCATTGGAGTAACAAAAATATCGATAATAGACAACCTTCCATAATGATAATGCTACCATCCATTGGAGTAACAAAAATCTCGACAATAGACTACCTTCAATAATGACAAGGCTACCATCAATTGAAGTATCAAAAATATGAAAAACAGACTACCTTCCATAGGGACAAGGCTACCATCCATTGGAGTGACATAAATCACAACGACATACTACCTTCCATAATGACAAGGCTAGCACCCATTGGAGTAACAAAAATCTCGACAATAATCTACCTTCCATAATGAGGAGGCTACCATCCATTGGAATTACAAAATTCTCGATAAAAGACTACCTTTCATAATGACAAGGCTACCATCCATTGGAGTAACAAAAATATGAACAACAGACTACCTTCCATAGTGACAAGGCTACCATCCATTGGAGTGACAGAAATCACAACGACAGACTACCTTCCATAATGACAAGGCTACCATGCATTAGAGTAACAAAAATATGAACATACCTTCCATAGTGACAAGGCTACCATCCATTGGAGTAACAAAAATATCGAAAACAGACTACCTTCCATAATGACAAGGCTACCATCCATTGGAGTAACAAAAATATCGACAACAGACATCCTTACATAATGATAATCCTACCATCCATTGGAGTAACAAAAATCTCGACAATATACTACCTTCCTTAATGACAAGGCTACCAACCATTGCAGTAACAAAAATCTGAACAACAGACTACCTTCCATAGTGACAAGGCTACCATCCATTGGAGTGACAGAAATCACAACGACATACTACCTTCTAGAATGACAAGGCTAGCAACCATTGGAGTAACAAAAATCTCGACAACAGACTACCTTCCATAATGACAAGGCTACCATCCATTGGAGTAACAAAAATCTAGACAACAGACTACCTTCCATAATGACAAGGCTACCATGCATTGGAGTAACAAAAATATCTACAATAGACTATGTTCCATAATGACAAGGCTACCATCCATTGTAGTAACCAAAATATGGATAATAGAATACCTCCCCTAATGTCAAGGCTACCATCCATTATAGTAACGAAAATCTCGACAATAGAAAACCTTCCATAATGACAAGGCTACCATCTATTGGAGTAACAAAAATCTTGACAATTTACTACCTTCCATAATGACAAGGCTACCATCTATTGGAGTAACAAAAATATGAACAACAAACTACCTTCCATAATTACAAGGCTACCATCTATTAGAGTAACCAAAATCTCGACAATAGACAACCTTCCAAGATGACAATGCTATCATCCATTGCAGTAACAAAAATATCGATAATAGACTACCTTCCATAATGACAAGGCTACCATCCATTGAAGTAACAAAAATGTCGACAACGGACTACCTTCCATAATGACGAGGCTACCATCCGTTGGAGTAACGTAAATATCGACAATATACTACCTTCCATAATGACAAGGCTACAATCCATTGGAATAACAAAAATATCCACAACAGACTACCATCCATAATGACAAGGCTACCATCCATTGGAGTAACATAAATCACAACGACAGACTACCTTACATAATGACAAGGCTACCATCTATTGGAGTAACCATAATCATGACAACAGACTACCTTACATAATGACAAGGCTACCATCCATTGGAGTAACAAAAATCTCGACAACAGACAACCTTCCATAATGATAATGCTACCATCCATTGGAGTAACAAAAATCTCGACAATAAACTACCTTCCATAATGACAAGGCTACCATCAATTGAAGTAACAAAAATATGAACAACAAACTACCTTCCATAGTGACAAGGCTACCATCCATTGGAGTGACAGAAATCAAAACGACATACTACCTTCCATAATGACAAGGCTAACACCCATTGGAGTAACAAAAATCTCGACAACAAACTACCTTCCATAATGAGAAGGCTACCATCCATTGGAATAACAAAAATCTCGACTACAAACTACCTTCCATAATGACAAGGCTACCATCCATTGCAGTAACAAAAACATCAACAGCAGACTACGTTCCATAATGACAAGGCTACCATCCATTGGAGTAACAAAAATCTCAACAATTGACTACCTTCCATAATGACAAGGCTACCATCCATTGGAGTGACAGAAATCACAACGACGGACTACCTTCCATAATGACAAGGCTACTATCCATTGGAGTAATATAAATATGAACAACATACTACCTTCCTTAGTGACAATGGTACCATCCATTGGAGTGACAAAAATCACAACGACAGACTACCTTCTATAATGACAAGGCTAGCATCCCTTGGAGTAACAAAAATCTCAACAACATACTACCTTCCATAGTGGAAAGGCTACCATCCAATGGAATAACAAAAATCTCGACAACCAAATACCTTCCATAATGACAACGATACCATCCATTGGAGTAACAAAAACATGGACAATAGACTACGTTCCATAATGACAAGGCTACAATCCATTGTAATAACAAAAATATCGACAACAAACTACCATCCATAATGACAACGATACCATCCATTGGAGTAACAAAAAACTCGAAAACATACTACCTTCCATAATGACAAGGCTACCATCCATTGGAGTAACAAAAATCTCGACAACAGACAACCCTCCATAATGATAATGCTACCATCCTTTGGAGTAACAAAAATTTCGAAAATAGACTACCTTCCATAATGACAAGGCTACCATCCATTGAAGTAACAAAAATATGAACAACATACTACCTTCCATAGTGACAAGGCTACCATCCATTGGAGTGAGAAAAGTCACAATGACAGACTACCTTCCATAATGACAAGGCTAGCATCCATTTTAGTAACAAAAATATTGACAAGAAACTACCTTCCATAATGACAAGGCTGCCATCCATTGAAGTAACAAAAATCTCGACAACGGACTACCTTCCATAATGACAAGGTTACCATCCATTGGAGTAACAAAAATATCGAAAACTGACTACCTTCCATAATGACAAGGCTACCATCCATTGGAGTAATAAAAATCTCGACAACAAACTACCTTCCATAATGACAATGATACCATCCATTGGAGTAACAAAAACAATGACAACAGACTACGTTCAATAATGACAAGGCTACAATCCATTGGAATGACAAAAATCTCGAAAACAGACTACCATCCATAATGACAACGATACCATCTATTGGAGTAACAAAAATATCGACAACAGACTACCTTCCATAATGACAAGGCTACCATCCATTGGAGTAACAAAATACTCGAAAAAAGACTACCTTCCATAATGAAAAGGCTACCATCAATTGGAGTAACGAAAATCTCGACAACAGACAACCTTCCATAATGATAATGCTACCATCCATTGAAGTAACAAAAATATGAACATCATACTACCTTCCATAGTGACAAGGCTACCATCCATTGGAGTTACATAAATCACAACGACAAACTACCTTCCATAATGACAAGGCTAGCATCCATTAGAGTAACAAAATTCTCGACAATAGACTACCTTCCATAATGACAAGGCTACCATCCATTGGAATAACAAAAATATCGACAACAGACAACCTTCCATAATGATAATGCTACCATCCATTGGAGTAACACAAATCTCGACAATAGACTACCTTCCATAATGACAAGGCTACCATCAATTGAATAAACAAAAATATGAACAATAGACTACCTTCCATAGTGACAAGGCTACCATCCATTGGAGTGACAGAAATCACAACGACATACTACCTTCGATAATGACAAGGCTAACACCCATTGGAGTAACAAAAATCTCGACAACAGACTAACTTCCATAATGAGAAGGCTACCATCCATTGGAATAACAAAAATCTCGACTACAAACTACCTTCCATAATGACAAGTCTACCATCCATTGCAGTAACAAAAACATCAACAGCAGACTACGTTCCATAATGACAAGGCTACCATCCATTGGAGTAACAAAAATCTCAACAATTGACTACCTTCCATAATGACAAGGCTACCATCCATTGGAGTGACAAAAATCACAACGACGGACTACCTTCCATAATGACAAGGATACCATCCATTGGAGTAATATAAATATGAATAACAGACTACCTTCCTTACTGACAAGGCTACCATCCATTAGAGTGACAGAAATCACAACGACAGACTACCTTCTATATAGACAAGGCTAGCATCCATTGGGGTAACAAAAATCTCAACAACAAACTGCCTTCCATAATGACAAGGCTACCATCCAATGGAATAACAAAAATCTCGACAACAAACTACCTTCCATAATGACAATGATACCATCCATTGGAGTAACAAAAAACTCGACAACATACTACCTTCCATAATGACAAGGCTACCATCCATTGGAGTAACAAAAATCTCGAAAATGGACTACCTTCCATAATGACAAGGCTACAATCCATTGGAGTAACAAAAATCTCGACAACAGAAAACCTTCCATAATGATAATGCTACTATCCTTTGGAGTAACAAAAATCTCGACAATAGGCTACCTTCCATAATGACAAGGCTACCATCCATTGGAGTAACAAAATACTCGAAAAAAGACTACCTTCCATAATGAAAAGGCTACCATCAATTGGAGTAACAAAAATCTCGACAACAGACAACCTTCCATAATGATAATGCTACCATCCATTGAAGTAACAAAAATATGAACAACAGACTACCTTCCATAGTGACAAGGCTACCATCCTTTGGAGTGACATAAATCACAATGACAAACTACCTTCCATAATGACAAGGCTAGCATCCATTAGAGTAACAAAAATCTCGACAACAGACAACCTTCCATAATGATAATGCTACCATCCATTAGAGTTACAAAAATCTCGACAACTGACTACCTTCCAAAATGACAAGGCTACCATCCATTTGAGTAATAAAAATCTCGACAACAAACTACCTTCCATAATGACAATGATACCATCCAATGGAGTAACAAAAACAACGACAACAGACTACGTTCCATAGTGACAAGGCTACCATCCATTGGAGTGACAAAAATCACAACGAAATACTACCTTCCATAATGACAAGGCTAGCACCCATTGGAGTAACAAAAATCTCGACAACAGACTACCTTCCATAATGAGAAGGCTACCATCCATTGGAATAACAAAAATCTCGACTACAAACTACCTTCCATAATGACAAGGCTACCATCCATTACAGTAACAAAAACATCAACAGCAGACTACGTTCCATAATGACAAGGCTACCATCCATTGGAGTAACAAAAATCTCAACAATTGACTACCTTCCATAATGACAAGGCTACCATCCATTGGAGTGACAGAAATCACAACGACAGACTACCTTCTATAATGACAAGGCTAGCATCCAATGGAATAAAAAAAATCTCGACAACAAACTACCTTCTATAATGACAACGATACCATCCGTTGGAGTAATAAAAACATAGACAACAGACTACGTTCCATAATGACAAGGCTACAATCCATTGTAATAACAAAAATCTCGACAACAAACTACAATCCATAATGACAATGATACCATCCATTGGATTAACAAAAAACTCGACAACATACTACCTTCCATAATGACAAGGCTACCATCCATTGGAGTAACAAAAATCACGACAACCAACAACCTTCCATAATGATAATGCTACCATCCTTTGGAGTAACAAAAATCTCGACAATAGACTACCTTCCATAATGACAAGGCTACCATCCATTGAAGTAACAAAAATATGAACAATATACTACCTTCCATAGTGACAAGGCTACCATCCATTGGATTGACAGAAGTCACAACGACAGACTACCTTCCATAATGACAAGGCTACCATCCATTGAAGTAACAAAAACCTCGACAACGGACTACCTTCAATAATGACAGGGTTACCATCCATTGGAGTAACAAAAATATCGACAACTGACTACCTTCCATAATGACAAGGCTACCATCCATTGGAATAATAAAAATCTCGACAACAAACTACCTTACATAATGACAACGATACCTTCCATTGGAGTAACAAAAACAACGACAACATACTACATTCCATAATGACAAGGCTACAATCCATTGGAATGACAAAAATCTAAAAAACAGACTACCATCCATAATGACAACGATACCATCCATTGGAGTAACAAAAATCTCGACAATAGACTACCTTCCATAATGACAAGGCTACCATCCATTGGAGTAACAAAATACTCGAAAACAGACTACCTTCCATAATGAAAAGGCTATCATCAATTGGAGTAACGAAAATATCGACAACAGACAACCTTCCATAATGATAATGCTACCATCCACTAAAGTAACAAAAATATGAACAAAAGTAACCTTCCATAGTGACAAGGCTACCATCCATTGGAGTTACATAAATCACAACGACAAACTACATTCCATAATGACAAGGCTAGCATCCATTAGAGTAACAAAAATCTCGACAATAGACTACCTTCCATAATGACAAGGCTACCATCCATTGGAATAACAAAAATCTCGACAACCGACAACCTTCCATAATGATAATGCTACCATCCATTGGAGTAACAAAAATCTACACAATAGACTACCTTACATAATGACAAGGCTACCATCAATTGAAGTAACAAAAATATGAACAACAGACTACCTTCCATAGTGACAAGGCTACCATCCATTGGAGTGACAGAAATCACAACGACATACTAACTTCCATAATGACAAGGCCAGCACCCATTGGAGTAACAAAAATCTCGACAACAGACTACCTTCCATAATGAGAAGGCTACCATCCATTGGAATAACAAAAATCTCGACTACAAACTACCTTCCATAATGACAAGGCTACCATCCATCGCAGTAACAAAAACATCAACAACAGACTACGTTCCATAATGACAAGGCTACCATCCATTGGAGTAACAAAAATCTCAACAATTGACTACCATCCATAATGACAAGGTTACCATCCATTTGAGTGACAAAAATCACAACGACAGACTACCTTCCATAATGACAAGGCTACCATCCATTGGAGTAATATAAATATGAACAACAGACTACCTTCCTTAGTGACAAGGCTACCATCCATTGGAGTGACAGAAATCACAACGACAGACTACCTTCTATAATGACAAGGCTAGCATCTATTGGAGTAACAAAAATATCAACAACATACTACCTTCCATAATGACAAGGCTACCATCCAATGGAATAACAAAAATCTCGACAACAAACTACATTCCATAATGACAATGATACCATCCATTGGAGTAACAAAAACACGACAACAAACAACATTCCATAATGACAAGGCTACCCTCCATTGGAGTAACAAAAATCACGACAACAAACAACCTTCAATAATGATAATGCTACCATCCTTTGGAGTAACAAAAATCTCGACAATAGACTACCTTCCATAATGATAAGGCTACCATCCATTGAAGTAAAAAAAATATGAACAACATACTACCTTCCATAGTGACAAGGCTACCATCCATTGGAGTGACAGAAGTCACAAGGACAGACTACCTTCCATAATGACAAGGCTAGCATCCATTGTAGTAACAAAAATATTGACAACAAACTACCTTCCATAATGACAAGGCTACCATCCATTGAAGTAACAAAAATCTCGACAATGGACTACCTTCCATAATGACAAGGTTACCATCCATTGGATTAACAAAAATATCGACAAATGACTACCTTCCATAATGACAAGGCTACCATCTGTTGGAATAATAAAAACCTCGACAACAAACTACCTTCCATAATGACAGCGATACCATCCATTGGAGTAACAAAAACAACGACAACATACTACGTTCCATAATGACAAGGCTACAATCCATTGGAATGACAAAAATCTCAAAAACAGACTACCATCCATAATGACAACGATACCATCCATTGGAGTAACAAAAATCTCTACAACAGACTACCTTCCATAATGAGAAGGCTACCATCCATTGGAATAACAAAAATCTCAACTACAAACTACCTTCCATAATGACAAGGCTACCATCCATTGCAGTAACAAAAACATCAACGGCAGACTACGTTCCATAATGACAAGGCTACCCTCCATTGGAGTCACAAAAATCTCAAAATAAACTACCTTCCATAATGACAAGGCTACCATCCATTGAAGTGACAGAAATCACAACGACAGACTACCTTCCATAATGACAAGGCTACCATCAATTGAAGTAACAAAAATATGAACAACAGACTACCTTCCATAGTGACAAGGCTACCATCCATTGGAGTGACAGAAATCACAACGACATACTAACATCCATAATGACAAGGCCAACACCCATTGGAGTAAAAAAATCTCGACAACAGACTACCATCCATAATGAGAAGGCTACCATCCATTGGAATAACAAAAATCTTGACTACAAACTACCTTCCATAATGACAAGGCTACCATCCATTGCAGTAACAAAAACATCAACAGCAGACTACATTCCATAATGACAAGGCTACCATCCATTGGAGTAACAAAAATCTCAACAATTGACTACCATCCATAATGACAAGGCTACCATCCATTTGATTGACAAAAATCACAACGACAGACTACCTTCCATAATGACAAGGCTACCATCCATTGGAGTAATATAAATATGAACAACAGACTACCTTCCTTAGTGACAAGGCTACCATCCATTGGAGTGACAAAAATCACAACGACAGACTACCTTCTATAATGACAAGGCTAGCATCTATTGGAGTAACAAAAATCTCAACAACATACTACGTTCCATAATGACAAGGCTACCATCCAATGGAACAACAAAAATCTCGACAACAAACTACATTGCATAATGACAATGATACCATCCATTGGTGTAACAAAAATCACGACAACAAACAACATTCCATAATGACAAGGCTACCCTCCATTGGAGTAACAAAAATCACGACAACAAACAACCTTCCATAATGATAATGCTACCATCCTTTGGAGTAACAAAAATCTTGACAATAGACTACCTTCAATAATGATAAGGCTACCATCCATTGAAGTAAAAAAAATATGAACAATATACTACCTTCCATAGTGACAAGGCTACCATCCATTGGAGTGACAGAAGTCACAACGACAGACTACCTTCCATAATGACAAGGCTAGCATCCATTGTAGTAACAAAAATATTGACAACAAACTACCTTCCATAATGACAAGGCTACCATCCATTGAAGTAACAAAAATCTCGACAATGGACTACCTTCCATAATGAAAAGGTTACCATCCATTGGAGTAACAAAAATATCGACAAATGACTACCTTCCGTAATGACAATGCTACCATCTGTTGGAATAATAAAAATCTCGACAACAAACTACCTTCCATAATGACAGCGATACCATCCATTGGAGTAACAAAAACAACGACAACATACTACGTTCCATAATGACAAGGCTACAATCCATTGGAATGACAAAAATCTCAAAAACAGACTACCATCCATAATGACAACGATACCATCCATTGGAGTAACAAAAATCTCTACAACAGACTACCTTCCATAATGAGAAGGCTACCATCCATTGGAATAACAAAAATCTCAACTACAAACTACCTTCCATAATGACAAGGCTACCATCCATTGCAGTAACAAAAACATCAACAGCAGACTACGTTCCATAATGACAAGGCTACCATCCATTGGAGTAACAAAAATCTCAAAATAAACTACGTTCCATAATGACAAGGCTACCATCCATTGGAGTGACAGAAATCACAACGACAGACTACCTTCCATAATGATAAGGCTACCATCAATTGAAGTAACAAAAATATGAACAACATACTACCTTCCATAGTGACAAGGCTACCATCCATTGGAGTGACAGAAATCACAACGACATACTAACTTCCATAATGACAAGGCCAGCACCCATTGGAGTAACAAAAATCTCGACAACATACTACCTTCCATAATGAGAAGGCTACCATCCATTGGAATAACAAAAATCTTGACTACAAACTACCTTCCATAATGACAAGGCTACCATCCATTGTAGTAACAAAAACATCAACAGCAGACTACGTTCCATAATGACAAGGCTACCATCCATTGGAGTAACAAAAATCTCAACAATTGACTACCATCCATAATGACAAGGCTACCATCCATTTGAGTGACAAAAATCACAACGACAGACTACCTTCCATAATGACAAGGCTACCATCCATTGGAGTAATATAAATATGAACAACAGACTACCTTCCTTAGTGACAAGGCTACCATCCATTGGAGTGACAAAAATCACAACGACAGACTACCTTCTATAGTGACAAGGCTAGCATCTATTGGAGTAACAAAAATCTCAACAACATACTACCTTCCATAATGACAAGGCTACCATCCAATGGAATAACAAAAATCTTGACAACAAACTACATTGCATAATGACAATGATACCATCCATTGGAGTAACAAAAATCACGACAACAAACAACATTCCATAATGACAAGGCTACCCTCCATTGGAGTAACAAAAATCACGACAACAAACAACCTTCCATAATGATAATGCTACCATCATTTGGAGTAACAAAAATCTCGACAATAGACTACCTTCTATAATGATAAGGCTACCATCCATTGAAGTAAAAAAAATATGAACAACATACTACCTTCCATAGTGACAAGGCTACCATCCATTGGAGTGACAGAAGTCACAACGACAGACTACCATCCATAATGACAAGGCTAGCATCCATTGTAGTAACAAAAATATTGACAACAAACTACCTTCCATATTGACAAGGCTACCATCCATTGAAGTAACAAAAATCTCGACAATGGACTACCTTCCAGAATGACAAGGTTACCATCCATTGGAGTAACAAAAATATCGATAAATGACTACCTTCCATAATGACAAGGCTACCATCCATTGGAATAATAAAAATCTCGAAAACAAACTACCTTCCATAATGACAGTGATACCATCCATTGGAGTAACAAAAACAACGACAACATACTACGTTCCATAATGACAAGGCTACAATCCATTGGAATGACAAAAATCTTAAAAACAGACTACCATCCATAATGACAATGATACCATCCATTGGAGTAACAAAAATCTCTACAACAGACTACCTTCCATAATGAGAAGGCTACCATCCATTGGAATAACAAAAATCTCAACTACAAACTACCTTCCATAATGACAAGGCTACCATCCATTGCAGTAACAAAAACATCAACAGCAGACTACGTTCCATAATGACAAGGCTACCATCCATTAGAGTAACAAAAATCTCAAAATAAACTACCTTCCATAATGACAAGGCTACCATCCATTGGAGTGACAGAAATCACAACGACAGACTACCTTCCATCATGATAAGGCTACCATCAATTGAAGTAACAAAAATATGAACAACAGACTACCTTCCATAGTGACAAGGCTACCATCCATTGGAGTGACAGAAATCACAATGACATACTAACTTCCATAATGACAAGGCCAGCACCCATTGGAGTAACAAAAATCTCGACAACATACTACCTTCCATAATGAGAAGGCTACCATCCATTGGAATAACAAAAATCTCAACTACAAACTACCTTCCATAATGACAAGGCTACCATCCATTGCAGTAACAAAAACATCAACGGCAGACTACGTTCCATAATGACAAGGCTACCCTCCATTGGAGTCACAAAAATCTCAAAATAAACTACCTTCCATAATGACAAGGCTACCATCCATTGAAGTGACAGAAATCACAACGACAGACTACCTTCCATAATGACAAGGCTACCATCAATTGAAGTAACAAAAATATGAACAACAGACTACCTTCCATAGTGACAAGGCTACCATCCATTGGAGTGACAGAAATCACAACGACATACTAACATCCATAATGACAAGGCCAACACCCATTGGAGTAAAAAAATCTCGACAACAGACTACCTTCCATAATGAGAAGGCTACCATCCATTGGAATAACAAAAATCTTGACTACAAACTACCTTCCATAATGACAAGGCTACCATCCATTGCAGTAACAAAAACATCAACAGCAGACTACATTCCATAATGACAAGGCTACCATCCATTGGAGTAACAAAAATCTCAACAATTGACTACCATCTATAATGACAAGGCTACCATCCATTTGATTGACAAAAATCACAACGACAGACTACCTTCCATAATGACAAGGCTACCATCCATTGGAGTAATATAAATATGAACAACAGACTACCTTCCTTAGTGACAAGGCTACCATCCATTGGAGTGACAAAAATCACAACGACAGACTACCTTCTATAATGACAAGGCTAGCATCTATTGGAGTAACAAAAATCTCAACAACATACTACGTTCCATAATGACAAGGCTACCATCCAATGGAACAACAAAAATCTCGACAACAAACTACATTGCATAATGACAATGATACCATCCATTGGTGTAACAAAAATCACGACAACAAACAACATTCCATAATGACAAGGCTACCCTCCATTGGAGTAACAAAAATCACGACAACAAACAACCTTCCATAATGATAATGCTACCATCCTTTGGAGTAACAAAAATCTTGACAATAGACTACCTTCAATAATGATAAGGCTACCATCCATTGAAGTAAAAAAAATATGAACAATATACTACCTTCCATAGTGACAAGGCTACCATCCATTGGAGTGACAGAAGTCACAACGACAGACTACCTTCCATAATGACAAGGCTAGCATCCATTGTAGTAACAAAAATATTGACAACAAACTACCTTCCATAATGACAAGGCTACCATCCATTGAAGTAACAAAAATCTCGACAATGGACTACCTTCCATAATGAAAAGGTTACCATCCATTGGAGTAACAAAAATATCGACAAATGACTACCTTCCGTAATGACAATGCTACCATCTGTTGGAATAATAAAAATCTCGACAACAAACTACCTTCCATAATGACAGCGATACCATCCATTGGAGTAACAAAAACAACGACAACATACTACGTTCCATAATGACAAGGCTACAATCCATTGGAATGACAAAAATCTCAAAAACAGACTACCATCCATAATGACAACGATACCATCCATTGGAGTAACAAAAATCTCTACAACAGACTACCTTCCATAATGAGAAGGCTACCATCCATTGGAATAACAAAAATCTCAACTACAAACTACCTTCCATAATGACAAGGCTACCATCCATTGCAGTAACAAAAACATCAACAGCAGACTACGTTCCATAATGACAAGGCTACCATCCATTGGAGTAACAAAAATCTCAAAATAAACTACGTTCCATAATGACAAGGCTACCATCCATTGGAGTGACAGAAATCACAACGACAGACTACCTTCCATAATGATAAGGCTACCATCAATTGAAGTAACAAAAATATGAACAACATACTACCTTCCATAGTGACAAGGCTACCATCCATTGGAGTGACAGAAATCACAACGACATACTAACTTCCATAATGACAAGGCCAGCACCCATTGGAGTAACAAAAATCTCGACAACATACTACCTTCCATAATGAGAAGGCTACCATCCATTGGAATAACAAAAATCATGACTACAAACTACCTTCCATAATGACAAGGCTACCATCCATTGTAGTAACAAAAACATCAACAGCAGACTACGTTCCATAATGACAAGGCTACCATCCATTGGAGTAACAAAAATCTCAACAATTGACTACCATCCATAATG
Source organism: Vicia faba (assembly GCA_948472305.1). Classification (NCBI taxonomy): domain Eukaryota; kingdom Viridiplantae; phylum Streptophyta; class Magnoliopsida; order Fabales; family Fabaceae; genus Vicia; species Vicia faba. The sequence goes on along the minus strand of OX451741.1, from coordinate 510,544,334 downwards.
ACAAGGCTACCATCCATTTGAGTGACAAAAATCACAACGACAAACTACCTTCCATAATGACAAGGCTACCATCCATTGGAGTAATATAAATATGAACAACAGACTACCTTCCTTAGTGACAAGGCTACCATCCATTGGAGTGACAAAAATCACAACGACAGACTACCTTCTATAGTGACAAGGCTAGCATCTATTGGAGTAACAAAAATCTCAACAACATACTACCTTCCATAATGACAAGGCTACCATCCAATGGAATAACAAAAATCTTGACAACAAACTACATTGCATAATGACAATGATACCATCCATTGGAGTAACAAAAATCACGACAACAAACAACATTCCATAATGACAAGGCTACCCTCTATTGGAGTAACAAAAATCACGACAACAAACAACCTTCCATAATGATAATGCTACCATCATTTGGAGTAACAAAAATCTCGACAATAGACTACCTTCTATAATGATAAGGCTACCATCCATTGAAGTAAAAAAAATATGAACAACATACTACCTTCCATAGTGACAAGGCTACCATCCATTGGAGTGACAGAAGTCACAACGACAGACTACCATCCATAATGACAAGGCTAGCATCCATTGTAGTAACAAAAATATTGACAACAAACTACCTTCCATATTGACAAGGCTACCATCCATTGAAGTAACAAAAATCTCGACAATGGACTACCTTCCAGAATGACAAGGTTACCATCCATTGGAGTAACAAAAATATCGATAAATGACTACCTTCCATAATGACAAGGCTACCATCCATTGGAATAATAAAAATCTCGAAAACAAACTACCTTCCATAATGACAGTGATACCATCCATTGGAGTAACAAAAACAACGACAACATACTACGTTCCATAATGACAAGGCTACAATCCATTGGAATGACAAAAATCTCAAAAACAGACTACCATCCATAATGACAATGATACCATCCATTGGAGTAACAAAAATCTCTACAACAGACTACCTTCCATAATGAGAAGGCTACCATCCATTGGAATAACAAAAATCTCAACTACAAACTACCTTCCATAATGACAAGGCTACCATCCATTCCAGTAACAAAAACATCAACAGCAGACTACGTTCCATAATGACAAGGCTACCATCCATTAGAGTAACAAAAATCTCAAAATAAACTACCTTCCATAATGACAAGGCTACCATCCATTGGAGTGACAGAAATCACAACGACAGACTACCTTCCATCATGATAAGGCTACCATCAATTGAAGTAACAAAAATATGAACAACAGACTACCTTCCATAGTGACAAGGCTACCATCCATTGGAGTGACAGAAATCACAACGACATACTAACTTCCATAATGACAAGGCCAGCACCCATTGGAGTAACAAAAATCTCGACAACATACTACCTTCCATAATGAGAAGGCTACCATCCATTGGAATAACAAAAATCTTGACTACAAACTACCTTCCATAATGACAAGGCTACCATCCATTACAGTAACAAAAACATCAACAGCAGACTACGTTCCATAATGACAAGGCTACCATCCATTGGAGTAACAAAAATCTCAACAATTGACTACCATCCATAATGACAAGGCTACCATCCATTTGAGTGACAAAAATCACAACGACAGACTACCTTCCATAATGACAAGGCTACCATCCATTGGAGTAATATAAATATGAACAACAGACTACCTTCCTTAGTGACAAGGCTACCATCCATTGGAGTGACAAAAATCACAACGACAGACTTCCTTCTATAGTGACAAGGCTAGCATCTATTGGAGTAACAAAAATCTCAACAACATACTACCTTCCATAATGACAAGGCTACCATCCAATGGAATAACAAAAATCTCGACAACAAACTACATTGCATAATGACAATGATACCATCCATTGGAGTAACAAAAATCACGACAACAAACAACATTCCATAATGACAAGGCTACCCTCCATTGGAGTAACAAAAATCACGACAACAAACAACCTTCCATAATGATAATGCTACCATCATTTGGAGTAACAAAAATCTCGACAATAGACTACTCTCTATAATGATAAGGCTACCATCCATTGAAGTAAAAAAAATATGAACAACATACTACCTTCCATAGTGACAAGGCTACCATCCATTGGAGTGACAGAAGTCACAACGACAGACTACCTTCCATAATGACAAGGCTAGCATCCATTGTAGTAACAAAAATATTGACAACAAACTACCTTCCATAATGACAAGGCTACCATCCATTGAAGTAACAAAAATCTCAACAACAGACTACCACCCATAATGACAATGATACCATCCATTGGAGTAACAAAAATCTCTACAACAGACTACCTTCCATAATGAGAAGGCTACCATCCATTGGAATAACAAAAATCTCAACTACAAACTACCTTCCATAATGACAAGGCTACCATCCATTGCAGTAACAAAAACATCAACAGCAGACTACGTTCCATAATGACAAGGCTACCATCCATTGGAGTAACAAAAATCTCAAAATAAACTACCTTCCATAATGACAAGGCTACCATCCATTGGAGTGACAGAAATAACAACGACAGACTACCTTCCATAATGACAAGGCTACCATCCATTGGAGTAACATAAATATGAACAACAGACTACCTTCCATAGTGACAAGGCTACCATCCATTGGAGTGACAGAAATCACAACGACTGAGTACCTTCTATAATGACAAGGCTAGCATCCACTGGAGTATCAAAAATCTTAACAACATAATACCTTCCATAATGACAAGGCTACCATCCAATGGAATAACAAAAATCTCGACAACAAACTACCTTCCATAATGACAATGATACCATCCATTGGAGTAACAAAAACATGGACAACAGTCTACGTTCCATAATGACAAGGCTACAATCCATTGTAATAACAAAATTCTCGACAACAAACTACCATCCATAATGACAATGATACCATCCATTGGAGTAACAAAAAACTCGACAACATACTACCTTCCATAACGACAAGGCTACCATCCATTGGAGTAACAAAAATCTCGACAACAGACAACCTTCCATAATGATAATGCTACCATCCTTTGGAGTAACAAAAATCTCAACAATAGACTACCTTCCATAATGACAAGGCTACCATCCATTGAAGTAACAAAAATATGAACAACATACTACCTTCCATAGTGACAAGGCTACCATCCATTGGAGTGACAGAAGTCACAACGACAGACTACCTTCCATAATGACAAGGCTAGCATCCATTGTAGTAACAAAAATATTAACAACAAACTACCTTCCATAATGACAAGGCTACCATCCATTGAAGTAACAAAAATCTCGACAATGGACTACCTTCAAGAATGACAAGGTTACCATCCATTGGAGTAACAAAAATATCGACAAATGACTACCTTCCATAATGACAAGGCTACCATCCATTGGAATAATAAAAATCTCGACAACAAACTACCTTCCATAATGACAGCGATACCATCCATTGGAGAAACAAAATCAACGACAACAGACTACGTTCTATAATGACAAGGCTATAATCCATTGGAATGACAAAAATATCAAAAACAGACTACCACCCATAATGACAACGATACCATCCATTGGAGTAACAAAAATCTCTACAACATACTACCTTCCATAATGAGAAGGCTACCATCCATTGGAATAACAAAAATCTCAACTACAAACTACGTTCCATAATGACAAGGCTACCATCCATTGCAGTAACAAAAACATCAACAGCAGACTACGTTCCATAATGACAAGGCTACCATCCATTGGAGTAACAAAAATCTCAAAATAAACTACCTTCCATAATGACAAGGCTACCATCCATTGGAGTGACAGAAATCACAACGACAGACTACCTTCCATAATGACAAGGCTACCATCCATTGGAGTAACATAAATATGAACAACAAACTACCTTCCTTAGTGACAAGGCTACCATCCATTGGAGTGACAGAAATCACAACGACTGAGTACCTTCTATAATGACAAGGCTAGCATCCACTGGAGTATCAAAAATCTTAACAACATACTACCTTCCATAATGACAAGGCTACCATCCAATGGAATAACAAAAATCTCGACAACAAACTACCTTCCATAATGACAATGATACCATCCATTGGAGTAACAAAAACATGGACAACAGTCTACGTTCCATAATGACAAGGCTACAATCCATTGTAATAACAAAATTCTCGACAACAAACTACCATCCATAATGACAATGATACCATCCATTGGAGTAACAAAAAACTCGACAACATACTACCTTCCATAATGACAAGGCTACCATCCATTGGAGTAACAAAAATCTCGACAACAGACAACCTTCCATAATGATAATGCTACCATCCTTTGGAGTAACAAAAATCTCGACAATAGACTACCTTCCATAATGACAAGGCTACCATCCATTGAAGTAACAAAAATATGAACAACATACTACCTTCCATAGTGACAAGGCTACCATCCATTGGAGTGATAGAAGTCACAATGACAGACTACCTTCCATAATGACAAGGCTAGCATCCATTGTAGTAACAAAAATATTGACAACAAACTACCTTCCATAATGACAAGGCTACCATCAATTGAAGTAACAAAAATCTCGACAACGGACTACCTTCCATAATGACAAGGTTACCATCCATTGGAGAAACAAAAATATCGACAAATGACTACCTTCCATAATGACAAGGCTACCATCCATTGGAATAATAAAAATCTCGACAACAAACTACCTTCCATAATGACAACGATACCATCCATTGGAGTAACAAAAACAACGACAACAGACTACGTTCCATAATGACAAGGCTACAATCCATTGGAATGACAAAAATCTCAAAAATAGACTACCATCCATAATGACAACGATACCATCCATTGGTGTAACAAAAATCTCGACAACAAACTACCTTCCATAATGACAAGGCTACCATCCATTGGAGTAAAAAAAATCTCGAAAACAGACTACCTTCCATAATGACAAGGCTACCATCCATTAGAGTAACAAAAATCTCGACAACAGACTACCATCTATGATGACAACGATACCATCCATTGGAGTAACAAAAATCTCGACAATAGACTACATTCCATGATGACAAGGCTACCATCCATTGAAGTAACAAAAATATGAACAACAGACTACCTTCCGTAGTGACAAGGCTACCATCCTTTGGAGTGACAGATATCATAACGACATACTACCTTCTATAATGACAAGGATAACATCCATTGGAGTAACAAAAATCTCGACAACATACTACCTTCCATAATGACAAAGCTACCATCCATTGGAATAACAAAAATCCAGACAAAAGACTACGTTCCCTAATGACAAGGCTAACATCCATTGGAGTAACAAAAAATCGACAACAGAATACGTTTCATAATGACAAGGCTACAATACATTGGAATAACAAAAATATCGACAACAGACTACCATCCATAATGACAACAATACCATCCATTGGAGTAACTAAAATCTCGACAACAGACTACCTTCCATAATGACAAGGCTACCATCCATTGGAGTAACAAAAATCTCGAAAACAGAGTACCTTCCATAATGACAAAGCTACCATCCATTAAAGTAATAAAAATCTCGACAACAGACTACCATCCAAAATGACAATGATACCATCCTTTGGAGTAACAAAAATCTCGACAATAGACTACATTACATAATAACAAGGCTACCATCCATTGGAGTAACACAAATATGAACAACAAACTACTTTCCATAGTGACAAGGCTACCATCCTTTGGAGTGACAGAAATCACAACGACAGACTACCTTCTATAATGAGAAGGATAGCATCCATTGGAGTAACAAAAATCTCGACAACATACTACCTTCCATAATGACAAGGCTACCATCCATTGGAATAACAAAAATATGGACAAAAGACTACCTTCCCTAATGACAAGGCTAACATCCATTGGAGTAATAAAAAATTGACAACAGAATACGTTGCATAATGACAAGGCTACAATACATTGGAATAACAAAAATCTCGACAACAGACTACCATCCATAATGACAACGATACCATCCATTGGAGTAAGAAAAATCTTGACAACAGACTACCTTCCATAATGATAAGGCTACCATCCATTGGAGTAAAAAAAATCTCGAAAACAGACTACCTTCCATAATGACAAGGCTACCATCCATTGGAGTAACAAAAATCTCGACAACAGACAACCTTCCATAATGATAATGCTACCATACATTAATGTAACAAAAATGTGAACAACAATCTACCTTCCATAGTTACAAGGCTACCATCCATTGGAGTGACATAAATCACAAGGACAGACTACCTTCCAAAATGACAAGGCTAGCATCCACTGGAGTAACAAAAATCTTGACAACAAACTACCTTCCATAATGACAAGGCTACCATCCATTGGAATATCAAAAATCTCGACAACAGACTACCATCCATAATGACAATGTTACCATCTATTGGAGTAAAAAAAATCTCGACAACAGACTACCTTCCATAATGACAAGGCTACCATCCATTGGAGTAACAAAAATCTCGAAAACAAACTACCTTCCATAATGACAAGGCTACCATCCATTAGAGTAATAAAAATCTCGACAACAGACTACCATCCAAAATGACAATGATACCATCCTTTGGAGTAACAAAAATCTCGACAATAGACTACATTACATAATAACAAGGCTACCATCCATTGGAGTAACAAAAATATGAACAACAAACTACTTTCCATAGTGACAAGGCTACCATCCTTTAGAGTGACAGAAATCACAACGACAGACTACCTTCTATAATGAGAAGGATAGCATCCATTGGAGTAACAAAAATCTCGACAACATACTACCTTCCATAATGACAAGGCTACCATCCAATGGAATAACAAAAATATGGACAAAAGACTACCTTCCCTAATAACAAGGCTAACATCCATTGGAGTAATAAAAAATTGACAACAGAATACGTTGCATAATGACAAGGCTACAATACATTGGAATAACAAAAATCTCGACAACTGACTACCATCCATAATGACAACGATACCATCCGTTGGAGTAACAAAAATCTTGACAACAGACTACCTTGCATAATGATAAGGCTACCATCCATTGGAGTAACAAAAATCTCGAAAACAGACTACCTTCCATAATGACAAGGCTACCATCCATTGGAATAACAAAAATCTCGACAACAGACAACCTTCCATATTGATAATGCTACCATACATTAATGTAACAAAAATGTGAACAACAATCTACCTTCCATATTTACAAGGCTACCATCCATTGGAGTGACATAAATCACAAGGACAGACTACCTTCCATAATGACAAGGCTAGCATCCACTAGAGTAACAAAAATCTTGACAACAAACTACCTTCCATAATGACAAGGCTACCATCCATTGGAATATCAAAAATCTCGACAACAGACTAACATCCATAATGACAACGTTACCATCTATTGGAGTAACAAAAATCTCAATAACAAACTACCTTCCATAATGACAAGGCTACCATCCAATTGAGTAACAAAAATATGAACAACAGATTACCTTCCATAGTGACAAGGCTACCATCCATTGGAGTGAAAGAAATCACTATGACAGACTACCTTCCATAATGACAAGGCTACTATCCATTGGAATAACAAAAATCTCGACAAAAAACTACCATCCATAATGACAAGGCTACCATCCATTGGAGTAACAAAAACATCGACAACAGAGTACGTTCCATAATGACAAGGCTACCATCCATTGGAGTAACAAAATTCTCGACAACAGACTACCATCCATAATGACAACGATACCATCTATTGGAGTAACAAAAATCTCCACAACAGACTACCATCCATAATTACAACGATACCATCCATTGGTGTAACAAAAAATCTCGACAACAAACTACCTTCCATAATGACAAGGCTACCATCCATTGGAGTAAAAAGAATCTCGAAAAAAGACTACATTCCATAATGACAAGGCTACCATCCATTAGTGTAACAAAAATCTCGACAACAGACTACCATCTATGATGACAACGATAGCATCCATTGGAGTAACAAAAATCTCGAAAATAGACTACATTCCATGATGACAAGGCTACCATCCATTGAAGTAACAAAAATATGAACAATAGACTATCTTCCATAGTGACAAGGCTACCATCCTTTGGAGTGACAGATATCATAACGACATACTACCTTCTATAATGACAAGGATAGCATCCATTGGAGTAACAAAAATCTCGACAACATACTACCTTCCATAATGACAAAGCTACCATCCATTGGAATAACAAAAATACGGACAAAAGACTACCTTCCCTAATGACAAGGCTAACATCCATTGGAGTAACAAAAAATCGACAACAGAATACATTCCAAAATGACAAGGCTACAATACATTGGAATAACAAAAATATCGACAACAATACCATCCATTGGAGTAACTAAAATCTCGACAACAGACTACCTTCCATAATGACAAGGCTACCATCCATTGGAGTAACAAAAATCTCGAAAACAGACTACCTTCCATAATGACAAGGCTACCATCCATTGGAGTAACAAAAATATCGACAACAGACTACCATCCATAATGACAATGTTACCATCCATTGGAGTAACAAAAATCTCGACAACAGAATACCTTTCATAATGACAAGCCTACCATCCATTGCAGTAACAAAAATCTCGAAAACAGACTACCTTCCATAATTACAAGGCTACCATCCATTAGAGTAACAAAAATCTCGACAACAAACTACCATCCATAATAAAAATGAAACCATCCATTGGAGTAACAAAAATCTCGGCAATAGACTACATTCCATAATGAGAAGGCTACCATCCATTGGAGTAACAAAAATATGAACAACAAACTACCTTCCATAGTGACAAGGCTACCATCCATTAGAGTGACAGAAATCACAATGATAGACTACCTTCTATAATGACAAGGCTAGCATCCATTGGAGTAACAAAAATATCGAAAACATATTACCTTCCATAATGACAAGGCTACCATCCATTGGAATAACAAAAATCTCGACAACAGACTACCTTCCATAATGACAAGGCTACCATCCATTGGAGTAACAAAAACATCAACAATAGAATACGTTCCATAATGACACGGATATAATCCATTAGAATAACAAAAATCTCGACAACAGACTACCATCCATAATGACAATGATACCAGCCATTAGAGTAACAAAAATCTCGACAATAGACTACATTCCATAATGAAAAGGTTACCACCCATTGGAGTAACAAAAATATGAACAACAAACTACCTTCCATAGTGACAAGGCTACAATCTATTGGAGTGACAGAAATCACAACGAAAGACTACCTTCTGTAATGACAAGGCTAGCATCATTGGAGTAGCAAAAATCTCGACAACAGACTACCTTACAAAATGACAAGGTTACCATCCATTGGAATAACAAAAATTTCGACAACTGACTACCATCCATAATGCCAATGTTACCATCAATTGGAGTAACAAAAATCTCGACAGCAGACTACCTTCCATAATGACAAGCCTACCATCCATTAGAGTAAAAAAAATCTCGAAAATAGACTACCTTCCATAATTACAAGGCTACCGTCCATTGGAGTAACAAAATTCTCGACAACAGACTACCTTCCATAATGACAAGGCTACCATCCATTGGAGTAACAAAAATCTCGAAAACAGACTACCTTCCATAATGACAAGGCTACCATACATTAGAGTAACAAAAATCTCGACAACAGACTACCATCCATAATGACAATAATACCATCCATTGGAGTAACAAAAATCTCGGCAATAGACTCTATTACATAATGACAAGGCTACCATCCATTGGAGTAACAAAAATATGACCAACAAACCATCTTCCATAGTGACAAGGCTACCATCCATTGGAGTGAAAGAAATCACAATGACAGACGACCTTCTATAATGACAAGGCTAGCATCCAATGGAGTAACAAAAATCTCGACAACATACTAACTTCCATAATGACACGGCTACCATCCATTGGAATAACAAAAATCTCGACAACAGACTACATTCCATAATGACAAGGATACCATCCATTGGAGTAACAAAAACATCGACAATAGAATATGTTCCATAATGACAAGGCTACAATCCATTGGAATAACAAAAATCTCGACAACAGACTACCATCCAAAATGACAATGATAACATCCATTAGAGTAACAAAAATATCGACAATAGACTACCTTTCAAAATGACAAGGCTACCATCCATTGGAGTAACAAAAGTCTCGAAAACAGACTAACTTCCATAATGACAAGGCTACCATCAATTGAAGTAACAAAAATCTCGACAATAGACTACCTTCTATAAAGATAAGGCTACCATCCATTGGAGTAACAAAAATATGAACAACAGACTACCTTCCATAGTGACAAGGCTACCATCCATTGGAGTGAAGAAATCACAACGACAGACTACCTTCCATAATGACAAGGAAAGCATCCATTAGAGTAACAAAAATCTCAACAATAGACTACCTTTCATAATGACAAGGCTACAATCCATTAGAATAACAAAAATCTCGACAACAGACTACCATCCATAATGACAATGTTACCATCCATTGGAGTAACAAAAATATTGAAAACTGACTACCTTCCATAATTACAAGGCTACCATCCATTAGAGTCACAAAAATCTCGACAACAGACTACCATCCATAATGACAACGATACCAGCCATTGGAGTAACAAAAATCTCGACAATAGACTACATTCCATAATGACAAGGTTACCATCCATTGGAGTAACAAAAATATGAACAACAGACTACCTTCCATAGTGACAAGGCTACAATCCATTGGAGTGACAGAAATCCCAACGAAAGACTACCTTCTGTAATGACAAGGCTACCATCCATTGGAGTAACAAAATTCTCGACAACAGACTACCATCCATAATGACAACGATACCATCTATTGGAGTAACAAAAATCTCGACAACAGACTACCATCCATAATTACAACGATACCATCCATTGGTGTAACCAAAATCTCGACAACAAACTACCTTCCATAATGACAAGGCTACCATCCATTGGAGTAAAAAAAATCTCGAAAATAGACTACCTTCCATAATGACAAGGCTACCATCCATTAGAGTAACAAAAATCTCGACAACAGACTACCATCTATGATGACAACGATACCATCCATTGGAGTAACAAAAATCTCGACAATAGACTACATTCCATGATGACAAGGCTACCATCCATTGAAGTAACAAAAGTATGAACAACAGACTACCTTCCATAGTGACAAGGCTACCATCCTTTGGAGTGACAGATATCATAACGACATACTACCTTCTATAATGACAAGGATAGCATCCATTGGAGTAACAAAAATCTCGACAACATACTACCTTCCATAATGATAAAGCTACCATCCATTGGAATAACAAAAATACGGACAAAAGACTACCTTCCCTAATGACAAGGCTAACATCCATTGGAGTAACAAAAAATCGACAACAGAATACGTTCCATAATGACAAAGCTACAATACATTGGAATAACAAAAATATCGACAACAATACCATCCATTGGAGTAACTAAAATCTCGACAACAGACTACCTTCCATATTGACAAGGCTACCATCCATTGGAGTAACTAAAATCTCGACAACAGACTACCTTCCATAATGAAAAGGCTACCATCCATTGGAGTAACAAAAATCTCGAAAACAGACTACCTTCCATAATGACAAGGCTACCATCCATTTGAGTAACAAAAATCTCGACAACGAACTACCATCCATAATGAAAATTAAACCATCCATTGGAGTAACAAAAATCTCGGCAATAGACTACATTCCATAATGAGAAGGCTACCATCCATTGGAGTAACAAAAATATGAACAACAAACTACCTTCCATAGTGACAAGGCTACCATCCATTAGAGTGACAGAAATCACAATGATAGACTACCTTCTATAATGACAAGGCTAGCATCCATTGGAGTAACAAAAATATCAAAAACATATTACCTTCCATAATGACAAGGCTACCATCCATTGGAATAACAAAAATCTTGACAACAGACTACCTTACAAAATGACAAGGTTACCATCCATTGGAATAACAAAAATTTCGACAACTGACTACCATCCATAATGCCAATGTTACCATCAATTGGAGTAACAAAAATCTCGACAACAGACTACCTTCCATAATGACAAGCCTACCATCCATTAGAGTAAAAAAAATCTCGAAAATAGACTACCTTCCATAATTACAAGGCTACCGTCCATTGGAGTAACAAAAACATCGAAAATAAAGTACGTTCCATAATGACAAGGCTACCATCCATTGGAGTAACAAAATTCTCGACAACAGACTACCTTCCATAATGACAAGGCTACCATCCATTGGAGTAACAAAAATCTCGAAAACAGACTACCTTCCATAATGACAAGGCTACCATACATTAGAGTAACAAAAATCTCGACAACAGACTACCATCCATAATGACAATAATACCATCCATTGGAGTAACAAAAATCTCGGCAATAGACTCTATTACATAATGACAAGGCTACCATCCATTGGAGTAACAAAAATATGACCAACAAACCATCTTCCATAGTGACAAGGCTACCATCCATTGGAGTGAAAGAAATCACAATGACAAACGACCTTCTATAATGACAAGGCTAGCATCCAATGGAGTAACAAAAATCTCGACAACATACTAACTTCCATAATGACACGGCTACCATCCATTGGAATAACAAAAATCTCGACAACAGACTACATTCCATAATGACAAGGATACCATCCATTGGAGTAACAAAAACATGGACAATAGAATATGTTCCATAATGACAAGGCTACAATCCATTGGAATAACAAAAATCTCGACAACAGACTACCATCCAAAATGACAATGATAACATCCATTAGAGTAACAAAAATATCGACAATAGACTACCTTTCATAATGACAAGGCTACCATCCATTGGAGTAACAAAAATCTCGAAAACAGACTACCTTCCATAATGACAAGGCTACCATCAATTGAAGTAACAAAAATCTCGACAATAGACTACCTTCTATAATGATAAGGCTACCATCCATTGGAGTAACAAAAATATGAACAACAGACTACCTTCCATAGTGACAAGGCTACCATCCATTGGAGTGACAGAAATCACAACGACAGACTACCTTCCATAATGAAAAGGAAAGCATCCATTGGAGTAACAAAAATCTCAACAATAGACTACCTTCCATAATGACAAGGCTACAATCCATTGGAATAACAAAAATCTCGACAACAGACTACCATCCATAATGACAATGTTACCATCCATTGGAGTAACAAAAATATTGAAAACTGACTACCTTCCATAATTACAAGGCTACCATCCATTAGAGTCACAAAAATCTCGACAACAGACTACCATCCATAATGACAACGATACCAGCCATTGGAGTAACAAAAATCTCGACAATAGACTACATTCCATAATGACAAGGTTACCATCCATTGGAGTAACAAAAATATGAACAACAGACTACCTTCCATAGTGACAAGGCTACAATCCATTGGAGTGACAGAAATCCCAACGAAAGACTACCTTCTGTAATGACAAGGCTACCATCCATTGGAGTAACAAAATTCTCGACAACAGACTACCATCCATAATGACAACGATACCATCTATTGGAGTAACAAAAATCTCGACAACAGACTACCATCCATAATTACAACGATACCATCCATTGGTGTAACCAAAATCTCGACAACAAACTACCTTCCATAATGACAAGGCTACCATCCATTGGAGTAAAAAAAATCTCGAAAACAGACTACCTTCCATAATGACAAGGCTACCATCCATTAGAGTAACAAAAATCTCGACAACAGACTACCATCTATGATGACAACGATACCATCCATTGGAGTAACAAAAATCTCGACAATAGACTACATTCCATGATGACAAGGCTACCATCCATTGAAGTAACAAAAGTATGAACAACAGACTACCTTCCATAGTGACAAGGCTACCATCCTTTGGAGTGACAAATATCATAACGACATACTACCTTCTATAATGACAAGGATAGCATCCATTGGAGTAACAAAAATCTCGACAACATACTACCTTCCATAATGATAAAGCTACCATCCATTGGAATAACAAAAATACGGACAAAAGACTACCTTCCCTAATGACAAGGCTAACATCCATTGGAGTAACAAAAAATCGACAACAGAATATGTTCCATAATGACAAAGCTACAATACATTGGAATAACAAAAATATCGACAACAATACCATCCATTGGAGTAACTAAAATCTCGACAACAAACTACCTTCCATATTGACAAGGCTACCATCCATTGGAGTAACTAAAATCTCGACAACAGACTACCTTCCATAATGAAAAGGCTACCATCCATTGGAGTAACAAAAATCTCGAAAACATACTACCTTCCATAATGACAAGGCTACCATCCATTAGAGTAACAAAAATCTCGACAACGAACTACCATCCATAATGAAAATGAAACCATCCATTGGAGTAACAAAAATCTCGGCAATAGACTACATTCCATAATGAGAAGGCTACCATCCATTGGAGTAACAAAAATATGAACAACAAACTACCTTCCATAGTGACAAGGCTACCATCCATTAGAGTGACAGAAATCACAATGATAGACTACCTTCTATAATGACAAGGCTAGCATCCATTGGAGTAACAAAAATATCAAAAACATATTACCTTCCATAATGACAAGGCTACCATCCATTGGAATAACAAAAATCTTGACAACAGACTACCTTACAAAATGACAAGGTTACCATCCATTGGAATAACAAAAATTTCGACAACTGACTACCATCCATAATGCCAATGTTACCATCAATTGGAGTAACAAAAATCTCGACAACAGACTACCTTCCATAATGACAAGCCTACCATCCATTAGAGTAAAAAAAATCTCGAAAATAGACTACCTTCCATAATTACAAGGCTACCGTCCATTGGAGTAACAAAAACATCGACAATAAAGTACGTTCCATAATGACAAGGCTACCATCCATTGGAGTAACAAAATTCTCGACAACAGACTACCTTCCATAATGACAAGGCTACCATCCATTGGAGTAACAAAAATCTCGAAAACAGACTACCTTCCATAATGACAAGGCTACCATACATTAGAGTAACAAAAATCTCGACAACAGACTACCATCCATAATGACAATAATACCATCCATTGGAGTAACAAAAATCTCGGCAATAGACTCTATTACATAATGACAAGGCTACCATCCATTGGAGTAACAAAAATATGACCAACAAACCATCTTCCATAGTGACAAGGCTACCATCCATTGGAGTGAAAGAAATCACAATGACAGACTACCTTCTATAATGACAAGGCTAGCATCCAATGGAGTAACAAAAATCTCGACAACATACTAACTTCCATAATGACACGGCTACCATCCATTGGAATAACAAAAATCTCGACAACAGACTACATTCCATAATGACAAGGATACCATCCATTGGAGTAACAAAAACATCGACAATAGAATATGTTCCATAATGACAAGGCTACAATCCATTGGAATAACAAAAATCTCGACAACAGACTACCATCCAAAATGACAATGATAACATCCATTAGAGTAACAAAAATATCGACAATAGACTACCTTTCATAATGACAAGGCTACCATCCATTGGAGTAACAAAAATCTCGAAAACAGACTACCTTCCATAATGACAAGGCTACCATCAATTGAAGTAACAAAAATCTCGACAATAGACTACCTTCTATAATGATAAGGCTACCATCCATTGGAGTAACAAAAATATGAACAACAGACTACCTTCCATAGTGACAAGGCTACCATCCATTGGAGTGACAGAAATCACAACGACAGACTACCTTCCATAATGAAAAGGAAAGCATCCATTGGAGTAACAAAAATCTCAACAATAGACTACCTTCCATAATGACAAGGCTACAATCCATTGGAATAACAAAAATCTCGACAACAGACTACCATCCATAATGACAATGTTACCATCCATTGGAGTAACAAAAATATTGAAAACTGACTACCTTCCATAATTACAAGGCTACCATCCATTAGAGTCACAAAAATCTCGACAACAGACTACCATCCATAATGACAACGATACCAGCCATTGGAGTAACAAAAATCTCGACAATAGACTACATTCCATAATGACAAGGTTACCATCCATTGGAGTAACAAAAATATGAACAACAGACTACCTTCCATAGTGACAAGGCTACAATCCATTGGAGTGACAGAAATCCCAACGAAAGACTACCTTCTGTAATGACAAGGCTACCATCCATTGGAGTAACAAAATTCTCGACAACAGACTACCATCCATAATGACAACGATACCATCTATTGGAGTAACAAAAATCTCGACAACAGACTACCATCCATAATTACAACGATACCATCCATTGGAGTAACCAAAATCTCGACAACAAACTACCTTCCATAATGACAAGGCTACCATCCATTGGAGTAAAAAAAATCTCGAAAACAGACTACCTTCCATAATGACAAGGCTACCATCCATTAGAGTAACAAAAATCTCGACAACAGACTACCATCTATGATGACAACGATACCATCCATTGGAGTAACAAAAATCTCGACAATAGACTACATTCCATGATGACAAGGCTACCATCCATTGAAGTAACAAAAGTATGAACAACAGACTACCTTCCATAGTGACAAGGCTACCATCCTTTGGAGTGACAGATATCATAACGACATACTACCTTCTATAATGACAAGGCTACCATCCATTGGAGTAACTAAAATCTCGACAACAGACTACCTTCCATAATGAAAAGGCTACCATCCATTGGAGTAACAAAAATCTCGAAAACATACTACCTTCCATAATGACAAGGCTACCATCCATTAGAGTAACAAAAATCTCGACAACGAACTACCATCCATAATGAAAATGAAACCATCCATTGGAGTAACAAAAATCTCGGCAATAGACTACATTCCATAATGAGAAGGCTACCATCCATTGGAGTAACAAAAATATGAACAACAAACTACCTTCCATAGTGACAAGGCTACCATCCATTAGAGTGACAGAAATCACAATGATAGACTACCTTCTATAATGACAAGGCTAGCATCCATTGGAGTAACAAAAATATCAAAAACATATTACCTTCCATAATGACAAGGCTACCATCCATTGGAATAACAAAAATCTTGACAACAGACTACCTTACAAAATGACAAGGTTACCATCCATTGGAATAACAAAAATTTCGACAACTGACTACCATCCATAATGCCAATGTTACCATCAATTGGAGTAACAAAAATCTCGACAACAGACTACCTTCCATAATGACAAGCCTACCATCCATTAGAGTAAAAAAAATCTCGAAAATAGACTACCTTCCATAATTACAAGGCTACCGTCCATTGGAGTAACAAAAACATCGACAATAAAGTACGTTCCATAATGACAAGGCTACCATCCATTGGAGTAACAAAATTCTCGACAACAGACTACCTTCCATAATGACAAGGCTACCATCCATTGGAGTAACAAAAATCTCGAAAACAGACTACCTTCCATAATGACAAGGCTACCATACATTAGAGTAACAAAAATCTCGACAACAGACTACCATCCATAATGACAATAATACCATCCATTGGAGTAACAAAAATCTCGGCAATAGACTCTATTACATAATGACAAGGCTACCATCCATTGGAGTAACAAAAATATGACCAACAAACCATCTTCCATAGTGACAAGGCTACCATCCATTGGAGTGAAAGAAATCACAATGACAGACTACCTTCTATAATGACAAGGCTAGCATCCAATGGAGTAACAAAAATCTCGACAACATACTAACTTCCATAATGACACGGCTACCATCCATTGGAATAACAAAAATCTCGACAACAGACTACATTCCATAATGACAAGGATACCATCCATTGGAGTAACAAAAACATCGACAATAGAATATGTTCCATAATGACAAGGCTACAATCCATTGGAATAACAAAAATCTCGACAACAGACTACCATCCAAAATGACAATGATAACATCCATTAGAGTAACAAAAATATCGACAATAGACTACCTTTCATAATGACAAGGCTACCATCCATTGGAGTAACAAAAATCTCGAAAACAGACTACCTTCCATAATGACAAGGCTACCATCAATTGAAGTAACAAAAATCTCGACAATAGACTACCTTCTATAATGATAAGGCTACCATCCATTGGAGTAACAAAAATATGAACAACAGACTACCTTCCATAGTGACAAGGCTACCATCCATTTGAGTGACAGAAATCACAACGACAGACTACCTTCCATAATGAAAAGGAAAGCATCCATTGGAGTAACAAAAATCTCAACAATAGACTACCTTCCATAATGACAAGGCTACAATCCATTGGAATAACAAAAATCTCGACAACAGACTACCATCCATAATGACAATGTTACCATCCATTGGAGTAACAAAAATATTGAAAACTGACTACCTTCCATAATTACAAGGCTACCATCCATTAGAGTCACAAAAATCTCGACAACAGACTACCATCCATAATGACAACGATACCAGCCATTGGAGTAACAAAAATCTCGACAATAGACTACATTCCATAATGACAAGGTTACCATCCATTGGAGTAACAAAAATATGAACAACAGACTACCTTCCATAGTGACAAGGCTACAATCCATTGGAGTGACAGAAATCCCAACGAAAGACTACCTTCTGTAATGACAAGGCTACCATCCATTGGAGTAACAAAATTCTCGACAACAGACTACCATCCATAATGACAACGATACCATCTATTGGAGTAACAAAAATCTCGACAACAGACTACCATCCATAATTACAACGATACCATCCATTGGAGTAACCAAAATCTCGACAACAAACTACCTTCCATAATGACAAGGCTACCATCCATTGGAGTAAAAAAAATCTCGAAAACAGACTACCTTCCATAATGACAAGGCTACCATCCATTAGAGTAACAAAAATCTCGACAACAGACTACCATCTATGATGACAACGATACCATCCATTGGAGTAACAAAAATCTCGACAATAGACTACATTCCATGATGACAAGGCTACCATCCATTGAAGTAACAAAAGTATGAACAACAGACTACCTTCCATAGTGACAAGGCTACCATCCTTTGGAGTGACAGATATCATAACGACATACTACCTTCTATAATGACAAGGATAGCATCCATTGGAGTAACAAAAATCTCGACAACATACTACCTTCCATAATGATAAAGCTACCATCCATTGGAATAACAAAAATACGGACAAAAGACTACCTTCCCTAATGACAAGGCTAACATCCATTGGAGTAACAAAAAATCGACAACAGAATACGTTCCATAATGACAAAGCTACAATACATTGGAATAACAAAAATATCGACAACAATACCATCCATTGGAGTAACTAAAATCTCGACAACAGACTACCTTCCATATTGACAAGGCTACCATCCATTGGAGTAACTAAAATCTCGACAACAGACTACCTTCCATAATGAAAAGGCTACCATCCATTGGAGTAACAAAAATCTCGAAAACAGACTACCTTCCATAATGACAAGGCTACCATCCATTAGAGTAACAAAAATCTCGACAACGAACTACCATCCATAATGAAAATGAAACCATCCATTGGAGTAACAAAAATCTCGGCAATAGACTACATTCCATAATGAGAAGGCTACCATCCATTGGAGTAACAAAAATATGAACAACAAACTACCTTCCATAGTGACAAGGCTACCATCCATTAGAGTGACAGAAATCACAATGATAGACTACCTTCTATAATGACAAGGCTAGCATCCATTGGAGTAACAAAAATATCAAAAACATATTACCTTCCATAATGACAAGGCTACCATCCATTGGAATAACAAAAATCTTGACAACAGACTACCTTACAAAATGACAAGGTTACCATCCATTGGAATAACAAAAATTTCGACAACTGACTACCATCCATAATGCCAATGTTACCATCAATTGGAGTAACAAAAATCTCGACAACAGACTACCTTCCATAATGACAAGCCTACCATCCATTAGAGTAAAAAAAATCTCGAAAATAGACTACCTTCCATAATTACAAGGCTACCGTCCATTGGAGTAACAAAAACATCGACAATAAAGTACGTTCCATAATGACAAGGCCACCATCCATTGGAGTAACAAAATTCTCGACAACAGACTACCTTCCATAATGACAAGGCTACCATCCATTGGAGTAACAAAAATCTCGAAAACAGACTACCTTCCATAATGACAAGGCTACCATACATTAGAGTCACAAAAATCTCGACAACAGACTACCATCCATAATGACAATAATACCATCCATTGGAGTAACAAAAATCTCGGCAATAGACTCTATTACATAATGACAAGGCTACCATCCATTGGAGTAACAAAAATATGACCAACAAACCATCTTCCATAGTGACAAGGCTACCATCCATTGGAGTGAAAGAAATCACAATGACAGACTACCTTCTATAATGACAAGGCTAGCATCCAATGGAGTAACAAAAATCTCGACAACATACTAACTTCCATAATGACACGGCTACCATCCATTGGAATAACAAAAATCTCGACAACAGACTACATTCCATAATGACAAGGATACCATCCATTGGAGTAACAAAAACATCGACAATAGAATATGTTCCATAATGACAAGGCTACAATCCATTGGAATAACAAAAATCTCGACAACAGACTACCATCCAAAATGACAATGATAACATCCATTAGAGTAACAAAAATATCGACAATAGACTACCTTTCATAATGACAAGGCTACCATCCATTGGAGTAACAAAAATCTCGAAAACAAACTACCTTCCATAATGACGAGGCTACCATCAATTGAAGTAAGAAAAATCTCGACAATAGACTACCTTCTATAATGATAAGGCTACCATCCATTGGAGTAACAAAAATATGAACAACAAACTACCTTCCATAGTGACAAGGCTACCATCCATTGGAGTGACAGAAATCACAACGACAGACTACCTTCCATAATGACAAGGCAAGCATCCATTGGAGGAACAAAAATCTCAACAATAGACTACCTTCCATAATGACAAGGCTACAATCCATTGGAATAACAAAAATCTCGACAACAGTCTACCTTCCATAATGACAAGGCTACCATTCATTGGAGTAACAAAAATCTCGACAGGAGACTACCTTCCATAATGACAAGGCTACCATCCATTGGAGTAACAAAAATATTGAAAACAGACTACCTTCCATAATTACAAGGCTACCATCCATTAGAGTCACAAAAATCTCGACAACAGACTACCATCCATAATGACAACGATACCAGCCATTGGAGTAACAAAAATCTCGACAATAGACTACATTCCATAATGAGAAGGTTACCATCCATTGGAGTAACAAAAATATGAACAACAGACTACCTTCCATAGTGACAAGGCTACAATCCATTGGAGTGACAGAAATCCCAACGACAGACTACCTTCTGTAATGACAAGGCTAGCATCCATTGGAGTAACAAAAATCTCGACAACAGACTACCTTCCAGAATGACAAGCCTACAATCCATTGGAGTAACAAAAATCTTGAAAATAGACCACCTTCCATTATTACAAGGCTACCATCCATTGGAGTAATAAAAATTTCGACAACAGACTACATTCCATAATGACAAGGCTACCATCCATTGGAGTAACAAAAACATCGACAATAGAATATGTTCCATAATGACAAGGCTACAATCCATTGGAATAACAAAAATCTTGACAACAGACTACCATCCATAATGACAATGATAACATCCATTAGAGTAACAAAAATATCGACAATAGACTACCTTTCATAATGACAAGGCTACCATCCATTGGAGTAACAAAAATCTCGAAAACAGACTACCTTCCATAATGACAAGGCTACCATCAATTGAAGTAACAAAAATCTCGACAATAGACTACCTTCTATAATGATAAGGCTACCATCCATTGGAGTAACAAAAATATGAACAACAAACTACCTTCCATAGTGACAAGGCTACAATCCATTGGAGTGACAGAAATCACAACGACAGACTACCTTCCATATTGACAAGGCTAGCATCCATTGGAGTAACAGAAATCTCGACAACAGACTACCTTCTATAATGACAAGGCTACCATCCATTGGAATAACAAAAATCTCGACAACAGACTACCATCCATAATGACAATGTTACCATCCATTGGAGTAACAAAAATCTCGACAACAGACTACCTTCTATAATGACAAGGCTACCATCCATTGGAGTAACAAAAATATTGAAAACCGACTACCTTCCATAATGACAAGGCTACCATCCATTAGAGTAACAAAAATCTCGACAACAGACTACCATCCATAATGACAACGATACCAGCCATTGGAGTAACAAAAATCTCGACAATAGACTACATTCCATAATGACAAGGTTACCATCCATTGGAGTAACAAAAATATGAACATCAAACTACCTTCCATAGTGACAAGGCTACAATCCATTGGAGTGACAGAAATCCCAACGAAAGACTACCTTCTGTAATGACAAGGCTAGCATCCATTGGAGTAACAAGAATCTTTACAATAGACTACCTTCCATAATGACAAGCCTACAATCCTTTGGAGTAACAAAAATCTCGAAAATAGACCACCTTTCATTATTACAAGGCTACCATCCATTGGAGTAATAAAAATCTCGACAATAGATAACATTCCATAATGATAATGCTATCATCCATTGAAGTAACAAAAATATGAACAACAGACTACCTTCCATAGTTACAAGGCTACCATCCATTGGAGAGAAAGAAATCACAACAACAAACTACCTTCCATAATGACAAGGCTAGCATCCATTGGAGTAACAAAAATCTCGACAACAGACTACCTTCCATAATGACAAGGCTACCATCCATTAGAGTAACAAAAATCTCGACAACAGACTACCTTCCATAATGACAAGGCTACCATCCATTGGAGTAACATAAATATCTAAAACAGACTACCTTCCATAATGACTAGGCTACCATCAATTAGAGTAACAAAAATCTTGACAACAGACTACCATCCATAATGACAACGATACCAGCCATTGGAGTAACAAAAATCTCGAGAATAGACTACATTCCATAATAACAAGGTTACCATCCATTGGAGTAACAAATATATGAACAACAGACTACCTTCCATAGTGATAAGGCTACAATCCATTGGAGTGACGGAAATCACAATGAAAGACTACCTTCTGTAATGACAAGGCTAGCAACCATTGGAGAAACAAAAATCTCGACAACAGACTACCTTCCATAATGACAAGCCTACCATCTATTGGAGTAACAAAAATCTCGAAAATAGACCACCTTCCATAATTACAAGGCTACCATCCATTGGAGTAATAAAATTTTCGACAATAGACAACATTCCATAATGATAATGCTATCATCAATTGAAGTAACAAAAATATGAACAACAGACTACCTTCGATAGTTACAAGGCTACCATCCATTGGAGTGACAGAAATCACAACGACAGACTACCTTCCATAATGACAAGGCTAGCATCCATTGGAGTAACAAAAATCTCGACAACAGACTACCTTCCATAATGACAAGGCTACCATCCATTTGAATAACAAAAATCTCGACAACAGACTACCATCCATAATGACAATGTTACCATCCATTGGAGTAACAAAAATCTCGACAACAGACTACCTTCCATAATGACAAGGCTACCATCCATTGGAGTAACAAAAATATTGAAAACAGACTACCTTCCATAATGACAAGGCTAACATCCATTAGAGTCACAAAAATCTCGACAACAGACTACCATCCATAATGACAACGATACCAGCCATTGGAGTAACAAAAATCTCGACAATAGACTACATTCCATAATGACAAGGTTACCATCCATTGGAGTAACAAAAATATGAACAACAGACTACCTTCCATAGTGACAAGGCTACAATCCATTGGAGTGACAGAAATCCCAACGAAAGACTACCTTCTGTAATGACAAGGCTATCATCCATTGGAGTAACAAAAATCTCGACAACAGACTACCTTCCATAATGACAAGCCTACCATCCATTGGAGTAACAAAAATTTTGAAAATAGACCACCTTCCATTATTACAAGGCTACCATCCATTGGAGTAATAAAAATTTCGACAACAGACAACATTCCATAATGATAATGCTATCATCCATTGAAGTAAAAAAAATTTGAACAACAGACTACCTTCCATAGTTACAAGGCTACCATCCATTGGAGTGACAGAAATCAAAACGATAGACTACCTTCCATAATGACAAGGCTAGCATCCATTGGAGTAACAGAAATCTCGACAACAGACTACCTTATATAATGACAAGGCTACCATCCATTGGAATAACAAAAATCTCGACAACAGACTACCATCCATAATGACAATGTTACCATCCATTGGAGTAACAAAAATCTCGACAACAGACTACCTTCTATAATGACAAGGCTACCATCCATTGGAGTAACAAAAATATTGAAAACAGACTACCTTCCATAATGACAAGGCTACCATCCATTAGAGTAACAAAAATCTCGACAACAGACTACCATCCATAATGACAACGATTCCAGCCATTGGAGTAACAAAAATCTCGACAATAGACTACATTCCATAATGACAAGGTTACCATCCATTGGAGTAACAAAAATATGAACATCAAACTACCTTCCATAGTGACAAGGCTACAATCCATTGGAGTGACAGAAATCCCAACGAAAGACTACCTTCTGTAATGACAAGGCTAGCATCCATTGGAGTAACAAAAATCTCGACAATAGACTACCTTCCATAATGACAAGCCTATAATCCTTTGGAGTAACAAAAATCTCGAAAATAGACCACCTTCCATTATTACAAGGCTATTATCCATTGGAGTAATAAAAATCTCGACAATAGATAACATTCCATAATGATAATGCTATCATCCATTGAAGTAACAAAAATATGAACAACAGACTACCTTCCATAGTTACAAGGCTACCATCCATTGGAGAGAAAGAAATCACAACGACAGACTACCTTCCATAATGACAAGGCTAGCATCCATTGGAGTAACAAAAATCTCGACAACAGACTACCTTCCATAATGACAAGGCTACCATCCATTAGAGTAACAAAAATCTCGACAACAGACTACCTTCCATAATGACAAGGCTACCATCCATTGGAGTAACATAAATATCTAAAACAGACTACCTTCCATAATGACTAGGCTACCATCAATTAGAGTAACAAAAATCTCGACAACAGACTACCATCCATAATGACAACGATACCAGCCATTGGAGTAACAAAAATCTCGAGAATAGACTACATTCCATAATAACAAGGTTACCATCCATTGGAGTAACAAATATATGAACAACAGACTACCTTCCATAGTGATAAGGCTACAATCCATTGGAGTGACGGAAATCACAATGAAAGACTACCTTCTGTAATGACAAGGCTAGCAACCATTGGAGAAACAAAAATCTCGACAATAGACTACCTTCCATAATGACAAGCCTACCATCTATTGGAGTAACAAAAATCTCGAAAATAGACCACCTTCCATAATTACAAGGCTACCATCCTTTGGAGTAATAAAAATCTCGACAACAGACAAAATTCAATAATGATAATGCTATCATCCATTGAAGTAACAAAAATATGAACAACAGACTACCTTCCATAGTTACAAGGCTACCATCCATTGGAGTAACAGAAATCTCGACAATAGACTACCTTCCCTATGGACAAGGCTACCATCTATTGGAATAACAAAAATCTCGACAACAGACTACCATCCATAATGACAATGTTACCATCCATTGGAGTAACAAAAATCTCGAAAATAGACCACCTTCCATTATTACAAGGCTGCCATCTGTTTGGAGTAATAAAATTTTCGACAACAGACAACATTCCATAATGATAATGCTATCATCCATTGAAGTAACAAAAATATGAACAACAGACTACCTTCGATAGTTACAAGGCTACCATCCATTGGAGTGACAGAAATCACAACGACAGACTACCTTCTATAATGATAAGGCTAGCATCCATTGGAGTAACAGAAATCTCGACAAGGCTACCTTCCATAGTTACAAGGCTACCATCCATTGGAGTAATAGAAATCTCGACAACAGACTACCTTCCCTAATGACAAGGCTACCATCCATTTGAATAACAAAAATCTCGACAACAGACTACCATCCATAATGACAATGTTACCATCCATTGGAGTAACAAAAATCTCGACAACAGACTACCTTCTATAATGACAAGGCTACCATCCATTGGAGTAACAAAAATATTGAAAACAGACTACCTTCCATAATGACAAGGCTACCATCCATTAGAGTCACAAAAATCTCGACAACAGACTACCATCCATAATGACAACGATACCAGCCATTGGAGTAACAAAAATCTCGACAATAGACTACATTCCATAATGACAAGGTTACCATCCATTGGAGTAACAAAAATATGAACAACAGACTACCTTCCATAGTGACAAGGCTACAATCCATTAGAGTGATAGAAATCCCAATGAAAGACTACCTTCTGTAATGACAAGGCTAGCATCCATTGGAGTAACAAAAATCTCGACAACAGACTACCTTCCATAATGACAAGCCTACCATCCATTGGAGTAACAAAAATCTCGAAAATAGACCACCTTCCATTATTACCAGGCTGCCATCTGTTTGGAGTAATAAAATTTTCGACAACAGACAACATTCCATAATGATAATGCTATCATCCATTGAAGTAACAAAAATATGAACAACAGACTACCTTCGATAGTTACAAGGCTACCATCCATTGGAGTGACAGAAATCACAACGACAAACTACCTTCTATAATGATAAGGCTAGCATCCATTGGAGTAACAAAAATCTCGACAATAGACTACCTTCCATAATGACAAGGCTACCATCCATTTGAATAACAAAAATCTCGACAACAGACTACCATCCATAATGGCAATGTTACCATCCATTGGAGTAACAAAAATCTCGACAACAGACTACCTTCCATAATGACAAGGCTACCATCCATTGGAGTAACAAAAATATTGAAAACAGACTACCTTCCATAATGACAAGGCTACCATCCATGAGAGTCACAAAAATCTCGACAACAGACTACCATCCATAATGACAACGATACCAGCCATTGGAGTAACAAAAATCTCGACAATAGACTACATTCCATAATGACAAGGTTACCATCCATTGGAGTAACAAAAATATGAACAACAGACTACCTTCAATAGTGACAAGGCTACAATCCATTGGAGTGACAGAAATCCCAATGAAAGACTACCTTCTGTAATGACAAGGCTAGCATCCATTGGAGTAACAAAAATCTCGACAACAGACTACCTTCCATAATGACAAGCCTACCATCCATTGGAGTAACAAAAATCTCGAAAATAGATCACCTTCCATTATTACAAGGCTACCATCTGGTTGGAGTAATAAAATTTTCGACAACAGACAACATTCCATAATGATAATGCTATCATCCATTGAAGTAACAAAAATATGAACAACAGACTACCTTCGATAGTTACAAGGCTACCATCCATTGGAGTGACAGAAATCACAACGACAGACTACCTTCTATAATGATAAGGCTAGCATCCATTGGAGTAACAAAAATCTCGACAACAGACTACCTTCCATAATGACAAGGCTACTATCCATTTGAATAACAAAAATCTCGACAACAGACTACCATCCATAATGACAATGTTACCATCCATTGGAGTAACAAAAATCTCGACAACAGACTACCTTCTATAATGACAAGGCTACCATCCATTGGAGTAACAAAAATATTGAAAACAGACTACCTTCCATAATGACAAGGCTACCATCCATTAGAGTAACAAAAATCTCGACAACAGACTACCATCCATAATGACAACGATTCCAGCCATTGGAGTAACAAAAATCTCGACAATAGACTACATTCCATAATGACAAGGTTACCATCCATTGGAGTAACAAAAATATGAACATCAAACTACCTTCCATAGTGACAAGGCTACAATCCATTGGAGTGACAGAAATCCCAACGAAAGACTACCTTCTGTAATGACAAGGCTAGCATCCATTAGAGTAACAAAAATCTCGACAATAGACTACCTTCCATAATGACAAGCCTATAATCCTTTGGAGTAACAAAAATCTCGAAAATAGACCACCTTCGATTATTACAAGGCTATTATCCATTGGAGTAATAAAAATCTCGACAATAGATAACATTCCATAATGATAATGCTATCATCCATTGAAGTAACAAAAATATGAACAACAGACTACCTTCCATAGTTACAAGGCTACCATCCATTGGAGAGAAAGAAATCACAACGACAGACTACCTTCCATAATGACAAGGCTAGCATCCATTGGAGTAACAAAAATCTCGACAACAGACTACCTTCCATAATGACAAGGCTACCATCCATTAGAGTAACAAAAATCTCGACAACAGACTACCTTCCATAATGACAAGGCTACCATCCATTGGAGTAACATAAATATCTAAAACAGACTACCTTCCATAATGACTAGGCTACCATCAATTAGAGTAACAAAAATCTCGACAACAGACTACCATCCATAATGACAACGATACCAGCCATTGGAGTAACAAAAATCTCGAGAATAGACTACATTCCATAATAACAAGGTTACCATCCATTGGAGTAACAAATATATGAACAACAGACTACCTTCCATAGTGATAAGGCTACAATCCATTGGAGTGACGGAAATCACAATGAAAGACTACCTTCTGTAATGACAAGGCTAGCAACCATTGGAGAAACAAAAATCTCGACAATAGACTACCTTCCATAATGACAAGCCTACCATCTATTGGAGTAACAAAAATCTCGAAAATAGACCACCTTCCATAATTACAAGGCTACCATCCATTGGAGTAATAAAAATCTCGACAACAGACAAAATTCAATAATGATAATGCTATCATCCATTGAAGTAACAAAAATATGAACAACAGACTACCTTCCATAGTTACAAGGCTACCATCCATTGGAGTAACAGAAATCTCGACAATAGACTACCTTCCCTATGGACAAGGCTACCATCTATTGGAATAACAAAAATCTCGACAACAGACTACCATCCATAATGACAATGTTACCATCCATTGGAGTAACAAAAATCTCGAAAATAGACCACCTTCCATTATTACAAGGCTGCCATCTGTTTGGAGTAATAAAATTTTCGACAACAGACAACATTCCATAATGATAATGCTATCATCCATTGAAGTAACAAAAATATGAACAACAGACTACCTTCGATAGTTACAAGGCTACCATCCATTGGAGTGACAGAAATCACAACGACAGACTACCTTCTATAATGATAAGGCTAGCATCCATTGGAGTAACAAAAATCTCGACAAGGCTACCTTCCATAGTTACAAGGCTACCATCCATTGGAGTAATAGAAATCTCGACAACAGACTACCTTCCCTAATGACAAGGCTACCATCCATTTGAATAACAAAAATCTCGACAACAGACTACCATCCATAATGACAATGTTACCATCCATTGGAGTAACAAAAATCTCGACAACAGACTACCTTCTATAATGACAAGGCTACCATCCATTGGAGTAACAAAAATATTGAAAACAGACTACCTTCCATAATGACAAGGCTACCATCCATTAGAGTCACAAAAATCTCGACAACAAACTACCATCCATAATGACAACGATACCAGCCATTGGAGTAACAAAAATCTCGACAATAGACTACATTCCATAATGACAAGGTTACCATCCATTGGAGTAACAAAAATATGAACAACAGACTACCTTCCATAGTGACAAGGCTACAATCCATTAGAGTGATAGAAATCCCAACGAAAGACTACCTTCTGTAATGACAAGGCTAGCATCCATTGGAGTAACAAAAATCTCGACAACAGACTACCTTCCATAATGACAAGCCTACCATCCATTGGAGTAACAAAAATCTCGAAAATAGACCACCTTCCATTATTACCAGGCTGCCATCTGTTTGGAGTAATAAAATTTTCGACAACAGACAACATTCCATAATGATAATGCTATCATCCATTGAAGTAACAAAAATATGAACAACAGACTACCTTCGATAGTTACAAGGCTACCATCCATTGGAGTGACAGAAATCACAACGACAGACTACCTTCTATAATGATAAGGCTAGCATCCATTGGAGTAACAAAAATCTCGACAATAGACTACCTTCCATAATGACAAGGCTACCATCCATTTGAATAACAAAAATCTCGACAACAGACTACCATCCATAATGGAAATGTTACCATCCATTGGAGTAACAAAAATCTCGACAACAGACTACCTTCCATAATGACAAGGCTACCATCCATTGGAGTAACAAAAATATTGAAAACAGACTACCTTCCATAATGACAAGGCTACCATCCATGAGAGTCACAAAAATCTCGACAACAGACTACCATCCATAATGACAACGATACCAGCCATTGGAGTAACAAAAATCTCGACAATAGACTACATTCCATAATGACAAGGTTACCATCCATTGGAGTAACAAAAATATGAACAACAGACTACCTTCAATAGTGACAAGGCTACAATCCATTGGAGTGACAGAAATCCCAATGAAAGACTACCTTCTGTAATGACAAGGCTAGCATCCATTGGAGTAACAAAAATCTCGACAACAGACTACCTTCCATAATGACAAGCCTACCATCCATTGGAGTAACAAAAATCTCGAAAATAGATCACCTTCCATTATTACAAGGCTACCATCTGGTTGGAGTAATAAAATTTTCGACAACAGACAACATTCCATAATGATAATGCTATCATCCATTGAAGTAACAAAAATATGAACAACAGACTACCTTCGATAGTTACAAGGCTACCATCCATTGGAGTGACAGAAATCACAACGACAGACTACCTTCTATAATGATAAGGCTAGCATCCATTGGAGTAACAAAAATCTCGACAACAGACTACCTTCCATAATGACAAGGCTACCATCCATTTGAATAACAAAAATCTCGACAACAGACTACCATCCATAATGACAATGTTACCATCCATTGGAGTAACAAAAATCTCGACAACAGACTACCTTCTATAATGACAAGGCTACCATCCATTGGAGTAACAAAAATATTGAAAACAGACTACCTTCCATAATGACAAGGCTACCATCCATTAGAGTCACAAAAATCTCGACAACAGACTACCATCCATAATGACAACGATACCAGCCATTGGAGTAACAAAAATCTCGACAATAGACTACATTCCATAATGACAAGGTTACCATCCATTGGAGTAACAAAAATATGAACAATAGACTACCTTCCATAGTGACAAGGCTACAATCCATTGGAGTGACAGAAATCCCAACGAAAGACTACCTTCTGTAATGACAAGGCTAGCATCCATTGGAGTAACAAAAATCTCGACAACAGACTACCTTCCATAATGACAAGCCTACCATCCATTGGAGTAACAAAAATCTTGAAAACAGACCACCTTCCATTATTACAAGGCTACCATCCATTGGAGTAACAAAAATTTCGACAACAGACAACACTCCATAATGATAATGCTATCATCCATTGAAGTAAAAAAAATTTGAACAACAGACTACCTTCCATAGTTACAAGGCTACCATCCATTGGAGTGACAGAAATCACAACGACAGACTACCTTCCATAATGACAAGGCTAGCATCCATTGGACTAACAGAAATCTCGACAACAGACTACCTTCTATAATGACAAGGCTACCATCCATTGGAATAACAAAAATCTCGACAACAGACTACCATCCATAATGACAATGTTACCATCCATTGGAGTAACAAAAATCTCGACAACAGACTACCTTCTATAATGACAAGGCTACCATCCATTGGAGTAACAAAAATATTGAAAACAGACTACCTTCCATAATGACAAGGCTACCATCCATTAGAGTAACAAAAATCTCGACAACAGACTACCATCCATAATGACAACGATACTAGCCATTGGAGTAACAAAAATCTCGACAATAGACTACATTCCATAATGACAAGGTTACCATCCATTGGAGTAACAAAAATATGAACATCAAACTACCTTCCATAGTGACAAGGCTACAATCCATTGGAGTGACAGAAATCCCAACGAAAGACTACCTTCTGTAATGACAAGGCTAGCATCCATTGGAGTAACAAAAATCTCGACAATAGACTACCTTCCATAATGACAAGCCTACAATCCTTTGGAGTAACAAAAATCTCGAAAATAGACCACCTTTCATTATTACAAGGTTACCATCCATTGGAGTAATAAAAACCTCGACAATGGATAACATTCCATAATGATAATGCTATCATCCGTTGAAGTAACAAAAATATGAACAACAGACTACCTTCCATAGTTACAAGGCTACCATCCATTGGAGAGAAAGAAATCAGAACGATAGACTACCTTCCATAATGACAAGGCTAGCATCCGTTGGAGTAACAAAAATCTCGACAACAGACTACCTTCCATAATGACAAGGCTACCATCCATTAGAGTAACAAAAATCTCGACAACAGACTACCTTCCATAATGACAAGGATACCATCCATTGGAGTAACATAAATATCTAAAACAGACTACCTTCCATAATGACTAGGCTACCATCAATAAGAGTAACAAAAATCTCGACAACAGACTACCATCCATAATGACAACGATACCAGCCATTGGAGTAACAAAAATCTCTAGAATAGACTACATTCAATAATAACAAGGTTACCATCCATTGGAGTAACAAATATATGAACAACATACTACCTTCCATAGTGATAAGGCTACAATCCATTGGAGTGACGGAAATCACAATGAAAGACTACCTTCTGTAATGACAAGGCTAGCATCCATTGGAGTAACAAAAATCTAGACAACGGACTACCTTCCATAATGACAAGCCTACCATCCATTGGAGTAACAAAAATCTTGAAAATAGACCACCTTCCATTATTACAAGGCTACCATCCATTGGAGTAATAAAAATTTTGACAACAGACAACATTCCATAATGATAATGCTATCATCCATTGAAGTAAAAAAAATTTGAACAATAGACTACCTTCCATAGTTACAAGGCTACCATCCATTGGAGTGACAGAAATCACAACGACAGACTACCTTCCATAATGACAAGGCTAGCATCCATTGGAGTAACAGAAATCTCGACAACAGACTACCTTCTATAATGACAAGGCTACCATCCATTGGAATAACAAAAATCTCGACAACAGACTACCATCCATAATGACAATGTTACCATCCATTGGAGAAACAAAAATCTCGACAACAGACTACCTTCTATAATGACAAGGCTACCATCCATTGGAGTAACAAAAATATTGAAAACAGACTACCTTCCATAATGACAAGGCTACCATCCATTAGAGTAACAAAAATCTCGACAACAGACTACCATCCATAATGACAACGATACCAGCCATTGGAGTAACAAAAATCTCGACAATAGACTACATTCCATAATGACAAGGTTACCATCCATTGGAGTAACAAAAATATGAACATCAAACTACCTTCCATAGTGACAAGGCTACAATCCATTGGAGTGACAGAAATCCCAACGAAAGACTACCTTCTGTAATGACAAGGCTAGCATCCATTGGAGTAACAAGAATCTTGACAATAGACTACCTTCCATAATGACAAGCCTACAATCCTTTGGAGTAACAAAAATCTCGAAAATAGACCACCTTTCATTATTACAAGGCTACCATCCATTGGAGTAATAAAAATCTCGACAATAGATAACATTCCATAATGATAATGCTATCATCCATTGAAGTAACAAAAATATGAACAACAGACTACCTTCCATAGTTACAAGGCTACCATCCATTGGAGAGAAAGAAATCACAACAACAAACTACCTTCCATAATGACAAGGCTAGCATCCATTGGAGTAACAAAAATCTCGACAACAGACTACCTTCCATAATGACAAGGCTACCATCCATTAGAGTAACAAAAATCTCGACAACAGACTACCTTCCATAATGACAAGGCTACCATCCATTGGAGTAACATAAATATCTAAAACAGACTACCTTCCATAATGACTAGGCTACCATCAATAAGAGTAACAAAAATCTCGACAACAGACTACCATCCATAATGACAATGATACCAGCCATTGGAGTAACAAAAATCTCTAGAATAGACTACATTCCATAATAACAAGGTTACCATCCATTGGAGTAACAAATATATGAACAACATACTACATTCCATAGTGATAAGGCTACAATCCATTGGAGTGACGGAAATCACAATGAAAGACTACCTTCTGTAATGACAAGGCTAGCAACCATTGGAGAAACAAAAATCTCGACAACAGACTACCTTCCATAATGACAAGCCTACCATCTATTGGAGTAACAAAAATCTCGAAAATAGACCACCTTCCATAATTACAAGGCTACCATCCATTGGAGTAATAAAAATCTCGACAACAGACAACATTCAATAATGATAATGCTATCATCCATTGAAGTAACAAAAATATGAACAACAGACTACCTTCCATAGTTACAAGGCTACCATCCATTGGAGTAACAGAAATCTCGACAATAGACTACCTTCCCTATTGACAAGGCTACCATCTATTGGAATAACAAAAATCTCGACAACAGACTACCATCCATAATGACAATGTTACCATCTATTGGAGTAACAAAAATCTCGACAACAGACTACCTTCCATAATGACAAGGCTACCATCCATTGGAGTAACAAAAATATTGAAAACAGACTACCTTCCATAATGACAAGGCTACCATCCATTGGAGTAACAAAAATCTCGACAACAGACTACCATCTATAATAACCACGATACCAGCCATTGGAGTAACAAAAATCTCGACAATAGACTACATTCCATAATGACAAGGTTACCATCCATTGGAGTAACAAAAATATGAACAACAGACTACCTTCCATAGTGACAAGGCTACAATCCATTGGAGTGATAGAAATCCCAACGAAAGACTACTTTATGTAATGACAAGGCTAGCATCCATTGGAGTAACAAAAATCTCGACAATAGACTACCTTCCATAATGACAAGCCTACCATCCACTGGAGTAACAAAAATCTCGAAAATAGACCACCTTCCATTATTACAAGGCTACCATCTATTGGAGTAATAAAATTTTCGACAACAGACAACATTCCGTAACGATAATGCTATCATCCATTGAAGTAACAAAAATATGAACAACAGACTACCTTCCATAGTTACAAGGCTACCATCCATTGGAGTGACAGAAATCACAACAACAGACTACCTTCCATAATGATAAGGCTAGCATCCATCGGAGTAACAGAAATCTCGACAACAGACTACCTTCCATAATGACAAGGCTACCATCCATTTGAATAACAAAAATCTCGACAACAGACTACCATCCATAATGACAATGTTACCATCCATTGGAGTAACAAAAATCTCGACAACAGACTACATTCCATAATGACAAGGCTAGCATCCATTGGAGTAACAAAAATATTGAAAACAGACTACCTTCCATAATGACAAGGCTACCATCCATTAGAGTAACAAAAATCTCGACAACAGACTACCATCCATAATGACAACAATACCAGCCATTGGAGTAACAAAAATCTCGACAATAGACTACATTCCATAATGACAAGGTTACCATCCATTGGAGTAACAGAAATCTCGACAGCAGACTACCTTCTATAATGACAAGGCTACCATCCATTGGAATAACAAAAATCTCGACAACAGACTACCATCCATAATGACAATGTTACCATCCATTGGAGAAACAAAAATCTCGACAACAGACTACCTTCTATAATGACAAGGCTACCATCCATTGGAGTAACAAAAATATTGAAAACAGACTACCTTCCATAATGACAAGGCTACCATCCATTAGAGTAACAAAAATCTCGACAACAGACTACCATCCATAATGACAACGATACCAGCCATTGGAGTAACAAAAATCTCGACAATAGACTACATTCCATAATGACAAGGTTACCATCCATTGGAGTAACAAAAATATGAACATCAAACTACCTTCCATAGTGACAAGGCTACAATCCATTGGAGTGACAGAAATCCCAACGAAAGACTACCTTCTGTAATGACAAGGCTAGCATCCATTGGAGTAACAAGAATCTTGACAATAGACTACCTTCCATAATGACAAGCCTACAATCCTTTGGAGTAACAAAAATCTCGAAAATAGACCACCTTTCATTATTACAAGGCTACCATCCATTGGAGTAATAAAAATCTCGACAATAGATAACATTCCATAATGATAATGCTATCATCCATTGAAGTAACAAAAATATGAACAACAGACTACCTTCCATAGTTACAAGGCTACCATCCATTAGAGAGAAAGAAATCACAACAACAAACTACCTTCCATAATGACAAGGCTAGCATCCATTGGAGTAACAAAAATCTCGACAACAGACTACCTTCCATAATGACAAGGCTACCATCCATTAGAGTAACAAAAATCTCGACAACAGACTACCTTCCATAATGACAAGGCTACCATCCATTGGAGTAACATAAATATCTAAAACAGACTACCTTCCATAATGACTAGGCTACCATCAATAAGAGTAACAAAAATCTCGACAACAGACTACCATCCATAATGACAATGATACCAGCCATTGGAGTAACAAAAATCTCTAGAATAGACTACATTCCATAATAACAAGGTTACCATCCATTGGAGTAACAAATATATGAACAACATACTACATTCCATAGTGATAAGGCTACAATCCATTGGAGTGACGGAAATCACAATGAAAGACTACCTTCTGTAATGACAAGGCTAGCAACCATTGGAGAAACAAAAATCTCGACAACAGACTACCTTCCATAATGACAAGCCTACCATCTATTGGAGTAACAAAAATCTCGAAAATAGACCACCTTCCATAATTACAAGGCTACCATCCATTGGAGTAATAAAAATCTCGACAACAGACAACATTCAATAATGATAATGCTATCATCCATTGAAGTAACAAAAATATGAACAACAGACTACCTTCCATAGTTACAAGGCTACCATCCATTGGAGTAACAGAAATCTCGACAATAGACTACCTTCCCTATTGACAAGGCTACCATCTATTGGAATAACAAAAATCTCGACAACAGACTACCATCCATAATGACAATGTTACCATCTATTGGAGTAACAAAAATCTCGACAACAGACTACCTTCCATAATGACAAGGCTACCATCCATTGGAGTAACAAAAATATTGAAAACAGACTACCTTCCATAATGACAAGGCTACCATCCATTGGAGTAACAAAAATCTCGACAACAGACTACCATCTATAATAACCACGATACCAGCCATTGGAGTAACAAAAATCTCGACAATAGACTACATTCCATAATGACAAGGTTACCATCCATTGGAGTAACAAAAATATGAACAACAGACTACCTTCCATAGTGACAAGGCTACAATCCATTGGAGTGATAGAAATCCCAACGAAAGACTACCTTATGTAATGACAAGGCTAGCATCCATTGGAGTAACAAAAATCTCGACAATAGACTACCTTCCATAATGACAAGCCTACCATCCACTGGAGTAACAAAAATCTCGAAAATAGACCACCTTCCATTATTACAAGGCTACCATCTATTGGAGTAATAAAATTTTCGACAACAGACAACATTCCGTAACGATAATGCTATCATCCATTGAAGTAACAAAAATATGAACAACAGACTACCTTCCATAGTTACAAGGCTACCATCCATTGGAGTGACAGAAATCACAACAACAGACTACCTTCCATAATGATAAGGCTAGCATCCATCGGAGTAACAGAAATCTCGACAACAGACTACCTTCCATAATGACAAGGCTACCATCCATTTGAATAACAAAAATCTCGACAACAGACTACCATCCATAATGACAATGTTACCATCCATTGGAGTAACAAAAATCTCGACAACAGACTACATTCCATAATGACAAGGCTAGCATCCATTGGAGTAACAAAAATATTGAAAACAGACTACCTTCCATAATGACAAGGCTACCATCCATTAGAGTAACAAAAATCTCGACAACAGACTACCATCCATAATGACAACAATACCAGCCATTGGAGTAACAAAAATCTCGACAATAGACTACATTCCATAATGACAAGGTTACCATCCATTGGAGTAACAAAAATCTCGACAACAGACTACCTTCTATAATGACAAGGCTACCATCCATTGGAATAACAAAAATCTCGACAACAGACTACCATCCATAATGACAATGTTACCATCCATTGGAGAAACAAAAATCTCGACAACAGACTACCTTCTATAATGACAAGGCTACCATCCATTGGAGTAACAAAAATATTGAAAACAGACTACCTTCCATAATGACAAGGCTACCATCCATTAGAGTAACAAAAATCTCGACAACAGACTACCATCCATAATGACAACGATACCAGCCATTGGAGTAACAAAAATCTCGACAATAGACTACATTCCATAATGACAAGGTTACCATCCATTGGAGTAACAAAAATATGAACATCAAACTACCTTCCATAGTGACAAGGCTACAATCCATTGGAGTGACAGAAATCCCAACGAAAGACTACCTTCTGTAATGACAAGGCTAGCATCCATTGGAGTAACAAGAATCTTGACAATAGACTACCTTCCATAATGACAAGCCTACAATCCTTTGGAGTAACAAAAATCTCGAAAATAGACCACCTTTCATTATTACAAGGCTACCATCCATTGGAGTAATAAAAATCTCGACAATAGATAACATTCCATAATGATAATGCTATCATCCATTGAAGTAACAAAAATATGAACAACAGACTACCTTCCATAGTTACAAGGCTACCATCCATTGGAGAGAAAGAAATCACAACAACAAACTACCTTCCATAATGACAAGGCTAGCATCCATTGGAGTAACAAAAATCTCGACAACAGACTACCTTCCATAATGACAAGGCTACCATCCATTAGAGTAACAAAAATCTCGACAACAGACTACCTTCCATAATGACAAGGCTACCATCCATTGGAGTAACATAAATATCTAAAACAGACTACCTTCCATAATGACTAGGCTACCATCAATAAGAGTAACAAAAATCTCGACAACAGACTACCATCCATAATGACAACGATACCAGCCATTGGAGTAACAAAAATCTCTAGAATAGACTACATTCCATAATAACAAGGTTACCATCCATTGGAGTAACAAATATATGAACAACATACTACATTCCATAGTGATAAGGCTACAATCCATTGGAGTGATGGAAATCACAATGAAAGACTACCTTCTGTAATGACAAGGCTAGCAACCATTGGAGAAACAAAAATCTCGACAACAGACTACCTTCCATAATGACAAGCCTACCATCTATTGGAGTAACAAAAATCTCGAAAATAGACCACCTTTCATAATTACAAGGCTACCATCCATTGGAGTAATAAAAATCTCGACAACAGACAACATTCAATAATGATAATGCTATCATCCATTGAAGTAACAAAAATATGAACAACAGACTACCTTCCATAGTTACAAGGCTACCATCCATTGGAGTAACAGAAATCTCGACAATAGACTACCTTCCCTATTGACAAGGCTACCATCTATTGGAATAACAAAAATCTCGACAACAGACTACCATCCATAATGACAATGTTACCATCCATTGGAGTAACAAAAATCTCGACAACAGACTACCTTCCATAATGACAAGGCTACCATCCATTGGAGTAACAAAAATATTGAAAACAGACTACCTTCCATAATGACAAGGCTACCATCCATTGGAGTAACAAAAATCTCGACAACAGACTACCATCTATAATAACCACGATACCAGCCATTGGAGTAACAAAAATCTCGACAATAGACTACATTCCATAATGACAAGGTTACCATCCATTGGAGTAACAAAAATATGAACAACAGACTACCTTCCATAGTGAGAAGGCTACAATCCATTGGAGTGATAGAAATCCCAACGAAAGACTACCTTATGTAATGACAAGGCTAGCATCCATTGGAGTAACAAAAATCTCGACAATAGACTACCTTCCATAATGACAAGCCTACCATCCACTGGAGTAACAAAAATCTCGAAAATAGACCACCTTCCATTATTACAAGGCTACCATCTATTGGAGTAATAAAATTTTCGACAACAGACAACATTCCGTAACGATAATGCTATCATCCATTGAAGTAACAAAAATATGAACAACAGACTACCTTCCATAGTTACAAGGCTACCATCCATTGGAGTGACAGAAATCACAACAACAGACTACCTTCCATAATGATAAGGCTAGGATCCATCGGAGTAACAGAAATCTCGACAACAGACTACCTTCCATAATGACAAGGCTACCATCCATTTGAATAACAAAAATCTCGACAACAGACTACCATCCATAATGACAATGTTACCATCCATTGGAGTAACAAAAATCTCGACAACAGACTACATTCCATAATGACAAGGCTAGCATCCATTGGAGTAACAAAAATATTGAAAACAGACTACCTTCCATAATGACAAGGCTACCATCCATTAGAGTAACAAAAATCTCGACAACAGACTACCATCCATAATGACAACAATACCAGCCATTGGAGTAACAAAAATCTCGACAATAGACTACATTCCATAATGACAAGGTTACCATCCATTGGAGTAACAAAAATATGAACAAAAGACTACCTTCCATAGTGACAAGGCTACAATCCATTGGAGTGACAGAAATCCCAACGAAAGACTACCTTCTGTAATGACAAGGCTAGCATCCATTGGAGTAACAAAAATCTCGACAACAGACTACCTTCCATATTGACAAGCCTACCATCCATTGGATTAACAAAAATCTCGAAAATAGACCACCTTCCTTTATTACAAGGCTACCATCCATTGGAGTAATAAAAATTTTGACAACAGACAACATTCCATAATGATAATGCTATCATCCATTGAAGTAAAAAAAATTTGAACAATAGACTACCTTCCATAGTTACAAGGCTACCATCCATTGGAGTGACAGAAATCACAACGACAGACTACCTTCCATAATGACAAGGCTAGCATCCATTGGAGTAACAGAAATCTCGACAACAGACTACCTTCTATAATGACAAGGCTACCATCCATTGGAATAACAAAAATCTCGACAACAGACTACCATCCATAATGACAATGTTACCATCCATTGGAGAAACAAAAATCTCGACAACAGACTACCTTCTATAATGACAAGGCTACCATCCATTGGAGTAACAAAAATATTGAAAACAGACTACCTTCCATAATGACAAGGCTACCATCCATTAGAGTA
Organism: Vicia faba; assembly: GCA_948472305.1. Lineage (NCBI taxonomy): Eukaryota > Viridiplantae > Streptophyta > Magnoliopsida > Fabales > Fabaceae > Vicia > Vicia faba. The sequence continues at coordinate 510,502,521 of OX451741.1, read as the reverse complement.
ACAAAAATCTCGACAACAGACTACCATCCATAATGACAACGATACCAGCCATTGGAGTAACAAAAATCTCGACAATAGACTACATTCCATAATGACAAGGTTACCATCCATTGGAGTAACAAAAATATGAACATCAAACTACCTTCCATAGTGACAAGGCTACAATCCATTGGAGTGACAGAAATCCCAACGAAAGACTACCTTCTATAATGACAAGGCTAGCATCCATTGGAGTAACAAGAATCTTGACAATAGACTACCTTCCATAATGACAAGCCTACAATCCTTTGGAGTAACAAAAATCTCGAAAATAGACCACCTTTCATTATTACAAGGCTACCATCCATTGGAGTAATAAAAATCTCGACAATAGATAACATTCCATAATGATAATGCTATCATCCATTGAAGTAACAAAAATATGAACAACAGACTACCTTCCATAGTTACAAGGCTACCATCCATTGGAGAGAAAGAAATCACAACAACAAACTACCTTCCATAATGACAAGGCTAGCATCCATTGGAGTAACAAAAATCTCGACAACAGACTACCTTCCATAATGACAAGGCTACCATCCATTAGAGTAACAAAAATCTCGACAACAGACTACCTTCCATAATGACAAGGCTACCATCCATTGGAGTAACATAAATATCTAAAACAGACTACCTTCCATAATGACTAGGCTACCATCAATAAGAGTAACAAAAATCTCGACAACAGACTACCATCCATAATGACAATGATACCAGCCATTGGAGTAACAAAAATCTCTAGAATAGACTACATTCCATAATAACAAGGTTACCATCCATTGGAGTAACAAATATATGAACAACATACTACATTCCATAGTGATAAGGCTACAATCCATTGGAGTGACGGAAATCACAATGAAAGACTACCTTCTGTAATGACAAGGCTAGCAACCATTGGAGAAACAAAAATCTCGACAACAGACTACCTTCCATAATGACAAGCCTACCATCTATTGGAGTAACAAAAATCTCGAAAATAGACCACCTTCCATAATTACAAGGCTACCATCCATTGGAGTAATAAAAATCTCGACAACAGACAACATTCAATAATGATAATGCTATCATCCATTGAAGTAACAAAAATATGAACAACAGACTACCTTCCATAGTTACAAGGCTACCATCCATTGGAGTAACAGAAATCTCGACAATAGACTACCTTCCCTATTGACAAGGCTACCATCTATTGGAATAACAAAAATCTCGACAACAGACTACCATCCATAATGACAATGTTACCATCTATTGGAGTAACAAAAATCTCGACAACAGACTACCTTCCATAATGACAAGGCTACCATCCATTGGAGTAACAAAAATATTGAAAACAGACTACCTTCCATAATGACAAGGCTACCATCCATTGGAGTAACAAAACTCTCGACAACAGACTACCATCTATAATAACCACGATACCAGCCATTGGAGTAACAAAAATCTCGACAATAGACTACATTCCATAATGACAAGGTTACCATCCATTGGAGTAACAAAAATATGAACAACAGACTACCTTCCATAGTGACAAGGCTACAATCCATTGGAGTGATAGAAATCCCAACGAAAGACTACCTTATGTAATGACAAGGCTAGCATCCATTGGAGTAACAAAAATCTCGACAATAGACTACCTTCCATAATGACAAGCCTACCATCCACTGGAGTAACAAAAATCTCGAAAATAGACCACCTTCCATTATTACAAGGCTACCATCTATTGGAGTAATAAAATTTTCGACAACAGACAACATTCCGTAACGATAATGCTATCATCCATTGAAGTAACAAAAATATGAACAACAGACTACCTTCCATAGTTACAAGGCTACCATCCATTGGAGTGACAGAAATCACAACAACAGACTACCTTCCATAATGATAAGGCTAGCATCCATCGGAGTAACAGAAATCTCGACAACAGACTACCTTCCATAATGACAAGGCTACCATCCATTTGAATAACAAAAATCTCGACAACAGACTACCATCCATAATGACAATGTTACCATCCATTGGAGTAACAAAAATCTCGACAACAGACTACATTCCATAATGACAAGGCTAGCATCCATTGGAGTAACAAAAATATTGAAAACAGACTACCTTCCATAATGACAAGGCTACCATCCATTAGAGTAACAAAAATCTCGACAACAGACTACCATCCATAATGACAACAATACCAGCCATTGGAGTAACAAAAATCTCGACAATAGACTACATTCCATAATGACAAGGTTACCATCCATTGGAGTAACAAAAATCTCGACAACAGACTACCTTCTATAATGAAAAGGCTACCATCCATTGGAATAACAAAAATCTCGACAACAGACTACCATCCATAATGACAATGTTACCATCCATTGGAGAAACAAAAATCTCGACAACAGACTACCTTCTATAATGACAAGGCTACCATCCATTGGAGTAACAAAAATATTGAAAACAGACTACCTTCCATAATGACAAGGCTACCATCCATTAGAGTAACAAAAATCTCGACAACAGACTACCATCCATAATGACAACGATACCAGCCATTGGAGTAACAAAAATCTCGACAATAGACTACATTCCATAATGACAAGGTTACCATCCATTGGAGTAACAAAAATATGAACATCAAACTACCTTCCATAGTGACAAGGCTACAATCCATTGGAGTGACAGAAATCCCAACGAAAGACTACCTTCTGTAATGACAAGGCTAGCATCCATTGGAGTAACAAGAATCTTGACAATAGACTACCTTCCATAATGACAAGCCTACAATCCTTTGGAGTAACAAAAATCTCGAAAATAGACCACCTTTCATTATTACAAGGCTACCATCCATTGGAGTAATAAAAATCTCGACAATAGATAACATTCCATAATGATAATGCTATCATCCATTGAAGTAACAAAAATATGAACAACAGACTACCTTCCATAGTTACAAGGCTACCATCCATTGGAGAGAAAGAAATCACAACAACAAACTACCTTCCATAATGACAAGGCTAGCATCCATTGGAGTAACAAAAATCTCGACAACAGACTACCTTCCATAATGACAAGGCTACCATCCATTAGAGTAACAAAAATCTCGACAACAGACTACCTTCCATAATGACAAGGCTACCATCCATTGGAGTAACATAAATATCTAAAACAGACTACCTTCCATAATGACTAGGCTACCATCAATAAGAGTAACAAAAATCTCGACAACAGACTACCATCCATAATGACAACGATACCAGCCATTGGAGTAACAAAAATCTCTAGAATAGACTACATTCCATAATAACAAGGTTACCATCCATTGGAGTAACAAATATATGAACAACATACTACATTCCATAGTGATAAGGCTACAATCCATTGGAGTGATGGAAATCACAATGAAAGACTACCTTCTGTAATGACAAGGCTAGCAACCATTGGAGAAACAAAAATCTCGACAACAGACTACCTTCCATAATGACAAGCCTACCATCTATTGGAGTAACAAAAATCTCGAAAATAGACCACCTTTCATAATTACAAGGCTACCATCCATTGGAGTAATAAAAATCTCGACAACAGACAACATTCAATAATGATAATGCTATCATCCATTGAAGTAACAAAAATATGAACAACAGACTACCTTCCATAGTTACAAGGCTACCATCCATTGGAGTAACAGAAATCTCGACAATAGACTACCTTCCCTATTGACAAGGCTACCATCTATTGGAATAACAAAAATCTCGACAACAGACTACCATCCATAATGACAATGTTACCATCCATTGGAGTAACAAAAATCTCGACAACAGACTACCTTCCATAATGACAAGGCTACCATCCATTGGAGTAACAAAAATATTGAAAACAGACTACCTTCCATAATGACAAGGCTACCATCCATTGGAGTAACAAAAATCTCGACAACAGACTACCATCTATAATAACCACGATACCAGCCATTGGAGTAACAAAAATCTCGACAATAGACTACATTCCATAATGACAAGGTTACCATCCATTGGAGTAACAAAAATATGAACAACAGACTACCTTCCATAGTGACAAGGCTACAATCCATTGGAGTGATAGAAATCCCAACGAAAGACTACCTTATGTAATGACAAGGCTAGCATCCATTGGAGTAACAAAAATCTCGACAATAGACTACCTTCCATAATGACAAGCCTACCATCCACTGGAGTAACAAAAATCTCGAAAATAGACCACCTTCCATTATTACAAGGCTACCATCTATTGGAGTAATAAAATTTTCGACAACAGACAACATTCCGTAACGATAATGATATCATCCATTGAAGTAACAAAAATATGAACAACAGACTACCTTCCATAGTTACAAGGCTACCATCCATTGGAGTGACAGAAATCACAACAACAGACTACCTTCCATAATGATAAGGCTAGGATCCATCGGAGTAACAGAAATCTCGACAACAGACTACCTTCCATAATGACAAGGCTACCATCCATTTGAATAACAAAAATCTCGACAACAGACTACCATCCATAATGACAATGTTACCATCCATTGGAGTAACAAAAATCTCGACAACAGACTACATTCCATAATGACAAGGCTAGCATCCATTGGAGTAACAAAAATATTGAAAACAGACTACCTTCCATAATGACAAGGCTACCATCCATTAGAGTAACAAAAATCTCGACAACAGACTACCATCCATAATGACAACAATACCAGCCATTGGAGTAACAAAAATCTCGACAATAGACTACATTCCATAATGACAAGGTTACCATCCATTGGAGTAACAAAAATATGAACAAAAGACTACCTTCCATAGTGACAAGGCTACAATCCATTGGAGTGACAGAAATCCCAACGAAAGACTACCTTCTGTAATGACAAGGCTAGCATCCATTGGAGTAACAAAAATCTCGACAACAGACTACCTTCCATATTGACAAGCCTACCATCCATTGGATTAACAAAAATCTCGAAAATAGACCACCTTCCATTATTACAAGGCTACCATCCATTGGAGTAATAAAAATCTCGACAACAGATAACATTCCATAATGATAATGCTATCATCCATTGAAGTAACAAAAATATGAACAACAGACTACCTTCCATAGTTACAAGGCTACCATCCATTGGAGTGATAGAAATCACAATGACATACTACCTTCCATAATGACAAGGCTAGCATCCATTGGAGTAACAAAAATCTCGACAACAGACTACCTTCCATAATGACAAGGCTACCATCAATTGGAATAACAAAAATCTCGACAACAGACTATCATCCATAATGACAATGTTACCATCCATTGGAGTAAAAAAATCTCGACAATAGACTACCTTCCATAATGACAAGGCTACCATCCATTGGAGTAACATAAATATCTAAAACAGACTACCTTCCATAATGACAAGGCTACCATCAATTAGAGTAACAAAAATCTCGATAACAGACTACCATCCATAATGACACTGATACCAGCCATTAGAGTAACAAAAATCTCGACAATAGACTACATTCCATAATGACAAGGTTACCATCCATTGGAGTAATAAAAATATGAACAGCAGACTACCTTCCATAGTGACAAGGCTACAATCCATTGGAGTGACAGAAATCCAAACGAAAGAGTACCTTCTGTAATGACAAGGCTAGCAACCATTGGAGAAACAAAAATCTCGAAAACAGACTACCTTCCATAATGACAAGCCTACCATCTATTGGAGTAACAAAAATCTCGAAAATAGACCACCTTCCATAATTACAAGGCTATCATCCATTGGAGTAATAAAAATCTCGACAACAGACAACATTCCATAACAATAATGCTATCATCCATTGAAGTAACAAAAATATGAACAACAGACTACCTTCCATAGTTACAAGGCTACCATCCATTGGAGTGACAGAAATCACAATGACAGACTACCTTCCATAATGACAAGGCTAGCATCCATTGTAGTAACAAAAATCTCGACAACAGACTACCTTCCATAATGACAAGGCTACCATCAATTGGAATTAAAAAAATCTCGACAACAGACTATCATCCATAATGACAATGTTACCATCCATTGGAGTAACAAAAATCTCGACAACAGACTACCTTCCATAATGACAAGGCTACCATCCATTGGAGTAACATAAATATCTAAAATAGACTACCTTCCATAATGACAAGGCTACCATCAATTAGAGTAACAAAAATCTCAACAACAGACTACCATCCATAATGACACTGATACCAGCCATTGGAGTAACAAAAATCTCGACAATATACTACATTCCATAATGACAAGGTTACCATCCATTGGAGTAATAAAAATATGAACAACAGACTACCTTCCATAGTGACAAGGCTACAATCCATTGGAGTGACAGAAATCCCAACGAAAGACTACCTTCTATAATGACAAGGCTAGTAACCATTGGAGAAACAAAAATCTCGAAAACAGACTACCTTCCATAATGACAAGCCTACCATCTATTGGAGTAACAAAAATCTCGAATAGACCACCATCCATAATTACAAGGCTACCATCCATTGGAGTAATAAAAATCTCGACAACAGACAGCATTCCATAATGACAAGGCTATCATCCATTGAAGTAACAAAAATATGAACAACAGACTACCTTCCATAGTTACAAGGCTACCATCCATTGGAGTAACAGAAATCTCGACAATAGACTACCTTCCCTATTGACAAGGCTACCATCTATTGGAATAACAAAAATCTCGACAACAGACTACCATCCATAATGACAATGTTACCATCCATTGGAGTAACAAAAATCTCGACAACAGACTACCTTCCATAATGACAAGGCTACCATCCATTGGAGTAACAAAAATATTGAAAACAGACTACCTTCCATAATGACAAGGCTACCATCCATTGGAGTAACAAAAATCTCGACAACAGACTACCATCTATAATAACCACGATACCAGCCATTGGAGTAACAAAAATCTCGACAATAGACTACATTCCATAATGACAAGGTTACCATCCATTGGAGTAACAAAAATATGAACAACAGACTACCTTCCATAGTGACAAGGCTACAATCCATTGGAGTGATAGAAATCCCAACGAAAGACTACCTTATGTAATGACAAGGCTAGCATCCATTGGAGTAACAAAAATCTCGACAATAGACTACCTTCCATAATGACAAGCCTACCATCCACTGGAGTAACAAAAATCTCGAAAATAGACCACCTTCCATTATTACAAGGCTACCATCTATTGGAGTAATAAAATTTTCGACAACAGACAACATTCCGTAACGATAATGATATCATCCATTGAAGTAACAAAAATATGAACAACAGACTACCTTCCATAGTTACAAGGCTACCATCCATTGGAGTGACAGAAATCACAACAACAGACTACCTTCCATAATGATAAGGCTAGGATCCATCGGAGTAACAGAAATCTCGACAACAGACTACCTTCCATAATGACAAGGCTACCATCCATTTGAATAACAAAAATCTCGACAACAGACTACCATCCATAATGACAATGTTACCATCCATTGGAGTAACAAAAATCTCGACAACAGACTACATTCCATAATGACAAGGCTAGCATCCATTGGAGTAACAAAAATATTGAAAACAGACTACCTTCCATAATGACAAGGCTACCATCCATTAGAGTAACAAAAATCTCGACAACAGACTACCATCCATAATGACAACAATACCAGCCATTGGAGTAACAAAAATCTCGACAATAGACTACATTCCATAATGACAAGGTTACCATCCATTGGAGTAACAAAAATATGAACAAAAGACTACCTTCCATAGTGACAAGGCTACAATCCATTGGAGTGACAGAAATCCCAACGAAAGACTACCTTCTGTAATGACAAGGCTAGCATCCATTGGAGTAACAAAAATCTCGACAACAGACTACCTTCCATATTGACAAGCCTACCATCCATTGGATTAACAAAAATCTCGAAAATAGACCACCTTCCATTATTACAAGGCTACCATCCATTGGAGTAATAAAAATCTCGACAACAGATAACATTCCATAATGATAATGCTATCATCCATTGAAGTAACAAAAATATGAACAACAGACTACCTTCCATAGTTACAAGGCTACCATCCATTGGAGTGATAGAAATCACAATGACATACTACCTTCCATAATGACAAGGCTAGCATCCATTGGAGTAACAAAAATCTCGACAACAGACTACCTTCCATAATGACAAGGCTACCATCAATTGGAATAACAAAAATCTCGACAACAGACTATCATCCATAATGACAATGTTACCATCCATTGGAGTAAAAAAATCTCGACAATAGACTACCTTCCATAATGACAAGGCTACCATCCATTGGAGTAACATAAATATCTAAAACAGACTACCTTCCATAATGACAAGGCTACCATCAATTAGAGTAACAAAAATCTCGATAACAGACTACCATCCATAATGACACTGATACCAGCCATTAGAGTAACAAAAATCTCGACAATAGACTACATTCCATAATGACAAGGTTACCATCCATTGGAGTAATAAAAATATGAACAGCAGACTACCTTCCATAGTGACAAGGCTACAATCCATTGGAGTGACAGAAATCCAAACGAAAGAGTACCTTCTGTAATGACAAGGCTAGCAACCATTGGAGAAACAAAAATCTCGAAAACAGACTACCTTCCATAATGACAAGCCTACCATCTATTGGAGTAACAAAAATCTCGAAAATAGACCACCTTCCATAATTACAAGGCTATCATCCATTGGAGTAATAAAAATCTCGACAACAGACAACATTCCATAACAATAATGCTATCATCCATTGAAGTAACAAAAATATGAACAACAGACTACCTTCCATAGTTACAAGGCTACCATCCATTGGAGTGACAGAAATCACAATGACAGACTACCTTCCATAATGACAAGGCTAGCATCCATTGTAGTAACAAAAATCTCGACAACAGACTACCTTCCATAATGACAAGGCTACCATCAATTGGAATTAAAAAAATCTCGACAACAGACTATCATCCATAATGACAATGTTACCATCCATTGGAGTAACAAAAATCTCGACAACAGACTACCTTCCATAATGACAAGGCTACCATCCATTGGAGTAACATAAATATCTAAAATAGACTACCTTCCATAATGACAAGGCTACCATCAATTAGAGTAACAAAAATCTCAACAACAGACTACCATCCATAATGACACTGATACCAGCCATTGGAGTAACAAAAATCTCGACAATATACTACATTCCATAATGACAAGGTTACCATCCATTGGAGTAATAAAAATATGAACAACAGACTACCTTCCATAGTGACAAGGCTACAATCCATTGGAGTGACAGAAATCCCAACGAAAGACTACCTTCTATAATGACAAGGCTAGTAACCATTGGAGAAACAAAAATCTCGAAAACAGACTACCTTCCATAATGACAAGCCTACCATCTATTGGAGTAACAAAAATCTCGAATAGACCACCATCCATAATTACAAGGCTACCATCCATTGGAGTAATAAAAATCTCGACAACAGACAGCATTCCATAATGACAAGGCTATCATCCATTGAAGTAACAAAAATATGAACAACAGACTACCTTCCATAGTTACAAGGCTACCATCCATTGGAGTGACAGAAATCACAATGACAGACTACCTTCCATAATGACAAGGCTAGCATCCATTGGAGTAACAAAAATCTCGACAACAGACTACCTTCCATAATGACAAGGCTACCATCAATTGGAATAACAAAAATCTCGACAACAGACTATCATCCATAATGACAAGGCTAACATCCATCGGAGTAACACAAATATTGAAAATAGACTACCTTCCATAATGACAAGGCTACCATCCATTAGAGTAACAAAAATCAAGACAACAGACTACCTTCCATAATGACAACGATACCAGCCATTGGAGTAACAAAAATCTCGACAATAGACTACATTCCATAATGACAAGGTTACCGTCCATTGGAGTAACAAAAATATGAACAACAGACTACCTTCCATAGTGACAAGGCTACAATCCATTGGAGTTACAGAAATCCCAACGAAAGACTAACTTCTGTAATGACAAGGCTAGCATCCATTGGAGTAACAAAAATCTCGACAACAGACTACCTTCCATAATGACAAGCCTACCATCCATTGGAGTAACAAAAATCTCGAAAATAGACTACCTTCCATTATTACAAGGCTACCATCCATTGGAGTAATAAAAATTTCGACAACAGACAACATTCCATAATGATAATGCTATTATCCATTGAAGTAACAAAAATATGAACAACAGACTACCTTCCATAGTTACAAGGCTACCATCCATTGGAGTGACAAAAATCACAACGACAGACTACCTTCCATAATGACAAGGCTAGCATCCATTGGAGTAACAGAAATCTCGACAACAGACTACCTTCCATAATGACAAGGCTACCATCCATTGGAATACCAAAAATCTCGACAACAGACTACCATCCATAATGACAATATTACCATCCATTGGAGTAACAAAAATCTCGACAACAGACTACCTTCCATAATGACAAGGCTACCATCCATTGGAGTAACAAAAATATTGAAAACAGACTACCTTCCATAATGACAAGGCTACCATCCATTAGAGTAACACAAATCTCGAAAACAGACTACCTTCCATAATGACAAGCCTACCATCTATTTGAGTAACAAAAATCTCGAAAATAGACCACCTTCCATAATTACAAGGCTATCATCCATTGGAGTAATAAAAATCTCGACAACAGACAACATTCCATAATGATAATGCTATCATCCATTGAAGTAACAAAAATATGAACAACAGACTAGCTTCCATAGTTACAAGGCTACCATCCATTGGAGTGACAAAAATCACAACGACAGACTACCTTCTATAATGACAAGGCTAGCATCCATTGGAGTCACAAAAATCTCGACAACAGACTACCTTCCATAATGAAAATGCTACCATCCATTGGAATAACAAAAATCCTGACAATAGACTACCATCCATAATGACAATGTTACCATCCATTGGAGTAACAAAAATCTCGACAGCAGAATACCTTCCATAATGACAAGGCTAACATCCATTGGAGTAACAAAAATCTCGAAAACAAACTACTTTCCATAATGACAAGGCTACCATCCATTGAAGTAACAAAAATATGAACAACGGACTACCTTCCATAGTTACAAGGCTACCATCCATTGGAGTGACAGAAATCACAATGACATACTACCTTGCATAATGACAAGGCTAGCATCCATTGGAGTAACAAAAATCTCGACAACAGACTACCTTCAATAATGACAAGGCTACCATCAATTGGAATAACAAAAATCTCGACAACAGACTATCATCCATAATGACAAGGCTACCATCCATTGGAGTAACACAAATATTGAAAATAGACTACCTTCCATAATGACAAGGCTACCATCCATTAGAGTAACAAAAATCTCGACAACAGACTACCATCCATAATGACAACTATACCAGCCATTGGAGTAACAAAAATCTCGACAATAGACTACATTCCATAATGACAAGGTTACCATCCATTGGAGTAACAAAAATATGAACAACAGACAACCTTCCATAGTGACAAGGCTACAATCCATTGGAGTGACAGAAATCCCAACGAAAGACTACCTTCTGTAATGACAAGGCTAGCATCCATTGGAGTAACAAAAATCTCGACAACAGACTACCTTCCATAATGACAAGCCTACCATCCATTGGAGTAACAAAAATCTCGAAAATAGACTACCTTCAATTATTACAAGGCTACCATCCATTGGAGTAATAAAAATTTCGACAACAGACAACATTCCATAATGATAATGCTATCATCCATTGAAGTAACAAAAATATGAACAACAGACTACCTTCCATAGTTACAAGGCTACCATCCATTGGAGTGACAAAAATCACAATGACAGACTACCTTCCATAATGACAAGGCTAGCATCCATTGGAGTAACAGAAATCTCGACAACAGACTACCTTCCATAATGACAAGGCTACCATCCATTGGAATACCAAAAATCTCGACAACAGACTACCATCCATAATGACAATGTTACCATCCATTGGAGTAACAAAAATCTCGACAACAGACTACCTTCCATAATGACAAGGCTACCATCCATTGGAGTAACAAAAATATTGAAAACAGACTACCTTCCATAATGACAAGGCTACCATCCATTAGAGTAACACAAATCTCGAAAACAAACTACCTTCCATAATGACAAGCCTACCATCTATTGGAGTAACAAAAATCTCGAAAATAGACCACCTTCCATAATTACAAGGCTATCATCCATTGGAGTAATAAAAATCTCGACAACAGACAACATTCCATAATGATAATGCTATCATCCATTGAAGTAACAAAAATATGAACAACAGACTAACTTCCATAGTTACAAGGCTACCATCCATTGGAGTGACAAAAATCACAACGACAGACTACCTTCCATAGTGACAAGGCTACAATCCATTGGAGTGACAGAAATCCCAACGAAAGACTACCTTCTGTAATGACAAGGCTAGCATCCATTGGAGTAACAAAAATCTCGACAACAGACTACCTTCCATATTGACAAGCCTACCATCCATTGGAGTAACAAAAATCTCGAAAATAGACCACCTTCCATTATTACAAGGCTACCATCCATTGGAGTAATAAAAATCTCGACAACAGATTACATTTCATAATGATAATGCTATCATCCATTGAAGTAACAAAAATATGAACAACAGACTACCTTCCATAGTTACAAGGCTACCATCCATTGGAGTGACAGAAATCACAATGACAGACTACCTTCCATAATGACAAGGCTAGCATCCATTGGAGTAACAAAAATCTCGACAACAGACTACCTTCCATAATGACAAGGCTACCATCAATTGGAATAACAAAAATCTCGACAACAGACTACCTTCCATAATGACAAGGCTACCATCCATTGGAGTAACATAAATATCTAAAACAGACTACCTTCCATAATGACAAGGCTACCATCAATTAGAGTAACAAAAATCTCGACAACAGACTACCATCCATAATGACACTGATACTAGCCATTGGAGTAACAAAAATCTCGATAATAGACTACATTCCATAATGACAAGGTTACCATCCATTGGAGTAATAAAAATATGAACAACAGACTACCTTCCATAATGACAAGGATACAATCCATTGGAGTGACAGAAATCCCAACGAAAGACTACCTTCTATAATGACAAGGCTAGCAACCATTGGAGAAACAAAAATCTCAAAAACAGACTACCTTCCGTAATGACAAGCCTACCATCTATTAGAGTAAAAAAAATCTCGAAAATAGACCACCTTCCATAATTACAAGGCTATCATCCATTGGAGTAATAAAAATCTCGACAACAGACAACATTCCATAACGATAATGCTATCATCAATTTAAGTAACAAAAATATGAACAACATAATACCTTCCATAGTTACAAGGCTACCATCCATTGGAGTGACAGAAATCACAATGACAGACTACCTTCCATAATGACAAGGCTAGCATCCGTTGGAGTAACAAAAATCTCGACAACAAACTACCTTCCATAATGACAAGGCTACCATCAATTGGAATAAAAAAAATCTCGACAACAGACTATCATCCATAATGACAATGTTACCATCCATTGGAGTAACAAAAATCTCGACAACAGACTACCTTCCATAATGACAAGGCTACCATCCATTGGAGTAACATAAATATCTAAAATAGACTACCTTCCATAATGACAAGGCTACCATCAATTAGAGTAACAAAAATCTCAACAACAGACTACCATCCATAATGACACTGATACCAGCCATTGGAGTAACAAAAATCTCGACAATAGACTACATTCTATAATGACAAGGTTACCATCCATTGGAGTAATAAAAATATGAACAACAGACTACCTTCCATAGTGACAAGGCTACAATCCATTGGAGTGACAGAAATCCCAATGAAAGACTACCTTCTGTAATGACAAGGCTAGCAACCGTTGGAGAAACAAAAATCTCGAAAACATACTACCTTCCATAATGACAAGCCTACCATCTATTGGAGTAAAAAAAATCTCCAAAATAGACCACCTTCCATAATTATAAGGCTACCATCCATTGGAGTAATAAAAATCTCGACAACAGACAACATTCCATAATGACAATGCTATCATCCATTGAAGTAACAAAAATATGAACAACAGACTACCTTCCATAGTTACAAGGCTACCATCCATTGGAGTGACAAAAATCACAATGACAGACTACCTTCCATAATGACAAGGCTAGCATCCGTTGGAGTAACAAAAATCTCGACAACAGAGTACCTTCCATAATGACAAGGCTACCATCAATTGGAATAACAAAAATCTCGACAACAGACTATCATCCATAATGACAATGTTACCATCCATTGGAGTAAAAAAAACTCGACAACAGACTACCTTCCATAATGACATGGCTACCATCCATTGGAGTAACATAAATATCTAAAATAGACTACCTTCCATAAAGACAAGGCTACCATCAATTAGAGTAACAAAAATCTCGACAACAGACTACCATCCATAATGACACTGATATCAGCCATTGGAGTAACAAAAATCTCGACAATAGACTACATACCATAATGACAAGGTTACCATCCATTGGAGTAATAAAAATATGAACAATAGACTACCTTCCATAGTGACAAGGCTACAATCCATTGGAGTGACAGAAATCCCAACGAAAGACTACCTTCTGTAATGACAAGGCTAGCAACCATTGGAGAAACAAAAATCTCGAAAACAGACTACCTTCCATAATGACAAGCCTACCATCTATTGGAGTAACAAAAATCTCGAAAATAGACCACCTTCCATAATTACAAGGCTATCATCCATTGGAGTAATAAAAATCTCGACAACAGACAACATTCCATAACGATAATGCTATCATCCATTGAAGTAACAAAAATATGAACAACAGACTACCTTCCATAGTTACAAGGCTACCATCCATTGGAGTGACAGAAATCACAATGACAGACTACCTTCCATAATGACAAGGCTAGCATCCGTTGGAGTAACAAAAATCTCGACAACAGACTACCTTCCATAATGACAAGGCTACCATCAATTGGAATAAAAAAAATCTCGACAACAGACTATCATCCATAATGACAATGTTACCATCCATTGGAGTAACAAAAATCTCGACAACAGACTACCTTCCATAATGACAAGGCTACCATCCATTGGAGTAACATAAATATCTAAAATAGACTACCTTCCATAATGACAAGGCTACCATCAATTAGAGTAACAAAAATCTCAACAACAGACTACCATCCATAATGACACTGATACCAGCCATTGGAGTAACAAAAATCTCGACAATAGACTACATTCCATAATGACAAGGTTACCATCCATTGGAGTAATAAAAATATGAACAACAGACTACCTTCCATAGTGACAAGGCTACAATCCATTGGAGTGACAGAAATCCCAACGAAAGACTACCTTCTGTAATGATAAGGCTACCACCCATTGGAGAAACAAAAATATCGAAAACAGACTACCTTCCATAATGACAAGCCTACCATCTACTGGAGTAACAAAAATCTCAAAAATAGACCACCTTCCATAATTACAAGGCTACCATCCATTGGAGTAATAAAAATCTCGACAACAGACAACAATCCATAATGACAATGCTATCATCCATTGAAGTAACAAAAATATGAACAACAGACTACCTTCCATAGTTACAAGGCTACCATCCATTGGAGTGACAAAAATCACAATGACAGACTACCTTCCATAGTGACAAGGCTAGCATCCGTTGGAGTAACAAAAATCTCGACAACAGACTACCTTCCCTAATGACAAGGCTACCATCAATTGGAATAACAAAAATCTCGACAACAGACTATCATCCATAATGACAATGTTACCATCCATTGGAGTAAAAAAATCTCGACAACAGACTACCTTCCATAATGACAAGGCTACCATCCATTGGAGTAACATAAATATCTAAAACAGACTACCTTCCATAATGACAAGGCTACCATCAATTAGAGTAACAAAAATCTCGACAACATACTACCATCCATAATGACACTGATACCAGCCATTGGAGTAACAAAAATCTCGACAATAGACTACATTCCATAATGACAAGGTTACCATCCATTGGAGTAATAAAAATATGAACAACAGACTACCTTCCATAGTGACAAGGCTACAATCCATTGGAGTGACAGAAATCCCAACGAAAGACTACCTTCTGTAATGACAAGGCTAGCAACCATTGGAGAAACAAAAATCTCGAAAACAGACTACCTTCCATAATGACAAGCCTACCATCTATTGGAGTAACAAAAATCTCGAAAATAGACCACCTTCCATAATTACAAGGCTATCATCCATTGGAGTAATAAAAATCTCCACAACAGACAACATTCCATAACGATAATGCTATCATCCATTGAAGTAACAAAAATATGAACAACAGACTACCTTCCATAGTTACAAGGCTACCATCCATTGGAGTGACAGAAATCACAATGACAGACTACCTTCCATAATGACAAGGCTAGCATCCGTTGGAGTAACAAAAATCTCGACAACAGACTACCTTCCATAATGACAAGGCTACCATCAATTGGAATAAAAAAAATCTCGACAACAGACTATCATCCATAATGACAATGTTACCATCCATTGGAGTAACAAAAATCTCGACAACAGACTACCTTCCATAATGACAAGGCTACCATCCATTGGAGTAACATAAATATCTAAAATAGACTACCTTCCATAATGACAAGGCTACCATCAATTAGAGTAACAAAAATCTCAACAACAGACTACCATCCATAATGACACTGATACCAGCCATTGGAGTAACAAAAATCTCGACAATAGACTACATTCCATAATGACAAGGTTACCATCCATTGGAGTAATAAAAATATGAACAACAAACTACCTTCCATAGTGACAAGGCTACAATCCATTGGAGTGACAGAAATCCCAACGAAAGACTACCTTCTGTAATGACAAGGCTAGCACCCATTGGAGAAACAAAAATCTCGAAAACAGACTACCGTCCATAATGACAAGCCTACCATCTATTGGAGTAACAAAAATCTCAAAAATAGACCACCTTCCATAATTACAAGGCTACCATCCGTTGGAGTAATAAAAATCTCGACAACAGACAACATTCCATAATGACAATGCTATCATCCATTGAAGTAACAAAAATATGAACAACACACTACCTTCCATAGTTACAAGGCTACCATCCATTGGAGTGACAAAAATCACAATGACAGACTACCTTCCATAATGACAAGGCTAGCATCCGTTGGAGTAATAAAAATCTCAACAACAGACTACCTTCCATAATGACAAGGCTACCATCAATTGGACTAACAAAAATCTCGACAACAGACTATCATCCATAATGACAATGTTACCATCCATTGGAGTAAAAAAATCTCGACAACAGACTACCTTCCATAATGACAAGGCTAACATCCATTGGAGTAACATAAATATCTAAAACAGACTACCTTCCATAATGACAAGGCTACCATCAATTAGATTATCAAAAATCTCGACAACAGACTACCATCCATAATGACACTGATACCAGCCATTGGAGTAACAAAAATCTCGACAATAGACTACATTCCATAATGACAAGGTTACCATCCATTGGAGTAATAAAAATATGTAATAGACTACCTTCCATAGTGGCAAGGCTACAATCCATTGGAGTGACAGAAATCCCAACGAAAGACTACCTTCTGTAATGACAAGGCTAGCAACCATTGGAGAAACAAAAATCTCGAAAACAGACTACCTTCCATAATGACAAGCCTACCATCTATTGGAGTAACAAAAATCTCGAAAATAGACCACCTTCCATAATTACAAGGCTATCATCCATTGGAGTAATAAAAATCTCGACAACAGACAACATTCCATAACGATAATGCTATCATCCATTGAAGTAACAAAAATATGAACAACAGACTACCTTCCATAGTTACAAGGCTACCATCCATTGGAGTGATAGAAATCACAATGACAGACTACCTTCCATAATGACAAGGCTAGCATCCGTTGGAGTAACAAAAATCTCGACAACAGACTACCTTCCATAATGACAAGGCTACCATCAATTGGAATAAAAAAAATCTCGACAACAGACTATCATCCATAATGACAATGTTACCATCCATTGGAGTAACAAAAATCTCGACAATAGACTACCTTCCATAATGACAAGGGTACCATCCATTGGAGTAACATAAATATCTAAAATAGACTACCTTCCATGATGACAAGGCTACCATCAATTAGAGTAACAAAAATCTCAACAACAGACTACCATCCATAATGACACTGATACCAGCCATTGGAGTAGCAAAAATCTCGACAATAGACTACATTCCATAACGACAAGGTTACCATCCATTGGAGTAATAAAAATATGAACAACAGACTACCTTCCATAGTGACAAGGCTACAATCCATTGGAGTGACAGATATCCCAACGAAAGACTAGCTTCTGTAATGACAAGGCTAGCAACCATTGGAGAAACAAAAATCTCGAAAACAGACTACCTTCCATAATGACAAGCCTACCATCTATTGGAGTAACAAAAATCTCAAAAATAGACCACCTTCCATAATTACAAGGCTACCATCCATTGGAGTAATAAAAATCTCGACAACAGACAACATTCAATAATGACAATGCTATCATCCATTGAAGTAACAAAAATATGAACAACAGACTACCTTCCATAGTTACAAGGCTACCATCCATTGGAGTGACAAAAATCACAATGACAGACTACCTTCCATAATAACAATGCTAGCATCCGTTGGAGTAACAAAAATCTCGACAACAGACTACCTTCCATAATGACAAGGCTACCATCAATTGGACTAACAAAAATCTCGACAACAGACTATCATCCATAATGACAATGTTACCATCCATTGGAGTAAAAAAATCTCGACAACAGACTACCTTCCATAATGACAAGGCTACCATCCATTGGAGTAACATAAATATCTAAAACAGAGTACCTTCCATAATGACAAGGCTACCATCAATTAGAGTAATAAAAATCACGACAACAGACTACCATCCATAATGACACTGATACCAGCCATTGGAGTAACAAAAATCTCGACAATAGACTACATTCCATAATGACAAGGTTACCATCCATTGGAGTAATAAAAATATGAACAACAGACTACCTTCCATAGTGACAAGGCTACAATCCATTGGAGTGACAGAAATCCCAACGAAAGACTACCTTCTGTAATGACAAGGCTAGCAACCATTGGAGAAACACAAATCTCGAAAACAGACTACCTTCCATAATGACAAGCCTACCATCTATTGGAGTAAAAAAAATCTCGAAAATAGACCACCTTCCATAATTACAAGGCTATCATCCATTGGAGTAATAAAAATCTCGACAACAGACAACATTCCATAACGATAATGCTATCATCCATTGAAGTAACAAAAATATGAACAACATACTACCTTCCATAGTTACAAGGCTACCATCCATTGGAGTTACAGAAATCACAATGACAGACTACCTTCCATAATGACAAGGCTAGCATCCGTTGGAGTAACAAAAATCTCGACAACAGACTACCTTCCATAATGACAAGGCTACCATCAATTGGAATAAAAAAAATCTCGACAACAGACTATCATCCATAATGATAATGTTACCATCTATTGGAGTAACAAAAATCTCCACAACAGACTACCTTCCATAATGACAAGGCTACCATCCATTGGAGTAACATAAATATCTAAAATAGACTACCTTCCATAATGAGAAGGCTACCATCAATTAGAGTAACAAAAATCTCAACAACAGACTACCATCCATAATGACACTGATACCAGCCATTGGAGTAACAAAAATCTCGACAATAGACTACATTCCATAATGACAAGGTTACCATCCATTGGAGTAATAAAAATATGAACAACAGACTACCTTCCATAGTGACAAGGCTACAATCCATTTGAGTGACAGAAATCCCAATGAAAGACCACCTTCTGTATTGACAAGGCTAGCAACCATTGGAGAAACAAAAATCTCGAAAACAGACTACCTTCCATAATGACAAGCCTACCATCTATTGGAGTAACAAAAATCTCAAAAATAGACCACCTTCCATAATTACAAGGCTACCATCCATTGGAGTAATAAAAATCTCGACAACAGACAACATTCCATAATGACAATGCTATCATCCATTGAAGTAACAAAAATATGAACAACAGACTACCTTCCATAGTTACAAGGCTACCATCCATTGGAATAACAAAAATCCCGACAATAGACTACCATCCATAATGACAATGTTACCATCCATTGGAGTAACAAAAATCTCGACAACAAAATACCTTCCATAATGACAAGGCTAACATCCATTGGAGTAACAAAAATCTCGAAAACAAACTACCTTCCATAATCACAAGGCTACCATCCATTGAAGTAACAAAAATATGAACAACAGACTACCTTCCATATTTACAAGGCTACCATCCATTGGAGTGACAGAAATCAAATGACAGACTACCTTCCATAATGACAAGGCTACCATCAATTGGAATAACAAAAATCTCGACAACAGACTATCATCCATAATGACAAGGCTACCATCCATTGGAGTAACACAAATATTGAAAATAGACTACCTTCCATAATGACAAGGCTACCATCCATTAGAGTAACAAAAATCTCGACAACAGACTACCATCCATAATGACAACGATACCAGCCATTGGAGTAACAAAAATCTCGACAATAGACTACATTCCATAATGACAAGGTTACCATCCATTGCAGTAACAAAAATATGAACAACAGACTACCTTCCATAGTGCCAAGGCTACAATCCATTAGAGTGACAGAAATCCCAACGAAAGACTACCTTCTGTAATGACAAAGCTAGCATCCATTGGAGTAACAAAAATCTCGACAACAGACTACCTTCCATAATGACAAGCCTACCATCCATTGGAGTAACAAAAATCTCGAAAATAGACTACCTTCCATTATTACATGGCTACCATCCATTGGAGTAATAAAAATTTCGACAACAGACAACATTCCATAATGATAATGCTATCATCCATTGAAGTAACAAAAATATGAACAACACACTACCTTCCATAGTTACAAGGCTACCATCCATTGGAGTGACAAAAATCACAACGACAGACTACCTTCCATAATGACAAGGCTAGCATCCATTGGAGTAACAGAAATCTCGACAACAGACTACCTTCCATAATGACAAGGCTACCATCCATTGGAATACCAAAAATCTCGACAACAGACTACCATCCATAATGACAAAGTTACCATCCATTGGAGTAACAAAAATCTCGACAACAGACTACCTTCCATAATGACAAGGCTACCATCCATTGGAGTAACAAAAATATTGAAAACAGACTACCTTCCATAATGACAAGGCTACCATCCATTAGAGTAACACAAATCTCGAAAATAGACTACCTTCCATAATGACAAGCCTACCATCTATTGGAGTAACAAAAATCTCGAAAATAGACCACCTTCCATAATTACAAGGCTATCATCCATTAGAGTAATAAAAATCTCGACAACAGACAACATTCCATAATGATAATTCTATCATCCATTGAAGTAACAAAAATATGAACAACAGACTACCTTCCATAGTTACAAGGCTACCGTCCATTGGAGTGACAAAAATCACAACGACAGACTACCTTCCATAATGACAAGGCTAGCATCCATTGGAGTCACAAAAATCTCGAAAACAGACTACCTTCCATAATGAAAAGGCTACCATCCATTGGAATAACAAAAATCCTGACAATAGACTACCATCCATAATGACAATGTTACGATCCATTGGAGTAACAAAAATCTCGACAGCAGAATACCTTCCATAATGACAAGGCTAACATCCATTGAAGTAACAAAAATCTCGAAAACAAACTACCTTCCATAATGACAAGGCTACCATCCATTGAAGTAACAAAAATATGAACAACAGACTACCTTCCATAGTTACAAGGCTACCATCCATTGGAGTGATAGAAATCACAATGACAGACTACCTTCCATAATGACAAGGCTAGCATCCATTGGAGTAACAAAAATCTCGACAACAGACTACCTTCCATAATGACAAGGCTACCATCAATTGGAATAACAAAAATCTCGACAACAGACTATCATCCATAATGACAAGGCTACCATCCATTGGAGTAACAAAAATATTTAAAATAGACTACCTTCAATAATGACAAGGCTACCATCCATTAGAGTAACAAAAATCTCGACAACAGACTACCATCCATAATGACAACGATACCAGCCATTGGAGTAACAAAAATCTCGACAATAGACTACATTCCATAATGACAAGGTTACCATCCATTGGAGTAACAAAAATATGAACAACAGACTACCTTCCATAGTGACAAGGCTACAATCCATTGGAGTGACAGAAATCCCAACGAAAGACTACCTTCTTTAATGACAAGGCTAGCATCCATTGTAGTAACAAAAATCTCGACATCAGACTACCTTCCATAATGACAAGCCTACCATCCATTGGAGTAACAAAAATCTCGAAAATAGATCACCTTCCATTATTACAAGGCTACCATCCATTGGAGTAATAAAAATTTCGATAACAAACAACATTCCATAATGATAATGCTATCATCCATTGAAGTAACAAAAATATGAACAACAGACTACCCTCCATAGTTACAAGGCTACCATCCATTGGAGTGACAGAAATCACAACGACAGACTACCTTCCATAATGACAAGGCTACCATCCATTGTAGTAACAGAAATCTCGACAATAGACTACCTTCCATAATCACAACGCTTACATCCATTGGAGTAACAAAAATCTAGACAATAGACTACCTTCAATAATGACAAGGCTACCATCCATTGGAATAACAAAAATATCGACAACCCACAACCTTCCGTAATGACAAGGCTACCATCCCTTGGAGTAACAAAAATATTGAAAACAGACTACCTTCCATAATGACAAGGCTACCATCCATTAGAGTAACAAAAATATCGACAACAGACTACCATCCATAATGACAACGATAACAGCCATTGGAGTAACAAAAATCTCCACCATAGACTACATTCCATAATGACAAGGTTACCATCCATTGGAGTAACAAAAATATGAACAACAGACTACCTTCCATAGTGACAAGGCTACAATCCATTGGAGTGACAGAAATCCCAACGAAAGACTACCTTCTGTAATGACAAGGCTAGCATCCATTGGAGTAACAAAAATCTCGACAACAGACTACCTTCCATATTGACAAGCCTACCATCCATTGGAGTAACAAAAATCTCGAAAATAGACCACCTTCCATTATTACAAGGTTACCATCCATTGGAGTAATAAAAATCTCGACAACAGATAACATTCCATAATGATAATGCTATCATCCATTTATGTAACAAAAATATGAACAACAGACTACCTTATATAGTTACAAGGCTACCATCCATTGGAGTGACAGAAATCACAATGACAGACTACCTTCCATAATGACAAGGCTAGCATCCATTGGAGTAACAAAAATATCGACATCAGACTACCTTCCATAATTACAAGGCTACCATCAATTGGAATAACAAAAATCTCGACAACAGACTATCATCCATAATGACGATGTTACCATCCATTGGAGTAACAAAAATCTCGACAACAGACTACCTTCCATAATGACAAGGCTACCATCAATTGGAATAAAAAAAATCTCGACAACAGACTATCATCCATAATGACAAGGCTACCATCCATTGGAGTAACAAAAATATTGAAAATAGACTACCTTCCATAATGACAAGGCTACCATCCATTAGAGTAACAAAAATCTCGACAACAGACTACCATCCATAATGACAACGATACCAGCCATTGGAGTAACAAAAATCTCGACAATAGACTACATTCCATTATGACAAGGTTACCATCCATTGGAGTAACAAAAATATGAACAACAGACTACCTTCCATATTGACAAGGCTACAATCCATTGGAGTGACAGAAATCCCAACGAAAGACTACCTTCTGTAATGACAAGGCTAGCATCCATTGTAGTAACAAAAATCTCGACAACAGACTACCTTCCATAATGACAAGCCTACAATCCATTGGAGTAACAAAAATATCAAAAATAGACCACCTTCCATTATTACAAGGCTACCATCCATTGGAGTATTAAAAATTTCGATAACATACAACATTCCATAATGATAATGCTATCATCCATTGAAGTAACAAAAATATGAACAACAGACTACCTTCCATAGTTACAAGGTTACCATCCATTGGAGTGACAGAAATCACAACGACAGACTACCTTCCATAATGACAAGGCTAGCATCCATTGGAGTAACAGAAATCTCGACAACAGACTACCTTCCATAATGACAAGGCTACCATCCATTGGAATACCAAAAATCTCGACAACAGACTACCATCCATAATGACAATGTTACCATCCATTGGAGTAACAAAAATCTCGACAACAGACTACCTTCCATAATGACAAGGCTACCATCCATTGGAGTAACAAAAATATTGAAAATAGACTACCTCCCATAATGACAAGGCTACCATCCATTAGAGTAACAAAAATCTCGACAACAAACTACCATCCATAATGACGACGATAACAGCCATTGGAGTAACAAAAATCTCGACCATAGACTACATTCCATAGTGACAAGGATACAATCCATTGTAGTGACAGAAATCCCAACGAAAGACTACCTTCTGTAATGACAAGGCTAGCGTCCATTGGAGTAACAAAAATCTCGACAACAGACTACCTTCCATATTGGCAAGCCTACCATCCATTGGAGTAACAAAAATCTCGAAAATAGACCACCTTCCATTATTACGAGGATACCATCCATTGGAGTTATAAAAATCTCGACAACAGATAACATTCCATAATGATAATGCTATCATCCATTGAAGTAACAAAAATATGAACAACAGACTACCTTCCATAGTTACAAGGCTACCATCCATTGGAGTGACAGAAATCTCGACAATAGACTACCTTCCATAATGACAAGGCTACCATCAATTGGGATAATAAAAATATCGACAACAGACTATCATCCATAATGACAATGTTACCATCCATTGGAGTAACAAAAATCTCGGCAACAGACTACCTTCCATAATGACAAGGCTACCATCCATTGGAGTAACATAAATATCTAAAACAGACTACCTTCCATAATGACAAGGCTACCATCAATTAGAGTAACATAAATCTCAACAACAGACTACCATCCATAATGACACTGATACCAGCCATTGGAGTAACAAAAATCTCGACAATAGACTACATTCCATAATGACAAGGTTACCATCCATTGGAGTAATAAAAATATGAACAACAGACTACCTTCCATAGTGACAAGGCTACAATCCATTGGAGTGACAGAAATCCCAACGAAAGACTACCTTCTGTAATGACAAGGCTATCAACCATTGGAGAAACAAAAAACTCGAAAACAGACTACCTTTCATAATGACAAGCCTACCATCTATTGGAGTAACAAAAATCTCGAAAATAGACCACCTTCCATAATTACAAGGCTACCATCCATTGGAGTAATAAAAATCTCGACAACAGACAACATTCCATAATGATAATGCTATCATCCATTGAAGTAACAAAAATATGAACAACAGACTACCTTCCATAGTTACAAGGCTACCATCCATTGGAGTGACAGAAATCTCGACAACAGACTAACTTCCATAATGAGAAGGCTACCATCAATTGGAATAACAAAAATCTCGACAATAGACTATCATCCATAATGACAATGTTACCATCCATTGGAGTAACAAAAATCTCGACAACAGACTACCTTCCAAATTGACAAGGCTAACATCCATTGGAGTAAGAAAAATCTCGAATACAAACTACCTTCCATAATGACAAGGCTACCATCCATTGAAGTAACAAAAATATGAACAACAGACTACCTTCCATATTTACAAGGCTAACATCCATTGGAGTGACAGAAATCACAATGACAGACTACCTTCCATAATGACAAGGCTAGCATCCATTGGAGTAACAAAAATCTCGACAACAGACTACCTTCCATAATAACATAGCTACCATCAATTGGAATAACAAAAATCTCGACAACAGACTATCATCCATAATGACAAGGCTACCATCCATTGGAGTAACAAAAATATTGAAAATAGACTACCTTCCATAATGAAAAGGCTACCATCCATTAGAGTACCAAAAATCTCGACAATAGACTACCATCCATAATGACAACGATACCAGCCATTGGAGTAACAAAAATCTCGAAAATAGACTACATTCCATAATGACAAGGTTACCATCCATTGGAGTAAAAAAAATATGAACAACAGACTACCTTCCATAGTGACAAGGCTACAATCCATTGGAGTGACAAAAATCCCAACGAAAGACTACCTTCTGTAATGACAAGGCTAGCATCCATTGGAGTAACAAAAATCTGGACAACAGACTACCTTCCATAATGACAAGCCTACCATCCATTGGAGTAACAAAAATCTCGAAAATAGACCACCTTCCATTATTACAAGGCTACCATCCATTGGAGTAATAAAAATTTCGACAACAGGCAACATTCCATAATGATAATGCTATCATCCATTGAAGTAACAAAAATATGAACAACAGACTACCTTCCATAGTTACAAGGCTACCATCCATTGGAGTGACAGAAATCACAATGACAGACTACCTTCCATAATGACAAGGCTAGCATCCATTGGAGTAACAAAAATCTCGACATCAGACTACCTTCCATAATGACAAGGCTACCATCAATTGGAATAACAAAAATCTCGACAACAGACTATCATCCATAATGACGATGTTACCATCCATTGGAGTAACAAAAATCTCGACAACAGACTACCTTCCATAATGACAAGGCTACCATCAATTGGAATAAAAAAAATCTCGACAACAGACTATCATCCATAATGACAAGGCTACCATCCATTGGAGTAACAAAAATATTGAAAATAGACTACCTTCCATAATGACAAGGCTACCATCCATTAGAGTAACAAAAATCTCGACAACAGACTACCATCCATAATGACAACGATACCAGCCATTGGAGTAACAAAAATCTCGACAATAGACTACATTCCATTATGACAAGGTTACCATCCATTGGAGTAACAAAAATATGAACAACAGACTACCTTCCATAGTGACAAGGCTACAATCCATTGGAGTGACAGAAATCCCAACGAAAGACTACCTTCTGTAATGACAAGGCTAGCATCCATTGTAGTAACAAAAATCTCGACAACAGACTACCTTCCATAATGACAAGCCTACCATCCATTGGAGTAACAAAAATATCGAAAATAGACCACCTTCCATTATTACAAGGCTACCATCCATTGGAGTATTAAAAATTTCGATAACAGACAACATTCCATAATGATAATGCTATCATCCATTGAAGTAACAAAAATATGAACAACAGACTACCTTCCATAGTTACAAGGCTACCATCCATTGGAGTGACAGAAATCACAACGACAGACTACCTTCCATAATGACAAGGCTAGCATCCATTGGAGTAACAGAAATCTCGACAACAGACTACCTTCCATAATGACAAGGCTACCATCCATTGGAATACCAAAAATCTCGACAACAGACTACCATCCATAATGACAATGTTACCATCCATTGGAGTAACAAAAATCTCGACAACAGACTACCTTCCATAATGACAAGGCTACCATCCATTGGAGTAACAAAAATATTGAAAATAGACTACCTTCCATAATGACAAGGCTACCATCCATTAGAGTAACAAAAATCTCGACAACAGACTACCATCCATAATGACACTGATACCAGCCATTGGAGTAACAAAAATCTCGACAACAGACTACATTCCATAATGACAAGGTTACCATCCATTGGAGTAATAAAAATATGAACAACAGACTACCTTCCATAGTGACAAGGCTACAATCCATTGGAGTGACAGAATCCCAACGAAAGACTACCTTCTGTAATGACAAGGCTAGCAACCATTGGAGAAACAAAAATCTCGAAAACAGACTACCTTCCATAATGACAAGCCTACCATCTATTGGAGTAACAAAAATCTCGAAAATAGACCACCTTCCATAATTACAAGGCTACCATCCATTGGAGTAATAAAAATCTCGACAACAGACAACATTCCATAATGATAATGCTATCATCCATTGAAGTAACAAAAATATGAACAACAGACTACCTTCCATAGTTACAAGGCTACCATCCATTGGAGTGACAAAAATCTCGACAACAGACTAACTTCCATAATGAGAAGGCTACCATCAATTGGAATAACAAAAATCTCGACAACAGACTATCATCCATAATGACAATGTTACCATCCATTGGAGTAACAAAAATCTTGACAACAGACTACCTTCCAAATTGACAAGGCTAACATCCATTGGAGTAAGAAAAATCTCGAATACAAACTACCTTCCATAATGACAAGGCTACCATCCATTGAAGTAACAAAAATATGAACAACAGACTACCTTCCATATTTACAAGGCTACCATCCATTGGAGTGACAGAAATCACAATGACAGACTACCTTCCATAATGACAAGGCTAGCATCCATTGGAGTAAGAAAAATCTCGACAACAGACTACCTTCCATAATAACATAGCTACCATCAATTGGAATAACAAAAATCTCGACAACAGACTATCATCCATAATGACAAGGCTACCATCCATTGGAGTAACAAAAATATTGAAAATAGAATACCTTCCATAATGAAAAGGCTACCATCCATTAGAGTACCAAAAATCTCGACAATAGACTACCATCCATAATGACAACGATACCAGCCATTGGAGTAACAAAAATCTCGACAATAGACTACATTCCATAATGACAAGGTTACCATCCATTGGAGTAACAAAAATATGAACAACAGACTACCTTCCATAGTGACAAGGCTACAATCCATTGGAGTGACAGAAATCCCAACGAAAGACTACCTTCTGTAATGACAAGGCTAGCATCCATTGGAGTAACAAAAATCTCGACAACAGACTACCTTCCATAATGACAAGCCTACCATCCATTGGAGTAACAAAAATCTCGAAAATTGACCACCTTCCATTATTACAAGGCTACCATCCATTGGAGTAATAAAAATTTCGACAACAGGCAACATTCCGTAATGATAATGCTATCATCCATTGAAGTAACAGAAATATGAACAACAGACTACCTTCCATAGTTACAAGGCTACCATCCATTGAAGTGACAAAAATCACAACGACAGACTACCTTCCATAATGACAAGGCTAGCATCCATTGGAGTAACAGAAATCTCGACAACAGACTACCTTCTATAATGACAAGGCTACCATCCATTGGAATACCAAAAATATCGACAATAGACTACCATCCATAATGACAATGTTACCATCCATTGGAGTAACAAAAATCTCGACAACAGACTACCTTCCATAATGACAAGGCTACCATCCATTGGAGTAACATAAATATCTAAAACAGACTACCTTCCATAATGACAAGGCTACCATCAATTATAGTAACAAAAATCTCGACAACAGACTACCATCCATAATGACACTGATACCAGCCATTGGAGTAACAAAAATCTCGACCATAGACTACATTCCATAATGACAAGGTTACCATCCATTGGAGTAATAATAATATGAACAACAGACTACCTTCCATAGTGACAAGGCTAAAATCCATTGGAGTGACAGAAATCCCAACGAAAGACTACCTTCTGTAATGACAAGGCTAGCAACCATTGGAGAAACAAAAACCTCGAAAACAGACTACCTTCCATAATGACAAGCCTACCATCTATTGGAGTAACAAAAATCTCGACAATAGACTACCTTCCATAATGACAAGCCTACCATCCATTAGATTAACAAAAAACTAGAAAATAGACCACCTTCCATAATTACAAGGCTACCATCCATTGGAGTAATAAAAATCTCGACAACAGACAACATTCCATAATGATAATGCTATCATCCATTGAAGTAACAAAAATATGAACAACAGATTACCTTCCATAGTTATAAGGCTACCATCCATTGGAGTGACAAAAATCACAACGACAGACTACCTTCCATAATGACAAGGCTAGCATCCATTGGAATACCAAAAATATCGACAACAGACTACCATCCATAATGACAATGTTACCATCCATTGGAGTAACAAAAATCTCGACAACAGACTACCTTCCATAATGACAAGGCTACCATCCATTGGAGTAACATAAATATCTAAAACAGACTACCTTCCATAATGACAAGGCTACCATCAATTAGAGTAACAAAAATCTCGACAACAGACTACCATCCATAATGACACTGATACCAGCCATTGGAGTAACAAAAATCTCGACCATAGACTACATTCCATAATGACAAGGTTACCATCCATTGGAGTAATAATAATATGAACAACAGACTACCTTCCATAGTGACAAGGCTAAAATCCATTGGAGTGACAGAAATCCCAACGAAAGACTACCTTCTCTAATGACAAGGCTAGCAACCATTGGAGAAACAAAAACCTCGAAAACAGACTACCTTCCATAATGACAAGCCTACCATCTATTGGAGTAACAAAAATATCGACAATAGACTATCTTCCATAATGACAAGCCTACCATCCATTAGATTAACAAAAATCTAGAAAATAGACCACCTTCCATAATTACAAGGCTACCATCCATTGGAGTAATAAAAATCTCGACAACAGACAACATTCCATAATGATAATGCTATCATCCATTGAAGTAACAAAAATATGAACAACAGACTACCTTTCATAGTTATAAGGCTACCATCCATTGGAGTGACAAAAATCTCGACAACAGACTACCTTCCATAATAACATGGCTACCATCAATTGGAATAACAAAAATCTCGACAACAGACTATCATCCATAATGACAAGGCTACCATCCATTGGAGTAACAAAAATATTGAAAATAGACTACCTTCCATAATGAAAAGGCTACCATCCATTAGAGTACCAAAAATCTCGACAATAGACTACCATCCATAATGACAACGATACCAGCCATTGGAGTAACAAAAATCTCGAAAATAGACTACATTCAATAATGACAAGGTTACCATCCATTGGAGTAACAAAAATATGAACAACAGACTACCTTCCATAGTGACAAGGCTACAATCCATTGGAGTGACAGAAATCCCAACGAAAGACTACCTTCTGTAATGACAAGGGTAGCATCCATTGGAGTAACAAAAATCTCGACAACAGACTACCTTCCATAATGACAAGCCTACCATCCATTGGAGTAACAAAAATCTCGAAAATAGACCACCTTCCATTATTACAAGGCTACCATCCATTGGAGTAATAAAAATTTCGACAACAGGCAACATTCCATAATGATAATGCTATCATCCATTGAAGTAACAAAAATATGAACAACAGACTACCTTCCATAGTTACAAGGCTACCATCCATTGGAGTGACAGAAATCACAATGACAGACTACCTTCCATAATGACAAGGCTAGCATCCATTGGAGTAACAAAAATCTCGACATCAGACTACCTTCCATAATGACAAGGCTACCATCAATTGGAATAACAAAAATCTCGACAACAGACTATCATCCATAATGACGATGTTACCATCCATTGGAGTAACAAAAATCTCGACAACAGACTACCTTCCATAATGACAAGGCTACCATCAATTGGAATAAAAAAAATCTCGACAACAGACTATCATCCATAATGACAAGGCTACCATCCATTGGAGTAACAAAAATATTGAAAATAGACTACCTTCCATAATGACAAGGCTACCATCCATTAGAGTAACAAAAATCTCGACAACAGACTACCATCTATAATGACAACGATACCAGCCATTGGAGTAACAAAAATCTCGACAATAGACTACATTCCATTATGACAAGGTTACCATCCATTGGAGTAACAAAAATATGAACAACAGACTACCTTCCATAGTGACAAGGCTACAATCCATTGGAGTGACAGAAATCCCAACGAAAGACTACCTTCTGTAATGACAAGGCTAGCATCCATTGTAGTAACAAAAATCTCGACAACAGACTACCTTCCATAATGACAAGCCTACCATCCATTGGAGTAACAAAAATATTGAAAATAGACCACCTTCCATTATTACAAGGCTACCATCCATTGGAGTATTAAAAATTTCGATAACAGACAACATTCCATAATGATAATGCTATCATCCATTGAAGTAACAAAAATATGAACAACAGACTACCTTCCATAGTTACAAGGCTACCATCCATTGGAGTTACAGAAATCACAACGACAGACTACCTTCCATAATGACAAGGCTAGCATCCATTGGAGTAACAGAAATCTCGACAATAGACTACCTTCCATAATGACAAGGCTACCATCCATTGGAATACCAAAAATCTCGACAACAGACTACCATCCATAATGACAATGTTACCATCCATTGGAGTAACAAAAATCTCGACAACAGACTACCTTCCATAATGACAAGGCTACCATCCATTGGAGTAACAAAAATATTGAAAATAGACTACCTTCCATAATGACAAGGCTACCATCCATTAGAGTAACAAAAATCTCGACAACAAACTACCATCCATAATGACGACGATAACAGCCATTGGAGTAACAAAAATCTCGACCATAGACTACATTCCATAATGACAAGGTTACCATCCATGGGAGTAACAAAAATATGAACAACAGACTACCTTCCATAGTGACAAGGCTACAATCCATTGGAGTGACAGAAATCCCAACGAAAGACTACCTTCTGTAATGACAAGGCTAGCGTCCATTGGAGTAACAAAAATCTCGACAACAGACTACCTTCCATATTGGCAAGCCTACCATCCATTGGAGTAACAAAAATCTCGAAAATAGACCACCTTCCATTATTACAAGGATACCATCCATTGGAGTTATAAAAATCTCGACAACAGATAACATTCCATAATGATAATGCTATCATCCATTGAAGTAACAAAAATATGAACAACAGACTACCTTCCATAGTTACAAGGCTACCATCCATTGGAGTGACAGAAATCACAATGACAGACTACCTTGCATAATGACAAGGCTAGCATCCATTGGAGTAACAAAAATCTCGACAATAGACTACCTTCCATAATGACAAGGCTACCATCAATTGGGATAACAAAAATCTCGACAACAGACTATCATCCATAATGACAATGTTACCATCCATTGGAGTAACAAAAATCTCGACAACAGACTACCTTCCATAATGACAAGGCTACCATCCATTGGAGTAACATAAATATCTAAAACAGACTACCTTCCATAATGACAAGGCTACCATCAATTAGAGTAACATAAATCTCAACAACAGACTACCATCCATAATGACACTGATACCAGCCATTGGAGTAACAAAAATCTCGACAATAGACTACATTCCATAATGACAAGGTTACCATCCATTGGAGTAATAAAAATATGAACAACAGACTACCTTCCATAGTGACAAGGCTACAATCCATTGGAGTGACAGAATCCCAACGAAAGACTACCTTCTGTAATGACAAGGCTAGCAACCATTGGAGAAACAAAAATCTCGAAAACAGACTACCTTCCATAATGACAAGCCTACCATCTATTGGAGTAACAAAAATCTCGAAAATAAACCACCTTCCATAATTACAAGGCTACCATCCATTGGAGTAATAAAAATCTCGACAACAGACAACATTCCATAATGATAATGCTATCATCCATTGAAGTAACAAAAATATGAACAACAGACTACCTTCCATAGTTACAAGGCTACCATCCATTGGAGTGACAGAAATCTCGACAACAGACTAACTTCCATAATGAGAAGGCTACCATCAATTGGAATAACAAAAATCTCGACAATAGACTATCATCCATAATGACAATGTTACCATCCATTGGAGTAACAAAAATCTTGACAACAGACTACCTTCCAAATTGACAAGGCTAACATCCATTGGAGTAAGAAAAATCTAGAATACAAACTACCTTCCATAATGACAAGGCTACCATCCATTGAAGTAACAAAAATATGAACAACAGACTACCTTCCATATTTACAAGGCTACCATCCATTGGAGTGACAGAAATCACAATGACAGACTACCTTCCATAATGACAAGGCTAGCATCCATTGGAGTATCAAAAATCTCGACAACAGACTACCTTCCATAATAACATAGCTACCATCAATTGGAATAACAAAAATCTCGACAACAGACTATCATCCATAATGACAAGGCTACCATCCATTGGAGTAACAAAAATATTGAAAATAGACTACCTTCCATAATGAAAAGGCTACCATCCATTAGAGTACCAAAAATCTCGACAATATACTACCATCCATAATGACAACGATACCAGCCATTGGAGTAACAAAAATCTCGACAATAAACTACATTCCATAATGACAAGGTTACCATCCATTGGAGTAACAAAAATATGAACAACAGACTACCTTCCATAGTGACAAGGCTACAATCCATTGGAGTGACAGAAATCCCAACGAAAGACTACCTTCTGTAATGAAAAGGCTAGCATCCATTGGAGTAACAAAAATCTCGACAACAGACTACCTTCCATAATGACAAGCCTACCATCCATTGGAGTAACAAAAATCTCGAAAATAGACCACCTTCCATTATTACAAGGCTACCATCCATTGGAGTAATAAAAATTTCGACAACAGGCAACATTCCGTAATGATAATGCTATCATCCATTGAAGTAACAAAAATATGAACAACAGACTACCTT
This sequence comes from Vicia faba, assembly GCA_948472305.1. Taxonomy (NCBI): domain Eukaryota; kingdom Viridiplantae; phylum Streptophyta; class Magnoliopsida; order Fabales; family Fabaceae; genus Vicia; species Vicia faba. The sequence continues at coordinate 510,467,345 of OX451741.1, read as the reverse complement.
CCATAGTTACAAGGCTACCATCCATTGAAGTGACAAAAATCACAACGACAGACTACCTTCCATAATGACAAGGCTAGCATCCATTGGAGTAACAGAAATCTCGACAACAGACTACCTTCTATAATGACAAGGCTACCATCCATTGGAATACCAAAAATATCGACAACAGACTACCATCCATAATGACAATGTTACCATCCATTGGAGTAACAAAAATCTCGACAACAGACTACCTTCCATAATGACAAGGCTACCATCCATTGGAGTAACATAAATATCTAAAACAGACTACCTTCCATAATGACAAGGCTACCATCAATTAGAGTAACAAAAATCTCGACAACAGACTACCATCCATAATGACACTGATACCAGCCATTGGAGTAACAAAAATCTCGACCATAGACTACATTCCATAATGACAAGGTTACCATCCATTGGAGTAATAATAATATGAACAACAGACTACCTTCCATAGTGACAAGGCTAAAATCCATTGGAGTGACAGAAATCCCAACGAAAGACTACCTTCTGTAATGACAAGGCTAGCAACCATTGGAGAAACAAAAACCTCGAAAACAGACTACCTTCCATAATGACAAGCCTACCATCTATTGGAGTAACAAAAATCTCGACAATAGACTACCTTCCATAATGACAAGCCTACCATCCATTAGATTAACAAAAATCTAGAAAATAGACCACCTTCCATAATTACAAGGCTACCATCCATTGGAGTAATAAAAATCTCGACAACAGACAACATTCCATAATGATAATGCTATCATCCATTGAAGTAACAAAAATATGAACAACAGACTACCTTCCATAGTTATAAGGCTACCATCCATTGGAGTGACAAAAATCACAACGACAGACTACCTTCCATAATGATAAGGCTAGCATCCATTGGAGTAACAAAAATCTCGACAATAGACTACCTTCCATAATGAAAAGGCTACCATCCATTGGAATAACAAAAATCCCGACAATAGACTACCATCCATAATTACAATGTTACCATCCATTGGAGTAACAAAAATCTCGACAACAGAATACCTTCCATAATGACAAGGCTAACATCCATTGGAGTAACAAAAATCTCGAAAACAAACTACCTTCCATAATGACAAGGCTACCATCCATTGAAGTAACAAAAATATGAACAACAGACTACCTTCCATAGTGACAAGGCTAAAATCCATTGGAGTGACAGAAATCCCAACGAAAGACTACCTTCTCTAATGACAAGGCTAGCAACCATTGGAGAAACAAAAACCTCGAAAACAGACTACCTTCCATAATGACAAGCCTACCATCTATTGGAGTAACAAAAATCTCGACAATAGACTATCTTCCATAATGACAAGCCTACCATCCATTAGATTAACAAAAATCTAGAAAATAGACCACCTTCCATAATTACAAGGCTACCATCCATTGGAGTAATAAAAATCTCGACAACAGACAACATTCCATAATGATATTGCTATCATCCATTGAAGTAACAAAAATATGAACAACAGACTACCTTTCATAGTTATAAGGCTACCATCCATTGGAGTGACAAAAATCTCGACAACAGACTACCTTCCATAATAACATGGCTACCATCAATTGGAATAACAAAAATCTCGACAACAGACTATCATCCATAATGACAAGGCTACCATCCATTGGAGTAACAAAAATATTGAAAATAGACTACCTTCCATAATGAAAAGGCTACCATCCATTAGAGTACCAAAAATCTCGACAATAGACTACCATCCATAATGACAACGATACCAGCCATTGGAGTAACAAAAATCTCGAAAATAGACTACATTCAATAATGACAAGGTTACCATCCATTGGAGTAACAAAAATATGAACAACAGACTACCTTCCATAGTGACAAGGCTACAATCCATTGGAGTGACAGAAATCCCAACGAAAGACTACCTTCTGTAATGACAAGGGTAGCATCCATTGGAGTAACAAAAATCTCGACAACAGACTACCTTCCATAATGACAAGCCTACCATCCATTGGAGTAACAAAAATCTCGAAAATAGACCACCTTCCATTATTACAAGGCTACCATCCATTGGAGTAATAAAAATTTCGACAACAGGCAACATTCCATAATGATAATGCTATCATCCATTGAAGTAACAAAAATATGAACAACAGACTACCTTCCATAGTTACAAGGCTACCATCCATTGGAGTGACAGAAATCACAATGACAGACTACCTTCCATAATGACAAGACTAGCATCCATTGGAGTAACAAAAATCTCGACATCAGACTACCTTCCATAATGACAAGGCTACCATCAATTGGAATAACAAAAATCTCGACAACAGACTATCATCCATAATGACGATGTTACCATCCATTGGAGTAACAAAAATCTCGACAACAGACTACCTTCCATAATGACAAGGCTACCATCAATTGGAATAAAAAAAATCTCGACAACAGACTATCATCCATAATGACAAGGCTACCATCCATTGGAGTAACAAAAATATTGAAAATAGACTATCTTCCATAATGACAAGGCTACCATCCATTAGAGTAACAAAAATCTCGACAACAGACTACCATCTATAATGACAACGATACCAGCCATTGGAGTAACAAAAATCTCGACAATAGACTACATTCCATTATGACAAGGTTACCATCCATTGGAGTAACAAAAATATGAACAACAGACTACCTTCCATAGTGACAAGGCTACAATCCATTGGAGTGACAGAAATCCCAACGAAAGACTACCTTCTGTAATGACAAGGCTAGCATCCATTGTAGTAACAAAAATCTCGACAACAGACTACCTTCCATAATGACAAGCCTTCCATCCATTGGAGTAACAAAAATATTGAAAATAGACCACCTTCCATTATTACAAGGCTACCATCCATTGGAGTATTAAAAATTTCGATAACAGACAACATTCCATAATGATAATGCTATCATCCATTGAAGTAACAAAAATATGAACAACAGACTACCTTCCATAGTTACAAGGCTACCATCCATTGGAGTTACAGAAATCACAACGACAGACTACCTTCCATAATGACAAGGCTAGCATCCATTGGAGTAACAGAAATCTCGACAATAGACTACCTTCCATAATGACAAGGCTACCATCCATTGGAATACCAAAAATCTCGACAACAGACTACCATCCATAATGACAATGTTACCATCCATTGGAGTAACAAAAATCTCGACAACAGACTACCTTCCATAATGACAAGGCTACCATCCATTGGAGTAACAAAAATATTGAAAATAGACTACCTTCCATAATGACAAGGCTACCATCCATTAGAGTAACAAAAATCTCGACAACAAACTACCATCCATAATGACGACGATAACAGCCATTGGAGTAACAAAAATCTCGACCATAGACTACATTCCATAATGACAAGGTTACCATCCATTGGAGTAACAAAAATATGAACAACAGACTACCTTCCATAGTGACAAGGCTACAATCCATTGGAGTGACAGAAATCCCAACGAAAGACTACCTTCTGTAATGACAAGGCTAGCGTCCATTGGAGTAACAAAAATCTCGACAACAGACTACCTTCCATATTGGCAAGCCTACCATCCATTGGAGTAACAAAAATCTCGAAAATAGACCACCTTCCATTATTACAAGGATACCATCCATTGGAGTTATAAAAATCTCGACAACAGATAACATTCCATAATGATAATGCTATCATCCATTGAAGTAACAAAAATATGAACAACAGACTACCTTCCATAGTTACAAGGCTACCATCCATTGGAGTGACAGAAATCACAATGACAGACTACCTTGCATAATGACAAGGCTAGCATCCATTGGAGTAACAAAAATCTCGACAATAGACTACCTTCCATAATGACAAGGCTACCATCAATTGGGATAACAAAAATCTCGACAACAGACTATCATCCATAATGACAATGTTACCATCCATTGGAGTAACAAAAATCTCGACAACAGACTACCTTCCATAATGACAAGGCTACCATCCATTGGAGTAACATAAATATCTAAAACAGACTACCTTCCATAATGACAAGGCTACCATCAATTAGAGTAACATAAATCTCAACAACAGACTACCATCCATAATGACACTGATACCAGCCATTGGAGTAACAAAAATCTCGACAATAGACTACATTCCATAATGACAAGGTTACCATCCATTGGAGTAATAAAAATATGAACAACAGACTACCTTCCATAGTGACAAGGCTACAATCCATTGGAGTGACAGAATCCCAACGAAAGACTACCTTCTGTAATGACAAGGCTAGCAACCATTGGAGAAACAAAAATCTCGAAAACAGACTACCTTCCATAATGACAAGCCTACCATCTATTGGAGTAACAAAAATCTCGAAAATAGACCACCTTCCATAATTACAAGGCTACCATCCATTGGAGTAATAAAAATCTCGACAACAGACAACATTCCATAATGATAATGCTATCATCCATTGAAGTAACAAAAATATGAACAACAGACTACCTTCCATAGTTACAAGGCTACCATCCATTGGAGTGACAGAAATCTCGACAACAGACTAACTTCCATAATGAGAAGGCTACCATCAATTGGAATAACAAAAATCTCGACAATAGACTATCATCCATAATGACAATGTTACCATCCATTGGAGTAACAAAAATCTTGACAACAGACTACCTTCCAAATTGACAAGGCTAACATCCATTGGAGTAAGAAAAATCTAGAATACAAACTACCTTCCATAATGACAAGGCTACCATCCATTGAAGTAACAAAAATATGAACAACAGACTACCTTCCATATTTACAAGGCTACCATCCATTGGAGTGACAGAAATCACAATGACAGACTACCTTCCATAATGACAAGGCTAGCATCCATTGGAGTATCAAAAATCTCGACAACAGACTACCTTCCATAATAACATAGCTACCATCAATTGGAATAACAAAAATCTCGACAACAGACTATCATCCATAATGACAAGGCTACCATCCATTGGAGTAACAAAAATATTGAAAATAGACTACCTTCCATAATGAAAAGGCTACCATCCATTAGAGTACCAAAAATCTCGACAATATACTACCATCCATAATGACAACGATACCAGCCATTGGAGTAACAAAAATCTCGACAATAGACTACATTCCATAATGACAAGGTTACCATCCATTGGAGTAACAAAAATATGAACAACAGACTACCTTCCATAGTGACAAGGCTACAATCCATTGGAGTGACAGAAATCCCAACGAAAGACTACCTTCTGTAATGAAAAGGCTAGCATCCATTGGAGTAACAAAAATCTCGACAACAGACTACCTTCCATAATGACAAGCCTACCATCCATTGGAGTAACAAAAATCTCGAAAATAGACCACCTTCCATTATTACAAGGCTACCATCCATTGGAGTAATAAAAATTTCGACAACAGGCAACATTCCGTAATGATAATGCTATCATCCATTGAAGTAACAAAAATATGAACAACAGACTACCTTCCATAGTTACAAGGCTACCATCCATTGAAGTGACAAAAATCACAACGACAGACTACCTTCCATAATGACAAGGCTAGCATCCATTGGAGTAACAGAAATCTCGACAACAGACTACCTTCTATAATGACAAGGCTACCATCCATTGGAATACCAAAAATATCGACAACAGACTACCATCCATAATGACAATGTTACCATCCATTGGAGTAACAAAAATCTCGACAACAGACTACCTTCCATAATGACAAGGCTACCATCCATTGGAGTAACATAAATATCTAAAACAGACTACCTTCCATAATGACAAGGCTACCATCAATTAGAGTAACAAAAATCTCGACAACAGACTACCATCCATAATGACACTGATACCAGCCATTGGAGTAACAAAAATCTCGACCATAGACTACATTCCATAATGACAAGGTTACCATCCATTGGAGTAATAATAATATGAACAACAGACTACCTTCCATAGTGACAAGGCTAAAATCCATTGGAGTGACAGAAATCCCAACGAAAGACTACCTTCTGTAATGACAAGGCTAACAACCATTGGAGAAACAAAAACCTCGAAAACAGACTACCTTCCATAATGACAAGCCTACCATCTATTGGAGTAACAAAAATCTCGACAATAGACTACCTTCCATAATGACAAGCCTACCATCCATTAGATTAACAAAAATCTAGAAAATAGACCACCTTCCATAATTACAAGGCTACCATCCATTGGAGTAATAAAAATCTCGACAACAGACAACATTCCATAATGATAATGCTATCATCCATTGAAGTAACAAAAATATGAACAACAGACTACCTTCCATAGTTATAAGGCTACCATCCATTGGAGTGACAAAAATCACAACGACAGACTACCTTCCATAATGATAAGGCTAGCATCCATTGGAGTAACAAAAATCTCGACAATAGACTACCTTCCATAATGAAAAGGCTACCATCCATTGGAATAACAAAAATCCCGACAATAGACTACCATCCATAATTACAATGTTACCATCCATTGGAGTAACAAAAATCTCGACAACAGAATACCTTCCATAATGACAAGGCTAACATCCATTGGAGTAACAAAAATCTCGAAAACAAACTACCTTCCATAATGACAAGGCTACCATCCATTGAAGTAACAAAAATATGAACAACAGACTACCTTCCATAGTTACAAGGCTACCATCCATTGGAGTGATAGAAATCACAATGACAGACTACCTTCCATAATGACAAGGCTAGCATCCATTGGAGTAACAAAAATCTCGACAATAGACTACCTTCCATAATGACAAGGCTACCATCAATTGGAATAACAAAAATCTCGACAACAAACTATTATCCATAATTACAATGTTACCATCCATTGGAGTAACAAAAATCTCGACAATAGACTACCTTCTATAATGACAAGGTTACCATCCATTGGAGTAACATAAATATCTAAAACAGACTACCTTCCATAATGACAAGGCTACCATCAATTAGAGTAACAAAAATCTCGACAACAGACTACCATCCATAATGACACCGATACCAGCCATTGGAGTAACAAAAATCTCGACAATAGACTACATTCCATAATGATAAGGTTACCATCCATTGGAGTAATAAAAATATGAACAACAGACTACCTTCAATAGTGACAAGGCTACAATCCATTGGAGTGACAGAAATCCCAACGAAAGACTACCTTATGTAATGACAAGGCTAGCAACCATTGGAGAAACAAAAATCTCGAAAATAGACCACCTTCCATAATTACAAGGCTACCATCCATTGGAGTAATAAAAATCTCGACAACAGACAACATTCCATAATGATAATGCTATCATCCATTGAAGTAACAGAAATATGAACAACATACTACCTTCCATAGTTACAAGGCTACCATCCATTGAAGTGACAAAAATCACAACGACAGACTACCTTCCATAATGACAAGGCTAGCATCCATTGGAGTAACAGAAATCTCGACAATAGACTACCTTCTATAATGACAAGGCTACCGTCCATTGGAATACCAAAAATATCGACAACAGACTACCATCCATAATGACAATGTTACCATCCATTGGAGTAACAAAAATCTCGACAACAGACTACCTTCCATAATGACAAGGCTACCATCCATTGGAGTAACATAAATATCTAAAACAGACTACCTTCCATAATGACAAGGCTACCATCAATTAGAGTAACAAAAATCTCGACAACAGACTACCATCCATAATGACACTGATACCAGCCATTGGAGTAACAAAAATCTCGACCATAGACTACATTCCATAATGACAAGGTTACCATCCATTGGAGTAATAATAATATGAACAACAGACTACCTTCCATAGTGACAAGGCTAAAATCCATTGGAGTGACAGAAATCCCAACGAAAGACTACCTTCTGTAATGACAAGGCTAGCAACCATTGGAGAAACAAAAACCTCGAAAACAGACTACCTTCCATAATGAAAAGCCTACCATCTATTGGAGTAACAAAAATCTCGACAATAGACTACCTTCCATAATGACAAGCCTACCATCCATTAGATTAACAAAAATCTAGAAAATAGACCACCTTCCATAATTACAAGGCTACCATCCATTGGAGTAATAAAAATCTCGACAACAGACAACATTCCATAATGATAATGCTATCATCCATTGAAGTAACAAAAATATGAACAACAGACTACCTTCCATAGTTATAAGGCTACCATCCATTGGAGTGACAAAAATCACAACGACAGACTACCTTCCATAATGATAAGGCTAGCATCCATTGGAGTAACAAAAATCTCGACAACAGACTACCTTCCATAATGAAAAGGCTACCATCCATTGGAATAACAAAAATCCCGACAATAGACTACCATCCATAATGACAATGTTACCATCCATTGGAGTAACAAAAATCTCGACAACAGAATACCTTCCATAATGACAAGGCTAACATCCATTGGAGTAACAAAAATCTCGAAAACAAACTACCTTCCATAATGACAAGGCTACCATCCATTGAAGTAACAAAAATATGAACAACAGACTACCTTCCATAGTTACAAGGCTACCATCCATTGGAGTGATAGAAATCACAATGACAGACTACCTTCCATAATGACAAGGCTAGCATCCATTGGAGTAACAAAAATCTCGACAATAGACTACCTTCCATAATGACAAGGCTACCATCAATTGGAATAACAAAAATCTCGACAACAAACTATCATCCATAATTACAATGTTACCATCCATTGGAGTAACAAAAATCTCGACAATAGACTACCTTCTATAATGACAAGGTTACCATCCATTGGAGTAACATAAATATCTAAAACAGACTACCTTCCATAATGACAAGGCTACCATCAATTAGAGTAACAAAAATCTCGACAACAGACTACCATCCATAATGACACCGATACCAGCCATTGGAGTAACAAAAATCTCGACAATAGACTACATTCCATAATGATAAGGTTACCATCCATTGGAGTAATAAAAATATGAACAACAGACTACCTTCAATAGTGACAAGGCTACAATCCATTGGAGTGACAGAAATCCCAACGAAAGACTACCTTATGTAATGACAAGGCTAGCAACCATTGGAGAAACAAAAATCTCGAAAATAGACCACCTTCCATAATTACAAGGCTACCATCCATTGGAGTAATAAAAATCTCGACAACAGACAACATTCCATAATGATAATGCTATCATCCATTGAAGTAACAAAAATATGAACAACGAACTACCTTCCATAGTTACAAGGCTACCATCCATTAGAGTAACAGAAATCTCGACAACAAACTACCTTCCATATTGACAAGGCTACCATCTATCGGAATAACAAAAATCTCGACAACAGACTACCATCCATAATGATAATGTTACCATCCATTGGAGTAACAAAAATCTCGACAACAGACTACCTTCCATAATGACAATGCTACCATCCATTGGAGTAACAAAAATATTGAAAACAGACTACCTTCCATAATGACAAGGCTACCATCCATTAGAGTAACAAAAATCTCGACAACAGACTACCATCCATAATGACACTGATACCAACCATTGGAGTAACAAAAATCTCGACAATAGACTACATTCCATAATGACAAGGTTACCATCCATTGGAGTAATAAAAATATGAACAACAGACTACCTTCCATAGTGACAAGGCTACAATCCATTGGAGTGACAGAAATCCCAACGAAAGACTACCTTCTGTAATGACAAGCCTACCATCTATTGGAGTAACAAAAATCTCGAAAATAGACCACCTTCCATAATTACAAGGCTACCATCCATTGGAGTAATAAAAATCTCGACAAAAGACAACATTCCATAATGACAAGGCTACCATCCATTGAAGTAACAAAAATATGAACAACAGACTACCTTCCATAGTTACAAGGCTACCATCCATTGAAGTGACAAAAATCACAACGACAGACTACCTTCCATAATGACAAGGCTAGCATCCATTGGAGTAACAGAAATCTCGACAACAGACTACCTTCTATAATGACAAGGCTACCATCCATTGGAATAACAAAAATATCGAAAACATACTACCATCCATAATGACAATGTTACCATCCATTGGAGTAACAAAAATCTCGACAACAGACTACCTTCCATAATGACAAGGCTACCATCCATTGGAGTAACATAAATATCTAAAACAGACAACCTTCCATAATGACAAGGCTACCATCAATTAGAGTAACAAAAATCTCGACAACAGACTACCATCCATAATGACACTGATACCAGCCATTGGAGTAACAAAAAATCTCGACAATAGACTACATTCCATAATGACAAGGTTACCATCCATTGGAGTAATAAAAATATGAACAACAGACTACCTTCCATAGTGACAAGGCTACAATCCATTGGAGTGACAAAAATCCCAACGAAAGACTACCTTCTGTAATGACAAGGCTAGCAACCATTGGAGAAACAAAAATCTCGAAAACAGACTACCTTCCATAATGACAAGCCTACCATCTATTGGAGTAACAAAAATCTCGAAAATAGACCACCTTCCATAATTACAAGGCTACCATCCATTGGAGTAATAAAAATCTCGAAAACAGACAACATTCCATAATGATAATGTTATCATCCATTGAAGTAACAAAAATATGAACAAAAGACTACCTTCCATAGTTAAAAGGCTACCATCCATTGGAGTGACAAAAATCACAACGATAGACTACCTTCCGTAATGACAAGGCTAGCATCCATTGGAGTAACAAAAATCTCGACAACAGACTACCTTCCATAATGACAATGTTACCATCCATTGGAGTAAAAAAAATCTCGACAACAGACTACCTTCCATAATGACAAGGCTAACATCCATTGGAGTAAAAAAATCTCGAAAACAAACTACCTTCCATAATGACAAGGCTACCATCCATTGAAGTAACAAAAATATGAACAACAGACTACCTTCTATAGTGACAAGGCTACCATCCATTGGAGTGACAAAAATCACAACGACAGACTACCTTCCATAATGACAAGGCTACCTTCCATTGGAGTGACAAAAATCACAACGACAGACTACCTTCCATAATGACAAGGCTACCATAAATTGAAGTAACAAAAATCTCGACAACATACTACCTTCCATAATGACAAGGCTACCATCCATTGGAGTAACAAAAATTTGAACAACAGACTACCTTCCATAGTGACAAGGCTACCATCCATTGGAGTGACAGAAATCACAACGACATACTACCTTCCATAATGACAAGGCAATCATCCATTGAAGTAACAAAAATCTCGACAATAGACTACCTTCTATAATGACAAGGCTACCATCCATTGGAATAACAAAAATCTCGACAACAGACTACCTTCCATAATGACAAGTCTACCATCCATTAGAATAACAAAAACATCGACAACAAAGTACGTTCCATAATGACAAGGCTACCATCCATTAAAGTAACAAAATTCTCGACAACAGACTACCATCCATAATGACAACGATACCATCTATTGGAGTAACAAAAATCTCGACAACAAACTACCTTCCATAATGACAAGGCTACCATCCATTGGAGTAACAAAAATCTCGAAAATAGACTACCTTCCATAATGACAAGGCTACCATCCATTAGAGTAACAAAAATCTAGAAAACAGACTACCATCCATAATGATAACGATAGCATCCATTGGAGTAAAAACAATCTCTACGATAGACTACATTCCATAATGACAAGGCTACCATTCATTGGAGTAACAAAAATATGAACAACAAACTACCTTCCATAGTGACAAGGCTACCATCCTTTGGAGTGACCGAAATCACAATGACAAACTACCTTCTATAATGACAAGGCTAGCATCTATTGGAGTAACAAAAATCTCGACAACATACTACCTTCCATAATGACAAGGCTACCATCCATTGGAATAACAAAAATCTCGACAAAAGACTACCTTCCATAAAGAAAAGGCTAACATCCATTGGAGTAAAAAAACATTGACAACAGAATACTTTTCATAATGACAAGGCTATAATACATTGGAATAACAAAAATCTCAACAACAGGCTCACATCCATAATGACAACGATACCATCCATTGGAGTAACAAAAATCTCGAAAACAGACAACCTTCCATAATGACAAGGCTAACATCCATTGGAGTGACAAAAATAACAACGACAGACTACCTTCCATAGTTACAAGGCTTCCATCCATTGGAGTGACAAAAATCACAACGACAGACTACCTTCCATAATGACAAGGCTAGCATCCATTGGACTAACAAAAATCTCGACTACAAACTACCTTCCATAATGACAAGGCTACCATCCATTGGAATAACAAAAATCTCAACAATAGACTACCATCCATAATGACAATGTTACCATCCATCGGAGTAACAAAAATCTCGACAACAGACTACATTCCATAATGACAAGGCTAACATCCATTGGAGTAACAAAAATCTCGAAAACAAACTACCTTCCATAATGACAAGGCTACCATCCATTGAATTAAAAAAAATATGAACAACAAACTACCTTCCATAGTGACAAGGCTACCATCCATTGGAGTGACAAAAATCACAACGACCGACTACCTTCCATAATGACAAGGCTACCATTCATTGGAGTAACAAAAATCTCGAAAACAGACTACCTTCCATAATGACAAGGCTACCATCCATTGGAGTAACAAAAATATGAACAACAGACTACCTTCCATAGTGACAAGGCTTCCATCCATTAAAGTAACAAAATTCCCGACAACAGACTACCATCCATAATGACAATGATACCATCTATTGGAATAACAAAAATCTCGACAACAGACTACCATCTATAATGACAACGATACCATCCATTGGACTAACAAAAATCTCGACAACAAACTACCTTCCATAATGACAAGGCTACCATCCATTGGAGTAACAAAAATCTCGAAAATTGACTACCTTCCATAATGACAAGGCTACCATCCATTAGAGTAACCAAAATCTCGAAAACAGACTACCATCCATAATGATAACGATACCATCCATTGGAGTAAAAAAAATCTCTACAATAGACTACATTCCATAATGACAAGGCTACCATTCATTGGAGTAACAAAAATATGAACAACAGACTACCTTCCATAGTGACAAGGCTACCATCCTTTGGAGTGACAGAAATCACAACGACAAACTACCTTCTATAGTGACAAGGCTAGCATCTATTGGAGTAACAAAAATCTCGACAACATACTACCTTCCATAATGACAAGGCTACCATGCATTGGAATAACAAAAATCTCGACAAAAGACTACCTTCCATAAAGAAAAGGCTAACATCCATTGGATTAAAAAAAACATCGACATTGGAATAACAAAAATCTCGACAACAGACTACCATCCATAATGAAAACGATACCATCCATTGGAGTAACAAAAATCTCGACAACATACTACCTTCCATAATGACAAGTCTACCATCCTTTGGAGTAACAAAAATCTCGAAAACAGACAACCTCCTATAATGATAATGCTACCATCCATTAATGTAACAAAAATATGACCAACAGACTACCTTCAATAGTGACAAGGCTACCATCCATTGGAGTGACATAAATCACAATGACACACTACCTTCCATAATGACAAGGCTAGCATCCATTGGAGTAACAAAAATCTCGACTACAAACTACCTTCCATAATGACAAGACTACCATCCATTGGAATAACAAAAATCTCGACAACAGACTACGATCCATAATGATAATGTTACCATCCATTGGAGTAACAAAAATGTTGACAACAGACTACATTCCATAATGACAAGGCTATCATCCGTTAGAGTAACAAAAATCTTGACAACAAACTACCATCCATAATGACAACGATACCATCCATTGGAGTAACCAAAATCTCGACAATAGACTACATTCCATAATGACAAGGCTACCATCCATTGGAGTAACAAAAATATGAACAACAGACTACCTTCCATAGTGACAAGGCTAGCATCCCTTAGAGTAACAAAAATCTTGACAATAGACTACCTTCCATAATTACAATGCTACCATCCATTAGAGTAAGAAAGATATCGACAACATACTACCTTAAACAATGACAAGGATACCATCCATTGGAGTAACAAAAATGTCGACGACAGACTACCTTCCATAATGAGTAGGCTACCATCCTTTGGAGTAAGAAAGATATCGACAACATACTACCTTCCATAACGACAAGGACACAATCCATTGTAGTAACAAAAATCTCGACAACAGACAACCTTCCATAATGATAAGGCTACCATCCATTGTAGTAACAAAAATCTCGACAATAGACAACCTTCCATAATGACAAGGCCACCATCCATTGGATAAACAAAAATATCGACAACAGACTAACTTCCACAATGATAAGGCTACCATCAAATGGAATAACAAAAATATTGACAACACACTACCTTCCATAATGACAAGGCTAGCATCCCTTAGAGTAACAAAAATCTCGACAATAGACTACCTTCCATAATTACAAGGCTACCATCCATTGGAGTAACAATGATATCGACAACATACTACCTTAAATAATGACAAGGATACCATCCATTGGAGTAACAAAAATCTCGACGACAGACTACCTTCCATAATGACTAGGCTACCATCCTTTGGAGTAAGAAAGATATCGACAACATACTACCTTCCATAACGACAAGGATACAATCCATTGTAGTAACAAAAATCTCGTCAACAGACTACCTTCCAAAATGACAAGGATACCATCCATTGGAATAATAAAAATCTCGAAAATAAACTAACTTTCATAATGACAAGGCTACCATCCCTTAGAGTAACAAAGATATTGATAATAGACTACCTTTTATAACGACCAGGCTACAATCAACTGTAGTAACAAAAATCTCGACAACAGACAACCTTCCATAATGACAAGGCTACCATCCAATGTAGTAACAAAAATCTCGACAACAGAATACCTTCCGTAACGACAAGGCTACAATCCATTGTAGTAACAAAAATTTTGACAACAGAATACCTTCCATAATGACAAGGCTACCATCCAATGGAGTAACAAAAATATCGACAACAGACTACCTTCCATAATGACAAGGCTACCATCTATTGGAATAACAAAAATCTCGACAACAAACTACATCCCTTAATGACAAGGGTACCATCCATTGGAGTAACAAAGATATTGACAACATACTACCTTCCATAATGACAAGGATACCATCCATTGGAGTAATAAAAATCTCGACAACAAACTACCTCCCTTAATGACAAGGCTACCATCCATTGGAGTAACAATGATATCGAAAACGTACTACCTTCCATTAGGACAAGGCTACAATCCATTGTAGTAACAAAAATCTTAACAACAGACAACCTTCCATAATGACATGGCTACCATCCATTGTAGTAACAAAAATCTCGACAATAGACTACCTTCCATAATGGCAAGGCTACCATCCATTGGAGTAACAAAAATATCGATAACAGACTAACTTCCATAATTACAAGGCTACCATCCATTGGAATAACAAAAATATTAACAACACACTACCTTCCATAATGACAAGGCTACCATCCCTTAGAGTATCAAAAATATCGACAACAGACTACCTTCCATAATGACAAGGCTACCATCCATGATAGTGACAAAAATATCGACAATAGACTACCTTCCATAATGACAAGGCTTCCATCCATTGGAGTAACAAGAATCTCGACAACATACTACCTTCCATAATGACAAGGATACAATCTATTATAGTAACAAAAATCTAGACAACAGACTACCTTCCATAATGACTAGGCTACCATCCATTGGAGTAAGAAAGATACCGACAACATACTACCTTCCATAACGACAAGGATACAATCCATTGGAATAACAAAAATCTTGACAACAGACTACCTTCTATAATTACAAGGATACAATCTATTATAGTAACAAAAATCACGACAATAGACTACCTTTCATAAACACAAGGCTACCATCCCTTAGAGTAACAAAAATCTCGACAACAGACTACCTTCCATAATCACAAGGCTACCATCCATTGGAGTAACAAAGATATCGACAACATACTATCTTCCATAATGACAAGGCTAGCATCCCTTAGAGTAAAAAAAATCTTGACAATAGACTACCTTCCATAATGACAAGGCTACCATCCATTGGAGTAACAAAGATATCGACAACATGCTACCTTAAATAATGACAAGGATACCATCCGTTGGAGTAACAAAAATCTTGACGACAGACTACCTTCCATAATGACTAGGCTAACATCCTTTGGAGTAAGAAAGATATCGACAACATACTACCTTTCATAACGACAAGGATACAATCCATTGTAGTAACAAAAATATCGACAACAGACTACCTTCCATAATAACAAGGCTACCATCCATTGGAATAACGAAAATCTTGACAATAAACAAACTTCCATAATGAAAAGGCTACCATCCCTTAGAGTAACAAAAATCTCGACAATAGACTACCTTCCATAATGGCTAGGCTACCATCCCTTAGAGTAACAAAAATCTCGACAACAGACTACCTTCCATAACGATAAGGATACAATCCATTGTAGTAACAAAAATCTCGACAACAGACTACCTTCCATAATGACAAGGCTACAATCCAATGTAGTAACAAAAATCTCGACAATTACCTTCCATAATGACAAGGCTACCATCCATGGGAGTAACAAAAATCTCGACAACAAACTACTTTCCATAATGACAAGGCTACCATCTATTGGAATAACAAAAATATCAACAACACACTACCTTTCATAATGACAAGGCTACCATCCATTGGAGTAACAAAAATCTTGACAACAGACTACCTTCCATAATGACAAGGCTACCATCCATTGGAGTAACAAAAATCTCGACAACAAACTACTTTCCATAATGACAAGGCTACCATCCCTTAGAGTAACAAAAATCTAGACAACATACTACCTTCCCTAATAACAAGTCTACCATCCATTGGAGTAACAAAGATATCGACAACATACTACCTTCCATAATGACAAGGATACCATCCATTGGAGTAACAAAAATGACGATAACCGACTACCTTCCACAATGACAAGGCTACCATCCATTGGAATAACAAAAATAGCGACAACACACTACCTTTCAAAATGACAAGGCTACCATCCAATGAAGTAAAAAAAATCTCGACAATAGACTACCTTCCATAATGACTAGGCTACCATCCATTAGAGTAAGAAAGATATCGACAACATACTAGCTTCCACAAAAACAAGAATACAATCCATTGTAGTAACAAAAATCTCGACAACAGACTACCTTCCATAATGATAAGGCTTCCATCCATTGGAATAACAAAAATCTCGACAATAACCTAACTTCCATAATGACAAGGCTACCATCCCTTAGAGTAACAAAAATCTCGACAACAGACTGCCTTCCATAATGACTAGGCTACCATCCATTGGAGTAACAAAGATATCGACAGACTACCTTCCATAAAAACAAGGCCACAATCCATTGTAGTAACAAAAATATCGACAACAGACCACCTTCCATAATGACAAGGCTACCATCCAATGTAGTAACAAAAATCTTGACAACAGACAACATTCCATAATCACAAGGCTACCATCCATTGGAGTAACAAAAATCTCGACAATAGACTAACTTCCATAATGACAAGGCTACCATCCATTGGAATAACAAAATTATCGACAACACACTACCTTCCATAATGACAAGGCTATCATCCATTGGAGTAACAAAAATCTCGATAACAAACTACCTCCCATAATGACAAGGCTACAATCCATTGGAGTAACAAAGATATCGACAACATACTACCTTCCATAAAGACAAGGCTACAATCCATTGTAGTAACAAAAATCTCGACAACAGACAACCTTCCATAATGATAAGGCTACCATCCATTGTAGTATCAAAAATCTCGACAATAGACAACCTTCCATAATGACAAGGCTACCATCCATTGGAGAAACAAAAATATCGACAACAGACTAACTTCCACAATGATAAGGCTACCATCCATTGGAATAACAAAAATATTGACAACACACTACCTTCCATAATGACAAGGCTACCATCCATTGGAGTAACAAAAATCTCGATAACAAACTACCTCCCATAATGACAAGGCTACAATCCATTGGAGTAACAAAGATATCGACAACATACTACCTTCCATAAAGACAAGGCTACAATCCGTTGTAGTAACAAAAATCTCGACAACAGACAACGTTCCATAATGATAAGGCTACCATCCATTGTAGTAACAAAAATCTCGACAATAGACTACCTTTCATAATGACAAGGCTACCATCCATTGGAGTAACAAAGATATCGACAACATACTACCTTAAATAATGACAAGGATACCATCCATTGGAGTAACAAAAATCTCGACGACAGACTACCTTCCATAATGACTAGGCTACCATCCTTTGGAGTAAGAAAGATATCGACAACATACTACCTTCTATAACGACAAGGATACAATCCATTGTAGTAACAAAAATCTCGACAACAGACTACCTTGCATAATGACAAGGCTACCATCCATTGTAATAACAAAAATCTCGACAATAAACTAACTTTCATAATGACTAGGCTACCATCCATTGGAGTAACAAAGATATCAACAATAGACAACCTTCAATAACGACAAGGCTACAATCCATTGTAGTAACAAAAATCTCGACAACAGACTACCTTCCATAATGACAAGGCTACCATTCAATGTAGTAACAAAAATCTCGACAACAGACTACCTTCCATAATGAAAAGGCTACCATCCATTGGAGTCACAAAAATCTCGACAACAGACTACCTTCCATAATGACAAGGCTACCATCCATTGGAATAACCAAAATATCGACAACACACTACCTTCCATAATGACAAGGCTACCATTCATTGGAGTAACAAAAATCACGACAACAGACTACCTTCCATAATGATAAGGCTACCATCCATTGGAGTAACAAAGATATCGACAACATACTACCTTCCATATGACAAGGATACCATCCATTGGAGTAACAAATATCTTGACAACATACTACATTCCATAATGATAAGGCTACCATCCATTGGAGTAAGAAAGATACCGACAACATACTACCTTCCATAACGACAAGGATACAATCCATTGGAATAACAAAAATCTTGACAACAGACTACCTTCCATAATTACAAGGCTACAATCTATTATAGTAACAAAAATCACGACAATAGACTACCTTTCATAAAGACAAGGCTACCATCCCTTAGAGTAACAAAAATCTCGACAACAGACTACCTTCCATAATCACAAGGCTACCATCCATTGGAGTAACAAAGATATCGACAACATACTATCTTCCATAATGACAAGGCTAGCATCCCTTAGAGTAACAAAAATATCGACAACAGACCACCTTCCATAATGACAAGGCTACCATCCATTGGAGTAACAAAGATATCGACAACATACAACATTCCATAATCACAAGGCTACCATCCATTGGAGTAACAAAAATCTCGACAATAGACTAACTTCCATAATGACAAGGCTACCATCCATTGGAATAACAAAATTATCGACAACACACTACCTTCCATAATGACAAGGCTATCATCCATTGGAGTAACAAAAATCTCGATAACAAACTACCTCCCATAATGACAAGGCTACAATCCATTGGAGTAACAAAGATATCGACAACATACTACCTTAAATAATGACAAGGATACCATCCATTGGAGTAACAAAAATCTCGACGACAGACTACCTTCCATAATGACTAGGCTACCATCCTTTGGAGTAAGAAAGATATCGACAACATACTACCTTCTATAACGACAAGGATACAATCCATTGTAGTAACAAAAATCTCGACAACAGACTACCTTGCATAATGACAAGGCTACCATCCATTGTAATAACAAAAATCTCGACAATAAACTAACTTTCATAATGACTAGGCTACCATCCATTGGAGTAACAAAGATATCAACAATAGACAACCTTCAATAACGACAAGGCTACAATCCATTGTAGTAACAAAAATCTCGACAACAGACTACCTTCCATAATGACAAGGCTACCATTCAATGTAGTAACAAAAATCTCGACAACAGACTACCTTCCATAATGAAAAGGCTACCATCCATTGGAGTCACAAAAATCTCGACAACAGACTACCTTCCATAATGACAAGGCTACCATCCATTGGAATAACCAAAATATCGACAACACACTACCTTCCATAATGACAAGGCTACCATTCATTGGAGTAACAAAAATCACGACAACAGACTACCTTCCATAATGATAAGGCTACCATCCATTGGAGTAACAAAGATATCGACAACATACTACCTTCCATATGACAAGGATACCATCCATTGGAGTAACAAATATCTTGACAACATACTACATTCCATAATGATAAGGCTACCATCCATTGGAGTAAGAAAGATACCGACAACATACTACCTTCCATAACGACAAGGATACAATCCATTGGAATAACAAAAATCTTGACAACAGACTACCTTCCATAATTACAAGGCTACAATCTATTATAGTAACAAAAATCACGACAATAGACTACCTTTCATAAAGACAAGGCTACCATCCCTTAGAGTAACAAAAATCTCGACAACAGACTACCTTCCATAATCACAAGGCTACCATCCATTGGAGTAACAAAGATATCGACAACATACTATCTTCCATAATGACAAGGCTAGCATCCCTTAGAGTAACAAAAATATCGACAACAGACCACCTTCCATAATGACAAGGCTACCATCCATTGGAGTAACAAAGATATCGACAACATACAACATTCCATAATCACAAGGCTACCATCCATTGGAGTAACAAAAATCTCGACAATAGACTAACTTCCATAATGACAAGGCTATCATCCATTGGAATAACAAAATTATCGACAACACACTACCTTCCATAATGACAAGGCTATCATCCATTGGAGTAACAAAAATCTCGATAACAAACTACCTCCCATAATGACAAGGCTACAATCCATTGGAGTAACAAAGATATCGACAACATACTACCTTCCATAAAGACAAGGCTACAATCCATTGTAGTAACAAAAATCTCGACAACAGACAACCTTCCATAATGATAAGGCTACCATCCATTGTAGTATCAAAAATCTCGACAATAGACAACCTTCCATAATGACAAGGCTACCATCCATTAGAGAAACAAAAATATCGACAACAGACTAACTTCCACAATGATAAGGCTACCATCCATTGGAATAACAAAAATATTGACAACACACTACCTTCCATAATGACAAGACTACCATCCATTGGAGTAACAAAAATCTCGATAACAAACTACCTCCCATAATGACAAGGCTACAATCCATTGGAGTAACAAAGATATCGACAACATACTACCTTCCATAAAGACAAGGCTACAATCCGTTGTAGTAACAAAAATCTCGACAACAGACAACGTTCCATAATGATAAGGCTACCATCCATTGTAGTAACAAAAATCTCGACAATAGACTACCTTTCATAATGACAAGGCTACCATCCATTGGAGTAACAAAGATATCGACAACATACTACCTTAAATAATGACAAGGATACCATCCATTGGAGTAACAAAAATCTCGACGACAGACTACCTTCCATAATTACTAGGCTACCAT
Organism: Vicia faba; assembly: GCA_948472305.1. Classification (NCBI taxonomy): domain Eukaryota; kingdom Viridiplantae; phylum Streptophyta; class Magnoliopsida; order Fabales; family Fabaceae; genus Vicia; species Vicia faba. Next base: position 510,445,541 of record OX451741.1, on the reverse strand, counting down.
CCTTTGGAGTAAGAAAGATATCGACAACATACTACCTTCTATAACGACAAGGATACAATCCATTGTAGTAACAAAAATCTCGACAACAGACTACCTTGCATAATGACAAGGCTACCATCCATTGTAATAACAAAAATCTCGACAATAAACTAACTTTCATAATGACTAGGCTACCATCCATTGGAGTAACAAAGATATCAACAATAGACAACCTTCCATAACGACAAGGCTACAATCCATTGTAGTAACAAAAATCTCGACAACAGACTACCTTCCATAATGACAAGGCTACCATTCAATGTAGTAACAAAAATCTCGACAACAGACTACCTTCCATAATGAAAAGGCTACCATCCATTGGAGTCACAAAAATCTCGACAACAGACTACCTTCCATAATGACAAGGCTACCATCCATTGGAATAACCAAAATATCGACAACACACTACCTTCCATAATGACAAGGCTACCATTCATTGGAGTAACAAAAATCACGACAACAGACTACCTTCAATAATGATAAGGCTACCATCCATTGGAGTAACAAAGATATCGACAACATACTACCTTCCATATGACAAGGATACCATCCATTGGAGTAACAAATATCTCGACAACATACTACATTCCATAATGATAAGGCTACCATCCATTGGAGTAAGAAAGATACCGACAACATACTACCTTCCATAACGACAAGGATACAATCCATTGGAATAACAAAAATCTTGACAACAGACTACCTTCCATAATTACAAGGCTACAATCTATTATAGTAACAAAAATCACGACAATAGACTACCTTTCATAAAGACAAGGCTACCATCCCTTAGAGTAACAAAAATCTCGACAACAGACTACCTTCCATAATCACAAGGCTACCATCCATTGGAGTAACAAAGATATCGACAACATACTATCTTCCATAATGACAAGGCTAGCATCCCTTAGAGTAACAAAAATATCGACAACAGACCACCTTCCATAATGACAAGGCTACCATCCATTGGAGTAACAAAGATATCGACAACATACAACATTCCATAATCACAAGGCTACCATCCATTGGAGTAACAAAAATCTCGACAATAGACTAACTTCCATAATGACAAGGCTACCATCCATTGGAATAACAAAATTATCGACAACACACTACCTTCCATAATGACAAGGCTATCATCCATTGGAGTAACAAAAATCTCGATAACAAACTACCTCCCATAATGACAAGGCTACAATCCATTGGAGTAACAAAGATATCGACAACATACTACCTTCCATAAAGACAAGGCTACAATCCATTGTAGTAACAAAAATCTCGACAACAGACAACCTTCCATAATGATAAGGCTACCATCCATTGTAGTATCAAAAATCTCGACAATAGACAACCTTCCATAATGACAAGGCTACCATCCATTGGAGAAACAAAAATATCGACAACAGACTAACTTCCACAATGATAAGGCTACCATCCATTGGAATAACAAAAATATTGACAACACACTACCTTCCATAATGACAAGACTACCATCCATTGGAGTAACAAAAATCTCGATAACAAACTACCTCCCATAATGACAAGGCTACAATCCATTGGAGTAACAAAGATATCGACAACATACTACCTTCCATAAAGACAAGGCTACAATCCGTTGTAGTAACAAAAATCTCGACAACAGACAACGTTCCATAATGATAAGGCTACCATCCATTGTAGTAACAAAAATCTCGACAATAGACTACCTTTCATAATGACAAGGCTACCATCCATTGGAGTAACAAAGATATCGACAACATACTACCTTAAATAATGACAAGGATACCATCCATTGGAGTAACAAAAATCTCGACGACAGACTACCTTCCATAATTACTAGGCTACCATCCTTTGGAGTAAGAAAGATATCGACAACATAATACCTTCTATAACGACAAGGATACAATCCATTGTAGTAACAAAAATCTCGACAACAGACTACCTTGCATAATGACAAGGCTACCATCCATTGTAATAACAAAAATCTCGACAATAAACTAACTTTCATAATGACTAGGCTACCATCCATTGGAGTAACAAAGATATCAACAATAGACAACCTTCCATAACGACAAGGCTACAATCCATTGTAGTAACAAAAATCTCGACAACAGACTACCTTCCATAATGACAAGGCTACCATTCAATGTAGTAACAAAAATCTCGACAACAGACTACCTTCCATAATGAAAAGGCTACCATCCATTGGAGTCACAAAAATCTCGACAACAGACTACCTTCCATAATGACAAGGCTACCATCCATTGGAATAACCAAAATATCGACAACACACTACCTTCCATAATGACAAGGCTACCATTCATTGGAGTAACAAAAATCACGACAACAGACTACCTTCAATAATGATAAGGCTACCATCCATTGGAGTAACAAAGATATCGACAACATACTACCTTCCATATGACAAGGATACCATCCATTGGAGTAACAAATATCTCGACAACATACTACATTCCATAATGATAAGGCTACCATCCATTGGAGTAAGAAAGATACCGACAACATACTACCTTCCATAACGACAAGGATACAATCCATTGGAATAACAAAAATCTTGACAACAGACTACCTTCCATAATTACAAGGCTACAATCTATTATAGTAACAAAAATCACGACAATAGACTACCTTTCATAAAGACAAGGCTACCATCCCTTAGAGTAACAAAAATCTCGACAACAGACTACCTTCCATAATCACAAGGCTACCATCCATTGGAGTAACAAAGATATCGACAACATACTATCTTCCATAATGACAAGGCTAGCATCCCTTAGAGTAACAAAAATCTTGACAATAGACTACCTTCCATAATGACAAGGCTACCATCCATTGGAGTAACAAAGATATCGACAACATACTACCTTAAATAATGACAAGGATACCATCCGTTGGAGTAACAAAAATCTCGACGACAGACTACCTTCCATAATGACTAGGCTAACATCCTTTGGAGTAAGAAAGATATCGACAACATATTACCTTTCATAACGACAAGGATACAATCCATTGTAGTAACAAAAATCTCGACAACAGACTTCCTTCCATAATAACAAGGCTACCATCCATTGGAATAACAAAAATCTCGATAATAAACAAACTTCCATAATGACAAGGCTACCATCCCTTAGAGTAACAAAAATCTCGACAACAGACTACCTTCCATAATGGCTAGGCTACCATCCCTTAGAGTAACAAAAATCTCGACAACAGACTACCTTCCATAACGACAAGGATACAATCTATTGTAGTAACAAAAATCTCGACAACAGACTACCTTCCATAATGACAAGGCTACCATCCAATGTAGTAACAAAAATCTCGACAACATACTACATTCCATAATGATAAGGCTACCATCCATTGGAGTAAGAAAAATCTCGACAACAAACTACCTCCCTTAATGAAAAGGCTACCATCCATTGGAGTAACAAAGATATCGACAACATACTACCTTCCATAATGACAAGGATACCATCCATTGGAGTAACAAAAATCTCGACAACAAACTACCTCCCTTAATGACATGGCTACCATCCATTGGAGTAACAATGATATCGAAAACGTACTACCTTCCATTAGGACAAGGCTACAATCCATTGTAGTAACAAAAATCTTAACAACAGACAACCTTCCATAATGACATGGCTACCATCCATTGTAGTAACAAAAATCTCGACAATAGACTACCTTCCATAATTACAAGGCTACCATCCATTGGAATAACATAAATATTAACAACACACTACCTTCCATAATGACAAGGCTACCATCCCTTAGAGTAACAAAAATCTCGACAACAGACTACCTTCCATAATGACAAGGCTACCATCCATTATAGTGACAAAAATATCGATAATAGACTACCTTCGATAATGACAAGGCTTCCATCCATTGGAGTAACAAGAATCTCGACAACATACTACCTTCCATAATGACAAGGATACAATCTATTATAGTAACAAAAATCTAGACAACAGACTACCTTCCATAATGACTAGGCTACCATCCATTGGAGTAAGAAAGATACCGACAACATACTACCTTCCATAACGACAAGGATACAATCCATTGGAATAACAAAAATCTTGACAACAGACTACCTTCCATAATTACAAGGATACAATCTATTATAGTAACAAAAATCACGACAATAGACTACCTTTCATAAAGACAAGGCTACCATCCCTTAGAGTAACAAAAATCTCGACAACAGACTACCTTCCATAATCACAAGGCTACCATCGATTGGAGTAACAAAGATATCGACAACATACTATCTTCCATAATGACAAGGCTAGCATCCCTTAGAGTAAAAAAAATCTTGACAATAGACTACCTTCCATAATGACAAGGCTACCATCCATTGGAGTAACAAAGATATCGACAACATGCTACCTTAAATAATGACAAGGATACCATCCGTTGGAGTAACAAAAATCTTGACGACAGACTACCTTCCATAATGACTAGGCTAACATCCTTTGGAGTAAGAAAGATATCGACAACATACTACCTTTCATAACGACAAGGATACAATCCATTGTAGTAACAAAAATCTCGACAACAGACTACCTTCCATAATAACAAGGCTACCATCCATTGGAATAACAAAAATCTTGACAATAAACAAACTTCCATAATGACAAGGCTACCATCCCTTAGAGTAACAAAAATCTCGACAATAGACTACCTTCCATAATGGCTAGGCTACCATCCCTTAGAGTAACAAAAATCTCGACAACAGACTACCTTCCATAACGACAAGGATACAATCCATTGTAGTAACAAAAATCTCGACAACAGAGTACCTTCCATAATGGCAAGGCTACCATCCAATGTTGTAACAAAAATCTCGACAATTACCTTCCATAATGACAAGGCTACCATCCATGGGAGTAACAAAAATCTCGACAACAAACTACTTTCCATAATGACAAGGCTACCATCTATTGGAATAACAAAAATATCAACAACACACTACCTTTCATAATGACAAGGCTACCATGCATTGGAGTAACAAAAATCTTGACAACAGACTACCTTCCATAATGACAAGGCTACCATCCATTGGAGTAACAAAAATCTCGACAACAAACTACTTTCCATAATGACAAGGCTACCATCCCTTAGAGTAACAAAAATCTAGACAACATACTACCTTCCCTAATAACAAGTCTACCATCCATTGGAGTAACAAAGATATCGACAACATACTACCTTCCATAATGACAAGGATACCATCCATTGGAGTAACAAAAATGACGATAACCGACTACCTTCCACAATGACAAGGCTACCATCCATTGGAATAACAAAAATAGCGACAACACACTACCTTTCAAAATGACAAGGCTACCATCCAATGAAGTAAAAAAAATCTCGACAACAGACTACCTTCCATAATGACTAGGCTACCATCCATTGGAGTAAGAAAGATATCGACAACATACTAGCTTCCACAAAAACAAGAATACAATCCATTGTAGTAACAAAAATCTCGACAACAGACTACCTTCCATAATGATAAGGCTTCCATCCATTGGAATAACAAAAATCTCGACAATAACCTAACTTCCATAATGACAAGGCTACCATCCCTTAGAGTAACAAAAATCTCGACAACAGACTGCCTTCCATAATGACTAGGCTACCATCCATTGGAGTAACAAAGATATCGACAGACTACCTTCCATAAAAACAAGGCCACAATCCATTGTAGTAACAAAAATATCGACAACAGACCACCTTCCATAATGACAAGGCTACCATCCAATGTAGTAACAAAAATCTTGACAACAGACAACATTCCATAATCACAAGGCTACCATCCATTGGAGTAACAAAAATCTCGACAATAGACTAACTTCCATAATGACAAGGCTACCATCCATTGGAATAACAAAAATATCGACAACACACTACCTTCCATAATGACAAGGCTATCATCCATTGGAGTAACAAAAATCTCGATAACAAACTACCTCCCATAATGACAAGGCTACAATCCATTGGAGTAACAAAGATATCGACAACATACTACCTTCCATAAAGACAAGGCTACAATCCATTGTAGTAACAAAAATCTCGACAACAGACAACCTTCCATAATGATAAGGCTACCATCCATTGTAGTATCAAAAATCTCGACAATAGACAACCTTCCATAATGACAAGGCTACCATCCATTGGAGAAACAAAAATATCGACAACAGACTAACTTCCACAATGATAACGCTACCATCCATTGGAATAACAAAAATATTGACAACACACTACCTTCCATAATGACAAGGCTACCATCCAGTGGAGTAACAAAAATCTCGATAACAAACTACCTCCCATAATGACAAGGCTACAATCCATTGGAGTAACAAAGATATCGACAACATACTACCTTCCATAAAGACAAGGCTACAATCCGTTGTAGTAACAAAAATCTCGACAACAGACAACGTTCCATAATGATAAGGCTACCTTCCATTGTAGTAACAAAAATCTCGACAATAGACTACCTTTCATAATGACAAGGCTACCATCCATTGGAGTAACAAAGATATCGACAACATACTACCTTAAATAATGACAAGGATACCATCCATTGGAGTAACAAAAATCTTGACGACAGACTACCTTCCATAATGACTAGGCTACCATCCTTTGGAGTAAGAAAGACATCGACAACATACTACCTTCTATAACGACAAGGATACAATCCATTGTAGTAACAAAAATCTCGACAACAGACTACCTTGCATAATGACAAGGCTACCATCCATTGTAATAACAAAAATCTCGACAATAAACTAACTTTCATAATGACTAGGCTACCATCCATTGGAGTAACAAAGATATCAACAATAGTCAACCTTCCATAACGACAAGGCTACAATCCATTGTAGTAACAAAAATCTCGACAACAGACTACCTTCCATAATGACAAGGCTACCATTCAATGTAGTAACAAAAATCTCGACAACAGACTACCTTCCATAATGAAAAGGCTACCATCCATTGGAGTCACAAAAATATCGACAACAGACTACCTTCCATAATGACAAGGATACCATCCATTCGAATAACAAAAATATCGACAACACACTACCTTCCATAATGACAAGGCTACCATTCATTGGAGTAACAAAAATCACGACAACAGACTACCTTCCATAATGATAAGGCTACCATCCATTGGAGTAACAAAGATATCGACAACATACTACCTTCCATATGACAAGGATACCATCCATTGGAGTAACAAATATCTCGACAACATACTACATTCCATAATGATAAGGCTACCATCCATTGGAGTAACAAAAATCTCAACAACAAACTACCTCCCTTAATGACAAGGCTACCATCCATTGGAGTAACAAAGATATCGAAAACATACTACCTTCCATAATGACAAGGATACCATCCATTGGAGTAACAAAAATCTCGACAACAAACTACCTCCCTTAATGACAAGGCTACCATCCATTGGAGTAACAATGATATCGAAAATGTACTACCTTCTATTAGGACAAGGATACAATCCATTGTAGTAACAAAAATATTAACAAAAGACAACCTTCCATAATGACATGGCTACCATCCATTGTAGTAACAAAAATCTCGACAATATACTACCTTCCATAATGGCAAGGCTACCATCCATTGGAGTAACAAAAATATCGATAACAGACTAACTTCCATAATTACAAGGCTACCATCCATTGGAAGAACCAAAATATTAACAACACACAACCTTCCATAATGACAAGGCTACCATCCCTTAGAGTAACAAAAATCTCGACAATAGACTACCTTCAATAATGACAAGGTTATCATCCATTATAGTGACAAAAATATCGACAATAGACTACCTTCAATAATGACAAGGCTTCCATCCATTGGAGTAACAAGAATCTCGACAACATACTACCTTCCATAATGACAAGGATACAATCTATTATAGTAACAAAAATCTAGACAACAGACTACCTTCCATAATGACTAGGCTGCCATCCATTGGAGTAAGAAAGATACCGACAACATACTACCTTCCATAACGACAAGGATACAACCCATTGGAATAACAAAAATCTCGACAACAGACTACCTTCCATAATTACAAGGCTACAATCTATTATAGTAACATAAATCACGACAATAGACTACCTTTCATAAATACAAGGCTACCATCCCTTAGACTAACAAAAATCTCGACAATAGACTACCTTCCATAATGACAAGGCTACCATCCATTGGAGTAACAAAGATATCGACAACATACTACCTTAAAAAATGACAAGGATACCATCTGTTGGAGTAACAAAAATCTCGACGTCAGACTACCTTCCATAATGAATAGGATACCATCCTTTGGAGTAAGAAAGATATCGACAACATACTACCTTCCATAACAACAAGGATACAATCCATTGTAGTAACAAAAATCTCGACAACAGACTACCTTCCATAATGACAAGGCTACCATCCATTGGAATAACAAAAATCTTGACAATAAACAAACTTCCATAATGACAAGGCTACCATCCCTTAGAGTAACAAAAATCTCGACAACAGACTACCTTCCATAATGGCTAGGCTACCATCCATTAGAGTAACAAAGATATCGACAACAGACTACCTTCCATAACGACAAGGATACAATTCATTGTAGTAACAAAAATCTCGAAAACAGACTACCTTCCATAATGGCAAGGCTACCATCCAATAGAGTAACAAAAATCTCGACAATTACCTTCCATAATGACAAGGCTACCATCCATGGGAGTAACAAAAATCTCGACAACAAACTACCATTCATAATGACAAGGCTACCATCCATTGGAGTAACAAAAATCTTGACAACAGACTACCTTCCATAATGAGAAGGCTACCATCCATTGGAGTAACAAAAATCTCGACAACAAACTACTTTCCATCTTGACAAGGCTACCATCCCTTAGAGTAACAAAAATCTAGACAACATACTACCTTCCATAATAACAAGTCTACCATCCATTGGCGTAACAAAGATATCGACAACATACTACCTTCCATAATGACAAGGATACCATCCATTGGAGTAACAAAAATGACGATAACAGACTACCTTCCACAATGACAAGGCTACCATCCATTGGAATAACAAAAATAGCGACAACACACTACCTTCCATAATGACAAGGCTACCATCCAATGATGTAAAAAAAATCTCGACAACAGACTACCTTCCATAATGACTAGGCTACCATCCATTGGAGTAAGAAAGATATCGACAACATACTAGCTTCCATAAAAACAAGGATACAATCCATTGTAGTAACAAAAATCTTGACAACAGACTACCTTCCATAATGATAAGGCTTCCATCCATTGGAATAACAAAAATCTCGACAATAACCTAACTTCCATAATGACAAGGCTACCATCCCTTAGAGTAACAAAAATCTCCACAACAGACTGCCTTCCATAATGACTAGGCTACCATCCATTGGAGTAACAAAGATATCGACAACACACTACCTTCCATAAAAACAAGGCCACAATCCATTGTAGTAACAAAAATATCGACAACAGACCACCTTCCATAATGACAAGGCTACCATCCAATGTAGTAACAAAAATCTTGACAACAGACTACTTTCCATAATCACAAGGCTACCATCCATTGGAGTAACAAAAATCTCGACAACAGACTAACTTCCATAATGACAAGGCTACCATCCATTGGAATAACAAAAATATCGACAACACACTACCTTCCATAATGACAAGGCTACCATCCATTGGAGTAACAAAAATATCGATAACAAACTACCTCCCATAATGACAAGGCTACAATCCATTGGAGTAACAAAGATATCGACAACATACTACCTTCCATAAAGACAAGGCTACAATCCATTGTAGTAACAAAAATCTCGACAACAGACTACCTTCCATAATAACAAGGCTACCATCCAATGTAGTAACAAAAATCTTGACAACAGACTACCTTCCATAATGAAAAGGCTACCATCCATTGGAGTCACAAAAATCTCGACAACAGACTACCTTCCATAATGACAAGGCTACCATCCATTGGAATAACAAAAATATCAACAACACACTACCTTCCATAATGACAAGGCTACCATCCATTGGAGTAACAAAAATCTCGACAACAGACTACCTTCCATAATGATAAGGCTACCATTCATTGGAGTAACAAAGATATCGACAACATACTACCTTCCATATGACAAGGATACCATCCATTGGAGTAACAAAAATCTCGACAACAGACTACCTTATGTAATGACTAGGCTACCATCCTTTAGATTAACAAAGATATCGATAACAGACTACCTTCCATAACGACAAGGCTACAATCCATTGTAGTAACAAAAATCTCGACAATAGACTACCTTCCATAATGACAAGGCTACCATCCATTGGAGTAACAAGAATGTCGACAACATACTACCTTCCATAATGACAAGGCTACAATCTATTATAGTAACAAAAATCTCGACAACAGACTATTTTCCATAACGACAAGGCTACATTCTATTGTAGTAACAAAAATCTCGACAACAGACTACCTTCCATAATGACATGGCTACCATCCATTGTAGTGACAAAAATCTCAACAATATACTACTTTCTATAATGACATGGTTACCATCCATTGGAGTAACAAAAATCTCGACAATAGACTACCTTCCATAATGACAAGGCTACAATCTATTATAGTAACAAAAATCTCGACAATAGACTACCTTTCATAATGATAAGGCTACCATCCATTGGAATAACAAAAATCTCCACACTAACTTCTTTCCATAATGACAAGGCTACCATCCCTTAGAGTAAAAAAAATCTAGACAACAGACTACCTTCCATAATGACAAGGCTACCATCCATTGGAGTAACAAAGATATCGACAACATAGTACCTTCAATAATTACAAGGATACCGTCCATTGGAGTAACAAAAACGACGACAACAGACTACCTTCCATAATGACAAGGCTACCATCCATTGGAATAACCAAAATATCGACAACAAACTACCTTCCATAATGACATGGCTACCATCCAATGGAGTAACAAAAATATCGACAACAAACTACCTTCCATAATGACTAGGCTACAATCCATTGGAGTAAGAAAGATATCGACAACATACTACCTTCCATACGACAAGGATACAATCCATTGTAGTAACAAAAGTCTCGACAATAGATTACCTTCCATAATGACAAGGCTTCCATCCATTGGAATAACAAAAATCTCGAAAATAAACTAACTTCCTTAAAGACAAGGCTACCATCCCTTAGAGTAACAATAATCTCGACAACAGACTACCTTCCATAATGACTAGGCTACCATCCATTGGAGTTACAAAGATATTGACAACAGACTACCTTCAATAACGACAAGGATACAATCCATTGTAGTACTAAAAATCTCGACAACATACTACCTTCCATAATGACAAGGCTACCATCCAATGTAGTAACAAAAATCTCGACAACAGACTACATTCCATAATGATAAGGCTACCATCCATTGGTGTTGCAAAAATATCGACAACAGACTAACTTCCATAATGACAAGGCTACCATCCATTGGAATAACAAAAATATCGACAACACACTACCATCCATAATGACAAGGCTACCATCCATTGGAGTAACAAAAATTTCAACAACAAACTACCTCCCATAATGACAAGGCTACCATCTATTGGAGTAACAAAGATATCGAAAACATACTACCTTCCATTAGGACAAGGCTACAATCCATTGTAGTAGCAAAAATATTAACAATAGACAACCTTCCATAATGACATGGCTACCATCCATTGGAGTAACAAAAATATCCACAACAGACTAACTTATATAATGACAATGCTACCATCCATTGGAGTAACAAAAATATTGACAACACACTACCTTCCATAATGACAAGGCTACCATCCCTTAGAGTAACAAAAATGTCGATAACAGACTACCTTCCATAATGACAAGGCTACCATCCATTGAAGTAACAAAGATATCGACAACATATTACCTTAAATAATGACAAGGATACCATCCTTTGGAGTAACAAAAATATTGACGACAAACTACCTTCCATAATGACTAGGCTACCATCCTTTGGAGTAACAAAGATATCGATAACAGACTACCTTCCATAACGACAAGGATATAAGCCATTGTAGTAACAAAAATCTCGACAACAGACTACCTTCCATAATGACTAGGCTACAATCCATTGGAGTCAGAAAGATATCGACAACAAACTACCTTCCATAACGACAAGGATACATTCCATTGTAGTAACAAAAATCTCGACAACAGACTACCTTCCATAATGACAAGGCTACCATCCATTGGAATAATAGAAATCTCGACAATAAACTAACTTCCATAATGACAAGGCTACCATCCCTTAGAGTAACAAAAATCTTGACAACAGACTACCTTCCATAATGACTAGGCTCCCATCCATTAGAGTAACAAAGATATCGACAACAAACTACCTTCCATAACGACAAGGCAACAATCCATTGCAGTAACAAAAATCTCGACAACAGACTACCTTCGATAATGACAAGGATACCATCCAGTGTAGTAACAAAAATCTCGACAACAAACTACCTTCCATATTGACAAGGCTACCATCCATTGGAGTAACAAAAATCTAGACAACAGACTACCTTCCATAATGACAAAGCTACCATCCATTGGAGTAACAAAGATATCGACAACATACTACCTTCCGTAATGACAAGGATACCATCCATTGGAGTAAAAAAAATGACGACAATAGACTACCTTGCATAATGACAAGGCTACCATCTATTGGAATAACAAAAATATCGACAACACACTACCTTCCATAATGACAAGGCTACCATCCAATGGAGTAACAAAAATCTCGACAACAGACTACCTTTCATAATGACAAGGCTACCATCCATTGAAGTAACAAAGATATCGACAACATACTACCTTAAATAATGACAAGTATACCATCCTTTGGAGTAACAAAAATATCGACGACAAACTACCTTCCATAATGACTAGGCTACCATCCTTTGGAGTAACAAAGATATCGATAACAGACTACCTTCCATAACGACAAGGATATAAGCCATTGTAGTAACAAAAATCTCGACAACAGACTACCTTCCATAATGACTAGGCTACAGTCCATTGGAGTCAGAAAGATATCGACAACAAACTACCTTCCATAACGACAAGGATACATTCCATTGTAGTAACAAAAATCTCGACAACAGACTACCTTCCATAATGACAAGGCTACCATCCATTGGAATAATAGAAATCTCGACAATAAACTAACTTCCATAATGACAAGGCTACCATCCCTTAGAGTAACAAAAATCTTGACAACAGACTACCTTCCATAATGACTAGGCTCCCATCCATTAGAGTAACAAAGATATCGACAACAAACTACCTTCCATAACGACAAGGCAACAATCCATTGCAGTAACAAAAATCTCAACAACAGACTACCTTCGATAATGACAAGGATACCATCCAATGTAGTAACTAAAATCTCGACAACAAACTACCTTCCATATTGACAAGGCTACCATCCATTGGAGTAACAAAAATCTAGACAACAGACTACCTTCCATAATGACAAAGCTACCATCCATTGGAGTAACAAAGATATCGACAACATACTACCTTCCGTAATGACAAGGATACCATCCATTGGAGTAAAAAAAATGACGACAATAGACTACCTTGCATAATGACAAGGCTACCATCTATTGGAATAACAAAAATATCGACAACACACTACCTTCCATAATGACAAGGCTACCATCCAATGGAGTAACAAAAATCTCGACAACAGACTACCTTTCATAATGACTAGCTAACCATCCATTGGAGTAAGAAAGATATCAACAACATACTACCTTCCATAATGACAAGGATACAATCCATTGTAGTAACAAAAATCTCGACAACAGACTACCTTCCATAATGACAAGGTTTCCTTGCATTGGAATAACAAACATCTCGACAATAAACTAACTTCCATAATGACAAGGCTACCATCCCTTTGAGAAACAAAAATATCGACAACAGACTACCTTCCATAATGACTAGGCTACCATCCATTGGAGTAACAAAGATATCGTCAACAAACGACCTTCCATAACGACAAGGATACAATCCATTGTAGTAACAAAAATCTCGACAACAGACTACCTTCCATAATGACAAGGCTTCCATGCATTGGAATAACAAAAATCTTAACAATAAACTAAGTTCCATAATTACAAGCTACCATCCCTTAGGGAAACAAAAATCTCGACAACAGACTACCTTCCATAATGACTAGGCTACCATCCATTGGAGTAACAAAGATATCGATAACAAACTACCTTCCATAACGACAAGGCTACAATCCATTATAGTAACAAAAATTTCGACAACAGACTACCTTCCATAATGACAAGCCTACCATCTAATGTAGTATCAAAAATCTCGTAAACAGACTACCTTCCATAATGACAAGGCTACCATCCATAAGAGTAACAAAAATTTGGACAACAGACTAACTTACATAATGACAAGGCTACCATCCATTAGAATAACAAAAATATCGACAACACACTACCTTCCATAATGACAAGGCTACCATCCATTAGAGTAACAAAAATATCGACAACAAACTACCTCCCATAATGACAAGGCTACCATGCATTGGAGTAACAAATATATCGACAACATACTACCTTCCATATATACAAGGCTACAATCCATTATAGTAACAAAAATCTCAGCAACAGACAACCTTCCATAATGACAAGGCTACCATCCATTGGAGTAACAAAGATATCGACAACATACTACCTTCCATAATTACAAGGATACCATCCATTGGAGTAACAAAAATGACGACAACAGACTACCTTCCATAATGACAAGGCTACCATCCATTGGAATAACAAAAATATCGACAACACACTACCTTCCATAATGACATGGCTACCATCCAATGGAGTAACAAAAATATCGACAACAAACTACCTTCCATAATGACTAGGCTACAATCCATTGGAGTAAGAAAGATATCGACAACATACTACCTTCCATACGACAAGGATACAATCCATTGTAGTAACAAAAATCTCGACAACAGATTACCTTCCATAATGACAAGGCTTCCATCCATTGGAATAACAAAAATCTTGAAAATAAACTAACTTCCTTAAAGACAAGGCTACCATCTCTTAGAGTAACAATAATCTCGACAACAGACTACCTTCCATAATGACTAGGCTATCTTCCATTGGAGTAACAAAGATATTGGAAACAGACTACCTTTAATAACGACAAGGATACAATCCATTGTAGTAACAAAAATCTCGACAATAGACTACCTTCCATAATGACAAGGCTACCATCCAATATAGTAACAAAAATCTCGACAACAAACTACATTCCATAATGATAAGGCTACCATCCATTGGTGTTGCAAAAATCTCGACAACAGACTAACTTCCATAATGACAAGGCTACCATCCATTGGAATAACAAAAATATCGACAACACACTACCTTCCATAATGACAAGGCTACCATCCATTGGAGTAACAAAAATTTCGACAACAAACTACCTCCCATAATGACAAGGCTACCATCTATTGGAGTAACAAAGATATCGAAAACATACTACCTTCCATTCGGACAAGGCTACAATCCATTGTAGTAGCAAAAATCTTAAAAACAGACAACCTTCCATAATGACATGGCTACCATCCATTGTAGTAACAAAAATCTCAACAATAGACTACCTTCCATAATTGCAAGGCTACCATCCATTGGAGTAACAAAAATATCCACAACAGACTAACTTATATAATGACAATGCTACCATCCATTAGAATAACAAAAATATTGACAACACACTACCTTCCATAATGACAAGGCTACCATCCCTTAGAGTAACAAAAATGTCGACAACAGACTACCTTCCATAATGACAAGGCTACCATCCATTGAAGTAACAAAGATATCGACAACATACTACCTTAAATAATTACAAGGATACCATCCATTGAAGTAACAAAAATATCGACGACAAACTACCTTCCATAATGACTAGGCTACCATCCTTTGGAGTAACAAAGATATCGATAACAGACTACCTTCCATAACGACAAGGATACAAGCCATTGTAGTAACAAAAATCTCGACAATAGACTACCTTCAATAATGAAAAGGCTACCATCCATTGTAGTGACAAAAATATCGACAATAGACTACCTTCAATAATGACAAGGCTACCATCCATTGGAGTAACAAGAATCTCGACAACATACTACCTTCCATAATGACAAGGCTACAATCTATTATAGTAACAAAAATCTCGACAACAGACTACCTTCCGTAACGGCAAGGCTATAATCTATTGTAGTAACAAAAATCTAGACAACAGACTACCTTCCATAATGACAAGGTTACCATCCATTGTATTTAAAAAAATCTCGACAATATACTACCTTCTATAATGACAAGGCTACCATCCATTGGAGTAACAAAAATCTCGACAACAAACTACCTTTCATAATGACAAGGCTACAATCTATTATAGTAACAAAAATCTTGACAATAGACTACATTTCATAATGATAAGGCTACCATACATTGGAATAACAAAAATTTAGACAACAAACTACTTTCCATAATGACAAGGCTACCATCCATTGGAGTAACAAAGATATCGACAACATACTACCTTCCATAATTACAAGGATACCATCCATTGGAGTAACAAAAATGACGACAACAGACTACCTTCCATAATGTCAAGGCTACCATCCATTGGAATAACCAAAATATCGACAACACACTACCTTCCATAATGACATGGCTACCATCCAATGGAGTAACAAAAATATCGACAACAAACTACCTTCCATAATGACTAGGCTACAATCCATTGGAGTAAGAAAGATATCGACAACATACTACCTTCCATACGACACGGATACAATCCATTGTAGTAACAAAAATCTCGACAACAGATTACCTTCCATAATGACAAGGCTTCCATTCATTGGAATAACAAAAATCTCGAAAATAAACTAACTTCCATAAAGACAAGGCTACCATCCCTTAGAGTAACAATAATCTCGACAACAGACTACCTTCCATAATGACTAGGCTACCATCCATTGGAGTAACAAAGATATTGACAACAGACTACCTTCAATAACAACAATGATACAATCCATTGTAGTAACAAAAATCTCGACAACAGACTACCTTCCATAATGACAAGGCTACCATCCAATGTAGTAACAAAAATCTCGACAACATACTACGTTCCATAATGATAAGGCTACCATCCATTGGTGTTGCAAAAATCTCGACAACAGACTAACTTCCATAATGACAAGGCTACCATCCATTGGAATAACAAAAATATCGACAACACACTACCTTCCATAATGACAAGGCTACCATCCATTGGAGTAAAAAAAATTTCAACAACAAACTACCTCCCATAATGACAAGGCTACCATCTATTGGAGTAACAAAGATATCGAAAACATACTACCTTCCATTAGGACAAGGATACAATCCATTGTAGTAGCAAAAATCTTAACAATAGACAACCTTCCATAATGACATGGCTACCATCCATTGTAGTAAAAAAAATCTCGACAATAGACTACCTTCCATAATTGCAAGGCTACCATCCATTGGAGTAACAAAAATATCCACAACAGACTGACTTATATAATGACAATGCTACCATCCATTAGAATAACAAAAATATTGACAACACACTACCTTCCATAATGACAAGGCAACCATCCATTAGAATAACAAAAATATTGACAACACACTACCTTCCATAATGACAAGGCAACCATCCCTTAGAGTAACAAAAATGTCGACAACAGACTACCTTCCTTAATGACAAGGATACCATCCATTGAAGTAACAAAGATATCGAAGACAAACTACCTTCCATAATGACTAGGATACCATCCTTTGGAGTAACAAAAATATCGAAGACAAACTACCTTCCATAATGACTAGGCTACCATCCTTTGGAGTAACAAAGATATCGATAACAGACTACCTTCTATAACGACAAGGATACAAGCCATTATAGTAACAAAAATCTCGACAATAGACTACCTTCCATAACGACAAGGCTACCATCCATTGGAGTAACAAGAATCTCGACAACATACTACCTTCCATAATGACAAGGCTACAATCTATTATAGTAACAAAAATCTCGACAACAGACTACCTTCCATAACGACAAGGCTACAATCTATTGTAGTAACAAAAATCTAGACAACAGACTACCTTCCATAATGACAAGGCTACCATCCATTGTATTTACAAAAATCTCGACAATATACTACCTTCTATAATGACAACGCTACCATCCATTGGAGTAACAAAAATATCGACAACAAACTACCTTCCATAATGACAAGGCTATAATCTATTCTAGTAACAAAAATCTCGACAATAGACTACATTTCATAATGACAAGGCTACCATACATTGGAATAAGAAAAATCTAAACAACAAACTACTTTCCATAATGATAATGCTACCATCCATTGGAGTAACAAAGATATCGACAACATACTATCTTCCATAATGACAAGGATACCATCCATTGGAGTAACAAAAATTACGACAACAAACTACCTTCCATAATGATAACGCTACCATCCTTTGTAATAACAAAATTATCAACAACACACTACCCTCCATAATGACAAGGCTACCATCCAATGGAGTAATAAAAATCTCGACAACAGACTACCTTCCATAATGACTAGCCTACAATCCATTGGAGTCAGAAAGATATCGACAACAAACTACCTTCCATAAAGATAAGGATACAATCCATTGTAGTAACAAAAATCTCTACAACAGAATACCTTCCATAATGACAAAGCTACCATCCATTGGAATAACAGAAATCCCGACAATAAACTAACTTCCATAATGACAAGGCTACCATCCCTTAGAGTAACAAAAATCTTGACAACAAGCTACCTTCCATAATGAGTAGGCTCCCATCCATTAGAGTAAAAAAGATATCGACAACAAACTACCTTCCATAACGAGAAGGCAACAATCCATTGCAGTTACAAAAATCTCGACAACAGACTACCTTCGATAATGACAAGGATACCATCCAATGTAGTAACAAAAATCTCGACAACAGACTACCTTCCATATTGACAAGGCTACCATCCATTGGAGTAACAAAAATCTAGACGACAGACTACCTTCCATAATGACAAAGCTACCATCCATTGGAGTAACAAAGATATCGACAACATACTACCTTCCGTAATGACAAGGATACCATCCATTGGAGTAACAAAAATGACGACAACAGACTACCTTCCATAATGACAAGGCTACCATCCATTGGAATAACAAAAATCTAGACAACAAACTACCTTCCATAATGACAAGGCTACCATCCATTAGAGTAACAATGATATCGACAACATACTACCTTCCATAATGACAAGGATACCATCCATTGGAGTAAAAAAAATGACGATAATAGACTACCTTGCATAATGACAAGGCTACCATCTATTGTAGTAACAAAAATCTAGACAACAGACTACCTTCCATAATGACAAGGTTACCATCCATTGTATTTACAAAAATCTCGACAATATACTACCTTCTATAATGACAAGGCTACCATCCATTGGAGTAACAAAAATCTCGACAACAAACTACCTTCCATAATGACAAGGTTACCATCCATTGTATTTACAAAAATCTCGACAATATACTACCTTCTATAATGACAAGGCTACCATCCATTGGAGTAACAAAAATCTCGACAACAAACTACCTTCCATAATGACAAGGCTACCATCTATTATAGTAACAAAAATCTTGCCAATAGACTACATTTCATAATGATAAGGCTACCATACATTGGAATAACAAAAATCTAGACAACAAACTACTTTCCATAATGACAAGGCTACCATCCATTGGAGTAACAAAGATATCGACAACATACTACCTTCCATAATTACAAAGATACCATCCATTGGAGTAACAAAAATGACGACAACAGACTACCTTCCATAATGACAAGGCTACCATCCATTGGAATAACCAAAATATCAACAACACACTACCTTCCATAATGACATGGCTACCATCCAATGGAGTAACAAAAATATCGACAACAAACTACATTCCATAATGACTAGGCTACAATCCATTGGAGTAAGAAAGATATCGACAACATACTACCTTCCATACGACAAGGATACAATCCATTGTAGTAACAAAATTCTCGACAACAGATTACCTTCCATAATGACAAGGCTTCCATCCATTGGAATAACAAAAATCTCGAAAATAAACTAACTTCCATAAAGACAAGGCTACCATCCCTTAGAGTAACAATAATCTCGACAACAAACTACCTTCAATAACAACAAGGATACAATCCATTGTAGTAACAAAAATCTCGACAACAGACTACCTTCCATAATGACAAGGCTACCATCCAATGTAGTAACAAAAATCTAGACAACATACTACGTTCCATAATGATAAGGCTACCATCCATTGGTGTTGCAAAAATCTCGACAACAGACATACTCCCATAATGACAAGGCTACCATCTATTGGAGTAACAAAGATATCGAAATCATACTACCTTCCATTAGGACAAGGCTACAATCCATTGTAGTAGCAAAAATCTTAACAATAGACAACCTTCCATAATGACATGGCTACCATCCATTGTAGTAACAAAAATCTCGACAATAGAATACCTTCCATAATTGCAAGGCTACCATCCATTGGAGTAACAAAAATATCCACAACAGACTAACTTATATAATGACAATGCTACCATCCATTAGAATAACAAAAATATTGACAACACACTACCTTCCATAATGACAAGTCTACCATCCCTTAGAGTAACAAAAATGTCGACAACAGACTACCTTCCATAATGACAAGGCTACCATCCATTGAAGTAACAAAGATATCGACAACATACTACCTTAAATAATGACAAGGATACCATCCTTTGGAGTAACAAAAATATCGACGACAAACTACCTTCCATAATGACTAGGCTACCATCCTTTGGAGTAACAAAGATATCGATAACAGACTACCTTCTATAACGACAAGGATACAAGCCATTGTAGTAACAAAAATCTCGACAATAGACTACCTTCCATAATGAAAAGGCTACCATCCATTGTAGTGACAAAAATATCGACAATAGACTACCTTCCATAATGACAAGGCTACCATCCATTGGAGTAACAAGAATCTCGACAACATACTACCTTCCATAATGACAAGGCTACAATCTATTATAGTAACAAAAATCTCGACAACAGACTACCTTCCATAACGACAAGGCTACAATCTATTGTAGTAACAAAAATCTAAACAACAGACTACCTTCCATAATGACAAGGCTACCATCCATTGTATTTACAAAAATCTCGACAATATACTACCTTCTATAATGACAAGGCTACCATCCATTGGAGTAACAAAAATTTCGACAACAAACTACCTTCCATAATGACAAGGCTTCAATCTATTATAGTAACAAAAATCTCAACAATAGACTACATTTCATAATGACAAGGCTACCATACATTGGAATAACAAAAATCTAGACAAAAAACTACTTTCCATAATGACAAGGCTACCATCCATTGGAGTAACAAAGATATCGACATCATACTATCTTCCATAATGACAAGGATACCATCCATTGGAGTAACAAAAATTACGACAACAAACTACCTTCCATAATGATAAAGCTACCATCCTTTGTAATAACAAAATTATCAACAACACACTACCCTCCATAATGACAAGGCTACCATCCAATGGAGTAACAAAAATCTCGACAACAGACTACCTTCCATAATGACTAGGCTACAATCCATTAGAGTCAGAAAGATATCGACAACAAACTACCTTCCATAACGACAAGGATACAATCCATTGTAGTAACAAAAATCTCGACAACAGACTACCTTCCATAATGACAAGGCTACCATCCATTGGAATAACAGAAATCTCGACAATAAACTAACTTCCATAATGACAAGGCTACCATCCCTTAGAGTAACAAAAATCTTGACAACAAGCTACCTTCCATAATGACTAGGCTCCCATCCATTAGAGTAACAAAGATATCGACAACAAACTACCTTCCATAACGAGAAGGCAACAATCCATTGCAGTAACAAAAATCTCGACAACAGACTACCTTCGATAATGACAAGGATACCATCCAATGTAGTAACAAAAATCTCGACAAGAGACTACCTTCCATATTGACAAGGCTACCATCCATTGGAGTAACAAAAATCTAGACGACAGACTACCTTCCATAATGACAAAGCTACCATCCATTGGAGTAACAAAGATATCGACAACATACTACCTTCCGTAATGACAAGGATACCATCCATTGGAGTAAAAAAAATGACGACAATAGACTACCTTGCATAATGACAAGGCTACCATCTATTATAGTAACAAAAATCTCGACAACAGACTACCTTCCATAACGACAAGGCTACAATCTATTGTAGTAACAAAAATTTAGACAACAGACTACCTTTAATAATGACAGGGTTACCATCCATTGTATTTACAAAAATCTCGACAATATACTACCTTCTATAATGAAAAGGCTACCATCCATTGGAGTACCAAAAATCTCGACAACAAACTACCTTCCATAATGACAAGGCTACCATCTATTATAGTAACAAAAATCTTGCCAATAGACTACATTTCATAATGATAAGGCTACCATACATTGGAATAACAAAAATCTAGACAACAAACTACTTTCCATAATGACAAGGCTACCATCCATTGGAGTAACAAAGATATCGACAACATACTACCTTCCATAATTACAAAGATACCATCCATTAGAGTAACAAAAATGACGACAACAGACTACCTTCCATAATGACAAGGCTACCATCCATTGGAATAACCAAAATATCGACAACACACTACCTTCCATAATGACATGGCTACCATCCAATGGAGTAACAAAAATATCGACAACAAACTACATTCCATAATGACTAGGCTACAATCCATTGGAGTAAGAAAGATATCGATAACATACTACCTTCCATACGACAAGGATACAATCCATTGTAGTAACAAAATTCTCGACAACAGATTACCTTCCATAATGACAAGGCTTCCATCCATTGGAATAACAAAAATCTCGAAAATAAACTAACTTCCATAAAGACAAGGCTACCATCCCTTAGAGTAACAATAATCTCGACAACAGACTACCTTCCATAATGACTAGGCTACCATCCATTGGAGTAACAAAGACATTGACAACCGACTACCTTCAATAACAACAAGGATACAATCCATTGTAGTAACAAAAATCTCGACAACAGACTACCTTCCATAATGACAAGGCTACCATCCAATGTAGTAACAAAAATCTAGACAACATACTAAGTTCCATAATGATAAGGCTACCATCCATTGGTGTTGCAAAAATCTCGACAACAGACATACTTCCATAATGACAAGGCTACCATCCATTGGAATAACAAAAATATCGACAACACACTACCTTCCATAATGACAAGGCTACCATCCATTGGAGTAAAAAAAATTTCGACAACAAAGTACCTCCCATAATGACAAGGCTACCATCTATTGGAGTAAAAAAGATATCGAAAACATACTACCTTCCATTAGGACAAGGCTACAATCCATTGTAGTAGCAAAAATCTTAACAATAGACAACCTTCCATAATGACATGGCTACCATCCATTGTAGTAACAAAAATCTCGACAATAGACTACCTTCCATAATTGCAAGGCTACCATCCATTGGAGTAACAAAAATATCCACAACAGACTAACTTATATAATGACAATGCTACCATCCATTAGATTAAAAAAAATATGACAAAACACTACCTTCCATAATGACAAGGCTACCATCCCTTAGAGTAACAAAAATGTCGACAACAGACTACCTTCCAAAATGACAAGTCTACCATCCATTGAAGTAACAAAGATATCGATAACATACTACCTTAAATAATGACAAGGATACCATCCTTTGGAGTAACAAAAATATCGACGCCAAACTACCTTCCATAATGACTAGGCTACCATCCTTTGGAGTAACAAAGATATCGATAACAGAGTACCTTCTATAACGACAAGGATACAAGCCATTGTAGTAACAAAAATCTCGACAATAGACTACCTTCCATAGTGAAAAGTCTACCATCCATTGTAGTGACAAAAATATCGATAATAGACTACCTTCCATAATGACAAGGCTACCATCCATTGGAGTAACAAGAATCTCGACAACATACTACCTTCCATAATGACAAGGCTACAATCTATTATAGTAACAAAAATCTCGACAATAGACTACCTTCCATAACGACAAGGCTACAATCTATTGTAGTAAAAAAAATCTAGACAACTGACCACCTTCCATAATGACAAGGCTACCATCCATTGTATTTACAAAAATCTCGACAATCTACTACCTTCTATAATGACAAGGCTACCATCCATTGGAGTAACAAAAATTTCGACAACAAACTACCTTCCATAATGACAAGGATACAATCTATTATAGTAACAAAAATCTCGCCAATAGACTACATTTCATAATGACAAGGCTACCATACATTGGAATAACAAAAATCTAGACAACAAACTACTTTCCATAATGACAAGGCTACCATCCATTGGAGTAACAAAGATATCGACAACATACTATCTTCCATAATGACAAGGATACCATCCATTGGAGTAACAAAAATTACGACAACAAACTACCTTCTTTAATGATAAAGCTACCATCCAATGGAGTAACAAAAATCTCGACAACAGACTACCTTCCATAATGACTAGGCTACAATCCATTGGAGTCAGAAAGATATCGACAACAAACTACCTTCCATAACGACAAGGATACAATCCATTGTAGTAACAAAAATCTCGACAACAGACTACCTTCCATAATGACAAGGCTACCATCCATTGGAATAACAGAAATCTTGACAATAAACTAACTTCCATAATGACAAGGCTACCATCCCTTAGAGTAACAAAAATCTTGACAACAAGCTACCTTCCATAATGACTAGGCTCCCATCCATTAGAGTAACAAAGATATCGACAACAAACTACCTTCCATAAAGAGAAGGCAACAATCCATTGTAGTAACAAAAATCTCGACAACAGACTACCTTCGATAATGCCAAGGATACCATCCAATGTAGTAACAAAAATCTCGACAACAGACTACCTTCCTTATTGACAAGGCTACCATCCATTGGAGTAACAAAAATCTAGACGACAGACTACCTTCCATAATGACAAAGCTACCATCCATTGGAGTAACAAAGATATCGACAACATACTACCTTCCGTAATGACAAGGATACCATCCATTGGAGTAACAAATATGACGACAACAGACTACTTTCCATAATGACAAGGCTACCATCCATTGGAATAACAAAAATCTAGACAACAAACTACCTTCCATAATGACAAGGCTACCATCCATTAGAGTAACAATGATATCGACAACATACTACCTTCCAAAATGACAAGGATACCATCCATTGGAGTAAAAAAAATGACGACAATAGACTACCTTGCATAATGACAAAGCTACCATCTATGGAGTAACAAAAATCTAGACAACAGACTACCTTCCATAATGACTAGGCTACCATCCATTGGAGTAAGAAAGATATCAACAACATACTACCTTCCATAATGACAAGGATACAATCCATTGTAGTAACAAAAATCTCGACAACAAACTACCTTCCATAATGACAAGGTTTCCATGCATTGGAATAACAAACATCTCGACAATAAACTAACTTCCATAATGACAAGGCTACCATCCCTCAGAGAAACAAAAATATCGATAACAGACTACCTTCCATAATGACTAGGCTACCATCCATTGGAGTAACAAAGATATCGACAACAAACTACCTTCCATAACGACAAGGATACAATCCATTGTAGTAACAAAAATCTCGACAACAGACTACCTTCCATAATGACAAGGCTTCCATGCATTGGAATAACAAAAATCTTGACAATAAACTAACTTCCATAATGACAAGGCTACCATCCCTTAGGGAAACAAAAATCTCGACAACAGACTACCTTACATAATGACTAGGCTACCATCCATTGGAGTAACAAAGATATCGATAACAAACTACCTTCCATAACGACAAGGCTACAATCCATTATAGTAACAAAAATTTCGACAACAGACTACCTTCCATAATGACAAGGCTACCATCCAGTGTAGTATCAAAAATCTCGTAAACAGACTACCTTCCATAATGACAAGGCTACCATCCATTGGAGTAACAAAAATTTGGACAACAAACTAACTTACATAATGACAAGGCTACCATCCATTGGAATAACAAAAATATCGACAACACACTACCTTCCATAATGACAAGGCTACCATCCATTGGAGTAACAAAAATATCGACAACAAACTACCTCCCATAATGACAAGGCTACCATCCATTGGAGTAACAAATATATCAACAACATATTACCTTCCATATATACAAGGCTACAATCCATTATAGTAACAAAAATATCAACAACAGACAACCTTCCATAATGACAAGGCTACCATCCATTGGAGTAACAAAGATATCGACAACATACTACCTTCCGTAATGACAAGGATACCATCCATTGGAGTAACAAAAATGACGACAACAGACTACCTTCCATAATGACAAGGCTACCATCCATTGGAATAACAAAAATCTAGACAACAAACTACCTTCCATAATGACAAGGCTACCATCCATTAGAGTAACAATGATATCGACAACATACTACCTTCCATAATTACAAGGATACCATCCATTGGAGTAAAAAAAATGACGACAATAGACTACCTTGCATAATGACAAGGCTAGCATCTATTGGAATAACAAAAATATCGACAACACACTACCTTCCATAATGACAAGGCTACCATCCAATGGAGTAACAAAAATCTAGACAACAGACTACCTTCCATAATGACTAGGCTACCATCCATTGGAGTAAGAAAGATATCAACAACATACTACCTTCCATAATGACAAGGATACAATCCATTGTAGTAACAAAAATCTCGACAACAGACTACCTTCCATAATGACAAGGTTTCCATGCATTGGAATAACAAACATCTCGACAATAAACTAACTTCCATAATGACAAGGCTACCATCCCTTAGAGAAACAAAAATATCGACAACAGACTACCTTCCATAATGACTAGGCTACCATCCATTGGAGTAACAAAGATATCGACAACAAACTACCTTCCATAACGACAAGGATACAATCCATTGTAGTAACAAAAATCTCGACAACAAACTACCTTCCATAATGACAAGGCTTCCATGCATTGGAATAACAAAAATCTTGAATATAAACTAACTTCCATAATGACAAGGATACCATCCCTTAGGGAAACAAAAATCTCGACAATAGACTACCTTACATAATGACTAGGCTACCATCCATTGGAGTAACAAAGATATCGATAACAAACTACCTTCCATAACGACAAGGCTACCATCCAATGTAGTATCAAAAATCTCGTAAACAGACTACCTTCCATAATGACAAGGCTACCATCCATTGGAGTAACAAAAATTTGGACAACAAACTAACTTACATAATGACAAGGCTACCATCCATTGGAATAACAAAAATATCAACAACACACTACCTTCCATAATGACAAGGCTACCATCCATTGGAGTAACAAAAATATCGACAACAAACTACCTCCCATAATGACAAGGCTACCATCCATTGGAGTAACAAATATATCGACAACATATTACCTTCCATATATACAAGGCTACAATCCATTATAGTAACAAAAATATCAACAACAGACAACCTTCCATAATGACAAGGCTACCATCCATTGGAGTAACAAAGATATCGACAACATACTACCTTCCATAATTACAAGGATACCATCCATTGGAGTAACAAAAATGACGACAATAGACTACCTTCCACAATGACAAGGCTACCATCTATTGGAATAACAAAAATATCGACAACACACTACCTTCCATAATGACAAGCCTACCATTCAATGGAGTAATTAAAATTGCGACAACAGACTACCTTCCATAATGACTAGGCTACCATCCATTGGAGTAAGAAAGATATCAACAACATACTACCTTCCATAATTACAAGGATACAATCCATTGTAGTAACAAAAATTACGACAACAAACTACCTTCCAAAATGATAAAGCTACCATCCAATGGAGTAACAAAAATTTCGACAACAGACTACCTTCCATAATGACTAGGCTACAATCCATTGGAGTCAGAAAGATATCGACAACAAACTACCTTCCATAACGACAAGGATACAATCCATTGTAGTAACAAAAATCTCGACAACAGACTACCTTCCATAACGACAAGGCTACAATCCATTGTAGTATCAAAAATCTCGACAACAGACTACCTTGGATAATGACAAGGCTACCATCCAATGCTGTAACAAAAATTTCGACAACCGACTACCTTCCATAATGACAAGGCTACCATCCATTGGAGTAACAAAAATCTAGACAACAAACTACTTTCCATAATGACAAAGCTTCCATCCATTGGAGTAACAAAGATCGACAACATGCTACCTTCCATAATGACAAGGCTACCATCCATTGGAATAACAGAAATCTTGACAATAAACTAACTTCCATAATGACAAGGCTACCATCCCTTAGAGTAACAAAAATCTTGACAACAAGCTACCTTCCATAATGACTAGGCTCCCATACATTAGAGTAACAAAGATATCGACAACAAACTACCTTCCATAAAGAGAAGGCAACAATCCATTGCAGTAACAAAAATCTCGACAACAGACTACCTTCGATAATGACAAGGATACCATCCAATGTAGTAACAAAAATCTCGACAACAGACTACCTTCCTTATTGACAAGGCTACCATCCATTGGAGTAACAAAAATCTAGACGACAGACTACCTTCCATAATGACAAAGCTACCATCCATTGGAGTAACAAAGATATCGACAACATACTACCTTCCGTAATGACAAGGATACCATCCATTGGAGTAACAAATATGACGACAACAGACTACCTTCCATAATGACAAGGCTACCATCCATTGGAATAACAAAAATCTAGACAACAAACTACCTTCCATAATGACAAGGCTACCATCCATTAGACTAACAATGATATCGACAACATACTACCTTCCATAATGACAAGGATACCATCCATTGGAGTAAAAAAAATGACGACAATAGACTACCTTGCATAATGACAAGGCTACCATCTATTGGAATAACAAAAATATCGACAACACACTACCTTCCATAATGACAAGGCTAACATCCAATGGAGTAACAAAAATCTAGACAACAGACTACCTTCCATAATGACTAGGCTACCATCCATTGGAGTAAGAAAGATATCAACAACATACTACCTTCCATAATGACAAGGATACAATCCATTGTAGTAACAAAAATCTCGACAACAAACTACCTTCCATAATGACAAGGTTTCCATGCATTGGAATAACAAATATCTCGACAATAAACTAACTTCCATAATGACAAGGCTACCATCCCTTAGAGAAAAAAAAATATCGATAACAGACTACCTTCCATAATGACTAGGCTACCATCCATTGGAGTAACAAAGATATCGAAAACAAACTACCTTCCATAACGACAAGGATACAATCCATTGTAGTAACAAAAATCTCGACAACAGACTACCTTCCATAATGACAAGGCTTCCATGCATTGGAATAACAAAAATCTTGACAATAAACTAACTTCCATAATGACAAGGCTACCATCCCTTAGGGAAACAAAAATCTTGACAACAGACTACCTTACATAATGACTAGGCTACCATCCATTGGAGTAACAAAGATATCGATAACAAACTACCTTCCATAACGACAAGGCTACAATCCATTATAGTAACAAAAATTTCGACAACAGACTACCTTCCATAATGACAAGGCTACCATCCAATGTAGTATCAAAAATCTCGTAAACAGACTACCTTCCATAATGACAAGGCTACCATCCATTGGAGTAACAAAAATTTGGACAACAAACTAACTTACATAATGACAAGGCTACCATCCATTGGAATAACAAAAATATCGACAACACACTACCTTCCATAATGACAAGGCTACCATCCATTCGAGTAACAAAAATATCGACAACAAACTACCTCCCATAATGACAAGGCTACCATCCATTGGAGTAACAAATATATCAACAACATATTGCCTTCCATATATACAAGGCTACAATCCATTATAGTAACAAAAATATCAATAACAGACAACCTTCCATAATGACAAGGCTACCATCCATTGGAGTAACAAAGATATCGACAACATACTACCTTCCGTAATGACAAGGATACCATCCATTGGAGTAACAAAAATGACGACAACAGACTACCTTCCATAATGACAAGGCTACCATCCATTGGAATAACAAAAATCTAGACAACAAACTACCTTCCATAATGACAAGGCTACCATCCATTAGAGTAACAATGATATCGACAACATACTACCTTCCATAATGACAAGGATACCATCCATTGGAGTAAAAAAAATGACGACAATAGACTACCTTGCATAATGACAAGGCTAGCATCTATTGGAATAACAAAAATATCGACAACACACTACCTTCCATAATGACAAGGCTACCATCCAATGGAGTAACAAAAATCTAGACAACAGACTACCTTCCATAATGACTAGGCTACCATCCATTGGAGTAAGAAAGATATCAACAACATACTACCTTCCATAATGACAAGGATACAATCCATTGTAGTAACAAAAATCTCGACAACAGACTACCTTCCATAATGACAAGGTTTCCATGCATTGGAATAAAAAACATCTCGACAATAAACTAACTTCCATAATGACAAGGCTACCATCCCTTAGAGAAACAAAAATATCGACAACAAACTACCTTCCATAATGACTAGGCTACCATCCATTGGAGTAACAAAGATATCGACAACAAACTACCTTCCATAACGACAAGGATACAATCCATTGTAGTAACAAAAATCTCGACAACAGACTACCTTCCATAATGACAAGGCTTCCATGCATTGGAATAACAAAAATCTTGACTATAAACTAACTTCCATAATGACAAGGATACCATCCCTTAGGGAAACAAAAATCTCGACAACAGACTACCTTACATAATGACTAGGCTACCATCCATTGGAGTAAAAAAGATATCGATAACAAACTACCTTCCATAACGACAAGGCTACAATCCATTATAGTAACAAAAATTTCGACAACAGACTACCTTCCATAATGACAAGGCTATCATCCAGTGTAGTATCAAAAATCTCGTAAACAGACTACCTTCCATAATGACAAGGCTACCATCCATTGGAGTAACAAAAATTTGGACAACAAACTAACTTACATAATGACAAGGCTACCATCCATTGGAATAACAAAAATATCGACAACACACTACCTTCCATAATGACAAGGCTACCATCCATTGGAGTAACAAAAATATCGACAACAAACTACCTCCCATAATGACAAGGCTACCATCCATTGGAGTAACAAATATATCAACAACATATTACCTTCCATATATACAAGGCTACAATCCATTATAGTAACAAAAATATCAACAACAGACAACCTTCCATAATGACAAGGCTACCATCCATTGGAGTAACAAAGATATCGACAACATACTACCTTCCGTAATGACAAGGATACCATCCATTAGAGTAACAAAAATGACGACAACAGACTACCTTCCATAATGACAAGGCTACCATCCATTGGAATAACAAAAATCTAGACAACAAACTACCTTCCATAATGACAAGGCTACCATCCATTAGAGTAACAATGATATCGACAACATACTACCTTCCATAATGACAAGGATACCATCCATTGGAGTAAAAAAAATGACGACAATAGACTACCTTGCATAATGACAAGGCTAGCATCTATTGGAATAACAAAAATATCGACAACACACTACCTTCCATAATGACAAGGCTACCATCCAATGGAGTAACAAATATCTAGACAACAGACTACCTTCCATAATGACTAGGCTACCATCCATTGGAGTAAGAAAGATATCAACAACATACTACCTTCCATAATGACAAGGATACAATCCATTGTAGTAACAAAAATCTCGACAACAGACTACCTTCCATAATGACAAGGTTTCCATGCATTGGAATAACAAACATCTCGACAATAAACTAACTTCCATAATGACAAGGCTACCATCCCTTAGAGAAACAAAAATATCGACAACAGACTACCTTCCATAATGACTAGGCTACCATCCATTGGAGTAACAAAGATATCGACAACAAACTACCTTCCATAACGACAAGGATACAATCCATTGTAGTAACAAAAATCTCGACAACAGACTACCTTCCATAATGACAAGGCTTCCATGCATTGGAATAACAAAAATCTTGACTATAAACTAACTTCCATAATGACAAGGATACCATCCCTTAGGGAAACAAAAATCTCGACAATAGACTACCTTACATAATGACTAGGCTACCATCCATTGGAGTAACAAAGATATCGATAACAAACTACCTTCCATAACGACAAGGCTACAATCCATTATAGTAACAAAAATTTCGACAACAGACTACCTTCCATAATGACAAGGCTACCATCCAATGTAGTATCAAAAATTTCGACAACAGACAACCTTCCATAATGACAAGGCTACCATCCATTGGAGTAACAAAGATATCGACAACATACTACCTTCCATAATTACAAGGATACCATCCATTGGAGTAACAAAAATGACGACAATAGACTACCTTCCACAATGACAAGGCTACCATCTATTGGAATAACAAAAATATCGACAACACACTACCTTCCATAATGACAAGCCTACCATCCAATGGAGTAATTAAAATTGCGACAACAGACTACCTTCCATAATGACTAGGCTACCATCCATTGGAGTAACAAAGATATCGACAACAGCCTACCTTCCATAAAGAAAAGGCTACAATCCATTGTAGTAACAAAAATCTCGACAACAGACTACCTTCCATAATGACAAGGCTTCCATGCATTGGAATAACAAAAATCTCGTCAATAAACTAACTTCCATAATGACAAGGCTACCATCCCTTAGAGAAACAAAAATCTCGACAACAAACTACCTTCCATAATGACTAGGCTACCATCCATTGGAGTAATAAAGATATCGACATCAGACTACCTTCCATAACGACAAGGCTACAATCCATTGTAGTATCAAAAATCTCGACAACAGACTACCTTGGATAATGACAAGGCTACCATCCAATGCTGTAACAAAAATTTCGACAACCGACTACCTTCCATAATGACAAGGCTACCATCCATTGGAGTAACAAAAATCTAGATAACAAACTACTTTCCATAATGACAAAGCTTCCATCCATTGGAGTAACAAAGATCGACAACATGCTACCTTCCATAATGACAAGGATACCATCCATTGGAGTAACAAAAATGACGACAACAGACTACCTTCCATAATGACAAGGCTACCATCCATTGGAATAACAAAAATCTAGACAACAAATTACCTTCCATAATGACAAGGCTACCATCCATTGGAGTAACAAAGATATCGACAGCATACTACCTTCCATAATGACAAGGATACCATCCATTGGAGTAACAAAAATGACGACAATTGACTACCTTCCACAATGACAAGGCTACCATCTATTGGAATAACAAAAATATCGACAACACACTGCCTTCCATAATGACAAGCCTACCATCCAATGGAGTAATAAAAATCTCGACAACAAACTACCTTCCATAATGACTAGGCTACCATCCAATGGAGTAAGAAAGATATCAACAACATACTACCTTCCATAATGACAAGGATACAATCCATTATAGTAACAAAAATCTCGACAACAGACTTCCTTCCATAATGACAAGGCTTCCATGCATTGGAATAACAAAAATCTCGTCAATAAACTAACTTCCATAATGACAAGGCTACCATCCCTTAGAGAAACAAAAATCTCGACAACAGACTACCTTCATAATGACTAGGCTACCATCCATTAGAGTAACAAAGATATTGACAACAGACTACCTTCCATAACTATAAGGCTACATTCCATTGTAGTAAAAAAATCTCGACAACAAACTACCTTCCATAATGACAAGGCTACCATCCAATGTAGTAACAAAAATCTCGACAACAGACTACCTTCCATAATGACAAGGCTACCATCCATTGGAGTAACAAAAATCTAGATAACAAACTAACTTCCATAATCACAAGTCTAGCATCCATTGGAATAACAAAAATATCGACAACACACCACCTTCCATAATGACAAGGCTATCATCCATTGGAGTAACAAAAATATCGACAACAAACTACCTCCCATAATGACAAGGCTATCATCCATTTGAGTAACAAAGATATCGACAACATACTACCTTCAATAAAGACAAGGCTATAATCCATTGTAGTAAAAAAACACTCGACAACAGACAACCTTCAATAATGAAAGGCTACCATCTATTGGAGTAACAAAAATTTCGACAACAGACTAACTTCCATAATGACAAGGCTACCATCCATTGGAATAAAAAAAATATTGACAACACACTACCTTCAATAATGACAAGGCTACCATCCCTTAGAGTAACAAAGATATCGACAACATACTATCTTCCATAATGACCAGGATACCATCCATTGGAGTAACAAAAATGACGACAACAGACTACCTTCCATAATGAC
Source organism: Vicia faba (assembly GCA_948472305.1). NCBI lineage: Eukaryota > Viridiplantae > Streptophyta > Magnoliopsida > Fabales > Fabaceae > Vicia > Vicia faba. The sequence goes on along the minus strand of OX451741.1, from coordinate 510,410,478 downwards.
AAGGCTACCATCCATTGGAATAACAAAAATATCGAAAACACACTACCTTGCATAATGACAAGGCTACTATCCATTGGAGTAACAAAAATCTCTACAACAAACTACCTTCCATAATGACAAGGCTACCATCCATTGGAGTAACAAAGATATCGACAACAAACTAACTTCCATAATGACAAGTCTAGCATCCATTGGAATAACAAAAATATCGACAACACACCACCTTCCATAATGACAAGGCTACCATCCATTGGAGTAACAAAAATATCGACAATAAACTACCTCCCATAATGACAAGGCTATCATCCATTGGAGTAACAAAGATATCGACAACATACTACCTTCAATAAAGACAAGGCTACCATCCCTTAGAGTAACAAAAATCTCGACAACAGACTACCTTCCATAATGACTAGGCTACCATCCATTGGAGTAACAAAGATATCGACAACAACCTTCCTTCCATAAAGACAAGGCTACAATCCATTTTAGTAACAAAAATCACGACAACAGACTACCTTCCATAATGACAAGGCTACCATCCAATGTAGTAACAAAAATCTCGACAACAGACTACCTTCCATAGTGACAATGCTACCATCCATTGGAGTAACAAAAATCTCGACAACAGACTACCTTCCATAATGACAAGGCTATGATCCATTGGAGTAACAAAGATATCGACAACATACTACCTTCCATAATCACAAGGATACCATCCATTGGAGTAACAAAAATCTCGACAACAGACTACCTTCCATAATGACTAGGCTACCATCCATTTGAGTAACAAAGATATCGACAATAGACTACCTTCCATAAAGACAAGGCTACAATCCATTGTAGTAACAAAAATCACGACAATAGACTACCTTCCATAATGACAAGGCTACCATCCAATGTAGTAACAAAAATCTCGACAACAGACTACCTTCCATAGTGACAAGGCAACCATCCATTGGAGTAACAAAAATCTCGACAACAGACTACCTTCCATAATGACAAGGCTACCATCCATTGGAGTAACAAAGATATCGACAACATACTACCATCCATAATCACAAGGATACCATCCATTGGAGTAACAAAAATCTCGACAACAGACTACCTTCCATAATGACAAGGCTACCATCCATTGGAATAAAAAAAATCTCGACAATAAACTAAATTCCATAATGACAAGGCTACCATCCCTTAAAGTAACAAAAATCTCGACAACAGACTACCTTCCATAATGACTAGGCTACCATCCATTGGAGTAACAAAGATATCGACAACAAACTACCTTCCATAAAGACAAGGCTACAATCCATTGTAGTAACAAAAATAACGACAACAGACTACCTTCCATAATGACAAGGCTACTATCCAATGTACTAACAAAAATCTCGACAACAGACTACCTTCCTTAGTGACAAGGCTACCATCCATTGGAGTAACAAAAATCTCGACAACAGACTACCTTCCATAATGACAAGGCTACCATCTATTGGAATAACAAAAATATCGACAACACACTACCTTGCATAATGACAAGGCTACCATCCATTGGTGTAACAAAAATCTCTACAACAGACTACCTTCCATAATGACAAGGCTACCATCTATTGGAATAACAAAAATATCGACAACACACTACCTTGCATAATGACAAGGCTACCATCCATTGGAGTAACAAAAATCACGACAATAGACTACCTTCCATAATGACAAGGCTACCATCCAAGGTAGTAACAAAAATCTCGACAACAGACTACCTTCTATAATGACTAGGCTACGATCCTTTGGAGTAACAAAGATATCGATAACAGACTACCTTCCATAATGACAAGGCTACCTTCCATTGGAATAACAAAGATATCGACAACATACTACCATCCATAATCACAAGGATACCATCCATTGGAGTAACAAAAATCTCGACAACAGACTACCTTCCATAATGACAAGGCTACCATCCATTGGAATAAAAAAAATCTCGACAATAAACTAAATTCCATAATGACAAGGCTACCATCCCTTAAAGTAACAAAAATCTCGACAACAGACTACCTTCCATAATGACTAGGCTACCATCCATTGGAGTAACAAAGATATCGACAACAAACTACCTTCCATAAAGACAAGGCTACAATCCATTGTAGTAACAAAAATAACGACAACAGACTACCTTCCATAATGACAAGGCTACTATCCAATGTACTAACAAAAATCTCGACAACAGACTACCTTCCTTAGTGACAAGGCTACCATCCATTGGAGTAACAAAAATCTCGACAACAGACTACCTTCCATAATGACAAGGCTACCATCTATTGGAATAACAAAAATATCGACAACACACTACCTTGCATAATGACAAGGCTACCATCCATTGGTGTAACAAAAATCTCTACAACAGACTACCTTCCATAATGACAAGGCTACCATCTATTGGAATAACAAAAATATCGACAACACACTACCTTGCATAATGACAAGGCTACCATCCATTGGAGTAACAAAAATCACGACAATAGACTACCTTCCATAATGACAAGGCTACCATCCAAGGTAGTAACAAAAATCTCGACAACAGACTACCTTCTATAATGACTAGGCTACGATCCTTTGGAGTAACAAAGATATCGATAACAGACTACCTTCCATAATGACAAGGCTACCTTCCATTGGAGTAACAAAGATATCGACAACATACTACCATCCATAATCACAAGGATACCATCCATTGGAGTAACAAAAATCTCGACAACAGACTACCTTCCATAATGACAAGGCTACCATCCATTGGAATAAAAAAAATCTCGATAATAAACTAAATTCCATAATGACAAGGCTACCATCCCTTAGAGTAACAAAAATCTCGACAACAGACTACCTTCCATAATGACTAGGCTACCATCCATTGGAGTAACAAAGATATCGACAACAGACTACCTTCCATAAAGACAAGGCTACAATCCATTGTAGTAACAAAAATAACGACAACAGACTACCTTCCATAATGACAAGGCTACTATCCAATGTACTAATAAAAATCTCGACAACAGACTACCTTCCTTAGTGACAAGGCTACCATCCATTGGAGTAAGAAAAATCTCGACAACAGACTACCTTCCATAATGACAAGGCTACCATCTATTGGAATAACAAAAATATCGATAACACACTACCTTGCATAATGACAAGGCTACTATCCATTGGAGTATCAAAAATCTCTACAACAAACTACCTTCCTTAATGACAAGGCTACCATCCATTGAAATAACAAAGATATCGACAACATACTACCTGCCATAACGACAAGGCTAAAATCCATTGTAGTAACAAAAATCTCGACAATAGACTACCTTCCATAATGACAAGGCTACCATCCCTTAGAGTAACAAAAATCTCGACAACAGACTACCTTCCATAATGACTAGGCTACCATCCATTGGAGTAACAAAGATATCGACAACAGCCTTCCTTCCATAAAGACAAGGCTACAATCCATTTTAGTAACAAAAATCACGACAACAGACTACCTTCCATAATGATAAGGCTACTATCCAATGTAGTAACAAAAATCTCGACAACAGACTACCTTCCATAGTGACAAGGCTACCATCCATTGGAGTAACAAAAATCTCGACAACAGACTACCTTCCATAATGACAAGGCTATGATCCATTGGAGTAACAAAGATATCGACAACATACTACCTTCCATAATCACAAGGATACCATCCATTGGAGTAACAAAAATCTCGACAACAGACTACCTTCCATAATGACTAGGCTACCATCCATTTGAGTAACAAAGATATCGACAATAGACTACCTTCCATAAAGACAAGGCTACAATCCATTGTAGTAACAAAAATCACGACAATAGACTACCTTCCATAATGACAAGGCTACCATCCAATGTAGTAACAAAAATCTCGACAACAGACTACCTTCCATAGTGACAAGGCAACCATCCATTGGAGTAACAAAAATCTCGACAACAGACTACCTTCCATAATGACTAGGCTACCATCCATTGGAGTAACAAAGATATCGACAACAGATTACCTTCCATAAAGACAAGGCTACAATCCATTGTAGTAACAAAAATAACGACAACAGACTACCTTCCATAATGACAAGGCTACTATCCAATGTACTAACAAAAATCTCGACAACAGACTACCTTCCTTAGTGACAAGGCTACCATCCATTGGAGTAACAAAAATCTCGACAACAGACTACCTCCCATAATGACAAGGCTACCATCTATTGGGATAACAAAAATATCGACAACACACTACCTTGCATAATGACAAGGCTACCATCCATTGGTGTAACAAAAATCTCTACAACATACTACCTTCCATAATGACAAGGCTACCATCTATTGGAATAACAAAAATATCGACAACACACTACCTTGCATAATGACAAGGCTACCATCCATTGGAGTAACAAAAATCACGACAATAGACTACCTTCCATAATGACAAGGCTACCATCCAATGTAGTAACAAAAATCTCGACAACAGACTACCTTCTATAATGACTAGGCTACCATCCTTTGGAGTAACAAAGATATCTTTAACAGACTACCTTCCATAATGACAAGGCTACCATCCATTGGAGTAACAAAGATATCGACAACATACTACCATCCATAATCACAAGGATACCATCCATTGGAGTAACAAAAATCTCGACAACAAACTACCTTCCATAATGACAAGGCTACCATCCATTGGAATAAAAAAAATCTCGACAATAAACTAAATTCCATAATGACAAGGCTACCATCCCTTAGAGTAACAAAAATCTCGACAAAAGACTACCTTCCATAATGACTAGGCTACCATCCATTGGAGTAACAAAGATATCGACAACAGACTACCTTCCATAAAGACAAGGCTACAATCCATTGTAGTAACAAAAATAACGACAACAGACTACCTTCCATAATGACAAGGCTACTATCCAATGTACTAACAAAAATCTCGACAACAGACTACCTTCCTTAGTGACAAGGCTAACATCCATTGGAGTAAGAAAAATCTCGACAACAGACTACCTTCCATAATGACAAGGCTACCATCTATTGGAATAACAAAAATATCGATAACACACTACCTTGCATAATGACAAGGCTACTATCCATTGGAGTAACAAAAATCTCTACAACAAACTACCTTCCTTAATGACAAGGCTACCATCCATTGAAATAACAAAGATATCGACAACATACTACCTGCCGTAACGACAAGGCTAAAATCCATTGTAGTAACAAAAATCTCGACAATAGACTACCTTCCATAATGACAAGGCTACCATCCCTTAGAGTAACAAAAATCTCGACAACAGACTACCTTCCATAATGACTAGGCTACCATCCATTGGAGTAACAAAGATATCGACAACAACCTTCCTTCCATAAAGACAAGGCTACAATCCATTTTAGTAACAAAAATCACGACAACAGACTACCTTCCATAATGATAAGGCTACTATCCAATGTAGTAACAAAAATCTCGACAACAGACTACCTTCCATAGTGACAAGGCTACCATCCATTGGAGTAACAAAAATCTCGACAACAGACTACCTTCCATAATGACAAGGCTATGATCCATTGGAGTAACAAAGATATCGACAACATACTACCTTCCATAATCACAAGGATACCATCCATTGGAGTAACAAAAATCTCGACAACAGACTACCTTCCATAATGACTAGGCTACCATCCATTTGAGTAACAAAGATATCGACAATAGACTACCTTCCATAAAGACAAGGCTACAATCCATTGTAGTAACAAAAATCACGACAATAGACTACCTTCCATAATGACAAGGCTACCATCCAATGTAGTAACAAAAATCTCGACAACAGACTACCTTCCATAGTGACAAGGCAACCATCCATTGGAGTAACAAAAATCTCGACAACAGACTACCTTCCATAATGACAAGGCTACCATCCATTGGAGTAACAAAGATATCGACAACATACTACCATCCATAATCACAAGGATACCATCCATTGGAGTAACAAAAATCTCGACAACAGACTACCTTCCATAATGACAAGGCTACCATCCATTGGAATAAAAAAAATCTCGACAATAAACTAAATTCCATAATGACAAGGCTACCATCCCTTAGAGTAACAAAAATATCGACAACAGACTACCTTCAATAATGACTAGGCTACCATCCATTGGAGTAACAAAGATATCGACAACAGACTACCTTCCATAAAGACAAGGCTACAATCCATTGTAGTAACAAAAATAACGACAACAGACTACCTTCCATAATGACAAGGCTACTATCCAATGTACTAACAAAAATCTCGATAACAGACTACCTTCCTTAGTGACAAGGCTACCATCCATTGGAGTAATAAAAATCTCGACAACAGACTACCTTCCATAATGACAAGGCTACCTTCTATTGGAATAACAAAAATATCGACAACACACTACCTTGCATAATGACAAGGCTACCATCCATTGGTGTAACAAAAATCTCTACAACAGACTACCTTCCATAAAGACAAGGCTACAATCCATTGTAGTAACAAAAATCACGACAACAAACTACCTTCCATAATGACAAGGCTACCATCCAATGTAGTAACAAAAATCTTGACAACAGACTACCTTCCATAGTGACAAGGCTACCATCCATTGGAGTAACAAAAATCTCGACAACAGACTACCTCCCATAATGACAAGGCTACCATCCATTGGAGTAACAAAGATATCGATAACATACTACCTTCAATAAAGACAAGGTTACAATCCATTGTAGTAAAAAAACACTCGACAACAGACAACCTTCCATAATGACAAGGCTACCATCTATTGGAGTAACAAGAATTTCGACAACAGACTAACTTCAATAATGACAAGGCTACCGTCCATTGGAATAAAAAAAATATTGACAACACACTACCTTCCATAATGACAAGGCTACCATCCCTTAGAGTAACAAAAATCTCGACAACAGACTACCTTCAATAATAACAAGGCTACCATCCATTGGAGTAACAAAGATATCGATAACATACTATCTTCCATAATGACCAGGATACCATCCATTGAAGTAACAAAAATCACGACAACAAACTACCTTCCATAATGACAAAGCTACCATCCATTAGAATAACAAAAATATCGATAACACACTACCTTGCATAATGACAAGGCTACTATCCATTGGAGTAACAAAAATCTCTACAAAAAACTACCTTCCATAATGACAAGGCTACCATCCATTGGAGTAACAAAGATATCGACAACATACTACCTGCCATAACGACAAGGCTAAAATCCATTGTAGTAACAAAAATCTCGACAATAGACTACCTTCCATAATTACAAGGCTACCATCCCTTAGAGTAACAAAAATCTCGACAACAGACTACCTTCAATAATGACTAGGCTACCATCCATTGGAGTAACAAAGATATCGACAACAGACTACCTTCCATAAAGACAAGGCTACAATCCATTGTAGTAACAAAAATAAAGACAACAGACTACCTTCCATAATGACAAGGCTACTATCCAATGTAGTAACAAAAATCTCGACAACAGACTACCTTCCATAGTGACAAGGCTACCATCCATTGGAGTAACAAAAATCTCGACAACAGACTACCTTCCATAATGACAAGGCTACCATCTATTGGAATAACAAAAATATCGACAACACACTACCTTGCATAATGACAAGGATACCATCCATTGGTGTAACAAAAATCTCTACAACAGACTACCTTCCATAATGACAAGGCTACCATCCTTTGGAGTAACAAAGATATCGATAGCAGACTACCTGCCATAACGACAAAGCTACAATCCATTTTAGTAAAAAATATCTCGACAATAGATTACCTTCCCTAGTGACAAGGCTACCATCCATTGGAGTAACAAAAATCTCGACAACAGACTACCTTCCATAATGAAAAGGCTACCATCTATTGGAATAACAAAAATCTCGAGAACAGACTACCTTCCATAATGACTAGGCTACCATCAATTGGAGTAACAAAGATATCGACAACAGATTACCTTCCATAAAGACAAGGCTACAATCCATTGTAGTAACAAAAATCACGACAACAAACTACCTTCCATAATAACAAGGCTACCATCCAATGTAGTAACAAAAATCTCGACAACAGACTACCTTCCATAGTGACAAGGCTACCATCCATTGGAGTAACAAAAATTTCGACAACAGACTACCTCCCATAATGACAAGGCTACCATCCATTGTAGTAACAAAGATATCGATAACATACTACCTTCAATAAAGACAAGGCTACAATCCATTGTAGTAAAAAAACACTCGACAACAGAAAACTTTCCATAATGACAAGGCTACCATCTATTGGAGTAACAAAAATTTCGACAACAGACTATCTTCCATAATGACAAGGCTACCATCCATTGGAATAAAAAAAATATTGACAACACACTACCTTCCATAATGACAAGGCTACCATCCCTTAGAGTAACAAAAATCTCGACAACAGACTACCTTCCATAACAACAAGGCTACCATCCATTGGAGTAACAAAGATATCGACAACATACTATCTTCAATAATGACCAGGATACCATCTATTGAAGTAAAAAAAATCACGACAACAAACTACCTTCCATAATGACAAAGCTACCATCCATTAGAATAAGAAAAATATCGATAACACACTACCTTGCATAATGACAAGGTTATTATCCATTGGAGTAACAAAAATCTCTGCAACAAACTACCTGCCATAACGACAAGGCTAAAATCCATTGTAGTAACAAAAATCTCGACAATAGACTACCTTCCATAATGACAAGGCTACCATCCCTTAGAGTAACAAAAATCTCGACAACAGACTACCTTCCATAATGACTAGGCTACCATCCATTGGAGTAACAAAAATATCGACAACAGCCTACCTTCCATAAAGACAAGGCTACAATCCATTTTAGTAACAAAAATCACGACAACAGACTACCTTCCATAATGACAAGGCTACCATCCAATGTAGTAACAAAAATCTCGACAACAAACTACCTTCCATAGTGACAAGGCTACCATCCATTGGAGTAACAAAAATCTCGACAACAGACTACCTTCCATAATGATAAGGCTATGATCCATTGGAGTAACAAAGATATAGACAACATACTACCTTCCATAATCACAAGGATACCATCCATTGGAGTAACAAAAATCTCGACAACAGACTGCCTTCCATAATGACTAGGCTACCATCCATTGGAGTAACAAAGATATCGAAAACAGACTACCTTCCATAAAGACAAGGCTACAATCCATTGTAGTAACAAAAATCACGACAACAGACTACCTTCCATAATGACAAGGCTACCATCCAATGTAGTAACAAAAATCTCGACAACAGACTACCTTCCATAGTGACAAGGCAACCATCCATTGGAGTAACAAAGATATCGACAACATACTACCATCCATAATCACAAGGATACCATCCATTGGAGTAACAAAAATCTCGACAAAAGACTAACTTCCATAATGACAAGGCTACCATCCATTGGAATAAAAAAAATCTCGACAATAAACTAAATTCCATAATGACAAGGCTACCATCCCTTAGAGTAACAAAAATCTCGACAACAGACTACCTTCCATAATGACTAGGCTACCATCCATTGGAGTAACAAAGATATCGACAACAGACTACCTTCCATAAAGACAAGGCTACAATCCATTGTAGTAACAAAAATAACGACAACAGACTACCTTCCATAATGACAAGGCTACTATCCAATGTAGTAACAAAAATCTCGACAACAGACTACCTTCCATAGTGACAAGGCTACCATCGATTGGAGTAACAAAAATCTCGACAACAGACTACCTTCCATAATGACAAGGCTACCATCCCTTTGAGTAACAAAAATCTCGAGAACAGACTACCTTCCATAATGACTAGGCTACCATCAATTGGAGTAACAAAGATATCGACAACAGATTACCTTCCATAAAGACAAGGCTACAATCCATTGTAGTAACAAAAATCAGGACAACAAACTACCTTCCATAATGACAAGGCTACCATCCAATGTAGTACCAAAAATCTCGACAACAGACTACCTTCCATAGTGACAAGGCTACCATCCATTGGAGTAACAAAAATCTCGACAACAGACTACCTCCCATAATGACAAGGCTACCATCCATTGTAGTAACAAAGATATCGATAACACACTACCTTGCATAATGACAAGGCTACCTTCCATTGGTGTAACAAAAATCTCTACAATAGACTACCTTCCATAATGACAAGGCTACCATCTATTGGAATAACAAAAATATCGACAACACACTACCTTGCATAATGACAAGGCTACCATCCATTGGAGTAACAAAAATCTCGAAAACAGACTACCTTCTATAATGACCAGTCTACCATCGTTTGGAGTAACAAAGATATCGATAGCAGACTACCTGCCATAACGACAAAGATACAATCCATTGTAGTAAAAAATATCTCGACAATAGATTACCTTCCATAATGACAAGGCTACCATCCCTTTGAGTAACAAAAATATCGAGAACAGACTACCTTCCATAATGACTAGGCTACCATCAATTGGAGTAACAAAGATATCGACAACAGATTACTTTCCATAAAGACAAGGCTATAATCAATTTTAGTAACAAAAATCACGACAACAGACTACCTTCCATAATGACAAGGCTACAATCCAATGTAGTAACAAAAATCTCGACAACAGACTACCTTCCATAGTGACAAGGCTAACATCCATTGGAGTAACAAAAATCTCGACAACAGACTACCTTCCATAATGATAAGGCTATGATCCATTGGAGTAACAAAGATATCGACAACATACTACCTTCCATAATCACAAGGATACCATCCATTGGAGTAACAAGAATCTCGACAACAGACTGCCTTCCATAATGAATAGGCTACCATCCATTGGAGTAATAAAGATATCGACAACAGACTACCTTCCATAAATACAAGGCTACAATCCATTGTAGTAACAAAAATCACGACAAGAGACTACCATCCATAATGACAAGGCTACCATCCAATGTAGTAACAAAAATCTCGACAACAGACTACCTTCCATAGTGACAAGTCAACCATCCATTGGAGTAACAAAGATATCGACAACATACTACCATCCATAATCACAAGGATACCATCCATTGGAGAACAAAAATCTCGACAACAGACTACCTTCCATAATGACAAGGCTACCATCCATTGGAATAAAAAAAATCTCGACAATAAACTAAATTCCATAATGACAAGGCTACCATCCCTTAGAGTAACAAAAATCTCGACAACATACTACACTCCATAATGACTAGGCTACCATCCATTGGAGTAACAAAGATATCGACAACAGACTACCTTCCATAAAGACAAGGCTACAATCCATTGTAGTAACAAAAATAACGACAACAGACTACCTTCCATAATGACAAGGCTACTATCCAATGTAGTAACAAAAATCTCGACAACAGACTACCTTCCATAGTGACAAGGCTACCATCCATTGGAGTAACAAAAATCTCGACAACAGACTACCTTCCATAATGACAAGGCTACCATCCCTTTGAGTAACAAAAATCTCGAGAACAGACTACCTTCCATAATGACTAGGCTACCATCAATTGGAGTAACAAAGATATCGACAACAGATTACCTTCCCTAAAGACAAGGCTACAATCCATTGTAGTAACAAAAATCACGACAACAAACTACCTTCCATAATGACAAGGCTACCATCCAATGTAGTACCAAAAATCTCGACAACAGACTACCTTCCATAGTGACAAGGCTACCATCCATTGGAGTAACAAAAATCTCGACAACAGACTACCTCCCATAATGACAAGGCTACCATCCATTGTAGTAACAAAGATATCGATAACACACTACCTTGCATAATGACAAGGCTACCATCCATTAGTGTAACAAAAATCTCTACAATAGACTACCTTCCATAATGACAAGGCTACCATCTATTGGAATAACAAAAATATCGACAACACACTACCTTGCATAATGACAAGGCTACCATCCATTGGAGTAACAAAAATCTCGAAAACAGACTACCTTCTAAAATGACTAGGCTACCATCCTTTGGAGTAACAAAGATATCGATAGCAGACTACCTGCCATAACGACAAAGCTACAATCCATTGTAGTAAAAAATATCTCGACAATAGATTATCTTCCATAATGACAAGGCTACCATCCCTTTGAGTAACAAAAATATCGAGAACAGACTACCTTCCATAATGACTAGGCTACCATCAATTGGAGTAACAAAGATATCGACAACAGATTACCTTCCATAAAGACAAGGCTACAATCCATTGTAGTAACAAAAATCACGACAACAAACTACCTTCCATAATGACAAGGCTACCATCCAATGTAGTAACAAAAATCTCGACAACAGACTACCTTCCATAGTGACAAGGCTACCATCCATTGGAGTAACAAAAATTTCGACAACAGACTACCTCCCATAATGACAAGGCTACCATCCATTGTAGTAACAAAGATATCGATAACATACTACCTTCAATAAAGACAAGGCTACAATCCATTGTAGTAAAAAAACACTCGACAACAGACAACCTTCCATAATGACAAGGCTAACATCTATTGGAGTAAGAAAAATTTCGACAACAGACTAACTTCCATAATGACAAGGCTACCATCCATTGGAATAAAAAAAATATTGACAACACACTACCTTCCATAATGACAAGGCTACCATCCCTTAGAGTAACAAAAATCTCGACAACAGACTACCTTCCATAATAACAAGGCTACCATCCATTGGAGTAACAAAGATATCGACAACATACTATCTTCCATAATGACCAGGATAACATCTATTGAAGTAACAAAAATCACGACAACAAACTACCTTCCATAATGACAAAGCTACCATCCATTAGAATAACAAAAATATCGATAACACACTACCTTGCATAATGACAAGGCTACTATCCATTGGAGTAACAAAAATATCTGCAACAAACTACCTTCCATAATGACAAGGCTACCATCCATTGGAGTAACAAAGATATCGACAACATACTACCTGCCATAACGAAAAGGCTAAAATCCATTGTAGTAACAAAAATCTCGACAATAGACTACCTTCCATAATGACAAGGCTACCATCCCTTAGAGTAACAAAAATCTCGACAACAGACTACCTTCCATAATGACTAGGCTACCATCCATTGGAGTAACAAAGATATCGACAACAGCCTACCTTCCATAAAGACAAGGCTACAATCAATTTTAGTAACAAAAATCACGACAACAGACTACCTTCCATAGTGACAAGGCTACCATCCATTGGAGTAACAAAAATCTCGACAACAGACTACCTTCCATAATGATAAGGCTATGATCCATTGGAGTAACAAAGATATCGACAACATACTACCTTCCATAATCACAAGGATACCATCCATTGGAGTAACAAAAATCTCGACAACAGACTGCCTTCCATAATGACTAGGCTACCATCCATTGGAGTAACAAAGATATCGACAACAGACTACCTTCCATAAAGAAAAGGCTACAATCCATTGTAGTAACAAAAATAACGACAACAGACTACCTTCCATAATGACAAGGCTACTATCCAATGTAGTAACAAAAATCTCGACAACAGACTACCTTCCATAGTGACAAGGCTACCATCCATTGGATTAACAAAAATATCGACAACAGACTTCCTTCCATAATGACAAGGCTACCATCCATTGGAATAACAAAAATATCGACAACACACAACCTTGCATAATGACAAGGCTAACATCCATTGGTGTAACAAAATTCTCTACAACAGACTACCTTCCATAATGACAAGGCTACCATCTATTGAAATAAGAAAAATATCGATAACACACTACCTTGCATAATGACAAGGCTACCATCCATTGGAGTAACAAAAATCTCGAAAACAGACTACCTTCTATAATGACTAGGCTACCATCCTTTGGAGTAACAAAGATATCGATAGCCGATTACCTGCCATAACGACAAAGCTACAATCCATTGTAGTAAAAATTATCTCGACAATAGATTACCTTCCATAATGACAAGGCTACCATCCCTTAGAGTAACAAAAATCTCGAGAACAGACTACCTTCCATAATGACTAGGCTACCATCCATTGGAGAAACAAAGATATCGACAACAGATTACCTTCCATAAAGACAAGGCTACAATCCATTGTAGTAACAAAAATCACGACAACAGACTACCTTCCATAATGACAAGGCTACCATCCAATGTAGTAACAAAAATCTCGACAACAAACTACCTTCCATAGTGATAAGGCTACCATCCATTGGAGTAACAAAAATCTCTATAACAGACTACCTTCCATAATGACAAGGCTACCATCCATTGGAGTAACAAAGATATCGATAACATACTACCTTCCATAATAACAAGGATACCATCCATTGGAATAACAAAAATCTCGAATACAGACTACCATTTATAATGAATAGGCTACCATCCTTTGGAGTAACAAAGATATCGATAGCAGACTACCTTCCATAACGACAAGGCTATAATCCATTGTAGTAACAAAAATCTCGACAATAGACTACTTTCCATAATGACAAGGCTACCATCCCTTAGAGTAACAAAAATCTCGAAAACAGACTACCTTCCATAATGACTAGGCTACCGTCCATTGGAGTAATAAAGATATCGACAACAGACTACCTTCCATAAAGACAAGGCTACAATCCATTGTAGTAACAAAAATAACGACAACAGACTACCTTCCATAATGACAAGGCTACTATCCAATGTAGTAACAAAAATCACGACAACAGACTACCTTCCATAATGACAAGGCTACCATCTATTGGAATAACAAAAATATCGACAACACACTACCTTGCATAATGACAAGGCTACCATCCATTGGTGTAACAAAAATCTCTATAACAGACTACCTTCCATAATGACAAGGCTACCATCTATTGGAATAACAAAAATATCGACAACACACTACCTTGCATAATGACAAGGCTACCATCCATTGGAGTAACAAAAATCTCGAAAACAGACTACCTTCTATAATGACAAGGCTACCATCCATTGGAGTAACAAAGATATCGACAACATACTACCTGCCATAACGACAAGGCTAAAATCCATTGTAGTAACAAAAATCTCGACAATAGACTACCTTCCATAATGACTAGGCTACCATCCATTGGAGTAACAAAGATATCGACAACAGCCTACCTTCCATAAAGACAAGGCTACAATCCATTTTAGTAACAAAAATCACGACAACAGACTACCTTCCATAGTGACAAGGCTACCATCCATTGGAGTAACAAAAATCTCGACAACAGACTACCTTCCATAATGATAAGGCTATGATCCATTGGAGTAACAAAGATATCGACAACATACTACCTTCCATAATCACAAGGATACCATCCATTGGAGTAACAAAAATCTCGACAACAGACTGCCTTCCATAATGACTAGGCTACCATCCATTGGAGTAACAAAGATATCGATAACAGACTACCTTCCATAAAGACAAGGCTACAATCCATTGTAGTATCAAAAATCACGACAACAGACTACCTTCCATAATGACAAGGCTACCATCCAATGTAGTAACAAAAATCTCGACAACAGACTACCTTCCATAGTGACAAGGCAACCATCCATTGGAGTAACAAAGATATCAACAACATACTACCATCCATAATCACAAGGATACCATCCATTGGAGTAACAAAAATCTTGACAACAGACTACCTTCCATAATGACAAGGCTACCATCCATTGGAATAAAAAAAATCTCGACAATAAACTAAATTCCATAATGACAAGGCTACCATCCCTTAGAGTAACAAAAATCTCGACAACAGACTACCTTCTATAATGACTAGGCTACCATCTATTGGATTAACAAAGATATCGACAACAGACTACCTTCCATAAAGACAAGGCTACAATCCATTTTAGTAACAAAAATAACGACAACAGACTACCTTCCATAATGACAAGGCTACTATCCAATGTAGTAACAAAAATCTCGACAACGGACTACCTTCCATAGTGACAAGGCTACCATCCATTGGAGTAACAAAAATCTCGACAACAGACTTCCTTCCATAATGACAAGGCTACCATCCATTGGAATAACAAAAATATCGACAACACACAACCTTGCATAATGACAAGGCTAACATCCATTGGTGTAACAAAAATCTCTACAACAGACTACCTTCCATAATGACAAGGCTACCATCTATTGGAATAAGAAAAATATCGACAACACACTACCTTGCATAATGACAAGGCTACCATCCATTGGAGTAACAAAAATCACGAAAACAGACTACCTTCTATAATGACTAGGCTAACATCCTTTGGAGTAACAAAGATATCGATAGCCGACTACCTGCCATAACGACAAAGCTACAATCCATTGTAGTAAAAATTATCTCGACAATAGATTACCTTCCATAATGACAAGGCTACCATCCCTTAGAGTAACAAAAATCTCGAGAACAGACTACCGTCCATAATGACTAGGCTACCATCCATTGGAGTAACAAAGATATCAACAACAGATTACCTTCCATAAAGACAAGGCTACAATCCATTGTAGTAACAAAAATCACGACAACAGACTACCTTCCATAATGACAAGGCTACCATCCAATGTAGTAACAAAAATCTCGACAACAGACTACCTTCCATAGTGACAAGGCTACCATCCATTGGAGTAACAAAAATCTCTACAACAGACTACCTTCCATAATTACAAGGCTACCATCCATTGGAGTAACAAAGATATCGATAACATACTACCTTCCATAATAACAAGGATACCATCCATTGGAATAACAAAAATCTCGAATACAGACTACCATTTATAATGAATAGGCTACCATCCTTTGGAGTAACAAAGATATCGATAGCAGACTACCTGCCATAACGACAAGGCTATAATCCATTGTAGTAACAAAAATCTCGACAATAGACTAATTTCCATAATGACAAGGCTACCATCCCTTAGAGTAACAAAAATCTCAAAAACAGACTACCTTCCATAATGACTAGGCTACCGTCCATTGGAGTAATAAAGATATCGACAAGAGACTACCTTCCATAAAGACAAGGCTACAATCCATTGTAGTAACAAAAATAACGACAACAGACTACCTTCCATAATGACAAGGCTACTATCCAATGTAGTAACAAAAATCTCGACAACAGACTACCTTCCATAATGACAAGGCTACCATCTATTGGAATAACAAAAATATCGACAACACACTACCTTGCATAATGACAAGGCTACCATCCATTGGTGTAACAAAAATCTCTATAACAGACTACCTTCCATAATGACAAGGCTACCATCTATTGGAATAACAAAAATATCGACAACACACTACCTTGCATAATGACAAGGCTACCATCCATTGGAGTAACAAAAATCTCGAAAACAGACTACCTTCTATAATGACTAGGCTACCATCCTTTGGAGTAACAAAGATATCGATAGCAGACTACCTGCCATAACGACAAAGATACAATCCATTGTAGTAAAAAATATCTCGACAATAGACTACCATCAATAATGACAAGGCTATCATCCCTTAGAGTAACAAAAATCTCGAGAACAGACTACCTTCCATAATGACTAGGCTACCATCCATTGGAGTAACAAAGATATCGACAACAGATAACCTTCCATAAATACAAGGCTACAATCCATTGTAGTAACAAAAATAACGACAAAAGACTACCTTCCATAATGACAAGGCTATTATCCAATATAGTAACAAAAATCTCGACAACAGACTACCTTCCATAGTGACAAGGCAACCATCCATTAGAGTAACAAAGATATCGACAACATACTACCATCCATAATCACAAGGATACCATCCATTGGAGTAACAAAAATCTTGACAACAAACTACCTTCCATAATGACAAGGCTACCATCCATTGGAATAAAAAAAATCTCGACAATAAACTAAATTCCATAATGACAAGGCTACCATCCCTTAGAGTAACAAAAATCTCGACAACAGACTACCTTCCATAATGACTAGGCTACCATCCATTGGAGTAACAAAGATATCGACAACAAACTACCTTCCATAAAGACAAGGCTACAATCCATTTTAGTAACAAAAATAACGACAACAGACTACCTTCCATAATTACAAGGCTACTATCCAATGTAGTAACAAAAATCTCGACAACAGACTACCTTCCATAGTGACAAGGCTACCATCCATTGGAGTAACAAAAATCTCGACAACAGACTTCCTTCCATAATGACAAGGCTACCATCCATTGGAATAACAAAAATATCGACAACACACAACCTTGCATAATGGCAAGGCTAACATCCATTGGTGTAACAAAAATCTCTACAACAGACTACCTTCCATAATGACAAGGCTACCATCTATTGGAATAAGAAAAATATCGACAACACACTACCTTGCATAATGACAAGGCTACCATCCATTGGAGTAACAAAAATCTCGAAAACAGACTACCTTTTATAATGACTAGGCTAACATCCTTTGGAGTAACAAAGATATCGATAGCCGACTACCTGCCATAACGACAAAGCTACAATCCGTTGTAGTAAAAATTATCTCGACAATAGATTACCATCCATAATGACAAGGCTACCATCACTTAGAGTAACAAAAATCTCGAGAACAGACTACCGTCCATAATGACTAGGCTACCATCCATTGGAGTAACAAAGATATCAACAACAGATTACCTTCCATAAAGACAAGGCTACAATCCATCGTAGTAACAAAAATCACGACAACAGACTACCTTCCATAATGACAAGGCTACCATCCAATGTAGTAACAAAAATCTCGACAACAGACTACCTTCCATAGTGACAAGGCTACCATCCATTGGAGTAACAAAAATCTCTACAACAGACTACCTTCCATAATTACAAGGCTACCATCCATTGGAGTAACAAAGATATCGATAACATACTACCTTCCATAATCACAAGGATACCATCCATTGAAATAACAAAAATCTCGAATACAGACTACCATTTATAATGAATAGGCTACCATCCTTTGGAGTAACAAAGATATCGATAGCAGACTACCTGCCATAACGACAAGGCTATAATCCATTATAGTAACAAAAATCTCGACAATAGACTACTTTCCATAATGACAAGGCTACCATCCCTTAGAGTAACAAAAATCTCAAAAACAGACTACCTTCCATAATGACTAGGCTACCGTCCATTGGAGTAATAAAGATATCGACAACAGACTACCTTCCATAAAGACAAGGCTACAATCCATTGTAGTAACAAAAATAACGACAACAGACTACCTTCCATAATGACAAGCCTACTATCCAATGTAGTAACAAAAATCTCGACAACAGACTACCTTCCATAATGACAAGGCTACCATCTATTGGAATAACAAAAATATCGACAACACACTACCTTGCATAATGACAAGGCTACCATCCATTGGTGTAACAAAAATCTCTATAACAGACTACCTTCCATAATGACAAGGCTACCATCTATTGGAATAACAAAAATATCGACAACACACTACCTTGCATAATGACAAGGCTACCATCCATTGGAGTAACAAAAATCTCGAAAACAGACTACCTTCTATAATGACTAGGCTACCATCCTTTGGAGTAACAAAGATATCGATAGCAGACTACCTGCCATAACGACAAAGATACAATCCATTGTAGTAAAAAATATCTCGACAATAGACTACCATCAATAATGACAAGGCTATCATCCCTTAGAGTAACAAAAATCTCGAGAACAGACTACCTTCCATAATGACTAGGCTACCATCCATTGGAGTAACAAAGATATCGACAACAGATAACCTTCCATAAAGACAAGGCTACAATCCATTGTAGTAACAAAAATAACGACAAAAGACTACCTTCCATAATGACAAGGCTATTATCCAATATAGTAACAAAAATCTCGACAACAGACTACCTTCCATAGTGACAAGGCAACCATCCATTGGAGTAACAAAGATATCGACAACATACTACCATCCATAATCACAAGGATACCATCCATTGGAGTAACAAAAATCTTGACAACAGACTACCTTCCATAATGACAAGGCTACCATCCATTGGAATAAAAAAAATCTCGACAATAAACTAAATTCCATAATGACAAGGCTACCATCCCTTAGAGTAACAAAAATCTCGACAACAGACTACCTTCCATAATGACTAGGCTACCATCCATTGGAGTAACAAAGATATCGACAACAGACTACCTTCCATAAAGACAAGGCTACAATCCATTTTAGTAACAAAAATAACGACAACAGACTACCTTCCATAATGACAAGGCTACTATCCAATGTAGTAACAAAAATCTCGCCAACAGACTACCTTCCATATTGACAAGGCTACCATCCATTGGAGTAACAAAAATCTCGACAACAGACTTCCTTCCATAATGACAAGGCTACCATCCATTGGAATAACAAAAATATCGACAACACACAACCTTGCATAATGACAAGGCTAACATCCATTGGTGTAACAAAAATCTCGAAAACAGACTACCTTCTATAATGACTAGGCTACCATCCTTTGGAGTAACAAAGATATCGATAGCCGACTACCTGCCATAACGACAAAGCTACAATCCATTGTAGTAAAAATTATCTCGATAATAGATTACCTTCCATAATGACAAGGCTACCATCCCTTAGAGTAACAAAAATCTCGAGAACAGACTACCTTCCATAATGACTAGGCTACCATCCATTGGAGTAACAAAGATATCGACAACAGATTACCTTCCATAAAGACAAGGCTACAATCCATTGTAGTAACAAAAATCACGACAACAGACTACCTTACATAATGACAAGGCTACCATCCAATGTAGTAACAAAAATCTCGACAACAGACTACCTTCCATAGTGACAAGGCTACCATCCATTGGAGTAACAAAAATCTCTACAACATACTACCTTCCATAATTACAAGGCTACCATCCATTGGAGTAACAAAGATATCGATAACATACTACCTTCCATAATCACAAGGATACCATCCATTGGAATAACAAAAATCTCGAATACAGACTACCATTTATAATGAATAGGCTACCATTCTTTGGAGTAACAAAGATATCGATAGCAGACTACCTGCCATAACGACAAGGCTATAATCCATTGTAGTAACAAAAATCTCGACAATAGACTACTTTCCATAATGACAAGGCTACCATCCCTTAGAGTAACAAAAATCTCGAAAACAGACTACCTTCCATAATGACTAGGCTACCGTCCATTGGAGTAATAAAGATATCGACAACAAACTACCTTCCATAAAGACAAGGCTACAATCCATTGTAGTAACAAAAATAACGACAACAGACTACCTTCCATAATGACAAGGCTACTATCCAATGTAGTAACAAAAATCTCGACAACAGACTACCTTCCATAATGACAAGGCTACCATCTATTGGAATAACAAAAATATCGACAACACACTGAAAATTCTGGCTGCAGATACTCAATGTCACGTCCAATGTTATGACACCGTATCTGACTTACTATATGACAGTAAATACAAAAGCAGTAAAGAACACAGTCAATTGTTTACCCAGTTCAGTGTGCAACAACACCTACTCTGGGGGCTACCAAGCCAGGGAGAGAATCCACTATAAGAGATGTTAATTCAGGAATAAACCAACCAGTTTATCTCCTTCACTTAAGACCTACCCAATGCAATTCTAATCTAAGTACAACTTAAACCTGAGTTCCTAGTCACTCCCCCTCAATCATAGCAGTGATACATAAACCAATTTGACTTAAGAATTGATGAAGACACTCTTCAAAAACACACACTTGATTAAGCTTCACAGCTTTTTAATCAAGCACCACAATCACTCGTGCTTCACAGCTTTGAGTGATGTACACAACTAACTTGACTCTGCTTCACAGCTTTAGTCAAGGGACATTCAAACACTCTTGCTTCAAAGCTTTGAGTGCTACATAACCCTTACAATTGAAACCTATTCCAAGGCACTTATCACAATGATAATTGCTTGGAGTACAATAAACAAATCTATACAGATTACAAAATTGATCTTCTAATCAATCAGCAGGGATGTCTTGAAAAACAGCAGCTCTGTTGAATATATAGCAGCTGCAACTTCAGTTAGGGTTTCCAAAAACCTAGGGTTAATTCCGTTTGACCTAAAGACCAGGTCACAGGACTTTATTAACCAGGTTAGGGTTGAGCTAGGTTACTCCTCAGAAAACGCAGGATTCTGTTCAGAAAGGACTGAGTTATTTCCTGAAAAAACTCAGACTTATCCAATCCTGCAATCCTGTTAGTTCAGAATAGGATGTCATAACATCTGTTATGACATCTGAGAAAACCTGTCTACTGATTTAGCAAAATGTGATCATTTTGCAAACATGCTCAGATACACACTTATAAACATCAGTATTTGAATTACAATATTTTTCTGCACATGTACCTAATGAGTTAGTACAACCTGAACTAGAATGTTATGACATCAGTCATGACATTCACACATACACTTGGGATTTACCAAAAATGCAAGCCAATACCTAAACACCTACAAACTCCCCCTTTGGCAGATTTTTGGCTAAAGTCCCTAAACAATCAGAGATAGATAGCAGCAGAAATAAGTGACAGCAGAAAAATATAATGTCAAGTACTAATTAAGCAAGTACCAAAATATTCTCCCCCTCTTTAGCCACAAATGGGCCAAAGTTACATGTTCATAAAATTATACAGTTATCCAAAACAAAATAATGAGATCAGCAGCAGACAACAGCATAACACACTTCCAAACTCCACCAGCAACACCACCAAGCAGCAATCAACCTTCAAGCACTGTCATCAGACTCAGAGGAGCTAGTTTCTTCAATGTTGAGCTGTCCTTCAGCTTCTATACCTTCTTCCCTTTTGCTTTCTTCAGCTTCCTCCTTTTCTAGCCTGGCAATTAGAACTTCTAGGGTCCTTTTTCTAGCATCCAGATCTTTGCAAGTTTCTTTTAAAACAGCTATGACATCTGATGTCTTGGACTGGGTCTTTGCAGACGATGTCTCAGCTGATGTTATGACAATGTCTGGAGCATGAGATCCCTGAAACAGTTTGTAGTGCAGGCCAAGGGCAGGAGCTCTTTTGCAGACTGTATCTCTTGCTACAAGGATGTCAGGGTATTGTGCAAGGATGATTCCACAAAGGAGGGAGGGAAAGGCAATTGGTCCTTTGACAGCATAACTGCCAGCATGCTTCAAAGTTTGTTCAAAGATGTACCTTCCATAGTCAAAGGCAGTCTTGGTTCCTACAGCATAGATAAATCTCCCCAATCCTGTGGAGATGGTTGATTTGTGATTTGTAGGCAACCAGTTTGCTGCACCTATTTTATGCAAGATGGCAAATTTCATGCTGAGTTTACTAGCATTCAGCTTCCCTTTCAATGGCCAGCACTCTACTTGCCTGGCTGTGATGGTTAAACAAACTTCATTATCAGTTGCCTCTAGATCAGGACAGTCCTTATTTGTTCTTCCAAGAAACTTGTTGATTTCTGATGGAGAGAACTTGACCCTTCTTCCTCTAACAAAGACACTCACAAAGTCAGCTGACCTTCCATCAGCACAATCATTTGACAAGTTCACTACAAACTCCTTAACCAGATTTTCATAGCATTTGTTAAACTTTGTCACTGTCTTCATTAGCCCAGCATTCTTGATCAAATCCATGATGTCTTTGCACTCCAAGGCATCATTGTTGAGCTCTCTCTCCAAGGCTATTCTCTTTAAGCAAACATACTTCCATATGTTTGCATTGTCAGGATGATGAAAGGAGATGTTGTCTGTTGGCACTTCAGGCACTCTAGCAATCTTGCTGGAGGGGAGCTTCCTTCTGATGGGAGTTTCTTCAATATCAATCTCAAATTCTGATTCATCATCAGAGTCAGAAGTTTCAGGTTCTTTACTTTTCTTAGAGATTGGTTGTCTAGCAGTCTGCACCTGTGCCTTCTTCCCTTTTGTCTGAATACTTTTCTCAGCCATCCCTTCAGCCTTGGATTTCTTAGCATCAGGTTTAACATTATGACTACTCTTTCTTTTCATCAATCTCCTAGCAATGCTAGGGTTCACATTAGCAATTAGTTCATTATCTGAGTAATCTTCATCCACATCAATGATAGGTGGATCAGCAGCCTTTTCAGAGGGGTTCTGAATGTTGTCTTTTGGTGTCACAACATCCTCAGTGACATCTACATTTTCAGAACCTTCCACATTTGGACTTTCTGATTGATTCAAAGGGATAGAAATCCCCGGTACAGATTGGTTGCCACTCAGAATGCTAGTAACCAGCCTAGCAATAGCTTGGTGTACTTGAACTGATCCTTCTCTATTAGGTATAGAAGACGAAGGATGAGAAGAATTACCAGAGGTTGTAGCTTGAGCTCTTCCTGCATGTCTGGTTCTGAGCTTTTTGACTCTGGCTGGGTCAGTTGCCATCTCCCTGAGAGGAGTGACCTCAAGAACTTCAGATTCTATGCATGTAGTGATTGCCCTAGAATCTTGATCAGATGATGACGATGATGAGGAAGACGAAGCCGCCATGGTGGAAGACGATGTCTGAGACATTTTGTTTAACTTTGAGTAATAGTAGCAGTTTGATAAAAACCTTTGATTGGGAGGAGGAAACAGGTTGCAAGGATGAGAGAGGTAGGGGGTAAAAGGGAGTCTCTTCAACTTCTTAAGGCTTTTGAAGGAATTGTGAATGAATATGATTAACCCACTAAATATAGACTTAATAAAATTAATCCCTTCAACCCTTGTTTTCAGCAAAACTAATTGCTATAATTTCTCATGTTGGTGAATACCCAACCTGCCCCTCAAATTTTCAAGTTTGTTTCCAACAAGCGCCTTGGTAGAAGAATCAGTCAGCTGAAGCTTAGAGAAACTATGTTCCAGTTTAAATGACTTCTTCTCTTCAAAGTCAATAGGGTTCAAGGAAATGTTGAATGTTTTCAGATTGTCACAACACAATGTCACAACATCTTGTGTAACATTGTACTCAGGGAGCATCTGTTTTGACCAGATGTTTTGAGAACAGAATTTATGAGACTTGTTATTTCCAGCATCCTTGTCAAGTTGACTTAAGGTTCTGACAACACATTCTTCTTCAAGTTTATTTGCCACATCACATAAATTATCAGCCTGTAGTTTTGGAGTTCTTATGACAGCTTCCATAGAAATAGCTCTTTTCATTCTTCCAAGCTTATGCTGCCACAGTTTCGTCTCTTTTTCTTCTTTGATGATTTGACTCATAGTGGAGATATCAGTGTTCTCAGGCTGCCACACATAACAGTTATCTTTGGATTTGATTCCTCTCATTACAACATCTAGTTTTTCATTAAATACTAGACATTCAGATCTTGAGAAGTTGACCATGAATCCTAGATCACATAATTGACTGATGCTAATGAGATTAGTAGTCAACCCTTTTACCAGCAATACCTTATTCAGACTTGGAACTCTAGGGCAGTCCAAATTACCAACTCCTTTGACTTCACCTTTAGCACCATCTCCAAAGGTCACAAAACTGGTGGTGTGAGGCATAACATTATTGAGGAGATTTTTGAATCCAGTCATGTGTCTGGAACATCCACTGTCAAAGTACCAATCTTCCTTTGTAGAGACCCTCAGGGAAGTGTGAGCTATCAGTGCAGTAGCCTTTTTCTTCCATTGAGGAGCATGTGGTACCTTTTTAGACTTAGGTTTGACATCTGAGTTCTGATTAGGATATCCATGTAGTCTGAAGCAGAAGGGCTTTATGTGACCATATCTCCCACAATGATGACATTTCCACCTTTGGTACCTCTTCTTCATATGTCTCTGTCCCTGATGTTGAGAGTAATGTTGAGACATCCGTTTTGACAATTGCTTACCAGTACCAGATTTCTTTGTTTCCACAAATCCTAGGCCAGATTTATTTCCCATATTTTGTCCAGCCTGAAGGATCTCTTCCAATTTCTCTGTTCCATTGGTCAACATCTTGACAGATTTGGTCAGTTGATTCAGTTGTGAGTTCAGCAGTTGAACTTCTCCTTCTAGATGACTTATAGTTTCAAGATTCGCCCTTTTTTCAGCCTCCAGTTTGATAATGAGTTTTGATTGTTTCTCATTCTGCACACAGACTTCAGCACTTCTGATACACAATTTCTTGTAGGTATCAGCCAGTTCTTCAAATGTTACTTCTTCATCACTAGTATCACTTTCAGAAGTACAAACACTAGTTAGGGCAGTAACTAGTTTAGCAGATTCTTCTTCAGAATTACTTTCTGAATCATAGTCAGACCAAGTAACAGTCATTCCTTTCTTTTGCTTTTTAAGAAAAGTAGGACATTCAGCTCGAATATGTCCATATCCTTCACATCCATGGCATTGAATACCTCTGCCTTGGTTTCCCTTATCTTCTGACCTTGGTCTTCTGCTGGAACTGTCAATGTCAGAGGGAATGTTATGAACATTAGACCTTGACTTTGGGTCCATTCTTTTGATGAGCCTGTTGAACTGTTTTCCAAGCATGGCAATAGCTTCAGATATGTTTTCTTCTTCATCCTCCTTGTATTCAACATCAGTATTGGATACAAGTGCTATGCTTTTGTTCTTCTTGTCTCCATTATCAGTGATCCCCATCTCAAAAGTCTGAAGAGACCCAATAAGTTCATCCACTTTCAACTTGCTAATGTCCTGGGCTTCCTCTATGGCAGTTACCTTCATTGCAAATCTTTTAGGCAAGGATCTGAGAATCTTCCTCACCAGTTTTTCTTCTGACATTTTTTCTCCCAGTGCTCCTGAGGTGTTGGCAATCTCCAGGAAGTTCATGTGAAACTCATGAATGGTTTCATCTTCCATCATTTTTAGATTCTCAAACTTAGTGGTCAACATCTGAAGCCTTGACATTTTTACTTTGGAAGTGCCCTCATGAGTAGTTTTGAGAGTGTCCCAAAGTTCCTTGGCCAGTTCATATTGATGTACTAGTCTGAAGATGTTTCTATCAATTCCATTGAACAAGGCATTTAAAGCTTTTGAATTTCCCAGAGCTAACTCATCTTCTTCTTTACTCCAATCTTCCTCAGGCTTCAGACTGATTGTCCCATCTCTCTCAGTTATGGTGGGATGAATCCATCCTTTGTCAGCAGCTCTCCAAGCCTTTTTGTCCAGAGATTTTAGGAAGGCAATCATACGAGGTTTCCAGTAGTCATAATTGGTTCCATCCAGAATGGGTGGTCTATTTCCAAAAACTCCTTCTTTGTCCATAGTGCCAGAAAGTGATATCCCTAGATCTCACCCAGTAATACAGGCAGGGTGCCTGCTCTGATGCCAATTGAAAATTCTGGCTGCAGATACTCAATGTCACGTCCAATGTTATGACACTGTATCTGACTTACTATATGACAGTAAATACAAAAGCAGTAAAGAACACAGTCAATTGTTTACCCAGTTCAGTGTGCAACAACACCTACTCTGGGGGCTACCAAGCCAGTGAGAGAATCCACTATAAGAGATGTTAATTTAGGAATAAACCAACCAGTTTATCTCCTTCACTTAAGACCTACCCAATGCAATTCTAATCTAAGTACAACTTAAACCTGAGTTCCTACTCACTCCCCCTCAATCACAGCAGTGATACATAAACCAATTTGACTTAAGAATTGATGAAGACACTCTTCAAAAACACACACTTGATTAAGCTTCACAGCTTTTTAATCAAGCACCACAATCACTCGTGCTTCACAGCTTTGAGTGATGTACACAACTAACTTGACTCTGCTTCACAGCTTTAGTCAAGGGACATTCAAACACTCTTGCTTCAAAGCTTTGAGTGCTACACAACCCTTACAATTGAAACCTATTCCAAGGCACTTATCACAATGATAATTGATTGGAGTACAATAAACAAATCTATACAGATTACAAAATTGATCTTCTAATCAATCAGCAGGGATGTCTTGAAAAACAGCAGCTCTGTTGAATATATAGCAGCTGCAACTTCAGTTAGGGTTTCCAAAAACCTAGGGTTAATTCCGTTTGACCTAAAGACCAGGTCACAGGACTTTATTAACCAGGTTAGGGTTGAGCTAGGTTACTCCTCAGAAAACGCAGGATTCTGTTCAGAAAGGACTGAGTTATTTCCTGAAAAAACTCAGACTTATCCAATCCTGCAAAATGCTCAGATACACACTTATAAACATCAGTATTTGAATTACAATATTTTTCTGCACATGTACCTAATGAGTTAGTACAACCTGAACTAGAATGTTATGACATCAGTCATGACATTCACACATACACTTGGGATTTACCAAAAATGCAAGCCAATACCTAAACACCTACACACACTACCTTGCATAATGACAAGGCTACCATCCATTGGTGTAACAAAAATCTCTATAACAGACTACCTTCCATAATGACAAGGCTACCATCTATTGGAATAACAAAAATATCGACAACACACTACCTTGCATAATGACAAGGCTACCATCCATTGGAGTAACAAAAATCTCGAAAACAGACTACCTTCTATAATGACTAGGCTACCATCCTTTGGAGTAACAAAGATATCGATAGCAGACTGTTAGAACAATGTTTGAATCTAGTACCCTATATTTAAGTTTTGATGATAACAAAGTGAAAAGATATAGTAGTTAAATATTTTATGATTGAATTATATGCTGCCTAAAATTACTATGCTCTGACTTGCAGATATGCTGATTAAAATAAGCAAGATCACGTTTTCAGCATCAGAATATGAGTTTGCACATCAGCATCAGAAGTTGCTGAATCAGAACGTCAAGATCAGATGATCAACGCTTGCACATGCTGAAGCTTGATGAACAGAACTGCGCGTAAAACACTCTGATACAGAAACAAATTAGTTCATCAGCAGCGAAGCAGAATCAGAATGAGCCAAGCCAGATCGTGCATTGAAGAAGCAACGGTACTATGCATTGAAAGCTAATCAATACCAACGGCATCATTCTAGACAAGATCTGCTCAAAAAGGAAAGCTTGTTAATAGCATTGAATCAAGAATATTTGCTTCAACGTTCATCTTCTCAAAGTGCTATATAAACCAAGCTTTGAAGATTATCACGGCTAATGCTTCCAAACTCTCTACACGCACAAAGCTGAACATTAATCTTCACTCTCCAAGTTTTGCTAAACCAACAAACTCTGATACTTCATTAGCGTTTAGCATCCTAGTATTCTAAGCTTAAATTGTGTAAACATCACAGTTGTGATATAGTTTTTGTAGAAACATTCACACACATTTGATTATATCTTTGTAAGAAAGTGTTGCCTTGACAAACCGGATTGTGGTTTGAATCAAGAAGGTTTTAGCAGTTGCTAAAGCAGATTTGTATTCAGTTGAATATAGTGAATTAAGACCTCGTTGGAGAGAGGCGAAATCACCTTGAACGGGTGGACTGGAGTAGTTTGAGATCAAACGAACCAGGATAAAAATACCTTGTCATTTGCTTTAAGTTTCCAGTTTTACAATTCAACCCCCCCTTCTTGTGTTTTTCACCCCTTCAATTGGCATCAGAGCGCCTGGTTCTGAGCTAAAACACTTAACCGTGTCAGTACAAGATCCAGCGTCAGAAAAACACTATGGCAGGAAACAACTCTCATTTCAGCAATGACACCAATGAGGACAGAGACAGATTCAGCGGCAAACCTCCAGTCTTTGATGGAGAAAACTTTGACTACTGGAAAGACAGAATTGAAAGCTTCTTTCTAGCACATGATGCTGATCTGTGGGATATGGTGACAGATGGATACACGCACCCTGTTAATGCAACTGGTCAGAAGATTGATAGAAAATCAATGACTGATCAACAAAAGCGTGATTTCAAGAATCACCATAAGGCCAGAACCATCCTCCTCAGTGCTATCTCCTATACTGAGTATGAGAAGATCTCCAACAGAGACACAGCTAAGAACATCTTTGATTCTCTCAGAATGACGCATGAGGGGAACGTTCAAGTCAAGGAAACAAAGGCTCTGGCGCTCATTCAGAAGTATGAAGCGTTTAAAATGGAAGAATCTGAATCCATTGAAACTATGTTCTCCAGATTCCAGATTCTGGTAGCTGGTCTCAAAGTTCTGGACAAGGGGTACTCTACTGCTGACCATGTCAAGAAGATAATCAGAAGTTTACCCAAGCAGTGGAGGCCTATGGTTACTGCTCTGAAGCTGGCGAAAGATCTCAACAAAATCACTCTGGAGGAACTTATAAGCTCCCTCAGAAGTCATGAGATAGAGCTGGAAGCTGACGAGCCTCAGAAGCAAGGTAAGCCTATAGCTTTAAAATCTAACAGAAAATCTGAATCTAAAGTTTTGCAGGCAGTTGAAGAAACATCTGATGGATCCTCATCAGAAGAAGACGAGCTCTCTCTTCTCTCCAGAAGAGTAAATCAACTGTGGAAGCAAAGACAAAAGAAGTTCAGGAATCCCAGAAGATCTGATCAGAACGAGTCTTCTTCCAGATACAGAAGAACAGATTCTTCCTCTGGATACAGAAGATCTGAAGGCTCCTCAGGTAACAAGAAGCCAAATACAAAAGACATCATCTGCTACGAGTGCAATGAGCAAGGTCACTACAAGAGTGACTGTCCAAAGCTTCAGAGGGAAAAGCCAAAAAGGAAGTTTGGAAGAGAGAAGAAGAAAAGTCTCATGGCCACATGGGATGACTCTGACTCGTCTGAAGCTGACTCAGAATCAGATGATGAAAGGGCGAACATAGCACTTATGGCTAACATTCCAGATGACAGTGAAGCTTCTGACTCAGACTCAGAATCAGACACAGAAGAGGTATTCCCTAACTTCGCTGTTAATTTTACAAAGGCTGAACTTGCTGAAAGCCTAAATGAAATTCTGGAACGTTATCAGCAGATTAGAGCTAAATTCAGAGACCTGAAAAGGACTCTTGAATCTGACTCTAATAAGTCCGAGAGTCTCAAATTGGAAAACTCTGAGCTGAGAGATAAAATTTTAAAATTAGAAAACTCTTTACAAAACTCTCAGAAGGAACCAATTGCTGAAACTCCCAGCAACGCTGATGAGATCATCAAGGAGTATGATCATAGTTTCCAGAAGTTCCTTGCTAAAAGCATAGATAGAAGCAGAATGGCTTCAATGATCTATGGAGTTAGCGGAAACGGCAGGAAAGGAATAGGATACCTAGGTAAGGTTCCTACACCTAAAAATGTCATGGATTTAGTTATTAAACACACTCCTCTAAATTCACACTTTGTGTATGGTCACACACATGACATCAAATATACTAGTAGTAATCACTTTGTGAAACCAAAATTCAACCAGAGTTTTGGTAAAACTAACAAATCAGGACCCAAGAAGATCTGGGTACCTAAGGATAAAATAATACATGTTGCAGATATCTTTAGCAGCAAGTCAGAAACACCAGTCATGGTACCTGGACTCTGGCTGCTCACGTCACATGACGGGAAGAAGGCATATGTTCCAAAACCTGGAACTTAAGCCTGGAGGCCACGTTGGCTTTGGAGGCAATCAGAGGGGAAAGATAATTGGCTCTGGAACTGTAGGTAACGGAAATCTTCCCTCTATTAATAATGTTCTGCTTGTAGATGGATTGATGCATAACCTGTTATCCATAAGTCAATTAAGTGATAACGGTTATGATATAATCTTTAATCAAAAATCATGTAAAGCTGTTAGTCAGAAAGATGGGACTATCCTATTTAATGGTAAGAGGAAAAACAACATTTACAAAATCAAACTTTCTGAACTTAAGAGTCAGAACGTAAAATGCCTTCTGTCTGTTAACAACGAGCAATGGATCTGGCACAGAAGATTGGGACATGTTAGTATGAGAAGAATATCTCAGATTAACAAACTCAATCTGGTCAGAGGACTTCCAAATTCGAAGTTCAATTCAGATGCTCTGTGTGAAGCATGTCAGAAAGGCAAATTTGCAAAACCTTCTTTTAAATCCAAAAATGTTGTTTCTACCTCTAAGCCATTAGAACTTCTGCACATTGACTTATTTGGACCAGTTAAGACTGCTTCTGTCAGTGGCAAGAAGTATGGGTTAGTAATCGTAGATGACTATAGCAGATGGACATGGGTAAAGTTCTTAAGACACAAGGACGAGTCACACTCTGTGTTTGTTACCTTCTGTAACCAAGTTCAGAATGAAAAAGATCTTAGAATCGTTAAAGTCAAAAGTGATCATGGTGGAGAATTTGAAAATAAAGATTTTGAGTCATTCTTTAATGACAAAGGCATTCTGCATGATTTCTCTTGTCCTAGAACTCCCCAACAAAATGGAGTTGTAGAACGAAAGAACAGAACATTGCAAGAAATGGCCAGAACCATGATCAACGAGACAAACGTTGCTAAGACTTTCTGGGCAGAGGCAATAAACACAGCGTGCTACATTCAGAATAGAATCTCAATAAGACCTATTCTGGAAAAGACTCCATATGAATTGTGGAAGAACAGAAAGCCCAACATTTCGTATTTCCATCCATTTGGATGTACTTGCTATATGTTAAACACTAAGAATTATTTGAACAAGTTTGATTCTAAGGCACAGAAGTGTATTATGTTAGGATACTCTGAACGCTCAAGAGGGTACAGAGTATACAATACAGAAACACAGATTGTGGAAGAATCAATCAGTGTTCGTTTTGATGACAAGCTTGACTCTGAAAAGTCAAAGCAGAATGAAAATCTTGCAGGTATAGAAATTGAATTTGCAGGTTCTGAAGACAAGTCATCAGAAGCTCTCAACACAGACATTCCTTCAACGTCTGAAAGAAGCAATGCTAGAAATCCTACAACTGCTGCTGATCAACCTCAGAAGAGATTACCCAGAAGCAGTGTGGATCACCCAGAAGAGACTATTCTAGGAAGAAAGGAAGATCCAATCAGAACAAGAGCAAGCTTCAGAAACTCTGAAGAAACTCTGATGGGACTTGTGTCTCTGATTGAACCTTCTTCTATTGATGAAGCCCTTCTGGACAATGACTGGATTCTGGCAATGCAAGAAGAGCTGAATCAATTCACCAGAAACGACGTATGGGATCTCGTTCCAAGACCAAAAGGATTCAACGTCATTGGAACAAGATGGGTGTTCAGAAACAAGCTTAATGAACAAGGTGAAGTCGTCAGAAACAAGGCACGACTGGTTGCACAAGGTTATAGTCAGCAAGAGGGGATAGACTATACAGAAACCTTTGCCCCAGTCGCCAGGTTAGAATCTATCAGACTCTTAATCTCATTTGCTGTTAATAGAGGCATCACTCTGTATCAGATGGATGTCAAAAGTGCATTCTTAAATGGTTATATAGAAGAAGAAGTGTATGTTCACCAACCCCCAGGTTTTGAAAATACAAAACATCCAGAACATGTTTTCAAACTGAAAAAGTCACTGTATGGTCTGAAACAAGCTCCCAGAGCTTGGTATGAGAGGCTAAGTAACTTTCTGCTTGAAAATGAGTTCACCAGAGGGAAAGTGGACACCACTCTATTCTGTAAAACAGTTAAGAGTGACATTTTAGTCTGTCAAATTTATGTTGATGATATAATCTTTGGTTCTACTAATCCTTCTCTTGGAAGAAAATTTGCCAAGTGTATGCAGGCAGAATTTGAGATGAGCCTCATGGGGGAACTGAAGTTCTTTTTAGGAATTCAGATCAATCAAACTCCAGAGGGAACTTACATTCATCAGAGCAAATACATCAGAGATCTTCTGAAGAAATTTGACCTCTCAGAATGTAAGCCATCAAAGATTCCAATGCATCCCACGTGCATTCTGGAAAGAGAAGAGGTAAGCAAAAGCGTAGAACAGAAAGTCTACAGAGGTATGATTGGTTCTCTCCTTTATCTGACTGCTTCAAGACCTGATATTCTATTCAGCGTATGTATTTGTGCTAGATTCCAATCAGATCCTAGAGAATCTCACTTAACAGCTGTTAAGCGAATTTTCAAGTATCTGAAAGGTACTACTAATCTGGGTTTGTTTTATAGAAAATCTAGTGATTACAGTTTAGTAGGCTACTGCGACGCTGATTTTGCTGGAGACAGAGTGGAACGAAAAAGTACTTCTGGAAGCTGCCAGTTTCTGGGAGAAAATCTGATCTCATGGTCCAGCAAAAGGCAATCAACTATTGCTCTGTCAACAGCAGAAGCTGAGTACATAGCAGCAGCTGGATGTAGCACACAGATGCTCTGGATGAAAAGTCAGCTTGAAGACTTCCAGATTTTCGAGAGTAACATTCCTATTCTTTGTGATAATACTTCTGCTATTTGCTTAAGTAAGAATCCTATTTTACATTCTAGAGCTAAGCATATAGAAATAAAACATCATTTCATTAGGGACTATATTCAGAAAGGTATTTTAAACTTGAAATTTATAGATACAGACCATCAATGGGCTGATATCTTTACAAAACCCCTTTCAGAAGATAGGTTTAATTTCATTCTGAAACATCTCAGCATGAAAGTATGCCCAGAATGAAAATGCTTTAATTCCATATTTTTATCTTTCAGAATGTATTTATATTACTGTGAACTTCTGATCAATCTTCTTTCAGAAAGTTAGAACATGCAGATTGTATCAGAGGCAAGTCTAAAGATCTGAGAGTCTAATCTCAAATACAGACGTGCTGATCACTACATCAAACAAGTGTCATCCAATCATCAGCAGATCCCTGAAGCAGAACGCGTGCACGTTTCTGAGAAGGCAAAGCGCTGATTGGGTGCATTGAGACACATGTCTGGTAACCGTTTTTAAGTATCTTTCTCAAATCCCCCAAAATCAGCAAGCATTTAATGCAAAAGTAATCACGCCTGTTAATGGCAATCATTATTTTTTTTCTCTCTCTTAAAAACGTTTTATTTTTCAAAATAATTTTTGAAAAGTCTATTTAAGCACATTACTCTTCATTCTTAATCCTTACGCTTTCTCATAATCTCTCAAGCATTTTTCTGCATATCTCCTTCAAAACCCTAGCTTTTCTCAAATCACTCTCAAGCTTTTTGTGTGAGAACAATGGCATCCTCCAGCATTTCTGCAGGAAATCAGAAGAAAGAAACCTCTGAGCAATATCAAGCGCCTACCAGAACTCTTCTCACACCGGTCAAGAATCTTGAGGTTCTCTCTGAATTAATCATCGATTTCGAAAGTTTGAAGGATAATGGATTTGACCTAACAGCTGAAGTCAAAGCTCAAAAGTGGGAGAGGTACTTTGATAGATTGGTTGGACCAACCTTCCCAGAGCTTGTCAAAGAATTTTGGATTCATGCCAAGATTGATAAGCATCTAGTCGTCTCTTCTGTCATGGGAAAGAAGATAATAATTTCTGAAGACCTCATTGCCAGGTTAATAGGTCAAAGTGGTGGTGGAGTCCGTTGTGTGGACATGGCTGATAGATGCCCTGATATTGGTGTGGTAGCACACTGCATTTTCACCCTTGGTTTTCCCAGCAGCAAAATCAAGGATCTGAAGGATCACTGCAGAGTGTGGGCCAAGATTGTTCTAGGCTGTTTCAATCACAGGAAGCCAACAAGCTCTCCTGATTATATAAACGTGGATCAGCAATTTCTGATCTACTTTATTGATCAGAGGGTGAAGATCAATTTGGCACACTTCCTGTTCAATCATCTGAAGACTAGTGTGAAAGAGACTAGAGAAGAAGAAAGGACCAAAAGGGACTGGATACCATTTGGGAGGCTCATATCAGATATTCTGACAGAGAATAAGCTGATAGATTATCTGAGCGAAGCTAAAGTACTGGGCAATTTTGAACCAACTGTTGGAAAACCGCTGAATGCCAAGAACCTGAAAAAGATGAAGCTGATATGTTTGCCAAGTATCCAGATTCTCACAAGGAAGAAGTTGCAGGTTCAAAGCTGAAGATCAAAGATCTGAGTCAAGTTCAACCTGAAGTGATTCAGAAGAAGTCAAAGAAGAGGAAAGCAGAAGGATCATCTCACCAGACTCCAAAGAAACGAGGTAATTCATCTGCTGCTCCTATTTCAATTTCCTCTACTATTCCAACATCTGTTGCTCCTCCTCCAACCTCTCACAGAATTTCCATTCCAATCCCCACTATTGATGAAACTATACCAGAAGACCCTTCTGAGGCCTTACAACTTAGAAGAACCAGAATTAAAATTCCAATCAAAATTACCA
Organism: Vicia faba; assembly: GCA_948472305.1. Lineage (NCBI taxonomy): Eukaryota > Viridiplantae > Streptophyta > Magnoliopsida > Fabales > Fabaceae > Vicia > Vicia faba. The sequence goes on along the minus strand of OX451741.1, from coordinate 510,374,088 downwards.
AACAACAACCAACTGTTTCAACAACACCAGCACTTGATAGAGTGCTAGCTGACATTGAGCGTGAACATGCTTCTGTTCAACCTCACTCTGAACCACCAAATATTCCTCCTCCATAACCTGAACCAGAAATTCAACCTGAACCAGAAATTCAACCTGAACCAGAAATTCAACCACAACCAGAACCAGAACAAGAACCAGAACCACAATCTCAACAACCTATCACAGAAGAACCTCTGATCCCTGAGCAATCAGAAGTTCCACCTCCTCAACCAGAAAATAATCCTCCCTCACCTCAAACAGAGTTTCATCGCTATGAAACCCCATCTCCTCATCATTCTGATCCCCACTCACCTCAACCTTCACCGCTGGCAATACAGTTGCCATGTGGAACCACCATTGTCAGACCCCAGTTACCATCATCAGAGGAATCAACACCTCCAAAAACTCCAACCACTCCAATAGACATATCCTCTGACTCTGATAACCATCCTCCAAAACAAACAGCACCTCAGCACACCTCTGAAAACCAATCATCTGAAAACCCCAACAGAACATTCATTGACTTAACAAGTCTTGAACGTCTTGCTGATTTAAGACACAAATTGGCCATTCCCAAACCAAAGCAATTAGATGTTGGCTCTGGTATTTTGGACTTTGAAACAGGTATGCTGCAGTGGATTGCTTCTCTGAAGCAAGTCTGTCCGGGGATGATCGACCCAGCTGCTTCTGATCAGCTCTGGTCACAGTTCAGAGTATGGGTTCGTGCTGAAGCACTCAAGCTGCAGGACGTCAACTATGAGCAGGCTCAACAGAACTTTAGCAAGCTGCTGAAGGAAGTTGAGAGTCAGCTGCCTCAAGAAGTTGTGCTCCCTCTGGACTCTGAATCGTGGTCTGAGAAAGAACAAGCTGCACAGGTGCAACCTTCAGAAGAAGACAAGACTCTTCAAGAAGAGAATCCAGCAGAAGATGTAGCTGAAAGTTCTGAGAAGCTTCCTCCTGCTGAAAGTTCTCAAGCTGCCTTGGACAGGCAGGCTCTGGAAGAATTAAGGCTGAATGACTTGCGTCTACAGCAGCGGATGGAAGAGAGTGATCAGAAGATGGAAGCAAGAATGAATGTCCAGGACAGCAAGATTGATACTGTTGTCACCATGGTTCAGAAGCAGAATGCAACTTCTGAAAAGATTCAAGCAATGCTGGAAAGCCTGTTCTCACGCATGCCCCCACAACCTTAAAATTTTTTTTCATGCATGACATTCTCTATATTTTCTTCATTTTCTGATGTACTTTTGACTATGTTTTGACTATGTTTGTGTAATGCTCTTGTGATCTGAACTATTTTTAATATAATTTGTTTTTCTGATCTAAATTGTTTTAGCACATCACTAACACTTTTTGATTGCTGACAAAAAGGGGGAGAACAAGAATGATATTTAAAATCAATAACGGCTAACTAGACAGAAACTCTCAAACATTCTAACTCTATTACTTGAAATGTTTTTTTCTGTTTTGTTGTTAAGTCTACAGGCACAAGGAAGCTCTGAACACTATGAAGACTAAGAACTAAGAAGCTCTGATCAAAATGTAAAAGCTCATGTTGCTCTGATCAAATATGAAGTTCTGATATATGAAGATCTGATCGACCTAACACTCTGATCCGAAGCAAAGATCTGACAGGAAAAGCTCTGAAGCTCTGCTTTCTGATAAGTCAAAGACTTATAATCTGATGCTCAAAGATAGAAAAAGATCTGACTCTAAAGAACACGCATATCAAAGGGAAGAAACAAACTCAGGGGGAGTATCTCTTAACTCTGACTTCTCCGTACTTCTTATTCTGATACATAGATCTGATAACTTTTCACGTTATTTTTCATTTAAAATATCTAGTTTTTGTCATCATCAAAAAGGGGGAGATTGTTAGAACAATGTTTGAATCTAGTACCCTATATTTAAGTTTTGATGATAACAAAGTGAAAAGATATAGTAGTTAAATATTTTATGATTGAATTATATGCTGCCTAAAATTACTATGCTCTGACTTGCAGATATGCTGATTAAAATAAGCAAGATCACGTTTTCAGCATCAGAATATGAGTTTACACATCAGCATCAGAAGTTGCTGAATCAGAACGTCAAGATCAGATGATCAACGCTTGCACATGCTGAAGCTTGATGAACAGAACTGCGCGTAAAACACTCTGATACAGAAACAAATTAGTTCATCAGCAGCGAAGCAGAATCAGAATGAGCCAAGCCAGATCGTGCATTGAAGAAGCAACGGTACTGTGCATTGAAAGCTAATCAATACCAACGGCATCATTCTAGACAAGATCTGCTCAAAAAGGAAAGCTTGTTAATAGCATTGAATCAAGAATATTTGCTTCAACGTTCATCTTCTCAAAGTGCTATATAAACCAAGCTTTGAAGATTATCACGGCTAATGCTTCCAAACTCTCTACACGCACAAAGCTGAACATTAATCTTCACTCTCCAAGTTTTGCTAAACCAACAAACTCTGATACTTCATTAGCGTTTAGCATCCTAGTATTCTAAGCTTAAATTGTGTAAACATCACAGTTGTGATATAGTTTTTGTAGAAACATTCACACACATTTGATTATATCTTTGTAAGAAAGTGTTGCCTTGACAAACCGGATTGTGGTTTGAATCAAGAAGGTTTTAGCAGTTGCTAAAGCAGATTTGTATTCAGTTGAATATAGTGAATTAAGACCTCGTTGGAGAGAGGCGAAATCACCTTGAACGGGTGGACTGGAGTAGTTTGAGATCAAACGAACCAGGATAAAAATACCTTGTCATTTGCTTTAAGTTTCCAGTTTTACAATTCAACCCCCCCTTCTTGTGTTTTTCACCCCTTCACAGACTACCTGCCATAACGACAAAGATACAATCCATTGTAGTAAAAAATATCTCGACAATAGACTACCATCCATAATGACAAGGCTACCATCCCTTAGAGTAACAAAAATCTCGAGAACAGACTACCTTCCATAATGACTAGGCTACCATCCATTGGAGTAACAAAGATATCGACAACAGATTACCTTCCATAAAGACAAGGCTACAATCCATTGTAGTAACAAAAATAACGACAAAAGACTACCTTCCATAATGACAAGGCTACTATCCAATATAGTAACAAAAATCTCGACAACAGACTACCTTCCATAGTGACAAGGCAACCATCCATTGGAGTAACAAAGATATCGACAACATACTACCATCCATAATCACAAGGATACCATCCATTGGAGTAACAAAAATCTTGACAACAGACTACCTTCCATAATGACAAGGCTACCATCCATTGGAATAAAAAAATCTCGACAATAAACTAAATTCCATAATGACAAGGCTACCATCCCTTAGAGTAACAAAAATCTCGACAACAGACTACCTTCCATAATGACTAGGCTACCATCCATTGGAGTAACAAAGATATCCACAACAGAATACCTTCCATAAAGACAAGGCTACAATCCATTTTAGTAACAAAAATAACGACAACAGACCACCTTCCATAATGACAAGGCTACTATCCAATGTAGTAACAAAAATCTCGACAACAGACTACCTTCCATAGTGACAAGGCTACCATCCATTGGAGTAACAAAAATCTCGACAACAGACATCCTTCCATAATGACAAGGCTACCATCCATTGGAATAACAAAAATATCGACAACACACAACCTTGCATAATGACAAGGCTAACATCCATTGGTGTAACAAAAATCTCTACAACAGACTACCTTCCATAATGACAAGGCTACCATCTATTGGAATAAGAAAAATATCGACAACACACTACCTTGCATAATGACAAGGCTACCATCCATTGGAGTAACAAAAATCTCGAAAACAAACTACCTTCTATAATGACTAGGCTACCATCCTTTGGAGTAACAAAGATATCGATAGCCGACTACCTGCCATAACGACAAAGCTACAATCCATTGTAGTAAAAATTATCTCGACAATAGATTACCTTCCATAATGACAAGGCTACCATCCCTTAGAGTAACAAAAATCTCGAGAACAGACTACCTTCCATAATGACTAGGCTACCATCCATTGGAGTAACAAAGATATCGACAACAGATTACCTTCCATAAAGACAAGGCTACAATCCATTGTAGTAACAAAAATCACGACAACAGACTACCTTCCATAATGACAAGGCTACCATCCAATGTAGTAACAAAAATCTCGACAACAGACTACCTTCCATAGTGACAAGGCTACCATCCATTGGAGTAACAAAAATCTCTACAACAGACTACCTTCCATAATTACAAGGCTACCATCCATTTTAGTAACAAAGATATCGATAACATACTACCTTCCATAATCACAAGGAGACCATCCATTGGAATAACAAAAATCTAGAATACAGACTACCATTTATAATGAATAGGCTACCATCCTTTGGAGTACCAAAGATATCGATAGCAGACTACCTGCCATAGCGACAAGGCTATAATCCATTGTAGTAACAAAATCTCGACAATAGACTACTTTCCATAATGACAAGGCTACCATCCCTTAGAGTAACAAAAATCTCGATAAAAGACTACCTTCCATAATGATTAGGCTACCGTCCATTGGAGTAATAAAGATATCGACAACAGATTACCTTCCATAAAGACAAGGCTACAATCCATTGTAGTAACAAAAATAACGACAACAGACTACCTTCCATAATGACAAGGCTACTATCCAATGTAGTAACAAAAATCTGGACAAAAGACTACCTTCCATAATGACAAGGCTACCATTTATTGGAATAACAAAAATATCGACAACACACTACCTTGCATAATGACAAGGCTACCATCCATTGGTGTAACAAAAATCTCTATAACAGACTACCTTCCATAATGACAAGGCTACCATCTATTGAAATAACAAAAATATCGACAACACACTACCTTGCATAATGACAAGGCTACCATCCATTGGAGTAACAAAAATCTCGAAAACAGACTACCTTCTATAATGACTAGGCTACCATCCTTTGGAGTAACAAAGATATCGATAGCAGACTACCTGCCATAACGACAAAGATACAATACATTGTAGTAAAAAATATCTCGACAATAGACTACCATCCATAATGACAAGGCTACCATCCCTTAGAGTAACAAAAATCTAGAGAACAGACTACCTTCCATAATGACTAGGCTACCATCCATTGGAGTAACAAAGATATCGACAACAGATTACCTTCCATAAAGACAAGGCTACAATCCATTGTAGTAACAAAAATAACGACAAAAGACTACCTTCCATAATGACAAGGCTACTATCCAATATAGTAACAAAAATCTCGACAACAGACTACCTTCCATAGTGACAAGGCAACCATCCATTGGAGTAACAAAGATATCGACAACATACTACCATCCATAATCACAAGGATACCATCCATTGGAGTAACAAAAATCTTGACAACAGACTACCTTCCATAATGACAAGGCTACCATCCATTGGAATAAAAAAAATCTCGACAATAAACTAAATTCCATAATGACAAGGCTACCATCCCTTAGAGTAACAAAAATCTCGACAACAGACTACCTTCCATAATGACTAGGCTACCATCCATTGGAGTAACAAAGATATCGACAACAGACTACCTTCCATAAAGACAAGGCTACAATCCATTTTAGTAACAAAAATAACGACAACAGACTACCTTCCATAATGACAAGGCTACTATCCAATGTAGTAACAAAAATCTCGACAACAGACTACCTTCCATAGTGACAAGGCTACCATCCATTGGAGTAACAAAAATCTCGACAACAGACTTCCTTCCATAATGACAAGGCTACCATCCATTGGAATAACAAAAATATCGACAACACACAACCTTGCATAATGACAAGGCTAACATCCATTGGTGTAACAAAAATCTCTACAACAGACTACCTTCCATAATGACAAGGCTACCATCTATTGGAATAAGAAAAATATCGAAAACACACTACCTTGAATAATGACAAGGCTACCATCCATTGGAGTAACAAAAATCTCGAAAACAGACTACCTTCTATAATGACTAGGCTACCATCCTTTGGAGTAACAAAGATATCGATAGCCGACTACCTGCCATAACGACAAAGCTACAATCCATTGTAGTAAAAATTATCTCGACAATAGATTACCTTCCATAATGACAAGGCTACCATCCCTTAGAGTAACAAAAATCTCGAGAACAGACTACCTTCCATAATGACTAGGCTACCATCCATTGGAGTAACAAAGATATCGACAACAGATTACCTTCCATAAAGACAAGGCTACAATCCATTGTAGTAAAAAAAATCACGACAACAGACTACCTTCCATAATGACAAGGCTACCATCCAATGTAGTAACAAAAATCTCGACAACAGACTACCTTCCATAGTGACAAGGCTACCATCCATTGGAGTAACAAAAATCTCTACAACAGACTACCTTCCATAATTACAAGGCTACCATCCATTGGAGTAACAAAGATATCGATAACATACTACCTTCCATAATCACAAGGATACCATCCATTGGAATAACAAAAATCTCGAATACAGACTACCATTTATAATGAATAGGCTACCATCCTTTGGAGTAACAAAGATATCGATAGCAGACTACCTGCCATAACGACAAGGCTATAATCCATTGTAGTAACAAAAATCTCGACAATAGACTACTTTCCATAATGACAAGGCTACCATCCCTTAGAGTAACAAAAATCTCGAAAACAGACTACCTTCCATAATGTCTAGGCTACCGTCCATTGGAGTAATAAAGATATCGACAACAGACTACCTTCCATAAAGACAAGGCTACAATCCATTGTAGTAACAAAAATAACGACAACAGACTACCTTCCATAATGACAAGGCAACTATCCAATGTAGTAACAAAAATCTCGACAACAGACTACCTTCCATAATGACAAGGCTACCATCTATTGGAATAACAAAAATATCGACAACACAGTACCTTGCATAATGACAAGGCTACCATCCATTGGTGTAACAAAAATCTCTATAACAGACTACCTTCCATAATGACAAGGTTACCATCTATTGGAATAACAAAAATATCGACAACACACTACCTTGCATAATGACAAGGCTACCATCCATTGGAGTAACAAAAATCTCGAAAACAGACTACCTTCTATAATGACTAGGCTACCATCCTTTGGAGTAACAAATATATCGATAGCAGACTACCTGCCATAATGACAAAGATACAATCCGTTGTAGTAAAAAATATCTCGACAATAGACTACCATCCATAATGACAAGGCTACCATCCCTTAGAGTAACAAAAATCTCGAGAACAGACTACCTTCCATAATGACTAGGCTACCATCCATTGGAGTAACAAAGATATCGACAACATATTACCTTCCATAAAGACAAGGCTACAATCCATTGTAGTAACAAAAATAATGACAAAAGACTACCTTCCATAATGACAAGGCTACTATCCAATATAATAACAAAAATCTCGACAACAGACTACCTTCCATAGTGACAAGGCTACCATCCATTGGAGTAACAAAAATCTCGACATCAGACTACCATCCATAATGACAAGGCTACCATCTATTGGAATAACAAAAATATCGACAACAGACTACCTTGCATAATGACAAGGCTACCATCCATTGGTGTAACAAAATCTCTACAACAGGCTACCATCCATAATGACAAGGCTACCATCTATTGGAATAACAAAAATATCGACAACACACTACCTTGCATAATGACTAGGCTACCATCCTTTGGAGTAACAAAGATATCGATAGCAGACTACCTGCCATAACGACAAAGCAACAATCCATTGTAGTAAAAAATATCTCGACAATAGACTACCTTCCATAATGACAAGGCTACCATCCCTTAGAGTAACAAAAATCTCGAGAACAGACTACCTTCCATAATGACTAGGCTACCATCCATTGGAGTAACAAAGATATCGACAACAGATTACCTTCCATAAAGACAAGGCTACAATCCATTGTAGTAACAAAAAACACGACAACACACTACCTTCCATAATGACAAGGCTACCATCCAATGTAGTAACAAAAATCTCGACAACAGACTACCTTCCATAGTGACAAGGCTACCATCCATTGGAGTAACAAAAATCTCTACAACAGACTACCTTCCATAATGACAAGACTACCATCCATTGGAGTAACAAAGATATCGATAAGATACTACCTTCCATAATCACAAGGATACCATCAATTGGAATAACAAAAATCTCGAATACAGACTACCATCTATAATGACTAGGCTACCATCCTTTGTAGTAACAAAGATATCGATAGCAGACTACCTGCCATAACGACAAGGCTACAATCCATTGTAGTAACAAAAATATCGACAATAAACTACTTTCCATAATGACAAGGCTACCATCCCTTAGAGTAACAAAAATGTCGACAACAGACTACCTTCCATAATGACTAGGCTACCATCCATTGGAGTAACAATGATATCGACAACAGACTACCTTCCATAAAGACAAGGCTATAATCCATTGTAGTAACAAAAATCACGACAACAAACTACCTTCCATATTGACAAGGCTACCATCCAATGTAGTAATAAAAATCTCGACAACAGACTACCTTCCATTGTGACAAGGCTACCATCCATTGGAGTAACAAAAATCTCGACAACAGACTACCTTCCATAATGACAAGGCTACCATCTATTAGAGTAACAAAGATATCAATAACATACTACCTTGCATAATGACAAGGCTACCATCCATTAGAGTAACAAAAATCTCTACAACAGACTACCTTCCATAATGACAAGGCTATCATACATTGGAGTAAAAAAGATATCGATAGCAGACTACCTGCCATAACGACAAGGCTACATTCCATTGGAGTAACAATGATATCGACAACAGACTACCTTCCATAAAGACAAGGCTACAATTCATCATAGTAACAAAAATCTCGACAATAGACTACCTTCCATAATGACAAGGCTATCATCCAATGTAGTAACAAAAATATCAACAACAGACTACCTTCCATTGTGACAAAGCTACCATCCATTTGAGTAACAAAAATCTCGACAACAGACTACCTTCCATTATGACAAGGCTACCATCTATTGGAGTAACAAAAATCTCGACAACAGACTACCTTGCATAATGACAAGGCTACCATCCATTGGGGCAACAAAAATCTCTACAACAGACTACCTTCCATAATGACAAGGCTACCATACATTGGAGTAACAAAGATATCGATAACATACTACCTTCCATAATCACAAGGATACCATCCATTGGAGTAACAAAAATCTCGAAAACAGACTACCTTCTATAATGACTAGGCTACCATCCTTTGGAGTAACAAAGATATCGATAGCAGACTACCAACGACAAGGCTACAATCCATTGTAGTAACAAAAATCTTGACAATAGACTACCTTCCATAATGACAAGGCTACATCCATGGTAGTGACAAAAATCTCGACAATAGACTACCTTCCATAATGACAAGGCTACCATCCATTGTAGTAACAAGAATCTCGACAACATACTACCTTCCATAATGACAAGGCTACAATCTAATATAGTAACAAAAATCTCGACAACAGACTATCTTCCATAATGAAAAGGCTACAATCTATTGTAGTAACAAAAATCTCGATAACAAACTACCTTCCATAATGACATGGCTACCATCCATTGTAGTGACAAAAATATCTACAAAATAGTACCTGCTATAATGACAAGGCTACCATCCATTGGAGTAACAAAAATATCGACAACAGACTATCTTCCATAACAAAAAGGCTACAATCTATTGTAGTAACAAAAATCTCGAAAATAGACTACCTTCCATAATGACATGGCTACCATCCATTGTAGTGACAGAAATATCGACAAAATACTACCTTCTATAATGACAAGGCTACCATCTATTGGAATAAAAAAAATATCGAGAACATACTACCTTGCATAATGACAAGGCTACCATCCATTGGAGTAACAAAAATCTCTACAACAGACTACCTTCCATAATGACAAGGCTACCATACATTGGAGTAACAAAGATATCGATAACATACTACCTTCCATAATCACAAGGATACCATCCATTGGAGTAACAAAAATATCGAAAATAGACTACCTTCTATAATGACTAGGATACCATCATTTGGAGTAACAAAGATATCGACAACATACTACCTGCCATATCGACAAGGCTACAATCCATTGTAGTAACAAAAATCTCGACAATAGACTACCTTCCATAATGACAAGGCTACCATCCACTGTAGTGACTAAAATCTCGACAATAAACTACCTTCCATAATGACAAGGCTACCATCCATTCTAGTAACAAGAATCTCGACAACATACTACCTTCCATAATGACAAGGGTACAATCTATTATAGTAACAAAAATCTCGAAAATAGACTATCTTCCATAATGAAAAGTCTACAATCTATTGTAGTAACAAAAATCTCGACAACAGACTACCTTCCATAATGACATGGCTACCATCCATTGTAGTGACAAAAATCTCCACAAAATACTACCTTCTATAATGACAAGGCTACCATCCATTGGAATAACAAAAATATCGACAACAGACTACCTTCCATAGTGACAAGGCTACAATCTATTATAGTAACAAAAATCTCAACAATAAACTACCTTTCATAATGACAAGGCTACCATCCCTTAGAGTAACAAAAATCTCGACAATATACTACCTTCCATAATGACTAGGCTACCATCCATTGGAGTAACAAAGATATCGACAACAAATTACCTTCCATAAAGACAAGGCTACAATCCATTGTAGTAACAAAAAACACGACAACAGAGTACCTTCCATAATGACAAGGCTACCATCTAATGTAGTAACAAAAATCTCGACAACAGACTACCTTCCATAGTGACAAGGCTACCATCAATTGGAGTAACAAAAATCTCGACAACAGACTTCCTTCCATAGTGACAAGGCTACCATCCATTGGAGTAAAAAAAATATCGACAACAGACTACCTTCCATAATGACAAGGCTACCATCTATTGGAATAACAAAAATATCGACAACACACTACCTTGCATAATGACAAGGCTACCATCCATTGGAGTAACAAAAATCTCTACAACAGACTACCTTCCATAATGACAAGGCTACCATACATTGGAGTAACAAAGATATCGACAACATACTACCTTCCATAATCACAAGGATACCATCCATTGGGGTAACAAAAATCTCGAAAACAGACTACCTTCTATAATGACTAGGCTACCATCCTTTGGAGTAACAAAGATATCGATAGCAGATTAACTGCCATAACGACAAGGCTACCATCCATTGAAGTAACAAGAATCTCGATAACATACTACATTCCATAATGACAAGGCTACAATCTATTATAGTAAGAAAAATCTCGACAACAGACTACCTTCCATAAAGACAAGGCTACAATCCATTGTAGTAACAAAAATCACGACAACAAACTACCTTCCATAATGACAAGGCTACCATCCATTGTAGTAACAAAAATCTCGACAATACACTACCTTCTATAATGACAAGGCTACCATCCATTGGAGTAACAAAAATATCGACAACAGACTACCTTCCATAATGACAAGGCTACAACCTATTATAGTAATCAAAAATCTCAACAATAGACTACCTTTCATAATGACAAGGCTACCATCCCTTAGAGTAACAAAAATCTCGACAACAGACTACCTTCCATAATGACTAGGCTACCATCCATTGGAGTAACAAAGATATCGACAACATATTACCTTCCATAAAGACAAGGCTACAATCAATTGTAGTAACAAAAATCACGACAACAGACTTCCTTCCATAATGACAAGGCTACCATCCAATGTAGTAACAAAAATCTCGACAACAGACTACCTTCCATAGTGACAAGGCTACCATCCATTGGAGTAACAAAAATCTCGACAACGGACTACCTTCCACAATGACAACGCTACCATCTATTGGAATAACAAAAATATAGACAACACACTACCTTGCATAATGACAAGGCTACCATCCATTGGAGTAACAAAAATCTCGAAAATAGACTACCTTCCATAATGACAAGGCTACCATCCATTGGAGTAACAAAGATATCGACAACATACTACCTTCCATAATCAAAAGGATGCCATCCATTGGAATAACAAAAATCTCGAAAACAGACTACCTTCTATAATGACTAGGCTACCATCCTTTGGAGTAACAAAGTTATCGATAGCAGACTACCTTCCATAATGACTAGGCTACCATCCGTTGGAGTAACAAAGATATCGACAATCGATTACCTTCCATAAAGACAAGGCTACAATCTATTGTAGTAACAAAAATCACGACAACAGACTACCTTCCATAATGACAAGGCTACCATCCAATGTAGTAATAAAAATCTCGACAACAGACTACCTTCGATAGTGACAAGGCTATCATCCATTGGAGTAACAAAAATCTCGACAACAGACGACCTTCCATAATGACAACGCTACCATCTATTGGAATAACAAAAATATCGACAACACACTACCTTGCATAATGACAAGGCTACCATCCATTGGAGTAACAAAAATCTCTACAACAGACTACCTTCCATAATGACAAGGCTACCATCCATTGGAATAACAAAGATATCGACAACATACTAACTTCAATAATCACAAGGATGCCATCCATTGGAATAATAAAAATCTCGAAAACAGACTACCTTCTATAATGACTAGGCTACCATCCTTTGGAGTAACAAAGTTATCGATAGCAGACTACCTGCCATAACGACAAGGCTACAATCCATTGTAGTAACAAAAATCTCGACAATAGACTACCTTCAATAATGACAAGGCTACCATCCCTTAGAGTAACAAAAATCTCGACAACAGACTACCTTCCATAATGACAAGGCTACCATCCATTCTAGTAACAAGAATCTCGACAACATACTACCTTCCATAATGACAAGGGTACAATCTATTATAGTAACAAAAATCTCGAAAATAGACTATCTTCCATAATGAAAAGTCTACAATCTATTGTAGTAACAAAAATCTCGACAACAGACTACCTTCCATAATGACATGGCTACCATCCATTGTAGTGACAAAAATCTCCACAAAATACTACCTTCTATAATGACAAGGCTACCATCCATTGGAATAACAAAAATATCGACAACAGACTACCTTCCATAGTGACAAGGCTACAATCTATTATAGTAACAAAAATCTCGACAATAAACTACCTTTCATAATGACAAGGCTACCATCCCTTAGAGTAACAAAAATCTCGACACTATACTACCTTCCATAATGACTAGGCTACCATCCATTGGAGTAACAAAGATATCGACAACAGATTACCTTCCATAAAGACAAGGCTACAATCCATTGTAGTAACAAAAAACACGACAACAGACTACCTTCCATAATGACAAGGCTACCATCTAATGTAGTAACAAAAATCTCGACAACAGACTACCTTCCATAGTGACAAGGCTACCATCAATTGGAGTAACAAAAATCTCGACAACAGACTTCCTTCCATAGTGACAAGGCTACCATCCATTGGAGTAAATAAAATATCGACAACAGACTACCTTCCATAATGACAAGGCTACCATCTATTGGAATAACAAAAATATCGACAACACACTACCTTGCATAATGACAAGGCTACCATCCATTGGAGTAACAAAAATCTCTACAACAGACTACCTTCCATAATGACAAGGCTACCATACATTGGAGTAACAGAGATATCGACAACATACTACCTTCCATAATCACAAGGATACCATCCGTTGGGGTAACAAAAATCTCGAAAACAGACTACCTTCTATAATGACTAGGCTACCATCCTTTGGAGTAACAAAGATATCGATAGCAGATTAACTGCCATAACGACAAGGCTACAATCCATTGTAGTAACAAAAATCTCGTCAATAGACTACCTTCCATAATGACAAGGATACCATCCATTGTAGTGACACAAATCTCGACAATAGACTACCTTCCATAATGACAAGGCTACCATCCATTGAAGTAACAAGAATCTCGACAACATACTACATTCCATAATGACAAGGCTACAATCTATTATAGTAACAAAAATCTCGACAACAGACTACCTTCCATAAAGACAAGGCTACAATCCATTGTAGTAACAAAAATCACGACAACAAACTACCTTCCATAATGACAAGGCTACCATCCATTGTATTAACAAAAATCTCGACAATAGACTACCTTCTATAATGACAAGGCTACCATCCATTGGAGTAACAAAAATATCGACAACAGACTACCTTCCATAATGACAAGGCTACAACCTATTATAGTAATAAAAATCTCAACAATAGACTACCTTTCATAATGACAAGGCTACCATCCCTTAGAGTAACAAAAATCTCGACAACAGACTACCTTCCATAATGACTAGGCTACCATCCATTGGAGTAACAAAGATATCGACAACATATTACCTTCCATAAAGACAAGGCTACAATCAATTGTAGTAACAAAAATCACGACAACAGACTTCCTTCCATAATGACAAGGCTACCATCCAATGTAGTAACAAAAATCTCGACAACAGACTACCTTCCATAGTGACAAGGCTACCATCCATTGGAGTAACAAAAATCTCGACAACGGACTACCTTCCATAATGACAACGCTACCATCTATTGGAATAACAAAAATATCGACAACACACTACCTTGCATAATGACAAGGCTACCATCCATTGGAGTAACAAAAATCTCTACAACAGACTACCTTCCATAATGACAAGGCTACCATCCATTGGAGTAACAAAGATATCGACAACATACTACCTTCCATAATCACAAGGATGCCATCCATTAGAATAACAAAAATCCCGAAAACAGACTACCTTCTATAATGACTAGGCTACCATTCTTTGGAGTAACAAAGTTATCGATAGCAGAATACCTGCCATAACGACAAGGCTACAATCCATTGTAGTAACAAAAATCTCGACAATAGACTACCTTCAATAATGACAAGGCTACCATCCCTTAGAGTAACAAAAATCTCGACAACAGTCTACCTTCCATAATGACTAGGCTACCATCCATTGGAGTAACAAAGATATCGACAACATATTACCTTCCATAAAGACAAGGCTACAATCCATTGTAGTAACAAAAATCACGATAACAGACTTCCTTCCATAATGACAAGGCTACCATCCAATGTAGTAACAAAAATCTCGACAACAGACTACCTTCCATAGTGACAAGGCTACCATCCATTGGAGTAACAAAAATCTCGACAACAGACTACTTTCCATAATGACAAGGCTACCATCTATTGGAATAACAAAAATATAGACAACACACTACCTTGCATAATGACAAGGCTACCATCCATTGGAGTAACAAAAATCTCGAAAATAGACTACCTTCCATAATGACAAGGCTACCATCCATTGGAGTAACAAAGATATCGACAACATACTACCTTCCATAATCAAAAGGATGCCATCCATTGGAATAACAAAAATCTCGAAAACAGACTACCTTCTATAATGACTAGGCTACCATCCTTTGGAGTAACAAAGTTATCGATAGCAGACTACCTTCCATAATGACTAGGCTACCATCCGTTGGAGTAACAAAGATATCGACAACCGATTAGCTTCCATAAAGACAAGGCTACAATCCATTGTAGTAACAAAAATCACGACAACAGACTACCTTCCATAATGACAAGGCTACCATCCAATGTAGTAATAAAAATCTCGACAACAGACTACCTTCGATAGTGACAAGGCTATCATCCATTGGAGTAACAAAAATCTCGACAACAGACGACCTTCCATAATGACAACGCTACCATCTATTGGAATAACAAAAATATCGACAACACACTACCTTGCATAATGACAAGGCTACCATCCATTGGAGTAACAAAAATCTCTACAACAGACTACCTTCCATAATGACAAGGCTACCATCCATTGGAATAACAAAGATATCGACAACATACTAACTTCAATAATCACAAGGATGCCATCCATTGGAATAATAAAAATCTCGAAAACAGACTACCTTCTATAATGACTAGGCTACCATCCTTTGGAGTAACAAAGTTATCGATAGCAGACTACCTTCCATAACGACAAGGCTACAATCCATTGTAGTAACAAAAATCTCGACAATAGACTACCTTCAATAATGACAAGGCTACCATCCCTTAGAGTAACAAAAATCTCGACAACAGACTACCTTCCATAATGACTAGGCTACCATCCATTGGAGTAACAAAGATATCGACAACATATTACCTTCCATAAAGACAAGGCTACAATCCATTGTAGTAACAAAAATCACGACAACAGACTTCCTTCCATAATGACAAGGCTACCATCCAATGTTGTAACAAAAATCTCGACAACAGACTACCTTCCATAGTGACAAGGCTACCATCCATTAGAGTAAGAAAAATCTCGACAACGGACTACCTTCCATAATGACAAGGCTACCATCTATTGGAATAACAAAAATATAGACAACACACTACCTTGCATAATGACAAGGCTACCATCCATTGGAGTAACAAAAATCTCTACAACAGACTACCTTCCATAATGACAATGCTCGAAACATTGGAGTAACAAAGATATCGACAACATACTACCTTCCATAATCACAAGGATACCATCAATTGGAGTAACAAAAATCTCGAAAATAGACTACCTTCCATAATGAAAAGGCTACCATCCATTGTAGTGACAAAAATCTCGAAAATAGACTATCTTCCATAACGAAAAGGCTACAATCTATTGTAGTAACAAAAATCTCGACAACAGACTACCTTCCATAATGACATGTCTACCATCCATTGTAGTGACGAAAATCTCGACAAAATACTACTTTCTATAATGACAAGGCTACCATCCATTGGAGTAACAAAAATATCGACAACAGACAACCATTCATAATGACAGGGCTACAATCAATTATAGTAACAAAAATATCGACAATAGACTACCTTTCATAATGACAAGGCTACCATCCCTTAGAGTAACAAAAATCTCGACAACAGACTACCTTTCATAATGACTAGGCTACCATCCATTGGAGTAAAAAAGATATCGACAACAGATTACCTTCCATAATGACAAGGCTACAATCCATTGTAGTAACAAAAATCATGACAACAGACTACCTTCCATAATGACAAGGCTACCATCCAATGTAGTAACCAAAATCTCGACAACAGACTACCTTCCATAGTGACAAGGCTACCATCTATTGGAGTAACAAAAATCTCGACAACAGACTTCCTTCCATAGTGACAAGGCTACCATCCATTGGAGTAACAAAAATATCGACAACAGACTACCTTCCATAATGACAAGGCTACCATCTATTGGAATAACAAAAATATCGACAACACACTACCTTCCATAGTGACAAGGCTACAATCTATTATATTAACAAAAATCTCGACAACAGACTACCTTCCATAAAGACAAGGCTACAATCCATTGTAATAACAAAAATCACGACAACAAACTACCTTCCATAATGACAAGGCTACAATCCATTGTAGTAACAAAAATCTCGACAACAAACTACCTTCTATAATGACAAGGCTACCATCCATTGGAGTAACAAAAATATCGACAACAGACTACCTTCCATAATGACAAGGCTACAATCTATTATAGTAACAAAAATCACAACAACAGACTTCCTTCCATAATGACAAGGCTACCATCCAATGTAGTAACAAAAATCTCGACAACAGACTACCTTCCATAGTGACAAGGCTACTATCCATTGGAGTAACAAAAATCTCGACAACAGACTTCCTTCCATAGTGACAAGGCTACCATCCATTAGAGTAACAAAAATATTGACAACAGACTACCTTCCATAATGACAAGGCTACCATCTATTGGAATAACAAAAATATCGACAACACACTACCTTGCATAATGACAAGGCTACCATCCATTGAAGTAACAAAAATCTCGACAACATACTACCTTCCATAATGACAAGGCTACAATCTATTATAGTAACAAAAATATCGACAATAGACTACCTTCCATAAAGACAAGGCTACAATCCATTGTAGTAACAAAAATCACGACAACAAACTACCTTCCATAATGACAAGGCTACCATCCATTGTAGTAACAAAAATCTCGACAACAGACTACCTTCTATAATGACAAGGCTATCATCCATTGGAGTAACAAAAATATCGACAACAGACTACCTTCCATAATGACAAGGCTACAATCTATTATAGTAAAAAAAAGCACAACAACAGACTTCCTTCCATAATGACAAGGCTACCATCCAATGTAGTAACAAAAATCTAGACAACAGACTACCTTCCATAGTGACAAGGCTACCATCCATTGGAGTAACTAAAATCTCGACAACAGACTAACTTCCATAATGACAAGGCTACCATCTATTGGAATAACAAAAATATAGACAACACACTACCTGGCATAATGACAAGGCTACCATCCATTGGAGTAACAAAAATCTCGAAAACAGACTACCTTCTATAATGACTAGGCTACCATCCTTTGGAGTAACAAAGATATCGATAGTAGACTACCTGCCATAACGACAAAGCTACAATCCATTATGGTAAAAAAAACCTCGACAATAGACTACCTTCCATAATGACAAGGCTACCATCCCTTAGAGTAACAAAAATCTCGACAACAGACTACCTTCCATAATGACTAGGCTACCATCCGTTGGAGTAAAAAAGATATTGACAACAGATTACCTTCCATAAAGACAAGGCTACAATCCATTGTAGTAACAAAAATCACGACAACAGACTACCTTCCATAATGACAAGGCTACCATCCAATGTAGTAACAAAAATCTCGACAACAGACTACCTTCCATAGTGAGAAGGCTACCATCCATTGGAGTAACAAAAATCTCGACAACAGACTACCTTCCATAATGACAAGGCTACCATCCTATGTAGTAACAAAAATCTCGACAACAGACTACCTTCCATAATGACAAGGCTACCATCTCTTGGAATAACAAAAATATTGACAACACACTACCTTGCATAATGACAATGCTACCATCCATTGGAGTAACAAAAATCTCTACAACAGACTACCTTCCATAATGACAAGGCTACCATCCATTGGAGTAACAAAGATATCGACAACATACTACCTTCCATAATAACAAGGATGCCATCCATTGGAATAACAAAAATCTCGAAAACAGACTACCTTCTATAATGTCTAGGCTACCATCCTTTGGAGTAACAAAGTTATCGATAGCAGACTACCTGCCATAACGACAAGGCCACAATCCATTGTAGTAACAAAAATCTCGACAATAGACTACCTTCAACAATGACAAGGCTACCATCCCTTAGAGTAACAAAAATCTCGACAACAGACTACCTTCCATAATGACTAGGCTACCATCCATTGGAGTAACAAAGATATCAACAACAAATTACCTTCCATAAAGACAAGGCTACAATCCATTGTAGTAACAAAAATCACGACAACAAACTTCCTTCCATAATGACAAGGCTACCATCCAATGTAGTAACAAAAATCTCGACAACAGACTACCTTCCTTAGTGACAAGGCTACCATCTAATGTAGTAACAAAAATCTCGACAACAGACTACCTTCCATAGTGACAAGGCTACCATCCATTGGAGTAACAAAAATCTCGACATCAGACTACCTTCCATAATGACAACGCTACCATCTATTGGAATAACAAAAATATCGACAACACACTTCCTTGCATAATGACAAGGCTACCATCAATTGGTGTAACAAAAATCTCTACAACAGACTACCTTCCATAATGACAAGGCTACCATTTATTGGAATAACAAAAATATCGACAACACACTACCTTGCATAATGACAAGGCTACCATCCATTGGAGTAACAAAAATCTCGAAAACAGACTACCTTCTATAATGACTAGGCTACCATCCTTTGGAGTAACAAAGATATCGATAGTAGACTACCTGCCATAACGACAAAGCTACAATCCATTGTAGTAAAAAATATCTCGACAATAGACTACCTTCCATAATTACAAGGCTATCATCCCTTAGAGTAACAAAAATCTCGAGAATAGACTACCTTCCATAATGACTAGGCTACCATCCATTGGAGTAACAAAGATCTCGACAATAGACTACCTTCCATAATGACAAGGCTACCATCCATTGTAGTGACAAAAATCTCGACAATAGACTACCTTCCATAATGACAAGTCTACCATCCATTGTACTAACAAGAATCTCGACAACATACTTCCTTCCATAATGACAAGGGTACAATCTATTATAGTAACAAAAATCTCGAAAATAGACTATCTTCCATAACGAAAAGGCTACAATCTATTGTAGTAACAAAAATCTCGACAATAGACTACCTTCCATAATGACATGGCTACCATCCATTGTAGTGACAAAAATCTCGACAAAATACTACCTTCTATAATGACTAGGCTACCATCCATTGGAGTAACAAAGATATCGACAACAGACTACCTTCCATAATGACAAGGCTACAATCTATTACAATAACAAAAATCTCGACAATAGACTACCTTTCATAATGACAAGGCTACCGTCCCTTAGAATAACAAAAATCTCGACAACAGACTACCTTCCATAATGACTAGGCTACCATCCATTGGAGTAACAAAGATATCGACAACAGATTACCTTCCATAAAGACAAGGCTACAATCCATTGTAGTAACAAAAATCACGACAACAGACTTCCTCCATAATGACAAGGCTACCATCCAATGTAATAACAAAAATCTCGACAACAGACTACCTTCCATAGTGACAAGGCTACCATCCATTGGAGTAACAAAAATCTCGACAACAGACTACCTTCCATAATGACAAGGCTACCATCTATTGGAATAACAAAAATATAGACAACACACTACCTTGCATAATGACAAGGCTACCATCCATTGGAGTAACAAAAATCTCGAAAACAGACAACCTTCTATAATGACTAGGCTACCATCCTTTGGAGTAACAAAGATATCGATAGTAGACTACCTGCCATAACGACAAAGCTACAATCCATTGTAGTAAAAGAAATCTCGATAATAGACTACCTTCCATAATGACAAGGCTACCATCCCTTAGAGTAACAAAAATCTCGACAACAGACTACCTTCCATAATGACTAGGCTACCATCAATTGGAGTAACAAAGATCTTGATAATAGACTACCTTCCATAATGAGAAGGCTACCATCCATTGTAGTGACAAAAATCTCGACAATAGACTACCTTCCATAATGACAAGGCTACCATCCATTGTAGTGACAAAAATCTCGACAATAGACTACCTTCCATAATGACAAGGCTACCATCCATTGTAGTAACAAGAATCTCGACAACATACTTCCTTCCATAATGACAAGGGTACAATCTATTATAGTAACAAAAATCTCGAAAATAGACTATCTTCCATAACGAAAAGGCTACAATCTATTATAGTAACAAAAATATCGACAACAGACTACCTTCCATAATGACATGGCTACCATCCATTGTAGTGACAAAAATCACGAAAAAATACTACCTTCTATAATGACAAGGCTACCATCCATTGGAGTAACAAAAATATCGACAACAGACAACCTTCCATAATGACAAGGCTACAATCTATTACAGTAACAAAAATCTCGACAATAGACTACCTTTCATAATGACAAGGCTACCATCCCTTAGAGTAACAAAAATCCCGACAACAGACTACCTTCCATAATGACTAGGCTACCATCCATTGGAGTAACAAAGATATCGACAACAGATTACCTTCCATAAAGACAAGGCTACAATCCATTGTAGTAACAAAAATCACGACAACAGACTACCTTCCATAATGACAAGGCTACCATCCAATGTAGTAACAAAAATCTGGATAACAGACTACCTTCCATAGTGACAAGGCTACCATCTATTGGAGTAACAAAAATCTCGACAACAGACTTCCTTCCATAGTGACAAGGTTACCATCCATTGGAGTAACAAAAATATCGTCAACAAACTACCTTCCATAATGAAAAGGCTACCATCTATTGGAATAACAAAAATATCAACAACACACTACCTTGAATAATGACAAGGCTACCATCCATTGAAGTAACAAAAATCTCGACAACATACTACCTTCCATAATGACAAGGCTACAATCTATTATAGTAACAAAAATATCGACAACAGACTACCTTCCATAAAGACAAGGCTACAATCCATTGTAGTAACAAAAATCACGACAACAAAGTACCTTCCATAATGACAAGGCTACCATCCATTGTAGTAACAAAAATCTCGACAACAGACTACCTTATATAATGACAAGGCTACCATCCATTGGAGTAACAAAAATATCGACAACAGACTACCTTCCATAATGACATGGCTACAATCTATTATAGTAACAAGAATCACAACAATAGACTTCCTTCCATAATGACAAGGCTACCATCCAATGTAGTAACAAAAATCTCGACAACAAACTACCTTCCATAGTGACAAGGCTACCATCCATTGGAGTAACATAAATCTCGACAACAGACTTCCTTCCATAGTGACAAGGCTACCATCCATTGGAGTAATAAAAATATCGACAACAGACTACCTTCCATAATGACAAGGCTACCATCTATTGGAATAACAAAAATATCGACGACACACTACCTTGCATAATGACAAGGCTACCATCCATTGAAGTAACAAAAATCTGGACAACATACTACCTTCCATAATGACAAGGCTACAATCTATTATAGTAACAAAAATCACGACAACAAACTACCTTTCATAATGACAAGGCTACCATCCATTGTAGTAACAAAAATCTCGAAAATAGAATACCTTCTATAATGACAAGGCTACCATCCATTGGAGTAACAAAAATATCGACAACAGACTACCTTCCATAATGACAAGGCTACAATCTTATATTTAACAAAAATCACAACAACAGACTTCCTTCCATAATGACAAGGCTACCATCCAATGTTGTAACAAAAATCTAGACAACAGACTACCTTCCATAGTTACAAGGCTACCATCCATTGGAGTAACAAAAATCTCGACAACATACTACCTTCCATAATGACAAGGCTACCATATATTGGAATAACAAAAATATAGACAACACACTACCTGGCATAATGACAAGGCTACCATCCATTGGAGTAACAAAAATCTCGAAAACAGACTACCTTCTATAATGACTAGGCTACCATCCTTTGGTGTAACAAAGATATCGATAGTAGACTACCTGCCATAACGACAAAGCTACAATCCATTATGGTAAAAAAAATCTCGACAATAGACTACCTTCCATAATGACAAGGCTACCATCCCTTAGAGTAAAAAAAATCTCGACAACAGACTACCTTCCATAATGACTAGGCTACCATCCATTGGAGTAAAAAAGATATCGACAACAGATTACCTTCCATAAAGACAAGGATACAATCCATTGTAGTAACAAAAATCATGACAACAGACTACCTTCCATAATGACAAGGCTACCATCCAATGTAGTAACAAAAATCTCGACAATAGACTACCTTCCATAGTGACAAGGCTACCATCTATTGGAGTAACAAAAATCTCGACAACAGACTTCCTTCCATAGTGACAAGGCTACCATCCATTGGAGTAACAAAAATATCGACAACAGACTACCTTCCATAATGACAAGGCTACCATCTATTGGAATAACAAAAATATCGACAACACACTACCTTGCATAATGACAAGGCTACCATCCATTGAAGTAACAAAAATCTCGACAACATACTACCTTCCATAATGACAAGGCTACAATCTATTATAGTAACAAAAATCTCGACAACAGACTACCTTCCATAAAGACAAGGCTACAATCCATTGTAGTAACAAAAATCATGACAACAAACTACCTTCCATAATGACAAGGCAACCATCCATTGTAGTAACAAAAATCTCGACAACAGACTACCTTCTATAATGACAAGGCTACCATCCATTGGAGTAACAAAAATATCGACAACAGACTACCTTCCATAATGACAAGGCTACAATCTATTATAGTAACAAAAATCACAACAATAGACTTCCTTCCATAATGACAAGGCTACCATCCAATGTAGTAACAAAAATCTCGACAACAAACTACCTTCCATAGTGACAAGGCTACCATCCATTGGAGTAACAAAAATCTCGACAACAGACTTCCTTCCATAGTCACAAGGCTACCATCCATTGGAGTAACAAAAATATTGACAACAGACTACTTTCCATAATGACAAGGCTACCATCTATTGGAATAACAAAAATATCGACGACACACTACCTTGCATAATGACAAGGCTACCATCCATTGAAGTAACAAAAATCTGGACAACATACTACCTTCCATAATGACAAGGCTACAATCTATTATAGTAACAAAAATCACGACAACAAACTACCTTTCATAATGACAAGGCTACCATCCATTGTAGTAACAAAAATCTCGAAAATAGAATACCTTCTATAATGACAAGGCTACCATCCATTGGAGTAACAAAAATATCGACAACAGACTACCTTCCATAATGACAAGGCTACAATCTTATATTTAACAAAAATCACAACAACAGACTTCCTTCCATAATGACAAGGCTACCATCCAATGTTGTAACAAAAATCTAGACAACAGACTACCTTCCATAGTTACAAGTCTACCATCCATTGGAGTAACAAAAATCTCGACAACATACTACCTTCCATAATGACAAGGCTACCATCTATTGGAATAACAAAAATATAGACAACACACTACCTGGCATAATGACAAGGCTACCATCCATTGGAGTAACAAAAATCTCGAAAACAGACTACCTTCTATAATGACTAGGCTACCATCCTTTGGTGTAACAAAGATATCGATAGTAGACTACCTGCCATAACGACAAAGCTACAATCCATTATGGTAAAAAAAATCTCGACAATAGACTACCTTCCATAATGACAAGGCTACCATCCCTTAGAGTAACAAAAATCTCGACAACAGACTACCTTCCATAATGACTAGGCTACCATCCATTGGAGTAAAAAAGATATCGACAACAGATTACCTTCCATAAAGACAAGGATACAATCCATTGTAGTAACAAAAATCACGACAACAGACTACCTTCCATAATGACAAGGCTACCATCCAATGTAGTAACAAAAATCTCGACAATAGACTACCTTCCATAGTGACAAGGCTACCATCTATTGGAGTAACAAAAATCTCGACAACAGACTTCCTTCCATAGTGACAAGGCTACCATCCATTGGAGTAACAAAAATATCGACAACAGACTACCTTCCATAATGACAAGGCTACCATCTATTGGAATAACAAAAATATCGACAACACACTACCTTGCATAATGACAAGGCTACCATCCATTGAAGTAACAAAAATCTCGACAACATACTACCTTCCATAATGACAAGGCTACAATCTATTATAGTAACAAAAATCTCGACAACAGACTACCTTCCATAAAGACAAGGCTACAATCCATTGTAGTAACAAAAATCATGACAACAAACTACCTTCCATAATGACAAGGCAACCATCCATTGTAGTAACAAAAATCTCGACAACAGACTACCTTCTATAATGACAAGGCTACCATCCATTGGAGTAACAAAAATATCGACAACAGACTACCTTCCATAATGACAAGGCTACAATCTATTATAGTAACAAAAATCACAACAATAGACTTCCTTCCATAATGACAAGGCTACCATCCAATGTAGTAACAAAAATCTCTACAACAAACTACCTTCCATAGTGACAAGGCTACCATCCATTGGAGTAACAAAAATCTCGACAACAGACTTCCTTCCATAGTCACAAGGCTACCATCCATTGGAGTAACAAAAATATTGACAACAGACTACTTTCCATAATGACAAGGCTACCATCTATTGGAATAACAAAAATATCGACGACACACTACCTTGCATAATGACAAGGCTACCATCCATTGAAGTAACAAAAATCTGGACAACATACTACCTTCCATAATGACAAGGCTACAATCTATTATAGTAACAAAAATCACGACAACAAACTACCTTTCATAATGACAAGGCTACCATCCATTGTAGTAACAAAAATATCGAAAATGGAATACGTTCTATAATGACAAGGCTACCATCCATTGGAGTAACAAAAATATCGACAACAGACTACCTTCCATAATGACAAGGCTACAATCTTATATTTAACAAAAATCACAACAACAGACTTCCTTCCATAATGACAAGGCTACCATCCAATGTTGTAACAAAAATCTAGACAACAGACTACCTTCCATAGTTACAAGGCTACCATCCATTGGAGTAACAAAAATCTCGACAACATACTACCTTCCATAATGACAAGGCTACCATATATTGGAATAACAAAAATATAGACAACACACTACCTGGCATAATGACAAGGCTACCATCCATTGGAGTAACAAAAATCTCGAAAACAGACTACCTTCTATAATGACTAGGCTACCATCCTTTGGTGTAACAAAGATATCGATAGTAGACTACCTGCCATAACGACAAAGCTACAATCCATTATGGTAAAAAAAATCTCGACAATAGACTACCTTCCATAATGACAAGGCTACCATCCCTTAGAGTAACAAAAATCTCGACAACAGACTACCTTCCATAATGACTAGGCTACCATCCATTGGAGTAAAAAAGATATCGACAACAGATTACCTTCCATAAAGACAAGGATACAATCCATTGTAGTAACAAAAATCACGACAACAGACTACCTTCCATAATGACAAGGCTACCATCCAATGTAGTAACAAAAATCTCGACAATAGACTACCTTCCATAGTGACAAGGCTACCATCTATTGGAGTAACAAAAATCTCGACAACAGACTTCCTTCCATAGTGACAAGGCTACCATCCATTGGAGTAACAAAAATATCGACAACAGACTACCTTCCATAATGACAAGGCTACCATCTATTGGAATAACAAAAATATCGACAACACACTACCTTGCATAATGACAAGGCTACCATCCATTGAAGTAACAAAAATCTCGACAACATACTACCTTCCATAATGACAAGGCTACAATCTATTATAGTAACAAAAATCTCGACAACAGACTACCTTCCATAAAGACAAGGCTACAATCCATTGTAGTAACAAAAATCATGACAACAAACTACCTTCCATAATGACAAGGCAACCATCCATTGTAGTAACAAAAATCTCGACAACAGACTACCTTCTATAATGACAAGGCTACCATCCATTGGAGTAACAAAAATATCGACAACAGACTACCTTCCATAATGACAAGGCTACAATCTATTATAGTAACAAAAATCACAACAATAGACTTCCTTCCATAATGACAAGGCTACCATCCAATGTAGTAACAAAAATCTCGACAACAAACTACCTTCCATAGTGACAAGGCTACCATCCATTGGAGTAACAAAAATCTCGACAACAGACTTCCTTCCATAGTCACAAGGCTACCATCCATTGGAGTAACAAAAATATTGACAACAGACTACTTTCCATAATGACAAGGCTACCATCTATTGGAATAACAAAAATATCAACGACACACTACCTTGCATAATGACAAGGCTACCATCCATTGAAGTAACAAAAATCTGGACAACATACTACCTTCCATAATGACAAGGCTACAATCTATTATAGTAACAAAAATCACGACAACAAACTACCTTTCATAATGACAAGGCTACCATCCATTGTAGTAACAAAAATCTCGAAAATAGAATACCTTCTATAATGACAAGGCTACCATCCATTGGAGTAACAAAAATATCGACAACAGACTACCTTCCATAATGACAAGGCTACAATCTTATATTTAACAAAAATCACAACAACAGACTTCCTTCCATAATGACAAGGCTACCATCCAATGTTGTAACAAAAATCTAGACAACAGACTACCTTCCATAGTTACAAGGCTACCATCCATTGGAGTAACAAAAATCTCGACAACATACTACCTTCCATAATGACAAGGCTACCATCTATTGGAATAACAAAAATATAGACAACACACTACCTGGCATAATGACAAGGCTACCATCCATTGGAGTAACAAAAATCTCGAAAACAGACTACCTTCTATAATGACTAGGCTACCATCCTTTGGTGTAACAAAGATATCGATAGTAGACTACCTGCCATAACGACAAAGCTACAATCCATTATGGTAAAAAAAATCTCGACAATAGACTACCTTCCATAATGACAAGGCTACCATCCCTTAGAGTAACAAAAATCTCGACAACAGACTACCTTCCATAATGACTAGGCTACCATCCATTGGAGTAAAAAAGATATCGACAACAGATTACCTTCCATAAAGACAAGGATACAATCCATTGTAGTAACAAAAATCACGACAACAGACTACCTTCCATAATGACAAGGCTACCATCCAATGTAGTAACAAAAATCTCGACAATAGACTACCTTCCATAGTGACAAGGCTACCATCTATTGGAGTAACAAAAATCTCGACAACAGACTTCCTTCCATAGTGACAAGGCTACCATCCATTGGAGTAACAAAAATATCGACAACAGACTACCTTCCATAATGACAAGGCTACCATCTATTGGAATAACAAAAATATCGACAACACACTACCTTGCATAATGACAAGGCTACCATCCATTGAAGTAACAAAAATCTCGACAACATACTACCTTCCATAATGACAAGGCTACAATCTATTATAGTAACAAAAATCTCGACAACAGACTACCTTCCATAAAGACAAGGCTACAATCCATTGTAGTAACAAAAATCATGACAACAAACTACCTTCCATAATGACAAGGCAACCATCCATTGTAGTAACAAAAATCTCGACAACAGACTACCTTCTATAATGACAAGGCTACCATCCATTGGAGTAACAAAAATATCGACAACAGACTACCTTCCATAATGACAAGGCTATAATCTATTATAGTAACAAAAATCACAACAATAGACTTCCTTCCATAATGACAAGGCTACCATCCAATGTAGTAACAAAAATCTCGACAACAAACTACCTTCCATAGTGACAAGGCTACCATCCATTGGAGTAACAAAAATCTCGACAACAGACTTCCTTCCATAGTCATAAGGCTACCATCCATTGGAGTAACAAAAATATTGACAACAGACTACCTTCCATAATGACAAGGCTACCATCTATTGGAATAACAAAAATATCGACAACACACTACCTTGCATAATGACAAGGCTACCATCCATTGAAGTAACAAAAATCTCGACAACATACTACCTTCCATAATGACAAGGCTACAATCTATTATAGTAACAAAAATCTCGACAACAGACTACCTTCCATAAAGACAAGGCTACAATCCATTGTAGTAACAAAAATCACGACAACAAACTACCTTCCATAATGACAAGGCTACCATCCATTGTAGTAACAAAATTCTCGACAATAGAATACCTTCTATAATGACAAGGCTACCATCCATTGGAGTAACAAAAATATCGACAACAGACTACCTTCCATAATGACAAGGCTACAATCTATTATAGTAACAAAAATCACAACAACAGACTTCCTTCAATAATGACAAGGCTACCATCCAATGTAGTAACAAAAATCTAGACAACAGACTACCTTCCATAGTGACAAGGCTACCATCCATTGGAGTAACAAAAATCTCGACAACAGACTACCTTCCATATGGACAAGGTTACCCTCTATTGGAATAACAAAAATATAGACAACACACTACCTGGCATAATGACAAGGCTACCATCCATTGGAGTAACAAAAATCTCGAAAACAGACTACCTTCTATAATGACTAGGCTACCATCCTTTGGAGTAACAAAGATATCGATAGTAGACTACCTGCCATAACGACAAAGCTACAATCCATTATGGTAAAAAAAATCTCGACAATAGACTACCTTTCATAATGACAAGGCTACCATCCTTTAGAGTAACAAAAATCTCGACAACATACTACCTTCCATAATGACTAGGCTACCATCCATTGGAGTAAAAAAGATATCGACAACAGATTACCTTCCATAAAGACAAGGCTACAATCCATTGTAGTAACAAAAATCACGACAACAGACTACCTTGCATAATGACAAGGCTACCATCCAATGTAGTAACAAAAATCTCGACAACAGACTACCTTCCATAGTGACAAGGCTACCATCCATTGGAGTAACAAAGATTTCGACAACATACTACCTTCCATAATCACAAGGATGCCATCCATTGGAATAACAAAAATCTCGAAAACAGACTACCTTCTATATTGACTAGGCTACCATCCTTTGGAGTAACAAAGTTATCGATAGCAGACTACCTGCCATAACGACAAGGCTACAATCCATTGTAGTATCAAAAATCTCGACAATAGACTACCTTCCATAATGACAAGGCTACCATCCATTGTAGTGACAAAAATCTCGACAATAGACTACCTTCAATAATGACAAGGCTACCATCCCTTAGAGTAACAAAAATCTCGACAACAGACTACCTTCCATAATGACTAGGATACCATCCATTGGAGTAACAAAGATATCGACAATAGACTACCTTCCATAAAGACAAGGCTACAATCCATTATAGTAACAAAAATCTCGACAATAGACTACCTTTCATAATGACAAGGCTCAATCCCTTAGAGAAACAAAAATCTCGACAACAGACTACCTTTCATAATGACTAGGCTACCATCCATTGGAGTAACAAAGATATCGACAACATATTACTTTCCATGAAGACAAGGCTACAATCCATTGTAGTAACAAAAATCACGACAACAGACTTCCTTCCATAATGACAAGGCTACCATCCAATGTAGTAACAAAAATATCGACAACAGACTAACTTCCATAGTGACAAGGTTACCATCCATTGGAGTAACAAAAATATCGACAAACGACTACCTTCCATAATGACAAGGCTACCTCTATTGGAATAACAAAAATATAGACAACACACTACCTTGCATAATGACAAGGCTACCATCCATTGGAGTAACAAAAATCTCGAAAACAAACTACCTTCTATAATGACTAGGCTACCATCCATTGGAGTAACAAAGATATCGACAACAGACTACCTTCCATAATGACAAGGCTACAATCTATTATAGTAACAAAAATCTCGACAATAGACTAACTTTCATAATGACAAGGCTACCATCCCTTAGAGTAACAAAAATCTCGACAACAGACTACCTTCCATAATGACTAGGCTACCGTCCTATTGAGTAACAAAGATATCCACAACAAATTACCTTCCATAAAGACAAGGCTACAATCCATTGTAGTAACAAAAATCACGACAACAAACTTCCTCCATAATGACAAGGCTACCATTCAATGTAGTAACAAAAATCTCGACAACAGGCTACCTTCCATAGTGACAAGGCTACCATCCATTGGAGTAACAAAAATCTCGAAAACAGACTACCTTCTATAATGACTAGGCTACCATCCTTTGGAGTAACAAAGATATCAATAGTAGACTACCTGCCATAACGACAAAGCTACAATCCATTGTAGTAAAAGAAATCTCGACAATAGACTACCTTCCATAATGACAAGGCTACCATCCCTTAGAGTAACCAAAATCTCGACAACAGACTACCTTCCATAATGACTAGGCTACCATCCAATGGAGTAACAAAGATATCCACAACAGACTACCTTCCATAAAGACAAGGCTATAATCCATTCTAGTAACAAAAATCACGACAACAAACTACCTTCCATAATGATAAGGCTACCATCCAATGTAGTAACAAAAATCTTGACAATAGACTACCTTCCATAGTGACAAGGCTACCATCCATTGGAGTAACAAAAATCTCGACAATAGAGTACCTTCCATAATGAGAAGGCTACCATCTATTGGAATAACAAAAATATCGACAACACACTACCTTGCAAAATGACAAGGCTACCATCCATTGGAGTAACAAAAATCTCGACAACAGACTACCTTCCATAATGACTAGGCTACCATCCATTGGAGTAACAAAGATATCGACAACATACTACATTCCATAATCACAAGGATACCATCCATTGGAGTAACAAAAATCTCGAAAATAGACTACCTTCTATAATGACTGGGCTACCATCCTTTGGAGTAACAAAGATATCGATAGCAGACTACCTGCCATTAGGACAAGGCTACAATCCATTATAGTAACAAAAATCTCGACAATAGACTACCTTCCATAATGACAAGGCTACCATCCATTGTAGTGACAAAAATCTCGACAATAGACTACCTTCCATAATTACAAGGCTACCATCCATTGTAGTAACAAGAATCTCGACAACATTCTACCTTCCATAATGACAAGGCTACAATCTATTATAGTAACAAAAATCTCGACAACAGACTATCTTCCATAACGAAAAGGCTACATTCTATTGTAGTAACAAAAATCTCGACAACAGACTACCTTCCATAATATCATGGCTACCATCCATTGTAGTGACAAAAACCTCGACAAAATACTACCTTCTATAATTACAAGGCTACCATCCATTGGAGTAACAAAAATATCGACAACAGACTACCTTCCATAATGAAAAGGCTACAATCTATTATAGTAACAAAAATCTCGACAATAGACTACCTTTCATAATGATAAGGCTACCATCTATTGGAATAACAAAAATCTCGACAACAAACTACTTTCCATAATGACAAGGCCACCATCCCTTTAAGTACCAAAAAATCTAGAAAACATACTACCTTCCATAATGACAAAGCTACCATCCATTGGAGTAACAAAGATATCGATAGCAGACTACCTGCCATAACGACAAGGATACAATCCATTGTAGTAACAAAAATCTCGACATTAGACCACTTTCCATAATGACAAGGCTACCATCCATTGTAGTGACAAAAATATCGACAACAGACTACCTTCCATAATGACAAGGCTACCATCCAATGGAGAAACAAAAATCTCGACAACAGACTACCTTCCATAATGACTAGGCTACCATCCATTGGAGTAAGAAAGATATTGACAACATACTGCCTTCCATAACGACAAGGATACAATCAATTGTAGTAACAAAAATCTCGACAACAGACTACCTTCTATAATGACAAGGCTACCATCCAATGGAATAACAAAAATATCGACAACAGACTACCTTCCATAAAGACAAGGCTACAAACCATTGTAGTAACAAAAATCATGACAACAGACTACCTTCCATAATGACAAGGCTACCATCCAATTTAGTAACAAAAATCTCGACAACAGATGACCTTCCATAGTGACAAGGCTACCGTCCATTGGAGTAACAAAAATCTCGACAACAGACTACCTTCCATAATGACAAGGCTTCCATCCATTTGAATAAGAAAAATATCGACAACACACTACCTACCATAATGACAAGGCTACAATCTATTATAGTAACAAAAATCTCGACAACAGACTATCTTCCATAACGAAAAGGCTACATTCTATTGTAGTAACAAAAATCTAGACAACAGACTACCTTCCATAATGACATGGCTACCATCCATTGTAGTGACAAAAACCTCGACAAAATACTACCTTCTATAATTACAAGGCTACCATCCATTGGAGTAACAAAAATATCGACAACAGACTACCTTCCATAATGAAAAGGCTACAATCTATTATAGTAACAAAAATCTCGACAATAGACTACCTTTCATAATGATAAGGCTACCATCTATTGGAATAACAAAAATCTCGACAACAAACTACTTTCCATAATGACAAGGCCACCATCCCTTTAAGTACCAAAAAATCTAGAAAACAGACTACCTTCCATTATGACAAAGCTACCATCCATTGGAGTAACAAAGATATCGATAGCAGACTACCTTCCATAATGACAAGGTTACCCTCTATTGGAATAACAAAAATATAGACAACACACTACCTGGCATAATGACAAGGCTACCATCCATTGGAGTAACAAAAATCTCGAAAACAGACTACCTTCTATAATGACTAGGCTACCATCCTTTGGAGTAACAAAGATATCGATAGTAGACTACCTGCCATAACGACAAAGCTACAATCCATTATGGTAAAAAAAATCTCGACAATAGACTACCTTTCATAATGACAAGGCTACCATCCTTTAGAGTAACAAAAATCTCGACAACATACTACCTTCCATAATGACTAGGCTACCATCC
This sequence comes from Vicia faba, assembly GCA_948472305.1. Taxonomy (NCBI): domain Eukaryota; kingdom Viridiplantae; phylum Streptophyta; class Magnoliopsida; order Fabales; family Fabaceae; genus Vicia; species Vicia faba. Next base: position 510,339,690 of record OX451741.1, on the reverse strand, counting down.
ATTGGAGTAAAAAAGATATCGACAACAGATTACCTTCCATAAAGACAAGGCTAGAATCCATTGTAGTAACAAAAATCACGACAACAGACTACCTTCCATAATGACAAGGCTACCATCCAATGTAGTAACAAAAATCTCGACAACAGACTACCTTCCATAGTGACAAGGCTACCATCCATTGGAGTAACAAAGATTTCGACAACATACTACCTTCCATAATCACAAGGATGCCATCCATTGGAATAACAAAAATCTCGAAAACAGACTACCTTCTATATTGACTAGGCTACCATCCTTTGGAGTAACAAAGTTATCGATAGCAGACTACCTGCCATAACGACAAGGCTACAATCCATTGTAGTATCAAAAATCTCGACAATAGACTACCTTCCATAATGACAAGGCTACCATCCATTGTAGTGACAAAAATCTCGACAATAGACTACCTTCAATAATGACAAGGCTACCATCCCTTAGAGTAACAAAAATCTCGACAACAGACTACCTTCCATAATGACTAGGATACCATCCATTGGAGTAACAAAGATATCGACAATAGACTACCTTCCATAAAGACAAGGCTACAATCCATTATAGTAACAAAAATCTCGACAATAGACTACCTTTCATAATGACAAGGATCAATCCCTTAGAGAAACAAAAATCTCGACAACAGACTACCTTCCATAATGACTAGGCTACCATCCATTGGAGTAACAAAGATATCGACAACATATTACCTTCCATGAAGACAAGGCTACAATCCATTGTAGTAACAAAAATCACGACAACAGACTTCCTTCCATAATGACAAGGCTACCATCCAATGTAGTAACAAAAAGCTCGACAACAGACTAACTTCCATAGTGACAAGGTTACCATCCATTGGAGTAACAAAAATATCGACAACAGACTACCTTCCATAATGACAAGGCTACCATCTATTGGAGTAACAAAAATCTCGAAAACAAACTACCTTCTATAATGACTAGGCTACCATCCATTGGAGTAACAAAGATATCGACAACAGACTACCTTCCATAATGACAAGGCTACAATCTATTATAGTAACAAAAATCTCGACAATAGACTAACTTTCATAATGACAAGGCTACCATCCCTTAGAGTAACAAAAATCTCGACAACAGACTACCTTCCATAATGACTAGGCTACCGTCCTATTGAGTAACAAAGATATCCACAACAGATTACCTTCCATAAAGACAAGGCTACAATCCATTGTAGTAACAAAAATCACGACAACAAACTTCCTCCATAATGACAAGGCTACCATTCAATGTAGTAACAAAAATCTCGACAACAGGCTACCTTCCATAGTGACAAGGCTACCATCCATTGGAGTAACAAAAATCTCGAAAACAGACTACCTTCTATAATGACTAGGCTACCATCCTTTGGAGTAACAAAGATATCAATAGTAGACTACCTGCCATAACGACAAAGCTACAATCCATTGTAGTAAAAGAAATCTCGACAATAGACTACCTTCCATAATGACAAGGCTACCATCCCTTAGAGTAACCAAAATCTCGACAACAGACTACCTTCCATAATGACTAGGCTACCATCCAATGGAGTAACAAAGATATCCACAACAGACTACCTTCCATAAAGACAAGGCTATAATCCATTCTAGTAACAAAAATCACGACAACAAACTACCTTCCATAATGATAAGGCTACCATCCAATGTAGTATCAAAAATCTCGACAATAGACTACCTTCCATAGTGACAAGGCTACCATCCATTGGAGTAACAAAAATCTCGACAATAGAGTACCTTCCATAATGAGAAGGCTACCATCTATTGGAATAACAAAAATATCGACAACACACTACCTTGCAAAATGACAAGGCTACCATCCATTGGAGTAACAAAAATCTCGACAACAGACTACCTTCCATAATGACTAGGCTACCATCCATTGGAGTAACAAAGATATCGACAACATACTACATTCCATAATCACAAGGATACCATCCATTGGAGTAACAAAAATCTCGAAAATAGACTACCTTCTATAATGACTGGGCTACCATCCTTTGGAGTAACAAAGATATCGATAGCAGACTACCTGCCATTAGGACAAGGCTACAATCCATTATAGTAACAAAAATCTCGACAATAGACTACCTTCCATAATGACAAGGCTACCATCCATTGTAGTGACAAAAATCTCGACAATAGACTACCTTCCATAATTACAAGGCTACCATCCATTGTAGTAACAAGAATCTCGACAACATTCTACCTTCCATAATGACAAGGCTACAATCTATTATAGTAACAAAAATCTCGACAACATACTACCTTCCATAATATCATGGCTACCATCCATTGTAGTGACAAAAACCTCGACAAAATACTACCTTCTATAATTACAAGGCTACCATCCATTGGAGTAACAAAAATATCGACAACAGACTACCTTCCATAATGAAAAGGCTACAATCTATTATAGTAACAAAAATCTCGACAATAGACTACCTTTCATAATGATAAGGCTACCATCTATTGGAATAACAAAAATCTCGACAACAAACTACTTTCCATAATGACAAGGCCACCATCCCTTTAAGTACCAAAAAATCTAGAAAACATACTACCTTCCATAATGACAAAGCTACCATCCATTGGAGTAACAAAGATATCGATAGCAGACTACCTTCCATAACGACAAGGATACAATCCATTGTAGTAACAAAAATCTCGACATTAGACCACTTTCCATAATGACAAGGCTACCATCCAATGGAGAAACAAAAATCTCGACAACAGACTACCTTCCATAATGACTAGGCTACCATCCATTGGAGTAAGAAAGATATTGACAACATATTACCTTCCATAACGACAAGGATACAATCAATTGTAGTAACAAAAATCTCGACAACAGACTACCTTCTATAATGACAAGGCTACCATCCAATGGAATAACAAAAATATCGACAACAGACTACCTTCCATAAAGACAAGGCTACAAACCATTGTAGTAACAAAAATCATGACAACAGACTACCTTCCATAATGACAAGGCTACCATCCAATTTAGTAACAAAAATCTCGACAACAGATGACCTTCCATAGTGACAAGGCTACCGTCCATTGGAGTAACAAAAATCTCGACAACAGACTACCTTCCATAATGACAAGGCTTCCATCCATTTGAATAAGAAAAATATCGACAACACACTACCTACCATAATGACAAGGCTACCATCCAATGTAGTAACAAAAATCTCGACAACAGACTACCTTCCATAGTGACAAGGCTACCATCCATTAGAGTAACAAAAATCTCGAGAACAGACTACCTTCCATAATGACAAGGCTACCATCTATTGGAATAAAAAAGATATCGACAACACACTACCTTGCATAATGACAAGGCTACCATCCATTGGAGTAACAAAAATCTCTACAACAGACTACCTTCCATAATGACAAGGCTACCATCCATTGGAGTAACAAAGATATCGACAACATACTACCTTCCATAATCACAAGGATACCATCCATTGGAGTAAAAAAAATCTCGAAAACAGACTACCTTCTATAATGACAAGGCTACCATCCTTTGGAGTAACAAAGATATCGATAGCAGACTACCTGCCATAACGACAAGGCTACAATCCATTTTAGTAACAAATATCTCGACAATAGACTACCTTCCATAATGACAAGGCTACCATCCCTTAGAGTAACAAAAATATCGACAATAGACTACCTTCCATAATGACTAGGCTCCCATCCATTGGAGTAACAAAGATATCCACAACAGACTACCTTCCATAAAGACAAGGCTACAATATATTGTAGTAACAAAAATCACGACAATAGACTACCTTCCATAATGACAAGGCTACCATCCAATGTAGTAACAAAAATCTCGACAACAGACTACCTTCCATAGTGACAAGGCTACCATCCATTGGAGTAACAAAAATCTAGAAAACAGACTACCTTCCATAATGACAAAGCTACCATCTATTGGAGTAACAAAGATATCGATAGCAGACTACCTGCCATAACGACAAGGATACAATCCATTGTAGTAACAAAAATCTCGACATTAGACCACTTTCCATAATGACAAGGCTACCATCCATTGTAGTGACAAAAATATCGACAACAGACTACCTTCCATAATGACAAGGCTACCATCCAATGGAGAAACAAAAATCTCGACAACAGACCACCTTCCATAATGACTAGGCTATCATCCATTGGAGTAAGAAAGATATTGACAACATACTACCTTCCATAACGACAAGGATACAATCAATTGTAGTAACAAAAATCTCGACAACAGACTACCTTCTATAATGACAAGGCTACCATCCAATGGAATAACAAAAATATCGACAACAGACTACCTTCCATAAAGACAAGGCTACAAACCATTGTAGTAACAAAAATCATGACAACAGAGTACCTTCCATAATGACAAGGCTACCATCCAATTTAGTAACAAAAATCTCGACAACAGACGACCTTCCATAGTGACAAGGCTACCGTCCATTGGAGTAACAAAAATCTCGACAACAGACTACCTTCCATAATGACAAGGCTTCCATCCATTTGAATAAGAAAAATATCGACAACACACTACCTACCATAATGACAAGGCTACCATCCAATGTAGTAACAAAAATCTCGACAACAGACTACCTTCCATAGTGACAAGGCTACATTCCATTAGAGTAACAAAAATCTCGAGAACAGACTACCTTCCATAATGACAAGGCTACCATCTATTGGAATAAAAAAGATATCGACAACACACTACCTTGCATAATGACAAGGCTACCATCCATTGGAGTAATAAATATCTCTACAACTGACTACCTTCCATAATGACAAGGCTACCATCCATTGGAGTAACAAAGATATCGACAACATACTACCTTCCATAATCACAAGGATACCATCCATTGGAGTAAAAAAAATCTCGAAAATAGACTACCTTCTATAATGACAAGGCTACCATCCTTTGGAGTAACAAAGATATCGATAGCAGACTACCTGCCATAACGACAAGGCTACAATCCATTTTAGTAACAAAAATCTCGACAATAGACTACCTTCCATAATGACAAGGCTACCATCCCTTAGAGTAACAAAAATATCGACAATAGACTACCTTCCATAATGACTAGGCTCCCATCCATTGGAGTAACAAAGATATCCACAACAGACTACCTTCCATAAAGACAAGGCTACAATATATTGTAGTAACAAAAATCACGACAATAGACTACCTTCCATAATGACAAGGCTACCATCCAATGTAGAAACAAAAATCTCGACAACAGACTACCTTCCATAATGAGATGGCTACCATCCATTGTAGTGACAAAAACCTCGACAAAATACTACCTTCTATAATGACAAGGCTACCATCCATTGGAGTAACAAAAATATCGACAACAGACTACCTTCTATTATGAAAAGGCTACAATCTATTATAGTAACAAAAATCTCGACAATAGACTACCTTTCATAATGACAAGGCTACCATTCATTGGAATAACAAAAATCTCGACAACAAACTACTTTCCATAATGACAAGGCCACCATCCCTTATAGTAACAAAAATCTAGAAAACAGACTACCTTCCAAAATGACAAGGCTACCATCCATTGGAGTAACAAAGATATCGACAACATACTACCTTCCATAATGACAAGGATACATCCATTGGAGTAAAAAAATCACGACAATAGACTACCTTCCATAATGACAAGTCTACCATCCATTGGAGTAACAAAAATATCGATAACACACTACCTTCCATAATGACAAGGATACCATCCAATGGAGAAACAAAAATCTCGACAACAGACTACCTTCCATAATGACTAGGCTACCATCCATTGGAGAAAGAAACATATCGACAACATATTACCTTCCATAACGACAAGGATACAATCCATTGTAGTAACAAAAATCTCGACAACATACTACCTTCTATAATGACAAGGCTACCATCCAATGGAATAACAAAAATCTCGACAATAGACTACCTTCCATAAAGACAAGGCTACAATCCATTGTAGTAACAAAAATCATGACAACAGACTAACTTTTATAATGACAACGCTTCCTTCCATTGGAATAAGAAAAATCTCGACAACACAATACCTACCATAATGAAAAGGCTACCATCTAATGTAGTAACAAAAATCTCGACAACAGACTACCTTCCATAGTGACAAGGCTACCATCCATTGGAGTAACAAAAATCTCGACAACAGACTACCTTCCATAATGACAAGGCTAACATCTATTGGAATTAAAAAAATATCGACAACACACTACCTTGCATAATGACAAGGCTACCATCCATTGGAGTAACAAAAATCTCTACAATAGACTACCTTCCATAATCACAAGGCTACCATCCAATGGAGTAACAAAGATATCGACAACATACTACCTTCCATAATCACAAGGATACCATCCATTGGAGTAACAAAAATCTCGAAAACAGACTACCTTCTATAATGACTAGGCTACCATCCTTTGGAGTAACAAAGATATCGATAGCAGACTACCTGCCATAACGACAAGGCTACAATCCATTGTAGTAACAAAAAACTCGACAATAGACTACCTTCCATAATGACAAGGCTACCATCCCTTAGAGTAACAAAAATATAGACAACAGACTACCTTCCATAATGACTAGGATACCATCCATTGGAGTAACAAAGATATCCACAATAGACTACCTTCCATAAAGACAAGGCTACAATCCATTGTAGTAACAAAAATCACGACAACAGACTACCTTCCATAATAACAAGGCTACCATCCAATGTAGTAACAAAAATCTCGACAACAGACTACCTTCGATAGTGACAGGGCTACCATCCATTGGAGTTACAAAAATCTCGACAACAGACTACCTTCCATAATGACAAGGCTACCATCTATTTGAATAACAAAAATATCGACAACACACTACCTTGCATAATGACAAGGCTACCATCCATTGGAGTAACAAAAATCTCTACAACAGACTACCTTCCATAGTGACAAGGCTACCATCCATTGGAGTAACAAAAATCTAGAAAACAGACTACCTTCCATAATGACAAAGCTACCATCTATTGGAGTAACAAAGATATCGATAGCAGACTACCTGCCATAACGACAAGGATACAATCCATTGTAGTAACAAAAATCTCGACATTAGACCACTTTCCATAATGACAAGGCTACCATCCATTGTAGTGACAAAAATATCGACAACAGACTACCTTCCATAATGACAAGGCTACCATCCAATGGAGAAACAAAAATCTCGACAACAGACCACCTTCCATAATGACTAGGCTATCATCCATTGGAGTAAGAAAGATATTGACAACATACTACCTTCCATAACGACAAGGATACAATCAATTGTAGTAACAAAAATCTCGACAACAGACTACCTTCTATAATGACAAGGCTACCATCCAATGGAATAACAAAAATATCGACAACAGACTACCTTCCATAAAGACAAGGCTACAAACCATTGTAGTAACAAAAATCATGACAACAGAGTACCTTCCATAATGACAAGGCTACCATCCAATTTAGTAACAAAAATCTCGACAACGGACGACCTTCCATAGTGACAAGGCTACCGTCCATTGGAGTAACAAAAATCTCGACAACAGACTACCTTCCATAATGACAAGGCTTCCATCCATTTGAATAAGAAAAATATCGACAACACACTACCTACCATAATGACAAGGCTACCATCCAATGTAGTAACAAAAATCTCGACAACAGACTACCTTCCATAGTGACAAGGCTACATTCCATTAGAGTAACAAAAATCTCGAGAACAGACTACCTTCCATAATGACAAGGCTACCATCTATTGGAATAAAAAAGATATCGACAACACACTACCTTGCATAATGACAAGGCTACCATCCATTGGAGTAATAAATATCTCTACAACTGACTACCTTCCATAATGACAAGGCTACCATCCATTGGAGTAACAAAGATATCGACAACATACTACCTTCCATAATCACAAGGATACCATCCATTGGAGTAAAAAAAATCTCGAAAATAGACTACCTTCTATAATGACAAGGCTACCATCCTTTGGAGTAACAAAGATATCGATAGCAGACTACCTGCCATAACGACAAGGCTACAATCCATTTTAGTAACAAAAATCTCGACAATAGACTACCTTCCATAATGACAAGGCTACCATCCCTTAGAGTAACAAAAATATCGACAATAGACTACCTTCCATAATGACTAGGCTCCCATCCATTGGAGTAACAAAGATATCCACAACAGACTACCTTCCATAAAGACAAGGCTACAATATATTGTAGTAACAAAAATCACGACAATAGACTACCTTCCATAATGACAAGGCTACCATCCAATGTAGAAACAAAAATCTCGACAACAGACTACCTTCCATAATGAGATGGCTACCATCCATTGTAGTGACAAAAACCTCGACAAAATACTACCTTCTATAATGACAAGGCTACCATCCATTGGAGTAACAAAAATATCGACAACAGACTACCTTCCATTATGAAAAGGCTACAATCTATTATAGTAACAAAAATCTCGACAATAGACTACCTTTCATAATGACAAGGCTACCATTCATTGGAATAACAAAAATCTCGACAACAAACTACTTTCCATAATGACAAGGCCACCATCCCTTATAGTAACAAAAATCTAGAAAACAGACTACCTTCCAAAATGACAAGGCTACCATCCATTGGAGTAACAAAGATATCGACAACATACTACCTTCCATAATGACAAGGATACATCCATTGGAGTAAAAAAATCACGACAATAGACTACCTTCCATAATGACAAGTCTACCATCCATTGGAGTAACAAAAATATCGATAACACACTACCTTCCATAATGACAAGGATACCATCCAATGGAGAAACAAAAATCTCGACAACAGACTACCTTCCATAATGACTAGGCTACCATCCATTGGAGAAAGAAACATATCGACAACATATTACCTTCCATAACGACAAGGATACAATCCATTGTAGTAACAAAAATCTCGACAACATACTACCTTCTATAATGACAAGGCTACCATCCAATGGAATAACAAAAATCTCGACAATAGACTACCTTCCATAAAGACAAGGCTACAATCCATTGTAGTAACAAAAATCATGACAACAGACTAACTTTTATAATGACAACGCTTCCTTCCATTGGAATAAGAAAAATCTCGACAACACAATACCTACCATAATGAAAAGGCTACCATCTAATGTAGTAACAAAAATCTCGACAACAGACTACCTTCCATAGTGACAAGGCTACCATCCATTGGAGTAACAAAAATCTCGACAACAGACTACCTTCCATAATGACAAGGCTAACATCTATTGGAATTAAAAAAATATCGACAACACACTACCTTGCATAATGACAAGGCTACCATCCATTGGAGTAACAAAAATCTCTACAATAGACTACCTTCCATAATCACAAGGCTACCATCCAATGGAGTAACAAAGATATCGACAACATACTACCTTCCATAATCACAAGGATACCATCCATTGGAGTAACAAAAATCTCGAAAACAGACTACCTTCTATAATGACTAGGCTACCATCCTTTGGAGTAACAAAGATATCGATAGCAGACTACCTGCCATAACGACAAGGCTACAATCCATTGTAGTAACAAAAAACTCGACAATAGACTACCTTCCATAATGACAAGGCTACCATCCCTTAGAGTAACAAAAATATAGACAACAGACTACCTTCCATAATGACTAGGATACCATCCATTGGAGTAACAAAGATATCCACAATAGACTACCTTCCATAAAGACAAGGCTACAATCCATTGTAGTAACAAAAATCACGACAACAGACTACCTTCCATAATAACAAGGCTACCATCCAATGTAGTAACAAAAATCTCGACAACAGACTACCTTCGATAGTGACAGGGCTACCATCCATTGGAGTTACAAAAATCTCGACAACAGACTACCTTCCATAATGACAAGGCTACCATCTATTTGAATAACAAAAATATCGACAACACACTACCTTGCATAATGACAAGGCTACCATCCATTGGAGTAACAAAAATCTCTACAACAGACTACCTTCCATAATGACAAGGATATCATCCATTGGAGTAACAAAGATATCGACAACATACTACCTTCCATAATCACAAGGATACCATCCATTGGAGTAACAAAAATCTCGAAAACAGACTACCTTCTATAATGACTAGGCTACCATCCTTTGGAGTAACAAAGATATCGATAGCAGACTACCTTCCATAACGACAAGGCTACAATCCATTGTAGTAACAAAAATCTCGACAATAGACTACCTTCCATAATGACAAGGCTACCATCCCTTAGAGTAACAAAAATCTCGACAACAGACTACCTTCCATAAGGACTAGGCTACCATCCATTGGAGTAACAAAGATATCCACAACAGACTACCTTCCATAAAGACAAGGCTACAATCCATTGTAGTAACAAAAATCAAAACAACACACTACCTTCCATAATGACAGGGCTACCACCCAATGTAGTAACAAAAATCTCGACAGCAGACTACCTTCCATAGTGACAAGGCTACCATCCATTGGAGTAACAAAAATCTCGACAACAGACTACCTTCCATAATGACAAGGCTACCATCTATTGGAATAACAAAAATATCGACAACACACTACCTTTCATAATGACAAGGCTACTATCCATTGGAGTAACAAAAATCTCTACAACAGACTACCTTCCATAAAGACAAGGATACCATCCATTGGAGTAACAAAGATATCGACAACATACTACCTTCCATAATCACAAGGATACCATCCATTGGAGTAACAAAAATCTCGAAAACAGACTACCTTCTATAATGACTAGGCTACCATCCTTTGGAGTAACAAAGATATCGATAGCAGACTACCTGCCATAACGACAAGGCTACAATCCATTTTAGTAACAAAAATCTCGACAATAGACTACCTTCCATAATGACAAGGCTACCATCCCTTAGAGTAAGAAAAATCTCGACAACAGACTACCTTCCATAATAACAAGGCTACCATCTATTGGAATAACAAAAATATGGACAACACACTACCTTGCATAATGACTAGGCTACCATCCATTGGAATAACAAAAATCTCTTCAAAAGACTACCTTCCATAATGACGAGGCTACCATCCATTGGAGTAACAAAGATATCGACAACATACTAACTTCCATAATCACAAGGATACCATCCATTGGAGTAACAAAAATCTCGAAAACAGACAACCTTCTATAATGACTAGGCTACCATCCTTTGGAGTAACAAAGATACCGATAGCAGACTACCTGCCATAACGACAAGGCTAGAATCCATTTTAGTAACAAAAATCTCGACAATAGACTACCTTCCATAATGATAAGGCTACCATCCCTTAGAGTAACAAAAATCTCGACAACAGACTACCTTCCATAATAACAAGGCTACCATCTATTGGAATAACAAAAATATCGACAACACACTACCTTGCATAATGACTAGGCTACCATCCATTGGAGTAACAAAAATCTCTACAAAAGACTACCTTCCATAATGACAAGGCTACCATCCATTGGAGTAACAAAGATATCGACAACATACTAACTTCCATAATCACAAGGATACCATCCATTGGAGTAACAAAAATCTCGAAAACAAACTACCTTCTATAATGACTAGGCTACCATCCTTTGGAGTAACAAAGATATCGATAGCAGACTACCTGCCATAACGACAAGGATACAATCCATTTTAGTAACAAAAATCTCGACAATAGACTACCTTCCATAATGATAAGGCTACCATCCCTTCGAGTAACAAAAATCTCGACAATAGACTACCTTCCATAATAACAAGGCTACCATCTATTGGAATAACAAAAATATCGACAACACACTACCTTGCATAATGACTAGGCTACCATCCATTGGAGTAACAAAAATCTCTACAATAGACTACCTTCCATAATGACAAGGCTACCATTGATTGGAGTAACAAAGATATCGACAACATACTAACTTCCATAATCACAAGGATACCATCCATTGGAGTAACAAAAATCTCGAAAATAGACTACCTTCTATAATGACTAGGCTACCATCCTTTGGAGTATCAAAAATATCGATAGCAGACTACCTGCCATAACGACAAGGCTACAATCCATTGTAGTAACAAAAATCTCGACATTAGAACACCTTCCATAATGACAAGGCTACCATCCATTGTAGTAATAAGAATCTCGACAACATACTACCTTCCATAATGACAAGGCTACAATCTATTATAGTAAGAAAAATCTCGACAACAGACTACCTTCCATAATAACAAGGCTACCATCTATTGGAATAACAAAAATATCGACAACACACTACCTTGCATAATGACAAGGCTACCATCCATTGGAGTAACAAAAATCTCTACAACAGACTACCTTCCATAATGACAAGGATATCATCCATTGGAGTAACAAAGATATCGACAACATACTACCTTCCATAATCACAAGGATACCATCCATTGGAGTAACAAAAATCTCGAAAACAGACTACCTTCTATAATGACTAGGCTACCATCCTTTGTAGTAACAAAGATATCGATAGTAGACTACCTTCCATAACGACAAGGCTACAATCCATTGTAGTAACAAAAATCTCGACAATAGACTACCTTCCATAATGACAAGGCTACCATCCCTTAGAGTAACAAAAATCTCGACAACAGACTACCTTCCATAATGACTAGGCTACCATCCATTGGAGTAACAAAGATATCCACAACAGACTACCTTCCATAAAGACAAGGCTACAATCCATTGTAGTAACAAAAATCAAAACAACACACTACCTTCCATAATGACAGGGCTACCACCCAATGTAGTAACAAAAATCTCGACAGCAGACTACCTTCCATAGTGACAAGGCTACCATCCATTGGAGTAACAAAAATCTCGACAACAGACTACCTTCCATAACGACAAGGCTACCATCTATTGGAATAACAAAAATATCGACAACACACTACCTTTCATAATGACAAGGCTACCATCCATTGGAGTAACAAAAATCTCTACAACAGACTACCTTCCATAAAGACAAGGATACCATCCATTGGAGTAACAAAGATATCGACAACATACTACCTTCCATAATCACAAGGATACCATCCATTGGAGTAACAAAAATCTCGAAAACAGACTACCTTCCATAATGACTAGGCTACCATCCTTTGGAGTAACAAAGATATCGATAGCAGACTACCTGCCATAACGACAAGGCTACAATCCATTTTAGTAACAAAAATCTCGACAATAGACTACCTTCCATAATGACAAGGCTACCATCCCTTAGAGTAAGAAAAATCTCGACAACAGACTACCTTCCATAATAACAAGGCTACCATCTATTGGAATAACAAAAATATGGACAACACACTACCTTGCATAATGACTAGGCTACCATCCATTGGAGTAACAAAAATCTCTTCAAAAGACTACCTTCCATAATGACGAGGCTACCATCCATTGGAGTAACAAAGATATCGACAACATACTAACTTCCATAATCACAAGGATACCATCCATTGGAGTAACAAAAATCTCGAAACAGACTACCTTCTATAATGACTAGGCTACCATCCTTTGGAGTAACAAAGATACCGATAGCAGACTACCTGCCATAACGACAAGGCTACAATCCATTTTAGTAACAAAAATCTCGACAATAGACTACCTTCCATAATGATAAGGCTACCATCCCTTAGAGTAACAAAAATCTCGACAACAGACTACCTTCCATAATAACAAGGCTACCATCTATTGGAATAACAAAAATATCGACAACACACTACCTTGCATAATGACTAGGCTACCATCCATTGGAGTAACAAAAATCTCTACAAAAGACTACCTTCCATAATGACAAGGCTACCATCCATTGGAGTAACAAAGATATCGACAACATACTAACTTCCATAATCACAAGGATACCATCCATTGGAGTAACAAAAATCTCGAAAACAAACTACCTTCTATAATGACTAGGCTACCATCCTTTGGAGTAACAAAGATATCGATAGCAGACTACCTGCCATAACGACAAGGATACAATCCATTTTAGTAACAAAAATCTCGACAATAGACTACCTTCCATAATGACAAGGCTACCATCCCTTAGAGTAACAAAAATCTCGACAATAGACTACCTTCCATAATAACAAGGCTACCATCTATTGGAATAACAAAAATATCGACAACACACTACCTTGCATAATGACTAGGCTACCATCCATTGGAGTAACAAAAATCTCTACAACAGACTACCTTCCATAATGACAAGGCTACCATTGATTGGAGTAACAAAGATATCGACAACATACTAACTTCCATAATCACAAGGATACCATCCATTGGAGTAACAAAAATCTCGAAAACAGACTACCTTCTATAATGACTAGGCTACCATCCTTTGGAGTATCAAAAATATCGATAGCAGACTACCTGCCATAACGACAAGGCTACAATCCATTGTAGTAACAAAAATCTCGACATTAGAACACCTTCCATAATGACAAGGCTACCATCCATTGTAGTAATAAGAATCTCGACAACATACTACCTTCCATAATGACAAGGCTACAATCTATTATAGTAACAAAAATCTCGACAACAGACTACCTTCCATAATAACAAGGCTACCATCTATTGGAATAACAAAAATATCGAAAACACACTACCTTGCATAATGACTAGTCTATCATCCATTGGAGTAACAAAAATATCTACAACAGACTACCTTCCATAATGACAAGGCTACCATCCATTGGAGTAACAAAGATATCGACAACATACTAACTTCCATATTCACAAGGATACCATCCATTGGAGTAACAAAATCTCTAAAACAAACTACCTTCTATAATGACTAGGCTACCATCCTTTGGAGTAACAAAGATATCGATAGCAGACTACCTGCCATAATAACAAGGCTACAATCCATTGTAGTAATAAAAATATCGACAATAGACTACCTTCCATAATGACAAGGCTACCATCCCTTATAGTAACAAAAATCTCGACAACAGACTACCTCCCATAATGACTAGGCTACCATCCATTAGAGTAACAAAGATATCGATAACAGACTACCTTCCATAAAGACAAGGCTATAATCCATTGTATTAACAAAAATCACGACAACATACTACCTTTCATAATGACAAGGCTACCATCCAAAATAGTAACAAAAATCTCGACAACAGACTACCTTCAATAGTGACAAGGCTACCATCCATTGAAGTAACAAAAATATCGAGAACAGACTACCTTCCATAATGAGAAGGCTACCATCTATTGGAATAACAAAAATATCGATAACACACTACCTTGCATAATGACAAGGCTACCATCCATTGAAGTAACAAATATTTCTACAACAGACTACCTTCCATAATGAGAAGGCTACCATCCATTGGAGTAACAAAGATATCGACAACATACTACCTTCCATAATCACAAGGATACCATCCATTGGAGTAACAAAAATCTCGAAAACAGACTAACTTCTATAATGAATAGGCTACCATCGTATGGAGTAACAAAGATATCAATAGTAGACTACCGGGCATAACGACAAGGATACAATCCATTGTAGTAACAAAAATATCGACAATAGACTACATTCCATAATGACAAGGCTACCATCCATTGAAGTGACAAAAATCTCGACAATAGACTACCTTCCATAATGACAAGGCTTCCATCCATTGGAATATGAAAAATATCGACAACACACTACCTTCCATAATGACAAGGCTTCCATCCATTGGAATAAGAAAAATATCGACAACACACTACCTTCCATAATGACAAGGCTACCATTAAATGTAGTAACAAAAATCTCGACAACAGACTACCTTCCATAGTGACAAGGCTACCATCCATTGGAGTAACAAAAATCTCGACAACAGACTACCTTCCATAATGACAAGGCTACCATCTATTGGAATAAAAAAAATATCGAGAACATACTACCTTGCATAATGACAACGCTACCATCCATTGGAGTAACAAAAATCTCCACAACAGACTACCTTACATAATGACAAGGCTAACTTCCATTGGAGTAACAAATATATCGACAACATACAACCTTCCATAATCACAAGGATACCATCCATTGGAGTAACAAAAATCTCGAAAACAGACTACCTTCTATAATGACTAGGCTACCATCCTTTGGAGTAACAAAGATATCAATAGCAGACTACCTGCCATAACGACAAGGCTACAATCCATTGTAGTAATACAAAACTAGACAATAGACTACCTTCCATAATGACAAGGCTATCATCCCTTAGAGTAACAAAAATCTCGACAACAGACTACCTTCCATAATGACTAGGCTACCATCCATTGGATTAACAAAGATATCGACAACAGACTACCTTCCATAAAGACAAGGCTATAATCCATTGTATTAACAAAAATCACGACAACAGACTACCTTCTATAATGACAAGGCTACCATCCAATGTAGTAACAAAAATCTCGACAACAGACTATCTTACATAATGACAAGGCTACCATCCATTGGAGTAACAAAGATATCGACAACATACTACCTTCCATAATCACAAGGATACCATCCATTGGAGTACCAAAAATCTCGAAAACAGACTACCTTCTATAATGAGTAGGCTAACATCCTTTGGAGTAACAAAGATATCGATAGCAGACTACCTGCCATAACGACAAGGCTACAATCCATTGTAGTAATAAAAATCTCGACAATAGACTAGCTTCCATAATGACAAGGCTACCATCCCTTATAGTAACAAACATATCGACAACAGACTACCTTCAATAATGACTAGGCCACCATCCGTTGGAGTAACAAAGATATCGATAATAGACTACCTTCCATAAAGACAAGCCTATAATCCATTGTATTAATAAAAATCACGATAATAGACTACCTTCCATAATGACAAGGCTACCATCCAATGTAGTAACAAAAATCTTGACAATAGACTACCTTCCATAGTGACAAGGCTACCATCCATTGGAGTAACAAAAATCTCGACAACAGACTACCTTCCATAATGACAAGGCTACCATCTATTGGAATAACAAAAATATCGATAACACACTACCTTGCATAATGACAAGGCTACCATCCATTGGAGTAACAAAAATATCTACAACAGACTACCTTCCATAATGAGAAGGCTACCATCCATTGGAGTAACAAAGATATCGACAACATACAACCTTCCATAATCACAAGGATACCATCCATTGGAGTAACAAAAATCTCGAAAACAGACTACCTTCTATAATGAATAGGCTACCATCCTTTGGAGTAACAAAGATATCGATAGTAGACTACCTGCCATAACGACAAGGCTAAAATCCATTGTAGTAACGAAAATATCGACAATAGACTACCTTCCATAATGACAAGGCTACCATCCATTGTAGTGACAAAAATCTCGACAATAGACTACCTTCCATAATGACAAGGCTACCATCCATTGTAGTAACAAGAATCTCAACAACATACTACCTTCCATAATGACAAGGCTACAATCTATTATAGTAACAAAAATCTCGATAACAGACTATCTTCCATAACGAAAAGGCTACAATCTATTGTAGTAACAAAAATCTCGACAACAGACTACCTTCCATAATGACATGGCTACCATCCATTGTAGTAACAAAAATCTCGACAAAATACTACCTTTTATAATGAAAAGGCTACCATCCATTGGAGTAACAAAAATATCGACAACAGACTAACTTCCATAATGACAAGGCTACATTCTATTATAGTAACAAAAATCTCGACAATAGACTACCTTTCATAATGACAAGGCTATCATCCATTGGATTAACAAAAATCTCGACAACAAACTACTTTCCATAATGACAAGGCCACCATCCCTTATAGTAACAAAAATCTAAACAACAGACTACCTTCCATAATGATAAGGCTACCATCCATTGGAGTAACAAAGATATCGATAACATACTATCTTCCATAAAGACAAGGATACCATCCATTGGAGTAAAAAAATCACGACAACAGACTACCTTCCATAATGACAAGGCTTCCATCCATTGGAATATGAAAAATATCGACAACACACTACCTTCCATAATGACAAGGCTTCCATCCATTGGAATAAGAAAAATATCGACAACACACTACCTTCCATAAAGACAAGGCTATAATCCATTGTATTAACAAAAATCACGACAACAGACTACCTTCTATAATGACAAGGCTACCATCCAATGTAGTAACAAAAATCTCGACAACAGACTATCTTACATAATGACAAGGCTACCATCCATTGGAGTAACAAAGATATCGACAACATACTACCTTCCATAATCACAAGGATACCATCCATTGGAGTACCAGAAATCTCAAAAACAGACTACCTTCTATAATGAGTAGGCTACCATCCTTTGGAGTAACAAAGATATCGATAGCAGACTACCTGCCATAACGACAAGGCTACAATCCATTGTAGTAATAAAAATCTCGACAATAGACTACCTTCCATAATAACAAGGCTACCATCCCTTATAGTAACAAACATATCGACAACAGACTACCTTCAATAATGACTAGGCCACCATCCATTGGAGTAACAAAGATATCGATAATAGACTACCTTCCATAAAGACAAGGCTATAATCCATTGTATTAATAAAAATCACGACAATAGACTACCTTCCATAATGACAAGGCTACCATCCAATGTAGTAACAAAAATCTTGACAACAGACTACCTTCCATAGTGACAAGGCTACCATCCATTGGAGTAACAAAAATCTCGACAACAGACTACCTTCCATAATGACAAGGCTACCATCTATTGGAATAACAAAAATATCGATAACACACTACCTTGCATAATGACAAGGCTACCATCCATTGGAGTAACAAAAATATCTACAACAGACTACCTTCCATAATGAGAAGGCTACCATCCATTGGAGTAACAAAGATATCGACAACATACAACCTTCCATAATCACAAGGATACCATCCATTGGAGTAACAAAAATCTCGAAAACAGACTACCTTCTATAATGAATAGGCTACCATCCTTTGGAGTAACAAAGATATCGATAGTAGACTACCTGCCATAACGACAAGGCTAAAATCCATTGTAGTAACGAAAATATCGACAATAGACTACCTTCCATAATGACAAGGCTACCATCCATTGTAGTGACAAAAATCTCGACAATAGACTACCTTCCATAATGACAAGGCTACCATCCATTGTAGTAACAAGAATCTCAACAACATACTACCTTCCATAATGACAAGGCTACAATCTATTATAGTAACAAAAATCTCGATAACAGACTATCTTCCATAACGAAAAGGCTACAATCTATTGTAGTAACAAAAATCTCGACAACAGACTACCTTCCATAATGACATGGCTACCATCCATTGTAGTAACAAAAATCTCGACAAAATACTACCTTTTATAATGAAAAGGCTACCATCCATTGGAGTAACAAAAATATCGACAACAGACTAACTTCCATAATGACAAGGCTACCATCCAATGTAGTAACAAAAATCTTGACAACAGACTACCTTCCATAGTGACAAGGCTACCATCCATTGGAGTAACAAAAATCTCGACAACAGACTACCTTCCATAATGACAAGGCTACCATCTATTGGAATAACAAAAATATCGATAACACACTACCTTGCATAATGACAAGGCTACCATCCATTGGAGTAACAAAAATATCTACAACAGACTACCTTCCATAATGAGAAGGCTACCATCCATTGGAGTAACAAAGATATCGACAACATACAACCTTCCATAATCACAAGGATACCATCCATTGGAGTAACAAAAATCTCGAAAACAGACTACCTTCTATAATGAATAGGCTACCATCCTTTGGAGTAACAAAGATATCGATAGTAGACTACCTGCCATAACGACAAGGCTAAAATCCATTGTAGTAACGAAAATATCGACAATAGACTACCTTCCATAATGACAAGGCTACCATCCATTGTAGTGACAAAAATCTCGACAATAGACTACCTTCCATAATGACAAGGCTACCATCCATTGTAGTAACAAGAATCTCAACAACATACTACCTTCCATAATGACAAGGCTACAATCTATTATAGTAACAAAAATCTCGATAACAGACTATCTTCCATAACGAAAAGGCTACAATCTATTGTAGTAACAAAAATCTCGACAACAGACTACCTTCCATAATGACATGGCTACCATCCATTGTAGTAACAAAAATCTCGACAAAATACTACCTTTTATAATGAAAAGGCTACCATCCATTGGAGTAACAAAAATATCGACAACAGACTAACTTCCATAATGACAAGGCTACATTCTATTATAGTAACAAAAATCTCGTCAATAGACTACCTTTCATAATGACAAGGCTATCATCCATTGGATTAACAAAAATCTCGACAACAAACTACTTTCCATAATGACAAGGCCACCATCCCTTATAGTAACAAAAATCTAAACAACAGACTACCTTCCATAATGATAAGGCTACCATCCATTGGAGTAACACAGATATCGATAACATACTACCTTCCATAATGACAAGGATACCATCCATTGGAGTAAAAAAATCACGACAACAGACTACCTTCCATAATGACAAGGCTTCCATCCATTGGAATATGAAAAATATCGACAACACACTACCTTCCATAATGACAAGGCTACCATCCAATGGAGTAACAAAAATCTCGACAACAGACTACCTTCCATAAAGACTAGGCTACCATCCATTGGAGTAAGAAAGATATCGACAACATACTACCTTCCATAACGACAAGGATACAATCCATTGTAGTAACAAAAATCTCGACAACAGACTACCTTCTATAATGACAAGGCTACCATCCAATGGAATAACAAAAATCTCGACAATAAACTAACTTCCATAATGACAAGGCTACTATCCCATTGAGTAACAAAAATCTCGACAACATACTACCTTCCATAATGACTAGGCTACCATCCATTGGAGTAACAAAGATATCAACAACAGACTACCTTCCATAATGACAAGCCCACAATCCATTGTAGTAACAAAAATCTCGACAACAGACTACCTTCCATAATGACAAGGATACCATCCAATGTAGTAACAAAAATCTCGACAACAGACTACCTTCCATAACGACAAGGCTACCATCCATTGGAGTAACAAAAATCTCGACAACAGACTACCTTCTATAATGACAAGGCTACCATCCATTGGAGTAACAAAGATATCGACAACATACCACCTTCCATAATGACAAGGATACCATCCATTGGAGTAACAAAAATCTCGACAACAGACTACCTTCCATAATGACAAGGCTACCATCTATTGGAATAAAAAAAATATCGAGAACATACTACTTTGCATAATGACAATGCTACCATCCATTGGAGTAACAAAAATCTCCACAACAGACTACCTTACATAATGACAAGGCTAACTTCCATTGGAGTAACAAATATATCGACAACATACAACCTTCCATAATCACAAGGATACCATCCATTGGAGTAACAAAAATCTCGAAAACAGACTACCTTCTATAATGACTAGGCTACCATCCTTTGGAGTAACAAAGATATCAATAGCAGACTACCTGCCATAACGACAAGGCTACAATCCATTGTAGTAATACAAAACTAGACAATAGACTACCTTCCATAATGACAAGGCTATCATCCCTTAGAGTAACAAAAATCTCGACAACAGACTACCTTCCATAATGACTAGGCTACCATCCATTGGATTAACAAAGATATCGACAACAGACTACCTTCCATAAAGACAAGGCTATAATCCATTGTATTAACAAAAATCACGACAACAGACTACCTTCTATAATGACAAGGCTACCATCCAATGTAGTAACAAAAATCTCGACAACAGACTATCTTACATAATGACAAGGCTACCATCCATTGGAGTAACAAAGATATCGACAACATACTACCTTCCATAATCACAAGGATACCATCCATTGGAGTACCAAAAATCTCGAAAACAGACTACCTTCTATAATGAGTAGGCTAACATCCTTTGGAGTAACAAAGATATCGATAGCAGACTACCTGCCATAACGACAAGGCTACAATCCATTGTAGTAATAAAAATCTCGACAATAGACTACCTTCCATAATGACAAGGCTACCATCCCTTATAGTAACAAACATATCGACAACAGACTACCTTCAATAATGACTAGGCCACCATCCGTTGGAGTAACAAAGATATCGATAATAGACTACCTTCCATAAAGACAAGCCTATAATCCATTGTATTAATAAAAATCACGATAATAGACTACCTTCCATAATGACAAGGCTACCATCCAATGTAGTAACAAAAATCTTGACAACAGACTACCTTCCATAGTGACAAGGCTACCATCCATTGGAGTAACAAAAATCTCGACAACAGACTACCTTCCATAATGACAAGGCTACCATCTATTGGAATAACAAAAATATCGATAACACACTACCTTGCATAATGACAAGGCTACCATCCATTGGAGTAACAAAAATATCTACAACAGACTACCTTCCATAATGAGAAGGCTACCATCCATTGGAGTAACAAAGATATCGACAACATACAACCTTCCATAATCACAAGGATACCATCCATTGGAGTAACAAAAATCTCGAAAACAGACTACCTTCTATAATGAAAAGGCTACCATCCTTTGGAGTAACAAAGATATCGATAGTAGACTACCTGCCATAACGACAAGGCTAAAATCCATTGTAGTAACGAAAATATCGACAATAGACTACCTTCCATAATGACAAGGCTACCATCCATTGTAGTGACAAAAATCTCGACAATAGACTACCTTCCATAATGACAAGGCTACCATCCATTGTAGTAACAAGAATCTCAACAACATACTACCTTCCATAATGACAAGGCTACAATCTATTATAGTAACAAAAATCTCGATAACAGACTATCTTCCATAACGAAAAGGCTACAATCTATTGTAGTAACAAAAATCTCGACAACAGACTACCTTCCATAATGACATGGCTACCATCCATTGTAGTAACAAAAATCTCGACAAAATACTACCTTTTATAATGAAAAGGCTACCATCCATTGGAGTAACAAAAATATCGACAACAGACTAACTTCCATAATGACAAGGCTACATTCTATTATAGTAACAAAAATCTCGACAATAGACTACCTTTCATAATGACAAGGCTATCATCCATTGGATTAACAAAAATCTCGACAACAAACTACTTTCCATAATGACAAGGCCACCATCCCTTATAGTAACAAAAATCTAAACAACAGACTACCTTCCATAATGATAAGGCTACCATCCATTGGAGTAACAAAGATATCGATAACATACTATCTTCCATAAAGACAAGGATACCATCCATTGGAGTAAAAAAATCACGACAACAGACTACCTTCCATAATGACAAGGCTTCCATCCATTGGAATATGAAAAATATCGACAACACACTACCTTCCATAATGACAAGGCTTCCATCCATTGGAATAAGAAAAATATCGACAACACACTACCTTCCATAAAGACAAGGCTATAATCCATTGTATTAACAAAAATCACGACAACAGACTACCTTCTATAATGACAAGGCTACCATCCAATGTAGTAACAAAAATCCCGACAACAGACTATCTTACATAATGACAAGGCTACCATCCATTGGAGTAACAAAGATATCGACAACATACTACCTTCCATAATCACAAGGATACCATCCATTGGAGTACCAGAAATCTCAAAAACAGACTACCTTCTATAATGAGGAGGCTACCATCCTTTGGAGTAACAAAGATATCGATAGCAGACTACCTGCCATAACGACAAGGCTACAATCCATTGTAGTAATAAAAATCTCGACAATAGACTACCTTCCATAACAACAAGGCTACCATCCCTTATAGTAACAAACATATCGACAACAGACTACCTTCAATAATGACTAGGCCACCATCCATTGGAGTAACAAAGATATCGATAATAGACTACCTTCCATAAAGACAAGGCTATAATCCATTGTATTAATAAAAATCACGACAATAGACTACCTTCCATAATGACAAGGCTACCATCCAATGTAGTAACAAAAATCTTGACAACAGACTACCTTCCATAGTGACAAGGCTACCATCCATTGGAGTAACAAAAATCTCGACAACAGACTACCTTCCATAATGACAAGGCTACCATCTATTGGAATAACAAAAATATCGATAACACACTACCTTGCATAATGACAAGGCTACCATCCATTGGAGTAACAAAAATATCTACAACAGACTACCTTCCATAATGAGAAGGCTACCATCCATTGGAGTAACAAAGATATCGACAACATACAACCTTCCATAATCACAAGGATACCATCCATTGGAGTAACAAAAATCTCGAAAACAGACTACCTTCTATAATGAATAGGCTACCATCCTTTGGAGTAACAAAGATATCGATAGTAGACTACCTGCCATAACGACAAGGCTAAAATCCATTGTAGTAACGAAAATATCGACAATAGACTACCTTCCATAATGACAAGGCTACCATCCATTGTAGTGACAAAAATCTCGACAATAGACTACCTTCCATAATGACAAGGCTACCATCCATTGTAGTAACAAGAATCTCAACAACATACTACCTTCCATAATGACAAGGCTACAATCTATTATAGTAACAAAAATCTCGATAACAGACTATCTTCCATAACGAAAAGGCTACAATCTATTGTAGTAACAAAAATCTCGACAACAGACTACCTTCCATAATGACATGGCTACCATCCATTGTAGTAACAAAAATCTCGACAAAATACTACCTTTTATAATGAAAAGGCTACCATCCATTGGAGTAACAAAAATATCGACAACAGACTAACTTCCATAATGACAAGGCTACATTCTATTATAGTAACAAAAATCTCGTCAATAGACTACCTTTCATAATGACAAGGCTATCATCCATTGGATTAACAAAAATCTCGACAACAAACTACTTTCCATAATGACAAGGCCACCATCCCTTATAGTAACAAAAATCTAAACAACAGACTACCTTCCATAATGATAAGGCTACCATCCATTGGAGTAACAAAGATATCGATAACATACTACCTTCCATAATGACAAGGATACCATCCATTGGAGTAAAAAAATCACGACAACAAACTACCTTCCATAATGACAAGGCTTCCATCCATTGGAATATGAAAAATATCGACAACACACTACCTTCCATAATGACAAGGCTACCATCCAATGGAGTAACAAAAATCTCGACAACAGACTACCTTCCATAAAGACTAGGCTACCATCCATTGGAGTAAGAAAGATATCGACAACATACTACCTTCCATAACGACAAGGATACAATCCATTGTAGTAACAAAAATCTCGACAACAGACTACCTTCTATAATGACAAGGCTACCATCCAATGGAATAACAAAAATCTCGACAATAAACTAACTTCCATAATGACAAGGCTACTATCCCATTGAGTAACAAAAATCTCGACAACATACTACCTTCCATAATGACTAGGCTACCATCCATTGGAGTAACAAAGATATCAACAACAGACTACCTTCCATAATGACAAGCCCACAATCCATTGTAGTAACAAAAATCTCGACAACAGACTACCTTCCATAATGACAAGGATACCATCCAATGTAGTAACAAAAATCTCGACAACAGACTACCTTCCATAACGACAAGGCTACCATCCATTGGAGTAACAAAAATCTCGACAACAGACTACCTTCTATAATGACAAGGCTACCATCCATTGGAGTAACAAAGATATCGACAACATACCACCTTCCATAATGACAAGGATACCATCCATTGGAGTAACAAAAATCTCGACAACAGACTACCTTCCATAATGACTAGGCTACCATCCTTTGGAGTAATAAAGATATCGATCGCAGACTACCTTCCATAATTCCAAGGCTACCATCCATTGGAGTAACAAAAATCTCGACAACAGACTAACTTCCATAATGACAAGTCTACCATCCATTGGAGTAACAAAGATATCGACAACATACTACCTTCCGTAAAGACGTGGCTACAATCCATTGTAATAACAAAAATCTCGACAACAGACAACCTTCCATAATGACAAGGCTACCATCCATTGTTGTAACAAAAATCTCGACAATAGACAACCTTCCATATTGACAAGGCTACCATCCATTGTAGTAACAAAAATTTCGACAACAGAATAACTTACATAATGACAAGGCTACATTCTATTATAGTAACAAAAATCTCGACAACAAACTACCTTCTATAATGACAAGGCTACCATCCAATGGAATAACAAAAATCTCGACAATAAACTAACTTCCATAATGACAAGGCTACTATACCTTAGAGTAACAAAAATCTCGACAACATACTACCTTCCATAATGACTAGGCTACCATCCATTGGAGTAAGAAAGATATCAACAACAGACTACCTTCCATAATGACAAGCCTACAATCCATTGTAGTAACAAAAATCTCGACAACAGACTACCTTCCATAATGACAAGGCTACCATCCAATGTAGTAACAAAAATCTCGACAACAGACTACCTTCCATAATGACAAGGCTACCATCCATTGGAGTAACAAAAATCTCGACAACAGACTACCTTCCATAATGACAAGGCTACCATCCATTGGAGTAACAAAGATATCAACAACATACCACCTTCCATAGTGACAAGGATACCATCCATTGGAGTAACAAAAATCACGACAATAGACTACCTTCCTTACTGACAAGGCTTCCATCCATTGGAATAAGAAAAATATCGACAACACACTACCTTCCATAATGACAAGGCTACCATCCAATGGAGTAACAATAATCTCGACAACAGACTACCTTCCGTAATGACTAGGCTACCATCTATTGCAGTAAGAAAGATATCGACAATAGACTACCTTCCATAACGACAAGGCTACAATCCATTGTAGTAACAAAAATCTAGGCAACATACTACCTTCCATAATGACAAGACTACCATCCAAAGTAGTAACAAAAATCTCGACAACAGACCACCTTTCATAATGACAAGGCTACCATCCATTGGAGTAACAAAAATCTCGACAACAGACTACCTTCCATAATGACAAGGCTACCATCTATTGGAATAACAAAAATATCGACAACATACTACCTTCCATAATGACAAGGCTACCATCCATTGGAGTAACAAAAATCTCAACAACAGACTACCTTTCATAATGACAAGGCTACCATCCATTGGAGTAACAAAGATATCGACCACATACTACCTTCCATAATCACAAGGATACCATCCATTGGAGTAACAAAAATCTCGACAACAGACTACCTTCCATAATGACTAGGCTACCATCCTTTGGAGTAATAAAGATATCGATAGCAGACTACCTTCCATAATTCCAAGGCTACCATCCATTGGAGTAACAAAAATCTCGACAACAGACTAACTTCCATAATGACAAGTTTACCATCCATTGGAGTAACAAAGATATCGACAACATACTACCTTCCATAAAGACGTGGCTACAATCCATTGTAATAACAAAAATCTCGACAACAGACAACCTTCCATAATGACAAGGCTAACATCCATTGTAGTAACAAAAATCTCGATAATAGACAACCTTCCATATTGACAAGGCTACCATCCATTGTAGTAACAAAAATTTCGACAACAGAATAACTTCCATAATGACAAGGCTACATTCTATTATAGTAACAAAAATCTCGACAATAGACTACCTTTCATAATGACAAGGCTACCATCCATTGGATTAACAAAAATCTCGACAACAAACTACTTTCCATAATGACAAGGCCACCATCCCTTATAGTAACAAAAATCTAGACAACAGACTACCTTCCATAATGATAAGGCTACCATTCATTGGAGTAACAAAGATATCGATAACATACTACCTTCCATAATGACAAGGATACCATCCATTGGATTAAAAAAATCACGACAACAGACTACCTTCCATAAGGACAAGGCTACCATCCATTGGAATAACAAAAATATCGATAACACACTTCCTTCCATAATGTCAAGGCTACCATCCAATGGAGTAACAAAAATCTCGACAACAGACTACCTTCCATAAAGACTAGGCTACCATCCATTGGAGTAAGAAAGATATCGACAACATACTACCTTCCATAACGACAAGGATACAATTCATTGTAGTAACAAAAATCTCGATAACAGACTACCTTCTATAATGTAAAGGTTACCATCCAATGGAATAACAAAAATCTCGACAATAAACTAACTTCCATAATGACAAGGCTACTATACCTTAGAGTAACAAAAATCTCGACAACATACTACCTTCCATAATGACTAGGCTACCATCCATTGGAGTAACAAAGATATCAACAACAGACTACCTTCCATAATGACAAGCCTACAATCCATTGTAGTAACAAAAATCTCGACAACAGACTACCTTCCATAATGACAAGGCTACCATCCAATGTAGTAACAAAAATCTCGACAATAGACTACCTTCCATAATGGCAAGGCTACCATCCATTGGAGTAACAAAAATCTCGACAACAGACTACCTTCCATAATGACAAGGCTACCATCCATTGGAGTAACAAAGATATCAACAACATACCACCTTCCATAGTGACAAGGATACCATCCATTGGAGTAACAAAAATCACGATAATAGACTACCTTCATTACTGACAAGGCTTCCATCCATTGGAATAAGAAATATATCGACAACACACTACCTTCCATAATGACAAGGCTACCATCTAATGGAGTAACAATAATCTCGACAACAGACTACCTTCCGTAATGACAAGGCTACCATCTATTGCAGTAAGAAAGATATCGACAATAGACTACCTTCCATAACTACAAGGCTACAATCCATTGTAGTAACAAAAATCTCGACAACATACTACCTTCCATAATGACAAGGCTACCATCCAATGTAGTAACAAAAATCTCGACAACAGACCACCTTTCATAATGACAAGGCTATCATCCATTGGATTAACAAAAATCTCGACAACAAACTACTTTCCATAATGACAAGGCCACCATCCCTTATAGTAAAAAAAATCTAAACAACAGACTACCTTCCATAATGATAAGGCTACCATCCATTGGAGTAACAAAGATATCGATAACATACTACCTTCCATAATGACAAGGATACCATCCATTGGAGTAAAAAAATCACGACAACAAACTACCTTCCATAATGACAAGGCTTCCATCCATTGGAATATGAAAAATATCGACAACACACTACCTTCCATAATGACAAGGCTACCATCCAATGGAGTAACAAAAATCTCGACAACAGACTACCTTCCATAAAGACTAGGCTACCATCCATTGGAGTAAGAAAGATATCGACAACATACTACCTTCCATAACGACAAGGATACAATCCATTGTAGTAACAAAAATCTCGACAACAGACTACCTTCTATAATGACAAGGCTACCATCCAATGGAATAACAAAAATCTCGACAATAAACTAACTTCCATAATGACAAGGCTACTATCCCATTGAGTAACAAAAATCTCGACAACATACTACCTTCCATAATGACTAGGCTACCATCCATTGGAGTAACAAAGATATCAACAACAGACTACCTTCCATAATGACAAGCCCACAATCCATTGTAGTAACAAAAATCTCGACAACAGACTACCTTCCATAATGACAAGGATACCATCCAATGTAGTAACAAAAATCTCGACAACAGACTACCTTCCATAACGACAAGGCTACCATCCATTGGAGTAACAAAAATCTCGACAACAGACTACCTTCTATAATGACAAGGCTACCATCCATTGGAGTAACAAAGATATCGACAACATACCACCTTCCATAATGACAAGGATACCATCCATTGGAGTAACAAAAATCTCGACAACAGACTACCTTCCATAATGACTAGGCTACCATCCTTTGGAGTAATAAAGATATCGATAGCAGACTACCTTCCATAATTCCAAGGCTACCATCCATTGGAGTAACAAAAATCTCGACAACAGACTAACTTCCATAATGACAAGTCTACCATCCATTGGAGTAACAAAGATATCGACAACATACTACCTTCCATAAAGACGTGGCTACATTCCATTGTAATAACAAAAATCTCGACAACAGACAACCTTCCATAATGACAAGGCTACCATCCATTGTTGTAACAAAAATCTCGACAATAGACAACCTTCCATATTGACAAGGCTACCATCCATTGTAGTAACAAAAATTTCGACAACAGAATAACTTACATAATGACAAGGCTACATTCTATTATAGTAACAAAAATCTCGACAACAAACTACCTTCTATAATGACAAGGCTACTATCCAATGGAATAACAAAAATCTCGACAATAAACTAACTTCCATAATGACAAGGCTACTATACCTTAGAGTAACAAAAATCTCGACAACATACTACCTTCCATAATGACTAGGCTACCATCCATTGGAGTAACAAAGATATCAACAACAGACTACCTTCCATAATGACAAGCCTACAATCCATTGTAGTAACAAAAATCTCGACAACAGACTACCTTCCATAATGACAAGGCTACCATCCAATGTAGTAACAAAAATCTCGATAACAGACTACCTTCCATAATGACAAGGCTACCATCCATTGGAGTAACAAAAATCTCGACAACAGACTACCTTCCATAATGACAAGGCTACCATCCATTGGAGTAACAAAGATATCAACAACATACCACCTTCCATAGTGACAAGGATACCATCCATTGGAGTAACAAAAATCACGACAATAGACTACCTTCCTTACTGACAAGGCTTCCATCCATTGGAATAAGAAAAATATCGACAACACACTACCTTCCATAATGACAAGGCTACCATCCAATGGAGTAACAATAATCTCGACAACAGACTACCTTCCGTAATGACTAGGCTACCATCTATTGCAGTAAGAAAGATATCGACAATAGACTACCTTCCATAACGACAAGGCTACAATCCATTGTAGTAACAAAAATCTAGACAACATACTACCTTCCATAATGACAAGACTACCATCCAAAGTAGTAACAAAAATCTCGACAACAGACCACCTTTCATAATGACAAGGCTACCATCCATTGGAGTAACAAAAATCTCGACAACAGACTACCTTCCATAATGACAAGGCTACCATCTATTGGAATAACAAAAATATCGACAACATACTACCTTCCATAATGACAAGGCTACCATCCATTGGAGTAACAAAAATCTCAACAACAGACTACCTTCCATAATGACAAGGCTACCATCCATTGGAGTAACAAAGATATCGACCACATACTACCTTCCATAATCACAAGGATACCATCCATTGGAGTAACAAAAATCTCGACAACAGACTACCTTCCATAATGACTAGGCTACCATCCTTTGGAGTAATAAAGATATCGATAGCAGACTACCTTCCATAATTCCAAGGCTACCATCCATTGGAGTAACAAAAATCTCGACAACAGACTAACTTCCATAATGACAAGTTTACCATCCATTGGAGTAACAAAGATATCGACAACATACTACCTTCCATAAAGACGTGGCTACAATCCATTGTAATAACAAAAATCTCGACAACAGACAACCTTCCATAATGACAAGGCTAACATCCATTGTAGTAACAAAAATCTCGATAATAGACAACCTTCCATATTGACAAGGCTACCATCCATTGTAGTAACAAAAATTTCGACAACAGAATAACTTCCATAATGACAAGGCTACATTCTATTATAGTAACAAAAATCTCGACAATAGACTACCTTTCATAATGACAAGGCTACCATCCATTGGATTAACAAAAATCTCGACAACAAACTACTTTCCATAATGACAAGGCCACCATCCCTTATAGTAACAAAAATCTAGACAACAGACTACCTTCCATAATGATAAGGCTACCATCCATTGGAGTAACAAAGATATCGATAACATACTTCCTTCCATAATGACAAGGATACCATCCATTGGATTAAAAAAATCACGACAACAGACTACCTTCCATAAGGACAAGGCTACCATCCATTGGAATAACAAAAATATCGATAACACACTTCCTTCCATAATGTCAAGGCTACCATCCAATGGAGTAACAAAAATCTCGACAACAGACTACCTTCCATAAAGACTAGGCTACCATCCATTGGAGTAAGAAAGATATCGACAACATACAACCTTCCATAACGACAAGGATACAATTCATTGTAGTAACAAAAATCTCGATAACAGACTACCTTCTATAATGACAAGGTTACCATCCAATGGAATAACAAAAATCTCGACAATAAACTAACTTCCATAATGACAAGGCTACTATACCTTAGAGTAACAAAAATCTCGACAACATACTACCTTCCATAATGACTAGGCTACCATCCATTGGAGTAACAAAGATATCAACAACAGACTACCTTCCATAATGACAAGCCTACAATCCATTGTAGTAACAAAAATCTCGACAACAGACTACCTTCCATAATGACAAGGCTACCATCCAATGTAGTAACAAAAATCTCGACAATAGACTACCTTCCATAATGGCAAGGCTACCATCCATTGGAGTAACAAAAATCTCGACAACAGACTACCTTCCATAATGACAAGGCTACCATCCATTGGAGTAACAAAGATATCAACAACATACCACCTTCCATAGTGACAAGGATACCATCCATTGGAGTAACAAAAATCACGATAATAGACTACCTTCCTTACTGACAAGGCTTCCATCCATTGGAATAAGAAATATATCGACAACACACTACCTTCCATAATGACAAGGCTACCATCTAATGGAGTAACAATAATCTCGACAACAGACTACCTTCCGTAATGACAAGGCTACCATCTATTGCAGTAAGAAAGATATCGACAATAGACTACCTTCCATAACTACAAGGCTACAATCCATTGTAGTAACAAAAATCTCGACAACATACTACCTTCCATAATGACAAGGCTACCATCCAATGTAGTAACAAAAATCTCGACAACAGACCACCTTTCATAATGACAAGGCTACCATCCATTGGAGTAACAAAAATCTCGACAACAGACTACCTTCCATAATGACAAGGCTACCATCTATTGGAATAACAAAAATATCGACAACACACTACCTTCCATAATGACAAGGCTACCATCCATTGGAGTTACAAAAATCTCAACAACAGACTACCTTCTTATAATGACAAGGCTACCATCCATTGGAGTAACAAAGATATCGACAACATACTACCTTCCATAATCACAAGGATACCATCCATTGGAGTAACAAAAATCTCGACAATAGACTACCTTCCATAATGACTAGGCTACCATCCTTTGGAGTAATAAAGATATCGATAGCAGACTACCTTCCATAATTCCAAGGCTACCATCCATTGGAGTAACAAAAATCTCGACAACAGACTAACTTCCATAATGACAAGTCTACCATCCATTGGAGTAACAAAGATATCGACAACATACTACCTTCCATAAAGACGTGGCTACAATCCATTGTAATAACAAAAATCTCGACAACAGACAACCTTCCATAATGACAAGGCTAACGTCCAATGTAGTAACAAAAATCTCGACAATAGACAACCTTCCATATTGACAAGGCTACCATCCATTGTAGTAACAAAAATTTCGACAACAGAATAACTTCCATAATGACAAGGCTACATTCTATTATAGTAACAAAAATCTCGACAATAGACTACCTTTCATAATGACAAGGCTACCATCCATTGGATTAACAAAAATCTCGACAACAAACTACTTTCCATAATGACAAGGCCACCATCCCTTATAGTAACAAAAATCTAGACAGCAGACTACCTTCCATAATGATAAGGCTACCATCCATTGGAGTAACAAAGATATCGATAACATACTACCTTCCATAATGACAAGGATACCATCAATTGGAGTAAAAAAATCACGACAACAGACTACCTTCAATAATGACAAGGCTACCATCCATTGGAATAACAAAAATATCGATAACACACTTCCTTCCATAATGTCAAGGCTACCATCCAATGGAGTAACAAAAATCTCGACAACAAACTACCTTCCATAAAGACTAGGCTACCATCCATTGGAGTAAGAAAGATATCGACAACATACTACCTTCCATAATGACAAGCCTACAATCCATTGTAGTAACAAAAATATCGACAACAGACTACCTTCCATAATGACAAGGCTACCATCCAATGTAGTAACAAAAATCTCGACAATAGACTACCTTCCATAATGACAAGGCTACCATCCATTGGAGTAACAAAAATTTCGACAACAGACTACCTTCCATAATGACAAGGCTACCATCCATTGGAGTAACAAAAATCTCGACAACAGACTACCTTCTATAATGACAAGGCTTCCATCCATTGGAATAACAAAAATATTGACAACACACTACCTTCCATAATGAAAAGGCTACCATCCCTTAGAGTAACAAAAATCTCGACAGCAGACTACCTTTCATAATAACAAGGCTACCATCCATTGGAGTAACAAAGATATCGACAACATACTATCTTCCATAATGACAAGGATACCATCCATTGGAGTAACAAAAATCACGACAACAAACTAACTTCCCTAATGACAAAGCTACCATCCATTGGAATAATAAAAATATCGACAACACACTACATTCCATAATGACAGGGCTACTATCCAATGGAGTAACAAAAATCTCGAAAACAGACTACCTTCTATAATGACTAGGCTACCATCCTTCGGAGTAACAAAGATATCGATAGCAGACTACCTACCATAACGACAAGGCTACAATCCATTTTAGTAACAAAAATCTCGACAATAGACTACCTTCCATAATGACAAGGCTATCATCCCTTAGAGTAACAAAAGTCTCGACAACAGACTACCTTTCATAATGACTAGGCTACCATCCATTGGAGTAACAAAGATATCGACAATAGACTACCTTCCATAAAGACAAGGCTACAATCCATTGTAGTAACAAAAATCACGACAACAGACTACCTTCCATAATGACAAGGCTACCATCCAATGTAGTAACAAAAATCTCGACAACAGACTACCTTCCATAGTGACAAGGCTACCATCCATTGGAGTAACAAAAGTCTCGACAATAGACTACCTTCCATAATGACAAGGCTACCATCTATTGGAATAACAAAAATATCGACAACATACTACCTTCCATAATGACAAGGCTACCATCCATTGGAGTAACAAAAATCTCAACAACAGACTACGTTCCATAATGACAAGGATACCATCCATTGGAGTAACAATGATATCGACAACATACTACCTTCCATAATCACAAGGATACCATCCATTGGAGTAACAAAAATCTCGAAAATAGACTACCTTCTATAATGACTAGGCTACCATCCTTTGGAGTAACAAAGATATCGATAGCAGACTACCTGCCATAACGACCAGGCTACAACCCATTGTAGTAACAAAAATCTCGACATTAGACTACCTTCCATAATGACAAGGATACCATCCCTTGTAGTGACAAAAATCTCGATAATAGACTACCTTCCATAATGACAAGGCTACCATCCATTGTAGTAAAAAGAATCTTGACAACATACTACCTTCCATAATGATAAGGCTACAATCTATTATAGTAACAAAAAACTCGACAACAGACTATCTTCCATAACGAAAAGGCTACAATCTATTGTAGTAAAAAAAATCTCGACAACAGACTACCTCCCATAATGACATAGCTACCATCCATTGTAGTTACAAAAATCTCGACAAAATAATAACTTCTATAATGACAAGGCTACCATCCATTGGAGTAACAAAAATATCGACAACAAACTACCTTCCATAATGACAAGGCTACAATCTATTATAGTAACAAAAATCTTGATAATAGACTACCTTTCATAATGACAAGGCTACCATCCATTGGAATAACAAAAATCTCGACAACAAACTACTTTCCATAATGACAAGGCCACCATCCCTTATAGTAACAAAAATCTAGACAACAGACTACCTTCCATAATGACAAGGCTACCATCCATTGGAGTAACCAAGATATCGACAACATACTCCCTTCCATAATGACAAGGATACCATCCAATGGGGTAAAAAAATCACGACAACAGACTACCTTCCATAATGACAAGCCTACCATCCATTGGAATAACAAAAATATCGATAACACACTACCTTCCATAATGACAAGGCTACCATCCAATGGAGAAACAAAAATCTGGAAAGTGGACTACCTTCTATAATAACTAGGCTACCATCCATTGGAGTAAGAAAGATATCGACAACATACTACCTTCCATAACGACAAAGATACAATCCATTGTAGTAACAAAAATCTCGACAATAGACTACCTTCTATAATGACAAGGCTACCATCCAATGGAATAAAAAAAATCTCGACAATAAACAAACTTCCATAATGACAAGGCTACCATCCCTTAGAGTAACAAAAATCTCGTCAACAGACTACCTTCCATAATGACTAGCCTACCATCCATTAGAGTAACAAAGATATGAACAACAGACTACCTTCCATAATGACAAGGCTACCATCCAATGTAGTAACAAAAATCTCGACAACAGACTACCTTCCATAATGACAAGCTTACCATCCATTGGAGTAACAAAAATCTCGACAACAGACTACCTTCCATCATGCCAAGGCTACCATCCATTGGAGTAACAAAGATATCGACAACATACCACCTTCAATAATAACAAGGATACCATCCATTGGAGTAACAAAAATCACGACAATAGACTACCTTCCATAATGACAAGGCTTCCATCCATTGGAATAAGAAAAATATCGACAACACACTACCTTCCATAATGACAAGGCTACCATCCAATGTAGTAACAAAAATCTCGACAACAGACTACCTTCCATAGTGACAAGGCTACCATCCATTGGAGTAACAAAAATCTCGACAACAGACTACCTTCCATAATGACAAGGCTACCATCTATTGGAATAACAAAAATATCGACAACACACTACCTTGCATAATGACAAGGCTACCATCCATTGGAGTAACAAAAATCTCTACAACAGACTACCTTCCATAATGACAAGGCTACCATCCATTGGAGTAACAAAGATATCAACAACATACTACCTTCCATAATCACAAGGATACCATCCATTGGAGTAACAATAATCTCGAAAACAGACTACCTTCCATAACGACAAGGCTACAATCCATTGTAGTAACAAAAATCTCGACAACAGACTACCTTCCATAATGACAAGGCTACCATCCAATGTAGTAACAAAAATCTCGACAACAAAATACCTTCCATAACGACAAGGCTACCATCCATTGGAGTAACAAAAATCTCGACAACAGACTACCTTCTATAATGACAAGGCTACCATCCATTGGAGTAACAAAGATATCGACAACATACCACCTTCCATAATGACAAGGATACCATCCATTGGAGTAACAAAAATCTCGACAACAGACTACCTTCCATAATGACTAGGCTACCATCCTTTGGAGTAATAAAGATATCGATAGCAGACTACCTTCCATAATTCCAAGGCTACCATCCATTGGAGTAACAAAAATCTCGACAACAGACTAACTTCCATAATGACAAGTCTACCATCCATTGGAGTAACAAAGATATCGACAACATACTACCTTCCATAAAGACGTGGCTACATTCCATTGTAATAACAAAAATCTCGACAACAGACAACCTTCCATAATGACAAGGCTACCATCCATTGTTGTAACAAAAATCTCGACAATAGACAACCTTCCATATTGACAAGGCTACCATCCATTGTAGTAACAAAAATTTCGACAACAGAATAACTTACATAATGACAAGGCTACATTCTATTATAGTAACAAAAATCTCGACAACAAACTACCTTCTATAATGACAAGGCTACTATCCAATGGAATAACAAAAATCTCGACAATAAACTAACTTCCATAATGACAAGGCTACTATACCTTAGAGTAACAAAAATCTCGACAACATACTACCTTCCATAATGACTAGGCTACCATCCATTGGAGTAACAAAGATATCAACAACAGACTACCTTCCATAATGACAAGCCTACAATCCATTGTAGTAACAAAAATCTCGACAACAGACTACCTTCCATAATGACAAGGCTACCATCCAATGTAGTAACAAAAATCTCGATAACAGACTACCTTCCATAATGACAAGGCTACCATCCATTGGAGTAACAAAAATCTCGACAACAGACTACCTTCCATAATGACAAGGCTACCATCCATTGGAGTAACAAAGATATCAACAACATACCACCTTCCATAGTGACAAGGATACCATCCATTGGAGTAACAAAAATCACGACAATAGACTACCTTCCTTACTGACAAGGCTTCCATCCATTGGAATAAGAAAAATATCGACAACACACTACCTTCCATAATGACAAGGCTACCATCCAATGGAGTAACAATAATCTCGACAACAGACTACCTTCCGTAATGACTAGGCTACCATCTATTGCAGTAAGAAAGATATCGACAATAGACTACCTTCCATAACGACAAGGCTACAATCCATTGTAGTAACAAAAATCTAGACAACATACTACCTTCCATAATGACAAGACTACCATCCAAAGTAGTAACAAAAATCTCGACAACAGACCACCTTTCATAATGACAAGGCTACCATCCATTGGAGTAACAAAAATCTCGACAACAGACTACCTTCCATAATGACAAGGCTACCATCTATTGGAATAACAAAAATATCGACAACATACTACCTTCCATAATGACAAGGCTACCATCCATTGGAGTAACAAAAATCTCAACAACAGACTACCTTCCATAATGACAAGGCTACCATCCATTGGAGTAACAAAGATATCGACCACATACTACCTTCCATAATCACAAGGATACCATCCATTGGAGTAACAAAAATCTCGACAACAGACTACCTTCCATAATGACTAGGCTACCATCCTTTGGAGTAATAAAGATATCGATAGCAGACTACCTTCCATAATTCCAAGGCTACCATCCATTGGAGTAACAAAAATCTCGACAACAGACTAACTTCCATAATGACAAGTTTACCATCCATTGGAGTAACAAAGATATCGACAACATACTACCTTCCATAAAGACGTGGCTACAATCCATTGTAATAACAAAAATCTCGACAACAGACAACCTTCCATAATGACAAGGCTAACATCCATTGTAGTAACAAAAATCTCGATAATAGACAACCTTCCATATTGACAAGGCTACCATCCATTGTAGTAACAAAAATTTCGACAACAGAATAACTTCCATAATGACAAGGCTACATTCTATTATAGTAACAAAAATCTCGACAATAGACTACCTTTCATAATGACAAGGCTACCATCCATTGGATTAACAAAAATCTCGACAACAAACTACTTTCCATAATGACAAGGCCACCATCCCTTATAGTAACAAAAATCTAGACAACAGACTACCTTCCATAATGATAAGGCTACCATCCATTGGAGTAACAAAGATATCGATAACATACTTCCTTCCATAATGACAAGGATACCATCCATTGGATTAAAAAAATCACGACAACAGACTACCTTCCATAAGGACAAGGCTACCATCCATTGGAATAACAAAAATATCGATAACACACTTCCTTCCATAATGTCAAGGCTACCATCCAATGGAGTAACAAAAATCTCGACAACAGACTACCTTCCATAAAGACTAGGCTACCATCCATTGGAGTAAGAAAGATATCGACAACATACAACCTTCCATAACGACAAGGATACAATTCATTGTAGTAACAAAAATCTCGATAACAGACTACCTTCTATAATGACAAGGTTACCATCCAATGGAATAACAAAAATCTCGACAATAAACTAACTTCCATAATGACAAGGCTACTATACCTTAGAGTAACAAAAATCTCGACAACATACTACCTTCCATAATGACTAGGCTACCATCCATTGGAGTAACAAAGATATCAACAACAGACTACCTTCCATAATGACAAGCCTACAATCCATTGTAGTAACAAAAATCTCGACAACAGACTACCTTCCATAATG
This sequence comes from Vicia faba, assembly GCA_948472305.1. Taxonomy (NCBI): domain Eukaryota; kingdom Viridiplantae; phylum Streptophyta; class Magnoliopsida; order Fabales; family Fabaceae; genus Vicia; species Vicia faba. Next base: position 510,299,306 of record OX451741.1, on the reverse strand, counting down.
ACAAGGCTACCATCCAATGTAGTAACAAAAATCTCGACAATAGACTACCTTCCATAATGGCAAGGCTACCATCCATTGGAGTAACAAAAATCTCGACAACAGACTACCTTCCATAATGACAAGGCTACCATCCATTGGAGTAACAAAGATATCAACAACATACCACCTTCCATAGTGACAAGGATACCATCCATTGGAGTAACAAAAATCACGATAATAGACTACCTTCCTTACTGACAAGGCTTCCATCCATTGGAATAAGAAATATATCGACAACACACTACCTTCCATAATGACAAGGCTACCATCTAATGGAGTAACAATAATCTCGACAACAGACTACCTTCCGTAATGACAAGGCTACCATCTATTGCAGTAAGAAAGATATCGACAATAGACTACCTTCCATAACTACAAGGCTACAATCCATTGTAGTAACAAAAATCTCGACAACATACTACCTTCCATAATGACAAGGCTACCATCCAATGTAGTAACAAAAATCTCGACAACAGACCACCTTTCATAATGACAAGGCTACCATCCATTGGAGTAACAAAAATCTCGACAACAGACTACCTTCCATAATGACAAGGCTACCATCTATTGGAATAACAAAAATATCGACAACACACTACCTTCCATAATGACAAGGCTACCATCCATTGGAGTTACAAAAATCTCAACAACAGACTACCTTCTTATAATGACAAGGCTACCATCCATTGGAGTAACAAAGATATCGACAACATACTACCTTCCATAATCACAAGGATACCATCCATTGGAGTAACAAAAATCTCGACAATAGACTACCTTCCATAATGACTAGGCTACCATCCTTTGGAGTAATAAAGATATCGATAGCAGACTACCTTCCATAATTCCAAGGCTACCATCCATTGGAGTAACAAAAATCTCGACAACAGACTAACTTCCATAATGACAAGTCTACCATCCATTGGAGTAACAAAGATATCGACAACATACTACCTTCCATAAAGACGTGGCTACAATCCATTGTAATAACAAAAATCTCGACAACAGACAACCTTCCATAATGACAAGGCTAACGTCCAATGTAGTAACAAAAATCTCGACAATAGACAACCTTCCATATTGACAAGGCTACCATCCATTGTAGTAACAAAAATTTCGACAACAGAATAACTTCCATAATGACAAGGCTACATTCTATTATAGTAACAAAAATCTCGACAATAGACTACCTTTCATAATGACAAGGCTACCATCCATTGGATTAACAAAAATCTCGACAACAAACTACTTTCCATAATGACAAGGCCACCATCCCTTATAGTAACAAAAATCTAGACAGCAGACTACCTTCCATAATGATAAGGCTACCATCCATTGGAGTAACAAAGATATCGATAACATACTACCTTCCATAATGACAAGGATACCATCAATTGGAGTAAAAAAATCACGACAACAGACTACCTTCAATAATGACAAGGCTACCATCCATTGGAATAACAAAAATATCGATAACACACTTCCTTCCATAATGTCAAGGCTACCATCCAATGGAGTAACAAAAATCTCGACAACAAACTACCTTCCATAAAGACTAGGCTACCATCCATTGGAGTAAGAAAGATATCGACAACATACTACCTTCCATAATGACAAGCCTACAATCCATTGTAGTAACAAAAATATCGACAACAGACTACCTTCCATAATGACAAGGCTACCATCCAATGTAGTAACAAAAATCTCGACAATAGACTACCTTCCATAATGACAAGGCTACCATCCATTGGAGTAACAAAAATTTCGACAACAGACTACCTTCCATAATGACAAGGCTACCATCCATTGGAGTAACAAAAATCTCGACAACAGACTACCTTCTATAATGACAAGGCTTCCATCCATTGGAATAACAAAAATATTGACAACACACTACCTTCCATAATGAAAAGGCTACCATCCCTTAGAGTAACAAAAATCTCGACAGCAGACTACCTTTCATAATAACAAGGCTACCATCCATTGGAGTAACAAAGATATCGACAACATACTATCTTCCATAATGACAAGGATACCATCCATTGGAGTAACAAAAATCACGACAACAAACTAACTTCCCTAATGACAAAGCTACCATCCATTGGAATAATAAAAATATCGACAACACACTACATTCCATAATGACAGGGCTACTATCCAATGGAGTAACAAAAATCTCGAAAACAGACTACCTTCTATAATGACTAGGCTACCATCCTTCGGAGTAACAAAGATATCGATAGCAGACTACCTACCATAACGACAAGGCTACAATCCATTTTAGTAACAAAAATCTCGACAATAGACTACCTTCCATAATGACAAGGCTATCATCCCTTAGAGTAACAAAAGTCTCGACAACAGACTACCTTTCATAATGACTAGGCTACCATCCATTGGAGTAACAAAGATATCGACAATAGACTACCTTCCATAAAGACAAGGCTACAATCCATTGTAGTAACAAAAATCACGACAACAGACTACCTTCCATAATGACAAGGCTACCATCCAATGTAGTAACAAAAATCTCGACAACAGACTACCTTCCATAGTGACAAGGCTACCATCCATTGGAGTAACAAAAGTCTCGACAATAGACTACCTTCCATAATGACAAGGCTACCATCTATTGGAATAACAAAAATATCGACAACATACTACCTTCCATAATGACAAGGCTACCATCCATTGGAGTAACAAAAATCTCAACAACAGACTACGTTCCATAATGACAAGGATACCATCCATTGGAGTAACAATGATATCGACAACATACTACCTTCCATAATCACAAGGATACCATCCATTGGAGTAACAAAAATCTCGAAAATAGACTACCTTCTATAATGACTAGGCTACCATCCTTTGGAGTAACAAAGATATCGATAGCAGACTACCTGCCATAACGACCAGGCTACAACCCATTGTAGTAACAAAAATCTCGACATTAGACTACCTTCCATAATGACAAGGATACCATCCCTTGTAGTGACAAAAATCTCGATAATAGACTACCTTCCATAATGACAAGGCTACCATCCATTGTAGTAAAAAGAATCTTGACAACATACTACCTTCCATAATGATAAGGCTACAATCTATTATAGTAACAAAAAACTCGACAACAGACTATCTTCCATAACGAAAAGGCTACAATCTATTGTAGTAAAAAAAATCTCGACAACAGACTACCTCCCATAATGACATAGCTACCATCCATTGTAGTTACAAAAATCTCGACAAAATAATAACTTCTATAATGACAAGGCTACCATCCATTGGAGTAACAAAAATATCGACAACAAACTACCTTCCATAATGACAAGGCTACAATCTATTATAGTAACAAAAATCTTGATAATAGACTACCTTTCATAATGACAAGGCTACCATCCATTGGAATAACAAAAATCTCGACAACAAACTACTTTCCATAATGACAAGGCCACCATCCCTTATAGTAACAAAAATCTAGACAACAGACTACCTTCCATAATGACAAGGCTACCATCCATTGGAGTAACCAAGATATCGACAACATACTCCCTTCCATAATGACAAGGATACCATCCAATGGGGTAAAAAAATCACGACAACAGACTACCTTCCATAATGACAAGCCTACCATCCATTGGAATAACAAAAATATCGATAACACACTACCTTCCATAATGACAAGGCTACCATCCAATGGAGAAACAAAAATCTGGAAAGTGGACTACCTTCTATAATAACTAGGCTACCATCCATTGGAGTAAGAAAGATATCGACAACATACTACCTTCCATAACGACAAAGATACAATCCATTGTAGTAACAAAAATCTCGACAATAGACTACCTTCTATAATGACAAGGCTACCATCCAATGGAATAAAAAAAATCTCGACAATAAACAAACTTCCATAATGACAAGGCTACCATCCCTTAGAGTAACAAAAATCTCGTCAACAGACTACCTTCCATAATGACTAGCCTACCATCCATTAGAGTAACAAAGATATGAACAACAGACTACCTTCCATAATGACAAGGCTACCATCCAATGTAGTAACAAAAATCTCGACAACAGACTACCTTCCATAATGACAAGCTTACCATCCATTGGAGTAACAAAAATCTCGACAACAGACTACCTTCCATCATGCCAAGGCTACCATCCATTGGAGTAACAAAGATATCGACAACATACCACCTTCAATAATAACAAGGATACCATCCATTGGAGTAACAAAAATCACGACAATAGACTACCTTCCATAATGACAAGGCTTCCATCCATTGGAATAAGAAAAATATCGACAACACACTACCTTCCATAATGACAAGGCTACCATCCAATGTAGTAACAAAAATCTCGACAACAGACTACCTTCCATAGTGACAAGGCTACCATCCATTGGAGTAACAAAAATCTCGACAACAGACTACCTTCCATAATGACAAGGCTACCATCTATTGGAATAACAAAAATATCGACAACACACTACCTTGCATAATGACAAGGCTACCATCCATTGGAGTAACAAAAATCTCTACAACAGACTACCTTCCATAATGACAAGGCTACCATCCATTGGAGTAACAAAGATATCAACAACATACTACCTTCCATAATCACAAGGATACCATCCATTGGAGTAACAATAATCTCGAAAACAGACTACCTTCCATAACGACAAGGCTACAATCCATTGTAGTAACAAAAATCTCGACAACAGACTACCTTCCATAATGACAAGGCTACCATCCAATGTAGTAACAAAAATCTCGACAACAAAATACCTTCCATAATGACAAGCCTACCATCCATTGGAGTAACAAAAATCTCGACAACAGACTACCTTCCATCATGACAAGGCTACCATCCATTGGAGTAACAAAGATATCGACAACATACCACCTTCCATAATAACAAGGATACCATCCATTGGAGTAACAAAAATCACGACAATAGACTACCTTCCATAATGACAAGGCTTCCATCCATTGGAATAAGAAAAATATCGACAACACACTACCTTCTATAATGACAAGGCTACCATCCAATGTAGTAACAAAAATCTCGACAACAGACTACCTTCCATCATGACAAGGCTACCATCCATTGGAGTAACAAAGATATCGACAACATACTACCTTCCATAATGACAAGGATACCATCCATTGGAGTAAAAAAATCACGATAATAGACTACCTTCCATAATGACAAGGCTACCATCCATTGGAATAACAAAAATATCGATAACACACTACCTTCCATAATGACAAGGCTACCATCTAATGGAGTAACAAAAATCTCGCCACTAGACTACCTTCCATAATGACTAGGCTACCATCCATTGGAGTATGAAAGATATCGACAACATACTACCTTCCATAACGACAAGGATACAATCCATTGTAGTAACAAAAATCTCGACAACTGACTACCTTTTATAATGACAAGGCTTCCATCCAATGGAATAACAAAAATCTCGACAATAAACTAACTTCCATAATGACAAGGCTACCATCCCTTAGAGTAACAAAAACTCGACAACATACTACCTTCCATAATGACTAGGCTACAATACATTGTAGTAACAAAAATCACGACAACAGACTACCTTCCATAATAACAAGGCTACCATCCAATGTAGTAACAAAAATCTCGACAACAGACTACCTTCCATAATGACAAGGCTACCATCCATTGGAGTAACAAAAATCTCGATAACAGACTACCTTCCATAATGACAAGGCTACCATCCATTGGAGTAACAAAAATCTCGACAACAGACTACCTTCCATCATGACAAGGCTACCATCCATTGGAGTAACAAAGATATCGACAACATACTACCTTCCATAATAACAAGGATACCATCCATTGGAGTAACAAAAATCACGACAATAGACTACCTTCCATAATGACAAGGCTTCCATCCATTGGAATAAGAAAAATATCGACAACACACTACCTTCTATAATGACAAGGCTACCATCCAATGTACTAACAAAAATCTCGACAACAGACTACCTTCCATCATGACAAGGCTACCATCTATTGGAGTAACAAAGATATCGACAACATACTACCTTCCATAATGACAAGGATACCATCCATTGGAGTAAAAAAATCACGACAACAGACTACCTTCCATAATGACAAGGCTACCATCCATTGGAATAACAAAAATATCGATAACACACTACCTTCCATAATGACAAGGCTACCATCTAATGGAGTAACAAAAATCTCGCCACTAGACTACCTTCCATAATGACTAGGCTACCATCCATTGGAGTATGAAAGATATCGACAACATACTACCTTCCATAACGTCAAGGATACAATCCATTGTAGTAACAAAAATCTCGACAACTGACTACCTTTTATAATGACAAGCCTTCCATCCAATGGAATAACAAAAATCTCGACAATAAACTAACTTCCATAATGACAAGGCTACCATCCCTTAGAATAACAAAAACTCGACAACATACTACCTTCCATAATGACTAGGCTACAATACATTGTAGTAACAAAAATCACGACAACAGACTACCTTCCATAATAACAAGGCTACCATCCAATGTAGTAACAAAAATCTCGACAACAGACTACCTTCCATAATGACAAGGATACCATCCATTGGAGTAACAAAAATCACGACAATAAACTACCTTCCATAATGACAAGGCTTCCATCCATTGGAATAAGAAAAATATTGACAACACACTACCTTCCATAATGACAAGGCTACCATCCAATGGAGTAACAATAATCTCAACAATAGACTACCTTCCGTAATGACTAGGCTACCATCCATTGGAGTAAGAAAGATATCGATAATAGACTACCTTCCATTACGACAAGGCTAAAATCCATTGTAGTAACAAAAATCTCGACAACAGACTACCTTCCATAATGACAAGGCTACCATCCATTGTAGTAACAAAAATCTCGACAACAGACTACCTTCCATAATGACAAGGCTACCATCCAATGTAGTAACAAAAATCTCGACAACAGACCACCTTTCATAATGACAAGGCTACCATCCATTGGAATAACAAAAATCTCGACAACAAACTACTTTCCATAATGACAAGGCCACCATCCCTTATAGTAACAAAAATCTAGACAACAGACTACCTTCCATATCGACAAGGCTACCATCCATTGGAGTACCAAAGATATCGACAACATACTACCTTCCATAATGACAAGGATACCATCCATTGGGGTAAAAAAATCACGGCAACATACTACCTTCCATAATGACAAGGCTACCATCCATTGGAATAACAAAAATATCGATAACACACTACCTTCCATAATGACAAGGCTACCATCCAATGGAGAAACAAAAATCTGGAAAATGGACTACCTTCTATAATGACTAGGCTACCATCCATTGGAGTAAGAAAGATATCGACAACATACTACCTTCCATAACGACAAGGATACAATCCATTGTAGTAACAAAAATCTCGACAACAGACTACCTTTTATAATGACAAGGCTACCATCCAATGGAATAACAAAAATCTTGACAATAAACTAACTTCCATAATGACAAGGCTACCATCCCTTAGAGTAACAAAAATCTCGACAATAGACTACCTTCCATAATGACTAGGCTACCATCCATTGGAGTAACAAAGATATCAACAATAGACTACCTTCCATAACGACAAGGCTACAATCCATTGTAGTAACAAAAATCTCGACAACAGACTACCTTCCATAATGACAAGGCTACCATCCAATGTAGTAACAAAAATCTCAACAACAAAATACCTTCCATAATGACAAGCCTACCATCCATTGGAGTAATAAAAATCTCGACAACAGACTACCTTCCATCATGACAAGGCTACCATCCATTGGAGTAACAAAGATATCGACAACATACCACCTTCCATAATAACAAGGATACCATCCATTGGAGTAACAAAAATCACGACAATAGACTACCTTCCATAATGACAAGGCTTCCATCCATTGGAATAAGAAAAATATCGACAACACACTACCTTCTATAATGACAAGGCTACCATCCAATGTAGTAACAAAAATCTCGACAACAGACTACCTTCCATCATGACAAGGCTACCATCCATTGGAGTAACAAAGATATCGACAACATACCACCTTCCATAATAACAAGGATACCATCCATTGGAGTAACAAAAATCACGACAATAGACTACATTCCATAAGGACAAGGCTTCCATCCATTGGAATAAGAAAAATATCTACAACACACTACCTTCCATAATGACAAGGCTACCATCCAATGTAGTAACAAAAATCTCGACATCAGACTACCTTCCATAATGACAAGGCTACCATCCATTGGAGTAACAAAGATATCGACAACATACTACCTTCCATAATGACAAGGATACCATCCATTGGAGTAAAAAAATCACGACAACAGACTACCTTCCATAATGACAAGGCTACCATCCATTGGAATAACAAAAATATCGATAACACACTACCTTCCATAATGACAAGGCTACCATCTAATGGAGTAACAAAAATCTCGCCACTAGACTACCTTCCATAATGACTAGGCTACCATCCATTGGAGTATGAAAGATATCGACAACATACTACCTTCCATAACGGCAAGGATACAATCCATTGTAGTAACAAAAATCTCGACAACAGACTACCTTTTATAATGACAAGGCTTCCATCCAATGGAATAACAAAAATCTCGACAATAAACTAACTTCCATAATGACAAGGCTACCATCCCTTAGAGTAACAAAAATCTCGACAACATACTACCTTCCATAATGACTAGGCTACAATACATTGTAGTAACAAAAATCACGACAACAGACTACCTTCCATAATAACAAGGCTACCATCCAATTTAGTAACAAAAATCTCGACAACAGACTACCTTCCATAATGACAAGGCTACCATCCATTGGAGTAACAAAAATCTCGACAACAGACTACCTTCCATCATGACAAGGCTACCATCCATTGGAGTAACAAAGATATCGACAACATACCACCTTCCATAATAACAAGGATACCATCCATTGGAGTAACAAAAATCACGACAATAGACTACCTTCCATAATGACAAGGCTTCCATCCATTGGAATAAGAAAAATATCGACAACACACTACCTTCTATAATGACAAGGCTACCATCCAATGTAGTAACAAAAATCTCGACAACAGACTACCTTCCATCATGACAAGGCTACCATCCATTGGAGTAACAAAGATATCGACAACATACTACCTTCCATAATGACAAGGATACCATCCATTGGAGTAAAAAAATCACGACAACAGACTACCTTCCATAATGACAAGGCTACCATCCATTGGAATAACAAAAATATCGATAACACACTACCTTCCATAATGACAAGGCTACCATCTAATGGAGTAACAAAAATCTCGCCACTAGACTACCTTCCATAATGACTAGGCTACCATCCATTGGAGTATGAAAGATATCGACAACATACTACCTTCCATAACGTCAAGGATACAATCCATTGTAGTAACAAAAATCTCGACAACTGACTACCTTTTATAATGACAAGGCTTCCATCCAATGGAATAACAAAAATCTCGACAATAAACTAACTTCCATAATGACAAGGCTACCATCCCTTAGAATAACAAAAACTCGACAACATACTACCTTCCATAATGACTAGGCTACAATACATTGTAGTAACAAAAATCACGACAACAGACTACCTTCCATAATAACAAGGCTACCATCCAATGTAGTAACAAAAATCTCGACAACAGACTACCTTCCATAATGACAAGGATACCATCCATTGGAGTAACAAAAATCACGACAATAAACTACCTTCCATAATGACAAGGCTTCCATCCATTGGAATAAGAAAAATATTGACAACACACTACCTTCCATAATGACAAGGCTACCATCCAATGGAGTAACAATAATCTCAACAATAGACTACCTTCCGTAATGACTAGGCTACCATCCATTGGAGTAAGAAAGATATCGATAATAGACTACCTTCCATTACGACAAGGCTAAAATCCATTGTAGTAACAAAAATCTCGACAACAGACTACCTTCCATAATGACAAGGCTACCATCCATTGTAGTAACAAAAATCTCGACAACAGACTACCTTCCATAATGACAAGGCAACCATCCAATGTAGTAACAAAAATCTCGACAACAGACCACCTTTCATAATGACAAGGCTACCATCCATTGGAATAACAAAAATCTCGACAACAAACTACTTTCCATAATGACAAGGCCACCATCCCTTATAGTAACAAAAATCTAGACAACAGACTACCTTCCATATCGACAAGGCTACCATCCATTGGAGTACCAAAGATATCGACAACATACTACCTTCCATAATGACAAGGATACCATCCATTGGGGTAAAAAAATAACGGCAACATACTACCTTCCATAATGACAAGGCTACCATCCATTGGAATAACAAAAATATCGATAACACACTACCTTCCATAATGACAAGGCTACCATCCAATGGAGAAACAAAAATCTGGAAAATGGACTACCTTCTATAATGACTAGGCTACCATCCATTGGAGTAAGAAAGATATCGACAACATACTACCTTCCATAACGACAAGGATACAATCCATTGTAGTAACAAAAATCTCGACAACAGACTACCTTTTATAATGACAAGGCTACCATCCAATGGAATAACAAAAATCTTGACAATAAACTAACTTCCATAATGACAAGGCTACCATCCCTTAGAGTAACAAAAATCTCGACAATAGACTACCTTCCATAATGACTAGGCTACCATCCATTGGAGTAACAAAGATATCAACAACAGACTACCTTCCATAACGACAAGGCTACAATCCATTGTAGTAACAAAAATCTCGACAACAGACTACCTTCCATAATGACAAGGCTACCATCCAATGTAGTAACAAAAATCTCAACAACAAAATACCTTCCATAATGACAAGCCTACCATCCATTGGAGTAATAAAAATCTCGACAACAGACTACCTTCCATCATGACAAGGCTACCATCCATTGGAGTAACAAAGATATCGACAACATACCACCTTCCATAATAACAAGGATACCATCCATTGGAGTAACAAAAATCACGACAATAGACTACCTTCCATAATGACAAGGCTTCCATCCATTGGAATAAGAAAAATATCGACAACACACTACCTTCTATAATGACAAGGCTACCATCCAATGTAGTAACAAAAATCTCGACAACAGACTACCTTCCATCATGACAAGGCTACCATCCATTGGAGTAACAAAGATATCGACAACATACCACCTTCCATAATAACAAGGATACCATCCATTGGAGTAACAAAAATCACGACAATAGACTACATTCCATAAGGACAAGGCTTCCATCCATTGGAATAAGAAAAATATCTACAACACACTACCTTCCATAATGACAAGGCTACCATCCAATGTAGTAACAAAAATCTCGACATCAGACTACCTTCCATAATGACAAGGCTACCATCCATTGGAGTAACAAAGATATCGACAACATACTACCTTCCATAATGACAAGGATACCATCCATTGGAGTAAAAAAATCACGACAACAGACTACCTTCCATAATGACAAGGCTACCATCCATTGGAATAACAAAAATATCGATAACACACTACCTTCCATAATGACAAGGCTACCATCTAATGGAGTAACAAAAATCTCGCCACTAGACTACCTTCCATAATGACTAGGCTACCATCCATTGGAGTATGAAAGATATCGACAACATACTACCTTCCATAACGGCAAGGATACAATCCATTGTAGTAACAAAAATCTCGACAACAGACTACCTTTTATAATGACAAGGCTTCCATCCAATGGAATAACAAAAATCTCGACAATAAACTAACTTCCATAATGACAAGGCTACCATCCCTTAGAGTAACAAAAATCTCGACAACATACTACCTTCCATAATGACTAGGCTACAATACATTGTAGTAACAAAAATCACGACAACAGACTACCTTCCATAATAACAAGGCTACCATCCAATTTAGTAACAAAAATCTCGACAACAGACTACCTTCCATAATGACAAGGCTACCATCCATTGGAGTAACAAAAATCTCGACAACAGACTACCTTCCATAATGACAAGGCTACCATCCATTGGAGTAACAAAGATATCGACAACATACCACCTTCCATAATGACAAGGATACCATCCATTGGAGTAACAAAAATCACGACAATAGACTACCTTCCATAATGACAAGGCTTTCATCCATTGGAATAAGAAAAATATCGACAACACACTACCTTCCATAATGACAAGGCTACCATCCAATGGAGTAACAATAATCTCAACAACAGACTACCTTCCGTAATGATTAGGCTACCATCCATTGGAGTAAGAAAGATATCGATAATAGACTACCTTCCATAACGACAAGGCTACAATCCATTGTAGTAACAAAAATCTCGACAACAGACTACCTTCCATAATGACAAGGCTACCATCCATTGTAGTAACAAAAATCTCGACAACAGACTACCTTCCATAATGACAAGGCTACCATCCAATGTAGTAACAAAAATCTCGACAACAGACCACCTTTCATAATGACAAGGCTACCATCCATTGGAATAACAAAAATCTCAACAACAAACTACTTTCCATAATGACAAGGCCACCATCCCTTATAGTAACATAAATCTAGACAACAGACTACCTTCCATATCGACAAGGCTACCATCCATTGGAGTAACAAAGATATCGACAACATACTACCTTCCATAATGACAAGGATACCATCCATTGGGGTAAAAAAATCACGTCAACAGACTACCTTCCATAATGACAAGGCTACCATCCATTGGAATAACAAAAATATCGATAACACACTACCTTCCATAATGACAAGGCTACCATCCAATGGAGAAACAAAAATCTGGAAAATGGACTACCTTCTATAATGACTAGGCTACCATCCATTGGAGTAAGAATGATATCGACAACATACTACCTTCCATAACGACAAGGATAAAATCCATTGTAGTAACAAAAATCTCGACAACAGACTACCTTCTATAATGACAAGGCTACCATCCAATGGAATAACAGAAATCTCGACAATAAACTAACTTTCATAATGACAAGGCTACCATCCCTTAGAGTAACAAAAATCTCGACAACAGACTACCTTCCATAATGGCTAGGCTACCATCCATTGGAGTAACAAAGATATCAACAACAGACTACCTTCCATAACGACAAGGCTACAATCCATTGTAGTAACAAAAATCTCGACAACAGACTACCTTCCATAATGACGAGGCTACCATCCAATGTAGTAAAAAAATCTCGACAATAAACTACCTTCCATAATGACAAGCCTACCATCCATTGGAGTAACAAAAATCTCGACAACAGACTACCTTCCATCATGACAAGGCTACCATCCATTGGAGTAACAAAGATATCGACAACATACCACCTTCCATAATAACAAGAATACCATCCATTGGAGTAACAAAAATCACGACAATAGACTACCTTCCATAATGACAAGGCTTCCATCCATTGGAATAAGAAAAATATCGACAACACACTACCTTCCATAATGACAAGGCTACCATCCAATGTAGTAACAAAAATCTCGACAACAGACTACCTTCCATCATGACAAGGCTACCATCCATTGGAGTAACAAAGATATCGACAACATACCACCTTTCATAATAACAAGGATACCATCCATTGGAGTAACAAAAATCACGACAATAGACTACCTTCCATAATGACAAGGCTTCCATCCATTGGAATAAGAAAAATATCGACAACACACTACCTTCCATAATGACAAGGCTACCATCCAATGTAGTAACAAAAATCTCGACATCAGACTACCTTCCATAATGACAAGACTACCATCTATTGGAATAACAAAAATATCGACAACACACTACCTTGCATAATGACAAGGCTACCATCCATTGGAGTAACAAAAATCTCTACAACAGACTACCTTCCATAATGACAAGGATACCATCCATTGGAGTAACAATAATCTCGAAAATAGACTACCTTCTATAATGACTAGGCTACCATCCTTTGGAGTAACAAAGATATCGATAGTAGACTACCTGCCATAACGACAAGGCTACAAACCATTATAGTGACAAAAATCTCGACAATAGACTACCTTCCATAATGACAAGGCTACCATCCATTGTAGTAACTAGAATATTGACAACATACTACCTTCCATAATGACAAGGCTACAATCTATTATATTAACAAAAATCTCGACAACAGACTATCTTCCATAACGAGAAGGCTACAATCTATTGTAGTAACAAAAATCTCGACAACAGACTACCTTCCATAATGACATGGCTACCATCCATTGTAGTGACAAAAATCTTGACAAAATACTACCTTTTATAATGAAAAGGCTACCATCCATTGGTGTAACAAAAATATCGACAACAAACTACCATCCATAATGACAAGGCTACATTCTTTTATAGTAACAAAAATCTCGACAATAGACTACCTTTCACAATGACAAGGCAACCATCCATTGGAATAACAAAAATCTCGACAATAAACTACTTTCTATAATGAGAAGGCCACCATCCCTTATAGTAACAAAAATCTAGACAACAGATTACCTTCCATAATGACAAGGCTACCATCCATTGGAGTAACAAAGATATCGACAACATACTACCTTCCATAATGACAAGGATACAATCCATTGGAGTAAAAAAATCACGACAATAGACTACCTTCCATAATGACAACGCTACCATCCATTGGAATAACAAAAATATCGATAACACACTACCTTCCATAATGACAACGCTACCATCTAATGGAGTAACAAAAATCTCACCAACAGACTACCTTCCATAATGACTAGGCTATCAACCATTGGAGTAAGAAAGATATCAACAACATACTACCTTCCATAACGACAAGGATACAATCCATTGTAGTAACAAAAATCTCGACAACAGACAACCTTTTATAATGACAAGGCTACCATCCAATGGAATAACAAAAAACTCGACAATAAACTAACTTCCATAATGGCAAGGCTACCATCCCTTAGAGTAACAAAAATCTCGACAACATACTACATTCCATAATGACTAGGCTACAATACATTGTAGTAACAAAAATCTCGACAACAGACTACCTTCCATAATAACAAGGCTACCATCCAATGTAGTAACAAAAATCTCGACAACAGACTACCTTCTATAATGACAAGGCTACCATCCATTGGAGTAACAAAAATCTCGACAACAGAGTACCTTCCATAATGACAAGGCTACCATCCATTGGAGTAACAAAGTATCGACAACATACCACCTTCCATAATGACAAGGATACCATCCATTGGAGTAACAAAAATCACGACAATAGACTACCTTCCATAATGACAAGGCTTCCATCCATTGGAATAAGAAAAATATCGACAACACACTACCTTCCATAATGACAAGGCTTCCATCCATTGGAGTAACAAAAATCTCGACAACAGACTACATTCCATAATGACTAGGCTACCATCCTTTGGAGTAACAAAGATATCGATAGCAGACTACCTTCCATAATGAGAAGGCTACCATCCATTGGAGCAACAAAAATCTCGACAACAGACTAACTTCCATAATGACAAGTCTACCATCCATTGGAATAACAAAAATATCGACAACACACCACCTTCCATAATGACAAGGCTACCATCCATTGGAGTAACAAAAATATCGAAAACAAACTACCTCCCATAATGACTAGGCTACTATCCATTGGAGTAACAAAAATATCGCCAATAGACAACCTTCCATAATGACAAGGCTACCATCTATTGGAGTAACAAAAATTTCGACAACAGACTAACTTCCATAATGACAAGGCTACCATCCATTGGAATAACAAAAATATTGACAACACACTACCTTCCATAATGACAAGGCTACCATCCCTTAGAGTAACAAAAATCTCGACAACAGACTATCTTCCATAATGACAAGGATACCATCCATTGGAGTAATAAAAATCACGACAGCAAACTACCTTCCTTAATGACAAAGCTACCATCCATTGGAATAACAAAAATATCGACAACACACTACCTTCCATAATGACAAGGCTACTATCCTATGGAGTAACAAAAATCTAGACAACAGACTACCTTCCATAATGACTAGGCTACCATCCATTGGAGTAACAAAAATCTCGACAAAATACTACCTTCCATAACGACAAGGATACAATCCATTGTAGTAACAAAAATCTCGACAACAGACTACCTTCCATAATGACAAGGCTACCATCCATTGGAATAACAAAAATCTCGACAATAAACTAACTTTCATAATGACAAGGCTACCATCCCTTAGAGTAACAAAAATCTCGACAACAGACTACCTTCCATAATGACTAGGCTACCATCCATTGGAGTAACAAAGATATCGACAACAGACTACCTTCCATAAAGACAAGGCTACAATCCATTGTAGTAACCAAAATCATGACAACAGACTACCTTCCATAGTGACAAGGCTACCATCCATTGGAGTAACAAAAATCTCGACAACAGACTCCCTTCCATAATGACAAGGTTACCATCTATTGGAATAACAAAAATATCGACAACACACTACCTTGCATAATGACAAGGCTACCATCCATTGGAGTAACAAAGATATCAACAACAAACTACATTTCATAACGACAAGGCTACAATCCATTGGAGTAACAAAAATCTCGAGAACAGACTACCTTCCATAATGACAAGGCTACCATCCATTGGAGTAACAAAAATCTCGACACCAGACTACCTTAGATAATGATAAGGCTACCATCCATTGGATAACAAAAATATCGAAAACACACTACCTTCCATAATGACAAGGCTACCATCCATTGGATTAACAAAAATCTCGACAACAGACTACCTTCCATAATGACAAGGCTACCATCCATTAGAGTAACAAAGATATCGACAACATACTACCTTCCATAATAACAAGGATACCATCCATTGAAGTAACAAAAATCACAACAACAGACTACCTTCCATAATGACAAGGCTTCCATCCATTGGAGTAACAAAAATATAGAGAATAAACTACCTCCCATAATGACAAGGATACCATCCATTGATGTATCAAAAATCACGACAACAGACTAACTTCTGTAATGACTAGGCTACCATCCGTTGGAGTAAGAAAGATATCAACAACAGACTACCTTCCATAATGACAAGGCTACCATCTATTGGAATAACAAAAATATCAACAACACACTACCTTCCATAATGACAAGGCTACCATCCATTGGAGTAACAAAAATCTCGACGACAAACTACCTTCCATAATGACAAGGCTACCATCCATTGGAGTAACAAAGATATCGACAACATACTAACTTCCATAATCACAAGGATACCATCCATTGGAGTAACAAAAATCTCGACAAAAGACTACCTCCATAATGACTAGGCTACCATCCTTTGGAGTAACAAAGATATCAATAGCAGACTACCTGCCATAACGACAAGGCTACAATCCATTGTAGTAACAAAAATCTCGACAATAGACTACCTTCCATAATGACAAGGCTACCATCCATTGTAGTGACAAAAATCTCGACAATAGACTACCTTCCATAATGACAAGCCTACCATCCATTGGAGTAACAAAAATCTCGACAACATACTACCTTCCATAATGACAAGGCTACAATCTATTATAGTAACAAAAATATCGACAATAGACTACCTTTCAGAATGACAAGGCTACCATCCATTGGAATAACAAAAATCTCGACAACAAACTACTTTCCATAATGACAAGGCTATCATCCCTTAGAGTAAAAAAAATCTCGACAACAGACTACCTTCCATAATAATAAGGCTACCATCCAAAGTAGTAACAAAAATCTCGACAACAGACTACCTTCCATAATGACAAGGCTACCATCCATTGAAGTAACAAAAATCTCGACAACAGACTACCTTCCATAATGTCAAGGCTACCATCCATTGGATAACAAAAATATCGACAACACATTACCTTCCATAATGACAAGGCTACCATCCATTGGACTAAAAAAAATCTCGACAACTGACTACCTTCCGTAATGACAAGGCTACCATCTATTGGAATAACAAAAATATCAACAACACACTACCTTCCATAATGACAAGGCTACCATCCATTGGAGTAACAAAAATCTCGACAACTGACTACCTTCCATAATGACAAGGCTACCATCCATTGGAGTAACAAAGAGATCGACAACATACTAACTTCCATAATCACAAGGATACCATCCATTGGAGTAACAAAAATCTCGACAAAAGACTACCTTCCATAATGACTAGGCTACCATCCTTTGGAGTAACAAAGATATCAATAGCAGACTACCTGCCATAACGACAAGGCTACAATCCATTGTAGTAACAAAAATCTCGACAATAGACTACCTTCCATAATGACAAGGCTACCATCCATTGTAGTGACAAAAATCTCGACAATAGACTACCTTCCATTATGACAAGGCTACCATCCATTGTAGTAACAAGAATCTCGACAACATACTACCTTCCATAATGACAAGGCTACAATCTATTATAGTAACAACAATCTCGACAATAGACTATCTTCCATAACGAAAAGGCTACAATCTATTGTAGTAAAAAAAATCTCGACAACATACTACTATCCATAATGACATAGCTATCATCCATTGTAGTGACAAAAATCTCGACAATATACTACCTTCTATAATGACAAGCCTACCATCCATTGGAGTAACAAAAATCTC
The DNA here is from genome assembly GCA_948472305.1 of Vicia faba. Lineage (NCBI taxonomy): Eukaryota > Viridiplantae > Streptophyta > Magnoliopsida > Fabales > Fabaceae > Vicia > Vicia faba. The sequence goes on along the minus strand of OX451741.1, from coordinate 510,280,409 downwards.
GACAACAGACTACCTTCCATAATGACAAGGCTACAATCTATTATAGTAACAAAAATCTCGACAATAGACTACCTTTCAGAATGACAAGGCTACCATCCATTGGAATAACAAAAATCTCGACAACAAACTACTTTCCATAATGACAAGGCTATCATCCCTTAGAGTAACAAAAATCTCGACAACAGACTACCTTCCATAATAATAAGGCTACCATCCAAAGTAGTAACAAAAATCTCGACAACAGACTACCTTCCATAATGACAAGGCTACCATCCATTGAAGTAACAAAAATCTCGACAACAGACTACCTTCCATAATGTCAAGGCTACCATCCATTGGATAACAAAAATATCGACAACACATTACCTTCCATAATGACAAGGCTACCATCCATTGGACTAAAAAAAATCTCGACAACAGACTACCTTCCGTAATGACAAGGCTACCATCTATTGGAATAACAAAAATATCAACAACACACTACCTTCCATAATGACAAGGCTACCATCCATTGGAGTAACAAAAATCTCGACAACTGACTACCTTCCATAATGACAAGGCTACCATCCATTGGAGTAACAAAGAGATCGACAACATACTAACTTCCATAATCACAAGGATACCATCCATTGGAGTAACAAAAATCTCGACAAAAGACTACCTTCCATAATGACTAGGCTACCATCGTTTGGAGTAACAAAGATATCAATAGCAGACTACCTGCCATAACGACAAGGCTACAATCCATTGTAGTAACAAAAATCTCGACAATAGACTACCTTCCATAATGACAAGGCTACCATCCATTGTAGTGACAAAAATCTCGACAATAGACTACCTTCCATAATGACAAGGCTACCATCCATTGTAGTAACAAGAATCTCGACAACATACTACCTTCCATAATGACAAGGCTACAATCTATTATAGTAACAACAATCTCGACAATAGACTATCTTCCATAACGAAAAGGCTACAATCTATTGTAGTAAAAAAAATCTCGACAACATACTACTATCCATAATGACATAGCTATCATCCATTGTAGTGACAAAAATCTCGACAATATACTACCTTCTATAATGACAAGCCTACCATCCATTGGAGTAACAAAAATCTCGACAACAGACTACCTTCCATAATGACAAGGCTACAATCTATTATAGTAACAAAAATCTCGACAATAGACTACCTTTCAGAATGACAAGGCTACCATCCATTGGAATAACAAAAATCTCGACAACAAACTACTTTCCATAATGACAAGGCTATCATCCCTTAGAGTAACAAAAATCTCGACAACAGACTACCTTCCATAATAATAAGGCTACCATCCAAAGTAGTAACAAAAATCTCGACAACAGACTACCTTCCATAATGACAAGGCTACCATCCATTGAAGTAACAAAAATCTCGACAACAGACTACCTTCCATAATGTCAAGGCTACCATCCATTGGATAACAAAAATATCGACAACACATTACCTTCCATAATGACAAGGCTACCATCCATTGGACTAAAAAAAATCTCGACAACAGACTACCTTCCGTAATGACAAGTCTACCATCCATTGGAGTAACAAAGATATCGACAACATGCTACCTTCCATAATGACAAGGCTACCATCCATTTAAGTAACAAAAATCACGACAATAGACTACTTTCCATAATGACAAGGCTTCTATCCATTGGAATAAGAAAAATATCGACAACACACTACCATCCATAATGAAAAGGCTACCATCCATTGGAGTAAGAAAGATATCAACAACAGACTACCTTTCATAATGAAAAGGCTATCATCTATTGGAATAACAAAAATATCGACAACACACTACCTTCCATAATGACAAGGCTACCATCCATTGGAGTATCAAAAATCTCGACAACAGACTACCTTCGATAATGACTAGGCTACCATCCTTTGGAGTAACAAATATATCGATAGGAGACTACCTGCCATAACGACAAGGCTACAATCCATTGTAGTAACAAAAATCTCGACAATAGACTACCTTCCATAATGACAAGGCTACCATCCATTGTAGTGACAAAAATCTCGACAATAGACTACCTTCCATAATGACAAGGCTATTATCCATTGTAGTAACAAGTATCTCGACAACATACTACCTTCCATAATGACAAGGGTACAATCTATTATAATAACAACAATCTCGACAACAGACTATCTTTCATAACGAAAAGGCTACAATCTATTGTAGTAACAAAAATCTTGACAACAGACTACCTTCCATAATGACATGGCTATCATCCATTGTAGTGACAAAAATTTCGACAACTGACTACCTTTCAGAATGACGAGGCTACCATCCATTGGAATAACAAAAATCTCGACAACAAACTACTTTCCATAATGACAAGGCTACCATCCCTTAGAGTAACAAAAATCTAGACAACATACTACCTTCCATAATGACAAGGCAACCATCCATTGGAATAACAAAAATATCGACAACACACTACCTTCCATAATGACAAGGCTACCATCCATTGGATTAACAAAAATCTCGACAACAGACTACCTTCCATAATGACAAGGCTACCATCCATTGTTGTAAGAAAGATATCAACAACATACTACCTTCCGTAATGACTAGGCTACCATCCATTATAGTAAGAAAGATATCGACAACAGACTACCTTCAATAACGACAAGGCTACAATCCATTGTAGTAACAAAAATCTCGACAACAGACTACCTTCCATAATGACAAGGCTACCATCCAATGTAGTAACAAAAATCTCGACAACAAACTACCTTTCATAATGACAAGGATACCATCCATTGGAGTAACAAAAATCTCGACAACAAACTACCTTCCATAATGACAAGGCTACCATCTATTGGAATAATTAAAATATTGACAACACACTACCTTCCATAATGACAAGGCTACCATCCATTGGAGTAACAAAAATCTCGACAACTGACTACCTTCCACAATGACAAGGCTACCATCCATTGGAGTAACAAAGAGATTGACAACATACTACCTTCCATAATCACAAGGATACCATCCATTGGAGTAACAAAAATCTCGACAACAGACTACCTTCCATAATGACTAGGCTACCATCCTTTGGAGTAACAAAGATATCGATAGCAGACTACCTGCCATAACGACAAGGCTACAATCCATTGTAGTAACAAAAATCTCGACAATAGACTACCTTCCATAATGACAAGGTTAGCATCCATTGTAGTGAAAAAAATCTCGACAATAGACTACCTTCCATAATGACAAGGCTACCATCCATTGTAGTAACAAGAATCTCGACAACATACTACCTTCCATAATGACAAGGCTAGAATCTATTATAGTAACAACAATCTCAACAACAGACTATCTTCAATAACGAAAAGGCTATAATCTATTCTAGTAACAAAAATCTCCACAACAGACTACCTTCCATAATGACATGTCTATTATCCATTGTAGTGTCAAAAATCTCGACAATATACTACCTTCTATAATGACAAGGCTACCATCCATTAGAGTAACAAAAACTCGACAACAGACTACCTTCCATAATGACAAGGCTACAATCCATTATAGTAACAAAAATCTCGACAATAAACTACCTTTCCTAATGACAAGGCTACCATCCATTGGAATAACAAAAATCTCGACAACACACTACCTTCCATAATGACAAGGATAGCATCCATTGGATTAACAAAAATCTCGACAACAAACTACCTTCCATAATGACAAGGCTACCATCCATTGGAGTAACAAAAATCACGACAACAGACTACCTTCCATAATGACAAGGCTACCATCCAATGTAGTAACAAAAATCTCGACAACAGACTGCCTTTCATAATGACAAGGCTACCATCCATTGGAGTAACAAAAATCTCGACAACAATCTACCTTCCATAATGACAAGGCTTCCATCTATTGGAATAACAAAAATATCGACAACACACTACCTTCCATAATGATAAGGCTACCATCCATTGGAGTAACAAAAATCACGACAACAGACTACCTTCCATAATGACAAGGCTACCATCCATTAGAGTAACAAAGATATCGACAATATACTACCTTCCATAATCACAAGGATACCATCCATTGGAGTAACAAAAATCTCGACAACAGACTACCTTCCATAATGACTAGGCTAACATCCTTTGGAGTAACAAAGATATCGATAGCAGACTACCTTCCATAATGACAAGGCTACAATCCATTGTAGTAACATTAATCTCGACAATAGACTACCTTCCATAATGACAAGGCTACCATCCATTGTAGTGACAAAAATCTCGACAATAGACTACCTTCCATAATGACAAGGCTACCATCAATTATAGTAATAAGAATCTCGACAACATACTAACTTCCATAATGACAAGGCTACAATCTATTATAATAACAACAATCTCGACAATAGACTATCTTCCATAATGAAAAGGTTACCATCCATTGTATTGACAAAAATCTCGACATTAGACTACCTTCCATAATGACAAGGCTACCATCCATTGTAGTAACAAGAATCTCGACAACATACTACCTTCATTAATGACAAGGCTAGAATCTATTATAGTAACAACAATCTCAACAACGGACTATCTTCAATAATGAAAAATCTCGACAATAGACTACCTTTCAGAATGATAAGCCTACCATACATTGGAATAACAAAAATATCGACAAAAAACTACTTTCCATAATGACAAGGCTACCATCCCTTAGAGTAACAAAAATCTAGACAACAGACTACCTTCCATAATGACAAGGCAACCATCCATTGGAATAACAAAAATATCGACAACACACTACCTTCCATAATGACAAGGCTACCATCCATTGGATTAACAAAAATCTCGACAACAGACTACCTTCCATAATGACAAGGCTACCATCCATTGTTGTAAGAAAGATATCAACAACATACTACCTTCCGTAATGACTAGGCTACCATCCATTATAGTAAGAAAGATATCGACAACAGACTACCTTCAATAACGACAAGGCTTCCATCCGTTGGAATAACAAAAATCTCGACAACAGACTACCTTCCGTAATGAGAAGGCTACCATCCAATGTAGTAACAAAAATCTCGACAACAAACTACCTTTCATAATGACAAGGATACCATCCATTGGAGTAACAAAAATCTCGACAACAAACTACCTTCCATAATGACAAGGCTACCATCTATTGGAATAATTAAAATATTGACAACACACTACCTTCCATAATGACAAGGCTACCATCCATTGGAGTAACAAAAATCTCGACAACTGACTACCTTCCATAATGACAAGGCTACCATCCATTGGAGTAACAAAGAGATTGACAACATACTACCTTCCATAATCACAAGGATACCATCCATTGGAGTAACAAAAATCTCGACAACAGACTACCTTCCATAATGACTAGGCTACCATCCTTTGGAGTAACAACGATATCGATAGCAGACTACCTGCCATAACGACAAGGCTACAATCCATTGTAGTAACAAAAATCTCGACAATAGACTACCTTCCATAATGACAAGGTTAGCATCCATTGTAGTGAAAAAAATCTCGACAATAGACTACCTTCCATAATGACAAGGCTACCATCCATTGTAGTAACAAGAATCTCGACAACATACTACCTTCCATAATGACAAGGCTAGAATCTATTATAGTAACAACAATCTCAACAACAGACTATCTTCAATAACGAAAAGGCTATAATCTATTCTAGTAACAAAAATCTCCACAACAGACTACCTTCCATAATGACATGTCTATTATCCATTGTAGTGTCAAAAATCTCGACAATATACTACCTTCTATAATGACAAGGCTACCATCCATTAGAGTAACAAAAACTCGACAACAGACTACCTTCCATAATGACAAGGCTACAATCCATTATAGTAACAAAAATCTCGACAATAAACTACCTTTCCTAATGACAAGGCTACCATCCATTGGAATAACAAAAATCTCGACAACACACTACCTTCCATAATGACAAGGATAACATCCATTGGATTAACAAAAATCTCGACAACAAACTACGTTCCATAATGACAAGGCTACAATCCATTGGTGTAAGAAAGATATCGACAATATACTACCTTCCATAATGACAAGGATACCATCCATTGGAGTAACAAAAATCACGACAACAGACTACCTTCCATAATGACAAGGCTACCATCCAATGTAGTAACAAAAATCTCGACAACAGACTGCCTTTCATAATGACAAGGCTACCATCCATTGGAGTAACAAAAATCTCGACAACAATCTACCTTCCATAATGACAAGGCTTCCATCTATTGGAATAACAAAAATATGGACAACACACTACCTTCCATAATGATAAGGCTACCATCCATTGGAGTAACAAAAATCACGACAACAGACTACCTTCCATAATGACAAGGCTACCATCCATTAGAGTAACAAAGATATCGACAATATACTACCTTCCATAATCACAAGGATACCATCCATTGGAGTAACAAAAATCTCGACAACAGACTACCTTCCATAATGACTAGGCTAACATCCTTTGGAGTAACAAAGATATCGATAGCAGACTACCTTCCATAATGACAAGGCTACAATCCATTGTAGTAACATTAATCTCGACAATAGACTACCTTCCATAATGACAAGGCTACCATCCATTGTAGTGACAAAAATCTCGACAATAGACTACCTTCCATAATGACAAGGCTACCATCAATTATAGTAATAAGAATCTCGACAACATACTAACTTCCATAATGACAAGGCTACAATCTATTATAATAACAACAATCTCGACAATAGACTATCTTCCATAATGAAAAGGTTACCATCCATTGTATTGACAAAAATCTCGACATTAGACTACCTTCCATAATGACAAGGCTACCATCCATTGTAGTAACAAGAATCTCGACAACATACTACCTTCATTAATGACAAGGCTAGAATCTATTATAGTAACAACAATCTCAACAACAGACTATCTTCAATAATGAAAAATCTCGACAATAGACTACCTTTCAGAATGATAAGCCTACCATACATTGGAATAACAAAAATATCGACAAAAAACTACTTTCCATAATGACAAGGCTACCATCCCTTAGAGTAACAAAAATCTAGGAAACAGACTACCTTCCATAATGACAAGGCTACCATCCATTGGAATAACAAAAATATCGACAACACACTACCTTCCATAATGACAAGGCTACCATCCATTGGATTAACAAAAATCTCGACAACAGACTACCTTCCATAATGAAAAGGCTACCATCCATTGGTGTAAGAAAGATATCGACAACATACTACCTTCCATAATGACAAGGATACCATCCATTGGAGTAACAAAAATCACGACAACAGACTACCTTCCATAATGACAAGGCTTCCATCCGTTGGAATAACAAAAATATCAACAACACACTACCTTCCGTAATGATAAGGCTACCATCCAATGGAGTAACAAAAATCTCGACAACAGACTACCTTCCGTAATGACTAGGCTACCATCCATTATAGTAAGAAAGATATCGAGAACAGACTACCTTCCATAACGACAAGGCTACAATCCATTATAGTAACAAAAATCTCGACAATAGACTACCTTTCATAATGACAAGGCTACAATCCATTGGAGTAACAAAAATCTCGACAACAAACTACCTTCCATAATGACAAGGCTACCATCTATTGGAATAACAAAAATATCGACAACACATTACCTTCCATAATGACAAGGCTACTATCCATTGGAGTAACAAAAATCTCGACAACAGACTACCTTCCATAATGACTAGGCTACCATCCTTTGGAGTAACAAAGATATCAATAATAGACTACCTTCCATAACGACAAGGCTACAATCCATTGTAGTATCAAAAATCTCAACAATAAACTACATTCTATAATAACAAGCCTACAATCTTTTATAGTAACAAAAATCCAACAATAGACTACCTTTCATAATGACAACCCTACCATCCCTTAGAGTAACAAAAATCTCGACAACAAACTACCTTCCGTAATGACAAGGCTAGCATCCATTGGAGTAACCAAGATATTGACAACATACAACCTTCTATAATGACAAGGCTGCCATCCCTTAGAGTAACAAAAATCACGACAACAGACTACCTTCCATAATGACAAGGCTACCATCCATTGGAATAACAAAAATATCGACAAAATGATACCTTCCATAATGACAACGCTACAATCCAATGGAGTAACAAATATCTGAACAACAGACTACCGTCCTTAATGACAAGGCTACCATCCATTGGAGTAACAATAAATCACAATGACAGACTACCTTTCTTAATGACAAGGATACCATCTATTGTAGTGACAAAAATCTCGAAAACAGACTACCTTCCATAATGAAAAGGGTACCGTCTATTATTGTAACAAAAATCTCGACAACAAACTACCTTCAATAATGACAAGGGTACCATCATTGGAGTAACAAAAATCCTGACAATAGCCTACATTCCATAATGACAAGGCTACCATCCATTGGAGTAACAGAAATCTCGACAATAGACTACCTTCCATAATGACAAGGCTACCATCCATTGGAGTAACAAAAATCTCGACAACAGACTACCTTCAATAATGACAAGGGTACCATCATTGGAGTAACAAAAATATCCACAAGAGACTAACTTCCATAATGTCAAGGCTACAATCAATTAGAGAATAAAAAATCTCGACAACAGACTACCTTCCATAATGACAAGTCTACCATTCATTGGAGTAACAAAAATCTCGACAACAGACTACCTTCCATAATGACTATTTACAATCCATCGGAGTAACAAAGATATCGACAACAGACTACGTTCCATAACGACAAGGCTATAATCCATTGTAGTAACAAAAATCTCGACAACAAACTACCTTCCATAATGACAAGTCTACCATCCATTGGAGTAACAAAAATCTCGACAGTAGACTACCTTACATAATGACAAGGGAACCATCATTGGAGTAAAAAAATTATCCACAAGAGACTACCTTCCATAATGACAAGGCTACAATCCATTGGAGTATAAAAATTCTCGACAACAGACTACCTTCCATAATGACAAGGCTACCATCCATTGGAGTAACAAAGATATCAACAACACACTACCTTCCATAACGACAAGGCTACAATCCATTGTAGTAGCAAAAATCTCGATAACAGACTACCTTCCATAATAATAAGGCTACCATCCAAAGTAGTAACAAAAATCTCGACAACAGACTACCTTCCATAATGACAAGGCTACCATCCATTGAAGTAAGAAAAATCTCGACAACAGACTACCTTCCATAATGACAAGGCTACCATCCATTGGATAACAAAAATATCGACAACACACTACCTTCCATAATGACAAGGCTACCATCCATTAGACTAAAAAAAATCTCGACAACAGACTACCTTCCGTAATGACAAGTCTACCATCCATTGGAGTAACAAAGATATCGACAACATACTACCTTCCATAATGACAAGGATACCATCCATTTAAGTAACAAAAATCACGACAACAGACTACCTTCCATAATGACAACGCTTCTATCCATTGGAATAAGAAAAATATCGACAACACACTACCATCCATGATGAAAAGGCTACCATCCAATGGTGTAACAAAAATATCGACAACAAACTACCTTCCGTAATGACTAGGCTACCATCCATTGGAGTAAGAAAGATATCAACAACAGACTACCTTTCATAATGACAAGGCTACCATCTATTGGAATAACAAAAATATCGACAACACACTACCTTCCATAATCACAAGGATACCATCCATTGGAGTAACAAAAATCTCGACAACAGACTACCTTCGATAATGACTAGGCTACCATCCTTTGGAGTAACAAATATATCGATAGCAGACTACCTGCCATAACGACAAGGCTACAATCCATTGTAGTAACAAAAATCTCGACAATAGACTACCTTCCATAATAACAAGGCTACCATCCATTGTAGTGACAAAAATCTCGACAATAGACTACCTTCCATAATGACAAGGCTACTATCCATTGTAGTAACAAGAATCTCGACAACATACTACCTTCCGTAATGACAAGGCTACAATCTATTATAGTAACAACAATCTCGATAATAGACTATCTTTCATAACGAAAAGGCTACAATCTATTGTAGTAACAAAAATCTCGACAACAGACTACCTTCCATAATGACATGGCTATCATCCATTGTAGTGAAAAAAATCTCGACAATATACTACCTTCTATAATGACAAGCCTACCATCCATTGGAGTAACAAAAATCTCGACAACAAACTACCTTCATTAATGACAAGGCTACCATCCATTGGAATAACAAAAATCTCGACAACAATCTACTTTCCATAATGACAAGGCTACCATCCCTTAGAGTAACAAAAATCTAGAAACCAGACTACCTTCCATAATGACAAGGCAACCATCCATTGGAATAACAAAAATATCGACAACACACTACCTTCCATAATGACAAGGCTAGCATCCATAGGATTAAGAAAAATCTCGACAACAGACTACCTTCCATAATGACAAGGCTACCATCCATTGTTGTAAGAAAGATATCGTCAACATACTACCTTCCGTAATGACTAGGCTACCATCAATTATAGTAAGAAAGATATCGACAACAGACTACCTTCAATAACAACAAGGCTACAATCCATTGTAGTAACAAAAATCTCGACAACAGACTACCTTCCATAATGACAAGGATACCTTCCAATGTAGTAACAAAAATCTCGACATCAAACTACCTTTCATAATGACAAGGCTACCATCCATTGGAGTAACAAAAATCTCGACAACAAACTACCTTCCATAATGACAAGGCTACCATCTATTGGAATAATAAAAATATCGACAACACACTACCTTCCATAATGACAAGGCTACCATCCATTGGAGTAACAAAAATTTCGACAACTGACTACCTTCCATAATGACAAGGCTACCATCCATTGGAGTAACAAAGATATTGACAACATACTACCTTCCATAATCACAAGGATACCATCCATTGGAGTAACAAAAATCTCGACAACAGACTACCTTCCATAATGACTAGGCTACCATCCTTTGGAGTAACAAAGATATCGATAGCAGACTACCTGCCATAACGACAAGGCTACAATCGATTGTAGTAACAAAAATCTCGACAATAGACTACCTTCCATAATGACAAGGTTACCATCCATTGTAGTGACAAAAATCTCGACAATAGACTACCTTCCATAATGACAAGGCTACCATCCATTGTAGTAACAAGAATCTCGACAACATACTACCTTCCATAATGACAAGGCTAGAATCTATTATATTAACAACAATCTCAACAACAGACTATCTTCAATAACAAAAAGGCTACAATCTATTCTAGTAACAAAAATCTCCACAACAGACTACCTTCCATAATGACATGGCTATTATCCATTGTAGTGACAAAAATCTCCATAATATACTACCTTCTATAATGACAAGGCTACCATCCATTAGAGTAACAAAAATCTCGACAACAGACTACCTTCCATAATGACAAGGCTACAATCCATTCTAGTAACAAAAATCTCGACAATAGACTACCTTTCCTAATGACAAGGCTACCATCCATTGGAATAACAAAAATCTCGACAACAAGCTACTTTCCATAAAGACAAGGCTACCATCCCTTAGAGTAACAAAAATATAGACAACAGACTACCTTCCATAATGACAAGGCTACCATCCATTGGAATAACAGAAATATCGACAACACACTACCTTCCATAATGACAAGGATAACATCCATTGGATTAACAAAAATCTCGACAACAAACTACCTTCCATAATTACAAGGCTACCATCCATTGGTGTAAGAAAGATATAGATAACATACTACCTTCCATAATGACAAGGATACCATCTATTGGAGTAACAAAAATCACGACAACAGACTACCTTCCATAATGACAAGGCTACCATCCAATGTATTAACAAAAATCTCGACAACAGACTGCCTTTCATAATGACAAGGCTACCATCCATTGGAGTAACAAAAATCTCGACAACCGACTACCTTCCATAATGACAAGGCTACCATCTATTGGAATAACAAAAATATCGACAACACACTACCTTCCATAATGATAAGGCTACCATCCATTGGAGTAACAAAAATCTCGACAATAGAATACCTTCCATAATGACAAGGCTACCATCCATTGGAGTAACAAAGATATCGACAACATACTACCTTCCATAATCACAAGGATACCATCCATTGGGGTAACAAAAATCTCAACAACATACTACCTTCAATAATGACTAGGCTACCATCCTTTGGAGTAACAAAGATATCGATAGCAGACTACCTGCCATAATGACAAGGCTACAATCCATTGTAGTAACATTAATCTCGACAATAGACTACCTTCCATAATGACAAGGCTACCATCCATTGTAGTGACAAAAATCTCGACAATAGACTACCTTCCATAATGACAAGGCTACCATCAATTGTAGTAATAAGAATCTTGACAACATACTAACTTCCATAATGACAAGGCTACAATCTATTATAGTAACAACAATCTCGACAATAGACTATCTTCCATAATGACAAGGTTACCATCCATTGTATTGACAAAAATCTCGACAATAGACTACCTTCCATAATGACAAGGCTACCATCCATTGTAGTAACAAGAATCTCGACAACATACTACCTTCATTAATTACAAGGCTAGAATCTATTATAGTAACAACAATCTCGACAATAGACTACCTTTCAGAATGATAAGGCTACCATCCATTGGAATAACAAAAATCTCGACAAAAAACTACTTTCCATAATGAAAGGGATACCATCCCTTAGAGTAACAAAAATCTTGACAACAGACTACCTTCCATAATGACAAGGCTACCATCCATTGGAATAAAAAAAATATCGACAACAGACTACCTTCCATAATGACAAGGCTACCATCCATTGGATTACCAAAAATCTCGACAACAGACTACCTTCCATAATGAAAAGGCTACCATCCATTGGTGTAAGAAAGATATCGACAACATACTACCTTCCATAATGACAAGGATACCATCCATTTGAGTAACAAAAATCACGACAACAGACTACCTTCCATAATGACAAGGCTTCCATCCGTTGGAATAACAAAAATATCGACAACACACTACCTTCCATAATGATAAGGCTACCATCCAATGGAGTGACAAAAATCTCGACAATAGACTACCTTCTGTAATGACTAGGCTACCATCCATTATATTAAGAAAGATATCGACAACAGACTACCTTCCATAACGACAAGGCTACAATCCATTATAGTAACAAAAATCTCGACAACAGACTACATTTCATAATGACAAGGCTACAATCCATTAGAGTAACAAAATCTCGACAACAGACTACCTTCCATAATGACAAGGCTACCATTTATTGGAATAAAAAAATATCGACAACACATTACATTCCATAATGACAAGGCTACCATCCATTGGAGTAACAAAAATCTCGACAATAAACTGACTTCCATAATGACAAGGCTACCATCCATTGGAGTAACAAAGATATCGACAACATACTACCTTCCATAATCACAAGTATACCATCCATTGGAGTAACAAAAATCTCGACAACATACTACCTTCCATAATGACTAAGCTACCATTCTTTGGAGTAACAAAGATATCAATAATAGACTACCTTCCATAACGACAAGGCTACGATCCATTGTAGTAACAAAAATCTCGAAAATAGACTACCTTCCATAATAACAAGCCTACAATCTATTATAGTAACAAAAATCTCGACAATAGACTACCTTTCATAATGACAACCCTACCATCCCTTAGTGTAACAAAAATCTCGACAACAAACTACCTTCCGTAATGACAAGGCTAGCATCCATTGGAGTAACCAAGATATCGACAACATACAACCTTCTATAATGACAAGGCTGCCATCCCTTAGATTAACAGAAAACACGACAATAGACTACCTTCCATAATGACAAGACTACCATCCATTGGAATAACAAAAATATCGACAAAATGATACCTTCCATAATGACAACGCTACTATCCAATGGAGTAAAAAATATCTGAACTACAGACTACCGTCCTTAATGACAAGGCTACCATCCATTGGAGTAACAGTAAATCACAACGACATACTACCTTTCTTAATGACAAGGATACCATCCATTGTAGTGACAAAAATCTCGAAAACAGACTACCTTCCATAATGACAAGGGTACCATCTATTGTTGTAACAAAAATCTGGGCAACAAACTACCTTCCATAATGACAAGGCTACCATCCATTGGAGTAACAAAAATCCCGACAATAGCCTACGTTCCATAATGACAAGGCTACCATCTATTGGAGTAACAAAAATCTCGACAACAGACTACCTTCCATAATGACAAGGCTACCATCCATTAGAGTAACAAAATTCTCGACAACAGACTACCTTCAATAATGACAAGTGTACCATCATTGGAGTAACAAAAATATCCACAAGAGAGTAACTTCCATAATGACAAGGCTACAATCAATTGGAGTATAAAAAATCTCGACAACAGACTACCTTCCATAATGACAAGTCTACCATTCATTGGAGTAACAAAAATCTGGACAACAGACTACCTTCCATAATGACTATTTACCTTCCATCGGAGTAACAAAGATATAGACAACAGACTACGTTCCATAACGACAAGGCTATAATCCATTGTAGTAACAAAAATCTCGACAACAGACTACCTTCCATAATGACAAGTCTACCATCCATTGGAGTAACAAAAATCTCGACAGCAAACTACCTTACATAATGACAAGGGTACCATCATTGGAGTAACAAAAATATCCACAAGAGACTACCTTCCATAATGACAAGGCTACAATCCATTGGAGTATAAAAATTCTCGACAATAGACTACCTTCCATAATGACAAGGCTACCATCCATTAGAGTAACAAAAATCTCGACAACAGACTACCTTCCATAATGACTAGTTTACCATCCATTGGAGTAACAAAGATATCGACAACAGACTACCTTCCATAACGACAAGGCTACAATCCATTGTAGTAACAAAAATCTCGACAATAGACTACCTTCCATAATGACAATGCTATCATCCATTGGAGTAACAAAAATATCGACAACACACTACCTTCCATAATGACAAGGCTACCATCCCTTAGCGTAACAAAAATCTCGATAACAGACTACTTTCCATAATGACAAGTCTACCGTCCATTGGATTAACAAAGTTATCGACAACATACTATGTTCCATAGGGATAAGGCTACCATCCATTGGAGTAACAAAAATCACGACAACAGATTACCTTCCATAATGACAAGGCTACCATCCATTGGAATAACAAAAATATTGAAAATAGACTACCTTCCATAATGACAAGGCTACCATCCATTGGAGTAACAAAAATCTCGACAACAGACTAGCTTCCATAATGACAAGGCTACCAACCATTGGAGTTACAAAGATATCGATAACATACTACCTTCCATAATGACAAGGCTACCATCCATTGGAGTAACAAAAATCACGACAACAGACTACCTTCCATAATGACAAGGCTTCCATCCGTTGGAATAACAAAAATATCGACAACACACTACCTTCCATAATGATAAGGCTACCATCCAATGGAGTGACAAAAATCTCGACAACAGACTACCTTCCATAACGACAAGGCTACAATCCATTATAGTAACAAAAATCTCGACAACAGACTACATTTCATAATGACAAGGCTACAATCCATTGGAGTAACAAAAATCTCGACAACAGACTACCTTCCATAATGACAAGGCTACCATCTATTGGAATAAAAAAATATCGACAACACATTACATTCCATAATGACAAGGCTACCATCCATTGGAGTAACAAAAATCTCGCTAATAAACTGACTTCCATAATGACAAGGCTACCATCCATTGGAGTAACAAAGATATCGACAACATACTACCTTCCATAATCACAAGTATACCATCCATTGGAGTAACAAAAATCTCGACAACATACTACCTTCCATAATGACTAAGCTACCATTCTTTGGAGTAACAAAGATATCAATAATAGACTACCTTCCATAACGACAAGGCTACGATCCATTGTAGTAACAAAAATCTCGACAATAGACTACCTTCCATAATAACAAGCCTACAATCTATTATAGTAAGAAAAATCTCGACAATAGACTACCTTTCATAATGACAACCCTACCATCCCTTAGTGTAACAAAAATCTCGACAACAAACTACCTTCCGTAATGACAAGGCTAACATCCATTGGAGTAACCAAGATATCGACAACATACAACCTTCTATAATGACAAGGCTGCCATCCCTTAGATTAACAAAAATCACGACAACAGACTACCTTCCATAATGACAAGACTACCATCCATTGGAATAACAAAAATATCGACAAAATGATACCTTCCATAATGACAACGCTACTTTCCAATGGAGTAAAAAATATATGAACTACAGAGTACCGTCCTTAATGACAAGGCTACCATCCATTGGAGTAACAGTAAATCACAACGACATACTACCTTTCTTAATGACAAGGATACCATCCATTGTAGTGACAAAAATCTCGAAAACAGACTACCTTCCATAATGACAAGGGTACCATCTATTGTTGTAACAAAAATCTGGGCAACAAACTACCTTCCATAATGACAAGGCTACCATCCATTGGAGTAACAAAAATCCCGACAATAGCCTACATTCCATAATGACAAGGCTACCATCCATTGGAGTAACAAAAATCTCGACAACAGACTACCTTCCATAATGACAAGGCTACCATCCATTGGAGTAACAAAATTCTCGACAACAGACTACCTTCAATAATGACAAGTGTACCATCATTGGAGTAACAAAAATATCCACAAGAGAGTAACTTCCATAATGACAAGGCTACAATCAATTGGAGTATAAAAAATCTCGACAACAGACTACCTTCCATAATGACAAGGCTACCATCTATTGGAATAAAAAAATATCGACAACACATTACATTCCATAATGACAAGGCTACCATCCATTGGAGTAACAAAAATCTCGCTAATAAACTGACTTCCATAATGACAAGGCTACCATCCATTGGAGTAACAAAGATATCGACAACATACTACCTTCCATAATCACAAGTATACCATCCATTGGAGTAACAAAAATCTCGACAACATACTACCTTCCATAATGACTAAGCTACCATTCTTTGGAGTAACAAAGATATCAATAATAGACTACCTTCCATAACGACAAGGCTACGATCCATTGTAGTAACAAAAATCTCGACAATAGACTACCTTCCATAATAACAAGCCTACAATCTATTATAGTAAGAAAAATCTCGACAATAGACTACCTTTCATAATGACAACCCTACCATCCCTTAGTGTAACAAAAATCTCGACAACAAACTACCTTCCGTAATGACAAGGCTAACATCCATTGGAGTAACCAAGATATCGACAACATACAACCTTCTATAATGACAAGGCTGCCATCCCTTAGATTAACAAAAATCACGACAACAGACTACCTTCCATAATGACAAGACTACCATCCATTGGAATAACAAAAATATCGACAAAATGATACCTTCCATAATGACAACGCTACTTTCCAATGGAGTAAAAAATATATGAACTACAGAGTACCGTCCTTAATGACAAGGCTACCATCCATTGGAGTAACAGTAAATCACAACGACATACTACCTTTCTTAATGACAAGGATACCATCCATTGTAGTGACAAAAATCTCGAAAACAGACTACCTTCCATAATGACAAGGGTACCATCTATTGTTGTAACAAAAATCTGGGCAACAAACTACCTTCCATAATGACAAGGCTACCATCCATTGGAGTAACAAAAATCCCGACAATAGCCTACATTCCATAATGACAAGGCTACCATCCATTGGAGTAACAAAAATCTCGACAACAGACTACCTTCCATAATGACAAGGCTACCATCCATTGGAGTAACAAAATTCTCGACAACAGACTACCTTCAATAATGACAAGTGTACCATCATTGGAGTAACAAAAATATCCACAAGAGAGTAACTTCCATAATGACAAGGCTACAATCAATTGGAGTATAAAAAATCTCGACAACAGACTACCTTCCATAATGACAAGTCTACCATTCATTGGAGTAACAAAAATCTCGACAACAGACTACCTTCCATAATGACTATTTACCTTCCATCGGAGTAACCAAGATATAGACAACAGACTACGTTCCATAACGACAAGGCTATAATCCATTGTAGTAACAAAAATCTCGACAACAGACTACCTTCCATAATGACAAGTCTACCATCCATTGGAGTAACAAAAATCTCGACAGCAAACTACCTTACATAATGACAAGGGTACCATCATTGGAGTAACAAAAATATCCACAAGAGACTACCTTCCATAACGACAAGGCTACAATCCATTGTAGTAACAAAAATCTCGACAATAGACTACCTTCCATAATGACAAGGCTATCATCCATTGGAGTAACAAAAATATCGACAACACACTACCTTCCATAATGACAAGGCTACCATCCCTTAGGGTAACAAAAATCTCGATAACAGACTACTTTCCATAATGACAAGTCTACCGTCCATTGGATTAACAAAGTTATCGACAACATACTATGTTCCATAGGGATAAGGCTACCATCCATTGGAGTAACAAAAATCACGACAACAGATTACCTTCCATAATGACAAGGCTACCATCCATTGGAATAACAAAAATATTGACAATAGACTACCTTCCATAATGACAAGGCTACCATCCATTGGAGTAACAAAAATCTAGACAACAGACTAGCTTCCATAATGACAAGGCTACCAACCATTGGAGTTACAAAGATATCGATAACATACTACCTTCCATAATGACAAGGCTACCATCCATTGGAGTAACAAAAATCACGACAACAGACTACCTTCCATAATGACAAGGCTTCCATCCGTTGGAATAACAAAAATATCGACAACACACTACCTTCCATAATGATAAGGCTACCATCCAATGGAGTGACAAAAATCTCGACAATAGACTACCTTCCGTAATGACTAGGCTACCATCCATTATATTAACAAAGATATCGACAACAAACTACCTTCCATAACGACAAGGCTACAATCCATTATAGTAACAAAAATCTCGACAACAGACTACATTTCATAATGACAAGGCTACAATCCATTGGAGTAACAAAAATCTCGACAACAGACTACCCTCCATAATGACAAGGCTACCATCTATTGGAATAAAAAAATATCGACAACACATTACATTCCATAATGACAAGGCTACCATCCATTGGAGTAACAAAAATCTCGACAATAAACTGACTTCCATAATGACAAGGCTACCATCCATTGGAGTAACAAAGATATCGACAACATACTACCTTCCATAATCACAAGTATACCATCCATTGGAGTAACAAAAATCTCGACAACATACTACCTTCCATAATGACTAAGCTACCATTCTTTGGAGTAACAAAGATATCAATAATAGACTACCTTCCATAACGACAAGGCTACGATCCATTGTAGTAACAAAAATCTCGACAATAGACTACCTTCCATAATAACAAGCCTACAATCTATTATAGTAACAAAAATCTCGACAATAGACTACCTTTCATAATGACAACCCTACCATCCCTTAGTGTAACAAAAATCTCGACAACAAACTACCTTCCGTAATGACAAGGCTAACATCCATTGGAGTAACCAAGATATCGACAACATACAACCTTCTATAATGACAAGGCTGCCATCCCTTAGATTAACAAAAATCACGACAACAGACTACCTTCCATAATGACAAGACTACCATCCATTGGAATAACAAAAATATCGACAAAATGATACCTTCCATAATGACAACGCTACTATCCAATGGAGTAAAAAATATCTGAACTACAGACTACCGTCCTTAATGACAAGGCTACCATCCATTGGAGTAACAGTAAATCACAACGACATACTACCTTTCTTAATGACAAGGATACCATCCATTGTAGTGACAAAAATATCGAAAACAGACTACCTTCCATAATGACAAGGGTACCATCTATTGTTGTAACAAAAATCTGGGCAACAAACTACCTTCCATAATGACAAGGCTACCATCCATTGGAGTAACAAAAATCCCGACAATAGCCTACATTCCATAATGACAAGGCTACCATCCATTGGAGTAACAAAAATCTCGACAACAGACTACCTTCCATAATGACAAGGCTACCATCCATTGGAGTAACAAAATTCTCGACAACAGACTACCTTCAATAATGACAAGTGTACCATCATTGGAGTAACAAAAATATCCACAAGAGAGTAACTTCCATAATGACAAGGCTACAATCAATTGGAGTATAAAAAATCTCGACAACAGACTACCTTCCATAATGACAAGTCTACCATTCATTGGAGTAACAAAAATCTCGACAACAGACTACCTTCCATAATGACTATTTACCTTCCATCGGAGTAACAAAGATATAGACAACAGACTACGTTCCATAACGACATGGCTATAATCCATTGTAGTAACAAAAATCTCGACAACAGACTACCTTCCATAATGACAAGTCTACCATCCATTGGAGTAACAAAAATCTCGACAGCAAACTACCTTACATAATGACAAGGGTACCATCATTGGAGTAACAAAAATATCCACAAGAGACTACCTTCCATAATGACAAGGCTACAATCCATTGGAGTATAAAAATTCTCGACAACAGACTACCTTCCATAATGACAAGGCTACCATCCATTAGAGTAACAAAAATCTCGACAACAGACTACCTTCCATAATGACTAGTTTACCATCCATTGGAGTAACAAAGATATCGACAACAGACTACCTTCCATAACGACAAGGCTACAATCCATTGTAGTAACAAAAATCTCGACAATAGACTACCTTCCATACTGACAAGGCTATCATCCATTGGAGTAACAAAAATATCGACAACACACTACCTTCCATAATGACAAGGCTACCATCCCTTAGGGTAACAAAAATCTTGATAACAGACTACTTTCCATAATGACAAGTCTCCCGTCCATTGGATTAACAAAGTTATCGACAACATACTATGTTCCATAGGGATAAGGCTACCATCCATTGGAGTAACAAAAATCACGACAACAGATTACCTTCCATAATGACAAGGCTACCATCCATTGGAATAACAAAAATATTGACAATAGACTACCTTCCATAATGACAAGGCTACCATCCATTGGAGTAACAAAAATCTCGACAACAGACTAGCTTCCATAATGACAAGGCTACCAACCATTGGAGTTACAAAGATATCGATAACATACTACCTTCCATAATGACAAGGCTACCATCCATTGGAGTAACAAAAATCACGACAACAGACTACCTTCCATAATGACAAGGCTTCCATCCGTTGGAATAACAAAAATATCGACAACACACTACCTTCCATAATGATAAGGCTACCATCCAATGGAGTGACAAAAATCTCGACAATAGACTACCTTCCGTAATGACTAGGCTACCATCCATTATATTAAGAAAGATATCGACAACAAACTACCTTCCATAACGACAAGGCTACAATCCATTATAGTAACAAAAATCTCGACAACAGACTACATTTCATAATGACAAGGCTACAATCCATTGGAGTAACAAAAATCTCGACAACAGACTACCTTCCATAATGACAAGGCTACCATCTATTGGAATAAAAAAATATCGACAACACATTACATTCCATAATGACAAGGCTACCATCCATTGGAGTAACAAAAATCTCGACAATAAACTGACTTCCATAATGACAAGGCTACCATCCATTGGAGTAACAAAGATATCGACAACATACTACCTTCCATAATCACAAGTATACCATCCATTGGAGTAACAAAAATCTCGACAACATACTACCTTCCATAATGACTAAGCTACCATTCTTTGGAGTAACAAAGATATCAATAATAGACTACCTTCCATAACGACAAGGCTATGATCCATTGTAGTAACAAAAATCTCGACAATAGACTACCTTCCATAATAACAAGCCTACAATCTATTATAGTAACAAAAATCTCGACAATAGACTACCTTTCATAATGACAACCCTACCATCCCTTAGTGTAACAAAAATCTCGACCACAAACTACCTTCGGTAATGACAAGGCTAGCATCCATTGGAGTAACCAAGATATCGACAACATACAACCTTCTATAATGACAAGGCTGCCATCCCTTAGATTAACAAAAATCACGACAACAGACTACCTTCCATAATGACAAGACTACCATCCATTGGAATAACAAAAATATCGACAAAATGATACCTTCCATAATGACAACGCTACTATCCAATGGAGTAAAAAATATCTGAACTACAGACTACCGTCCTTAATGACAAGGCTACCATCCATTGGAGTAACAGTAAATCACAACGACATACTACCTTTCTTAATGACAAGGATACCATCCATTGTAGTGACAAAAATCTCGAAAATAGACTACCTTCCATAATGACAAGGGTACCATCTATTGTTGTAACAAAAATCTGGGCAACAAACTACCTTCCATAATGACAAGGCTACCATCCATTGGAGTAACAAAAATCCCGACAATAGCCTACATTCCAGAATGACAAGGCTACCATCCATTGGAGTAACAAAAATCTCGACAACAGACTACCTTCCATAATGACAAGGCTACTATCCATTGGAGTAACAAAATTCTCGACAACAGACTACCTTCAATAATGACAAGTGTACCATCATTGGAGTAACAAAAATATCCACAAGAGAGTAACTTCCATAATGACAAGGCTACAATCAATTGGAGTATAAAAAATCTCGACAACAGACTACCTTCCATAATGACAAGTCTACCATTCATTGGAGTAACAAAAATCTCGACAACAGACTACCTTCCATAATGACTATTTACCATCCATCGAAGTAACAAAGATATAGACAACAGACTACGTTCCATAACGACAAGGCTATAATCCATTGTAGTAACAAAAATCTCGACAACAGACTACCTTCCATAATGACAAGTCTACCATCCATTGGAGTAACAAAAATCTCGACAGCAAACTACCTTACATAATGACAAGGGTACCATCATTGGAGTAAAAAAAATATCCACAAGAGACTACCTTCCATAATGACAAGGCTATAATCCATTGGAGTATAAAAATTCTCGACAACAGACTACCTTCCATAATGACAAGGCTACCATCCATTAGAGTAACAAAAATCTCGACAACAGACTACCTTCCATAATGACTAGTTTACCATCCATTGGAGTAACAAAGATATCGACAACAGACTACCTTCCATAACGACAAGGCTACAATCCATTGTAGTAACAAAAATCTCGACAATAGACTACCTTCCATAATGACAAGGCTATCATCCATTGGAGTAAGAAAAATATCGACAACACACTACCTTCCATAATGACAAGGCTACCATCCCTTAGGGTAACAAAAATCTCGATAACAGACTACTTTCCATAATGACAAGTCTACCGTCCATTGGATTAAAAAAGTTATCGACAACATACTATGTTCCATAGTGATAAGGCTACCATCCATTGGAGTAACAAAAATCACGACAACAGATTACCTTCCATAATGACAAGGCTACCATCCATTGGAATAACAAAAATATTGACAATAGACTACCTTCCATAATGACAAGGCTACCATCCATTGGAGTAACAAAAATCTCGACAACAGACTAGCTTCCATAATGACAAGGCTACCAACCATTGGAGTTACAAAGATATCGATAACATACTACCTTCCATAATGACAAGGCTACCATCCATTGGAGTAAAAATAATCACGACAACAGACTACCTTCCATAATGACAAGGGTACCATCATTGGAATAACAAAAATATCCACAAGAGACTACCTTCCATAATGACAAGGCTACAATCCATTGGAGTATAAAAAATATCGACAACAGAGTACCTTCCATAGTGACAAGGCTACAATCTATTATAGTAACAAAAATCTCGACAATAGACTACCTTTCTTAATGACAACGCTACCACCCCTTAGAGTAACAAAAATCACGACAACAAACTACCTTCCGTAATGACAAGGCTACCATCCAATGGTGTAACAAATATATCAACAACATACTACCTTCTATAATGACAAGGCTGTCATCCCTTAGAGTAACAAAAATCACGACAACAGACTACCTTCCATAATGACAAGGCTACGATCCATTGGAATAACAAAAATATCGACAAAACGATACCTTCCATAATGACAATGCTACAATCCAATGGAGTAACAAATATCTGAACAATAGACTACCGTCCTTAATGACAAGGCTACCATCCATTCGAGTAACAGTAAATCACAACGATAGACTACCTTCCTTAATGACAAGGATACCATCCATTGTAGTGACAAAAATCTCGAAAATAGACTACCTTTCATAATGACAAGGGTACCATCTATTGTTGTAATAAAAATTTGGACAACAAACTACCTTCCATAATGACAAGGCTACAATCCATTATAGTAACAAAAATCTAAACAATAGACTACCTTTCATAATGACAAGGCTACCATTCATTGGAATAACAAAAATCTCGACAACAAACTACTTTCCATAAAGACGAGGCTACCATCCCTTAGAGTAACAAAAATCTAGACAACAAACTACCTTCCATAATGACAAGGCTACCATCCATTGGAATAACAAAAATATCGATAACACACTACCTTCCATAATGACAAGGCTAGCATCCATTGGATTAACAAAAATCTCGACAACAGACTACCTTCCATAATGACTATTTACCTTCCATCGGAGTAACAAAGATATAGACAACAGACTACGTTCCATAACGACAAGGCTATAATCCATTGTAGTAACAAAAATCTCGACAACAGACTACCTTCCATAATGACAAGTCTACCATCCATTGGAGTAACAAAAATCTCGACAGCAAACTACCTTACATAATGACAAGGGTACCATCATTGGAGTAACAAAAATATCCACAAGAGACTACCTTCCATAATGACAAGGCTACAATCCATTGGAGTATAAAAATTCTCGACAACAGACTACCTTCCATAATGACAAGGCTACCATCCATTAGAGTAACAAAAATCTCGACAACAGACTACCTTCCATAATGACTAGTTTACCATCCATTGGAGTAACAAAGATATCGACAACAGACTACCTTCCATAACGACAAGGCTACAATCCATTGTAGTAACAAAAATCTCGACAATAGACTACCTTCCATAATGACAAGGCTATAATCCATTGGAGTAACAAAAATATCGACAACACACTACCTTCCATAATGACAAGGCTACCATCCCTTAGGGTAACAAAAATCTCGATAACAGACTACTTTCCATAATGACAAGTCTCCCGTCCATTGGATTAACAAAGTTATCGACAACATACTATGTTCCATAGGGATAAGGCTACCATCCATTGGAGTAACAAAAATCACGACAACAGATTACCTTCCATAATGACAAGGCTACCATCCATTGGAATAACAAAAATATTGACAATAGACTACCTTCCATAATGACAAGGCTACCATCCATTGGAGTAACAAAAATCTCGACAACAGACTAGCTTCCATAATGACAAGGCTACCAACCATTGGAGTTACAAAGATATCGATAACATACTACCTTCCATAATGACAAGGCTACCATCCATTGGAGTAACAAAAATCACGACAACAGACTACCTTCCATAATGACAAGGCTTCCATCCGTTGGAATAACAAAAATATCGACAACACACTACCTTCCATAATGATAAGGCTACCATCCAATGGAGTGACAAAAATCTCGACAATAGACTACCTTCCGTAATGACTAGGCTACCATCCATTATATTAAGAAAGATATCGACAACAGACTACCTTCCATAACGACAAGGCTACAATCCATTATAGTAACAAAAATCTCGACAACAGACTACATTTCATAATGACAAGGCTACAATCCATTGGAGTAACAAAAATCTCGACAACAGACTACCTTCCATAATGACAAGGCTACCATCTATTGGAATAAAAAAATATCGACAACACATTACATTCCATAATGACAAGGCTACCATCCATTGGAGTAACAAAAATCTCGACAATAAACTGACTTCCATAATGACAAGGCTACCATCCATTGGAGTAACAAAGATATCGACAACATACTACCTTCCATAATCACAAGTATACCATCCATTGGAGTAACAAAAATCTCGACAACATACTACCTTCCATAATGACTAAGCTACCATTCTTTGGAGTAACAAAGATATCAATAATAGACTACCTTCCATAACGACAAGGCTATGATCCATTGTAGTAACAAAAATCTCGACAATAGACTACCTTCCATAATAACAAGCCTACAATCTATTATAGTAACAAAAATCTCAACAATAGACTACCTTTCATAATGACAACCCTACCATCCCTTAGTGTAACAAAAATCTCGACCACAAACTACCTTCCGTAATGACAAGGCTAGCATCCATTGGAGTAACCAAGATATCGACAACATACAACCTTCTATAATGACAAGGCTGCCATCCCTTAGATTAACAAAAATCACGACAACAGACTACCTTCCATAATGACAAGACTACCATCCATTGGAATAACAAAAATATCGACAAAATGATACCTTCCATAATGACAACGCTACTATCCAATGGAGTAAAAAATATCTGAACTACAGACTACCGTCCTTAATGACAAGGCTACCATCCATTGGAGTAACAGTAAATCACAACGACAGACTACCTTTCTTAATGACAAGGATACCATCCATTGTAGTGACAAAAATCTCGAAAACAGACTACCTTCCATAATGACAAGGGTACCATCTATTGTTGTAACAAAAATCTGGGCAACAAACTACTTTCCATAATGACAAGGCTACCATCCATTGGAGTAACAAAAATCCCGACAATAGCCTACATTCCAGAATGACAAGGCTACCATCCATTGGAGTAACAAAAATCTCGACAACAGACTACCTTCCATAATGACAAGGCTACCATCCATTGGAGTAACAAAATTCTCGACAACAGACTACCTTCAATAATGACAAGTGTACCATCATTGGAGTAACAAAAATATCCACAAGAGAGTAACTTCCATAATGACAAGGCTACAATCAATTGGAGTATAAAAAATCTCGACAACAGACTACCTTCCATAATGACAAGTCTACCATTCATTGGAGTAACAAAAATCTCGACAACAGACTACCTTCCATAATGACTATTTACCATCCATCGAAGTAACAAAGATATAGACAACAGACTACGTTCCATAACGACAAGGCTATAATCCATTGTAGTAACAAAAATCTCGACAACAGACTACCTTCCATAATGACAAGTCTACCATCCATTGGAGTAACAAAAATCTCGACAGCAAACTACCTTACATAATGACAAGGGTACCATCATTGGAGTAAAAAAAATATCCACAAGAGACTACCTTCCATAATGACAAGGCTATAATCCATTGGAGTATAAAAATTCTCGACAACAGACTACCTTCCATAATGACAAGGCTACCATCCATTAGAGTAACAAAAATCTCGACAACAGACTACCTTCCATAATGACTAGTTTACCATCCATTGGAGTAACAAAGATATCGACAACAGACTACCTTCCATAACGACAAGGCTACAATCCATTGTAGTAACAAAAATCTCGACAATAGACTACCTTCCATAATGACAAGGCTATCATCCATTGGAGTAAGAAAAATATCGACAACAAACTACCTTCCATAATGACAAGGCTACCATCCCTTAGGGTAACAAAAATCTCGATAACAGACTACTTTCCATAATGACAAGTCTACCGTCCATTGGATTAACAAAGTTATCGACAACATACTATGTTCCATAGTGATAAGGCTACCATCCATTGGAGTAACAAAAATCACGACAACAGATTACCTTCCATAATGACAAGGCTACAATCCATTGGAATAACAAAAATATTGACAATAGACTACCTTCCATAATGACAAGGCTACCATCCATTGGAGTAACAAAAATCTCGACAACAGACTAGCTTCCATAATGAAAAGGCTACCAACCATTGGAGTTACAAAGATATCGATAACATACTACCTTCCATAATGACAAGGCTACCATCCATTGGAGTAACAATAATCACGACAACAGACTACCTTCCATAATGACAAGGGTACCATCATTGGAATAACAAAAATATCCACAAGAGACTACCTTCCATAATGACAAGGCTACAATCCATTGGAGTATAAAAAATATCGACAACAGAGTACCTTCCATAGTGACAAGGCTACAATCTATTATAGTAACAAAAATCTCGACAATAGACTACCTTTCTTAATGACAACGCTACCACCCCTTAGAGTAACAAAAATCACGACAACAAACTACCTTCCGTAATGACAAGGCTACCATCCAATGGTGTAACAAATATATCAACAACATACTACCTTCTATAATGACAAGGCTGTCATCCCTTAGAGTAACAAAAATCACGACAACAGACTACCTTCCATAATGACAAGGCTACGATCCATTGGAATAACAAAAATATCGACAAAACGATACCTTCCATAATGACAATGCTACAATCCAATGGAGTAACAAATATCTGAACAATAGACTACCGTCCTTAATGACAAGGCTACCATCCATTCGAGTAACAGTAAATCACAACGATAGACTACCTTCCTTAATGACAAGGATACCATCCTTAGAGTAACAAAAATCTAGACAACAAACTACCTTCCATAATGACAAGGCTACCATCCATTGGAATAACAAAAATATCGATAACACACTACCTTCCATAATGACAAGGCTAGCATCCATTGGATTAACAAAAATCTCGACAACAGACTACCTTCCATAATGACTATTTACCTTCCATCGGAGTAACAAAGATATAGACAACAGACTACGTTCCATAACGACAAGGCTATAATCCATTGTAGTAACAAAAATCTCGACAACAGACTACCTTCCATAATGACAAGTCTACCATCCATTGGAGTAACAAAAATCTCGACAGCAAACTACCTTACATAATGACAAGGGTACCATCATTGGAGTAACAAAAATATCCACAAGAGACTACCTTCCATAATGACAAGGCTACAATCCATTGGAGTATAAAAATTCTCGACAACAGACTACCTTCCATAATGACAAGGCTACCATCCATTAGAGTAACAAAAATCTCGACAACAGACTACCTTCCATAATGACTAGTTTACCATCCATTGGAGTAACAAAGATATCGACAACAGACTACCTTCCATAACGACAAGGCTACAATCCATTGTAGTAACAAAAATCTCGACAATAGACTACCTTCCATAATGACAAGGCTATAATCCATTGGAGTAACAAAAATATCGACAACACACTACCTTCCATAATGACAAGGCTACCATCCCTTAGGGTAACAAAAATCTCGATAACAGACTACTTTCCATAATGACAAGTCTCCCGTCCATTGGATTAACAAAGTTATCGACAACATACTATGTTCCATAGGGATAAGGCTACCATCCATTGGAGTAACAAAAATCACGACAACAGATTACCTTCCATAATGACAAGGCTACCATCCATTGGAATAACAAAAATATTGACAATAGACTACCTTCCATAATGACAAGGCTACCATCCATTGGAGTAACAAAAATCTCGACAACAGACTAGCTTCCATAATGACAAGGCTACCAACCATTGGAGTTACAAAGATATCGATAACATACTACCTTCCATAATGACAAGGCTACCATCCATTGGAGTAACAAAAATCACGACAACAGACTACCTTCCATAATGACAAGGCTTCCATCCGTTGGAATAACAAAAATATCGACAACACACTACCTTCCATAATGATAAGGCTACCATCCAATGGAGTGACAAAAATCTCGACAATAGACTACCTTCCGTAATGACTAGGCTACCATCCATTATATTAAGAAAGATATCGACAACAGACTACCTTCCATAACGACAAGGCTACAATCCATTATAGTAACAAAAATCTCGACAACAGACTACATTTCATAATGACAAGGCTACAATCCATTGGAGTAACAAAAATCTCGACAACAGACTACCTTCCATAATGACAAGGCTACCATCTATTGGAATAAAAAAATATCGACAACACATTACATTCCATAATGACAAGGCTACCATCCATTGGAGTAACAAAAATCTCGACAATAAACTGACTTCCATAATGACAAGGCTACCATCCATTGGAGTAACAAAGATATCGACAACATACTACCTTCCATAATCACAAGTATACCATCCATTGGAGTAACAAAAATCTCGACAACATACTACCTTCCATAATGACTAAGCTACCATTCTTTGGAGTAACAAAGATATCAATAATAGACTACCTTCCATAACGACAAGGCTATGATCCATTGTAGTAACAAAAATCTCGACAATAGACTACCTTCCATAATAACAAGCCTACAATCTATTATAGTAACAAAAATCTCAACAATAGACTACCTTTCATAATGACAACCCTACCATCCCTTAGTGTAACAAAAATCTCGACCACAAACTACCTTCCGTAATGACAAGGCTAGCATCCATTGGAGTAACCAAGATATCGACAACATACAACCTTCTATAATGACAAGGCTGCCATCCCTTAGATTAACAAAAATCACGACAACAGACTACCTTCCATAATGACAAGACTACCATCCATTGGAATAACAAAAATATCGACAAAATGATACCTTCCATAATGACAACGCTACTATCCAATGGAGTAAAAAATATCTGAACTACAGACTACCGTCCTTAATGACAAGGCTACCATCCATTGGAGTAACAGTAAATCACAACGACAGACTACCTTTCTTAATGACAAGGATACCATCCATTGTAGTGACAAAAATCTCGAAAACAGACTACCTTCCATAATGACAAGGGTACCATCTATTGTTGTAACAAAAATCTGGGCAACAAACTACCTTCCATAATGACAAGGCTACCATCCATTGGAGTAACAAAAATCCCGACAATAGCCTACATTCCAGAATGACAAGGCTACCATCCATTGGAGTAACAAAAATCTCGACAACAGACTACCTTCCATAATGACAAGGCTACCATCCATTGGAGTAACAAAATTCTCGACAACAGACTACCTTCAATAATGACAAGTGTACCATCATTGGAGTAACAAAAATATCCACAAGAGAGTAACTTCCATAATGACAAGGCTACAATCAATTGGAGTATAAAAAATCTCGACAACAGACTACCTTCCATAATGACAAGTCTACCATTCATTGGAGTAACAAAAATCTCGACAACAGACTACCTTCCATAATGACTATTTACCATCCATCGAAGTAACAAAGATATAGACAACAGACTACGTTCCATAACGACAAGGCTATAATCCATTGTAGTAACAAAAATCTCGACAACAGACTACCTTCCATAATGACAAGTCTACCATCCATTGGAGTAACAAAAATCTCGACAGCAAACTACCTTACATAATGACAAGGGTACCATCATTGGAGTAAAAAAAATATCCACAAGAGACTACCTTCCATAATGACAAGGCTATAATCCATTGGAGTATAAAAATTCTCGACAACAGACTACCTTCCAAAATGACAAGGCTACCATCCATTAGAGTAACAAAAATCTCGACAACAGACTACCTTCCATAATGACTAGTTTACCATCCATTGGAGTAACAAAGATATCGACAACAGACTACCTTCCATAACGACAAGGCTACAATCCATTGTAGTAACAAAAATCTCGACAATAGACTACCTTCCATAATGACAAGGCTATCATCCATTGGAGTAAGAAAAATATCGACAACACACTACCTTCCATAATGACAAGGCTACCATCCCTTAGGGTAACAAAAATCTCGATAACAGACTACTTTCCATAATGACAAGTCTACCGTCCATTGGATTAACAAAGTTATCGACAACATACTATGTTCCATAGTGATAAGGCTACCATCCATTGGAGTAACAAAAATCACGACAACAGATTACCTTCCATAATGACAAGGCTACAATCCATTGGAATAACAAAAATATTGACAATAGACTACCTTCCATAATGACAAGGCTACCATCCATTGGAGTAACAAAAATCTCGACAACAGACTAGCTTCCATAATGACAAGGCTACCAACCATTGGAGTTACAAAGATATCGATAACATACTACCTTCCATAATGACAAGGCTACCATCCATTGGAGTAACAATAATCACGACAACAGACTACCTTCCATAATGACAAGGGTACCATCATTGGAATAACAAAAATATCCACAAGAGACTACCTTCCATAATGACAAGGCTACAATCCATTGGAGTATAAAAAATATCGACAACAGAGTACCTTCCATAGTGACAAGGCTACAATCTATTATAGTAACAAAAATCTCGACAATAGACTACCTTTCTTAATGACAACGCTACCACCCCTTAGAGTAACAAAAATCACGACAACAAACTACCTTCCGTAATGACAAGGCTACCATCCAATGGTGTAACAAATATATCAACAACATACTACCTTCTATAATGACAAGGCTGTCATCCCTTAGAGTAACAAAAATCACGACAACAGACTACCTTCCATAATGACAAGGCTACGATCCATTGGAATAACAAAAATATCGACAAAACGATACCTTCCATAATGACAATGCTACAATCCAATGGAGTAACAAATATCTGAACAATAGACTACCGTCCTTAATGACAAGGCTACCATCCATTCGAGTAACAGTAAATCACAACGATAGACTACCTTCCTTAATGACAAGGATACCATCCATTGTAGTGACAAAAATCTCGAAAATAGACTACCTTTCATAATGACAAGGGTACCATCTATTGTTGTAATAAAAATTTGGACAACAAACTACCTTCCATAATGACAAGGCTACAATCCATTATAGTAACAAAAATCTAAACAATAGACTACCTTTCATAATGACAAGGCTACCATTCATTGGAATAACAAAAATCTCGACAACAAACTACTTTCCATAAAGACGAGGCTACCATCCCTTAGAGTAACAAAAATCTAGACAACAAACTACCTTCCATAATGACAAGGCTACCATCCATTGGAATAACAAAAATATCGATAACACACTACCTTCCATAATGACAAGGCTAGCATCCATTGGATTAACAAAAATCTCGACAACAGACTACCTTCCATAATGACTATTTACCTTCCATCGGAGTAACAAAGATATAGACAACAGACTACGTTCCATAACGACAAGGCTATAATCCATTGTAGTAACAAAAATCTCGACAACAGACTACCTTCCATAATGACAAGTCTACCATCCATTGGAGTAACAAAAATCTCGACAGCAAACTACCTTACATAATGACAAGGGTACCATCATTGGAGTAACAAAAATATCCACAAGAGACTACCTTCCATAATGACAAGGCTACAATCCATTGGAGTATAAAAATTCTCGACAACAGACTACCTTCCATAATGACAAGGCTACCATCCATTAGAGTAACAAAAATCTCGACAACAGACTACCTTCCATAATGACTAGTTTACCATCCATTGGAGTAACAAAGATATCGACAACAGACTACCTTCCATAACGACAAGGCTACAATCCATTGTAGTAACAAAAATCTCGACAATAGACTACCTTCCATAATGACAAGGCTATAATCCATTGGAGTAACAAAAATATCGACAACACACTACCTTCCATAATGACAAGGCTACCATCCCTTAGGGTAACAAAAATCTCGATAACAGACTACTTTCCATAATGACAAGTCTCCCGTCCATTGGATTAACAAAGTTATCGACAACATACTATGTTCCATAGGGATAAGGCTACCATCCATTGGAGTAACAAAAATCACGACAACAGATTACCTTCCATAATGACAAGGCTACCATCCATTGGAATAACAAAAATATTGACAATAGACTACCTTCCATAATGACAAGGCTACCATCCATTGGAGTAACAAAAATCTCGACAACAGACTAGCTTCCATAATGACAAGGCTACCAACCATTGGAGTTACAAAGATATCGATAACATACTACCTTCCATAATGACAAGGCTACCATCCATTGGAGTAACAAAAATCACGACAACAGACTACCTTCCATAATGACAAGGCTTCCATCCGTTGGAATAACAAAAATATCGACAACACACTACCTTCCATAATGATAAGGCTACCATCCAATGGAGTGACAAAAATCTCGACAATAGACTACCTTCCGTAATGACTAGGCTACCATCCATTATATTAAGAAAGATATCGACAACAGACTACCTTCCATAACGACAAGGCTACAATCCATTATAGTAACAAAAATCTCGACAACAGACTACATTTCATAATGACAAGGCTACAATCCATTGGAGTAACAAAAATCTCGACAACAGACTACCTTCCATAATGACAAGGCTACCATCTATTGGAATAAAAAAATATCGACAACACATTACATTCCATAATGACAAGGCTACCATCCATTGGAGTAACAAAAATCTCGACAATAAACTGACTTCCATAATGACAAGGCTACCATCCATTGGAGTAACAAAGATATCGACAACATACTACCTTCCATAATCACAAGTATACCATCCATTGGAGTAACAAAAATCTCGACAACATACTACCTTCCATAATGACTAAGCTACCATTCTTTGGAGTAACAAAGATATCAATAATAGACTACCTTCCATAACGACAAGGCTATGATCCATTGTAGTAACAAAAATCTCGACAATAGACTACCTTCCATAATAACAAGCCTACAATCTATTATAGTAACAAAAATCTCGACAATAGACTACCTTTCATAATGACAACCCTACCATCCCTTAGTGTAACAAAAATCTCGACCACAAACTACCTTCCGTAATGACAAGGCTAGCATCCATTGGAGTAACCAAGATATCGACAACATACAACCTTCTATAATGACAAGGCTGCCATCCCTTAGATTAACAAAAATCACGACAACAGACTACCTTCCATAATGACAAGACTACCATCCATTGGAATAACAAAAATATCGACAAAATGATACCTTCCATAATGACAACGCTACTATCCAATGGAGTAAAAGATATCTGAACTACAGACTACCGTCCTTAATGACAAGGCTACCATCCATTGGAGTAAAAGTAAATCACAACGACAGACTACCTTTCTTAATGACAAGGATACCATCCATTGTAGTGACAAAAATCTCGAAAACAGACTACCTTCCATAATGACAAGGGTACCATCTATTGTTGTAACAAAAATCTGGGCAACAAACTACCTTCCATAATGACAAGGCTACCATCCATTGGAGTAACAAAAATCCCGACAATAGCCTACATTCCAGAATGACAAGGCTACCATCCATTGGAGTAACAAAAATCTCGACAACAGACTACCTTCCATAATGACAAGGCTACCATCCATTGGAGTAACAAAATTCTCGACAACAGACTACCTTCAATAATGACAAGTGTACCATCATTGGAGTAACAAAAATATCCACAAGAGAGTAACTTCCATAATGACAAGGCTACAATCAATTGGAGTATAAAAAATCTCGACAACAGACTACCTTCCATAATGACAAGTCTACCATTCATTGGAGTAACAAAAATCTCGACAACAGACTACCTTCCATAATGACTATTTACCATCCATCGAAGTAACAAAGATATAGACAACAGACTACGTTCCATAACGACAAGGCTATAATCCATTGTAGTAACAAAAATCTCGACAACAGACTACCTTCCATAATGACAAGTCTACCATCCATTGGAGTAACAAAAATCTCGACAGCAAACTACCTTACATAATGACAAGGGTACCATCATTGGAGTAAAAAAAATATCCACAAGAGACTACCTTCCATAATGACAAGGCTATAATCCATTGGAGTATAAAAATTCTCGACAACAGACTACCTTCCATAATGACAAGGCTACCATCCATTAGAGTAACAAAAATCTCGACAACAGACTACCTTCGATAATGACTAGTTTACCATCCATTGGAGTAACAAAGATATCGACAACAGACTACCTTCCATAACGACAAGGCTACAATCCATTGTAGTAACAAAAATCTGGACAATAGACTACCTTCCATAATGACAAGGCTATCATCCATTGGAGTAAGAAAAATATCGACAACACACTACCTTCCATAATGACAAGGCTACCATCCCTTAGGGTAACAAAAATCTCGATAACAGACTACTTTCCATAATGACAAGTCTACCGTCCATTGGATTAACAAAGTTATCGACAACATACTATGTTCCATAGTGATAAGGCTACCATCCATTGGAGTAACAAAAATCACGACAACAGATTACCTTCCATAATGACAAGGCTACCATCCATTGGAATAACAAAAATATTGACAATAGACTACCTTCCATAATGACAAGGCTACCATCCATTGGAGTAACAAAAATCTCGACAACAGACTAGCTTCCATAATGACAAGGCGACCAACCATTGGAGTTACAAAGATATCGATAACATACTACCTTCCATAATGACAAGGCTACCATCCATTGGAGTAACAATAATCACGACAACAGACTACCTTCCATAATGACAAGGGTACCATCATTGGAATAACAAAAATATCCACAAGAGACTACCTTCCATAATGACAAGGCTACAATCCATTGGAGTATAAAAAATATCGACAACAGAGTACCTTCCATAGTGACAAGGCTACAATCTATTATAGTAACAAAAATCTCGACAATAGACTACCTTTCTTAATGACAACGCTACCACCCCTTAGAGTAACAAAAATCACGACAACAAACTACCTTCCGTAATGACAAGGCTACCATCCAATGGTGTAACAAATATATCAACAACATACTACCTTCTATAATGACAAGGCTGTCATCCCTTAGAGTAACAAAAATCACGACAACAGACTACCTTCCATAATGACAAGGCTACGATCCATTGGAATAACAAAAATATCGACAAAACGATACCTTCCATAATGACAATGCTACAATCCAATGGAGTAACAAATATCTGAACAATAGACTACCGTCCTTAATGACAAGGCTACCATCCATTCGAGTAACAATAAATCACAACGATAGACTACCTTCCTTAATGACAAGGATACCATCCATTGTAGTGACAAAAATCTCGAAAATAGACTACCTTTCATAATGACAAGGGTACCATCTATTGTTGTAATAAAAATTTGGACAACAAACTACCTTCCATAATGACAAGGCTACAATCCATTATAGTAACAAAAATCTAAACAATAGACTACCTTTCATAATGACAAGGCTACCATTCATTGGAATAACAAAAATCTCGACAACAAACTACTTTCCATAAAGACGAGGCTACCATCCCTTAGAGTAACAAAAATCTAGACAATAAACTACCTTCCATAATGACAAGGCTACCATCCATTGGAATAACAAAAATATCGATAACACACTACCTTCCATAATGACAAGGCTAGCATCCATTGGATTAACAAAAATCTCGACAACAGACTACCTTCCATAATGACAAGGCTACCATCCATTGGTGTAAGAAAGTTATCGACAACATACTACCTTCCATAATGACAAGGATACAATCCATTGGAGTAACAAAAATCACGACAACAGACTACCTTCCATAATGACAAGGCTACCATCCAATGTAGTAACAAAAATCTCGACAACAGACTGCCTTTCATAATGACAAGGCTACCATCCATTGGAGTAACAAAAATCTAAACAACAAACTACCTTCCATAATGACAAGGCTACCATCTATTGGAATAACAAAAATATCGATAACACACTACCCTCCATAATGATAAGGCTACCATCCATTGGAGTAACAAAAATCTCGACAACAGACTACCTTCCATAATGACAAGGCTACCATCCATTGGAGTAACAAAGATATCGACAACATACTACCTTCCATAATCACAAGGATACCATCCATTGGAGTAACAAAAATCTCGACAACAAACTACCTTCCATAATGACTAGGCTACCATCCTTTAGAGTAACAAAGATACCGATAGCAGACTACCTGCCATAATGACAAGGCTACAATCCATTGTAGAAACATTAATCTCAACAATAGACTACCTTCCATAATGACAAGGCTACCATCCATTGTAGTGACAAAAATCTCGACAATAGACTACCTTCCATAATGACAAGGCTACGATCAATTGTAGTAATAAGAATCTCGACAACATACTAAATTCCATAATGATAAGGCTACAATCTATTATAGTAACAACAATCTCGACAACAGACTATCTTCCATAATGACAAGGTTACCATCCATTGTAGTGACAAAAATCTCGACAATAGACTACCTTCCATAATGACAAGGCTACCATCCATTGTAGTAACAAGAATCTCGACAACATACTACCTTCCATAATGACAAGGCTAGAATCTATTATAGTAACAACAATCTCAACAACAGACTATCTTCAATAACGAAAAGGCTACAATCTATTCTAGTAACAAAAATCTCGACAACAGACTACCTTCCATAATGACATGCCTATTAACCATTGTAGTGACAAAAATCTCGACAATATACTACCTTCTATAATGACAAGGCTACCATCCATTATAGTAACAAAAATCTCGACAACAGACTACCTTCGATAATCACAAGGCTACAATCCATTATAGTAACAAAAATCTCGACAATAGACTACCTTTCATAATTACAAGGCTACCATCCATTGGAATAACAAAAATCACGACAACAAACTACTTTCCATAATGACAAGGCTACCTTCCCTTAGAGTAACAAAAATCTAGACAACAAACTACCTTCCATAATGACAAGGCTACCATCCATTGGAATAACAAAAATATCGACAACACACTACTTCAATAATGACAAGGCTAGCATCCATTGGATTAACAAAAATCTCGACAACAGACTACCTTCCATAATGACTAGGCTACCATCCATTGGAGTAAGAAAAATCTCGACAATAGACTACCTTTCATAATGACAACCCTACCATCCCTTAGTGTAACAAAAATCTCGACCACAAACTACCTTCCGTAATGACAAGGCTAGCATCCATTGGAGTAACCAAGATATCGACAACATACAACCTTCTATAATGACAAGGCTGCCATCCCTTAGATTAACAAAAATCACGACAACAGACTACCTTCCATAATGACAAGACTACCATCCATTGGAATAACAAAAATATCGACAAAATGATACCTTCCATAATGACAACGCTACTATCCAATGGAGTAAAAGATATCTGAACTACAGACTACCGTCCTTAATGACAAGGCTACCATCCATTGGAGTAACAGTAAATCACAACGACAGACTACCTTTCTTAATGACAAGGATACCATCCATTGTAGTGACAAAAATCTCGAAAACAGACTACCTTCCATAATGACAAGGGTACCATCTATTGTTGTAACAAAAATCTGGGCAACAAACTACCTTCCATAATGACAAGGCTACCATCCATTGGAGTAACAAAAATCCCGACAATAGCCTACATTCCAGAATGACAAGGCTACCATCCATTGGAGTAACAAAAATCTCGACAACAGACTACCTTCCATAATGACAAGGCTACCATCCATTGGAGTAACAAAATTCTCGACAACAGACTACCTTCAATAATGACAAGTGTACCATCGTTGGAGTAACAAAAATATCCACAAGAGAGTAACTTCCATAATGACAAGGCTACAATCAATTGGAGTATAAAAAATCTCGACAACAGACTACCTTCCATAATGACAAGTCTACCATTCATTGGAGTAACAAAAATCTCGACAACAGACTACCTTCCATAATGACTATTTACCATCCATCGAAGTAACAAAGATATAGACAACAGACTACGTTCCATAACGACAAGGCTATAATCCATTGTAGTAACAAAAATCTCGACAACAGACTACCTTCCATAATGACAAGTCTACCATCCATTGGAGTAACAAAAATCTCGACAGCAAACTACCTTACATAATGACAAGGGTACCATCATTGGAGTAAAAAAAATATCCACAAGAGACTACCTTCCATAATGACAAGGCTATAATCCATTGGAGTATAAAAATTCTCGACAACAGACTACCTTCCATAATGACAAGGCTACCATCCATTAGAGTAACAAAAATCTCGACAACAGACTACCTTCGATAATGACTAGTTTACCATCCATTGGAGTAACAAAGATATCGACAACAGACTACCTTCCATAACGACAAGGCTACAATCCATTGTAGTAACAAAAATCTGGACAATAGACTACCTTCCATAATGACAAGGCTATCATCCATTGGAGTAAGAAAAATATCGACAACACACTACCTTCCATAATGACAAGGCTACCATCCCTTAGGGTAACAAAAATCTCGATAACAGACTACTTTCCATAATGACAAGTCTACCGTCCATTGGATTAACAAAGTTATCGACAACATACTATGTTCCATAGTGATAAGGCTACCATCCATTGGAGTAACA
This sequence comes from Vicia faba, assembly GCA_948472305.1. Classification (NCBI taxonomy): domain Eukaryota; kingdom Viridiplantae; phylum Streptophyta; class Magnoliopsida; order Fabales; family Fabaceae; genus Vicia; species Vicia faba. Next base: position 510,239,624 of record OX451741.1, on the reverse strand, counting down.
AAAATCACGACAACAGATTACCTTCCATAATGACAAGGCTACCATCCATTGGAATAACAAAAATATTGACAATAGACTACCTTCCATAATGACAAGGCTACCATCCATTGGAGTAACAAAAATCTCGACAACAGACTAGCTTCCATAATGACAAGGCGACCAACCATTGGAGTTACAAAGATATCGATAACATACTACCTTCCATAATGACAAGGCTACCATCCATTGGAGTAACAATAATCACGACAACAGACTACCTTCCATAATGACAAGGGTACCATCATTGGAATAACAAAAATATCCACAAGAGACTACCTTCCATAATGACAAGGCTACAATCCATTGGAGTATAAAAAATATCGACAACAGAGTACCTTCCATAGTGACAAGGCTACAATCTATTATAGTAACAAAAATCTCGACAATAGACTACCTTTCTTAATGACAACGCTACCACCCCTTAGAGTAACAAAAATCACGACAACAAACTACCTTCCGTAATGACAAGGCTACCATCCAATGGTGTAACGAATATATCAACAACATACTACCTTCTATAATGACAAGGCTGTCATCCCTTAGAGTAACAAAAATCACGACAACAGACTACCTTCCATAATGACAAGGCTACGATCCATTGGAATAACAAAAATATCGACAAAATGATACCTTCCATAATGACAATGCTACAATCCAATGGAGTAACAAATATCTGAACAATAGACTACCGTCCTTAATGACAAGGCTACCATCCATTCGAGTAACAGTAAATCACAACGATAGACTACCTTCCTTAATGACAAGGATACCATCCATTGTAGTGACAAAAATCTCGAAAATAGACTACCTTTCATAATGACAAGGGTACCATCTATTGTTGTAATAAAAATTTGGACAACAAACTACCTTCCATAATGACAAGGCTACAATCCATTATAGTAACAAAAATCTAAACAATAGACTACCTTTCATAATGACAAGGCTACCATTCATTGGAATAACAAAAATCTCGACAACAAACTACTTTCCATAAAGACGAGGCTACCATCCCTTAGAGTAACAAAAATCTAGACAATAAACTACCTTCCATAATGACAAGGCTACCATCCATTGGAATAACAAAAATATCGATAACACACTACCTTCCATAATGACAAGGCTAGCATCCATTGGATTAACAAAAATCTCGACAACAGACTACCTTCCATAATGACAAGGCTACCATCCATTGGTGTAAGAAAGTTATCGACAACATACTACCTTCCATAATGACAAGGATACAATCCATTGGAGTAACAAAAATCACGACAACAGACTACCTTCCATAATGACAAGGCTACCATCCAATGTAGTAACAAAAATCTCGACAACAGACTGCCTTTCATAATGACAAGGCTACCATCCATTGGAGTAACAAAAATCTAAACAACAAACTACCTTCCATAATGACAAGGCTACCATCTATTGGAATAACAAAAATATCGACAACACACTACCCTCCATAATGATAAGGCTACCATCCATTGGAGTAACAAAAATCTCGACAACAGACTACCTTCCATAATGACAAGGCTACCATCCATTGGAGTAACAAAGATATCGACAACATACTACCTTCCATAATCACAAGGATACCATCCATTGGAGTAACAAAAATCTCGACAACAAACTACCTTCCATAATGACTAGGCTACCATCCTTTAGAGTAACAAAGATACCGATAGCAGACTACCTGCCATAATGACAAGGCTACAATCCATTGTAGAAACATTAATCTCAACAATAGACTACCTTCCATAATGACAAGGCTACCATCCATTGTAGTGACAAAAATCTCGACAATAGACTACCTTCCATAATGACAAGGCTACGATCAATTGTAGTAATAAGAATCTCGACAACATACTAAATTCCATAATGATAAGGCTACAATCTATTATAGTAACAACAATCTCGACAACAGACTATCTTCCATAATGACAAGGTTACCATCCATTGTAGTGACAAAAATCTCGACAATAGACTACCTTCCATAATGACAAGGCTACCATCCATTGTAGTAACAAGAATCTCGACAACATACTACCTTCCATAATGACAAGGCTAGAATCTATTATAGTAACAACAATCTCAACAACAGACTATCTTCAATAACGAAAAGGCTACAATCTATTCTAGTAACAAAAATCTCGACAACAAACTACCTTCCATAATGACATGCCTATTAACCATTGTAGTGACAAAAATCTCGACAATATACTACCTTCTATAATGACAAGGCTACCATCCATTATAGTAACAAAAATCTCGACAACAGACTACCTTCGATAATCACAAGGATACAATCCATTATAGTAACAAAAATCTCGACAATAGACTACCTTTCATAATTACAAGGCTACCATCCATTGGAATAACAAAAATCACGACAACAAACTACTTTCCATAATGACAAGGCTACCTTCCCTTAGAGTAACAAAAATCTAGACAACAAACTACCTTCCATAATGACAAGGCTACCATCCATTGGAATAACAAAAATATCGACAACACACTACTTCAATAATGACAAGGCTAGCATCCATTGGATTAACAAAAATCTCGACAACATACTACCTTCCATAATGACAAGGCTACCATCCATTGGTGTAAGAAAGATATCGACAACATACTACCTTCCATAATGACAAGGATACCATCCATTGGAGTAACAAAAATCACGACAACAGACTACCTTCCATAATGACAAGGCTACCATCCAATGTAGTAATAAAAATCTCGACAACAGACTGCCTTTCTTAATGACAAGGCTATCATCCATTGGAGTAACAAAAATCTCGACAACAGACTACCTTCCATAATGTCAAGGCTACCATCTATTGGAATAACAAAAATATCGATAACACACTACCTTCCATAATGACAAGGCTAGCATCCATTGGATTAACAAAAATCTCGACAACAGACTACCTGCCGTAATGACAAGGCTACCATCCATTGGAGTAACAAAGATATCGACAACATACTACTTTCCATAATCACAAGGATACCATCCATTGGAGTAACAAAAATCTCGACAACAGACTACCTTCCATAATGACTAGGCTACCATCCTTTGGAGTAACAAAGATATCGATAGCAGACTACCTGCCATAATGACAAGGCTACAATCCATTGTAGTAACATTAATCTCGACAATAGACTACCTTCCATAATGACAAGGCTACCATCCATTGTAGTGACAAAAATCTCGACAATATACTACATTCCATAATGACAAGCCTACCATCAATTGTAGTAATAAGAATCTCGACAACATACTAACTTCCATAATGACAAGGCTACAATCTATTATAGTAACAACAATCTCGACAACAGACTATATTCCATAACGAAAAGGCTACAATCTATTGTAGTAACAAAAATCTTGACAACAGACTACCTTCCATAATGACATGGCTATCATCCATTGTAGTGACAAAAATCTCGACAATATACTACCTTCTATAATGACAAGGCTACCATCCATTGGAGTAAGAAAAATCTCGACAACAGATTACCTTCTATAATGACAAGGCTACAATCTATTATAGTAACAAAAATCTCGACAATAGACTACCTTCCATAATGACAAGGCTACCATCCATTGGAGTAACAAAGATATCGACAACATACTATCTTCCATAATCACAAGGATACCATCCATTGGAGTAACAAAAATCTCGACAACAGACTACCTTCCTAATGACTAGGCTACCATCCTTTGGAGTAACAAAGATATCGATAGCAGACTACCTGTCATAATGACAAGGCTACAATCCATTGTAGTAACATTAATCTCGACAATAGACTACCTTCCATAATGACAAGGCTACCATCCATTGTAGTGCTAAAAATCTCGACAATAGACTACTCTCCATAATGACAAGGCTACCATCAATTGTAGTAATAAGAATCTCGACAACATACTAACTTCCATAATGACAAGGCTACAATCTATTATAGTAACAACAATCTCGACAACAGACTATCTTCCATAATGACAAGGTTACCATCCATTGTAGTGACAAAAATCTCGACAATAGACTACCTTCCATAATGACAAGGCTACCATCCATTGTAGTAACAAGAATCTCGACAACATACTACCTTCCATAATGACAAGGCTAGAATCTATTATAGTAACAACAATATCAACAACAGACTATCTTCAATAACGAAAAGGCTACAATCTATTCTAGTAACAAAAATCTCGACAACAGACTACCTTCCATAATGACATGGCTATTATCCATTGTAGTGACAAAAATCTCGACAATATACTACCTTCTATAATGACAAGGCTACCATCCATTAGAGTAACAAAAATCTCGACAACAGACTACCTTCCATAATGACAAGGCTACAATCCATTATAGTAACAAAAATCTCGACAATAGACTACCTTTCATAATGACAAGGCTACCATCCATTGGAATAACAAAAATCTCGACAACAAACTACTTTCCATAAAGACAAGGCTACCATCCCTTAGAGTAACAAAAATCTAGACAACAGACTACCTTCCATAATGACAAGGCTACCATCCATTGGAATAACAAAAATATCGATAAACACTACCTTCCATAATGACAAGGCTAGCATCTATTGGATTAACAAAAATCTCGACAACAGACTACCTTCCATAATGACAAGGCTACCATCCATTGGTGTAAGAAAGATATCGACAACATACTACCTTCCATAATGACAAGGATACCATCCATTGGAGTAACAAAAATCACGACAACAGACTACCTTCCATAATGACAAGGCTACCATCCAATGTAGTAACAAAAATCTCGACAACAGACTACCTTTCATAATGACAAGGCTACCATCCATTCGATTAACCAAAATCTCGACAACAGACTACCTTCCATAATGACAAGGCTACCATCTATTAGAATAACAAAAATATCGATAACACACTACCTTCCATAATGATAAGGCTACCATCCATTGGAGTAACAAAAATCTTGATACCAGACTACCTTCCATAATGACAAGGCTACCATCCATTGGAGTAACAAAGATATCGACAACATACTACCTTCCATAATCACAAGGATACCATCCATTGGAGTAACAAAAATCTCGACAACAGACTACCTTCCATAATGACTAGGCTACCATCCTTTGGAGTAACAAAGATATCAATAGCAGACTACCTGCCATGATGACAAGGCTACAATCCATTGTAGTAACATTAATCTCGACAATAGACTACCTTCCATAATGACAAGGCTACATTCCATTGTAGTGACAAAAATCTCGACAATAGACCACCTTCCATAATGACAAGGCTACCATCAATTGTAGTAATAAGAATCTCGACAACATACTAACTTCCATAATGACAAGGCTACAATCTATTATAGTAACAACAATCTCGACAACAGACTATCTTCCATAATGACAAGGTTACCATCCATTGTAGTGACAAAAATCTCGACAATAGACTACCTTCCATAATGACAAGGCTACCATCCATTGTAGTAACAAAAATCTCAACAATATACTACCTTCTATAATGACAAGGCTACCATCCATTAGAGTAACAAAAATCTCGACAACAGACTACCTTCCATAATGACTAGGCTACAATCCATTATAGTAACAAAAATCTCGACAATAGACTACCTTTCATAATTACAAGGCTACCATCCATTGGAATAACAAAAATCACGACAACAAACTACTTTCCATAATGACAAGGCTACCTTCCCTTAGAGTAACAAAAATCTAGACAACAAACTAGCTTCCATAATGACAAGGCTACCATCCATTGGAATAACAAAAATATCGACAACACACTACTTCAATAATGACAAGGCTTACATCCATTGGATTAACAAAAATCTCGACAACAGACTACCTTCCATAATGACAAGGCTACCATCCATTGGTGTAAGAAAGATATCGACAACATACTACCTTCCATAACGACAAGGATACCATCCATTGGAGTAACAAAACTCACGACAACAGACTACCTTCCATAATGACAAGGCTACCATCCAATGTAGTAATAAAAATCTCGACAACAGACTGACTTTCTTAATGACAAGGCTATCATCCATTGGAGTAACAAAAATCTCGACAATAGACTACCTTCCATAATGTCAAGGCTACCATCTATTGGAATAACAAAAATATCGATAACACACTACCTTCCATAATGACAAGGCTAGCATCCATTGGATTAACAAAAATCTCGACAACAGACTACCTTCCGTAATGACAAGGCTACCATCCATTGGAGTAACAAAGATATCGACAACATACTACTTTCCATAATCACAAGGATACCATCCATTGGAGTAACAAAAATCTCGACAACAGACTACCTTCCATAATGACTAGGCTACCATCCTTTGGAGTAACAAAGATATCGATAGCAGACTACCTGCCATAATGACAAGGCTACAATCCATTGTAGTAACATTAATCTCGACAATAGACTACCTTCCATAATGACAAGGCTACCATCCATTGTAGTGACAAAAATCTCGACAATATACTACATTCCATAATGACAAGCCTACAATCAATTGTAGTAATAAGAATCTTGACAACATACTAACTTCCATAATGACAAGGCTACAATCTATTATAGTAACAGCAATCTCGACAACAGACTATCTTCCATAACGAAAAGGCTACAATCTATTGTAGTAACAAAAATCTCGACAACAGACTACCTTCCATAATGACATGGCTATCATCCATTGTAGTGACAAAAATCTCGACAATATACTACCTTCTATAATGACAAGGCTACCATCCATTGGAGTAAGAAAAATCTCGACAACAGATTACCTTCTATAATGACAAGGCTACAATCTATTATAGTAACAAAAATCTCGACAATAGACTACCTTCCATAATGACAAGGCTACCATCCATTGGAGTAACAAAGATATCGACAACATACTATCTTCCATAATCACAAGGATACCATCCATTGGAGTAACAAAAATCTCGACAACAGACTACCTTCCTAATGACTAGGCTACCATCCTTTGGAGTAACAAAGATATCGATAGCAGACTACCTGTCATAATGACAAGGCTACAATCCATTGTAGTAACATTAATCTCGACAATAGACTACCTTCCATAATGACAAGGCTACCATCCATTGTAGTGCCAAAAATCTCGACAATAGGCTACCTTCCATAATGACAAGGCTACCATCAATTGTAGTAATAAGAATCTAGACAACATACTAACTTCCATAATGACAAGGCTACAATCTATTATAGTAACAACAATCTCGACAACATACTATCTTCCATAATGACAAGGTTACCATCCATTGTAGTGACAAAAATCTCGACAATAGACTACCTTCCATAATGACAAGGCTACCATCCATTGTAGTAACAAGAATCTCGACAACATACTACCTTCCATAATGACAAGGCTAGAATCTATTATAGTAACAACAATCTCAACAACAGACTATCTTCAATAACGAAAAGGCTACAATCTATTCTAGTAACAAAAATCTCGACAACAGACTACCTTCCATAATGACATGGCTATTATCCATTGTAGTGACAAAAATCTCGACAATATACTACCTTCTATAATGACAAGGCTACCATCCATTAGAGTAACAAAAATCTCGACAACAGACTACCTTCCATAATGACAAGGCTACAATCCATTATAGTAACAAAAATCTCGACAATAGACTACCTTTCATAATGACAAGGCTACCATCCATTGGAATAACAAAAATCTCGACAACAAACTACTTTCCATAAAGACAAGGCTACCATCCCTTAGAGTAAAAAAAATCTAGACAACAGACTACCTTCCATAATGACAAGGCTACCATCCATTGGAATAACAAAAATATCGATAACACACTACCTTCCATAATGACAAGGCTAGCATACATTGGATTAACAAAAATCTCGACAACAGACTACCTTCCATAATGACAAGGCTACCATCCATTGGTGTAAGAAAGATATCGACAACATACTACCTTCCATAATGACAAGGATACCATCCATTGGAGTAACAAAAATCACGACAACAGACTACCTTCCATAATGACAAGGCTACCATCCAATGTAGTAACAAAAATCTCGACAACAGACTGCCTTTCATAATGACAAGGCTACCATCCATTCGATTAACCAAAATCTTGACAACAGACTACCTTCCATAATGACAAGGCTACCATCTATTAGAATAACAAAAATATCGATAACACACTACCTTCCATAATGATAAGGCTACCATCCATTGGAGTAACAAAAATCTTGATACCAGACTTCCTTCCATAATGACAAGGCTACCATCCATTGGAGTAACAAAGATATCGACAACATATTACCTTCCATAATCACAAGGATACCATCCATTGGAGTAACAAAAATCTCGACAATAGACTACCTTCCATAATGACTAGGCTACCATCCTTTGGAGTAACAAAGATATCGATAGCAGACTACCTGCCATGATGACAAGGCTACAATCCATTGTAGTAACATTAATCTCGACAATAGACTACCTTCCATAATGACAAGGCTACATTCCATTGTAGTGACAAAAATCTTGACAATAGACCACCTTCCATAATGACAAGGCTACCATCAATTGTAGTAATAAGAATCTCGACAACATACTAACTTCCATAATGACAAGGTACAATCTATTATAGTAACAACAATCTCGACAACAGACTATCTTCCATAACGAAAAGGCTACAATCTATTGTAGTGACAAAAATCTTGACAACAGACTACCTTCCATAATGACATGGCTATCATCCATTGTAGTGACAAAAATCTCAACAATATACTACCTTCTATAATGACAAGGCTACCATCCATTGGAGTAAGAAAAATCTCGACAACAGACTACCTTCCATAATGACAAGGCTACAATTTATTATAGTAACAAAAATCTCGACAATAGACTACCTTTCAGAATGATAATGCTACCATCCATCGGAATAACAAAAATCTCGACAAAAAACTACTTTCCATAATGACAAGGCTACCATCCCTTAGAGTAACAAAAATGTAGACAACAGACTACCTTCCATAATGACAAGGCTACCATCTATTGGAATAACAAAAATATCGACAACACACTACCTTCCATAATGACAAGGCTACCATCCATTGGATTAACAAAAATCTCGACAACAGACTACCTTCCATAATGACAAGGCTACCATCCATTGGTGTAAGAAAGATATCGACAACATACTACCTTCCATAATGACAAGGATACCATCCATTGGAGAAACAAAAATCACGACAAAAGACTACCTTCCATAATGACAAGGCTTCCATCCGTTGGAATAACAAAAATATCGACAACACACTACCTTCCATAATGATAAGGCTACCATCCAATGGAGTAACAAAAATCTCGACAACAGACTACCATCCGTAATGACTAGGCTACCATCCATTATAGTAAGAAAGATATCGACAACAGACTACCTTCCATAACGACAAGGCTACAATCCATTATAGTAACAAAAATCTCGACAACAGACTACCTTTAATAATGACAAGGCTACAATACATTGGAGTAACAAAAATCTCGACAACAGACTACCTTCCATAATGACAAGGCTACCATCTATTGGAATAACAAAAATATCGACAACACATTACCTTCCATAATGACAAGGCTACCATCCATTGGAGTAACAAAAATCTCGACAACAGACTACCTTCTATAATGACAAGGCTACCATCCATTGGAGTAACAAAGATATCGACAACATACTACCTTCCATAATCACAAGTATACCATCCATTGGAGTAACAAAAATCTCGACAACATACTACCTTCCATAATGACTAGGCTACCATCCTTTGGAGTAACAAATATATCAATAATAGACTACCTTCCATAACGACAAGGCTACAATACATTGTAGTAACAAAAATCTCGACAATAGACTACCTTCCATAATTACAAGGCTACAATATATTATAGTAACAAAAATCTCGACAACAGACTATCTTCCATAACGACAAGGCTACAATCCATTGTAGTAACAAAAATCTCGACAACAGACTACCTTCCATAATGACAAGGCTACCATCCCTTAGAGTAACAAAAATCTAGACAACATACTACCATCCAAAATGTCAGGGCTACCATCCATTGGAGTAACAAAGATATCAACAACATACTACCTTCCATAATGACAAGGATACCATCCATTAGAGTAACAAAAATCACGACAACAGACTACCTTCCATAATGACAAGGCTACCATCCATTGGAGTAACAAAAATTTCGAAAACACACTACCTTCCATAATGACAAGGCAACCATCCAATGGAGTAAAGAAAATCTCGACAACAGACTACCTTCCATAATGACAAGGCTACCATCCCTTAGAGTAACAAAAATCTAGACAACATACTACCTTCCAAAATGTCAAGGCTACCATCCATTGGAGTAAAAAAGATATCGACAACAGACTACCTTCCATAACGACAAGGCTACAATCCATTATAGTAACAAAAATCTCGACAACAGACTACCTTTCATAATGACAAGGCTACAATCCATTGGAGTAACAAAAATCTCGACAACAGACTACCTTCCATAATGTCAAGGCTACCATCTATTGGAATAACAAAAATATCGACAACACATTACCTTCCATAATGACAAGGCTACCATCCATTGGAGTAACAAAAATCTCGACAACAGACTACCTTCTATAATGACAAGGCTACCATCCATTGGAGTAACAAAGATATCGACAACATACTACCTTCCATAATCACAAGTATATCATCCATTGGAGTAACAAAAATCTCGACAACATACTACCTTCCATAATGACTAGGCTACCATCCTTTGGAGTAACAAATATATCAATAATAGACTACCTTCCATAACGACAAGGCTACAATACATCATAGTAACAAAAATCTCGACAATAGACTACCTTCCATAATTACAAGGCTACAATATATTATAGTAACAAAAATCTCGGCAACAGACTATCTTCCATAACGACAAGGCTACAATCCATTGTAGTAACAAAAATCTCGACAACAGACTACCTTCCATAATGACAAGTCTACCATCCCTTAGAGTAACAAAAATCTAGACAACATACTACCATCCAAAATGTCAGGGCTACCATCCATTGGTGTAACAAAGATATCAACAACATACTACCTTCCATAATGACAAGGATACCATCCATTAGAGTAACAAAAATCACGACAACAGACTACCTTCCATAATGACAAGGCTACCATCCATTGGAATAACAAAAATTTTGACAACACACTACCTTCCATAATGACAAGGCTACCATCAATTGCAGTAATAAGAATCTCGACAACATACTAACTTCCATAATGACAAGGCTACAATCTATTATAGTAACAACAATCTCGACAACAGACTATCTTCCATAACGAAAAGGCTACAATCTATTGTAGTGACAAAAATCTTGACAACAGACTACCTACCATAATGACATGGCTATCATCCATTGTAGTGACAAAAATCTCAACAATATACTACCTTCTATAATGACAAGGCTACCATCCATTGGAGTAAGAAAAATCTCGACAACAGACTACCTTCCATAATGACAAGGCTACAATCTATTATAGTAACAAAAATCTCGACACTAGACTACCTTTCAGAATGATAAGGCTACCATCCATTGGAATAACAAAAATCTCGACAAAAAACTACTTTCCATAATGACAAGGCTACCATCCCTTAGAGTAACAAAAATGTAGGCAACAAACTACCTTCCATAATGACAAGGCTACCATCCATTGGATTAAAAAAAATCTCGACAACAGACTACCTTCCATAATGACAAGGCTACCATCCATTGGTGTAAGAAAGATATCGACAACATACTACCTTCCATAATGACAAGGATACCATCCATTGGAGTAACAAAAATCACGACAACAGACTACCTTCCATAATGACAAGGCTTCCATCCGTTGGAATAACAAAAATATCGACAACACACTACCTTCCATAATGATAAGGCTACCATCCAATGGAGTAACAAAAATCTCGACAACAGACTACCTTCCGTAATGACTAGGCTACCATCCATTATAGTAAGAAAGATATCGACAACAGACTACCTTCCATAACGACAAGGCTACAATCCATTATAGTAACAAAAATCTCGACAACAGACTACCTTTCATAATGACAAGGCTACAATCCATTGGAGTAACAAAAATCTCGACAACAGACTACCTTCCATAATGTCAAGGCTACCATCTATTGGAATAACAAAAATATCGACAACACATTACCTTCCATAATGACAAGGCTACCATCCATTGGAGTAACAAAAATCTCGACAACAGACTACCTTCTATAATGACAAGGCTACCATCCATTGGAGTAACAAAGATATCGACAACATACTACCTTCCATAATCACAAGTATATCATCCATTGGAGTAACAAAAATCTCGACAACATACTACCTTCCATAATGACTAGGCTACCATCCTTTGGAGTAACAAATATATCAATAATAGACTACCTTCCATAACGACAAGGCTACAATACATCATAGTAACAAAAATCTCGACAATAGACTACCTTCCATAATTACAAGGCTACAATATATTATAGTAACAAAAATCTCGACAACAGACTATCTTCCATAACGACAAGGCTACAATCCATTGTAGTAACAAAAATCTCGACAACAGACTACCTTCCATAATGACAACTCTACCATCCCTTAGAGTAACAAAAATCTAGACAACATACTACCATCCAAAATGTCAGGGCTACCATCCATTGGTGTAACAAAGATATCAACAACATACTACCTTCCATAATGACAAGGATACCATCCATTAGAGTAACAAAAATCACGACAACAGACTACCTTCCATAATGACAAGGCTACCATCCATTGGAATAACAAAAATTTTGACAACACACTACCTTCCATAATGACAAGGCTACCATCAATTGCAGTAATAAGAATCTCGACAACATACTAACTTCCATAATGACAAGGCTACAATCTATTATAGTAACAACAATCTCGACAACAGACTATCTTCCATAACGAAAAGGCTACAATCTATTGTAGTGACAAAAATCTTGACAACAGACTACCTACCATAATGACATGGCTATCATCCATTGTAGTGACAAAAATCTCAACAATATACTACCTTCTATAATGACAAGGCTACCATCCATTGGAGTAAGAAAAATCTCGACAACAGACTACCTTCCATAATGACAAGGCTACAATCTATTATAGTAACAAAAATCTCGACACTAGACTACCTTTCAGAATGATAAGGCTACCATCCATTGGAATAACAAAAATCTCGACAAAAAACTACTTTCCATAATGACAAGGCTACCATCCCTTAGAGTAACAAAAATGTAGGCAACAAACTACCTTCCATAATGACAAGGCTACCATCCATTGGATTAACAAAAATCTCGACAACAGACTACCTTCCATAATGACAAGGCTACCATCCATTGGTGTAAGAAAGATATCGACAACATACTACCTTCCATAATGACAAGGATACCATCCATTGGAGTAACAAAAATCACGACAACAGACTACCTTCCATAATGACAAGGCTTCCATCCGTTGGAATAACAAAAATATCGACAACACACTACCTTCCATAATGATAAGGCTACCATCCAATGGAGTAACAAAAATCTCGACAACAGACTACCTTCCGTAATGACTAGGCTACCATCCATTATAGTAAGAAAGATATCGACAACAGACTACCTTCCATAACGACAAGGCTACAATCCATTATAGTAAAAAAAATCTCGACAACAGACTACCTTTCATAATGACAAGGCTACAATCTATTGGAGTAACAAAAATCTCGACAACAGACTACCTTCCATAATGTCAAGGCTACCATCTATTGGAATAACAAAAATATCGACAACACATTACCTTCCATAATGACAAGGCTACCATCCATTGGAGTAACAAAAATCTCGACAACAGACTACCTTCTATAATGACAAGGCTACCATCCATTGGAGTAACAAATATCGACAACATACTACCTTCCATAATCACGAGTATACCATCCATTGGAGTAACAAAAATCTCGACAACAGACTACCTTCCATAATGACTAGGCTATCATCCTTTGGAGTAACAAAGATATCAATAATAGACTACCTTCCATAACGACAAGGCTACAATCCATTGTAGTAACAAAAATCTCGACAATAGACTACCTTCCATAATGACAAGGCTACAATCTACTATAGTAACAAAAATCTCGACAACAAACTATCTTCCATAATGACAAGGCTACAATCCATTGTAGTAACAAAAATCTCGACAACAGACTACCTTCCATAATGACAAGGCTACCATCCCTTAGAGTAACAAAAATCTAGACAACATACTACCTTCCAAAATGTCAAGGCTACCATCCATTGGAGTAACAAAGATATCGACAACATACTACCTTCCATAATGACAAGGATACCATCCATTAGAGTAACAAAAATCACGACAACAGACTACCTTCCATAATGACAAGGCTACCATCCATTGGAATAACAAAAATTTTGACAACACACTACCTTCCATAATGACAAGGCTACCATCAATTGCAGTAATAAGAATCTCGACAACATACTAACTTCCATAATGACAAGGCTACAATCTATTATAGTAACAACAATCTCGACAACAGACTATCTTCCATAACGAAAAGGCTACAATCTATTGTAGTGACAAAAATCTTGACAACAGACTACCTACCATAATGACATGGCTATCATCCATTGTAGTGACAAAAATCTCAACAATATACTACCTTCTATAATGACAAGGCTACCATCCATTGGAGTAAGAAAAATCTCAACAACAGACTACCTTCCATAATGACAAGGCTACAATCTATTATAGTAACAAAAATCTCGACAATAGACTACCTTTCAGAATGATAAGGCTACCATCCATTCGAATAACAAAAATCTCGACAAAAAACTACTTTCCATAATGACAAGGCTACCATCCCTTAGAGTAACAAAAATGTAGGCAACAGACTACCTTCCATAATGACAAGGCTACCATCCATTGGATTAACAAAAATCTCGACAACATACTACCTTCCATAATGACAAGGCTACCATCCATTGGTGTAAGAAAGATATCGACAACATACTACCTTCCATAATGACAAGGATACCATCCATTGGAGTAACAAAAATCACGACAACAGACTACCTTCCATAATGACAAGGCTTCCATCCGTTGGAATAACAAAAATATCGACAACACACTACCTTCCATAATGATAAGGCTACCATCCAATGGAGTAACAAAAATCTCGACAATAGACTACCTTCCGTAATGACTAGGCTACCATCCATTATAGTAAGAAAGATATCGACAACAGACTACCTTCCATAACGACAAGGCTACAATCCATTATAGTAACAAAAATCTCGACAACAGACTACCTTTCATAATGACAAGGCTACAATCTATTGGAGTAACAAAAATCTCGACAACAGACTACCTTCCATAATGTCAAGGCTACCATCTATTGGAATAACAAAAATATCGACAACACATTACCTTCCATAATGACAAGGCTACCATCCATTGGAGTAACAAAAATCTCGACAACATACTACCTTCTATAATGACAAGGCTACCATCCATTGGAGTAACAAAGATATCGACAACATACTACCTTCCATAATCACGAGTATACCATCCATTGGAGTAACAAAAATCTCGACAACAGACTACCTTCCATAATGACTAGGCTACCATCCTTTGGAGTAACAACGATATCAATAATAGACTACCTTCCATAACGACAAGGCTACAATCCATTGTAGTAACAAAAATCTCGACAATAGAATACCTTCCATAATGACAAGGCTACAATCTATTATAGTAACAAAAATCTCGACAACAGACTATCTTCCATAACGACAAGGCTACAATCCATTGTGGTAACAAAAATCTCGACAACAGACTACCTTCCATAATGACAAGGCTACCATCCCTTAGAGTAACAAAAATCTAGACAACATACTACCTTCCAAAATGTCAAGGCTACCATCCATTGGAGTAACAAAGATATCGACAACATACTACCTTCCATAATGACAAGGATACCATCCATTAGAGTAACAAAAATCACGAGAACAGACTACCTTCCATAATGACAAGACTTCCATCTGTTGGAATAACAAAAATATCGACAACACACTACCTTCCATAATGATAAGGCTACCATCCAATGGAGTAACAAAAATCTCGACAACAGACTACCTTCCGTAATGACTAGGCTACCATCCATTATAGTAAAAAAGATATCGACAACATACTACCTTCCATAACGACAAGGCTACCATCCATTGGAGTAACAAAGATATCGACAACATACTACCTTCCATAATGACAAGGATACCATCCATTAGAGTAACAAAACTCACGACAATAGACTACCTTCCATAATGACAAGGCTACCATCCATTGGAATAACAAAAATTTTGACAACACACTACCTTCCATAATGACAAGGCTACCATCAATTGTAGTAATAAGAATCTCGACATCATACTAACTTCCATAATGACAAGGCTACAATCTATTATAGTAACAACAATCTCGACAATAGACTATCTTTCATAACGAAAAGGCTACAATCTATTGTAGTGACAAAAATCTTGACAACAGACTACCTTCCATAATGACATGGCTATCATCCATTGTAGTGACAAAAATCTCAACAATATACTACCTTCTATAATGACAAGGCTACCATCCATTGGAGTAAGAAAAATCTCGACAACAGACTACCATCCATAATGACAAGGCTACAATCTATTATAGTAACAAAAATCTCGACAATAGACTACCTTTCAGAATGATAAGGCTACCATCCATTGGAATAACAAAAATCTCGACAAAAAACTACTTTCCATAATGACAAGGCTACCATCCCTTAGAGTAACAAAAATATAGACAACAGACTACATTCCATAATGACAAGGCTACCATCCATTGGATTAACAAAAATCTCGACAAGAGACTACCTTCCATAATGACAAGGCTACCATCCATTGGTGTAAGAAAGATATCGACAACAGACTACCTTCCATAATGACAAGGCTACAATCCATTGGAGTAACAAAAATCACGACAACAGACTACCTTTCATAATGACAAGGCTTCCATCCGTTGGAATAACAAAAATCTCGACAACACATTACCTTCCATAATGACAAGGCTACCATCCATTGGAGTAACAAAAATCTCGACAACAGACTACCTTCTATAATGACAAGGCTACCATCCATTGGAGTAACAAAGATATCGACAACATACTACCTTCCATAATCACAAGTATACCATCCATTGGAGTAACAAAAATCTCGACAATAGACT
Organism: Vicia faba; assembly: GCA_948472305.1. NCBI lineage: Eukaryota > Viridiplantae > Streptophyta > Magnoliopsida > Fabales > Fabaceae > Vicia > Vicia faba. The sequence continues at coordinate 510,222,149 of OX451741.1, read as the reverse complement.
ACCTTCCATAATGACTAGGCTACCATCCTTTGGAGTAACAAAGATATCAATAATAGACTACCTTCCATAACGACAAGGCTACAATCCATTGTAGTAACAAAATTCTCGACAATAGACTACCTTCCATAATGACAAGGCTACAATCTATTATAGTAACAAAAATCTCGACAACAGACTATCTTCCATAACGACAAGGCTACAATCCATTGTAGTAACAAAAATCTCGACAACAGACTACCTTCCATAATTACAAGGCTACCGTCCCTTGGAGTAACAAAGATCTCGACAACATACTACCTTCCATAATGACAAGGATACCATCCATTAGAGTAACAAAAATCACGAGGTCAAACTACCTTCCATAATGACAAGGCTTCCATCCGTTGGAATAACAAAAATATCGACAACACACTACCTTCCATAATGATAAGGCTACCATCCAATGGAGTAACAAAAATCTCGACAACAGACTACCTTCCGTTATGACTAGGCTACCATCCATTATAGTAAAAAAGATATCGACAACAGACTACCTTCCATAACGACAAGGCTACAATCCATTATAGTAACAAAAATCTCGACAACAGACTACCTTTCATAATGACAAGGCTACAATACATTGGAGTAACAAAAATCTCGACAACAGACTACCTTCCATAATGACAAGGCTACCATATATTGGAATAACAAAAATATCGACAACACATTACCTTCCATAATGACAAGGCTACCATCCATTGGAGTAACAAAAATCTCGACAACAGACTACCTTCTATAATGACAAGGCTACCATCCATTGGAGTAACAAAGATATCGACAACATACTACCTTCCATAATCACAAGTATACCATCCATTGCAGTAACAAAAATCTCGACAACAGACTACCTTCCATAATGACTAGGCTACCATCCTTTTGAGTAACAAAGATATCAATAATAGACTACCTTCCATAATGACAAGGCTACAATCCATTGTAGTAACAAAAATCTCGACAACAGACTACCTTCCATAATGACAAGGCTACCATCCCTTAGAGTAACAAAAATCTAGACAACATACTACCTTCCAAAATGTCAAGGCTACCATCCATTAGAGTAACAAAGATATCGACAACAGACTACCTTCCATAATGACAAGGATACCATCCATTAGAGTAACAAAAATCACGACAACAGACTACCTTCCATAATGACAAGGCTACCATCCATTGGAATAACAAAAATTTCGACAACACACTACCTTCCATAATGACAAGGCTACCATCAATTATAGTAATAAGAATCTCGACAACATACTAACTTCCATAATGACAAGGCTACAATCTATTATAGTAACAACAATCTCGACAACAGACTATCTTCCATAACGAAAAGGCTACAATCTATTGTAGTGACAAAAATCTTGACAACAGACTACCTTCCATAATGACATGGCTATCATCCATTGTAGTGACAAAAATCTCAACAATATACTACCTTCTATAATGACAAGGCTACCATCCATAGGAGTAAGAAAAATCTCGACAACAGACTACCTTCCATAATGACAAGGCTACAATCTATTATAGTAACAAAAATCTCGACAATAGATTACCTTTCAGAATGATAAGGCTACCATCCATTGGAATAACAAAAATCTCGACAAAAAACTACTTTCCATAATGACAAGGCTACCATCCCTTAGAGTAACAAAAATGTAGACAACAAACTACCTACCATAATGACAAGGCTACCATCCATTGGATTAACAAAAATCTCGACAACAGACTACCTTCCATAATGACAAGGCTACCATCCATTGGTGTAAGAAAGATATCGACAACATACAACCTTCCATAATGACAAGGATACCATCCATTGGAGTAACAAAAATCACGACAACAGACTACCTTCCATAATGAGAAGGCTTCCATCCGTTGGAATAACAAAAATATCGATAACACACTACCTTCCATAATGATAAGGCTACCATCCAATGGAGTAACAAAAATCTCGACAACAGACTACCTTCCGTAATGACTAGGCTACCATCCATTATAGTAAGAAAGATATCGACAACAGACTACCTTCCATAACGACAAGGCTATAATCCATTATAGTAACAAAGATATCGACAACATACTACCTTCCATAATGACAAGGATACCATCCATTAGAGTAACAAAAATCACGACAATAGACTACCTTCCATAATGACAAGGCTACCATCCATTGGAATAACAAAAATTTTGACAACACACTACCTTCCATAATGACAAGGCTACCATCAATTGTAGTAATAAGAATCTCGACATCATACTAACTTCCATAATGACAAGGCTACAATCTATTATAGTAACAACAATCTCGACAATAGACTATCTTCCATAACGAAAAGGCTACAATCTATTGTAGTGACAAAAATCTTGACAACAGACTACCTTCCATAATGACATGGCTATCATCCATTGTAGTGACAAAAATCTCAACAATATACTACCTTCTATAATGACAAGGCTACCATCCATTGGAGTAAGAAAAATCTCGACAACAGACTACCATCCATAATGACAAGGCTACAATCTATTATAGTAACAAAAATCTCGACAATAGACTACCTTTCAGAATGATAAGGCTACCATCCATTGGAATAACAAAAATCTCGACAAAAAACTACTTTCCATAATGACAAGGCTACCATCCCTTAGAGTAACAAAAATATAGACAACAGACTACATTCCATAATGACAAGGCTACCATCCATTGGATTAACAAAAATCTCGACAACAGACTACCTTCCATAATGACAAGGCTACCATCCATTGGTGTAAGAAAGATATCGACAACAGACTACCTTCCATAATGACAAGGCTACAATCCATTGGAGTAACAAAAATCACGACAACAGACTACCTTTCATAATGACAAGGCTTCCATCCGTTGGAATAACAAAAATCTCGACAACACATTACCTTCCATAATGACAAGGCTACCATCCATTGGAGTAACAAAAATCTCGACAACAGACTACCTTCTATAATGACAAGGCTACCATCCATTGGAGTAACAAAGATATCGACAACATACTACCTTCCATAATCACAAGTATACCATCCATTGGAGTAACAAAAATCTCGACAATAGACTACCTTCCATAATGACTAGGCTACCATCCTTTGGAGTAACAAAGATATCAATAATAGACTACCTTCCATAACGACAAGGCTACAATCCATTGTAGTAACAAAATTCTCGACAATAGACTACCTTCCATAATGACAAGGCTACAATCTATTATAGTAACAAAAATCTCGACAACAGACTATCTTCCATAACGACAAGGCTACAATCCATTGTAGTAACAAAAATCTCGACAACAGACTACCTTCCATAATGACAAGGCTACCGTCCCTTAGAGTAACAAAAATCTAGACAACATACTACCTTCCAAAATGTCAAGGCTACCATCCATTGGAGTAACAAAGATCTCGACAACATACTACCTTCCATAATGACAAGGATACCATCCATTAGAGTAACAAAAATCACGAGGACAGACTACCTTCCATAATGACAAGGCTTCCATCCGTTGGAATAACAAAAATATCGACAACACACTACCTTCCATAATGATAAGGCTACCATCCAATGGAGTAACAAAAATCTCGACAACAGACTACCTTCCGTAATGACTAGGCTACCATCCATTATAGTAAAAAAGATATCGACAACAGACTACCTTCCATAACGACAAGGCTACAATCCATTATAGTAACAAAAATCTCGACAACAGACTACCTTTCATAATGACAAGGCTACAATACATTGGAGTAACAAAAATCTCGACAACAGACTACCTTCCATAATGACAAGGCTACCATATATTGGAATAACAAAAATATCGACAACACATTACCTTCCATAATGACAAGGCTACCATCCATTGGAGTAACAAAAATCTCGACAACAGACTACCTTCTATAATGACAAGGCTACCATCCATTGGAGTAACAAAGATATCGACAACATACTACCTTCCATAATCACAAGTATACCATCCATTGCAGTAACAAAAATCTCGACAACAGACTACCTTCCATAATGACTAGGCTACCATCCTTTTGAGTAACAAAGATATCAATAATAGACTACCTTCCATAATGACAAGGCTACAATCCATTGTAGTAACAAAAATCTCGACAACAGACTACCTTCCATAATGACAAGGCTACCATATATTGGAATAACAAAAATATCGACAACACATTACCTTCCATAATGACAAGGCTACCATCCATTAGAGTAACAAAAATCTAGACAACATACTACCTTCCAAAATGTCAAGGCTACCATCCATTAGAGTAACAAAGATATCGACAATAGACTACCTTCCATAATGACAAGGATACCATCCATTAGAGTAACAAAAATCACGACAACAGACTACCTTCCATAATGACAAGGCTACCATCCATTGGAATAACAAAAATTTCGACAACACACTACCTTCCATAATGACATGGCTACCATCAATTATAGTAATAAGAATCTCGACAACATACTAACTTCCATAATGACAAGGCTACAATCTATTATAGTAACAACAATCTCGACAACAGACTATCTTCCATAACGAAAAGGCTACAATCTATTGTAGTGACAAAAATCTTGACAACAGACTACCTTCCATAATGACATGGCTATCATCCATTGTAGTGACAAAAATCTCAACAATATACTACCTTCTATAATGACAAGGCTACCATCCATAGGAGTAAGAAAAATCTCGACAACAGACTACCTTCCATAATGACAAGGCTACAATCTATTATAGTAACAAAAATCTCGACAATAGATTACCTTTCAGAATGATAAGGCTACCATCCATTGGAATAACAAAAATCTCGACAAAAAACTACTTTCCATAATGACAAGGCTACCATCCCTTAGAGTAACAAAAATGTAGACAACAAACTACCTACCATAATGACAAGGCTACCATCCATTGGATTAACAAAAATCTCGACAACAGACTACCTTCCATAATGACAAGGCTACCATCCATTGGTGTAAGAAAGATATCGACAACATACTACCTTCCATAATGACAAGGATACCATCCATTGGAGTAACAAAAATCACGACAACAGACTACCTTCCATAATGAGAAGGCTTCCATACGTTGGAATAACAAAAATATCGATAACACACTACCTTCCATAATGATAAGGCTACCATCCAATGGAGTAACAAAAATCTCGACAACAGACTACCTTCCGTAATGACTAGGCTACCATCCATTATAGTAAGAAAGATATCGACAACAGACTACCTTCCATAACGACAAGGCTATAATCCATTATAGTAACAAAAATCTCGACAACATACTACCTTTCATAATGACAAGGCTACAATCCATTGGAGTAACAAAAATCTCGACAACAGACTACCTTCCATAATGACAAGGCTACCATCTATTGGAATAACAAAAATATCGACAACACATTACCTTCCATAATAACAAGGCTACCATCCATTGGAGTAACAAAAATCTCGACAACAGACTACCTTCTATAATGACAAGGCTACCATCCATTGGAGTAACAAAGATATCGATAACATACTACCTTCCATAATCACAAGTATACCATCCATTGGAGTAACAAAAATCTCGACAACAGACTACCTTCCATAATGACTAGGCTACCATCCTTTGGAGTAACAAAGATATCAATAATAGACTACCTTCCATAACGACAAGGCTAAAATCCATTGTAGTAACAAAAATCTCGACAATAGACTACCTTCCATAATGACAAGACTACAATCTATTATAGTAACAAAAATCTCGACAACAGACTATCTTCCATAACGACAACGCTACAATCCATTGTAGTAACAAAAATCTCGACAACAGACTACCTTCCATAATGACAAGGCTACCATCCCTTAGAGTATCAAAAATCTAGACAACATACTACCTTCCAAAATGTCAAGGCTACCATCCATTGGAGTAACAAAGATATGGACAACATACTACCTTCCATAATGACAAGGATACCATCCATTAGAGTAACAAAAATCACGACAACAGACTACCTTCCATAATGACAAGGCTACCATCCATTGGAATAACAAAAATTTCGACAACACAGTACGTTCCATAATGACAAGGCTACCATCCAATGGAGTAAAGAAAATCTCGACAACAGACTACCTTCCATAATGACTAGGCTACCATCCATTGTAGTAAGAAAAATATCGACAACATACTACCTTCCATAACGACAAGGATACAATCCATTATAGTAACAAAAATCTCGACAACAGACTACCTTCAATAATGACAAGGCTACCATCCCTTAGAGTAACAAAAATCTCGACAACAGACTACCTTCCATAATGACAAGGCTACCATCCATTGAAGTAATAAAGATATCGACAACATACTACCTTAAATAATGACAAGGATACCATCCATTGAAGTAACAAAAATATCGACGATAGACTACCTTCCATAATGACTAGGCTAACATCCTTTGGAGTAACAAGAATCTCGTCAACATAGTACCTTCCATAATGAGAAGGCTACAATCTATTATAGTAACAAAAATCTCGACAATAGACTACCTTTCATAATGACAAGGCTACAATCCATTGGAATAACAAAAATCTCGAAAACAAAATTACTTTCCATAATGACAAGGCTACCATCCCTTAGAGTAAGAAAAATCTCGACAACAGACTACCTTCCATAATGACTAGACTACCATCCATTGGAGTAACAAAGATATCGATAACATACTATCTTCCTTAATGTAAAGGCTACCATCCATTGGAGTAACAAAGATATCGATAACATACTATCTTCCTTAATGTAAAGGATACCATCCATTGGAGTAACAAAAATAACAACAACAAACTACCTTCCATAATGACAAAGCTACCATCCATTGGAATAACAAAAATATCAACAACACACTACCTTCCATAATGACAAGGCTACCATCCAATGGAGTAACAAAAATCTCAACAACATACTACCTTCCATAATGACTAGGCTACAATCCATTGGAGTCAGAAAGATATCGACAACATACTACCTTCCATAACGACAAGGATACTATCCATTGTAGTAACAAAAATCTCGACAACAGACTAGCTTCCATAATGACAAGGCTACCATCCAATGTAGTAACAAAAATCTAGACAACAGACTACCTTCCATAATGACTAGACTACCATCCGTTGGAGTAAGAAAAATCTAGAAAACAGACTACCTTCCATAATGACAAGGCTACCATCCATTGGAGTAACAAAGATATCGACACCATACTACCTTCCATAATGACAAGGATACCATCCATTGGAGTAACAAAAATGACGACAACACACTACCTTCCATAATGACAAGGCTACCATCCATTGGAATAACAAAAATCTAGACAACAAACTACCTTCCATAATGAAAAGGATACCATCCATTGGAGTAACAAAGATATCGTCAACATACTACCTTCCATAATGACAAGGATACCATCCATTGGAGTAACAAAAATGATGACAATAGACTACCTTCCATAATGACAAGGCTACCATCCATTGGAATAACAAAAATATCGACAACACACTACCTTCCATAATGACAAGGCTACCATCCAATGGAGTAACAAAAATCCCGACAACAGACTACCTTCCATAATAACTAGGCTACCATCCATTGGAATAACAAAAATTTCGACGACAGACTACCATCCATTGGATTAACAAAAATCTTGATAATAGACTACCTTCCATAATGACAAGGCTACCATCCATTGGAGTAACAAAAATCTTGAAAACAGACTACCTTCCTTATTGACTAGGCTACCATCCATTGGAATAAAAAAAATCTCAACAACAGAGTACCTTCCATAATGACAAAGCTACTATCCAACGGAGTAACAAAAATATCGACAATAAACTACCTTCCATAATTACAAGGCTACCATCCATTGGAGTAACAAAAATCTCGAAAACATACTACCTTCCATAATGACAAGGCTACAATCCATTGGAGTAACAAAAATCTCGACAATAGACTACCTTTCATAATGACAAGGCTACCATCCATTGGAACAACAAAAATTTCGACGACAGACTACCTTCCATAATGAAAAGGATACAATGCATTGGAGTAACAAAAATATCGATAATAGACTACATTCCTTAATGACAAGGCTACTATCCAATGGAGTAACAAAAATATCGACAACAGACTACCTTCCATAATGACAAGGCTAACACGCATTGTAGTAACAAAAATATGAACAACTGACTACTTTCCATAATGACAAGGCTACCATTCTTTGGAGTAACAAAAATCACAATGACAGACTAACTTCCATAATTACAAGGCTACCATCTATTGGAGTAACAAAAATCTCGATAACTAACTACCTTCCATAATGACAAGGCTACCATCCGTTGTAGTAACAAAAATCTCGACAGCAGACTACCTTCCATAATGACAAGGCTACCATCCATTGTAGTAAGAAAAATCTCGACAACATACTACCTTCCATAATGACAACGATACATTTCCTTGGAGTAACAAAAATCTGGACAATAGACTACATTTCATATTGACAAGGCTACCATCCATTGGAATAAAAAAAATATCAACGACCGACTACCTTCCATAATGACAAGGGTACCATCCATTAGAGTATCAAAAATCTCAACAACAGACTACCTTCCATAGGCTAACATCCATTGGATTAAAAAAATCTCGAAAACAAACTACCTTCCATATTTACAAGGCTACCATCCATTGTAATAACAAAAATCTCAACAACAGACTACCTTCAATAATGACTAGGCTACTATCCAATGGAGTAACAAAAATCTCGAAACCAGACTACCTTCCATAATGACAAGGCTAACATACATTGTAGTAATTAAGATATCGACAACAGACAACCTTCTATAATGACAAGGCTACTATCCATTGGAGTAACAAAAATCTCAACAACAGACTACCTTCCATAATGACAAGGCTACAATCCATTGGAGTAACAAAAATATCGACAATAGACTACCTTTCATAATGACAAAGCTACCATCCATTAGAATAACAAAAATTTTGACGACAGACTACCTTCCATAATGAAAAGGCTACCATCCATTGGAGTAACAAAAATCTTGATAATAGACTACCTTCCATAATGACAAGGCTACCATCCATTGGAGTAACAAAAATCTTGAAAATAGACTACCTTCCATATTGACTAGGCTACCATCCATTGGAATAAAAAAAATCTCAACAACAGATTACCTTCCATAATGACAAAGCTATTATCCAACAGAGTAAAAAAAATATCGACAATAGACTACCTTCCATAATTACAAGGCTACCATCCATTGGAGTAACAAAAATCTCGAAAATAGACTACCTTCCATAATGACAAGGCTACAATCCATTGGAGTAACAAAAATCTCGACAATAGACTACCTTTCATAATGACAAGGCTACCATCCATTGGAACAACAAAAATTTCGACGACAGACTACCTTCCATAATGAAAAGGCTACCATGCATTGGAGTAATAAAAATCTCGATAATAGACTACCTTTTATAATGACAAGGCTTCTATCCAATGGAGTAACAAAAATATCGACAACAGACTACCTTCCATAATGACAACGCTAACATGCATTGTAGTAAAAAAAATACAAACAACTGACTACCTTCCATAATGACAAGGCTACCATTTATTGGAGTAACAAAAATCACAATGACAGACTAACTTCCATAATGACAAGGCTACCATCTATTGGAGTAACAAAAATCTCGACAACTAACTACCTTCCATAATGACAATGCTACCATCCATTGGAGTAACAAAAATCTCGACAATAGACTACCTTCCATAATGACAAGGCTACAATCTATTGTAGTAACAAAAATCAAGACAACAGGCTACCTTCCATAATGACAAGGCTACCATTCATTGTAGTAAGAAAAATCTCGACAACAGATTCCCTTCCATAATGACAAGGATACATTTCCTTGGAGTAACAAAAATATGGACAATAGACTACATTTCATATTGACAAGGCTACCATCCATTGGAATAACAAAAATATCAACGACTTACTACCTTCCATAATGACAAGGCTACCATCTATTGGAGTATCAAAAATCTCGACAAAAGACTACCTTCCATAATGACAAGGCTACCATCCATTGGAGTAACAAAAATCTGGAAAACAAACTACCTTCCATATTTATAAGGCTACCATCCATTGGAATAACAAAAATCTCACCAACATACTACCTTCCATAATGACTAGGCTACTATCCAATGGAGTAACAAAAATCTCGACACCAGACTACCTTCCATAATGACAAGGCTAACATACATTGTAGTAATTAAGATATCGACAACATACTACCTTCTATAATGATAAGGCTACAATCCATTGGAGTAAAAAAAATCTCAACAACAGACTACCTTCCATAATGACAAGGCTACAATCCATTGGAGTAACAAAAATCTCGACAATAGACTACCTTTCATAATGACAAGGCTACCATCCATTGGAACAACAAAAGTTTCGACGACACACTACCTTCCATAATGAAAAGGCTACCATCCATTGGAGTAACAAAAATCTTGATAATAGACTACCTTCCATAATGACAAGGCTACCATCCATTGGAGTAACAAAAATCTTGAAAACAGACTACCTTCCATATCGACTAGGCTACCATCCATTGGAATAAAAAAAATCTCAACAACAGAGTACCTTCCATAATGACAAAGCTATTATCCAATGGAGTAACAAAAATATCGACAATAGACTACCTTCCATAATTACAAGGCTACCATCCATTGGAGTAACAAAAATCTCGAAAACAGACTACCTTCCATAATGACTAGGCTACCATCCATTGGAATAACAAAAATCTCAACGACAGACTACCTTCCATAATGAAAAGGCTACCATCTATTGGAGTAACAAAAATCTCGACAACAAACTACCTTCCATAATGACAATGCTACCATCCATTGGAGTAACAAAAATCTCGACAATAGACTACCTTCCATAATGACAAGACTACAATCTATTGTAGTAACAAAAATCAAGACAACTGGCTACCTTCCATAATGACAAGGCTACCATTCATTGTAGTAAGAAAAATCTCGACAACAGACTCCCTTCCATAATGACAAGGATACATTTTGTTGGAGTAACAAAAATCTGGACAATAGACTACATTTCATATTGACAAGGCTACCATCCATTGGAATAACAAAAATATCAACGACTGACTACCTTCCATAATGACAAGGCTACCATCCATTGGAGTATCAAAAATCTCGACAAAAGACTACCTTCCATAATGACATGGCTACCATCCTTTGGAGTAACAAAAATCTCGAAAACAAACTACCTTCCATATTTATAAGGCTACCATCCATTGGAATAACAAAAATCTCACCAACATACTACCTTCCATAATGACTAGGCTACTATCCAATGGAGTAACAAAAATCTCGACACCAGACTACCTTCCATAATGACAAGGCTAACATACATTGTAGTAATTAAGATATCGACAACATACTACCTTCTATAATGATAAGGCTACAATCCATTGGAGTAAAAAAAATCTCAACAACAGACTACCTTCCATAATGACAAGGCTACAATCCATTGGAGTAACAAAAATCTCGACAATAGACTACCTTTCATAATGACAAGGCTACCATCCATTGGAACAACAAAAATTTCGACGACACACTACCTTCCATAATGAAAAGGCTACCATCCATTGGAGTAACAAAAATCTTGATAATACACTACCTTCCATAATGACAAGGCTACCATCCATTGGAGTAACAAAAATCTTGAAAACAGACTACCTTCCATATCGACTAGGCTACCATCCATTGGAATAAAAAAAATCTCAACAACAGAGTACCTTCCATAATGACAAAGCTATTATCCAATGGAGTAACAAAAATATCGACAATAGACTACCTTCCATAATTACAAGGCTACCATCCATTGGAGTAAGAAAAATCTCGAAAACATACTACCTTCCATAATGACTAGGCTACCATCCATTGGAATAACAAAAATCTCAACGACAGACTACCTTCCATAATGAAAAGGCTACCATCTATTGGAGTAACAAAAATCTCGACAACAAACTACCTTCCATAATGACAATGCTACCATCCATTGGAGTAACAAAAAATCTCGACAATAGACTACCTTCCATAATGACAAGACTACAATCTATTGTAGTAACAAAAATCAAGACAACAGGCTACCTTCCATAATGACAAGGCTACCATTCATTGTAGTAAGAAAAATCTCGACAACAGACTCCCTTGCATAATGACAAGGATACATTTCGTTGGAGTAACAAAAATCTGGACAATAGACTACATTTCATATTGACAAGGCTACCATCCATTGGAATAACAAAAATATCAACGACTGACTACCTTCCATAATGACAAGGCTACCATCCATTGGAGTATCAAAAATCTCGACAAAAGACTACCTTCCATAATGACAAGGCTACCATCCTTTGGAGTAACAAAAATCTCGAAAACAAACTACCTTCCATATTTATAAGGCTACCATCCATTGGAATAACAAAAATCTCACCAACATACTACCTTCCATAATTACTAGGCTACTATCCAATGGAGTAACAAAAATCTCGACACCAGACTACCTTCCATAATGACAAGGCTAACATACATTGTAGTAATTAAGATATCGACAACATACTACCTTCTATAATGATAAGGCTACAATCCATTGGAGTAAAAAAAATCTCAAGAACAGACTACCTTCCATAATGACAAGGCTACAATCCATTGGAGTAACAAAAATCTCGACAATAGACTACCTTTCATAATGACAAGGCTACCATCCATTGGAACAACAAAAATTTCGACGACACACTACCTTCCATAATGAAAAGGCTACCATCCATTGGAGTAACAAAAATCTTGATAATAGACTACCTTCCATAATGACAAGGCTACCATCCATTGGAGTAACAAAAATCTTGAAAACAGACTACCTTCCATATCGACTAGGCTACCATCCATTGGAATAAAAAAAATCTCAACAACAGAGTACCTTCCATAATGACAAAGCTATTATCCAATGGAGTAACAAAAATATCGACAATAGACTACCTTCCATAATTACAAGGCTACCATCCATTGGAGTAACAAAAATCTCGAAAACATACTACCTTCCATAATGACTAGGCTACCATCCATTGGAATAACAAAAATCTCAACGACAGACTACCTTCCATAATGAAAAGGCTACCATCTATTGGAGTAACAAAAATCTCGACAACAAACTACCTTCCATAATGACAATGCTACCATCCATTGGAGTAACAAAAAATCTCGACAATAGACTACCTTCCATAATGACAAGACTACAATCTATTGTAGTAACAAAAATCAAGACAACAGGCTACCTTCCATAATGACAAGGCTACCATTCATTGTAGTAAGAAAAATCTCGACAACAGACTCCCTTCCATAATGACAAGGATACATTTCGTTGGAGTAACAAAAATCTGGACAATAGACTACATTTCATATTGACAAGGCTACCATCCATTGGAATAACAAAAATATCAACGACTGACTACCTTCCATAATGACAAGGCTACCATCCATTGGAGTATCAAAAATCTCGACAAAAGACTACCTTCCATAATGACAAGGCTACCATCCTTTGGAGTAACAAAAATCTCGAAAACAAACTACCTTCCATATTTATAAGGCTACCATCCATTGGAATAACAAAAATCTCACCAACATACTACCTTCCATAATTACTAGGCTACTATCCAATGGAGTAACAAAAATCTCGACACCAGACTACCTTCCATAATGACAAGGCTAACATACATTGTAGTAATTAAGATATCGACAACATACTACCTTCTATAATGATAAGGCTACAATCCATTGGAGTAAAAAAAATCTCAAGAACAGACTACCTTCCATAATGACAAGGCTACAATCCATTGGAGTAACAAAAATCTCGACAATAGACTACCTTTCATAATGACAAGGCTACCATCCATTGGAACAACAAAAATTTCGACGACACACTACCTTCCATAATGAAAAGGCTACCATCCATTGGAGTAACAAAAATCTTGATAATAGACTACCTTCCATAATGACAAGGCTACCATCCATTGGAGTAACAAAAATCTTGAAAACAGACTACCTTCCATATCGACTAGGCTACCATCCATTGGAATAAAAAAAATCTCAACAACAGAGTACCTTCCATAATGACAAAGCTATTATCCAATGGAGTAACAAAAATATCGACAATAGACTACCTTCCATAATTACAAGGCTACCATCCATTGGAGTAACAAAAATCTCGAAAACAGACTACCTTCCATAATGACTAGGCTACCATCCATTGGAATAACAAAAATCTCAACGACAGACTACCTTCCATAATGAAAAGGCTACCATCTATTGGAGTAACAAAAATCTCGACAACAAACTACCTTCCATAATGACAATGCTACCATCCATTGGAGTAACAAAAATCTCGACAATAGACTACCTTCCATAATGACAAGACTACAATCTATTGTAGTAACAAAAATCAAGACAACAGACTACCTTCCGTAATAACAAGGCTACCATCCATTGTTGTAACAAAAATTTCGACAACATACTACCATCCAAAATGACAAGTCTACCATCCATTGGAGTAACAAAAATCTCGACAAGAGACTACCATCCATAATGACAAGGCTACCATCCTTTGGAGTAACAAAAATCTCAAAAACATACTACCTTCCATAATGAATAGGCTACCGTCCATTGGAATAACAAAAATCTCAACAACAGACTACCTTCCATAATGACTATGCAACTATCCAATGGAGTAACAAAAATATCGACACCAGACTACCTTCCATAATTTCAAGGCTAACATACATTGTAGTAACAAAGATATCGACAACAGACTACCTTCCATAATGACAAGGCTACAATCCATTGGAGTAACAAAAATCTCGAGAACAGAGTACTTTCCATAATGACAAGGCTCATTCCATTGTAGTAATAAAAATCTCGACAACAGACTACCTGCCATAGTAAGAAGGCTACCATCCATTGGAGTAACAAAAATCTTAACAACAAACTACCTTCCATAATGAAAAGGCTACCATCCATTGGAGTAACAAAAATCGCGATAATAGACTACCTTCCATAATGACAAAGCTATCATCCATTAGAGTAGCAAAAATCTCTAAAATAGACTACCTTCAATAATGATAAGGCTACCATCCATTGGAGTAACAAAAATCTCGATAATAGACTAACTTCCATAATGACTAGGCTACCATCCATTGGAATAACAAAAATCTCACCAACAGACTACCTTCCATAATGACAAGGCTACTATCCAATGGAGTAACAAAAATATCGACAACAGACTACCTTCCATAATGACAAGGCTACCATTCATTGGAGTAACAAAAATCACAACGACATACTACCTTCCATAATGACAAGGCTACCATCTATTGGAGTAACAAAAATCTCGACAACAAACTACCTTCCATAATGACAATGCTACCATCCATTGGAGTAACAAAAATCTCGACAATAGATTACCTTCCATAATGACAAGGCTACAATCTATTGTAGTAACAAAAATCAAGACAACAGACTACCTTCCATAATGACAAGGCTACAATCCATTAGAGTAACAAAAATCTCAACAACAGACTACCTTCCATAATGACAAGGCTACAATCCTTTGGTGTAACAAAAATCTCGACAAAAGACTACCTTTCATAACGACAAGGCTACCGTCCATTAGAACAACAAAAATTTCGACGAAAGACTACCTTCCATAATGAAAAGGCTACGATCCATTGGAGTAACAAAAATCTTGATAATAGATTACCTTCCATAATGACAAGGCTACCATCCATTGGAGTAACAAAAATCTCGAAAACAGACTACCTTCCATATTGACTAGGATACCATCCACTGGAAAAAAAAACTCAACAACAGAGTACCTTCCGTAATGACAAAGCTACTATCCAATGGAGTAACAAAAATGTCGACAATATACTACCTTCCATAATGACAAGGCTACCATACTTTGGAGTAACAAAAATCTCGAAAATAGGCTACCTTCCATAATGACTAGGCTACCATCCATTGGAATAACAAAAATCTCAACGATAAACTACCTTCCATAATGAAAAGGTTACCATCTATTGGACTAACAAAAATCTCGACAACAAACTACCTTCCATAATGACAATGCTACCATCCATTGGAGTAACAAAAATCTTGACAATAGACTACCTTCCATAATGAAAAGGCTACAATCTATTGTAGTAACAAAAATCAAGACAACAGACTAGCTTCCATAATGACAAGGCTACCATCCATTGTAGTACGAAAAATCTCGACAATAGACTACCTTCCATAATTACAAGGATACATTCCATTGGAGTAACAAAAATCTGGACAATAGACTACCTTTCATATTGACAAGGCTACCATCCATTGGAATAACAAAAATATCAATGACATACTACCTTCCAAAATGACAAGGCTACCATCCATTGGAGTAACAAAAATCACGACAACAGACTACCTTCACTAATGACAAGGCTTCCATCCATTGGAGTAACAAAAATCTCGAAAACAGACTACCTTCCATAATGTCTAGGCTACCATCCATTGGAATAACAAAAATCTTAACAACCGACTACCTTCCATAATGACTAGGCTACTATCCAATGGAGTAACAAAAATCTCGACACCAGACTACCTTCCATAATGACAAGGCTAACATACATTGTAGTAACAAAGATATCGACAATAGACTACCTTCCGTAATAACTAGGCTACAATCCATTGGAGTAACAAAAATCTCGACAACAGACTACCTTCCATAATGACAAGGCTACCATCCATTGTAGTAACAAAAATCTCGACAACAGACTACCTTCCATTGTAAGAAGGCTACCATCCATGGGAATAACAAAAATCTCAACAATAGACTACCTTCCATAATGACAAGGCTACAATCCATTGGAGTAACAAAAATCTCGATAATAGACTACCTTTCATAATGACAAGGCTACCATCCATTGGAACAACAAAAATTTTGACGACAGACTACCTTCCATAATGAAAAGGCTAACATCCATTGGAGTAACAAAAATCTCGATAATAGACTACCTTCAATAATGACAAGGCTACCATCAATTGGAGTAACAAAAATCTCGACAATAGACTACCTTCAATAATGATAAGGCTACCATCCATTGGAGTAACAAAAATCTCGAAAATAGACAAACTTCCATAATGACTAGGCTACCATCCATTGGAATAACAAAAATCTCACGAATACACTACCTTACATAATGACAAGGCTACTATCCAATGGAGTAACAAAAATATCGACAACAGACTACCTTCCATAATGACAAGGCTAACATGCATTGTAGTAACAAAAATATGAACAACAAACTACCTTCCATAATTACACGGCTACCATTCATTGGAGTAACAAAAATCACAACGACAGACTACCTGCCATAATGACAAGGCTACCATCCATTGTAGTAACAAAAATCTCGACAACAGACTACCTTCCATAATGACAAGGCTACAATCCATTGGAGTAACAAAAATCTCAACAACAGACTACCTTCCATAATGACAAGGCTACAATCCTTTGGAGTAACAAAAATCTCGACAATAGACTACCTTTCATAATGACAAGGCTACCGTCCATTGGAACAACAAAAATTTCGACGAAAGACTACCTTCCACAATGAAAAGGCTACGATCCATTGGAGTAACAAAAATCTTGATAATAGATTTCCCTTCCATAATGACAAGGCTACCATCCATTGGAGTAACAAAAATCTCGAAAACAGACTACCTTCCATATTGACTAGGATACCATCCACTGGAATAAAAAAAATCTCAACAACAGAGTACCTTCCATAATGACAAAGCTATTATCCAATGGAGTAACAAAAATATCGACATATACTACCTTCCATAATGACAAGGCTACCATCCTTTGGAGTAACAAAAATCTCGAAAATAGGATACCTTCCATAATGACTAGGCTACCATCCATTGGAATAACAAAAATCTCAACGATAAACTACCTTCCATAATGAAAAGGTTACCATCTATTGGAGTAACAAAAATCTCGACAACAAACTACCTTCCATAATGACAATGCTACTATCCATTGGAGTAACAAAAATCTTGACAATAGACTACCTTCCATAATGAAAAGGCTACAATCTATTGTAGTAACAAAAATCAAGACAACAGACTAGCTTCCATAATGACAAGGCTACCATCCATTGTAGTAAGAAAAATCTCGACAATAGACTACCTTCCATAATTACAAGGATACATTCCATTGGAGTACCAAAAATCTGGACAATAGACTACCTTTTATATTGACAAGGCTACCATCCATTGGAATAACAAAAATATCATCGACATACTACCTTCCATAATGACAAGGCTACCATCCATTGGAGTAACAAAAATCTCGACAACAGACTACCTTCACTAATGACAAGGCTACCATCCATTGGAGTAACAAAAATCTCGAAAACAGACTACTTTCCATAATGTCTAGGCTACCATCCTTTGGAATAACCAAAATCTTAACAACAGACTACCTTCCATAATGACTAGGCTACTATCCGATGGAGTAACAAAAATCTCAACACCAGACTACCTTCCATAATGACAAGGCTAACATACATTGTAGTAACAAAGATATCGACAATAGACTACCTTCCATAATAACTAGGCTACAATCCATTGGAGTAACAAAAATCTCGACAACAGACTACCTTCCTTAATGACAAGGCTACCATCCATTGTAGTAACAAAAATCTCGACAACAGACTACCTTTCGTAATGACAAGGCTACCATCCAATCGAACAACAAAAATTTCGACGACAGACTACCTTCCATAATGAAAAGGCTAACATCCATTGGAGTAACAAAAATATCGATAATAGACTACCTTCAATAATGAAAGGGCTACCATCCATTGGAGTAACAAAAATCTCGACGATAGACTACCTTCAATAATGATAAGGCTACCATCCATTGGAGTAACAAAAATCTCGAAAATAGACAAACTTCCATAATGACTAGGCTACCATCCATTGGAATAACAAAAATCCAACCAATAGACTACCTTCCATAATGACAAGGATACTATCCAATGGAGTAACAAAAATATCGACAACAGACTACCTGCCATAATGACAAGGCTAACATGCATTGTAGTAACAAAAATATGAACAACAGACTACCTTCCATAATGACAAGGCTACCATTCATCGGAGTAACAAAATCACAACGACAAACTACCTTCAATAATGAGAAGGCTACCATCTATTGGAGTAACAAAAATCTCGACAACAAACTACCTTCCATAATGACAATGCTACCATCCATTGGAGTAACAAAAATCTTGACAATAGACTACCTTCCGTAATGACATGGCTAAATTCTATTGTAGTTACAAAAATCAAGACAAGAGACTACCTGCCATAATTACAAGGCTACCATCCATTGTAGTAACAAAAATCTCAACAATAGACTACCTTCCATAATGACAAGGCTACAATCCATTGGAGTAACAAAAATCTCGACAATAGACTACCTTCACTAATGACAAGGCTACCATCCATTGGAGTAACAAAAATCTCGAAAATAGACTACCTTCCATAATGTCTAGGCTACCATCCATTGGAATAACAAAAATCTTAACAACAGACTACCTTCCATAATGACTAGCCTACTATCCAATGGAGTAACAAAAATCTCGACACCAGACTACCTTCCATAATTACGAGGCTAACATACATTGTACTAACAAAGATATCGACAACAGACTACTTTGCATAATAACTAGGCTACAATCCATTGGAGTAACAAAAATCTCAACAATAGACTACCTTCCATAATGACAAGGCTACCATCCATTGTAGTAACAAAAATCTCGACAACAGACTACCTTCCATTGTAAGAAGGCTATCATCCATTGGAATAACAAAAATCTCAACAACAGACTACCTTCATTAATGACAAGGCTACAATCCATTAGAGTAACAAAAATCTCGACAATAGACTACCTTTCATAATGACAAGGCTACAATCTGTTGGAACAACAAAAATTTCGACGACAAACTACCTTCCATAATGAAAAGGCTAACATCCATTGGAGTAACAAAAATCCCGATAATAGACTACCTTCAATAATGACAGGGCTACCATCCATTGGAGTAACAAAAATATCGACAATAGACTACCTTCAATAATGATAAGGCTACCATCCATTAGAGTAACAAAAATCTTGAAAATAGACAAACTTCCATAATGACTAGGCTACCAACCATTGGAATAACAAAAAACCAACCAATAGACTACCTTCCATAATGACAAGGCTATTATCCAATGGAGTAACAAAAATATCGACAACAGACTACCTTCCATAATGACAAGGCTAACATGCATTGTAGTAACAAAAATATGAACAACAGAGTACCTTCCATAATGACAAGGCTACCATTCATTGGAGTAACAAAAATCACAACGACAGACTACCTTCCATAATGAGAAGGCTACCATCTATTGGAGTAACAAAAATCTCGACAACAAACTACCTTCCATAATGACAATGCTACCATCCATTGGAGTAACAAAAATCTTGACAATGGACTACCTTCCGTAATGACAAGGCTACAATCTATTGTAGTAACAAAAATTAAGACAAGAAACTACCTGCCATAATGACAAGGCTACCATCCATTGTAGTAACAAAAATCTCGACAATAGACTATCTTCCATAATTACAAGGCTACAATCCATTGGAGTAACAAAAGTCTCAACAACAGACTACCGTCCATAATGACAAGGCTACAATCCATTGGAGAAACAAAAATCTCGACAATAGACTACCTTTCATAATGACAAGGCTACCATCCATTGGAACAACAAAAATTTCGATGACAGACTACCTTCCATACTGAAGAGCCTACGATCCATTCGAGTAACAAAAATCTCGATAATAGATTACCTTCCTTAATGACAAGGCTACCGTCCATTGGAGTAACAATAATCTTGAAAACAAACTACCTTCCATATTGACTAGGATACTGTCCACTGGAATAAAAAAAATCTCAACAACAGAGTACCTTCCATAATGATAAGGCTACCATCTATTGGAGTAACAAAAATCTCGAAAATAGACAAACTTCCACAATGACTAGGCTACCATCCATTGGAATAACAAAAATCTCACCAACAGACTACCTTCCATAATAACAAGGCTACTATCCAATGGAGTAACAAAAATATCGACAACAGACTACCTTCCATAATGACAAGGCTAACATGCATTGTAGTAACAAAAATATGAACAACAGACTACCTTCCATAATGACAAGGCTACCATTCATTGGAGTAACAAAAATCACAACGACAGACTAGCTTCCATAATGACATGGCTACCATCTATTGGAGTAACAAAAACCTCGACAACAAACTACCTTACATAATGACAATGCTACCATCCATTGGAGTAACAAAAATCTTGACAATAGACTACCTTCCATAATGACAAGGCTACAATCTATTGTAGTAACAAAAATCAAGACAACAGACTACCTTTCATAATGAAAAGGCTACCATCCATTGTAGTAACAAAAATCTCGACAACAGACTACCTTCCATAATGACAAGGCTACCATCCATTGTAGTAACAAAAATCTTGTCAATAGACTACCTTTTATATTGACAAGGCTACCATCCATTGGAATAACAAAAATCTCAACAACAAACTACTTTCCATAATGACAAGGCTACAATCCATTGGAGTAACAAAATTCTCGGCAATAGACTACCTTTCATAATGACAAGGCTACCATCCATTGGAACAACAAAACTTTCGAAGACAGACTACCTTCCATAATGACTAGGCTACCATCCATTGGAATAACAAAAATCTCAACAACAGACTACCTTCCATAATGACTAGGCTACTATCCAATGGAGTAACAAAAATCTCAACACCAGACTACCTTCCATAATGACAAGGCTAGCATACATTGTAGTAACAAAGATATCGATAACAGACTACCTTCCATAATGACAAGGCTACAATCCATTGGAGTAACAAAAATCTCGACAACAGACTACCTTCCATAATGACAAGGCTACCATCCATTGTAGTAAGAAAAATCACGACAACAGACTACCTTCCATAGTAAGAAGGCTACCATCCATTGGAGTAACAAAAATCTCAACAACAGACTACCTTCCATAATGACAAGGCTACAATCCATTGGAGTAACAATAATCTCCACAATAGACTACATTTCAAAATGACAAGGCTACCATCCATTGGAACAACAAAAATTTCGACGACAAACTACCTTCCATAATGAAAAGGCTACCATCCATTGGAGTAACAAAAATCTCGATAATAGACTACCTTCCATAATGACAAGGCTACCATCCAATAGAGTAACAAAAATCTCGATAATAGACTACCTTCCATAATGATAAGGCTACAATCCATTGGAGTAACAAAAATCTCAAAAATAGATAAACTTCCATAATGACTAGGCTACCATCCATTGGAATAACAAAAATCTCACCAACAAACTACCTTCCATAATGACAAGGCTACTATCCAATGGAGTAACAAAAATATCGACAACAGACTACCTTCCATAATGACAAGGCTAACATGCATTGTACTAACAAAAATATGAACAATAGACTACCTTCCATAATGACAAGGCTACCATTCATTGGAGTAACAAAAATCACAACGACATACTAGCTTCCATAATGACAAGGCTACCATCTATTGGAGTAACAAAAACCTCGACAACAAACTACCTTACATAATGACAATGCTACCATCCATTGGAGTAACAAAAAATCTTGACAAAAGACTACCTTCCATTATGACAAGGCTACAATGTATTGTAGTAACAAAAATCAAGACAACAGACTACCTTCCATAATGACTAGGCTACCATCCATTGTAGTAACAAAAATCTCGACAACAGACTAACTTCCATAATGACAAGGCTACCATCCATTGTAGTAACAAAAATCT
Source organism: Vicia faba (assembly GCA_948472305.1). Taxonomy (NCBI): domain Eukaryota; kingdom Viridiplantae; phylum Streptophyta; class Magnoliopsida; order Fabales; family Fabaceae; genus Vicia; species Vicia faba. The sequence goes on along the minus strand of OX451741.1, from coordinate 510,198,945 downwards.
TGTCAATAGACTACCTTTTATATTGACAAGGCTACCATCCATTGGAATAACAAAAATCTCAACAACAGACTACCTTCCATAATGACAAGGCTACAATCCATTGGAGTAACAAAAATCTCGACAATAGACTACCTTTCATAATGACAAGGCTACCATCCATTGGAACAACAAAAATTTCGAAGACAGACTACCTTCCATAATGACTAGGCTACCATCCACTGGAATAACAAAAATATCAACAACAGACTACCTTCCATAATGACTAGGCTACTATCCAATGGAGTAACTAAAATCTCGACACCAGACTACCTTCCATAATGACAAGGCTAGCATACATTGTTGTAACAAAGATATCGACAACAAACTACCTTCCATAATGACAAGGCTACAATCCATTGGAGTAACAAAAATGTCGCCAACATACTACCTTCCATAATGACAAGGCTACCATCCATTGTAGTTAGAAAAATCACGACAACAGACTACCTTCCATAGTAAGAAGGCTACCATCCATTGGAGTAACAAAAATCTCAACAACAGACTACCTTCCATAATGACAAGGCTACAATCCCTTGGAGTAACAAAAATCTCCACAATAGACTACCTTTCATAATGACAAGGCTACCATCCATTGGACCAACAAAAATTTCAACAATAGACTACCTTCCATAATGAAAAGGCTACCATCCATTGGAGTAACAAAAATCTCGATAATAGACTACCTTCCATAATGACAAGGCTACCATCCATTAGAGTAACAAAAATCTTGATAATAGACTACCTTCCATAATGATAAGGCTACCATCCATTAGAGTAACAAAAATCTCGAAAATAGATAAACTTCCATAATGACTAGGCTACCAACCATTGGAATAACAAAAAACCAACCAATAGACTACCTTCCATAATGACAAGGCTACTATCCAATGGAGTAACAAAAATATCGACAACAGACTACCTTCCATAATGACAAGGCTAACATGCATTGTAGTAACAAAAATATGAACAACAGAGTACCTTCCATAATGACAAGGCTACCATTCATTGGAGTAACAAAAATCACAACGACAAACTACCTTCCATAATGAGAAGGCTACCATCTATTGGAGTAACAAAAATCTCGACAACAAACTACCTTCCATAATGACAATGCTACCATCCATTGGAGTAACAAAAATCTTGACAATAGACTACCTTCCGTAATGACAAGGCTACAATCTATTGTAGTAACAAAAATTAAGACAAGAAACTACCTGCCATAATGACAAGGCTACCATCCATTGTAGTAACAAAAATCTCGACAACAGACTACCTTCCATAATGACAAGGCTACCATCCATTGTAGTAAGAAAAATCACGACAACAGACTACCTTCCATAGTAAGAAGGCTACCATCCATTGGAGTAACAAAAATCTCAACAACAGACTACCTTCCATAATGACAAGGCTACAATCCATTGGAGTAACAAAAATCTCCACAATAGACTACATTTCAAAATGACAAGGCTACCATCCATTGGAACAACAAAAATTTCGACGACAAACTACCTTCCATAATGAAAAGGCTACCATCCATTGGAGTAACAAAAATCTCGATAATAGACTACCTTCCATAATGACAAGGCTACCATCCAATAGAGTAACAAAAATCTCGATAATAGACTACCTTCCATAATGATAAGGCTACAATCCATTGGAGTAACAAAAATCTCAAAAATAGATAAACTTCCATAATGACTAGGCTACCATCCATTGGAATAACAAAAATCTCACCAACAAACTACCTTCCATAATGACAAGGCTACTATCCAATGGAGTAACAAAAATATCGACAACAGACTACCTTCCATAATGACAAGGCTAACATGCATTGTACTAACAAAAATATGAACAATAGACTACCTTCCATAATGACAAGGCTACCATTCATTGGAGTAACAAAAATCACAACGACATACTAGCTTCCATAATGACAAGGCTACCATCTATTGGAGTAACAAAAACCTCGACAACAAACTACCTTACATAATGACAATGCTACCATCCATTGGAGTAACAAAAAATCTTGACAAAAGACTACCTTCCATTATGACAAGGCTACAATGTATTGTAGTAACAAAAATCAAGACAACAGACTACCTTCCATAATGACTAGGCTACCATCCATTGTAGTAACAAAAATCTCGACAACAGACTAACTTCCATAATGACAAGGCTACCATCCATTGTAGTAACAAAAATCTTGTCAATAGACTACCTTTTATATTGACAAGGCTACCATCCATTGGAATAACAAAAATCTCAACAACAGACTACCTTCCATAATGACAAGGCTACAATCCATTGGAGTAACAAAAATCTCGACAATAGACTACCTTTCATAATGACAAGGCTACCATCCATTGGAACAACAAAAATTTCGAAGACAGACTACCTTCCATAATGACTAGGCTACCATCCACTGGAATAACAAAAATATCAACAACAGACTACCTTCCATAATGACTAGGCTACTATCCAATGGAGTAACTAAAATCTCGACACCAGACTACCTTCCATAATGACAAGGCTAGCATACATTGTTGTAACAAAGATATCGACAACAAACTACCTTCCATAATGACAAGGCTACAATCCATTGGAGTAACAAAAATGTCGACAACATACTACCTTCCATAATGACAAGGCTACCATCCATTGTAGTAAGAAAAATCACGACAACAGACTACCTTCCATAGTAAGAAGGCTACCATCCATTGGAGTAACAAAAATCTCAACAACAGACTACCTTCCATAATGACAAGGCTACAATCCCTTGGAGTAACAAAAATCTCCACAATAGACTACCTTTCATAATGACAAGGCTACCATCCATTGGACCAACAAAAATTTCAACAATAGACTACCTTCCATAATGAAAAGGCTACCATCCATTGGAGTAACAAAAATCTCGATAATAGACTACCTTCCATAATGACAAGGCTACCATCCATTAGAGTAACAAAAATCTTGATAATAGACTACCTTCCATAATGATAAGGCTACCATCCATTAGAGTAACAAAAATCTCGAAAATAGATAAACTTCCATAATGACTAGGCTACCAACCATTGGAATAACAAAAAACCAACCAATAGACTACCTTCCATAATGACAAGGCTACTATCCAATGGAGTAACAAAAATATCGACAACAGACTACCTTCCATAATGACAAGGCTAACATGCAATGTAGTAACAAAAATATGAACAACAGAGTACCTTCCATAATGACAAGGCTACCATTCATTGGAGTAACAAAAATCACAACGACAAACTACCTTCCATAATGAGAAGGCTACCATCTATTGGAGTAACAAAAATCTCGACAACAAACTACCTTCCATAATGACAATGCTACCATCCATTGGAGTAACAAAAATCTTGACAATAGACTACCTTCCGTAATGACAAGGATACAATCTATTGTAGTAACAAAAATTAAGACAAGAAACTACCTGCCATAATGACAAGGCTACCATCCATTGTAGTAACAAAAATCTCGACAATAGACTATCTTCCATAATTACAAGGCTACAATCCATTGGAGTAACAAAAGTCTCAACAACAGACTACCGTCCATAATGACAAGGCTACAATCCATTGGAGTAACAAAAATCTCCACAATAGACTACATTTCAAAATGACAAGGCTACCATCCATTGGAACAACAAAAATTTCGACGACAAACTACCTTCCATAATGAAAAGGCTACCATCCATTGGAGTAACAAAAATCTCGATAATAGACTACCTTCCATAATGACAAGGCTACCATCCAATAGAGTAACAAAAATCTCGATAATAGACTACCTTCCATAATGATAAGGCTACAATCCATTGGAGTAACAAAAATCTCAAAAATAGATAAACTTCCATAATGACTAGGCTACCATCCATTGGAATAACAAAAATCTCACCAACAAACTACCTTCCATAATGACAAGGCTACTATCCAATGGAGTAACAAAAATATCGACAGCAGACTACCTTCCATAATGACAAGGCTAACATGCATTGTACTAACAAAAATATGAACAATAGACTACCTTCCATAATGACAAGGCTACCATTCATTGGAGTAACAAAAATCACAACGAGATACTAGCTTCCATAATGACAAGGCTACCATCTATTGGAGTAACAAAAACCTCGACAACAAACTACCTTACATAATGACAATGCTACCATCCATTGGAGTAACAAAAAATCTTGACAAAAGACTACCTTCCATTATGACAAGGCTACAATGTATTGTAGTAACAAAAATCAAGACAACAGACTACCTTCCATAATGACTAGGCTACCATCCATTGTAGTAACAAAAATCTCGACAACAGACTAACTTCCATAATGACAAGGCTACCATCCATTGTAGTAACAAAAATCTTGTCAATAGACTACCTTTTATATTGACAAGGCTACCATCCATTGGAATAACAAAAATCTCAACAACAGACTACCTTCCATAATGACAAGGCTACAATCCATTGGAGTAACAAAAATCTCGACAATAGACTACCTTTCATAATGACAAGGCTACCATCCATTGGAACAACAAAAATTTCGAAGACAGACTACCTTCCATAATGACTAGGCTACCATCCACTGGAATAACAAAAATATCAACAACAGACTACCTTCCATAATGACTAGGCTACTATCCAATGGAGTAACTAAAATCTCGACACCAGACTACCTTCCATAATGACAAGGCTAGCATACATTGTTGTAACAAAGATATCGACAACAAACTACCTTCCATAATGACAAGGCTACAATCCATTGGAGTAACAAAAATGTCGACAACATACTACCTTCCATAATGACAAGGCTACCATCCATTGTAGTAAGAAAAATCACGACAACAGACTACCTTCCATAGTAAGAAGGCTACCATCCATTGGAGTAACAAAAATCTCAACAACAGACTACCTTCCATAATGACAAGGCTACAATCCCTTGGAGTAACAAAAATCTCCACAATAGACTACCTTTCATAATGACAAGGCTACCATCCATTGGACCAACAAAAATTTCAACAATAGACTACCTTCCATAATGAAAAGGCTACCATCCATTGGAGTAACAAAAATCTCGATAATAGACTACCTTCCATAATGACAAGGCTACCATCCATTAGAGTAACAAAAATCTTGATAATAGACTACCTTCCATAATGATAAGTCTACCATCCATTAGAGTAACAAAAATCTCGAAAATAGATAAACTTCCATAATGACTAGGCTACCAACCATTGGAATAACAAAAAACCAACCAATAGACTACCTTCCATAATGACAAGGCTACTATCCAATGGAGTAACAAAAATATCGACAACAGACTACCTTCCATAATGACAAGGCTAACATGCATTGTAGTAACAAAAATATGAACAACAGAGTACCTTCCATAATGACAAGGCTACCATTCATTGGAGTAACAAAAATCACAACGACAAACTACCTTCCATAATGAGAAGGCTACCATCTATTGGAGTAACAAAAATCTCGACAACAAACTACCTTCCATAATGACAATGCTACCATCCATTGGAGTAACAAAAATCTTGACAATAGACTACCTTCCGTAATGACAAGGCTACAATCTATTGTAGTAACAAAAATTAAGACAAGAAACTACCTGCCATAATGACAAGGCTACCATCCATTGTAGTAACAAAAATCTCGACAATAGACTATCTTCCATAATTACAAGGCTACAATCCATTGGAGTAACAAAAGTCTCAACAACAGACTACCGTCCATAATGACAAGGCTACAATCCATTGGAGAAACAAAAATCTCGACAATAGACTACCTTTCATAATGACAAGGCTACCATCCATTGGAACAACAAAAATTTCGACGACAGACTACCTTCCATACTGAAGAGCCTACGATCCATTCGAGTAACAAAAATCTCGATAATAGATTACCTTCCTTAATGACAAGGCTACCGTCCATTGGAGTAACAAAAATCTTGAAAACAAACTACCTTCCATATTGACTAGGATACTGTCCACTGGAATAAAAAAAATCTCAACAACAGAGTACCTTCCATAATGATAAGGCTACCATCTATTGGAGTAACAAAAATCTCGAAAATAGACAAACTTCCACAATGACTAGGCTACCATCCATTGGAATAACAAAAATCTCACCAACAGACTACCTTCCATAATGACAAGGCTACTATCCAATGGAGTAACAAAAATATCGACAACAGACTACCTTCCATAATGACAAGGCTAACATGCATTGTAGTAACAAAAATATGAACAACAAACTACCTTCCATAATGACAAGGCTACCATTCATTGGAGTAACAAAAATCACAACGACAGACTAGCTTCCATAATGACATGGCTACCATCTATTGGAGTAACAAAAACCTCGACAACAAACTACCTTACATAATGACAATGCTACCATCCATTGGAGTAACAAAAATCTTGACAATAGACTACCTTCCATAATGACAAGGCTACAATCTATTGTAGTAACAAAAATCAAGACAACAGACTACCTTTCATAATGAAAAGGCTACCATCCATTGTAGTAACAAAAATCTCGACAACAGACTACCTTCCATAATGACAAGGCTACCATCCATTGTAGTAACAAAAATCTTGTCAATAGACTACCTTTTATATTGACAAGGCTACCATCCATTGGAATAACAAAAATCTCAACAACAAACTACTTTCCATAATGACAAGGCTACAATCCATTGGAGTAACAAAATTCTCGGCAATAGACTACCTTTCATAATGACAAGGCTACCATCCATTGGAACAACAAAACTTTCGAAGACAGACTACCTTCCATAATGACTAGGCTACCATCCATTGGAATAACAAAAATCTCAACAACAGACTACCTTCCATAATGACTAGGCTACTATCCAATGGAGTAACAAAAATCTCAACACCAGACTACCTTCCATAATGACAAGGCTAGCATACATTGTAGTAACAAAGATATCGATAACAGACTACCTTCCATAATGACAAGGCTACAATCCATTGGAGTAACAAAAATCTCGACAATAGACTACCTTCCATAATGACAAGGCTACCATCCATTGTAGTAAGAAAAATCACGACAACAGACTACCTTCCATAGTAAGAAGGCTACCATCCATTGGAGTAACAAAAATCTCAACAACAGACTACCTTCCATAATGACAAGGCTACAATCCATTGGAGTAACAAAAATCTCCACAATAGACTACCTTTCAAAATGACAAGGCTACCATCCATTGGAACAACAAAAATTTCGACGACAAACTACCTTCCATAATGAAAAGGCTACCATCCATTGGAGTAACAAAAATCTCGATAATAGACTACCTTCCATAATGACAAGGCTACCATCCAATAGAGTAACAAAAATCTCGAAAATAGACTACCTTCCATAATGATAAGGCTACAATCCATTGGAGTAACAAAAATCTCAAAAATAGATAAACTTCCATAATGACTAGGCTACCATCCATTGGAATAACAAAAATCTCACCAACAAACTACCTTCCATAATGACAAGGCTACTATCCAATGGAGTAACAAAAATATCGACAACAGACTACCTTCCATAATGACAAGGCTAACATGCATTGTACTAACAAAAATATGAACAATAGACTACCTTCCATAATGACAAGGCTACCATTCATTGGAGTAACAAAAATCACAACGACATACTAGCTTCCATAATGACAAGGCTACCATCTATTGGAGTAACAAAAACCTCGACAACAAACTACCTTACATAATGACAATGCTACCATCCATTGGAGTAACAAAAATCTTGACAATAGACTACCTTCCATTATGACAAGGCTACAATGTATTGTAGTAACAAAAATCAAGACAACAGACTACCTTCCATAATGACTAGGCTACCATCCATTGTAGTAACAAAAATCTCGACAACAGACTAACTTCCATATTGACAAGGCTACCATCCATTGTAGTAACAAAAATCTTGTCAATAGACTACCTTTTATATTGACAAGGCTACCATCCATTGGAATAACAAAAATCTCAACAACAGACTACCTTCCATAATGACAAGGCTACAATCCATTGGAGTAACAAAAATCTCGACAATAGACTACCTTTCATAATGACAAGGCTACCATCCATTGGAACAACAAAAATTTCGAAGACAGACTACCTTCCATAATGACTAGGCTACCATCCACTGGAATAACAAAAATATCAACAACAGACTACCTTCCATAATGACTAGGCTACTATCCAATGGAGTAACTAAAATCTCGACACCAGACTACCTTCCATAATGACAAGGCTAGCATACATTGTTGTAACAAAGATATCGACAACAAACTACCTTCCATAATGACAAGGCTACAATCCATTAGAGTAACAAAAATGTCGACAACATACTACCTTCCATAATGACAAGGCTACCATCCATTGTAGTAAGAAAAATCACGACAACAGACTACCTTCCATAGTAAGAAGGCTACCATCCATTGGAGTAACAAAAATCTCAACAACAGACTACCTTCCATAATGACAAGGCTACAATCCCTTGGAGTAACAAAAATATCCACAATAGACTACCTTTCATAATGACAAGGCTACCATCCATTGGAACAACAAAAATTTCAACAACAGACTACCTTCCATAATGAAAAGGCTACCATCCATTGGAGTAACAAAAATCTCGATAATAGACTACCTTCCATAATGACAAGGCTACCATCCATTAGAGTAACAAAAATCTTGATAATAGACTACCTTCCATAATGATAAGGCTACCATCCATTGGAGTAAAAAAAATCTCGAAAATAGATAAACTTCCATAATGACTAGGCTACAATCCATTGGAATAACAAAAATTTCACCAACAGACTACCTTCCATAATGACAAGTCTACTATCCAATGGAGTAACAAAAATATCGACAACAAACTACCTTCCATAATGACAAGGCTAACATGCATTGTAGTAACAAAAATATGAACAACAGACTACCTTCCATAATGACAAGGCTACCATTCATTGGAGTAACAAAAATCACAACGACAGACTAGCTTCCATAATGACAAGGCTACCATCTATTGGAGTAACAAAAACCTCGACAACAAACTACCTTACATAATGACAATGCTACCATCCATTGGAGTAACAAAAATCTTGACAATAGACTACCTTCCATAATGACAAGGCTACAATCTATTGTAGTAACAAAAATCAAGACAACAGACTACGTTCCATAATGACAAGGCTACCATCCATTGTAGTAACAAAAATCTCGACAACAGACTACATTCCATAATGACAAGGCTACCATCCATTGTAGTAACAAAAATCTTGTCAATAGACTACCTTTTATATTGACAAGGCTACCATCCATTGGAATAACAAAAATCTCAACAACAGACTACCTTCCATAATGACAAGGCTACAATCCATTGGAGTAACAAAAATCTCGACAATAGACTACCTTTCATAATTACAAGGCTACCATCCATTGGAACAACAAAAATTTCGAAGACAGACTACCTTCCATAATGACTAGGCTACCATCCACTGGAATAACAAAAATATCAACAACAGACTACCTTCCATAATGACTAGGCTACTATCCAATGGAGTAACTAAAATCTCGACACCAGACTACCTTCCATAATGACAAGGCTAGCATACATTGTTGTAACAAAGATATCGACAACAAACTACCTTCCATAATGACAAGGCTACAATCCATTGGAGTAACAAAAATGTCGACAACATACTACCTTCCATAATGACAAGGCTACCATCCATTGTAGTAAGAAAAATCACGACAACAGACTACCTTCCATAGTAAGAAGGCTACCATCCATTGGAGTAACAAAAATCTCAACAACAGACTACCTTCCATAATGACAAGGCTACAATCCATTGGAGTAACAAAAATCTCCACAATAGACTACCTTTCATAATGACAAGGCTACCATCCATTGGAACAACAAAAATTTCAACAACAGACTACCTTCCATAATGAAAAGGCTGCCATCCATTGGAGTAACAAAAATCTCGATAATAGACTACCTTCCATAATGACAAGGCTACCATCCATTAGAGTAACAAAAATCTTGATAATAGACTACCTTCCATAATGATAAGGCTACCATCCATTGGAGTAAAAAAAATCTCGAAAATAGATAAACTTCCATAATGACTAGGCTTACCATCCATTGGAATAACAAAAATTTCACCAACAGACTACCTTCCATAATGACAAGTCTACTATCCAATGGAGTAACAAAAATATCGACAACAAGCTACCTTCCATAATGACAAGGCTAACATGCATTGTAGTAACAAAAATATGAACAACAGACTACCTTCCATAATGACAAGGCTACCATTCATTGGAGTAACAAAAATCACAACGACAGACTAGCTTCCATAATGACAAGGCTACCATCTATTGGAGTAACAAAAACCTCGACAACAAACTACCTTACATAATGACAATGCTACCATCCATTGGAGTAACAAAAATCTTGACAATAGACTACCTTCCATAATGACAAGGCTACAATCTATTGTAGTAACAAAAATCAAGACAACAGACTACCTTCCATAATGACAAGGCTACCATCCATTGTAGTAACAAAAATCTCGACAACAGACTACATTCCATAATGACAAGGCTACCATCCATTGTAGTAACAAAAATCTTGTCAATAGACTACCTTTTATATTGACAAGGCTACCATCCATTGGAATAACAAAAATCTCAACAACAGACTACCTTCCATAATGACAAGGCTACAATCCATTGGAGTAACAAAAATCTCGACAATAGACTACCTTTCATAATGACAAGGCTACCATCCATTGGAACAACAAAAATTTCGAAGACAGACTACCTTCCATAATGACTAGGCTACCATCCATTGGAATAACAAAAATCTCAACAACAGACCACCTTCCATAATGACTAGGCTACTATCCAATGGAGTAACAAAAATCTCGACACCAGACTACCTTCCATAATGACAAGGCTAGCATACATTGTAGTAACAAAGATATCGACAACAAACTACCTTCCATAATGACAAGGCTACAATCCATTGGAGTAACAAAAATCTCGACAACAGACTACCATCCATAATGACAAGGCTACCATCCATTGTAGTAAGAAAAATCACGACAATAGACTACCTTCCATAGTAAGAAGGCTACCATCCATTGGAGTAACAAAAATCTCAACAACAGACTACCTTCCATAATGACAAGGCTACAATCCATTGGAGTAACAAAAATCTCCACAATAGACTACCTTTCATAATGACAAGGCTACCATCCATTGGAACAACAAAAATTTCGACGACAGACTACCTTCCATAATGAAAAGGCTACCATCCATTGGAGTAACAAAAATCTCGATAATAGACTACCTTCCATAATGACAAGGCTACCATCCATTAGAGTAACAAAAATCTCGATAATAGACTACCTTCCATAATGATAAGGCAACCATCCATTGGAGTAACAAAAATATCGAAAATAGATAAACTTCCATAATGACTAGGCTATCATCCATTGGAATAACAAAAATCTCACCAACAGACTACCTTCCATAATGACAAGGCTACTATCCAATGGAGTAACAAAAATCTCGATAATAGACTACCTTCCATAATGACAAGGCTACCATCCATTAGAGTAACAAAAATCTTGATAATAGACTACCTTCCATAATGATAAGGCTACCATCCATTGGAGTAAAAAAAATCTCGAAAATAGATAAACTTCCATAATGACTAGGCTACCATCCATTGGAATAACAAAAATCTCACCAACAGACTACCTTCCATAATGACAAGTCTACTATCCAATGGAGTAACAAAAATATCGACAACAAACTACCTTCCATAATGACAAGGCTAACATGCATTGTAGTAACAAAAATATGAACAACAGACTACCTTCCATAATGACAAGGCTACCATTCATTGAAGTAACAAAAATCACAACGACATACTAGCTTCCATAATGACAAGACTACCATCTATTGGAGTAACAAAAACCTCGACAACAAACTACCTTACATAATGACAATGCTACCATCCATTGGAGTAACAAAAATCTTGACAATAGACTACCTTCCATAATGACAAGGCTACAATCTATTGTAGTAACAAAAATCAAGACAACAGACTACCTTCCATAATGACAAGGCTACCATCTATTGGAGTAACAAAAATCTCGAAAACAAACTACCTTCCATAATGACAATGCTACCATCCATTGGAGTAACAAAAATCTCGACAACAAACTACCTTCCATAATGACAATGCTACCATCCATTGTAGTAACAAAAATATCGACAATAGACTACCTTCCATAATGACAAGGCTACCATCCATTGTAGTAAGAAAAATATCGACAACAAACTACCTTCCATAATGACAAGAATACATTCCATTGGACTAACAAAAATCTGGACAATAGCCTACCTTTCATAATGACTAGGCTACCATCCATTGGAATAACAAAAATCTCAACAACAGACTACCTTCCATAATGACTAGGCTACTATCCAATGGAGTAACAAAAATCTTGACACCAGACTACCTTCCATAATGACAAGGCTAGCATACATTGTAGTAACAAAGATATCGACAACAGACTACCTTCCATAATGACAAGGCTACAATCCATTATAGTAACAAAAATCTCGACAACAGACTACCTTCCATAATGACAAGGCTACCATCCATTGTAGTAAGAAAAATCACGACAACATACTACCTTCCATAGTAAGAAGGCTACCATCCATTGGAGTAACAAAAATCTCAACAACAGACTACCTTCCATAATGACAAGGCTACAATCCATTGGAGTAACAAAAATCTCCACAATAGACTACCTTTCATAATGGAAAGGCTACCATCCATTGGAACAACAAAAATTTCGACGACAGACTACCTTCCATAATGAAAAGGCTACCATCCATTGGAGTAATAAAAATCTCGATAATAGACTACCTTCCATAATGACAAGGCTACAATCTATTGTAGTAACAAAAATCAAGACAACATACTACCTTCCATAATGACAAGGCTACCATCCATTGTAGTAACAAAAATATCGACAATAGACTACCTTCCATAATGACAAGGCTACCATCCATTGTAGTAAGAAAAATCATTACAACAGAATACCTTCCACAATGACAAGAATACATTCCATTGGACTAACAAAAATATGGACAATAGACTACCTTTCATAATGACTAGGCTACCATCCATTGGAATAACAAAAATCTCAACAACAGACTACCTTCCATAATGACTAGGCTACTATCCAATGAAGTAACAAAAATCTCGACACCAGACTACCTTCCATATTTACAAGGCCAGCATACATTGGAGTAACAAAGATATCGACAATAGACTACCTTCCATAATGACAAGGCTATAATCCATTGGAGTAACAAAAATCTCGACAACAGACTACCTACCATAATGACAACGCTACCATCCATTGTAGTAAGAAAAATCACGACAACAGACTATCTTCCATAGTAAGAAGGCTACCATCCATTGGAGTAACAAAAATCTCAACAACAGACTACCTTCCATAATGACAAGGCTACAATCCATTGGAGTAACAAAAATCTCCACAATAGACTACCTTTCATAATGACAAGGCTACCATCCATTGGAACAACAAAAATTTCGACGATAGACTACCTTCCATAATGAAAAGGCTACCATCCATTGGAGTAACAAAAATCTCGATAATAGACTACCATCCATTAGAGTAACAAAAATCTCGATAATAGACTACCTTCCATAATGATAAGGCTACCATCCATTGGAGTAACAAAAATCTCGAAAATAGATAAACTTTCATAATGACTAGGCTACCATCCATTGGAATAACAAAAATCTCACCAACAGACTAACTTCCATAATGACAAGGCTACTATCCAATGGAGTAACAAAAATATCGACATTAGACTACCTTCCATAATGACAAGGCTAACATGCATTGTAGTAACAAAAATATGAACAACAGACTACCTTCCATAATGACAAGGCTACCATTCATTGGAGTAACAAAAATCACAACGACAGACTAGCTTCCATAATGACAAGGCTACCATCTATTAGAGTAACAAAAACCTCGACAACAAACTACCTTACATAATGACAATTCTACCATCCATTGGAGTAACAAAAATCTTGACAATAGACTACCTTCCATAATGACAAGACTACAATCTATTGTAGTAACAAAAATCAAGACAGCAGACTGCCTTCCATAATGACAAGGCTACCATCCATTGTAGTAACAAAAATCTCGACAACAGACTACCTTCCATAATGACAAGGCTACCATCCATTATAGTAACAAAAATCTTGTCAATAGACTACCTTTTATATTGACAAGGCTACCATCCATTGGAATAACAAAAATCTCAACAACAGACTACCTTCCATAATGACAAGGCTACAATCCATTGGAGTAACAAAAATCTCGACAATAGACTACCTTTCATAATGACAAGGCTACCATCCATTGGAACAACAAAAATTTCGAAGACAGACTACCTTCTATAATGACTAGGCTACCATCCATTGGAATAACAAAAATCTCAACAACAGACTACCTTCCATAAAGAATAGGCTACTATCCAATGGAGTAACAAAAATATCGACACCAAACTACCTTCCATAATGACAAGGCTAGCATACATTGTAGTAACAAAGATATCGACAACAGACTACCTTCCATAATGACAAGGCTACAATCCATTGGAGTAACAAAAACCTCGACAACAAACTACCTTACATAATGACAATGCTACCATCCATTGGAGTAACAAAAATCTTGACAATAGACTACCTTCCATAATGACAAGGATATAATCTATTGTAGTAACAAAAATCAAGACAACAAGCTACCTTCCATAATGACAAGGCTACCATCCATTGTAGTAACAAAAATCTCGACAACAGATTGCCTTTCATAATGACAAGGCTACCATCCATTGTAGTAAGAAAAATCTCGACAACAGACTACCTTCCATAATGACAAGGCTACAATCGATTGTAGTAACAAAAATCTCGACAACCGACTACCTTCCATAATGACGGCTACAATCCATTGGAGTAACAAAAATCTCCACAATAGACTACCTTTCATAATGACAAGGCTACCATCCATTGGAACAACAAAAATTTCAACGACATACTACCTTCCATAATGAGAAGGCTAACATCCATTGGAGTAACAAAAATCTCGATAATAGACTACCTTACATAATGACAAGGCTATCATCCATTGGAGTAACAAAAATCTCGACAATAGACTACCTTCCATAATGATAAGGCTACCATCCATTGGAGTAACAAAAATCTTGAAAATAGACAAACTTCCATAATGACTAGGCTACCATCCATTGGAATAACAAAAATCTCACGAACAGACTACCTTCCATAATTACAAGGCTACTATCCAATGGAGTAACAAAAATATCGACAACAGACTACCTTCCATAATGACAAGGCTAACATGCATTGTAGTAACAAAAATATGAACAACAGACTACCTTCCATAATGACAAGGCTACCATTCATTGGAGTAACAAAAATCACAACGACAGACTAGCTTCCATAATGACAAGGCTACCATCTATTAGAGTAATAAAAACCTCGACAACAAACTACCTTACATAATGACAATTCTACCATCCATTGGAGTAACAAAAATTTTGACAATAGACTACCTTCCATAATGACAAGGCTACAATCTATTGTAGTAACAAAAATCAAGACAACAGACTACCTTCCTTAATGACAAGGCTACCATCCATTGTAGTAACAAAAATCTCGACAACAGACTACCTTCCATAATGACAAGGCTACCATCCATTGTAGTAAGAAAAATCTCGACAACAGTCTTCCTTCCATAATGACAAGGCTACAATCCATTGGAGTAACAAAAATCTCAACAATAGACTACCTTCCATAATGACAAGGCTACAATCCATTGGAGTAACAAAAGTCTCGACAATAGACTACCTTCCATAATGACAAGGCTACCATCCATTGTAACAACAAAAATTTCGAAGACACACTACCTTCCATAATGAAAAGTCTACCATCAATTGGAGTAACAAATATATCGATAATAGACTACCTTCCATAATGACAAGGCTACCATCCATTGGAGTAACAAAAATCTCGAAAACAGACTACCTTCCATATTGACTAGGATACCATCCATTGGAATAAAAAAAATCTCAACAACAGAGTACCTTCCATAATGACAAAGCTATTATCCAATGGAGTAACAAAAATATCGACAATAGACTACCTTCCATAATGACAAGGCTACCATCCAATGGAGTAACAAAAATCTCGAAAATAGGCTACCTTCCATAATGACTAGGCTACCATCCATTGGTATAACAAAAATCTCAACGACAGACTACCTTCCATAATGAAAAGGCTACCATCTATTGGAGTAACAGAAATCTCGACAACAAACTACCTTCCATAATGACAATGCTACCATCCATTGTAGTAAGAAAAATCTCGACAACAAACTACCTTCCATAATGACAAGGATACATTCCATTGGAGTAACAAAAATCTTGTCAATAGACTACCTTTTATATTGACAATGCTACCATCCATTGGAGTAACAAATATCTCGACAACAGACTACCTTCCATAATGACAAGTCTACCATCCATTTGAGTAACAAAAATCTCGAAAATAGACTACCTTCCATAATGACTAGGCTACCATCCATTGGAATAACAAAAATCTCAACAACAGACTACCTTCCATAATGACAAGGCTAGCATACATTATAGTAACAAAGATATCGACAACAGACTACCTTCCATAATGACAAGGCTACAATCCATTGGAGTAACAAAAATCTCGACAACAGACTACCTTCCATAATGACAAGGCTACCATCCATTGTAGCAAGAAAAATCACGACAACAAACTACCTTCCATAGTAAGAAGGCTACCATCCATTGGAGTAACAAAAATCTCAACAACAGACTACCTTCAATAATGACAAGGCTATAATCCATTGGAGTAACAAAAATCTCCACAATAGACTACCTTTCATATTGACAAGGCTACCATCCATTGGAACAACAAAAATTTTGACGACAGACTACCTTCCATAATGAAAAGGCTACCATCCATTGGAGTAACAAAAATATCGATAATAGACTACCTTCCATAATGAGAAGGCTACCATCCATTAGAGAAACAAAAGTCTCGATAAAAGACTACCTTCCATAATGATAAGGCTACCATCCATTGGAGTAACAAAAATCTCGAAAATAGATAAACTTCCATAATGACTAGGCTACCATCCATTGGAATAACAAAAATCTCAGCAACAGACTACCTTCCATAATGACAAGGCTACTATCCAATGGAGTAACAAAAATATCGACAATAGACTACCTTCCATAATGACAAGGCTAACATGCATTGTAGTAACAAAAATATGAACAACAGACTACCTTCCATAATGACAAGGCTACCATTCATTGGAGTAACAAAAATCACAAGGACAAACATGCTTCCATAATGACAAGCCTACCATCTATTGGAGTGACAAAAACCTCGACAACAAACTACCTTACATAATGACAATGCTACCATCCATTGGAGTAACAAAAATCTTGACAATAGACTACCTTCCATAATTACAAGGCTACAATCTATTGTAGTAACAAAAATCAAGACAACAGACTACTTTCCATAATGACAAGGCTACCATCCATTGTAGTAACAAAAATCTCGACAATAGACTACCTTCCATAATGACAAGGCTACCATCCATTGTAGTAAGAAAAATCTTGACAACAGACTACCTTCCATAATGACAAGGCTACCATCCATTAGAGTAACAAAAATCTCGATAATAGACTACCT
Organism: Vicia faba; assembly: GCA_948472305.1. Lineage (NCBI taxonomy): Eukaryota > Viridiplantae > Streptophyta > Magnoliopsida > Fabales > Fabaceae > Vicia > Vicia faba. The sequence goes on along the minus strand of OX451741.1, from coordinate 510,180,954 downwards.
TCCATAATGATAAGGCTACCATCCATTGGAGTAACACAAATCTCGAAAATAGATAAACTTCCATAATGACTAGGCTACCATCCATTGGAATAACAAAAATCTCAGCAACAGACTACCTTCCATAATGACAAGGCTACTATCCAAAGGAGTAACAAAAATATCTACAATAGACTACCTTCCGTAATGACAAGGCTAACATGCATTGTAGTAACAAAAATATGAACAACAGACTACCTTCCATAATGACAAGGCTACCATTCATTGTAGTAACAAAAATCACAACGACAGACTAGCTTCCATAATGACAAGGCTACCATCTATTGGAGTAACAAAAACCTCGACAACAAACTACCTTACATAATGACAATGCTACCATCCATTGGAGTAACAAAAATCTTGACAATAGACTACCTTCCATAATGACAAGGCTACAATCTATTGTAGTAACAAAAATCAAGGCAATAGACTACCTTCCATAATGACAAGGCTACCATCCATTGTAGTAACAAAAATCTCGACAATAGACTACCTTCCATAATGACAAGGATACCATCCATTGTAGTAAGAAAAATCTTGACAACAGACTACCTTCCATAATGACAAGGCTACCATCCATTAGAGTAACAAAAATCTCGATAATAGACTACCTTCCATAATGATAAGGCTACGATCCATTGGAGTAACAAAAATCTCGAAAATAGATAAACTTCCATAATGACTAGGCTACCATCCATTGGAATAACAAAAATCTCACCAACAGACTACCTTCCATAATGACAAGGCTACTATCCAATGGAGTAACAAAAATATCTACAATAGACTACCTTCCGTAATGACAAGGCTAACATGCATTGTAGTAACAAAAATATGAACAACATACTACCTTCCATAATGACAAGGCTACCATTCATTGGAGTAACAAAAATCACAACGACAGACTAGCTTCCATAATGACAAGGCTACCATCTATTGGAGTAACAAAAACCTCGACAACAAACTACCTTACATAATGACAATGCTACCATCCATTGGAGTAACAAAAATATTGACAATAGACTACCTTCCATAATGGCAAGGCTACAATCTATTGTAGTAACAAAAATCAAGACAACAGACTACCTTCCATAATGACAAGGCTACCATCCATTGTGGTAACAAAAATCTCGACAACAGACTACCTTCCATAATGACAAGGCTACCATCCATTGTAGTAAGAAAAATCTCGACAACAAACTACCTTCCATAATGACAAGGCTACAATCCATTGTAGTAACAAAAATCTCGACAATAGACTACCTTCCATAATGACAAGGCTACAATCCATTGGAGTAACAAAAATCACGACAATAGACTTCCTTTCATAATGACAAGGCTACCATCCATTGGAACAACAAAAATTTCGATGACAGACTACCTTCCATAATGAAAAGTCTACCATCAATTGGAGTAACAAATATATCGATAATAGACTACCTTCCATAATGACAAGGCTACCATCCATTGGAGTAACAAAAATCTCGAAAATAGACTACCTTCCATATTGACTAGGATACCATCCATTGGAATATAAAAAATCTCAACAACAGTGTACCTTCCATAATGACAAAGCTATTATCCAATGGAGTAACAAAAATATCGATAATAGACTACCTTCCATAATGACAAGGCTACCATCCATTGAAGTAACAAAAATCTCGAAAATAGGCTACCTTCCATAATGACTAGGCTACCATCCATTGGGATAACAAAAATCTCAACGACAGAATACCTTCCATAATGAAAAGGCTACCATCTATTGGAGTAACAACAATCTCGACAACAAACTACCTTCCATAATGACAATGCTACCATCATTTGGAGTAACAAAAATCTCGACAATAAACTACCTTCCATAATGACATGGCTACAATCTATTGTAGTAACAAAAATCAAGACAACAGACTACCTTCCATAATGACAAGGCTACCATCCATTGTAGTAAGAAAAATCTCGACAACAGACTACCTTCCATAATGACAAGGATACATTCCATTGGAGTAACAAAAACTTGTCAATAGACTACCTTTTATATTGACAAGGCTACCATCCATTGGAATAACAAAAATATCAACGACATACTACCTTCAATAATGACAATGCTACCATCCATTGGAGTAACAAAAATCTCGACAACAGACTACCTTCCATAATGACAAGGCTACCATCCATTTGAGTAACAAAAATCTTGAAAACAGACTACCTTCCATAATGACTAGGCTACCATCCATTGGAATAACAAAAATCTCAACAACAGACTACCTTCCATAATGACTAGGCTACTATCCAATGGAGTAACAAAAATCTCGACACCATTCTACCTTCCATAATGACAAGGCTAGCATACATTGTAGTAACAAAGATATCGACAATAGACTACCTTCCATAATGACAAGGCTACAATACATTGGAGTAACAAAAATCTCGACAACAGACTACCTTCCATAATGACAAGGCTACCATCCATTGTAGCAAGAAAAATCACGACAACAGACTACCTTCCATAGTAAGAAGGCTACCATCCATTGGAGTAACAAAAATCTCAACAACATACTACCTTCCATAATGACAAGGCTACAATCCATTGGAGTAAGAAAAATCTCCACAATAGACTACCATTCATAATGACAAGGCTACCATCCATTGGAACAACAAAAATTTTGACGACAGACTACCTTCCATAATGAAAAGGCTACCATCCATTGGAGTAACAAAAATCTTGATAATAGACTATCTTCCATAATGACAAGGCTACCATCCATTAGAGTAACAAAAATCTCGATAATAGACTACCTTCCATAATGATAAGGCTACAATCCATTGGAGTAACAAAAATCTCGAAAATAGATAAACTTCCATAATGACTAGGCTACCATCCATTGGAATAACAAAAATCTCACCAACAGACTACCTTCCATAATGACAAGGCTACTATCCAATGGAGTAACAAAAATATCGACAACAGACTACCTTCCATAATGACAAGGCTAACATGCATTGTAGTAACAAAAATATGAGCAACAGACTACCTTCCATAATGACAAGGCTACCATTCATTGGAGTAACAAAAACCTCGACAACAAACTACCTTACATAATGACAATGCTACCATCCATTGGAGTAACAAAAATCTTGACAATAGACTACCTTCCATAATGACAAAGGCTACAATCTATTGTAGTAACAAAAATCAAGACAACAGACTACCTTCCTTAATGACAAGGCTACCATCCATTGTGGTAACAAAAATCTCGAAAATAGATAAACTTCCATAATGACTAGGCTACCATCCATTAGATTAATAAAAATCTCGACAACAGACTACCTTCCATAATGACAAGGCTACAATCCATTGGAGTAACAAAAATCACGACAATAGACTACCTTTAATAATGACAAGGCTACCATCCATTGGAAAAACAAAAATTTCGATGACAGACTACCTTCCATAATGAAAAGGCTACCATCCATTGGAGTAACAAAAATCTTGATAATAGACTACCTTCCATAATGACAAGGCTACCATCCATTGGAGTAACAAAAATCTCGAAAACAGACTACCTTCCATATTGACTAGGCTACCATCCATTGGAATAAAAAAATCTCAACAACAGAGTACCTTCTATATTGACAAAGCTACTATCCAATGGAGTAACAAAAATATCGACAATAGACTACCTTCCATAATGACAAGGCTACCATCCATTGGAGTAATAAAAATCTCGAAAATAGGCTACCTTCCATAATGACTAGGCTACCATCCATTGGAATAACAAAGATCTCAATGACAGGCTACCTTCCATAATGAAAAGGCTACAATCTATTGGAGTAACAAAAATCTCGACAACAAAGTACCTTCCATAATGACAATGCAACAATCCATTGTAGTAACAAAAATCTCGACAACAGACTACCTTCCATAATGACAAGGCTACAATCCATTGGAGTAACAAAAATCTCCACAATAGACTACCTTTCATAATGACAAGGCTACCATCCATTGGAACAACAAAAATTTTGACGACAGACTACCTTCCATAATGAAAAGGCTACCATCAATTGGAGTAACAAAAATCTCGATAATAGACTACCGTCCATAATCACAAGGCTACCATCCATTAGAGTAACAAAAATCTCGACAATAGACTACCTTCCATAATGATAAGGCTACCATCCATTGGAGTAACAAAAATCTCGAAAATAGATAAACTTCCATAATGACTAGGCTACCATCCATTGGAATAACAAAAATCTCACCAACAGACTACCTTCCATAATGACAAGGCTACTATCCAATGGAGTAACAAAAATATCGACTACAGACTACCTTCCATAATGACAAGGCTAACATGCATTGTAGTAACAAAAATATGAACAACAGACTACCTTCCATAATGACAAGGCTACCATTCATTGGAGTAACAAAAATCACAACGACAGACTACCTTCCATAATGACAACGCTACCATCTATTGGAGTAACAAAAACCTCGACAACAAACTACCTTACATAATGGCAATGCTACCATCCATTGTAGTAACAAAAATCTTGACAATAGACTACCTTCCATAATGACAAGGCTACAATCTATTGTAGTAACAAAAATCAAGACAACAGACTACCTTCCATAATGACAAGGCTACCATCCATTGTAGTAACAAAAATCTCGACAACAGACTACCTTCCATAATGACAAGGCTACCATCCATTGTAGTAAGAAACATCTCGACAACAGACTACCTTCCATAATGACAAGGCTACAATCCATTGTAGTAACAAACATCTCGACAACAGACTACCTTCCATAATGACAAGGCTACAATCCATTGGAGTAACAAAAATCACGACAATAGACTACCTTTCATAATGACAAGGCTACCATCCATTGGAACAACAAAAATTTCGACGACAGACTACCTTCCATAATGAAAAGCCTACCAACCATTGGAGTAACAAAAATCTCGATAATAGACTACCTTCCATAATGACAAGGCTACCATCCATTAGAGTAACAAAAATCTCGACAATAGACTACCTTCCATAATGATAAGGCTACCATCCATTGGAGTAACAAAAATCTCGAAAATAGATAAACTTCCATAATGACTAGGCTACCATCCATTGGAATAACAAAAATCTCACCAACAGACTACCTTCCATAATGACAAGGCTACTATCCAATGGAGTAACAAAAATATCGACAACAGACTACCTTCCATAATGACAAGGCTAACATGCATTGTAGTAACAAAAATATGAACAACAAACTAGATTCCATAATGACAAGGCTCCCATTCATTGGAGTAACAAAAATCACAACGACAAACTACCTTCCATAATGACAACGCTACCATCTATTGGAGTAACAAAAACCTCGACAACAAACTACCTTACATAATGACAATGCTACCATCCATTGGAGTAACAAAAATCTTGACAATAGACTACCTTCCATAATGACAAGGCTACAATCTATTGTAGTAACAAAAATCTTGACAACAGACTACCTTCCATAATGACAAGGCTACAATCCATTGTAGTAAGAAAAATCTCGACAACAGATTACCTTCCATAATGACAAGGCTACAATCCATTGTAGTAACAAAAATCTCGACAACAGACTACCTTCCATAATGACAAGGCTACAATCCATTGAAGTAACAAAAATCATGACAATAGACTACCTTTCATAATGACAAGGCTACCATCCATTGGAACAACAAAAATTTCGACGAAAGACTACCTTCCATAATGAAAAGGCTACCATCCATTGGAGTAACAAAAATCCTTCTAATAGACTGCCTTCCATAATGACAAAGCTACCATCCATTGGAGTAACAAAAATATCGATTGACAAAGCTACTATCCAATGGAGTAACAAAAATATCGACAATAGACTATCTTCCATAATGACAAGGCTACCATCCATTGGAGTAATAAAAATCTCGAAAATAGGCTACCTTCCATAATGACTAGGCTACCATCCATTGGAATAACAAAAATCTCAATGACAGGCTACCTTCCATATTGAAAAGGCTACCATCTATTGGAGTAACAAAAATCTCGACAACAAACTACCTTCCATAACGATAATGCTACCATCCATTGTAGTAAGAAAAATCACAACAACAAACTACCTTCCATAATGAGAAGGCTACAATCCATTGGAGTAACAAAAATCTCCACAATAGACTACCTTTCATAATGACAAGGCTACCATCCATTGGAACAACAAAAATTTCGACGACAGACTACCTTCCATAATGAAAAGGCTACCATCCATTGGAGTAACAAAAATCTCGATAATAGACTACCTTCCATAATGACAAGGCTACCATGCATTAGAGTAACAAAAATATCGACAATAGACTAACTTCCATAATGATAAGGCTACCATCCATTGGAGTAACAAAAATCTCGAAAATAGATAAACTTCCATAATGACTAGGCTACCATCCATTGGAATAACAAAAATCTCACCAACAGACTACCTTCCATAATGACAAGGCTACGATCAATGGAGTAACAAAAATATCGACAACATACTACCTTCCATAATGACAAGGCTAACATGCATTGTAGTAACAAAAATATGAACAACAGACTACCTTCCATAATGACAAGGCAACCATTCATTGGAGTAACAAAAATCACAACGACAGACTACCTTCCATAATGACAACGCTACCATCTATTGGAGTAACAAAAACCTCGACAACAAACTACCTTACATAATGACAATGCTACCATCCATTGGAGTAACAAAAATCTTGACAATAGACTACCTTCCATAATGACAAGTCTACAATCTATTATAGTAACAAAAATCAAGACAACATACTACCTTCCATATTGACAAGGCTACCATCCATTGTAGTAACAAAAATCTCGACAACAGACTACCTTCCATAATGACAAGGCTACCATCCATTGTAGTAAGAAAAATCTCGACAATAGACTACCTTCCATAATGAAAAGGCAACAATCCATTGTAGTAACAAAAATCTCGACAACAGACTACCTTCCATAATGACAAGGCTACAATCCATTGGAGTATCAAAAATCACGACGATAGACTACCTTTTATAATGACAAGGCTACCATCCATTGGAACAACAAAAATTTTGACGACAGACTACCTTCCATAATGAAAAGGCTACCATCCATTGGAGTAACAAAAATCTTGATAATAGACTACCTTCCATAATGACAAGGCTACCGTCCATTGGAGTAACAAAAATCTCGAAAACAGACTACCTTCCATATTGACTAGGCTACCATCCATTGGAATAAAAAAAATCTCAACAACAGAGTACCTTCCATATTGACAAAGCTACTATCCAATGGAGTAACAAAAATATCGACAATAGACTACCTTCCATAATGACAGGGCTACAATCCATTAGAGTAACAAAAATCTCCACAATAGACTACCTTTCATAATGACAAGGCTACCATCCATTGGAACAACAAAAATTTCGACGACAGACTACCTTCCATAATGAAAAGGCTACCATCCATTGGATTAACAAAAATCTCGATAATAGACTACCTTCCATAATGACAAGGCTACCATCCATTAGAGTAACAAAAATCTCGACAATAGACTACCTTCCATAATGATAAGGCTACCATCCATTGGAATAACAAAAATCTCACCAACAGACTACCTTCCATAATGACTAGGCTACCATCCATTGGAATAACAAAAATCTCACCAACAGACTACCTTCCATAATGACAAGTCTACAATCTATTATAGTAACAAAAATCAAGACAACATACTACCTTCCATATTGACAAGGCTACCATCCATTGTAGTAACAAAAATCTCGAAAACAGACTACCTTCCATATTGACTAGGCTACCATCCATTGGAATAAAAAAAATCTCGAAAATAGGCTACCTTCCATAATGACTAGGCTACCATCCATAATGATAAGGCTACCATCCATTGGAGTAACAAAAATCTCGAAAATAGATAAACTTCCATAATGACTAGGCTACCATCCATTGGAATAACAAAAATCTCACCAACAGACTACCTTCCATAATGACAAGGCTACGATCAATGGAGTAACAAAAATATCGACAACATACTACCTTCCATAATGACAAGGCTAACATGCATTGTAGTAACAAAAATATGAACAACAGACTACCTTCCATAATGACAAGTCAACCATTCATTGGAGTAACAAAAATCACAACGACAGACTACCTTCCATAATGACAATGCTACCATCTATTGGAGTAACAAAAACCTCGACAACAAACTACCTTACATAATGACAATGCTACCATCCATTGGAGTATCAAAAATCTTGACAATAGAGTACCTTCCATAATGACAAGGCTACAATCTATTGTAGTAACAAAACTCAAGACAACAAACTACCTTCCATAATGACAAGGCTACCATCCATTGTAGTATGAAAAATCTCGACAAACAGACTACCTTCCATAATGACAAGGCTACAATCCATTGTAGTAACAAAAATCACGACAACAGACTACCTTTCATAATGACAAGGCTACCATCCATTGGAAAAACAAAAATTTCGACGACAGACTACCTTCCGTAATGAAAAGGCTACCATCCATTGGAGTAACAAAAATCTTGATAATAGACTGCCTTCTATAATGACAAGGCTACCATGCATTGGAGTAACAAAAATCTCGAAAACAGACTACCTTCTATATTGACTAGGCTACCATCCATTGGAATAAAAAAAATATCAACAACAGAGTACCTTCCATATTGACAAAGCTACTACCCAATGGAGTAATAAAAATATCGACAATAGACTACCTTCCATAATGACAAGGCTACCATCCATTGGAGTAATTAAAATCTCGAAAATAGGCTACCTTACATAATGACTAGGCTACCATCCATTGGAATAACAAAAATCTCAATGACAGGCTACCTTCCATAATGAAAAGGCTACCATCTATTGGAGTAACAAAAATCTCGATAACAAACTACCTTCCATAATGACAATGCTACCATCCATTGTAGTAAGAAAAATCACGACAACAGACTACCTTCCATAATGACAAGGCTACAATCCATTGGAGTAACAAAAATCTCCACAATAGACTACCTTTCATAATGACAAGGCTACCATCCATTGGAACAACAAAAATTTTGACGACAGACTACCTTCCATAATGAAAAGGCTACCATCCATTGGAGTAACAAAAATCTCGATAATAGACTACCTTCCATAATGACAAGGCTACCATCCATTAGAGTAACAAAAATCTCGACAATAGACTACCTTGCATAATGATAAGGCAACCATCCATTGGAGTAACAAAAATCTCAAAAATAGATAAACTTCCATAATGACTAGGCTACCATCCATTGGAGTAACAAAAATATCGACAACAGACTACCTTCCATAATGACAAGGCTAACATGCATTGTAGTAACAAAAATATGAACAACAGAATACCTTCCATAATGACAAGGCTACCATTCATTGGAGTTACAAAAATCACAACGACAGACTACCTTCCATAATGACAACGCTACCATCTATTGGAGTAACAAAAACCTCGACAACAAACTACCTTACATAATGACAATGCTACCATCCATTGGAGTAACAAAAATATTGACAATAGACTACCTTCCATAATGACAAGGCTACAATCTATTGTAGTAACAAAAATCAAGAAAACAGACTACCTTCCATAATGACAAGGCTACCATCCATTGTAGTAACAAAAATCTCGACAATAGACTACCTTCCATAATGACAAGGCTACCATCCATTGTAGTAAGAAAAATCTCGACAAACAGACTACCTTCCATAATGACAAGGCTACAATCCATTGTAGTAACAAAAATCTCGACAACATACTACCTTCCATAATGACAAGGCTAAAATCCATTGGAGTAACAAAAATCTTGATAATAGACTACCTTCCATAATGACAAGGCTACCATCCATTGGAGTAACAAAAATCTCGAAAACAAACTACCTTCCATATTGACTAGGCTACCATCCATTGGAATAAAAAAAATCTCAACAACACAGTAACTTCCATATTGACAAAGCTACTATCCAATGGAGTAACAAAAATATCGATAATAGACTACCTTCAATAATGACAAGGCTACCATCCATTGGAGTAATAAAAATCTCGAAAATAGGCTACCTTCCATAATGACTAGGCTACCATCCATTAGAATAACAAGAATCTCAATGACAGGCTACCTTCCATAATGAAAAGGCTACCATCTATTGGAGTAACAAAAATCTCGATAACAAAGTACCTTCCATAATGGCAATGCTACCATCCATTGTAGTAAGAAAAATCATGACAACAAACTACCTTCCATAATGACAAGGCTACAATCAATTGGAGTAACAAAAATCTCCACAATAGAGTACCTTTCATAATGACAAGGCTACCATCCATTGGAACAACAAAAATCTCGACAACAGACTACCTTCCATAATGACAAGGCTACCATCCATTGGAGTAACAAAAATCTCAATAATAGACTACCTTCCATAATGACAAGGCTACAATCCATTAGAGTAACAAAAATCTCGTCAATAGACTACCTTCCATAATGATAAGGCTACCATCCATTGGAGTAACAAAAATCTCGAAAATTGACAAACTTCCATAATGACTAGGCTACCATCCATTGGAATAACAAAAATCTCACCAATAGACTACCTTCCATAATGACAAGGCTACTATCCAATGGAGTAACAAAAATATCGAAAATAGCCTACCTTCCATAATGACAAGGGTAACATGCATTGTAGTAACAAAAATATGAACAACAAACTACCTTCCATAATGACAAGGCTACCATTCATTGGAGTAACAAAAATCACAACGACAGACTACCTTCCATAATGACAAGGCTACCATCTATTGGAGTAACAAAAACCTCGACAACAAACTATTTTACATAATGACAATGCTACCATCCATTGGAGTAACAAAAATCTTGTCAATAGACAACCTTCCATAATGACAAGGCTACAATCTATTGTAGTATCAAAAATCAAGACAACAGACTACCTTCCATAATGACAAGGCTACTATCAATTGTAGTAACAAAAATCTCGACAACAGACTACCTTCCATAATGACAAGGCTACCATCCATTGTAGTAAGAAAAAACTCAACAACAGACTACCTTCCATAATGACAAGGCTACAATCCATTCTAGTAACAAAAATCTCGACAACAGACTACCTTCCATAATGACAAGGCTACAATCCATTGGTGTAACAAAAATCACGACAATAGACTACCTTTCATAATGACAAGGCTACCATCCATTGGAACAACAAAAATTTCGACGACAGACTACCTTCCATAATGAAAAGGCTACCATCCATTGGAGTAAAAAAAATCTCGATAATAGACTACCTTCCATAATGACAAGACTACCATCCATTGGAGTAACAAAAATCTCGAAAATAGATTACCTTCCATATTGACTAGGCTACTATCCATTGGAATAACATAAATCTCAATGACAGAGTACCTTTCATAATGACAAGGCTACCATCCATAGGAACATTAAAAATTTCGACGAAAGACTACCTTCCATAATGAAAAGGCTACCATCCATTGGAGTAACAAAAATCTTGATAATAAACTGCCTTCCATAATGACAAGGCTATAATCTATTGTAGTAACAAAAATCAAGACAACAAAATACCTTCCATAATGACAAGACTACCATCCATTGTAGTAAGAAAATTCACGACAAGAGACTACCTTCCATAATGACAAGGATACATTCCATTGGAGTAACAAAAATCTGGTAAATAGACTACCTTTTATATTGACAATGCTACGATCCATTGGAATTTCAAAAATATCAACGAGATACTACCTTCCATAATGACAAGGCTACCATCCATTGGAGTAAGAAAAATATCGACAACAGACTACCTTCCATAATGACAAGGCTACCATCCATTGGAGTAACAAAAATCTCGAAAACAGATTACCTTCCATAATGACTAGGCTACCATCCATTGGAATAACAAAAAACTCAATAACACAATACCTCCCATAATGACTAGGCTACTATCCAATGGACTAACAAAAATCTCGACACCAGAATACCTTCCATAATGAAAGGCTAACATACAATTTAGTAACAAAGATATCGACAACAGACTACCTTCCATAATGACAAGGCTACAATCCATTGGAGTAACAAAAATCTCGACAACAGACTACCTTCAATAATGACATGGCTATCATCCATTGTAATAACAAAAATCTCGACAACAAACTACCTTCCATTGTAAGAAGGCTACCATCCATTAGAATAACAAAAATCTCAACAATAGACTACCTTCCATAATGACAAGACTACAATCCATTGGAGTAACAAAAATCTCTACAATAGACTACCTTTCATAATGACAAGGCTACCATCCATTGGAACAACAATAATTTCGATGATAGACTACCTTCCATAATGAAAAGTCTACCATCCATTGGAGTAACAAAAATCTCAATAATAGACTACCTTCCATAATGACAAGGCTACCATCCATGGGAGTAACAAAAATTTAGACAATAGACTACCTTCCATAATGACAAGGCTACCATCCATTGGAGTAACAAAAATCTCGAAAATAGACTAACTTCCATAATGACTAGGCTACCATCCATTGGAATAACAAAAATCTCAACAATAGACTACCTTCCATAATGACAAGGCTACTATCTAATGGAGTAACAAAAATCATGACAACAGACTACCTTCCATAATGACAAGGCTAACATGCATTATAGTTACAAAAATATGAACAACAAACTACCTTCCATAATGACAAGGCTACCATTCATTAGAGTAACAAAAATCATAACGAAAGACTACCTTACATATAGACAAGGCTACCATCTATTAGAGTAACAAAAATCTCGACAACAAACTACTTTCCATAATGACAATGCTACCATCCATTGGAGTAACAAAAATCTCAACAGTAGACTACCTTCCATAATGACAAGGCTACAATCTATTATAGTAACAAAAATCAAGACAACAGACTAGGTTCCATTATGACAAGGCTACCGTCCATTGTAATAACAAAAATATCGACAACAGACTACCTTCCATAATGACAAGGCTACCATCCATTGTAGTAAGAAAAATGTCGACAACAGACTAACTTCCATAATGACAAGGATACTTTCCATTGGAGTAACAAAAATCTGGACAATAGACTACCTTTCATATTGACAAGGCTACAATCCATTGGAATAACAAAAATATCAACGACATACTACCTTCCAAAATGACAAGGCTACTATCCATTGGAGTAACAAAAATCTCGACAACAGACTAGCTTCCATAATGACAAGGCTACGATCCCTTGGAGTAACAAAAATCTCGAAAACAGACTACCTTCCATAATGACTAGGCTACCATGCATTGGAATAAGAAAAATCTCAACAACAGACTACCTTCCAATATGACTAGGAAAATATCCAACGGAGTAACAAAAATCTCGACACCAGACTACCTTCCATAATGACAAGGCTAACATACATTGTAGTAAGAAAAATGTCGACAACAAACTACCTTCCATAGTAAGAAGGCTACCATCCATTGGAGTAACAAAAATCTCAACAAAAGACTACTTTCCATAATGAGAAGGCTACAATCCATTGGAGTAACAAAAATGTGGACAATAGACTACCTTTCATAATGTCAAGGCTACCATCCATTGGAAAAACAAAAATTTCGACGACACACTACCTTCCATAATGAAAAGGCTACCATCCATTGGAGTAACAAAAATCTCGATAATAGACTACCTTCCATAATGATAAGGCTACCATCCATTGGAGTAACAAAAATCTCGAAAATAGACAAACTTCCATAATGACTAGGCAACCATCCATTGGAATAACAAAAATCACACCAACAGTCTACCTTCCATAATGACAAGGCTACTATCCAATGGAGTAACTAAAATATCGACAACAGACTACCTTCCATGATGACAAGGCTAACATGCATTGTAGTAACAAAACTATGAACAACGAACTACCTTCCATAATGACAAGGCTACCATTCATTGGAGTAACAAAAATCATAACGACAAAGTACCTTCCATAATGACAAGGCTACCATCTATTGGAGTAACAAAAACCTCGACAATAGACTACCTTTCATAATGACAAGGCTACAATCTATTGTAGTAACAAAATTCAAGACAACAGACTACCTTCCATAATGACAAGGCTACCATCAATTGTAGTAACAAAAATCTTGACAACAGACTACCTTCCATAATGACAAGGCTACCATCCATTGTAGTAAGAAAAATCTCGACAACAGACTACTTTCCATAATGACAAGGCTACAATCCATTCTAGGAACAAAAATCTCGACAACAGACTACCTTCCATAATGACAAGGCTACAATCCATTGGTGTAACAAAAATCACGACAATAGACTACCTTTCATAATGACAAGGCTACCATCCATTGGAACAACAAAAATTTTGACGACAAACTACCTTCCATAATGAAAAGGCTACCATCCATTGGAGTAACAAAAATCTCGATAATAGACTACCTTCCATAATGACAAGGCTACCATCCATTGGAGTAACAAAAATCTCGAAAATAGATTACCTTCCATATTGACTAGGCTACCATCCATTGGAATAAAAAAAATCTCAACAACAGAGTACCTTCCATAATGATAAAGCAACTATCCAATGGAGTAACAAAAATATCGACAATATGCTACCTTCCATAATGACAAGGCTACCATCCATTGGAGTAATAAAAATCTCAAAAATAGGCTACCTTCCATAATGACTAGGCCACCATCCATTGGAATAACAAAAATCTCAATGACAGACTACCTTCCATAATGAAAAGGCTACCATCTATTGGAGTAAGAAAAATCTCGACAACAAACTACCTTCCATAATGACAATGCTACCATCCATCGGAGTAACAAAAATCTTGACAATAGACTACCTTCCATAATGACAAGTTTACAATCTATTGTAGTAACAAAAATCAAGACAACAAAATACCTTCCATAATGACAAGGCTACCATCCATTGTAGTAAGAAAAATCATGACAACAGACTACCTTCCATAATGACAAGGATACATTCCATTGGAGTAACAAAAATCTGGTAAATAGACTCCCTTTTATATTGACAAGGCTACGATCCATTGGAATAACAACAATATCAACGACATACTACCTTCCATAATGACAAGGCTACCATCCATTGGAGTAAGAAAAATCTCGACAACATACTACCTTCCATAATGACAAGGCTACCATCCATTGGAGTAACAAAAATCTCGAAAACAGATTACCTTCCATAATGACTAGGCTATCATCCATTGGAATAACAAAAAACTCAATAACACACTACCTCCCATAATGACTAGGCTACTATCCAATGGACTAACAAAAATCTCGACACCAGAATACCTTCCATAATGACAAGGCTAACATACATTGTAGTAACAAAGATATCGAACACAGACTACCTTCCATAATGACAGGGCTACAATCCATTGGAGTAACAAAAATATCGACAATAGACTACCTTCCATAATGACAAGACTACAATCCATTGGAGTAACAAAAATCTCGACAATAGACTACCTTTCATAATGACAAGGCTACCATCCATTGGAACAAGAAAAATTTTAATGATATACTACCTTCCATAATGAAAAGTCTACCATCCATTGGAGTAACAAAAATCTCAATAATAGACTACCTTCCATAATGACAAGGCTACCATCCATTGGAGTAACAAAAATTTAGACAATAGACTACCTTACATAATGACAAGGCTACCATCCATTGGAGTAACAAAAATCTCGAAAATAGACTAACTTCCATAATGACTAGGCTACCATCCATTGGAATAACAAAAATCTCAACAACAAACTACCTTCCATAATGACAAGGCTACTATCCAATGGAGTAACAAAAATATCGACAACAGACTACCTTCCATAATGACAAGGCTAACATGCATTATAGTAACAAAAATATGAACAACAAACTACCTTCCATAATGACAAGGCTACCATTCATTAGAGTAACAAAAATCACAACGACAGACTACCTTACATATTGACAAGGCTACCATTTATTGGAGTAACAAAAATCTCGATAACAAACTACTTTCCATAATGACAATGCTACCATCCATTGGAGTAACAAAAATCTCGACAGTAGACTACCTTCCATAATGACAAGGCTACAATCCATTGGAGTAACAAAAATCTCGACAATAGACTACCTTTCATAATGACAAGGCTACCATCCACTGGAACAAAAAAAATTTCGACAACAGACTACCTTCCATAATGAAAAGGCTACCATCCATTGGAGTAACAAAAATCTCGAGAATAGATTACCTTCCATATTGACTAGGCTACCATCCATTGGAATAAAAAAAATCTCCACAACAGAGTACCTTCAATAATGACAAAGCAACTATCCAATGGAGTAACAAAAATATCGACAATAGACTACCTTCCATAATGACAAGGCTACCATCCATTGGAGTAATAAAAATCTCGAAAATAGGCTACCTTCCATAATGACTAGGCTACCATCCGTTGGAATAACAAAAATCTCAATGACAGACTACCTTCCATAATGAAAAGGCTACCATCTATTGGAGTAACAAAAATCTCGACAACAAACTACCTTCCATAATGACAATGCTACCATCCATTGGAGTAACAAAAATCTTCACAATAGACTACCTTCCATAATGACAAGGCTACAATCTATTGTAGTAACAAAAATCAAGACAACAAAATACCTTCCATAATGACAAGGCTACCATCCATTGTAGTAAGAAAAATCATGACAACAGACTACCTTCCATAATGACAAGGATACATTCCATTGGAGTAACAAAAATTTGGTAAATAGACTACCTTTTATATTGACAAGGCTATGATCCATTTGAATAACAAAAATATGAACGACATACTACCTTCCATAATGACAAGGCTACCATCCATTGGAGTAAGAAAAATCTCGACAAAAGACTACCTTCCATAATGACAAGGCTACCATCCATTGGAGTAACAAAAATCTCGAAAACAGACTACCTTCCATAATGACTAGGCTACCATCAATTGGAATAACAAAAAACTCAATAACACATTACCTTTCATAATGACTAGGCTACTATCCAATGGACTAACAAAAATATCGACACCAGAATACCTTCCATAATGACAAGGCTAACATGCATTGTAGTAACAAAGATATCGACAACAGACTACCTTCCATAATGACAGTGCTACAATCCATTGGAGTAACAAAAATCTCGACAACAGACTACCTTCCATAATGACAACGCTACCATCCATTGTAGTAACAAAAATCTCGACAACAGACTACCTTCCATTGTAAGAAGGCTACCATCCATTAGAATAACAAAAATCTCAACAATAGACTACCTTCCATAATGACAAGACTACAATCCATTGGAGTAACAAAAATCTCGACAATAGACTACCTTTCATAATGACAAGGCTACCATCCATTGGAACAACAAAAATTTCGACGATAGACTACCTTCCATAATGAAAAGTCTACCATCCATTGGAGTAACAAAAATCTCAATAATAGACTACCTTCCATAATGACAAGGCTACTGTCCAATGGAGTAACAAAAATATCGACAACAGACTACCTTCCATAATGACAAGGCTAACATGCATTATAGTAACAAAAATATGAACAACAAACTACCCTCCATAATGACAAGGCTACCATTCATTAGAGTAACAAAAATCACACCGACAGACTACCTTACATATTGACAAGGCTACCATCTATTGGAGTAACAAAAATCTAGACAACAAACTACTTTCCATAATGACAATGCTACCATCCATTGGAGTAACAAAAATCTCGACAGTAGACTACCTTCCATAATGACAAGGCTACAATCTATTATAGTAACAAAAATAAAGACAACAGACTACCTTCCATTATGACAAGGCTACCGTCCATTGGAGTAACAAAAATCACAACAACAGACTACCTTCCATAATGACAAGGCTACAATCCATTGTAGTAACTAAAATCTCGACAACAAACTACCTTCCATAATGACAAGTCTACAATCCATTGGAGTACCAAAAATCTCGACAATAGACTACCTTTCATAATGACAAGGCTACCATCCATTGGAATAAAAAAATCTCAACAATAGAGTACCTTCCAAAATGACAAAGCTACTATCCAATGGAGTAACAAAAATATCGACAATAGACTACCTTCCATAATGACAAGGCTACAATCTATTGTAGTAACAAAAATCAAGACAACTGACTACCTTCCATAATGACAAGGCTACCATCCATTGTAGTAACAAAAATCGCGACAACAGACTACCTTCGATAGTAAGAAGGGTACCATCCATTAGAGTAAAAAAAATCTCAACAACAGACTACCTTCCATAACGACAAGGATACAATCCATTGGAGTAACAAAAATCTCGACAATAGACTACCTTTCATAATGACAAGGCTACCATACATTGGAAAAAAAAATCTCGATGACAGACTACCTTCCATAAAGAGTAGGCTACCATCCATTGGAGTAACAAAGATATCAACAACATACTACCTTCCATAATGACTACGCTACTATCCAATGGTGTAAAAAAAATCTCGACACCAGACTACCTTCCATAATGACAAGGCTAACATACATTATAGTAACAAAGATATCGACAACAGACTACCTTCCATAATGACAAGGCTATAATCCATTGGAGTAACAAAAATCTCGACAATAGACTACCTTTCATAATGACAAGGCTACCATCCATTGAATTAACAAAAATCTCGATAATAGACTACATTCCATAACGACAAGGCTATCATCCATTGGAGTAACGAAAATCCCGACAAAAGACTAGCTTCCATAATGACAAGGCTACCATCCATTGGAGTAACAAAAATCTCGAAAACAGACTACCTTCCATAATGACTAGGCTACCATCCATTGGAATAACAAAAATCTCAACAACAGACTACCTTCCATAATTACTAGGCTACTATCCAACGGAGTAACAAAAATATCGACACCAGACTACCTTCCATAATGAGAAGGCTAACATACATTGTAGTAACAAAGATATCGACAATAGACTACCTTCCATAATGACAAGTCTACAATCCATTAGAGTAACAAAAATCTCGACAACAGACTACCTTCCATAATGATAAGGCTACCATCCATTGTAGTAAGAAAAATCCCGAAAATAGACAAACTTTCATAATGACTAGGCTACCATCCATTGGAATAACAAAAATCTCATCAACAGACTACCTTCCATAATGACAAGGCTACTATCCAATGGAGTAACAAAAATATCGACAACAGACTACCTTCCATAATGACAAGGCTACAATCTATTGTAGTAACAAAAATCAAGACAACAGACTACTATCCATAATGACAAGGCTACCATTCATTGGAGTAACAGAAATCACAACGATAGTCTACCTTCCATAATGACAAGGCTACCATCTATTGGAGTAACAAAAACCTCGACAACAAACTACCTTCCATAATGATAATGCTACCATCCATTGGAGTAAAAAAAATCTTGACAATAGACTACCTTCCATAATGACAAGGATACAATCTATTGTAGTAACAAAAATCAAGAAAACAGACTACCTTCTATAATGACAAGGCTACCATACATTGTAGTAACAAAAATCTCGACAACAGACTACCTTCCATAGTGACAAGGCTACCATCCATTGTAGTAAGAAAAATATCGACAACAAACTACCTTCCATAATGACAAAGCTACAATCCATCGGAGTAACAAAAATCTCGACAATAAACTACCTTTCATAATGACAAGGCTACCATCCATCAGAACAACAAAAATTTCAACGACAGACTACCTTCCATAATGAAAAGGCTACCATCCATTGGAGTACCAAAAATCTTGATAATAGACTACTTTCCATAATGAAAAGGCTACCATCCATTGGAGTAACAGAAATCTCGAAAACAGACTACCTTCCATATTGACTAGGCTACCATCCATTGGAATAAAAAAAATCTCAACAACAGAGTACCTTCCACAATCACAAAGCTACTATCCAATGGAGTAATCAAAATCTGGAAAATAGACTACCTTCCATAATGACAAGGCTACCATCCATAGGAGTAATAAAAATCTCGAAAATAGGCTACCTTCCATAATGACTAGGCTACCATCCATTGGAATAACAAAAATCTCAATGACAGACTACCTTTCATAATGAAAAGGCTACCATCTATTGGAGTAACAAAAATCTCGACAACAAACTACCTTCCATAATGACAATGCTACCATCCATTGGAGTAACAAAAATCTCGACAATAGACTACCTTCAATAATGACAAGGATACAATCTATTGTAGTAACAAAAATCAAGACAACAGATTACCTTCCATAATGACAAGGCTACCATCCATTGTAGTAAGAAAAATCACGACAACAGACTATCTTCCATAATGACAAGGATACATTCCATTGCAGTAACAAAAATCTGGTCAATAGACTACCGTTTATATTGACAAGGCTACCATCCATTGGAATAACAAAAATATCAATGACATACTACCTTCCATAATGACAAGGCTACCATCCATTGGAGTAATAAAAGTCTCGACAAAAGACTACCTTCCATAATGACTAGGCTACCATCCATTGGAATAACAAAAATCTCAACAACACACTACCTTCCATAATTACTAGGCTACTATCCAATGGAGTAACAAAAATCTCGACACCAGACTACCTTCCATAATGACAAGGCTAACATGCATTATAGTAACAAAAATATGAAAAACAGACTACCTTCCATAATGGCAAGGCTACCATCTATTGGAGTAACAAAAATCTCGACAAGAGACTACCTTCCATAATGACAAAGCTACCATCCATTGTAGTAACAAAAATCTCGACAACAGACTACCTTCCATTGTAAGAAGGCTACCATCCATTGGAGTAACAAAAATCTCAACAATAGACTACCTTCCATAATGACAAGGCTATAATCCATTGGAGTAACAAAAATCTCGACAATAGACTACCTTTTTATAATGAAAAGGCTACCATCCATTGGAGTAACAAAAATCTCGATAATAGACTACCTTCCATAATGACAAGGCTGCCATCCATTGGAGTAACAAAAATTTCGACAATAGACTACCTTCCACAATGACAAGGCTACCATCCATCAGAGTAACAAAAATCTCTAAAATAGACTAACTTCCATAATGACTAGGCTACTATCCATTGGAATAACAAAAATCTCAACAACAGACTACCTTCCATAATGACAAGGCTACTATCCAATGGAGTAACAAAAATACCGACAACAGACTACCTTCCATAATGACAAGGCTAACATGCATTGTTGTAACAAAAATATGAACAACAGACTACCTTCCAGAATGACAAGGCTACCATTCATTGGAGTAACAAAAAATCACAACGACAGACTACCTTACATAATGACAAGGTTACCATCTGTTGGAGTAACAAAAATCTCGACAACAAACTACCTTCCATAATGACAATGCTACCATCCATTTGAGTAACAAAAATCTCGACAATTGACTACATTCCATAATGACAAGGCTACAATCTATTGTAGTAACAAAAATCAAGACAACAGACTACCTTCCATAATGACAAGGCTACCATCCATTCTAGTAAAAAAAATCTCGACAACAGACTACCTTTCATATTGATAAAGCTACCATCCATTGGAATAACAAAAATATCAACGACATACTACCTTCCAAAATGACAAGGCTACCATCCAGTGGAGTAACAAAAATCTCGACAATAGACTACCTTCCATAATGACAAAGCTACGATCCCTTAGAGTAACAAAAATCTCGAAAACAGACTACCTTCCAATATGACTAGGCTATTATCCAATGGAGTAACAAAAATCTCGACACCAGACTACCTTCCATAATGACAAGGCTAACATACATTGTAGTAACAAAGATATCGAGAACAAACTACCTTCCATAATGACAAGGCTACAATCCATTGGAGTAACAAAAATCTCGACAATAGACTACCTTCCATAGAAAGAAGGCTACCATCCATTGGAGTAAAAAAAATCTCGATAATAGACTACCTTCCATAATGACAATGCTACCATCCATTGGAGTAACAAAAATCTCGACAATAGACTACCTTCCATAATGACAAGGCTACCATCCATTGGAGTAACAAAATTCTAGAAAATAGACTAACTTCCATAATGACTAGGCTACCATCCATTGGAATAACAAAAATCTCAACAACAGACTACCTTCCATAATGACAAGGCTACTATCCAATGGAGTAACAAAACTATCGACAACAGACTACCTTCCATAATGACAAGGCTAACATGCATTATAGTAACAAAAATATGAAAAACAGACTACCTTCCATAATGGCAAGGCTACCATCTATTGGAGTAACAAAAATCTCGACAATAAACTACCTTCCATAATGAGAATGCTTCCATCCATTGGAGTAACAAAAATCTCGGCAATAGACTACCTTCCATAATGATAAGGCTAACATCTATTGTAGTAACAAAAATCAAGACAACAGACTATCTTCCATAATGACAAGGCTACCATCCATTGTAGTAACAAAATTCATGACAACAGACTACCTTCCATAATGACAAGGCTACCATCCATTGGAGTAACAAAAATCTCAACAACAGACTACCTTCCATAATGACAAGGCTACCATCCATTGTAGTAACAAAAATCTCGATAGCTGACTACCTTCCATAATGACACGGATACATTCCATTGGAGTAACAAAAATCTGGACAGTAGACTACATTTCATATTGACAAGGCTACCATCAATTGGAATAACAAAAATATCAACGATAGACTACCTTCCATAATGACAAGGCTACCATCCATTGGTGTAACAAAAATCCCGACAACAGACTACCTTCCATAATGACAAGGCTAGCATCCATTGGAGTAACAAAAATATCGAAAACAGACTACCTTCCATAATGACTAGGCTACCATCCATTGGAATAACCAAAATATCAACAACAGAATACCTTCCATAATGACTAGGCTACTATCCAATGGAGTAACAAAAATATTGACAATAGACTACCTTCCATAATGACAAGGCTACCATCCATTGGAGTAATAAAAATCTTGAAAATAGGCTACCTTCCATAATGACTAGGCTACCATCCATTGGAATAACAAAAATCTCAATGATAAACTACCTTCCATAATTAAAAGGCTACCATCTATTGGAGTAACAAAAATCTCGACCATGAACTACCTTCCATAATGATAATGCTACCATCCATTGGAGTAACAAAAATCTCGACAATAGACTACCTTCCATAATGACAAGGCTACAATCTATTGTAGTAACAAAAATCAAGACAATAGACTTCCTTCCATAATGACAAGGCTACCATCCATTGTAGTAACAAAAATCTCGACAACGGACTACCTTCCATAATGACAAGGCTAACATACATTATGGTAACAAAGATATCGACAACAAACTACCTTCCATATTGACAAGGCTACCATCCATTGTGGTAACAAAAATCTCGACAACAGACTACCTTCGATAGTAAGAAGGCTACCATCCATTGGAGTAAAAGAAATCTCAACAACAGACTTCCTTCCATAATGAGAAGTCAACCATCCATTGTAGTAGGAAAAATCTCGATAACTGACTACCTTCCATAATGACAAAGCTACGATCCCTTAGAGTAACAAAAATCTCGAAAACAGATTACCTTCCAATATGACTAGGCTATTATCCAATGGAGTAACAAAAATCTCGACACCAGACTACCTTCCATAATGACAAGGCTAACATACATTGTAGTAACAATGATATCGAGAACAAACTACCTTCCTTAATGACAAGGCTACAATCCATTGGAGTAACAAAAATCTCGACAACAGACTACCTTCCATAGTAAGAAGGCTACCATCCATTGGAGTAACAAAAATCTGAACAACAGACTACCTTCCATAATGACAAGGCTACAATCCATTGGAGTAACAAAAATCTCGACAATAGACTACCTTTCATAATGACAAGGCTACCATCCACTTGAACAAAAAAAATTTCGACGACAGACTACCTTCCAAAATGAAAAGGCTACCATCCATTGGAGTAAAAAAAATCTCGATAATAGACTACCTTCCATAATGACAAGGCTACCATCCATTGGAGTAACAAAAATCTCGACAACAGACTACCTTCCACAATGACAAGGCTACCATCCATTGGAGTAACAAAATTCTCGAAAATAGACTAACTTCCATAATGACTAGGCTACCATCCATTGGAATAACAAAAATCTCAACAACAGACTACCTTCCATAATGACAAGGCTATTATCCAATGGAGTAACAAAAATATCGACAACAGACTACCTTCCATAATGACAAGGCTAACATGCATTATAGTAACAAAAATATGAAAAACAGACTACCTTCCATAATGACAAGGCTACCATCTATTGGAGTAACAAAAATCTCGACAATAAACTACCTTCCATAATGACAATGCTTCCATCCATTGGAGTAACAAAAATCTCGGCAATAGACTACCTTCCATAATGATAAGGCTAACATCTATTGTAGTAACAAAAATCAAGACAACAGACTATCTTCCATAATGACAAGGCTACCATCCATTGTAGTAACAAAAATCATGAAAACAGACTACCTTCCATAATGACAAGGCTACCATCCATTATAGTAAGAAAAATCTTGATAACAGACTACCTTCAATAATGACAAGGATACATTCCTTTGGAGTAATAAAAATATGGACAATAGACTACATTTCATATTGACAAGGCTACCATCAATTGGAATAACAAAATATCAACGACAGACTACCTTCCATAAATACAAGGCTACCATCCATTGGAGTAACAAAAATCCCGACAACAGACTACCTTCCATAATGACAAGGCTACCATCCATTGGAGTAACAAAAATCTGGACAATAGACTACATTTCATATTGACAAGGCTACCATTAATTGGAATAACAAAAATATCAACGGCAGACTACCTTCCATAATGACAAGGCTACAATCCATTGGAGTAACAAAAATCCCAACAACAGACTACCTTCCGTAATGACAAGGCTACCATCCATTGGAGTAAGAAAAATCTCGAAAATAGACTACCTTCCATAATGAATACGCTACCATCCATTGGAATAACAAAAATCTCAACAACAGACTACCTTCCATAATTACTAGGCTACTATCCAATGGGATAACAAAAATCTCGACACCAGACTTCCTTCCATAATGACAAGGCTATCATACATTGTAGTAACAAAGATATTGACAACAGACTACCTTCCATAATGACAAGGCTACAATCCATTGGAGTAACAAAAATCTCGGCAACAGACTACCTTCCATAATGACAAGGCTACCATCCATTGTAGTAACAAAATTCTCGACAACAGACTACCTTCGATAGTAAGAAGGATACCATCCATTGGAGTAACAAAAATCTCAACAACAGACTACCTTCCATAATGACAAGGCTACCATCCATTGTAGAAAGAAAAATCTCGATAGCTGACTACCTTCCATAATGACACGGATACATTCCATTGGAGTAACAAAAATCTGGACAATAGACTACATTACATATTGACAAGGCTACCATCAATTGGAATAACAAAAATATCAACGATGGACTACCTTCCTTAATGACAAGGCTAGCATCCATTGGTGTAACAAAAATCCCGACAACAGACTACCTTCCATAATGACAAGGCTACCATCCATTGGAGTAACAAAAATATCGAAAACATACTACCTTCCATAATGACTAGGCTACCATCCATTGGAATAACCAAAATATCAACAACAGAATACCTTCCATAATGACTAGGCTACTATCCAATGGAGTAACAAACATATTGACAATACACTACCTTCCATAATGACAAGGCTACCATCCATTGGAGTAATAAAAATCTTGAAAATAGGCTACCTTCCATAATGACTAGGCTACCATCCATTGGAATAACAAAAATCTCAATGACAGACAACCTTCCATAATGAAAAGGCTACCATCTATTGGAGTAACAAAAATCTCGACCATGAACTACCTTCCATAATGATAATGCTACCATCCATTGGAGTAACAAAAATCTCGACAATAGACTACCTTCCATAATGACAAGGCTACAATCTATTGTAGTAACAAAAATCAAGACAACAGACTACCTTCCATAATGACAAGGCTACCATCCATTGTAGTAACAAAAATCACGACAACGGACTACCTTCCATAATGACAAGGCTAACATACATTATGGTAACAAAGATATCGACAACAGACTACCTTCCATAATGACAAGGCTACAATCCATTGGAATAACAAAAATCTCGACAACAAACTACCTTCCATAATGACAAGGCTACCATCCATTGTAGTAACAAAAATCTCGACAACAGACTACCTTCGATAGTAAGAAGGCTACCATCCATTGGAGTAAAAAAAATCTCAACAACAGACTTCCTTCCATAATGAGAAGTCTACCATCCATTGTAGTAGGAAAAATCTCGATAACTGACTACCTTCCATAATGACAAGGATACATTCCATTGGAGTAACAAAAATCTGGACAATAGACTACATTTCATATTGACAAGGCTACCATCAATTGGAATAACAAAAATATCAACGACAGACTACCTTCAATAATGACAAGGCTACAATCCATTGGAGTAACAAAAATCCCAACAACAGACTACCTTCCATAATGACAAGGCTACCATCCATTGGAGTAAGAAAAATCTCGAAAACAGACTACCTTCCATAATGAATAGGCTACTATCAGTTGGAATAACAAAAATCTCAACAACAGATCACCTTCCATAATTACTAGGCTACTATCCAATGGGATAACAAAAATATCGACACCAGACTTCCTTCCATAATGACAACGCTAACATACATTGTAGTAACAAAGATATCGACAACAGACTACCTTCCATAATGACAAGGATACAATCCATTGGAGTAACAAAAATCTCGACAACAGACTACCTTCCATAATGACAAGGCTACCATCCATTGTAGTAACAAAAATCTCGATAGCTGACTACCTTCCATAATAACACGGATACATTCCATTGGAGTGACAAAAATATGGACAATAGACTACATTTCATATTGACAAGGCTACCATCAATTGGAATAACAAAAATATCAACGACAGACTACCTTCCATAATGACAAGGCTAACATCCATTGGAGTAACAAAAATCCCGACAACAGACTACCTTCCATAATGACAAGGCTACCATCCATTGGAGTAACAAAAATCTCGAAAACAGACTACCTTCCATAATGACTAGGCAACCATCCATTGGAATAACCTAAATATCAACAACAAAATACCTTCCATAATGACTAGGCTACCATCCAATGGAGTAACAAAAATATTGACAATAGACTACCTTCCATAATGACAAGGCTACCATCCATTGGAGTAATAAAAATCTCGAAAATAGGCTACCTTCCATAATGACTAGGCTACCATCCAATGGAATAACAAAAATCTCAATGACAGACTACCTTCCATAATGAAAAGGCTACCATCTATTGGAGTAACAAAAATCTCGACCATGAACTACCTTCCATAATGACAATGCTACCATCCATTGGAGTAACAAAAATCTCGACAATAGACTACCTTCCATAATGACAAGGCTACAATCTATTGTAGTAACAAAAATCAAGACAACAGACTACCTTCCTTAATGACAAGGCTACCATCCATTGTAGTAACAAAAATCACGACAACGGACTACCTTCCATAATGACAAGGCTAACATACATTATGGTAACAAAGATATCGACAACAGACTACCTTCCATAATGACAAGGCTACAATCCATTGGAATAACAAAAATCTCGACAACAAACTACCTTCCATAATGACAAGGCTACCATCCATTGTAGTAACAAAAATCTCGACAACAGACTACCTTCGATAGTAAGAAGGCTACCATCCATTGGAGTAAAAAAAATCTCAACAACAGACTTCCTTCCATAATGAGAAGTCTACCATCCATTGTAGTAGGAAAAATCTCGATAACTGACTACCTTCCATAATGACAAGGATACATTCCATTGGAGTAACAAAAATCTGGACAATAGACTACATTTCATATTGACAAGGCTACCATCAATTGGAATAACAAAAATATCAACGACAGACTACCTTCAATAATGACAAGGCTACAATCCATTGGAGTAACAAAAATCCCAACAACAGACTACCTTCCATAATGACAAGGCTACCATCCATTGGAGTAAGAAAAATCTCGAAAACAGACTACCTTCCATAATGAATAGGCTACTATCAGTTGGAATAACAAAAATCTCAACAACAGATCACCTTCCATAATTACTAGGCTACTATCCAATGGGATAACAAAAATATCGACACCAGACTTCCTTCCATAATGACAACGCTAACATACATTGTAGTAACAAAGATATCGACAACAGACTACCTTCCATAATGACAAGGATACAATCCATTGGAGTAACAAAAATCTCGACAACAGACTACCTTCCATAATGACAAGGCTACCATCCATTGTAGTAACAAAAATCTCGATAGCTGACTACCTTCCATAATAACACGGATACATTCCATTGGAGTGACAAAAATATGGACAATAGACTACATTTCATATTGACAAGGCTACCATCAATTGGAATAACAAAAATATCAACGACAGACTACCTTCCATAATGACAAGGCTAACATCCATTGGAGTAACAAAAATCCCGACAACAGACTACCTTCCATAATGACAAGGCTACCATCCATTGGAGTAACAAAAATCTCGAAAACAGACTACCTTCCATAATGACTAGGCAACCATCCATTGGAATAACCTAAATATCAACAACAAAATACCTTCCATAATGACTAGGCTACCATCCAATGGAGTAACAAAAATATTGACAATAGACTACCTTCCATAATGACAAGGCTACCATCCATTGGAGTAATAAAAATCTCGAAAATAGGCTACCTTCCATAATGACTAGGCTACCATCCAATGGAATAACAAAAATCTCAATGACAGACTACCTTCCATAATGAAAAGGCTACCATCTATTGGAGTAACAAAAATCTCGACCATGAACTACCTTCCATAATGACAATGCTACCATCCATTGGAGTAACAAAAATCTCGACAATAGACTACCTTCCATAATGACAAGGCTACAATCTATTGTAGTAACAAAAATCAAGACAACAGACTACCTTCCTTAATGACAAGGCTACCATCCATTGTAGTAACAAAAATCACGACAACGGACTACCTTCCATAATGACAAGGCTAACATACATTATGGTAACAAAGATATCGACAACAGACTACCTTCCATAATGACAAGGCTACAATCCATTGGAATAACAAAAATCTCGACAACAAACTACCTTCCATAATGACAAGGCTACCATCCATTGTAGTAACAAAAATCTCGACAACAGACTACCTTCGATAGTAAGAAGGCTACCATCCATTGGAGTAAAAAAAATCTCAACAACAGACTTCCTTCCATAATGAGAAGTCTACCATCCATTGTAGTAGGAAAAATCTCGATAACTGACTACCTTCCATAATGACAAGGATACATTCCATTGGAGTAACAAAAATCTGGACAATAGACTACATTTCATATTGACAAGGCTACCATCAATTGGAATAACAAAAATATCAACGACAGACTACCTTCAATAATGACAAGGCTACAATCCATTGGAGTAACAAAAATCCCAACAACAGACTACCTTCCATAATGACAAGGCTACCATCCATTGGAGTAAGAAAAATCTCGAAAACAGACTACCTTCCATAATGAATAGGCTACTATCAGTTGGAATAACAAAAATCTCAACAACAGATCACCTTCCATAATTACTAGGCTACTATCCAATGGGATAACAAAAATATCGACACCAGACTTCCTTCCATAATGACAACGCTAACATACATTGTAGTAACAAAGATATCGACAACAGACTACCTTCCATAATGACAAGGATACAATCCATTGGAGTAACAAAAATCTCGACAACAGACTACCTTCCATAATGACAAGGCTACCATCCATTGTAGTAACAAAAATCTCGATAGCTGACTACCTTCCATAATAACACGGATACATTCCATTGGAGTGACAAAAATATGGACAATAGACTACATTTCATATTGACAAGGCTACCATCAATTGGAATAACAAAAATATCAACGACAGACTACCTTCCATAATGACAAGGCTAACATCCATTGGAGTAACAAAAATCCCGACAACAGACTACCTTCCATAATGACAAGGCTACCATCCATTGGAGTAACAAAAATCTCGAAAACAGACTACCTTCCATAATGACTAGGCAACCATCCATTGGAATAACCTAAATATCAACAACAAAATACCTTCCATAATGACTAGGCTACCATCCAATGGAGTAACAAAAATATTGACAATAGACTACCTTCCATAATGACAAGGCTACCATCCATTGGAGTAATAAAAATCTCGAAAATAGGCTACCTTCCATAATGACTAGGCTACCATCCAATGGAATAACAAAAATCTCAATGACAGACTACCTTCCATAATGAAAAGGCTACCATCTATTGGAGTAACAAAAATCTCGACCATGAACTACCTTCCATAATGACAATGCTACCATCCATTGGAGTAACAAAAATCTCGACAATAGACTACCTTCCATAATGACAAGGCTATAATCTATTGTAGTAACAAAAATCAAGACAACAGACTACCTTCCATAATGACAAGGCTACCATCCATTGTAGTAACAAAAATCACGACAACGAACTACCTTCCATAATGACAAGGCTAACATACATTATGGTAACAAAGATATCGACAACAGACTACCTTCCATAATGACAAGGCTACAATCCATTGGAATAACAAAAATCTCGACAACAAACTACCTTCCATAATGACAAGGCTACCATCCATTGTGGTAACAAAAATCTCGACAACAGACTACCTTCGATAGTAAGAAGGCTACCATCCATTGGAGTAACAAAAATATCAACAACAGACTTCCTTCCATAATGACAAGTCTACCATCCATTGTAGTAAGAAAAATCTCGATAACTGACTACCTTCCATAATGACAAGGATACATTCCATTGGAGTAACAAAAATCTGGACAATAGACAACATTTCATATTGACAAGGCTACCATCAATTGGAATAACAAAAATATCAACGACAGACTACCTTCCATAATGACAAGGCTACAATCCATTGGAGTAACAAAAATCCCAACAACAGACTACCTTCCATAATGACAAGGCTACCATCCATTGGAGTAAGAAAAATCTCGAAAACAGACTACCTTTCATAATGAATAGGCTACCATCAGTTGGAATAACAAAAATCTCAACAACAGATCACCTTCCATAATTACTAGGCTACTATCCAATGGGATAACAAAAATCTCGACACCAGACTTCCTTCCATAATGACAAGGCTACCATCCATTGTAGTAACAAAAATATTGACAATAGACTACCTTCCATAATGACAAGGCTACCATCCATTGGAGTAATAAAAATCTCGAAAATAGGCTACCTTTCATAATGACTAGGCTACCATCCGTTGGAATAACAAAAATCTCAATGACAGACTACCTTCCATAATGAAAAGGCTACCATCTATTGGAGTAACAAAAATCTCGACCATGAACTACCTTCCATAATGACAATGCTACCATCCATTGGAGTAACAAAAATCTCGACAATAGACTACCTTCCATAATGACAAGGCTACAATCTATTGTAGTAACAAAAATCAAGACAACAGACTACCTTCCATAATGACAAGGCTACCATCCATTGTAGTAACAAAAATCACGACAACGAACTATCTTCCATAATGACAAGGCTAACATACATTATGGTAACAAAGATATCGACAACAGACTACCTTCCATAATGACAAGGCTACAATCCATTGGAATAACAAAAATCTCAACAACAGATCACCTTCCATAATTACTAGGCTACTATCCAATGGGATAACAAAAATCTCGACACCAGACTTCCTTCCATAATGACAAGGCTAACATACATTGTAGTAACAAAGATATCGACAACAGACTACCTTCCATAATGACAAGGATACAATCCATTGGAGTAACAAAAATCTCGACAACAGACTACCTTCCATAATGACAAGGCTACCATCCATTGTAGTAACAAAAATCTCGACAACAGACTACCTTCGATAGTAAGAAGGCTACCATCCATTGGAGTAACAAAAATCTCAACAACAGACTACTTTCCATAATGACAAGGCTACCATCCATTGTAGTAAGAAAAATCTCGATAGCTTACTACCTTCCATAATAACATGGATACATTCCATTGGAGTGACAAAAATATGGACAATAGACTACATTTCATATTGACAAGGCTACCATCAATTGGAATAACAAAAATATCAACGACAGACTACCTTCCATAATGACAAGGCTAACATCCATTGGAGTAACAAAAATCCCGACAACAGGCTACCTTCCATAATGACAAGGCTACCATCCATTGGAGTAACAAAAATCTCGAAAACAGACTACCTTCCTTAATGACTAGGCTACCATCCATTGGAATAACCAAAATCTCAACAACATACTACCTTCCATAATGACTAGGCTACTATCCAATGGAGTAACTAAAATATTGACAATAGACTACCTTCCATAATGACAAGGCTACCATCCATTGGAGTAATAAAAATCTCTAAAATAGGCTACCTTTCATAATGACTAGGCTACCATCCGTTGGAATAACAAAAATCTCAATGACAAACTACCTTCCATAATGAAAAGGCTACCATCTATTGGAGTAACAAAAATCTCGACCATGAACTACCTTCCATAATGACAATGCTACCATCCATTGGAGTAACAAAAATCTCGACAATAGACTACCTTCCATAATGACAAGGCTACAATCTATTGTAGTAATAAAAATCAAGACAACAGACTACCTTCCATAATGACAAGGCTACCATCCATTGTAGTAACAAAAATCACGACAACAGACTACCTTCCATAATGACAAGGCTAACATACATTATAGTAACAAAGATATCGACAACAGACTACCTTCCATAATGACAAGGCTACAATCCATTGGAATAACAAAAATCTCAACAACAGACTACCTTCCATAATGACTACGCTACTATCCAATGTAGTAACAAAAATCTCGACAACAGACTACCTTCGATAGTAAGAAGGCTACCATCCATTGGAGTAACAAAAATCTCAACAACAGACTTCCTTCCATAATGACAAGTCTACCATCCATTGTAGTAAGAAAAATCTCGATAACTGACTACCTTCCATAATGACAAGGATACATTCCATTGGAGTAACAAAAATCTGGACAATAGACTACATTTCATATTGACAAGGCTACCATCAATTGGAATAACAAAAATATCAACGACAAACTACCTTCCATAATGACAAGGCTACCATCCGTTGGAGTAACAAAAATCCCAACAACAGACTACCTTCCATAATGACAAAGCTACCATCCATTGGAGTAAGAAAAATCTCGAAAACAGACTACCTTCCATAATGAATAGGCTACCATCAGTTGGAATAACAAAAATCTCAACAACAGACTACCTTCCATAATGACTAGGCTACTATCCAATGGGATAACAAAAATCTCGTTACCAGACTTCCTTCCATAATGACAAGGCTAACATACATTGTAGTAACAAAGATATCGACAACAGACTACCTTCCATAATGATAAGGCTACAATCCATTGGAGTAACAAAAATATCGACAACAGACTACCTTCCATAATGACAAGGCTACCATCCATTGTAGTAACAAAAATCTCGACAAGAGACTACCTTCGATAGTAAGAAGGCTACCATCCATTGGAGTAACAAAAATCTCAACAACAGACTACCTTCCATAATGACAAGGCTACCATCCATTGTAGTAAGAAAAATCTCGATAGCTGACTACCTTCCATAATGACACGAATACATTCCATTGGAGTAACAAAAATCTGGACAATAGACTACATTTCATATTGACAAGGCTACCATCAATTGGAATAACAAAAATATCAACGACAGGCTACCTTCCATAATTACAAGGCTTCCATCCATTGGAGTAACAAAAATCCCGACAACAGACTACCTTCCATAATTACAAGGCTAACATCCATTAGAGTAACAAAAATCTCGAAAATAAACTACCTTCCATAATGACTAGGCTACCATCCATTGGAATAACCAAAATCTCAACAACAGACTACCTTCCATAATGACTAGGCTACTATCCAATGGAGTAACAAAAATATTGACAATAGACTACCTTCTATAATGACAAGGCTACCATCCATTGGAGTAATAAAAATCTCGAAAATAGGCTACCTTCCATAATTACTACGCTACCATCCATTGGAATAACAAAAATCTCAATCACAGACTACCTTCCATAATGAAAAGGCTACCATCTATTGGAGTAACAAAAATCTCGACCACGAACTACCTTCCATAATGACAATGCTACCATCCATTGGAGTAACAAAAATCTCGACAATAGACTACCTTCCATAATGACAAGGCTACAATCTATTGTAGTAACAAAAATCAAGACAACAGACTACCTTCCATAATGACAAGGCTACCATCCATTGTAGTAACAAAAATCACAACAACAGACTACCTTCTATAATGACAAGGCTAACATACATTATAGTAACAAAGATACCGACAACAGACTACCTTCCATAATTATAAGACTACCATCCATTGGAGTAACAAAAATCTCGAAAATAAACTACCTTCCATAATGACTAGGCTACCATCCATTGGAATAACCAAAATCTCAACAACAGACTACCTTCCATAATGACTAGGCTACTATCCAATGGAGTAAAAAAAATATTGACAATAGACTACCATCCATAATGACAAGGCTAACATCCATTGGAGTAATAAAAATCTCGAAAATAGGCTACCTTTCATAATGACTAGGCTACCATCCGTTGGAATAACAAAAATCTCAATGACAAACTACCTTCCATAATGAAAAGGCTACCATCTATTGGAGTAACAAAAATCTCGACCACGAACTACCTTCCATAATTACGATGCTACCATCCATTGGAGTAACAAAAATCTCGACAATAGACTACCTTCCATAATGACAAGGCTACAATCTATTGTAGTAATAAAAATCAAGACAACAGACTACCTTCCATAATGACAAGGCTACCATCCATTGTAGTAACAAAAATCACGACAACAGACTACCTTCCATAATGACAAGGCTAACATACATTATAGTAACAAAGATATCGACAACAGACTACCTTCCATAATAACAAGGCTACAATCCATTGGAATAACAAAAATCTCAACAACAGACTACCTTCCATAATGACTAGGCTACTATACAATGTAGTAACAAAAATCCCGACAACAGACTACCTTCGATAGTAAGAAGGCTACCATCCATTGGAGTAACAAAAATCTCAACAACATACTTCCTTCCACAATGACAAGTCTACCATCCATTGTAGTAAGAAAAATCTCGATAACTGACTACCTTCCATAATGACAAGGATACATTCCATTGGAGTAACAAAAATCTGGACAATAGACTACATTTCATATTGACAAGGCTACCATCAATTGGAATAACAAAAATATCAATGACAAACTACCTTCCATAATGACAAGGCTACCATCCATTGGAGTAACAAAAATCCCAACAACAGACTACCTTCCATAATGACAAGGCTACCATCCATTGGAGTAAGAAAAATCTCGAAAACAGACTACTTTCCATAATGAATAGGCTACCATCAGTTGGAATAACCAAAATCTCAACAACAGACTACCTTCCATAATGACTAGGCTACTATCCAATGGGATAACAAAAATCTCGACACCAGACTTCCTTCCATAATGACAAGGCTAACATACATTGTAGTAACAAAGATATCGACAACAGACTACCTTCCATAATGAT
Source organism: Vicia faba (assembly GCA_948472305.1). Lineage (NCBI taxonomy): Eukaryota > Viridiplantae > Streptophyta > Magnoliopsida > Fabales > Fabaceae > Vicia > Vicia faba. The sequence goes on along the minus strand of OX451741.1, from coordinate 510,144,719 downwards.
AAGGCTACAATCCATTGGAGTAACAAAAAGCTCGACAACAGACTACCTTCCATAATGAGAAGGCTACCATCCATTGTAGTAACAAAAATCTCGACAAGAGACTACCTTCGATAGTAAGAAGGCTACCATCCATTGGAGTAACAAAAATCTCAACAACAGACTACCTTCAATAATGACAAGGCTACCATCCATTGTAGTAAGAAAAATCTCGATAGCTGACTACCTTCCATAATGACACGGATACATTCCATTGGAGTAACAAAAATCTGGACAATAGACTACATTTCATATTGACAAGGCTACCATCAATTGGAATAACAAAATTATCAACTACAGGCTACCTTCCATAATTACAAGGCTACCATCCATTGGAGTTACAAAAATCCCGACAACAGACTACCTTCCATAATTACAAGGCTACCATCCATTAGAGTAACAAAAATCTCGAAAATAAACTACCTTCCATAATGACTAGGCTACCATCCATTGGAATAACCAAAATCTCAACAACAGACTACCTTCCATAATGACTAGGCTACTATCCAATGGAGTAACAAAATTATTGACAATACACTACCTTCTATAATGACAAGGCTACAATCCATTGGAGTAATAAAAATCTCGAAAATAGGCTACCTTCCATAATGACTAGGCTACCGTCCATTGGAATAACAAAAATCTCAATGACAGACTACCTTCCATAATGAAAAGGCTACCATCTATTGGAGTAACAAAAATCTCGACCACGAACTACCTTCCATAATGACAATGCTACCATCCATTGGAGTAACAAAAATCTCGACAATAGACTACCTTCCATAATGACAAGGCTACAATCTATTGTAGTAACAAAAATCTCGACAACAGACTACCTTCCATAATGACAAGGCTACCATCCATTGTAGTAACAAAAATCTCGACAACAGACTACCTTCGATAGTAAGAAGGCTACCATCCATTGGAGTAACAAAAATCTCAACAACAGACTACCTTCCATAATGACAAGGCTACCATCCATTGTAGTAAGAAAAATCTCGATAGCTGACTACCTTCCATAATGACAAGGATACATTCCATTGGAGTAACAAAAATCTGGACAATAGACTACATTTCATATTGACAAGGCTACCATCAATTGGAATAACAAAAATATCAACGACAAACTACCTTCCATAATGACAAGGCTACCATCCATTGGAGTAACAAAAATCCCAACAACAGACTACCTTCCATAATGACAAGGCTACCATCCATTGGAGTAAGAAAAATCTCGAAAACGGACTACCTTCCATAATGAATAGGCTACCATCAGTTGGAATAACAAAAATCTCAACAATAGACTACCTTCCATAATGACTAGGCTACTATCCAATGGGATAACAAAAATCTCGACACCAGACTTCCTTCCATAATGACAAGGCTAACATACATTGTAGTAACAAAGATATCGACAACAAACTACCTTCCATAATGATACGGCTACAATCCATTGGAGTAACAAAAATCTCGACAACAGACTACCTTCCATAATGACAAGGCTACCATCCATTGTAGTAACAAAAATCTCGACAAGACTCTACCTTCGATAGTAAGAAAGCTACCATCCATTGGAGTAACAAAAATCTCAACAACAGACTACCTTCCATAATGACAAGGCTACCATCCATTGTAGTAAGAAAAATCTCGATAGCTGACTACCTTCCATAATGACACGGATACATTCCATTGGAGTAACAAAAATCTGGACAATAGACTACATTTCATATTGACAAGGCTACCATCAATTGGAATAACAAAAATATCAACGACAGGCTACCTTCCATAATTACAAGGCTACCATCCATTGGAGTAACAAAAATCCCGACAACAGACTACCTTCCATAATTACAAGGCTACCATCCATTAGAGTAACAAAAATCTCGAAAGTAGACTACCTTCCATAATGACTAGGCTACCATCCATTGGAATAACCAAAATCTCGATAATAGACTACATTCCATAATGCATAGGCTACCATCCAATGGTGTAACAAAGATATCGACAACAGACAACCTTCCATAATGACAAGGCTACAATCCATTGTAGTAACGAAAATCTCGCAAACAGACTACCTTCCATAATGAAAAGGCTACCATCCATTGTAGTAAGAAAAATCTCGACAACAGACTACCTTCCATAATAAGAAGGCTACCATCCATTTGAGTAACAAAAATTTAGACAAAAGACTACCTTCCATAATGACAAGGCTACAATCCATTGGAGTAACAAAAATATCGAAAATAGACTACCTTTAATAATGAAAAGGCTACCATCCATTAGAACAACAAAAATTTCTATGATAGACTACCTTCCATAATGACAAGGCTACCATCCATTGGAGTAACAAAAATCTCGACAATAGACTACTTTCCATAATGACAAGGCTACCATCCATTGGAGTAACAAAAATCTCGAAAACATACTACCTTCCATATTGACTAGGCTACCATCCATTGGAATAACAAAAATCACAACAACAGACTACCTTTCATATTGACAATGCTACTATCCAATGGAGTAAAAATAATCTTGACAATAGACTACCTTCCATAATGATAAGGCTAACACACGTTGTAGTAAGAAAAATATGAACAATAGACTACCTTCCATAATGACAACGCTACCATCCATTGGAGTAAAAAAAATCATAACGACAAACTACCTTCCATAATGACAAGGCTACCTTCCATTGGAGTAACAAAAATCTCGACAATAGACTACATTCCATAATGAATAGGCTACCATCCAATGGAGTAACAAAGATATCGACAGCAGACAACCTTCAATAATGACAAGGCTACAATCCATTGTAGTAACGAAAATCTTGCAAACAGACTACCTTTCATAATGAAAAGGCTACCATCCATTGTAGTAAGAAAAATCTCGACAACAGACTACCTTCCATAATAAGAAGGCTACATTCCATTGGAGTAACAAAAATTTCGACAAAAGACTACCTTCCATAATGACAAGGCTACAATCCATTGGAGTAACAAAAATATCGACAATAGACTACCTTTCATAATGACAAGGCTACCATCCATTAGAACAACAAAAATTTCTACGATAGACTACCTTCCATAATGACAAGGCTCACATCCATAGGAGTAACAATAATATCGAAAATAGACTACCTTTCATAATGAAAAGGCTACCATCCATTAGAACAACAAAAATTTATACAATAGACTACCTTCCATAATGACAAGGCTACCATCCATTGGAGTAACAAAAATCTCGACAATAGACTACTTTCCATAATGACAAGGCTACCATCCATTGGAGTAACAAAAATCTCGAAAACATACTACCTTCCATATTGACTAGGCTACCATCCATTGGAATAACAAAAATCACAATAACAGACTACCTTTCATATTAACAATGCTACTATCCAATGGAGTAAAAAAATCTTGACAATAGACTACCTTCAATAATGATAAGGCTAACACACGTTGTAGTAAGAAAAATATGAACAATAGACTACCTTCCATAATGACAACGCTACCACCCATTGGAGTAAAAAAAATCATAACGAAAAACTACCTTCCATAATGACAAGGCTACCATCCATTGGAGTAACAAAAATCTCGACAATAGACTACATTCCATAATGAATAGGCTACCATCCAATGGAGTAACAAAGATATCGACAACAGACAACCTTCCATAATGACAAGGCTACAATCCATTGTAGTAACGAAAATCTCGCAAACAGACTACCTTCCATAATGAAAAGGCTACCATCCATTGTAGTAAGAAAAATCTCGACAACAGACTACCTTCCGTAATAAGAAGGTTACCATCCATTGGAGTAACAAAAATTTCGACAAAAGACTACCTTCTATAATGACAAGGCTACAATCCATTGGAGTAACAAAAATATCGACAATAGACTACCTTTCATAATGACAAGTCTACCATCCATTAGAACAACAAAAATTTCTACGACAGACTACCTTCCATAATGACAAGGCTACCATCCATTGGAGTAACAAAAATATCGAAAATAGACTACCTTCCATAATGACAAGGCTACCATCCATTGGAGTAACAAAAATCATGAAAACATACTACCTTCCATATTGACTAGGCTACCATCCATTGGAATAACAAAAATCACAACAGCAGACTACCTTTCATATTGACAATGCTACTATCCAATGGAGTAACAAAAATCTTGACAATAGACTACCTTCCATAATGATAAGGCTAACACACATTTTAGTAAGAAAAATATGAACAATAGACTTCCTTCCATAATGACAAGGCTACCATCCGTTGGAGTAACAAAAATCATAACAACAGACTACCTTCCATAATGACAAGGCTACCATCCATTGGAGTAACAAAAATCTCAACAACAGACTACCTTCCATAATGATAAGGCTACCATCCATTGGAGTAACAAAAATCTCGACAATAGACTACCTTCCGTAATGACAAGGCTACCATCCATTGGAGTAACAAAAATTTTGACAACAAACTACCTTCCATAATGACAAGGATATAATCCATTAGAGTAACAAAAATCTTGACAATAGACTACCTTTCATAATGACAAGGCTACCATCCATTGGAATAAGAAAAATGTCTACGACAGACTACCTTCCATAATGACAACGCTACCATCCATTAGAGTAACAAAAATCTCAACAACAGACTACCTTCCATAATGACAAGGCTACTATCCACTAGAATAACAAAAATCTTGAAAACAAACTACCTTCCATAATGACTTGTCTACGATCCATTGGAATAAAAAAAATCTCGACAACAGACTACCTTCCATAATAATAAGGCTACTATCCAATGGAGTAACAAATATCTCGACAACAGACTACCTTCCATAATGACAAGGCTAACATACACTGTAGTAACAAAAATTTGAACAACAGACTACCTTCCATAATTAGATGGCTACCATCCATTGGAGTAATAAAAATCACAACGACAGCCTACCTTCCATAATGACAAGGCAACAATCCATTGTAGTAACAAAAATCACGACAACAAACTACCTTCCATAATGACAAAGCTACCGTCCATAATAAGAAGGCTACCATCCATTGGAGTAACAAAAATATCGAAAACAAAATACCTTCCATAATAACTTGGCTACCATCCATTGGAATAACAAAAATCTCAACAACAGACCACCTTCCATAATGACAAGGCTACTATCCAAAGGAGTAACAAAAATCTCGACAACAGACTACCTTCCATAATGATAAGGCTACCATCCAATGGAGTAACAAAAATCTCGACAACAAACTACCTTCCATAATGACAAAGCTACCGTCCATTAGAGTAAAAAAATCTGGACAACAGACTACCTTCCATAATGACAAGGCTACAATCCATTGGAGTAACATAGTTATCGACACCAGACTACCTTCCATAATGACAAGGCTACCACCCATTGGAGTAACAAAAATCTCGATAACAGACTACCTTCCATAATGATAAGGCTACCATCCATTATATTAACAAAAATCTCGACAACATACTACCTTTCATAATAAGAAGGCTACCATCCATTGGAGTAACAAAAATTTCGACAAAAGACTACCTTCCATAATGACAAGGCTACAATCCATTGGAGTAACAAAAATCTCGACAATAGATTACCTTTCATAATGACAAGGCTACCATCCATTGGAATAACAAAAATTTCTACGACAGACTACCTTCCATAATGACAAGGCTACCATCCATTGGAGTAACAAAAATATCGACAATAGACTACCTTCCATAATGACAAGGCTACCATCCATTGGAGTAACAAAAATCTCGAAAACATACTACCTTCCATATTGACTAGGCTACCATGCATTGGAATACAAAAAATCACAACAACAGACTACCTTTCATATTGAAAATGCTACTATCCAATGGAGTAACAAAAATCTTGACAATAAACTACCTTCCATAATGACAAGGCTACCATCCATTGGAGTAACAAAAATCATAACGACACACTACCTTCCATAATGATAAGGCTACCATCCATTGGAGTAACAAAAATCTCGACAACAGACTACATTCCATAATGAATAGGCTACCATCCAATGGAGTAACAAAGATATCGACAACAGACAACCTTCCATAATGACAAGGCTACAATCCATTGTAGTAATGAAAATCTCGCAAATAGACTACCTTCCATAATGAAAAGGCTACCATCCTTTGTAGTAAGAAAAATCTCGACAACAGACTACCTTCCATAATAAGAAGGCTACCATCCATTGGAGTAACAAAAATATCGACAATAGACTACCTTCCAAAATGACAAGGCTACAATCCATTGTAGTAACAAAAATCACGACGACAAACTACCTTCCATAATGACAACGCTACCATCCATTGTAGTAACAAAAATCTCGACAACAGACTACCTTCCGTAATGACAAGGCTACCATCCATTGGAGTAACAAAAATCTCAACAACAAACTACCTTACATAATGACAAGGATATAATCCATTAGAGTAACAAAAATCTTGACAATAGACTACCTTTCTTAATGAAAATGCTATCATCCATTGGAATAAGAAAAATATCAACGAAAGACTACCTTCCATAATGACAAGGCTACCATCCATTGGAGTAACAAAAATCTCGACAACAGACTACCTTCCATAATGACAAGGCTACCATCCATTGGAGTAACAAAAATCTCGAAAACAAACTACCTTCCGTAATGACTTGGCTACCATCCATTGGAATAACAAAAATCTCGACAACAGACTACCTTCCATAATGACAACGCTACTATCCAATGTTGTAACAAAAATATCGACAACAGACTACCTTCCAAAATGACAAGGCTAACATACACTGTAGGAACAAAAATTTGAACAACAGACTACCTTCCATAATGAGATGGCTACCATCCATTGGAGTAATAAAAATCACAACGACAGACTACCTTCCATAATGACAAGGAAACAATCCATTGTAGTACCAAAAATCACGACAACAGATACCTTATAAGAAAAGGTTACCATCCATTAGAATAACAAAAATATCGACAACATACTTCCTTCCATAATAATAAGGCTACCATCCAATGGAGTAACAAAAATCTCGACAACAAACTACCTACCATAATGACAAAGCTACCGTCCATTAGAGTAACAAAAATCTGGACAACAAACTACCTTCCATAATGACAAGGCTATTATCCATTGGAGTAAGAAAAATATCAACAAGAGTCTACCTTCAATAATGACAAGGCTACCATCCATTGGAGTATAAATTTTTTTGACAACAGACTACCTTCCACATTGACAAGGCTACCATACATTGGAGTAACAAAAATCTCGACAATAGACTACATTCCATAATGAATAGGCTACTTCCATTGGAGTAACAAAGATATCGACACCAGACTACCTTCCATAATGACAAGGCTACCACCCATTGGAGTAACAAAAATCTCGACAATAGACTACCTTCCATAATGACAAAGCTACCGTCCATAATAAGAAGGCTACCATCCATTGGAGTAACAAAAATATCGAAAACAAACTACCTTCCATAATAACTTGGCTACCATCCATTGGAATAACAAAAATCTCAACAACAGACCACCTTCCATAATGACAAGGCTACTATCCAAAGGAGTAACAAAAATCTCGACAACAGACTACCTTCCATAATGATAAGGCTACCATCCAATGGAGTAACAAAAATCTCGACAACAAACTACCTTCCATAATGACAAAGCTACCGTCCATTAGAGTAAAAAAATCTGGACAACAGACTACCTTCCATAATGACAAGGCTACAATCCATTGGAGTAACATAGTTATCGACACCAGACTACCTTCCATAATGACAAGGCTACCACCCATTGGAGTAACAAAAATCTCGATAACAGACTACCTTCCATAATGATAAGGCTACCATCCATTATATTAACAAAAATCTCGACAACATACTACCTTTCATAATAAGAAGGCTACCATCCATTGGAGTAACAAAAATTTCGACAAAAGACTACCTTCCATAATGACAAGGCTACAATCCATTGGAGTAACAAAAATCTCGACAATAGATTACCTTTCATAATGACAAGGCTACCATCCATTGGAATAACAAAAATTTCTACGACAGACTACCTTCCATAATGACAAGGCTACCATCCATTGGAGTAACAAAAATATCGACAATAGACTACCTTCCATAATGACAAGGCTACCATCCATTGGAGTAACAAAAATCTCGAAAACATACTACCTTCCATATTGACTAGGCTACCATGCATTGGAATACAAAAAATCACAACAACAGACTACCTTTCATATTGAAAATGCTACTATCCAATGGAGTAACAAAAATCTTGACAATAATCTACCTTCCATAATGACAAGGCTACCATCCATTGGAGTAACAAAAATCATAACGACACACTACCTTCCATAATGATAAGGCTACCATCCATTGGAGTAACAAAAATCTCGACAACAGACTACATTCCATAATGAATAGGCTACCATCCAATGGAGTAACAAAGATATCGACAACAGACAACCTTCCATAATGACAAGGCTACAATCCATTGTAGTAATGAAAATCTCGCAAATAGACTACCTTCCATAATGAAAAGGCTACCATCCTTTGTAGTAAGAAAAATCTCGACAACAGACTACCTTCCATAATAAGAAGGCTACCATCCATTGGAGTAACAAAAATATCGACAATAGACTACCTTCCAAAATGACAAGGCTACAATCCATTGTAGTAACAAAAATCACGACGACAAACTACCTTCCATAATGACAACGCTACCATCCATTGTAGTAACAAAAATCTCGACAACAGACTACCTTCCGTAATGACAAGGCTACCATCCATTGGAGTAACAAAAATCTCAACAACAAACTACCTTACATAATGACAAGGATATAATCCATTAGAGTAACAAAAATCTTGACAATAGACTACCTTTCTTAATGAAAATGCTATCATCCATTGGAATAAGAAAAATATCAACGAAAGACTACCTTCCATAATGACAAGGCTACCATCCATTGGAGTAACAAAAATCTCGACAACAGACTACCTTCCATAATGACAAGGCTACCATCCATTGGAGTAACAAAAATCTCGAAAACAAACTACCTTCCGTAATGACTTGGCTACCATCCATTGGAATAACAAAAATCTCGACAACAGACTACCTTCCATAATGACAACGCTACTATCCAATGTTGTAACAAAAATATCGACAACAGACTACCTTCCAAAATGACAAGGCTAACATACACTGTAGGAACAAAAATTTGAACAACAGACTACCTTCCATAATGAGATGGCTACCATCCATTGGAGTAATAAAAATCACAACGACAGACTACCTTCCATAATGACAAGGAAACAATCCATTGTAGTACCAAAAATCACGACAACAGATACCTTATAAGAAAAGGTTACCATCCATTAGAATAACAAAAATATCGACAACATACTTCCTTCCATAATAATAAGGCTACCATCCAATGGAGTAACAAAAATCTCGACAACAAACTACCTACCATAATGACAAAGCTACCGTCCATTAGAGTAACAAAAATCTGGACAACAAACTACCTTCCATAATGACAAGGCTATTATCCATTGGAGTAAGAAAAATATCAACAAGAGTCTACCTTCAATAATGACAAGGCTACCATCCATTGGAGTATAAATTTTTTTGACAACAGACTACCTTCCACATTGACAAGGCTACCATACATTGGAGTAACAAAAATCTCGACAATAGACTACATTCCATAATGAATAGGCTACTTCCATTGGAGTAACAAAGATATCGACACCAGACTACCTTCCATAATGACAAGGCTACCACCCATTGGAGTAACAAAAATCTCGACAATAGACTACCTTCCATAATGACAAAGCTACCGTCCATAATAAGAAGGCTACCATCCATTGGAGTAACAAAAATATCGAAAACAAACTACCTTCCATAATAACTTGGCTACCATCCATTGGAATAACAAAAATCTCAACAACAGACCACCTTCCATAATGACAAGGCTACTATCCAAAGGAGTAACAAAAATCTCGACAACAGACTACCTTCCATAATGATAAGGCTACCATCCAATGGAGTAACAAAAATCTCGACAACAAACTACCTTCCATAATGACAAAGCTACCGTCCATTAGAGTAAAAAAATCTGGACAACAGACTACCTTCCATAATGACAAGGCTACAATCCATTGGAGTAACATAGTTATCGACACCAGACTACCTTCCATAATGACAAGGCTACCACCCATTGGAGTAACAAAAATCTCGATAACAGACTACCTTCCATAATGATAAGGCTACCATCCATTATATTAACAAAAATCTCGACAACATACTACCTTTCATAATAAGAAGGCTACCATCCATTGGAGTAACAAAAATTTCGACAAAAGACTACCTTCCATAATGACAAGGCTACAATCCATTGGAGTAACAAAAATCTCGACAATAGATTACCTTTCATAATGACAAGGCTACCATCCATTGGAATAACAAAAATTTCTACGACAGACTACCTTCCATAATGACAAGGCTACCATCCATTGGAGTAACAAAAATATCGACAATAGACTACCTTCCATAATGACAAGGCTACCATCCATTGGAGTAACAAAAATCTCGAAAACATACTACCTTCCATATTGACTAGGCTACCATGCATTGGAATACAAAAAATCACAACAACAGACTACCTTTCATATTGAAAATGCTACTATCCAATGGAGTAACAAAAATCTTGACAATAAACTACCTTCCATAATGACAAGGCTACCATCCATTGGAGTAACAAAAATCATAACGACACACTACCTTCCATAATGATAAGGCTACCATCCATTGGAGTAACAAAAATCTCGACAACAGACTACATTCCATAATGAATAGGCTACCATCCAATGGAGTAACAAAGATATCGACAACAGACAACCTTCCATAATGACAAGGCTACAATCCATTGTAGTAATGAAAATCTCGCAAATAGACTACCTTCCATAATGAAAAGGCTACCATCCTTTGTAGTAAGAAAAATCTCGACAACAGACTACCTTCCATAATAAGAAGGCTACCATCCATTGGAGTAACAAAAATATCGACAATAGACTACCTTCCAAAATGACAAGGCTACAATCCATTGTAGTAACAAAAATCACGACGACAAACTACCTTCCATAATGACAACGCTACCATCCATTGTAGTAACAAAAATCTCGACAACAGACTACCTTCCGTAATGACAAGGCTACCATCCATTGGAGTAACAAAAATCTCAACAACAAACTACCTTACATAATGACAAGGATATAATCCATTAGAGTAACAAAAATCTTGACAATAGACTACCTTTCTTAATGAAAATGCTATCATCCATTGGAATAAGAAAAATATCAACGAAAGACTACCTTCCATAATGACAAGGCTACCATCCATTGGAGTAACAAAAATCTCGACAACAGACTACCTTCCATAATGACAAGGCTACCATCCATTGGAGTAACAAAAATCTCGAAAACAAACTACCTTCCATAATGACTTGGCTACCATCCATTGGAATAACAAAAATCTCGACAACAGACTACCTTCCATAATGACAACGCTACTATCCAATGTTGTAACAAAAATATCGACAACAGACTACCTTCCAAAATGACAAGGCTAACATACACTGTAGGAACAAAAATTTGAACAACAGACTACCTTCCATAATGAGATGGCTACCATCCATTGGAGTAATAAAAATCACAACGACAGACTACCTTCCATAATGACAAGGAAACAATCCATTGTAGTACCAAAAATCACGACAACAGATACCTTATAAGAAAAGGTTACCATCCATTAGAATAACAAAAATATCGACAACATACTTCCTTCCATAATGATAAGGCTACCATCCAATGGAGTAACAAAAATCTCGACAACAAACTACCTACCATAATGACAAAGCTACCGTCCATTAGAGTAACAAAAATCTGGACAACAAACTACCTTCCATAATGACAAGGCTATTATCCATTGGAGTAAGAAAAATATCAACAAGAGTCTACCTTCAATAATGACAAGGCTACCATCCATTGGAGTATAAATTTTTTTGACAACAGACTACCTTCCACATTGACAAGGCTACCATACATTGGAGTAACAAAAATCTCGACAATAGACTACATTCCATAATGAATAGGCTACTTCCATTGGAGTAACAAAGATATCGACACCAGACTACCTTCCATAATGACAAGGCTACCACCCATTGGAGTAACAAAAATCTCGACAATAGACTACCTTCCATAATGACAAAGCTACCGTCCATAATAAGAAGGCTACCATCCATTGGAGTAACAAAAATATCTAAAACAAACTACCTTCCATAATAACTTGGCTACCATCCATTGGAATAACAAAAATCTCAACAACAGACCACCTTCCATAATGACAAGGCTACTATCCAAAGGAGTAACAAAAATCTCGACAACAGACTACCTTCCATAATGATAAGGCTACCATCCAATGGAGTAACAAAAATCTCGACAACAAACTACCTTCCATAATGACAAAGCTACCGTCCATTAGAGTAAAAAAATCTGGACAACAGACTACCTTCCATAATGACAAGGCTACAATCCATTGGAGTAACATAGTTATCGACACCAGACTACCTTCCATAATGACAAGGCTACCACCCATTGGAGTAACAAAAATCTCGTTAACAGACTACCTTCCATAATGATAAGGCTACCATCCATTATATTAACAAAAATCTCGACAACATACTACCTTTCATAATAAGAAGGCTACCATCCATTGGAGTAACAAAAATTTCGACAAAAGACTACCTTCCATAATGACAAGGCTACAATCCATTGGAGTAACAAAAATCTCGACAATAGATTACCTTTCATAATGACAAGGCTACCATCCATTGGAATAACAAAAATTTCTACGACAGACTACCTTCCATAATGACAAGGCTACCATCCATTGGAGTAACAAAAATATCGACAATAGACTACCTTCCATAATGACAAGGCTACCATCCATTGGAGTAACAAAAATCTCGAAAACATACTACCTTCCATATTGACTAGGCTACCATGCATTGGAATACAAAAAATCACAACAACAGACTACCTTTCATATTGAAAATGCTACTATCCAATGGAGTAACAAAAATCTTGACAATAAACTACCTTCCATAATGACAAGGCTACCATCCATTGGAGTAACAAAAATCATAACGACACACTACCTTCCATAATGATAAGGCTACCATCCATTGGAGTAACAAAAATCTCGACAACAGACTACATTCCATAATGAATAGGCTACCATCCAATGGAGTAACAAAGATATCGACAACAGACAACCTTCCATAATGACAAGGCTACAATCCATTGTAGTAATGAAAATCTCGCAAATAGACTACCTTCCATAATGAAAAGGCTACCATCCTTTGTAGTAAGAAAAATCTCGACAACAGACTACCTTCCATAATAAGAAGGCTACCATCCATTGGAGTAACAAAAATATCGACAATAGACTACCTTCGAAAATGACAAGGCTACAATCCATTGTAGTAACAAAAATCACGACGACAAACTACCTTCCATAATGACAACGCTACCATCCATTGTAGTAACAAAAATCTCGACAACAGACTACCTTCCGTAATGACAAGGCTACCATCCATTGGAGTAACAAAAATCTCAACAACAAACTACCTTACATAATGACAAGGATATAATCCATTAGAGTAACAAAAATCTTGACAATAGACTACCTTTCTTAATGAAAATGCTATCATCCATTGGAATAAGAAAAATATCAACGAAAGACTACCTTCCATAATGACAAGGCTACCATCCATTGGAGTAACAAAAATCTCGACAACAGACTACCTTCCATAATGACAAGGCTACCATCCATTGGAGTAACAAAAATCTCGAAAACAAACTACCTTCCATAATGACTTGGCTACCATCCATTGGAATAACAAAAATCTCGACAACAGACTACCTTCCATAATGACAACGCTACTATCCAATGTTGTAACAAAAATATCGACAACAGACTACCTTCCAAAATGACAAGGCTAACATACACTGTAGGAACAAAAATTTGAACAACAGACTACCTTCCATAATGAGATGGCTACCATCCATTGGAGTAATAAAAATCACAACAACAGACTACTTTCCATAATGACAAGGAAACAATCCATTGTAGTACCAAAAATCACAACAACAGATACCTTATAAGAAAAGGTTACCATCCATTAGAATAACAAAAATATCGACAACATACTTCCTTCCATAATGATAAGGCTACCATCCAATGGAGTAACAAAAATCTCGACAACAAACTACCTACCATAATGACAAAGCTACCGTCCATTAGAGTAACAAAAATCTGGACAAAAAACTACCTTCCATAATGACAAGGCTATTATCCATTGGAGTAAGAAAAATATCAACAAGAGTCTACCTTCAATAATGACAAGGCTACCATCCATTGGAGTATAAATTTTTTTGACAACAGACTACCTTCCACATTGACAAGGCTACCATACATTGGAGTAACAAAAATCTCGACAATAGACTACATTCTATAATGAATAGGCTACTTCCATTGGAGTAACAAAGATATCGACACCAGACTACCTTCCATAATGACAAGGCTACCATCCATTGGAGTAACAAAAATCTCGACAATAGACTACCTTCCATAATGATAAGGCTACCATCCATTGTATTAACAAAAATCTCGACAACAGACTACCATCCATAATAAGAAGGCTTCCATCCATTGGAGTAACAAAAATCTCGAAAACAAACTACCTTCCATAATGACTTGGCTACCATCCATTGGAATAACAAAAATCTCGACAACAGACCACCTTCCATAATGACAAGGCTACTATCTAATGGAGTAACAAAAATCTCGACAACAGACTACCTTGCATAATGACAAGGCTAACATACATTGTAGTAACAAAAATTTGAACAACAGGCTACCTTCCATAATGAGATGGTTACCATCCATTGGAGTAATAAAAATCACAATGACAAACTACCTTCCATAATGACAAGGCAACAATCCATTGTAGTAACAAAAATCACGACAACAGACTACCTTATATGAAAAGGTTACCATCCATTGGAATAACAAAAATATCGACAACATACTACCTTCCATAATGATAAGGCTACCATCCCATGGAGTAACAAAAATCTCGAAAACAAACTACCTTCCATAATGACAAAGCTACCGTCCATTAGAGTAACAAAAATCTGGACAACAGACTGCCTTCCATAATGACTAGGCTACTGTCCATTGGAGTAACAAAAATATCAACAAAAGACTACCTTCCATATTGACAAGGCTACCATCCATTGGAGTATAACATTTTTTGACAACAAACTACCTTCCATAATGACAAGGCTACCATCCATTGGACTAACAAAAATCTCGACAACAGACTACATTCCATAATGAATAGGATACTTCCATTGGAGTAACAAAGATATCGACACCAGACTACCTTCCATAATGACAAGGCTACCACCCATTGGAGTAACAAAAATCTCGATAACAGACTACCTTCCATAATGATAAGGCTACCATCCATTGTATTAACAAAAATCTCGACAACAGACTACCTTCCATAATAAGAAGGCTACCATCCATTGGAGTAACAAAAATTTCGACAAAAGACTACCCTCCATAATGACAAGGCTACAATCCATTGGAGTAACAAAAATCTCGACAATAGATTACCTTTCATAATGACAAGGCTACCATCCATTGGAATAACAAAAATTTCTACGACAGACTACCTACCATAATGACAAGGCTACCATCCATTGGAGTAACAAAAATCTCGACAATAGACTACCTTCCATAATGACAAGGCTACCATCCATTAGAGTAACAAAAATCTCGAAAAAATACTACCTTCCATATTGACTAGGCTACCATCCATTGGAATAACAAAAATCTCAACAACAGACTACCTTCCATATTGACAATGCTACTATCCAATGGAGTAACAAAAATCTCGACAATAGACTACCTTCCATAATGATAAGGCTAACACACATTATAGTAAGAAAAATCTGAACAATAAACTACCTTCCATAATGACAAGGCTACCATCCATTGGAGTAACAAAAATCATAACGACAGACTACCTTCCATAATGATAAGGCTACCATCCATTGGAGTAAAAAAAATCTCGACAACAGACTACCTTCCGTAATGATAAGGCTACCATCCATTGGAGTAACAAAAATCTCGACAATAGACTACCTTCCAAAATGACAAGGCTACCATCCATTAGAGTAACAAAAATCTCGAAAAAATACCTGTTCCATATTGACTAGGCTACCATCCATTGGAATAACAAAAATCTCAACAACAGACTACCTTCCATATTGACAATGCTACTATCCAATGGAGTAACAAAAATCTCGACAATAGACTACCTTCCATAATGATAAGGCTAACACACATTATAGTAAGAAAAATCTGAACAATAAACTACCTTCGATAATGACAAGGCTACCATCCATTGGAGTAACAAAAATCATAACGACAGACTACCTTCCATAATGATAAGGCTACCATCCATTGGAGTAAAAAAAATCTCGACAACAGACTACCTTCCGTAATGATAAGGCTACCATCCATTGGAGTAACAAAAATCTCGACAATAGACTACCTTCCATAATGATAAGGCTACAATCCATTGTAGTAACAAAAATCACGATGACAGACTACCTTCCATAATGACAAGGCTACCATCCATTGTAGTAACAAAAATCTCGACAACAAACTACCTTCCGTAATGACAAGGCTACCATCCATTGGAGTAACAAAAATCTCGACAACAAACTACCTTCCATAATGACAAGGATATAATCCATTAGAGTAACAAAAATCTCGATACCAAACTACCTTCCATAATTACTTGGCTACCATCCATTGGAATAACAAAAATCTCGACAACAGACTACCTTCCATAATGACAAGGCTACTATCCAATGGAGTAACAAAAATCTCGACAACAGACTACCTTCCATAATGACAAGGGTAACATACACTGTAGTAACAAAAATTTGAACAACAGGCTACCTTCCATAATGAGATGGCTACCATCCATTGGAGTAATAAAAATCACAACGACAGACTACCTTCCATAATGACAAGGCAATAATCCATTGTAGTAACAAAAATCACGACAACAGACTACCTTATATGAAAAGGTTACCATCCATTGGAAAAACAAAAATATCGACAATATACTACCTTCCATAATGATAAGGCTACCATCCAATGGAGTAACAAAAATCTCGAGAACAAACTACCTTCCGTAATGACAAAGCTATCGTCCGTTAGAGTAACAAAAATCTGGACAACAAACTACCTTCCATAATGACAAGGCTACTATCCATTGGAGAAACAAAAATATCAACAAGAGTCTACCTTCAATAATGACAAGGCTACCATCCATTTGAGTATAAAATTTTTGGACAACAGACTACCTTCCACAATGACAAGGCTACCATCCATTGAAGTAACAAAAATCTCGACAACAGACTACATTCCATAATGAATAGGCTACTTCCATTGGAGTAACAAAGATATCGACACCAGCCTACATTCCATAATGACAAGGTTACCACCCATTGGAGTAACAAAAATATCGACAACAGACTACCTTCCATAATAAGAGGGCTACCATCGATTGGAGTAACAAAAATCTCGAAAACAAACTACCTTCCATAATGACTTGGCTACCATCCATTGGAATAAGAAAAATCACGACAACATACTACCTTCCATAATGACAAGGCTACTATCCAATGGAGTAACAAAAATCTCGACAACAGGCTACCTTCCATAATGACAAGGGTAACATACATTGTAGTAACAAAAATTTGAACAACAGGCTACCTTCCATAATGAGATGGCTACCATCCATTGGAGTAATAAAAATCACAACGACAAACTACCTTCCATAATGACAAGGCAACAATCCATTGTAGTAACAAAAATCACGACAAAAGACTACCTTATATGAAAAGGTTACCATCCATTGGAATAACAAAAATATCGACAACATACTACCTTCCATAATGACAAAGCTATCGTCCATTAGAGTAACAAAAATCTGGACAACAAACTACCTTCCATAATGACAAGGCTACCATCCATTGGAGTAACAAAAATCTCGACAACAGACTACATTCCATAATGAATGGGCTACTTCCATTAGAGTAACAAAGATATCAACACCAGACTACCTTCCATAATGACAAGGATACCACCCATTGGAGTAACAAAAAATTTCGATAGTAGACTACCTTCCATAATGACAAAGGCTACCGTCCATTAGAGTAACAAAAATCTGGACAACAAACTACCTTCCATTATGACAAGGCTATTATCCATTGGAGTAAGAAATATATCAACAAGAGTCTTCCTTCAATAATGACAAGGCTACCATCCATTGGAGTATAAATTTTTTTGACAACAGACTACCTTCCACATTGACAAGGCTACCATACATTGGAGTAACAAAAATCTCGACAATAGACTACATTCCATAATGAATAGGCTACTTCCATTGGAGTAACAAAGATATCAACACCAGACTACCTTCCATAATGACAAGGCTACCACCCATTGGAGTAACAAAAATCTCGACAATAGACTACCTTCCATAATGATAAGGCTACCATCCATTGTATTAACAAAAATCTCGACAATAGACTACCTTCCATAATAAGAAGGCTAACATCCATTGGAGTAACAAAAATCTCGAAAACAAACTACCTTCCATAATGACTTGGCTACCATCCATTGGAATAACAAAAATCTCGACAACAGACCACCTTCCATAATGACAAGGCTACTATCTAATGGAGTAACAAAAATCTCGACAACAGACTACCTTGCATAATGACAAGACTAACATACATTGTAGTAACAAAAATTTGAACAACAGGCTACCTTCCATAATGACAAGGCAACAATCCATTGTAGTAACAAAAATCACGACAACAGACTACCTTATATCAAAAGGGTTACCATCCATTGGAATAACAAAAATATCGACAACATACTACCTTCCATAATGATAAGGCTACCATCTCATGGAGTAACAAAAATCTCGACAACAAACTACCGTCCATAATGACAAAGCTACCGTCCATTAGAGTAACAATAATCTGGATAACAGACTACCTTCCATAATGACTAGGCTATTGTACATTGGAGTAACAAAAATATCAACAAGAGACTACCTTCCATATTGACAAGGCTACCATCCATTAGAGTATAACATTTTTTGACAACACACTACCTTCCATAATGACAAGGCTGCCATCCATTGGACTAACAAAAATCTCGACAACAGACTACATTCCATAATGAATAGGCTACTTCCATTGGAGTAACAAAGATATCGACACTAGACTACCTTCCATAATGACAAGGCTACCACCCATTGGAGTAACAAAAATCTCGATAACAGACTACCTTCCATAATGATAAGGCTACCATCCATTGTATTAACAAAAATCTCGGCAACAGACTACCTTCCATAATAAGAAGGCTACCATCCATTGGAGTAACAAAAATTTCGACAAAAGACTACCTTCCATAATGACAAGGCTACAATCCATTGGAGTAACAAAAATCTCGACAATAGATTACCTTTCATAATGACAAGGCTACCATCCATTGGAATAACAAAAATTTCTACGACAGACTACCTTCCATAATGACAAGGCTACCATCCATTGGAGTAACAAAAATCTCGACAATAGACTACCTTCAATAATGACAAGGCTACCATCCATTAGAGTAAAAAAAATCTCGAAAAAATACTACCTTCCATATTGACTAGGCTACCATCCATTGGAATAACAAAAATCTCAACAACAGACTACCTTCCATATTGACAATGCTACTATCCAATGGAGTAACAAAAATCTCAACAATAGACTACCTTCCATAAAGATAAGGCTAACACACATTATAGTAAGAAAAATCTGAACAATAAACTACCTTCCATAATGACAAGGCTACCATCCATTGGAGTAACAAAAATCATAACGACAAACTACCTTCCATAATGATAAGGCTACCATCCATTGGAGTAACAAAAATCTCGACAACAGACTACCTTCCATAATGATAAGGCTACCATCCATTGGAGTAACAAAAATCTCGACAATAGACTACCTTCCATAATGATAAGGCTACAATCCATTGTAGTAACAAAAATCACGATGACAGACTACCTTCCATAATGACAAGGCTACCATCCATTGTAGTAACAAAAATCTAGACAACAAACTACCTTCCGTAATGACAAGGCTACCATCCATTGGAGTAACAAAAATCTCGACAACAAACTACCTTCCATAATGACAAGGATATAATCCATTAGAGTAACAAAAATCTTGACAATAGACTACCTTTCATAAGGACAAGGCTACCATCTATTGGAATAAGAAAAATATCAACGACAGACTACCTTCCATAATGACAAGGCTACCATCCATTGGAGTAACAAAAATATCTATAACAGACTACCTTCCATAATGGCAAGGCTACCATCCATTGGAGTAACAAAAATCTCGAAAACAAACTACCTTCCATAATGACTTGGCTACCATCCATTGGAATAAGAAAAATCTCGACAACAGACTACCTTCTATAATGACAAGGCTACTATCCAATGGAGTAACAAAAATCTCGACAACAGACTACCTTCCATAAGGACAAGGGTAACATACATTGTAGTAACAAAAATTTGACCAACAGGCTACCTTCCATAATTAGATGGCTACCATCCATTGGAGTAATAAAAATCACAACGACAGACTACCTTCCATAATGACAAGGCAACAATCCATTGTAGTAACAAAAATCACGACAACAGACTACCTTATATGAAAAGGTTACCATCCATTGGAAAAACAAAAATATCGACAATATACTACCTTCCATAATGACAAGGCTACCATCCGTTGGAGTAACAAAAATCTCGACAACAGACTACATTCCATAATGAATAGGCTACTTCCATTGGAGTAACAAAGATATCGACACCAGACTACCTTCCATAATGACAAGGCTACCATCCATTGGAGTAACAAAAATCTCGACAATAGACTACCTTCTATAATGACAAGGCTACCATCCATTAGAGTAACAAAAATCTCGAAAAAATACTACCTTCCATATTGACTAGGCTACCATCCATTGGAATAACAAAAATCTCAACAACAGACTACCTTCCATATTGACAATGCTACTATCCAAAGGAGTAACAAAAATCTCGACAATAGACTACCTTCCATAATGATAAGGCTAACACACATTGTAGTAAGAAAAATCTGAACAATAGACTACCTTCCATAATGAAAAGGCTACCATCCATTGGAGTAACAAAAATCATACTGACAAACTACCTTATATAATGACAAGGCTACCATCCATTGGAGTAACAAAAATCTCGACAATAGACTACCTTCCATAATGATAAGGCTACCATCCGTTGGAGTAACAAAAATCTCGACAATAGACTACCTTCCATAATGACAAGGCTACAATCCATTGTAGTAAGAAAAATCACGACGACAGACTACCTTCCATAATGACAAGGCTACATCCATTCTAGTAACAAAAATCTCGACAACAGACAACCTTCCGTAATGACAAGGCTACCATCCAATGGAGTAACAAAAATATCGACAATAGACTTCCTTCCATAATGACAAGGATATAATCCATTGGAGTAATAAAAATCTCGACAATAGACTACCTTTCATAATGACATGGCTACCATCCATTGGAATAAGAAAGATATCAACGACATACTACCTTCCATAATGACAAGGCTACCATCCATTGGAGTAACAAAAATCTCGACAAAAAACAACCTTCCATAATGACAAGGCTACCATCCATTGGAGTAACAAAAATCTCGAAAACAAACTAGCTTCCATAAGGACTAGGCTACCATCCATTGGAATAACAAGAATCTCGACAACAGACTACCTTCCATGATGACAAGGCTACTAACCAATGGAGTAACAAAAATCTCGACAACAAACTACCTTACATAATGACAAGGCTAACATACATTGTAGTAACAAAAATTTGAACAATAGACTACCTTCCATAATGAGAAGGCTACCATACATTGGAGTAACAAAAATCACAACGACAGACTAACTTCCATAATGGTAAGGCAACAACCCATTGTAGTAACAAAAATAACGACAACAGACTACCTTATATGAACAGGTTACCATCCATTGGAATAACAAAAATATCGACAACAGACTACCTTCAATAATGATAAGGCTACCATCCAATGGAGTAACAAAAATCTTGACAACAAACTACCTTCCATAATGACAAGGCTACATTCCATTGGATTAACAAAAATCTCGACAATAGACTACCTTTCATAATGACAAGGCTACCATCCATTGGAATAACAAAAATTTCTACGACATACTACCTTCCATAATGACAAGGCTACCATCCATTGGAGTAACAAAAATCTCGACAACAGACTACGTTCCATAATGACAAGGCTGCCATCCCTTAGAGTAACAAAAATCTCGACAACAAACAACCTTACATAATAACAAGGCTACCATCCATTGGAGTAACAAAGATATCGACAACATACTACCTTCCATAATGACATGGCTACCATCCCTTAGAGTAACAAAAATCACGACAGTAGACTAACTTTCATAATGACAAGGCTACCATCCATTGGAATAACAAAAATATCGTGCACAGACTACCTTCCATAATGACTAGGCTACCATCCATTGGAGTAATAAAGATATCGACAACAGACTACCTTCCATAACGACAAGGCTACAATCCATTCTAGTAACAAAAATCTCGACAACAGACTACCTTCCATAATGACAAGGCTACCATCCATTGTAGTGACAAAAATATCGATAATATATTACCTTCTATAATGACAACGCTACCATCCATTGGAATGACAAAAATCTCGACAATAGACTACCTTCCATATGAACAAGGCTACCATCCCTTAGAGTAACAAAAATCTCGACAATAGACTACCTTCCATAATAACAACGCTTCCATCCATTGGAGTAACAAAGATATCGACAACATACTACCTTCCATAATGACAAGGCTACCATCCATTGGAGTAACAAAAATCACGACAACAGACTACTTTCCATAATGACAAGGCTACCATCCATTGGAATAACAAAAATATCGACAACAAACTACCTTCCATAATGACAAGGCTACCATGCAATGGAGTAACAAAAATCTCGGCAATAGACTACCTTCCATAATGACAAGGGTACCATCATTGGAGTAACCAAAATATCAACAAGAGATTACCTTCCATAATTACAAGGCTACAATCCATTGGAGTATAAAAAATCTCGACAACAAAATACCTTCCATACTGACAAGGCTACCATCCATTAAAGTAACTAAAATCTCGTACACAAACTACCTTCCATAATGACTAGCCTACCATCAATTGGACTAACAAAGTTATCGACAACAAACTACCTTCCATAACGACAAGGCTATAATCCATTGTAGTAGCAAAAATCTTGACAACAAACTACCTTCCATAATGACAAGGCTACCATCCATTGTAGTGACAAAAATCTCGATAATATACTACCTTCTATAATGACAATGCTACCATCCAATGGAATAAAAAAAATCTCCGCAACAGACTACGTTCCATTATGACAAGGCTACCATCCCTTAGAGTAACAAAAATCTCGACAATAGACTACCTTCCATAATGACAAGGCTACCATCCATTGGAGTAACAAAGATATAGACAACATAATACCTTCCATAATGACAAGGCTACCATCCCTTAAAGTAACAAAAATCACGACAACAGACTACCTTTCATAATGACAAGGCTAACATCCATTGGAATAACAAAAATATAATACAAAAACTACCTTCCATAATGCCTAGGCTACCATCCATTGGAGTAACAAAGATATTGACAACAGACTACCTTCCATAACGACAAGGCTACCATCCATTGTAGTAACAAAAATCTCGACAACAGACTACCTTCCATAATGACAAGGCTACCATCCCTTAGAGTAACAAAAATCTGGACAACAGACTACCTTCCATAATGACAAGGCTACCATCCATTGGAGTAACAAAGATATCGACAACATACTACCTTCCATAATGACAAGGCTACCATCCCTTAGAGTAACAAAAATCAGGACAATAGACTTCCTTCCATAATGACAAGGCTACCATCCATTGTAATAACAAAAATATCATACACAAAGTACCTTCTATAATGACAAGGCTACAATCCATTGGAGTAACAAAAATATCGATAATAGACTACCTTTCATAATGATATGGCTACCATCCCTTAGAACAACAAAAATTTCTACGACAGACTACCTCCCATAATGACAAGGCTACCATCCATTGGAGTAACAAAAATCTCGACAATAGACTACCTTCCATAATGACAAGGCTACCATCCATTGGAATAAAAAAAATCTCGAAAACACAGTACCTTCCATATTGACTAGGCTACCATCCAGTGGAATAACAAAAATCACAACAACAAACTACCTTTCATATTGACAATGCTACTATCCAATGGAGTAACAAAAATCTTGACAATAGACTACCTTCCATAATGATAAGGCTAACACACATTGTAGTAAGAAAAATATGAACAATAGACTACCTTCCTTAATGACAAGGCTACCATCCATTGGAGTAACAAAAATCATAACGACAGACTACCTTCCATAATGACAAGGCTACCATCCATTGGAGTAACAAAAATCTCGACAACAGACTACCTTCCATAATGATAGGGCTACCATCCATTGGAGTAACAAAAATCTCGACAATAGACTACCTTCCAAAATGACAAGGCTACAATCCATTGTAGTAACAAAAATCACGACGACAAACTACCTTCCATAATGACAACGCTACCATCCATTGTAGTAACAAAAATCTCGACAACAGACTACCTTCCGTAATGACAAGGCTACCATCCATTGGAGTAACAAAAATCTCGACAACAAACTACCTTCCATAATGACAAGGATATAATCCATTAGAGTAACAAAAATCTTGACAATAGACTACCTTTCTTAATGAAAAGGCTATCATCCATTGGTATAAGAAACATATCAACGTTAGACTACCTTCCATAATGACAAGGCTACCATCCATTGGAGTAACAAAAATCACGACAACAGACTACCTTCCATAATGACAAGGCTACCATCCATTGGAGTAACAAAAATCTCGAAAACAATCTACCTTCCATAATGACTTGGCTAATATCCATTGGAATAACCAAATCTCGACAACAGACTACCTTCCATAATGACAACGCTACTATCCAATGTTGTAACAAAAATATCGACAACAGACTACCTTCCATAATGACAAGGCTAACAAACACTGTAGTAACAAAAATTTGAACAACAGACTACCTTCCATAATGAGATGGCTACCATCCATTGGAGTAATAAAAATTAAAACGACAGACTACCTTCCATAATGACAAGGAAACAATCCATTGTAATACCAAAAATCACGACAACAGATACCTTATAAGGAAAGGTTACCATCCATTGGAATAACAAAAATATCGACAACATACTACCTTCCATAATGATAAGGCTACCATCCAATGGAGTAACAAAAATCTCGACAACAAACTACCTACCATAATGACAAAGCTACCGTCCATTAGAGTATCAAAAATCTCGACAACAAACTACCTTCCATAATGACAAGGCTACTATCCATTGGAGTAAGAAAAATATCAACAAGAGTCTACCTTCAATAATGACAAGGCTACCATCCATTGGATTATAAATTTTTTTGACAACAGACTACCTTCCACATTGACAAGGCTACCATACAGTGGAGTAACAAAAATCTCGACAATAGACTACATTCCATAATGAATAGGCTACTTCCATCGGAGTAACAAAGATATCGACAGCAGACTACCTTCCATAATGACAAGGCTACCACCCATTGGAGTAACAAAAATCTCGACAATAGACTACCTTCCATAATGATAAGGCTACCATCCATTGTATTAACAAAAATCTCGACAACAGACTACCTTCCATAATAAGAAGGCTACCATCCATTTGAGTAACAAAAATCTCGAAAACAAACTACCTTCCATAATGACTTGG
This sequence comes from Vicia faba, assembly GCA_948472305.1. NCBI lineage: Eukaryota > Viridiplantae > Streptophyta > Magnoliopsida > Fabales > Fabaceae > Vicia > Vicia faba. Next base: position 510,118,372 of record OX451741.1, on the reverse strand, counting down.
CTACCATCCATTGGAATAACAAAAATATCGACAACAGACCACCTTCCATAATGACAAGGCTACTATCTAATGGAGTAACAAAAATCTCGACAAAAGACTACCTTGCATAATGACAAGGCTAACATACATTGTAGTAACAAAAATTTGAACAACAGGCTACCTTCCATAATGACAAGGCAACAATCCATTGTAGTAACAAAAATCACGACAACAGACTACCTTATATGAAAAGGTTACCATCCATTGGAATAACAAAAATATCGACAACATACTACCTTCCATAATGATAAGGCTACCATCTCATGGAGTAACAAAAATCTCGACAACAAACTACCTTCCATAATGACAAAGCTACCGTCCATTAGAGTAACAAAAATCTGGATAACAGACTACCTTCCATAATGACTAGGCTACTGTACATTGGAGTAACAAAAATATCAACAAGAGACTACCTTCCATATTGACAAGGCTACCATCCATTGGAGTATAACATTTTTTGACAACACACTACCTTCCATAATGACAAGGCTACCATCCATTGGACTAACAAAAATCTCGACAACAGACTACATTCAATAATGAATAGGCTACTTCCATCGGAGTAACAAAGATATCGACACCAGACTACCTTCCATAATGACAAGGCTACCATCCATTGGAGTAACAAAAATCTCGACAATAGACTACCTTCCATAATGATAAGGCTACCATTCATTGTATTAACAAAAATCTCGACAACAGACTACCTTCCATAATAAGAAGGCTACCATCCATTGGAGTAACAAAAATCTCGAAAACAAACTACCTACCATAATGACTTGGCTACCATCCATTGGAATAACAAAAATCTCGACAACAGACCACCTTCCATAATGACAAGGCTACTATCTAATGGAGTAACAAAAATCTCGACAAAAGACTACCTTGCATAATGACAAGGCTAACATACATTGTAGTAACAAAAATTTGAACAACAGGCTACCTTCCATAATGACAAGGCAACAATCCATTGAAGTAACAAAAATCACGACTACAGACTACCTTATATGAAAAGGTTACCATCCATTGGAATAACAAAAATATCGACAACATACTACCTTCCATAATGATAAGGCTACCATCTCATGGAGTAACAAAAATCTCGACAACAAACTACCTTCCATAATGACAAAGCTACCGTCCATTAGAGTAACAAAAATCTGGATAACAGACTACCTTCCATAATGACTAGGCTACTGTACATTGGAGTAACAAAAATATCAACAAGAGACTACCTTCCATATTGACAAGGCTACCATCCATTGGAGTATAACATTTTTTGACAACACACTACCTTCCATAATGACAAGGCTACCATCCATTGGACTAACAAAAATCTCGACAACAGACTACATTCCATAATGAATAGGCTACTTCCATCGGAGTAACAAAGATATCGACACCAGACTACCTTCCATAATGACAAGGCTACCATCCATTGGAGTAACAAAAATCTCGACAATAGACTACCTTCCATAATGATAAGGCTACCATTCATTGTATTAACAAAAATCTCGACAACAGACTACCTTCCATAATAAGAAGGCTACCATCCATTGGAGTAACAAAAATCTCGAAAACAAACTACCTTCCATAATGACTTGGCGACCATCCATTGGAATAACAAAAATCTCGACAACAGACCACCTTCCATAATGACAAGGCTACTATCTAATGGAGTAACAAAAATCTCGACAACAGACTACCTTGCATAATGACAAGGCTAACATACATTGTAGTAACAAAAATTTGAACAACAGGCTACCTTCCATAATGACAAGGCAACAATCCATTGTAGTAACAAAAATCACGACAACAGACTACCTTATATCAAAAGGGTTACCATCCATTGGAATAACAAAAATATCGACAACATACTACCTTCCATAATGATAAGGCTACCATCTCATGGAGTAACAAAAATCTCGACAACAAACTACCGTCCATAATGACAAAGCTACCGTCCATTAGAGTAACAATAATCTGGATAACAGACTACCTTCCATAATGACTAGGCTATTGTACATTGGAGTAACAAAAATATCAACAAGAGACTACCTTCCATATTGACAAGGCTACCATCCATTAGAGTATAACATTTTTTGACAACACACTACCTTCCATAATGACAAGGCTGCCATCCATTGGACTAACAAAAATCTCGACAACAGACTACATTCCATAATGAATAGGCTACTTCCATTGGAGTAACAAAGATATCGACACTAGACTACCTTCCATAATGACAAGGCTACCACCCATTGGAGTAACAAAAATCTCGATAACAGACTACCTTCCATAATGATAAGGCTACCATCCATTGTATTAACAAAAATCTCGGCAACAGACTACCTTCCATAATAAGAAGGCTACCATCCATTGGAGTAACAAAAATTTCGACAAAAGACTACCTTCCATAATGACAAGGCTACAATCCATTGGAGTAACAAAAATCTCGACAATAGATTACCTTTCATAATGACAAGGCTACCATCCATTGGAATAACAAAAATTTCTACGACAGACTACCTTCCATAATGACAAGGCTACCATCCATTGGAGTAACAAAAATCTCGACAATAGACTACCTTCAATAATGACAAGGCTACCATCCATTAGAGTAAAAAAAATCTCGAAAAAATACTACCTTCCATATTGACTAGGCTACCATCCATTGGAATAACAAAAATCTCAACAACAGACTACCTTCCATATTGACAATGCTACTATCCAATGGAGTAACAAAAATCTCAACAATAGACTACCTTCCATAAAGATAAGGCTAACACACATTATAGTAAGAAAAATCTGAACAATAAACTACCTTCCATAATGACAAGGCTACCATCCATTGGAGTAACAAAAATCATAACGACAAACTACCTTCCATAATGATAAGGCTACCATCCATTGGAGTAACAAAAATCTCGACAACAGACTACCTTCCATAATGATAAGGCTACCATCCATTGGAGTAACAAAAACCTCGACAATAGACTACCTTCCATAATGATAAGGCTACAATCCATTGTAGTAACAAAAATCACGATGACAGACTACCTTCCATAATGACAAGGCTACCATCCATTGTAGTAACAAAAATCTCGACAACAAACTACCTTCCGTAATGACAAGGCTACCATCCATTGGAGTAACAAAAATCTCGACAACAAACTACCTTCCATAATGACAAGGATATAATCCATTAGAGTAACAAAAATCTTGACAATAGACTACCTTTCATAAGGACAAGGCTACCATCTATTGGAATAAGAAAAATATCAACGACAGACTACCTTCCATAATGACAAGGCTACCATCCATTGGAGTAACAAAAATATCTATAACAGACTACCTTCCATAATGGCAAGGCTACCATCCATTGGAGTAACAAAAATCTCGAAAACAAACTACCTTCCATAATGACTTGGCTACCATCCATTGGAATAAGAAAAATCTCGACAACAGACTACCTTCTATAATGACAAGGCTACTATCCAATGGAGTAACAAAAATCTCGACAACAGACTACCTTCCATAAGGACAAGGGTAACATACATTGTAGTAACAAAAATTTGACAACAGGCTACCTTCCATAATTAGATGGCTACCATCCATTGGAGTAATAAAAATCACAACGACAGACTACCTTCCATAATGACAAGGCAACAATCCATTGTAGTAACAAAATATCACGACAACAGACTACCTTATATGAAAAGGTTACCATCCATTGGAAAAACAAAAATATCGACAATATACTACCTTCCATAATGACAAGGCTACCATCCGTTGGAGTAACAAAAATCTCGACAACAGACTACATTCCATAATGAATAGGCTACTTCCATTGGAGTAACAAAGATATCGACACCAGACTACCTTCCATAATGACAAGGCTACCATCCATTGGAGTAACAAAAATCTCGACAATAGACTACCTTCTATAATGACAAGGCTACCATCCATTAGAGTAACAAAAATCTCGAAAAAATACTACCTTCCATATTGACTAGGCTACCATCCATTGGAATAACAAAAATCTCAACAACAGACTACCTTCCATATTGACAATGCTACTATCCAAAGGAGTAACAAAAATCTCGACAATAGACTACCTTCCATAATGATAAGGCTAACACACATTGTAGTAAGAAAAATCTGAACAATAGACTACCTTCCATAATGAAAAGGCTACCATCCATTGGAGTAACAAAAATCATACTGACAAACTACCTTATATAATGACAAGGCTACCATCCATTGGAGTAACAAAAATCTCGACAATAGACTACCTTCCATAATGATAAGGCTACCATCCGTTGGAGTAACAAAAATCTCGACAATAGACTACCTTCCATAATGACAAGGCTACAATCCATTGTAGTAAGAAAAATCACGACGACAGACTACCTTCCATAATGACAAGGCTACATCCATTCTAGTAACAAAAATCTCGACAACAGACAACCTTCCGTAATGACAAGGCTACCATCCAATGGAGTAACAAAAATATCGACAATAGACTTCCTTCCATAATGACAAGGATATAATCCATTGGAGTAATAAAAATCTCGACAATAGACTACCTTTCATAATGACATGGCTACCATCCATTGGAATAAGAAAGATATCAACGACATACTACCTTCCATAATGACAAGGCTACCATCCATTGGAGTAACAAAAATCTCGACAAAAAACAACCTTCCATAATGACAAGGCTACCATCCATTGGAGTAACAAAAATCTCGAAAACAAACTAGCTTCCATAAGGACTAGGCTACCATCCATTGGAATAACAAGAATCTCGACAACAGACTACCTTCCATGATGACAAGGCTACTAACCAATGGAGTAACAAAAATCTCGACAACAAACTACCTTACATAATGACAAGGCTAACATACATTGTAGTAACAAAAATTTGAACAATAGACTACCTTCCATAATGAGAAGGCTACCATACATTGGAGTAACAAAAATCACAACGACAGACTAACTTCCATAATGGTAAGGCAACAACCCATTGTAGTAACAAAAATAACGACAACAGACTACCTTATATGAACAGGTTACCATCCATTGGAATAACAAAAATATCGACAACAGACTACCTTCAATAATGATAAGGCTACCATCCAATGGAGTAACAAAAATCTTGACAACAAACTACCTTCCATAATGACAAGGCTACATTCCATTGGATTAACAAAAATCTCGACAATAGACTACCTTTCATAATGACAAGGCTACCATCCATTGGAATAACAAAAATTTCTACGACATACTACCTTCCATAATGACAAGGCTACCATCCATTGGAGTAACAAAAATCTCGACAACAGACTACGTTCCATAATGACAAGGCTGCCATCCCTTAGAGTAACAAAAATCTCGACAACAAACAACCTTACATAATAACAAGGCTACCATCCATTGGAGTAACAAAGATATCGACAACATACTACCTTCCATAATGACATGGCTACCATCCCTTAGAGTAACAAAAATCACGACAGTAGACTAACTTTCATAATGACAAGGCTACCATCCATTGGAATAACAAAAATATCGTGCACAGACTACCTTCCATAATGACTAGGCTACCATCCATTGGAGTAATAAAGATATCGACAACAGACTACCTTCCATAACGACAAGGCTACAATCCATTCTAGTAACAAAAATCTCGACAACAGACTACCTTCCATAATGACAAGGCTACCATCCATTATAGTGACAAAAATATCGATAATATATTACCTTCTATAATGACAACGCTACCATCCATTGGAATGACAAAAATCTCGACAATAGACTACCTTCCATATGAACAAGGCTACCATCCCTTAGAGTAACAAAAATCTCGACAATAGACTACCTTCCATAATAACAACGCTTCCATCCATTGGAGTAACAAAGATATCGACAACATACTACCTTCCATAATGACAAGGCTACCATCCATTGGAGTAACAAAAATCACGACAACAGACTACTTTCCATAATGACAAGGCTACCATCCATTGGAATAACAAAAATATCGACAACAAACTACCTTCCATAATGACAAGGCTACCATGCAATGGAGTAACAAAAATCTCGGCAATAGACTACCTTCCATAATGACAAGGGTACCATCATTGGAGTAACCAAAATATCAACAAGAGATTACCTTCCATAATTACAAGGCTACAATCCATTGGAGTATAAAAAATCTCGACAACAAAATACCTTCCATACTGACAAGGCTACCATCCATTAAAGTAACTAAAATCTCGTACACAAACTACCTTCCATAATGACTAGCCTACCATCAATTGGACTAACAAAGTTATCGACAACAAACTACCTTCCATAACGACAAGGCTATAATCCATTGTAGTAACAAAAATCTTGACAACAAACTACCTTCCATAATGACAAGGCTACCATCCATTGTAGTGACAAAAATCTCGATAATATACTACCTTCTATAATGACAATGCTACCATCCAATGGAATAAAAAAAATCTCGGCAACAGACTACGTTCCATTATGACAAGGCTACCATCCCTTAGAGTAACAAAAATCTCGACAATAGACTACCTTCCATAATGACAAGGCTACCATCCATTGGAGTAACAAAGATATAGACAACATACTACCTTCCATAATGACAAGGCTACCATCCCTTAAAGTAACAAAAATCACGACAACAGACTACCTTTCATAATGACAAGGCTACCATCCATTGGAATAACAAAAATATCATACAAAAACTACCTTCCATAATGCCTAGGCTACCATCCATTGGAGTAACAAAGATATTGACAACAGACTACCTTCCATAACGACAAGGCTACCATCCATTGTAGTAACAAAAATCTCGACAACAGACTACCTTCCATAATGACAAGGCTACCATCCCTTAGAGTAACAAAAATCTGGACAACAGACTACCTTCCATAATGACAAGGCTACCATCCATTGGAGTAACAAAGATATCGACAACATACTACCTTCCATAATGACAAGGCTACCATCCCTTAGAGTAACAAAAATCAGGACAATAGACTTCCTTCCATAATGACAAGGCTACCATCCATTGTAATAACAAAAATATCATACACAAAGTACCTTCTATAATGACAAGGCTACAATCCATTGGAGTAACAAAAATATCGATAATAGACTACCTTTCATAATGATAAGGCTACCATCCCTTAGAACAACAAAAATTTCTACGACAGACTACCTCCCATAATGACAAGGCTACCATCCATTGGAGTAACAAAAATCTCGACAATAGACTACCTTCCATAATGACAAGGCTACCATCCATTGGAATAAAAAAAATCTCGAAAACACAGTACCTTCCATATTGACTAGGCTACCATCCAGTGGAATAACAAAAATCACAACAACAAACTACCTTTCATATTGACAATGCTACTATCCAATGGAGTAACAAAAATCTTGACAATAGACTACCTTCCATAATGATAAGGCTAACACACATTGTAGTAAGAAAAATATGAACAATAGACTACCTTCCTTAATGACAAGGCTACCATCCATTGGAGTAACAAAAATCATAACGACAGACTACCTTCCATAATGACAAGGCTACCATCCATTGGAGTAACAAAAATCTCGACAACAGACTACCTTCCATAATGATAGGGCTACCATCCATTGGAGTAACAAAAATCTCGACAATAGACTACCTTCCAAAATGACAAGGCTACAATCCATTGTAGTAACAAAAATCACGACGACAAACTACCTTCCATAATGACAACGCTACCATCCATTGTAGTAACAAAAATCTCGACAACAGACTACCTTCCGTAATGACAAGGCTACCATCCATTGGAGTAACAAAAATCTCGACAACAAACTACCTTCCATAATGACAAGGATATAATCCATTAGAGTAACAAAAATCTTGACAATAGACTACCTTTCTTAATGAAAAGGCTATCATCCATTGGTATAAGAAACATATCAACGTTAGACTACCTTCCATAATGACAAGGCTACCATCCATTGGAGTAACAAAAATCTCGACAACAGACTACCTTCCATAATGACAAGGCTACCATCCATTGGAGTAACAAAAATCTCGAAAACAATCTACCTTCCATAATGACTTGGCTAATATCCATTGGAATAACCAAATCTCGACAACAGACTACCTTCCATAATGACAACGCTACTATCCAATGTTGTAACAAAAATATCGACAACAGACTACCTTCCATAATGACAAGGCTAACAAACACTGTAGTAACAAAAATTTGAACAACAGACTACCTTCCATAATGAGATGGCTACCATCCATTGGAGTAATAAAAATTAAAACGACAGACTACCTTCCATAATGACAAGGAAACAATCCATTGTAGTACCAAAAATCACGACAACAGATACCTTATAAGGAAAGGTTACCATCCATTGGAATAACAAAAATATCGACAACATACTACCTTCCATAATGATAAGGCTACCATCCAATGGAGTAACAAAAATCTCGACAACAAACTACCTACCATAATGACAAAGCTACCGTCCATTAGAGTATCAAAAATCTCGACAACAAACTACCTTCCATAATGACAAGGCTACTATCCATTGGAGTAAGAAAAATATCAACAAGAGTCTACCTTCAATAATGACAAGGCTACCATCCATTGGATTATAAATTTTTTTGACAACAGACTACCTTCCACATTGACAAGGCTACCATACAGTGGAGTAACAAAAATCTCGACAATAGACTACATTCCATAATGAATAGGCTACTTCCATCGGAGTAACAAAGATATCGACAGCAGACTACCTTCCATAATGACAAGGCTACCACCCATTGGAGTAACAAAAATCTCGACAATAGACTACCTTCCATAATGATAAGGCTACCATCCATTGTATTAACAAAAATCTCGACAACAGACTACCTTCCATAATAAGAAGGCTACCATCTATTTGAGTAACAAAAATCTCGAAAACAAACTACCTTCCATAATGACTTGGCTACCATCCATTGGAATAACAAAAATATCGACAACAGACCACCTTCCATAATGACAAGGCTACTATCTAATGGAGTAACAAAAATCTCGACAAAAGACTACCTTGCATAATGACAAGGCTAACATACATTGTAGTAACAAAAATTTGAACAACAGGCTACCTTCCATAATGACAAGGCAACAATCCATTGTAGTAACAAAAATCACGACAACAGACTACCTTATATGAAAAGGTTACCATCCATTGGAATAACAAAAATATCGACAACATACTACCTTCCATAATGATAAGGCTACCATCTCATGGAGTAACAAAAATCTCGACAACAAACTACCTTCCATAATGACAAAGCTACCGTCCATTAGAGTAACAAAAATCTGGATAACAGACTACCTTCCATAATGACTAGGCTACTGTACATTGGAGTAACAAAAATATCAACAAGAGACTACCTTCCATGTTGACAAGGCTACCATCCATTGGAGTATAACATTTTTTGACAACACACTACCTTCCATAATGACAAGGCTACCATCCATTGGACTAACAAAAATCTCGACAACAGACTACATTCAATAATGAATAGGCTACTTCCATCGGAGTAACAAAGATATCGACACCAGACTACCTTCCATAATGACAAGGCTACCATCCATTGGAGTAACAAAAATCTCGACAATAGACTACCTTCCATAATGATAAGGCTACCATTCATTGTATTAACAAAAATCTCGACAACAGACTACCTTCCATAATAAGAAGGCTACCATCCATTGGAGTAACAAAAATCTCGAAAACAAACTACCTACCATAATGACTTGGCTACCATCCATTGGAATAACAAAAATCTCGACAACAGACCACCTTCCATAATGACAAGGCTACTATCTAATGGAGTAACAAAAATCTCGACAAAAGACTACCTTGCATAATGACAAGGCTAACATACATTGTAGTAACAAAAATTTGAACAACAGGCTACCTTCCATAATGACAAGGCAACAATCCATTGAAGTAACAAAAATCACGACTACAGACTACCTTATATGAAAAGGTTACCATCCATTGGAATAACAAAAATATCGACAACATACTACCTTCCATAATGATAAGGCTACCATCTCATGGAGTAACAAAAATCTCGACAACAAACTACCTTCCATAATGACAAAGCTACCGTCCATTAGAGTAACAAAAATCTGGATAACAGACTACCTTCCATAATGACTAGGCTACTGTACATTGGAGTAACAAAAATATCAACAAGAGACTACCTTCCATATTGACAAGGCTACCATCCATTGGAGTATAACATTTTTTGACAACACACTACCTTCCATAATGACAAGGCTACCATCCATTGGACTAACAAAAATCTCGACAACAGACTACATTCCATAATGAATAGGCTACTTCCATCGGAGTAACAAAGATATCGACACCAGACTACCTTCCATAATGACAAGGCTACCATCCATTGGAGTAACAAAAATCTCGACAATAGACTACCTTCCATAATGATAAGGCTACCATTCATTGTATTAACAAAAATCTCGACAACAGACTACCTTCCATAATAAGAAGGCTACCATCCATTGGAGTAACAAAAATCTCGAAAACAAACTACCTTCCATAATGACTTGGCGACCATCCATTGGAATAACAAAAATCTCGACAACAGACCACCATCCATAATGACAAGGCTACTATCTAATGGAGTAACAAAAATCTCGACAAAAGACTACCTTGCATAATGACAAGGCTAACATACATTGTAGTAACAAAAATTTGAACAACAGGCTACCTTCCATAATGACAAGGCAACAATCCATTGTAGTAACAAAAATCACGACAACAGACTACCTTATATGAAAAGGTTACCATCCATTGGAATAACAAAAATATCGACAACATACTACCTTCCATAATGATAAGGCTACCATCTCATGGAGTAACAAAAATCTCGACAACAAACTACCTTCCATAATGACAAAGCTACCGTCCATTAGAGTAACAAAAATCTGGATAACAGACTACCTTCCATAATGACTAGGCTACTGTACATTGGAGTAACAAAAATATCAACAAGAGACTACCTTCCATATTGACAAGGCTACCATCCATTGGAGTATAACATTTTTTGACAACACACTACCTTCCATAATGACAAGGCTACCATCCATTGGACTAACAAAAATCTCGACAACAGACTACATTCCATAATGAATAGGCTACTTCCATCGGAGTAACAAAGATATCGACACCAGACTACCTTCCATAATGACAAGGCTACCATCCATTGGAGTAACAAAAATCTCGACAATAGACTACCTTCCATAATGATAAGGCTACCATCCATTGTATTAACAAAAATCTCGACAACAGATTACCTTCCATAATAAGAAGGCTACCATCCATTGGAGTAACAAAAATCTCGAAAACAAACTACCTTCCATAATGACTTGGCTACCATCCATTGGAATAACAAAAATCTCGACAACAGACCACCTTCCATAATGACAAGGCTATTATCTAATGGAGTAACAAAAATCTCGACAACAGACTACCTTGCATAATGACAAGGCTAACATACATTGTAGTAACAAAAATTTGAACAACAGGCTACCTTCCATAATGACAAGGCAACAATCCATTGTAGTAACAAAAATCACGATAACAGACTACCTTATATGAAAAGGTTACCATCCATTGGAATAACAAAAATATCGACAACATACTACTATCCATAATGATAAGGCTACCATCTCATGGAGTAACAAAAATCTCGACAACAAACTACCTTCCATAATGACAAAGCTACCGTCCATTAGAGTAACAAAAATCTGGATAACAGACTACCTTCCATAATGACTAGGCTACTGTACATTGGAGTAACAAAAATATCAACAAGAGACTACCTTCCATATTGACAAGGCTACCATCCATTGGAGTATAACATTTTTTGACAACACACTACCTTCCATAATGACAAGGCTACCATCCATTGGACTAACAAAAATCTCGACAACAGACTACATTCCATAATGAATAGGCTACTTCCATTGGAGTAACAAAGATATCGACACCAGACTACCTTCCATAATGACAAGGCTACCATCCATTGGAATAACAAGAATCTCGACAACAGACTACCTTCCATGATGACAAGGCTACTAACCAATGGAGTAACAAAAATCTCGACAACAAACTACCTTACATAATGACAAGGCTAACATACATTGTAGTAACAAAAATTTGAACAATAGACTACCTTCCATAATGAGAAGGCTACCATACATTGGAGTAACAAAAATCACAACGACAGACTAACCTCCATAATGGTAAGGCAACAACCCATTGTAGTAACAAAAATAACGACAACAGACTACCTTATATGAACAGGTTACCATCCATTGGAATAACAAAAATATCGACAACAGACTACCTTCAATAATGATAAGGCTACCATCCAATGGAGTAACAAAAATCTTGACAACAAACTACCTTCCATAATGACAAGGCTACATTCCATTGGATTAACAAAAATCTCGACAATAGACTACCTTTCATAATGACAAGGCTACCATCCATTGGAATAACAAAAATTTCTACGACATACTACCTTCCATAATGACAAGGCTACCATCCATTGGAGTAACAAAAATCTCGACAACAGACTACGTTCCATAATGACAAGGCTGCCATCCCTTAGAGTAACAAAAATCTCGACAACAAACAACCTTACATAATATCAAGGCTACCATCCATTGGAGTAACAAAGATATCGACAACATACTACCTTCCATAATGACATGGCTACCATCCCTTAGAGTAACAAAAATCACGACAGTAGACTAACTTTCATAATGACAAGGCTACCATCCATTGGAATAACAAAAATATCGTGCACAGACTACCTTCGATAATGACTAGGCTACCATCCATTGGAGTAATAAAGATATCGACAACAGACTACCTTCCATAACGACAAGGCTACAATCCATTCTAGTAACAAAAATCTCGACAACAGACTACCTTCCATAATGACAAGGCTACCATCCATTGTAGTGACAAAAATATCGATAATATATTACCTTCTATAATGACAATGCTACCATCCATTGGAATGACAAAAATCTCGACAATAGACTACCTTCCATATGAACAAGGCTACCATCCCTTAGAGTAACAAAAATCTCGACAATAGACTACCTTCCATAATAACAACGCTTCCATCCATTGGAGTAACAAAGATATCGACAACATACTACCTTCCATAATGACAAGGCTACCATCCATTGGAGTAACAAAAATCACGACAACAGACTACTTTCCATAATGACAAGGCTACCATCCATTGGAATAACAAAAATATCGACAACAAACTACCTTCCATAATGACAAGGCTACCATGCAATGGAGTAACAAAAATCTCGGCAATAGACTACCTTCCATAATGACAAGGGTACCATCATTGGAGTAACCAAAATATCAACAAGAGATTACCTTCCATAATTACAAGGCTACAATCCATTGGAGTATAAAAAATCTCGACAACAAAATACCTTCCATACTAACAAGGCTACCATCCATTAAAGTAACTAAAATCTCGTACACAAACTACCTTCCATAATGACTAGCCTACCATCAATTGGACTAACAAAGTTATCGACAACAAACTACCTTCCATAACGACAAGGCTATAATCCATTGTAGTAACAAAAATCTTGACAACAAACTACCTTCCATAATGACAAGGCTACCATCCATTGTAGTGACAAAAATCTCGATAATATACTACCTTCTATAATGACAATGCTACCATCCAATGGAATAAAAAAAATCTCGGCAACAGACTACGTTCCATTATGACAAGGCTACCATCCCTTAGAGTAACAAAAATCTCGACAATAGACTACCTTCCATAATGACAAGGCTACCATCCATTGGAGTAACAAAGATATAGACAACATACTACCTTCCATAATGACAAGGCTACCATCCCTTAAAGTAACAAAAATCACGACAACAGACTACCTTTCATAATGACAAGGCTACCATCCATTGGAATAACAAAAATATCATACAAAAACTACCTTCCATAATGCCTAGGCTACCATCCATTGGAGTAACAAAGATATTGACAACAGACTACCTTCCATAACGACAAGGCTACCATCCATTGTAGTAACAAAAATCTCGACAACAGACTACCTTCCATAATGACAAGGCTACCATCCCTTAGAGTAACAAAAATCTGGACAACAGACTACCTTCCATAATGACAAGGCTACCATCCATTGGAGTAACAAAGATATCGACAACATACTACCTTCCATAATGACAAGGCTACCATCCCTTAGAGTAACAAAAATCAGGACAATAGACTTCCTTCCATAATGACAAGGCTACCATCCATTGTAATAACAAAAATATCATACACAAAGTACCTTCTATAATGACAAGGCTACAATCCATTGGAGTAACAAAAATATCGATAATAGACTACCTTTCATAATGATAAGGCTACCATCCCTTAGAACAACAAAAATTTCTACGACAGACTACCTCCCATAATGACAAGGCTACCATCCATTGGAGTAACAAAAATCTCGACAATAGACTACCTTCCATAATGACAAGGCTACCATCCATTGGAATAAAAAAAATCTCGAAAACACAGTACCTTCCATATTGACTAGGCTACCATCCAGTGGAATAACAAAAATCACAACAACAAACTACCTTTCATATTGACAATGCTACTATCCAATGGAGTAACAAAAATCTTGACAATAGACTACCTTCCATAATGATAAGGCTAACACACATTGTAGTAAGAAAAATATGAACAATAGACTACCTTCCTTAATGACAAGGCTACCATCCATTGGAGTAACAAAAATCATAACGACAGACTACCTTCCATAATGACAAGGCTACCATCCATTGGAGTAACAAAAATCTCGACAACAGACTACCTTCCATAATGATAGGGCTACCATCCATTGGAGTAACAAAAATCTCGACAATAGACTACCTTCCAAAATGACAAGGCTACAATCCATTGTAGTAACAAAAATCACGACGACAAACTACCTTCCATAATGACAACGCTACCATCCATTGTAGTAACAAAAATCTCGACAACAGACTACCTTCCGTAATGACAAGGCTACCATCCATTGGAGTAACAAAAATCTCGACAACAAACTACCTTCCATAATGACAAGGATATAATCCATTAGAGTAACAAAAATCTTGACAATAGACTACCTTTCTTAATGAAAAGGCTATCATCCATTGGTATAAGAAACATATCAACGTTAGACTACCTTCCATAATGACAAGGCTACCATCCATTGGAGTAACAAAAATCTCGACAACAGACTACCTTCCATAATGACAAGGCTACCATCCATTGGAGTAACAAAAATCTCGAAAACAATCTACCTTCCATAATGACTTGGCTAATATCCATTGGAATAACCAAATCTCGACAACAGACTACCTTCCATAATGACAACGCTACTATCCAATGTTGTAACAAAAATATCGACAACAGACTACCTTCCATAATGACAAGGCTAACAAACACTGTAGTAACAAAAATTTGAACAACAGACTACCTTCCATAATGAGATGGCTACCATCCATTGGAGTAATAAAAATTAAAACGACAGACTACCTTCCATAATGACAAGGAAACAATCCATTGTAGTACCAAAAATCACGACAACAGATACCTTATAAGGAAAGGTTACCATCCATTGGAATAACAAAAATATCGACAACATACTACCTTCCATAATGATAAGGCTACCATCCAATGGAGTAACAAAAATCTCGACAACAAACTACCTACCATAATGACAAAGCTACCGTCCATTAGAGTATCAAAAATCTCGACAACAAACTACCTTCCATAATGACAAGGCTACTATCCATTGGAGTAAGAAAAATATCAACAAGAGTCTACCTTCAATAATGACAAGGCTACCATCCATTGGATTATAAATTTTTTTGACAACAGACTACCTTCCACATTGACAAGGCTACCATACAGTGGAGTAACAAAAATCTCGACAATAGACTACATTCCATAATGAATAGGCTACTTCCATCGGAGTAACAAAGATATCGACAGCAGACTACCTTCCATAATGACAAGGCTACCACCCATTGGAGTAACAAAAATCTCGACAATAGACTACCTTCCATAATGATAAGGCTACCATCCATTGTATTAACAAAAATCTCGACAACAGACTACCTTCCATAATAAGAAGGCTACCATCTATTTGAGTAACAAAAATCTCGAAAACAAACTACCTTCCATAATGACTTGGCTACCATCCATTGGAATAACAAAAATATCGACAACAGACCACCTTCCATAATGACAAGGCTACTATCTAATGGAGTAACAAAAATCTCGACAAAAGACTACCTTGCATAATGACAAGGCTAACATACATTGTAGTAACAAAAATTTGAACAACAGGCTACCTTCCATAATGACAAGGCAACAATCCATTGTAGTAACAAAAATCACGACAACAGACTACCTTATATGAAAAGGTTACCATCCATTGGAATAACAAAAATATCGACAACATACTACCTTCCATAATGATAAGGCTACCATCTCATGGAGTAACAAAAATCTCGACAACAAACTACCTTCCATAATGACAAAGCTACCGTCCATTAGAGTAACAAAAATCTGGATAACAGACTACCTTCCATAATGACTAGGCTACTGTACATTGGAGTAACAAAAATATCAACAAGAGACTACCTTCCATGTTGACAAGGCTACCATCCATTGGAGTATAACATTTTTTGACAACACACTACCTTCCATAATGACAAGGCTACCATCCATTGGACTAACAAAAATCTCGACAACAGACTACATTCAATAATGAATAGGCTACTTCCATCGGAGTAACAAAGATATCGACACCAGACTACCTTCCATAATGACAAGGCTACCATCCATTGGAGTAACAAAAATCTCGACAATAGACTACCTTCCATAATGATAAGGCTACCATTCATTGTATTAACAAAAATCTCGACAACAGACTACCTTCCATAATAAGAAGGCTACCATCCATTGGAGTAACAAAAATCTCGAAAACAAACTACCTACCATAATGACTTGGCTACCATCCATTGGAATAACAAAAATCTCGACAACAGACCACCTTCCATAATGACAAGGCTACTATCTAATGGAGTAACAAAAATCTCGACAAAAGACTACCTTGCATAATGACAAGGCTAACATACATTGTAGTAACAAAAATTTGAACAACAGGCTACCTTCCATAATGACAAGGCAACAATCCATTGAAGTAACAAAAATCACGACTACAGACTACCTTATATGAAAAGGTTACCATCCATTGGAATAACAAAAATATCGACAACATACTACCTTCCATAATGATAAGGCTACCATCTCATGGAGTAACAAAAATCTCGACAACAAACTACCTTCCATAATGACAAAGCTACCGTCCATTAGAGTAACAAAAAATCTGGATAACAGACTACCTTCCATAATGACTAGGCTACTGTACATTGGAGTAACAAAAATATCAACAAGAGACTACCTTCCATATTGACAAGGCTACCATCCATTGGAGTATAACATTTTTTGACAACACACTACCTTCCATAATGACAAGGCTACCATCCATTGGACTAACAAAAATCTCGACAACAGACTACATTCCATAATGAATAGGCTACTTCCATCGGAGTAACAAAGATATCGACACCAGACTACCTTCCATAATGACAAGGCTACCATCCATTGGAGTAACAAAAATCTCGACAATAGACTACCTTCCATAATGATAAGGCTACCATTCATTGTATTAACAAAAATCTCGACAACAGACTACCTTCCATAATAAGAAGGCTACCATCCATTGGAGTAACAAAAATCTCGAAAACAAACTACCTTCCATAATGACTTGGCGACCATCCATTGGAATAACAAAAATCTCGACAACAGACCACCTTCCATAATGACAAGGCTACTATCTAATGGAGTAACAAAAATCTCGACAAAAGACTACCTTGCATAATGACAAGGCTAACATACATTGTAGTAACAAAAATTTGAACAACAGGCTACCTTCCATAATGACAAGGCAACAATCCATTGTAGTAACAAAAATCACGACAACAGACTACCTTATATGAAAAGGTTACCATCCATTGGAATAACAAAAATATCGACAACATACTACCTTCCATAATGATAAGGCTACCATCTCATGGAGTAACAAAAATCTCGACAACAAACTACCTTCCATAATGACAAAGCTACCGTCCATTAGAGTAACAAAAATCTGGATAACAGACTACCTTCCATAATGACTAGGCTACTGTACATTGGAGTAACAAAAATATCAACAAGAGACTACCTTCCATATTGACAAGGCTACCATCCATTGGAGTATAACATTTTTTGACAACACACTACCTTCCATAATGACAAGGCTACCATCCATTGGACTAACAAAAATCTCGACAACAGACTACATTCCATAATGAATAGGCTACTTCCATCGGAGTAACAAAGATATCGACACCAGACTACCTTCCATAATGACAAGGCTACCATCCATTGGAGTAACAAAAATCTCGACAATAGACTACCTTCCATAATGATAAGGCTACCATCCATTGTATTAACAAAAATCTCGACAACAGATTACCTTCCATAATAAGAAGGCTACCATCCATTGGAGTAACAAAAATCTCGAAAACAAACTACCTTCCATAATGACTTGGCTACCATCCATTGGAATAACAAAAATCTCGACAACAGACCACCTTCCATAATGACAAGGCTACTATCTAATGGAGTAACAAAAATCTCGACAACAGACTACCTTGCATAATGACAAGGCTAACATACATTGTAGTAACAAAAATTTGAACAACAGGCTACCTTCCATAATGACAAGGCAACAATCCATTGTAGTAACAAAAATCACGACAACAGACTACCTTATATGAAAAGGTTACCATCCATTGGAATAACAAAAATATCGACAACATACTACTATCCATAATGATAAGGCTACCATCTCATGGAGTAACAAAAATCTCGACAACAAACTACCTTCCATAATGACAAAGCTACCGTCCATTAGAGTAACAAAAATCTGGATAACAGACTACCTTCCATAATGACTAGGCTACTGTACATTGGAGTAACAAAAATATCAACAAGAGACTACCTTCCATATTGACAAGGCTACCATCCATTGGAGTATAACATTTTTTGACAACACACTACCTTCCATAATGACAAGGCTACCATCCATTGGACTAACAAAAATCTCGACAACAGACTACATTCCATAATGAATAGGCTACTTCCATTGGAGTAACAAAGATATCGACACCAGACTACCTTCCATAATGACAAGGCTACCATCCATTGGAATAACAAGAATCTCGACAACAGACTACCTTCCATGATGACAAGGCTACTAACCAATGGAGTAACAAAAATCTCGACAACAAACTACCTTACATAATGACAAGGCTAACATACATTGTAGTAACAAAAATTTGAACAATAGACTACCTTCCATAATGAGAAGGCTACCATACATTGGAGTAACAAAAATCACAACGACAGACTAACCTCCATAATGGTAAGGCAACAACCCATTGTAGTAACAAAAATAACGACAACAGACTACCTTATATGAACAGGTTACCATCCATTGGAATAACAAAAATATCGACAACAGACTACCTTCAATAATGATAAGGCTACCATCCAATGGAGTAACAAAAATCTTGACAACAAACTACCTTCCATAATGACAAGGCTACATTCCATTGGATTAACAAAAATCTCGACAATAGACTACCTTTCATAATGACAAGGCTACCATCCATTGGAATAACAAAAATTTCTACGACATACTACCTTCCATAATGACAAGGCTACCATCCATTGGAGTAACAAAAATCTCGACAACAGACTACGTTCCATAATGACAAGGCTGCCATCCCTTAGAGTAACAAAAATCTCGACAACAAACAACCTTACATAATAACAAGGCTACCATCCATTGGAGTAACAAAGATATCGACAACATACTACCTTCCATAATGACATGGCTACCATCCCTTAGAGTAACAAAAATCACGACAGTAGACTAACTTTCATAATGACAAGGCTACCATCCATTGGAATAACAAAAATATCGTGCACAGACTACCTTCCATAATGACTAGGCTACCATCCATTGGAGTAATAAAGATATCGACAACAGACTACCTTCCATAACGACAAGGCTACAATCCATTCTAGTAACAAAAATCTCGACAACAGACTACCTTCCATAATGACAAGGCTACCATCCATTGTAGTGACAAAAATATCGATAATATATTACCTTCTATAATGACAACGCTACCATCCATTGGAATGACAAAAATCTCGACAATAGACTACCTTCCATATGAACAAGGCTACCATCCCTTAGAGTAACAAAAATCTCGACAATAGACTACCTTCCATAATAACAACGCTTCCATCCATTGGAGTAACAAAGATATCGACAACATACTACCTTCCATAATGACAAGGCTACCATCCATTGGAGTAACAAAAATCACGACAACAGACTACTTTCCATAATGACAAGGCTACCATCCATTGGAATAACAAAAATATCGACAACAAACTACCTTCCATAATGACAAGGCTACCATGCAATGGAGTAACAAAAATCTCGGCAATAGACTACCTTCCATAATGACAAGGGTACCATCATTGGAGTAACCAAAATATCAACAAGAGATTACCTTCCATAATTACAAGGCTACAATCCATTGGAGTATAAAAAATCTCGACAACAAAATACCTTCCATACTGACAAGGCTACCATCCATTAAAGTAACTAAAATCTCGTACACAAACTACCTTCCATAATGACTAGCCTACCATCAATTGGACTAACAAAGTTATCGACAACAAACTACCTTCCATAACGACAAGGCTATAATCCATTGTAGTAACAAAAATCTTGACAACAAACTACCTTCCATAATGACAAGGCTACCATCCATTGTAGTGACAAAAATCTCGATAATATACTACCTTCTATAATGACAATGCTACCATCCAATGGAATAAAAAAAATCTCGGCAACAGACTACGTTCCATTATGACAAGGCTACCATCCCTTAGAGTAACAAAAATCTCGACAATAGACTACCTTCCATAATGACAAGGCTACCATCCATTGGAGTAACAAAGATATAGACAACATACTACCTTCCATAATGACAAGGCTACCATCCCTTAAAGTAACAAAAATCACGACAACAGACTACCTTTCATAATGACAAGGCTACCATCCATTGGAATAACAAAAATATCATACAAAAACTACCTTCCATAATGCCTAGGCTACCATCCATTGGAGTAACAAAGATATTGACAACAGACTACCTTCCATAACGACAAGGCTACCATCCATTGTAGTAACAAAAATCTCGACAACAGACTACCTTCCATAATGACAAGGCTACCATCCCTTAGAGTAACAAAAATCTGGACAACAGACTACCTTCCATAATGACAAGGCTACCATCCATTGGAGTAACAAAGATATCGACAACATACTACCTTCCATAATGACAAGGCTACCATCCCTTAGAGTAACAAAAATCAGGACAATAGACTTCCTTCCATAATGACAAGGCTACCATCCATTGTAATAACAAAAATATCATACACAAAGTACCTTCTATAATGACAAGGCTACAATCCATTGGAGTAACAAAAATATCGATAATAGACTACCTTTCATAATGATAAGGCTACCATCCCTTAGAACAACAAAAATTTCTACGACAGACTACCTCCCATAATGACAAGGCTACCATCCATTGGAGTAACAAAAATATCGACAATAGACTACCTTCCATAATGACAAGGCTACCATCCATTGGAATAAAAAAAATCTCGAAAACACAGTACCTTCCATATTGACTAGGCTACCATCCAGTGGAATAACAAAAATCACAACAACAAACTACCTTTCATATTGACAATGCTACTATCTAATGGAGTAACAAAAATCTTGACAATAGACTACCTTCCATAATGATAAGGCTAACACACATTGTAGTAAGAAAAATATGAACAATAGACTACCTTCCTTAATGACAAGGCTACCATCCATTGGAGTAACAAAAATCATAACGACAGACTACCTTCCATAATGACAAGGCTACCATCCATTGGAGTAACAAAAATCTCGACAACAGACTACCTTCCATAATGATAGGGCTACCATCCATTGGAGTAACAAAAATCTCGACAATAGACTACCTTCCAAAATGACAACGCTACAATCCATTGTAGTAACAAAAATCACGACGACAAACTACCTTCCATAATGACAACGCTACCATCCATTGTAGTAACAAAAATCTCGACAACAGACTACCTTCCGTAATGACAAGGCTACCATCCATTGGAGTAACAAAAATCTCGACAACAAACTACCTTCCATAATGACAAGGATATAATCCATTAGAGTAACAAAAATCTTGACAATAGACTACCTTTCTTAATGAAAAGGCTATCATCCATTGGTATAAGAAACATATCAACGTTAGACTACCTTCCATAATGACAAGGCTACCATCCATTGGAGTAACAAAAATCTCGACAACAGACTACCTTCCATAATGACAAGGCTACCATCCATTGGAGTAACAAAAATCTCGAAAACAATCTACCTTCCATAATGACTTGGCTAATATCCATTGGAATAACCAAATCTCGACAACAGACTACCTTCCATAATGACAACGCTACTATCCAATGTTGTAACAAAAATATCGACAACAGACTACCTTCCATAATGACAAGGCTAACAAACACTGTAGTAACAAAAATTTGAACAACAGACTACCTTCCATAATGAGATGGCTACCATCCATTGGAGTAATAAAAATTAAAACGACAGACTACCTTCCATAATGACAAGGAAACAATCCATTGTAGTACCAAAAATCACGACAACAGATACCTTATAAGGAAAGGTTACCATCCATTGGAATAACAAAAATATCGACAACATACTACCTTCCATAATGATAAGGCTACCATCCAATGGAGTAACAAAAATCTCGACAACAAACTACCTACCATAATGACAAAGCTACCGTCCATTAGAGTATCAAAAATCTCGACAACAAACTACCTTCCATAATGACAAGGCTACTATCCATTGGAGTAAGAAAAATATCAACAAGAGTCTACCTTCAATAATGACAAGGCTACCATCCATTGGATTATAAATTTTTTTGACAACAGACTACCTTCCACATTGACAAGGCTACCATACAGTGGAGTAACAAAAATCTCGACAATAGACTACATTCCATAATGAATAGGCTACTTCCATCGGAGTAACAAAGATATCGACAGCAGACTACCTTCCATAATGACAAGGCTACCACCCATTGGAGTAACAAAAATCTCGACAATAGACTACCTTCCATAATGATAAGGCTACCATCCATTGTATTAACAAAAATCTCGACAACAGACTACCTTCCATAATAAGAAGGCTACCATCCATTTGAGTAACAAAAATCTCGAAAACAAACTACCTTCCATAATGACTTGGCTACCATCCATTGGAATAACAAAAATATCGACAACAGACCACCTTCCATAATGACAAGGCTACTATCTAATGGAGTAACAAAAATCTCGACAAAAGACTACCTTGCATAATGACAAGGCTAACATACATTGTAGTAACAAAAATTTGAACAACAGGCTACCTTCCATAATGACAAGGCAACAATCCATTGTAGTAACAAAAATCACGACAACAGACTACCTTATATGAAAAGGTTACCATCCATTGGAATAACAAAAATATCGACAACATACTACCTTCCATAATGATAAGGCTACCATCTCATGGAGTAACAAAAATCTCGATAACAAACTACCTTCCATAATGACAAAGCTACCGTCCATTAGAGTAACAAAAATCTGGATAACAGACTACCTTCCATAATGACTAGGCTACTGTACATTGGAGTAACAAAAATATCAACAAGAGACTACCTTCCATATTGACAAGGCTACCATCCATTGGAGTATAACATTTTTTGACAACACACTACCTTCCATAATGACAAGGCTACCATCCATTGGACTAACAAAAATCTCGACAACAGACTACATTCAATAATGAATAGGCTACTTCCATCGGAGTAACAAAGATATCGACACCAGACTACCTTCCATAATGACAAGGCTACCATCCATTGGAGTAACAAAAATCTCGACAATAGACTACCTTCCATAATGATAAGGCTACCATTCATTGTATTAACAAAAATCTCGACAACAGACTACCTTCCATAATAAGAAGGCTACCATCCATTGGAGTAACAAAAATCTCGAAAACAAACTACCTACCATAATGACTTGGCTACCATCCATTGGAATAACAAAAATCTCGACAACAGACCACCTTCCATATTGACAAGGCTACTATCTAATGGAGTAACAAAAATCTCGACAAAAGACTACCTTGCATAATGACAAGGCTAACATACATTGTAGTAACAAAAATTTGAACAACAGGCTACCTTCCATAATGACAAGGCAACAATCCATTGAAGTAACAAAAATCACGACTACAGACTACCTTATATGAAAAGGTTACCATCCATTGGAATAACAAAAATATCGACAACATACTACCTTCCATAATGATAAGGCTACCATCTCATGGAGTAACAAAAATCTCGACAACAAACTACCTTCCATAATGACAAAGCTACCGTCCATTAGAGTAACAAAAATCTGGATAACAGACTACCTTCCATAATGACTAGGCTACTGTACATTGGAGTAACAAAAATATCAACAAGAGACTACCTTCCATATTGACAAGGCTACCATCCATTGGAGTATAACATTTTTTGACAACACACTACCTTCCATAATGACAAGGCTACCATCCATTGGACTAACAAAAATCTCGACAACAGACTACATTCCATAATGAATAGGCTACTTCCATCGGAGTAACAAAGATATCGACACCAGACTACCTTCCATAATGACAAGGCTACCATCCATTGGAGTAACAAAAATCTCGACAATAGACTACCTTCCATAATGATAAGGCTACCATTCATTGTATTAACAAAAATCTCGACAACAGACTACCTTCCATAATAAGAAGGCTACCATCCATTGGAGTAACAAAAATCTCGAAAACAAACTACCTTCCATAATGACTTGGCGACCATCCATTGGAATAACAAAAATCTCGACAACAGACCACCTTCCATAATGACAAGGCTACTATCTAATGGAGTAACAAAAATCTCGACAAAAGACTACCTTGCATAATGACAAGGCTAACATACATTGTAGTAACAAAAATTTGAACAACAGGCTACCTTCCATAATGACAAGGCAACAATCCATTGTAGTAACAAAAATCACGACAACAGACTACCTTATATGAAAAGGTTACCATCCATTGGAATAACAAAAATATCGACAACATACTACCTTCCATAATGATAAGGCTACCATCTCATGGAGTAACAAAAATCTCGACAACAAACTACCTTCCATAATGACAAAGCTACCGTCCATTAGAGTAACAAAAATCTGGATAACAGACTACCTTCCATAATGACTAGGCTACTGTACATTGGAGTAACAAAAATATCAACAAGAGACTACCTTCCATATTGACAAGGCTACCATCCATTGGAGTATAACATTTTTTGACAACACACTACCTTCCATAATGACAAGGCTACCATCCATTGGACTAACAAAAATCTCGACAACAGACTACATTCCATAATGAATAGGCTACTTCCATCGGAGTAACAAAGATATCGACACCAGACTACCTTCCATAATGACAAGGCTACCATCCATTGGAGTAACAAAAATCTCGACAATAGACTACCTTCCATAATGATAAGGCTACCATCCATTGTATTAACAAAAATCTCGACAACAGATTACCTTCCATAATAAGAAGGCTACCATCCATTGGAGTAACAAAAATCTCGAAAACAAACTACCTTCCATAATGACTTGGCTACCATCCATTGGAATAACAAAAATCTCGACAACAGACCACCTTCCATAATGACAAGGCTACTATCTAATGGAGTAACAAAAATCTCGACAACAGACTACCTTGCATAATGACAAGCCTAACATACATTGTAGTAACAAAAATTTAAACAACAGGCTACCTTCCATAATGACAAGGCAACAATCCATTGTAGTAACAAAAATCACGACAACAGACTACCTTATATGAAAAGGTTACCATCCATTGGAATAACAAAAATATCGACAACATACTACTATCCATAATGATAAGGCTACCATCTCATGGAGTAACAAAAATCTCGACAACAAACTACCTTCCATAATGACAAAGCTACCGTCCATTAGAGTAACAAAAATCTGGATAACAGACTACCTTCCATAATGACTAGGCTACTGTACATTGGAGTAACAAAAATATCAACAAGAGACTACCTTCCATATTGACAAGGCTACCATCCATTGGAGTATAACATTTTTTGACAACACACTACCTTCCATAATGACAAGGCTACCATCCATTGGACTAACAAAAATCTCGACAACAGACTACATTCCATAATGAATAGGCTACTTCCATTGGAGTAACAAAGATATCGACACCAGACTACCTTCCATAATGACAAGGCTACCACCCATTGGAGTAACAAAAATCTCGACAATAGACTACCTTCCATAATGATAAGGCTACCATCCATTGTCTTAACAAAAATCTCGACAACAGACTACCTTCCATAATAAGAAGGCTACCATCCATTGGAGTAACCATAATCTCGAAAACAAACTACCTTCCATAATGACTTGGCTACCATCCATTGGAATAACAAAAATCTCGACAACAGACCACCTTCCATAATGACAAGGCTACTATCTAATGGAGTAACAAAAATCTCGACAACAGACTACCTTGCATAATGACAAGGCTAACATACATTGTAGTAACAAAAATTTGAACAACAGGCTACCTTCCATAATGACAAGGCAACAATCCATTGTAGTAACAAAAATCACGACAACAAACTACCTTATATGAAAAGGTTACCATCCATTGGAATAACAAAAATATCGACAACATACTACCTTCCATAATGATAAGGCTACCATCTCATGGAGTAACAAAAATCTCGACAACAAACTACCTTCCATAATGACAAAGCTACCGTCCATTAGAGTAACAAAAATCTGGATAACAGACTACCTTCCATAATGACTAGGCTACTGTACATTGGAGTAACAAAAATATCAACAAGAGACTACCTTCCATATTGACAAGGCTACCATCCATTGGAGTATAACATTTTTTGACAACACACTACCTTCCATAATGACAAGGCTACCATCCATTGGACTAACAAAAATCTCGACAACAGACTACATTCCATAATGAATAGGCTACTTCCATTGGAGTAACAAAGATATCAACACTAGACTACCTTCCATAATGACAAGGCTACCACCCATTAGAGTAACAAAAATCTCGATAACAGACTACCTTCCATAATGATAAGGCTACCATCCATTGTATTAACAAAAATCTCGACAACAGACTACCTTCCATAATAAGAAGGCTACCATCCATTGGAGTAACAAAAATTTCGACAAAAGACTACCTTCCATAATGACAAGGCTACAATCCATTGGAGTAACAAAAATCTCGACAATAGATTACCTTTCATAATGACAAGGCTACCATCCATTGGAATAACAAAAATTTCTACGACAGACTACCTTCCATAATGATAAGGCTACCATACATTGGAGTAACAAAAATCTCGACAATAGACTACCTTCCATAATGACAAGGCTACCATCCATTAGAGTAAAAAAAATCTCGAAAAAATACTACCTTCCATATTGACTAGGCTACCATCCATTGGAATAACAAGAATCTCAACAACAGACTACCTTCCATATTGACAATGCTACTATCCAATGGAGTAACAAAAATCTCGACAATAGACTACCTTCCATAATGATAAGGCTAACACACATTATAGTAAGAAAAATCTGAACAATAAACTACCTTCCATAATGACAAGGCTACCATCCATTGGAGTAACAAAAATTATAACGACAGACTACCTTCCATAATGATAAGGCTACCATCCATTGGAGTAACAAAAATCTCGACAACAGACTACCTTCCATAATGATAAGGCTACCATCCATTGGAGTAACAAAAATCTCGACAATAGACTACCTTCCATAATGATAAGGCTACAATCCATTATAGTAACAAAAATCACGATGACAGACTACCTTCCATAATGACAAGGCTACCATCCATTGTAGTAACAAAAATCTCGACAACAGACCACCTTCCGTAATGACAAGGCTACCATCCATTGGAGTAACAAAAATCTCGACAACAAACTACCTTCCATAATGACAAGGCTACCATCCATTGGAGTTACAAAAATATCGATAACAGACTACCTTCAATAATGACAAGGCTACCATCCATTGGAGTAACAAAAATCTCGAAAACAAACTACCTTCCATAATTACTTGGCTACCATCCATTGGAATAACAAAAATCTCGACAACAGACTACCTTCCATAATGACAAGGCTACTATCCAATGGAGTAACAAAAATCTCGACAACAGACTACCTTCCATAATGACAAGGGTAACATACACTGTAGTAACAAAAATTTGAACAACGGGCTACCTTCCATAATGAGATGGCTACCATCCATAGGAGTAATAAAAATCACAACGACAGACTACCTTCCATAATGACAAGGCACAAATCCATTGTAGTAACAAAAATCACGACAACAGACTACCTTATATGAAAAGGTTACCATCCATTGGAAAAACAAAAATATCGACAATATACTACCTTCCATAATGATAAGGCTACAATCCAATGGAGTAACAAAAATCTCGAGAACAAACTACCTTCCGTAATGACAAAGCTACCGCCCGTTAGAGTAACAAAAATCTGAACAACAAACTACCTTCCATAATGACAAGGCTACTATCCATTGGAGAAACAAAAATATCAACAAGAGTCTACCTTCAATAATGACAAGGCTACCATCCATTGGAGTATAAAATTTTTGGACAACAGACTACCTTCCACAATGACAAGGCTACCATCCATTGAGGTAACAAAAATCTCGACAACAGACTACATTCCATAATGAATAGGCTACTTCCATTGGAGTAACAAAGATATCGACACCAGACTACATTCCATAATGACAAGGCTACCACCCATTGGAGTAACAAAAATATCGACAACAGACTACCTTCCATAATAAGAAGGCTACCATCCATTGGAGTAAGAAAAATCTCGAAAACAAACTACCTTCCATAATGACTTGGCTACCATCCATTGGAATAACAAAAATCACGACAACAGACTACCTTCCATAATGACAAGGCTATTATCCAATGGAGTAACAAAAATCTCGACAACAGACTACCTTCCATAATGACAAGGGTAACATACATTGTAGTAACAAAAATTTGAACAACAGGCTACCTTCCATAATGAGATGGCTACCATCCATTGGAGTAATAAAAATCACAACCACAAACTACCTTCCATAATGACAAGGCAACAATCCATTGTAGTAACAAAAATCACGACAAAATACTACCTTATATGAAAAGGTTACCATCCATTGGAATAATAAAAATATCGACAACATACTACCTTCCATAATGATAAGGCTACCATCCAATGGAGTAACAAAAATCTCGACAACAAACTACCTTCCATAATGACAAAGCTACCGTCCATTAGAGTAACAAAAATCTGGACAACAAACTACCTTCCATAATGACAAGGCTACCGTCCATTGGAGTAACAAAATTATCAATAAGATACTACCTTCCATATTGACAAGGCTATCATCCATTGGAGTATAAAATTTTTTGACAACAGACTACCTTCCATAATGACAAGGCTACCATCCATTGGAGTAACAAAAATCACGACAACAGGCTACATTCCATAATGAATAGGCTACTTCTGTTGGAGTAACAAAGATATCGACACCAGACTACCTTCCATAATGACAAGGATACCACCCATTTGAGTAACAAAAATTTCGATAACAGACTACCTTCCATAATGACAAGGCTACAATCCATTGGAGTAACAAAAATCTCGACAATAGATTACCTTTCATAATGACAAGGCTACCATCCATTGGAATAACAAAAATTTCTACGACAGACTACCTTCCATAATGACAAGGCTACCATCCATTTGAGTAACAAAAATCTCGACAATAGACTACCTTCTATAATGACAAGGCTACCATCCATTAGAGTAACAAAAATCTCAAAAAAATACTACCTTCCATATTGACTAGGCTACCATCCATTCGAATAACAAAAATCTCAACAACAGACTACCTTCCATATTGACAATGCTACTATCCAATGGAGTAACAAAAATCTCGACAATAGACAACCTTCCATAATGACAAGGCTACCATCCATTGGAGTAACAAAAATCATAGTGACAAACTACCTTATATAATGACAAGGCTACCATCCATTGGAGTAACAAAAATCTCGACAATCGACTACTTTCCATAATGATAAGGCTACCATCCGTTGGAGTAACAAAAATCTCAACAATAGACTACCTTCCATAATGACAAGGCTACAATCCATTGTAGTAAGAAAAATCACGATGACAAACTACCTTCCATAATGACAAGGCTACATCAATTGTAGTAACAAAAATCTCGACAACAGACAACCTTCCGTAATGACAAGGCTACCATCCATTGGAGTAACAAAAATCTCGACAATAGACTTCCTTCCATAATGACAAGGATATAATCCATTGGAGTAATAAACATCTCGACAATAGACTACCTTTCATAATGACAAGGCTACCATCCATTGGAATAAGAAAGATATCAACGACATACAACCTTCCATAATGACAAGGCTACCATCCATTGGAGTAACAAAAATCTCGACAAAAAACTACCTTCCATAATGACAAGGCTACCATCCATTGGAGTAACAAAAATCTCGAAAACAAACTAGCTTCCATAAGGACTAGGCTACCATCCATTGGAATAACAAAAATCTCGACAACAGACTACCTTCCATGATGACAAGGCTACTAACCAATGGAGTAACAAAAATCTCGACAACAAACTACCTTACATAATAACAAGGCTAACATACATTGTAGTAACAAAAATTTGAACAACGGACTACCTTCCATAATGAGAAGGCTACCATACATTGGAGTAACAAAAATCACAACGACAGACTAGCTTCCATAATGGTAAGGCAACAACCCATTGTAGTAACAAAAATCACGACAACAGACTACCTAATATGAAAAGGTTACCATCCATTGGAATAACAAAAATATCGACAACAGACTACCTTCCATAATGATAAGGCTACCATCCAATGGAGTAATTAAAATCTCAACAACAAACTACCTTCCATAATGACAAGGCTACAATCCATTGGATTAACAAAAATCTCGACAATAGACTACCTTTCATAATGACAAGGCTACCATCCATTGGAATAACAAAAATTTCTACGACATACTACCTTCCATAATGACAAGGCTACCAACCATTATAGTAACAAAAATCTCGACAATAGACTACGTTCCATAATGACAAGGCTACCATCCCTTATAGTAACAAAAATCTCGACAACAAACTACCTTACATAATAACAAGGCTACCATCCATTGGAGTAACAAAGATATCGACAACATACTACCTTCCATAATAACATGGCTATCATCCCTTAGAGTAACAAAAATCACGACAGTAGACTAACTTTCATAATGACAACGCTACCATCCATTGGAATAACAAAAATATCGTGCACAGACTACCTTCCATAATGACTAGGCTACCATCCATTGGAGTAATAAAGATATCGACAATAGACTACCTTCCATAACGACAAGGCTACAATCCATTCTAGTAACAAAAATCTCGGCAACAGACTACCTTCCATAATGACAAGGCTACCATCCATTGTAGTGACAAAAATATCGATAATATATTACCTTCTATAATGACAACGCTACCATCCATTGGAATGACAAAAATCTCGACAATAGACTACCTTCCATATGAACAAGGCTACCATCCCTTAGAGTAACAAAAATCTCGACAATAGACTACCTTCCATAATAACAAGGCTTCCATCCATTGGAGTAACAAAGATATCGACAACATACTACCTTCCATAATGACAAGGCTACCATCCATTGGAGTAACAAAAATCACGACAACAGACTACTTTCCATAATGACAAGGCTACCATCCATTGGAATAACAAAAATATCGACAACACACTACCCTTCCATAATGACAAGGCTACCATGCAATGGAGTAACAAAAATCTCGGCAATATACTACCTTCCATAATGACAAGGGTACCATCATTGGAGTAACCAAAATATCAACAAGAGACTACCTTCCATAATTACAAGGCTACAATCCATTGGAGTATAAAAAATCTCGACAACAAAATACCTTCCATAATGACAAGGCTACCATCCATTAAAGTAACTAAAATCTCGTACACAAACTACCTTCCATAATGACTAGCCTACCATCAATTGGACTAACAAAGTTATCGACAACAAACTACCTTCCATAACGACAAGGCTATAATCCATTGTAGTAACAAAAATCTTGACAAGAAACTACCTTCCATAATGACAAGGCTACCATCCATTGTAGTGACAAAAATCTCGATAAT
Organism: Vicia faba; assembly: GCA_948472305.1. Lineage (NCBI taxonomy): Eukaryota > Viridiplantae > Streptophyta > Magnoliopsida > Fabales > Fabaceae > Vicia > Vicia faba. Next base: position 510,085,406 of record OX451741.1, on the reverse strand, counting down.
ATACTACCTTCTATAATGACAATGCTACCATCCAATGGAATAACAAAAATCTCGGCAACAGACTACGTTCCATTATGACAAGGCTACCATCCCTTAGAGTAACAAAAATCTCGACAATAGACTACCTTCCATAATGACAAGGCTACCATCCATTGGAGTAACAAAGATATAGACAACATACTACCTTCCATAATGACAAGGCTACCATCCCTTAAAGTAACAAAAATCACGACAACAGACTACCTTTCATAATGACAAGGCTACCATCCATTGGAATAACAAAAATATCGTACACAAACTACCTTCCATAATGACTAGGCTACCATCCATTGGAGTAACAAAGATATTGACAACAGACTACCTTCCATAACGACAAGGCTACCATCCATTGTAGTAACAAAAATATCGACAACCGACTATCTTCCATAATGACAAGGCTACCATCCATTGTAGTGACAAAAATCTCGATAATATACTACCTTCTATAATGACAATGCTACCATCCATTGGAATAACAAAAATCTCGACAACAGACTACGTTCCATAATGACAAGGCTACCATCCCTTAGAGTAACAAAAATCTGGACAACAGACTACCTTCCATAATGACAAGGCTACCATCCATTGGAGTAACAAAGATATCGATAACATACTACCTTCAATAATGACAAGGCTACCATCCCTTAGAGTAACAAAAATCAGGACAATAGACTTCCTTTCATAATGACAAGGCTACCATCCATTGGAATAACAAAAATATCGTACACAAAGTACCTTCCATAATGACTAGGCTACCATCCATTGGAGTAACAAAGTTATCGACAACAAACTACCTTCCATAACGACAAGGCTATAATCCATTGTAGTAACAAAAATCTTGACAACAAACTACCTTCCATAATGACAAGGCTACCATCCATTGTAGTGACAAAAATCTCGATAATATACTACCTTCTATAATGACAATGCTACCATCCAATGGAATAACAAAATTCTCGGCAACAGACTACGTTCCATTATGACAAGGCTACCATCCCTTAGAGTAACAAAAATCTCGACAATAGACTACCTTCCATAATGACAAGGCTACCATCCATTGGAGTAACAAAGATATAGACAACATACTACCTTCCATAATGACAAGGCTACCATCCCTTAAAGTAACAAAAATCACGACAACAGACTACCTTTCATAATGACAAGGCTACCATCCTTTGGAATAACAAAAATATCGTACACAAACTACCTTCCATAATGACTGGGCTACCATCCATTGGAGTAACAAAGATATTGACAACAGACTACCTTCCATAACAACAAGGCTACCATCCATTGTAGTAACAAAAATCTCGACAACAGACTATCTTCCATAATGACAAGGCTACCATCCATTGTAGTGACAAAAATCTCGATAATATACTACCTTCTATAATGACAATGCTACCATCCATTGGAATAACAAAAATCTCGACAACAGACTATGTTCCATAATGACAAGGCTACCATCCCTTAGAGTAACAAAAATCTGGACAACAGACTACCTTCCATAATGACAAGGCTACCATCCATTGGAGTAACAAAGATATCGATAACATACTACCTTCCATAATGACAAGGCTACCATCCCTTAGAGTAACAAAAATCAGGACAATAGACTTCCTTTCATAATGACAAGGCTACCATCCATTGGAATAACAAAAATATCATACACAAAGTACCTTCCATAATGACTAGGCTACCATCCATTGGAGTAACAAAGTTATCGACAACAAACTACCTTCCATAACGACAAGGCTATAATCCATTGTAGTAACAAAAATCTTGACAACAAACTACCTTCCATAATGACAAGGCTACCATCCATTGTAGTGACAAAAATCTCGATAATATACTACCTTCTATAATGACAATGCTACCATCCAATGGAATAACAAAAATCTCGGCAACAGACTACGTTCCATTATGACAAGGCTACCATCCCTTAGAGTAACAAAAATCTCGACAATAGACTACCTTCCATAATGACAAGGCTACCATCCATTGGAGTAACAAAGATATAGACAACATACTACCTTCCATAATGACAAGGCTACCATCCCTTAAAGTAACAAAAATCACGAAAACAGACTACCTTTCATAATGACAAGGCTACCATCCTTTGGAATAACAAAAATATTGTACACAAACTACCTTCCATAATGACTAGGCTACCATCCATTGGAGTAACAAAGATATTGACAACAGACTACCTTCCATAATGACAAGGCTACCATCCATTGTAGTGACAAAAATCTCGATAATATACTACCTTCTATAATGACAACGCTACCATCCATTGGAATAACAAAAATCTCGACAACAGACTACGTTCCATAATGACAAGGCTACCATCCCTTAGAGTAACAAAAATCTGGACAACAGACTACCTTCCATAATGACAAGGCTACCATCCATTGGAGTAACAAATATATCGATAACATACTACCTTCCATAATGACAAGGCTACCATCCCTTAGAGTATCAAAAATCAGGACAATAGACTTCCTTTCATAATGACAAGGCTACCATCCATTGGAATAACAAAAATATCGTACACAAAGTACCTTCCATAATGACTAGGCTACCATCCATTGGAGTAACAAAGTTATCGACAACAAACTACCTTCCATAACGACAAGGCTATAATCCATTGTAGTAACAAAAATCTTGACAACAAACTACCTTCCATAATGACAAGGCTACCATCCATTGTAGTGACAAAAATCTCGATAATATACTACCTTCTATAATGACAATGCTACCATCCAATGGAATAACAAAAATCTCGGCAACAGACTACGTTCCATTATGACAAGGCTACCATCCCTTAGAGTAACAAAAATCTCGACAATAGACTACCTTCCATAATGACAAGGCTACCATCCATTGGAGTAACAAAGATATAGACAACATACTACCTTCCATAATGACAAGGCTACCATCCCTTAAAGTAACAAAAATCACGAAAACAGACTACCTTTCATAATGACAAGGCTACCATCCTTTGGAATAACAAAAATATTGTACACAAACTACCTTCCATAATGACTAGGCTACCATCCATTGGAGTAACAAAGATATTGACAACAGACTACCTTCCATAATGACAAGGCTACCATCCATTGTAGTGACAAAAATCTCGATAATATACTACCTTCTATAATGACAACGCTACCATCCATTGGAATAACAAAAATCTCGACAACAGACTACGTTCCATAATGACAAGGCTACCATCCCTTAGAGTAACAAAAATCTGGACAACAGACTACCTTCCATAATGACAAGGCTACCATCCATTGGAGTAACAAATATATCGATAACATACTACCTTCCATAATGACAAGGCTACCATCCCTTAGAGTATCAAAAATCAGGACAATAGACTTCCTTTCATAATGACAAGGCTACCATCCATTGGAATAACAAAAATATCGTACACAAAGTACCTTCCATAATGACTAGGCTACCATCCATTGGAGTAACAAAGTTATCGACAACAAACTACCTTCCATAACGACAAGGCTATAATCCATTGTAGTAACAAAAATATTGACAACAAACTACCTTCCATAATGACAAGGCTACCATCCATTGTAGTGACAAAAATCTCGATAATATACTACCTTATATAATGACAATGCTACCATCCAATGGAATAACGAAAATCTCGGCAACAGACTACGTTCCATTATGACAAGGCTACCATCCCTTAGAGTAACAAAAATCTCGACAATAGACTACCTTCCATAATGACAAGGCTACCATCCATTGGAGTAACAAAGATATGGACAACATACTACCTTCCATAATGACAAGGCTACCATCCCTTAAAGTAACAAAAATCACGACAACAGACTACCTTTCATAATGACAAGGCTACCATCCTTTGGAATAACAAAAATATCGTACACAAACTACCTTCCATAATGATTAGGCTACCATCCATTGGAGTAACAAAGATATTGACAACAGACTACCTTCCATAACAACAAGGCTACCATCCATTGTAGTAACAAAAATCTCGACAACAGACTACCTTCCATAATGACAAGGCTACCATCCATTCTAGTAACAAAAATATCGAAAAAAGACTACCTTACATAATGACAAGGCTACCATCCATTGTAGTGACAAAAATCTCGACAATATACTACCTTCTATAATGACAACGCTACCATCCATTGGAATAACAAAAATCTGGACAACAGACTACCTTCCATAATGACAAGGCTACCATCCATTGGAGTAACAAAGATATCGACAACATACTACCTTCCATAATGACAAGGCTACCATCCCTTAGAGAAACAAAAATCAGGACAATAGACTTCCTTTCATAATGACAAGGCTACCATCCATTGGAATAACAAAAATATCGTACACAAACTACCTTCCATAATGACTAGGCTACCATACATTGGAGTAACAAAGATATAGACAACATTCTACCTTCCATAACGACAAGGCTACAATCCATTCTAGTAACAAAAATCTCGAAAAAAGACTACCTTACATAATGACAAGGCTACCATCCATTGTAGTGACAAAAATCTCGACAATATACTACCTTCTATAATGACAACGCTACCATCCATTGGAATAACAAAAATCTCGACAACAGACTACCTTCCATATGGACAAGGCTACCAACCCTTAGAGTAACAAAAATATCAACAATAGACTACCTTCCATAATGACAAGGCTACCATCCCTTAGAGTAACCAAGATATCGACAACATACTACCTTCCATAAAGACAAGGCTACCATCCATTGGAGTCACAAAAATCACGAAAACAGACTACCTTCCATAATGATTAGGCTACCATCCATTGGAATAACAAAAATATCGACAACACACTACCTTCCATAATGACAAGGCTACCATGCAACGGAGTAACAAAAATCTCGGCAATAGACTACCTTCCATAATGACAAGGGTACCATCGTTGGAGTAACCAAAATATCAACAAGAGACTACTTTCCATAATTACAAGGCTACAATTTATTGGAGTATAAAAAATCTCGACAACAGACTACCTTCCATAATAACAAGGCTACCATCCATTAAAGTAACTAAAATCTCATACACAATCTACCTACCATAATGACTAGGGTACCATCCCTTGGACTAACAAAGATATCGAAAACAAACTACCTTCCATAACAACAAGGCTACAATCCATTATAGTAACAAAAATCTTGACAACAGACTACTTTCCATAATGACAAGGCTACCATCCATTGTAGTGACAAAAATCTCGATAATATACTACCTTCTATAATGACAACGCTACCATCCATTGGAATAACAAAAATCTGGACAACAGACTACCTTCCATAATGACAAGGCTACCATCCATTGGAGTAACAAAGATATCGACAACATACTACCTTCCATAATGACAAGGCTACCATCCCTTAGAGTAACAAAAATCAGCACAATAGACTTCCTTTCATAATGACAAGGCTACCATCCATTGGAATAACAAAAATATCGTACACAAACTACCTTCCATAATGACTAGGCTACCATCCATTGGAGTAACAAAGATATAGACAACATACTACCTTCTATAACGACAAGGCTACAATCCATTCTAGTAACAAAAATCTCGAAAAAAGACTACCTTACATAATGACAAGGCTACCATCCATTGTAGTGACAAAAATCTGGACAATATACTACCTTCTATAATGACAACGCTACCATCCATTGGAATAACAAAAATCTTGACAACAGACTACCTTCCATATGGACAAGGCTACCAACCCTTAGAGTAACAAATATATCAACAATGGACTACCTTCCATAATGACAAGGCTACCGTCCATTGGAGTAACAAAGATATCGACAACATACTACCTTCCATAATGACAAGGCTACCATCCATTGGAGTAACAAAAATCAAGAAAACAGACTACCTTCCATAATGACAAGGCTACCATCCATTGGAATAACAAAAATATCGACAACACACTACCTTGCATAATGACAAGGCTACCATGCAATGGAGTAACAAAAATCTCGGGAATAGACTACCTTTCATAATAACAAGGGTACCATCATTGGAGTAACCAAAATATCAACAAGAGACTACCTTCCATAATTACAAGGCTATAATTTATTGGAGTATAAAAAATCTCGACAACAAACTACCTTCCATAATGACAAGGCTACCAACCATTGTAGTGACAAAAATCTCTATAATATACTACCTTCTATAATGACAACGGTACCATCCATTGGAATAACAAAAATCTCGACAACAGACTACGTTCCATAATGACAAGGCTACCATCCCTTAGAGTAACAAAAATCTGGACAACAGACTACCTTCCATAATGACAAGGCTACCATCCATTAGAGTAACAAAGATATCGATAACATACTACCTTCCATAATGACAAGGCTACCATCCCTTAGAGTAACAAAAATCAGGACAATAGACTTCCTTTCATAATGACAAGGCTACCATCCATTGGAATAACAAAAATATCATACACAAACTACCTTCGATAATGACTAGGCTACCATCCATTTGAGTAACAAAGATATAGACAACATACTACCTTCCATAACAACAAGGCTACAATCCATTCTAGTAACAAAAATCTCGACAACAGACTACGTTACATAATGACAAGGCTACCATCAATTGTAGTGATAAAAATCTCGACAATATACTACCTTCTATAATGTCAATGCTACCATCCGTAGGAATAACAAAAATCTCGACAATAGACTACCTTCCATATGGATAAGGCTACCATCCCTTAGAGTAACCAAGATATCGACAACATACTACCTTCCATAAAGACAAGGCTACCATCCATTGGAGTAACAAAAATCACGAAAACAGACTACCTTCCATAATGACTAGGCTACCATCCATTGGAATAACAAAAATATTGACAACAAACTACCTTCCATAATGACAAGGCTACCATGCAACTGAGTAACAAAAGTCTCGGCAATAGACTACCTTCCATAATGACAAGGGTACCATCGTTGGAGTAACCAATATATCAACAAGAGACTACCTTCCATAATTACAAGGCTACAATTTATTGGAGTATAAAAAATGTCGACAACAGACTACCTTCCATAATGACAAGGCTACCATCCATTAAAGTAACTAAAATCTCATACACAATCTACCTTCCATAATGACTAGGGTACCATCGCTTGGACTAACAAAGATATCGAAAACAAACTACCTTCCATAACGACAAGGCTACAATCCATTATAGTAACAAAAATCTTGACAACAGACTACCTTCCATAATGACAAGGCTACCATCCATTGTAGTGACAAAAATCTCGATAATATACTACCTTCTATAATGACAACGCTACCATCCATTGGAATAACAAAAATCTGGACAACAGACTACCTTCCATAATGACAAGGCTACCATCCATTGGAGTAACAAAGATATCGACAACATACTACCTTCCATAATGACAAGGCTACCATCCCTTAGAGTAACAAAAATCAGGACAATAGACTTCCTTTCATAATGACAAGGCTACCATCCTTGGAATAACAAAAATATCGTACACAAACTACCCTCCATAATGACTAGGCTACCATCCATTGGAGTAACAAAGATATAGACAACATACTACCTTCCATAACGACAAGGGTACAATCCATTCTTGTAACAAAAATCTCGAAAAAAGACTACCTTGCATAATGACAAGGCTACCATCCATTGTAGTGACAAAAATCACGACAATATACTACCTTCTATAATGACAACGCTACCATCCATAGGAATAACAAAAATCTCGACAACAGACTACCTTCCATATGGACAAGGCTACCAACCCTTAGAGTAACAAAAATATCAACAATAGACTACCTTCCATAATGACAAGGCTACCATCCATTGGAGTAACAAAAATCAAGAAAACAGACTACCTTCCATAATGACAAGGCTACCATCCATTGGAATAACAAAAATATCGACAACACACTACCTTGCATAATGACAAGGCTACCATGCAATGGAGTAACAAAAATCTCGGCAATAGACTACCTTCCATAATAACAAGGGTACCATCATTGGAGTAACCAAAATATCAACAAGAGACTACCTTCCATAATTACAAGGCTATAATTTATTGGAGTATAAAAAATCTCGACAATAGACTACCTTCCATAATGACAAGGCTACCAACCATTGTAGTGACAAAAATCTCTATAATATACTACCTTCTATAATGACAACGCTACCATCAATTGGAATAACAAAAATCTCGACAACAGACTACGTTCCATAATGACAAGGCTACCATCCCTTAGAGTAACAAAAATCTGGACAACAGACTACCTTCCATAATGACAAGGCTACCATCCATTGGATTAACAAAGATATCGACAACATACTACCTTCCATAATGACAAGGCTACCATCCCTTAGAGTAACAAAAATCAGGACCATAGACTTCCTTTCATAATGACAAGGCTACCATCCATTGGAATAACAAAAATATCGTACACAAACTACCTTCCATAATGACTAGGCTACTATCCATTTGAGTAACAAAGATATAGACAACATACTACCTTCCATAACGACAAGGCTACAATCCATTCTAGTAACAAAAATCTCGACAACAGACTACGTTACATAATGACAAGGCTACCATCCATTGTAGTGACAAAAATCTCGACAATATACTACCTTCTATAATGACAACGCTACCATCCATTGGAATAACAAAAATCTCGTCAACAGACTACCTTCCATATGGATAAGGCTACCATCCGTTAGAGTAACAAAAATATCGACAATATACTACCTTCCATAATGACAACGCTACCATCCGTTAGAGTAACCAAGATATCGACAACATACTACCTTCCATAAAGACAAGGCTACCATCCATTGGAGTGACAAAAATCACGAAAATAGACTACCTTCCATAATGACTAGGCTACCATCCATTGGAATAACAAAAATATCGACAACACACTACCTTACATAATGACAAGGCTACCATGCAACGGAGTAACAAAAATCTCGGCAATAGCCTACCTTCCATAATGACAAGGGTACCATCATTGGAGTAACCAAAATATCAACAAGAGACTACCTTCCATAATTACAAGGCTACAATTTATTGGAGTATAAAAAATCTCGACAACAGACTACCTTCCATAATGAGAAGGCTACCATCCGTTAAAGTAACTAAAATCTCCTACATAAACTACCTTCCATAATGACTAGGCTACCATCCATTGGAGTAACAAAGATATCGACAACAGACTACATTCCATAACGACAAGGCTACAATCCATTGTAGTAACAAAAATCTTGACAACAGACTACCTTCAATAATGACAAGGCTACCATCCATTGTAGTGACAAAAATCTCGATAATATACTACCTTCTATAATGACAACGCTACCATCCATTGGAATAACAAAAACCTCGACAACAGACTACGTTCCATAATGAAAAGGCTACCATCCCTTAGAGTAACAAAAATCTGGACAACAGACTACCTTCCATAATGACAAGACTACCATCCATTGGAGTAACAAAGATATCGACAACATACTACCTTCCATAATGATAAGGCTACCCTCCCTTAGAGTAACAAAAATCAGGACAATAAACTTTCCTTCATAATGACAAGGCTACCATCCATTGGAATAACAAAAATATCGTACACAAACTACCTTCCATAATGACTAGGCTACCATCCATTGGAGTCACAAAGATATAGACAACATACTACCTTCAATAACGACAAGGCTACAACCCATTCTAGTAACAAAAATCACGAGAACAGACTACCTTACATAATGACAAGGCTACCATCCATTGTAGTCATAAAAATCTCGACAATATACTACCTTCTATAATGACAACGCTACCATCCGTTGGAATAAAAAAAATCTCGACAACAGACTACCTTCCATATGGATAAGGCTACCATTCCTTAGAGTAACAAAAATATAGACAATAGACTACCTTCCATAATGACAAGGCTACCATCCATTGGAGTAACCAAGATATCGACAACATACTACCTTCCATAAAGACAAGGCTACCATCCATTGGAGTAACCAAGATATCGACAACATACTACCATCCATAATGACAAGGCTACCATCCCTTAGTGTAACAAAAATCAGGTCAATAAACTTCCTTTCATAATGACAAGGCTACCATCCATTGGAATAACAAAAATATCGACAACACACTACCTTCCATAATAATAAGGCTACCATGCAATGGAGTAACAAAAATCTCGGCAATATACTACCTTCCATAATGACAAGGGTACCATCATTAGAGTAACCAAAATATCAACAAGAGACTACATTCAATAATTACAAGGCTACAATTTATTGGAGTATTAAAAATCTCGACAACAGACTACCTTCCATAATGACTAGGCTACCATCCATTGGAGTAACAAAGATATAGACAACAAACTACCTTCCATAACGACAAGGCTACAATCCATTCTAGTAACAAAAATCTCGACAACAGACTACCTTACATAATGACAAGGCTACGATCCATTGTAGTGACAAAAATCTCGACAATATACTACCTTCTATAATGACAACGCTACCATCCATATGGATAAGGCTACCATCCATTAGAGTAACAAAAATATCGACATTAGACTACCTTCCATAATGACAAGGCTACCATCCATTGGAGTAACAAAGATATCGAAAACATACTACCTTCGATAATAACAAGGCTACCATGCAATGGAGTAACAAAAATCCCGTCAATAGACTACCTTCCATAATGACAAGGGTACCATCATTGGAGTAACCAAAATATCAACAAGAAACTACCTTCAATAATTACAAGGCTACAATTTATTGGAGTATAAAAAATCTCGACAACAGACTACCTTCCATAATGACAAGGCTACCATCCATTAAAGTAACTAAAATCTCCTACACAAACTACCTTCCATAATGACTAGGCTACCATCCATTGGACTAACAAAGATATCGACAACAAACTACATTCCATAACGACAAGGCTACAATCCATTGTAGTAACAAAAATCTTGACAACAGACTACCTTCAAAAATGACAAGGCTACCATCCATTGTAGTGACAAAAATCTCGATAATATACAACCTTCTATAATGACAATGCTACCATCCATTGGAATAACAAAAATCTCGACAACAGACTAGGTTCCATAATGAAAAGGTTACCATCCCTTAGAGTAACAAAAATCTGGACAACAGACTACCTTCCATAATGACAAGGCTACCATCCATTGGAGTAACAAAGATATCGACAACATACTACCTTCCATAATGACAAGGCTACCATCCCTTAGAGTAACAAAAATCAAGACAATAAACTTCCTTTCATAATGACAAGGCTACCATCCATTAGAATAACAAAAATATCGTACACAAACTAACTTCCATAATGACTAGGCTACCATCCATTGGAGTAACAAAGATATAGACAACATAGTGCCTTCCATAACGACAAGACTACAACCCATTCTAGTAACAAAAATCTCGACAACAGACTACCTTACATAATGACAATACTACCATCCATTGTAGTGATAAAAATCTCGACAATATACTACCTTCTATAATGACAAGGCTACCATCCATTAGAATAAAAAAAATCTCGACAACAGACTACCTTCCATATGGATAAGGCTACCATTCCTTAGAGTAACAAAAATATATACAATAGACTACCTTCCATAATGACAAGGCTACCATCCATTGGAGTAACCAAGATATCGACAACATACTACCTTCCATAAAGACAAGGCTACCATCCATTGGAGTAACAAAAATCACAAAAATAGATTACCTTCCATAATGACAAGGCTACCATCCATTGGAGTAACAAAAATCACGAAAACAGACTACCTTCCATAATGACAAGGCTACCATCCATTGGAATAACAAAAATATCGATAACACACTACCTTCCATAATAACAAGGCTACCATGCAATAGAGTAACAAAAATCTTGGTAATAAACTACGTTCCAAAATAACAAGGGTACCATCATTGGAGTAACCAAAATATCAACAAGAGACTACCTTCCATAATTACAAGGCTACAATTTATTGGAGTATAAAAAATCTCGACAACAGACTACCTTCCATATTGACAAGGCTACCATCCATTAAAGTAACTAAAATCTCGTAAACAATCTACCTTCCATAATGACTAGGCTACCATCCCTTGGACTAACAAAGATATCAACAACAAACAACCTTCCATAACGACAAGGCTACAATCCATTGTAGTAACAAAATTCTTGACAACAGACTACCTTCCATAATGACAACGCTACCATCCATTGTAGTGACAAAAATCTCGATAATATACTACCTTCTATAATGACAAAGCTACCATCCCTTAGAGTAACCAAAATCTGGACAACAGACTACCTTCCATAATGACAAGGCTACCATCCATTAGAGTAACAAAGATATCAACAACATACTACCTTCCATAATGACAAGGCTACCATCCCTTAGTGTAACAAAAATCTGGACAATAGACTTCCTTTCATAATGACAAGGCTACCATCCATTGGAATAACAAAAATATCGACAACACACTACCTTCCATAATGACAAGGCTACCATGCAATGGAGTAACAAAAATCTCGGCAATATACTACCTTCCATAATGACAAGGGTACCATCATTGGAGTAACCAAAATATCAACAAGAGACTACATTCAATAATTACAAGGCTACAATTTATTGGAGTATTAAAAATCTCGACAACAGACTACCTTCCATAATGACTAGGCTACCATCCATTGGAGTAACAAAGATATAGACAACAAACTACCTTCCATAACGACAAGGCTACAATCCATTCTAATAACAAAAATCTCGACAACAGACTACCTTACATAATGACAAGGCTACGATCCATTGTAGTGACAAAAATCTCGACAATATACTACCTTCTATAATGACAACGCTACCATCCATTGGAATAACAAAAATCTCGTCAACAGACTACCTTCCATATGGATAAGGCTACCATCCGTTAGAGTAACAAAAATATCGACAATACACTACCTTCCATAATGACAAGGCTACCATCCATTGGAGTAACAAAGATATCGAAAACATACTACCTCCGATAATGACAAGGCTACCATCCATTGGAGTGACAAAAATCACGAAAACAGACTACCTTCCATAATGACAAGGCTATCATCCATTGGAATAACAAACATATCGACAACACACTACCTTCCATAATGACAAGGCTACCATGCAATGGAGTAACAAAAATCCCGTCAATAGACTACCTTCCATAATGACAAGGGTACCATCATTGGAGTAACCAAAATATCAACAAGAGACTACCTTCAATAATTACAAGGCTACAATTTATTGGAGTATAAAAAATCTCGACAACAGACTACCTTCCATAATGACAAGGCTACCATCCATTAAAGTAACTAAAATCCCCTACACAAACTACCTTCCATAATGACTAGGCTACCATCCATTGGACTAACAAAGATATCGACAACAAACTACATTCCATAATGACAAGGCTACAATCCATTGTAGTAACAAAAATCTTGACAACAGACTACCTTCAATAATGACAAGGCTACCATCCATTGTAGTGACAAAAATCTCGATAATATACTACCTTCTATAATGACAATGCTACCATCCATTGGAATAACAAAAATCTCGACAACAGACTAGGTTCCATAATGAAAAGGTTACCATCCCTTAGAGTAACAAAAATCTGGACAACAGACTACCTTCCATAATGACAAGGCTACCATCCATTGGAGTAACAAAGATATCGACAACATACTACCTTCCATAAAGACAAGGCTACCATGCAACGGAGTAACAAAAATCACAAAAACAGACTACCTTCCATAATGACTAGGCTACCATCCATTGGAATAACAAAAATATCGACAACACACTACCTTCCATAATGACAAGGCTACCATGCAACGGAGTAACAAAAATCTCGGCAATAGACTACCTTCCATAATGACAAGGGTACCATCATTTGAGTAACCAAAATATCAACAAGAGACTACCTTCCATAATTACAAGGCTACAATTTATTGGAGTATAAAAAATCTTGACAACAGACTACCTTCCATAATGACAAGGCTACCATCCATTAAAGTAACTAAAATCTCGTACACAAACTACCTTCCATAATGACTAGGCTACCATCCATTGGAGTAACAAAGATATAGACAACAGACTACCTTCCATAACGACAAGGCTACAATCCATTCTAGTAACAAAAATCTCGACAATAGACTACCTTACATAATGACAAGTCTACCATCCATTGTAGTGACAAAAATCTTGACAATTTACTACCTTCTATAATGACAACGCTACCATTCATTGGAATAACAAAAATCTCGACAACAGACTACCTTCCATATGGACAGGGCTACAATCCCTTAGAGTAACTAAAATATCGACAATAGACTACCTTACATAATGATAAGGCTACCATCCATTGGAGTAACAAAGATATCGACAACATACTACCTTCCATAATGACAAGGCTACCATCCATTGGAGAAACAAAAATCACCAAAATAGACTACCTTCCATAATGAGAACGCTACCATCCATTGGAATAACAAAAATATCAACAACATACTACCTTCCATAATGACAAGGCTACCATGCAATGGAGTAACAAAAATCTTGGCAATAGACTACCTTCCATAATAACAAGGGTACCATCATTGGAGTAACCAAAATATCAACAAGAGACTACCTTCCATAATTACAAGGCTACAATTTATTGGAGTATAAAAAATCTCGACAACAGACTACCTTCCATAATGACAAGCCTACCATCCATTAATGTAACTAAAATCTCGTACACAATCTACCTTCCATAATGACTAGGCTACCATCCCTTGGACAAACAAAGATATCGAAAACAAACTACCTTCCATAACGACAAGGCTACAATCCATTGTAGTAACAAAAATCTTGACAAGAGACTACCTTCCATAATGACAAGGCTACCATCCATTGTAGTGACAACAATCTCGATAATATACTACCTTCTATAATGAAAAAGCTACCATCCCTTAGAGTAACAAAAATCTGGAAAATAGACTACCTTCCATAATGACAAGGCTACCATCCATTGGAGTAACAAAGATATCGACAACATACTACCTTCCATAATGACAAGGCTACCATCCCTTAGAGTAACAAAAATTAGGACAATAGACTTCCTTTCATAATGACAAGGCTACCATCCATTGGAATAACAAAAATATCGACAACACACTACCTTCCATAATGACAAGGCTACCATGCAATGGAGTAACAAAAATCTCGGAAATAGACTACCTTCCATAATGACAAGGGTACCATCATTGGAGTAACCAAAATATCAACAAGAGACTACCTTCAATAATTACAAGGCTACAATTTATTGGAGTATAAAAAATCTCGACAATAGACTACCTTCCATAATGACTAGGCTACCATCCATTTGTGTAACAAAGATATAGACAACAGACTACCTTCCATAACGACAAGGCTACAATCCATTCTAGTAACAAAAATCTCGACAATAGACTACCTTACATAATGACAAGGCTACCATCCATTGTAGTGACAAAAATCTCGACAATATACTACCTTTTATAATGACAACGCTACCATCCATTGGAATAACAAAAATCTCAACAACAGACTACCTTCCATATGGACAGGGCTACCATCCCTTAGAGTAACAAAATTATCGACAATAGACTACCTTCCATAATGACAAGGCTACCATCCATTGGAGTAACAAAGATATTGACAAGATACTACCTTCCATAATGACAAGGCTACCATCCATTGGAGTATAAAAATCACGAAAATAGACTACCTTCCATAATGACAAGGCTACCATCCATTGGAATAACAAAAATATCGACAAATCACTACCTTCCATAATGACAAGGCTACAATGCAAGGGAGTAACAAAAATCTCGACAATAAACTACCTTCCATAATGACAAGGGTACCATCATTGCAGTAACCAAAATATCAACAATAGACTATCTTCCATTATTACAAGGCTACAATTTATTGGAGTATAAAAAATCTTGACAACAGACTACCTTCCATAATGACAATGCTACCATCCATTGGAGTGAAAAAAATCTCGATAATATACTACCTTCTATAATGACAAAGCTACCATCCCTTAGAGTAACAAAAATCTGGACAACAGACTACCTTCCATAATGACAAGGTAACCATCCATTGGAGTAACAAAGATATCGACAACATACTACCTTCCATAATGACAAGGCTACCATATCTTAGAGTAACAAAAATCAGGACAATAGACTTCCTTTCATAATGACAAGGCTACCATCCATCGGAATAACAAAAATATCGACAACACACTACATTCCATAATGACAAGGCTACCATGCAATGGAGTAACAAAAATCTCAGCAATAGACTACCTTCCATAATGACAAGGGTACCAACATTGGAGTAACCAAAATATCAACAAGAGACTACCTTCCATAATTACAAGGCTACAATTTATTGGAGTATAAAAAATCTCGACAATAGACTACCTTCCATAATGACTAGGCTACCATCCATTGGAGTTACAAAGATATAGACAACAGACTACCTTCCATAACGACAAGGCTATAATCCATTCTAGTAACAAAAATCTCGACAATAGACTACCTTACATAATGACAAGGCTACCATCCATTGTAGTGACAAAAATCACGACAATATACTACCTTCTATAATCTCAACGCTACCATCCATTGGAATAACAAAAATCTCGACAATAGACTACCTTCCATATGGACAGGGCTACCATCCCTTAGAGTAACAAAAATATCGACAATAGACTACCTTCCATAATGACAAGGCTACTATCCATTGGAGTAACAAAGATATTGACAACATACTACCTTCCATAATGACAACGCTTCCATCCATTGGAGTAACAAAAATCACGAAAACAGACTACCTTCCATAATGACAAGGCTACCATCCATTGGAATAACAAAAATATCGACAACACACTACCTTCCATAATGACAAGGCTACCATGCAACGGAGTAACAAAAATCTCGGCAATAGACTACCTTCCATAATGACAAGGGTACCATCCATTGGAGTAACAAAGATATTGACAACATACTACCTTCCATAATGACAAGGCTACCACCCATTGGAGTAACAAAAATCATGAAAACAGACTACCTTCCATAATGACAAGGCTACCATCCATTGGAATAACAAAAATATCGACAACACACTACCTTCCATAATGACAAGGCTACCATGCAACGGAGTAACAAAAATCTCGGCAATAGACTACCTTCCATAATGACAAGGGTACCATCATTGGAGTAACCAAAATATCAACAAGAGACTACCTTCCATAATTACAAGGCTACAATTTATTGGAGTATAAAAAATCTCGACAACAGACTACCTTCCATAATGAAAATGCTACCATCCATTGGAGTGACAAAAATCTCGATAATATACTACCTTCTATAATGACAAAGCTACCATCCCTTAGAGTAACAAAAATCTGGACAACAGACTACCTTCCATAATGACAAGGCTACCTTCCATTGGAGTAACAAAGATATCGACAACATACTACCTTCCATAATGACAGGGCTACCATCCCTTAGAGTAACAAAAATCAGGACAATAGACTTCCTTTCATAATGACAAGGCTACCATCCATTGGAATAACAAAAATATCGACAACACACTACCTTCCATAAGGACAAGGCTACCATGCAATGGAGTAACAAAAATCTCGGTAATAGACTACCTTCCATAATGACAAGGGTACCATCATTGGAGTAACCAAAATATCAACAAGATACTACCTTCCATAATTACAAGGCTACAATTTATTGGAGTATAAAAAATCTCGACAACAGACTACCTTCCATAATGACTAGGCTACCATCCATTGGAGTAACAAAGATATAGACAACAAACTACCTTCCATAACGAGAAGGCTACAATCCATTCTAGTAACAAAAATCTCGACAATAGACTACCTTACATAAAGACAAGGCTACCATCCATTGTAGTGACAAAAATCTCGACAATATACTACCTTCTATAATGACAACGCTACCATCCATTGGAATATCAAAAATCTCGACAACAGACTACCTTCCATATGGACAGGGCTACCATCCCTTAGAGTAACAAAAATATCGACAATAGACTACCTTCCATAATGACAAGGCTACCATCCATTGGAGTAACAAAGATATTGACAACATACTACCTTCCATAATGACAAGGCTACCATCCATTGGAGTAACAAAAACCACGAAAACAGACTACCTTCCATAATGACAAGGCTACCATCCATTGGAATAACAAAAATATCGACAACACACTACCTTCCATAATGACAAGGCTACCATGTAACGGAGTAAGAAAAATCTCGACAATAGACTACCTTCCATAATGATAAGGGTACCATCATTGGAGTAACCAAAATATCAACAAGAGACTACCTTCCATAATTACAAGGCTACAATTTATTGGAGTATAAAAAATCTCGACAACAGACTACCTTCCATAATGACAAGGCTACCATCCATTGTAGTGACAAAAATCTCGATAATATACTACCTTCTATAATGACAAAGCTACCATCCCTTAGAGTAACAAAAATTTGGACAACAAACTACCTTCCATAATGACAAGGCTACCATCCATTGGAGTAACAAAGATATTAACAACATACTACCTTCCATAATGACAAGGCTACCACCCATTGGAGTAACAAAAATCATGAAAACAGACTACCTTCCATAATGACAAGGCTACCATCCATTGGAATAACAAAAATATCGACAACACACTACCTTCCATAATGACAAGGCTACCATGCAACGGAGTAACAAAAATCTCGGCAATAGACTACCTTCCATAATGACAAGGGTACCATCATTTGAGTAACCAAAATATCAACAAGAGACTACCTTCCATAATTACAAGGCTACAATTTATTGGAGTATAAAAAATCTCGACAACAGACTACCTTCCATAATGAGAAGGCTACCATCCATTAAAGTAACTAAAATCTCGTACACAAACTACCTTCCATAATGACTAGGCTACCATCTATTGGAGTAACAAGGATATAGACAACAGACTACCTTCCATAACGACAAGGCTACAATCCATTCTAGTAACAAAAATCTCGACAATAGACTACCTTACATAATGACAAGTCTACCATCCATTGTAGTGACAAAAATCTCGACAATGTACTACCTTCTATAATGACAACGCTACCATCCATTGGAATAACAAAAATCTCGACAACAGACTACCTTCCAAATGGACAGGGCTACCATCCCTTAGAGTAACAAAAATATCGACAATAGACTACCTTCCATAATGACAAGGCTACCATCCATTGGAGTAACAAAGATATCGACAACATACTACCTTCCATAATGACAAGGCTACCATCCATTGGAGAAACAAAAATCACGAAAACAGACTACCTTCCATAATGACAAGGCTACCATCCATTGGAATAACAAAAATATCGACAAGACACTACCTTCCATAATGACAAGGCAACCATGCAATTGAGTAACAAAAATCTTGGCAATAGACTACCTTCCATAATAACAAGGGTACCATCATTGGAGTAACCAAAATATCAACAAGAGACTACCTTCCATAATTACAAGGCTACAATTTATTGGAGTATAAAAAATCTCGACAACAGACTACCTTCCATAATGACAAGGCTACCATCCATTAAAGTAACTAAAGTCTGGTACACAATCTACCTTCCATAATGACTAGGCTACCATCCCTTGGACTAACAAAGATATCGACAACAAACTACCTTCCATAACGACAAGGTTACAATCCATTGTAGTAACAAAAATCTTGACAACATACTACCTTCCATAATGACAAGGCTACCATCCATTGTAGTGACAAAAATCTCGATAATATACTACCTTCTATAATGACAAAGCTACCATCCCTTAGAGTAACAAAAATTTGGCCAACAGACTACCTTCCATAATGACAAGGCTACCATCCATTGGAGTAACAAAGATATCGACAACATACTAACTTCCATAATGACAAGGCTACCATCCCTTAGAGTAACAAAAATCAGGACAATAGACTTCTTTTCATAATGACAAGGCTACCATCCATTGGAATAACAAAAATATCGACAACACACTACCTTCCATAATGACAAGGCTACCATGCAATGGAGTAACAAAAATCTCGGCAATAGACTACCTTCCATAATGACAAGGGTACCATCATTGGAGTAACCAAAATATCAACAAGAGACTACCTTCCATAATTACAAGGCTACAATTTATTGGAGTATATATAATCTCGACAACAGAATACCTTCCATACTGACTAGGCTACCATCCATTTGAGTAACAAAGATATAGACAACAGACTACCTTCCATAACGACAAGGCTACAATCCATTCTAGTAACAAAAATCTCGACAATAGACTACCTTACATAATGACAAGGCTACCATCCATTGTAGTGACAAAAATCTCGACAATATACTACCTTCTATAATGATAACGCTGCCATCCATTGGAATAACAAAAATCTCGACAACAAACTACCTTCCATATGGATAGGGCTACCATCCCTTAGAGTAACAAAAATATCGACAATAGGCTACCTTCCATAATGAAAAGGCTACCATCCATTGGAGTAACAAAGATATTGACAACATACTACCTTCCATAATGACAAGGCTACCATCCATTGGAGTAACAAAAATCACGAAAACAGACTACCTTCCATAATGACAAGGCTACCATCCATTGGAATAACAAAAATATCGACAACACACTACCTTCCATAATGACAAGGCTACCATGAAATTGAGTAACAAAAATCTTGGCAATAGAATACCTTCCATAATAACAAGGGTACCATCATTGGAGTAACCAAAATATCAACAAGAGACTACCTTCCATAATTACAAGGCTACAATTTATTGGAGTATAAAAAATCTCGACAACAGACTACCTTCCATAATGACAAGGCTACCATCCATTAAAGTAACTAAAATCTGGTTCACAATCTACCTTCCATAATGACTAGGCTACCATCCCTTGGACTAACAAAGATATCCATAACAAACTACCTTCCATAACAACAAGGCTACAATCCATTGTAGTAACAAAAATCTTGACAACAGACTACCTTCAATAATGACAAGGCCACCATCCATTGTAGTGACAAAAATATCGATAATATACTACCTTGTATAATGATAAAGCTACCATCCCTTAGAGTAACAAAAATCTGGACAACAGACTACCTTCCATAATGACAAGGCTACGATCCATTGGAGTAACAAAGATATCGACAACATACTAACTTCCATAATGACAAGGCTACCATCCCTTAGAGTAACAAAAATCATGACAATAGGCTTCTTTTCATAATGACAAGGCTACCATCCATTGGAATAACAAAAATATCGACAACACACTACCTTCCATAATGACAAGGCTACCATGCAATGGAGTAACAAAAATCTCGGCAATAGACTACCTTCCATAATGACAAGGGTACCATCATTGGAGTAACCAAAATATCAACAAGAGACTACCTTCCATAATTACAAGGCTACAATTTATTGGAGTATAAAAAATCTCGACAACGGACTACCTTCCATAATGACTAGGCTACCATCCATTAAAGTAACTAAAGTCTGGTACACAATCTACCTTCCATAATGACTAGGCTACCATCCCTTGGACTAACAAAGATATCGACAACAAACTACCTTCCATAACGACAAGGTTACAATCCATTGTAGTAACAAAAATCTTGACAACAGACTACCTTCCATAATGACAAGGCTACCATCCATTGTAGTGACAAAAATCTCGATAATATACTACCTTCTATAATGACAAAGCTACCATCCCTTAGAGTAACAAAAATTTGGCCAACAGACTACCTTCCATAATGACAAGGCTACCATCCATTGGAGTAACAAAGATATCGACAACATACTAACTTCCATAATGACAAGGCTACCATCCCTTAGAGTAACAAAAATCAGGACAATAGACTTCTTTTCATAATGACAAGGCTACCATCCATTGGAATAACAAAAATATCGACAACACACTACCTTCCATAATGACAAGGCTACCATGCAATGGAGTAACAAAAATCTCGGCAATAGACTACCTTCCATAATGACAAGGGTACCATCATTGGAGTAACCAAAATATCAACAAGAGACTACCTTCCATAATTACAAGGCTACAATTTATTGGAGTATATATAATCTCGACAACAGAATACCTTCCATACTGACTAGGCTACCATCCATTTGAGTAACAAAGATATAGACAACAGACTACCTTCCATAACGACAAGGCTACAATCCATTCTAGTAACAAAAATCTCGACAATAGACTACCTTACATAATGACAAGGCTACCATCCATTGTAGTGACAAAAATCTCGACAATATACTACCTTCTATAATGATAACGCTACCATCCATTGGAATAACAAAAATCTCGACAACAAACTACCTTCCATATGGATAGGGCTACCATCCCTTAGAGTAACAAAAATATCGACAATAGACTACCTTCCATAATGACAAGGCTACCATCCATTGGAGTAACAAAGATATTGACAACATACTACCTTCCATAATGACAAGGCTACAATCCATTGGAGTAACAAAAATCACGAAAACAGACTACCTTCCATAATGACAAGGCTACCATCCATTGGAATAACAAAAATATCGACAACACACTACCTTCCATAATGACAAGGCTACCATGAAATTGAGTAACAAAAATCTTGGCAATAGAATACCTTCCATAATAACAAGGGTACCATCATTGGAGTAACCAAAATATCAACAAGAGACTACCTTCCATAATTACAAGGCTACAATTTATTGGAGTATAAAAAATCTCGACAACAGACTACCTTCCATAATGACAAGGCTACCATCCATTAAAGTAACTAAAATCTGGTTCACAATCTACCTTCCATAATGACTAGGCTACCATCCCTTGGACTAACAAAGATATCGATAACAAACTACCTTCCATAACGACAAGGCTACAATCCATTGTAGTAACAAAAATCTTGACAACAGACTACCTTCAATAATGACAAGGCCACCATCCATTGTAGTGACAAAAATATCGATAATATACTACCTTCTATAATGATAAAGCTACCATCCCTTAGAGTAACAAAAATCTGGACAACAGACTACCTTCCATAATGACAAGGCTACGATCCATTGGAGTAACAAAGATATCGACAACATACTAACTTCCATAATGACAAGGCTACCATCCCTTAGAGTAACAAAAATCATGACAATAGGATTCTTTTCATAATGACAAGGCTACCATCCATTGGAATAACAAAAATATCGACAACACACTACCTTCCATAATGACAAGGCTACCATGCAATGGAGTAACAAAAATCTCGGCAATAGACTACCTTCCATAATGACAAGGGTACCATCATTGGAGTAACCAAAATATCAACAAGAGACTACCTTCCATAATTACAAGGCTACAATTTATTGGAGTATAAAAAATCTCGACAACGGACTACCTTCCATAATGACTAGGCTACCATCCATTTGAGTAACAAAGATATAGACAACAGACTACCTTCCATAACGACAAGGCTACAATCCATTCTAGTAACAAAAATCTCGACAATAGACTACCTTACATAATGACAAGGCTACCATCCATTGTAGTGACAAAAATCTCGACAATATACTACCTTCTATAATGATAACGCTACCATCCATTGGAATAACACAAATCTCGACAACAGACTACCTTCCATATGGATAGGGCTACCATGCCTTAGAGTAACAAAAATATCGACAATAGACTACCTTCCATAATGACAAGGCTACCATCCATTGGAGTAACAAAGATATTGACAACATACTACCTACCATAATGACAAGGCTACCATCCATTGGAGTAACAAAAATCACGAAAACAGACTACCTTCCATAATGACAAGGCTACCATCCATTGGAATAACAAAAATATCGACAACACACTACCTTCCATAATGACAAGGCTACCATGAAATTGAGTAACAAAAATCTTTGCAATAGACTACCTTCCATAATAACAAGGGTACATTCATTGGAGTAACCAAAATATCAACAAGAGACTACCTTCCATAATTACAAGGCTACAATTTATTGGAGTATAAAAAATCTCGACAAGAGACTACCTTCCATAATGACAAGGCTACCATCCATTAAAGTAACTAAAATCTGGTACACAATCTACCTTCCATAATGACTAGGCTACCATCCCTTGGACTAACAAAGATATCGACAACAAACTACCTTCCATAACGACAAGGCTACAATCCATTGTAGTAACAAAAATCTTGACAACAGACTACCTTCCATAATGACAAGGCCACCATCCATTGTAGTGACAAAAATCTCGATAATATACTACCTTCTATAATGACAAAGCTACCATCCCTTAGAGTAACAAAAATCTGGACAACAGACTACCTTCCATAATGACAAGGCTACCATCCATTGGAGTAACAAAGATATCGACAACATACTACCTTCCATAATGACAAGGCTACCATCCCTTAGAGTAACAAAAATCAGGACAATAGACTTCCTTTCATAATGACAAGGCTACCATCCATTGGAATAACAAAAATATCGACAACACACTACCTTCCATAATTACAAGGCTACCATGCAATGGAGTAACAAAAATCTCGGTAATAGACTACCTTCCATAATGACAAGGGTACCATCATTGGAGTAACCAAAATATCAACAAGAGACTACCTTCCATAATTACAAGGCTACAATTTATTGGAGTATAAAAAATCTCGACAACAGACTACCTTCCATAATGACTAGGCTACCATCCATTTGAGTAACAAAGATATAGACAACAGACTACCTTCCATAACGACAAGGCTACAATTCATTCTAGTAACAAAAATCTCGACAATAGACTACCTTACATAATGACAAGGCTACCATCCATTGTAGTGACAATAATCTCGACAATATACTACCTTCTATAATGACAACGCTACCATCCATTGGAATAACAAAAATCTCGACAACAGACTACCTTCCATATGGATAGGGCTACCATCCCTTAGAGTAACAAAAATATCGACAATAGACTACCTTCCATAATGACAAGGCTACCATCCATTGGAGTAACAAAGATATTGACAACATACTACCTTCCATAATGAAAAGCCAACCATCCATTGGAGTAACAAAAATCACCAAAACAGACTACCTTCCATAATGACAAGGCTACCATCCATTGGAATAACAAAAATATCGACAACACACTACCTTCCATAATGACAAGGCTACCATGCATTGGAGTAACAAAAGTCTCGGCAATAGACTACCTTCCATAATGACAAGGGTACCATCATTGGAGTAACCAAAATATCAACAAGAAACTACCTTCCATAATTACAAGGCTATAATTTATTGGAGCATAAAAAATCTCGACAACAGACTACCTTCCATAATGACAAGGCTACCATCCATAGGAATAACAAAAATATCGATAACACACTACCTTACATAATGACAAGGCTACCATGGAATGGAGTAACAAAAATCTCGGCAATAGACTACCTTCCATAATGACAAGGGTACCATCATTGGAGTAACCAAAATATCAACACTACCTTCCATAATTACAAGGCTACAATTTATTGGAGTATAAAAAATCTCGACAACAGACTACCTTCCATAATGTCTAGGCTACCATCCATTGGAGTGACAAAGATATAGACAACAGACTACCTTCCATAAGGACAAGGCTACAATCCATTCTAGTAACAAAAATCTCGACAATAGACTACCTTACATAATGACAAGGCTACCATACATTGTAGTGAGAAAAATCTCGACAATATACTACCTTCTATAATGACAACGCTACCATCCATTAGAATAACAAAAATCTCGACAACAGACTACCTTCCATATGGATAGGGCTACCATCCCTTAGAGTAACAAAAATATCGACAATAGACTACCTTCCATAATGACAAGGCTACCATCCATTGGAGTAACAAAGATATTGACAACATACTACCTTCCATAATGACAAGGCTACCATCCATTGGAGTAACAAATATCACGAAAAGAGACTACCTTCCATAATGACAAGGCTACCATCCATTGGAATAACAACAATATCGACAACACACTACCTTCCTTAATGGCAAGGCTACCATGCAACAAAGTAACAAAAATCTCGGCAATAGACTACCTTCCATAATGACAAAGGTACCATCACTGGAGTAACCAAAATATTAACAAGAGACTACCTTCCATAATTACAAGGCTACTTTTTATTGGAGCATAAA
Source organism: Vicia faba (assembly GCA_948472305.1). NCBI lineage: Eukaryota > Viridiplantae > Streptophyta > Magnoliopsida > Fabales > Fabaceae > Vicia > Vicia faba. The sequence goes on along the minus strand of OX451741.1, from coordinate 510,058,886 downwards.
AAATCTCGACAACAGACTACCTTCCACAATGACAAGGCTACCATCCATTAAAGTAACTAAAATCTGGTACACAAACTACCTTCCATAATGACTAGGCTACCATCCATTGGAGTAACAAAGATATAGACAACATACTACCTTCCATAACGACAAGGCTACAACCCATTCTAGTAACAAAAATCTCGACAATAGACTACCTTACATAATGACAAGGCTACCATCCATTGTAGTGATAAAAATCTCGACAATATACTACCTTATATAATTACAACGCTACCATCCATTGGAATAACAAAAATCTCGACAACAGACTACCTTCCATATGGATAAGGCTACCATCCCTTAGAGTAACAAAAATATCGACAATAGACTACCTTCCATAATGACGAGGCTACCATCCATTGGAGTAACAAAGATATCGATGACATACTACCTTCCATAATGACAAGGCTACCATCCATTGGAGTAACAAAAATCATGAAAATAGACTACCTTCCATAATGACAAGGCTACCATCCATTGGAATAACAAAAATATCGACAACACACTACCTTCCATAATGACAAGGCTACCATCCAATGGAGTAACAAAAATCTTGGCAATAGATTACCTTCCATAATAACAAGGGTACCATCATTGGAGTAACCAAAATATCAACAAGAGACTACCTTCCATAATTACAAGGCTACAATTTATTGGAGTATAAAAAATCTCGACAATAGACTACCTTCCATAATGACAAGGCTACCATCCATTAAAGTAACTAAAATCTCGTACACAATCTACCTTCCATAATGACTAGGCTACCATCCCTTGGACTAACAAAGATATCGACAACAAACTACCTTCCATAACGACAAGGCTACAATCCATTGTAGTAACAAAAATATTGACAACAGACTACCTTCCATAATGACAAGGCTACCATCCATTGTAGTGACAAAAATCTCGATAATATACTACCTTCTATAATGACAAAGCTACCATCCCTTAGAGTAACAAAAATCTGGACAACAGACTACCTTCCATAATGACAAGGCTACCATCCATTAGAGTAACAAAGATATCGACAACATACTACCTTCCATAATGATAAGGCTACCATCCCTTAGAGTAAAAAAAATGAGGACAATAGACTTCCTTTCATAATGACAAGGCTACCATCCATTGGAATAACAAAAATATCGATAACACACTACCTTCCATAATGACAAGGCTACCATGCAATGGAGTAACAAAGATCTCGGCAATAGACTACCTTCCATAATGACAAGGGTACCATCATTGGAGTAACCAAAATATCAACAAGAGACTACCTTCCATAATTACAAGGCTACAATTTATTGGAGTATAAAAAATCTCGACAACAGACTACCTTCCATAATGACAAGGCTACCATCCATTAAAGTATCTAAAATCTCGTACACAAACTACCTTCCATAATGACTAGGCTACCATCAATTGGACTAACAAAGATATCGACAACAAACTACCTTCCATAACGACAAGGCTATAATCCATTGTAGTAACAAAAATCTTGACAACAGACTACCTTCCATAATGACAAGGCTACCATCCATTGTAGTGACAAAAATCTCAGTAATATACTACCTTCTATAATGACAATGCTACCATCAATTGGAATAACAAAAATCTCGACAACAGACTATGTTCCATAATGACAAGGCTACCATCCCTTAGAGTAATAAAAATTTGGACAACATACTACCTTCCATAATGACAAGCTACCATCCATTTAAGTAACAAAGATATCGACAACATACTACCTTCCATAATGACAAGGCTACCATCCCTTAGAGTAACAAAAATCATGACAATAGACTTCCTTTCATAATGACAAGGCTACCATCCTATGGAATAATAAAAGTATCGTACACAAACTACCTTCCATAATGACTAGGCTACCATCCATTTGAGTAACAAAGATATAGACAAAAAACTACCTTCCATAATGACAAGGCTACAATCCATTCTAGTTACAAAAATCTCGACAATAGACTACCTTACATAATGACAAGGCTACCATCCATTATAGTGAAAAAAATCTTGACAATATACTACCTTCTATAGTGACAATGCTACCATCCATTGGAATAACAAAAATCTCGACAACAGACTACCTTCCATATGGACAGGGCTACCATCCCTTAGAGTAACAAAAATATCGACAATAGACTACCTTCCATAATGACAAGGCTACCATCCATTGGAGTAACAAAGATATCGACAACATACTACCTTCCATAATGACAAGGCTACCATCCATTGGAGTAACAAAAATCACGAAAACAGACTACCTTCCATAATGACAAGGCTACCATCCATTGGAATAACAAAAATATCGACAACACACTACCTTCCATAATGACAAGGCTACCATGCAATGGAGTACCAAAAATCTCGCCAATAGACTACCTTCCATAATGACAAGGGTACCATCATTGGAGTAACCAAAATTTCAACAAGAGACTACCTTACATAATTACAAGGCTACAATTTATTGGAGTATAAAAAATCTCGACAACAGACTACCTTCCATAATGACTAGGCTACCATCCATTGGAGTAACAAAGATATAGACAACAGAATATATTCCATAACAACAAGGCAAAATCCATTCTAATAACAAAAATCTCGACAATAGACTACCTTACATAATGACAAGGCTACCATCCATTGTAGTGACAAAAATCTCGACAATATACTACCTTATATAATGACAACGCTACCATCCATTGGAATAACAAAAATCTCGACAACAGACTACCTTCCATATGGACAGGGCTACCATCCCTTAGAGTAACAAAAATATCGATAATAGACTACCTTCCATAATGACAAGGCTACCATCCATTGGAGTAACAAAGATATCGACAACATACTACCTTCCATAATGACAAGGCTACCATCCATTGGAGTAACAAAAATCACGAAAACAGACTACCTTCCATAATGACAAGGCTACCATCCATTGGAATAACAAAAATATCGACAACACACTACCTTCCATAATTACAAGGCTACCATGCAACGGAGTAACAAAAATCTCGGCAATAGACTACCTTCCATAATGACAAGGGTACCATCATTGGAGTAACCAAAATATCAACAAGAGACTACCTTCCATAATTACAAGGCTATAATTTATTGGAGCATAAAAAATCTCGACAACAGACTACCTTCCATAATGACAAGGCTACCATTCATTCGAATAACAAAAATATCGATAACACACTACCTTACATAATGACAAGGCTACCATGGAATGGAGTAACAAAAATCTCGGCAATAGACTACCTTCCATAATGACAAGGGTACCATCATTGGAGTAACCAAAATATCAACAAGAGACTACCTTCCATAATTACAAGGCTACAATTTATTGGAGTATAAAAAATCTCGACAACAGACTACCTTCCATAATGTCTAGGCTACCATCCATTGGAGTTACAAAGATATAGACAACAGACTACCTTCCATAACGACAAGGCTACAATCCATTCTAGTAACAAAAATCTCGACAATAGACTACCTTACATAATGACAAGGCTATCATACATTGTAGTGACAAAAATCTCGACAATATACTACCTTCTATAATGACAACGCTACCATCCATTGGAATAACAAAAATCTCGACAACAGACTACCTTCCATATAGATAGGGCTACCATCCCTTAGAGTAACAAAAATATCGACAATAGACTACCTTCCATAATGACGAGGCTACCATCCATTGGAGTAACAAAGATATCGATGACATAATACCTTCCATAATGACAAGGCTACCATCCATTGGAGTAACAAAAATCACGAAAATAGACTACCTTCCATAATGACAAGTCTACCATCCATTGGAATAACAAAAATATCGACAACACACTACCTTCCATAATGACAAGGCTACCATCCAATGGAGTAACAAAAATCTTGGCAATAGATTACCTTCCATAATAACAAGGGTACCATCATTGGAGTAACCAAAATATCAACAAGAGTCTACCTTCCATAATTACAAGGCTACAATTTATTGGAGTATAAAAAATCTCGACAATAGACTACCTTCCATAATGACAAGGCTACCATCCATTAAAGTAACTAAAATCTCGTAATAAATCTACCTTCCATAATGACTAGGCTACCATCCCTTGGACTAACAAAGATATCGACAACAAACTACCTTCCATAACGACAAGGCTACAATCCATTGTAGTAACAAAAATATTGACAACAGACTACCTTCCATAATGACAAGGCTACCATCCATTGTAGTGACAAAAGTCTCGATAATATACTACCTTCTATAATGACAAAGCTACCATCCCTTAGAGTAACAAAAATCTGGACAACATACTACCTTCCATAATGACAAGGCTACCATCCATTAGAGTAACAAAGATATCAACAACATACTACCTTCCATAATGATAAGGCTACCATCCCTTAGAGTAAAAAAAATGAGGACAATAGACTTCCTTTCATAATGACAAGGCTACCATCCATTGGAATAACAAAAATATCGACAACACACTACCTTCCATAATGACAAGGTTACCATGCAATGGAGTAACAAAAATCTCGGCAATAGACTACCTTCCATAATGACAAGGGTACCATCATTGGAGTAACCAAAATATCAACAAGAGACTACCTTCCATAATTACAAGGCTACAATTTATTGGAGTATAAAAAATCTCGACAACAGACTACCTTCCATAATGACAAGGCTACCATCCATTAAAGTATCTAAAATCTCGTACACAAACTACCTTCCATAATGACTAGGCTACCATCAATTGGACTAACAAAGATATCGACAACAAACTACCTTCCATAACGACAAGGCTATAATCCATTGTAGTAAAAAAAATCTTGACAACAGACTACCTTCCATAATGACAAGGCTACCATCCATTGTAGTGACAAAAATCTCAGTAATATACTACCTTCTATAATGACAATGCTACCATCAATTGGAATAACAAAAATCTCGACAACAGACTATGTTCCATAATGACAAGGCTACCATCCCTTAGAGTAATAAAAATTTGGACAACATACTACCTTCCATAATGACAAGCTACCATCCATTTAAGTAACAAAGATATCGACAACATACTACCTTCCATAATGACAAGGCTACCATCCCTTAGAGTAACAAAAATCATGACAATAGACTTCCTTTCATAATGACAAGGCTACCATCCTATGGAATAATAAAAGTATCGTACACAAACTACCTTCCATAATGACTAGGCTACCATCCATTTGAGTAACAAAGATATAGACAAAAAACTACCTTCCATAATGACAAGGCTACAATCCATTCTAGTTACAAAAATCTCGACAATAGACTACCTTACATAATGACAAGGCTACCATCCATTATAGTGAAAAAAATCTTGACAATATACTACCTTCTATAGTGACAATGCTACCATCCATTGGAATAACAAAAATCTCGACAACAGACTACCTTCCATATGGACAGGGCTACCATCCCTTAGAGTAACAAAAATATCGACAATAGACTACCTTCCATAATGACAAGGCTACCATCCATTGGAGTAACAAAGATATCGACAACATACTACCTTCCATAATGACAAGGCTACCATCCATTGGAGTAACAAAAATCACGAAAACAGACTACCTTCCATAATGACAAGGCTACCATCCATTGGAATAACAAAAATATCGACAACACACTACCTTCCATAATGACAAGGCTACCATGCAATGGAGTACCAAAAATCTCGCCAATAGACTACCTTCCATAATGACAAGGGTACCATCATTGGAGTAACCAAAATTTCAACAAGAGACTACCTTACATAATTACAAGGCTACAATTTATTGGAGTATAAAAAATCTCGACAACAGACTACCTTCCATAATGACTAGGCTACCATCCATTGGAGTAACAAAGATATAGACAACAGAATATATTCCATAACAACAAGGCAAAATCCATTCTAATAACAAAAATCTCGACAATAGACTACCTTACATAATGACAAGGCTACCATCCATTGTAGTGACAAAAATCTCGACAATATACTACCTTATATAATGACAACGCTACCATCCATTGGAATAACAAAAATCTCGACAACAGACTACCTTCCATATGGACAGGGCTACCATCCCTTAGAGTAACAAAAATATCGATAATAGACTACCTTCCATAATGACAAGGCTACCATCCATTGGAGTAACAAAGATATCGACAACATACTACCTTCCATAATGACAAGGCTACCATCCATTGGAGTAACAAAAATCACGAAAACAGACTACCTTCCATAATGACAAGGCTACCATCCATTGGAATAACAAAAATATCGACAACACACTACCTTCCATAATTACAAGGCTACCATGCAACGGAGTAACAAAAATCTCGGCAATAGACTACCTTCCATAATGACAAGGGTACCATCATTGGAGTAACCAAAATATCAACAAGAGACTACCTTCCATAATTACAAGGCTATAATTTATTGGAGCATAAAAAATCTCGACAACAGACTACCTTCCATAATGACAAGGCTACCATTCATTCGAATAACAAAAATATCGATAACACACTACCTTACATAATGACAAGGCTACCATGGAATGGAGTAACAAAAATCTCGGCAATAGACTACCTTCCATAATGACAAGGGTACCATCATTGGAGTAACCAAAATATCAACAAGAGACTACCTTCCATAATTACAAGGCTACAATTTATTGGAGTATAAAAAATCTCGACAACAGACTACCTTCCATAATGTCTAGGCTACCATCCATTGGAGTTACAAAGATATAGACAACAGACTACCTTCCATAACGACAAGGCTACAATCCATTCTAGTAACAAAAATCTCGACAATAGACTACCTTACATAATGACAAGGCTATCATACATTGTAGTGACAAAAATCTCGACAATATACTACCTTCTATAATGACAACGCTACCATCCATTGGAATAACAAAAATCTCGACAACAGACTACCTTCCATATAGATAGGGCTACCATCCCTTAGAGTAACAAAAATATCGACAATAGACTACCTTCCATAATGACGAGGCTACCATCCATTGGAGTAACAAAGATATCGATGACATACTACCTTCCATAATGACAAGGCTACCATCCATTGGAGTAACAAAAATCACGAAAATAGACTACCTTCCATAATGACAAGTCTACCATCCATTGGAATAACAAAAATATCGACAACACACTACCTTCCATAATGACAAGGCTACCATCCAATGGAGTAACAAAAATCTTGGCAATAGATTACCTTCCATAATAACAAGGGTACCATCATTGGAGTAACCAAAATATCAACAAGAGTCTACCTTCCATAATTACAAGGCTACAATTTATTGGAGTATAAAAAATCTCGACAATAGACTACCTTCCATAATGACAAGGCTACCATCCATTAAAGTAACTAAAATCTCGTAATAAATCTACCTTCCATAATGACTAGGCTACCATCCCTTGGACTAACAAAGATATCGACAACAAACTACCTTCCATAACGACAAGGCTACAATCCATTGTAGTAACAAAAATATTGACAACAGACTACCTTCCATAATGACAAGGCTACCATCCATTGTAGTGACAAAAGTCTCGATAATATACTACCTTCTATAATGACAAAGCTACCATCCCTTAGAGTAACAAAAATCTGGACAACATACTACCTTCCATAATGACAAGGCTACCATCCATTAGAGTAACAAAGATATCAACAACATACTACCTTCCATAATGATAAGGCTACCATCCCTTAGAGTAAAAAAAATGAGGACAATAGACTTCCTTTCATAATGACAAGGCTACCATCCATTGGAATAACAAAAATATCGACAACACACTACCTTCCATAATGACAAGGCTACCATGCAATGGAGTAACAAAAATCTCGGCAATAGACTACCTTCCATAATGACAAGGGTACCATCATTGGAGTAACCAAAATATCAACAAGAGACTACCTTCCATAATTACAAGGCTACAATTTATTGGAGTATAAAAAATCTCGACAACAGACTACCTTCCATAATGACAAGGCTACCATCCATTAAAGTAACTAAAATCTCGTACACAAACTACCTTCCATAATGACTAGGCTACCATCAATTGGACTAACAAAGATATCGACAACAAACTACCTTCCATAACGACAAGGCTATAATCCATTGTAGTCACAAAAATCTTGACAACAGACTACCTTCCATAATGACAAGGCTACCATCCATTGTAGTGACAAAAATCTCGGTAATATACTACCTTCCATAATGACAAGGCTACCATCCCTTAGAGTAACAAAAATTTGGACAACATACTACCTTCCATAATGACAAGGCTACCATCCATTGGAGTAACAAAGATATTGACAACATACTACCTTCCATAATGACAAGGCTACCATCCCTTAGAGAAACAAAAATCATGACAATAGACTTCCTTTCATAATGACAAGGCTACCATCCATTGGAATAACAAAAATATCGTACACAAACTACCTTCCATAATGACTAGGCTACCATCCATTGGAGTAACAAAAATCACGAAAACATACTACCTTCCATAATGACAAGGCTACCATCCATTGGAATAACAAAAATATCGACAACACACTACCTTCCATAATGACAAGGCTACCATGCAATGGAGTAACAAAAATCTCGGCAATAGACTACCTTCCATAATGACAAGGGTACCATCATTGGAGTAACCAAAATATCAACAAGAGACTACCTTCCATAATTACAAGGCTACAATTTATTGGAGTATAAAAAATCTCGACAACAGACTACCTTCCATAATGACAAGGCTACCATCCATTAAAGTAACTAAAATCTCGTACACAAACTACCTTCCATAATGACTAGGCTACCATCAATTGGACTAACAAAGATATCGACAACAAACTACCTTCCATAACGACAAGGCTATAATCCATTGTAGTCACAAAAATCTTGACAACAGACTACCTTCCATAATGACAAGGCTACCATCCATTGTAGTGACAAAAATCTCGGTAATATACTACCTTCCATAATGACAAGGCTACCATCCCTTAGAGTAACAAAAATTTGGACAACATACTACCTTCCATAATGACAAGGCTACCATCCATTGGAGTAACAAAGATATTGACAACATACTACCTTCCATAATGACAAGGCTACCATCCCTTAGAGTAACAAAAATCATGACAATAGACTTCCTTTCATAATGACAAGGCTACCATCCATTGGAATAACAAAAATATCGTACACAAACTAGCTTCCATAATGACTAGGCTACCATCCATTGGAGTAACAAAAATCACGAAAACATACTACCTTCCATAATGACAAGGCTACCATCCATTGGAATAACAAAAATATCGACAACACACTACCTTCCATAATGACAAGGCTACCATGCAATGGAGTACCAAAAATCTCGGCAATAGACTACCTTCCATAATGACAAGGGTACCATCATTGGAGTAACCAAAATTTCAACAAGAGACTACCTTACATAATTACAAGGCTACAATTTATTGGAGTATAAAAAATCTCGACAACAGACTACCTTCCATAATGACTAGGCTACCATCCATTGGAGTAACAAAGATATAGACAACAGAATATCTTCCATAACAACAAGGCTACAATCCATTCTAATAACAAAAATCTCGACAATAGACTACCTTACATAATGACAAGGCTACCATACATTGTAGTGACAAAAATCTCGACAATATACTACCTTTTATAATGACAACGCTACCATCCATTGAAATAACAAAAATCTCGACAACAGACTACCTTCCATATGGACAGGGCTACCATCCCTTAGAGTAACAAAAATATCGACAATAGACTACCTTCCATAATGACAAGGCTACCATCCATTGGAGTAACAAAGATATTGACAACATAATACCTTCCATAATGACAAGGCTACCATCCATTGGAGTAACAAATATCACGAAAACAGACTACCTTCCATAATGACAAGGCTACCATCCATTGGAATAACAAAAATATCGACAACACACTACCTTCCATAATGACAAGGCTACCATGCAACGGAGTAACAAAAATCTCGGCAATAGACTACCTTCCATAATGACAAGGGTACCATCATTGGAGTTACCAAAATATCAACAAGAGACTACCTTCCATAATTACAAGGCTACTTTTTATTGGAGCATAAAAAATCTCGACAACAGACTACCTTCCACAAAGACAAGGCTACCATCCATTAAAGTAACTAAAATCTCGTACACAAACTACCTTCCATAATGACTAGGCTACCATCCATTGGAGTAACAAAGATATAGACAACATACTACCTTCCATAACGACAAGGCTACAACCCATTCTAGTAACAAAAATCTCGACAATAGACTACCTTGCATAATGACAAGGCTACCATCAATTGTAGTGATAAAAATCTCGACAATATACTACCTTATATAATGACAACGCTACCATCCATTGGAATAACAAAAATCTCGACAACAGACTACCTTCCATATGGATAAGGCTACCATCCCTTAGAGTAACAAAAATATCGACAATAGACTACCTTCAATAATGAAGAGGCTACCATCCATTGGAGTAACAAAGATATCGATGACATACTACCTTCCATAATGACAAGGCTACCATCCATTGGAGTAACAAAAATCACGAAAATAGACAACCTTCCATAATGACAAGGCTACCATCCATTGGAATAACAAAAATATCGACAACACACTACCTTCCATAATGACAAGGCTACCATCCAATGGAGTAACAAAAATCTTGGCAATAGATTACCTTACATAATAACAAGGGTACCATCATTGGAGTAACCAAAATATCAACAAGAGACTACCTTACATAATTAAAAGGCTACAATTTATTGGAGTATAAAAAATCTCGACAACAGACTACCTTCCATAATGACTAGGCTACCATCCATTGGAGTAACAAAGATATAGACAACAGAATATCTTCCATAACAACAAGGCTACAATCCATTCTAATAACAAAAATCTCGACAATAGACTACCTTACATAATGACAAGGCTACCATACATTGTAGTGACAAAAATCTCGACAATATACTACCTTCTATAATGACAACGCTACCATCCATTGAAATAACAAAAATCTCGACAACAGACTACCTTCCATATGGACAGGGCTACCATCCCTTAGAGTAACAAAAATATCGACAATAGACTACCTTCCATAATGTCAAGGCTACCATCCATTGGAGTAACAAAGATATTGACAACATACTACCTTCCATAATGACAAGGCTACCATCCATTGGAGTAACAAATATCACGAAAACAGACTACCTTCCATAATTACAAGTCTACCATCCATTGGAATAACAAAAATATCGACAACACACTACCTTCCATAATGACAAGGCTACCATGCAACGGAGTAACAAAAATCTCGGCAATAGACTACCTTCCATAATGACAAGGGTACCATCATTGGAGTAACCAAAATATCAACAAGAGACTACCTTCCATAATTACAAGGCTACTTTTTATTGGAGCATAAAAAATCTCGACAACAGACTACCTTCCACAATGACAAGGCTACCATCCATTAAAGTAACTAAAATCTCGTACACAAACTACCTTCCATAATGACTAGGCTACCATCCATTGGAGTAACAAAGATATAGACAACATACTACCTTCCATAACGACAAGGCTACAACCCATTCTAGTAACAAAAATCTCGACAATAGACTACCTTACATAATGACAAGGCTACCATCCATTGTAGTGATAAAAATCTCGACAATATACTACCTTATATAATGACAACGCTACCATCCATTGGAATAACAAAAATCTCGACAACAGACTACCTTCCATATGGATAAGCCTACCATCCCTTAGAGTAACAAAAATATCGACAATAGACTACCTTCCATAATGACGAGGCTACCATCCATTGGAGTAACAAAGATATCGATGACATACTACCTTCCTTAATGACAAGGCTACCATCCATTGGAGTAACAAAAATCACGAAAATAGACAAACTTCCATAATGACAAGGCTACCATCCATTGGAATAACAAAAATATCGACAACACACTACCTTCCATAATGACAAGGCTACCATCCAATGGAGTAACAAAAATCTTGGCAATAGATTACCTTCCATAATAACAAGGGTACCATCATTGGAGTAACCAAAATATCAACAAGAGTCTACCTTCCATAATTACAAGGCTACAATTTATTGGAGTATAAAAAATCTCGAAAATAGACTACCTTCCATAATGACAAGGCTACCATCCATTAAAGTAACTAAAATCTCGTACACAATCTACCTTCCATAATGACTAGGCTACCATCCCTTGGACTAACAAAGATATCGACAACAAACTACCTTCCATAACGACAAGGCTACAATCCATTGTAGTAACAAAAATATTGACAACAGACTACCTTCCATAATGACAAGGCTACCATCCATTGTAGTGACAAAAATCTCGATAATATACTACCTTCTATAATGACAAAGCTACCATCCCTTAGAGTAACAAAAATCTGGACAACATACTACCTTCCATAATGACAAGGCTACCATCCATTAGAGTAACAAAGATATCGACAACATACTACCTTCCATAATGATAAGGCTACCATCCCTTAGAGTAAAAAAAATGAGGACAATAGACTTCCTTTCATAATGACAAGGCTACCATCCATTGGAATAACAAAAATATCGACAACACACTACCTTCCATAATGACAAGGCTACCATGCAATGGAGTAACAAAAATCTAAGCAATAGACTACTTTCCATAATGACAAGGGTACCATCATTGGAGTAACCAAAATATCAACAAGAGACTACCTTCCATAATTACAAGGCTACAATTTATTGGAGTATAAAAAATCTCGACAACAGACTACCTTCCATAATGACAAGGCTACCATCCATTAAAGTAACTAAAATCTCGTACACAAACTACCTTCCATAATGACTAGGCTACCATCAATTGGACTAACAAAGATATCGACAACAAACTACCTTCCATAACGACAAGGCTATAATCCATTGTAGTAACAAAAATCTTGACAACAGACTACCTTCCATAATGACAAGGCTACCATCCATTATAGTGACAAAAATCTCGGTAATATACTACCTTCCATAATGACAAGGCTACCATCCCTTAGAGTAACAAAAATTTGGACAACATACTACCTTCCATAATGACAAGGCTACCATCCATTGGAGTAACAAAGATATCGACAACATACTACCTTCCATAATGACAAGGCTACCATCCCTTAGAGTAACAAAAATCATGACAATAGACTTCCTTTCATAATGACAAGGCTACCATCCATTGGAATAACAAAAATATCGTACACAAACTACCTTCCATAATGACTAGGCTACCATCCATTGGAGTAACAAAAATCACGAAAACATACTACCTTCCATAATGACAAGGCTACCATCCATTGGAATAACAAAAATATCGACAACACACTACCTTCCATAATGACAAGGCTACCATGCAATGGAGTACCAAAAATCTCGGCAATAGACTACCTTCCATAATGACAAGGGTACCATCATTGGAGTAACCAAAATTTCAACAAGAGACTACCTTACATAATTACAAGGCTACAATTTATTGGAGTATAAAAAATCTCGACAACAGACTACCTTCCATAATGACTAGGCTACCATCCATTGGAGTAACAAAGATATAGACAACAGAATATCTTCCATAACAACAAGGCTACAATCCATTCTAATAACAAAAATCTCGACAATAGACTACCTTACATAATGACAAGGCTACCATACATTGTAGTGACAAAAATCTCGACAATATACTACCTTCTATAATGACAACGCTACCATCCATTGAAATAACAAAAATCTCGACAACAGACTACCTTCCATATGGACAGGGCTACCATCCCTCAGAGTAACAAAAATATCGACAATAGACTACCTTCCATAATGACGAGGCTACCATCCATTGGAGTAACAAAGATATCGATGACATACTACCTTCCATAATGACAAGGCTACCATCCATTGGAGTAACAAATATCAGGAAAATAGACAAACTTCCATAATGACAAGGCTACCATCCATTGGAATAACAAAAATATCGACAACACACTACCTTCCATAATGACAAGGCTACCATCCAATGGAGTAACAAAAATCTTGGCAATAGATTACCTTCCATAATAACAAGGGTACCATCATTGGAGTAACCAAAATATCAACAAGAGTCTACCTTCCATAATTACAAGGCTACAATTTATTGGAGTATAAAAAATCTCGAAAATAGACTACCTTCCATAATGACAAGGCTACCATCCATTAAAGTAACTAAAATCTCGTACACAATCTACCTTCCATAATGACTAGGCTACCATCCCTTGGACTAACAAAGATATCGACAACAAACTACCTTCCATAACGACAAGGCTACAATCCATTGTAGTAACAAAAATATTGACAACAGACTACCTTCCATAATGACAAGGCTACCATCCATTGTAGTGACAAAAATCTCGATAATATACTACCTTCTATAATGACAAAGCTACCATCCCTTAGAGTAACAAAAATCTGGACAACATACTACCTTCCATAATGACAAGGCTACCATCCATTAGAGTAACAAAGATATCGACAACATACTACCTTCCATAATGATAAGGCTACCATCCCTTAGAGTAAAAAAAATGAGGACAATAGACTTCCTTTCATAATGACAAGGCTACCATCCATTGGAATAACAAAAATATCGACAACACACTACCTTCCATAATGACAAGGCTACCATGCAATGGAGTAACAAAAATCTAAGCAATAGACTACTTTCCATAATGACAAGGGTACCATCATTGGAGTAACCAAAATATCAACAAGAGACTACCTTCCATAATTACAAGGCTACAATTTATTGGAGTATAAAAAATCTCGACAACAGACTACCTTCCATAATGACAAGGCTACCATCCATTAAAGTAACTAAAATCTCGTACACAAACTACCTTCCATAATGACTAGGCTACCATCAATTGGACTAACAAAGATATCGACAACAAACTACCTTCCATAACGACAAGGCTATAATCCATTGTAGTAACAAAAATCTTGACAACAGACTACCTTCCATAATGACAAGGCTACCATCCATTATAGTGACAAAAATCTCGGTAATATACTACCTTCCATAATGACAAGGCTACCATCCCTTAGAGTAACAAAAATTTGGACAACATACTACCTTCCATAATGACAAGGCTACCATCCATTGGAGTAACAAAGATATCGACAACATACTACCTTCCATAATGACAAGGCTACCATCCCTTAGAGTAACAAAAATCATGACAATAGACTTCCTTTCATAATGACAAGGCTACCATCCATTGGAATAACAAAAATATCGTACACAAACTACCTTCCATAATGACTAGGCTACCATCCATTGGAGTAACAAAAATCACGAAAACATACTACCTTCCATAATGACAAGGCTACCATCCATTGGAATAACAAAAATATCGACAACACACTACCTTCCATAATGACAAGGCTACCATGCAATGGAGTACCAAAAATCTCGGCAATAGACTACCTTCCATAATGACAAGGGTACCATCATTGGAGTAACCAAAATTTCAACAAGAGACTACCTTACATAATTACAAGGCTACAATTTATTGGAGTATGAAAAATCTCGACAACAGACTACCTTCCATAATGACTAGGCTACCATCCATTGGATTAACAAAGATATAGACAACAGAATATCTTCCATAACAACAAGGCTACAATCCATTCTAATAACAAAAATCTCGACAATAGACTACCTTACATAATGACAAGGCTACCATACATTGTAGTGACAAAAATCTCGACAATATACTACCTTCTATAATGACAACGCTACCATCCATTGAAATAACAAAAATCTCGACAACAGACTACCTTCCATATGGACAGGGCTACCATCCCTCAGAGTAACAAAAATATCGACAATAGACTACCTTCCATAATGACAAGGCTACCATCCATTGGAGTAACAAAGATATTGACAACAAACTACCTTCCATAATGACAAGGCTACCATCCATTGGAGTAACAAATATCACGAAAACAGACTACCTTCCATAATGACAAGGCTACCATCCATTGGAATAATAAAAATATCGACAACACACTACCTTCCATAATGACAAGGCTACCATGCAACGGAGTAACAAAAATCTCGGCAATAGACTACCTTCCATAATGACAAGGGTACCATCATTGGAGTAACCAAAATATCAACAAGAGACTACCTTCCATAATTACAAGGCTACTTTTTATTGGAGCATAAAAAATCTCGACAACAGACTACCTTCCACAATGACAAGGCTACCATCCATTAAAGTAACTAAAATCTCGTACACAAACTACCTTCCATAATGACTAGGCTACCATCCATTGGAGTAACAAATATATAGACAACATACTACCTTCCATAACGACAAGGCTACAACCCATTCTAGTAACAAAAATCTCGACAATAGACTACCTTACATAATGACAAGGCTACCATCCATTGTAGTGATAAAAATCTCGACAATATACTACCTTATATAATGACAACGCTACCATCCATTGGAATAACAAAAATCTCGACAACAGACTACCTTCCATATGGATAAGGCTACCATCCCTTAGAGTAACAAAAATATCGACAATAGACTACCTTCCATAATGACGAGGCTACCATCCATTGGAGTAACAACGATATCGATGACATACTACCTTCCATAATGACAAGGCTACCATCCATTGTAGTAACAAAAATCACGAAAATAGACAACCTTCCATAATGACAAGGCTACCATCCATTGGAATAACAAAAATATCGACAACACACTACCTTCCATAATGACAAGGCTACCATCCAATGGAGTAACAAAAATCTTGGCAATAGATTAACCTCCATAATAACAAGGGTACCATCATTGGAGTAACCAAAATATCAACAAGAGTCTACCTTCCATAATTACAAGGCTACAATTTATTGGAGTATAAAAAATCTCGACAATAGACTACCTTCCATAATGACAAGGCTACCATCCATTAAAGTAACTAAAATCTCGTACACAATCTACCTTCCATAATGACTAGGCTACCATCCCTTGGACTAACAAAGATATCGACAACAAACTACCTTCCATAACGACAAGGCTACAATCCATTGTAGTAACAAAAATATTGACAACAGACTACCTTCCATAATGACAAGGCTACCATCCATTGTAGTGACAAAAATCTCGATAATATACTACCTTCTATAATGACAAAGCTACCATCCCTTAGAGTAACAAAAATCTGGACAACATACTACCTTCCATAATGACAAGGCTACCATCCATTAGAGTAACAAAGATATCGACAACATACTACCTTCCATAATGATAAGGCTACCATCCCTTAGAGTAAAAAAAATGAGGACAATAGACTTCCTTTCATAATGACAAGGCTACCATCCATTGGAATAACAAAAATATCGACAACACACTACCTTCCATAATGACAAGGCTACCATGCAATGGAGTAACAAAAATCTCGGCAATAGACTACCTTCCATAATGACAAGGGTACCATCATTGGAGTAACCAAAATATCAACAAGAGACTACCTTCCATAATTACAAGGCTACAATTTATTGGAGTATAAAAAATCTCGACAACAGACTACCTTCCATAATGACAAGGCTACCATCCATTAAAGTAACTAAAATCTCGTACACAAACTACCTTCCATAATGACTAGGCTACCATCAATTGGACTAACAAAGATATCGACAACAAACTACCTTCCATAACGACAAGGCTATAATCCATTGTAGTAACAAAAATCTTGACAACAGACTACCTTCCATAATGACAAGGCTACCATCCATTATAGTGACAAAAATCTCGGTAATATACTACCTTCCATAATGACAAGGCTACCATCCCTTAGAGTAACAAAAATTTGGACAACATACTACCTTCCATAATGACAAGGCTACCATCCATTGGAGTAACAAAGATATCGACAACATACTACCTTCCATAATGACAAGGCTACCATCCCTTAGAGTAACAAAAATCATGACAATAGACTTCCTGTCATAATGACAAGGCTACCATCCATTGGAATAACAAAAATATCTTACACAAACTACCTTCCATAATGACTAGGCTACCATCCATTGGAGTAACAAAAATCACGAAAACAGACTACCTTCCATAATGACAAGGCTACCATCCATTGGAATAACAAAAATATCGACAACACACTACCTTCCATAATGACAAGGCTACCATGCAATGGAGTACCAAAAATCTCGGCAATAGACTACCTTCCATAATGACAAGGGTACCATCATTGGAGTAACCAAAATTTCAACAAGAGACTACCTTACATAATTACAAGGCTACAATTTATTGGAGTATAAAAAATCTCGACAACAGACTACCTTCCATAATGACTAGGCTACCATCCATTGGAGTAACAAAGATATAGACAACAGAATATCTTCCATAACAACAAGGCTACAATCCATTCTAATAACAAAAATCTCGACAATAGACTACCTTACATAATGACAAGGCTACCATACATTGTAGTGACAAAAATCTCGACAATATACTACCTTCTATAATGACAACGCTACCATCCATTGAAATAACAAAAATCTCGACAATAGACTACCTTCCATATGGACAGGGCTACCATCCCTCAGAGTAACAAAAATATCGACAATAGACTACCTTCCATAATGACAAGGCTACCATCCATTGGAGTAACAAAGATATTGACAACAAACTACCTTCCATAATGACAAGGCTACCATCCATTGGAGTAACAAATATCACGAAAACAGACTACCTTCCATAATGACAAGGCTACCATCCATTGGAATAACAAAAATATCGACAACACACTACCTTCCATAATGACAAGGCTACCATGCAACGGAGTAACAAAAATCTCGGCAATAGACTACCTTCCATAATGACAAGGGTACCATCATTGGAGTAACCAAAATATCAACAAGAGACTACCTTCCATAATTACAAGGCTACTTTTTATTGGAGCATAAAAAATCTCGACAACAGACTACCTTCCACAATGACAAGGCTACCATCCATTAAAGTAACTAAAATCTCGTACACAAACTACCTTCCATAATGACTAGGCTACCATCCATTGGAGTAACAAAGATATAGACAACATACTACCTTCCATAACGACAAGGCTACAACCCATTCTAGTAACAAAAATCTCGACAATAGACTACCTTACATAATGACAAGGCTACCATCCATTGTAGTGATAAAAATCTCGACAATATACTACCTTATATAATGACAACGCTACCATCCATTGGAATAACAAAAATCTCGACAACAGACTACCTTCCATATGGATAAGGCTACCATCCCTTAGAGTAACAAAAATATCGACAATAGACTACCTTCCATAATGACGAGGCTACCATCCATTGGAGTAACAACGATATCGATGACATACTACCTTCCATAATGACAAGGCTACCATCCATTGTAGTAACAAAAATCACGAAAATAGACAACCTTCCATAATGACAAGGCTACCATCCATTGGAATAACAAAAATATCGACAACACACTACCTTCCATAATGACAAGGCTACCATCCAATGGAGTAACGAAAATCTTGGCAATAGATTAACCTCCATAATAACAAGGGTAACATCATTGGAGTAACCAAAATATCAACAAGAGTCTACCTTCCATAATTACAAGGCTACAATTTATTGGAGTATAAAAAATCTCGACAATAGACTACCTTCCATAATGACAAGGCTACCATCCATTAAAGTAACTAAAATCTCGTAAACAATCTACCTTCCATAATGACTAGGCTACCATCCCTTGGACTAACAAAGATATCGACAACAAACTACCTTCCATAACGATAAGGCTACAATCCATTGTAGTAACAAAAATATTGACAACAGACTACCTTCCATAATGACAAGGCTACCATCCATTGTAGTGACAAAAATCTCGATAATATACTACCTTCTATAATGACAAAGCTACCATCCCTTAGAGTAACAAAAATCTGGACAACATACTACCTTCCATAATGACAAGGCTACCATCCATTAGAGTAACAAAGATATCGACAACATACTACCTTCCATAATGATAAGGCTACCATCCCTTAGAGTAAAAAAAATGAGGACAATAGACTTCCTTTCATAATGACAAGGCTACCATCCATTGGAATAACAAAAATATCGACAACACACTACCTTCCATAATGACAAGGCTACCATGCAATGGAGTAACAAAAATCTCGGCAATAGACTACCTTCCATAATGACAAGGGTACCATCATTGGAGTAACCAAAATATCAACAAGAGACTACCTTCCATAATTACAAGGCTACAATTTATTGGAGTATAAAAAATCTCGACAACAGACTACCTTCCATAATGACAAGGCTACCATCCATTAAAGTAACTAAAATCTCGTACACAAACTACCTTCCATAATGACTAGGCTACCATCAATTGGACTAACAAAGATATCGACAACAAACTACCTTCCATAACGACAAGGCTATAATCCATTGTAGTAACAAAAATCTTGACAACAGACTACCTTCCATAATGACAAGGCTACCATCCATTATAGTGACAAAAATCTCGGTAATATACTACCTTCCATAATGACAAGGCTACCATCCCTTAGAGTAACAAAAATTTGGACAACATACTACCTTCCATAATGACAAGGCTACCATCCATTGGAGTAACAAAGATATCGACAACATACTACCTTCCATAATGACAAGGCTACCATCCCTTAGAGTAACAAAAATCATGACAATAGACTTCCTGTCATAATGACAAGGCTACCATCCATTGGAATAACAAAAATATCTTACACAAACTACCTTCCATAATGACTAGGCTACCATCCATTGGAGTAACAAAAATCACGAAAACAGACTACCTTCCATAATGACAAGGCTACCATCCATTGGAATAACAAAAATATCGACAACACACTACCTTCCATAATGACAAGGCTACCATGCAATGGAGTACCAAAAATCTCGGCAATAGACTACCTTCCATAATGACAAGGGTACCATCATTGGAGTAACCAAAATTTCAACAAGAGACTACCTTACATAATTACAAGGCTACAATTTATTGGAGTATAAAAAATCTCGACAACAGACTACCTTCCATAATGACTAGGCTACCATCCATTGGAGTAACAAAGATATAGACAACAGAATATCTTCCATAACAACAAGGCTACAATCCATTCTAATAACAAAAATCTCGACAATAGACTACCTTACATAATGACAAGGCTACCATACATTGTAGTGACAAAAATCTCGACAATATACTACCTTCTATAATGACAACGCTACCATCCATTGAAATAACAAAAATCTCGACAATAGACTACCTTCCATATGGACAGGGCTACCATCCCTCAGAGTAACAAAAATATCGACAATAGACTACCTTCCATAATGACAAGGCTACCATCCATTGGAGTAACAAAGATATTGACAACAAACTACCTTCCATAATGACAAGGCTACCATCCATTGGAGTAACAAATATCACGAAAACAGACTACCTTCCATAATGACAAGGCTACCATCCATTGGAATAACAAAAATATCGACAACACACTACCTTCCATAATGACAAGGCTACCATGCAACGGAGTAACAAAAATCTCGGCAATAGACTACCTTCCATAATGACAAGGGTACCATCATTGGAGTAACCAAAATATCAACAAGAGACTACCTTCCATAATTACAAGGCTACTTTTTATTGGAGCATAAAAAATCTCGACAACAGACTACCTTCCACAATGACAAGGCTACCATCCATTAAAGTAACTAAAATCTCGTACACAAACTACCTTCCATAATGACTAGGCTACCATCCATTGGAGTAACAAAGATATAGACAACATACTACCTTCCATAACGACAAGGCTACAACCCATTCTAGTAACAAAAATCTCGACAATAGACTACCTTACATAATGACAAGGCTACCATCCATTGTAGTGATAAAAATCTCGACAATATACTACCTTATATAATGACAACGCTACCATCCATTGGAATAACAAAAATCTCGACAACAGACTACCTTCCATATGGATAAGGCTACCATCCCTTAGAGTAACAAAAATATCGACAATAGACTACCTTCCATAATGACGAGGCTACCATCCATTGGAGTAACAACGATATCGATGACATACTACCTTCCATAATGACAAGGCTACCATCCATTGTAGTAACAAAAATCACGAAAATAGACAACCTTCCATAATGACAAGGCTACCATCCATTGGAATAACAAAAATATCGACAACACACTACCTTCCATAATGACAAGGCTACCATCCAATGGAGTAACAAAAATCTTGGCAATAGATTAACCTCCATAATAACAAGGGTACCATCATTGGAGTAACCAAAATATCAACAAGAGTCTACCTTCCATAATTACAAGGCTACAATTTATTGGAGTATAAAAAATCTCGACAATAGACTACCTTCCATAATGACAAGGCTACCATCCATTAAAGTAACTAAAATCTCGTACACAATCTACCTTCCATAATGACTAGGCTACCATCCCTTGGACTAACAAAGATATCGACAACAAACTACCTTCCATAACGACAAGGCTACAATCCATTGTAGTAACAAAAATATTGACAACAGACTACCTTCCATAATGACAAGGCTACCATCCATTGTAGTGACAAAAATCTCGATAATATACTACCTTCTATAATGACAAAGCTACCATCCCTTAGAGTAACAAAAATCTGGACAACATACTACCTTCCATAATGACAAGGCTACCATCCATTAGAGTAACAAAGATATCGACAACATACTACCTTCCATAATGATAAGGCTACCATCCCTTAGAGTAAAAAAAATGAGGACAATAGACTTCCTTTCATAATGACAAGGCTACCATCCATTGGAATAACAAAAATATCGACAACACACTACCTTCCATAATGACAAGGCTACCATGCAATGGAGTAACAAAAATCTCGGGAATAGACTACCTTCCATAATGACAAGGGTACCATCATTGGAGTAACCAAAATATCAACAAGAGACTACCTTCCATAATTACAAGGCTACAATTTATTGGAGTATAAAAAATCTCGACAACAGACTACCTTCCATAATGACAAGGCTACCATCCATTAAAGTAACTAAAATCTCGTACACAAACTACCTTCCATAATGACTAGGCTACCATCAATTGGACTAACAAAGATATCGACAACAAACTACCTTCCATAACGACAAGGCTATAATCCATTGTAGTAACAAAAATCTTGACAACAGACTACCTTCCATAATGACAAGGCTACCATCCATTATAGTGACAAAAATCTCGGTAATATACTACCTTCCATAATGACAAGGCTACCATCCCTTAGAGTAACAAAAATTTGGACAACATACTACCTTCCATAATGACAAGGCTACCATCCATTGGAATAACAAAAATATCGACAACACACTACCTTCCATAATGACAAGGCTACCATGCAATGGAGTACCAAAAATCTCGGCAATAGACTACCTTCCATAATAACAAGGGTACCATCATTGGAGTAACCAAAATTTCAACAAGAGACTACCTTACATAATTACAAGGCTACAATTTATTGGAGTATAAAAAATCTCGACAACAGACTACCTTCCATAATGACTAGGCTACCATCCATTGGAGTAACAAAGATATAGACAACAGAATATCTTCCATAACAACAAGGCTACAATCCATTCTAATAACAAAAATCTCGACAATAGACTACCTTACATAATGACAAGGCTACCATACATTGTAGTGACAAAAATTTCGACAATATACTACCTTCTATAATGACAACGCTACCATCCATTGAAATAACAAAAATCTCGACAATAGACTACCTTCCATATGGACAGGGCTACCATCCCTCAGAGTAACAAAAATATCGACAATAGACTACCTTCCATAATGACAAGGCTACCATCCATTGGAGTAACAAAGATATTGACAACAAACTACCTTCCATAATGACAAGGCTACCATCCATTGGAGTAACAAATATCACGAAAACAGACTACCTTCCATAATGACAAGGCTACCATCCATTGGAATAACAAAAATATCGACAACACACTACCTTCCATAATGACAAGGCTACCATGCAACGGAGTAACAAAAATCTCGGCAATAGACTACCTTCCATAATGACAAGGGTACCATCATTGGAGTAACCAAAATATCAACAAGAGACTACCTTCCATAATTACAAGGCTACTTTTTATTGGAGCATAAAAAATCTCGACAACAGACTACCTTCCACAATGACAAGGCTACCATCCATTAAAGTAACTAAAATCTCGTACACAAACTACCTTCCATAATGACTAGGCTACCATCCATTGGAGTAACAAAGATATAGACAACATACTACCTTCCATAACGACAAGGCTACAACCCATTCTATTAACAAAAATCTCGACAATAGACTACCTTACATAATGACAAGGCTACCATCCGTTGTAGTGATAAAAATATCGACAATATACTACCTTATATAATGACAACGCTACCATCCATTGGAATAACAAAAATCTCGACAACAGACTACCTTCCATATGGATAAGGCTACCATCCCTTAGAGTAACAAAAATATCGACAATATACTACCTTCCATAATGACGAGGCTACCATCCATTGGAGTAACAACGATATCGATGACATACTACCTTCCATAATGACAAGGCTACCATCCATTGTAGTAACAAAAATCACGAAAATAGACAACCTTCCATAATGACAAGGCTACCATCCATTGGAATAACAAAAATATCGACAACACACTACCTTCCATAATGACAAGGCTACCATCCAATGGAGTAACAAAAATCTTGGCAATAGATTAACCTCCATAATAACAAGGGTACCATCATTGGAGTAACCAAAATATCAACAAGAGTCTACCTTCCATAATTACAAGGCTACAATTTATTGGAGTATAAAAAATCTCGACAATAGACTACCTTCCATAATGACAAGGCTACCATCCATTAAACTAACTAAAATCTCGTACACAATCTACCTTCCATAATGACTAGGCTACCATCCCTTGGACTAACAAAGATATCGACAACAAACTACCTTCCATAACGACAAGGCTACAATCCATTGTAGTAACAAAAATATTGACAACAGACTACCTTCCATAATGACAAGGCTACCATCCATTGTAGTGACAAAAATCTCGATAATATACTACCTTCTATAATGACAAAGCTACCATCCCTTAGAGTAACAAAAATCTGGACAACATACTACCTTCCATAATGACAAGGCTACCATCCATTAGAGTAACAAAGATATCGACAACATACTACCTTCCATAATGATAAGGCTACCATCCCTTAGAGTAAAAAAAATGAGGACAATAGACTTCCTTTCATAATGACAAGGCTACCATCCATTGGAATAACAAAAATATCGACAACACACTACCTTCCATAATGACAAGGCTACCATGCAATGGAGTAACAAAAATCTCGGGAATAGACTACCTTCCATAATGACAAGGGTACCATCATTGGAGTAACCAAAATATCAACAAGAGACTACCTTCCATAATTACAAGGCTACAATTTATTGGAGTATAAAAAATCTCGACAACAGACTACCTTCCATAATGACAAGGCTACCATCCATTAAAGTAACTAAAATCTCGTACACAAACTACCTTCCATAATGACTAGGCTACCATCAATTGGACTAACAAAGATATCGACAACAAACTACCTTCCATAACGACAAGGCTATAATCCATTGTAGTAACAAAAATCTTGACAACAGACTACCTTCCATAATGACAAGGCTACCATCCATTATAGTGACAAAAATCTCGGTAATATACTACCTTCCATAATGACAAGGCTACCATCCCTTAGAGTAACAAAAATTTGGACAACATACTACCTTCCATAATGACAAGGCTACCATCCATTGGAATAACAAAAATATCGACAACACACTACCTTCCATAATGACAAGGCTACCATGCAATGGAGTACCAAAAATCTCGGCAATAGACTACCTTCCATAATAACAAGGGTACCATCATTGGAGTAACCAAAATTTCAACAAGAGACTACCTTACATAATTACAAGGCTACAATTTATTGGAGTATAAAAAATCTCGACAACAGACTACCTTCCATAATGACTAGGCTACCATCCATTGGAGTAACAAAGATATAGACAACAGAATATCTTCCATAACAACAAGGCTACAATCCATTCTAATAACAAAAATCTCGACAATAGACTACCTTACATAATGACAAGGCTACCATACATTGTAGTGACAAAAATTTCGACAATATACTACCTTCTATAATGACAACGCTACCATCCATTGAAATAACAAAAATCTCGACAATAGACTACCTTCCATATGGACAGGGCTACCATCCCTCAGAGTAACAAAAATATCGACAATAGACTACCTTCCATAATGACAAGGCTACCATCCATTGGAGTAACAAAGATATTGACAACAAACTACCTTCCATAATGACAAGGCTACCATCCATTGGAGTAACAAATATCACGAAAACAGACTACCTTCCATAATGACAAGGCTACCATCCATTGGAATAACAAAAATATCGACAACACACTACCTTCCATAATGACAAGGCTACCATGCAACGGAGTAACAAAAATCTCGGCAATAGACTACCTTCCATAATGACAAGGGTACCATCATTGGAGTAACCAAAATATCAACAAGAGACTACCTTCCATAATTACAAGGCTACTTTTTATTGGAGCATAAAAAATCTCGACAACAGACTACCTTCCACAATGACAAGGCTACCATCCATTAAAGTAACTAAAATCTCGTACACAAACTACCTTCCATAATGACTAGGCTACCATCCATTGGAGTAACAAAGATATAGACAACATACTACCTTCCATAACGACAAGGCTACAACCCATTCTATTAACAAAAATCTCGACAATAGACTACCTTACATAATGACAAGGCTACCATCCGTTGTAGTGATAAAAATATCGACAATATACTACCTTATATAATGACAACGCTACCATCCATTGGAATAACAAAAATCTCGACAACAGACTACCTTCCATATGGATAAGGCTACCATCCCTTAGAGTAACAAAAATATCGACAATATACTACCTTCCATAATGACGAGGCTACCATCCATTGGAGTAACAACGATATCGATGACATACTACCTTCCATAATGACAAGGCTACCATCCATTGTAGTAACAAAAATCACGAAAATAGACAACCTTCCATAATGACAAGGCTACCATCCATTGGAATAACAAAAATATCGACAACACACTACCTTCCATAATGACAAGGCTACCATCCAATGGAGTAACAAAAATCTTGGCAATAGATTAACCTCCATAATAACAAGGGTACCATCATTGGAGTAACCAAAATATCAACAAGAGTCTACCTTCCATAATTACAAGGCTACAATTTATTGGAGTATAAAAAATCTCGACAATAGACTACCTTCCATAATGACAAGGCTACCATCCATTAAACTAACTAAAATCTCGTACACAATCTACCTTCCATAATGACTAGGCTACCATCCCTTGGACTAACAAAGATATCGACAACAAACTACCTTCCATAACGACAAGGCTACAATCCATTGTAGTAACAAAAATATTGACAACAGACTACCTTCCATAATGACAAGGCTACCATCCATTGTAGTGACAAAAATCTCGATAATATACTACCTTCTATAATGACAAAGCTACCATCCCTTAGAGTAACAAAAATCTGGACAACATACTACCTTCCATAATGACAAGGCTACCATCCATTGGAGTAACAATGATATCGACAACATACTACCTTCCATAATGACAAGGCTACCATCCCTTAGAGTAAAAAAAATCACGAAAATAGACTACCTTCCATAATGACAAGGCTACCATCCATTGGAATAACAAAAATATCGACAACACACTACCTTCCATACTGACAAGGCTACCATGCAACGGAGTAACAAAAATCTCGGCAATAGACTACCTTCCATAATGACAAGGGCACCATCATTGGATTAAACAAAATATCAACAAGAGACTACCTTCCATAATTACAAGGCTACAATTTATTGGAGTATAAAAAATCTCGACAACAGGCTACCTTCCATAATGACTAGGCTACCATCCATTAAAGTAACTAAAATCTCGTACACAAACTACCTTCCATAATGACTAGGCTACCATCAATTGGACTAACAAAGATATCGACAACAAACTACCTTCCATAACGACAAGGCTATAATCCATTGTAGTAACAAAAATCTTGACAACAGACTACCTTCCATAATGACAAGGCTACCATCCATTGTAGTGACAAAAATCTTGGTAATATACTACCTTCCATAATGACAAGGCTACCATCCCTTAGAGTAACAAAAATTTGGACAACATACTACCTTCCATAATGACAAGGCTACCATCCATTGGAGTAACAAAGATATCGACAACATACTACCTTCCATAATGACAAGGCTACCATCCCTTAGAGTAACAAAAATCATGACAATAGACTTCCTTTCATATTGACAAGGCTACCATCCATTGGAATAACAAAAATATCTTACACAAACTACCTTCCATAATGACTAGGCTACCATCCATTGGAGTAACAAAAATCACGAAAACAGACTACCTTCCATAATGACAAGGCTACCATCCATTGGAATAACAAAAATATCGACAACACACTACCTTCCATAATGACAAGGCTACCATGCAATGGAGTACCAAAAATCTCGGCAATAGACTACCTTCCATAATGACAAGGGTACCATTATTGGAGTAACCCAAATTTCAACAAGAGACTACCTTACATAATTACAAGGCTACAATTTATTGGAGTATAAAAAATCTCGACAACAGACTACCTTCCATAATGACTAGGCTACCATCCATTGGAGTAACAAAGATATAGACAACAGAATATCTTCCATAACAACAAGGCTACAATCCATTCTAATAACAAAAATCTCGACAATAGACTACCTTACATAATGACAAGGCTACCATCCATTGTAGTGACAAAAATCTCGACAATATACTACCTTCTATAATGAAAACGCTACCATCCATTGGAATAACAAATATCTCGACAACAGACTACCTTCCATATGGACAGGGCTACCATCCCTTAGAGTAACAAAAATATCGATAATAGATTACCTTCCATAATGACAAGGCTACCATCCATTGGAGTAACAAAGATATCGACAACATACTACCTTCCATAATGACAAGGCTACCATCCATTGGAGTAACAAAAATCACGAAAATAGACTACCTTCCATAACGACAAGGCTACCATCCATTGGAATAACAAAAATATCGACAACACACTACCTTCCATAATGACAAGGCTACAATGCAAGGGAGTAACAAAAATCTCGGCAATAAACTACCTTCCATAATGACAAGGGTACCATCATTGCAGTAACCAAAATATCAACAAGAGACTATCTTCCATTATTACAAGGCTACAATTTATTGGAGTATAAAAAATCTCGACAACAGACTACCTTCCATAATGACTAGGCTACCATCCATTAAAGTAACTAAAATCTCGTACACAAACTACCTTCCATAATGACTAGGCTACCATCAATTGGACTAACAAAGATATCGACAACAAACTACCTTCCATAACGACAAGGCTATAATCCATTGTAGTAACAAAAATCTTGACAACAGACTACCTTCCATAATGGCAAGGCTACCATCCATTGTAGTGACAAAAATCTCGGTAATATACTACCTTCCATAATGACAAGGCTACCATCCCTTAGAGTAACAAAAATTTGGACAACATACTACCTTCCATAATGACAAGGCTACCATCCATTGGAGTAACAAAGATATCGACAACATACTACCTTCCATAATGACAAGGCTACCATCCCTTAGAGTAACAAAAATCATGACAATAGACTTTCTTTCATAATGACAAGGCTACCATCCATTGGAATAACAAAAATATCGTACACAAACTACCTTCCATAATGACTAGGCTACAATCCATTGGAGTAACAAAAATCACGAAAACAGACTACCTTCCATAATGACAAGGCTACCATCCATTGGAATAACAAAAATATCGACAACACACTACCTTCCATAATGACAAGGCTACCATGCAATGGAGTACCAAAAATCTCGGCAATAGACTACCTTCCATAATGACAAGGGTACCATTATTGGAGTAACCAAAATTTCAACAAGAGACTACCTTACATAATTACAAGGCTACAATTTATTGGAGTATAAAAAATCTCGACAACAGACTACCTTCCATAATGACTAGGCTACCATCCATTGGAGTAACAAAGATATAGACAACAGAATATCTTCCATAACAACAAGGCTACAATCCATTCTAATAACAAAAATCTCGACAATAGACTACCTTACATAATGACAAGGCTACCATCCATTGTAGTGACAAAAATCTCGACAATATACTACCTTCTATAATGACAACGCTACCATCCATTGGAATAACAAAAATCTCGACAACAGACTACCTTCCATATGGACAGGGCTACCATCCCTTAGAGTAACAAAAATATCGATAATAGATTACCTTCCATAGTGACAAGGCTACCATCCATTGGAGTAACAAAGATATCGACAACATACTACCTTCCATAATGACAAGGCTACCATCCATTGGAGTAACAAAAATCACGAAAATAGACTACCTTCCATAATGACAAGGCTACCATCCATTGGAATAACAAAAATATCGACAACACACTACCTTCCATAATGACAAGGCTACCATGCAACGGAGTAACAAAAATCTCGGCAATAGACTACCTTCCATAATGACAAGGGCACCATCATTGGATTAAACAAAATATCAACAAGAGACTACCTTCCATAATTACAAGGCTACAATTTATTGGAGTATAAAAAATCTCGACAACAGACTACCTTCCATAATGACTAGGCTACCATCCATTAAAGTAACTAAAATCTCGTACACAAACTACCTTCCATAATGACTAGGCTACCATCAATTGGACTAACAAAGATATCGACAACAAACTACCTTCCATAACGACAAGGCTATAATCCATTGTAGTAACAAAAATCTTGACAACAGACTACCTTCCATAATGACAAGGCTACCATCCATTGTAGTGACAAAAATCTCGGTAATATACTACCTTCCATAATGACAAGGCTACCATCCCTTAGAGTAACAAAAATATCGACAATAGACTACCTTCCATAATGACAAGGCTACCATCCATTGGAGTAACAAAGATATTGACAATATACTACCTTCCATAATGACAAGGCTACCATCCATTGGAGTAACAAAAATCACGAAAACAGACTACCTTCCATAATGACAAGGCTACCATCCATTGGAATAACAAAAATATCGACAACACACTACCTTCCATAATGACAAGGCTACCATGCAACGGAGTAACAAAAATCAAGGCAATAGACTACCTTCCATAATGACAAGGGCACCATCATTGGATTAAACAAAATATCAACAAGAGACTACCTTCCATAATTACAAGGCTATAATTTATTGGAGTATAAAAAATCTCGACAACAGACTACCTTCCATAATGACTAGGCTACCATCCATTAAAGTAACTAAAATCTCGTACACAAACTACCTTCCATAATGACTAGGCTACCATCAATTGGACTAACAAAGATATCGACAACAAACTACCTTCCATAACGACAAGGCTATAATCCATTGTAGTAACAAAAATCTTGACAACAGACTACCTTCCATAATGACAAGGCTACCATCCATTGTAGTGACAAAAATCTCGGTAATATACTACCTTCCATAATGACAAGGCTACCATCCCTTAGAGTAACAAAAATTTGGACAACATACTACCTTCCATAATGACAAGGCTACCATCCATTGGAGTAACAAAGATATCGACAACATACTACCTTCCATAATGACAAGGCTACCATCCCTTAGAGTAACAAAAATCATGACAATAGACTTCCTTTCATAATGACAAGGCTACCATCCATTGGAATAACAAAAATATCATACACAAACTACCTTCCATAATGACTAGGCTACCATCCATTGGAGTAACAAAAATCACGAAAACAAACTACCTTCCATAATGACAAGGCTACCATCCATTGGAATAACAAAAATATCGACAACACACTACCTTCCATAATGACAAGGCTACCATGCAATGGAGTACCAAAAATCTCGGCAATAGACTACCTTCCATAATGACAAGGGTACCATTATTGGAGTAACCAAAATATCAACAAGAGACTACCTTCCATAATTACAAGGCTACAATTTATTGGAGTATAAAAAATCTTGACAACAGACTACCTTCCATAATGACTAGGCTACCATCCATTGGAGTAACAAAGATATCGAAAACAGACTACCTTCCATAACGACAAGGCTACAATCCATTCTAGTAACAAAAATCTCGACAATAGACTACCTTACATAATGACAAGGCTACCATCCATTGTAGTGACAAAAATCTCGACAATATACTACCTTCTATAATGACAACGCTACCATCCATTGGAATAACAAAAATCTTGACAACAGACTACCTTCCATATGGACAGGGCTACCATCCCTTAGAGTAACAAAAATCACGAAAACAGACTACCTTCCATAATGACAAGGCTACCATCCATTGGAATAACAAAAATATCGAGAACACACTACCTTCCATAATGACAAGGCTACCATGCAACGGAGTAACAAAAATCACGAAAATAGACTACCTTCCATAATGACAAGGCTACAATTTATTGGAGTATAAAAAATCACGACAACAAACTACCTTCCATAATGACAAGGCTACCATCCATTAAAGTAACTAAAATCTCGTACACAAACTTCCTTCCATAATGACTAGGCTACCATCCATTGGAGTAACAAAGATATAGACAACAGCCTACCTTCCATAATGACAAGGCTACAATCCATTCTAGTAACAAAAATCTCGACAACAGACTACCTTCCATAATGACAAGGCTACCATCCATTGGAGTAAATAAAATCTCGTACACAAACTACCTTCCATAATGACTAGGCTACCATCCATTGGAGTAACAAAGATATCGACAAAAAACTATCTTCCATAACGACAAGGCTACAATTCATTGTAGTACCAAATATCTTGACAACAGACTACCTTACATAATGACAAGGCTACCATCCATTGTAGTGACAAAAATCTCGACAATATACTACCTTCTTTAATGACAACGCTACCATCCATTAGAATAACAAAAATCTCGACAACAAACTACCTTCCATATGGACAAGGATACCATCCCTTAGAGTAACAAAAATCTCGACAATAGACTACCTTCCATAATGACAAGGCTACCATCCATTGGAGTAACAAAAATCACGAAAATAGACTACCTTCCATAATGACAAGGCTACCATCCATTGGAATAACAAAAATATCGACAACACACTACCTTCCATAATGACAAGGCTACCATGCAATGGTGTAATAAAAATCTCAGCAATAGACTACCTTCCATAACGACAAGGCTATAATCCATTGTAGTAACAAAAATCTTTATAACAGACTACCTTCCATAATGACAAGGCTACCATCCATTGGAGTAAATAAAATCCCGTACACAAAGTACCTTCCATAATGACTAGGCTACCATCCATTGGAGTAACAAAGATATCGACAAAAAACTATCTTCCATAACGACAAGGCTACAATTCATTGTAGTAACAAAAATCTCGACAACAGAATACCTTCCCTAATGACAAGGCTACCATCCATTGTAGTGACAAAAATATCGATAATATACTACCTTCTATAATGACAACACTACCATCCATTGGAATAACAAAAATCTCGACAATAGACTATGTTCCATAATGGCAAGGCTACCATCCCTTAGAGTAACAAATATCTCGACAACAGACCACCTTCCATAATGACAAGGCTACCATGCAATGGAGTAACAAAAATCTTTGCAATAGACTACCTTCCACAATGACAAGCGTACCATCATTGGAGTAACCAAAATATCAACAAGAGACGACCTTCCATAATTACAAGGGTACAACCCATTGGAGTATAAAAAATCTCGACAACAGACTACCTTCCATAATGACAAGGCTATCATCCATTAAAGTAACTAAAATCTCGTACACAAACTACCTTCCATAATGACTAGGCTACCATCCATTGGACTAACAAAGATATCGACAACAAACTACCTTCCATAACGACAAGGCCACAATCCATTGTAGTAATAAAAATCTTGACAACAGACTACCTTCAATAATGACAACGCTACCATCTAATGGAATAACAAAAATCTCGACAACAGACTACGTTCCATAATGACAAGGCTACCATCCATTATAGTGACAAAAATCTCGACAATATATTACCTTCTATAATGACAAGGCTACCATCCATTGGAGTAACAAAAATCTCGACAACAGACTACCTTCCATATTGACATGGCTACCATCCATTGGAGTAAATAAAATCTCCTACACAAACTACCTCCCATAATGTCTAGGCTACCATCCATTAGAGTAACAAAGATATCGACAATAGACTATCTTCCATAACGACAAGGCTACAATCCATTGTAGTAACAAAAATCTCGACAACAGACTAACTTCCATAATGACAACGCTACCATCCATTGTAGTGACAAAATTATCGATAATATACTACCTTCTATAATGACAATGCTACCATCCATTGGAATAACAAAAATCTCGATAACAGACTACGTTCCATAATGGCAAGGCTACCATCCCTTAGACTAACAAATATCTCGATAATAGACCACCTTCCATAATGACAAGGCTACCATCCATTTGAGTAACAAAAATCATGACAATAGACTACCTTCCATAATGACAAGGCTACCATCCATTGGAATAACAAAAATATCCACAACACATTACCTTCCATAATGACAAGGCTACAATTCATTGTAGTAACAAAAATCTCGACAACAGAATACCTTCCCTAATGACAAGGCTACCATCCATTGTAGTGACAAAAATATCGATAATATACTACCTTCTATAATGACAACACTACCATCCATTGGAATAACAAAAATCTCGACAATAGACTATGTTCCATAATGGCAAGGCTACCATCCCTTAGAGTAACAAATATCTCGACAACAGACCACCTTCCATAATGACAAGGCTACCATGCAATGGAGTAACAAAAATCTTTGCAATAGACTACCTTCCACAATGACAAGCGTACCATCATTGGAGTAAACAAAATATCAACAAGAGACGACCTTCCATAATTACAAGGGTGCAACCCATTGGAGTATAAAAAATCTCGACAATAGACTACCTTCCATAATGACAAGGCTATCATCCATTAAAGTAACTAAAATCTCGTACACAAACTACCTTCCATAATGACTAGGCTACCATCCATTGGACTAACAAAGATATCGACAACAAACTACCTTCCATAATGACAAGGCCACAATCCATTGTAGTAATAAAAATCTTGACAACAGACTACCTTCAATAATGAAAACGCTACCATCTAATGGAATAACAAAAATCTCGACAACAGACTACGTTCCATAAAGACAAGGCTACCATCCATTATAGTGACAAAAATCTCGACAATATATTACCTTCTATAATGACAAGGCTACCATCCATTGGAGTAACAAAAATCTCGACAACAGACTACCTTCCATATTGACATGGCTACCATCCATTGGAGTAAATAAAATCTCCTACACAAACTACCTCCCATAATGTCTAGGCTACCATCCATTAGAGTAACAAAGATATCGACAATAGACTATCTTCCATAACGACAAGGCTACAATCCATTGTAGTAACAAAAATCTCGACAACAGACTAACTTCCATAATGACAACGCTACCATCCATTGTAGTGACAAAATTATCGATAATATACTACCTTCTATAATGACAATGCTACCATCCATTGGAATAACAAAAATCTCGATAACAGACTACGTTCCATAATGGCAAGGCTACCATCCCTTAGACTAACAAATATCTCGATAATAGACCACCTTCCATAATGACAAGGCTACCATCCATTTGAGTAACAAAAATCATGACAATAGACTACCTTCCATAATGACAAGGCTACCATCCATTGGAATAACAAAAATATCCACAACACATTACCTTCCATAATGACAAGGCTACAATTCATTGTAGTAACAAAAATCTCGACAACAGAATACCTTCCCTAATGACAAGGCTACCATCCATTGTAGTGACAAAAATATCGATAATATACTACCTTCTATAATGACAACACTACCATCCATTGGAATAACAAAAATCTCGACAATAGACTATGTTCCATAATGGCAAGGCTACCATCCCTTAGAGTAACAAATATCTCGACAACAGACCACCTTCCATAATGACAAGGCTACCATGCAATGGAGTAACAAAAATCTTTGCAATAGACTACCTTCCACAATGACAAGCGTACCATCATTGGAGTAACCAAAATATCAACAAGAGACGACCTTCCATAATTACAAGGGTACAACCCATTGGAGTATAAAAAATCTCGACAATAGACTACCTTCCATAATGACAAGGCTATCATCCATTAAAGTAACTAAAATCTCGTACACAAACTACCTTCCATAATGACTAGGCTACCATCCATTGGACTAACAAAGATATCGACAACAAACTACCTTCCATAACGACAAGGCCACAATCCATTGTAGTAATAAAAATCTTGACAACAGACTACCTTCAATAATGAAAACGCTACCATCTAATGGAATAACAAAAATCTCGACAACAGACTACGTTCCATAAAGACAAGGCTACCATCCATTATAGTGACAAAAATCTCGACAATATATTACCTTCTATAATGACAAGGCTACCATCCATTGGAGTAACAAAAATCTCGACAACAGACTACCTTCCATATTGACATGGCTACCATCCATTGGAGTAAATAAAATCTCCTACACAAACTACCTCCCATAATGTCTAGGCTACCATCCATTAGAGTAACAAAGATATCGACAATAGACTATCTTCCATAACGACAAGGCTACAATCCATTGTAGTAACAAAAATCTCGACAACAGACTAACTTCCATAATGACAACGCTACCATCCATTGTAGTGACAAAATTATCGATAATATACTACCTTCTATAATGACAATGCTACCATCCATTGGAATAACAAAAATCTCGATAACAGACTACGTTCCATAATGGCAAGGCTACCATCCCTTAGACTAACAAATATCTCGATAATAGACCACCTTCCATAATGACAAGCCTACCATCCATTTGAGTAACAAAAATCATGACAATAGACTACCTTCCATAATGACAAGGCTACCATCCATTGGAATAACAAAAATATCCACAACACATTACCTTCCATAATGACAAGGCTACCATGCAATGGAGTAACAAAAATCTAGGCAATAGACTACCTTCCATAATGACAGGGCTACCATCCCTTAGAGTAAAAAAAATCTCGACAACAGAGTACCTTCCATAATGACAAGGCTACCATCCATTGGAGTAACAAAGATATGGATAACATACTACCTTCCATAATGACAAGGCTACCATCCCTTAGAGTAATAAAAATCACGACAATAGACTACCTTTAATAATGACAAGGCTATCATCCATTGGAATAACAAAAATATCGTACACAAACTACCTTCCATAATGACAAGGCTACCATACATTGGATTAACAAAGATATCGACAACAGACTACCTTCTATAACGACAAGGCTACAATCCATTCTAGTAACAAAAATCTCGACAACAGACTACCTTACCTAATGACAAGGCTATCATCCATTGTAGTGACAAATATCTTGACAATATGCTACCTTCTATAATGACAATGCTACCATCCATTGGAATAACAAAAATCTCGACAACAGACTACCTTCCATATGGAAAAGGCTACCATCCCTTAGAGTAACAAAAATCTCGACAATAGACTACCTTCTATAAAGACAAGGCTACCATCCATTAGAGTAACAAAGATATCGATAACATACCACCTTCCATAATGGCAAGGCTACCATCCATTGGAGTAACAAAAATCATGACAACAGACTACCTTCCATAATGAAAGGCTACCATCTATTGGAATAACAAAAATATCATACACAGACTACCTTCCATAATGACAAGGGTACCATCATTGGAGTAACCAAAATATCAACAAGAGACTACCTTCCATAATTACAAGGCTACAATCCATTGGAGTATAAAAAATCTCGACAACAGACTACCTTTCATAATGACAAGGCTACCATCCATTAATGTAACTAAAATCTCGTCCACAAACTACCTTCCATAATGACTAGGCTACCATCCATTGGACTAACAAAGATATCGACAACAAACTACCTTCCAAAACGACAATGCTACAATCTATTGTAGTAACAAAAATCTTGACAACAGACTACGTTCCATAATGACAAGGCTACCATCCAATATAGTGACAATATATTACCTTCTATAATGACAAGGCTACCATCCATTGGAGTAACAAAAATGTCGACAACAGACTACCTTCCATAATGACAAGGCTACCATCCATTAGAGTAACTAAAATCTCATACACAAACTACCTTCCATAATGACTAGGCTACCATCCATTGGAGTAATAAAGATATCGACAACAGACTATCTTCCATAACGACAAGGCTACGATCCATTGTAGTAACAAAAATCTCGACAACAGACTACCTTCCATAATGACAAGGCTACTATCCATTGGAGTAACAAAAATCACGAAAACATACTACCTTCCATAAAGACAAGGATACCATCCATTGGAATAACAAAAATCTCGACAACAGACTACCTTCCATATGGACAAGGCAACCATCCCATAGAGTAACAAAAATCTCGACAATAGACTACCTTCCATAATGACAAAGCTACCATACATTGGAGTAACAAAGATATCGACAACATAGTACCTTCCATAATGACAAGGCTACCATCCATTGGAGTAACAAAAATCACGACAACAGACTACCTTCCATAATGACAAGGCTACCATCCATTGGAATAACAAAAATATCTACAACACACTACCTTCAACAATGACAAGGCTACCATGCAATGGAGTAACAAAAATCTCGGCAATAGACTACCTTCCATAATGACAAGGGAACCATAATTGGAGTAACCAAAATATCAACAAGAGACTACCTTCCATAATTACAAGGCTACAATCCATTGGAGTATAAAAAATCTCGACAACAGACTACCTTCCATAATGACAAGGCTACAATCCATTAAAGTAACTTAAATCTCGTACACAAACTACCTTCCATAATGACTAGGCTACCATCCATTGGACTAACAAAGATATCGACAACAAACTACCTTCCATAACGACAAGGCTACAATCCATTATAGTAACAAAAATCTTAACAACAGACTACCTTCCATAATGACTAGGCTACCATCCATTGGAATAACAAAAATCTCGACAACAGACTACGTTCCATAATGACAAGGCTACCATCCCTAAGAGTAACAAAAATCTGGACAACATACTACCTTCCATAATGACAAGGCTACCATCCATTGGAGTAACAAAGATATCGACAACATACTACCTTCCATAATGACAAGGCTACCATCCCTTAGAGTAACAAAAATCACGACAACATACTACTTTTCATAATGACAAGGCTACCATCCATTGGAATAACAAAAATATCGTACACAAACTACCTTCCATAACGACAAGGCTACCATCCATTGGAGTAACAAAGATATCGACAACATAATTCCTTCCATAATGACAAGGCTACCACCCCTTAGAGTAAAGAAAATCACGACAACAGACTACCTTTCAAAATGACAAGGCTACCATCCATTTGAATAAAAAAAATATCGTACACAAACTACCTTCAATAATGACTAGCTACCATCCATTGGAGTGACAAAGATATCGACAACAGACTTCCTTCCGTAATGACAAGGCTACAACCCATTGTAGTAACAAAAATCTCGACAACAGATTACCTTCCATAATGACAAGGCTACCATTCATTGTAGTTACAAAAATCTCAACAATATACAACCTTCTATAATGACAAGTCCACCATCCATTGGAGTAACAAAAATCTCGACAACAGACTACCTTCCATAATGACAAGGCTACAATCTATTATAGTAACAAAAATCTCGACAATAGACTACCTTTCATAATGACAAGGCTACCATCCATTAGAATAACAAAAATCTCGACAACAGACTACATTCCATAATGACAAGGCTACCATCCCTTAGAGTAACAAAAATATTGACAACAGACTGCCTTCCATAATGACAAGGCTACAATCCATTGGAGTATAAAATATCTCGACAACAGACTACCTTCCATAATGACAAGGCTACCATCCATTGGAGTAACTAAAATCTCGTACACAAACTACCTTCCATAATGACTAGGCTACCATCCATTAGAGTAACAAAGATATTGACAACAAACTATCTTCCATAACGACATGGCTACAATCCATTGTAGTAACAAAAATCTCGACAACAAACTACCTTCCATAATAACAAGGCTACCATCCATTATAGTGACAAAAATCTCGACAAGAGACTACCTTTTATAATTACATGGCTACAATCCATTGGAGTAACAAAAATCTCGACAACAAACTACCTTCCATAATGACAAGGCTACCATCCATTGGAGTAACTAAAAGCTCGTACACAAACTACCTTCCATAATGACTAGGCTACCATCCATTGGAGTAACAAAGATATCGACAACAAACTATCTTCCATAACGACATGGCTACAATCCATTGTAGTAACAAAAATCTCGACAACAAACTACCTTCCATAATAACAAGGCTACCATCCATTATAGTGACAAAAATCTTGATAATATACTACCTTCTATAATGACAATGCTACCATCCATTGGAATAACAAAAATCTCGACAACAGACTACCTTCCATAACGACAAGGCTACCATCCATTGGAGTAACAAAGATATCGACAACATACTTCCTTCCATAATGACAAGGCTACCACCCCTTAGAGTAACGAAAATCACGACAACAGACTACCTTTCATAATGACAAGGCTACCATCCATTGGAATAAAAAAAATATCATACACAAACTACCTTCAATAATGACTAGCTACCATCCATTGGAGTGACAAAGATATCGACAACAGACTTCCTTCCGTAATGACAAGGCTACAACCCATTGTAGTAACAAAAATCTCGACAACAGATTACCTTCCATAATGACAAGGCTACCATTCATTGTAGTTACAAAAATCTCAACAATATACTACCTTTTATAATGACAAGTCCACCATCCATTGGAGTAACAAAAATCTCGACAACAGACTACCTTCCATAATGACAAGGCTACAATCTATTATAGTAACAAAAATCTCGACAATAGACTACCTTTCATAATGACAAGGCTACCATCCATTAGAATAACAAAAATCTCAACAACAGACTACATTCCATAATGACAAGGCTACCATCCCTTAGAGTAACAAAAATTTCGACAACAGACTGCCTTCCAGAATGACAAGGCTACAATCCATTGGAGTATAAAATATCTCGACAACAGACTACCTTCCATAATGACAAGGCTACCATCCATTGGAGTAACTAAAATCTCGTACACAAACTACCTTCCATAATGACTAGGCTACCATCCATTAGAGTAACAAAGATATTGACAACAAACTACCTTCCACAACGACAAGGATACAATCCATTATAGTAACAAAAATCTCGACAACAGACTACCTTCCATAATGACAAGGCTACCATCCATTATAGTGACAAAAATCTCAACAAGAGACTACCTTTTATAATTACATGGCTACAATCCATTGGAGTAACAAAAATCTCGACAACAGACTACCTTCCATAATGACAAGGCTACCATCCATTGGAGTAACTAAAAGCTCGTACACAAACTACCTTCCATAATGACTAGGCTACCATCCATTGGAGTAACAAAGATATCGACAACAAACTATCTTCCATAACGACAAGGCTACAATCCATTGTAGTAACAAAAATCTCGACAACAAACTACCTTCCATAATTACAAGGCTACCATCCATTATAGTGACAAAAATCTTGATAATATACTACCTTCTATAATGACAATGCTACCATCCATTGGAATAACAAAAATCTCGACAACAGACTACCTTCCATAATTACAAGGCTACAATCCATTGGAGTAACAAAGATATCGACAACATACTACCTTCCATAATGACAAGGCTACCATCCCTTAGAGTAACAAAAATCACGACAATAGACTAACTTTCATAATGACAAGGCTACCATCCATTGGAATAATAAAAATATCATACACAAACTACCTTCCATAATGACTAGGCTACCATCCATTGGAGTAACAAAGATATCGACAACAGACTACCTTCCATAACGACAAGGCTACCATCCATTGGAGTAACGAAGATATCGACAACATACTAACTTCCATATTGACAAGGCTACCAACCATTATAGTGACAAAAGTCTCGACAATATACTACCTTCTATAATGACAATGCTACCATCCATTGGAATAACAAAAATCTCGACAATAGACTACCTTCCATATGGACAAGGCTACCATCCCTTAGAGTAACAAAAATCTCGACAATAGACTACCTTCCATAATGACAAGGCTACCATCCATTGGAGTAACAAAGATATCGACAACATAGTACCTTCCATAACGACAAGGCTACCATCCATTGGAGTAACAAAGATATCAACAACATACTACCTTCCATATCGACAAGGCTACCATCCATTGTAGTGACAAAAGACTCGACAATATACTACCTTCTATAATGACAATGCTACCATCCATTGGAATAACAAAAATCTCGACAACAGACTACCTTCCATATGGAAAGGCTACCATCCCTTAGAGTAACAAAAATCTCGACAATAGACTACCTTCCATAATGAAAAGGCTACCATCCATTGGAGTAACAAAGATATCGACAACATAGTACCTTCCATAATGACAAGGCTACAACAATCCATTGGAGTAACAAAAATCACGACAATAGACTACCTTCCATAATGACAAGGTTACCATCCATTGGAATAACAAAAATATCTACAACACACTACCTTCCATAATGACAAGGCTACCATGCAATGGAGTAGCAAAAATCTCGGCAATAGACTACCTTGCATAATGACAAGGGCACCATCATTGATGTAACCAAAATATCAACAAGAGACTACCTTCTAGAATTACAATGCTACAATCCATTGGAGTATAAAAAATCTCGACAACAGACTACCTTCCATAATGACAAGGCTATTATCCATTAAAGTAACTAAAATCTCGTACAAAAACTACCTTCCATAATGACTAGGCTACCATCCATTGGACTAACAAAGATATCGACAACGAACTACCTTCCAAAATGACAACGCTACAATCTATTGTAGTAACAAAAATCTTGACAACAGACTACCTTCCATAATGACAAGGCTACCATCCATTGTAGTAACAAAAATCTCGATAATATA
Organism: Vicia faba; assembly: GCA_948472305.1. Lineage (NCBI taxonomy): Eukaryota > Viridiplantae > Streptophyta > Magnoliopsida > Fabales > Fabaceae > Vicia > Vicia faba. The sequence goes on along the minus strand of OX451741.1, from coordinate 510,014,986 downwards.
CTACCTTCTATAATGACAGCGCTACCATCCAATGGAATAACAAAAATCTCGACAACAGACTACGTTCCATAATGACAAGGCTACCATCCAATATAGTGACAATATATTACCTTCTATAATGACAAGGCTACCATCCATTGGAGTAACAAAAATGTCGACAACAGACTACCTTCCATAATGACAAGGCTACCATCCATTAGAGTAACTAAAATCTCATACACAAACTACCTTCCATAATGACTAGGCTACCATCCATTGGAGTAATAAAGATATCGACAACAGACTATCTTCCATAATGACAAGGCTACGATCAATTGTAGTAACAAAAATCTCGACAACAGACTACCTTCCATAATGACAAGGCTATTATCCATTGGAGTAACAAAAATCACGAAAACATACTACCTTCCATAATGACAAGGATACCATCCATTGGAATAACAAAAATCTCGACAACAGACTACCTTCCATATGGACAAGGCAACCATCCCTTAGAGTAACAAAAATCTCGACAATAGACTACCTTCCATAATGACAAAGCTACCATACATTGGAGTAACAAAGATATCGACAACATAGTACCTTCCATAATGACAAGGCTACCATCCATTGGAGTAACAAAAATCACGACAACAGACTACCTTCCATAATGACAAGGCTACCATCCATTGGAATAACAAAAATATCTACAACACACTACCTTCCACAATGACAAGGCTACCATGCAATGGAGTAACAAAAATCTCGGCAATAGACTACCTTCCATAATGACAAGGGAACCATAATTGGAGTAACCAAAATATCAACAAGAGACTACCTTCCATAATTACAAGGCTACAATCCATTGGAGTATAAAAAATCTCGACAACAGACTACCTTCCATAATGACAAGGCTACAATCCATTAAAGTAACTTAAATCTCGTACACAAACTACCTTCCATAATGACTAGGCTACCATCCATTGGACTAACAAAGATATCGACAACAAACTACCTTCCATAACGACAAGGCTACAATCCATTATAGTAACAAAAATCTTAACAACAGACTACCTTCCATAATGACTAGGCTACCATCCATTGGAATAACAAAAATCTCGACAACAGACTACGTTCCATAATGACAAGGCAACCATCCCTAAGAGTAACAAAAATCTGGACAACATACTACCTTCCATAATGACAAGGCTACCATCCATTGGAGTAACAAAGATATCGACAACATACTACCTTCCATAATGACAAGGCTACCATCCCTTAGAGTAACAAAAATCACGACAACATACTACTTTTCATAATGACAAGGCTACCATCCATTGGAATAACAAAAATATCGTACACAAACTACCTTCCATAATGACTAGGCTACCATCCATTGGAGTAACAAAGATATCGACAACAGACTACCTTCCATAACGACAAGGCTACCATCCATTGGAGTAACAAAGATATCGACAACATACTTCCTTCCATAATGACAAGGCTACCACCCCTTAGAGTAACGAAAATCACGACAACAGACTACCTTTCAAAATGACAAGGCTACCATCCATTGGAATAAATAAAATATCGTACACAAACTACCTTCAATAATGACTAGCTACCATCCATTGGAGTGACAAAGATATCGACAGCAGACTTCCTTCCGTAATGACAAGGCTACAACCCATTGTAGTAACAAAAATCTCGACAACAGATTACCTTCCATAATGACAAGGCTACCATTCATTGTAGTTACAAAAATCTCAACAATATACTACCTTTTATAATGACAAGTCCACCATCCATTGGAGTAACAAAAATCTCGACAACAGACTACCTTCCATAATGACAAGGCTACAATCTATTATAGTAACAAAAATCTCGACAATAGACTACCTTTCATAATGACAAGGCCACCATCCATTAGAATAACAAAAATCTCAACAACAGACTACATTCCATAATGACAAGGCTACCATCCCTTAGAGTAACAAAAATCTCGACAACAGACTGCCTTCCAGAATGACAAGGCTACAATCCATTGGAGTATAAAATATCTCGACAACAGACTACCTTCCATAATGACAAGGCGACCATCCATTGGAGTAACTAAAATCTTGTACACAAACTACCTTCCATAATTACTAGGCTACCATCCATTAGAGTAACAAAGATATTGACAACAGACTACCTTCCACAACGACAAGGATACAATCCATTATAGTAACAAAAATCTCGACAACAAACTACCTTCCATAATGACAAGGCTACCATCCATTATAGTGACAAAAATCTCGACAAGAGACTACCTTTTATAATTACATGGCTACAATCCATTGGAGTTACAAAAATCTCGACAACAGACTACCTTCCATAATGACAAGGCTACCATCCATTGGAGTAACTAAAAGCTCGTACACAAACTACCTTCCATAATGACTAGGCTACCATCCATTGGAGTAACAAAGATATCGACAACAAACTATCTTCCATAACGACAAGGCTACAATCCATTGTAGTAACAAAAATCTCGACAACAAACTACCTTCCATAATTACAAGGCTACCATCCATTATAGTGACAAAAATCTTGATAATATACTACCTTCTATAATGACAATGCTACCATCCATTGGAATAACAAAAATCTCGACAACAGACTACCTTCCATAATTACAAGGCTAAAATCCATTGGAGTAACAAAGATATCGACAACATACTACCTTCCATAATGACAAGGCTACCATCCCTTAGAGTAACAAAAATCACGACAATAGACTAACTTTCATAATGACAAGGCTACCATCCATTGGAATAATAAAAATATCGTACACAAACTACCTTCCATAATGTCTAGGCTACCATCCATTGGAGTAACAAAGATATCGACAACAGACTACCTTCCATAACGACAAGGCTACCATCCATTGGAGTAACGAAGATATCGACAACATACTAACTTCCATATTGACAAGGCTACCAACCATTATAGTGACAAAAGTCTCGACAATATACTACCTTCTATAATGACAATGCTACCATCCATTGGAATAACAAAAATCTCGACAATAGACTACCTTCCATATGGATAAGGCTACCATCCCTTAGAGTAACAAAAATCTCGACAATAGACTACCTTCCATAATGACAAGGCTACCATCCATTGGAGTAACAAAGATATCGACAACATAGTACCTTCCATAACGACAAGGCTACCATCCATTGGAGTAACAAAGATATCGACAACATACTACCTTCCATATCGACAAGGCTACCATCCATTGTAGTGACAAAAGACTCGAAAATATACTACCTTCTATAATGACAATGCTACCATCCATTGGAATGACAAAAATCTCGACAACAGACTACCTTCCATATGGAAAAGGCTACCATCCCTTAGAGTAACAAAAATCTCGACAATAGACTACCTTCCATAATGACAAGGGTACCATCCATTGGAGTAACAAAGATATCGACAACATAGTACCTTCCATAATGACAAGGCTACAACAATCCATTGGAGTAACAAAAATAACGACAATAGACTACCTTCCATAATGACAAGGTTACCATCCATTGGAATAAAAAAAATATCTACAACACACTACCTTCCATAATGACAAGGCTACCATGCAATGGAGTAGCAAAAATCTCGGTAATAGACTACCTTCCATAATGACAAGGGCACCATCATTGGAGTAACCAAAATATCAACAAGAGACTACCTTCTAGAATTACAAGGCTACAATCCATTGGAGTATAAAAAATCTCGACAACAGACTACCTTCCATAATGACAAGGCTACCATCCATTAAAGAAACTAAAATCTCGTACAAAAACTACCTTCCATAATGACTAGGTTACCATCCATTGGACTAACAAAGATATCGACAACAAACTACCTTCCATAACGACAAGGCTACAATCCATTATAGTAACAAAAATCTTAACAACAAACTACCTTCCATAATGACAAGGCTACCATCCATTGTAGTGACAAAAATCTCGATAATATACTACCTTCTATAATGACAACGCTATCATCCATTGGAATAACAAAAATCTCGACAACAAACTACGTTCCATAATTACAAGGCTACCATCCCTAAGAGTAACAAAAATCTGGACAACAGACTACCTTCCATAATGACAAGGCTATCATCCATTGGAGTAACCAAGATATCGACAACATACTACCTTCCATAATGGCAAGGCTACCATCCCTTACAGTAACAAAAATCACGACAACAGACTACCTTTCATAATGAAAAGGCTACCATCCATTGGAATAACAAAAATATCGTACAAAAACTACCTTCCATAATGACAAGGCTACCATCCATTGGAGTAACAAAGATATCGACAACATACTACCTTCCATAATGACAAGGCTACCATCCCTTAGAGTAACAAAAATCACGACAATAGACTACCTTTCATAATGACAAGGCTACCATCCATTGGAATAACAAAAATATCGTACATAAACTACCTTCAATAATGACTAGTCTACCATCCAATGGAGTGACAAAGATATCGACAACATACTACCTTCCATAATGACAAGGCTACAATCCATTGTAGTAACAAAAATCTCGACAACAGATTACCTTCCATAATGACATGGCTACCATTCATTGTAGTGATAAAAATCTCAACAATAGACTACCTTATATAATGACAATTCCACCATCCATTAGAGTAACAAAAATTTCGACAACAGACTACCTTCCATAATGACAAGGCTACAATCTATTATAGTAAAAAAAATCTCGACAATAGACTACCTTTCATAATGACAAGGCTACCATCCATTGGAATAACAAAAATCTCGACAATAGACTACCTTCCATAATGACAAGGCTACAATCCATTGGAGTATAAAAAATCTCATACACAGACTACCTTCCATAATGACAAGGCTACCATCCATTAGAGTAACAAAGATATCGAAAATAGACTACCTTCCACAATGACAAGGCTACAATCCATTATAGTAACAAAAATCTCGACAACAGACTACCTTCCATAATGAAAAGGCTAACATCCATTATAGTGACAAAAATCTCGACAATATATTACCTTCTATAATGACAAGGCTACCATCCATTGGATTAACTAAGATATCGACAAAAAACTATCTTCCATAACGACAAGGCTACAATCCATTATAGTAACAAATATCTCGACAACAGACTACCTTCCATAATGACAAGGCTACCATCCATTGTAGTGACAAAAATCTCTATAATATACTACCTTCTATAATGACAACGCTACCATCCATTGGAATAACAAAAATCTCGACAACATACTATGTTCCATAATGACAAGGCTACCATCCCTTAATGTAACAAATATCTCAACAACAGACCACCTACCATAATGACAAGGCTACCATCCATTTGAGTAACAAAGATATCGACAACATACTACCTTCCATAATGACAAGGCTACCATCCCTTAGAGTAACAAAAATCATGACAATAAACTACCTTTCATAATGACAAGGCTACCATCCATTGAAATAACAAAAATATCATACACAAACTACCTTCCATAATGACTAGGCTACCATCCATTGGAGTAACAAAGATATCAACAATAGACTACCTTCCATAACGAAAAGGCTACAATCCATTCTAGTAACAAAAATCTCGACAACAGACTACCATACATAATGACAAGGCTACCATCCATTGTAGTGACAAAAATTTCAACAATATACTACCTTCTATAATGACAACACTACCATCCATTGGAATAACAAAAATCTTGACAACGGACTACCTTCCATATGGACAAGGCTATCATCCCTTAGAGTAACAAAAATCTCGACAATAGACTACCTTCCATAATGACAAGGCTACCATCCATTGGAGTAACAAAGATATCGACAACATAGTACCTTCCATAATGACAAGGCTACCATCCATTGGAGTAACAAAAATCTTGATAATAGACTACCTTCCATAATGACAAGGCTACCATCCATTGGAATAACAAAAATATCTACAACACACTACCTTCCATAATGACAAGGCTACCATGCAATGGAGTAACAAAAATCTCGGCAATAGACTACCTTCCATAATGACAAGGGTACCATCATTGGAGTAACCAAAGTATCTACAAGAGACTACTTTCCATAATTACACGGCTACAATCCATTGGAGTAACAAAAATCTCGACAACAGACTACCTTCCATAATGACAAGGCTACCATCCATTAGAGTAACTAAAATCTCGTACACAAACTACCTTCCATAATGACTAGGCTACCATCCATTGGAGTAACAATGATATAGACAACAAACTATCTTCCATAACGACAAGGCTACAATCCATTATAGTAACAAATATCTCGACAATAGTCTACCTTTCATAATGACAAGGCTACCATCCATTGGAATAACAAAAATATTGTACACAAACTACCTTCCATAATGACAAGGCTACCATCCATTGGAGTAACAAAGATATCGACAATAGACTACCTTCCATAACGACAAGGCTACAATCCATTCTAGTAACAAAAATCTCGACAACAGACTACCTTACATAATGACAAGGCTACCATCCATTGTAGTGACAAAAATCTCGACAATATACTACCTTCTATAATGACAACGCTACCATCCATTGGAATAACAAAAATCTCGACAACAGACTACCTTCCATATGGACAAGGCTACCATCCCTTAGAGTAACAAAAATCTCGACAATAGACTACCTTCCATAATGACAAGGCTACCATCCATTGGAGTAACAAAGATATCGACAACATAGTACCTTCCATAATGACAAGGCTACCATCCATTGGAGTAACAAAAATCACGACAACAGACTACCTTCCATAATGACAAGGCTACTATCCATTGGAATAAGAAAAATATCTACAACACACTACCTTCAATAATTACAAGGCTACCATGCAATGGAGTAACAAAATTATCGGCAATAGATTACCTTCCATAATGAAAAGGGTATCATCATTGGAGTAAGAAAAATATCAACAAGAGACTACCTTCCATAATTAGAAGGCTACAATCCATTGGAGTATAAAAAATCTCGACAACAGACTACCTTCCATAATGACAAGGCTACCATCCATTAAAGTAACTAAAATCTCGTACACAAACTACCTTCCATAATGACTAGGCTACAATCCATTGGACTAACAAAGATATCGACAACAATCTACCTTCTATAACGACAAGGCTACAATCCATTATAGTAACAAAAATCTTAACAACAGACTACCTTCCATAATGACAAGGCTACCATCCATTATAGTGATAAAAATCTAGATAATATACTACCTTCTATAATGAAAACGCTACCATCCATTGGAATAACAAAAATCTCGACAACAAACTACGTTCCATAATGACAAGGCTACCATCCCTAAGAGTAACATAAATCTGGAGAATAGACTACCTTCCATAATGACAAGGCTACCATCCATTGGAGTAACCAAGATATCGACAATATATTACCTTCCATAATGATAAGGCTACCATCCCTTAGAGTAACAAAAATCACGACAATAGACTACCTTTCATAATGACAAGGCTACCATCCGTTGGAATAACTAAAATATCGTACACAAACTACCTTCCATAATGACTAGGCTACCATTCATTGGAGTAACAAAGATATCAACAATAGACTACCTTCCATAACGACAAGGCTACCATCCATTGGAGTAATAAAGATATCAACAACATACTACCTTCCATAATGACAAGGCTACCATCCCTTAGAGTAACAAAAATCACGACAACAAACTACCTTTCATAATTACAAGGCTACCATCAATTGGAATAACAAAAATATAGTACACAAACTACCTTCAATAATGACTAGTCTACCATCCATTGGAGTAACAAACATATCGACAACAGACTACCTTCCATAATGACAAGGCTATAATCCATTGTTGTAACAAAAATCTCGACAATAGATTACCTTCCATAATGACAAGGCTACCATTCATTGTAGTGACAAAAATCTCAACAATATACTACCTTCTATAATTACAAGGCTACCATCCATTGGAGTAACCAAAATCTCGTCAACAGACTACCTTCCATAATGACAAGGCTACAATCTATTATAGTAACAAAAATCTCGACAATAGACTACCTTTCATAATGACAAGGCTACCATCCATTGGAATAACAAAAATCTCGACAACAGACTACATTCCATAATGACAAGGCTACCATTCATTGTAGTGACAAAAATCCCAATAATATACTACCTTCTATAATGACAATGCTACAATCCATTGGAATAACAAAAATCTCGACAACAGACTATGTTCCATAAGGACAAGCTATCATCCCTTAGAGTAACAAATATCTCGACAACAAACCACCTTCCATAATGACAAGGCTACCATCCATTGGAGTAACAAAGATATCGACAACATACTACCTTCCATAATGACAAGGCTACCATCCCTTAGAGTAACAAAAATCACGACAATAGACTACCTTTCATAATGACAAGGCTACCATCCATTGGAATAACAAAAATATTGTACACAAACTACCTTCCATAATGACTAGGCTACCATCCATTGGAGTAACAAAGATATCGACAATAGACTACCTTCCATAACGACAAGGCTACAATCCATTCTAGTAACAAAAATCTCGACAACAGACTACCTTACATAATGACAAGGCTACCATCCATTGTAGTGACAAAAATCTCGACAATATACTACCTTCTATAATGACAACGCTACCATCCATTGGAATAACAAAAATCTCGACAACAGACTACCTTCCATATGGACAAGGCTACCATCCCTTAGAGTAACAAAAATCTCGACAATAGACTACCTTCCATAATGACAAGGCTACCATCCATTGGAGTAACAAAGATATCGACAACATAGTACCTTCCATAATGACAAGGCTACCATCCATTGGAGTAACAAAAATCACGACAACAGACTACCTTCCATAATGACAAGGCTACTATCCATTGGAATAAGAAAAATATCTACAACACACTACCTTCAATAATTACAAGGCTACCATGCAATGGAGTAACAAAATTATCGGCAATAGATTACCTTCCATAATGACAAGGGTATCATCATTGGAGTAAGAAAAATATCAACAAGAGACTACCTTCCATAATTAGAAGGCTACAATCCATTGGAGTATAAAAAATCTCGACAACAGACTACCTTCCATAATGACAAGGCTACCATCCATTAAAGTAACTAAAATCTCGTACACAAACTACCTTCCATAATGACTAGGCTACAATCCATTGGACTAACAAAGATATCGACAACAAACTACCTTCTATAACGACAAGGCTACAATCCATTATAGTAACAAAAATCTTAACAACAGACTACCTTCCATAATGACAAGGCTACCATCCATTATAGTGATAAAAATCTAGATAATATACTACCTTCTATAATGACAACGCTACCATCCATTGGAATAACAAAAATCTCGACAACAAACTACGTTCCATAGTGACAAGGCTACCATCCCTAAGAGTAACATAAATCTGGAGAATAGACTACCTTCCATAATGACAAGGCTACCATCCATTGGAGTAACCAAGATATCGACAATATATTACCTTCCATAATGATAAGGCTACCATCCCTTAGAGTAACAAAAATCACGACAATAGACTACCTTTCATAATGACAAGGCTACCATCCGTTGGAATAACTAAAATATCGTACACAAACTACCTTCCATAATGACTAGGCTACCATTCATTGGAGTAACAAAGATATCAACAATAGACTACCTTCCATAACGACAAGGCTACCATCCATTGGAGTAATAAAGATATCAACAACATACTACCTTCCATAATGACAAGGCTACCATCCCTTAGAGTAACAAAAATCACGACAACAAACTACCTTTCATAATTACAAGGCTACCATCAATTGGAATAACAAAAATATAGTACACAAACTACCTTCAATAATGACTAGTCTACCATCCATTGGAGTAACAAACATATCGACAACAGACTACCTTCCATAATGACAAGGCTATAATCCATTGTTGTAACAAAAATCTCGACAATAGATTACCTTCCATAATGACAAGGCTACCATTCATTGTAGTGACAAAAATCTCAACAATATACTACCTTCTATAATTACAAGGCTACCATCCATTGGAGTAACCAAAATCTCGTCAACAGACTACCTTCCATAATGACAAGGCTACAATCTATTATAGTAACAAAAATCTTGACAATAGACTACCTTTCATAATGACAAGGCTACCATCCATTGGAATAACAAAAATCTCGACAACAGACTACATTCCATAATGACAAGGCTACCATTCATTGTAGTGACAAAAATCCCAATAATATACTACCTTCTATAATGACAATGCTACAATCCATTGGAATAACAAAAATCTCGACAACAGACTATGTTCCATAAGGACAAGCTATCATCCCTTAGAGTAACAAATATCTCGACAACAAACCACCTTCCATAATGACAAGGCTACCATCCATTGGAGTAACAAAGATATCGACAACATACTACCTTCCATAATGACAAGGCTACCATCCCTTAGAGTAACAAAAATCACGACAATAGACTACCTTTCATAATGACAAGGCTACCATCCATTGGAATAACAAAAATATTGTACACAAACTACCTTCCATAATGACTAGGCTACCATCCATTGGAGTAACAAAGATATCGACAATAGACTACCTTCCATAACGACAAGGCTACAATCCATTCTAGTAACAAAAATCTCGACAACAGACTACCTTACATAATGACAAGGCTACCATCCATTGTAGTGACAAAAATCTCGACAATATACTACCTTCTATAATGACAACGCTACCATCCATTGGAATAACAAAAATCTCGACAACAGACTACCTTCCATATGGACAAGGCTACCATCCCTTAGAGTAACAAAAATCTCGACAATAGACTACCTTCCATAATGACAAGGCTACCATCCATTGGAGTAACAAAGATATCGACAACATAGTACCTTCCATAATGACAAGGCTACCATCCATTGGAGTAACAAAAATCACGACAACAGACTACCTTCCATAATGACAAGGCTACTATCCATTGGAATAAGAAAAATATCTACAACACACTACCTTCAATAATTACAAGGCTACCATGCAATGGAGTAACAAAATTATCGGCAATAGATTACCTTCCATAATGACAAGGGTATCATCATTGGAGTAAGAAAAATATCAACAAGAGACTACCTTCCATAATTAGAAGGCTACAATCCATTGGAGTATAAAAAATCTCGACAACAGACTACCTTCCATAATGACAAGGCTACCATCCATTAAAGTAACTAAAATCTCGTACACAAACTACCTTCCATAATGACTAGGCTACAATCCATTGGACTAACAAAGATATCGACAACAAACTACCTTCTATAACGACAAGGCTACAATCCATTATAGTAACAAAAATCTTAACAACAGACTACCTTCCATAATGACAAGGCTACCATCCATTATAGTGATAAAAATCTAGATAATATACTACCTTCTATAATGACAACGCTACCATCCATTGGAATAACAAAAATCTCGACAACAAACTACGTTCCATAATGACAAGGCTACCATCCCTAAGAGTAACATAAATCTGGAGAATAGACTACCTTCCATAATGACAAGGCTACCATCCATTGGAGTAACCAAGATATCGACAATATATTACCTTCCATAATGATAAGGCTACCATCCCTTAGAGTAACAAAAATCACGACAATAGACTACCTTTCATAATGACAAGGCTACCATCCGTTGGAATAACTAAAATATCGTACACAAACTACTTTCCATAATGACTAGGCTACCATTCATTGGAGTAACAAAGATATCAACAATAGACTACCTTCCATAACGACAAGGCTACCATCCATTGGAGTAATAAAGATATCAACAACATACTACCTTCCATAATGACAAGGCTACCATCCCTTAGAGTAACAAAAATCACGACAACAAACTACCTTTCATAATTACAAGGCTACCATCAATTGGAATAACAAAAATATAGTACACAAACTACCTTCAATAATGACTAGTCTACCATCCATTGGAGTAACAAACATATCGACAACAAACTACCTTCCATAATGACAAGGCTATAATCCATTGTTGTAACAAAAATCTCGACAATAGATTACCTTCCATAATGACAAGGCTACCATTCATTGTAGTGACAAAAATCTCAACAATATACTACCTTCTATAATTACAAGGCTACCATCCATTGGAGTAACCAAAATCTCGTCAACAGACTACCTTCCATAATGACAAGGCTACAATCTATTATAGTAACAAAAATCTCGACAATAGACTACCTTTCATAATGACAAGGCTACCATCCATTGGAATAACAAAAATCTCGACAACAGACTACATTCCATAATGACAAGGCTACCATTCATTGTAGTGACAAAAATCCCAATAATATACTACCTTCTATAATGACAATGCTACAATCCATTGGAATAACAAAAATCTCGACAACAGACTATGTTCCATAAGGACAAGCTATCATCCCTTAGAGTAACAAATATCTCGACAACAAACCACCTTCCATAATGACAAGGCTACCATCCATTGGAGTAACAAAGATATCGACAACATACTACCTTCCATAATGACAAGGCTACCATCCCTTAGAGTAACAAAAATCACGACAATAGACTACCTTCCATAATGACTAGGCTACCATCCATTGGAGTAACAAAGATATCGATAATAGACTACCTTCCATAACGACAGGGCTACAATCCATTCTAGTAATAAAAATCTCGACAACAGACTACCTTACATAATAACAAGGCTACCATCCATTGTAGTGACAAAAATCTCGACAATATACTACCTTCTATAATGACAATGCTACCATCCATTGGAATAACAAAAATCTCGACAACAGACTACCTTCCATATGGATAAGGCTACCATCCCTTAGAGTAACAAAAATCTCGACAATAGACTACCTTCCATAATGACAAGGCTACCATCCATCGGAGTAACAAAGATATCGACAACATAGTACCTTCCATATTGACAAGGCTACCATCCATTGGAGTAACAAAAATCACGACAATAGACTACCTTCCATAATGATAAGGCTACTATCCATTGGAATAACAAAAATATCTACAACACACTACCTTCCATAATGACAAGGCTACCATGCAATGGAGTAACAAAAATATCGGCAATAGATTACCTTCCATAATGACAAGGGTACCATCATTGGAGTAAGCAAAATATCAACAAGAGACTACCTTCCTTAATTACAAGGCTACAATCCATTGGAGTATAAAAAATCTCGACAACAGGCTAGCTTCCATAATGACAAGGCTACCATCCATTAAAGTAACTAAAATCTCGTACACAAACTACCTGCCATAATGACTAGGCTACCATCCATTGGACTAACAAAGATATCAACTACAAACTACCTTCCATAACGACAAGGCTACAATCGATTATAGTAACAAAAATCTTAACAACAGACTACCTTCCATAATTACAAGGCTTCCATCCATTGTAGTGACAAAAATCTCGATAATATACTACCTTCTATAATGACAACGCTACCATCCATTGGAATAACAAAAATCTAGACAACAAACTACGTTCCATAATGACAAGGCTACCATCCCTAAGAGTAACAAAAATCTAGACAACAGACTACCTTCCATAATGACAAGGCTAACATCCATTGGAGTAACCAAGATATCGACAACATATTACCTTCCATAATGACAAGGCTACCATCCCTTAGAGTAACAAAAATCACGACAACAGACTACCTTTCATAATGACAAGGCTACCATCCATTGGAATAACAAAAATATCATACACAAACTACCTTCCTTAATGACTAGGCTACCATCCATTGGAGTAACAAAGAAATCGACAACAGACTACCTTCCATAACGACAAGGCTACCATCCATTAGAGTAATAAAGATATTGACAACATACAACCTTCCATAATGACAAGGCTACCATCCCTTCGAGTAACAAAAATCACGACAACAAACTACCTTTCATAATGACAAGGCTACCATCCATTGGAATAACAAAAATATTGTACACGAACTACCTTCAATAATGACTAGTCTACCATCCATTGGAGTAACAAAGATATCGACAACATACTACCTTCCATAATGACAACGCTATAATCCATTGTAGTAACAAAAATATCGACAACAAATTACCTTCCATAATGACAAGGCTACCATTCATTGTAGTGACAAAAATCTCAACAATATACTACCTTCTATAATTACAAGGCTACCATCCATTGGAGTAACAAAAATCTCGTCAACAGACTACCTTCCATAATGACAAGGCTACAATCTATTATAGTAACAAAAATCTCGACAATAGACTACCTTTCATAATGACAAGGCTACCATCCATTGGAATAACAAAAATCTCGACAACAGACTACATTCCATAATGACAAGGCTACCATTCATTTTAGTGACAAAAATCTCGATAATATACTACCTTCTATAATGACAATGCTACCATCCATTGGAATAACAAAAATCTCGACAACAAACTATGTTCCATAATGACAAGGCTATCATCCTATAGAGTAACAAATATCTCGACAACAAACCACCTTCCATAATGACAAGGCTACCATCCATTGGAGTAACAAAGATATCGACAACATACTACCTTCCATAATGACAAGGCTACCATCCCTTAGAGTTTCAACAATCACGACAATAAACTACCTTTCATAATGACAAGGCTACCATCCATTGGAATAACAAAAATATCGTACACAAACTACCTTCCATAATGACTAGGCTACCATCCATTGGAGTAACATAGATATCGACAATAGACTACCTTCCATAACGACAAGGCTATAATCCATTCTAGTAACAAAAATCTCGACAACAGACTACCTTACATAATGACAAGGCTACCATCCATTGTAGTGACAAAAATCTTGACAATATACTACCTTCTATAATGACAACACTACCATCCATTGGAATAACAAAAATCTCGACAATAGACTACCTTCCATATGGACAAGGCTACCATCCCTTAGAGTAACAAAAATCTTGACAATAGACTACCTTCCATAATGACAAGCCTACCATCCATTGGAGTAACAAAAATATCGACAACATAGTACCTTCCATAATGACAAGGCTACCATCCATTGGAGTAACAAAAATCACGAAAATAGACTACCTTCCATAATTACAAGGCTACCATCCATTGGAATAACAAAAATATCTACAACACACTACCTTCCATAATGACAAGGCTACCATGCAATGGAGTAACAAAAGTCTCGACAATAGACTACCTTCCATAATGACAAGGGTACAATCATTGGAGTAAGCAAAACATCAACAAGAGACTACCTTCCATAATTACAAGGCTACAATCCATTTGAGTATAAAAAATCTCGACAATAGACTACCTTCCATAATGACAAGGCTACCATCCATTAAAGTAACTAATATCTCGTACACAAATTACCTTCCATAATAACTAGGCGACCATCCATTGGAGTAACAAAGATATCGACAACAGACTACCTTCCATAACGACAAGGCTACCATCCATTGGAGTAATAAAGATATCGACAACATACTACCTTCCATAATGACAAGGCTACCATCCCTTAGAGTAACAAAAATAACAACAACAAACTACCATTCATAATGACAAGGCTACCATCCATTGGAATAACAAAAATATTGTACACAAACTACCTTCAATAATGACTAGTCTACCATCCATTGGAGTAACAAAGATATCGACAAAATATTACCTTCAATAATGACAACGCTATAATCCATTGTAGTAACAAAAATCTCGACAACAGATTACCTTCCATAATGACAAGGCTACCATTCATTGTAGTGACAAAAATCTCAACAATATACTACCTTCTATAATTACAAGGCTACCATCCATTGGAGTAACTAAAATCTCGACAACAGACTACCTTCTATAATGACAAGGCTACAATCTATTATAGTAACAAAAATCTCGACAATAGACTACCTTTCATAATGACAAGGCTACCATCCATTGGAATAACAAAAATCTCGACAACAGACTACATTCCATAATGACAAGGCTACCATCCATTTTAGTGACAAAAATCTCGATAATATACTACCTTCTATAATGACAACGCTACCATCCATTGGAATAACAAAAATCTCGACAACAAACTACGTTCCATAATGACAAGGCTACCATCCCTAAGAGTAACAAAAATCTAGACAATAGACTACCTTCCATAATGACAAAGCTACCATCCATTGGAGTAACCAAGATATCGATAACATATTACCTTCCATAATGACAAGGCCACCATCCCTTAGAGTAACAAAAATCACGACATCAGACTACCTTTCATAATGACAAGGCTACCATCCGTTGGAATAACAAAAATATCGTACACAAACTACCTTCCATAATGACTAGGCTACCATCCATTGGAGTAACAAATATATCGACAACAGACTATCTTCTATAACGACAAGGCTATAATCCATTGTAGTAACAAATATCTTGACAATAGACTACCTTCCATAATGACAAGGCTACCATCCATTGTAGTGACAAAAATCTCGATAATATACTACCTTTTATAATGACAACGCTACCATCCATTGGAATAACAAAAATATTGACAACATAATATGTTCCATAATGACAAGGCTACCATCCATTAGAGTAACAAATATCTCGACAATAGACCACCTTCCATAATGAAAAGGCTACCATCCATTGGCGTAACAAAGATATTGATAACATACTACCATCCATAATGACAAGGCTACCATCCCTTAGAGTAACAAAAATCACGACAATAGACTACCTTCCATAATGGCAAGGCTACCATCCATTAGAATAACAAAAATATCATACACAAACTATCTTCCATAGAGACTAGGCTACCATCCATTGGAGTAACAAAGATATCGACAACAGAATACCTTCCATAACGATAAGGCTACAATCCATTCTAGTAACAAAAATCTTGACAACAGACTACCTTATATAATGACAAGGCTACCATCCATTGTAGTGACAAAAATATTGACAATACACTACCTTCTATAATGACAACGCTACCATCCATTGGAATAACAAAAATCTCGACAACAGACTACCTTCCATATGGACAAGGCTACCATCCCTTAGAGTAACAAAAATCTCGACAATAGACTACCTTCCATAATGACAAGCCTACCATCCATTGGAGTAACAAAAATATCGACAACATAGTACCTTCCATAATGACAAGGCTACCATCCGTTGGAGTAACAAAAATCACGACAATAGACTACCTTCCATAATTACAAGGCTACCATCCATTGGAATAACAAAAATATCTACAACACACTACCTTCCATTATGACAAGGCTACCATGCAATGGAGTAACAAAAGTCTCGGCAATAGACTACCTTCCATAACGACAAGGGTACCATCATTGGAGTAAGCAAAATATCAACAAGAGACTACCTTCCATAATTACAAGGCTACAATCCATTTGAGTATAAAAAATCTCGACAATAGACTACATTCCATAATGACAAGGCTACCATCCATTAAAGTAACTAATATCTCGTACACAAACTACCTTCCATAATGACTAGGCGACCATCCATTGGAGTAACAAAGATATCGACAATAGACTACCTTCCATAACGACAAGGCTACCATCCATTGGAGTAATAAAGATATCGACAACATACTACCTTCCATAATGACAAGGCTACCATCCCTTAGAGTAAAAAAAATCACGACAACAAACTACCTTTCATAATGATAAGGCTACCATCCATTGGAATAACAAAAATATTGTACACAAACTACCTTCAATAATGACTAGTCTACCATCCATTGGAGTAACAAAGATATCGACAAAATATTACCTTCCATAATGACAACGCTATAATCCATTGTAGTAACAAAAATCTCGACAACAGATTACCTTCCATAATGACAAGGCTACCATTTATTGTAGTGACAAAAATCTCAACAATATACTACCTTCTATAATTACAAGGCTACCATCCATTGGAGTAACCAAAATCTCGACAACAGACTACCTTCTATAATGACAAGGCTACAATCTATTATAGTAACAAAAATCTCGACAATAGACTACCTTTCATAATGACAAGGCTACCATCCATTGGAATAACAAAAATCTCGACAACAGACTACATTCCATAATGACAAGGCTACCATCCATTTTAGTGACAAAAATCTCGATAATATACTACCTTCTATAATGACAACGCTACCATCCATTGGAATAAAAAAATATCTCGACAACAAACTACGTTCCATAATGACAAGGCTACCATCCCTAAGAGTAACAAAAATCACGACAACAGACTACCTTTCATAATGATAAGGCTACCATCCGTTGGAATAACAAAAATATCGTACACAAACTACCTTCCATAATGACTAGGCTACCATCCATTGGAGTAACAAAGATATCGATAACAAACTATCTTCTATAACGACAAGGCTACAATCCATTGTAGTAACAAATATCTCGACAATAGACTACCTTCCATAATGACAAGGCTACCATCCATTGTAGTGACAAAAATCTCGATAATATACTACCTTCTATAATGACAACGCTACCATCCATTGGAATAACAAAAATATTGACAACAGACTATGTTCCATAATGACAAGGCTACCATCCATTAGAGTAACAAATATCTCGACAATAGTCCACCTTCCATAATGACAAGGCTACCATCCATTGGAGTAACAAAGATATTGACAACATACTACCATCCATAATGACAAGGCTACCATCCCTTATAGTAACAAAAATCACGACAACAGACTACCTTCCATAATGACAAGGCTACCATCCATTAGAATAACAAAAATATCGTACACAAACTATCTTCCATAATGACTAGGCTACCATCCATTGGAGTAACAAAGATATCGACAACAGAATACCTTCCATAACGATAAGGCTACAATCCATTCTAGTAACAAAAATCTCGACAACAGACTACCTTACATAATGACAAGGCTACCATCCATTGTAGTGACAAAAATCTTGACAATATACTACCTTCTATAATGACAACCCTACCATCCATTGGAATAACAAAAATCTCGACAACAGACTACCTTCCATATGGACAAGGCTACCATCCGTTAGAGTAACAAAAATATCGACAACAGACTACCTTCCATAATGAAAAGGCTACCATCCATTGGAGTAACAAAGATATCGACAACATACTACCTTCCATAATGACAAGGCTACCATCCCTTAGAGTAACAAAAATCACGACAACAGACTACCTTTCATAATGACAAGGCTACCATCCATTGGAATACCAAAAATATCGTAGACAAACTACCTTCCATAATGACTAGGCTACCATCCATTGGATTAACAAAGATATCGACAACAGACTACCTTCCATAAAAACAAGGCTACCATCCATTGGAGTAACAAAGATATCGACAACATACTACCTTCCATAATGACAAGGATACCATCCCTTAGAGTAACAAAAATCACGACAACAAACTACCTTTCATAATGACAAGGCTACCATCCATTGGAATAACAAAAAAATCGTACACAAACTACCTTCAATAATGACTAGTCAACCATCCATATGAGTAACAAAGATATCGACAACAAACTACCTTCCATAATGACAAGGCTACAATCCAATGTAGTAACAAAAATCTCGACAACAGATTACCTTCCATGATGACAAGGCTACCATTCATTGTAGTGACAAAAATCTCAACAATATACTAACTTCTATAATTACAAGGCTACCATCAATTGGAGTAACCAAAATCTCGACAACAGACTACCTTTCATAATGACAAGGCTACAATCTATTATAGTAACAAAAATATCGACAATAGACTACCTTTCATAATGAGAAGGCTACCATCCATTGGAATAACAAAAATCTCGACAACAGACTACATTCCATAATGACAAGGCTACCATCCCTTAGAGTAACAAAAATCTACACAACAGACTATCTTCCATAATGAAAGGCTACAAGCCTTTGGAGAATAAAAAATCTCGACAAAAGACTACCTTCCATAATGACAAGGCTACCATCCATTGGACTAACTAAAATCTCATACACAAACTACCTTCCATAATGACAAGGCTACCATCCATTAGAGTAACAAAGATATCGACAACAGACTACCTTCCACAACGAAAAGGCTACAATCCATTATAGTAACAAAAATCTCGACAATAGACTACCTTCCATAATGACAAGGCTACCATCCATTATAGTGACAAAAATCTTGACAATATATTACCTTCCATAATGACAAGGCTACCATCCCTTAGAGTAACAAAAATCACGACAACAGACTACCTTTCATAATGACAAGGCTACCATCCATTGGAATAACAAAAATATCGTGCACAAACTACCTTCCATAATGACTAGGCTACCATCCATTAGAGTAACAAAGATATCGATAACAGACTACCTTCCATAACGACAAGGCTACCATCCATTGGAGTAACAAAGATATCGACAACATACTACCTTCTATAATGACAAGGCTACCATTCATTGTAGTGACAAAAATCTCAACAATATACTACCTTCTATAATTACAAGGCTACCATCAATTGGAGTAACAAAAATCTCGACAACAGACTACCTTTCATAATGACAAGGCTACAATCTATTATAGTAACAAAAATATCGACAATAGACTACCTTTCATAATGAGAAGGCTACCATCCATTGGAATAACAAAAATCTCGACAACAGACTACATTCCATAATGAGAAGGCTACCATCCCTTAGAGTAACAAAAATCTACACAACAGACTATCTTCCATAATGAAAGGCTACAAGCCTTTGGAGAATAAAAAATCTCGACAAAAGACTACCTTCCATAATGACAAGGCTACCATCCATTGGACTAACTAAAATCTCATACACAAACTACCTTCCATAATGACAAGGCTACCATCCATTAGAGTAACAAAGATATCGACAACAGACTACCTTCCACAACGAAAAGGCTACAATCCATTATAGTAACAAAAATCTCGACAATAGACTACCTTCCATAATGACAAGGCTACCATCCATTATAGTGACAAAAATCTTGACAATATATTACCTTCCATAATGACAAGGCTACCATCCCTTAGAGTAACAAAAATCACGACAACAGACTACCTTTCATAATGACAAGGCTACCATCCATTGGAATAACAAAAATATCGTGCACAAACTACCTTCCATAATGACTAGGCTACCATCCATTAGAGTAACAAAGATATCGATAACAGACTACCTTCCATAACGACAAGGCTACCATCCATTGGAGTAACAAAGATATCGACAACATACTACCTTCTATAATGACAAGGCTACCATTCATTGTAGTGACAAAAATCTCAACAATATACTACCTTCTATAATTACAAGGCTACCATCAATTGGAGTAACAAAAATCTCGACAACAGACTATCTTCCATAATGACAAGGCTACAATCTATTATAGTAACAAAAATATCGACAATAGACTACCTTTCATAATTACAAGGCTACCATCCATTGTAATAACAAAAATCTCGACAACAGACTACATTCCATAATGACAAGGCTACCATCCCTTAGAGTAACAAAAATATCGACAACATAATACCTTCCATAATGACAAGGCTACAATCCATTGGAGTATAAAAAATCTCGACAACAAACTACCTTCCATAATGACAAGGCTACCATCCATTGGAGTAACTAAAATCTCATACACAAACTACCTTCCATAATGACTAGGCTACCATCCATTAGAGTAAGAAAGATATCGACAACAAACTACCTTCCACAATGACATGGATACAATCCATTATAGTAACAAAAATCTCGACAACAGACTACCTTCCATAATGACAAGGCTACCATCCATTATAGTGACAAAAATCTCGACAATGTATTACATTCTATAATGACAAGGCTAAAATCCATTGGAGTAACAAAAATCTCGACAATAGACTACCTTCCATAATGACAAGGCTACCATCCATTGGAGTAACTAAAATCTCGTACACAAACTACCTTCCATATTGACTAGGCTATCATCCATTGGAGTAACAAAGATATCGACAACAGACTTTCTGCCATAACGACAAGGCTACAATCCATTGTAGTAACAAATATCTCGACAACAGACTACCTTCCATAATGACCAGGCTACCATTCATTATAGTGACAAAAATCTCAACAATATACTAACTTCTATAATTACAAAGCTACCATCAATTGGAGTAACGAAAATCTCGACAACAGACTACCTTCCATAATGACAAGGCTACCATCCATTAGAATAACAAAAATATCGTACACAAACTATCTTCCATAATGACTAGGCTACCATCCATTGGAGTAACAAAGATATCGACAATAGACTACCTTCCATAACGACAAGGCTACAATCCATTCTAGTAACAAAAATCTCGACAACAGACTACCTTACATAATGACAAGGCTACCATCCATTGTAGTGACAAAAATCTTGACAATATACTACCTTCTATAATGACAACCCTACCATCCATTGGAATAACAAAAATCTCGACAACAAACTACCTTCCATATGGACAAGGCTATCATCCCTTAGAGTTACAAAAATCTCGACAACAGACTACCTTCCATAATGAAAAGGCTACCATCCATTGGAGTAACAAAGATATCGACAACATACTACCTTCCATAATGACAAGGCTACCATCCCTTAGAGTAACAAAAATCACGACAACAGACTACCTTTCATAAAGACAAGGCTACCATCCATTGGA
Source organism: Vicia faba (assembly GCA_948472305.1). NCBI lineage: Eukaryota > Viridiplantae > Streptophyta > Magnoliopsida > Fabales > Fabaceae > Vicia > Vicia faba. Next base: position 509,992,081 of record OX451741.1, on the reverse strand, counting down.
ATAACAAAAATATCGTAGATAAACTACCTTCCATAATGACTAGGCTACCATCCATTGGAGTAACAAACATATCGACAACAGACTACCTTCCATAAAAACAAGGCTACCATCCATTGGAGTAACAAAGATATCGACAACATACTACCTTCCATAATGACAAGGATACCATCCCTTAGAGTAACAAAAATCACGACAACAAACTACCTTTCATAATGACAAGGCTACCATCCATTGGAATAACAAAAATATCGTACACAAACTACCTTCAATAATGACTAGTCAACCATCCATATCAGTAACAAAGATATCGACAACAAACTACCTTCCATAATGACAAGGCTACAATCCATTGTAGTAACAAAAATCTCGACAACAGATTACCTTCCATAATGACAAGGCTACCATTCATTGTAGTGACAAAAATCTCAACAATATAGTAACTTCTATAATTACAAGGCTACCATCAATTGGAGTAACGAAAATCTCGACAACAGACTACCTTTCATAATGACAAGGCTACAATCTATTATAGTAACAAAAATATCGACAATAGACTACCTTTCATAATGACAAGGCTACCATCCATTGGAATAACAAAAATCTCGACAACAAACTACATTCCATAATGACAAGGCTACCATCCCTTAGATTAACAAAAATCTACACAACAGACTACCTTTCATAATGACAAGGCTACAATCCTTTGGAGTATAAAAAATCTCGACAACAGACTACCTTCCATAATGACAAGGCTACCATCCATTGGAGTAACTAAAATGTCATACACAAACTACCTTCCATAATGACTAGGCTACCATCCATTAGAGTAACAAAGATATCGACAACAGACTACCTTCCACAACGAAAAGGCTACAATCCATTATAGTAACAAAAATCTCGACAATAGACTACCTTCCATAATGGCAAGGCTACCATCCATTATAGTGACAAAAATCTCGATAATATATTACCTTCCATAATGACAAGGCTACCATCCCTTAGAGTAACAAAAATCACGACAACATAATACCTTTCATAATGACAAGGCTACCATTCATTGGAATAACAAAAATATCTTGCACAAACTACCTTCCATAATGTCTAGGCTACCATCCATTGGAGTAACAAAGATATCAACAACAGACTACCTTCCATAACGACAAGGCTACCATCCATTGGAGTAACAAAGATATCGACAACATACTACCTTCCATAATGACAAGGCTACCATCCCTTAGAGTAATAAAAATCACGACAACAAACAACCTTTCATAATGACAAGGCTACCATCCATTGGAATAACTAAAATCTCGTACACAAACTACCTTCCATAATGACTAGGCTACCATCCATTTGACTAACAAAGATATCGACAAGAAACTACCTTCCATAACGACAAGGCTACAATCCATTGTAGTAACAAAAATCTTGACATTAGACTACCTTCCATATTGAAAAGGCTACCATCCATTGTAGTGACAAAAATCTCGATAATATACTACCTTCTATAATGACAACGCTACCATCCATTGGAATAACAAAAATATCGACAACATACTACATTCCATAATGACAAGGCTACCATCCCTTAGAGTAACAAAAATCACGACAACAGACTACCTTTCATAATGACAAGGCTACCACCCATTCGAATAACAAAAATATCGTACACAAACTACCTTCCATAATGACTAGGCTTCCATCCATTGGAGTAACAAAGATATCGACAACAGACTACCTTCCATAACGACAAGGCTACAATCCATTGTAGTAACAAAAATCTCGACAATAGACTACCTTCCATAATGAAAAGGCTACCATCCATTGTAGTGACAAAAATCTCGATAATATACTACCTTCTATAATGACAACGCTACCATCCCTTGAAATAACAAAAATCTTGACAATAGACTATGATCCATAATGACAAGGCTACCATCACTTAGAGTAACTAAAATCTGGACAATAGACTACTTTCCATAATTACCAGGCTACCATCCATTGGAGTAACAAAGATATCGACAATATACTACCTTCCATAATGACAAGGCTACCATCCCTTAGAGTAATAAAAATCACGACAACAGACTACCTTTCATAATGACAAGGCTACCGCCCATTGGAATAACAAAAATATCATACACAAACTACCTTCCATAATGACTAGGCTACCATCCATTGGAGTAACAAAGATATCGACAACAGACTACCTTCCATAACGACAAGGCTACAATCCATTGTAGTAACAAAAATCTCGACAACAGACTTCCTTCCATAATGACAAGGCTACCATCCATTGTAGTGACAAAAATATCGACAATATACTACCTTCTATAATGACAACGCTACCATCTATTAGAATAACAAAAATCTCGACAACAGACTACCTTCTATATGGACAAGGCTACCATCCCTTAGAGTAACAAAAATCTCGACAACAGACTACCTTCCATAATTATAAGGCTACCATCCATTGGAGTAACAAAGATATCTACAACATACTACCTTCCATAATGACAATGCTACCATTCATTGGAATAACAAAAATCACGACAACAGACTACCTTCCATAATGACTAGGCTACCATCCATTGGAATAACAAAAATATCGACAACACACTACCTTCCATAATGACAAGGCTACCATACAATGGAGTAACAAAAATATCGACAACAGAGTATCTTCCATAATGAAAAGGATACCATCCATTGGTGTAACAAAAATCTGGACAACAGACTACCTTCCATAATGACAAGTCTACCATCCATTGGAGTAACAAAAATCTCGACCACAGACTACCTTCCATAATGACAAGGGTACCATCATTGGAGTAACAAAAATCTCGACAACAGACTACCTTCCATAATGACAAGGCTACCATCCATTGTAGTGACAAAAATATCGATAATATACTACCTTCCATAATGACAAGGCTACCATCCATTAGAGTAACAAAAATCTCGACAACAGACTACCTTGCATAACGACAAGGCTACAATCCATTAGAGTAACAAAAATCTCGACAATAGACTTCCTTCCGTAATGACAAGGCTACCATCCATTATAGTGACAAAAATATCGACAATATAATACCTTCTATAATGACAAGGCTACCATCCATTCGAGTAACAAAAATCTTGACAACATACTACCTTCCATAATGACAAGGCTACAATCTATTATAGTAACAAAAATATCGACAATAGACTACCTTTCATAATGACAAGGCTACCATCCATTGGAATAAAAAAAACCTTGACAACAAACTACATTTCATAATGACAAGGCTACCATCCCTTAGAGTAACAAAAATCTTGACAACAGACTACCTTCCATAATGACAAGGCTACAATCCATTGGAGTATAAAAAATCTCGACAACAGACTACCTTCCATAATGACAAGGCTACCATCCATTGGAGTAACTAAAATCTCATACACAAAATACATTCCATAATGACTAGGCTACCATCCATTGGAGTAACAAAAATATCGACAACAGACTACCTTCCACAACGACAAGGCTACAATCTATTGTAGTAACAAAAATCTCGACAACGGACTACCTTCCATAATGACAAGGCTACCATCCATTTTAGTGACAAAAATCTCGGCAATATATTTCCTTCTATAATTACAAGGCTACCATCCATTGGAGTAACAAAAATTTTGATAACAGACTACCTTCCATAATGACAAGGCTTCCATCCATTGGAGTAACTAAGATATCGACCATAGACTATTTTACATAACAAAAAGGCTAAAATCCATTGTAGTAACAAAAATCTCGACAACAGACTACCTTCCATAATGACAAGGCTACCATTCATTGTAGTTACAAAAATCTAGATAATATACTACCTTATATAATGACAACGCTACCATACATTGGAATAACAAAAATCTCAACAACAGACTACGTTCCATAATGACAAGGCTACCATCCCTTAGAGTAACAAATATCTCAACAATAGACCACCTTCCTTAATGACAAGGCTACCATCCATTGGAGTAACAAAGATATCGACAACATACTACCTTCCATAATGACAAGGCTACCATCCATTGGAGTAACAAAAATCACGACAATAGACTACCTTCCATAATGACAAGGCTACCATCAATTGGAATAACAAAAATATCGATAACACACTACCTTCCATAATGACAAGGCTACCATGCAATGGAGTACCAAAAATCTAGGCAATAGATTACCTTCCATAATGACAAGGGTACCATCATTGGAGTAACCAAAATATCCACAAGAGACTACCTTCCATAATGGCAAGGCTACAATCCATTGCAGTATACAAAATCTCGACAACAGACTACCTTCCATAATGACAAGGCTACCATCCATTGGAGTAACAAAAAACTCGACAACAGACTCAAGATGTGAAAAACACAAGAAGGGGGGTTGAATTATAAAACTTTAAATCAAATGCTAGACAACTACTTTAACAACGAGGTCTTAATCCACTATATTCAAAGGATTACACAACTACTTTAACAACTGTTAAAGCCTTCTTGAGTATAACCACAATCCGGTTTATCTCAAGGAATTCTGTTTACAAATAATTGAATAATAATGTGTTTGATGTTTTCTAATAAAACAGTATACCACAACTGTGATAATACACAAATTTAAGCTTAGAATGAAACTGGATTTGCTAGAGCATTTGAGTAAGCGTGGTTGGAAAGCTTAGCAAATTGTATGAGTGCGTGCGTGAAGATTATTAGCCTTTTCTTTTCTCACACAGACTTGTTTTTATAGCCAAGGCAAAGAGACGTTGTTGTCCATAATTCACTTTCAATGATAATAACGTTCTTTCCTTTTTGAGAAGATCTTGTCTTGAATAAAGCCGTTGGTAATTAATCTGTCTTGAATGCTTAGTAACGCTTCAGAGTGTTCTCTGCTTTAACTGATGTTGACGCTTCTGAATGCTAATGACTTGGTAAAGATCTTGATCAGAGTCAGAGTGTTTTATGCGCAGATTCTGGTCATCAGGCTTCAGCGTATGATCTGGTAGGTTCAGCGTGTAGCATATATTATTGATCTTCTGATGCTGATATGTTGCTGATCTTCTGATGTTGATTCCATCAGAACTTCTGTATACCTCTATTCACAAAGCATAATTTTAAGCAGCATATTTGTTCTATATAAATATATCTTTGAATTTATTTTATTCTTTTTATTTTGTTATCATCATAACTCTAATTAAGGGTTGTAGAATCAAACTATGTTCTAACAATCTCCCCCTTTTTGATGATGACAAAACCAGATTTTTTTCAATTAAGAATAAATAATAAAAGGTATCAGAGATTAAAAGTAAAGAATAAAAGGTATCAGAGCTAAGAAGAGAAAACCCCCCCTGAGTTGATTACTTCCCTTTAATTCCATGAGACCTTGAGCATCAGAACTTTACTGTATCAGAGTTCATCAAATTCATCAGAGTTTTGTACCTATAAGCTTTTCAGAAGAGAGAAATTTAAATAGATCAGAATGTTTGAGACTTATGTTTATGTCTCAGTAATCCGTTATTGAAAAATATCATTCTTTCTCCCCCTTTTTGTCAGTTATCAAAAAGCACAAATAATTAGAGCTAAAATGATCAAAGCTAAAATGCGTTTATTTTAAAAATAGAAGCAATGATAAGTTCAGATCATTGTAAAAATATTACAGATGATCATGTTTAAATAATATGAAAAAATTATAAGGAGGAGGAGGAAGACGTGTGAACAGAGCTTCCAGCATGCCCTTGATCTGATCGTTGGTTTCCTTTTGCTAAGATACCATGCTGGCTATTGCATCAATTTTGTTGTCCTGCTTGTCCATTCTTTCCTTCATCAGAATATCATTTCTTTTCAGATCATCTAGAGTCTGCCTATCCAAGGAAGCTTGAAAATCTTCATTGACAGGATGCTTCTCAGAGCTTTCTGCAGTATCTTCTTTCTGACCTAGGTCTTCAACATGAATCATTTGCTCTTCAGCATCAGGTTGAACTTTGGAAGCTGGACGATGTTCAGACCAGGGAGCAATGTCCAGAGTGAGAACTTCTTCCTTAAGCAGCTTGCTCAGAACTGGACCTTCAATTTCCTTCAGCAGATTGCTGAAGTTCTGTTGAGCTTTTTCGTAGCTCTGTTCTTGCAACTTAAAGGTTTTAGAGCATACCCATCTTCTGAACTTTGTCCATAGGTAGTCTGATGCAGCAGGATCAACCAGTTCCAAACTTGCTTGTTTTAGAGAAGTGATCCACTTTTGTACTTCTGTTTCAAAGTTCAATATGCTGGAACCAACATCTGGATGTTTTGGTTAAGGCATAGCAGTTTTGTTAGTTATTGCAGCAAGGCATTCACAGACTGTTAAATCAATGACAGTCTTGCTGTGGTCTTCTGAATTGTCTTTTGGTGAAGGAGTGGGAGAGTCAGGAATTATGATTGGACTTGATGGGGAATTTGGTGGTGTTAATTCTGGTGATGAGGGAAGTTGGGGAATATTCATAAGTGTACCAAGGGGCAAACGAATGGCCAGAGGTACTGGTTCAGGGGATTCAGAGGGTGGAGCCTCAGAAGTTTGAACTTCTTGTTGGAATATTTCATGTTGTGGAGAGGGTGGATTAATTTCTGGTTGAGGTGAGAGAGGTATTTTTGGTATTGGAGAAAGGGGAATTTCTGGTTGTGGTGAGAGAGGGATTTCTGGTTGTTCTTCTATGTTTGGATTTTCAGGAGTGGGAGCAGAAGTATGTTGGTCTATATTAGAAAGAACTTTTGCAAGTTCTTGTTCTCGTATGGCTTCAGTATTTGGATTTTGTGGTTGGGAGCGAGATCTTCTGAGAGTTAATGACTCAGAAGGGTCAAAGTCAAGGTCAAAATCATCAAAAGTTTGAGGTGTTGGGTTTTCAGATGGAGTCGGAATTGGTATAAATGTTGATACAGCAGTTGAATCTAAAACAATTATAGAAGAAAGATTACCTCTCTTCTTAGGAGTCTGCTGAGATGATCCTTCTGCTACAGCTTTTCTTTTCTTTGTCTTCTTCAGAACAACCTCTGGAGCCTTTTGCTAAAGATATTGAATGTTCAAGTTTGGGGTTGTACCATCAGCCTTGCAAGCATCCAGATATCTGACAATTATTTTTGGTTTAGAGTCAATCTATGAGAACATTAGAAAGTCATCCAGAGGAATTCATCTACGGGAGATTGCAGCAAAAGGAGTGACGCTGGGTTCCTTCTTAATGTTCTCAATTAACTTCATCTTCTTCAGATTTTTGGTATTCAGTTGTTTGCCTACAGTAGCTTCCAGAGTGCTGATTTCGTGAGCCTCTGTCAGATGGTCAATCAGCTTATTCTCTGTTAGAATATTTGATATCAGTCTTCCTAAGGATATCCAATCCCTTTTTGTTCGTTCCTCTTCTCTTGTTTCCTTAACACTTGTTCTGATATGGTTAAACAGAAGATGAGGCAGATTTATCTTGACCTTCTAAGAGATGAAATAGATCAGAAACTGCTGATCAATATTAATGTAATCAAGAGAGCTGGTAGGCTTTCTGTGGTTGAAGCACCCCATAATGATCTTGGCCCAAATTCTGTGTTTGTCTTTTAAATCCCTTATCTTGCTGGAGGGAAGCCCCAGAGTGAAGATTTCTCTTGCAATTAGGGCAGCATCAACACACCTTTCTGCCATATCAATGAAACGAACACCACCACCATTGTACCCTATTAAACGTGCAATGAGGTCTTCAGTGATAACAATCTTCTTCCCTATGATGTAAGAAGTGACTTGATGGTTTGAAGAAGAAGCGTGAATCCAAAATTCCTTTACCAGAATACAAAATGTTGGACCCACCAGTCTGTCAAAGTATCTTTCCCAGCCTTGAGCTTTAACTTCTTCAGAGAGATCAAACCCATTCTCTTGAAGACTGTTGAAATACACGATCAATTTTGACAGAACCTCTAGATTTTTGATTGGAGTGAGAAGCGTTCTGTAGGGTTCTTCGTATTGTTCAGATGAAACTGATTTCTGAGAGCCTGAAGTAGGAATGCTGGAGGAAGCCATTGTTCACATGAAGGTTTTGTGAAAAAAAAGATTTGAAAGGGTTTTGAGAATGCAAGCTGAAAACAACAAGTTTGTAGAGAAACTGATAGTGAAGGTAAAGGAGTGTAAACGGTGTGAAGTGTGTTTAAATAGATTTCTAAAAAGTTTTTTGAAACATAAACGTAAAGAGAGAGAAATTAATAATGATTATTAGCATTTAATGATAGCTGATTTTAGGGGATTCAGAAAGATATTTGGAACGGTTACCCATGACATGTGTCTCAATGCATCCAATCAGCGCTTTTGCCTTTTCAAAAACGTGAACACGTGTTCAGCCTCAGAAAATAGCTGATGACTGGATGACACTTGTTTGCTTGAGTGAACAGCACATTTCTATCCTTGAAATGAAGCACTCAGATCTTCATGGATAGATTCTGATACAATCTGCACTTCTAAAGTTCTGAAGAAAGATTGATCAGTAGTTCACAGTAAAATAAACAAAGTTCTGAACGTTAAGATGTGGAATCAAAACAATTTCATTTTGGGCAGAGCTTCATGCTGAGATGTTTCAGAATGAAGTTGAACCTATCTTCAAAAAGAAGTTTTGTAAAAATATCAGCCCATTGATGGTCTGTGTTAATAAATTTTAAATTTTAAATCCCTTTCTGAATATAGTCCCTAATAAAATGATGTTTTATTTCTATATGCTTAGCCCTAGAATGCAAAATAGGATTCTTACTAAGACATATAGCAGAAGTATTGTCACAGAGGATAGGAATGTTACTCTCAAATATCTGGAAGTCCTCGAGTTGACTTTTCATCCAGAGCATTTGTGCGCTGCATCTAGCTGTTGCTATGTATTCAGCTTCTGTTGTTGATAGAGCAATTGTGGATTGTCTTTTGCTGGACCAAGAGATCAGATTTTCTCCTAGAAATTGGCAGCTTCCAGAAGTTCTTTTTTGTTCTACTCTGTCTCCAGCAAAATCAACATCACAGTATCCTACTAAGCTGTAATCACTTGATTTTCTATAAAACAAACCCATATTAGTAGTACCTTTCAGATACTTGAAAATTCGCTTAGCTGCTGTTAAATGAGATTCTCTAGGATCTGATTGGAATCTAGCACAAATGCAAACACTGAATAAAATATCAAGACTTGAAGTAGTCAAATATAGAAGGGAACCAATCATACCTATGTAGACGTTCTGTTCTAACTTTTTACTTACCTCTTCTCTTTCCAGAATGCACGTGGGATGCATTGGAATCTTTGATGGGTTACACTATGAGAGATCAAATTTCTTCAGAAGTTCTCTGACATATTTGCTCTGATGAATGTAAGTTCCTTCTGGGGTTTGCATGATCTGAATGCCTAGAAAGAATTTCAGTTCCCCCATTATGCTCATCTTAAATTCTGCCTGCATACATTTAGCAAACTTTCTTCCCAGAGAGGGTTTAGTAGATCCGAATATGATGTCATCCACATAAATCTGACATACTAAAATGTCATTCTTAATTGTCTTATAGAATAAAGTTGTGTCCACTTTCCCTCTGGTGAATTCCTTTTCTAACAGGAAGTTACTTAGTCTTTCATACCAAGCTCTAGGAGCTTGTTTCAGACCATAGAGTGACTTCTTTAGTTTGAAAACATATTCTGGATTTTTGGAACTTTCAAAACCAGGGAGTTGGTGCACATATACCTCTTCTTCTATATAGCCATTTAAGAATGCACTTTTAACATCCATCTGATACAGAGTGATGCCTTTATTAACAACAAATGAGATTAAGAGTCTGATAGATTCTAACCTGGCGACTGGAGCAAAGGTTTCTGTATAGTCTATCCCCTCTTGCTGACTATAACCTTGTACTACTAATCGTGCTTTGTTTCTGATGACTTCACCTTGTTCATTCAGTTTGTTTCTGAACACCCTTTTTGTTCCAATGACGTTGAATCCTTTTGGTTTAGGAACTAGATCCCATACGTCATTTCTTGTGAATTTATTTAGCTCCTCTTGCATTGCTAGAATCCAGTCATTGTCCAAAAGTGCTTCATCAATTGATGATGGTTCAATTAGAGAAACAAGTCCCATGATGGATTCTTTAGAGTTTCTGAAGCTAGATCTTGTTCTGAATTGGATCTTCCTTTCTTCCTAAGATTGTTTCTTCTGGGTGATCCATGCTGCTTCTGGATAGTATTTTCTGGAGTTGATCAACAGAGGGTGCTGGATTGCTTGCAGTTACTCTTTCTGATGTTGAGGAAGTGTATTTGTTAAGAGATTCTGATGACTTGTCTTCAGTACTTGTGAATTCAACTTCCATACCTGCAAGGAATTCATTCTGCTATGACTTTTGACAGTCAAGCTTATCATAAAAACGAACACTGATTGATTCTTCAACAATCTGTGTTTCTGTATTGTATACTTTGTACCCTCTTGAGCGTTCAGAGTATCCTAACATAATACACTTTTGTGCTTTAGAGTCAAACTTGTTCAAATAATTTTTTGTATTCAAAATAAAACAAATACATCCAAATGGATGAAAATAGGAAATGTTGGGCTTTCTATTCTTCCACAATTCATATGGAGTCTTTTTCAGAATAGGTCTTATGGAGATTCTATTCTGAATGTAGCACACTGTGTTTATTTCCTCTGCCCAGAAGATCTTAGCAACATTAGTCTTGTTGATCATGGTTCTGGCCATTTCTTGCAATGTTATGTTCTTTCGTTCTACAACTCCATTTTGCTGGGGAGTTCTAGGACAAGAGAAATCATGTAGAATGCCTTTGTCATTAAAGAATGACTCAAAATCTTTGTTTTCAAACGCTCCACCATGATCACTTCTGACTTTGACGATTCTAAGATCCTTTTCATTCTGAACTTGGTTGCAGAAGGTGACAAACACAGAGTGTGACTCGTCCTTGTGTCTTAAGAACTTTACCCATGTCCATCTGCTATAGTCATCTATGATTACTAACCCATACTTCTTGCCACTGACTGAAGCAGTTTTAACTGGTCCAAATAAGTCAATGTGCAGAAGTTCTAATGGCTTAGAGGTGGAAACAACGTTTTTAGATTTGAAAGCTGGTTTTGCAAACCTTCTTTTCTGACATGCTTCACACATAGCATCTGAATTGAACTTCAGGTTAGGAAGTCCTCTGACCAGATTGAGTTTGTTAATCTGAGATATTCTTCTCATACTAAGATGTCCCAATCTTCTGTGCCAGATCCATTGCTCGTTGTTAACAGACAGAAGACACTTTACATTCTGACTTTTTAGTTCAGAAAGTTTTATTTTATAAATGTTGTTTCTCCTCTTTCCATTAAATAGGATAGTCCCATCTTTCTGACTAACAGCTTTGCATGAATTTTGATTGAAGATTATATCATAACCGTTATCACTTAATTGACTTATGGATAACAGGTTATGCATTAACCCATCTACTAATAAAACATTACTTATAGAGGGAAGATTTCCATTACCTACTGTTCCAGAGCCAATGATCTTTCCTCTTTGATTTCCTCCAAAACCTACGTGGCCTCCAGGCTTAAGTTCCAGGCTTTGGAACATATGCCTTCTTCCCGTCATATGTCGTGAGCAGCCAGAGTCCAGGTACCATGAGTGGTGTTTTTGCTTTGCTGGTAAAGATATCTGCCACATGTATTATTTTATCCTTAGGTACCCATATTTTCTTGGGTCCTGATTTTTTAGTTTCTCCAAAACTCTGGTTGAATTTTGGTTTGACAGAATAATTACTACTTGTGTATTTTATGTCATGTGTGTGCCCATATACAAAGTGTGAATCAAGTGGAGTACGTTTTATAACTAAATCCATGGCATTTTTTGGTGTAGGTGCCTTACCTTGATATCCTATCCCTTTTCTACCATTTCTGCTAACTCCATAGATCATTGAAGCCATTTTGCTTCTAGTTATGTTTTTAGCTAGAAACTTCTGAAAGTTGTGATCATACTCCTTGATCATCTCATCAGCATTGCTGGGAGTTTCAGGGATTATTTCCTTCTGAGAGTTTTGCAATAGATTTTCTAATTTTGAAATTTTATCTTTTAACTCAAAATTCTCCAATTTGAGACTCTTATACTTATCAGAGTCAGAAGCAAGATTCCTTTTCAGGTTTCTGAATTTGACTCTGATCTGCTGATATCTTTCCAGAATTCCATTGAAGCTTTCAGCTAGTTCAGCTAGTTCAGCTAGTAAAGTTTATAGTAAAGTCAGGGAATACCTCTTCTATATCTGATTCAGATTCTGACTCAGAAGCTTCACTGTCTTCTATTATATTTGCCATGAGAGCTATGTTAGCTCTTTCATCATCTGATTCTAAGTCAGCTTCAGATGTGTCAGAGTCATCCCATGTATCCATGAGACTTTTCTTCTTTTCCTTGCCAAACTTCTTTTTGGGCTTTTCCTTCTGAAACTTTGGGCAATCACTTTTGTAGTGCCCTTGTTCATTACATTCATATCAGATGATGTCTTTGTTGTTTGGCTTTTTGTTTCCTGAGGAACCTTCAGATCTTTTGTGTCCAGAGGAGGATTCAGATTTTCTGTATCTGGAGAAGGATTCATTCTGATTATCTGATCTTCTGGGATTCCTGAACTTCCTTTGCCTCTGCTTCCATAATTGGTTCACCCTTCTGGAGAGGAGGGACAGTTCATCTTCTTCTGATGAGGACCCATCAGAGGTTTCTTCCACAGCCTGCAAAACTTTGGATTCAGATTTTCTGTTAGATTTTAAAGCTAATGGCTTACCTTACTTTTGAGGTTCATCTGCTTCTAGCTCTATCTCGTGACTTCTGAGGGAGCTGACAAGTTCCTCAAGAGAGATTTTGTTCAGATCTTTGGCTAGTTTTAGCATTGTGACCATTGGCCTCCATTATTTTGGAAAGCTTCTGATGATCTTCTTAACATGATCAGTAGTAGAATACCCTTTGTCAAGGACTTCTAGACCAGCAACCAGAATCTGAAATCTTGAAAACATAGTTTCTATTGATTCACTTTCTTCCATCTTGAATGCCTCATAATTCTGAATGAGTGCAAGGGATTTGGTTTCTTTGACTTGAATGTTGCCTTCATGCGTCATTCTCAGAGAGTCAAACATATTCTTTGCAGTGTCTCTATTTGATATCTTCTCATACTCTGAATAAGAGATGGCGTTGAGAAGAATTGTTTTGGCCTTGTGATGATTTCTGAACTCATGCTTTTGCTGATCAGTCATTGTTTTCCCGTCAATCTTCTGACCACTTCCATTCACTGGGTGCGTGTATCCATCAGTCACCATGTCCCACAGATCAGCATCATGGTCCAGAAAGAAACTTTCAATTCTGTCTTTCCAGTAGTCAAAGTTCTCTCCATCAAAGACTGGAGGTTTGCCGCTGAATCTGTCTCTTTCTTCATTGTTGTCATTGCTGATGTTTTGATGTGTTCCTACCTTGTGTTTTTCTGACGCTGGATCTTGTATTGACACGGTTAAGTGTTATAAGCTCAGAACCAGGCGCTCTGATGCCAATTGAAGATGTGAAAAACACAAGAAGGGGGGTTGAATTGTAAAACTTTAAATCAAATGCTAGACAACACTGTATTTTTATCCTGGTTAGTTTGATCTCAAACTACTCCAGTCCACCCGTCAAGGTGATTTCCCCTTTCTCCAACGAGGTCTTAATCCACTATATTCAAAGGATTACACAACTACTTTAACAACTGTTAAAGCCTTCTTGAGTATAACCACAATCCGGTTTATCTCAAGGAATTCTCTTTAAAAATAATTGAACAATAATGTGTTTGATGTTTTCTAATAAAACAGTATACCACAACTGTGATAATACACAAATTTAAGCTTAGAATGAAACTAGATTTGCTAGAGCATTTGAGTAAGCGTGGTTGGAAAGCAAGCAAATTGTATGAGTGCGTGCGCGAAGATTATTAGCCTTTTCTTTTCTCACACAGACTTGTTTTTATAGCCAAGGCAAAGAGACGTTGTTGTCCATAATTCACTTTCAATGATAATAACGTTCTTTCCTTTTTGAGAAGATCTTGTCTTGAATAAAGCCGTTGGTAATTAATTTGTCTTGAATGCTTAGTGACAATTCAGAGTGTTCTCTGCTTTAATTGATGCTAACGCTTCTGAATGCTGATGACTTAGTAAAGATCTTGATCAGAGTCAGATTGTTTTATGCGCAGATTCTGGTAATCAGGCTTCAGCGTATGATCTAGTAGGTTCAGCGTGTAGCATATATTATTGATCTTCTGATGCTGATATGTTGTTGATCTTCTAATGTTGATTCCATCAGTACTTCTGTATACCTATATTCAAAAAGCATAATTTTAAGCAGCATATTTGTTCTATATAAATATATCTTTGAATTTATTTTATTCTTTGTATTTTGTTATCATCAAAACTCTAATTAAGGGTTGTAGAATCAAACTATGTTCTAACACAGACTACCTTCCATAATGACTAGGCTACCATCCATTGGAGTAACAAAGATTTCGACAACAGAGTACCTTCCATAACGACAAGGCTACAATCCATTGTAGTAACAAAAATCTCGACAATAGACTACCTTCCATAATGAAAAGGATACAATCCATTATAGTGACAACAATATCAACAATATACTACCTTCTATAATGACAAGGTTACCATCCAATGGAGTAACAAAAATCTCGACAACATACTACCTTCCATAATGACAAGGCTACAATCTATTATAGTAACAAAAATCTCGACAATAGACTACCTTTCATAATGACAAGGCTACCATCCATTAGAATAACAAAAATCTTGACAACAGACTATGTTCCATAATGACAAGGCTACCATCCCCTAGAGTAACAAAAATCTCGACAACATACTACCTTCCATAATGACAAGGCTACAATCCATTCGAGTATAAAAAATCTTGACAACAGACTACCTTCCATAATGACAAGGCTACCATCCATTGGAGTAACTAAAATCTCATAGAAAACTACCTTCCATAATGACTAGGCTACCATCCATTGGAGTAACAAAGATATCGACAACAGATTACCTTCCATAATGACAAGGCTATAATCCATTGTAGTAACAAAAATCTCGACAACAGACTACCTTCCATAATGACAAGGCTACCATCCATTATAGTGACAAAAATCACGACAATATATTACCTTCTATAATGACTAGGATACCATCCATTGGAGTAACAAAGATATCGACTACATACTATCTTCCATAACGACAAGGCTACAATACATTGTAGTAACAAAAATCTCGACAACAGACTACCTTCCATAATCACAAGGCTACCATCCATTGTAGTGAAAAAAATCTCGATCATATACTACCTTCTATAATGACAACGCTACCATCCATTGGAATAAAAAAAATTTCAACAACAGACAACTTTCCATAATGACAAGGCTACCATCCCTTACAGTAACAAATATCTCAAGAACAGACCACTTTCCATAATGACAAGGCTACCAAATATTGGAGTAACAAAGATATCGACAACATATTACCTTCCATAATGATAAGGCAACCATCCATTGGAGTAACAAAAATCACGACAATAGACTACCTTTCATAATGACAAGGCTACCATCCATTGGAATAACAAAAATATCGACAACACACTACCTTCCATAATGACAAGGCTATCATGCAATGGAGTAACAAAAATCTAGGCAATAGACTACCTTCCATAATGACAAGGCTACAATCCATTGTAGTAACAAAAATCTCGACAACAGACTACCTTCCATAATGACAAGGCTACCATCCATTGGAGTAATAAAAAATCTCGACAACAGACTACCTTCCATGATTACAAGGCTACCATCTATTGGAGTAACTAAAATCTCGTACACAAACTAACTTCCATAATGACTAGGCTACCATCCATTGGACTAACAAAGATATCGACAACAGACTACCTTCCATAATGACAAGGCTACCATCCATTGTAGTGACAAATATCTCGATAATATACTACCTTTTATAAGGACAACCCTACCATCCATTGGAAATGAAAAAAATCTCAACAACAGACTATTTTCCATAAAGACAAGGCTACCATCCCATAGAGTAACAAAGTTACCGCCAATAGACTACCTTCCATAATGACAAGGCTACAATCCGTTGTAGTAACACAAATCTCGACAACAGACTACCTTCAATAATGACAAGGCTACCATTCATTGTAGTGACAAAAATCTCAACAATATACTACCTTCTATAATGATAAGGCAACCATCCATTGGAGTAACAAAAATCCCGACAACAGACTATCTTCCATAACGACAAGGGTACAATCCATTGTAGTAACAAAAATCTCGACAACAGACTACCTTCCATAATGACAAGGCTACCATCCATTGGAGTAACAAAAAACTCGACAACAGATTACCTTCCATAATGACTAGGCTACCATCCATTATAATAATAAAGATATCGACAACAAACTACCTTCCATAACGACAAGGCTACAATCCATTGTAGTAACAAAAATCTCGACAACAGACTACCTTCCATAATGACAAGGCTACAATTCATTGTAGTAACAAAAATCTTGACAACAGACTACCTTCCAAAATGACAAGGCTACCATTCATTGTAGTTACAAAAATCTCAACAATATACTACCTTCTATAATGAGAAGGCTACCATCCATTCGAGTAACAAAAATCTCGACAACAGACTACCTTCCATAATGACAAGGCTACAATCTATTATAGTAACAAAAATCTCGACAATAGACTACCTTTCATAATGACAAGGCTACCATCCAATGGAATAACAAAAATATCGACAACAGACTATGTTCCATTATGACAAGGCTACCATCCCTTAGAGTAACAAAAATCTCGACAATAGGCTACAATCCATTGGAGTATAAAAAATCTCGACAACAGACTACTTTCCATAATGATAAGGCTACCATCCATTGGAGTAACTAAAATCTCGTTCACAAACTACCTTCCATAATGACTAGGCTACCATCCATTGGAGTAACAAAGATATCGACAACAGACGATCTTCCATAACGAGAAGGCTACAATCCATTGTAGTAACAAAAATTTCGACAACAGACTACCTTCCATAATGACAAGGCTACCATCCATTGGAGTAACAAAAAACTCGACAACAGACTACCTTCCATAATAACTAGGCTACCATCCATTTGAGTAACAAAGATATCGACAACAGACTACCTTCCATAACGACAAGGCTACAATCCATTGTAGTAACAAAAATCTCGACAACAGACTACCTTCCATAATGACAAGGCTACCATCCATTGGAGTAATAAAAAATCTCGACAACAGACTACCTTCCATGATTACAAGGCTACCATCTATTGGAGTAACTAAAATCTCGTACACAAACTAACTTCCATAATGACTAGGCCACCATCCATTGGACTAACAAAGATATCGACAACAGACTACCTTCCATAATGACAAGGCTACCATCCATTGTAGTGACAAATATCTCGATAATATACTACCTTTTATAAGGACAACCCTACCATCCATTGGAAATGAAAAAAATCTCAACAACAGACTATTTTCCATAAAGACAAGGCTACCATCCCATAGAGTAACAAAGTTACCGCCAATAGACTACCTTCCATAATGACAAGGCTACAATCCGTTGTAGTAACACAAATCTCGACAACAGACTACCTTCAATAATGACAAGGCTACCATTCATTGTAGTGACAAAAATCTCAACAATATACTACCTTCTATAATGATAAGGCAACCATCCATTGGAGTAACAAAAATCCCGACAACAGACTATCTTCCATAACGACAAGGGTACAATCCATTGTAGTAACAAAAATCTCGACAACAGACTACCTTCCATAATGACAAGGCTACCATCCATTGGAGTAACAAAAAACTCAACAACAGATTACCTTCCATAATGACTAGGCTACCATCCATTATAGTAATAAAGATATCGACAACAAACTACCTTCCATAACGACAAGGCTACAATCCATTGTAGTAACAAAAATCTCGACAACAGACTACCTTCCATAATGACAAGGCTACAATTCATTGTAGTAACAAAAATCTTGACAACAGACTACCTTCCAAAATGACAAGGCTACCATTCATTGTAGTTACAAAAATCTCAACAATATACTACCTTCTATAATGAGAAGGCTACCATCCATTCGAGTAACAAAAATCTCGACAACAGACTACCTTCCATAATGACAAGGCTACAATCTATTATAGTAACAAAAATCTCGACAATAGACTACCTTTCATAATGACAAGGCTACCATCCAATGGAATAACAAAAATATCGACAACAGACTATGTTCCATTATGACAAGGCTACCATCCCTTAGAGTAACAAAAATCTCGACAATAGGCTACAATCCATTGGAGTATAAAAAATCTCGACAACAGACTACTTTCCATAATGATAAGGCTACCATCCATTGGAGTAACTAAAATCTCGTTCACAAACTACCTTCCATAATGACTAGGCTACCATCCATTGGAGTAACAAAGATATCGACAACAGACGATCTTCCATAACGAGAAGGCTACAATCCATTGTAGTAACAAAAATTTCGACAACAGACTACCTTCCATAATGACAAGGCTACCATCCATTGGAGTAACAAAAAACTCGACAACAGACTACCTTCCATAATAACTAGGCTACCATCCATTTGAGTAACAAAGATATCGACAACAGACTACCTTCCATAACGACAAGGCTACAATCCATTGTAGTAACAAAAATCTAGACAACAGACTACCTTCCATAATTATAAGGCTATCATCCATTGTAGTGACAAAAATATCAATAATATACTACCTTATATAATGACAAGGCTACCTTCCATTGGAGTTACAAAAATCTCGACAACAGACTACCTTCCATAATGACAACGCTACAATCTATTATAGTAACAAAAATCTCGACAATAGACTACCTTTCATAATGACAAGGCTACCATCCATTGAAATAACAAAAATCTCGACAACAGACTACGTTCCATAATGACAAGGCTACCATCCCTTAGAGTAACAAAAATCTCGACAACAGACTACCTTCCATAATGACAAGGCTACATCCATTGGAGTATAAAAAATCTCGACAATAGACTACCTTCCATAATGACAAGGCAACCATCCATTGGAGTAACTAAAATCTCGTACACAAACTACCTTCTATAATGGCTAGGTTACCATCCATTGGAGTAACAAAGATATCGACAAGAGACTACCTTCCACAATGACAAGGCTACAATCCATTGTAGCAACAAAAATATCGACAACAGACTACCTTCCATAATGACAAGGCTACCATCCATTGGAGTGACAAAAATTTCGACAATATATTACCTTCTATAATGACTAGGCTACCATCCATTGGAGTTACAAAGATATCGACAACAGACTATCTTCCATAATGACAAGGCTACAATCCATTGTAGTAACAAAAATCTTGACAACAGACTCCCTTCCATAATGACAAGGCTATTATCCATTGTAGTGACAAAAATCTCGATAATATACTACCTTCTATAATGAAAACGATACCATCCATTGGAATAAAAAAAATCTCGACAATAGACTACGTTCCATAATGAAAAGGCTACCATCCCATAAAGTAACAAATATTTCAACAAAAGACGACCTTCCATAATGACTAGGCTACCATCCATTGGAGTAACAAAGATATCGACAAGAGACTACCGTCCACAACGACAAGGCTATAATCCATTGTAGCAACAAAAATATCGACAACAGACTACCTTCCATAATGACAAGGCTACCATCCATTGGAATAACAAAAATATCGACAACACACTACCTTCTATAATGACAAGGCTACCATGCAATGCAGTTACAAAAATCTAGGCAATAGACTACCTTCCATAATTACAAGGCTACAATCTATTGGAGTATAAAAAATCTCGACAACAGACTACCTTCCATAATGACAAGGCTACTATCCATTAGAGTAACTAAAATCTCGTACACAAACTACCTTCCATAATGACTAGACTACCATCCATTGGAGTAACAAAGATATCAACAACAAACTACCTTCCATAACGAGAAGGCTACAATTCATTCTAGTAACAAAAATATCGACAACAGACTACCTTCCATAATTATAATGCTACCATCCATTGGAAGAACAAAAATCTCGACAACAGACTACGTTCCATAATGACAACGCTACCATCCCTTAGAGTAACAAAATTCTCGATAACAGACTACCTTCCATAATAACAAGGCTACCATCCATTGGAGTAACAAAGATATCTACAACATACTACCTTCCATTATGACAAGGCTACCATCCCTTAGAGTAACCAAAATTACAACAACAGACTACCTTTCATAGTGACAAGGCTACCATCCATTGGAATAACAAAAATATCGTACACAAACTACCTTCTATAATGACTAGGCTAGAATCCATTGGAGTAACAAAGATATCGACAACAAACTACCTTCCATAACGACAAGGCTACAATCCATTATAGTAACAAAAATCTCGACAACAGACTACCTTCCATAATGATAAGGCTACCATCCATTGTAGTGACAAAAATCTAGACAATATACTACCTTCTATAATGACAAGGCTACCATCCATTAGAGTAACAAAGATATCGACAACAGACTACCTTCCATAATGACAAGGCTACAATCCATTTTAGTAATAAAAATCTCGACAACAGACTACCTTCCATAATGACAAGGCTACCATTCATTGTAGTGAAAAAAATCTCACCAATATACTACATTCTATAATGACAAGGCTACCATCCATTGGAGTAACAAAAAACTCGACAACAGACTACCTTCCATAATGACAAGGCTACAATCTATTATAGTGACAAAAATCTAGACAATAGACTACCTTTCATAATGACAAGTCTACCATCCATTAGAATAACAAAAATATCGACAACAGACTACGTTCCATAATGACAAGGCTACCATCCCTTAGAGTAACAAAAATCTCGACTACAGACAACCTTCCATAATGACAAGGCTACAATCCATTAGAGTATCAAAAAACTCGACAACAGACTACCATCCATAATGACTAGGCTACCATCCATTAGAGTAACAAAGATATCGATAATAGACTACCTTCCATAACGACAAGGCTACAATTCATTGTAGTAACAAAAATCTCGACAACAGACTACCTTCCATAATGACAAGGCTACCATCCATTGGAGTAACTAAAATCTCGTACACAAACTACCTTCTGTAATGACTAGACTACCATCCATTGGAGTAACAAAGATATCGACAAGAGACTACCTTCCACAACGACAAGGCTATAATCCATTGTAGCAACAAAAATCTCGACAACAGACTACCTTCCATAGTGACAAGGCTACCATCCATTGGAATAACAAAAATATCGACAACACACTACCTTCTATAATGACAAGGCTACCATGCAATGGAATTACAAAAATCTAGGCAATAAACTACCTTCAACAATTACATGGCTACAATCTATTAGAGTATAAAAAATCTCGACAACAGACTACCTTCCATAATGACAAGGCTACCATCCATTAGAGTAACTAAAATCTCGTACACAAACTACCTTCCGTAATGACTAGACTACCATCCATTGGAGTAACAAAGATATCAACAACAAACTACCTTCCATAACGAGAAGGCTACAATTCATTCTAGTAACAAAAATATCGACAACAGACTACCTTCCATAATTACAATGCTACCATCCATTGGAATAACAAAAATCTCGACAACAGACTATGTTCCATAATGACAAGGCTACCATCCATTAGAGTAACAAAATTCTCGATAACAGACTACCTTCCATAATAATAAGGCTACCATCCATTGGAGTAACAAAGATATCGACAACATACTACCTTCCATTATGACAAGGCTACTATCCCTTAGAGTAACAAAAATTATGACAACAGACTACCTTTCATAGTGACAAGGCTACCATCCATTGGAATAACAAAAATATTGTACACAAACTACCTTCCATAATGACTAGGCTAGAATCCATTGGAGTAACAAAGATATCGACAACAAACTACCTTCCATAACGACAAGGCTACAATCCATTATAGTAACAAAAATCTCGACAACAGACTACCTTCCATATTGATAAGGCTACCATCCATTGTAGTGACAAAAATCTAGACAATATACTACCTTCTATAATGACAAGGCTACCATCCATTGGAGTAACAAAGATATCGACAACAGACTACCTTCCATAATGACAAGGCTACAATCCATTATAGTAACAAAAATCTCGACAACAGACTACCTTCCATAATGACAAGGCTACCATTCATTGTAGTGAAAAAAATCTCACCAATAAACTACATTCTATAATGACAAGGCTACCATCCATTGGAGTAACAAAAATCTCGACAACAGACTACCTTCCATAATGACAAGGCTACAATCTATTATAGTGACAAAAATCTAGACAATAGACTACCTTTCATAATGACAAGTCTACCATCCATTAGAATAACAAAAATATCGACAACAGACTACGTTCCATAATGACAAGGCTACCATCCCTTAGAGTAACAAAAATCTCGACAACAGATTACGTTCCATAATGACAAGGCTACCATCCCTTAGAGTAACAAAACTCTCGACAACAGACTACCATCCATAATGACTAGGCTACCATCCATTGGAGTAACAAAGATATCGATAATTGACTACCTTCCATAACGACAAGGCTACAATCCATTGTAGTAACAAAAATCTTGACAACAGACTACCTTCCATAATGACAAGGCTACCATCCATTGGAGTAACTAAAATCTCGTACACAAACTACCTTCTGTAATGACTAGGCTACCATCCATTGGAGTAACAAAGATATCGACAAGAGACTACCTTCCACAACGACAAGGCTATAATCCATTGTAGCAACAAAAATCTCGACAACAAACTACCTTCCATAATGACAAGGCTACCATCCATTATAGTGACAAAAATTTCGACAATATATTACCTTCTATAATGACTAGGCTACCATCCATTGGAGTAATAAAGATATCGATAACAAACTATCTTCCATAACGACAAGGCTACAATCCATTGTAGTAACAAAAATCTTGACAACAGACCACCTTCCATAATGACAAGGCTACCATCCATTGGAGTAACAAAACTCTAGGCAATAGACTACCTTCCATAATGACAAGGGTACCATCATTGGAGTAACCAAAATATCCACAAGAGACTACCTTCCATAATTACAAGGCTACAATCCATTGGAGTATAAAAAATCTCGACAACAGACTACCTTCCATAATGACAAGGCTACCATCCATTAGAGTAACTAAAATCTCGTACACAAACTACCTACAATAATGAATAGGCTACCATCCATTGGAGTAACAAAGATATCGACAACAAACTACCTTCCATAACGACAAGGCTATAATCCATTGTAGTATCAAAAATCTAGACAACAGACTACCTTCCATAATTATAAGGCTATCATCCATTGTAGTGACAAAAATATCAATAATATACTACCTTATATAATGACAAGGCTACCATCCATTGGAATAACAAAAATCTTGACAACAGACTACGTTCCATAATGACAAGTCTACCATCCCTTAGAGTAACAAAAATATCGACAACAGACTACCTTGCATAATGACAAGGTTACCATACATTGGAGTAACAAAGATATCGACAACATACTACCTTCCATAATGACAAGGCTACCATCCCTTAGAGTAACAAAAATCACGAGGACAAACTACCTTTCATAATGACATGGCTACCATCCATTGGAATAACAAAAATATTGTACACAAACTACCTTCCATAGTGACTAGGCTACCATCCATTGGAGTTACAAAGATATCGACAACATACTACCTTTAATAACGACAAGGCTACAATTCATTGTAGTAACAAAAATCTCGACAACAGACTACCTTCCATAATGACAAGGCTACCATCCATTGTAGTGACAAAAATCTCGACAATATACTACCTTCTATAATGAAAATGCTACCATCCATTGGAATAACAAAAATATCGTACACAAACTACCTTCAATAACGATTAGGCTACCATCTATTGGAGTAACAATGATATCGACAATAGACTACCTTCCATAATGACAAGGCTACAATCCATTGTAGTAACAAAAATCTCGACAACAGACTATCTTCCATAATGACAAGTCTACCATTCATTGTAGTGACACAAATCTCAACAATATACTACCTTCTATAATGACAAGGCTGCAATCCATTGGATTAACAAAAATCTTGACAACAGACTACCTTCCATAATGACAAGGCTACAATCTATTATAGTGACAAAAATGCCGACAATAGACTACCTTTCATAATGACAAGGCTACCATCCATTAGAATAACAAAAATATCGACAACAGACGACAAGGCTACCATCCCTTAGAGTAACAAAAATGTCGACAACAGACTACCTTCCATAATGACAAGGCTAGAATTCATTGGAGTATAAAAAATCTCGAAAACAGACTACCTTCCATAATGACAAGGCTACCATCCATTGGAGTAACTAAAATCTCATACACAAACTACCTTCCGTAATGATTAGGCTACCATCCATTGGAGTAACAAAAATCTCGACAACAGACTACCTTCCATAATGACAAGGCTATAATCTATTGTAGTAACAAAAATCTCGACAATAGACTACCTTCCATAATGACAAGGCTACCATCCATTGTAGTGACTGAAATCTCAACAATGTACTTCCTTCTATAATGACAACGCTACCATCCATTGGAAAAACAAAAATATCGTACACAAACTACCTTCAATGATGACTAGGCTACCATCCATTGGAGTAATACAGATATCGATAATAGACTACCTTCCATAATAACAAGGCTACATCCATTGTAGTAACAAAAATCTCGACAACAAACTACCTTCCATAATGACAAGGCTACAATCTATTATAGTTACAAAAATCTCGACAATAGACTACCTTTCATAATGATAAGGCTACCATCCATTAGAATAACAAAAATATCGACAACAAACTACATTCCATAATGACAAGGCTACCATCCCTTAGAGTAACAAAAATCTCGACAACAGACTACCTTCCATAATGACAAGGCTAGAATCCATTGGTGTATATAAAATCTCGACAACAGACTACCTTCCATAATGACAAGGCTACCATCCATTGGAGTAACTAAAATCTCGTACACAAACTACCTTCCATAATGACTAGGCTACCATCCATTGGAGTAACAAAGATATCAACAACAGACTACCTTCCACAACGACAAGGCTACAATCCATTGTAGTAACAAAAATCTCGACAACAGACTACCTTCCATAATGACAAGGCTACCATGCATTATAGTGACAAAAATCTCGACAATATATTACCTTCTATAATGACAAATCTACCATCCATTGGAGTAACAAAAATCTCGACAACAGACTACCTTCATTAATGACAAGGCTACCATCCATTGGAGTAACTAAAATCTCGTACAAAAACTACCTTCCATAATGACTAGGCTACCATCCATTGGAGTAACAAAGATATTGAAAACAGACTATCTTCCATAACGACAAGGCTACAATCCATTGTAGTAACAAAAATATCGACAACAGACTACCTTCCATAATGACAAGGCTACCATCCATTGGAGTAACAAAGATATCGACAACAGACTACCTTCCATAATGACAAGGATACAATCCATTGTAGTAACAAAAATATCGACAACAGACTACCTTCCATAATGACAAGGCTACCATTCTTTATAGTGACAAAAATCTCAACAATATACTACCTTCTATAATGACAAGGCTACCATCCATTGGATTAACAAAAATCTTGACACAAGACTACCTTCCATAATTACAAGGCTACAATCTATTATAGTGACAAAAATATCGACAATAGACTACCTTTCATAATGACAAGGCTAGCATCCATTAGAATAACAAAAATCTCAACAACAGACTACCTTCCATAATGACAAGGCTACAATCCATTGTAGTAACAAAAATCTCGACAACAGACTACCTTCCATAATGACAAGGCTACCATCCATTGTAGTGACAAAAATCTCGACAATATACTACCTTCTATAATGACAATGCTACCATCCATTGGAATAACAAAAATATCATACACAAACTACCTTCAATAATGACTAGGCTACCATCCATTGGAGTAACAAAGATATCGACAACAGACTACCTTCCATAATGACAAGGCTACAATCCATTGTAGTAACAAAAATCTCGACAACAGACTAACTTCAATAATGACAAGGCTACCATTCATTGTAGTGACAAAAATATCAATAATATACTACCTTCTATAATGACAAGGCTACCATCCATTGGATTAACAAAAATCTCGACAACAGACAACCTTTCATAATGAAAAGGCTACCATCCATTAGAATAACAAAAATATCGACAACAAACTATGTTCCATAATGACAAGGCTACCATCCCTTAGAGTAACAAAAATCTCGACAACAGACTACCTTCCATAATGACAAGGCTAGAATCCATTGGAGTATAAAAAATCTCGACAACAGACTACTTTCCATAATGACAAGGCTACAATCCATTGTAGTAACAAAAAACTCGACAACAGACTACCTTCCATAATGACTAGGCTACCATCCATTGGAGTAACAAAGATATCGACAACAGACTACCTTCCATAATGACAAGGATACAATCCATTGTAGTAACAAAAATATTGACAACAGACTACCTTCCAAAATGACAAGGCTACCATTCTTTATAGTGACAAAAATCTCAACAATATACTACCTTCTATAATAACAAGGCTACCATCCATTGGATTAACAAAAATCTTGACACAAGACTACCTTCCATAATGACAAGGCTACAATCTATTATAGTGACAAAAATCTCGACAATAGACTACATTTCATAATGACAAGGCTACCATCCATTAGAATAACAAAAATATCGACAACAGACTATGTTCCATAATGACAAGGCTACCATCCCTTAGAGTAACAAAAATCTCGACAACAGACTACCTTCCATAATGACAAGGCTAGAATCCATTGGAGTATAAAAAATCTCGACAACAGACTACCTTCCATAATGACAATGCTACCATCCATTGGAGTAACTAAAATCTCGTACACAAACTACCTTCCATAATGACTAGGCTACCATCCATTGGAGTAACAAAGATATCAACAACAGACTACCTTCCACAACGACAAGGCTACAATCCATTGTAGTAACAAAAATCTCGACAACAGACTACCTTCCATAATGACAAGGCTACCATCCCTTAGAGTAACAAAAATATCAACAATATACTACCTTATATATCGACAAGGCTACCATCCATTGGAATAACAAAAATCTCGACAACAGACTACCTTCCATAATGACAAGGCTACAATCTATTATAGTAACAAAAATATCGACAATAGACTACCTTCCATAATGACAAGGCTACCATCCAATGTAGTGACTGAAATCTCGACAATGTACTACCTTCTATAATGACAACGCTACCATCCATTAGAATAACAAAAATATCATACACAAACTACCTTCAATGATGACTAGGCTACCATCCATTGGAGTAACACAAATATCGATAATAGACTACCTTCCATAATGACAAGGCTACCATCCATTGGAGTAACAAAGATATCGACAACATACTACCTTCCATAATGACAAGGCTACCATCCATTGGAGTAACAAAAATCACAACAACAGAGTACCTTCCATAATGACAAGGCTACCATCCATTGGAATAACAAAAATATCGACAACACACTACCTTCCATAATGACAAGGCTACCATGCAATGGAGTAACAAAAATCTAGGCAATAGACTACCTTCCATAATGACAAGGGTTCCATCATTGGAGTAACCAAAATATCTACAAGAGACTACCTTCCATAATTACAAGGCTACAATCCATTAGAGTA
Source organism: Vicia faba (assembly GCA_948472305.1). Taxonomy (NCBI): domain Eukaryota; kingdom Viridiplantae; phylum Streptophyta; class Magnoliopsida; order Fabales; family Fabaceae; genus Vicia; species Vicia faba. The sequence continues at coordinate 509,964,048 of OX451741.1, read as the reverse complement.
TAAAAAATCTCGACAACAGACTACCTTCCATAATGACAAGGCTACCATCCATTAGAGTAACTAAAATCTCGTACACAAACTACCTTCCATAATGACTAGGCTACCATCCATTGGAGTAACAAAGATATCAACAACAGACTACCTTCCACAACGACAAGGCTACAATCCATTGTAGTAACAAAAATCTCGACAACAGACTACCTTCCATAATGACAAGGCTACCATCCATTGTAGTGACAAAAATCTCGACAATATACTACCTTCTATAATTAAAATGCTACCATCCATTGGAATAACAAAAATATCATACACAAACTACCTTCAATAACGATTAGGCTACCATCCATTGGAGTAACAAAGATATCGACAACAAACTACCTTCCATAATGACAAGGCTACAATCCATTGTAGTAACAAAAATCTCGACAACAGACTAACTTCCATAATGACAAGGCTACCATTCATTGTAGTGACACAAATCTCAACAATATACTACCTTCTATAATGACAAGGCTACCATCCATTGGATTAACAAAAATCTCGACAACAGACTACCTTCCATAATGACAAGGCTACAATCTATTATAGTGACAAAAATCTCGACAATAGACTACCTTTCATAATGACAAGGCTACCATCCATTAGAATAACAAAAATATCGACAACAGACTACGTTCCATAATGACAAGGCTACCATCCATTGGAGTAACAAAAAACTCGACAACATACTACCTTCCATAATGACTAGGCTACCATCCATTGGAGTAACAAAAATCTCGACAACAGACTACGTTCCATAATGACAAGGCTACCATCCCTTAAAGTAACAAAATTCTCGATAACAGACTACCTTCCATAATAACAAGGCTACCATCCATTGGAGTAACAAAGATATCGACAACATACTACCTTCCATTATGACAAGGCTACCATCCCTTAGAGTAACAAAAATTACGACAACTGACTACCTTTCATAATGACAAGGCTACCATCCATTGGAATAACAAAAATATCGTACACAAACTACCTTCCATAATGACTAGGCTACAATCCATTGGAGTAACAAAGATATCGACAACAGACTACCTTCCATAACGACAAGGCTACAATCCATTATAGTAACAAAAATCTCGACAACAGACTACCTTCCACAATGATAAGGCTACCATCCATTGTAGTGACAAAAATCTAGACAATATACTACCTTCTATGATGACAAGGCTACCATCCATTGAAGTAACAAATATATCGACAACAAACTACATTCCATAATGACAAGGCTACAATCCATTGTAGTAACAAAAATCTCGACAACAGACTACCTTCCATAATGACAAGGCTACCTTTCATTGTAGTGACAAAAATCTCAGCAATATACTACCTTCTATAATGACAAGGCTACCATCCATTGGAGTAACAAAAATCTCGACCATATACTTTCTTCCATAATGACAAGGCTACAATCGATTATAGTGACAAAAATCTCGACAATAGACTACCTTTCATAATGAAAAGTCTACCATCCATTAGAATAACAAAAATATCGACAACAGACTACGTTCCATAATGACAAGGCTACCATCCATTAGAGTAACAAAGATATCGACAACAGACTACCTTCCATAATGACTAGGCTACCATCTATTGGAGTAACAAACATATTGACAATAGACTACCTTCCATAAAAACAAGGCTACAATCTATTGTAGTAACAAAAATCTCGACAACAGACTACCTTCCATAATGACAAGGCTACCATCCATTGTAGTGACTGAAATCTCGACAATATACTACCTTCTATAATGACAACGCTACCATCCATTAGAATAACAAAAATATCATACACAAACTACCTTCAATGATGACTAGGCTACCATCCATTGGAGTAACACAGATATCGATAATAGACTACCTTCCATAATGACAAGGATACCATCCATTGGAGTAACAAAGATATCGACAACATACTACCTTCCATAATGACAAGGCTACCATCCATTGGAGTAACAAAAATCACAACAACAAACTACCTTCCATAATGACAAGGCTACCATCCATTGGAATAACAAAAATATCGACAACACACTACCTTCCATAATGACAAGGCTACCATGCAATGGAGTAAGAAAAATCTAGGCAATAGACTACCTTCCATAATGACAAGGGTACCATCATTGGAGTAACCAAAATATCTACAAGAGACTACCTTCCATAATTACAAGGCTACAATCCATTGGAGTATATAAAATCTCGACAACAGACTAACTTCCATAATGACAAGGCTACTATCCATTAGAGTAACTAAAATCTCGTACATAAACTACCTTCCATAATGACTAGGCCACCATCCATTGGAGTAACAAAGATATCAACAATAGACTACCTTCCACAACGACAAGGTTACAATCCATTGTAGTAACAAAAATCTCGACAACAGACTACCTTCCATAATGACAAGGCTACCATCCATTGTAGTGACAAAAATCTCGACAATATACTACCTTCTATAGTGAAAATACTACCATCCATTGAAGTAACAAAGATATCGACAACAGACTACCTTCCATAATGACTAGGCTACCATCCATTGGAGTAACAAAGATATCGATAATATACTACCTTCCATAACGACAAGGCTACCATTCATTGTAGTGACACAAATCTCAACAATATACTACCTTCTATAATGACAAGGCTACCATCCATTGGTAGTAACAAAAATCTCGACAATAGACTACCTTCCATAATGACAAGGCTACCATCTATTATAGTGACAAAAATCTCGACAATAGACTACCTTTCATAATGACAAGGCTACCATCCATTAGAATAACAAAAATATCGATAACAGACTACGTTCCATAATGACAAGGCTACCATCCCTTAGAGTAACAAAAATCTCGACAACAGACTACCTTCCATAATGATAAGGCTAGAATCCATTGGACTATAAAAAATCTCGACAACAGACTACCTTCCATAATGACAAGGCTACCATCCATTGGAGTAACTAAAATCTCGTACACCAACTACCTTCCATAATGACTAGGCTACCATCCATTGGAGTAACAAAGATATCGACAACAACCTACCTTCCATAACGACAAGGCTACCATCCATTCTAGTAACAAAAATCTCGACAACAGACTCCCTTCTATAATGACAATGCTACCATCCATTGGAATAACAAAAATCTCGACAACAGACTACGTTCCATAATGACAATGCTACCATCCCTTAAAGTAACAAAATTCTCGATAACAGACTACCTTCCATATTAACAAGGCTACCATCCATTGGAGTAACAAAGATATCGACAACATACTACCTTCCATTATGACAAGGCTACCATCCCTTAGAGTAACAAAAATTTCGACAACAGACTACCTTTCATAATGACAAGGCTACCATCCATTGGAATAACAAAAATATCGTACACAAACTACCTTCCATAATGACTAGGCTACAATTCATTGGAGTAACAAAGATATCGACAACAGACTACCTTCCATAACGATAAGGCTATAATCCATTATAGTAAAAAAAATCTCGACAACAGACTACCTTCCACAATGATAAGGCTACCATCCATTGTAGTGACAAAAATCTCGACAATATACTACCTTCTATGATGACAAGGCTACCATCCATTGGAGTAACAAAGATATCGACAACAGACTACATTCCATAATGACAAGGCTACAATCCATTGTAGTAACAAAAATATCGACAACAGACTACCTTCCATAATGACAAGGCTACCTTTCATTGTAGTGACAAAAATCTCACCAATATACTACCTTCTATAATGACAAGGTTACCATCCATTGGAGTAACAAAAATCTCGACAACAGACTTCCTTCCATAATGACAAGGCTACAATCGATTATAGTGACAAAAATCTCGACAATAGACTACCTTTCATAATGAAAAGTCTACCATCCATTAGAATAACAAAAATATCGACAACAGACTACGTTCCATAATGACAAGGCTACCATCCATTAGAGTAACAAAGCTATCGACAACAGACTACCTTCCATAATGACTAGGCCACCATCTATTGGAGTAACAAACATATTGACAATAGACTACCTTCCATAACAACAAGGCTACAATCTATTGTAGTAACAAAAATATCGACAACAGACTTCCTTGCATAATGACAAGGTTACCATACATTAGAGTAACAAAGATATCGACAACATAGTACCTTCCATAATGACAAGGCTACCATCCCTTAGAGTAACAAAAATCACGAGGACAAACTACCTTTCATAATGACATGGCTACCATCCATTGGAATAACAAAAATATCATACACAAACTACCTTCCATAATGACTAGGCTACCATCCATTGGAGTAACAAATATATCGACAACAGACTACCTTCCATAACGACAAGGATACAATCCATTGTAGTAACAAAAATCTCGACAACAGACTACCTTCCATAATGACAAGGCTACCATCCCTTAGAGTAACAAAAATATCAACAATATACTACCTTATAAATCGACAAGGCTACCATCCATTGGAGTAACAAAAATCTCGACAACAGACTACCTTCCATAATGACAAGGCTACAATCTATTATAGTAACAAAAATCTCGACAATAGACTACCTTCCATAATGACAAGGCTACCATCCATTGTAGTGACTGAAATCTCGACAATGTACTACCTTCTATAATGAGAACGCTACCATCCATTAGAATAAGAAAAATATCATACACAAACTACCTTCAATGATGACTAGGCTACCATCCATTGGAGTAACACAGATATCGATAATAGACTACCTTCCATAATGACAAGGCTACCATCCATTGGAGTAAAAAAGATATCGACAACATACTACCTTCCATAATGACAAGGCTACCATCCATTGGAGTAACAAAAATCACAACAACAGACTACCTTCCATAATGACAAGGCTACCATCCATTGGAATAACAAAAATATCGACAACACACTACCTTCCATAATGACAAGGGTACCATCATTGGAGTAACCAAAATATCCACAAGAGACTACCTTCCATAATTACAAGGCTACAATCCAATGGAGTATAAAAAATCTCGACAACAGACTACCTTCCATAATGACAAGGCTACCATCCATTAGAGTAACTAAAATCTCGTACACAAACTACCTTCCATAATGAATAGGCTACCATCCATTGGAGTAACAAAGATATCGACAACAAACTACCTTCCATAATGACAAGGCTATAATCCATTGGATTAACAAAAATCTCGACAACAGACTACCTTCCATAATGACAAGGCTACCATCCATTGTAGTGAAAAAAATCTTGATAATAAACTACCTTCTATAATGACGACGCTACCATCCATTGGAATAAAAAAAATCTCGACAACAGACTACGTTCCATAATGACAAGTGTACCATCCCTTAGAGTAACAAAAATATCGACAACAGACTACCTTGCATAATGACAAGGTTACCATACATTGGAGTAACAAAGATATCGACAACATACTACCTTCCATAATGACAAGGCTACCATCCCTTAGAGTAACAAAAATCATGAGGACAAACTACCTTTCATAATGACATGGCTACCATCCATTGGAATAACAAAAATATCGTACACAAACTACCTTCCATAATGACTAGGCTACCATCCATTGGAGTAACAAAGATATCGACAACAGACTACCTTTCATAACGACAAGGCTACAATTCATTGTAGTAACAAAAATCTCGACAACAGACTACCTTCCATAATGACAAGGCTACCATCCATTGTAGTGACAAAAATCATGACAATATACTACCTTCTATAATGAAAATGCTACCATCCATTGGAATAACAAAAATATCGTACACAAACTACCTTCAATAACGATTAGGCTACCATCCATTGGAGTAACAAAGATATCGACAACAGACTACCTTCCATAATGACAAGGCTACAATCCATTGTAGTAACAAAAATCTCGACAACAGACTATCTTCCATAATGACAAGGCTACCATTCATTGTAGTGACACAAATCTCAACTATATACTACCTTCTATAATGACAAGGCTACCATCCATTGGATTAACAAAAATCTTGACAACAGACTACCTTCTATAATGACAAGGCTACAATCTATTATAGTGACAAAAATCTCGACAATAGACTACCTTTCATAATGACAAGGCTACCATCCATTAGAATAACAAAAATATCGACAACAGACTACGTTCCATAATGACAAGGCTACCATCCCTTAGAGTAACAAAAATCTCATCAACAGACTACCTTCCATAATGACAAGGCTAGAATTCATTGGAGTATAAAAAATCTCGACAACAGACTACCTTCCATAATGACAAGGCTACCATCCATTAGAGTAACTAAAATCTCGTACACAAACTACCTTCCGTAATGACTAGGCTACCATCCATTGGAGTAACAAAGATATCGACAACAGACTACCTTCCACAACGACAAGGCTATAATCCATTGTAGTAACAAAAATCTCGACAACAGACTACCTTCCATAATGACAAGGCTAGAAACCATTGAAGTAACAAAAAACTCGACAACAGACTACCTTCCATAATGACTAGGCTACCATCCATTGGAGTAACAAAGATATCGACAACAGACTACCTTCCATAACGACAAGGCTACAATCCATTGTAGTAACATAAATCTCGACAACAGACTACCTTCCATAATGACAAGCCTACCATCCTTTAGAGTAACAAAAATATCAACAATATACTACCTTATATATCGACAAGGCTACCATCCATTGGAGTAACAAAAATCTCGACAACAGACCACCTTCCATAATGACAAGGCTACAATCTAATATAGTAACAAAAATCTCGACAATAGACTACCTTTCATAATGACAAGGCTACCATCCATTGTAGTGACTGAAATCTCGACAATGTACTACCTTCTATAATGACAACGCTACCATCCATTGGAATAACAAAAATATCGTACACAAACTACCTTCAATGATGACTAGGCTACCATCCATTGGAGTAACACAGATATCGATAATAGACTACCTTCCGTAATGACAAGGCTACATCCATTGTAGTAACAAAAATCTCGACAACAAACTACCTTCCATAATGACAAGGCTACAATCTATTATAGTTACAAAAATCTCGACAATAGACTACCCTTCATAATGACAAGGCTACCATCCATTAGAATAACAAAAATATCGACAACAAACTACATTCCATAATGAAAAGGCTACCATCCCTTAGAATAACAAAAATCTCGATAACAGACTACCTTCCATAATGACAAGGCTAGAATCCATTGGAGTATAAAAAATCTCGACAACAGACTACCTTCCATAATGACAAGGCTACCATCCATTGGAGTAACTAAAATCTCGTACACAAACTACCTTCCATAATTACTAGGCTACCATCCATTGGAGTTACAAAGATATCGACAACAGACTACCTTCCACAACGACAAGGCTACAATCCATTGTAGTAACAAAAATATCGAAAACAGACTACCTTCCATAATGACAAGGCTAGCATGCATTATAGTGACAAAAATCTCGACAATATATTACCTTCTATAATGACAAGGCTTCCATCCATTGGAGTAAAAAAAATCTCGACAACAGACTACCTTCATTAATGACAAGGCTACCATCCATTGGAGTAACTAAAATCTCGTACAAAAACTACCTTCCATAATGACTAGGCTACCATCCATTGGAGTAACGAAGATATCGAAAACAGACTATCTTCCATAACGACAAGGCTACAATCCATTGTAGTAACAAAAATATCGACAACATACTACTTTCCATAATGACAAGGCTACCATCCATTGGAGTAACAAAAAACTCGACAACAGACTACCTTCCATAATGACTAGGCTACCATCCATTGGAGTAACAAAGATATCGACAACAGACTACCTTCCATAATGACAAGGATACATTCCATTGTAGTAACAAAAATATCGAAAACAGACTACCTTCCATAATGAAAAGGCTACCATCCATTGGATTAACAAAAATCTTGACACAAGACTACCTTCCATAATGACAAGACTACAATCTATTATAGTGACAAAAATCTCGACAATAGACTACCTTTCATAATGACAAGGCTACCATCCATTAGAATAACAAAAATCTCGACAACAGACTATCTTCCATAATGACAAGGCTACAATCCATTGTAGTAACAAAAATCTCGACAACAGACTACCTTCCATAATGACAAGGCTACCATCCATTGTAGTGACAAAAATCTCGACAATATACTACCTTCTATAATGACAATGCTACCATCCATTGGAATAACAAAAATATCATACACAAACAACCTTCAATAATGACTAGGCTACCATCCATTGGAGTAACAAAGATATCGACAACAGACTACCTTCCATAATGACAAGGCTACCATTCATTGTAGTGACAAAAATCTCAACAATTTACTACCTTCTATAATGACAAGGCTACCATCCATTGGATTAACAAAAATCTCGACAACAGACTACCTTCCATAATGACAAGGCTACAATCTATTATAGTGACAAAAATCTCGACAATAGACTACCTTTCATAATGACAAGGCTAGAATCCATTGGAGTATAAAAAATCTCGACAAAAGACTACCTTCCATAATGACAAGGCTACCATCCATTGGAGTAACTAAAATCTAGTACACAAACTACATTCCATAATGACTAGGCTACTATCCATTGGAGTAACAAAGATATCAACAACAGACAACCTTCCACAACGACAAGGCTACAATCCATTGAAGTAACAAAAATTTCGACAACAGACTACCTTCCATAATGACAAGGCTACCATCCATTATAGTGACAAAAATCTCGATAATATATTACCTTCTATAATGACAAGGCTACCATCCATTGGAGTGACAAAAATCTCGACAACAGACTACCTTCCATAATGACAAGGCTAGAAACCATTGAAGTAACAAAACACTCGACAACAGACTACCTTCCATAATGACTAGGCTACCATCCATTGGAATAACAAAGATATCGACAATAGACTACCTTCCATAACGACAAGGCTACAATCCATTGTAGTAACAAAAATCGCGACAACAAACTACCTTCCATAATGACAAGACTACCATCCCTTAGAGTAACAAAAATATCAACAATATACTACCTTATATATCGACAAGGCTACCATCCATTGGAGTAACAAAAATCTCGACAACAGACTACCTTCCATAATGACAAGGCTACAATCTATTATAGTAACAAAAAACTCGACAATAGACTACCTTCCATAATGACAAGGCTACCATCTATTGTAGTGACAGAAATCTCGACAATGTACTACCTTCTATAATGACAACGCTACCATCCATTAGAATAAAAAAAATGTCATACACAAACTACCTTCAATGATGACTAGGCTACCATCCATTGGAGTAACACAGATATCGATAATAGACTACCTTCCATAATTACAAGGCTACATCCATTGTAGTAACAAAAATCTCGACAACAAACTACCTTCCATAATGAAAAGGCTACAATCTATTATAGTGACAAAAATCTCGACAATAGACTACCTTTCATAATGACAAGGCTACCATCCATTAGAATAACAAAAATATCGACAACAAACTACGTTCCATAATGACAAGGCTACCATCCCTTAGAGTAACAAAAATCTCGACAACAGACTACCTTCCATAATGACAAGGCTAGAATCCATTGGAGTATAAAAAATCTCGACAAAAGACTACCTTCCATAATTACAAGGCTACCATCCATTGGAGTAACTAAAATATCGTACACAAACTACCTCCCATAATGACTAGGCTACCATCCATTGGAGTAACAAAGATATCAACAACAGACTACCTTCCACAACGACAAGGCTACAATCCATTGTAGTAACAAAAATCTCGACAACAGACTACCTTCCATAATGACAAGGCTACCATCCATTGTAGTAACAAAAATCTCGACAACAGACTACCTTCCATTGTAAGAAGGCTACCATCCATTGGAATAACAAAAATCTCTACAATAGACTACCTTCCATAATGACAAGGCTACAATCCATTGGAGTAACAAAAATCTCGACAATAGACTACCTTTCATAATGACAAGGCTACCATCCATTGGAACAACAAAAATTTCGACGACAGACTACCTTCCATAATGACAAGGCTAACATGCATTGTAGTAACAAAAATATGAACAACAAACTACCTTCCATAATGACACGGCTACCATTCATTGGAGTAACAAAAATCACAACGACAGACTACCTTCCATAATGAGAAGGCTACCATCTATTGGAGTAACAAAAATATCGACAACAAACTACCTTCCATAATGAAAATGCTACCATCCATTGGAGTAACAAAAATCTTGACAATAGACTACCTTCCGTAATGACAAGGCTACAATCTATTGTAGTAACAAAAATCAAGACAAGAGACTACCTGCCATAATAACAAGGCTACCATCCATTGGAGTAACAAAAATCTCGACAATAGACTACCTTCAATAATGATAAGGCTACCATCCATTGGAGTAACAAAAATCTCGAAAATAGACAAACTTCCATAATGACTAGGCTACCATCCATTGGAATAACAAAAATCTCACCAATACACTACCTTCCATAATGACAAGGCTACTATCCAATGGAGTAACAAAAATATCGACAACAGACTACCTTCCATAATGACAAGGCTAACATGCATTGTAGTAACAAAAATATGAACAACAAACTACCTTCCATAATGACACGGCTACCATTCATTGGAGTAACAAAAATCACAACGACAGACTACCTTCCATAATGAGAAGGCTACCATCTATTGGAGTAACAAAAATATCGACAACAAACTACCTTCCATAATGAAAATGCTACCATCCATTGGAGTAACAAAAATCTTGACAATAGACTACCTTCCATAATGACAAGGCTACCATCCATTGTAGTAACAAAAATCTCGACAACAGACTACCTTCCATAATGACAAGGCTACAATCCATTGGAGTAACAAAAATCTCAACAACAGACTACCTTCCATAATGACAAGGCTACAATCCTTTGGAGTAACAAAAATCTCGACAATAGACTACCTTTCATAATGACAAGGCTACCGTCCATTGGAACAACAAAAATTTCGATGAAAGACTACCTTCCACAATGAAAAGGCTACGATCCATTGGAGTAACAAAAATCTTGATAATAGATTACCTTCCATAATGACAAGGCTACCATCCATTGGAGTAACAAAAATCTCGAAAACAGACTACCTTCCATATTGACTAGGATACCATCCACTGGAATAAAAAAAATCTCAACAACAGAGTACCTTCCATAATGACAAAGCTATTATCCAATGGAGTAACAAAAATATCGACATATACTACCTTCCATAATGACAAGGCTACCATCCTTTGGAGTAACAAAAATCTCGAAAATAGGCTACCTTCCATAATGACTAGGCTACCATCCATTGGAATAACAAAAATCTCAACGATAAACTACCTTCCATAATGAAAAGGTTACCATCTATTGGAGTAACAAAAATCTCAACAACAAACTACCTTCCATAATGACAATGCTACTATCCATTGGAGTAACAAAAATCTTGACAATAGCCTACCTTCCATAATGAAAAGGCTACAATCTATTGTAGTAACAAAAATCAAGACAACAGACTAGCTTCCATAATGACAAGGCTACCATCCATTGTAGTAAGAAAAATCTCGACAACAGACTACCTTCCATAATTACAAGGATACATTCCATTGGAGTAACAAAAATCTGGACAATAGACTACTTTTCATATAGACAAGGCTACCATCCATTGGAATAACAAAAATATCATCGACATACTAACTTCCATAATGACAAGGCTACCATCCATTGGAGTAACAAAAATCTCGACAACAGACTACCTTCCATAATGACAAGGCTACCATCCATTATAGTGACAAAAATCTCGACAATATATTACCTTCTATAATGACAAGGCTACCATCCATTGGAGTAACAAAAATCTCGACAACAGACTACCTTCCATAATGACAAGGCTAGAAACCATTGAAGTAACAAAACAATCGACAACAGACTACCTTCCATAATGACTAGGCTACCATCCATTGGAGTAACAAAGATATCGACAACAGACTACCTTCCATAACGACAAGGCTACCATCCCTTAGAGTAACAAAAATATCAACAATATACTACCTTATATATCGACAAGGCTACCATCCATTGTAGTAACAAAAATCTCGACAACAGACTACCTTCCATAATGACAAGGCTACAATCTATTATAGTAACAAAAATCTCGACAATAGACTACCTTTCATAATGACAAGGCTACCATCCATTAGAATAACAAAAATATCGACAACAAACTACGTTCCATAATGACAAGGCTACCATCCCTTAGAGTAACAAAACTCTCGAAAACAGCCTACATTCCATAATGACAAGGCTAGAATCCATTGGAGTATAAAAAATCTCGACAAAAGACTACCTTCCATAATGACAAGGCTACCATCCATTGGAATAACTAAAATCTCGTACACAAACTACCTTCCATAATGAATAGGCTACCATCCATTGGAGTAACAAAGATATAGACAACAGACTACCTTCCACAACGACAAGGCTAAAATCCATTGTAGTAACAAAAATCTCGACAACAGACTACCTTCCATAATGACAAGGCTACCATCCATTATAGTGACAAAAATCCTGACAATATATTACCTTCTATAATGACAAGGCTACCATCCATTGGATTAACAAAAATCTTGACACCAGACTACCTTCCATAATGGCAAGGCTACAATCTATTATAGTGACAAAAATCTTGACAATAGACTACCTTTCATAATGACAAGGCTACCATCCATTAGAATAACAAAAATCTTGACAACAGACTACTTTCCATAATGACAAGGCTAGAATCCATTGGAGTATAAAAAATCTCGACACCAGACTACCTTCCATAATGTCAAGGCTACCATCCATTGGAGTAACCAAAATCTCGTACACAAACTACCTTCCATAATGACTAGGCTACCATCCATTGGAGTAACAAAGATATCGACAACAGACTACCTTCCACAACGACAAGGCTACAATCCATTGTAGTAACAAAAATCTCGATAACAGACTACCTTCCATAATGACAAGGCTACCATCCATTATAGTGACAAAAATCTCGATAATATATTACCTTCTATAATGACAAGGCTACCATCCATTGGAGTAACACAAATCTCGACAACAGACTACCTTCATTAATGACAAGGCTACCATCCATTGGAGTAACTAAAATCTCGTACAAAAACTACCTTCCATAATGACTAGGCTACCATCCATTGGAGTAACAAAGATATCGAAAATAGACTATCTTCCATAAGGACAAGGCTACAATCCATTGTAGTAACAAAAATATCAACAACAGACTACCTTCCATAATGACAAGGCTACCATCCATTGGAGTAACAAAAAACTCGACAACAAACTACCTTCCATAATGACTAGGCTACCATCCATTGGAGTAACAAAGAAATCGACAACAGACTACCTTCCATAATGACAAGGCTACAATCCATTGTAGTAACAAAAATCTCGACAACAGACTACCTTCCATAATGACAAGGCTACCATTCATTATAGTGAAAAAAATCTCCACAATATACTACCTTCTATAATGACAAGGCTACCATCCATTGGATTAACAAAAATCTTGACACCAGACTACCTTCCATAATGACAAGGCTACAATCTATTATAGTGACAAAAATATTGACAATAGACTACCTTCCATAATGACAAGGCTACCATCCATTGGAGTAACAAAAATCTCGACAATAGACTACGTTTCATAATGACAAGGATACCATCCATTGGAGTAAAAAAAATATCGACAACATACTACCTTCAATAAGGACAAGGATACCATCCATTGGAGTAACAAAAATATCGACAACAGACTACCTTCCATAATAACAAGGCTATCATCCATTGGAGTAACAAAAATCTCGACAACAGACTACCTTCCATAATGACAAGGCTACCATACATTAGAGTAACAAAAATCTCGACAACAGACTACCTTCCATAATGACAAGGCTACCATCCGTTAGAGTAACAAAAATATCGACAACACACTACATTCCATAATGACAAGGCTACCATGCATTAGAGTAACAAAAATCTCGACAACAGACTACCTTTCTTAATGACAAGGCTACCATCCATTGGTGTAACAAAAATCTCGACAATAGACTACCTTCCATAATGACAAGGCTATCATCCATTGGAGTAACAAAAATCTCGACAACAGACTACCTTCCATAATAAAAAGGTTACAATCCATTGGAGTAACTAAAATATCGATAACAGACTACCTTCCATAATGACTAGGCTACCATCCATTGGAGTAACAAAGATATCGACAACATAATACCTTCCATAATGATAAGGCTATATTCCATTGTAGTAACAAAAATCTCGGCAACTGACTACCTTCCATAATGACAAGGCTACCATCTATTGGAGTAACAAATATCTCGACAATGGACTACCTTTCATAATGAGAAGCCTACCATCCATTGGAGTAACAAAAATTTCGACAACATACTACCTTCCATAAGGACAAGGCTACCATCCAATGGAGTAACAAAAATATAGACAACAAACTACGTTCCATAATGACAAGCCTACCATCCATTGGAGTAACAAAAATCTCGACAATAGACTACCTTCCATAATGACATGGCTACCATCCATTGGAGTATCAAAAAACTCGATAATAGACTACCTTCCATAATGACAAGGCTACCATCCATTGCAGTAACAAAAATCTCTACAACAGCCTACCTTCCATAATGACAAGTCTACCATCCATTAGAGTAACAAAAATCTTGACAACAGACTACCTTCCATAATGACAAAGCTACCATCCATTAGAGTAACAAAAATCTTGACAATAGACTACCTTCCATAATGACAAGGCTACCATCCATTGGAGTAAAAAAAAATCAATAAGTGACTACCTTCAATAATGACAAGGCTACCATCAATTGGAGTAACAAAAATCTCGACAACAGACTACCTTCCATAATAACAAGGCTATCATCCATTGGAGTAACAAAAATCTCGACAACAGACTACCTTCCATAATGACAAGGCTACCATACATTAGAGTAACAAAAATCTCGACAACAGACTACCTTCCAAAATTACAAGGCTACCATACATTGTAATAACAAAAATCTCGACAACAGACTACCTTCCATAATGACAAGGCTACCATCCATGGGAGTAATAAAAATATCGACAACAGACTACATTCCATAATGACTAGGCTACCACACATTAGAGTAACAAAAATCTCGACAATAGACTACCTTCCATAATGACAAACCTATCATCCATTCGAGTAACAAAAATCTATACAACAGACTACCTTCCATAATGACAAGGCTACCATCCATTTGAGTAACAAAAATATCCACAACAGACTACGTACGATAATGCCAAGGCTACCATCCATTAGATTAACAAAAATCTCGACAACAAACTACCTTCCATAATGACAAGGCTACCATCCATTAGAGTAACAAAAATCTCGACAATAGACTACCTTCTATAATGACAAGGCTACCATCCATTGGAGGAAAAAATATATCAACAAGAGACTACCTTCAATAATGACAAGGATACCATCCATTGGATTAACAAAAATCTCGATAACAGACTACCTTCCATAATAACAAGGCTACCATCCATTGGAGTAACAAAAATCTCGACAACAGACTAACTTCCATAATGACTAGGCTACCATCCATTGGAGTAACAAAGATATCGACAACATATCACCTTCCATAATGACAAGGCTACCATCCATTGTAGTAACAAAAATCTTGGCAACAAACTACCTTCCATAATGACAAGGCTACCATCCATTGGAGTAACAAAAATCTCGACAACATACTACCTTCCATAAGGACAATGCTACCATCCATTGGAGTAACAAAAATATCGATAACAGACTACCTTCCATAATAACAAGGCTATCATCCATTGGAGTAACAAAAATCTCGACAACAGACTACCTTCCATAATGACAAGGCTACCATACATTAGAGTAACAAAAATCTCGACAATAGACTACCTTCCAAAATGACAAGACTACCATCCATTAGAGTAACAAAAATCTCGACAACAGACTACCTTCCATAATGACACGACTACCATCCTTTGGAGGAAAAAATATATCAACAAGAGACTACCTTTAATAATGACAAGGATATTGTTGGTGTAAGCTATAGAGGCCAATACTTTTGGTACTTGTATCGAATTATTTATTAATAATAAAAGGCATTTCTTTATTATGTTTGCTTTCCAAAATAACAAAGTCCCTAGAATGGTTTATTTGTTTAATGAAATGTTAAGTGTGACCAAATCTTGAGATCCCATTAAACATAAGACATTATTCTTAAAGTATCCGTAGTAAAGCTTTAATGTGAAGTGGGATAACATTAAAGCATTAAGATTATTATGAAGATAGATTGATGATCACATCTCATGGATCATAGGTAAGAAGTTATCAAGTCTTGACATAGGTATGAATATTAGGAGTAATATTTATACTGGATTGACCCGCTATGAGAATACTACATAGAATGTTATGCAAAGTATCATGAGTTATTCTCATGATGATAATGGTGTATACCACCCTTCGACCTGAAACCACTATGGACCCTAGATGTAGAGTCAAGTACTTTATTGCTGATCAAACGTCATCCGTAATTGGATGACTATAAAGACGGTTGATGGGTACTTCACAAAGCATGCTAAGGGACATGAGTGACCTAGATGGAATTTGCTCATCCTACATAATGGGATAAATGTCTAAGGGCCCAATATTGAACTGGACAAGGGTGACACAGTGTATGCCTTGTGTTCAATATAGACATGAGGGCAAAAGGGTAATTGTACAACAAAAATATCATCACAGAAAAGGTTTGGTCAGATCACATGACATTTTCGTGACTTGGGTAACAGTGATGTGTTGCTAGATACCGCTCACTATTTAATATCTTAAATGTGTGATTTAATATAATTGCCAACGTCGTGAAAACCTACAGGGTCACACACATAAGGACAGGTTGATCAGAGATAGAATAAATAAGGAACACCATAAGGTACGGTGCACTTTAGTGTAATACGGAAAGTGGTAAGGTACCACGTGGATAAGTGATATATGGTACATCATAAGGTATGATGTCCATAAGCTTAATTGGGCTTTTATCCTATAGCCTTAATTGGGCTTTTAGCTTGTATCCCACACAAGTGATTCTATAAATAGATCCCTTGTGATGAAGCAATTTCACTTGATGCAATTTCGATTTTGATTCTCTCTCTCACCAAGGTTTCCGTTCGTGATCAGCTAGCACTGTGACCGGAAGCGATCAAAGGTCTGAATCCCCACAACAGGTAAATATTTCTATCACTGACCATGCTCATTCGTAAGGATCGCTAAAGGAAAATTTTAAATTCCGCTGCGCTTTTGATCGCAATTTTCCTTCAGATACCATCCATTGGAGTAACAAAAATCTCGACAACAGACTACCTTCCATAATTACAAGGCTACCATCAATTGGAGTAACAAAAATCTCAACAACAGACTACCTTCCATAATGACTAGGCTACCATCCATTGGAGTAACAAAGATATCAACAACAAACCACCTTCCATAATGACAAGGCTACCATACATTGTAGTAACAAAAATGTCGACAATAGACTACCTTCCATAATGACAAAGCTACCATCCGTTAGAGTAACAAAAATATCGACAATAGACTACGTTCCATGATGACAAGGCTACCATGCATTAGAGTATCAAAAATCTCGACAACAGACTACCTTTCATAATTACAAGGCTACCATCCATTGGTGTAACAAGAATCTCGACAACAGACTACCTTCCATAATGACAAGGCTACCATCCATTGGAGTTACAAAAATATCGATAACAGACTACCTTCCATAATGACTAGGATACCATCCATTGGAGTAACAAAGATATCGACAACAGACTACCTTCTATAATGACAAGGCTACCATCCATTGTAGTAACAAAAATCTTGGCAACAGACTACCTTCCATAATGACAAGGCTACCATCCATTGGAGTATCAAAAATCTCGAAAATAGACTACCTTTCATAATGATAAGGATACCATCCATTGGAGTAACAAAAATATCGACAACATACTACCTTCGATAAGGACAAGGCTACCATCCATTGGAGTAACAAGAATATCGACAATAGACTACCTTCGATAATGACAAGGCTACCATCCATTGGAGTAACAAAAATCTCGACAACATACAACCTTCCATAATGACAATCCTACCATCCATTGGAGTAACAAAAATCTCTACAACATACTACCTTCCATAATGACAAGGCTACCATCCATTTTCCTAACAAAAATATCGACAACAGACTACGTTCGATAATGCCAAGGCTACCATCCATTAGATTAACAAAAATCACGACAACAAACTACCTTACATAATGACAAGGTTACCATCCATTAAAGTAACAAAAATATCGACAATAGACTACCTTCCATAATGACAAGGCTACCATCCATTGGAGGAAAAAATATATCAACAAGATACTACCTTAAATAATGACAAGGATACCATCCATTGGATTAACAAAAATCTCGATAACAGACTACCTTCCATAATAACAAGGCTACAATCCATTGGAGTAACAAAAATCTCGACAACAGACTACCTTCCATAATGACAAGGCTACCATCCATTGGAGTAACAAAAATCTCGACAACATACTACCTTCCATAATGACAAGGCTACCATCCATTGGAGTAAAAAAATATCAACAAGTGACTACCTTCAATAATGACAAGGCTACCATCCATTGGAGTAACAAAAATCTCGACAACAGACTACCTTCAATAATAACAAGGCTATCATCCATTGGAGTAACAAAAATCTCGACAACAGACTACCTTCCGTAATGACTAGGCTACCATCCATTGGAGTAACAAATATATCGACAACATACCACCTTCCATAATGACAAGGCTACCATACATTGTAGTAACAAAAATCTCGACAACAGACTACCTTCCATAATGACAAGGCTACCATCCGTTAGAGTAACAAAAATATCGACAACAGACTACATTCCATAATGACAAGGCTACCATGCATTAGAGTAAAAAAAATCTCGACAACAGACTACCTTTCTTAATGACAAGGCTACCATCCATTGGTGTAACAAAAATCTCGACAATAGACTACCTTCCATAATGACAAGGCTATCATCCATTGGAGTAACAAAAATCTCGGCAACTGACTACCTTCCATAATGACAAGGCTACAATCTATTGGAGTAACAAATATCTCGATAATAGACTACCTTTCATAATGACAAGGCTTCCATCCATTGGAGTAACAAAAATTTCGATAACTAACATACTACCTTCCATAAGGACAAGGCTACCATCCAATGGAGTAACAAAATTATAGACAACAAACTACGTTCCATAATGACAAGGCTACCATCCATTGGAGTAACAAAAAACTCGACAACAGACTACCTTCCATAATGACATGGCTACCATCCATTGGAGTAACAAAAATCTCGATAATAGACTACCTTCCATAATGACAAGGCTTCCATCCATTGGAGTAACAAAAATCTCTACAACAGCCTACCTTCCATAATGACAAGTCTACCATCCATTAGAGTAACAAAAATCTTGACAACAGACTACCTTCCATAATGACAAAGCTACCATCCATTAGAGTAACAAAAATCTTGACAATAGACTACCTTCCATAATGACAAGGCTACCATCCATTGGAGTAAAAAAAAATCAACAAGTGACTACCTTCAATAATGACAAGGCTACCATCAATAGGAGTAACAAAAATCTCGACAACAGACTACCTTCCATAATAACAAGGCTATCATCCATTGGAGTAACAAAAATCTCGACAACAGACTACCTTCCATAATGACAAGGCTACCATACATTAGAGTAACAAAAATCTCGACAACAGACAACCTTCCAAAATTACAAGGCTATCATACATTGTAATAACAAAAATCTCGACAACAGACTACCTTCCATAATGACAAGGCTACCATCCATTGGAGTAATAAAAATATCGATAATAGACTACATTCCATAATGACAAGGCTACCATCCATTAGAGTAACAAAAATCTCGACAATAGACTACCTTCCACAATGACAAACCTACCATCCATTGGAGTAACAAAAATCTCTACAACAGACTACCTTCCATAATGACAAGGCTACCATCCATTTGAGTAACAAAAATATCGACAACAGACTACGTACGATAATGCCAAGGCTACCATCCATTAGATTAACAAACTTCTCGACAACAAACTACCTTCCATAATGACAAGGCTACCATCCATTAGAGTAACAAAAATCTCGACAATAGACTACCTTCCATAATGACAAGGCTACCATCCATTGGAGGAAAAAATATATCAACAAGAGACTACCTTCAATAATGACAAGGATACCATCCATTGGATTAACAAAAATCTCGATAACAGACTACCTTCCATAATAACAAGGCTACCATCCATTGGAGTAACAAAAATCTCGACAACAAACTACCTTCCATAATGACTAGGCTACCATCCATTGGAGTAACAAAGATATCAACAACATACCACCTTCCATAATGACAAGGCTACCATCCATTGGAGTAACAAAAATTTCGACAACATACTACCTTCCATAATGGCTAGGCTACCATCCATTAGAGTAACAAAAATCATGACCACAGACTACCTTCCGTAAAGACAAGGCTACCATCCATTGGAGTAAAAAAAATATCAACAACTAAAAACCTTCAATAATGACAAGGCTACCATCCATTGTAGTAACAAAAATCTCGACAACAGACTACCTTCAATAATAACAAGGCTATCATCCATTAGAGTAACAAAAATCTCGACAATAGACTACCTTCCATAATAACAAGGCTACCATCCATTGGAGTAACAAAGATATCGACAACAGACTACCTTCCATAATGACAAGGCTATCATCCATTGTAGTAATAAATATCTCGGCAACAGACTACCTTCCTTAATGACTAGGCTACCATCCATTGGAGTAAGAAAGATATCGACAACAGACCACCTTCCATAATGACAAGGCTACCATCCTTTGGAGTAACAAAAACCTCGACAACAAATTACCTACCAAAATAACATGGCTACCATACATTGTAATAACAAAAATCTCGACAACAGACCACCTTCCATAATGACAAGGCTACCATACATTGTAGTAAAAAATCTCTACAACAGACTACCTTCCATAATAACAAGGTTACCATCCGTTGGAGTAACAAATATATCGACAACAGACTACGTTCCATAATGACAAGGCTACCATCCATTAGAGTAACAAAAATTTCGACAACAGACTATCTTCCATAATGAAAAGGCTACCATCCATTGGAGTAACAAAAATCTTGACAATAGACTACATTCCATAATGAAAAGGCTACTATCCATTGGAGTAACAAAAATCTCTACAACAGACTACCTTCCATAATGACAAGGCCACCATCATTTAGAGTAACAAATATCTCGACAACAGACTACCTTCCATAATGACAAAGCTACCATCAATTAGAGTAACAAAAATCTCTACTACAGATTACCTTCTATAATGACAAGGCTACCATCCATTAGAGTAACAAAAATCTTGGCAACAGACGACCTTCCATAATGACAAGGCTACCATCCATTTATAGTAAAAAAAATTTCAACAAGTGACTACCTTCAATAATGACAAGGATACCATTAATTGGAGTAACAAAAATCTCGACAACAGACTAACTTCCATAATAACAAGGCTATCATCCATTGGAGTAACAAAAATCTTGACAACAGACTACCTTCAATAATGACAAGGCTACCGTGCATTGGAGTAACAAAAATCTCGACAACAGACTACCTTCCAAAATAACAAGGCTACCATACATTGTAATAGTAAAAATCTCTACAACAGACTACCTTCCATAATGACAAGGCTACCATCCGTTGGAGTAACAAAAATATCAATAATAGACTATGTTCCATAGTGACAAGGCTACCATCCATTTGAGTAACAAAAATCTCGACAACAGACTACCTTCCATAATGACAAGGCTACCATCCATTGGAGTTACAAAAATATCGATAATAGACTACCCTCCATAATGACTAGGATACCATCCATTGGAGTAACAAAGATATCGACAACAGACTACCTTCCATAATGACAAGGCTACCATCTATTGTAGTAACAAAAATCTCGACAACAGACTACCTTCCATAATTACAAGGCTTTCATCCATTGGAGTAACAAAAATCTCGACAATAGACTACCTTTCATAATGAAAAGGCTACCATCCATTGGAGTAACAAAAATTTCGACAACATACTACCTTCCATAAGGACAAGGCTACCATCCATTAGAGTAAAAAAAATATCGACAACAGACTACCTTCCATAATGACAAGGCTACCATCCATTGGAGTAACAAAAATCTCGACAACATACTACCTTCCAAAATAACAAGGCTACCATACATTGTATTAACAAAAATATCGACAACAGACTACCTTCCATAATGACAAGGCTACCATCCGTTGGAGTAACAAAAATATCGACAACAGACTACCTTCCATAATGACAAGGCTACCATCCATTAGAGTAACAAAAATCTCGACAATAGACTACCTTCTAGAATGATAAACCTACCATCCATTTGAGTAACAAAAATATCGACAACAGACTACGTTCGATAATGCCAAGGCTACCATCCATTAGATTAACAAAAATATCGACAACAAACTACCTTCCATAATGACAAGGTTGCCATCCATTAAAGTAACAAAAATATCGACAATAGACTACGTTCCATAATGACAAGGCTACCATCCATTAGAGTAACAAAAATATCGACAATAGACTACCTTCCATAATGACAAGTCTACCATCCGTTGGAGTAACAAAAATATCGACAACAGACTACCTTCCATAATGACAAGGCTATCATCCATTGGAGGAACAAAAATCTCGACAACAGACCACCTTCCATAATAACAAGGCTACCATCCATTGGTGTAACAAAAATCTCGAAAGCAAACTACCTTCCATAATGACAAGGCTATCATCCATTGGAGTAACAAAAATCTCGACAACAAACTACCTTCCATAATAACAAGGCTACGATCCATTGGAGTAACAAAACTATCGATAACAGACTACCTTCCATAATGACTAGGATTCCATCCATTGGAGTAACAAAGATATTGACAAAAGACTACCTTCCATAATGACAAGGCTAGCATCCATTGTAGTAACAAAAATCTTGACAACAGACTACCTTCCATAATGACAAGGCAACCATCCATTGGAGTAAAAAAAATCTCGAGAATATACTACCTTTCATAATGACAAGGCTACCATCCATTGGAGTAACAAAAATTTCGACAACATACTACCTTCCATAAGGACAAGGATACCATCCATTGGAGTAACAAAAATATCGACAACAGACTACCTTCAATAATGACAAGGCTACCATCCATTGGAGTAACAAAAATCTCGACCACATACTACCTTCCAAAATAACAAGGCTACCATACATTGTAATAACAAAAATCTTGACAACAGACTACCTTCCAAAATGACAAGGCTACCATCCGTTGGAGTAACAAAAATATCGACAAAAGACTACCTTCCATAATGATAAGGCTACCATCCATTAGAGTAACAAAAATATCGACAACAGACTACCTTCCATAATGACAAACCTACCATCCATTGGAGTAACAAAAATCTTTACAACAGACTACCTTCCATAATGACAAGGCTACCATCAATTTGAGTAACAAAAATATCGACAACAGACTACGTTCGATAATGCCAAGGCTACCATCCATTAGATTAACAAAAATCTTGACAACAAACTACCTTCCGTAATGACAAGGTTACCATCCATTAAAGTAACAAAAATCTCGACAATAGATTACCATCCATAATGACAAGGATACCATCCATTGGAGGAAAAAATATATCAATAAGAGACTACCTTCAATAATGACAAGGATACGATCCATTAGATTTAAAAAAATCTCGATAACAGACTACCTTCCATAATAAAAAGGCTACCATCCATGGGAGTAACAAAAATATCGACAACAGACTACCTTTCATAATGACAAGGCTACCATCCATTAGAGTAACAAAAATCTTGACAACAGACTACCTTCCATAATGACAAGGCTACCATCCGTTGGAGTAACAAAAATATCGACAATAGACTATGTTCCATAATGACAAGGCTACCATGCATTAGAGTAACAAAAATCTCGACAACAGACTACCTTTCATAATGACAAGGCTACCATCCATTGGTGTAACAAAAATCTCGACCACAGACTACCTTCCATAATGACAAGGCTATCATCCATTGGAGTAACAAAAATCTCGACAACAAACCACCTTCCATAATAACAAGGCTACCATCCATTGGAGTAACAAAAATATCGATAACAGACTACCTTCCATAATGACAAGGCTATCATCCTTTGGAGTAACAAAAATCTCGACAACAGAATACCTTCCATAATAACAAGGCTACCATCCATTGGAGTAACAAAACTATCGATAACAGACTACCTTCCATAATGACTAGGATTCCATCCATTGGAGTAACAAAGAAATCGACAAAAGACTACCTTCCATAATGACAAGGCTACCATCCATTGTAGTAACAAAAATCTTGACAACAGACTACCTTCCATAATAACAAGGCAACCATCCATTGGAGTAAAAAAATCTCGACAATAGACTACCTTTCATAATGACAAGGCTACCATCCATTGGAGTAACAAAAATTTCGATAACATACTACCTTCCATAAGGACAAGGCTACCATCCATTGGAGTAACAAAAATATCGACAACAGACTACCTTCCATAATGACAAGGCTACCATCCATTGGAGTAACAAAAATCTCGACAACATACTACCTTCCAAAATAACAAGGCTACCATACATTGTAATAACATAAATCTCGACAACAGACTACCTTCCAAAATGACAAGGCTACCATCCGTTGGAGTAACAAAAATATCGACAACAGACTACCTTCCATAATGATAAGGCTACCATCCATTAGAGTAACAAAAATCTTGACAACAGACTACCTTCCATAATGACAAACCTACCATCCATTGGAGTAACAAAAATCTTTACAACAGACTACCTTCCATAATGACGAGGCTACCATCAATTTGAGTAACAAAAATATCGACAACAAACTACGTTCGATAATGCCAAGGCTACCATCCATTAGATTAACAAAAATCTTGACAACAAACTACCTTCAATAATGACAAGGTTACCATCCATTAAAGTAACAAAAATCTCGACAATAGATTACCTTCCATAATGACAAGGCTACCATCCATTGGAGGAAAAAATATATCAACAAGAGACTACCTTCAATAATGAAAAGGATACGATCCATTGGATTAAAAAAAATCTCAATAACAGACTACCTTCCATAATGACAAGGTTACCATCCATTAGAGTAACAAAAATCTTGACAACAGACTACCTTCCATAATGACAAGGCTACCATCCATTGGAGTAACAAAAATCTCGAAAACAGACTACCTTCCATAATGACAAGGCTACCATCCATTAGAGTAACAAAAATCTTGACAACAGACTACCTTCCATAATGACAAGGCTACCATCCGTTAGAGTAACAAAAATATAGACAACATACTACATTCAATAGACAAGGCTACCATCCATTGGAGTAACAAAAATCGCGACAATAGACTACCTTTCATAATGACAAGGCTACCATCCGTTGGTGTAACAAAAATCTCGACAACAGACTACCTTCCATAATGACAAGGCTACCATCTGTTGGAGTAACAAAAATCTCGACAACAAACCACCTTCCATAATAACAAGGCTACCATCCATTGGAGTAACAAAAATATCTATAACACACTACCTTCCATAATGACTAGGATTCCATCCATTGGAGTAACAAAGATATCGACAACAGACTACCTTCTATAATGACAAGGCTACCAGCCATTGGAGTAACAAAAATCTTGACAAAAGACTACCTTCCATAATGACAAGGCTACCATCCATTGGAGTAACAAAAATCTTGACAATAGACTACCTTTCATAATGACAAGGCTACCATCCATTGGAGTAACAAAACTCTCGAAAACAGACTACCTTCCATAATGACAAGGCTACCATGCATTAGAGTAACAAAAATCTCGACAACAGACTACCTTCCATAATGACAAGGCTACCATCCATTGGAGTAAAAAAAACCTCGACAACAGACTACCTTTCATAATGACAAGGCTACCATCCATTGGAGTAAAAAAAAATTCGACAACATACTACATTCCATAAGGACAAGGCTACCATCCATTATAGTAACAAAAATATCGACAACAGACTACCTTCCATAATGACAAGGCTACCATCCATTGGAGTAACAAAAATCTCGACAACATACTACCTTCCAAAATAACAAGGATACCATACATTGTAATAACAAAAATCTCGACAACAGACTACCTTCCAAAATGACAAGGCTAACATCCGTTGGAGTAACAAAAATATCGATAACAGACTACCTTCCATAATGACAAGGCTACCATCCATTAGAGTAACAAAAATCTCGACAACAGACTACCTTCCATAATGACAAACCTACCATCCATTGGAGTAACAAAAATCTTTACAACAGACTACCTTCCATAATGACAAGGCTACCATCCATTTGAGTAACAAAAATATCGACAACAGACTACGTTCGATAATGCCAAGGCTACCATCCATTAGATTAACAAAAATCTTAACAACAAACTACCTTGCATAATGACAAGGTTACCATCCATTAAAGTAACAAAAATCTCGAAAATAGATTACCTTCCATAATGACAAGGCTACCATCCATTGGTGTAACAAAAATCTCGACAACAGACAACCTTCCATAATGACAAGGCTATCATCCATTGGAGTAACAAAAATCTCGACAACAGACCACCTTCCATAATAACAAGGCTACCATCCATTGGAGTAACAAAAATATCGATAACAGACTACCTTCCATAATGACTAGGATTCCATCCATTGGAGTAACAAAGATATCGACAACAGACTACCTTCCATAATGACAAGGCTACCATCCATTGTAGTAACAAAAATCTTCACAACAGACTACCTTCCATAATGACAAGGCTACCATCCATTGGAGTAACAAAAATCTCGACAATAGACTACCTTTCATAATGACAAGGCTACCATCCATTGGATTAACAAAAATTTCGACAACATACTACCTTCCATAAGGACAAGTATACCATCCATTGGAGTAACAAAAATATCGACAACAAACTACCTTCCATAATGACAAGGCTACAATGCATTAGAGTAACAAAAATCTCGATAACAGACTACCTTTCATAATGACAAGGCTACCCTCCATTGGTGTAACAAAAATCTCGACAACAGACTACCTTCCATAATGACAAGGCTATCATCCATTGGAGTAACAAAATCTCGACAACAGACTACGTTCCATATTAACAAGGCTACCATCCATTGGAGTAACAAAAGAATTGATAACAGACTACCTTCCATAATGACTAGGATACCATCCAATGGAGTAACAAAGATATCGACAACAGACTACCTTCCATAATGACAAGGCTACCATCCATTGTAGTAACAAAAATCTTGGCAATAGACTACCTTCCATAATTACAAGGCTACCATCCATTGGAGTAACAAAAATCTCGACAATAAACTACCTTTCATAATGACAAGGCTACCATCCATTGGAGTAACAAAAATTTCGACAACATACTAGCTTCCATAAGGACAAGGCTACCATCCATTGGAGTAACAAAAATATCGACAACAGACTACCTTCCATAATGACAAGGCAACCATCCATTGGAGTAACAAAAATCTCGACAACATACTACCTTCCAAAATAACAAGGCTACCATACATTGTAATAACAAAAATCTCGACAACAAACTACCTTCCATAATGACAAGGCTACCATCCGTTGGAGTAACAAAAATATCGACAACAAACTACCTTCCATAATGACAAGGCTACCATCCATTAGAGTAACAAAAAACTCAACAATAGACTATCTTTCATAATGACAAGGCTACCATCCATTGTTGTAACAAAAATCTCGACAGCAGACTACCTTCCATAATGACAAGGCTATCATTCATTGGAGTAACAAAAATCTCGACAACAGACTACCTTCCATAATAACAAGGCTACCATCCATTGGAGTAACAAACCTAGCGATAACAGACTACCTTCCATAATGACTAGGTTTCCATCCATTGGAGTAACAAAGATATCGACAACAGACTACCTTCCATAATGACAAGGCTACCATCCATTGTAGTAACAAAAATCTTGACAACAAACTACCTTCCATAATGACAAGGCTACCATCCATTGGAGTAACAAAAATCTCGACAATAGACTACCTTTCATAATGACAAGGCTACCATCCATTGGAGTAACAAAAATTTCGACAACATACTACCTTCCATAAGGACAAGGATACCATCCATTGGAGTAACAAAAATATCGACAACAGACTACCTTCCATAATGACAAGGCTACAATGCATTAGAGTAACAAAAATCTCGACAACAGACTACCTTTCATAATGACAAGTCTACCCTCCATTGGTGTAACAAAAATCTCGACAACAGACTACCTTCCATAATGACAAGGCTATCATCCATTGGAGTAACAAAATCTGGACAACAGACTACCTTCCATATTAACAAGGCTACCATCCATTGGAGTAACAAAAGTATTGATAACAGACTACCTTCCATAATGACTAGGATACCATCCATTGGAGTAACAAAGATATCGACAACAGACTACCTTCCATAATGACAAGGCTACCATCCATTGTAGTAACAAAAATCTCGGCAACAGACTACCTTCCATAATTACAAGTCTACCATCCATTGGAGTAACAAAAATCTCGACAATAGAATACCTTTCATAATGACAAGGCTACCATCCATTGGAGTAACACAAATTTCGACAACATACTAGCTTCCATAAGGACAAGGCTACCATCCATTGGAGAAACAAAAATATCGACAACAGACTACCTTCCATAATGACAAGGCTACCATCCATTGGAGTAACAAAAATCTCGACAACATACTACCTTCCAAAATAACAAGGCTACCATACATTGTAATAACAAAAATCTCGACAACAGACTATCTTCGATAATGACAAGGCTACCATCCGTTGGAGTAACAAAAATATCGAAAACATACTACCTTCCATAATGACAAGGCTACCATCCATTAGAGTAAAAAAAATCTCAACAATAGACTACCTTTAACAATGACAAGGCTACCATCCATTGGTGTAACAAAAATCTCGACAGCCAACTACCTTCCATAATGACAAGGCTATCATCCATGGGAGTAACAAAAATCACGACAACAGACTACCTTCCATAATGACAATGCTACCATCCATTGGAGTAAAAAACTATCGATAACAGACTACCTTCCATAATGACTAGGATTCCATCCATTGGAGTAACAAAGATATCGACAACAGACTACCTTCCATAATGACAAGGCTACCATCCATTGGAGTAAAAAACTATCGATAACAGACTACCTTCCATAATGACTAGGATTCCATCCATTGGAGTTACAAAGATATCGACAACAGACTACCTTCCATAATGACAAGGCTACCATCCATTGGAGTAACAAAAATCTTGACAATAGACTACATTCCATAATGAAAAGGCTACTATCCATTGGAGTAACAAAAATCTCTACAACAGACTACCTTCCATAATGACAAGGCCACCATCATTTAGAGTAACAAATATCTCGACAACAGACTACCTTCCATAATGACAAAGCTACCATCAATTAGAGTAACAAAAATCTCTACTACAGATTACCTTCTATAATGACAAGGCTACCATCCATTAGAGTAACAAAAATCTTGGCAACAGACGACCTTCCATAATGACAAGGCTACCATCCATTTATAGTAAAAAAAAATTCAACAAGTGACTACCTTCAATAATGACAAGGATACCATTAATTGGAGTAACAAAAATCTCGACAACAGACTAACTTCCATAATAACAAGGCTATCATCCATTGGAGTAACAAAAATCTTGACAACAGACTACCTTCAATAATGACAAGGCTACCGTGCATTGGAGTAACAAAAATCTCGACAACAGACTACCTTCCAAAATAACAAGGCTACCATACATTGTAATAGTAAAAATCTCTACAACAGACTACCTTCCATAATGACAAGGCTACCATCCGTTGGAGTAACAAAAATATCAATAATAGACTATGTTCCATAGTGACAAGGCTACCATCCATTTGAGTAACAAAAATCTCGACAACAGACTACCTTCCATAATGACAAGGCTACCATCCATTGGAGTTACAAAAATATCGATAATAGACTACCCTCCATAATGACTAGGATACCATCCATTGGAGTAACAAAGATATCGACAACAGACTACCTTCCATAATGACAAGGCTACCATCTATTGTAGTAACAAAAATCTCGACAACAGACTACCTTCCATAATTACAAGGCTTTCATCCATTGGAGTAACAAAAATCTCGACAATAGACTACCTTTCATAATGAAAAGGCTACCATCCATTGGAGTAACAAAAATTTCGACAACATACTACCTTCCATAAGGACAAGGCTACCATCCATTAGAGTAAAAAAAATATCGACAACAGACTACCTTCCATAATGACAAGGCTACCATCCATTGGAGTAACAAAAATCTCGACAACATACTACCTTCCAAAATAACAAGGCTACCATACATTGTATTAACAAAAATATCGACAACAGACTACCTTCCATAATGACAAGGCTACCATCCGTTGGAGTAACAAAAATATCGACAACAGACTACCTTCCATAATGACAAGGCTACCATCCATTAGAGTAACAAAAATCTCGACAATAGACTACCTTCTAGAATGATAAACCTACCATCCATTTGAGTAACAAAAATATCGACAACAGACTACGTTCGATAATGCCAAGGCTACCATCCATTAGATTAACAAAAATATCGACAACAAACTACCTTCCATAATGACAAGGTTGCCATCCATTAAAGTAACAAAAATATCGACAATAGACTACGTTCCATAATGACAAGGCTACCATCCATTAGAGTAACAAAAATATCGACAATAGACTACCTTCCATAATGACAAGTCTACCATCCGTTGGAGTAACAAAAATATCGACAACAGACTACCTTCCATAATGACAAGGCTATCATCCATTGGAGGAACAAAAATCTCGACAACAGACCACCTTCCATAATAACAAGGCTACCATCCATTGGTGTAACAAAAATCTCGAAAGCAAACTACCTTCCATAATGACAAGGCTATCATCCATTGGAGTAACAAAAATCTCGACAACAAACTACCTTCCATAATAACAAGGCTACGATCCATTGGAGTAACAAAACTATCGATAACAGACTACCTTCCATAATGACTAGGATTCCATCCATTGGAGTAACAAAGATATTGACAAAAGACTACCTTCCATAATGACAAGGCTATCATCCATTGTAGTAACAAAAATCTTGACAACAGACTACCTTCCATAATGACAAGGCAACCATCCATTGGAGTAAAAAAAATCTCGAGAATATACTACCTTTCATAATGACAAGGCTACCATCCATTGGAGTAACAAAAATTTCGACAACATACTACCTTCCATAAGGACAAGGATACCATCCATTGGAGTAACAAAAATATCGACAACAGACTACCTTCAATAATGACAAGGCTACCATCCATTGGAGTAACAAAAATCTCGACCACATACTACCTTCCAAAATAACAAGGCTACCATACATTGTAATAACAAAAATCTTGACAACAGACTACCTTCCAAAATGACAAGGCTACCATCCGTTGGAGTAACAAAAATATCGACAAAAGACTACCTTCCATAATGATAAGGCTACCATCCATTAGAGTAACAAAAATATCGACAACAGACTACCTTCCATAATGACAAACCTACCATCCATTGGAGTAACAAAAATCTTTACAACAGACTACCTTCCATAATGACAAGGCTACCATCAATTTGAGTAACAAAAATATCGACAACAGACTACGTTCGATAATGCCAAGGCTACCATCCATTAGATTAACAAAAATCTTGACAACAAACTACCTTCCGTAATGACAAGGTTACCATCCATTAAAGTAACAAAAATCTCGACAATAGATTACCATCCATAATGACAAGGATACCATCCATTGGAGGAAAAAATATATCAATAAGAGACTACATTCAATAATGACAAGGATACGATCCATTAGATTTAAAAAAATCTCGATAACAGACCACCTTCCATAATAAAAAGGCTACCATCCATGGGAGTAACAAAAATATCGACAACAGACTACCTTTCATAATGACAAGGCTACCATCCATTAGAGTAACAAAAATCTTGACAACAGACTACCTTCCATAATGACAAGGCTACCATCCGTTGGAGTAACAAAAATATCGACAATAGACTATGTTCCATAATGACAAGGCTACCATGCATTAGAGTAACAAAAATCTCGACAACAGACTACCTTTCATAATGACAAGGCTACCATCCATTGGTGTAACAAAAATCTCGACCACAGACTACCTTCCATAATGACAAGGCTATCATCCATTGGAGTAACAAAAATCTCGACAACAAACCACCTTCCATAATAACAAGGCTACCATCCATTGGAGTAACAAAAATATCGATAACAGACTACCTTCCATAATGACAAGGCTATCATCCTTTGGAGTAACAAAAATCTCGACAACAGAATACCTTCCATAATAACAAGGCTACCATCCATTGGAGTAACAAAACTATCGATAACAGACTACCTTCCATAATGACTAGGATTCCATCCATTGGAGTAACAAAGAAATCGACAAAAGACTACCTTCCATAATGACAAGGCTACCATCCATTGTAGTAACAAAAATCTTGACAACAGACTACCTTCCATAATAACAAGGCAACCATCCATTGGAGTAAAAAAATCTCGACAATAGACTACCTTTCATAATGACAAGGCTACCATCCATTGGAGTAACAAAAATTTCGATAACATACTACCTTCCATAAGGACAAGGCTACCATCCATTGGAGTAACAAAAATATCGACAACAGACTACCTTCCATAATGACAAGGCTACCATCCATTGGAGTAACAAAAATCTCGACAACATACTACCTTCCAAAATAACAAGGCTACCATACATTGTAATAACATAAATCTCGACAACAGACTACCTTCCAAAATGACAAGGCTACCATCCGTTGGAGTAACAAAAATATCGACAACAGACTACCTTCCATAATGATAAGGCTACCATCCATTAGAGTAACAAAAATCTTGACAACAGACTACCTTCCATAATGACAAACCTACCATCCATTGGAGTAACAAAAATCTTTACAACAGACTACCTTCCATAATGACAAGGCTACCATCAATTTGAGTAACAAAAATATCGACAACAAACTACGTTCGATAATGCCAAGGCTACCATCCATTAGATTAACAAAAATCTTGACAACAAACTACCTTCAATAATGACAAGGTTACCATCCATTAAAGTAACAAAAATCTCGACAATAGATTACCTTCCATAATGACCAGGCTACCATCCATTGGAGGAAAAAATATATCAACAAGAGACTACCTTCAATAATGAAAAGGATACGATCCATTGGATTAAAAAAAATCTCAATAACAGACTACCTTCCATAATGACAAGGTTACCATCCATTAGAGTAACAAAAATCTTGACAACAGACTACCTTCCATAATGACAAGGCTACCATCCATTGGAGTAACAAAAATCTCGAAAACAGACTACCTTCCATAATGACAAGGCTACCATCCATTAGAGTAACAAAAATCTTGACAACAGACTACCTTCCATAATGACAAGGCTACCATCCGTTAGAGTAACAAAAATATAGACAACATACTACATTCAATAGACAAGGCTACCATCCATTGGAGTAACAAAAATCGCGACAATAGACTACCTTTCATAATGACAAGGCTACCATCCGTTGGTGTAACAAAAATCTCGACAACAGACTACCTTCCATAATGACAAGGCTACCATCTGTTGGAGTAACAAAAATCTCGACAACAAACCACCTTCCATAATAACAAGGCTACCATCCATTGGAGTAACAAAAATATCTATAACACACTACCTTCCATAATGACTAGGATTCCATCCATTGGAGTAACAAAGATATCGACAACAGACTACCTTCTATAATGACAAGGCTACCAGCCATTGGAGTAACAAAAATCTTGACAAAAGACTACCTTCCATAATGACAAGGCTACCATCCATTGGAGTAACAAAAATCTTGACAATAGACTACCTTTCATAATGACAAGGCTACCATCCATTGGAGTAACAAAACTCTCGAAAACAGACTACCTTCCATAATGACAAGGCTACCATGCATTAGAGTAACAAAAATCTCGACAACAGACTACCTTCCATAATGACAAGGCTACCATCCATTGGAGTAAAAAAAACCTCGACAACAGACTACCTTTCATAATGACAAGGCTACCATCCATTGGAGTAAAAAAAAATTCGACAACATACTACATTCCATAAGGACAAGGCTACCATCCATTATAGTAACAAAAATATCGACAACAGACTACCTTCCATAATGACAAGGCTACCATCCATTGGAGTAACAAAAATCTCGACAACATACTACCTTCCAAAATAACAAGGATACCATACATTGTAATAACAAAAATCTCGACAACAGACTACCTTCCAAAATGACAAGGCTAACATCCGTTGGAGTAACAAAAATATCGATAACAGACTACCTTCCATAATGACAAGGCTACCATCCATTAGAGTAACAAAAATCTCGACAACAGACTACCTTCCATAATGACAAACCTACCATCCATTGGAGTAACAAAAATCTTTACAACAGACTACCTTCCATAATGACAAGGCTACCATCCATTTGAGTAACAAAAATATCGACAACAGACTACGTTCGATAATGCCAAGGCTACCATCCATTAGATTAACAAAAATCTTAACAACAAACTACCTTGCATAATGACAAGGTTACCATCCATTAAAGTAACAAAAATCTCGAAAATAGATTACCTTCCATAATGACAAGGCTACCATCCATTGGTGTAACAAAAATCTCGACAACAGACAACCTTCCATAATGACAAGGCTATCATCCATTGGAGTAACAAAAATCTCGACAACAGACCACCTTCCATAATAACAAGGCTACCATCCATTGGAGTAACAAAAATATCGATAACAGACTACCTTCCATAATGACTAGGATTCCATCCATTGGAGTAACAAAGATATCGACAACAGACTACCTTCCATAATGACAAGGCTACCATCCATTGTAGTAACAAAAATCTTCACAACAGACTACCTTCCATAATGACAAGGCTACCATCCATTGGAGTAACAAAAATCTCGACAATAGACTACCTTTCATAATGACAAGGCTACCATCCATTGGATTAACAAAAATTTCGACAACATACTACCTTCCATAAGGACAAGTATACCATCCATTGGAGTAACAAAAATATCGACAACAAACTACCTTCCATAATGACAAGGCTACAATGCATTAGAGTAACAAAAATCTCGATAACAGACTACCTTTCATAATGACAAGGCTACCCTCCATTGGTGTAACAAAAATCTCGACAACAAACTACCTTCCATAATGACAAGGCTATCATCCATTGGAGTAACAAAATCTCGACAACAGACTACGTTCCATATTAACAAGGCTACCATCCATTGGAGTAACAAAAGAATTGATAACAGACTACCTTCCATAATGACTAGGATACCATCCAATGGAGTAACAAAGATATCGACAACAGACTACCTTCCATAATGACAAGGCTACCATCCATTGTAGTAACAAAAATCTTGGCAATAGACTACCTTCCATAATTACAAGGCTACCATCCATTGGAGTAACAAAAATCTCGACAATAAACTACCTTTCATAATGACAAGGCTACCATCCATTGGAGTAACAAAAATTTCGACAACATACTAGCTTCCATAAGGACAAGGCTACCATCCATTGGAGTAACAAAAATATCGACAACAGACTACCTTCCATAATGACAAGGCTACCATCCATTGGAGTAACAAAAATCTCGACAACATACTACCTTCCAAAATAACAAGGCTACCATACATTGTAATAACAAAAATCTCGACAACAAACTACCTTCCATAATGACAAGGCTACCATCCGTTGGAGTAACAAAAATATCGACAACAAACTACCTTCCATAATGACAAGGCTACCATCCATTAGAGTAACAAAAAACTCAACAATAGACTATCTTTCATAATGACAAGGCTACCATCCATTGTTGTAACAAAAATCTCGACAGCAGACTACCTTCCATAATGACAAGGCTATCATTCATTGGAGTAACAAAAATCTCGACAACAGACTACCTTCCATAATAACAAGGCTACCATCCATTGGAGTAACAAACCTAGCGATAACAGACTACCTTCCATAATGACTAGGTTTCCATCCATTGGAGTAACAAAGATATCGACAACAGACTACCTTCCATAATGACAAGGCTACCATCCATTGTAGTAACAAAAATCTTGACAACAAACTACCTTCCATAATGACAAGGCTACCATCCATTGGAGTAACAAAAATCTCGACAATAGACTACCTTTCATAATGACAAGGCTACCATCCATTGGAGTAACAAAAATTTCGACAACATACTACCTTCCATAAGGACAAGGATACCATCCATTGGAGTAACAAAAATATCGACAACAGACTACCTTCCATAATGACAAGGCTACAATGCATTAGAGTAACAAAAATCTCGACAACAGACTACCTTTCATAATGACAAGTCTACCCTCCATTGGTGTAACAAAAATCTCGACAACAGACTACCTTCCATAATGACAAGGCTATCATCCATTGGAGTAACAAAATCTGGACAACAGACTACCTTCCATATTAACAAGGCTACCATCCATTGGAGTAACAAAAGTATTGATAACAGACTACCTTCAATAATGACTAGGATACCATCCATTGGAGTAACAAAGATATCGACAACAGACTACCTTCCATAATGACAAGGCTACCATCCATTGTAGTAACAAAAATCTCGGCAACAGACTACCTTCCATAATTACAAGTCTACCATCCATTGGAGTAACAAAAATCTCGACAATAGAATACCTTTCATAATGACAAGGCTACCATCCATTGGAGTAACACAAATTTCGACAACATACTAGCTTCCATAAGGACAAGGCTACCATCCATTGGAGAAACAAAAATATCGACAACAGACTACCTTCCATAATGACAAGGCTACCATCCATTGGAGTAACAAAAATCTCGACAACATACTACCTTCCAAAATAACAAGGCTACCATACATTGTAATAACAAAAATCTCGACAACAGACTATCTTCGATAATGACAAGGCTACCATCCGTTGGAGTAACAAAAATATCGAAAACATACTACCTTCCATAATGACAAGGCTACCATCCATTAGAGTAAAAAAAATCTCAACAATAGACTACCTTTAACAATGACAAGGCTACCATCCATTGGTGTAACAAAAATCTCGACAGCCAACTACCTTCCATAATGACAAGGCTATCATCCATGGGAGTAACAAAAATCACGACAACAGACTACCTTCCATAATGACAAGGCTACCATCCATTGGAGTAAAAAACTATCGATAACAGACTACCTTCCATAATGACTAGGATTCCATCCATTGGAGTAACAAAGATATCGACAACAGACTACCTTCCATAATGACAAGGCTACCATCCATTGGAGTAAAAAACTATCGATAACAGACTACCTTCCATAATGACTAGGATTCCATCCATTGGAGTTACAAAGATATCGACAACAGACTACCTTCCATAATGACAAGGCTACCATCCATTGTAGTAACAAAAATCTTGATAATAGACTACCTTCCATAATGACAAGGCTACCATCCATTGGAGTAACAAAGATATCGACAACAAACTACCTTCCACAATGACAAGGCTACCATCCATTGTAGTAACAAAAATCTCGGCAACAGACTACCTTCCAAAATGACAAGGCTATAATCCGTTGGAGTAACAAAAATGTCGACAACAGACTACCTTCCATAATGACAAGGCTACCATCCATTAGAGTAACAAAAATCTCGACAATAGACTATCTTCCATAATGACAAACCTACCATCCATTAGTATAACAAAAATATTTACAACAGACTACCTTCCTTAATGACAAGGATACCATCCATTTGAGTAACAAAAATATCAACAACAGACTACGTTCGATAATGCCAAGGCTACCATCCATTAGATTAACACAAATCTTGACAACAAACTACCTTCCATAATGACAAGGTTACCATCCATTAAAGTAACAAAAATCTCGACAATAGATTACCTTCCATAATGACAAGGCTACCATCCATTGGAGGAAAAAATATATCAACAAGAGACTACCTTCAATAATGACAAGGATACCATCCATTGGATTAACAAAAATCTCGATAACAGACTACCTTCCATAATAAAAAGGCTACCATCCATGGGAGTAACAAAAATCTCGACAACAGACTACCTTCCATAATGACAAGGCTACCATCCATTAGAGTAACAAAAATCTTGACAACAGACTACCTTCCATAATGACAAGGCTACCATCCATTGGAGTAACAAAAATCTCGAAAACAGACTACCTTCCATAATGACAAGGCTACCATCCATTAGAGTAACAAAAATCTTGACAACAGACTACTTTCCATAATGAAAAGTCTACCATCCGTTGGAGTAACAAAAATATCGACAATAGACTATGTTCCATAATGACAAGGATACAATCCATTAGAGTAACAAAAATATCAATAACAATCTACCTTCCATAATGACTAGGATTCCATCCATTGGAGTAACAAAGATATCGACAACAGACTACCTTCCATAATGACAAGGATACCATCCATTGTAGTAACAAAAATCTTGACAACAGACTACCTTCCATAATGACAAG
This sequence comes from Vicia faba, assembly GCA_948472305.1. Taxonomy (NCBI): domain Eukaryota; kingdom Viridiplantae; phylum Streptophyta; class Magnoliopsida; order Fabales; family Fabaceae; genus Vicia; species Vicia faba. The sequence continues at coordinate 509,924,627 of OX451741.1, read as the reverse complement.
GCTACCATCCATTGGAGTAACAAAAATCTCGATAATAGACTACCTTTCATAATGACAAGGCTACCATCCATTGGAGTAACAAAAATTTCGACAACATACTACCTTCCATAAGGACAAGGATACCATCCATTGGAGTAACAAAAATATCGACAACAGACTACCTTCCATAATGACAAGGCTACAATGCATTAGAGTAACAAAAATCTCAACAACAGACTACCTTTCATAATGACAAGGCTACCCTCCATTGGTGTAACAAAAATCTCGACAACAAACTACCTTTCATAATGACAAGGCTATCATCCATTGGAGTAACAAAATCTCGACAACAGACTACCTTCCATATTAACAAGGCTACCATCCATTGGAGTAACAAAAGTATTGATAACAAACTACCTTCCATAATAACTAGGATACCATCCATTGAAGTAACAAAGATATCGACAACAGACTACCTTCCATAATGACAAGGCTACCATCCATTGTAGTAACAAAAATCTCGGCAACATACTACCTTCTATAATTAAAAGGCTACCATCCATTGGAGTAACAAAAATCTCGACAATAGAGTACCTTTCATAATGACAAGGCTACCATCCATTGGAGTAACAAAAATTTCGACAACATACTAGCTTCCATAAGGACAAGGCTACCATCCATTGGAGTAACAAAAATATCGACAACAGACTACCTTCCATAATGACAAGGCTACCATCCATTGGAGTAACAAAAATCTCGACAACATACAACCTTCCAAAATAACAAGGCTACCATACATTGTAATAACAAAAATCTCGACAACAGACTACCTTCCATAATGACAAGGCTACCATCCGTTGGAGTAACAAAAATATCGACAACAGACTACCTTCCATAATGACAAGGCTACCATCCATTAGAGTAACAAAAATCTCAACAATAGACTACCTTTCATAATGACAAGGCTACCATCCATTGGTGTAAGAAAAATCTCGACAGCAGACTACCTTCCAAAATGACAAGGCTATAATCCGTTGGTGTAACAAAAATGTCGACAACAGACTACCTTCCATAATGACAAGGCTACCATCCATTAGAGTAACAAAAATCTCGACAATAGACTATCTTCCATAATGACAAACCTACCATCCATTGGTGTAACAAAAATCTTTACAATAGACTACCTTCCATAATGACAAGGATACCATCCATTTGAGTAACAAAAATATCGACATCAGACTACGTTCGATAATGCCAAGGCTACCATCCATTAGATTAACAAAAATCTTGACAACAAACTACCTTCCATAATGACAAGGTTACCATCCATTAAAGTAACAAAAATCTCGAAAATAGATTACCTTCCATAATGACAAGGCTACCATCCATTGGAGGAAAAAATATATCAACAAGAGACTACCTTCAATAATGACAAGGATACCATCCTTTGGATTAACAAAAATCTCGATAACAGACTACCTTCCATAATAAAAAGGCTACCATCCATGGGAGTAACAAAAATCTCGACAACAGACTACCTTCCATAATGACAAGGCTACCATCCATTAGAGTAACAAAAATCTTGACAACAGACTACCTTCCATAATGACAAGGCTACCATCCATTGGAGTAACAAAAATCTCGAAAACAGACTACCTTCCATAATGACAAGGCTACCATCCATTAGAGTAACAAAAATCTTGACAACAGACTACTTTCCATAATGAAAAGTCTACCATCCGTTGGAGTAACAAAAATATCGACAATAGACTATGTTCCATAATGACAAGGATACCATCCATTCGAGTAACAAAAATATCGATAACAATCTACCTTCCATAATGACTAGGATTCCATCCATTGGAGTAACAAAGATATCGACAACAGACTACCTTCCATAATGACAAGGATACCATCCATTGTAGTAACAAAAATCTTGACAACAGACTACCTTCCATAATGACAAGGCTACCATCCATTGGAGTAACAAAAATCTCGATAATAGACTACCTTTCATAATGACAAGGCTACCATCCATTGGAGTAACAAAAATTTCGACAACATACTACCTTCCATAAGGACAAGGATACCATCCATTGGAGTAACAAAAATATTGACAACAGACTACCTTCCATAATGACAAGGCTACAATGCATTAGAGTAACAAAAATCTCGACAACAGACTACCTTTCATAATGACAAGGCTACCCTCCATTGGTGTAACAAAAATCTTGACAACAGACTTCCTTTCATAATGACAAGGCTATCATCCATTGGAGTAACAAAATCTCGACAACAGACTACCTTCCATATTAACAAGGCTACCATCCATTGGAGTAACAAAAGTATTGATAACAGACTACCTTCCATAATAACTAGGATACCATCCATTGAAGTAACAAAGATATCGACAACAGACTACCTTCCATAATGACAAGGCTACCATCCATTGTAGTAACAAAAATCTCGGCAACATACTACCTTCCATAATTAAAAGGCTACCGTCCATTGGAGTAACAAAAATCTCCACAATAGAGTACCTTTCATAATGACAAGGCTACCATCCATTGGAGTAACAAAAATATCGACAACATACTACCTTCCAAAATAACAAGGCTACCATACATTGTAATAACAAAAATCTCGACAACAGACTACCTTCCATAATGACAAGGCTACCATCCATTGGTGTAAGAAAAATCTCGACAGCAGACTACCTTCCATAATGACAAGGCTATCATCCATTGGAGTAAAAAAAATCTCGACAACAGACTACCTTCCATAATAACAAGGCTACCATCCATTGGAGTAACAAAACTATCGATAACAGACTACCTTCCATAATGACTAGGATTCCATCCATTGGAGTAACAAAGATATCGACAACAGACTACCTTCCAAAATGACAAGTCTACCATCCATTGTAGTAACAAAAATCTTGACAACAAACTACCTTCCATAATGACAAGGAAACCATCCATTGGAGTAAAAAAAATCTCAACAATAGACTACCTTTCATAATGACAAGGCTACCATCCATTGTAGTAACAAAAATCTCGGCAACAGACTACCTTCCATAATTACAAGGCTACCATCCATTGGAGTAACAAAAATATTGATAACACACTTCCTTCCATAATGACAAGGCTACCATCCATTGGAGTAACAAAGATATCTACAACAGACTACCTTCCATAATGACAAGGCTAACATCCATTAGAGTAACAAAAATCTCGACAATAGACTATCTTCCATAATGACAAACCTACCATTCATTGGTGTAACAAAAATCTTTACAACAGACTACCTTCCATAATGACAAGGCTATCATCCATTTGAGTAACAAAAATATCGACAACAGACTACGTTCGATAATGCCTAGGCTACCATCCATTAGATTAACAAAAATATCGACAACAGACTACCTTCCACAATGACAAGGCTACCATCCATTGTAGTAACAAAAATCTCGGCAACAGACTACCTTCCATAATTAAAAGGCTACCATCCATTGGAGTAACAAAAATATTGATAACACACTACCTTCCATAATGACAAGGCTACCATCCATTGGAGTAACAAAGATATCTACAACAAACTACCTTCCCTAATGACAAGTCAACCATCCATTGGAGTAAAAAAAATCTCAACAATAGACTAACTTTCATAATGACAAGGCTACCATCCATTGTAGTAACAAAAATCTCGGCAACAGACTACCTTCCATAATTACAAGGCTACCATCCATTGGAGTAACAAAAATATTGATAATAGACTACCTTCCATAATGACAAGGCTACCATCCATTGGAGTAACAAAGATATCGACAACAGACTACCTTCCACAATGACAAGGCTACCATCCATTGTAGTAACAAAAATCTCGGCAATAGACTACCTTCACAAATGACAAGGCTACAATTTGTTGGAGTAATAAAAATATCGACAACAGACTACCTTCCATAATAACAAGGCTACCATCCATTAGAGTAACAAAAATCTCGACAATAGACTATCTTCCATAATGACAAACCTACCATCCATTGGTGTAACAAAAATCTTTACAACAGACTACCTTCCATAATGACAAGGATACCATCCATTTGAGTAACAAAAATATCGACAACAGACTACGTTCGATAATGCCAAGGCTACCATCCATTAGATTAACAAAAATCTTGACAACAAACTACCTTCCATAATGACAAGGTTACCATCCATTAAAGTAACAACAATCTCGACAATAGATTACCTTCCATAATGACAAGGCTACCATCCATTGGAGGAAAAAATATATCAACAAGAGACTACCTTCAATAATGACAAGGATACCATCCATTGGATTAACAAAAATCTCGATAACAGACTACCTTCCATAATAAAAAGGCTACCATCCATTGGAGTAACAAAAATCTCGACAACAGACTACCTTCAATAATGACAAGGCTACCATCCATTAGAGTAACAAAAATCTTGACAACAGACTACCTTCCATAATGACAAGGCTACCATCCATTGGAGTAACAAAAATCTCGAAAACAGACTACCTTCCATAATGACAAGGCTACCATCCATTAGAGTAACAAAAATCTTGACAACAGACTACTTTCCATAATGAAAAGTCTACCATCCGTTGGAGTAACAAAAATATCGACAATAGACTATGTTCCATAATGACAAGGATACCATCCATTGGAGTAACAAAAATATCGATAACAATCTACCTTCCATAATGACTAGGATTCCATCCATTGGAGTAACAAAGATATCGACAACAGACTACCTTCCATAATGACAAGGATACCATCCATTGTAGTAACAAAAATCTTGACAACAGACTACCTTCCATAATGACAAGGCTACCATCCATTGGAGTAACAAAAATCTCGATAATAGACTACCTTTCATAATGACAATACTACCATCCATTGGAGTAACAAAAATTTCGACAACATACTACCTTCCATAAGGACAAGGATACCATCCATTGGAGTAACAAAAATATCGACAACAGACTACCTTCCATAATGACAAGGCTACAATGCATTAGAGTAACAAAAATCTCGACAACAGACTACCTTTCATAATGACAAGGCTACCCTCCATTGGAGTAACAAAAGTATTGATAACAGACTACCTTCCATAATAACTAGGATAACATCCATTGAAGTAACAAAGATATCGACAACAGACTACCTTCCATAATGACAAGGCTACCATCCATTGTAGTAACAAAAATCTCGGCAACATACTACCTTCCATAATTAAAAGGCTACCATCCATTGGAGTAACAAAAATCTCGACAATAGAGTACCTTTCATAATGACAAGGCTACCATCCATTGGAGTAACAAAAATTTCGACAACATTCTCGCTTCCATAAGGACAAGGCTACCATCCATTGGAGTAAGAAAAATATCGACAACAGACTACCTTCCATAATGACAAGGCTACCATCCATTGGAGTAACAAAAATCTCGACAACATACTACCTTCCAAAATAACAAGGCTACCATACATTGTAATAACAAAAATCTCGACAACAGACTACCTTCCATAATGACAAGGCTACCATCCGTTGGAGTAACAAAAATATCGACAACAGACTACCTTCCATAATGACAAGGCTACCATCCATTAGAGTAACAAAAATCTCAACAATAGACTACCTTTCATAATGACAAGGCTACCATCCATTGGTGTAAGAAAAATCTCGACAGCAGACTACCTTCCATAATGACAAGGCTATCATCCATTGGAGTAAAAAAAATCTCGACAACAGACTACCTTCCATAATAACAAGGATACCATCCATTGGAGTAACAAAACTATTGATAACAGACTACCTTCCATAATGACTAGGATTCCATCCATTGGAGTAACAAAGATATCGACAACAGACTACCTTCCATAATGACAAGTCTACCATCCATTGTAGTAACAAAAATCTTGACAACAAACTACCTTCCATAATGACAAGGAAACCATCCATTGGAGTAAAAAAAATCTCAACAATAGACTACCTTCCATAATTACAAGGCTACCATCCATTGGAGTAACAAAAATATTGATAACACACTACCTTCCATAATGACAAGGCTACCATCCATTGGAGTAACAAAGATATCTAGAACAGACTACCTTCCATAATGACAAGGCTACCATCGATGGGAGTAACAAAAATCTCGACAATAGACTACCTTCCATAATGACAAGGCTACCATCCATTAGAGTAACAAAAATCTTGACAACAGACTACCTTCCATAATGACAAGGCTACCATCCATTGGAGTAACAAAAATCTCGAAAACAGACTACCTTCCATAATGACAAGGCTACCATCCATTAGAGTAACAAAAATCGTGACAACAGACTACTTTCCATAATGACAAGTCTACCATCCGTTGGAGTAACAAAAATATCGACAATAGACTATGTTCCATAATGACAAGGCTATCATCCATTGGAGTAACAAAAATCTCGACAATAGACCACCTTCCATAATAACAAGGCTACCATCCACTGGAGTAACAAATATATCGATAACAGTCTACCTTCCATAATGACTAGGATTCCATCCATTGGAGTAACAAAGATATCGACAACAGACTACCTTCCATAATGACAAGGCTACCATCCATTGTAGTAACAAAAATCTTGACAACAGACTACCTTCCATAATGACAAGGCTACCATCCATTGGAGTAACAAAAATCTTGATAATAGACTACCTTTCATAATGACAAGGCTACCATCCATTGGAGTAACAAAAATTTCGAAAACATACTACCTTCCATAAGGACAAGGATACCATCCATTGGAGTAACAAAAATATCGACAACGGACTACCTTCCATAATGACAAGGCTACCATGCATTAGAGTAACAAAAATCTCGACAACAGACTACCTTTCATAATGACAAGGCTACCCTCCATTGGTGTAACAAAAATCTCGACAACAAACTACCTTCCATAATGACAAGGCTATCATCCATTGGAGTAACAAAATCTCGACAACAGACTACCTTCCATAAAAACAAGGCTACCATCCATTGGAGTAACAAAAATATTGATAACAGACTACCTTCCATAATGACTAGGATACCATCCATTGGAGTAACAAAGATATCGGCAACAGACTACCTTCCATAATGACAAGGCTACCATCCATTGTAGTAACAAAAATCTTGGCAACAGACTACCTTCCATAATTACAAGGCTACCATCCATTGGAGTAACAAAAATCTCGACAATAGACTACCTTTCATAATGACAAGGCTACCATCCATTGGAGTAACAAAAATTTCGATAACATACTACCTTCCATAAGGACAAGGCTACCATCCATTGGGGTAACAAAAATATCGACAACAGACTACCTTCCATAATGACAAGGCTACCATCCATTGGAGTAACAAAAATCTCGACAACATACTACCTTCCAAAATAACAAGGCTACCATACATTGTAATAACAAAAATCTCGACAACAGACTACCTTCCATAATGACAAGGCTACCATCCATTGTAGTAACAAAAATCTTGGCAACAGACTACCTTCCATAATTACAAGGCTACCATCCATTAGAGTAACAAAAATCTCGACAATAGACTACCTTTCATAATGACAAGGCTACCATCCATTGGAGTAACAAAAATTTCGATAACATAATACCTTCCATAAGGACAAGGCTACCATCCATTGGAGTAACAAAAATATCGACAACAGACTACCTTCCATAATGTCAAGGCTACCATCCATTGGAGTAACAAAAATCTCGACAACATACTACCTTCCAAAATAACAAGGCTACCATACATTGTAATAACAAAAATCTCGACAACAGACTACCTTCCATAATGACAAGGCTACCATCCGTTGGAGTAACAAAAATATCGACAACAGACTACCTTCCATAGTGACAAGGCTACCATCCATTAGAGTAACAAAAATCTCAACAATAGACTACCTTTCATAATGACAACGCTACCATCCATTGGTGTAACAAAAATCTCGACAGCAGACTACCTTCCATAATGACAAGGCTATCATCCATTGGAGTAACAAAAATCTCGACAACAGACTACCTTCCATAATAACAAGGCTGCCATCCATTAGAGTAACAAAACTATCGATAACAGACTACCTTCCATAATGACTAGGATTCCATCCATTAGAGTAACAAAGATATCGACAACAGACTACCTTCCATAATGACAAGGCTACCATACAATGTAGTAACAAAAATCTTGACAACAAACTACCTTCCATAATAACAAGGCAACCATCCATTGGAGTAAAAAAAATCTCAACAATAGACTACCTTTCATAATGACAAGGCTACCATCCATTGTAGTAACAAAAATCTCGGCAACAGACTACCTTCCATAATTACAAGGATGCCATCCATTGGAGTAACAAAAATATTGATAACAGACTACCTTCCATAATGACAAGGCTACCATCCATTGGAGTAACAAAGATATCGACAACAGACTACCTTCCATAATGACAAGGCTACCATCCATTGTAGTAACAAAAATCTCGGCAACAGACTACCTTCCAAAATGACAAGGCTACCATGCGTTGGAGTAACAAAAATATCGACAACAGACTACCTTCCATAATGACAAGGCTACCATCCATTGGTGTAATAAAAATCTTTACAACAGACTACCTTCCATAATGACAAGGCTACCATCCATTTGAGTAACAAAAATATCGACAACAGACTACGTTCGATAATGCCAAGTCTACCATCCATTAGATTAACAAAAATATTGACAACAAACTACCTTCCATAATGACAAGGTTACCATCCATTAAAGTAACAAAAATCTCGACAATAGATTACCTTCCATAATGACAAGGCTACCATCCATTGGAGGAAAAAATATATCAACAAGAGACTACCTTCAATAATGACAAGGATACCATCCATTGGATTAATAAAAATCTCGATAACAGACTACCTTCCATAATAAAAAGGCTACCATCCATGGGAGTAACAAAAATCTCGACAACAGACTACCTTCCATAATGACAAGGCTACCATCCATTAGAGTAACAAAAATCTTGACAACAGACTACCTTCCATAATGACAAGGCTACCATCCATTGGAGTAACAAAAATCTCGAAAACAGACTACCTTCCATAATGACAAGGCTACCATCCATTAGAGTAACAAAAATCTTGACAACAGACTACTTTCCATAATGACAAGTCTACCATCACTTGGAGTAACAAAAATATCGACAATAGACTATGTTCCATAATGACAAGGCTATCATCCATTGGAGTAACAAAAATCTCGACAACAGACCACCTTCCATAATAACAACGCTACCATCCATTGGAGTAACAAAAATATCGATAACAGTCTACCTTCCATAATGACTAGGATTCCATCCATTGGAGTAACAAAGATATCGACAACAGACTACCTTCCATAATGACAAGGCTACCATACATTGTGGTAACAAAAATCTTGACAACAAACTACCTTCCATAATGACAAGGCAACCATCCATTGGAGTGAAAAAAATCTCAACAATAGACTACCTTTCATAATAACAAGGCTACCATCCATTGTAGTAACAAAAATCTCGGCAACAGACTACCTTCCATAATTACAAGGCTGCCATCCATTGGAGTAACAAAAATATCGACAACAGACTACCTTCCATAATGACAAGGCTACCATGCATTAGAGTAACAAAAATCTCGACAACAGACTACCTTTCATAATGACAAGGCTACCCTCTATTGGTGTAACAAAATCCTCGACAGCAGACTACCTTCCATAATGACAAGGTTATCATCCATTGGAGTAACAAAAATATCGACAATAGACCACCTTCCATAATAACAAGGCTACCATCCATTGGAGTAACAAAAATATCGATAACAGTCTACCTTCCATAATGACAAGGCTACCATGCATTAGAGTAACAAAAATCTCGACAACAGACTACCTTTCATAATGACAAGGCTACCCTCTATTGGTGTAACAAAATCCTCGACAGCAGACTACCTTCCATAATGACAAGGTTATCATCCATTGGAGTAACAAAAATATCGACAATAGACCACCTTCCATAATAACAAGGCTACCATCCATTGGAGTAACAAAAATATCGATAACAGTCTACCTTCCATAATGACTAGGATTCCATCCATTAGAGTAACAATGATATCGACAACAGACTACCTTCCATAATGACAAGGCTACCATCCATTATAGTAACAAAAATCTTGACAACAGACTACCTTCCATAATGACAAGGCTACCTTTCATTGGAGTAACAAAACTCTCGATAATAAACTACCTTTCATAATGACAAGGCTACCATCCATTGGAGTAACAAAAATTTCGACAACATACTACCTTCCATAAGGACAAGGATACCATCCATTGGAGTAACAAAAATATCGACAATAGACTACCTTCCATAATGACAAGGCTACCATGCATTAGAGTAACAAAAATCTCGACAACCGACTACCTTTCATAATGACAAGGCTACCCTCCATTGGTGTAACAAAAATCTCGACAGCAGACTACCTTCCATAATGACAAGGCTATCATCCATTGGAGTAACAAAATCTCGACAACAGACTACCTTCCAAAATGACAAGGCTACCATGCGTTGGAGTAACAAAAATATCGACAACAGACTACCTTCCATAATGACAAGGCTACCATCCATTAGAGTAACAAAAATCTCGACAATATACTGTCTTCCATAATGACAAACCTACCATCCATTGGTGTAATAAAAATCTTTACAACAGACTACCTTCCATAATGACAAGGCTACCATCCATTTGAGTAACAAAAATATCGACAACAGACTACGTTCGATAATGCCAAGTCTACCATCCATTAGATTAACAAAAATATTGACAACAAACTACCTTCCATAATGACAAGGTTACCATCCATTAAAGTAACAAAAATCTCGACAATAGATTACCTTCCATAATGACAAGGCTACCATCCATTGGAGGAAAAAATATATCAACAAGAGACTACCTTCAATAATGACAAGGATACCATCCATTGGATTAACAAAAATCTCGATAACAGACTACCTTCCATAATAAAAAGGCTACCATCCATGGGAGTAACAAAAATCTCGACAACAGACTACCTTCCATAATGACAAGGCTACCATCCATTAGAGTAACAAAAATCTTGACAACAGACTACCTTCCATAATGACAAGGCTACCATCCATTGGAGTAACAAAAATCTCGAAAACAGACTACCTTCCATAATGACAAGGCTACCATCCATTAGAGTAACAAAAATCTTGACAACAGACTACTTTCCATAATGACAAGTCTACCATCACTTGGAGTAACAAAAATATCGACAATAGACTATGTTCCATAATGACAAGGCTATCATCCATTGGAGTAACAAAAATCTCGACAACAGACCACCTTCCATAATAACAACGCTACCATCCATTGGAGTAACAAAAATATCGATAACAGTCTACCTTCCATAATGACTAGGATTCCATCCATTGGAGTAACAAAGATATCGACAACAGACTACCTTCCATAATGACAAGGCTACCATACATTGTGGTAACAAAAATCTTGACAACAAACTACCTTCCATAATGACAAGGCAACCATCCATTGGAGTGAAAAAAATCTCAACAATAGACTACCTTTCATAATAACAAGGCTACCATCCATTGTAGTAACAAAAATCTCGGCAACAGACTACCTTCCATAATTACAAGGCTGCCATCCATTGGAGTAACAAAAATATTGATAACAGACTAGCTTCCATAATGACAAGGCTACCATCCAATGGAGTAACAAAGATATCGACAACAGACTACCTTCCATAATGACAAGGCTACCATCCATTGTAGTAACAAAAATCTCGGCAACAGACTACCTTCCAAAATGACAAGGCTACCATGCGTTGGAGTAAGAAAAATATCGACAACAGACTACCTTCCATAATGACAAGGCTACCATCCATTAGAGTAACAAAAATCTCGACAATAGACTATCTTCCATAATGACAAACCTACCATCCATTGGTGTAATAAAAATCTTTACAACAGACTACCTTCCATAATGACAAGGCTACCATCCATTTGAGTAACAAAAATATCGACAACAGACTACGTTCGATAATGCCAAGGCTACCATCCATTAGATTAAAAAAAATATTGACAACAAACTACCTTCCATAATGACAAGGTTACCATCCATTAAAGTAACAAAAATCTCGACAATAGATTACCTTCCATAATGACAAGGCTACCATCCATTGGAGGAAAAAATATATCAACAAGAGACTACCTTCAATAATGACAAGGATACCATCCATTGGATTAACAAAAATCTCGATAACAGACTACCTTCCATAATAAAAAGGCTACCATCCATGGGAGTAACAAAAATCTCGACAATAGACTACCTTCCATAATGACAAGGCAACCATCCATTAGAGTAACAAAAATCTTGACAACAGACTACCTTCCATAATGACAAGGCTACCATCCATTGGAGTAACAAAAATCTCGAAAACAGACTACCTTCCATAATGACAAGGCTACCATCCATTAGAGTAACAAAAATCTTGACAACAGACTACTTTCCATAATGACAAGTCTACCATCACTTGGAGTAACAAAAATATCGACAATAGACTATGTTCCATAATGACAAGGCTATCATCCATTGGAGTAACAAAAATCTCGACAACAGACCACCTTCCATAATAACAAGGCTACCATCCATTGGAGTAACAAAAATATCGATAACAGTCTACCTTCCATAATGACTAGGATTCCATCCATTAGAGTAACAATGATATCGACAACAGACTACTTTCCATAATGACAAGGCTACCATCCATTGTAGTAACAAAAATCTTGACAACAGACTACCTTCCATAATGACAAGGCTACCATCCATTGGAGTAACAAAAATCTCGATAAGAGACTACCTTTCATAATGACAAGGCTACCATCCATTGGAGTAACAAAAATTTCGACAACATACTACCTTCCATAAGGACAAGGATACCATCCATTGGAGTAACAAAAATATCGACAACAGACTACCTTCCATAATGACAAGGCTACAATGCATTAGAGTAACAAAAATCTCGACAACAGACTACCTTTCATAATGACAAGGCTACCCTCTATTGGTGTAACAAAATCCTCGACAGCAGACTACCTTCCATAATGACAAGGTTATCATCCATTGGAGTAACAAAAATATCGACAATAGACCACCTTCCATAATAACAAGGCTACCATCCATTGGAGTAACAAAAATATCGATAACAGTCTACCTTCCATAATGACAAGGCTACCATGCATTAGAGTAACAAAAATCTCGACAACAGACTACCTTTCATAATGACAAGGCTACCCTCTATTGGTGTAACAAAATCCTCGACAGCAGACTACCTTCCATAATGACAAGGTTATCATCCATTGGAGTAACAAAAATATCGACAATAGACCACCTTCCATAATAACAAGGCTACCATCCATTGGAGTAACAAAAATATCGATAACAGTCTACCTTCCATAATGACTAGGATTCCATCCATTAGAGTAACAATGATATCGACAACAGACTACCTTCCATAATGACAAGGCTACCATCCATTATAGTAACAAAAATCTTGACAACAGACTACCTTCCATAATGACAAGGCTACCTTTCATTGGAGTAACAAAACTCTCGATAATAAACTACCTTTCATAATGACAAGGCTACCATCCATTGGAGTAACAAAAATTTCGACAACATACTACCTTCCATAAGGACAAGGATACCATCCATTGGAGTAACAAAAATATCGACAATAGACTACCTTCCATAATGACAAGGCTACCATGCATTAGAGTAACAAAAATCTCGACAACAGACTACCTTTCATAATGACAAGGCTACCCTCCATTGGTGTAACAAAAATCTCGACAGCAGACTACCTTCCATAATGACAAGGCTATCATCCATTGGAGTAACAAAATCTCGACAACAGACTACCTTCCAAAATGACAAGGCTACCATGCGTTGGAGTAACAAAAATATCGACAACAGACTACCTTCCATAATGACAAGGCTACCATCCATTAGAGTAACAAAAATCTCGACAATATACTATCTTCCATAATGACAAACCTACCATCCATTGGTGTAATAAAAATCTTTACAACAGACTACCTTCCATAATGACAAGGCTACCATCCATTTGAGTAACAAAAATATCGACAACAGACTACGTTCGATAATGCCAAGTCTACCATCCATTAGATTAACAAAAATATTGACAACAAACTACCTTCCATAATGACAAGGTTACCATCCATTAAAGTAACAAAAATCTCGACAATAGATTACCTTCCATAATGACAAGGCTACCATCCATTGGAGGAAAAAATATATCAACAAGAGACTACCTTCAATAATGACAAGGATACCATCCATTGGATTAACAAAAATCTCGATAACAGACTACCTTCCATAATAAAAAGGCTACCATCCATGGGAGTAACAAAAATCTCGACAACAGACTACCTTCCATAATGACAAGGCTACCATCCATTAGAGTAACAAAAATCTTGACAACAGACTACCTTGCATAATGACAAGGCTACCATCCATTGGAGTAACAAAAATCTCGAAAACAGACTACCTTCCATAATGACAAGGCTACCATCCATTAGAGTAACAAAAATCTTGACAACAGACTACTTTCCATAATGACAAGTCTACCATCACTTGGAGTAACAAAAATATCGACAATAGACTATGTTCCATAATGACAAGGCTATCATCCATTGGAGTAACAAAAATCTCGACAACAGACCACCTTCCATAATAACAACGCTACCATCCATTGGAGTAACAAAAATATCGATAACAGTCTACCTTCCATAATGACTAGGATTCCATCCATTGGAGTAACAAAGATATCGACAACAGACTACCTTCCATAATGACAAGGCTACCATACATTGTGGTAACAAAAATCTTCACAACAAACTACCTTCCATAATGACAAGGCAACCATCCATTGGAGTGAAAAAAATCTCAACAATAGACTACCTTTCATAATAACAAGGCTACCATCCATTGTAGTAACAAAAATCTCGGCAACAGACTACCTTCCATAATTACAAGGCTGCCATCCATTGGAGTAACAAAAATATTGATAACAGACTAGCTTCCATAATGACAAGGCTACCATCCAATGGAGTAACAAAGATATCGACAACAGACTACCTTCCATAATGACAAGGCTACCATCCATTGTAGTAACAAAAATCTCGGCAACAGACTACCTTCCAAAATGACAAGGCTACCATGCGTTGGAGTAAGAAAAATATCGACAACAGACTACCTTCCATAATGACAAGGCTACCATCCATTAGAGTAACAAAAATCTCGACAATAGACTATCTTCCATAATGACAAACCTACCATCCATTGGTGTAATAAAAATCTTTACAACAGACTACCTTCCATAATGACAAGGCTACCATCCATTTGAGTAACAAAAATATCGACAACAGACTACGTTCGATAATGCCAAGGCTACCATCCATTAGATTAAAAAAAATATTGACAACAAACTACCTTCCATAATGACAAGGTTACCATCCATTAAAGTAACAAAAATCTCGACAATAGATTACCTTCCATAATGACAAGGCTACCATCCATTGGAGGAAAAAATATATCAACAAGAGACTACCTTCAATAATGACAAGGATACCATCCATTGGATTAACAAAAATCTCGATAACAGACTACCTTCCATAATAAAAAGGCTACCATCCATGGGAGTAACAAAAATCTCGACAATAGACTACCTTCCATAATGACAAGGCAACCATCCATTAGAGTAACAAAAATCTTGACAACAGACTACCTTCCATAATGACAAGGCTACCATCCATTGGAGTAACAAAAATCTCGAAAACAGACTACCTTCCATAATGACAAGGCTACGATCCATTAGAGTAACAAAAATCTTGACAACAGACTACTTTCCATAATGACAAGTCTACCATCACTTGGAGTAACAAAAATATCGACAATAGACTATGTTCCATAATGACAAGGCTATCATCCATTGGAGTAACAAAAATCTCGACAACAGACCACCTTCCATAATAACAAGGCTACCATCCATTGGAGTAACAAAAATATCGATAACAGTCTACCTTCCATAATGACTAGGATTCCATCCATTAGAGTAACAATGATATCGACAACAGACTACTTTCCATAATGACAAGGCTACCATCCATTGTAGTAACAAAAATCTTGACAACAGACTACCTTCCATAATGACAAGGCTACCATCCATTGGAGTAACAAAAATCTCGATAAGAGACTACCTTTCATAATGACAAGGCTACCATCCATTGGAGTAACAAAAATTTCGACAACATACTACCTTCCATAAGGACAAGGATACCATCCATTGGAGTAACAAAAATATCGACAACAGACTACCTTCCATAATGACAAGGCTACCATGCATTAGAGTAACAAAAATCTCGACAACAGACTACCTTTCATAATGACAAGGCTACCCTCTATTGGTGTAACAAAATCCTCGACAGCAGACTACCTTCCATAATGACAAGGTTATCATCCATTGGAGTAACAAAAATATCGACAATAGACCACCTTCCATAATAACAAGGCTACCATCCATTGGAGTAACAAAAATATCGATAACAGTCTACCTTCCATAATGACAAGGCTACCATGCATTAGAGTAACAAAAATCTCGACAACAGACTACCTTTCATAATGACAAGGCTACCCTCTATTGGTGTAACAAAATCCTCGACAGCAGACTACCTTCCATAATGACAAGGTTATCATCCATTGGAGTAACAAAAATATCGACAATAGACCACCTTCCATAATAACAAGGCTACCATCCATTGGAGTAACAAAAATATCGATAACAGTCTACCTTCCATAATGACTAGGATTCCATCCATTAGAGTAACAATGATATCGACAACAGACTACCTTCCATAATGACAAGGCTACCATCCATTATAGTAACAAAAATCTTGACAATAGACTACCTTCCATAATGACAAGGCTACCTTTCATTGGAGTAACAAAACTCTCGATAATAAACTACCTTTCATAATGACAAGGCTACCATCCATTGGAGTAACAAAAATTTCGACAACATACTACCTTCCATAAGGACAAGGATACCATCCATTGGAGTAACAAAAATATCGACAATAGACTACCTTCCATAATGACAAGGCTACCATGCATTAGAGTAACAAAAATCTCGACAACAGACTACCTTTCATAATGACAAGGCTACCCTCCATTGGTGTAACAAAAATCTCGACAGCAGACTACCTTCCATAATGACAAGGCTATCATCCATTGGAGTAACAAAATCTCGACAACAGACTACTTTCCATAATAACAAGGCTACCATCCATTGGAGTAACAAAAATATTGATAACAGACTACCTTCCATAATGACAAGGCTATCATCCATTGGAGTAACAAAAATCTCGACAATAGACCACCTTCCATAATAACAAGGCTACCATCCATTGGAGTAACAAAAATATCGATAACTGACTACCTTTCATAATGACTAGGATTTCATCCATTGGAGTTACAAAGATATCGACAACAGACTACCTTCCATAATGACAAGGCTACCATTCATTGTAGTAACAAAAATCTTGACAACAGACTACCTTCCATAATGACAATGCTACCATCCATTGGATTAACAATGATATCGATAAAAGACCACCTTCCATAATGACAAGGCTACCATCCATTAGAGTAACAAAAATCTCAACAACAGACTACCTTTCATAATGACAAGGCTACCATCCATTGGTGTAACAAAAATCTCGACAGCAGACTACCTTCCATAATGACAAGGCTATCATCCATTGGAGTAACAAAAATCTCGACAACAGACTACCTTCCATAATAACAAGGCTACCATCCATTGGAGTTACAAAACTATCGATAACAGACTACCTTCCATAATGACTAGGATTCCATCCATTGTAGTAACAAAGATATCGACAACAGACTACCTTCCATAATGACAAGGCTACCATCCATTGTAGTAAAAAACATCTTGACAACAGACTACCTTCCATAATGACAAGGCAACCATCCAATGGAGTAAAAAAAATCTCGACAATAGACTAACTTTCATAATGATAAGGCTATCATCCATTGGAGTAACAAAAATTTCGACAACATACTACCTTCCATAAGGACAAGGCTACCATCCATTGGAGTAACAAAAATATCGACAACAAACTACCTTCCATAATGACAAGGCTACCATCCATTGGAGTAACAAAAATCTCGACAACATACTACCTTCCAAAATAACAAGGCTACCATACATTGTAATAACAAAAATCTCGACAACAGATTACCTTCCATAATAACAAGGCTACCATCCGTTGGAGTAACAAAAATATCGACAACAGACTACCTTCCATAATGACAAGGCTACCATCCATTAGAGTAACAAAAATCTCGACAATAGGCTACCTTCCAGAATGATAAACCTACCATCCATTAGAGTAACAAAAATCTCTACAACAGACTGCCTTCCATAATGACAAGGCTACCATCCACTTGAGTAACAAAAATATCGATAACAGACTACGTTCGATAATACCAAGGCTACCATCCATTAAATAAACAAAAATCTCGACAACAAACTACCTTCCATAATGACAAGGTTACCATCCATTAAAGTAACAAAAATCTCGACAATAGACTACCTTCCATTATGACAAGGCTACCATCCATTAGAGTAACAAAAATCTCGAAACAGACTACCTTCCATAATGACAAGGCTACCTTCGGTTGGAGTAACAAAAATATCGACAATAGACTATGTTCCATAATGACAAGGCTACCATGCATTAGAGTAACAAAAATCTCAACAACAGACTACCTTTTATAATGACAAGGCTATCATCCATTGGTGTAACAAAAATCTCGACAGCAGACTACCTTCCATAATGACAAGGCTATCATCCATTGGAGTAACAAAAATCTCGACAATAGACTACCTTCCATAATAACAAGGCTACAATCTATTGGAGTAACAAATATCTCGATAATAGACTACCTTTCATAATGACAAGGCATCCATCCATTGGAGTAACAAAACTATCGATAACAGACTACCTTCCATAATGACTAGGATTCCATCCATTGGAGTAACAAAGATATCGACAACAGACTACCTTCCATAATGACAAGGCTACCATCCATTGTAGTAAAAAAAATCTTGACAACAGACTACCTTCCATAATGACAAGGCATCCATCCATTGGACTAAAAAAAATCTCGACAATAGACTAACTTTCAAAATGACAAGGCTACCATCCATTGGAGAAACAAAAATTTCGACAGCATACTACCTTCCATAAGGACAAGGCTACCATCCATTGGAGTAACAAAAATATCGACAACAGACTACCTTCCATAATGACAAGGCTACCATCCATTGGAGTACCAAAAATCTCGACAACATACTACCTTCCAAAATAACAAGGCTACCATACATTGTAATAACAAAAATCTCGACAAAATACTACCTTCCAAAATGACAAGGCTACCATCCGTTGGAGTAACAAAAATATCGACAACAGACTAACTTTCACAATGACAAGGCTACCATTCATTAGAGTAACAAAAATCTCGACAATAGACTACCTTCCATAATGACAAACCTACCATCCATTGGAGTAACAAAAATCTTTACAACAGACTACCTTCCTTAATGACAAGGCTACCATCCATTTGAGTAACAAAAATATCGACAACATACTACGTACGATAATGCCAAGGCTACCATCCATTAGATTAACAAAAATCTTGACAACAAACTTCCTTCCATAATGACAAGGTTACCATCCATTAAAGTAACAAAAATATCGACAATAGATTACCTTCCATAATGACAAGGCTACCATCCATTGGAGGAAAAAATATATCAACAAGAGACTACCTTCAATAATGACAAGGATACCATCCATTAGATTAACAAAAATCTCGATAACATACTACCTTCCATAATAAAAAGGCTACCTTCCATGGGAGTAACAAAAATCTCAACAACAGACTACCATCCATAATGACAAGGCTACCATCCATTAGAGTAACAAAAATCTGGACAACAGACTACCTTCCATAATGACAAGGCTACCATCCATTGGAGTAACAAAAATCTCTACAACAGGCTACCTTCCATAATGACAAGGCTACCATCCATTTGAGTAACAAAAATATCGACAATAGACTACGTTCGAGAATGCCAAGGCTACCATCCATAAGATTAACAAAAATCTCGACAACAGACTACCTTCCATAATGACAAGACTACCATCCATTAGAGTAACAAAAATTTGGACAACAGACTACCTTCCATAATTACAAGGCTACCATCCAGTGGATTAACAAAAATCAACACAACATACTACCTTCCAGAATGACTAGGCTACCATCCATTGGATTAACAACGATATCGATAAAAGACCACCTTCCATAATTACAAGGCTACCATACATTGTAGTAACAAAAATCTCGATAACATACTACCTTCCATAATGACAAGGCTACCATCCGTTGGAGTAACAAAAATATCGACAATATACTACGTTCCATAATGACAAGGCTACCATCCGTTGGAGTAACAAAAATATCGATAGCTGACTACCTTCCATAATGACTAGGATACCATCCATTGGAGTAACAAAGATATCGACAACAGACTACCTTCCATAATGACAAGGTTACCATCCATTAGAGTAACAAAAATCTCGACAATAGATTACCTTCCATAATGACAATGCTACCATCCATTGGATGAAAAAATATATCAACAAGAGACTACCTTCAATAATGACAAGGATATAATCCATTGGATTAACAAAAATCTCGATAATAGACTACCTTCCATAATAAAAAGGCTACCATCCATCGGAGTAACAAAAATCTCGACAACAGACTACCTTCCATAATGACAAGGCTACCATCCATTAGAGTAACAAAAATCTCGAAAACAGACTACCTTCCATAATGACAAGGCTATCATCCATTGGAGTAACAAAAATCTCGACAACAGACCACCTTCCATAATAACAAGGCTACCATCCATTGGAGTAACAAAAATATCGATAACTGACTACCTTCCATAATGACTAGGATTTCATCCATTGGAGTTACAAAGATATCGACAACAGACTACCTTCCATAATGACAAGGCTACCATCCATTGTAGTAACAAAAATCTTGACAACAGACTACCTTCCATAATTACAATGCTACCATCCATTGGATTAACAATGATATCGACAAAAGACCACCTTCCATAATGACAAGGCTACCATCCATTAGAGTAACAAAAATCTCAACAACAGACTACCTTTCATAATGACAAGGCTACCATCCATTGGTGTAATAAAAATCTCGACAACAGACTACCTTCCATAATGACAAGGCTATCATTCATTGGAGTAACAAAAATCTCGACAACAGACTACCTTCCATAATAACAAGGCTACCATCCATTGGAGTAACAAAACTATCGATAACAGACTACCTTCCATAATGACTAGGATTCCATCCATTGGAGTAACAAAGATATCGACAACAGACTACCTTCCATAATGACAAGGCTACCATCCATTGTAGTAAAAAAAATCTTGACAACAGACTACCTTCCATAATGACAAGGCAACCATCCAATGGAGTAAAAAAAATCTCGACAATAGACTAACTTTCATAATGACAAGGCGATCATCCATTGGAGTAACAAAAATTTCGACAACATACTACCTTCCATAAGGACAAGGCTACCATCCATTAGAGTAACAAAAATATCGACAACAGACTACCTTCCATAAGGACAAGGCTACCATCCATTGGAGTAACAAAAATCTCGACAACATACTACCTTCCAAAATAACAAGGCTACCATACATTGTAATAACAAAAATCTCGACAAAATACTACCTTCCAAAATGACAAGGCTACCATCCGTTGGAGTAACAAAAATATCGAAAACAGACTACCTTCCACAATGACAAGGCTACCATTCATTAGAGTAACAAAAATCTCGACAATAGACTACCTTCCATAATGACAAACCTACCATCCATTGGAGTAACAAAAATCTCGACAACAGACTACCTTCCATAATTACAAGGCTACCATCCATTGGAGTAACAAAAATCACAACAACAGACTACCTTCCAGAATGACTAGGCTACCATCCATTGGATTAACAACGATATCGATAAAAGACCACCTTCCATAATTACAAGGCTACCATACATTATAGTAACAAAAATCTCGACAACATACTACCTTCCATAATGACAAGGCTACCATCCGTTGGAGTAACAAAAATATCGACAATATACTACGTTCCATAAAGACAAGGCTACCATGCATTAGAGTAATAAAAATCTCGACAACAGACTACCTTTCATAATGACAAGGCTACCATCCATTGGTGTAACAAAAATCTCGACAACAGACTACCTTCCATAATGACAAGGCTATCATCCATTAGAGTAACAAAAATCTCGACAACATACTACCATCCATAATAACAAGGCTACCATCCGTTGGAGTAACAAAAATATTGATAGCAGACTACCTTCCATAATGACTAGGATACCATCCATTGGAGTAACAAAGATATCGACAACAGACTACCTTCCATAATGACAAGTTTACCATCCATTAGAGTAACAAAAATCTCGACAATAGATTACCTTCCATAATAACAATGCTACCATCCATTGGATGAAAAAATATATCAACAAGAGACTACCTTCAATAATGACAAGGATACCATCCATTGGATTAACAAAAATCTCGATAACAGACTACCTTCCATAATAAAAAGGCTACCATCCATCGGAGTAACAAAAATCTCGACAACAGACTACCTTCCATAATGACAAGGCTACCATCCATTAGAGTAACAAAAATCTTGACAACAGACTACCTTCCATAATGACAAGGCTACCATCCGTTGGAGTAACAAAAATCTCGACAACAGATTACCTTCCATAAAGACAAGGCTACCATCCATTAGAGTAACAAAAATCTCGACAACAGACTACCTTCCATAATGACAAGGCTACCATCCATTGGAGTAACAAAAATCTTGAAAACAGACTACCTTCCATAATGACAAGGCTACCATCCATTAGAGTAACAAAAATCTCGACTACAGACTACCTTTCATAATGACAAGGCTACCATCCATTGGTGTAACAAAAATCTCGACAACAGAATACCTTCCATAATGACAAGGCTAGCATCCATTGGAGTAACAAAAATATCGATAACTGACTACCTTCCATAATGACTAGGATTTCATCCATTGGAGTTACAAAGATATCGACAACAGACTACCTTCCATAATGACAAGGCTACCATCCATTGTAGTAACAAAAATCTTGACAACAGACTACCTTCCATAATTACAATGCTACCATCCATTGGATTAACAATGATATCGACAAAAGACCACCTTCCATAATGACAAGGCTACCATCCATTAGAGAAACAAAAATCTCAACAACAGACTACCTTTCATAATGACAAGGCTACCATCCATTGGTGTAACAAAAATCTCGACAACAGACTACCTTCCATAATGACAAGGCTATCATCCATTAGAGTAACAAAAATCTCGACAACAGACTACCTTCCATAATAACAAGGCTACCATCCATTGGAGTAACAAAACTATCGATAACAGACTACCTTCCATAATGACTAGGATTCCATCCATTGGAGTAACAAAGATATCGACAACAGACTACCTTCCATAATGACAAGGCAACCATCCAATGGAGTAAAAAAAATCTCGACAATAGACTAACTTTCATAATGACAAGGCTATCATCCATTGGAGTAACAAAATCTCGACAACAGACTACCTTCCATAATAACAAGGCTACCATCCATTGGAGTAACAAAAATATCGACAACAGACTACCTTCCATAATGACAAGGCTACCATCCATTGGAGTAACAAAAATCTTAGACCACCTTCCATAATAACAAGGCTACCATCCATTGGAGTAACAAAACTATCGATAACTGACTACCTTCCAAAATGACAAGGCTACCATCCGTTGGAGTAATAAAAATATCGACAACAGACTACCTTCCACAATGACAAGGCTACCATTCATTAGAGTAACAAAAATCTCGACAATAGACTACCTTCCATAATGACAAACCTACCATCCATTGGAGTAACAAAAATCTCGACAACAGACTACCTTCCATAATTACAAGGCTACCATCCATTGGAGTAACAAAAATCACAACAACAGACTACCTTCCAGAATGACTAGGCTACCATCCATTGGATTAACAACGATATCGATAAAAGACCACCTTCCATAATTACAAGGCTACCATACATTATAGTAACAAAAATCTCGACAACATACTACCTTCCATAATGACAAGGCTACCATCCGTTGGAGTAACAAAAATATCGACAATATACTACGTTCCATAAAGACAAGGCTACCATGCATTAGAGTAATAAAAATCTCGACAACAGACTACCTTTCATAATGACAAGGCTACCATCCATTGGTGTAACCAAAATCTCGACAACAGACTACCTTCCATAATGACAAGGCTATCATCCATTAGAGTAACAAAAATCTCGACAACATACTACCATCCATAATAACAAGGCTACCATCCGTTGGAGTAACAAAAATATCGATAGCAGACTACCTTCCATAATGACTAGGATACCATCCATTGGAGTAACAAAGATATCGACAACAGACTACCTTCCATAATGACAAGGTTACCATCCATTAGAGTAACAAAAATCTCGACAATAGATTACCTTCCATAATAACAATGCTACCATCCATTGGATGAAAAAATATATCAACAAGAGACTACCTTCAATAATGACAAGGATACCATCCATTGGATTAACAAAAATCTCGATAACAGACTACCTTCCATAATAAAAAGGCTACCATCAATCGGAGTAACAAAAATCTCGACAACAGACTACCTTCCATAATGACAAGGCTACCATCCATTAGAGTAACAAAAATCTTGACAACAGACTACCTTCCATAATGACAAGGCTACCATCCATCGGAGTAACAAAAATCTCGACAACAGACTACCTTCCATAATAACAAGGCTACCATCCATTGGAGTAACAAAACTATCGATAACACACTACCTTCCATAATGACTAGGATTCCATCCATTGGAGTAACAAAGATATCGACAACAGACTACCTTCCATAATGACAAGGCTACCATCCATTGTAGTAAAAAAAGTCTTGACAACAGACTACCTTCCATAATGACAAGGCAACCATCCAATGGAGTAAAAAAAATCTCGACAATAGACTAACTTTCATAATGACAAGGCTATCATCCATTGGAGTAACAAAAATTTCGACAACATACTACCTTCCATAAGGACAAGGCTACCATCCATTGGAGTAACAAATATATCGACAACAGACTACCTTCCATAATGACAAGGCTACCATCCATTGGAGTAACAAAAATCTCGACAACATACTACCTTCCAAAATAACAAGGCTACCATACATTGTCATAACAAAAATCTCGACAAAATACTACCTTCCAAAATGACAAGGCTACCATCCGTTGGAGTAACAAAAATATCGACAACAGACTACCTTCCACAATGACAAGGCTACCATTCATTAGAGTAACAAAAATCTCGACAATAGACTACCTTCCATAATGACAAACCTACCATCCATTGGAGTAACAAAAATCTCGACAACAGACTACCTTCCATAATTACAAGGCTACCATCCATTGGAGTAACAAAAATCACAACAACAGACTACCTTCCAGAATGACTAGGCTACCATCCATTGGATTAACAACGATATCGATAAAAGACCACCTTCCATAATTACAAGGCTACCATACATTATAGTAACAAAAATCTCGACAACATACTACCTTCCATAATGACAAGGCTACCATCCGTTGGAGTAACAAAAATATCGACAATATACTACGTTCCATAAAGACAAGGCTACCATGCATTAGAGTAATAAAAATCTCGACAACAGACTACCTTTCATAATGACAAGGCTACCATCCATTGGTGTAACAAAAATCTCGACAACAGACTACCTTCCATAATGACAAGGCTATCATCCATTAGAGTAACAAAAATCTCGACAACATACTACCATCCATAATAACAAGGCTACCATCCGTTGGAGTAACAAAAATATCGATAGCAGACTACCTTCCAAATGACTAGGATACCATCCATTGGAGTAACAAAGATATCGACAACAGACTACCTTCCATAATGACAAGGTTACCATCCATTAGAGTAACAAAAATCTCGACAATGGATTACCTTCCATAATAACAATGCTACCATCCATTGGATGAAAAAATATATCAACAAGAGACTACCTTCAATAATGACAAGGATACCATCCATTGGATTAACAAAAATCTCGATAACAGACTACCTTCCATAATAAAAAGGCTACCATCCATCGGAGTAACAAAAATCTCGACAACAGACTACCTTCCATAATGACAAGGCTACCATCCATTAGAGTAACAAAAATCTTGACAACAGACTACCTTCCATAATGAAAAGGCTACCATCCATCGGAGTAACAAAAATCTCGACAACAGACTACCTTCCATAAAGACAAGGCTACCATCCATTAGAGTAACAAAAATCTCGACAACAGACTACCTTCCATAATGACAAGGCTACCATCCATTGGAGTAACAAAAATCTCGAAAACAGACTACCTTCCATAATGACAAGGCTACCATCCATTAGAGTAACAAAAATCTCGACAACAGACTACCTTTCATAATGACAAGGCTACCATCCATTGGTGTAACAAAAATCTCGACAACAGAATACCTTCCATAATGACAAGGCTATCATCCATTGGAGTAACAAAAATCTCGACAACAGACCACCTTCCATAATAACAAGGCTACCATCCATTGGAGTAACAAAAATATCGATAACTGACTACCTTCCATAATGACTAGGATTTCATCCATTGGAGTTACAAAGATATCGACAACAGACTACCTTCCATAATGACAAGGCTACCATCCATTGTAGTAACAAAAATCTTGACAACAGACTACCTTCCATAATTACAATGCTACCATCCATTGGATTAACAATGATATCGACAAAAGACCACCTTCCATAATGACAAGGCTACCATCCATTAGAGTAACAAAAATCTCAACAACAGACTACCTTTCATAATGACAAGGCTACCCTCCATTGGTGTAACAAAAATCTCGACAACAGACTACCTTCCATAATGACAAGGCTATCATCCATTAGAGTAACAAAAATCTCGACAACAGACTACCTTCCATAATAACAAGGCTACCATCCATTGGAGTAACAAAACTATCGATAACAGACTACCTTCCATAATGACTAGGATTCCATCCATTGGAGTAACAAAGATATCGACAACAGACTACCTTCCATAATGACAAGGCAACCATCCAATGGAGTAAAAAAAATCTCGACAATAGACTAACTTTCATAATGACAAGGCTATCATCCATTGGAGTAACAAAAATTTCGACAACATGCTACCTTCCATAAGGACAAGGCTACCATCCATTGGAGTAACAAAAATATCGACAACAGACTACCTTCCATAATGACAAGGCTACCATCCATTGTAGTAACAAAAATCTCGACAACATACTTCCTTCCAAAATAACATTGCTACCATACATTTGAATAACAAAAATCTCGACAAAATACTACCTTCCAAAATGACAAGGCTACCATCCGTTGGAGTAACAAAAATATCGACAACAGACTACCTTCCACAATGACAAGGCTACCATTCATTAGAATAACAAAAATCTCGACAATAGACTACCTTCCATAATGACAAACCTACCATCCATTGGAGTAACAAAAATCTCGACAACAGACTACCTTCCATAATTACAAGGCTACCATCCATTGGAGTAACAAAAATCACAACAACAGACTACCTTCCAGAATGACTAGGCTACCATCCATTGGATTAACAACGATATCGATAAAAGACCACCTACAATAATTACAAGGCTACCATACATTATAGTAACAAAAATCTCGACAACATACTACCTTCCATAATGACAAGGCTACCATCCGTTGGAGTAACAAAAATATCGACAATATACTACGTTCCATAAAGACAAGGCTACCATGCATTAGAGTAATAAAAATCTCGACAACAGACTACCTTTCATAATGACAAGGCTACCATCCATTGGTGTAACAAAAATCTCGACAACAGACTACCTTCCATAATGACAAGGCTATCATCCATTAGAGTAACAAAAATCTCGACAACATACTACAATCCATAATAACAAGGCTACCATCCGTTGGAGTAACAAAAATATCGATAGCAGACTACCTTCCATAATGACTAGGATACCATCCATTGGAGTAACAAAGATATCGACAACAGACTACCTTCCATAATGACAAGGTTACCATCCATTAGAGTAACAAAAATCTCGACAATAGATTACCTTCCATAATAACAATGCTACCATCCATTGGATGAAAAAATATATCAACAAGAGACTACCTTCAATAATGACAAGGATACCATCCATTGGATTAACAAAAATCTCGATAACAGACTACCTTCCATAATAAAAAGGCTACCATCCATCGGAGTAACAAAAATCTCGACAACAGACTACCTTCCATAATGACAAGGCTACCATCCATTAGAGTAACAAAAATCTTGACAACAGACTACCTTCCATAATGAAAAGGCTACCATCCATCGGAGTAACAAAAATCTCGACAACAGACTACCTTCCATAAAGACAAGGCTACCATCCATTAGAGTAACAAAAATCTCGACAACAGACTACCTTCCATAATGACAAGGCTACCATCCATTGGAGTAACAAAAATCTCGACAACAGACCACCTTCCATAATAACAAGGCTACCATCCATTGGAGTAACAAAAATATCGATAACTGACTACCTTCCATAATGACTAGGATTTCATCCATTGGAGTTACAAAGATATCGACAACAGACTACCTTCCATAATGACAAGGCTACCATCCATTGTAGTAACAAAAATCTTGACAACAGACTACCTTCCATAATTACAATGCTACCATCCATTGGATTAACAATGATATCGACAAAAGACCACCTTCCATAATGACAAGGCTACCATCCATTAGAGTAACAAAAATCTCAACAACAGACTACCTTTCATAATGACAAGGCTACCCTCCATTGGTGTAACAAAAATCTCGACAACAGACTACCTTCCATAATGACAAGGCTATCATCCATTAGAGTAACAAAAATCTCGACAACAGACTACCTTCCATAATAACAAGGCTACCATCCATTGGAGTAACAAAACTATCGATAACAGACTACCTTCCATAATGACTAGGATTCCATCCATTGGAGTAACAAAGATATCGACAACAGACTACCTTCCATAATGACAAGGCAACCATCCAATGGAGTAAAAAAAATCTCGACAATAGACTAACTTTCATAATGACAAGGCTATCATCCATTGGAGTAACAAAAATTTCGACAACATGCTACCTTCCATAAGGACAAGGCTACCATCCATTGGAGTAGCAAAAATATCGACAACAGACTACCTTCCATAATGACAAGGCTACCATCCATTGGAGTAACAAAAATCTCGACAACATACTACCTTCCAAAATAACAAGGCTACCATACATTTGAATAACAAAAATCTCGACAAAATACTACCTTCCAAAATGACAAGGCTACCATCCGTTGGAGTAACAAAAATATCGACAACAGACTACCTTCCACAATGACAAGGCTACCATTCATTAGAATAACAAAAATCTCGACAATAGACTACCTTCCATAATGACAAACCTACCATCCATTGGAGTAACAAAAATCTCGACAACAGACTACCTTCCATAATTACAAGGCTACCATCCATTGGAGTAACAAAAATCACAACAACAGACTACCTTCCAGAATGACTAGGCTACCATCCATTGGATTAACAACGATATCGATAAAAGACCACCTACAATAATTACAAGGCTACCATACATTATAGTAACAAAAATCTCGACAACATACTACCTTCCATAATGACAAGGCTACCATCCGTTGGAGTAACAAAAATATCGACAATATACTACGTTCCATAAAGACAAGGCTACCATGCATTAGAGTAATAAAAATCTCGACAACAGACTACCTTTCATAATGACAAGGCTACCATCCATTGGTGTAACAAAAATCTCGACAACAGACTACCTTCCATAATGACAAGGCTATCATCCATTAGAGTAACAAAAATCTCGACAACATACTACAATCCATAATAACAAGGCTACCATCCGTTGGAGTAACAAAAATATCGATAGCAGACTACCTTCCATAATGACTAGGATACCATCCATTGGAGTAACAAAGATATCGACAACAGACTACCTTCCATAATGACAAGGTTACCATCCATTAGAGTAACAAAAATCTCGACAATAGATTACCTTCCATAATAACAATGCTACCATCCATTGGATGAAAAAATATATCAACAAGAGCCTACCTTCAATAATGACAAGGATACCATCCATTGGATTAACAAAAATCTCGATAACAGACTACCTTCCATAATAAAAAGGCTACCATCCATCGGAGTAACAAAAATCTCGACAACAGACTACCTTCCATAATGACAAGGCTACCATCCATTAGAGTAACAAAAATCTTGACAACAGACTACCTTCCATAATGAAAAGGCTACCATCCATCGGAGTAACAAAAATCTCGACAACAGACTACCTTCCATAAAGACAAGGCTACCATCCATTAGAGTAACAAAAATCTCGACAACAGACTACCTTCCATAATGACAAGGCTACCATCCATTGGAGTAACAAAAATCTCGACAACAGACCACCTTCCATAATAACAAGGCTACCATCCATTGGAGTAACAAAAATATCGATAACTGACTACCTTCCATAATGACTAGGATTTCATCCATTGGAGTTACAAAGATATCGACAACAGACTACCTTCCATAATGACAAGGCTACCATCCATTGTAGTAACAAAAATCTTGACAACAGACTACCTTCCATAATTACAATGCTACCATCCATTGGATTAACAATGATATCGACAAAAGACCACCTTCCATAATGACAAGGCTACCATCCATTAGAGTAACAAAAATCTCAACAACAGACTACCTTTCATAATGACAAGGCTACCCTCCATTGGTGTTACAAAAATCTCGACAACAGACTACCTTCCATAATGACAAGGCTATCATCCATTAGAGTAACAAAAATCTCGACAACAGACTACCTTCCATAATAACAAGGCTACCATCCATTGGAGTAACAAAACTATCGATAACAGACTACCTTCCATAATGACTAGGATTCCATCCATTGGAGTAACAAAGATATCGACAACAGACTACCTTCCATAATGACAAGGCAACCATCCAATGGAGTAAAAAAAATCTCGACAATAGACTAACTTTCATAATGACAAGGCTATCATCCATTGGAGTAACAAAAATTTCGACAACATGCTACCTTCCATAAGGACAAGGCTACCATCCATTGGAGTAACAAAAATATCGACAACAGACTACCTTCCATAATGACAAGGCTACCATCCATTGGAGTAACAAAAATCTCGACAACATACTACCTTCCAAAATAACAAGGCTACCATACATTGTAATAACAAAAATCTCGACAAAATACTACCTTCCAAAATGACAAGGCTACCATCCGTTGGAGTAACAAAAATATCGACAACAAACTACCTTCCACAATGACAAGGCTACCATTCATTAGAGTAACAAAAATCTCGACAATAGACTACCTTCCATAATGACAAACCTACCATCCATTGGAGTAACAAAAATCTCGACAACAGACTACCTTCCATAATTACAAGGCTACCATCCATTGGAGTAACAAAAATCACAACAACAGACTACCTTCCAGAATGACTAGGCTACCATCCATTGGATTAACAACGATATCGATAAAAGACCACCTTCCATAATTACAAGGCTACCATACATTATAGTAACAAAAATCTCGACAACATACTACCTTCCATAATGACAAGGCTACCATCCGTTGGAGTAACAAAAATATCGACAATATACTACGTTCCATAAAGACAAGGCTACCATGCATTAGAGTAATAAAAATCTCGACAACAGACTACCTTTCATAATGACAAGGCTACCATCCATTGGTGTAACAAAAATCTCGACAACAGACTACCTTCCATAATGACAAGGCTATCATCCATTAGAGTAACAAAAATCTCGACAACATACTACCATCCATAATAACAAGGCTACCATCCGTTGGAGTAACAAAAATATCGATAGCAGACTACCTTCCATAATGACTAGGATACCATCCATTGGAGTAACAAAGATATCGACAACAGACTACCTTCCATAATGACAAGGTTACCATCCATTAGAGTAACAAAAATCTCGACAATAGATTACCTTCCATAATAACAATGCTACCATCCATTGGATGAAAAAATATATCAACAAGAGACTACCTTCAATAATGACAAGGATACCATCCATTGGATTAACAAAAATCTCGATAACAGACTACCTTCCATAATAAAAAGGCTACCATCAATCGGAGTAACAAAAATCTCGACAACAGACTACCTTCCATAATGACAAGGCTACCATCCATTAGAGTAACAAAAATCTTGACAACAGACTACCTTCCATATTGACAAGGCTACCATCCATCGGAGTAACAAAAATCTCGACAACAGACTACCTTCCATAATAACAAGGCTACCATCCATTGGAGTAACAAAACTATCGATAACACACTACCTTCCATAATGACAAGGCTACCATCCATTGGTGTAACAAAAATCTCGACAACAGAATACCTTCCATAATGACAAGGCTATCATCCATTGGAGTAACAAAAATCTCGACAACAGACCACCTTCCATAATAACAAGGCTACCATCCATTGGAGTAACAAAAATATCGATAACTGACTACCTTCCATAATGACTAGGATTTCATCCATTGGAGTTACAAAGATATCGACAACAGACTACCTTCCATAATGACAAGGCTACCATCCATTGTAGTAACAAAGATCTTGACAACAGACTACCTTCCATAATGACAATGCTACCATACATTGGATTAACAATGATATCGACAAAAGACCACCTTCCATAATGACAAGGCTACCATCCATTAGAGTAACAAAAATCTCAACAACAGACTACCTTTCATAATGACAAGGCTACCATCCATTTGTGTAACAAAAATCTCGACAACAGACTACCTTCCATAATGACAAGGCTATCATCCATTGGAGTAACAAAAATCTCGACAACAGACTACCTTCCATAATGACAAGGCTACCATCCATTGGAGTAACAAAACTATCGATAACAGACTACTCTCCATAATGACTAGGATTCCATCCATTGGAGTAACAAAGATATCGACAACAGACTACCTTCCATAATGACAAGGCTACCATCCATTGTAGTAAAAAAAATCTTGACAACAGACTACCTTCCATAATGACAAGGCAACCATCCAATGGAGTAAAAAAAATCTCGACAATAGACTAACTTTCATAATGACAAGGCTATCATCCATTGGAGTAACAAAAATTTCGACAACATACTACCTTCCATAAGGACAAGGCTACCATCCATTGGAGTAACAAAATATCGACAACAGACTACCTTCCATAATGACAAGGCTACCATCCATTGGAGTAACAAAAATCTCGACAACATACTACCTTCCAAAATAACAAGGCTACCATACATTGTAATAACAAAAATCTCGACAACACACTACCTTCCATAATGACAAGGCTACCATCCGTTGGAGTAAGAAAAATATCGACAACAGACTACCTTCCATAATGACAAGGCTACCATCCATTAGAGTAACAAAAATCTCGACAACAGACTACCTTCCAGAATGATAAACCTACCATCCATTAGAGTAACAAAAATATCGACAACAGACTACCTTCCATAATTACAAGGCTACCATCCATTGGAGTAACAAAAATCACAACAACAGACTACCTTCCAGAATGACTAGGCTACCATCCATTGGATTATGAACGATATCGAAAAAAGACCACCTTCCATAATTACAAGGCTACCATACATCATAGTAACAAAAATATCGACAACATACTACCTTCCATAATGACAAGGCTACCATCCGTTGGAGTAACAAAAATATCGACAATATACTACGTTCCATAAAGACAAGGCTACCATGCATTAGAGTAATAAAAATCTCGACAACAGACTACCTTTCATAATGACAAGGCTACCATCCATTGGTGTAACAAAAATCTCGACAACAGACTACCTTCCATAATGACAAGGCTATCATCCATTGGAGTAACAAAAATCTCGACAACATACTACCATCCATAATTACAAGGCTACCATCCGTTGGAGTCACAAAAATATCGATAGCAGACTACCTTCCATAATGACTAGGATACCATCCATTGGAGTAACAAAGATATCGACAACAGACTACCTTCCATAATGACAAGGTTACCATCCATTAGAGTAACAAAAATCTCGACAACAGACTACCTTCCATAATAACAATGCTACCATCCATTGTAGTAAAAAAAATCTTGACAACAGACTACCTTCCATAATGACAAGGCTACCATCCATTGGAGTAACAAAAATTTCGACAGCATACTACCTTCCATAAGGACAAGGCTACCATCCATTGGAGTAACAAAAATATCGACAATAGACTACCTTCCATAATGACAAGGCTACCATCCATTGGAGTAACAAAAATCTCGACAACATACTACCTTCCAAAATAACAAGGCTACCATACATTGTAATAACAAAAATCTCGACAAAATACTACCTTCCAAAATGACAAGGCTACCATCCGTTGGAGTAACAAAAATATCGACAACAGACTACCTTCCACAATGACAAGGCTACCATTCATTAGAGTAACAAAAATCTCGACAATAGACTACCTTCCATAATGACAAACCTACCATCCATTGGAGTAACAAAAATCTTTACAATAGATTAACAAAAATCTTGACAACAAACTTCCTTCCATAATGACAAGGTTACCATCCATTAAAGTAACAAAAATCTCGACAATAGATTACCTTCCATAATGACAAGGTTACCATCCATTGGAGGAAAAAATATATCAACAAGAGACTACCTTCAATAATGACAAGGATACCATCCATTACATTAACAAAAATCTCGATAACAGACTACCTTCCATAATAAAAAGGCTACCTTCAATGGGAGTAACAAAAATCCGAACAATAGACTACCTTCCATAATGACAAGGCTACCATCCATTAGAGTAACAAAAATCTTGACAACAGACTACCTTCCATAATGACAAGGCTACCATCCATTGGAGTAACAAAAATCTCTACAACAGACTACCTTCCATAATGACAAGGCTACCATCCATTTGAGTAACAAAAATATCGACAATAGACTACGTTCGATAATGCCAAGGCTACCATCCATAAGATTAACAAAAATCTCGACAACAGACTACCTTCCATAATGACAAGGCTACCATGCATTAGAGTAATAAAAATCTCGACAACAGACTACCTTTCATAATGACAAGGCTACCATCCATTGGTGTAACAAAAATCTCGACAACAAACTACCTTCCATAATGACAAGGCTATCATCCATTGGAGTAACAAAAATCTCGACAACATACTACCATCCATAATAACAAGGCTACCATCCGTTGGAGTAACAAAAATATCGATAGCAGACTACCTTCCATTATGACTAGGATACCATCCATTGGAGTAACAAAGATATCGACAACAGACTACCTTCCATGATGACAAGGCTACCATCCATTGTAGTAACAAAAATCTCGCCAACAGACTACCTTCCATAATGACAAGGCTACCATCCATTGGAGTAACAAAAATCTCGACAATAGACTACCTTTCATATTGACAAGTCTACCATCCATTGGAGTAACAAAAATATCGATAACAGACAACCTTCCATAATGACAATGCTACCATCCATTGGAGTAACAAAAATCTCGACAACATACTATCTTCAAAAATAACAAGGCTACCATCCATTGGAGTAACAAAAATCTCGACAACAGACTACCTTCCATAATGACAACGCTACCATCCGTTGGTGTAACAAAAATCTCGACAACATACTACCTTCCAAAATAACAAGGCTACCATACATTGTAATAACAAAAATCTCGACAACAGACTACCTTCCATAATGACAAGGCTACCATCCGTTGGAGTAACAAAAATTTCGACAACATACTACCTTCCATAATGACACGGCTAACATCCTTTGGAGGAAAAAATTTATCAACAAGAGACTACCTTAAATAATGACAAGGATACCATCCATTGGAGTAACAAAAATCTCGACAACAGACTACCTTCCATAATTACAAGGCTATCATCCATTGGAGTAACAAAAATCTCAACAACAGACTACCTTCCATAATGACAAGGCTACTATCCATTGGAGTAACAAAGATATCGAGAATAGACCACCTTCCATAATGACAAGGCTACCATACATTGTAGAAACAAAAATCTCGACAATAGACTATCTTCAATAATGACATGGCTACCATCCGTTGGAGTAACAAAAATAACGACAATAGACTACGTTCCATAATGACAAGGCTACCATGCATTAGAGTAACAAAAATCTCGACAATAGATTACCTTTAATAATGACAAGGCTACCATCCATTGGTGTACCAAGAATCTCGACAACAGACTACCTTCCATAATGACAAGGCTATCATCCATTGGAGTAACAAAAATCTCGACAACAAACTACCTTCCATAATAACAAGGCTACCATCCATTGGAGTAACAAAAATATCGATAACAAACTACCTTCCATAATGACTAGGATACCATCCATTGGAGTAACAAAGATATTGACAACAGACTACCTTCCATAATGACAAGGCTACCATCCATTGTAGTAGCAAAAATCTCGGCAACAGACTACCTTCCATAATGACAAGGCTACCATCCATTGGAGTAACAAAAATCTCGACAAGAAACTAACTTTCATAATGACAAGGCTACCATCCATTGGAGTTACAAAAATTTCGACAACATACTACCTTCCATAAGGACAAGGCTACCATACATTGGAGTAACAAAAATCTCGACAACAGACTACCTTCCAAAATAGCAAGGCTACCATACATTGTAATAACAAAAATCTCAACTACAGACTACCTTCCATAATGACAAGGCTACGATCCGTTGGAGTAACAAAAATATCGACAACAGACTACCTTCCATAATGACAAGGCTACCATCCATTAGAGTAACAAAAATCTCGTCAACAGACTACCTTCCATAATTAAAAACCTGCCATCCATTGGGGTAAAAAAAATCTCGACAACAAACTACCTTCCATAATGACAAACCTACCATCCATTGGAGTAACAAAAATCTCAACAACAGACTACCTTCCATAATGACAAGGCTACCATCCATTGGAGTAATAAAGATATTGACAACAAACCACCTTCCATAATGACAAGGCTACCATACATTGTAGTAACAAAAATCTCGACAACAGACTACCTTCAATAATGACAAGGCTACCATCCGTTGGAGTAAGAAAAATATCGACAATAGACTATGTTCCATAATGACAAGGCTACCATGCATTAGAGTAACAAAAATCTCGACAATAGACTACCTTTAATAATGACTAGGCTACCATCCATTGGTGTAGCAAGAATCTCGACAAATGACTACCTTCCATAATGACAAGGCTATCATCCATTGGAGTAACAAAAATCTCGACAACAGACTACCTTCCATAATGACTAGGCTACCATCCATTTGAGTAAGAAATATATCGGCAACAGACCACCTTCCTTAATGACAAGGCTACCATCCATTGCGATAACAAAAATCTCGACAACATACTATCTTCCAAAATAACAAGGCTACC
Organism: Vicia faba; assembly: GCA_948472305.1. Taxonomy (NCBI): domain Eukaryota; kingdom Viridiplantae; phylum Streptophyta; class Magnoliopsida; order Fabales; family Fabaceae; genus Vicia; species Vicia faba. The sequence goes on along the minus strand of OX451741.1, from coordinate 509,886,441 downwards.
ATACATTGTAATAACAAAAATCTCAACAACAGACTACCTTCCATAATGACAAGGCTACCATCCGTTAGAGTAACAAAAATATCGACAACAGACTACGTTCCATAATGACAAGGCTACCATCCATTAGAGTAAAAAAATCTAGACAACAGACTACCTTCCATAATGACAAACCTACCATCCATTGGAGTAACAAAAATATCTACAATAGACTACCTACAATAATTACAAGGCTACCATCACTTAGATTAACAAAAATATCAACAACAGATTACCTTCCATAATAACAAGGCTATCATCCATTAGAGTAACAAAAATCTCGACAATAGACTACTTTCCATAATGACTAGGCTACCATCCATTAGAGTAACAAAGATATCGACAACAGACCACCTTCCATAATGACAAGGCTACCATACATTGTAGTAACAAAAATCTCGACAAAAAACTACCTTCTATAATGACAAGGCTACCATCCGTTGGAGTAACAAAAATATCGACAATAGACTATGTTCCATAATGACAAGGCTACCATGCATTAGAGTAACAAAAACCTCGACAACAGACTACCTTTCATAATGAAAAGGCTACCATCCATTGGTGTAACAAAAATCTTGACAACAGACTACCTTCAATAATGACAAGGCTATCATCCATTGGTGTAACAAAAATCTCGACAACAGACTACCTTCCATAATAAGAAGGCTACCATCCATTGGAGTAACAAAAATATCGATAACAGACTACCTTCCATAATGACTAGGCTACCATCCATTGGAGTAATAAAGATATCGACAACAGACTACCTTCCATAATGACAAGTCTACCATCCATTGTAGTAACAAAAATCTCGCAAAAACTACCTTCCATAATGACAAGGCTACCATCCATTGGAGTAACAAAAATCTCGACAATAGACTACCTTTCATAATGAAAAAGCTATTATCCATTGGAGTAACAAAATTTTTGACAACATACTACCTTCCATAATGACAAGGCTACCATCTATTAGAGTAACATAATTCTCGATAACAAACTACCTTCCATAATGACAAGGCTACCATCCATTGGAGGAAAATTTATATCAACAACAGACTACCTTTAATAATGAGAAGGATATCATCCATTGGATTAACAAAAATCTTGATAACAGACTACCTTCCATAATAACCAGGCTACCATCCATTGGAGTAACAAAAATCTCGACAACAGACTACCTTCCATAAGACAAGGCTACCATCAATTAGAGTAACAAAAATCTTGACAATAGACTACCTTCCATAATGACAAGGCTACCATCAGTTAGAGTAAAAAAATATCAACACGTGACTACCTTCAATAATGGCAAGGCTACCATCCATTGGTGTAACAATAATCTTGACAATAGACTACCTTCCATAATGACAAGGCTATCATCCATTGGAGTAACAAAAATCTAGACAACAGACTACCTTCCATAATAACAAGGATACCATCCATTGGAGTAACAAAAATATCGATAACAGACTACCTTCCATAAAGACTAGGCTACCATCCATTGGAGTAACAAAAATATCGATAAGAGACTACCTTCCATAATGACAAGGCTACCATCCATTGTAGTAACAAAAATCTCGGCAACAGACTACCTTCCATAATGACAAGGCTACTGTCCATTGGAGTAACAAAAATCTCGGCAACAGACTACCTTCCATAATGACAAGGCTACCATCCATTGGAGTAACAAAAATCTCGACAATAGACTACCTTTCATAATGACAAGGCTACCATCCATTGGAGTAACAAAAATTTCAACAACATACTACCTTCCATAAGGACAAGGCTACCATCCATTGGAGTAACAAAAATATCGACATTAAACTACGTTCCATAATGACAAGGCTACCATCCTTTGGAGTAACAAAAATATCGACAAAAGACTACCTTCCATAATGACATGGCTACCATCCATTGGAGTAACAAAAATCTCGACAACAGACTACCTTCCATAATGACTAGGCTACCATCCGTTGGAGTAAGAATGATATCGGCAACAGACCACCTTCCCTAATGACAAGGCTACCATCCATTGGGATAACAAAGATCTCGACAATAGACTACCTTTCAAAATAACAATGCTACCATACATTGTAATAACAAAAATATCGACAATAGACTACCTTTCATAATGAAAAGGCTACAATCCATTTGAGTAACAAAAATATAGACAACAGACTACGTTCGATAATGCCAAGGCTACCATCCATTAGTTTAACAAAAATCTCGACAATAGACTACCTTCCATAATGACAACGCTACCATCCATTAGAGTAACAAAAATCTTGACAACAGACTACCTTCCATAATGACAAGGCTACCATCCATTGGAGTAATAAAAATCTTGACAACAGACTACCTTCAATAATGACAAGGCTACCATCCATTTGAGTAACAAAAATCTCGAAAATAGACTACCTTTCATAATGACAAAGCTACTATCCATTGGAGTAACAAAAATTTCGACAACATACTACCTTCCATATGGACGAGGCTAGTAACAAAAATATTGACAACAAACTACCTTCCATAATGACAAGGCAACCATCCATTGGAGTAAAAAAAATCTCGACAACAAACTACCTTCCAAAATAACAAGGCTACCATACATTATAATAACAAAAATCTCGACAACAGACTATCTTCCATAATGACAAGGCTACCATCCGTTGGAGTAACAAAAATATCAACAACAGACTATGTTCCATAATGACAAGGTTACCATCCATTAGAGTAACAAAAATATCGACAACAGACTACCTTCCATAATGACAAACCTACCATCCATTGGAGTAACAAAAATCTCTACAACAAACTACCTTCCATAATAACAAGGCTACCATCCATTGGAGGAACAAAAATATCGACCACAGACTATGTTCGATAATGCCAAGGCTTCCATCACTTAGATTAACAAAAATCTTGACAACAGACTACCTTCAATAATGACAAGGCTACCATCCATTGGAGTAACAAAAATCTCAACGACAGATTACCTTCCATAATATCAAGGCTATCATCCATTTGAGTAACAAAAATCTCGACAATAGACTACCTTTCATAATGAAAAAGCTACTATCCATTGGAGTAACAAAAATTTCGACAACATACTACCTTCCATATGGACAAGGCTACCATCCATTGGAGTAACAAAAATATAGACAACAGACTACCTTCCATAATGACAAGGCTACCATCCATGGGAGTAACAAAAATCTCGATAACAAACTGCCTTCCATAATGACAAGGCTACCATCCATTGGAGGAAAATTTATATCAACAAGAGACTACCTTTAATAATGACAAGGATACCATCCATTGGATTAACAAAAATCTTGATAACAGACTACCTTCCATAATAACCAGGCTACCATCCATTGGAGTAACAAAAATCTCGACAACAGACTACCTTCCATAATAACAAGGCTACCATCCATTGGAGTAACAAAAATATCGATAACATATTACCTTGCATAAAGACTAGGCTACCATCCATTGGATTAACAAAAATATCGATAACAGACTACATTCCATAATGACAAGGCTACCATCCATTAGAGTAACAAAAATCTTGACAATAGACTACCTTCCATAATGACAAGGCTACCATCAGTTGGAGTAAAAAAATATCAACAAGTGACTAACTTCAATAATTGCAAGGCTACCATCCATTGGTGTAACAATAATCTCGACAACAGACTACCTTCCATAATGACAAGGCTATCATCCATTGGAGTAAAAAAAATCTAGACAACAGACTACCTTCCATAATAACAAGGCTACCATCCATTGTATTAACAAAAATATCGATAACAGACTACATTCCATAATGACAAGGCTACCATCCATTGAAGTATCAAAAATCTCGGCAACAGACTACCTTCCATAATGACAAGGCTACCATCCATTGGAGTAACAAAAATCTCGGCAACAGACTACCTTCCATAATGACAAGGCTACCATCCATTGGAGTAACAAAAATCTCGACAATCGACTACCTTTCATAATGACAAGGCTACCATCCATTGGAGTAACAAAAATTTCGACAACATACTACCTTCCATAAGGACAAGGCTACCATCCATTGGAGTAACAAAAATATCGACAATAAACTACGTTCCATAATGACAAGGCTACCATCCTTTGGAGTAACATAAATAACGACAACAGACTACCTTCCATAATGACATGGCTACCATCCATTGGAGTAACAAAAATCTCGACAACAGACTACCTTCCATAATGACTAGGCTACCATCCGTTGGAGTAAGAATGATATCGGCAACAGACCACCTTCCCTAATGACAAGGCTACCATCCATTGGGATAACAAAGATCTCGACAATAGACTACCTTTCAAAATAACAATGCTACCATACATTGTAATAACAAAAATATCGACAATAGACTACCTTTCATAATGAAAAGGCTACCATCCATTTGAGTAACAAAAATATAGACAACAGACTACGTTTGATAATGCCAAGGCTACCATCCATTAGTTTAACAAAAATCTCGACAATAGACTACCTTCCATAATGACAACGCTACCATCCATTAGAGTAACAAAAATCTCGACAACAGACTACCTTCAATAATGAAAAGGCTACCATCCATTTGAGTAACAAAAATCTCGATAATAGACTACCTTTCATAATGACAAAGCTACTATCCATTGGAGTAACAAAAATTTCGACAACATACTACCTTCAATATGGACGAGGATACCATCCATTGGAGTAACAAAAATATCGACAACAGACTACCTTCCATAATGAAAAGGCAACCATCTATTGGAGATAAAAAAATCTCGACAACAAACTACCTTCCAAAATAACAAGGCTACCATACATTATAATAACAAAAATATCGACAACAGACTACTTTCCGTAATGACAAGGCTACCATCCGTTGGAGTAACAAACATATCAACAACAGACTATGTTCCATAATGACAAGGTTACCATCCATTAGAGTAACAAAAATATCGACAACAGACTACCTTCCATAATGACAAACCTACCATCCATTGGAGTAACAAAAATCTCTACAACAGACTACCTTCCATAATAACAAGGCTAACATCCATTGGAGGAACAAAAATATCGACCACAGACTATGTTCGATAATTCCAAGGCTACCATCACTTAGATTAACAAAAATCTCGACAATAGACTACCTTCAATAATGACAAGGCTACCATCCATTGGAGTAACAAAAATCTCAACAACAGATTACCTTCCATAATAACAAGGCTATCATCCATTGGAGTAACAAAAATCTCGACAATAGACTACCTTTCATAATGAAAAAGCTACTATCCATTGGACAAGGCTACCATCCATTAGAGTAACAAAAATATAGACAACAGACTACCTTCCATAATGACAAGGCTACCATCCATTGGAGTAACAAAAATCTCCATAACAATCTACCTTCCTTAATGACAAGGCTACCATCCATTGGAGGAAAATTTATATCAACAAGAGACTACCTTTAATAATGACAAGGATACCATCCATTGGATTAACAAAAATCTCGACAACAGATTACCTTCCATAATGACAAGGCTACCATCCATTATAGTAAGAAAAATCTTGACAATAGAGTACCTTCCATAATGACAAGGCTACCATCAGTTGGAGTAAAAAAATATCAACAAGTGACTAACTTCAATAATGGGAAGGCTACCATCCATTGGTGTAACAATAATCTCGACAACAGACTACCTTCCATAATGACAAGGCTATCATCCATTGGAGTAAAAAAAATCTAGACAACAGACTACCTTCCATAATAACAAGGCTACCATCCATTGGAGTAACAAAAATATCGATAACAGATTACCTTCCATAAAGACTAGGCTACCATCCATTGGAGTAACAAAAATATCGATAACAGACTACCTTCCATAATGACAAGGCTACCATCCATTGTAGTAACAAAAATATCGGCAACATACTACCTTCCATAATGACAAGGCTACCATCCATTGGAGTAACAAAAATCTCGGCAACAGACTACCTTCCATAATGACAAGGCTACCATCCATTTGAGTAACAAAAATCTCGACAATAGACTACCTTTCATAATGACAAGGCTACCATCCATTGGAGTAACAAAAATTTCGACAACATACTACCTTCCATAAGGACAAGGCTACCATCCATTGGAGTAACAAAAATATCGACAATAAACTACGTTCCATAATGACAAGGCTACAATCCATTGGTGTAACAATAATCTCGACAATAGACTACCTTCCATAATGACAAGGCTATCATCCATTGGAGTAAAAAAAATCTAGGCAACAGACTACCTTCCATAATAACAAGGCTACCATCCATTGGAGTAACAAAAATATCGATAACAGATTACCTTCCATAAAGACTAGGCTACCATCCATTGGAGTAACAAAAATATCGATAACAGACTACCTTCCATAATGACAAGGCTACCATCCATTGTAGTAATAAAAATCTCGGCAACAGACTACCTTCCATAATGACAAGGCTACCATCCATTGGAGTAACAAAAATCTCGGCAACAGACTACCTTCCATAATGACAAGGCTACCATCCATTGGAGTAACAAAAATCTCGACAATAGACTACCTTTCATAATGACAAGGCTACCATCCATTAGAGTAACAAAAATTTCGACAACATACTACCTTCCATAAGGACAAGGCTACCATCCATTGGAGTAACAAAAATTTCGACAACATACTACCTTCCATAAGGACAAGGCTACCATCCATTGGAGTAACAAAAATATCGACAATATACTAGCTTTCATAATGACAAGGCTACCATCCATTTGAGTAACAAAAATATAGACAACAGACTACGTTTGATAATGCCAAGGCTACCATCCATTAGATTAACAAAAATCTCGACAATAGACTACCTTCCATAATGACAACGCTACCATCCATTAGAGTAACAAAAATCTCGACAACAGACTACCTTCCATAATGACAAGGCTACCATCCATTGGAGTAACCAAAATCTCGACAACAAACTACCTTCAATAATGACAAGGCTACCATCCATTGGAGTAACAAAAATCTCGACAATAGACTACCTTTCATAATGACAAAGCTACTATCAATTGGAGTAACAAAAATTTCGACAACATACTACCTTCCATATGGACAATGCTACCATCCATTGGAGTAACAAAAATATCGACAACAGACTACCTTCCATAATAACAAGGCTAACATCCATTGGAGGAACAAAAATATCGACCACAGACTATGTTCGATAATTCCAAGGCTACCATCACTGAGATTAACAAAAATCTCGACAATAGACTACCTTCAATAATGACAAGGCTACCATCCATTGGAGTAACAAAAATCTCAACAACAGATTACCTTCCATAATAACAAGGCTATCATCCATTGGAGTAACAAAAATCTCGACAATAGACTACCTTTCATAATGAAAAAGCTACTATCCATTGGACAAGGCTACCATCCATTAGAGTAACAAAAATGTAGACAACAGACTACCTTCCATAATGACAAGGCTACCATCCATTGGAGTAACAAAAATCTCCATAACAATCTACCTTCCTTAATGACAAGGCTACCATCCATTGGAGGAAAATTTATATCAACAAGAGACTACCTTTAATAATGACAAGGATACCATCCATTGGATTAACAAAAATCTCGACAACAGATTACCTTCCATAATGACAAGGCTACCATCCATTATAGTAAGAAAAATCTTGACAATAGAGTACCTTCCATAATGACAAGGCTACCATCAGTTGGAGTAAAAAAATATCAACAAGTGACTAACTTCAATAATGGGAAGGCTACCATCCATTGGTGTAACAATAATCTCGACAACAGACTACCTTCCATAATGACAAGGCTATCATCCATTGGAGTAAAAAAAATCTAGACAACAGACTACCTTCCATAATAACAAGGCTACCATCCATTGGAGTAACAAAAATATCGATAACAGATTACCTTCCATAAAGACTAGGCTACCATCCATTGGAGTAACAAAAATATCGATAACAGACTACCTTCCATAATGACAAGGCTACCATCCATTGTAGTAACAAAAATATCGGCAACATACTACCTTCCATAATGACAAGGCTACCATCCATTGGAGTAACAAAAATCTCGGCAACAGACTACCTTCCATAATGACAAGGCTACCATCCATTTGAGTAACAAAAATCTCGACAATAGACTACCTTTCATAATGACAAGGCTACCATCCATTGGAGTAACAAAAATTTCGACAACATACTACCTTCCATAAGGACAAGGCTACCATCCATTGGAGTAACAAAAATATCGACAATAAACTACGTTCCATAATGACAAGGCTACAATCCATTGGTGTAACAATAATCTCGACAATAGACTACCTTCCATAATGACAAGGCTATCATCCATTGGAGTAAAAAAAATCTAGGCAACAGACTACCTTCCATAATAACAAGGCTACCATCCATTGGAGTAACAAAAATATCGATAACAGATTACCTTCCATAAAGACTAGGCTACCATCCATTGGAGTAACAAAAATATCGATAACAGACTACCTTCCATAATGACAAGGCTACCATCCATTGTAGTAATAAAAATCTCGGCAACAGACTACCTTCCATAATGACAAGGCTACCATCCATTGGAGTAACAAAAATCTCGGCAACAGACTACCTTCCATAATGACAAGGCTACCATCCATTGGAGTAACAAAAATCTCGACAATAGACTACCTTTCATAATGACAAGGCTACCATCCATTAGAGTAACAAAAATTTCGACAACATACTACCTTCCATAAGGACAAGGCTACCATCCATTGGAGTAACAAAAATTTCGACAACATACTACCTTCCATAAGGACAAGGCTACCATCCATTGGAGTAACAAAAATATCGACAATATACTAGCTTTCATAATGACAAGGCTACCATCCATTTGAGTAACAAAAATATAGACAACAGACTACGTTTGATAATGCCAAGGCTACCATCCATTAGATTAACAAAAATCTCGACAATAGACTACCTTCCATAATGACAACGCTACCATCCATTAGAGTAACAAAAATCTCGACAACAGACTACCTTCCATAATGACAAGGCTACCATCCATTGGAGTAACCAAAATCTCGACAACAAACTACCTTCAATAATGACAAGGCTACCATCCATTGGAGTAACAAAAATCTCGACAATAGACTACCTTTCATAATGACAAAGCTACTATCAATTGGAGTAACAAAAATTTCGACAACATACTACCTTCCATATGGACAATGCTACCATCCATTGGAGTAACAAAAATATCGACAACAGACTACCTTCCATAATGACAAGGCTACCATCCATTGGAGTAACAAAAATCTCGAAAACAAACTACCTTCCATAATGACAAGGCTACCATCCATTGGAGGAAAATTTATATCAACAAGAGACTACCTTTAATAATGACAAGGATACCATCCATTGGATTAACAAAAATCTCGATAACAGACTACCTTCCATAATAACCAGGCTACCATCCATTGGAGTAACAAAAATCTCGACAACAGACTACCTTCCATAATGACAAGGCTACCATCCATTAGAGTAACAAAAATCTTGACAATAGACTACCTTCCATAATGACAAGGCTACCATCAGTTGGAGTAAAAAAATATCAACAAGTGACTACCTTTAATAATGGCAAGGCTACCATCCATTGGTGTAACAATAATCTCGACAACATACTACCTTCTATAATGACAAGGCTATCATCCATTGGAGTAACAAAAATCTAGAAAATAAACTACCTTCCATTATAACAAGGCTACCATCCACTGGAGTAACAAAAATATTGATAACAGACTACCTTTTATAATGACAAGGCTACCATCCATTGGAGTAACAAAAATTTCGACAACATACTACCTTCCATAAGGACAAGGCTACCATCCATTGGAGTAACAAAAATATCGACAATAAACTAAGTTCCATAATGACAAGGCTACCATCCTTTGGAGTAATAAAAATCTCAACAACTGACTATCTTCCATAATGACATGGCTACCATCCATTGGAGTAACAAAAATCTCGACAACAGACTACCTTCCATAATGACTAGGCTACCATCCATTGGAGTAAGAAAGATATCGGCAACAGACCACCTTCCCTAATGACAAGGCTACCATCCATTGCGATAACAAAAATCTCGACAACAGACTATCTTCCAAAATAACAAGGCTACCATACATTGTAATAACAAAAATCTCGACAACAGACTACCTTCCATAATGACAAGGCTACCATCCATTAGAGTAAAAAAATCTAGACAACAGACTACCTTCCATAATGACAAACCTACCATCCATTGGAGTAACAAAAATATCTACAATAGACTACCTTCCATAATGACAAGGCTACCATCCATTTGAGTAACAAAAATATCGACAACAGACTACGTTCGATAATGCCAAGGCTACCATCTATTAGATTATCAAAAATCTCGACAACGAACTACCTTCCATAATGACAATGCTACCATCCATTAGAGTAACAAAAATCTCGACAACAGACTACCTTCCATAATGACAAGGCTACCATCCATTGGAGTAACAAAAATCTCGACAACTGACTACCTTCAATAATGACAAGGCTACCATCCATTGGAGTAACAAATATCTCGACAACAGGCTACCTTCCATAATAACAAGGCTATCATCCATTCGAGTAACAAAAATCTCGACAACAGACTACCTTCCATAATGACAAGACTACCATCCATTGGAGTAACAAAAATCTCGACAACAGACTACCTTCCAAAATAACAAGGCTATCATACATTGTAATAACAAAACTCTCGACAACAGACAACCTTCCATAATGACAAGGCTACCATCCGATGGAGTAACAAAAATATCGACAACAGACTATGTTCCATAATGACAAGGCTACCATCCATTGCAATAACAAAGATATCAACAACACACTACCTGCCATAATGACAAGGCTACCATCCCTTAGAGTAACAAAAATCTCGACAACAGACTACCTTCCATAATGACTAGGCTACCATCCTTTGGAGTAACAAAGATATCGACAACAGACTACCGTCCATAACGACAAGGCTACAATCCATTGTATTAACAAAAATCTCGACAACAGACTACCTTCCATAATGACAAGACTACCATCCATTGTAGTAACAAAAATCTCGACAATAGACTACCTTCCATAATGACAAGGCTACCATCTGTTGGAGTAAAAAAAATCTCGACAACAAACTACCTTCCATAATGACAAGTCTACCAGCCATTGGAATAACAAAAATATCGACAACACACTACCTTCCATAATGACAAGGCTACCATCCAATGGAGTAACAAAAATATCGACAACAGACTACCTTCCATAATGACTAGGATACCATCCATTGGAGAAACAAAAATCTCGACAACACACTACCTTCCATAATGACAAGGCTACAATTTATTATAGTAACAAAAATATCGACAATAGACTACCTTCATAAATACAAGGCTACCATCCATTGGAATAAAAAAATTCTCGACAACAGACTACGTTCCATAATGACAAGGCAACCATCAATTAGAGTAAGAAAAATCTCGACAACAAACTACCTTCCATAATGAAAAGGCTACCATCCATTGGAGTAACAAAGATATCGACAAAAGACTACCTTCCATAATGACAAGGCTACCATCCCTTAGAGTAACAAAAATCTCGACAACAGACTACCTTCCATAATGACTAGGCTACCATCCATTGGAGTATCAAAGATATCGACAACAGACTACCTTCCATAACGACAAGGCTACAATCCATTGTAGTAACAAAAATCTCGACAACAGGCTACCTTCCATAATGACAAAACTACCATCCATTGTAGTAACAAAAATCTCGACAATAAACTACCTTCCATAATGACAAGGCTACCATCCGTTGGAGTATCAAAAATATCGACAACAAACTACCTTCCATAATGACAATGATACCATCCATTGGAATAACAAAGATATCGACAACACACTACCTTCCATAATGACAAGGCTACCATCCCTTAGAGTAACAAAAATCTCGATAACAGACTACCTTCCATAATGACTAGGCTACCATACATTGGAGTAACAAAGATATCGACAACAGAATACCTTCCATAACGACAAGGCTACAATCCGTTGTAGTAACAAAAATCTCAACAACAGACTACCTTCCATAATGACAAGACTACCATCCATTGTAGTAACAAAAATCTCGACAATAGACTACCTTCCATAATGAGAAGGCTACCATCCGTTAGAGTAAAAAAAATCTCGACAAAAACTACCTTCCATAATGACAAAGCTACCATCCATTAGAATAACAAAAATGTCGACAACACACTACCTTCCATAATGACATGGCTACCATCCAATGGAGTAACAAAAGTCTCGACAACAGACTACCTTCCATAATGACTAGGATACCATCCATTGGAGTAACAAAAATCTCGACAACACACTACCTTCCATAATGACAAGGCTACAATTTATTATAGTAACAAAAATATCGACAGTAGACTACCTTCATAATGACAAGGCTACCATCCATTGGAATAAAAAAATTCTCGACAACAGACTACGTTCCATAATGACAAGGCTACCACCCCTTAGAGTAAGAAAAATCTCGATAACAAACTACCTTCCATAATGACTAGGCTACCATCCATTGGAGTAACAAAGATATCGACAACAGACTACCTTCCATAACGACAAGGCTACAATCCATTGTAGTAACAAAAATCTCGACAACAGGCTACCTTCCATAATGACAAAACTACCATCCATTGTAGTAACTAAAATCTCGACAATAGATTACCTTCCATAATGACAAGGCTACCATCCGTTGGAGTAACAAAAATCTAGACAACAAACTACCTTCCATAATGACAATGATACCATCCATTGAAATAACAAAGATATCGACAACACACTACCTTCCATAATGACAAGGCTACCATCCCTTAGAGTAACAAAAATCTCGACAACAGACTACCTTCCATAATGACTAGGCTACCATCCTTTGGAGTAACAAAGATATCGACATTAGACTACTGTCCATAACGACAAGGCTACAATCCATTGTAGTAACAAAAATCTCGACAACAAACTACCTTCCATAATGACAAGACTACCATCCATTGTAGTAACAAAAATCTCGACAATAGACTACCTTCCATAATGACTAGGATACCATCTGTTGGAGTAAATAAAATCTCGACAACAAACTACCTTCCATAATGACAAGTCTACCAGCCATTGGAATAACAAAAATATCGACAACACACTACCTTCCATAATGACAAGGCTACCATCCAATGGAGTAACAAAAATATCGACAACAGACTACCTTCCATAATGACTAGGCTACCATCCATTGGAGTATCAAAGATATCGACAACAGACTACCTTCCATAACGACAAGGCTACAATCCATTGTAGTAACAAAAATCTCGACAACAGGCTACCTTCCATAATGACAAAACTACCATCCATTGTAGTAACAAAAATCTCGACAATAGACTACCTTCCATAATGACAAGGCTACCATCCGTTGGAGTATCAAAAATATCGACAACAAACTACCTTCCATAATGACAATGGTACCATCCATTGGAATAACAAAGATATCGACAACACACTACCTTCCATAATGACAAGGCTACCATCCCTTAGAGTAACAAAAATCTCGATAACAGACTACCTTCCATAATGACTAGGCTACCATACATTGGAGTAACAAAGATATCGACAACAGAATACCTTCCATAACGACAAGGCTACAATCCGTTGTAGTAACAAAAATCTCGACAACAGACTACCTTCCATAATGACAAGACTACCATCCATTGTAGTAACAAAAATCTCGACAATAGACTACCTTCCATAATGAGAAGGCTACCATCCGTTAGAGTAAAAAAAATCTCGACAAAAACTACCTTCCATAATGACAAAGCTACCATCCATTAGAATAACAAAAATGTCGACAACACACTACCTTCCATAATGACATGGCTACCATCCAATGGAGTAACAAAAATCTCGACAACAGACTACCTTCCATAATGACTAGGATACCATCCATTGGAGTAACAAAAATCTCGACAACACACTACCTTCCATAATGACAAGGCTACAATTTATTATAGTAACAAAAATATCGACAATAGACTACCTTCATAATGACAAGGCTACCATCCATTGGAATAAAAAAATTCTCGACAACAGACTACGTTCCATAATGAGAAGGGTACCTCCCCTTAGAGTAAGAAAAATCTCGATAACAAACTACCTTCCATAATGACTAGGCTACCATCCATTGGAGTAACAAAGCTATCGACAACAGACTACCTTCCATAACGACAAGGCTACAATCCATTGTAGTAACAAAAATCTCGACAACAGGCTACCTTCCATAATGACAAAACTACCATCCATTGTAGTAACTAAAATCTCGACAATAGATTACCTTCCATAATGACAAGGCTACCATCCGTTGGAGTAACAAAAATCTAGACAACAAACTACCTTCCATAATGACAATGATACCATCCATTGAAATAACAAAGATATCGACAACACACTACCTTCCATAATGACAAGGCTACCATCCCTTAGAGTAACAAAAATCTCGACAACAGACTACCTTCCATAATGACTAGGCTACCATCCTTTGGAGTAACAAAGATATCGACAACAGACTATTGTCCATAACGACAAGGCTACAATCCATTGTAGTAACAAAAATCTCGACAACAAACTACCTTCCATAATGACAAGACTACCATCCATTGTAGTAACAAAAATCTCGACAATAGACTACCTTCCATAATGACTAGGATACCATCTGTTGGAGTAAATAAAATCTCGACAACAAACTACCTTCCATAATGACAAGTCTACCAGCCATTGGAATAACAAAAATATCGACAACACACTACCTTCCATAATGACAAGGCTACCATCCAATGGAGTAACAAAAATATCGACAACAGACTACCTTCCATAATGACTAGGCTACCATCCATTGGAGTATCAAAGATATCGACAACAGACTACCTTCCATAACGACAAGGCTACAATCCATTGTAGTAACAAAAATCTCGACAACAGGCTACCTTCCATAATGACAAAACTACCATCCATTGTAGTAACAAAAATCTCGACAATAGACTACCTTCCATAATGACAAGGCTACCATCTGTTGGAGTATCAAAAATATCGACAACAAACTACCTTCCATAATGACAATGATACCATCCATTGGAATAACAAAGATATCGACAACACACTACCTTCCATAATGACAAGGCTACCATCCCTTAGAGTAACAAAAATCTCGATAACAGACTACCTTCCATAATGACTAGGCTACCATACATTGGAGTAACAAAGATATCGACAACAGAATACCTTCCATAACGACAAGGCTACAATCCGTTGTAGTAACAAAAATCTCGACAACAGACTACCTTCCATAATGACAAGACTACCATCCATTGTAGTAACAAAAATCTCGACAATAGACTACCTTCCATAAT
Source organism: Vicia faba (assembly GCA_948472305.1). Classification (NCBI taxonomy): domain Eukaryota; kingdom Viridiplantae; phylum Streptophyta; class Magnoliopsida; order Fabales; family Fabaceae; genus Vicia; species Vicia faba. The sequence goes on along the minus strand of OX451741.1, from coordinate 509,870,805 downwards.
GAGAAGGCTACCATCCGTTAGAGTAAAAAAAATCTCGACAAAAACTACCTTCCATAATGACAAAGCTACCATCCATTAGAATAACAAAAATGTCGACAACACACTACCTTCCATAATGACATGGCTACCATCCAATGGAGTAACAAAAATCTCGACAATAGACTACCTTCCATAATGACTAGGATACCATCCATTGGAGTAACAAAAATCTCGAAAACACACTACCTTCCATAATGACAAGGCTACAATTTATTATAGTAACAAAAATATCGACAATAGACTACCTTCATAATGACAAGGCTACCATCCATTGGAATAAAAAAATTCTCGACAACAGACTACGTTCCATAATGAGAAGGCTACCACCCCTTAGAGTAAGAAAAATCTCGATAACAAACTACCTTCCATAATGACTAGGCTACCATCCATTGGAGTAACAAAGATATCGACAACAGACTACCTTCCATAACGACAAGGCTACAATCCATTGTAGTAACAAAAATCTCGACAACAGGCTACCTTCCATAATGACAAAACTACCATCCATTGTAGTAACTAAAATCTCGACAATAGATTACCTTCCATAATGACAAGGCTACCATCCGTTGGAGTAACAAAAATCTAGACAACAAACTACCTTCCATAATGACAATGATACCATCCATTGAAATAACAAAGATATCGACAACACACTACCTTCCATAATGACAAGGCTATCATCCCTTAGAGTAACAAAAATCTCGACAACAGACTACCTTCCATAATGACTAGGCTACCATCCTTTGGAGTAACAAAGATATCGATAACAGACTACTGTCCATAACGACAAGGCTACAATCCATTGTAGTAACAAAAATCTCGACAACAAACTACCTTCCATAATGACAAGACTACCATCCATTGTAGTAACAAAAATCTCGACAATAGACTACCTTCAATAATGACTAGGATACCATCTGTTGGAGTAAATAAAATCTCGACAACAAACTACCTTCCATAATGACAAGTCTACCAGCCATTGGAATAACAAAAATATCGACAACACACTACCTTCCATAATGACAAGGCTACCATCCAATGGAGTAACAAAAATATCGACAACAGACTACCTTCCATAATGACTAGGCTACCATCCATTGGAGTATCAAAGATATCGACAACAGACTACCTTCCATAAGGACAAGGCTACAATCCATTGTAGTAACAAAAATCTCGACAACAGGCTACCTTCCATAATGACAAAACTACCATCCATTGTAGTAACAAAAATCTCGACAATAGACTACCTTCCATAATGACAAGGCTACCATCCGTTGGAGTATCAAAAATATCGACAACAAACTACCTTCCATAATGACAATGATACCATCCATTGGAATAACAAAGATATCGACAACACACTACCTTCCATAATGACAAGGCTACCATCCCTTAGAGTAACAAAAATCTCGATAACAGACTACCTTCCATAATGACTAGGCTACCATACATTGGAGTAACAAAGATATCGACAACAGAATACCTTCCATAACGACAAGGCTACAATCCGTTGTAGTAACAAAAATCTCGACAACAGACTACCTTCCATAATGACAAGACTACCATCCATTGTAGTAACAAAAATCTCGACAATAGACTACCTTCCATAATGAGAAGGCTACCATCCGTTAGAGTAAAAAAAATCTCGACAAAAACTACCTTCCATAATGACAAAGCTACCATCCATTAGAATAACAAAAATGTCGACAACACACTACCTTCCATAATGACATGGCTACCATCCAATGGAGTAACAAAAATCTCGACAATAGACTACCTTCCATAATTACTAGGATACCATCCATTGGAGTAACAAAAATCTCGACAACACACTACCTTCCATAATGACAAGGCTACAATTTATTATAGTAACAAAAATATCGACAATAGACTACCTTCATAATGACAAGGCTACCATCCATTGGAATAAAAAAATTCTCGACAACAGACTACGTTCCATAATGAGAAGGCTACCACCCCTTAGAGTAAGAAAAATCTCGATAACAAACTACCTTCCATAATGACTAGGCTACCATCCATTGGAGTAACAAAGATATCGACAACAGACTACCTTCCATAACGCCAAGGCTACAATCCATTGTAGTAACAAAAATCTCGACAACAGGCTACCTTCCATAATGACAAAACTACCATCCATTGTAGTAACTAAAATCTCGACAATAGATTACCTTCCATAATGACAAGGCTACCATCCGTTGGAGTAACAAAAATCTAGACAACAAACTACCTTCCATAATGACAATGATACCATCCATTGAAATAACAAAGATATCAACAACACACTACCTTCCATAATGACAAGGCTACCATCCCTTAGAGTAACAAAAATCTCGACAACAGACTACCTTCCATAATGACTAGGCTACCATCCTTTGGAGTAACAAAGATATCGACAACAGACTACTGTCCATAACGACAAGGCTACAATCCATTGTAGTAACAAAAATCTCGACAACAAACTACCTTCCATAATGACAAGACTACCATCCATTGTAGTAACAAAAATCTCGACAATAGACTACCTTCCATAATGACTAGGCTACCATCTGTTGGAGTAAATAAAATCTCGACAACAAACTACCTTCCATAATGACAAGTCTACCAGCCATTGGAATAACAAAAATATCGACAACACACTACCTTCCATAATGACAAGGCTACCATCCAATGGAGTAACAAAAATATCGACAACAGACTACCTTCCATAATGACTAGGATACCATCCATTGGAGTAACAAAAATCTCGACAACACACTACCTTCCATAATGACAAGGCTATAATTTATTATAGTAACAAAAATATCGACAATAGACTACCTTCATAAATACAAGGCTACCATCCATTGGAATAAAAAAATTCTCCACAACAGACTACGTTCCATAATGACAAGGCAACCATCAATTAGAGTAAGAAAAATCTAGACAACAAACTACCTTCCATAATGAAAAGGCTACCATCCATTGGAGTAACAAAGATATCGACAACAGACTACCTTCCATAATGACAAGGCTACCATCCCTTAGAGTAACAAAAATCTCGACAACAGACTACCTTCCATAATGACTAGGCTACCATCCATTGGAGTAACAAAGATATCGACAACAGACTACCTTCCATAACGACAAGGCTACAATCCATTGTAGTAACAAAAATCTCGACAACAGACTACCTTCCATAATGACAAGACTACCATCCATTGTAGTAACAAAAATCTCGACAATAGACTACCTTCGATAATGACAAGGCTACCATCCGTTGGAGTAAAAAAAATATCGACAACAAACTACCTTCCATAATGACATGTCTACCATCCATTGGAATAACAAAAATATCGACAACACGCTACCTTCCATAATGACAAGGCTACCATCCAATGGAGTAACAAAAATCTCGACAATAGAGTACCTTCCATAATGACTAGGATACCATCCATTAGAGTAACAAAAATCTTTACAACACACTACCTTCCATAACGACAAGGCTACAATCCATTATAGTAACAAAAATATCAACAATAGACTACCTTCATAATGACAAGGCTACCATCCATTGGAATAAAAAAATTCTCGACAACAGACTACGTTCCATAATGACAAGGCAACCATCCCTTAGAGTAAGAAATATCTCGACAATAAACTACCTTCCATAATGAAAAGGATACCATCCATTGGAGTAACAAAGATATCGACAATGGACTACATTCCATAACGACAAGGCTATAATCCATTGTAGTAACAAAAATATCGACAACAGATTACTTTCCATAATGACAAGGCTACCATCCATTGTAGTAACAAAAATGTCGACAATAGACTACCTTCCATAATGAAAAGGCTACCATCCATTGGAGTATCAAAAATCTCGACAACAGACTACCTTCCATAATGACAAGGCTACCATCCATTGGAATAACAAAAATATCGACAACACACTACCTTCCATAATGATAAGGCTTCCATCCCTTAGAGTAACAAAAATCTCGACAATAGACTACCTTCCATAATGACTAGGCTACCATCCATTGGAGTAACAAAGATATCGACAACAGACTACCTTCCATAACGACAAGGCTACAATCCATTGTAGTAACAAAAATCTCGACAACAGACTACCTTCCATAATGACAACACTACCATCCATTGTGGTAACAAAAATATCGACAACAGACTACCTTCCATAATGAAAAGGCTACCATCCGTTGGAGTAACAAAAATCTCTACAACAAACTACCTTCCATAATGACAAGGCTACCATCCATTGGAATAACAAAAATATCGACAACACACTACCTTCCATAATTACAAGGCTACCATCCAATGGAGTAACAAAAATCTCGACAACAGACTACCTTCCATAATGACTATGATACCATCCATTGGAGTAACAAAAATCTCGACAACACATTACCTTCCATAATGACAAGGCTACAATTTATTATAGTAACAAAAATATCGACAATAGACTACCTTCATAATGACAAGGCTACCATCCATTGGAATAAAAAAATTCTCGACAACAGACTACGTTCCATAATGACAAGGCTACCATCCCTTAGAGTAAGAAAAATCTCGAATACAAACTACCTTCCATAATGAAAAGGCTACCATCCATTAGAGTAACAAGGATATCGACCATAGACTACCTTCCATAACGACAAGGCTACAATCCATTGTTGTATCAAAAATCTCGACAACAGACTACCTTCCATAATGGCAAGGCTACCATCCATTGTAGTAACAAAAATGTCGACAATAGACTAACTTCCATAATGACTAGGCTACCATCCATTGGAGTAACAAAGATATCGAATACAGACTACCTTCCGTAACGACAAGGCTACAATCCATTGTAGTTACAAAAATCTCGACAATAGACTACCTTCCATAATGACAAGACTACCATACATTGTAGTAACAAAAATCTCGACAATAGACTACCTTCCATAATGACAAGGCTACCATCCAATGGAGTAACAAAAATCTCGACAACAGACTACCTTCCATAATGACTAGGATACCATCCGTTGGAGTAACAAAAATCTTGACAACACACTACCTTCCATAATGACAAGACTACAATTTATTATAGTAACAAAAATATCGACAATAGACTACCTTCCTAATGACAAGGCTACCATCCATTGGAATAAAAAAATTCTCGACAACAGACTACGTTCCATAATGACAAGGCTACCATCCCTTAGAGTAAGAAAAATCTCGACAACAAACTACCTTCCATAATGAAAAGGCTACCATCCATTGGAGTAACAAATATATCGAGAATAGACTACCTTCTATAACGACAAGGCTACAATTCATTGTAGTAACAAAAATCTCGACAATAGACTACCTTCCATGATGACAAGGCTACCATCCGTTGGAGTAACAAAAATCGCGACAACAGACTACCTTCCATAATGACAAGTCTACCATCCATTGGAGTAACAAAAATATCGACAACACACTACCTTCCATAATGACAAGGCAACCATCCCTTAGAGTAACAAAAATCTCGACAACAGACTACCTTTCATAATGAGTAGGCTACCATCCGTTGGGGTAACAAAGATATCGACAACAGACTACCTTCCATAACCACAAGGCTACAATCCATTATAGTAACAAAAATATCAACAATAGACTACCTTCATAATGACAAGGCTACCATCCATTGGAATAACAAAATTCTCGACAACAGACTACGTTTCATAATGACAAGGCTACCATCCCTTAGAGTAAGAAAAATCTCGACAATAAACTACCTTCCATAATGAAAAGGCTACCATCTATTGGAGTAACAAAGATATCGACAACAGACTACCTTCCATAACGACGAGGCTACAATCCATTGTAGTAACAAAAATCTCGACAACAGACTACCTTCCACAATGACAAGGCTACCATCAATTGTAGTAACAAAAATCTCGACAATAGACTACCTTCCATAATGAGAAGGCTACCATCCATTGAAGTAATAAAATCTCGACAACAGACTACCTTCCATAATGAAAAGTCTACCATGCATTGGAATAACAAAAATATCGACAACACACTACCTTCTATAATGACAAGGGTACCATCCCTTAGAGTAACAAAAATCTCGACAACAGACTACCTTCCATAATGAGTAGGCTACCATCCGTTGGAGTAACAAAGATATCGACAACGGACTACCTTCCATAACAACAAGGATACAATCCATTGTAGTAACAGAAATCTCGACAATAGACTACCTTCCATAATGACAAGGCTACAAACCTTTGGAGTATAAAAAATCTCGACAATAGACTACCTTCCATAATGACAAGGCTACCATGCATTGGAGTAAATAAAATCTCGATAACAGACTACCTTCCATAATGACTAGGCTACCATCCATTGGATTAACAAAGATATCGATAATAGACTACCTTCCATAACGACAAGGCTACAATCCATTATAGTAACAAAAATCTCGACAACAGACAACCTTCCATAATGACAAGACTACCATCCATTGTAGTAACAAAAATCTCGACAATAGACTACCTTCCATAATGACAAGGCTACCATCCATTGGAATAACAAAAATATCGATAACACGCTACCTTCCATAATGACAAGGCTATCATCCCTTAGAGTAACAAAAATCATGACAACAGACTACCTTCCATAATGACTAGGCTACCATTCTTTGGAGTAACAAAGATATCGACAACAGACTAACTTCTATAACGACAAGGCTACAATCCATTGTAGTAACAAAAATCTCGACAACAGACTACCTTCCATAATGACAAGGCTACCATTCGTTGGAGTAACAAAAATCTCGACAATAGACTACCTTCCATAATGAAAAGGCTACCATCCGTTGGAGTAACAAAAATCTCGACAACAAACTACCTTCCATAATGACAAGGATACCATCCATTGGAATAACAAAAATATCGACAACACACTACCTTCCATAATTACAAGGCTACCATCCAATGGAGTAACAAAAATCTCGACAATAGACTACCTTCGATAATGACTAGGATACCATCCATTGGAGTAACAAAAATCTCGACAACACATTACCTTCCATAATGACAAGGCTACAATTTATTATAGTAACAAAAATATCGACAATAGACTACCTTCATAATGACAAGGCTACCATCCATTGGAATAAAAAAATTCTCGACAACAGACTACTTTCCATAATGACAAGGCTACAATCCATTATAAGAACAAAAATCTCGCCAATATACTAACTTCCATGATGACAATGCTACCATCCATTGGAGTAACAAAAATCTCGACAACAGACTACCTTCCATAATGACAAGGCTACCATCCATTGGAATAACAAAAATATCGACACCATAGTACCTTCCATAATGATAAGGCTACTATCCATTGGAATAACAAAAATCTTGACAACAGACTACCTTCCATAAAGCATAGGATACCATCCATTGGAGTAACATAGATATCGACAATAGACACCTTCCATAATAACAAGGCTACCATCCATTGGAGTAACAAAAATCTCGGAAATATACTAACTTCCATGATGACAATGCTACCATCCATTGGAGTAACAAAAATCTCGACAACAGACTACCTTCCATAATGACAAGGCTACCATCTATTGGAATAACAAAAATATCGACAACAAACTACCTTCCATAATGACAAGGCTACCATCCATTGGAATAACAAAAATCTCGACAACAGACTACCTTCCATAATGACTATGATACCATCCATTGGAGTAACAAACATATCGACAATAGACTACCTTCTTTATAGACAAGGCTACTATCCATTGTAGTAACAAAAATCTCGATAATAGACTACCTTCCATAATGACAAGGCTACAAACCTTTGGAGTATAAAAGATCTCGACAATAGACTACCTTCCATAATGACAAGGCTACCATCCATTAGAGTAACTAAAATATCGACAACAGACTACCTTCCATAATGACTAGGCTACCATCCTTTGGAGTAACAAAGATATCGACAACAGACTACCTTCCATAACGATAAGACTACCATCCATTGTAGTAACAAAAATCTCGACAACAGACTACCTTCCATAATGACAAGACTACCATCCATTGGAGTAACAAAAATCTCGACAACAAACTACCTTCCATAATGACAAGGCTACCATCCATCGGAGTAACAAAAATCTCGACAACAAACTACCTTCCATAATGAAAAGGCTACCGTCCATTGGAATAACAAAAATATCGACAACACACTACCTTCCATAATGACAAGGCTACCATCCAATGGAGTAACAAAAATCTCGACAACAGACTACCTTCCAAAATGACTAGGATACCATCCATTAGAGTAACAAAGATATCGACAACAAACTATCTTCCATAATGAAAAGGGTACCATCATTGGAGTAACCCAAATATCCACAAGAGACTACCTTCCATAATGACAAGGATACAATCCATTGGAGTCTACAAAATCTCGACAACAGACTACCTTCCATAATGACAAGGCTACCATCCATTGGAGTAAATAAAATCTCGACAACAAACTACCTTCCGTAATGACAAGGCTACCATCCCATAGAGTAATAAAAATAACGACAACACACTACCTTCCATAATGACAAGGCTACCATCCATTGGAGTAACAAAAATCTCAATAATAGAATACCTTCCATAATGACAAGGCTATCATCCATTGGAGTAACAAAAATCACGACAACAAACTACCTTAAATAATGACTAGGCTACCATCCATTGGAATAAAAAAAATATCGACAACACAGTACCTTCCATAATGACAAGGCTACTATCCAATGGAGTAACAAAAATCTCGACAAGAGACTACCTTCCATAATGACTAGGATACCATCCATTGGAGTAACAAAGATATCGACAACAGACTACCTTCCAAAACGACAAGGCTACAATCCGTTGTAGTACCAAATATATCGACAACACACTACATTCCATAATGACAAGGCTACCATCCCTTAGAGAAACAAAAATCTCGACAACAGACAACCATCCATAATGACTATGCTACCATCCATTGGAGTGATAAAGATATCGACAACAAACTACCTTCCATAACGACAAGGCTACAATCCCTTAGAGTAACAAAAATCACGACAAAAGAGTACCTTCCATAATGAAAAGGCTACCATCCATTGGACTAACAAAGATATCGACAACATACTACCTTCCATAATGACAAGGCTACCATCCCTTAGAGTAATAAAAATCACGACAACACAATACCTTCCATAATGACAAGTCTACCATCCATTGGAGTAACAAAAATCTCAACAATAGAATACCTTCCATAATGACAAGGATACCATCCATTAGAGTAACAAAAATCTCGACAACAGACAACCTTCCATAATGACTAGGCTTCCATCCATTGGAGTAACAAACATATCGACAACAGATAACCTTCCATAACGACAAGGCTACAATCCCTTAGAGTAACAAAAATCACTACAACAAACTACCTTCCATAATGAAAAGGCTACCATCCATTGGAGTAACAAAGATTTCGGCAACATACTACCTTCCATAATGACAAGGCTACCATCCCTTAGAGTAATAAAAATCACGACAACATACTACCTTCCATAATGAGAAGTATACCATCCATTGGAGTAACAAAAATCTCAACAATAGAATACCTTCTATAATGACAAGGCTACCATCCATTGGAGTAACAAAAATCACGACAACAAACTACCTTCCATAATGACTAGGCTACCATCCATTGGAATAAAAAAAATCTCGACAACACAGTACCTTCCATAATGACAAGGCTACCATCCGATGGAGTAACAAAAATCTCGACAAGAGACTACCTTCCATAATGAAAAGGATACCATCCATTGGAGTAACAAAGATATCGACAATAGACTACCTTCCATAACGACAAGGCTACAATCCGTTGTAGTAGCAAAAATATCGACAACACACTACCTTCCATAACGACAAGGCTACAATCCCTTAGAGTAACAAAAATCACGACAAAAGAGTACCTTCCATAATGAAAAGGCTACCATCCATTGGATTAACAAAGATATCGACAACATACTACCTTCCATAATGACAAGGCTACCATCCCTTAGAGAAATAAAAATCACGACAACACACTACCTTCCATAATGACAAGTCTACCATCCATTGGATTAACAAAAATCTCAACAATAGACTACCTTCCATAATGACAAGGATACCGTCCATTGGAGTAACAAAGATATCGACAATAGACTAACTTCCATAACGACAAGGCTACAATCCATTGTAGTAACAAAAATCTCGACAACAGACTACCTTCCATAATGACAAGGCTACCATCCATTGTAGTGACAAAAATCTCGACAATATACTACCTTCTATAATGACAAGGCTACTATCCATTGGAGTAACAAAAATCATGACAACAGACTACCTTCCATAATGACACAGCTACAATCTATTATATTAATAAAAATCACGACAATAGACTACCTTTCATAATGAAAAGGCTACCATTCATTGGAGTAACAAAGATATCGACAACAGACTACCTTCCATAACGACAAGGCTACAATCCGTTGTTGTAGCAAAAATATCGACAACACACTACCTTCCATAATGACAAGGCTACCATCCATTGGAGTAACAAAAATCACGAAAATAGACTACCTTCCACAATGACTAGGCTACCATCCATTGGAATAACAAAAATATCGACAACACACTACCTTCCATAATGACAAGGCTACCATCCATTGGAGTAACAAAAATCTGAACAATAGAATACCTTCCATAATTACAAGGCTATCATTGGATTAACAAAAATCACGACAACAAACTACCTTCCATAATGACAAGGCTACCATCCATTGGAATAACAAAAATATCGACAACACAGTACCTTCCATAATGACAAGGCTACCATCCAATGGAGTAACAAAAATCTCGACAAGAGACTACCTTCCATAATCACTAGGATACCATCCATTGGAGAAACAAAGATATCGACAACAGACTACCTTCCATAACGACAAGGCTACAATCCGTTGAAGTTGCAAATATATCGACAACACACTACCTTCCATAATGACAAGGCTACCATCCCTTAGAGAAACAAAAATCTCGACAACAGACAACCATCCATAATGACTATGCTACCATCCATTGGAGTGACAAAGATATCGATAACAAACTACCTTCCATAACGACAAGGCTACAATCCCTTAGAGTAACAAAAATCTCGACAAAAGAGTACCTTCCATAATGAAAAGGCTACCATCCATTGGAGTAACAAAGATATCGACAACATACTACCTTCCATAATGACAAGGCTACCATCCCTTAGAGAAATAAAAATCACGACAACACACTACCTTCCATAATGACAAGTCTACCATCCATTGGAGTAACAAAAATCTCAACAATAGAATACCTTCCATAATGACAAGTATACCGTCCATTGGAGTAACAAAAATCACGACAACAGACTACCTTCCATAATGACTAGGCTAACATCCATTGGAGTAACAAAAATCTCGACAACACACTACCTTCCATAATGACAAGGCCACCATCCCTTAGACTAACAAAAATCTCGACAATAGACTACCTTCCATAATGACAAGGCTAGCATCCATTGGAATAACAAAAATAACGTACACAAACTACCTTCCATAATGACTAGGCTACCATCCATTTGAGTAACAAAGATATCGACAACAGACTAACTTCCATAACGACAAGGCTACCATCCATTGGAGTAACAAAAATCTCAACAATATAATACCTTCCATAATGACAAGGCTACCATCCATTGGAGTAACAAAAATCACGACAACAAACTACCTTCCATAATGACTAGGCTACCATCCATTAGAATAACAAAAATATCGACAACACAGTACCTTCCATAATGACAAGGCTACCATCCAATGGAGTAACAAAAATCTCGACAAGAGACTACCTTCCATAATGACTAGGATACTATCCATTGGAGTAACAAAGATATCGACAACAGACTACCTTCCATAACGACAAGGCTACAATCCGTTGTTGTAGAAAAAATATCGACAACACACTACCTTCCATAATGACTAGGCTACCATCCATTGGAATAACAAAAATATCGACAACACACTACCTTCCATAATGACAAGGCTACCATCCATTGGAGTAACAAAAATCTCAACAATAGAATACCTTCCATAATGACAAGGCTATCATCCATTGGAGTAACAAAAATCACGACAACAAACTACCTTCCATAATGACACAGCTAAAATCTATTATATTAATAAAAATCACGACAATAGACTAACTTTCATAATGAAAAGGCTACCATTCATTGGAGTAACAAAAATATCGACAACAGACTACCTTCCATAATGACAAGGCTACCATCCATTGGAGTAACAAAAATCACGAAAATAGACTACCTTCCATAATGACTAGGCTACCATCCATTGGAATAACAAAAATATCGACAACACAGTACCTTCCATAATGACAAGGCTACCATCCAATGGAGTAACAAAAATCTCGACAAGAGACTACCTTCCATAATGACTAGGATACCATTCATTGGAGTAACAAAGATATCGACAACAGACTACCTTCCATAACGACAAGGCTACAATCCGTTGTTGTAGCAAAAATATCGACAACACACTACCTTCCATAATGACAAGGCTACCATCCATTGGAGTAACAAAAATCACGAAAATAGACTACCTTCCACAATGACTAGGCTACCATCCATTGGAATAACAAAAATATCGACAACACACTACCTTCCATAATGACAAGGCTACCATCCATTGGAGTAACAAAAATCTCAACAATAGAATACCTTCCATAATTACAAGGCTATCATTGGATTAACAAAAATCACGACAACAAACTACCTTCCATAATGACAAGGCTACCATCCATTGGAATAACAAAAATATCGACAACACAGTACCTTCCATAATGACAAGGCTACCATCCAATGGAGTAACAAAAATCTCGACAAGAGACTACCTTCCATAATCACTAGGATACCATCCATTGGAGAAACAAAGATATCGACAACAGACTACCTTCCATAACGACAAGGCTACAATCCGTTGAAGTTGCAAATATATCAACAACACACTACCTTCCATAATGACAAGGCTACCATCCCTTAGAGAAACAAAAATCTCGACAACAGACAACCATCCATAATGACTATGCTACCATCCATTGGAGTGACAAAGATATCGATAACAAACTACCTTCCATAACGACAAGGCTACAATCCCTTAGAGTAACAAAAATCTCGACAAAAGAGTACCTTCCATAATGAAAAGGCTACCATCCATTGGAGTAACAAAGATATCGACAACATACTACCTTCCATAATGACAAGGCTACCATCCCTTAGAGAAATAAAAATCACGACAACACACTACCTTCCATAATGACAAGTCTACCATCCATTGGAGTAACAAAAATCTCAACAATAGAATACCTTCCATAATGACAAGTATACCGTCCATTGGAGTAACAAAAATCACGACAACAGACTACCTTCCATAATGACTAGGCTACCATCCATTGGAGTAACAAAAATCTCGACAACACACTACCTTCCATAATGACAAGGCTACCATCCCTTAGACTAACAAAAATCTCGACAATAGACTACCTTCCATAATGACAAGGCTAGCATCCATTGGAATAACAAAAATAACGTACACAAACTACCTTCCATAATGACTAGGCTACCATCCATTTGAGTAACAAAGATATCGACAACAGACTAACTTCCATAACGACAAGGCTACTATCCATTGGAGTAACAAAAATCTCAACAATATAATACCTTCCATAATGACAAGGCTACCATCCATTGGAGTAACAAAAATCATGACAACAAACTACCTTCCATAATGACTAGGCTACCATCCATTAGAATAACAAAAATATCGACAACACAGTACCTTCCATAATGACAAGGCTACCATCCAATGGAGTAACAAAAATCTCGACAAGAGACTACCTTCCATAATGACTAGGATACTATCCATTGGAGTAACAAAGATATCGACAACAGACTACCTTCCATAACGACAAGGCTACAATCCGTTGTTGTAGAAAAATATCGACAACACACTACCTTCCATAATGACTAGGCTACCATCCATTGGAATAACAAAAATATCGACAACACACTACCTTCCATAATGACAAGGCTACCATCCATTGGAGTAACAAAAATCTCAACAATAGAATACCTTCCATAATGACAAGGCTATCATCCATTGGAGTAACAAAAATCACGACAACAAACTACCTTCCATAATGACTAGGCTACCATCCATTGGAATAACAAGAATATCGACAACACACTACCTTCCATAATTACTAGGATACCATCCATTGGAGTAACAAAGAAATCGACAACAGACTACCTTCTATAACGACAAGGCTATAATCCGTTGTAATAGCAAATATATCGACAAAACACTACCTTCCATAATGACAAGGCTACCATCCCTTAGAGAAACAAAAATCTCGACAACAGACAACCATCCATAATGACTATGCTACCATCCAGTGGAGTGACAAAGATATCGACAACAAACTACCTTCCATAACGACAAGGTTACAATCCCTTAGAGTAACAAAAATCACCACAAAAGAGTACCTTCCATAATGAAAAGGCTACCATCCATTGGAGTAACAAAGATATCAATAACATACTACCTTCCATAATGACAAGGCTTCCATCCCTTAGAGTAATTAAAATCACGACAACACACTACCTTCCATAATGACAAGTCTACCATCCATTGGAGTAACAAAAATCTCAACAATAGAATACCTTCCATAATGACAAGGATACCATCCATTGGAGTAACAAAAATCACGACAATAGACTACCTTCCATAATGACTAGGCTACCATCCATTGGAGTAACAAAAATCTCGACAACACACTACCTTCCATAATAACAAGGCTACCATCCCTTAGACTAACAAAAATCTTGACAAGAGACTACCTTCCATAATGACAAGGCTACCATCCATTGGAATAACAAAAATATCGTACACAAACTACCTTCCGTAATGACTAGGCTACCATCCATTGGAGTAACAAAGATATCGACAACAGACTAACTTCCATAACGACAAGGCTACACTCCATTGTAGTAACAAAAATCTCGACAACAGACTACCTTCCATAATGACAAGGCTACCATCCATTGTAGTGACAAAAATCTCGACAATATACTACCTTTTATAATGACAAGGCTACTATGCATTGGAGTAACAAAAATCACGACAACAGACTACCTTCCATAATGACACGGATACAATCTATTATAGTAATAAAACTCTCGACAATAGACTACCTTTCATAATGAAAAGGCTACCATCCATTGGAATAACAAAAATCTCGACAACAGACTACCTTCCATAATGAAAAGGCTACCATCCCTTAGAGTAAAAAAAATCTCGACAACAGACTACCTTCCATAATGACAAGGCTACCCTCCATTGGAGTAACAAAGAAATCTACAACATACTACCTTCCATAATGACAAGGCTACCATCCATTGGAGTAACAAAAATCACCAAAACAGACTACCTTCCATAATGACTAGGCTACCATCCATTGGAATAACAAAAATATCGACAACACATTACCTTCCATAATGACTAGGCTACCATCAAATGGAGTATCAAAAATCTCGACAATAGACTACCTTCCATAATGACTAAGCTACCATCCATTGGAGTAACAAAGATATTGACAACACACTACCTTTCATAATGACAAGGCTACCATCCAATGGAGTAACAAAAATCTCGACAACACACTACCTTCCAAAATGACAAGGCTACAATCTATTATAGTAACAAAAATATCGATAATAGACAACCTTCATAATGACAAGGCTACCATCCATTGGAGTAACAAAAATATCGACAACAGACTACGTTCCATAATGACAAGGCTACCATCCCTTAGAGTAAGAAAAATCTCGACAACAAACTACCTTCCATAATGAAAAGGCTACCATCCAATGGAGTAACAAAGATATCGACAATAGACTACCTTCCATAATGACAAGGCTACCATCCCTTAGAGTAAAAAAATCTCGACAACAGACTACCTTCCATAATGACAAGGCTACCATCCATTGGAGTAACAAAGATATCTACAACATACTACCTTCCATAATGACAAGGCTACCATCCATTGGAGTAACAAAAATCACGAAAACAGACTACCTTCCATAATGACTAGGCTACCATCCATTGGAATAACAAAAATATAGACAAGAGACTACCTTCCATAATGACTAGGCTACCATCCATTGGAATAACTAAAATATCGACAACACACTACCTTCCATAATGACAAGGCTACCATCCAATAGAGTAACAAAAATCTCGACAACAGACTACCTTCTATAATGACTAGGCTACCATCCATTGGAGTAACAAAGATATCGACAAAAGACTACCTCCATAACGACAAGGCTACAATCAATTGTAGTAACAAAAATCTCGACAAAATACTACCTTCCATAATGACAAGGCTACCATCCATTGGAGTAACAAAAATCACGACAACAGACTACCTTCCATAATGACTAGGCTACCATCCATTGGAATAACTAAATTATCGACAACAAACTACCTTCCATAATGACAAGGCTACCATCCAATGGAGTAACAAAAATCTCGACAATAGACTACCTTTTATAATGACTAGTCTACCATCCATTGGAGTAACAAAGATATCGAAAACAGACTACCTCCATAACGACAAGGGTACAATCCATTGTAGTAACAAAAATCTCGACAACATACTACCTTCCATAATGACAAGGCTACCATCCATTGGAGTAACAAAAGTCACGACAAGAGACTACCTTCCATAATGACAAGGCTACCATCCATTGGAATAACAAAAATCTCAACAATAGAATACTTTCCATAATGACAAGGCTACCAACCATTGGAGTAACAAAAATCACGACAACAAACTACCTTCCATAATGACTAGGCTACAATCCATTGGAATAACAAAAATATCGACAACACAATACCTTCCATAATGACAAGGCTACCATCCAATGGAGTAACAAAAATCCCGACAAGAGACTACCTTCCATAATGACTAGGATACCATCCATTGGAGTAACAAAGATATCGACAACAGACCACCTTCCATAACGACAAGGCTACAATCCATTGTAGTAGCAATAATATCGACAACACACTACCTTCCATAATGACAAGGTTACCATCCCTTAGAGAAACAAAAATCTCGACAACAGACAACCTTCCATAATGACTAGGCTACCATCCATTGGAGTAACAAAGATATCGACAACAAACTACCTTCCATAACGACAAGGCTACAATCCCTTAGAGTAACAAAAATCACGACAAAAGAGTTCCTTCCATAATGAAAAGGCTACCATCCATTGGAGTAACAAAGATATCGACAACATACTACCTTCCATAATGACAAGGTT
The DNA here is from genome assembly GCA_948472305.1 of Vicia faba. Classification (NCBI taxonomy): domain Eukaryota; kingdom Viridiplantae; phylum Streptophyta; class Magnoliopsida; order Fabales; family Fabaceae; genus Vicia; species Vicia faba. The sequence goes on along the minus strand of OX451741.1, from coordinate 509,853,240 downwards.
ACCATCCCTTAGAGTAATAAAAATCACGACAACACAAATCCTTCCATAATGACAAGTCTACCATCCATTGGAGTAATAAAAATCTCAACAATAAAATACCTTCCATAATTACAAGGACACCATCCATTGGAGTAACAAAAATCACGACAACATACTACCTTCCATAATGACTAGGCTACCATCCATTGGAGTAACAAAAATCTCGACAGCACACTACCTTCCATAATGACAAGGCTACCATCCCTTAGACTAACAAAAATCTCGAAAAGAGACTACCTTCCATAATGACAAGGCTACCATCCATTGGAATAACAAAAATATCGTACACAAACTACCTTCCATAATGACTAGGCTACCATCCATTGGAGTAACAAAGATATCCACAACAGACTAACTTCCATAACGACAAGGCTACACTCCATTGTAGTAACAAAAATCTCGACAACAGACTACCTTCCATAATGACAAGGCTACCATCCATTGTAGTGACAAAAATCTAGACAATATACTACCTTTTATAATGACAAGGCTACTATGCATTGGAGTAACAAAAATCACGACAACAGACTACCTTCCATAATGACACGGATACAATCTATTATAGTAATAAAACTCTCGACAATAGACTACCTTTCATAATGAAAAGGCTACCATCCATTGGAATAACAAAAATCTCGACAACAGACTACCTTCCATAATGAAAAGGCTACCATCCCTTAGAGTAAAAAAAATCTCGACAACAGACTACCTTCCATAATGACAAGGCTACCCTCCATTGGAGTAACAAAGAAATCTACAACATACTACCTTCCATAATGACAAGGCTACCATCCATTGGAGTAACAAAAATCACCAAAATAGACTACCTTCCATAATGACTAGGCTACCATCCATTGGAATAACAAAAATATCGACAACACATTACCTTCCATAATGACTAGGCTACCATCAAATGGAGTATCAAAAATCTCGACAATAGACTACCTTCCATAATGACTAAGCTACCATCCATTGGAGTAACAAAGATATTGACAACACACTACCTTTCATAATGACAAGGCTACCATCCAATGGAGTAACAAAAATCTCGACAACACACTACCTTCCAAAATGACAAGGCTACAATCTATTATAGTAACAAAAATATCGATAATAGACAACCTTCATAATGACAAGGCTACCATCCATTGGAGTAACAAAAATATCGACAACAGACTACGTTCCATAATGACAAGGCTACCATCCCTTAGAGTAAGAAAAATCTCGACAACAAACTACCTTCCATAATGAAAAGGCTACCATCCAATGGAGTAACAAAGATATCGACAATAGACTACCTTCCATAATGACAAGGCTACCATCCCTTAGAGTAAAAAAATCTCGACAACAGACTACCTTCCATAATGACAAGGCTACCATCCATTGGAGTAACAAAAATCACGAAAACATACTACCTTCCATAATGACTAGGCTACCATCCATTGGAATAACAAAAATATAGACAAGAGACTACCTTCCATAATGACTAGGCTACCATCCATTGGAATAACTAAAATATCGACAACACACTACCTACCATAATGACAAGGCTACCATCCAATAGAGTAACAAAAATCTCGACAACAGACTACCTTCTATAATGACTAGGCTACCATCCATTGGAGTAACAAAGATATCGACAAAAGACTACCTCCATAACGACAAGGCTACAATCAATTGTAGTAACAAAAATCTCGACAAAATACTACCTTCCATAATGACAAGGCTACCATCCATTGGAGTAACAAAAATCACGACAACAGACTACCTTCCATAATGACTAGGCTACCATCCATTGGAATAACTAAATTATCGACAACAAACTGCCTTCCATAATGACAAGGCTACCATCCAATGGAGTAACAAAAATCTCGACAATAGACTACCTTTTATAATGACTAGTCTACCATCCATTGGAGTAACAAAGATATCGAAAACAGACTACCTCCATAACGACAAGGGTACAATCCATTGTAGTAACAAAAATCTCGACAACATACTACCTTCCATAATGACAAGGCTACCATCCATTGGAGTAACAAAAGTCACGACAAGAGACTACCTTCCATAATGACAAGGCTACCATCCATTGGAATAACAAAAATCTCAACAATAGAATACTTTCCATAATGACAAGGCTACCAACCATTGGAGTAACAAAAATCACGACAACAAACTACCTTCCATAATGACTAGGCTACAATCCATTGGAATAACAAAAATATCGACAACACAATACCTTCCATAATGACAAGGCTACCATCCAATGGAGTAACAAAAATCCCGACAAGAGACTACCTTCCATAATGACTAGGATACCATCCATTGGAGTAACAAAGATATCGACAACAGACCACCTTCCATAACGACAAGGCTACAATCCATTGTAGTAGCAATAATATCGACAACACACTACCTTCCATAATGACAAGGTTACCATCCCTTAGAGAAACAAAAATCTCGACAACAGACAACCTTCCATAATGACTAGGCATCCATCCATTGGAGTAACAAAGATATCGACAACAAACTACCTTCCATAACGACAAGGCTACAATCCCTTAGAGTAACAAAAATCACAACAAAAGAGTTCCTTCCATAATGAAAAGGCTACCATCCATTGGAGTAACAAAGATATCGACAACATACTACCTTCCATAATGACAAGGTTACCATCCCTTAGAGTAATAAAAATCACGACAACACAAATCCTTCCATAATGACAAGTCTACCATCCATTGGAGTAATAAAAATCTCAACAATAAAATACCTTCCATAATTACAAGGACACCATCCATTGGAGTAACAAAAATCACGACAACATACTACCTTCCATAATGACTAGGCTACCATCCATTGGAGTAACAAAAATCTCGACAGCACACTACCTTCCATAATGACAAGGCTACCATCCCTTAGACTAACAAAAATCTCGAAAAGAGACTACCTTCCATAATGACAAGGCTACCATCCATTGGAATAACAAAAATATCGTACACAAACTACCTTCCATAATGACTAGGCTACCATCCATTGGAGTAACAAAGATATCGACAACAGACTAACTTCCATAACGACAAGGCTACACTCCATTGTAGTAACAAAAATCTCGACAACAGACTACCTTCCATAATGACAAGGCTACCATCCATTGTAGTGACAAAAATCTAGACAATATACTACCTTTTATAATGACAAGGCTACTATGCATTGGAGTAACAAAAATCACGACAACAGACTACCTTCCATAATGACACGGATACAATCTATTATAGTAATAAAACTCTCGACAATAGACTACCTTTCATAATGAAAAGGCTACCATCCATTGGAATAACAAAAATCTCGACAACAGACTACCTTCCATAATGAAAAGGCTACCATCCCTTAGAGTAAAAAAAATCTCGACAACAGACTACCTTCCATAATGACAAGGCTACCCTCCATTGGAGTAACAAAGAAATCTACAACATACTACCTTCCATAATGACAAGGCTACCATCCATTGGAGTAACAAAAATCACCAAAATAGACTACCTTCCATAATGACTAGGCTACCATCCATTGGAATAACAAAAATATCGACAACACATTACCTTCCATAATGACTAGGCTACCATCAAATGGAGTATCAAAAATCTCGACAATAGACTACCTTCCATAATGACTAAGCTACCATCAATTGGAGTAACAAAGATATTGACAACACACTACCTTTCATAATGACAAGGCTACCATCCAATGGAGTAACAAAAATCTCGACAACACACTACCTTCCAAAATGACAAGGCTACAATCTATTATAGTAACAAAAATATCGATAATAGACAACCTTCATAATGACAAGGCTACCATCCATTGGAGTAACAAAAATATCGACAACAGACTACGTTCCATAATGACAAGGCTACCATCCCTTAGAGTAAGAAAAATCTCGACAACAAACTACCTTCCATAATGAAAAGGCTACCATCCAATGGAGTAACAAAGATATCGACAATAGACTACCTTCCATAATGACAAGGCTACCATCCCTTAGAGTAAAAAAATCTCGACAACAGACTACCTTCCATAATGACAAGGCTACCATCCATTGGAGTAACAAAGATATCTACAACATACTACCTTCCATAATGACAAGGCTTCCATCCATTGGAGTAACAAAAATCACGAAAACATACTACCTTCCATAATGACTAGGCTACCATCCATTGGAATAACAAAAATATAGACAAGAGACTACCTTCCATAATGACTAGGCTACCATCTATTGGAATAACTAAAATATCGACAACACACTACCTTCCATAATGACAAGGCTACCATCCAATAGAGTAACAAAAATTTTGACAACAGACTACCTTCTATAATGACTAGGCTACCATCCATTGGAGTAACAAAGATATCGACAAAAGACTACCTCCATAACGACAAGGCTACAATCAATTGTAGTAACAAAAATCTCGACAAAATACTACCTTCCATAATGACAAGGCTACCATCCATTGGAGTAACAAAAATCACGACAATAGACTACCTTCCATAATGACTAGGCTACCATCCATTGGAATAACTAAATTATCGACAACAAACTACCTTCCATAATGACAAGGCTACCATCCAATGGAGTAACAAAAATCTCGACAATAGACTACCTTTTATAATGACTAGGCTACCATCCATTGGAGTAACAAAGATATCGAAAACAGACTACCTCCATAACGACAAGGGTACAATCCATTGTAGTAACAAAAATCTCGACAACATACTACCTTCCATAATGACAAGGCTACCATCCATTGGAGTAACAAAAGTCACGACAAGAGACTACCTTCCATAATGACAAGGCTACCATCCATTGGAATAACAAAAATCTCAACAATAGAATACCTTCCATAATGACAAGGCTACCAACCATTGGAGTAACAAAAATCACGACAACAAACTACCTTCCATAATGACTAGGCTACAATCCATTGGAATAACAAAAATATCGACAACACAGTACCTTCCATAATGACAAGGCTACCATCCAATGGAGTAACAAAAATCCCGACAAGAGACTACCTTCCATAATGACTAGGATACCATCCATTGGAGTAACAAAGATATCGACAACAGACCACCTTCCATAACGACAAGGCTACAATCCATTGTAGTAGCAATGATATCGACAACACACTACCTTCCATAATGACAAGGTTACCATCCCTTAGAGAAACAAAAATCTCGACAACAGACAACCTTCCATAATGACTAGGCTACCATCCATTGGAGTAACAAAGATATCGACAACAAACTACCTTCCATAACGACAATGCTACAATCCCTTAGAGTAACAAAAATCACGACAAAAGAGTTCCTTCCATAATGAAAAGGCTACCATCCATTGGAGTAACAAAGATATCGACAACATACTACCTTCCATAATGACAAGGCTACCATCCCTTAGAGTAATAAAAATCACGACAACACAAATCCTTCCATAATGACAAGTCTACCATCCATTGGAGTAATAAAAATCTCAACAATAAAATACCTTCCATAATTACAAGGACACCATCCATTGGAGTAACAAAAATCACGACAACATACTACCTTCCATAATGACTAGGCTACCATCCATTGGAGTAACAAAAATCTCGACAGCACACTACCTTCCATAATGACAAGGCTACCATCCCTTAGACTAACAAAAATCTCGACAAGAGACTACCTTCCATAATGACAAGGCTACCATCCATTGGAATAACAAAAATATCATACACAAACTACCTTCAATAATGACTAGGCTACCATCCATTGGAGTAACAAAGATATCGACAACAAACTAACTTCCATAACTACAAGTCTACAATCCATTATAGTAACAAAAATCTGGACAACGGACTACCTTCCATAATGACAAGGTTACCATCCCTTAGAGTAAAAAAAATCTCGACAACAGACTACCTTCTATAATGACAAGGCTACCATCCATTGGAGTAACAAAGATATCTACAACATACTAACTTCCATAATGACAAGGATACCATCCATTGGAGTAACAAAAATCACGTCAACAGACTACCTTACATAATGACTAGGCTACCATTCATTGGAATAACTAAAATATCGACAACACACTACCTTCCATAATGACAAGGCTACCATCCAATGGAGTAACAAAAATCTCGACAACAGACTACCTTCTATAATGACTAGGCTACCATCCATTGGAGTAACAAAGATATCGACAACAGACTACCTCCATAACGGCAAGGCTACAATCCATTGTAGTAACAAAAATCTCGACAACATACTACCTTCCATAATGACAAGGCAACCATCCCTTAGAGTAAAAAAAATCTCGACAACAGACTACCTTCCATAATGACAAGGCTACCATCCATTGGAGTAACAAAGATATCTACAACATACTAACTTCCATAATGACAAGGATACCATCCATTGGAGTAACAAAAATCACGTCAATAGACTACCTTCCATAATGACTAGGCTACCATTCATTGGAATAACTAAAATATCGACAACACAGTACCTTCCATAATGACAAGGCTACCATCAAATGGAGTAACAAAAATCTCGACAACAGACTACCTTCCATAATGACAAGGCTACCATCCATTGGAGTAACAAAGATATCTACAACATACTAACTTCCATAATGACAAGGATACCATCCATTGGAGTAACAAAAATCACGTCAACAGACTACCTTACATAATGACTAGGCTACCATTCATTGGAATAACTAAAATATCGACAACACACTACCTTCCATAATGACAAGGCTACCATCCAATGGAGTAACAAAAATCTCGACAACAGACTACCTTCTATAATGACTAGGCTACCATCCATTGGAGTAACAAAGATATCGACAACAGACTACCTCCATAACGACAAGGCTATAATCCATTGTAGTAACAAAAATCTCGACAACATACTACCTTCCATAATGACAAGGCTACCATCCATTGGAGTAAAAAAAGTCACGACAAGAGACTACCTTCCATAATGACAAGGCTACCATCCATTGGAATAACAAAAATCTCAACAATAGAATACCTTCCATAATGACAAGGCTACCAACCATTGGAGTAACAAAAATCACGATAACAAACTATCTTCCATAATGACTAGGCTATAATCCATTGGAATAACAAAAATATCGACAACACAGTACCTTCCATAATGACAAGGCTACCATCCAATGGAGTAACAAAAATCTCGACAACAGACTACCTTCCATAATGACAAGGCTACCATCCATTGGAGTAACAAAGATATCTACAACATCCTAACTTCCATAATGACAAGGCTACCATCCATTGGAGTAACAAAAATCACGACAACAGACTACCTTCCATAATGACTATGCTACCATCCATTGGAATAACTAAAATATCGACAACATACTACCTTCAATAATGACAAGGCTACCATCCAATGGAGTAACAAAAATCTCGACAACAGACTACCTTCTATAATGACTAGGCTACCATCCATTGGAGTAACAAAGATATCGACAACAGACTACCTCCATAACGGCAAGGCTATAATCCATTGTAGTAACAAAAATCTCGACAACATACTACCTTCCATAATGACAAGGCTACCATCCATTGGAGTAAAAAAAGTCACGACAAGAGACTACCTTCCATAATGACAAGGCTACCATCCATTGGAATAACAAAAATCTCAACAATAGAATACCTTCAATAATTACAAGGCTACCAACCATTGGAGTAACAAAAATCACGATAACAAACTATCTTCCATAATGACTAGGCTACCATCCATTGGAATAACATAAATATAGACAACACAGTACCTTCCATAATGACTAGGTTACCATCCAATGGAGTAACAAAAATCTCGACAAGAGACTACCTTCCATAATGACTAGGATACCATCCATTGGAGTAACAAAGATATCGACAACAGACTACCTTCCATAACGACAAGGCTACAATCCATTGTAGTAGCAAAAATATTGACAACACACTATCTTCCACAATGACAAGGCTACCATCCTTTAGAGAAACAAAAATCTTGAAAACAGAGAACCTTCCATAATGACTAAGCTACCATCCATTGGAGTAACAAAGATATTGACAACAAACTACCTTCCATAACGACAAGGCTACAATCCCTTAGAGTAACAAATATCTCAACAATAGAATACCTTCCATAATGACAAGGATACCATCCATTGGAGTAACAAAAATCACGACAACAGACTACCTTCCATAATGACTAGGCTACCATCCATTGGAGTAAGAAAAATCTCGACAACACACTACCTTCCATAATGACAAGGCTACCATCCCTTAGACTAACAAAAATCTCGACAAGAGACTACCTTCCATAATGACAAGGCTACCATCCATTGGAATAACAAAAATATCGTACACAAACTACCTTCCATAATGACTAGGCTACCATCCATTGGAGTAACAAAGATATCGACAACAAACTAACTTCCATAACGACAAGTCTATAATCCATTGTACTAACAAAAATCTCGACAACAGACTAGCTTCCATAATGACAAGGCTACCATCCATTGTAGTGACAAAAATCTCGACAATATACTACCTTCTATAATGACAAGGCTACTATCCATTGGAGTAACAAAAATCACGACAATAGAATACCTTCCATAATGACAAGGATACCATCCATTGGAGTAATAAAAATCACGACAACAGACTACCTTCCATAATGACTAGGCTACCATCCATTGGAGTAAGAAAAATCTCGACAACACACTACCTTCCATAATGACAAGGCTACCATCCCTTAGACTAACAAAAATCTCGACAAGAGACTACCTTCCATAATGACAAGGCTACCATCCATTGGAATAACAAAAATATCGTACACAAACTACCTTCCATAATGACTAGGCTACCATCCATTGGAGTAACAAAGATATCGACAACAAACTAACTTCCATAACGACAAGTCTATAATCCATTGTACTAACAAAAATCTCGACAACAGACTAGCTTCCATAATGACAAGGCTACCATCCATTGTAGTGACAAAAATCTCGACAATATACTACCTTCTATAATGACAAGGCTACTATCCATTGGAGTAACAAAAATCACGACAATAGAATACCTTCCATAATGACAAGGATACCATCCATTGGAGTAACAAAAATCACGACAACAGACAACCTTCCATAATGACTAGGCTACCATCCATTGGAGTAACAAAGATATCGACAACAAACTACCTTCCATAACGACAAGGCTACAATCCCTTAGAGTAACAAAAATCACGACAAAAGAGTTCCTTCCATAATGAAAAGGCTACCATCCATTGGAGTAACAAAGATATCGACAACATAATACCTTCCATAATGACAAGGCTACCATCCCTTAGAGTAATAAAAATCACGACAACACAAATCCTTCCATAATGACAAGTCTACCATCCATTGGAGTAACAAAAATCTCAACAATAGAATACCTTCCATAATTACAAGGACACCATCCATTGGAGTAACAAAAATCACGACAACATACTACCTTCCATAATGACTAGGCTACCATCCATTGGAGTAACAAAAATCTCGACAACACACTACCTTCCATAATGACAAGGCTACCATCCCTTAGACTAACAAAAATCTCGACAAGAGACTACCTTCCATAATGACAAGGCTACCATCCATTGGAATAACAAAAATATCGTACACAAACTACCTTCAATAATGACTAGGCTACCATCCATTGGAGTAACAAAGATATCGACAACAAACTAACTTCCATAACTACAAGTCTACAATCCATTATAGTAACAAAAATCTAGACAACAGACTACCTTCCATAATGACAAGGTTACCATCCATTGTAGTGACAAAAATCTCGACAATATACTACCTTCTATAATGACAAGGCTACTATCCATTGGAGTAACAAAAATCACGACAACAGACTACCTTCCATAATGACACGGCTACAATCTATTATAGTAATAAAACTCTCGACAATAGACTACCTTTCATAATGAAAAGGCTACCATCCATTAGAATAACAAAAATCTTGACAACAGACTACCTTCCATAATGACAAGGCTACCATCCCTTACAGTAAAAAAAATCTCGACAACAGACTACCTTCCATAATGACAAGGCTACCATCCATTGGAGTAACAAAGATATCTACAACATACTAACTTCCATAATGACAAGGCTACCATCCATTGGAGTAACAAAAACCACGTCAACAGACTACCTTCCATAATGACTAGGCTACCATTCATTGGAATAACTAAAATATCGACAACACACTACCTTCCATAATGACAAGGCTACCATCAAATGGAGTAACAAAAATCTCGACAACAGACTACCTTCCATAATGACAAGGATACCATCCATTGGAGTAACAAAGATATCTACAACATACTAACTTCCATAATGACAAGGATACCATCCATTGGAGTAACAAAAATGATGACAACAGACTACCTTCCATAATGACTATGCTACCATCCATTGGAATAACTAAAATATCGACAACACACTACCTTCCATAATGACAAGGCTACCATCCAATGGAGTAACAAAAATCTCGACAACAGACTACCTTCTATAATGACTAGTCTACCATCCATTGGAGTAACAAAGATATCGACAACAGACTACCTCCATAACGGCAAGGCTATAATCCATTGTAGTAACAAAAATCTCGACAACATACTACCTTCCATAATGACAAGGCTACCATCCATTGGAGTAAAAAAAGTCACGACAAGAGACTACCTTCCATAATGACAAGGCTACCATCCATTGGAATAACAAAAATCTCAACAATAGAATACCTTCCATAATGACAAGGCTACTAACCATTGGAGTAACAAAAATCACGATAACAAACTATCTTCCGTAATGACTAGGCTACCATCCATTGGAATAACAAAAATATCGACAACACAGTACCTTCCATAATGACAAGGCTACCATCCAATGGAGTAACAAAAATCTCGACAACAGACTTCCTTCTATAATGACTAGGCTACCATCCATTGGAGTAACAAAGATATCGACAACAGACTAACTCCATAATGACAAGGCTATAATCCATTGTAGTAACAAAAATCTCGACAACATACTACCTTCCATAATGACAAGGCTACCATCCATTGGAGTAAAAAAAGTCACGACAAGAGACTACCTTCCATAATGACAAGGCTACCATCCATTGGAATAACAAAAATCTCAACAATAGAATACCTTCCATAATGACACGGCTACCAACCATTGGAGTAACAAAAATCACGATAACAAACTATCTTCCATAATGACTAGGCTACCATCCATTGGAATAACAAAAATATCGACAACACAGTACCTTCCATAATGACAAGGCTACCATCCAATGGAGTAACAAAAATCTCGACAACAGACTACCTTCCATAATGACAAGGCTACCATCCATTGGAGTAACAAAGATATCTACAACATACTAACTTCCATAATGACAAGGCTACCATCCATTGGAGTAACAAAAATCACGACAACAGACTACCTTCCATAATGACTATGCTACCATCCATTGGAATAACTAAAATATCGACAACACACTACCTTCCATAATGACAAGGCTACCATCCAATGGAGTAACAAAAATCTCGACAACAGACTACCTTCTATAATGACTAGGCTACCATCCATTGGAGTAACAAAGATATCGACAACAGACTACCACCATAACGGCAAGGCTATAATCCATTGTAGTAACAAAAATCTCGACAACATACTACCTTCCATAATGACAAGGCTACCATCCATTGGAGTAAAAAAAGTCACGACAAGAGACTACCTTCCATAATGACAAGGCTACCATCCATTGGAATAACAAAAATCTCAACAATAGAATACCTTCAATAATGACAAGGCTACCAACCATTGGAGTAACAAAAATCACGATAACAAACTATCTTCCATAATGACTAGGCTACCATCCATTGGAATAACATAAATATAGACAACACAGTACCTTCCATAATGACTAGGTTACCATCCAATGGAGTAACAAAAATCTCGACAAGAGACTACCTTCCATAATGACTAGGATACCATCCATTGGAGTAACAAAGATATCGACAACAGACTACCTTCCATAACGACAAGGCTACAATCCATTGTAGTAGCAAAAATATTGACAACACACTATCTTCCACAATGACAAGGCTACCATCCTTTAGAGAAACAAAAATCTTGAAAACAGAGAACCTTCCATAATGACTAAGCTACCATCCATTGGAGTAACAAAGATATTGACAACAAACTACCTTCCATAACGACAAGGCTACAATCCCTTAGAGTAACAAATATCTCAACAATAGAATACCTTCCATAATGACAAGGATACCATCCATTGGAGTAACAAAAATCATGACAACAGACTACCTTCCATAATGACTAGGCTACCATCCATTGGAGTAAGAAAAATCTCGACAACACACTACCTTCCATAATGACAAGGCTACCATCCCTTAGACTAACAAAAATCTCGACAAGAGACTACCTTCCATAATGACAAGGCTACCATCCATTGGAATAACAAAAATATCGTACACAAACTACCTTCCATAATGACTAGGCTACCATCCATGTGAGTAACAAAGATATCAACAACAAACTAACTTCCATAACGACAAGTCTATAATCCATTGTACTAACAAAAATCTCGACAACAGACTAGCTTCCATAATGACAAGGCTACCATCCATTGTAGTGACAAAAATCTCGACAATATACTACCTTCTATAATGAAAAGGTTACTATCCATTGGAGTAACAAAAATCACGACAATAGAATACCTTCCATAATGACAAGGATACCATCCATTGGAGTAACAAAAATCACGACAACAGACTACCTTCCATAATGACTAGGCTACCATCCATTGGAGTAAGAAAAATCTCGACAACACACTACCTTCCATAATGACAAGGCTACCATCCCTTAGACTAACAAAAATCTCGACAAGAGACTACCTTCCATAATGACAAAGCTACCTTCCATTGGAATAACAAAAATATCGTAACCAACCTACCATCCATAATGACTAGGCTACCATCCATTGGAGTAACAAAGATATCGACAACAAACTAACTTCCATAACGACAAGTCTACAATCCATTGTAGTGACAAAAATCTCGACAATATACTACCTTCTATAATGACAAGGCTACCATCCATTGTAGTGACAAAAATCTCGACAATATACTACCTTCTATAATGACAAGGCTACTATCCATTGGAGTAACAAAAATCACGACAATAGAATACCTTCCATAATGACAAGGATACCATCCATTGGAGTAACAAAAATCACGACAACAGACTACCTTCCATAATGACTAGGCTACCATCCATTGGAGTAAGAAAAATCTCGACAACACACTACCTTCCATAATGACAAGGCTACCATCCCTTAGACTAACAAAAATCTCGACAAGAGACTACCTTCCATAATGACAAAGCTACCTTCCATTGGAATAACAAAAATATCGTACACAACCTACCATCCATAATGACTAGGCTACCATCCATTGGAGTAACAAAGATATCTACAACAAACTAACTTCCATAACGACAAGTCTACAATCCATTGTAGTGACAAAAATCTCGACAATATACTACCTTCTATAATGACAAGGCTATTATCCATTAGAGTAACAAAAATCACGACAACAGACTACCTTCCATAATGACACGGCTACAATCTATTATAGTAATAAAACACTCGACAATAGACTACCTATCATAATGAAAAGGCTACCATCAATAAAATAACAAAAATCTCGACAACAGACTACCTTCCATAATGACAAGGCTACCATCCCTTAGAGTAAAAAAATTCTCGACAACAGACTACCTTCCATAATGACAAGGCTACCATCCATTGGAGTAACAAAGATATCTACAACATACTACCTTCCATAATGACAAGGCTACCATCCATTCGAATAACAAAAATCACGAAAACAGACTACCTTCCATAATGACTAGGCTACCATCCATTGGAATAACAAAAATATCGACAACACACTACCTTCCATAATGACTAGGCTACCATCCAATGGAGTAATAAAAATCTAGACAATAGACTACCTTCCATAATGACTAAGCTACCGTCCATTGGAGGAACAAAGATATTGACAACACACTACCTTCCATAATGACAAGGCTACCATCCAATGGAGTAACAAAAATCTCGACAACAGACTACCTTCTATAATGACTAGGCTACCGTCCATTGGAGTAACAAAGATATCTACAACATACTAACTTCCATAATGACAAGGCTACCATCCATTGGAGTAACAAAAATAATGACAACAGACTACCTTCCATATTGAGTAGGCTACCATCCAATAGAGTAACTAAAATATCGACAACACACTACCTTCCTTAATGACAAGGCTACCATCCAATGGAGTAACAAAAATCTCGACAACAGACTACCTTCTATAATGACTAGGCTACCATCCATTGGAGTAACAAAGATATCGACAACAGACTACTTCCATAACGACAAGGCTACAATCCATTGTAGTAACAAAAATCTCGACAACATACAACCTTCCATAATGACAAGGCTACCATCCATTGGAGTAACTAAAATCACGACAAGAGACTACCTTCCATAATGACAAGGCTACCATCCATTGGAATAACAAAAATATCAACAATAGAATACCTTCCATAATGACAAGGCTACCAACCATTGGAGTAACAAAAATCAGGACAACAAACTACCTTCCATAATGACTAGGCTACCATCCATTGGAATAACAAAAATATCGACAACACAATACCTTCCATAATGACAAGGCTACCATCCAACGGAGTAACAAAAATCTCGACAAGAGACTACCTTCCATAATGACTAGGATACCATCCATTGGAGTAACAAAGATATCGACAACAAACTACCTTCCATAACGACAAGGCTACAATCCATTGAAGTAGCAAAAATATCGACAACAAACAACCTTCCATAATGACAAGGCTACCATCCCTTAGAGAAACAAAAATATCGACCATAGACAACCTTCCATAATGACTAGGCTATCATCCATTGGAGTAACAAAGATATCGACAACAAACTACCTTCCATAACGACAAGGCTACATTCCCTTAGACTAACAAAAATCCCGACAAAAGAGTTCCTTCAATAATGAAAAGGCTACCATCCATTGGAGTAAAAAAGATATCGACAACATACTAGCTTCCATAATGACAAGGCTACCATTCCTTAGAGTAATAAAAATCACGACAACACACTACCTTCCATAATGATAAGTCTACCATCCATTGGAGTAACAAAAATCTCAACAATAGAATACCTTCCATAATGACAAGGATACCATCCATTGGAATAACAAAAATTACGACAACAGACTACCTTCCATAATGACTAGGCTACCATCCATTGGAGTAACAAAAATCTCGACAACACACTACCTTCCATAATGACAAGGGTACCATCCCTTAGACTAACAAAAATCTCGACAAGAGACTACCTTCCATAATGACAAGGCTACCATCCAATGGAGTAACAAAAATCTCAACAATAGAATACCTTCCATAATGACAAGGATACCATCCATTGGAGTAACAAAAATTACGACAACAGACTACCTTCCATAATGACTAAGCTACCATCCATTGGAGTAACAAAGATATCAACAACACACTACCTTCCATAATGACAAGGCTACCATCCAATGGAGTAACAAAAATCTCGACAACAGACTACCTTCTATAATGACTAGGCTACCATCCATTGGAGTAACAAAGATATCTACAACATACTAACTTCCATAATGACAAGGCTACCATCCATTGGAGTAACAAAAATCACGACAATAGACTACCTTCCATAATGACTAGGCTACCATCCATTGGATTAACTAAAATATTGACAACACACTTCCTTCCATAATGACAAGGCTACCATCCAATGGAGTAACAAAGATATCAACAACAAACTACCTTTCATAACGACAAGGTTACAATCCATTGTAGTAACAAAAATCTCGACAACAGACTACCTTCCATAATGACAAAGCTACCATCCATTGTAGTGACAAAAATCTCGACAATATACAATCTTCTATAATGACAAGGCTACCATCCATTGGAGTAAAAAAAATCACGACAACAGACTACCTTCCATAATGACACGGCTACAATCTATTATAGTAACAAAAATATCGACAATAGACTACCTTCATAATGACAATGCTACCATCCCTTAGAGTAAGAAAAATCTCGACAACACACTACCTTCCATAATGAAAAGGCTACCATCCATTGGAGTAACAAAGATATCAACAACATACTACCTTCCATAATGACAAGGCTACCATCCCTTAGAGTAACAAAAATCTCAACAATAGACTACCTTCCATAATGACAAGGCTACCATCCATTGGAGAAACAAAGATATCTACAACATACTACATTCCATAATGACAAGGCTACCATCCATTGGAGTAACAAAAATCACGAAAATAGACTACCTTCCATGATGACTAGGCTACCATCCATTGGAATAACAAAAATATCGACAAAAGAGTACCTCCATAATGACAAGGCTAAAATCCATTGTAGTAACAAAAATCTCGACAACAGACTACCTTCAATAATGAGAAGGCTACCATCCATTGTAGTAACAATGATATCTACAACATACTACCTTCCATAATGACAAGGCTACCATCCATTGGAGTAACAAAAATCACGACAACAGACTACCTTCCATAACGACAAGGCTACAATCCATTGTAGTAACAAAAATCTCGACAACAGACTACCTTCCATAATGACAAGACTACCATCCATTGTAGTAACAAAAATCTCGACAATTTACTACCTTCCATAATGACAAGGCGACCATCCATTGGAGTAACAAATATCTCGACAACAAACTACCTCCCATAATGACTAGGCTACCATCCATTAGAATAACAAAAATATCGACAACACACTAACTTCCATTTTGACAAGGCTACCATCCAATGGAGTAACAAAAATATCGACAACAGACTACCTTCTAAAATGACTAGGATACCATCCATTAGAGTAACAAAGATATCGACAACAGACTACCTTCCATAACGACAAGGCTACTATCCCTTAGTGTAACAAAAATCATGACAAAAGACTACCTTCCATAATGCAAAGGCTACCATCCATTGTAGTAACAAAGATATCGACAACATACTACCTTCCATAATGACAAGGCTACCATCCCTTAGAGTAATAAAAATCATGACAACACACTACCTTCCATAATGACAAGTCTACCATCCATTGGAGTAACAAAAATCTCAACAATAGACTACCTTCCATAATGACAAGGCTATCATCCATTTGAGTAACAAAATTCAAGACAAAAGACTACCTTCCATAATGACTAGGCTACCATCCATTGGAATAACAAAAATATCGACAACACACTACCTTCCATAATGACAAGGCTACCATCCAATGGAGTAACAAAAATCTCGACAACAAACTACCTTCCATAATGACTAGGATACCATCCATTGGAGTAACAAAAATCTCGACAACACACTACCTTCCATAATGACAAGGCTACAATCTATTATAGTAACAAAAATATCGACAATAGAGTACCTTCATAATGACAAGGCTACCATACATTGGAATAACAAAAATCTCGACAACAGACTACTTTCCATAATGACAAGGCTACCATCCCTTAGAGTAAGAAAAATCTCGACAACACACTACCTTCCATAATGAAAAGGCTACCATCCATTGGAGTAACAAAGATATCAACAACATACTACCTTCCATAATGACAAGGCTACCATACCTTAGAGTAACAAAAATCACGACAATATACTACCTTCCATAATAACAAGGCTACCATCCATTGGAGTAACAAAGATATCTACAACATACTACCTTCCATAATGACAAGGCTATCATCCATTGGAGTAACAAAAATCACGAAAATAGACTACCTTCCAAAATGACTAGGCTACCATCCATTGGAATAACAAATATATCGACAACACACTACCTTCCATAATGACAAGGCTACCATCCAATGGAGTAACAAAAATCTCGACAATAGACTACCTTCCATAATGACTAAGCTACCATCCATTGGAGTAACAAATATATTGACAACACACTACCTTCCATAATGACAAGGCTACCATCCAATGGTGTAACAAAAATCTCGACAATAGACTACCTTCCATAATGACTAGGCTACCATCCATTGGAGTAACAAAAATCTCGACAATACACTACCTTCCATAATGACAAGGCTACCATCCCTTAGACTAACAAAAATCTCAACAAGAGACTACCTTCCATAATGACAACGGCTACCATCCATTGGAATAAGAAAAATATCGTACACAAACTACCTTCCATAATGACTAGGCTACCATCCATTGTAGTAACACAGATATCGACAACAGACTAACTTCCATAACGACAAGGCTACAATCCATTGTAGTAACAAAAATCTCGACAACATACTACCTTCCATAATGACAAGGCTACCATCCTTTGTAGTGACAAAAATCTCGACAATATACTACCTTCTATAATGACAAGGCTACTATCCATTGGAGTAACAAAAATCACGACAACAGACTACCTTCCATAATGACACGGCTACAATCTATTATAGTAATAAAACTCTCAACAATAGACTACCTTTCATAATGAAAAGGCTACCATCCATTGGAATAACAAAAATCTCGACAACAGACTAGCTTCCATAATGACAAGGCTACCATCCCTTAGAGTAAAAAAATTCTCGACAACAGACTACCTTCCATAATAACAAGGCTACCATCCATTGGAGTAACAAAGATATCTACAACATACTACCTTCCATAATGACAAGGCTATCATCCATTGGAGTAACAAAAATCACGAAAATAGACTACCTTCCAAAATGACTAGGCTACCATCCATTGGAATAACAAATATATCGACAACACACTACCTTCCATAATGACAAGGCTACCATCCAATGGAGTAACAAAAATCTCGACAATAGACTACCTTCCATAATGACTAAGCTACCATCCATTGGAGTAACAAAGATATCGACAACACACTACCTTCCATAATGACAAGGCTACCATCCAATGGAGTAACAAAAATCTCGACAATAGACTACCTTCCATATTGACTAGGCTACCATCCATTGGAGTAACAAAAATCTCGACAACACACTACCTTCCATAATGACAAGGCTACCATCCCTTAGACTAACAAAAATCTCAACAAGAGACTACCTTCCATAATGACAAAGGCTACCATCCACTGGAATAAGAAAAATATCGTACACAAACTACCTTCCATAATGACTAGGCTACCATCCATTGGAGTAACAAAGATATCAACAACAGACTAACTTCCATAACGACAAGGCTACAATCCAGTGTAGTAACAAAAATCTCGACAACAGACTACCTTCCAAAATGACAAGGCTACCATCCATTGTAGTGAGAAATATCTCGACCATATACTACCTTCTATAATGACAAGGCTACTATCCATTGGAGTAACAAAAATCACGACAACAGACTACCTTCCATAATGACACGGCTACAATCTATTATAGTAATAAAACTCTCGACAATAGACTACCTTTCATAATGAAAAGGCTACCATCCATTGGAATAACAAAAATCTCGACAACAAACTACCTTCCATAATGACAAGGCTACGATCCCTTAGAGTAAAAAAATTCTCGACAACAGACTACCTTCCATAATAACAAGGCTACCATCCATTGGAGTAACAAAGATATATAGAACATACTACCTTCCATAATGACAAGGCTACCATCCATTGGAGTAACAAAAATCATGAAAATAGACTACCTTCCAAAATGACTAGGCTACCATCCATTGGAATAACAAAAATATCGACAACACACTACCTTCCATAATAACAAAGCTACCATCCAATGGAGAACAAAAATCTCGACAATAGACTACCTTCCATAATGACTAAGCTACCATCCATTGGAGTAACAAAGATATCGAGAACACACTACCTTTCATAATAACAAGGCTACCATCCAATGGAGTAACAAAAATCTCGACAATAGACTACCTTCTATAATGACTAGGCTACCATCCATTGGAGTAACAAAGATACCTACAACATTCTAACTTCCATAATGGCAAGGCTACCATCCATTTGAGTATCAAAAATCACGACAACAGACTAACTTCCATAATGACTAGGCTACCATCCATTGGAATAACTAAAATATCGACAACACACTACCTTCCATAATGACAAGGCTACCATCCAATGGAGTAACAAAAATCTCGACAACAGACTACCTTCTATAATGACTAGGCTACCATCCATTGGAGAAACAAAGATATCGACAACAGACTACCTCCATAACGACAAGGCTACAATCCTTTGTAGTAACAAAAATCTTGAAAACATACTACCTTCCATAATGACAAGGCTACCGTCCATTGGACTAACAAAAATCACGACAAGAAACTACCTTCCATAATGACACGGCTACCATCCTTTGGAATAACAAAAATATCATACACAAACTACCTTCCATAATGACTAGGCTACCATCCATTGGAGCAACAAAGATATCGACAACAGACAACCTTCCATAACGACAAAGCTACCATCCATTGTAGTGACAAAAATCTCGACAATATACTACCTTCTATAATGACAAGGCTACCATCCTTTGGAGTAAAATAAATCACGACAACAGACTACCTTCCATAATGACACGACTACAACCTATTATAGTAACAAAACTCTCGACAATAGACTACCTTTCATAATGAAAAGTCTACAATCCATTGGAATAATAAAAATATCGACAACAAACTACCTTCCATAATGACAAGGCTACCATCCCTTAGAGTAAAAAAAATCTCGACAACAGACTACCTTCCATAATGACAAGGCTACCATCCATTTGAGTAACAAAGATGTCTACAACATACTACATTCCATAATGACAAGGCTACCATCCATTGGAGTATCAAAAATCACGAAAATAGACTACCTTCCATAATGACTAGGCTACCATCCATTGGAATAACAAAAATATCGAAAACAGACTACCTCCATAACGACAAGGATAAAATCCATTGTAGTAACAAAAATCTCGACAACAGACTACCTTCAATAATGAGAAGGCTACCATCCATTGTAGTAACAATGATATCTACAACATACTACCTTCCATAATGAAAAGGCTACCATCAATTGGAGTAACAAAAATCATGACAATAGACTACCTTCCATAACGACAAGGCTACAATCCATTGTAGTAACAAAAATCTCGACAACAGACTACCTTCCATAACGACAAGACTACCATCCATTGTAGTAACAAAAATCACGACAATATACTACCTTCAATAATGACAAGGCTACCATCCATTGGAGTAACAAATATCTCGACAACAAACTACCTTCCATAATGACAAGGCTACCATCCATTAGAATAACAAAAATATCGACAACAGACTACCTTCCATAATGACAAGTCTACAATCCCTTAGAGTAACAAAAATCATGACAAAAGACTACCTTCCATAATGCAATGGCTACCATCCATTGTAGTAACAAAGATATCGACAACATACTAACTTCCATAATGACAAGGCTACCATCCCTTAGAGTAATAAAAATCATGACAACACACTACCTTCCATAATGAGAAGCCTACCATCCATTGGAGTAACAAAAATCTCAACAATAGACTACCTTCCATAATGACAAGGCTACCATCAATTTGAGTAACAAAAATCAAGACAAAAGACTACCTTCCATAATGACTAGGCTACCATCCATTAGAATAACAAAAATATCGACAACACATTACCTTCCATAATAACAAGGCTACCATCCAATGGAGTACCAAAAATCTAGACAACAGACTACCTACCATAATGACTAGGATACCATCCATTGGAGTAACAAAAATCTCGACAACACACTACCTTCCCTAATGACAAGGCTACAATCTATTATAGTAACAAAAATATCGACAATAGACTACCTTCATAATGACAAGGCTACCATCCATTGGAATAACAAAAATCTCGTCAACAGACTATGTTCCATAATGACAAGGCTACCATCCCTTAGAGTAAGAAAAATCTCGACAACACACTACGTTCCTTAATGATAAGTCTACCATCCATTGGAGTAACAAAGATATCGAAAACATACCACCTTCCATAATGACAAGGCTACCATCCCTTAGAGTAACAAAAATCACGACAACACACTACCTTCCATAATGACAACGGTACCATCATTGGAGTAACCCAAATATCCACAAGAGACTACCTTCCATAATGACAAGGCTACATTCCATTGGAGTCTACAAAATCTCGACAACAGACTACCTTACATAATGACAAGGCTACCATCCATTAGAGTAACTAAAATCTCGACAACAGACAACCTTCCATAATGACTAGGCTACCATCCATTGGAGTAACAAAGATATCGACAACATACTACCTTCCATAATGACAAGGCTACCATCCATTGGAGTAACAAAAATCACGACAACAGACTACCTTCCATAATGACTAGGCTACAATCCATTGGAATAACAAAGATATCCACAATATACTACCTTCCATAATGACAAGGTTACCATCCATTGGAGAAACAAAAATCACGACAACAGACTACCTTCCATAATGACGAGGCTACCATCCATTAGAGTATCAAAAGATATCGACAACAGACTACCTCCAAAATGACAAGGCTACAATCCATTATAGTAACAAAAATCTCGACAACATACTACCATCCATAATGACAAGGCTACTATCCATTGGAGTAACAAAAATCACATCAAGAGACTACCTTCCATAATGACAAGGCTACCATCCATTGGAATAACAAAAATATCGTACACAAACTACCTTCGATAATGACTAGGCTACCATCCATTGAAGTAACAAAAATCTCGACAACAGACTACCTTCCATAATGAAAAGGCTACCATCCATTGTAGTGACAAAAATCTCGACAATATACTACCTTCTATAATGAAAAGGCTACTATCCATTAAAGTAAAAAAAATCATGACAACAGACTACCTTCCATAATGACACGGCTACAATCTATTTTAGTAACAAAACTCTCCACAATAGACTACCTTTCATAATGAAAAGGCTACCATCCATTGGAATAACAAAAATCTTGACAACAAACTACCTTCCATAATGACAAGGCTACAATCCCTTAGAGTAAAAAAAATCTCGACAACAGACTACCTTCCATAATTACAAGGCTACCATCCATTGGAGTAACAAAGATATCTACAACATACTACCTTCCATAATGACAAGGCTACCATCCATTGAAGTAACAAAAATCACGAAAATAGACTACCTTCCATAATGACTGGGCTACCATCCATTGGAATAACAAAAATATCGACAACAGACTACCTCCATAACGACAAGGCTAAAATCCAATGTAGTAACAAAAATCTCGACAACAGACTACCCTCAATAATTAGAAGGCTACCATCCATTGTAGTAACAATGATATCTACGACATACTACCTTCTATAATGACAAGGCTACCATCCATTGGAGTAACAAAAATCACGACAATAGACTACCTTCCATAACGACAAGGCTACAATCCATTGTAATAACAAAAATCTTGACAACATACTACCTCGATAATGACAAGACTACCATCCATTGTAGTAACAAAAATCTCGACAATAGACTACCTTCCATAATGACAACGCTGCCATCCATTGGAGTAACAAATATCTCGACAACAGACTACCCTCAATAATGAGAAGGCTACCATCCATTGTAGTAACAATGATATCTACAACATACTACCTTCCTTAATGACAACGCTACCATCCATTGGAGTAACAAAAATCACGACAATAGACTACCTTCCATAACGACAAGGCTACAATCCATTGTAATAACAAAAATCTTGACAACATACTACCTCAATAATGACAAGACTACCATCCATTGTAGTAACAAAAATCTCGACAATAGACTACCTTCCATAATGACAAGGCTACCATCCATTGGAGTAACAAAAATCTCGACAACAGACTACCTTCCAAAATGACTAGGATACCATCCATTAGAGTAACAAAGATATCGACAACAGACTACCTTCCATAACGACAAGGCTACAATCCCTTAGAGTAACAAAAATCATGACAAAAGACTACCTTCCATAATGAAAAGGCTACCATCCATTGTAGTAACAAAGATATCGACAACATACTACCTTCCACAATGACAAGGCTACCATCCCTTAGAGTAATAAAAATCACGACAACACACTACCTTCCATAATGACAAGTCTACCATACATTGGAGTAACAAAAATCTCAACAATAGACTACCTTCCATAATGACAAGGCTACCATCAATTGGAGTAACAAAAATCAAGACAAAAGACTACCTTCCATAATGACTAGGCTACCATCCATTCGAATAACAAAAATATCGACAACACACTACCTTCCATAATGACAAGGCTACCATCCAATGGAGTAACAAAAATCTCGACAACAAACTACCTTCCATAATTACTAGGATACCATCCATTGGAGTAACAAAAATCTCGATAACACACTACCTTCCAAAAAGACAAGGCTACAATCTATTATAGTAACAAAAATATCGACAATAGACTACCTTCATAATGACAAGGCTACCATCCATTGTAGTAACAAAAATCTCGACAACATACTACCTTCCATAATGACAAGGCTACCTTCTATTGGAGTAACAAAAATCATGACAAGAGACTACCTTCCATAATGACAAGGCCACCATCCATTGGAATAACAAAAATCTCAACAATAGAATACCTTCCATAATGACAAGGCTACCAACCGTTGGAGTAACAAAAATCACGACAACAAACTACCTTCCATAATGACTATGTTACCATCCATTGGAATAACAAAAATATCGACAACACAGTACCTTCCATAATGACAAGGCTACCATCCAATAGAGTAACAAAAATCTCGACAAGACACTACCTTCCATAATGACTAGGATACCATCCATTGGAATAACAAAGATATCGACAACAAACTACCTTCCATTACGACAAGGCTACAATCCGTTGTAGTAGTAAAAATATCGACAACACACTAACTTCCATAATGACAAGGCTACCATCCCTTATAGAAACAAAAATCTCGACAACAGACAACCTTCCATAATGACTAGGCTACCATCCATTGGAGTAACAAAAATCTCGACAACACACTACCTTCTATAATGACAAGGTTACCATCCCTTAGACTAACAAAAATCTCGACAAGAGACTACCTTCCATAATGACAAGGCTAGCATCCATTGGAATAACAAAAATATCGTACACAAATTACCTTCCATAATGGCTAGGCTACCATCCATTGGAGTAACAAAGATATCGACAACAGACTAACTTCCATAACGAAAAGGCTATAATCCATTGTAGTCACAAAAATCTCGACAACAGACTACCTTCCATAATGACAAGGCTACCATCCATTGTAGTGACAAAAATCTCGACAATATACTACCTTCTATAATGACAAGGCTATTATCCATTGGAGTAACAAAAATCACGACAACAGACTACCTTCAATAATGACACGACTATAATATATTATAGTAATAAAACACTCGACAATAGACTACCTTTCATAATGAAAAGGCTACCATCCATTGGAATAACAAAAATGTCGACAACAACATACCTTCCATAATGACAAGGCTACCATCCATTGGAATAACAAAAATATCGACAACAGACTACCTCCATAACGACAAGGCTAAAATCCAATGTAGTAACAAAAATCTCGACAATAGACTACCTTCAATAATGAGAAGGCTACCATCCATTGGAGTAACAAAGATATCGACAACATACTACCTTCCATAATTACAAGGCTACCATCCATTGCAGTAACAAAAATTACAACAACAGACTACCTTCCATAATGACTAGGCTACCATCCAATGGAATAACAAAGATATCTACAATATACTACCTTCCATAATGACAAGGCTACCATCCATTGGAGTAACAAAAATCATGACAAGAGACTACCTTCCATAATGATAAGGCTACCATCCATGGGAATAACAAAAATCTCAACAATAGAATACCTTCCATAATGACAAGGCTACCAACCATTGGAGTAACAAAAATCACGACAACAAACTACCTTCCATAATGACTATGTTACCATCCATTGGAATAACAAAAATATCGACAACACAGTACCTTCCATAATGACAAGGCTACCATCCAATGGAGTAACAAAAATCTCGACAAGAGACTACCTTCCATAATGACTAGGATACCATCCATTGGAGTAACAAAGATATCGACAACAAACTACCTTCCATAACGACAAGGCTACAATCTGTTGTAGTAGTAAAAATATCGACAACACACTACCTTCCATAATGACAAGGCTACCATCCCTTATAGAAACAAAAATCTCGACAACAGACAACCTTCCATAATGACTAGGCTACCATCCATTGCAGTAACAAAGATATCAACAACAAACTACCTTCCATAACGACAAGGCTACAATCCCTTAGAGTAACAAAAATCACGACAAAAGATTACCTTCCATAATGAAAAGGCTACCATCCATTGGAGTAACAAAGATATAGACAACATACTACTTTCCATAATGACAAGGCTACCATCCCTTAGAGTAATAAAAATCACGACAACACACTACCTTCCATAATGACAAGTCTACCATCCATTGGAGTAACAAAAATCTCAATAATAGAATACCTTCCATAATGACTAGGATACAATCCATTGGAGTTACAAAAATCACGACAACAGACTACCTTCCATATTGACTAGGCTACCATCCATTGGAGTAACAAAAATCTCGACAACACGCTACCTTCCATAATGACAAGGCTACCATCCCTTAGACTAACAAAAATCTCGACAAGAGACTACCTTCCATAATGACAAGGCTAGCATCCATTGGAATAACAAAAATATCGTACACAAACTACCTTCCATAATGACTAGGCTACCATCCATTGGAGTAACAAAGATATCGACAACAGACTAACTTCCATAACGAAAAGGCTATAATCCATTGTAGTCACAAAAATCTCGACAACAGACTACCTTCCATAATGACAAGGCTACCATCCATTGTAGTGACAAAAATCTCAACAATATAGTACCTTCTATAATGACAAGGCTACTATCCATTGGAGTAACAAAAATCACGACAACAGACTACCTTCAATAATGACACGACTACAATATATTATAGTAATAAAACTCTCGACAATAGACTACCTTTCATAATGAAAAGGCTACCATCGATTGGAATAACAAAAATGTCGACAACAGACTACCTTCCATAATGACAAGGCTACCATCCATTGGAATAACAAAAATATCGACAACAGACTACCTCCATAACGACAAGGCTAAAATCCAATGTAGTAACAAAAATCTCGACAATAGACTACCTTCAATAATGAGAAGGCTACCATCCATTGGAGTAACAAAGATATCGACAACATACTACCTTCCATAATGACAAGGCTACCATCCATTGGAGTAACAAAAATCACGACAACAGACTTCATTCCATAATGACTAGGCTACCATCCATTGGAATAACAAAGATATCTACAATATACTACCTTCCATAATGACAAGGCTAACATCCATTGGAGTAACAAAAATCACGACAACAGACTACCTTCCATAATGACTAGGCTACCATCCATTGGAATAACTAAAATATCCACAACACACTACCTTCCATAATTACAAGGCTACCATCCAATGGAGTAACAAAAATCTCGACAACAGACTACCTTCTATAATGAATAGGCTTCCATCCATTGGAGTAACAATGATATCGACAACAGACTACTTCCATAACGACAAGGCTACAATCCATTGTAGTAACAAAAATCTCGACAAAAGACTACCTTCCATAATGACAAGTCTACCATCCATTGTAGTGACAAAAATCTCGACAATATACTACCTTCTATAATGAAAAAGCTACTATCCATTGGAGTAAAAAAAATCACGCCAACAGACTACCTTCCATAATGACACGGCTACAATCTATTATAGTAACAAAACTCTCGACAATAGACTACCTTTCATAATGAAAAGGCTACAATCCATTCAAGTAACAAAGATATCTACAACATACTACCTTCCATAATGACAAGGCTACCATCCATTGTAGTAACAAAAATCACGAAAATAGACTACCTTCCATAATGAGTAGGCTACCATCCATTGGAATAACAAAAAAATTGACAACAGACTACCTCCACAACGACAAGGCTAAAATCCAATGTAGTAACAAAAATCTCGACAACAGACTACCTTCAATAATGAGAAGGCTACCATCCATTGTAGTAACAATGATATCTACAACATACTACCTTCCATAATGACAAGGCTACCATCCATTGGAGTAACAAAAATCATCATAACAGACTACCTTCCATAACGACAAGGCTACAATCCATTGTAGTACCAAAAATCTACACAACAGACTACCTTCCATAATGACAAGACTACCATCCATTGTAGTAACAAAAATCTCAACAATAGACTACCTTCCATAATGACAAGGCTACCATCCATTAGAGTAACAAATATCTCGACAACAAACTACCTTCCATAATGACAAGGCTACCATCCATTAGAATAACAAAAATATCGACAACACACTACCTTCCATAATGACAAGGCTACCATCCAATGAAGTAACAAAAATCTCGACAACAGACTACCTTCCATAATGACTAGGATACCATCCATTGGAGTAACAAAAATCTCAACAACACACTACCTTCCATAATGACAAGGCTATAATCTATTATAGTAACAAAAATATCGACAATAGACTACCTTCATAATGACAAGGGTACCATCCATTGGAATAACAAAATTCTCGACAACAGACTACGTTCCATAATGACAAGGCTACTATCCCTTAGAGTAAGAAAAATCTCGACAAGAAACTAACTTCCATAATGAAAAGGCTACCATCCATTGGAGTAACAAAGATATCGACAATATACTACCTTCCATAATGACAAGGCTACCATCCCTTAGAGTAACAAAAATCACGACAATAGACTAAATTCCATAATGACAAGGGTACCATCCATTAGAGTAACAAATATCTCGACAACAAACTACCTTCCATAATGACAAGGCTACCATCCATTAGAATAACAAAAATATCGACAACACACTACCTTCCATAATGACAAGGCTACCATCCAATGAAGTAACAAAAATCTCGACAACAGACTACCTTCCATAATGACTAGGATACCATCCATTGGAGTAACAAAAATCTCAACAACACACTACCTTCCATAATGACAAGGCTATAATCTATTATAGTAACAAAAATATCGACAATAGACTACCTTCATAATGACAAGGGTACCATCCATTGGAATAACAAAATTCTCGACAACAGACTACGTTCCATAATGACAAGGCTACTATCCCTTAGAGTAAGAAAAATCTCGACAAGAAACTACCTTCCATAATGAAAAGGCTACCATCCATTGGAGTAACAAAGATATCGACAATATACTACCTTCCATAATGACAAGGCTACCATCCCTTAGAGTAACAAAAATCACGACAATAGACTAAATTCCATAATGACAAGGGTACCATCATTGGAGTAACCCAAATATCCACAAGAGACTACCTTCCATAATGACAAGGCTACAATCCATTGGAGTCTACAAAATCTCGACAACAGACTACCTTCCATAATGACAAGGCTACCATCCATTGGAGTAACTAAAATCTCGACAACAGACTACCTTCCATAATGACTAGGCTACCATCCATTGGAGTAACAAAGATATCGACAATAGACTACCTTCCATAACGACAAGGCTACAATCCATTGTAGTAACAAAAATCTCGACAACAGACTACCTTCCATAATGACAAGACTACCATCCATTATAGTTACAATAGACTACCTTCCATAATGACAAGGCTACCATCCATTGGAGTAACAAAAATCACGACAAAAGACTACCTTCCGTAATGACTAGGCTACCATCCATTGGAATAACAAAAATATCGTAAACAAACTACCTTCCATAATGACTAGGCTACCATCCATTGGAGCAACAAAGATATCGACAACAGACTACCTTCCATAACGACAAGGCTACAAGCCATTGTAGTAACAAAAATCTCGACAATAGACTACCTTCCATAATGACAAGGCTACCATCCATTGTAGTGACAAAAATCTCGACAATATACTACCTTCTCTAATGAAAAGGCTACTATCCATTGGAGTAAAAAAAATCACGACAATAGACTACCTTCCATAATGACACGGCTATAATCTATTATAGTAACAAAACTCTCGACAATAGACTACCTTTCATAATGAAAAGGCTACCATCCATTGGAATAACAAAAATCTCGACAACAAACTACCTTCCATAATGACAACGCTACCATCCCTTATAGTAAAAAAAATCTCGACAACAGACTACCTTCCATAATGACAAGGCTACCATCCATTGGAGTAACAAAGATATATACAACATACTACCTTCCATAATGACAAGGCTACCATCCATTGGAGTAACAAAAATCACGAAAATAGACTACCTTACATAATGACTAGGCTACCATCCATTGGAATAACAAAAATATTGACAACAGACTACCTCCATAACGATAAGGCTAAAATACAATGTAGTAACAAAAATCTCGACAACAGACTACCTTGAATAATGAGAAGGCTACCATCCATTGTAGTAACATTGATATCTATAACATACTACCTTCCATAACGACACGGCTACAATCCATTGTAGTACAAAAAATCTAGATAACAGACTACCTTCCATAATGACAAGACTACCATCCATTGTAGTAACAAAAATCTCGACAATAGACTACATTCCATAATGACAAGGCTACCATCCATTGGAGTAACAAATATCTCGACGACAAACTACCTTCCATAATGAGAAGGCTACCATCCATTAGAATAACAAAAATATCGACAACACACTACCTTCCATAATGACACGGCTACCATCCAATGGAGTAACAAAAATCTCGACAACAGACTACCTTCCAAAATGACCAGGATACCATCCATTAGAGTAAAAAAGATATCGACAACAGACTACCTTCCATAACAACAAGGCTACAATCCCTTAGAGTAACAAAAATCATGACAAAAGACTACCTTCCATAATGAAAAGGCTACCATCCATTGTAGTAACAAAGATATCGACAACATACTACCTTCCATAATGACAAGGCCACCATCCCTTTGAGTAATAAAAATCACGACAACACACTACCTTCCATAATGACAAGTCTACCATCCATTGGAGTAACAAAAATCTCAACAATAGACTACCTTCCCTAATGACAAGGCTACCATCCATTGGAGTAACAAAGATATCGATAACATACTACCTTCCATAATGACAAGGCTACCATCCCTTAGAGTAATAAAAATCACGACAATACACTACCTTCCATAATGAAAAGTCAAGCATCCATTGGAGTAACAAAAATGTCAATAATAGAATACCTTCCATAATGAGAAGGATACCATCCATTGGAGTAACAAAAATCAGGACAACAGACTACCTTCCATATTGACTAGGCTACCATCCATTGGAGTAACAAAAATCTCGACAACACACTACCTTCCATAATGACAAGGCTACCATCCCTTAGACTAACAAAAATCTCGACAAGAGACTACCTTCCATAATGACAAGGCTAGCATCCATTGGAATAACAAAAATAACGTACACAAATTACCTTCCATAATGACTAGGCTACCATCCATTGGAGTAACAAAGATATCGACAATAGACTAACTTCCATAACGAAAAGGCTATAATCCATTGTAGTAACAAAAATCTCGACAACAAACTACCTTCCATAATGACAAGGCTACCATCCATTGTAGTGACAAAAATCTCGACAATATACTACCTTCTATAATGACAAGGCTACTATCCATTGGAGTAACAAAAATCACGACAACAGACTACCTTCCATAATGACACGACTACAATCTATTATAGTAATAAAACTCTCGACAATAGACTACCTTTTATAATGAAAAGGCTACCATCCATTGGAATAACAAAAATCTCGACAACAGACTACCTTCCATAATGACAAGGCTACCATCCATTGGAATAACAAAAATATCGACAACAGACTACCTCCATAACGACAAGGCTAAAATCCAATGTAGTAACAAAAATCTCGACAATAGACTACCTTCAATAATGAGAAGGCTACCATCCATTGGAGTAACAAAGATATCGACAACATACTACCTTCCATAATGACAAGGCTACCATCCATTGGAGTAACAAAAATCACAACAACAGACTACCTTCCATAATGACTGGGCTACCATCCATTGGAATAAGAAAGATATCTACAATATACTACCTTCCATAATGACAAGGCTACCATCCATTGGAGTAACAAAAATCATAACAAGAGACTACCTTCCATAATGATAAGGCTACCATCCATTGGAATAACAAAAATCTCAACAATAGAATACCTTCCATAATGACAAGGCTACCAACCATTGGAGTAACAAAAATCACGACAACAAACTACCTTCCATAATGACTATGTTACCATCCATTGGAATAACAAAAATATCGACAACACAGTACCTTCCATAATGACAAGGCTACCATCCAATGGAGAACAAAAATCTCGACAAGAGACTACCTTCCATAATGACTAGGATACCATCCATTGGAGTAACAAAGATATCGACAACAAACTACCTTCCATAACGACAAGGCTACAATCTGTTGTAGTAGTAAAAATATCGACAACACACTACCTTCCATAATGACAAGGCTACCATCCCTTATAGAAACAAAAATCTCGACAACAGACAACCTTCCATAATGACTAGGCTACCATCCATTGGAGTAACAAAGATATCGACAACAAACTACCTACCATAACGACAAGGCTACAATCCCTTAGAGTAACAAAAATCACGACAAAAGATTACCTTCCATAATGAAAACGCTACCATCCATTGGAGTAATAAAGATATCGACATCATACTACTTTCCATAATGACAAGGCTACCATCCCTTAGAGTAATAAAAATCACGACAACACACTATCTTCCATAATGACAAGTCTACCATCCATTGGAGTAACAAAAATCTCAATAATAGAATACCTTCCATAATGACTAGGATACCATCCATTGGAGTAACAAAAATCACGACAACAGACTACCTTCCATATTGACTAGGCTACCATCCATTGGAGTAATAAAAATCTCGAGAACATGCTACCTTCCATAATGACAAGGCTACCATCCCTTAGACTAACAAAAATCTCGACAAGAGACTACCTTCCATAATGACAAGGCTAGCATCCATTGGAATAAAAAAAATTTCGTACACAAACTACCTTCCATAATGACTAGGCTACCATCCATTGGAGTAACAAAGATATCGACAACAGACTAATTTCCATAACGAAAAGGCTATAATCCATTGTAGTCACAAAAATCTCGACAACAGACTACCTTCCATAATGACAAGGCTACCATCCATTGTAGTGACAAAAATCTCGACAATATACTACCTTCTATAATGACAAGGCTACTATCCATTGGAGTAACAAAAATCACGACAACAGACTACCTTCAATAATGACACGACTACAATATATTATAGTAATAAAACTCTCGACAATAGACTACCTTTCATAATGAAAAGGCTACCATCCATTGGAATAACAAAAATGTCGACAACAGACTACCTTCCATAATGACAAGGCTACCATCCATTGGAATAACAAAAATATCGACAACAGACTACCTCCATAACGACAAGGCTAAAATCCAATGTAGTAACAAAAATCTCGACAATAGACTACCTTCAATAATGAGAAGGCTACCATCCATTGGAGTAACAAAGATATCGACAACATACTACCTTCCATAATGACAAGGCTACCATCCATTGGAGTAACAAAAATCACGACAACAGACTACATTCCATAATGACTAGGCTACCATCCGTTGGAATAACAAAGATATCTACAATATACTACCTTCCATAATGACATGGCTAACATCCATTGGAGTAACAAAAATCACGACAACAGACTACCTTCCATAATGACTAGGCTACCATCCATTGGAATAACTAAAATATCCACAACACACTACCTTCCATAATTACAAGGCTACCATCCAATGGAGTAACAAAAATCTCGACAACAGACTACCTTCTATAATGACTAGGCTACCATCCATTAGAGTAACAATGATATCGACAACAGACTACTTCCATAACGACAAGGCTACAATCCATTGTAGTAACAAAAATCTCGACAAAAGACTACCTTCCATAATGACAAGTCTACCATCCATTGTAGTGACAAAAATCTCGACAATATACTACCTTCTATAATGAAAAAGCTACTATCCATTGGAGTAAAAAAAATCACGCCAACAGACTACCTTCCATAATGACACGGCTACAATCTATTATAGTAACAAAACTCTCGACAATAGACTACCTTTCATAATGAAAAGGCTACAATCCATTGGAATAACAAAAATCTCGACAACAGACTACCATCCATAATGACAAGGCTACCATCCCTTAGAGTTAAGAAAATCTCGACAACAAACTACCTTCCATAATGACAAGGCTACCATCCATTCGTGTAACAAAGGTATCTAAAACATACTACCTTCCATAATGACAAGGCTACCATCCATTGTAGTAACAAAAATCAAGAAAATAGACTACCTTCCATAATGAGTAGGCTACCATCCATTGGAATAACAAAAAAATTGACAACAGACTACCTCCACAACGACAAGGCTAAAATCCAATGTAGTAACAAAAATCTCGACAACAGACTACCTTCAATAATGAGAAGGCTACCATCCATTGTAGTAACAATGATATCTACAACATACTACCTTCCATAATGACAAGGCTACCATCCATTGGAGTAACAAAAATCACCATAATAGACTACCTTCCATAACGACAAGGCTACAATCCATTGTAGTACCAAAAATCTACACAACAGACTACCTTCCATAATGACAAGACTACCATCCATTGTAGTAACAAAAATCTCAACAATAGACTACCTTCCATAATGACAAGGCTACCATCCATTAGAGTAACAAATATCTCGACAACAAACTACCTTCCATAATGACAAGGCTACCATCCATTAGAATAACAAAAATATCGACAACACACTACCTTCCATAATGACAAGGCTACCATCCAATGGAGAAACAAAAATCTCGACAACAGACTACCTTCCAAAATGACCAGGATACCATCCATTAGAGTAACAAAGATATCGACAACAGACTACCTTCCATAACGACAAGGCTATAATCCCTTAGAGTAACAAAAATCATGACAAAATACTAATTTCCATAATGAAAAGGCTACCATCCATTGTAGTAACAAAGATATCGACACCATACTACCTTCCATAATGACAAGGCTACCATCCCTTAGAGTAATAAAAATCACGACAACACACTACCTTCCATAATGACAAGTCTACCATCCATTGGAGTAACAAAAATGTCAACAATAGACTACCTTCCATAATGACAAGGCTACCATCCATTGGAGTAACAAAAATTAAGACAAAAGACTACCTTCCATAATGACTAGGCTACCATCCATTCGAATAACAAAAATATCGACAACACACTACCTTCTATAATGACAAGGCTACCATCCAATGAAGTAACAAAAATCTCGACAACTGACTACCTTCCATAAATGACTAGGATACCATCCATTGGAGTAACAAAAATCTCGACAACACACTACCTTCCATAACGACAAGGCTACAATCTATTATAGTAACAAAAATATCGACAATAGACTACCTTCCCTAATGACAAGACTATCATCCATTTTAGTAACAATAGACTACCTTCCATAATGACAAGGCTACCATCCATTGGAGTAACAAAAATCACGACAACAGACTACCTTCCGTAATGACTAGGCTACCATCCATTGGAATAACAAAAATATCGTACACAAACTACCTTCCATAATGACTAGGCTACCATCCATTGGAGCAACAAAGATATCGACAACAGACTACCTTCCATAACGACAAGGCTACAAGCCATTGTAGTAACTAAAATCTCGACAATAGACTTCCTTCCATAATGACAAGGCTACCATCCATTGTAGTGACAAAAATCTCGACAATATACTACCTTCTCTAATGAAAAGGCTACTATCCATTGGAGTAAAAAAAATCACGACAACAGACTACCTTCCATAATGACACGGCTATAATCTATTATAGTAACAAAACTCTCGACAATAGACTACCTTTCATAATGAAAAGGCTACCATCCATTGGAATAACAAAAATCTCGACAACAAACTACCTTCCATAAGGACAACGCTACCATCCCTTAGAGTAAAAAAAATCTAGACAACAGACTACCTTCCATAATGACAAGGTTACCATCCATTGGAGTAACAAAGATATATACAACATACTACCTTCCATAATGACAAGGCTACCATCCATTGGAGTAACAAAAATCACGAAAATAGACTACCTTCCATAATGACTAGGATACCATCCATTGGAATAACAAAAATATTGACAACAAACTACCTCCATAACGACAAGGATAAAATCCAATGTAGTAACAAAAATCTCGACAATAGACTACCTTCAATAATGAGAAGGCTACCATCCATTGTAGTAACATTGATATCTATAACATACTACCTTCCATAATGACAAGGCTACCATCCATTGGAGTAACAAAAATCACCACAACTGACTACCTTCCATAACGACACGGCTACAATCCATTGTAGTACAAAAAATCTAGACAACAGACTACCTTCCATAATGACAAGACTACCATCCATTGTAGTAACAAAAATCTCGACAATAGACTACATTCCATAATGATAAGGCTACCATCCATTGGAGTAACAAATATCTCGACGACAAACTACCTTCCATAATGACAAGGCTACCATCCATTAGAATAACAAAAATATCGACAACACACTACCTTCCATAATGACAAGGCTACCATCCAATGGAGTAACAAAAATCTCGACAACAGACTACCTTCCAAAATGACTAGGATACCATCCATTAGAGTAACAAAGATATCGATAACAGACTACCTTCCATAACGACAAGGCTACAATCCCTTAGAGTAACAAAAATCATGACAAAAGACTACCTTCCATAATGAAAAGGCTACCATCCATTGTAGTAACAAAGATATCGACAACATACTACCTTCCATAATGACAAGGCTACCATCCCTTAGAGTAATAAAAATCACGACAACACACTACCTTCCATAATGAAAAGTCTACCATCCATTGGAGTAACAAAAATCTCAACAATAGACTACCTTCCCTAATGACAAGGCTACCATCCATTGGAGTAACAAAAATCAAGACAAAAGACTACCTTCCATAATGACTAGGCTACCATCCATTCGAATATCAAAAATATCGACAACACACTACCTTCCATAATGACAAGGCTACCATCCAATGAAGTAACAAAAATCTCGACAACAGACTACCTTCTGACTAGGATACCATCCATTGGAGTAACAAAAATCTCGACAACACACTACCTTCCATAATGACAAGGCTACAATCTATTATAGTAACAAAAATATCGACAATAGACTACCTTCATAATGACAAGGCTAGCATCCATTGGAATAACAAAAATCTTGACACTAGACTACGTTCCATAATGACAAGGCTACCATCCCTTAGAGTAAGAAAAATCTCGACAACAAACTACCTTCCATAATGACAAGGCTACCATCAATTGGAGTAACTAAAATATCGACAACAGACTACCTTCCATAATGACTAGGCTACCATCTATTGGAGTAAAAAAGATATCGACAATAGACTACCTTCCATAAGGACAAGGCTACAATCCATTGTAGTAACAAAAATCACGACAACAGATTACCTTCCATAATGACAAGGCTACCATCCATTGTAATAACAAAAATCATGAAAACAGAGAACCTTCCATAATGACTCGGCTACCATCCATTGGAATAACAAAAATATCGACAACACACTACCTTCCATAATAACAAGGCTACCATCCAATGGAGTAACAAAAATCTCGACAATAGACTACCTTCCATAATGACTAAGCTACCATCCATTGGAGTAACAAAGATATCAACAACTGACTACCTCCATAACGACAAGGATACAATCCATTGTATTAACAAAAATCTCGACAATAGACTACCTTCCATAATGACAAGGCTACCATCCATTGGAGTATCAAAAATCACGACAACAGATTACCTTCCATAATAACAAGGCTTCCATCCATTGGAGTAACAAAAATCACGATAACAAACTACCTTCCATAATGATAAGGCTACCATCCAAGGGAGTAACAAAAATCTCGACAACAGACTACCTTCCATAATGAGTAGGCTACCATCCATTGGAGTAACAAAGATATCGACAACAGACTACCTTCCATAACGACAAGGCTACAATCCATTATAGTACAAAAATCTCGACAACAGATTACTTTCCATAATGACAAGGCTACCATCCATTGTAGTAACAAAAATATCGACAATAGACTACCTTCCAAATGACAAGGCTACCATCAATTGGAGTTACAAAAATCTCGACAACAATCTACCTTCCATTATGACAAGGCTACCATCCTTTGGAATAACAAAAATCTAGACAATAGACTGTGTTCCATAATGACAAGGCTATCATCCCTTGGAGTAACAAAGATATCGACAACAGACTACCTTTCATAACGACAAGGCTACAATCCATTGTAGTAACAAAAATCTCGACAACAGACTACCATCAATTGTAGTAAAACAAATCTCAATAATAGACTACCTTCCATAATGACAAGGCTACCATCCATTGGAAAAACAAAAATCTCGACAATAGACTACCTTCCATAATGACAAGGCTACCATCCATTGGAATAAAAAAAATATCGATAACACATTACCTTCCATAATGACAAGGCTACCATCCCTTAGAGAAACAAAAATCTTGACAATAGACTACCTTCCTTAATGACTAGGATACCATCCATTGGAGTAACAAAGATATCGACAACAGACTACCTTCCATAATGACAAGGCTACAATCAATTGTAGTAACCAAAATCACGACAAAAGACTACCTTCCATAATGAAAAGGCTACCATCCATTGGAGTAACAAAGATATCAAAAACAGACTACCTTCCATAATGACAAGGCTACTATACCTTAGAGTAATAAAAATCACGACAACATACTACCTTCCATAATGACAAGTCTACCATCCATTAGAGTAACAAAAATCTCAACAGTAGACTACCTTCTATAATGACTAGGCTACCATCCGTTGGAGTACCAAAAATCACGACAACAGACTAGCTTCCATAATGACTAGGCTACCATCCATTGGAGTAACAAAAATCTCAACAACACACTACCTTCCATAATTACAAGGCTACCATCTATTATAGTAACAAAAATATTGACAATAAACTACCTTTCATAATGACAAGGCTACCATCCATTGGAATAACAAAAATCTCGACATCAAACTATGTTCCATAATGACAAGGCTACCATCCCTTAGAGTAACAAAAATCTTGACAACAAACTACCTTCCATAATGAAAAGGCTACCATCCATTGGAGTCACAAAGATATCGACAACATACTACCTTCCATAATGACAAGGATACCATCCCTTAGAGTAAGAAAAATTACGACAACACAGTACCTTCCATAATGACAAGTCTACCATCCATTGGAGTAACTAAAATCTCGACAACAGACTACCTTCCATAATGACTAGGCTACCATCCATTGGAGTAATAAAGATAGCGACAATAGACTACCTTCCATAACGACAAGGCTACAATACATTGTAGTAAAAAAAATCTCGACAACAAACTACCTTCCATAATGACAAGACTACCATCCATTGTAGTAATAAAAATCTCGACAACAGACTACCTTCCATAATGGCAAGGCTACCATCCATTGGAATAACAAAATATCGAAAACACACTACCTTTCGTAATGACAAGGTTACCATCCCTTGGAGAAACAAAAATCTCGACAACAGACTACCTTCCATAATGAAAAGGCTACCATCCATTGGAGTAATAAAGATATCAACAACAAACTACCTTCCATAACAACAAGGCTACAATCCCTTAGAGTAACAAAAATCACGACAAAAGACTACCTTCCATAATGAAAAGGCTACCATCCATTGGAGTAACAAAGATATCGACAACACACTACCTTCCATAATGACAAGGCTACCATCCCTTAGAGTAATAAAAATCACGACAACACACTACCTTCCATAATGACAAGTCTACCATCCATTGGAGTAACAAAAATCTCAACAATAGAATACCTTCCATAATGACAAGGCTACCATCCATTGGAGTAACAAAAATCTCGACAACAAAGTACCTTCCATAATGACAAGGCTACCATCCATTGGAATTACAGAAATATCGACAACACACTACCTTCCATAATGACAAGGCTACCATCCAATGGAGTAACAAAAATCTCGATAACAGACTACCTTCCAAAATGACTAGGATACCATCCATTAGAGTAACAAAGATATCGACAACAGACTACCTTCCATAACGACAAGGCTACAATGCCTTAGAGTAATTAAAATCATGACAAAAGACTACATTCCATAATGAAAAGGCTACCATCCATTGGAGTAACAAAGATATAGACAACACACTACCTTCCATAATGACAAGGCTACCATCCCTTAGAGTAATAAAAATCACCACAACACACTACTTCCCATA
This sequence comes from Vicia faba, assembly GCA_948472305.1. Taxonomy (NCBI): domain Eukaryota; kingdom Viridiplantae; phylum Streptophyta; class Magnoliopsida; order Fabales; family Fabaceae; genus Vicia; species Vicia faba. Next base: position 509,812,163 of record OX451741.1, on the reverse strand, counting down.
ATGACAAGTCTACCATCCTGGAGTAACAAAAATCTCAACAATAGACTACCTTCCATAATGACAAGGCTACCATCCATTGGAATAACAAAAATATCGACAACACACTACCTTTCATAATGATAAGGCTACCAACCAATGGAGTAACAAAAATCTCGACAACAAACTACCTTCCAAAATGACTAGGATACCATCCATTAGAGTAACAAAGATATCGATAACAGACTACCTTCCATAACGACAAGGCTACAATGCCTTAGAGTAACAAAAATCATGACAAAAGACTACCTTCCATAATGAAAAGGCTACCATCCATTGGACTAACAAAGATATAGAAAACACACTACCTTCCATAATGACAAGTCTACCATCCCTTAGAGTAATAAAAATCACGACAACACACTACCTTCCATAATGACAAGTCTACCATCCATTGGAGTAACAAAAATCTCAACAATAGACTACCTTCCAAAATGACAAGGCTACCATCCATTGGAGTAACAAAAATCAAGACAAAAGATTACCTTCCATAATGACTAGGCTACAATCCATTGGAATAACAAAAATATCGACAACACACTACCTTCCATAATGACTAGGCTACCATCCATTAGAGTAACAAAGATATCGATAACATCCTACCTTTCATAATGACAAGGCTACAATCCCTTAGAGTAACAAAAATCACGACAACACACTACCTTCCATAATTACAAGTCTACCATCCATTGGAGTAACAAAAATCTCAACAATAGACTATCTTCCAAGATGACAAGGGTACCATCATTGGAGTAACCCAAATATCCAAAAGAGACTACCTTCCATAATGACAAGGCTACAATCCATTGGACTCTACAAAATCTTGACATTAGACTACCTTCCATAATGACAAGGCTACCATCCATTGGAGTAACTAAAATCTCGACAACAGACTACCTTCCATAATGACTAGGATACCATCCATTGGAGTAACAAAGATATCGACAACAGACTACCTTCCATAACGACAAGGATACAATCCATTGTAGTAACAAAAATCTCGACAATAGACTACCTTTCATAATGACAAGGCTACCATCCATTGGAGTAACAAAAATCTCGACAATAGACTACCTTCCATAATGACAAGGCTACCATCCATTGGAGTAACAAAAATCTCGACAACAGACTACCTTCCATAATGACTAGGATACCATCCATTGGAGTAACAAAAATCTCGACAAAAAACTACCTTCCATAATCACAAGGCTACCATCCATTGGAATAACAAAAATATCGACAACACACTACATTCCATAATGACAAGGCTACCATCCAATGGAGTAACAAAAATATCGACAACAAAATACCTTCCAAAATGACTAGGATACCATCCATTGGAGCAACAAAGATATCGACAACAGACTACCTTCCATAACGATAAGGCTACAATTCCTTAAACTAAGAAAAATCACAACAATAGACTACCTTCCAAAATGAAAAGGCTACCATCCATTGGAGTAACAAAGAGATAAACAACATACTACCTTCCATAATGACAAGGCTACCATCCCTTAGAGTAATAAAAATCACGAAAACACACTACCTTCCATAATGACAAGTCTACCTTCCATTGGAGTAACAAAAATATCAACAATAGACTACCTTCCATAATGACAAGGCTACCATCCATTGGAGTAAAAAAAATACAGAAAAAATACTACCTTCCATAATGACTAGGCTACCATCCATTGGAATTTGAAAAATATCGACAACACACTACCTTCCATAGTGACAAGGCTACCTTCCAATGGAGTAACAAAAATCTCGACAATAGACTACCTTCCATAATGACTAGGATACCATCCATTGGAGTAACAAAAATCTTGACAACACACTACCTTCCATAATGACAAGGCTACAATCTATTATAGTAACAAAAATATCGACAATAGACTACCTTCATAACGACAAGGCTGTCATCCATTGGAATAACAAAAATCTTGACAACGAACGGCGTTCCATAATGACAAGGCTACCATCCCTTAGAGTAAGAAAAATCTCGACAACAAACTACCTTCCATAAAGAAAAGGCTACCATCCATTGGAGTAACAAAGATATCCACAACATAATACCTTCCATAATGACAAGGCTACCATCCGTTAGAGTAAAAAAACCACGACAACACACTACCTTCCATAATTAAAAGTCTACCATCCATTGGAGTAACAAAAATCTCAACAATAGACTATCTTCCATAATGACAAGGGTACCATCATTGGAGTAACCCAAATATCCACAAGAGACTACCTTCCATAATGACAAGGCTACAATCCATTGGAGTCTACAAAATCTCGACAACAGACTACCTTCCATAATGACAAGGCTACCATCCATTGGAGTAACTAAAATCTCGACAACAGACTACCTTCCATAATGACTAGGATACCATCCATTGGAGTAACAAAGATATCGATAACATACTACCTTCCATAATGATACGGCTACCATCCATTGTAGTAACAAAAATCTCGAGAATAGACTACCTTCCATGATGACAAGGCTACCATCCATTGGATTAACAAAAATCTCGACAACAGACTACCTTCCATGATGACAAGCCTACCATCCATTGGAATAACAAAAATCTCGACAACAGACTACCTTCCATAATGACTAGGCTACCATCCATTGGAGTAACAAAGATATCGAAAATAGACTACCTTCCATAACGACAAGCCTACAATCCATTGTAGTAACAAAAATCTCGACAATAGACTACCTTCCATGATGACAAGGCTACCATCCATTGGAGTAACTAAAATCACGACAACACACTACCTTCCATAATGACAAGTCTACCATCCATTGGAGTAACAAAAATCTCAACAATAGACTATCTTCCATAATGACAAGGGTACCATCATTGGAGTAACCCAAATATCCACAAGAGACTACCTTCCATAATGACAAAGTAACAATCCATTGGAATCTACAAAATCTCGACAATAGACTACCTTCCATAATGACAAGGCTACCATCCATTGGAGTAACTAAAATCTCGACAACAGACTACCTTCCATAATGGCAAGGCTACCATCCATTGGAATAACAAAATATCGAAAACACACTACCTTCCGTAATGACAAGGTTACCATCCCTTGGAGAAACAAAAATCTCGACAACAGACTACCTTCCATAATGAAAAGGCTACCATCCATTGGAGTAATAAAGATATCAACAACAAACTACCTTCCATAACAACAAGGCTACAATCTCTTAGAGTAACAAAAATCACGACAAAAGACTACCTTCCATAATGAAAAGGCTACCATCCATTGGAGTAACAAAGATATCGACAACACACTACCTTCCATAATGACAAGGCTACCATCCCTTAGAGTAATAAAAAGCACGACAACACACTACCTTCCATAATGACAAGTCTACCATCCATTGGAGTAACAAAAATCTCAACAATAGAATACCTTCCATAATGACAAGGCTACCATCCATTGGAGTAACAAAAATCTCGACAACAAAGTACCTTCCATAATGACAAGGCTACCATCCATTGGAATTACAGAAATATCGACAACACACTACCTTCCATAATGACAAGGCTACCATCCAATGGAGTAACAAAAATCTCGATAACAGACTACCTTCCAAAATGACTAGGATTCCATCCATTAGAGTAACAAAGATATCGACAACAAACTACCTTCCATAACAACAAGGCTACAATGCCTTAGAGTAATTAAAATCATGACAAAAGACTACCTTCCATAATGAAAAGGCTACCATCCATTGGAGTAACAAAGATATAGACAACACACTACCTTCCATAATGACAAGGCTACCATCCCTTAGAGTAATAAAAATCACCACAACACACTACCTTCCATAATGATACGGCTACCATCCATTGTAGTAACAAAAATCTCAACAATAGACTACCTTCCATGATGACAAGGCTACCATCCATTGGAATAACAAAAATCTTGACAACAGACTACCTTCCATAATGACAAGCCTACCATCCATTGGAATAACAAAAATCTCGACAACAAACTACCTTCCAAAATGACTAGGATACCATCCATTAGAGTAACAAAGATATCGATAATAGACTACCTTCCATAACGACAAGCCTACAATCCATTGTAGTAACAAAAATCTCGACAATAGACTACCTTCCATGATGACAAGGCTACCATCCATTGGAGTAACTAAAATCACGACAACACACTACCTTCCATAATGACAAGTCTACCATCCATTGGAGTAACAAAAATCTCAACAATAGACTATCTTCCATAATGACAAGGGTACCATCATTGGAGTAACCCAAATATCCACAAGAGACTACCTTCCATAATGACAAAGTTACAATCCATTGGAATCTACAAAATCTCGACAATAGACTACCTTCCATAATGATAAGGCTACCATCCATTGGAGTAACTAAAATCTCGACAACAGACTACCTTCCATAATGACTAGGATACAATCCATTGGAGTAACAAAGATATCGACAAAAATCTACCTTCCATAACGACAAGGCTACAATCCATTGTAGTAACAAAAATCTCGACAACAGACTACCTTCTATAATGACAAGGCTACCATCCATTGTAGTAACAAAAATCTCGACAATAGACTACCTTCCATTATGACAAGGCTACCATCCATTGGAGTATCAAAAATCTCGACAACAGACTACCTTCCATAATGACAAGGCTACCATCCATTGGAATAACAAAAATATCGACAACACACTACCTTCCATAATTACAAGGCTACCATCACTTAGACTAACAAAAATCTCCACAACAGACTACCTTCCATAATGACTAGGCTACCATCCATTGGAGTAACAAAGGTATCAACAACAGACTACCTTCCATAAAGACAAGGCTACAATCCATTGTAGTAACAAAAATCTCGACAACAAACTACCTTCGATAATGACACGGCTACCATCCATTGTAGTAACAAACATCTCGACAATGGACTACCTTCCATGATGACAAGGCTACCATCCATTGGAGTAACAAAAATCTCGACAACAGACTACCTTCCATAATGACAAGGCTACCATCCATTGGAATAACAAAAATATCAACAACAGACTACCTTCCATAATGACAAGCCTACCATCCATTGGAATAACAAAAATCTTGACAACAGACTACCTTCCATAATGACAAGGCTACCATCCATTGGAGTAACAAAGATATCGACAACAGACTACCTTCCATAACGACAAGGCTACAATCCATTGTAGTAACAAAAATCTCGACAATAGACTACCTTCCTTAATGACAAGACTACAAACCTTTGGAGTATAAAAAATCTCGACAATAGACTACCTTCCATAATGACAAGGCTACCATCAATTGGAGTAACTAAAATCTCGATAACAGTCTACCTTCCATAATGACTAGGCTACCATCCATTCGAGTAACAAAGATATCGACAATAGACTACCTTCCATAATAACTAGGCTACAATCCATTGTAGTAACAAAAATCTCGACAACAGACTACCTTCCATAATGACAAGACTACCATCCATTGTAGTAACAAAAATGTCGACAATAGACTACCTTCCATAATGACAAGGCTACCATCCATTGGAGTAACAAATATATCGACAACAGACTACCTTCCATAACGACAAGGCTACAATTCCTTAGACTAACAAAAATCATGACAAAAGACTACCTTCCATAATGAAAAGGCTACCATCCATTGGAGTAACAAAGATATAAACAACATACTACCTTCCATAATTACAAGGCTACCATCCCTTAGAGTAATAAAAATCACGACAACACACTACCTTCCATAATGACTAGGCTACCATCCATTGGAGTAATAAAAATCTCAACAATAGACTACCTTCCATAATGACAAGGCTACCATCCATTGGAGTAAAAAAAATACAGACAAAATACTACCTTCCATAATTACTAGGCTACCATCCATTGGAATAACAAAAATATCGACAACATAATAACTTCCATAGTGACAAGGCTACCATCCAATGGAGTAACAAAAATCTCAACAACAGACAACCTTCCATAATGACTAGGATACCATCCATTGGAGTAACAAAAATCTTGACAACACACTACTTTCCATAATGACAAGGCTACAATCAATTATAGTAACAAAAATATCGACAATAGACTACCTTCTTAATGACAAGGCTGTCATCCATTGGAATAACAAAAATCTCGACAACAGACGGCGTTCCATAATAACAAGGCTACCATCCCTTAGAGTAAGAAAAATCTCAACAACAAACTACCTTCCATAATGAAAAGACTACCATCCATTGGAGTAACAAAGATATCAACAACAAACTACCTTCCATAATGACAAGGCTACCATCCATTGGAGTAACAAAAATCACGACAACACACTACCTTCCATAAATACAAGTCTACCATCCATTGGAGTAACAAAAATCTCAACAGTAGACTATCTTCCATAATGACAAGGGTACCATCATTGGAGTAACCCAAATATCCACAAGAGACTACCTTCCATAATGACAAGGCTACAATCCATTGGAGTCTACAAAATCTCGACAACAGACTACCTTCCATAATGACAAGGCTACCATCCATTGGAGTAACTAAAATCTCGACAACAGACTACCTTCCATAATCACTAGGATACCATCCATTGGTGTAACAAAGATATCGATAATAGACTACCTTCCATAACGACAACGATACAATCCATTATAGTAACAAAAATCTCGACAACAGACTACCTTCCATAATGACAAGGCTACCATCCATTGTAGTAACAAAAATCTCGACAATAGACTACCTTCCATAATGACAATGGTACAAGCCATTGGAGTAACAAAAATCTCGACAACAGACTACATTTCATAATGACAAGGCTACCATCCATTGGAATAACAAAAATATCGACAACACACTACCTTCCATAATGACAAGGCTACCATCCCTTAGACTAACAAAAATCTCCATCACAGACTACCTTCCATAATGACTAGGCTACCATCCATTGGAGTAATAAAGATATCGACAACAGACTACCTTCCATAACGACAAGGCTACCATCCATTGGAGTAACAAAAATCTCGACAACAAACTACCTTCCATAATGACAAGTCTACCATCCAATGGAGTAACAAAAATCTCGACAACAGACTACCTTCCAAAATGACTAGGATACCATCCCTTGTAGCAAGAAAGATATCGACAACAGACTACCTTCCATAACGACAAGGCTACAATTACTTAGACTAACAAAAATCATGACAAAAGACTACCTTCCATAATGAAAAGGCTACCATCCATTGGAGTAACAAAGATATAAACAACATACTACCTTCCATAATGACAAGGCTACCATCCCTTAGAGTAATAAAAATCACGACAACACACTACCTTCCATAATGACAAGTCTACCATCCATTGGAGTAATAAAAATCTCAACAATAGACTACCTTCCATAATGACAAGGCTACCATCCATTGGAGTAAAAAAAATACAGACAAAATACTACCTTCCATAATGACTAGGCTACCATCCATTGGAATAACAAAAATATCGACAACACACTACCTTCCATAGTGACAAGGCTACCATCCAATGGAGTACAAAAATCTCGACAACAGACAACCTTCCATAATGACTAGGATACCATCCATTGGAGTAACAAAAATCTTGACAACACACTACTTTCCATAATGACAAGGCTACAATCTATTATAGTAACAAAAATATCGATAGTAGACTACCTTCATAATGACAACGCTGTCATCCATTGGAATAACAAAAATCTCGACAACAGACGACGTTCCATAATAACAAGGCTACCATCCTTTAGAGTAAGAAAAATCTCAACAACAAACTACCTTCCATAATGAAAAGACTACCATCCATTGGAGTAACAAAGATATCAACAACATACTACCTTCCATAATGACAAGGCTACCATCCCTTAGAGTAACAAAAATCACGACAACACACTACCTTCCATAATTACAAGTCTACCATCCATTGGAGTAACAAAAATCTCAACAGTAGACTATCTTCCATAATGACAAGGGTACCATCATTGGAGTAACCCAAATATCCACAAGAGACTACCTTCCATAATGACAAGGCTACAATCCATTGGAGTCTACAAAATCTAGACAACAGACTAACTTCCATAATGACAAGGCTACCATCCATTGGAGTAACTAAAATCTCGACAACAGACTACCTTCCATAATGACTAGGATACCATCCATTGGTGTAACAAAGATATCGAAAATAGACTACCTTCCATAACAACAACGATACAATCCATTATAGTAACTAAAATCTCGACAACAGACTACCTTCCATAATGACAAGGCTACCATCCATTGTAGTAACAAAAATCTCGACAATAGACTACCTTCCATAATGACAAGGCTACCAGCCATTGGAGTAACAAAAATCTCGACAGCAGACTACATTCCATAATGACAAGGCTACCATCCATTGGAATAACAAAAATATCGACAACACACTACCTTCCATAATGACAAGGCTACCATCCCTTAGACTAACAAAAATATCCACAACAGACTACCTTCCATAATGACTAGGCTACCATCCATTGGAGTAATAAAGATATCGACAACAGACTACCTTCCATAACGACAAGGCTACCATCCATTGGAGTAACAAAAATCTCGACAACAAACTACCATCCATAATGACAAGTCTACCATCCAATGGAGTAACAAAAATCTCGACAACAGACTACCTTCCAAAATGACTAGGATACCATCCCTTGTAGCAAGAAAGATATCGACAACAGACTACCTTCCATAACGACAAGGCTACAATTACTTAGACTAACAAAAATCATGACAAAAGACTACCTTCCATAATGAAAAGGCTACCATCCATTGGAGTAACAAAGATATAAACAACATACTACCTTCCATAATGACAAGGCTACCATACCTTAGAGTAATAAAAATCACGACAACACACTACCTTCCATAATGACAAGTCTACCATCCATTGGAGTAATAAAAATCTCAACAATAGACTACCTTCCATAATGACAAGGCTACCATCCATTGGAGTAAAAAAAATACAGACAAAATACTACCTTCCATAATGACTAGGCTACCATCCATTGGAATAACAAAAATATCAACAACACACTACCTTCCATAGTGACAAGGCTACCATCCAATGGAGTACAAAAATCTCGACAACAGACAACCTTCCATAATGACTAGGATACCATCCATTGGAGTAACAAAAATCTTGACAACACACTACTTTCCATAATGACAAGGCTACAATCTATTATAGTAACAAAAATATCGATAGTAGACTACCTTCATAATGACAACGCTGTCATCCATTGGAATAACAAAAATCTCGACAACAGACGACGTTCCATAATAACAAGGCTACCATCCTTTAGAGTAAGAAAAATCTCAACAACAAACTACCTTCCATAATGAAAAGACTACCATCCATTGGAGTAACAAAGATATCAACAACATACTACCTTCCATAATGACAAGGCTACCATCCCTTAGAGTAACAAAAATCACGACAACACACTACCTTCCATAATTACAAGTCTACCATCCATTGGAGTAACAAAAATCTCAACAGTAGACTATCTTCCATAATGACAAGGGAACCATCATTGGAGTAACCCAAATATCCACAAGAGACTACCTTCCATAATGACAAGGCTACAATCCATTGGAGTCTACAAAATCTAGACAACAGACTAACTTCCATAATGACAAGGCTACCATCCATTGGAGTAACTAAAATCTCGACAACAGACTACCTTCCATAATGACTAGGATACCATCCATTGGTGTAACAAAGATATCGAAAATAGACTACCTTCCATAACAACAACGATACAATCCATTGTAGTAACTAAAATCTCGACAACAGACTACCTTCCATAATGACAAGGCTACCATCCATTGTAGTAACAAAAATCTCGACAATAGACTACCTTCCATAATGACAAGGCTACCAGCCATTGGAGTAACAAAAATCTCGACAACAGACTACATTCCATAATGACAAGGCTACCATCCATTGGAATAACAAAAATATCGACAACACACTACCTTCCATAATGACAAGGCTACCATCCCTTAGACTAACAAAAATATCCACAACAGACTACCTTCCATAATGACTAGGCTACCATCCATTGGAGTAACAAAGATATCGACAACAGACTACCTTCCATAACGACAAGGCTACCATCCATTGGAGTAACAAAAATCTCGACAACAGACTACCTTCCATAATGACAAGTCTACCATCCAATGGAGTAACAAAAATCTCGACAACAGACTACCTTCCAAAATGACTAGGATACCATCCATTGGAGCAACAAAGATATCGACAACAGACTACCTTCCATAACGACAAGGCTACAATTCCTTAGACTAACAAAAATCATGACAAAAGACTACCTTCCATAATGAAAAGGCTACCATCCATTGGAGTAACAAAGATATAAACAACATACTACCTTCCATAATGACAAGGCTACCATCCCTTAGAGTAATAAAAATCACGATAACACACTACCTTCCATAATGACAAGTCTACCATCCATTGGAGTAATAAAAATTTCAACAATAGACTACCTTCCATAATGACAAGGCTATCATCCATTGGAGTAAAATAAATACAGACAAAATACTACCTTCCATAATGACTAGGCTACCATCCATTGGAATAACAAAAATATCGACAACACACTACCTTCCATAGTGACAAGGCTACCATCCAATGGAGTACAAAAATCTCGACAACAGACAACCTTCCATAATGACTAGGATACCATCCATTGGAGTAACAAAAATCTTGACAACACACTACTTTCCATAATGACAAGGCTACAATCTATTATAGTAACAAAAATATCGATAGTAGACTACCTTCATAATGACAAGGCTGTCATCCATTGGAATAACAAAAATCTCGACAACAGACGACGTTCCATAATAACAAGGCTACCATCCCTTAGAGTAAGAAAAATCTCAACAATAAACTACCTTCCATAATGAAAAGACTACCATCCATTGGAGTAACAAAGATATCAACAACATACTACCATCCATAATGACAAGGCTACCATCCCTTAGAGTAACAAAAATCACGACAACACACTACCTTCCATAAATACAAGTCTACCATCCATTGGAGTAACAAAAATCTCAACAGTAGACTATCTTCCATAATGACAAGGGTACCATCATTGGAGTAACCCAAATATCCACAAGAGACTACCTTCCATAATGACAAGGCTACAATCCATTGGAGTCTACAAAATCTCGACAACAGACTACCTTCCATAATGACAAGGCTACCATCCATTGGAGTAACTAAAATCTCGACAACAGACTACCTTCCATAATGACTAGGATACCATCCATTGGTGTAACAAAGATATCGATAATAAACTACCTTCCATAACGACAACGATACAATCCATTATAGTAACAAAAATCTCGACAACAGACTACCTTCCATAATGACAAGGCTACCATCCATTGTAGTAACAAAAATCTCGACAATAGACTACCTTCCATAATGACAATGGTACCAGCCATTGGAGTAACAAAAATCTCGACAACAGACTACATTTCATAATGACAAGGCTACCATCCATTGGAATAACAAAAATATCGACAACACACTACCTTCCATAATGACAAGGCTACCATCCCTTAGACTAACAAAAATCTCCATCACAGACTACCTTCCATAATGACTAGGCTACCATCCATTGGAGTAATAAAGATATCGACAACAGACTACCTTCCATAACGACAAGGCTACCATCCATTGGAGTAACAAAAATCTCGACAACAAACTACCTTCCATAATGACAAGTCTACCATCCAATGGAGTAACAAAAATCTCGACAACAGACTACCTTCCAAAATGACTAGGATACCATCCATTGTAGCAACAAAGATATCGACAACAGACTACCTTCCATAACGACAAGGCTACAATTACTTAGACTAACAAAAATCATGACAAAAGACTACCTTCCATAATGAAAAGGCTACCATCCATTGGAGTAACAAAGATATAAACAACATACTACCTTCCATAATGACAAGGCTACCATCCCTTAGAGTAATAAAAATCACGACAACACACTACCTTCCATAATGACAAGTCTACCATCCATTGGAGTAATAAAAATCTCAACAATAGACTACCTTCCATAATGACAAGGCTACCATCCATTGGAGTAAAAAAAATACAGACAAAATACTACCTTCCATAATGACTAGGCTACCATCCATTGGAATAACAAAAATATCGACAACACACTACCTTCCATAGTGACAAGGCTACCATCCAATGGAGTACAAAAATCTCGACAACAGACAACCTTCCATAATGACTAGGATACCATCCATTGGAGTAACAAAAATCTTGACAACACACTACTTTCCATAATGACAAGGCTACAATCTATTATAGTAACAAAAATATCGATAGTAGACTACCTTCATAATGACAAGGCTGTCATCCATTGGAATAACAAAAATCTCGACAACAGACGACGTTCCATAATAACAAGGCTACCATCCCTTAGAGTAAGAAAAATCTCAACAATAAACTACCTTCCATAATGAAAAGACTACCATCCATTGGAGTAACAAAGATATCAACAACATACTACCATCCATAATGACAAGGCTACCATCCCTTAGAGTAACAAAAATCACGACAACACACTACCTTCCATAAATACAAGTCTACCATCCATTGGAGTAACAAAAATCTCAACAGTAGACTATCTTCCATAATGACAAGGGTACCATCATTGGAGTAACCCAAATATCCACAAGAGACTACCTTCCATAATGACAAGGCTACAATCCATTGGAGTCTACAAAATCTCGACAACAGACTACCTTCCATAATGACAAGGCTACCATCCATTGGAGTAACTAAAATCTCGACAACAGACTACCTTCCATAATGACTAGGATACCATCCATTGGTGTAACAAAGATATCGATAATAGACTACCTTCCATAACGACAACGATACAATCCATTATAGTAACAAAAATCTCGACAACAGACTACCTTCCATAATGACAAGGCTACCATCCATTGTAGTAACAAAAATCTCGACAATAGACTACCTTCCATAATGACAATGGTACCAGCCATTGGAGTAACAAAAATCTCGACAACAGACTACATTTCATAATGACAAGGCTACCATCCATTGGAATAACAAAAATATCGACAACACACTACCTTCCATAATGACAAGGCTACCATCCCTTAGACTAACAAAAATCTCCATCACAGACTACCTTCCATAATGACTAGGCTACCATCCATTGGAGTAATAAAGATATCGACAACAGACTACCTTCCATAACGACAAGGCTACCATCCATTGGAGTAACAAAAATCTCGACAACAAACTACCTTCCATAATGACAAGTCTACCATCCAATGGAGTAACAAAAATCTCGACAACAGACTACCTTCCAAAATGACTAGGATACCATCCATTGTAGCAACAAAGATATCGACAACAGACTACCTTCCATAACGACAAGGCTACAATTACTTAGACTAACAAAAATCATGACAAAAGACTACCTTCCATAATGAAAAGGCTACCATCCATTGGAGTAACAAAGATATAAACAACATACTACCTTCCATAATGACAAGGCTACCATCCCTTAGAGTAATAAAAATTACGACAACACACTACCTTCCATAATGACAAGTCTACCATCCATTGGAGTAATAAAAATCTCAACAATAGACTACCTTCCATAATGACAAGGCTACCATCCATTGGAGTAAAAAAAATACAGACAAAATACTACCTTCCATAATGACTAGGCTACCATCCATTGGAATAACAAAAATATCGACAACACACTACCTTCCATAGTGACAAGGCTACCATCCAATGGAGTACAAAAATCTCGACAACAGACAACCTTCCATAATGACTAGGATACCATCCATTGGAGTAACAAAAATCTTGACAACACACTACTTTCCATAATGACAAGGCTACAATCTATTATAGTAACAAAAATATCGATAGTAGACTACCTTCATAATGACAACGCTGTCATCCATTGGAATAACAAAAATCTCGACAACAGACGACGTTCCATAATAACAAGGCTACCATCCTTTAGAGTAAGAAAAATCTCAACAACAAACTACCTTCCATAATGAAAAGACTACCATCCATTGGAGTAACAAAGATATCAATAACATACTACCTTCCATAATGACAAGGCTACCATCCCTTAGAGTAACAAAAATCACGACAACACACTACCTTCCATAATTACAAGTCTACCATCCATTGGAGTAACAAAAATCTCAACAGTAGACTATCGTCCATAATGACAAGGGTACCATCATTGGAGTAACCCAAATATCCACAAGAGACTACCTTCCATAATGACAAGGCTACAATCCATTGGGGTCTACAAAATCTCGACAACAGACTACCTTCCATAATGACAAGACTACCATCCATAGGAGTAACTAAAATCTCGACAACAGACTACCTTCCATAATGACTAGGATACCATCCATTGGTGTAACAAAGATATCGACAATAGACTACCTTCCATAACGACAACGATACAATCCATTGTAGTGACAAAAATCTCGACAACAGACTACCTTCCATAATGACAAGGCTACCATCCATTGTAGTAACAAAAATCTCGACAATAGACTACCTTCCATAATGACAAGGCTACCAGCCATTGGAGTAACAAAAATCTCGACAACAGACTACATTCCATAATGACAAGGCTACCATCCATTGGAATAACAAAAATATCGACAACACACTACCTTCCATAATATCAAGGCTACCATCCCTTAGACTAACAAAAATATCCACAACAGACTACCTTCCATAATGACTAGGCTACCATCCATTGGAGTAACAAAGATATCGACAACAGACTACCTTCCATAACGACAAGGCTACAATCCATTGTAGTATCAAAAATCTCGACAACAGACTACCTTCAATAATGATACGGCTACCATCTGTTGTAGTAAAAAAAATATCGACAATAGACTACCTTCCATGATGACAAGGCTACCATCCATTGGAGTAACAAAAATCTCGACAACAAACTACCTTCTATAATGACAAGGCTTCCATCCATTGGAATAACAAAAATATCGACAACAGACTACCTTCCATAATGACAAGGCTACCATTCATTGGAATAACAAAAATCTTGACAACAAACTCCCTTCCATAATGATTAGGCTACCATCCATTGGAGTAACAAAGATATCGACAATAGACTACCTTCCATAATGAAAGGGCTACAATCCATTGTAGTAACAAAAATCTCAACAATAGACTACCTTCCATAATGAAAAGGCTACAAACCTTTGGAGTATAAAAAATCTCAACAATAGACTACCTTCCATAATGACAAGGCTACCATCCATTGGAGTAACTAAAATCTCAACAACAGACTACCTTCCATAATGACTATGCTACCATCCATTGGAGTAACAAAGATATCGATAACAGACTACCTTCCATAAAGACAAGCCTACAATCCATTGTAGAAACAAAAATTTCGACAATAGACTACCTTCCATAATGACAAGGCTACCATCCATTAGAGTAACAAAAATATCAACAACAAACTACCTTCCATAATGACAAGGCTACCATCCATTGGAGTAACAAAAATCTCGACAACAGACTACCTTCCATAATGACTAGGATACCATCCATTGGAGTAACTAAAATCTCGACAAAAAACTACCTTCCATAATCACAAGGCTACCATCCATTGGAATGACAAAAATATCGACAACACACTACATTCCATAATGACAAGGCTACCATCCAATGGAGTAACAAAAATCTCGACAACAGAATACCTTCCAAAATGACTAGGATACAATCCATTGGAGCAACAAAGATATCGACAACAGACTACCTTCCATAACGACAAGGCTACAATTCCTTAGACTAACAAAAATCATGACAAAAGACTACCTTCCATAATGAAAAGGCTACCATCCATTGGAGTAACAAAGATATAAACAACATACTACCTTCCATAATGACAAGGCTACCATCCCTTAGAGTAACAAAAATTACGACAACACACTACCTTCAATAATTAAAAGTCTACCATCCATTGGAGTAAAAAAAATCTCAACAATAGACTATCTTCCATAATGACAAGGGTACCATCATTGGAGTAACCCAAATATCCAAAAGAGACTACCTTCCATAATGACAAGGCTACAATCCATTGGAGTCTACAAAATCTCGACAACAGACTATCTTCTATAATGACAAGGCTACCATCCATTGGAGTAACTAAAATCTCGACAACAGACTACCTTCCATAATGACTAAGATAGCATCCATTAGAGTAACAAAGATATCGACAATAGACTACCTTCCATAACGACAAGGATACAATCCATTGTTGTAACAAAAATCTCGACAACAGACTACCTTCCATAATGACAAGGCTACCATCCATTGGAGTAACAAAAATCTCGACAACCGACTACCTTCCATAATGACTAGGATAGCATCCATTGGAGTATCAAAGATATCGACAATAGACTACCTTCCATAACGACAAGGATACAATCCATTGTAGTAACAAAAATCTCGACAACAGACTACCTTCCATAATGACAAGGCTACCATCCATTGGAGTAACAAAAATCTCGACAATAGACTACCTTCCATAATGACAAGGCTACCATCCATTGGAGTCTACAAAATCTTGACAACACACTACCTTCCATAATGACAAGGCTACCATCCCTTAGACTAACAAAAATCTCAACAACAGACTACCTTCCATAATGACTAGGATACCATCCATTAGAGAAATAAGGATATCGACAACAGACTACCTTCCATAACGACAAGGCTACAATACATTGTAGTATCAAAAATCTCGACAATAGACTACCTTCCATAATGACAAGGCTACCATCCATTGTAGAAACAAAAATATCGACAACAAACTACCTTCCATAATGACAAGGCTGCCATCCATTAGAGTAACAAAAATATCGACAACAGACTACCTTCCATAACAACAAGGCTACCATCCATTGAAGTAACAAAAATATCGACAACAGACTACCTTCCATAATGGCTAGGCTACCATCCATTCTAGTAACAAAGATATCGACAATAGATTACCTTCCATGACGACAAGGCTACAATCCATTGTAGTAACAAAAATATCGACAACAAAATACCTTCCAAAATGACTAGGATACCATCCATTGGAGCATCAAAGATATCGACAACAGACTACCTTCCATAACGACAAGGCTACAATTCCTTAGACTAACAAAAATCACGACAATAGACTACCTTCCATAATGAAAAGGCTACCATCCATTGGAGTAAGAAAGATATAAACAACATATTACCTTCAATAATGACAAGGCTACCATCTCTTAGAGTAATAAAAATCACGAAAACACACTACCTTCCATAATGACAAGTCTACCTTCCATTGGAGTAACAAAAATCTCAACAATAGACTACCTTCCATAATGACAAGGCTACCATCCATTGGAGTAACAAAGATATCAACAACATACTACCTTCCATAATGACAAGGCTACCATCCCTTAGAGTAACAAAAATCACGACAACACACTACCTTCCATAATTAAAAGTCTACCATCCATTGGAGTAACAAAAATCTCAACAATAGACTATCTTCCATAATGACAAGGGTACCATCATTGGAGTAACCCAAATATCCACAAGAGACTACCTTCCATAATGACAAGGCTACAATCCATTGGAGTCTACAAAATCTCGACAACAGACTACCTTCCATAATGACAAGGCTATCATCCATTGGAGTAACTAAAATCTCGACAACAGACTACCTTCCATAATGACTAGGATACCATCCATTGGAGTAACAAAGATATCGACAACACACTACCTTCCATAATGATACGGCTACCATCTGTTGTAGTAACAAAAATCTCGAGAATAGACTACCTTCCATGATGACAAGGCTACCATCCATTGGAGTAACAAAAATCTCGACAATAGACTACCTTCCATAATGACAAGCCTACCATCCATTGGAATAACAAAAATCTCGACAACAGACTACCTTCCATAATGACTAGGCTAC
Organism: Vicia faba; assembly: GCA_948472305.1. NCBI lineage: Eukaryota > Viridiplantae > Streptophyta > Magnoliopsida > Fabales > Fabaceae > Vicia > Vicia faba. Next base: position 509,793,947 of record OX451741.1, on the reverse strand, counting down.
CATCCATTGGAGTAACAAAGATATCGACAATAGACTACCTTCCATAATGACTAGGCTACTATCCATTAGAGTAGCAAAGATATCGACAAAAGACTACCTTCCATAACGACAAGCCTACAATCCATTGTAGTAACAAAAATCTCGACAATAGACTACCTTCCATGATGACAAGGCTACCATCCATTGGAGTAACAAAAATCTCGACAACAGACTACCTTCCATAATGACAAGGCTACCATCCATTGGAATAACAAAAATATCGACAACAGACTACCTTCCATAATGACAAGGCTACCATCCATTGGAATAACAAAAATCTCGACAAGAAACTACCTTCCATGATGATTAGGCTACCATCCATTGGAGTAACAAAGATATCGACAATAGACTACCTTCCATAACGACAAGGCTACAATCCATTGTAGTAACAAAAATCTCGACAATAGACTACCTTCCATAATGACAAGGCTACAAACCTTTGTAGTATAAAAAATCTCGACAATAGACTACCTTCCATAATGACAAGGCTACCATCCATTGGAGTAACTAAAATCTCAACAACAGACTACCTTCCATAATGACTAGGCTACCATCCATTGGAGTAACAAAGATATTGACAACAAACTACCTTCCATAACGACAAGGCTACAATCCATTGTAGAAACAAAAATCTCGACAATAGACTACCTTCCATAATGACAAGGCTACCAGCCATTGGTGTAACAAAAATCTCGGCAACAGACTACATTCCATAATGACAAGGCTACCATCCATTGGAATAACAAAAATATCGACAACACAATACCTTCCATAATGACAAGGCTACCATCCCTTAGACTAACAAAAATCTCCACAACAGACTACCTTCCATAATGACTAGGCTACCATCCATTGGAGTAACAAAGATATCGATAACAGACTACCTTCCATAACGACAAGGCTAAAATCCATTGAATTTTTAAAAATCTCGACAATAGACTACCTTCCATAATGATACGGCTACCATCCGTTGTAGTAACAAAAATCTCGACAATAGACTACCTTCCATGATGACAAGGCTACCATCCATTGGAGTAACAAAAATCTCGACAACAGACTACCTTCTATAATGACAAGGCTACCATCTATTGGAATAACAAAAATATCGACAACAGACTACCGTCCATAATTACAAGGCTACCATCCATTGGAATAACAAAAATCTTGACAACAAACTCCCTTCCATAATGATTAGGCTACCATCCATTGGAGTAACAAAGATATCGACAATAGACTACCTTCCATAATGACAAGGCTACAATCCATTGTAGTAACAAAAATCTCGACAATAGACTACCTTCCATAATGACAAGGCTACAAACCTTTGGAGTATAAAAAATCTCGACAATAGACTACCTTCCATAATGACAAGGCTACCATCCATTGGAGTAACTAAAATCTCAACAACAGACTACCTTCCATAATGACTATGCTACCATCCATTGGAGTAACAAAGATATCGATAACAGACTACCTTCCATAAAGACAAGCCTACAATCCATTGTAGAAACAAAAATCTCGACAATAGACTACCTTCCATAATGACAAGGCTACCATCCATTGGAGTAACAAAAATATCAACAACAAACTACCTTCCATAATGACAAGGCTACCATCCATTGGAGTAACAAAAATCTCGACAACAGACTACCTTCCATAATGACTAGGATACCATCCAATGGAGTAACTAAAATCTCGACAAAAAATTACCTTCCATAATCACAAGGCTACCATCCATTGGAATGACAAAAATATCGACGACACACTACATTCCATAATGACAAGGCTACCATCCAATGGAGTAACAAAAATCTCGACAACAGAATACCTGCCAAAATGACTAGGATACAATCCATTGGAGCAACAAAGATATCGACAACAGACTACCTTCCATAATGACAAGGCTACAATTCCTTAGACTAACAAAAATAATGACAAAAGAATACCTTCCGTAATGAAAAGGCTACCATCCATTGGAGTAACAAAGATATAAACAACATACTACCTTCCATAATGACAAGGCTACCATTCCTTAGAGTAACAAAAATTACGACAACACACTACCTTCCATAATTACAAGTCTACCATCCATTGGAGTAACAAAAATCTCAACAATAGACTATCTTCCATAATGACAAGGGTACCATCATTGGAGTAACCCAAATATCCAAAAGAGACTACCTTCCATAATGACAAGGCTACAATCCATTGGAGTCTACAAAATCTCGACAACAGACTACCTTCCATAATGACAAGGCTACCATCCATTGGAGTAACTAAAATCTCGACAACAGACTACCTTCCATAATGACTAGGATAGCATCCATTGGAGTAACAAAGATATCGACAATAAACTACCTTCAATAACGACAAGGATACAATCCATTGTTGTAACAAAAATCTCGACAATAGACTACCTTCCATAATGACAAGGCTACCATCCATTGGAGTAACAAAAATCTCGACAACAGACTACCTTCCATAATGACTAGGATAGCATCCATTGGAGTAACAAAGATATCGACAATAGACTACCTTCCATAACGACAAGGATACAATCCATTGTAGTAACAAAAATCTCGACAACAGACTACCTTCCATAATGACAAGGCTACCATCCATTGGAGTAACAAAAATCTCGACAATAGACTACCTTCCATAATGACAAGACTACCATCCATTGGAGTCTACAAAATCTTGACAACACACTACCTTCCATAATGACAAGGCTACCATCCCTTAGACTAACAAAAATCTCAACAACAGACTACCTTCCATAATGACTAGGATACCATCCATTGGAGAAATAAGGATATCGACAACAGACTACCTTCCATAACGACAAGGCTACAATACATTGTAGTATCAAAAATCTCGACAATAGACTACCTTCCATAATGACAAGGCTACCATCCATTGTAGAAACAAAAATATCGACAACAAACTACCTTCCATAATGACAAGGCTACCATCCATTGGAGTAACAAAAATCTCGAAAACAGACTACCTTCCATAATGGCTAGGCTACCATCCATTGGAGTAACAAAGATATCGACAATAGACTACCTTCCATGACGACAAGGCTACAATCCATTGTAGTAACAAAAATATCGACAAAAAAATACCTTCCAAAATGACTAGGATACCATCCATTGGAGCATCAAAGATATCGACAACAGACTACCTTCCATAACGACAAGGCTACAATTCCTTAGACTAACAAAAATCATGACAATAGACTACCTTCCATAATGAAAAGGCTACCATCCATTGGAGTAACAAAGATATAAACAACATACTACCTTCCATAATGACAAGGCTACCATCCCTTAGAGTAATAAAAATCACGAAAACACACTACCTTCCATAATGACAAGTCTACCTTCCATTGGAGTAACAAAAATCTCAACAATAGACTACTTTCCATAATGACAAGGCTACCATCCATTGGAGTAAAAAAAATACAGTCAAAATACTACCTTCCATAATGACTAGGCTACCATCCATTGGAATTAGAAAAATATCGACAACACACTACCTTCCATAGTGACAAGGCTACCATCCAATGGAGTAACAAAAATCTCGACAACAGACTACCTTCCTTAATGACTAGGATACCATCCATTGGAGTAACAAAAATCTTGACAACAGACGATGTTCCATAATGACAAGGCTACCATCATTGGAGTAACCCAAATATCCACAAGAGACTACCTTTCATAATGACAAGGCTACAATCCATTGGAGTCTACAAAATCTCGATAAACAGACTACCTTCCATAATGTCAAGGCTATCATCCATTGGAGTAACTCAAATCTCAACAACAGACTACCTTCCATAATTACTAGGATACAATCCATTGGAGTAACAAAGATATCGACAACAGACTACCTTCCATAATGATACGGCTGCCATCTGTTGTAGTAACAAAAATCTCGAAAATAGGTTACCTTCCATGATGACAAGGCTACCATCCATTGGAGTAACAAAAATCTCGACAATAGACTACCTTCCATAATGACAGGCCTACCATCCATTGGAGTAACAAAAATCTCGACAACAGACTACCTTCCATAATGATAAGGCTACCATCCATTGGAATAACAAAAATATCGACAACAGACTACCTTCCATAATGACAAGGCTACCATCCATTAGAGTAACAAAAACCTCGACAACAGACTACCATCCATAATGACAATAATACCATCCATTGGAGTAACAAAAATCTCGGCAATAGACTATATTACATAATGACAAGGCTACCATCCATTGGAGTAACAAAAATATGACCAACAAACCATCTTCCATAGTGACAAGGCTACCATCCATTGGAGTGAAAGAAATCACAATGACAGACTACCTTCTATAATGACAAGGCTAACATCCATTGGAGTAACAAAAATCTCGACAACATACTAACTTCCATAATGACACGGCTACCATCCATTGGAATAACAAAAATCTCGACAACAGACTACATTCCAAAATGACAAGGCTACCATCCATTGGAGTAACTAAAATCTCAACAACAGACTACCTTCCATAATGACTATGCTACCATCCATTAGAGTAACAAAGATATCGATAACAGACTACCTTCCATAAAGACAAGCCTACAATCCATTGTAGAAACAAAAATCTCGACAATAGACTACCTTCCATAATGACAAGGCTACCATCCATTGGAGTAACAAAAATATCAACAACAAACTACCTTCCATAATGACAAGGCTACCATCCATTGGAGTAACAAAAATCTCGACAACAGACTACCTTCCATAATGACTAGGATACCATCAAATGGAGTAACTAAAATCTCGACAAAAAACTACCTTCCATAATCACAAGGCTACCATCCATTGGAATGACAAAAATATCGACGACACACTACATTCCATAATGACAAGGCTACCATCCAATGGAGTAACAAAAATCTCGACAATAGAATACCTGCCAAAATGACTAGGATACAATCCATTGGAGCAACAAAGATATCGACAACAGACTACCTTCCATAATGACAAGGCTACAATTCCTTAGACTAACAAAAATAATGACAAAAGAATACCTTCCGTAATGAAAAGGCTACCATCCATTGGAATAACAAAGATATAAACAACATACTACCTTCCATAATGACAAGGCTACCATTCCTTAGAGTAACAAAAATTACGACAACACACTACCTTCCATAATTACAAGTCTACCATCCATTGGAGTAACAAAAATCTCAACAATAGACTATCTTCCATAATGACAAGGGTACCATCATTGGAGTAACCCAAATATCCAAAAGAGACTACCTTCCATAATGACAAGGCTACAATCCATTGGAGTCTACAAAATCTCGACAACAGACTACCTTCCATAATGACAAGGCTACCATCCATTGGAGTAACTAAAATCTCGACAACAGACTACCTTCCATAATGACTAGGATAGCATCCATTGGAGTAACAAAGATATCGACAATAAACTAACTTCAATAACGACAAGGATACAATCCATTGTTGTAACAAAAATCTCGACAATAGACTACCTTCCATAATGACAAGGCTACCATCCATTGGAGTAACAAAAATCTCGACAACAGACTACCTTCCATAATGACTAGGATAGCATCCATTGGAGTAACAAAGATATCGACAATAGACTACCTTCCATAACGACAAGGATACAATCCATTGTAGTAACAAAAATCTCGACAACAGACTACCTTCCATAATGACAAGGCTACCATCCATTGGAGTAACAAAAATCTCGACAATAGACTACCTTCCATAATGACAAGGCTACCATCCATTGGAGTCTACAAAATCTTGACAACACACTACCTTCCATAATGACAAGGCTACCATCCCTTAGACTAACAAAAATCTCAACAACAGACTACCTTCCATAATGACTAGGATACCATCCATTGGAGAAATAAGGATATCGACAACAGACTACCTTCCATAACGACAAGGCTACAATACATTGTAGTATCAAAAATCTCGACAATAGACTACCTTCCATAATGACAAGGCTACCATCCATTGTAGAAACAAAAATATCGACAACAAACTACCTTCCATAATGACAAGGCTACCATCCATTGGAGTAACAAAAATATCGACAACAGACTACCTTCCATAACGACAAGGCTACCATCCATTGGAGTAACAAAAATCTCGAAAACAGACTACCTTCCATAATGGCTAGGCTACCATCCATTGGAGTAACAAAGATATCGACAATAGACTACCTTCCATGACGACAAGGCTACAATCCATTGTAGTAACAAAAATATCGACAAAAAAATACCTTCCAAAATGACTAGGATACCATCCATTGGAGCATCAAAGATATCGACAACAGACTACCTTCCATAACGACAAGGCTACAATTCCTTAGACTAACAAAAATCATGACAATAGACTACCTTCCATAATGAAAAGGCTACCATCCATTGGAGTAACAAAGATATAAACAACATACTACCTTCCATAATGACAAGGCTACCATCCCTTAGAGTAATAAAAATCACGAAAACACACTACCTTCCATAATGACAAGTCTACCTTCCATTGGAGTAACAAAAATCTCAACAATAGACTACTTTCCATAATGACAAGGCTACCATCCATTGGAGTAAAAAAAATACAGTCAAAATACTACCTTCCATAATGACTAGGCTACCATCCATTGGAATTAGAAAAATATCGACAACACACTACCTTCCATAGTGACAAGGCTACCATCCAATGGAGTAACAAAAATCTCGACAACAGACTACCTTCCTTAATGACTAGGATACCATCCATTGGAGTAACAAAAATCTTGACAACAGACGATGTTCCATAATGACAAGGCTACCATCATTGGAGTAACCCAAATATCCACAAGAGACTACCTTTCATAATGACAAGGCTACAATCCATTGGAGTCTACAAAATCTCGATAAACAGACTACCTTCCATAATGACAAGGCTATCATCCATTGGAGTAACTAAAATCTCAACAACAGACTACCTTCCATAATTACTAGGATACAATCCATTGGAGTAACAAAGATATCGACAACAGACTACCTTCCATAATGATACGGCTGCCATCTGTTGTAGTAACAAAAATCTCGAGAATAGGTTACCTTCCATGATGACAAGGCTACCATCCATTGGAGTAACAAAAATCTCGACAATAGACTACCTTCCATAATGACAGGCCTACCATCCATTGGAGTAACAAAAATCTCGACAACAGACTACCTTCCATAATGATAAGGCTACCATCCATTGGAATAACAAAAATATCGACAACAGACTACCTTCCATAATGACAAGGCTACCATCCATTAGAGTAACAAAAATCTCGACAACAGACTACCATCCATAATGACAATAATACCATCCATTGGAGTAACAAAAATCTCGACAATAGACTATATTACATAATGACAAGGCTACAATCCATTGGAGTAACAAAAATATGACCAACAAACCATCTTCCATAGTGACAAGGCTACCATCCATTGGAGTGAAAGAAATCACAATGACAGACTACCTTCTATAATGACAAGGCTAGCATCCATTGGAGTAACAAAAATCTCGACAACATACTAACTTCCATAATGACACGGCTACCATCCATTGGAATAACAAAAATCTCGACAACAGACTACATTCCATAATGACAAGGCTACCATCCATTGGAGTAACAAAAACATCGACAATAGAATATGTTCCATAATGACAAGGCTACAATCCATTGGAATAATAAAAATCTCGAGAACAGACTACCATCCAAAATGACAATGATAACATCCATTAGAGTAACAAAAATATCGACAATAGACTACCTTTCATAATGACAAGGCTACCATCCATTGGAGTAACAAAAATCTCGACAACAGACTACCATCCATAATGACAATGTTACCATCCATTGGAGTAACAAAAATCTCGACAACAGAATACCTTTCATAATGACAAGCCTACCATCCATTGGAGTAACAAAAATCTCGAAAACAGACTACCTTCCATAATTACAAGGCTACCATCCATTAGAGTAACAAAAATCTCGACCACAAACTACCATCCATAATGAAAATGAAACCATCCATTGGAGTAACAAAAATCTCGGCAATAGACTACATTCCATAATGAGAAGGCTACCATCCATTGGAGTAACAAAAATATGAACAACAAACTACCTTCCATAGTGACAAGGCTACCATCCATTAGAGTGACAGAAATCACAATGATAGACTACCTTCTATAATGACAAGGCTAGCATCCATTGGAGTAACAAAAATATCGAAAACATATTACCTTCCATAATGACAAGGCTACCATCCATTGGAATAACAAAAATCTCGACAACAGACTACCTTCCATAATGACAAGGCTACCATCCATTGGAGTAACAAAAACATCGACAATAGAATACGTTCCATAATGACAAGGATACAATCCATTAGAATAACAAAAATCTCGACAACAGACTACATCCATAATGACAATGATACCAGCCATTAGAGTAACAAAAATCTCGACAATAGACTACATTCCATAATGAAAAGGTTACCACCCATTGGAGTAACAAAAATATGAACAACAAACTACCTTCCATAGTGACAAGGCTACAATCTATTGGAGTGACAGAAATCACAACGAAAGACTACCTTCTGTAATGACAAGGCTAGCATCATTGGAGTAGCAAAAATCTCGACAACAGACTACCTTACAAAATGACAAGGTTACCATCCATTGGAATAACAAAAATTTCGACAACTGACTACCATCCATAATGCCAATGTTACCATCAATTGGAGTAACAAAAATCTCGACAACAGACTACCTTCCATAATGACAAGCCTACCATCCATTAGAGTAAAAAAAATCTCGAAAATAGACTACCTTCCATAATTACAAGGCTACCGTCCATTGGAGTAACAAAAACATCGACAATAAAGTACGTTCCATAATGACAAGGCTACCATCCATTGGAGTAACAAAATTCTCGACAACAGACTACCTTCCATAATGACAAGGCTACCATCCATTGGAGTAACAAAAATCTCGAAAACAGACTACCTTCCATAATGACAAGGCTACCATCCATTAGAGTAACAAAAATCTCGACAACAGACTACCATCCATAATGACAATAATACCATCCATTGGAGTAACAAAAATCTCGGCAATAGACTATATTACATAATGACAAGGCTACCATCCATTGGAGTAACAAAAATATGACCAACAAACCATCTTCCATAGTGACAAGGCTACCATCCATTGGAGTGAAAGAAATCACAATGACAGACTACCTTCTATAATGACAAGGCTAGCATCCATTGGAGTAACAAAAATCTCGACAACATACTAACTTCCATAATGACACGGCTACCATCCATTGGAATAACAAAAATCTCGACAACAGACTACATTCCATAATGACAAGGCTACCATCCATTGGAGTAACAAAAACATCGACAATAGAATATGTTCCATAATGACAAGGCTACAATCCATTGGAATAACAAAAATCTCGACAACAGACTACCATCCAAAATGACAATGATAACATCCATTAGAGTAACAAAAATATCGACAATAGACTACCTTTCATAATGACAAGGCTACCATCCATTGGAGTAACAAAAATCTCGAAAACAGACTACCTTCCATAATGACAAGGCTACCATCAATTGAAGTAACAAAAATCTCGACAATAGACTACCTTCTATAATGATAAGGCTACCATCCATTGGAGTAACAAAAATATGAACAACAAACTACCTTCCATAGTGACAAGGCTACCATCCATTGGAGTGACAAAAATCACAACGACAGACTACCTTCCATAATGACAAGGCAAGCATCCATTGGAGTAACAAAAATCTCAACAATAGACTACCTTCCATAATGACAAGGCTACAATCCATTGGAATAACAAAAATCTCGACAACAGACTACCATCCATAATGACAATGTTACCATCCATTGGAGTAACAAAAATATTGAAAACAGACTACCTTCCATAATTACAAGGCTACCATCTATTAGAGTCACAAAAATCTCGACAACAGACTACCATCCATAATGACAACGATACCAGCCATTGGAGTAACAAAAATCTCGACAATAGACTACCTTCAATGATGATTAGGCTACCATCCATTGGAGTAACAAAGATATCAACAATAGACTACCTTCCATAACGACAAGGCTACAATCCATTGTAGTAACAAAAATCTCGACAATAGACTACCTTCCATAATGACAAGGCTACAAACCATTGGAGTATAAAAAATCTCGACAATAGACTACCTTCCAAAATGACAAGGCTACCATCCATTGGAGTACCTAAAATCTCAACAACAGACTACCTTCCATAATGACTAGGCTACCATCCATTGGAGTAACAAAGATATCGACAACAAACTACCTTCCATAACGACAAGGCTACAATCCATTGTAGAAACAAAAATCTCGACAATAGACTACCTTCCATAATGACAAGGCTACCATCCATTAGAGTAACAAAGATATCGACAATAGACTACCTTCCATATCGACAAGCCTACAATCCATTGTAGTAACAAAAATCTCGACAATAGACTACCTTCCATGATGACAAGGCTACCATCCATTGGAGTAACAAAAATCTCGACAACAGACTACCTTCCATAATGACAAGGCTACCATCCATTGGAATAACAAAAATATCGACAACAGACTACCTTCCATAATGACAAGGCTACCATCAATTGGAATAACAAAAATCTCGACAAGAAACTACCTTCCATGATGATTAGGCTACCATCCATTGGAGTAACAAAGATATCAACAATAGACTACCTTCCATAATGACTAGGCTTCCATCCATTGGAGTAACAAAGATATCGACAACAGACTACCTTCCATAACGACAAGGCTACAATCCATTGTAGAAACAAAAATCTCGACAATAGACTACCTTCCATAATGACAAGGCTACCATCTATTGGAGTAACAAAAATATCGACAATAAACTACCTTCCATAACGACAAGGCTACCATCCATTAGAGTAACAAAAATCTCAACAACATACTACCTTCCATAATGACTAGGATACCATCCATTGGAGCAACAAAGATATCGACAACAGACTGCCTTCCATGACGACAAGGCTACAATTCCTTAGACTAACAAAAATCATGACAAAAGACTACCTTCCATAATGAAAAGGCTACCATCCATTGGAGTAAAAAAGATATAAACAACATACTACCTTCCATAATGACAAGGCTACCATCCCTTAGAGTAATAATAATGACGAAAACACACTACCTTCCATAAGGACAAGTCTACCTTCCATTGGAGTAACAAAAATCTCAACAACAGACTACCTTCCATAATGACAAGGCTACCATCCATTGGAGTAACAAAAACATCGACAATAGAATACGTTCCATAATGACAAGGATACAATCCATTAGAATAACAAAAATCTCGACAACAGACTACATCCATAATGACAATGATACCAGCCATTAGAGTAACAAAAATCTCGACAATAGACTACATTCCATAATGAAAAGGTTACCACCCATTGGAGTAACAAAAATATGAACAACAAACTACCTTCCATAGTGACAAGGCTACAATCTATTGGAGTGACAGAAATCACAACGAAAGACTACCTTCTGTAATGACAAGGCTAGCATCATTGGAGTAGCAAAAATCTCGACAACAGACTACCTTACAAAATGACAAGGTTACCATCCATTGGAATAACAAAAATTTCGACAACTGACTACCATCCATAATGCCAATGTTACCATCAATTGGAGTAACAAAAATCTCGACAACAGACTACCTTCCATAATGACAAGCCTACCATCCATTAGAGTAAAAAAAATCTCGAAAATAGACTACCTTCCATAATTACAAGGCTACCGTCCATTGGAGTAACAAAAACATCGACAATAAAGTACGTTCCATAATGACAAGGCTACCATCCATTGGAGTAACAAAATTCTCGACAACAGACTACCTTCCATAATGACAAGGCTACCATCCATTGGAGTAACAAAAATCTCGAAAACAGACTACCTTCCATAATGACAAGGCTACCATCCATTAGAGTAACAAAAATCTCGACAACAGACTACCATCCATAATGACAATAATACCATCCATTGGAGTAACAAAAATCTCGGCAATAGACTATATTACATAATGACAAGGCTACCATCCATTGGAGTAACAAAAATATGACCAACAAACCATCTTCCATAGTGACAAGGCTACCATCCATTGGAGTGAAAGAAATCACAATGACAGACTACCTTCTATAATGACAAGGCTAGCATCCATTGGAGTAACAAAAATCTCGACAACATACTAACTTCCATAATGACACGGCTACCATCCATTGGAATAACAAAAATCTCGACAACAGACTACATTCCATAATGACAAGGCTACCATCCATTGGAGTAACAAAAACATCGACAATAGAATATGTTCCATAATGACAAGGCTACAATCCATTGGAATAACAAAAATCTCGACAACAGACTACCATCCAAAATGACAATGATAACATCCATTAGAGTAACAAAAATATCGACAATAGACTACCTTTCATAATGACAAGGCTACCATCCATTGGAGTAACAAAAATCTCGAAAACAGACTACCTTCCATAATGACAAGGCTACCATCAATTGAAGTAACAAAAATCTCGACAATAGACTACCTTCTATAATGATAAGGCTACCATCCATTGGAGTAACAAAAATATGAACAACAAACTACCTTCCATAGTGACAAGGCTACCATCCATTGGAGTGACAAAAATCACAACGACAGACTACCTTCCATAATGACAAGGCAAGCATCCATTGGAGTAACAAAAATCTCAACAATAGACTACCTTCCATAATGACAAGGCTACAATCCATTGGAATAACAAAAATCTCGACAACAGACTACCATCCATAATGACAATGTTACCATCCATTGGAGTAACAAAAATATTGAAAACAGACTACCTTCCATAATTACAAGGCTACCATCTATTAGAGTCACAAAAATCTCGACTACAGACTACCATCCATAATGACAACGATACCAGCCATTGGAGTAACAAAAATCTCGACAATAGACTACCTTCAATGATGATTAGGCTACCATCCATTGGAGTAACAAAGATATCAACAATAGACTACCTTCCATAACGACAAGGCTACAATCCATTGTAGTAACAAAAATCTCGACAATAGACTACCTTCCATAATGACAAGGCTACAAACCATTGGAGTATAAAAAATCTCGACAATAGACTACCTTCCATAATGACAAGGCTACCATCCATTGGAGTACCTAAAATCTCAACAACAGACTACCTTCCATAATGACTAGGCTACCATCCATTGGAGTAACAAAGATATCGACAACAAACTACCTTCCATAACGACAAGGCTACAATCCATTGTAGAAACAAAAATCTCGACAATAGACTACCTTCCATAATGACAAGGCTACCATCCATTAGAGTAACAAAGATATCGACAATAGACTACCTTCCATATCGACAAGCCTACAATCCATTGTAGTAACAAAAATCTCGACAATAGACTACCTTCCATGATGACAAGGCTACCATCCATTGGAGTAACAAAAATCTCGACAACAGACTACCTTCCATAATGACAAGGCTACCATCCATTGGAATAACAAAAATATCGACAACAGACTACCTTCCATAATGACAAGGCTACCATCAATTGGAATAACAAAAATCTCGACAAGAAACTACCTTCCATGATGATTAGGCTACCATCCATTGGAGTAACAAAGATATCAACAATAGACTACCTTCCATAATGACTAGGCTTCCATCCATTGGAGTAACAAAGATATCGACAACAGACTACCTTCCATAACGACAAGGCTACAATCCATTGTAGAAACAAAAATCTCGACAATAGACTACCTTCCATAATGACAAGGCTACCATCTATTGGAGTAACAATAATATCGACAATAAACTACCTTCCATAACGACAAGGCTACCATCCATTAGAGTAACAAAAATCTCAACAACATACTACCTTCCATAATGACTAGGATACCATCCATTGGAGCAACAAAGATATCGACAACAGACTGCCTTCCATGACGACAAGGCTACAATTCCTTAGACTAACAAAAATCATGACAAAAGACTACCTTCCATAATGAAAAGGCTACCATCCATTGGAGTAAAAAAGATATAAACAACATACTACCTTCCATAATGACAAGGCTACCATCCCTTAGAGTAATAATAATGACGAAAACACACTACCTTCCATAAGGACAAGTCTACCTTCCATTGGAGTAACAAAAATCTCAACAATAGACTACTTTCCATAATGACAAGGCTACCATCCATTGGAGTAAGAAAAATACAGACAAAATACTACCTTCCATAATGACTAGGCTACCATCCATTGGAATAACAAAATTATCGACAACACACTACCTTCCATAATGACAAGGCTACCATCCAATGGAGTAACAAAAATCTCGACAACAGACTACCTTCTATAATGACAAGGCTACAATCTATTATAGTAACAAAAATATCGACAATAGACTACCTTCATAATGACAAGTCTGTCATCCATTGGAATAACAAAAATCTCGACAACAGACGACGTTCCATAATGACAAGGCTACCATCCCTTAGAGTAAGAAAAATCTCGACAACAAACTACCTTCCATAATGAAAAGGCTACCATCCATTGGAGTAACAAAGATATCAACAACATACTACCTTCCATTATGACAAGGCTACCATCCCTTAGAGTAACAAAAATCACGACAACACACTACCTTCCGTAATTAAATGTCTACCATCCATTGGAGTAACAAAAATCTCAACAATAGACTATCTTCCATAATGACAAGGGTACCATCATTGGAGTAACCCAAATATCCACAAGAGACTACCTTCCATAATGACAAGGCTACAATCCATTGGAGTCTACAAAATCTCGACGACAGACTACCTTCCATAATGACAAGGCTACCATCCATTGGAGTAACTAAAATCTCGACAACAGACTACCTTCCATAATGACTAGGATACCATCCATTGGAGTAACAAAGATATCGACAATAGACTACCTTCCATAATGACAAGGATACAATCCATTGTAGTAACAAAAATCTCGACAACAGACTACCTTCTATAATGACAAGGCTACCATCCATTGTAGTAACAAAAATCTCGACAATAGACTACCTTCCATAATGACAAGGCTACCAGCCATTGGAGTAACAAAAATCTCGACAACAGACTACCTTCCATAATGACAAGCCTACCATCCATTGGAATAACAAAAATCTCGACAACAAACTACCTTCCATAATGACTAGGCTACCATCCATTGGAGTAACAAAGATATCGACAATAGACTACCTTCCATAACGACAAGGCTACAATCCATTGTAGTAACAAAAATCTCGACAATAGACTACCTTCCATAATGACAAGGCTACAAACCTTTGGAGTATAAAAAATCTCGACAATAGACTACCTTCCATAATGACAAGGCTACCATCCATTGGAGTAACTAAAATCTCAACAATAGACTACCTTCCATAATGACAAGGCTACCATCCATTGGAGTAAAAAGAATACAGACAAAATACTACCTTCCATAATGACTAGGCAACCATCCATTGGAATTAGAAAAATATCGACAACACACTACCTTCCATAGTGACAAGGCTACCATCCAATGGAGTAACAAAAATCTCGACAACAGACTACCTTCCATGATGACTAGCATACCATCCATTGGAGTAACAAAAATCTTGACAACAGATGATGTTCCATAATGACAAGGCTACCATCCCTTAGAGTAAGAAAAATCTCGACAACAAACTACCTTCCATAATGAAAAGGCTACCATCCATTGGAGTAACAAAGATATCAACAACATACTACCTTCCATAATGACAAGGCTACCATCCCTTAGAGTAACAAAAATCACGACAACACACTACCTTCCATAATTAAAAGTCTACCATCCATTGGAGTAACAAAAATCTCAACAATAGACTATCTTCCATAATGACAAGGGTACCGTCATTGGAGTAACCCAAATATCCACAAGAGACTACCTTCCATAATGACAAGGCTACAATCCATTGGAGTCTACAAAATATCGACAACAGACTACCTTCCATAATGACAAGGCTACCATCCATTGGAGAAACTAAAATCTCGACAACAGACTACCTTCCATAATGACTAGGATACCATCCATTGGAGTAACAAAGATATCGACAACAGACTACCTTCCATAATGATACGGCTACCATCCGTTGTAGTAACAAAAATCTTGAGAATAAACTACCTTCCATGATGACAAGGCTACCATCCATTGGAGTAACAAAAATCTCGACAACAGACTACCTTCCATAATGACAAGCCTACCATCCATTGGAATAACAAAAATATCGACAACAGACTATCTTCCAGAATGACTAGGCTACCATCCATTGGAGTAACAAAGATATCGACAATAGACTACCTTCCATAATGACTAGGATACCATCCATTGGAGTAACAAAGATATCGACAATAGACTACCTTCCATAACGACAAGCCTACAATCCATTGAAGTAACACAAATCTCGACAATAGACTACCTTCCATGATGAAAAGGCTACCATCCATTGGAGTAACAAAAATCTCGACAACAGACTACCTTCCATAATGACAAGGCTACCATCCATTGGAATAACAAAAATATCGACAACAGACTACCTTCCATAATGACAAGGCTACCATCCATTGGAATAACAAAAATCTCGACAAGAAACTACCTTCCATAATGATTAGGCTACCATCCATTAGAGTAACAAAGATATTGACAATAGACTACCTTCCATAACGACAAGGCTACAATCCATTGTAGTAACAAAAATCTCGACAATAGACTACCTTCCATAATGACAAGGCTACAAACCTTTGGAGTATAAAAAATCTCGACAATAGACTACCTTCCATAATGACAAGGCTACCATCCATTGGAGTAACTAAAATCTCAACAACAGACTACCTTCCATAATGACTAGGCTACCATCCATTGGAGTAACAAAGATATCGACAAAAAACTACCTTCCATAACGACAAGGCTACAATCCATTGTAGAAACAAAAATCTCGACAATAGACTACCTTCCATAATGACAAGGCTACCATCCATTGGAGTAACAAAATTATCGACAACAAACTACCTTCCATAACGACAAGGCTACCATCCATTGGAGTAACAAAAATCTCGACAACAGACTACCTTCCATAATGGCTAGGCTACCATCCATTGGAGTAACAAAGATATCGATAATAGACTACCTTCCATGACGACAAGGCTACAATCCATTGTAGTAACAAAAATATCGACAATAGACTACCTTCCATAATGACAAGGCTACAAACCATTGGAGTATAAAAAATCTCGACAATAGACTACCTTCCATAATGACTAGGCTACCATCCATTGGAGTAACTAAAATCTCAACAACAAACTACCTTCCATAATGACTAGGCTTCCATCCATTGGAGTAACAAAGATATCGACAACAGACTACCTTCCATAACGACAAGGCTACAATCCATTGTAGAAACAAAAATCTCGACAATAGACTACCTTCCATAATGACAAGGCTACCATCCATTGGAATAACAAAAATATCGACAACAAACTACCTTCCATAACGACAAGGCTACCATCCATTGGAGTAACAAAAATCTCAACAACAGACTACCTTCCATAATGACTAGGATACCATCCATTGGAGCAACAAAGATATCGACAACAGACTGCCTTCCATGACGACAAGGCTACAATTCCTTAGACTAACAAAAATCATGACAAAAGACTACTTTCCATAATGAAAAGGCTACCATCCATTGGAGTAACAAAGATATAAACAACATACTACCTTCCATAATGACAAGGCTACCATCCCTTAGAGTAATAATAATCACAAAAACACACTACCTTCCATAATGACAAGTCTACCTTCCATTGGAGTAACAAAAATCTCAACAATAGACTACCTTCCATAATGTCAAGGCTACCATCCATTGGAGTAAGAAAAATACAGACAAAATACTACCTTCCATAATGACTAGGCTACCATCCATTGGAATAACAAAATTATCGACAACACACTACCTTCCATAATGACAAGGCTACCATCCAATGGAGTAACAAAAATCTCGACAACAGACTACCTTCCATAATTACAAGGCTACAATCTATTATAGTAACAAAAATATCGACAATAGACTACCTTCATAATGACAAGGCTGTCATCCATTGGAATAACAAAAATCTCGACAACAGACGACATTCCATAATGACAAGGCTACCATCCCTTAGAGTAAGAAAAATCTCGACAACAAACTACCTTCCATAATGAAAAGGCTACCATCCATTGGAGTAAAAAAGATATCAACAACATACTACCTTCCATAATGACAAGGCTACCATCCCTTAGAGTAACAAAAATCACGACAACACACTACCTTCCATAATTAAATGTCTACCATCCATTGGAGTAACAAAAATCTCAACAATAGACTATCTTCCATAATGACAAGGGTACCATCATTGGAGTAACCCAAATATCCACAAGAGACTACCTTCCATAATGACAAGGCTACAATCCATTGGAGTCTACAAAATCTCGACAACAGACTACCTTCCATAATGACAAGGCTACCATCCATTGGAGTAACTAAAATCTCACAGACTACCTTCCATAATGACTGGGATACCATCCATTGGAGTAACAAAGATATCGACTATAGACTACCTTCCATAACGACAAGGCTACAATCCATTGTAGTAACAAAAATCTCGACAATAGACTACCTTCCATAATGACAAGGCTACAAACCTTTGGAGTATAAAAAATCTCGACAATAGACTACCTTCCATAATGACAAGGCTACCATCCATTGGAGTAACTAAAATCTCAACAACAGACTACCTTCCATAATGACTAGGCTACCATCCATTGGAGTAACAAAGCTATCGACAAAAAACTACCTTCCATAACGACAAGGCTACAATCCATTGTAGAAACAAAAATCTCGACAATAGACTAAATTCCATAATGACAAGGCTACCATCCATTGGAGTAACAAAAATATCGACAACAAACTACCTTCCATAACGACAAGGCTACCATCCATTGGAGTAACAAAAATCTCGACAACAGACTACCTTTCATAATGGCTAGGCTACCATCCATTGGAGTAACAAAGATATCGAAAATAGACTACCTTCCATGACGACAAGGCTACAATCCATTGTAGTAACAAAAATATCGACAATAGACTACCTTCCATAATGACAAGGCTACAAACCTTTGGAGTATAAAAAATCTCGACAATAGACTACCTTCCAAAATGACTAGGCTACCATCCATTGGAGTAACTAAAATCTCAACAACAAACTACCTTCCATAATGACTAGGATTCCATCCATTGGAGTAACAAAGATATCCACAACAGACTACCTTCCATAACGACAATGCTACAATCCATTGTAGAAACAAAAATCTCGACAATAGACTACCTTCCATAATGACAAGGCTACCATCCATTGGAGTAACAAAAATATCGACAACAAACTACCTTCCATAACGACAAGGCTACCATCCATTGGAGTAACAAAAATCTCAACAACAGACTACCTTCCATAATGACTAGGATACCATCCATTGGAGCAACAAAGATATCGACAACAGACTGCCTTCCATGACGACAAGGCTACAATTCCTTAGACTAACAAAAATCATGACAAAAGACTACTTTCCATAATGAAAAGGCTAGCATCCATTGGAGTAACAAAGATATAAACAACATACTACCTTCCATAATGACAAGGCTACCATCCCTTAGAGTAATAATAATCACAAAAACACACTACCTTCCATAATGACAAGTCTACCTTCCATTGGAGTAACAAAAATCTCAACAATAGACTACCTTCCATAATGTCAAGGCTACCATCCATTGGAGTAAGAAAAATACAGACAAAATACTACCTTCCATAATGACTAGGCTACCATCCATTGGAATAACAAAATTATCGACAACACACTACCTTCCATAATGACAAGGCTACCATCCAATGGAGTAACAAAAATCTCGACAACAGACTACCTTCCATAATTACAAGGCTACAATCTATTATAGTAACAAAAATATCGACAATAGACTACCTTCATAATGACAAGGCTGTCATCCATTGGAATAACAAAAATCTCTACAACAGACGACATTCCATAATGACAAGGCTACCATCCCTTAGAGTAAGAAAAATCTCGACAACAAACTACCTTCCATAATGAAAAGGCTACCATCCATTGGAGTAAAAAAGATATCAACAACATACTACCTTCCATAATGACAAGGCTACCATCCCTTAGAGTAACAAAAATCACGACAACACACTACCTTCCATAATTAAATGTCTACCATCCATTGGAGTAACAAAAATCTCAACAATAGACTATCTTCCATAATGACAAGGGTACCATCATTGGAGTAACCCAAATATCCACAAGAGACTACCTTCCATAATGACAAGGCTACAATCCATTGGAGTCTACAAAATCTCGACAACAGACTACCTTCCATAATGACAAGGCTACCATCCATTGGAGTAACTAAAATCTCACAGACTACCTTCCATAATGACTGGGATACCATCCATTGGAGTAACAAAGATATCGACTATAGACTACCTTCCATAACGACAAGGCTACAATCCATTGTAGTAACAAAAATCTCGACAATAGACTACCTTCCATAATGACAAGGCTACAAACCTTTGGAGTATAAAAAATCTCGACAATAGACTACCTTCCATAATGACAAGGCTACCATCCATTGGAGTAACTAAAATCTCAACAACAGACTACCTTCCATAATGACTAGGCTACCATCCATTGGAGTAACAAAGATATCGACAAAAAACTACCTTCCATAACGACAAGGCTACAATCCATTGTAGAAACAAAAATCTCGACAATAGACTACCTTCCATAATGACAAGGCTACCATCCATTGGAGTAACAAAAATATCGACAACAAACTACCTTTCATAACGACAAGGCTACCATCCATTGGAGTAACAAAAATCTCGACAACAGACTACCTTTCATAATGGCTAGGCTACCATCCATTGGAGTAACAAAGATATCGACAATAGACTACCTTCCATGACGACAAGGCTACAATCCATTGTAGTAACAAAAATATCGACAATAGACTACCTTCCATAATGACAAGGCTACAAACCTTTGGAGTATAAAAAATCTCGACAATAGACTACCTTCCATAATGACTAGGCTACCATCCATTGGAGTAACTAAAATCTCAACAACAAACTACCTTCCATAATGACTAGGATTCCATCCATTGGAGTAACAAAGATATCCACAACAGACTACCTTCCATAACAACAATGCTACAATCCATTGTAGAAACAAAAATCTCGACAATAGACTACCTTCCATAATGACAAGGCTACCATCCATTGGAGTAACAAAAATATCGACAACAAACTACCTTCCATAACGACAAGGCTACCATCCATTGGAGTAACAAAAATCTCAACAACAGACTACCTTCCATAATGACTAGGATACCATCCATTGGAGCAACAAAGATATCGACAACAGACTGCCTTCCATGACGACAAGGCTACAATTCCTTAGACTAACAAAAATCATGACAAAAGACTACTTTCCATAATGAAAAGGCTAGCATCCATTGGAGTAACAAAGATATAAACAACATACTACCTTCCATAATGACAAGGCTACCATCCCTTAGAGTAATAATAATCACAAAAACACACTACCTTCCATAATGACAAGTCTACCTTCCATGGGAGTAACAAAAATCTCAACAATACACTACCTTCCATAATGTCAAGGCTACCATTCATTGGAGTAAGAAAAATACAGACAAAATACTACCTTCCATAATGACTAGGCTACCATCCATTGGAATAACAAAATTATCGACAACACACTACCTTCCATAATGACAAGGCTACCATCCAATGGAGTAACAAAAATCTCGACAACAGACTACCTTCCATAATGACAAGGCTACAATCTATTATAGTAACAAAAATATCGACAATAGACTACCTTCATAATGACAAGGCTGTCATCCATTGGAATAACAAAAATCTCGACAACAGACGACATTCCATAATGACAAGGCTACCATCCCTTAGAGTAAGAAAAATCTCGACAACAAACTACCTTCCATAATGAAAAGGCTACCATCCATTGGAGTAACAAAGATATCAACAACATACTACCTTTCATAATTACAAGGCTACCATCCCTTAGAGTAACAAAAATCACGACAACACACTACCTTCCATAATTAAATGTC
The DNA here is from genome assembly GCA_948472305.1 of Vicia faba. Lineage (NCBI taxonomy): Eukaryota > Viridiplantae > Streptophyta > Magnoliopsida > Fabales > Fabaceae > Vicia > Vicia faba. The sequence continues at coordinate 509,771,434 of OX451741.1, read as the reverse complement.
TACCATCCATTGGAGTAACAAAAATCTCAACAATAGACTATCTTCCATAATGGCAAGGGTATCATCATTGGAGTAACCCAAATATCCACAAGAGACTACCTTCCATAATGACAAGGCTACAATCCATTGGAGTCTACAAAATCTCGACAACAGACTACCTTCCATAATGACAAGGCTACCATCCATTGGAGTAACTAAAATCTCACAGACTACCTTCCATAATGACTGGGATACCATCCATTGGAGTAACAAAGATATCGACAATAGACTACCTTCCATAACGACAAGGCTACAATCCATTGTAGTAACAAAAATCTCGACAATAGACTACCTTCCATAATGACAAGGCTACAAACCTTTGGAGTATAAAAAATCTCGACAATAGACTACCTTCCATAATGACAAGGCTACCATCCATTGGAGTAACTAAAATCTCAACAACAGACTACCTTCCATAATGACTAGGCTACCATCCATTGGAGTAACAAAGATATCGATAAAAAACTACCTTCCATAACGACAAGGCTACAATCCATTGTAGAAACAAAAATCTCGACAATAGACTACCTTCCATAATGACAAGGCTACCATCCATTGGAGTAACAAAAATATCGACAACAAACTACCTTCCATAACGACAAGGCTACAATCCATTGGAGTAACAAAAATCTCGACAACAGACTACCTTTCATAATGGCTAGGCTACCATCCATTGGAGTAACAAAGATATCGACAATAGACTACCTTCCATGACGACAAGGCTACAATCCATTGTAGTAACAAAAATATCGACAATAGACTACCTTCCATAATGACAAGGCTACAAACCTTTGGAGTATAAAAAATCTCGACAATAGACTACCTTCCATAATGACTAGGCTACCATCCATTGGAGTAACTAAAATCTCAACAACAAACTACCTTCCATAATGACTAGGCTTCCATCCATTGGAGTAACAAAGATATCCACAATAGACTACCTTCCATAACGACAATGCTACAATCCATTGTAGAAACAAAAATCTCAACAATAGACTACCTTCCATAATGACAAGGCTACCATCCATTGGAGTAACAAAAATATCGACAACAAACTACCTTCCATAACGACAAGGCTACCATCCATTGGAGTAACAAAAATCTCAACAACAGACTACCTTCCATAATGACTAGGATACCATCCATTGGATCAACAAAGATATCGACAACAGACTGCCTTCCATGACGACAAGGCTACAATTCCTTAGACTAACAAAAATCATGACAAAAGACTACTTTCCATAATGAAAAGGCTAGCATCCATTGGAGTAACAAAGATATAAACAACATACTACCTTCCATAATGACAAGGCTACCATCCCTTAGAGTAATAATAATCACAAAAATACACTACCTTCCATAATGACAAGTCTACCTTCCATTGGAGTAACAAAAATCTCAACAATAGACTACCTTCCATAATGTCAAGGCTACCATCCATTGGAGTAAGAAAAATACAGACAAAATACTACCTTCCATAATGACTAGGCTACCATCCATTGGAATAACAAAATTATCGACAACACACTACCTTCCATAATGACAAGGCTACCATCCAATGGAGTAACAAAAATCTCGACAACAGACTACCTTCCATAATGACAAGGCTACAATCTATTATAGTAACAAAAATATCGACAATAGACTACCTTCATAATGACAAGGTTGTCATCCATTGGAATAACAAAAATCTCGACAACAGACGACATTCCATAATGACAAGGCTGCCATCCCATAGAGTAAGAAAAATCTCGACAACAAACTACCTTCCATAATGAAAAGGCTACCATCCATTGGAGTAACAAAGATATTAACAACATACTACCTTCCATAATGACAAGGCTACCATCCCTTAGAGTAACAAAAATCACGACAACACACTACCTTCCATAATTAAATGTCTACCATCCATTGGAGTAACAAAAATCTCAACAATAGACTATCTTCTATAATGACAAGGGTACCATCATTGGAGTAACCCAAATATCCACAAGAGACTACCTTCCATAATGACAAGGCTACAATCCATTGGAGTCTACAAAATCTCGACAACAGACTACCTTCCATAATGACATGGCTACCATCCATTGGAGTAACTAAAATCTCACCGACTACCTTCCATAATGACTGGGATACCATCCATTGGAGTAACAAAGATATCGACAACAGACTACCTTCCATAACGACAAGGCTACAATCCATTGTAGTAACAAAAATCTCGACAACATACTACCTTCCATAATGACAAGGCTATCATCCATTGTAATAACAAAAATATCGACAACACACTACCTTCCATAATGACTAGGCTACCATCCATTGGAGTAACAAAGATATCGACAATCGACTACCTTCCATTACGACAAGCCTACAATCCATTGTAGTAACAAAAATCTCAACAATAGACTACCTTCCATGATGACAAGTCTACCATCCATTGGATTAACAAAAATATCGACAACATACTACCTTCCATAATGACAAGGCTACCATCCATTGTAGTAACAAAAATCTCGAAAACATAGTACATTCCATAATGACAAGGCTACCATCCATAGGAGTAACAAAAATCACGACAACAAACTACCTTCCATAATTACAAGGCTACCATCCATTGGAGTAACAGAAATCTAGACAATAGACTACCTTCCATAATGACAAGGCTACAATCTATTGGAGTCTAAAAATCTCGACAATAGACTACCTTCCATAATGACAAGGCTACCATCCATTGGAGTAACAAAAATATCAACAACAGACTACCTTCCATAATGACTAGGCTACCATCCATTGGAGTAACAATGATATCGACAGCAAACTACATTCCATAATGATAAGGCTACAATCTATTGTAGTAACAAAAATCTCGAAAACAGAGTACCTTCCATAATGACAAGGCTACCATCCATTGGAGTAACAAGAATCACGACAACAGACTACCTTCCATAATTACAAGGCTACCATCCATTGGAATAAGAAAAATATCGACACCACACTACCTTCCATAATGACAAGGCTACCATCCCTTAGAGTAACAAAAATCTCGACAACAGAATACCTTCCATAATGATAGGGCTACCATCCATTGGAGTAACAAAGATATTGACAACATACTACCCTCCATAATGACAAGGCTACCATTCGTTGGAGTAATAAAAATCACGACAACTGACTACCTTCCATAATGACAAGGCTACCATCCATTGAAATAACCAAAATCTCGACAACAGACTACCTTCCATAATGACTAGGCTACCATCTATTGGAGTAACAAAGATATCGACAACGGACTATCTTTCATAATGACAAGGATACCATCCATTGGAATAACAAAAATCTCGACAAGAGACTACCTTCCATGATGACAAGGATACCATCCATTGGAGTAACAAAAATCTCGACAACAGACTACCTTCCATAATGACAAGGCTACCGTCCATTGGAGTAACAAGAATCACCACAACAAATTACCTTCCATAATTACAAGGCTACCATCCATTGGAATAACAAAAATATTGACACCACACTACCTTCCATAATGACAAGGCTACCATCCCTTAGAGTAACAAAAATCTCGACAACAGAATACCTTCCATAATGATAGGGCTACCATCCATTGGAGTAACAAAGATATCGACAACATACTACCCTCCATAATGACAAGGCTACCATCCGTTGGAGTAATAAAAATCACGACAACTGACTACCTTCCATAATGACAAAGCTACCATCCATTGAAATAACAAAAATCTCGACAACAGACTACTTTCCATAATGACTAGGCTACCATCCATTGGAGTAACAAAGATATCGACAACGGACTATCTTTCATAATGACAAGGATACCATCCATTGGAATAACAAAAATCTCGACAAGAGACTACCTTCCATGATGACAAGGATACCATCCATTGGAGTAACAATAATATCGACAAAAAACTACCTTCCATAATGACAAGGCTACAATCCATTGTAGTAACAAAAATCTCGAAAATAAGGTACCTTCCATATGACAAGGCTACCATCCATTGTAGTAACAAAAATCTCGACAATAGACTACCTTCAATAATGACAAGGCTACCATCCATTGCAATAACTAAAATCTCGACAACAGACTACCTTCCATAATGTCAAGGCTACCATCCATTGGAGTAAGAAAAATACAGACAAAATACTACCTTCCATAATGACTAGGCTACCATCCATTGGAATAACAAAATTATCGACAACACACTACCTTCCATAATGACAAGGCTACCATCCAATGGAGTAACAAAAATCTCGACAACAGACTACCTTCCATAATTACAAGGCTACAATCTATTATAGTAACAAAAATATCGACAATAGACTACCTTCATAATGACAAGGCTGTCATCCATTGGAATAACAAAAATCTCGACAACAGACGACATTCTATAATGACAAGGCTACCATCCCTTAGAGTAAGAAAAATCTCGACAACAAACTACCTTCCATAATGAAAAGGCTACCATCCATTGGAGTAACAAAGATATCAACAACATACTACCTTCCATAATGACAAGGCTACCATCCCTTAGAGTAACAAAAATCACGACAACACACTACCTTCCATAATTAAATGTCTACCATCCATTGGAGTAACAAAAATCTCAACAATAGACTATCTTCCATAATGACAAGGGTACCATCATTGGAGTAACCCAAATATCCACAAGAGACTACCTTCCATAATGACAAGGCTACAATCCATTGGAGTCTACAAAATCTCGACAACAGACTACCTTCCATAATGACATGGCTACCATCCATTGGAGTAACTAAAATCTCACAGACTACCTTCCATAATGACTGGGATACCATCCATTGGAGTAACAAAGATATCGACAACAGACTACCTTCCATAACGACAAGGCTACAATCCATTGTAGTAACAAAAATTTCGACAACATACTACCTTCCATAATGACAAGGCTACCATCCATTGTAATAACAAAAATATTGACAACACACTACCTTCCATAATGACTAGGCTACCATCCATTGGAGTAACAAAGATATCGACAACGGACTATCTTTCATAATGACAAGGATACCATCCATTGGAATAACAAAAATCTCGACATAAGATTACCTTCCATGATGACAAGGATACCATCCATTGGAGTAACAAAGATATCGACAACATACTACCCTCCATAATGACAAGGCTACCATCCGTTGGAGAAATAAAAATATCGACAACTGACTACCTTCCATAATGACAAGGCTACCGTCCATTGGAGTAACAAGAATCACCACAACAAATAACCTTCCATAATTACAAGGCTACCATCCATTGGAATAACAAAAATATTGACACCACACTACCTTCCATAATGACAAGGCTACCATCCCTTAGAGTAACAAAAATCTCGACAACAGAATACCTTCCATATTGACAGGGCTACCATCCATTGGAGTAACAAAGATATCGATAACATACTACCCTCCATAATGACAAGGCTACCATCCGTTGGAGTAATAAAAATCACGACAACGGACTATCTTCCATAATGACAAGGCTACCATCCATTGAAATAACAAAAATCTCGACAACAAACTACCTTCCATAATGACTAGGCTACCATCCATTAGAGTTACAAAGATATCAACAACGGACTATCTTTTATAATGACAAGCATACCATCCATTGGAATAACAAAAATCTCGACAAGAGAATACCTTCCATAATGACAAGGCTACCATCCATTGGAGTAACAAAAATCTCAACAAAAAACTACCTTCCATAATGACAAGGCTACAATCCATTGTAGTAACAAAAATCTCGAAAATAGAGTACCTTCCATAATGACAATGCTACCATCCATTGTAGTAACAAAAATCTCGATAATAGACTACCTTCAATAATGAAAAGGCTACCATCCATTGCAATAACAAAAATCTCGACAACAGACTACCTTCCATAATAACAAGGCTACCATCCATTGGAGTAACAAAAATCTCAACAGCAGACTACCTTCCATAATGACTAGGCTACCATCCGTTGGAGTAAAAATGATATCGACAACAAACTACCTTCCATAATGACAAGGCTACAATCCATTGTAGTTACAAAAATCTCGAAAACATAGAACCTTCCATAATGACAAGGCTACCATCCCTTAGAGTAATAAAAATCTCGACAACAGAATACCTTCCATAATGATAGGGCTACCATCCATTGGAGTAACAAAGATATCGACAACATACTACCCTCCATAATGACAAGGCTACCATCCGTTGGAGTAATAAAAATCACGACAACTGACTACCTTCCATAATGACAAAGCTACCATCCATTGAAATAACAAAAATCTCGACAACAGACTACTTTCCATAATCACTAGGCTACCATCCATTGGAGTAACAAAGATATCGACAACGGACTATCTTTCATAATGACAAGGATACCATCCATTGGAATAACAAAAATCTCGACAAGAGACTACCTTCCATGATGACAAGGATACCATCCATTGGAGTAACAATGATATCGACAAAAAACTACCTTCCATAATGACAAGGCTACAATCCATTGTAGTAACAAAAATCTCGAAAATAGAGTACCTTCCATTTGACAAGGCTACCATCCATTGTAGTAACAAAAATCTCGACAATAGACTACCTTCAATAATGACAAGGCTACCATCCATTGCAATAACTAAAATCTCGACAACAGACTACCTTCCATAATGTCAAGGCTACCATCCATTGGAGTAAGAAAAATACAGACAAAATACTACCTTCCATAATGACTAGGCTACCATCCATTGGAATAACAAAATTATCGACAACACACTACCTTCCATAATGACAAGGCTACCATCCAATGGAGTAACAAAAATCTCGACAACAGACTACCTTCCATAATTACAAGGCTACAATCTATTATAGTAACAAAAATATCGACAATAGACTACCTTCATAATGACAAGGCTGTCATCCATTGGAATAACAAAAATCTCGACAACAGACGACATTCTATAATGACAAGGCTACCATCCCTTAGAGTAAGAAAAATCTCGACAACAAACTACCTTCCATAATGAAAAGGCTACCATCCATTGGAGTAACAAAGATATCAACAACATACTACCTTCCATAATGACAAGGCTACCATCCCTTAGAGTAACAAAAATCACGACAACACACTACCTTCCATAATTAAATGTCTACCATCCATTGGAGTAACAAAAATCTCAACAATAGACTATCTTCCATAATGACAAGGGTACCATCATTGGAGTAACCCAAATATCCACAAGAGACTACCTTCCATAATGACAAGGCTACAATCCATTGGAGTCTACAAAATCTCGACAACAGACTACCTACCATTATGACATGGCTACCATCCATTGGAGTAACTAAAATCTCACAGACTACCTTCCATAATGACTGGGATACCATCCATTGGAGTAACAAAGATATCGACAACAGACTACCTTCCATAACGACAAGGCTACAATCCATTGTAGTAACAAAAATTTCGACAACATACTACCTTCCATAATGACAAGGCTACCATCCATTGTAATAACAAAAATATCGACAACACACTACCTTCCATAATGACTAGGCTACCATCCATTGGAGTAACAAAGATATCGACAACGGACTATCTTTCATAATGACAAGGATACCATCCATTGGAATAACAAAAATCTCGACATAAGATTACCTTCCATGATGACAAGGATACCATCCATTGGAGTAACAAAGATATCGACAACATACTACCCTCCATAATGACAAGGCTACCATCCGTTGGAGTAATAAAAATATCGACACCTGACTACCTTCCATAATGACAAGGCTACCGTCCATTGGAGTAACAAGAATCACCACAACAAATTACCTTCCATAATTACAAGGCTACCATCCATTGGAATAACAAAAATATTGACACCACACTACCTTCCATAATTACAAGGCTACCATCCCTTAGAGTAACAAAAATCTCGACAACAGAATACCTTCCATAATGACAGGGCTACCATCCATTGGAGTAACAAAGATATCGATAACATACTACCCTCCATAATGACAAGGCTACCATCCGTTGGAGTAATAAAAATCACGACAACGGACTATCTTCCATAATGACAAGGCTACCATCCATTGAAATAACAAAAATCTCGACAACAAACTACCTTCCATAATGACTAGGCTATCATCCATTAGAGTTACAAAGATATCAACAACGGACTATCTTTCATAATGACAAGCATACCATCCATTGGAATAACAAAAATCTCGACAAGAGACTACCTTCCATAATGACAAGGCTACCATCCATTGGAGTAACAAAAATCTCAACAAAAAACTACCTTCCATAATGACAAGGCTACAATCCATTGTAGTAACAAAAATCTCGAAAATAGAGTACCTTCCATAATGACAAGGCTACCATCCATTGTAGTAACAAAAATCTCGATAATAGACTACCTTCAATAATGAAAAGGCTACCATCCATTGCAATAACAAAAATCTCGATAACAGACTACCTTCCATAATGACAAGGCTACCATCCATTGGAGTAACAAAAATCTCAACAGCAGACTACCTTCCATAATGACTAGGCTACCATCCGTTGGAGTAAAAATGATATCGACAACAAACTACCTTCCATAATGAGAAGGCTACAATCCATTGTAGTTACAAAAATCTCGAAAACATAGAACCTTCCATAATGACAAGGCTACCATCCCTTAGAGTAACAAAAATCTCGACAACAGAATACCTTCCATAATGATAGGGCTACCATCCATTGGAGTAACAAAGATATCGACAACATACTACCCTCCATAATGACAAGGCTACCATCCGTTGGAGAAATAAAAATCACGACAACTGACTACCTTCCATAATGAAAAAGCTACCATCCATTGAAATAACAAAAATCTTGACAACAGACTACCTTCCATAATGACTAGGCTACCATCCATTGGAGTAACAAAGATATCGACAACGGACTATCTTTCATAATGACAAGGATACCATCCATTGGAATAACAAAAATCTCGACAAGAGACTACCTTCCATGATGACAAGGATACCATCCATTGGAGTAACAATGATATCGACAAAAAACTACCTTCCATAATGACAAGGCTACAATCCATTGTAGTAACAAAAATCTCGACAATAGACTACCTTCAATAATGACAAGGCTACCATCCATTGCAATAACTAAAATCTCGACAACAGACTACCTTCCATAATGTCAAGGCTACCATCCATTGGAGTAAGAAAAATACAGACAAAATACTACCTTCCATAATGACTAGGCTACCATCCATTGGAATATTAAAATTATAGACAACACACTACCTTCCATAATGACAAGGCTACCATCCAATGGAGTAACAAAAATCTCGACAACAGACTACCTTCCATAATTACAAGGCTACAATCTATTATAGTAACAAAAATATCGACAATAGACTACCTTCATAATGACAAGGCTGTCATCCATTGGAATAACAAAAATCTCGACAACAGACGACATTCCATAATGACAAGGCTACCATCCCTTAGAGTAAGAAAAATCTCGACAACAAACTACCTTCCATAATGAAAAGGCTACCATCTATTGGAGTAACAAAGATATTAACAACATACTACCTTCCATAATGACAAGGCTACCATCCCTTAGAGTAACAAAAATCACGACAACACACTACCTTCCATAATTAAATGTCTACCATCCATTGGAGTAACAAAAATCTCAACAATAGATTATCTTCCATAATGACAAGGGTACCATCATTGGAGTAACCCAAATATCCACAAGAGACTACCTTCCATAATGACAAGGCTACAATCCATTGGAGTCTACAAAATCTGGACAACAGACTACCTTCCATAATGACACGGCTACCATCCATTGGAGTAACTAAAATCTCACAGACTACCTTCCATAATGACTGGGATACCATCCATTGGAGTAACAAAGATATCGACAACAGACTACCTTCCATAACGACAAGGCTACAATCCATTGTAGTAACAAAAATTTCGACAACAGACTACCTTCCATAATGACAAGGCTACCATCCATTGTAATAACAAAAATAACGACAACACACTACCTTCCATAATGACTAGGCTACCATCCATTGGAGTAACAAAGATATCGACAATCGACTACCTTCCATTACGACAAGCCTACAATCCATTGTAGTAACAAAAATCTCAACAATAGACTACCTTCCATGATGACAAGGCTACCATCCATTGGATTAACAAAAATATCGACAACATACTACCTTCCATAATGACAAGGCTACCATCCATTGTAGTAACAAAAATCTCGACAATAGACTACCTTCCATAATGGCAAGGCTACCATCCATAGGAGTAACAAAAATCACGACAACAAACTACCTTCCATAATTACAAGGCTACCATCCATTGGAGTAACAGAAATCTAGACAATAGACTACCTTCCATAATGACAAGGCTACAATCCATTGGAGTATAAAAATCTCGACAATAGACTACCTTCCATAATGACAAGGCTACCATCCATTGGAGTAACAAAAATATCAACAACAGACTACCTTCCATAATGACTAGGCTACCATCCATTGGAGTAACAATGATATCGACAGCAAACTACATTCCATAATGATAAGGCTACAATCTATTGTAGTAACAAAAATCTCGAAAACAAAGTACCTTCCATAATGACAAGGCTACCATCCATTGGAGTAACAAGAATCACGACAACAAACTACCTTCCATAATTACAAGGCTACCATCCATTGGAATAAGAAAAATATCGACACCACACTACCTTCCATAATGACAAGGCTACCATCCCTTAGAGTAACAAAAATCTCGACAACAGAATACCTTCCATAATGATAGGGCTACCATCCATTGGAGTAACAAAGATATCGACAACATACTACCCTCCATAATGACAAGGCTACCATCCGTTGGAGTAATAAAAATCACGACAACTGACTACCTTCCATAATGACAGGGCTACCATCAATTGAAATAACAAAAATCTCGACAACAGGCTACCTTCCATAATGACTAGGCTACCATCCATTGGAGTAACAAAGATATTGACAACGGACTATCTTTCATAATGACAAGGATACCATCCATTGGAATAACAAAAATCTCGACAAGAGACTGCCTTCCATGATGACAAGGATACCATCCATTGGAGTAACAAAAATCTCGACAACAGACTACCTTCCATAATGACAAGGCTACCGTCCATTGGAGTAACAAGAATCACCACAACAAACTACCTTCCCCAATTACAAGGCTACCATCCATTGGAATAACAAAAATATTGACACCACACTACCTTCCATAATGACAAGGCTACCATCCCTTAGAGTAACAAAAATCTCGACAACAGAATACCTTCCATAATGACAGGGCTACCATCCATTGGAGTAACAAAGATATCGATAACATACTACCCTCCATAATGACAAGGCTACCATCCGTTGGAGTAATAAAAATCACGACAACGGACTATCTTCCATAATGACAAGGCTACCATCCATTGAAATAACAAAAATCTCGACAACAAACTACCTTCCATAATGACTAGGCTACCATCCATTAGAGTTACAAAGATATCAACAACGGACTATCTTTCATAATGACAAGGATACCATCCATTGGTATAACAAAAATCTCGACAAGAGACTACCTTCCATAATGACAAGGCTACCATCCATTGGAGTAACAAAAATCTCAACAAAAAACTACCTTCCATAATGACAAGGCTACAATCCATTGTAGTAACAAAAATCTCGAAAACAGAGTACCTTCCATAATGACAAGGCTACCATCCATTGTAGTAACCAAAATCTCGACAATAGACTACCTTCAATAATGAAAAGGCTACCATCCATTGCAATAACAAAAATCTCAACAACAGACTACCTTCCATAATGACAAGGCTACCATCCATTGGAGTAACAAAAATCTCAACAGCAAACTACCTTCCATAATGACTAGGCTACCATCCGTTGGAGTTATAATGATATCGACAACAAACTACCTTCCATAATGACAAGGCTACAATCCATTGTAGTTACAAAAATCTCAAAAACATAGAACCTTCCATAATAACAAGGCTACCATCCCTTAGAGTAACAAAAATCTCGACAACAGAATACCTTCCATAATGACAGGGCTACCATCCATTAGAGTAACAAAGATATCGACAACATACTACCCTCCATAATGACAAGGCTACCATCCGTTGGAGTAATAAAAATCACGACAACTGACTACCTTCCATAATGACAAAGCTACCATCCATTGAAATAACAAAAATCTCGACAACAGACTACCTTCCATAATGACTAGGCTACCATCCATTGGAGTAACAAAGATATCGACAAGAGACTACCTTCCATGATGACAAGGATACCATCCATTGGAGTAACAATGATATCGAAAAAAAACTACCTTCCATAATGACAAGGCTACAATCCATTGTAGTAACAAAAATCTCGAAAATAGAGTACCTTCCATATGACAAGGCTACCATCCATTGTAGTAACAAAAATCTCGAAAATAGACTACCTTCATTAATGACAAGGCTACCATCCTTTGCAGTAACTAAAATCTCGACAACAGACTACCTTCCATAATGACAAGGCTACCATCCATTGGAGTAACAAAAATCTCAACAACAGACTACCTTCCATAATGACTAGGCTACCATCCGTTAGAGTAAAAATGATATCGACATCAAACTACCTTCCATAATGACAAGGCTACAATCCATTGTAGTAACAAAAATCTCGAAAACATAGTACCTTCCATAATGACAAGGCTACCATCCATTTTAGTAACAAAAATCTCGACAATAGACTACCTTCCATAATGGCAAGGCTACCATCCATTGGAGTAACAAAAATCACGACAACAGACTACCTTCTATAATTACAAGGCTACCATACATTGGAATAACAAAAATATTGACACCACACTACCTTCCATAATGACAAGGCTACCATCCCTTAGAGTAACAAAAATCTCGACAACAGAATACCTTCCATCATGACAGGGCTACCATCGATGGGAGTAACAAAGATATCGACAACATACTACCCTCCATAATGACAAGGCTACCATCCTTTGGAGTAATAAAAATCACGACAACTGACTACCTTCCATAATGAGAAGGCCATCATCCATTGGAATAACAAAAATCTCGACAACAGACTACCTTCCATAATGACTAGGCTACCATCCATTGGAATAACAAAGATATCGTCAACGGACTATATTTCATAATGACAAGGATACCTTCCATTGTAATAACAAAAATCTCGACAAGAGACTACCTTCCATGATGACAAGGATACCATCCATTGGAGTAACAATGATATCGACAAAAAACTACCTTCCATAATGACAAGGCTACTATCCATTGTAGTAACAAAAATCTCGAAAATAGAGTACCTTCCATATGACAAGGCTACCATCCATTGTAGTAACAAAAATCTCGACAATAGACTGCCTTCAATAATGACAAGGCTACCATCCATTGCAATAACTAAAATCTCGACAACAGACTACCTTCCATAATGACAAGGCTACCATCCATTGGAGTAACAAAAATCTCAACAACAGACTACCTTCCATAATTACTAGGCTACCATCCGTTGGAGTAAAAATGATATCGACATCAAACTACCTTCCATAATGAAAAGGCTACAATCCATTGTAGTAACAAAAGTCTCGAAAACATAGTACCTTCCATAATGACAAGGCTACCATCCATTGTAGTAACAAAAATCTCGACAATAGACTACCTTCCATAATGGCAAGGCTACCATTCATTGGAGTAATAAAAATCATGACAACAGACTACCTTCTATAATTACAAGGCTACGATACATTGGAATAACAAAAATATCGAAACCACAAAACCTTCCATAATGACAAGGCTACCATCCCTTAGAGTAACAAAAATCTCGACAACAGAATACCTTCCATAATGACAGGGCTACCATCGATGGGAGTAACAAAGATATCGACAACAAACTACCCTCCATAATGACAAGGCTACCATCCGTTGGAGTAATAAAAATCACGACAACTGACTACCTTCCATAATGACAAGGATACCATCCATTAGAATAACAAAAATCTTGACAACATAATACCTTCCATAATGACTAGGCTACCATCCATTGGAGTAACAAAGATATCGACAACGGACTATCTTTCTAAATGACAAGGATACCATCCATTGGAATAACAAAAATCTCGATAAGAGACTACCTTCCATAATGACAAGGATTCCATCCATTGGAGTAACAAAAATCTCGACAACAGACTACCTTCCATAATGATAAGGCTACCATCCATTGGAGTAACAAAAATCTTAACAACAGACTACCTTCCGTAATGACTAGGCTACCATCCATTGGAGTAACAATGATATCGACAACAAACTACTTTCCATAATGACAAGGCTACAATCCATTGTAGTAACAAAAATATGGAAAACAGAGTACCTTCCATAATGACAAGGCTATCATCCATTGTAGTAACAAAAATCTCGACAATAGACTACCTTCCATAATGGCAAGGATACCAACCATTGGAGTAATAAAAATCACAACAACAGACTACCTTCCATAATTACAAGGCTACCATCCATTGGAATAACAAAAATATCGACACCATACTACCTTCCATAATGACATGGCTACCATCCCTTGGATTAACAAAAATCTCGACAACAGAATACCTTCCATAATGACAGGGCTACCATCCATTGGAGTAACAAAGATATTGACAACATACTACCCTCCATAATGACAAGGCTACCATCCGTTGGAGTAATAAAAATCACGACAACTGACTACCTTCCATAATGACTAGGCCACCATCCATTGGAATAACAAAAATCTCAACAACAGACTACCTTCCATAATGACTAGGCTACCATCCATTGGAATAACAAAGATATCGTCAACGGACTATCTTTCATAATGACAAGGATACCTTCCATTGGAATAACAAAAATCTCGACAAGAGACTACCTTCCATGATGACAAGGATACCATCCATTGGAGTAACAATGATATCGACAAAAAACTACCTTCCATAATGACAAGGCTACAATCCATTGTAGTAACAAAAATCTCGAAAATGGAGTACCTTCCATATGACAAGGCTACCATCCATTGTAGAAACAAAAATCTCGACAATAGACTACCTTCAATAATGACAAGGCTACCATCCATTGCAATAACTAAAATCTCGACAATAGACTACCTTCCATAATGACAAGGCTACCATCCATTGGAGTAACAAAAATCTCAACAACAGACTACCTTCCATAATTACTAGGCTACCATCCGTTGGAGTAAAAATGATATCGACATCAAACTACCTTCCATAATGACAAGGCTACAATCCATTGAAGTAACAATAATCTCGAAAACATAGTACCTTCCATAATGACAAGGCTACCATCCATTGTAGTAACAAAAATCTCGACAATAGACTACCTTCCATAATGACAAGGCTACCATTTATTGGAGTAACAAAAATCACGACAACAGACTACCTTCTATAATTACAAGGCTACCATACATTGGAATAACAAAAATATCGACACCACACTACCTTCCATAATGACAAGGCTACCATCCCTTAGAGTAACAAAAATCTCGACAACAGAATACCTTCCATAATGACAGGGCTACCACCGATGGGAGTAACAAAGATATCGACAACATACTACCCTCCATAATGACAAGGCTACCATCCGTTGGAGTAATAAAAATCACGACAACTGACTACCTTCCATAATGACAAGGCTACCATCCATTAGAATAACAAAAATCTTGACAACAGAATACCTTCCATAATGACTAGGCTACCATCCATTGGAGTAACAAAGATATCGACAACGGACTATCTTTCATAATGACAAGGATACCATCCATTGGAATAACAAAAATCTCGACAAGAGACTACCTTCCATAATGACAAGGATTCCATCCATTGGAGTAACAAAAATCTCGACAACAGACTACCTTCCATAATGATAAGGCTACCATCCATTGGAGTAACAAAAATCTCAACAACAGACTACCTTCCGTAATGACTAGGCTACCATCCATTGGAGTAACAATGATATCGACAACAAACTACCTTCCATAATGACAAGGCTACAATCCATTGTAGTAACAAAAATCTGGAAAACAGAGTACCTTCCATAATGACAAGGCTATCATCCATTGTAGTAACAAAAATCTCGACAATAGACTACCTTCCATAATGGCAAGGATACCAACCATTGGAGTAATAAAAATCACAACAACAGACTACCTTCCATAACTACAAGGCTACCATCCATTGGAATAACAAAAATATCGACACCATACTACCTTCCATAATGACAAGGCTACCATCCCTTGGATTAACAAAAATCTCGACAACAGAATACCTTCCATAATGACAGGGCTACCATCCATTGGAGTAACAAAGATATCGACAACATACTACCCTCCATAATGACAAGGCTACCATCCGTTGGAGTAATAAAAATCACGACAACTGACTACCTTCCATAATGACTAGGCCACCATCCATTGGAATAACAAAAATCTCAACAACAGACTACCTTCCATAATGACTAGGCTACCATCCATTGGAATAACAAAGATATCGTCAACGGACTATCTTTCATAATGACAAGGATACCTTCCATTGGAATAACAAAAATCTCGACAAGAGACTACCTTCCATGATGACAAGGATACCATCCATTGGAGTAACAATGATATCGACAAAAAACTACCTTCCATAATGACAAGGCTACAATCCATTGTAGTAACAAAAATCTCGAAAATGGAGTACCTTCCATATGACAAGGCTACCATCCATTGTAGTAACAAAAATCTCGACAATAGACTACCTTCAATAATGACAAGGCTACCATCCATTGCAATAACTAAAATCTCGACAATAGACTACCTTCCATAATGACAAGGCTACCATCCATTGGAGTAACAAAAATCTCAACAACAGATTACCTTCCATAATTACTAGGCTACCATCCGTTGGAGTAAAAATGATATCGACATCAAACTACCTTCCATAATGACAAGGCTACAATCCATTGTAGTAACAATAATCTCGAAAACATAGTACCTTCCATAATGACAAGGCTACCATCCATTGTAGTAACAAAAATCTCGACAATAGACTACCTTCCATAATGGCAAGGCTACCATTCATTGGAGTAACAAAAATCACGACAACAGACTACCTTCTATAATTACAAGGCTACCATACATTGGAATAACAAAAATATCGACACCACACTACCTTCCATAATGACAAGGCTACCATCCCTTAGAGTAACAAAAATCTCGACAACAGAATACCTTCCATAATGACAGGGCTACCATCGATGGGAGTAACAAAGATATCGACAACATACTACCCTCCATAATGACAAGGCTACCATCCGTTGGAGTAATAAAAATCACGACAACTGACTACCTTCCATAATGACAAGGCTACCATCCATTAGAATAACAAAAATCTTGACAACAGAATACCTTCCATAATGACTAGGCTACCATCCATTGGAGTAACAAAGATATCGACAACGGACTATCTTTCATAATGACAAGGATACCATCCATTGGAATAACAAAAATCTCGACAAGAGACTACCTTCCATAATGACAAGGATTCCATCCATTGGAGTAACAAAAATCTCGACAACAGACTACCTTCCATAATGATAAGGCTACCATCCATTGGAGTAACAAAAATCTCAACATCAGACTACCTTCCGTAATGACTAGGCTACCATCCATTGGAGTAACAATGATATCGACAACAAACTACCTTCCATAATGACAAGGCTACAATCCATTGTAGTAACAAAAATCTGGAAAACAGAGTACCTTCCATAATGACAAGGCTATCATCCATTGTAGTAACAAAAATCTCGACAATAGACTACCTTCCATAATGGCAAGGATACCAACCATTGGAGTAATAAAAATCACAACAACAGACTACCTTCCATAACTACAAGGCTACAATCCATTGGAATAACAAAAATATCGACACCATACTACCTTCCATAATGACAAGGCTACCATCCCTTGGATTAACAAAAATCTCGACAACAGAATACCTTCCATAATGACAGGGCTACCATCCATTGGAGTAACAAAGATATCGACAACATACTACCCTCCATAATGACAAGGCTACCATCCGTTGGAGTAATAAAAATCACGACAACTGACTACCTTCCATAATGACTAGGCCACCATCCATTGGAATAACAAAAATCTCAACAACAGACTACCTTCCATAATGACTAGGCTACCATCCATTGGAATAACAAAGATATCGTCAACGGACTATCTTTCATAATGACAAGGATACCTTCCATTGGAATAACAAAAATCTCGACAAGAGACTACCTTCCATGATGACAAGGATACCATCCATTGGAGTAACAATGATATCGACAAAAAACTACCTTCCATAATGACAAGGCTACAATCCATTGTAGTAACAAAAATCTCGAAAATGGAGTACCTTCCATATGACAAGGCTACCATCCATTGTAGTAACAAAAATCTCGACAATAGACTACCTTCAATAATGACAAGGCTACAATCCATTGCAATAACTAAAATCTCGACAATAGACTACCTTCCATAATGACAAGGCTACCATCCATTGGAGTAACAAAAATCTCAACAACAGACTACCTTCCATAATTACTAGGCTACCATCCGTTGGAGTAAAAATGATATCGACATCAAACTACCTTCCATAATGACAAGGCTACAATCCATTGTAGTAACAATAATCTCGAAAACATAGTACCTTCCATAATGACAAGGCTACCATCCATTGTAGTAACAAAAATCTCGACAATAGACTACCTTCCATAATGGCAAGGCTACCATTCATTGGAGTAACAAAAATCACGACAACAGACTACCTTCTATAATTACAAGGCTACCATACATTGGAATAACAAAAATATCGACACCACACTACCTTCCATAATGACAAGGCTACCATCCCTTAGAGTAACAAAAATCTCGACAACAGAATACCTTCCATAATGACAGGGCTACCATCGATGGGAGTAACAAAGATATCGACAACATACTACCCTCCATAATGACAAGGCTACCATCCGTTGGAGTAATAAAAATCACGACAACTGACTACCTTCCATAATGACAAGGCTACCATCCATTAGAATAACAAAAATCTTGACAACAGAATACCTTCCATAATGACTAGGCTACCATCCATTGGAGTAACAAAGATATCGACAACGAACTATCTTTCATAATGACAAGGATACCATCCATTGGAATAACAAAGATCTCGACAAGAGACTACCTTCCATAATGACAAGGATTCCATCCATTGGAGTAACATAAATATCGACAACAGACTACCTTCCATAATGATAAGGCTACCATCCATTGGAGTAACAAAAATCTCAACAACAGACTACTTTCCGTAATGACTAGGCTACCATCCATTAGAGTAACAATGATATCGACAACAAATTACCTTCCATAATGACAAGGCTACAATCCATTGTAGTAACAAAAATCTGGAAAACAGAGTACCTTCCATAATGACAAGGTTATCATCCATTGTAGTAACAAAAATCTCCACAATAGACTACCTTCCATAATGGCAAGGATACCAACCATTGGAGTAATAAAAATCACAACAACAGACTACCTTCCATAATTACAAGGCTACCATCCATTGGAATAACAAAAATATCGACACCATACTACCTTCCATAATGACAAGGCTACCATCCCTTGGATTAACAAAAATCTCGACAACAGAATACCTTCCATAATGACCGGGCTACCATCCATTGGAGTAACAAAGATATCGACAACATACTACCCTCCATAATGACAAGGCTACCATCCGTTGGAGTAATAAAAATCACGACAACTGACTACCTTCCATAATGACTAGGCCACCATCCATTGGAATAACAA
The DNA here is from genome assembly GCA_948472305.1 of Vicia faba. Classification (NCBI taxonomy): domain Eukaryota; kingdom Viridiplantae; phylum Streptophyta; class Magnoliopsida; order Fabales; family Fabaceae; genus Vicia; species Vicia faba. The sequence goes on along the minus strand of OX451741.1, from coordinate 509,751,332 downwards.
AAATCTCAACAACAGACTACCTTCCATAATGACTAGGCTACCATCCATTGGAATAACAAAGATATCGTCAACGGACTATCTTTCATAATGACAAGGATACCTTCCATTGGAATAACAAAAATCTCGACAAGAGACTACCTTCCATGATGACAAGGATACCATCCATTGGAGTAACAATGATATCGACAAAAAACTACCTTCCATAATGACAAGGCTACAATCCATTGTAGTAACAAAAATCTCGAAAATGGAGTACCTTCCATATGACAAGGCTACCATCCATTGTAGTAACAAAAATCTCGACAATAGACTACCTTCAATAATGACAAGGCTACCATCCATTGCAATAACTAAAATCTCGACAATAGACTACCTTCCATAATGACAAGGCTACCATCCATTGGAGTAACAAAAATCTCAACAACAGACTACCTTCCATAATTACTAGGCTACCATCCGTTGGAGTAAAAATGATATCGACATCAAACTACCTTCCATAATGACAAGGCTACAATCCATTGTAGTAACAATAATCTCGAAAACATAGTACCTTCCATAATGACAAGGCTACCATCCATTGTAGTAACAAAAATCTCGACAATAGACTACCTTCCATAATGGCAAGGCTACCATTCATTGGAGTAACAAAAATCACGACAACAGACTACCTTCTATAATTACAAGGCTACCATACATTGAAATAACAAAAATATCGACACCACACTACCTTCCATAATGACAAGGCTACCATCCCTTAGAGTAACAAAAATCTCGACAACAGAATACCTTCCATAATGACAGGGCTACCATCGATGGGAGTAACAAAGATATCGACAACATACTACCCTCCATAATGACAAGGCTACCATCCGTTGGAGTAATAAAAATCACGACAACTGACTACCTTCCATAATGACAAGGCTACCATCCATTAGAATAACAAAAATCTTGACAACAGAATACCTTCCATAATGACTAGGCTACCATCCATTGGAGTAACAAAGATATCGACGACGGACTATCTTTCATAATGACAAGGATACCATCCATTGGAATAACAAAAATCTCGACAAGAGACTACCTTCCATAATGATAAGGATTCCATCCATTGGAGTAACATAAATCTCGACAACAGACTACCTTCCATAATGACAAGGATACCATCCATTGGAGTAACAAAAATCTCGACAACAGACTACCCTCCATAATGACAAGGCTACCATCCATTATTGTAACAAAAATCTGGACAACAGACTACCTTCCATAATGACAAGGCTACCATCCATTGGAGTAACAAAAATCTCAACAACAGACTACCTTCCATAATGACTAGGCTACCATCCATTGGAGTAACAATGATATCGACAACAAACTACCTTCCATAATGACAAGGCTACAATCCATTGGAGTAACCAAAATCCCGACAACAGACTATCTTCCATAATGACAAAACTACCATCCATTGTAGTAACAAAAATCTCGACAATAGACTACCTTCCATAATGGCAAGGATAACATCCATTGGAGTAACAAAAATCACGACAACAGACTACCTTCCATAATTACAAGGCTTCCATCCATTGGAATAACAAAAATATCGACACCACACTACCTTCCATAATGACAAGGCAACCATCCCTTAGAGTAACAAAAATCTCGACAATAGAATACCTTCCATAATGACAGGGCTACCATCCATTGGAGTAACAAAGATATTGACAACATACTACCCTCCATAGTTGACAAGGCTACCATCCGTTGGAGTAATAAAAATCACGACAACTGACTACCTTCCATAATGACAAGGCTACCATCCATTGGAATAACAAAAATCTCGACAACATACTACCTTCCATAATGACTAGGCTACCATCCATTGGAGTAACAAAGATGTCGACAACGGACTATCTTTCATAATGACAAGGATACCATCCATTGGAATAACAAAAATCTCGACAAGAGACTACCTTCCATAATGACAAGGATACCATCCATTGGAGTAACAAAAATCTCGACAACAGACTACCTTCCATAATGACAAGGCTACCATCCATTGGAATAACAAAAAATTCAACAACGGACTACCTTCCATAATGACTAGGGTGCCATCATTGGAGTAACCAAAATATCCACAAGAGACTACCTTCCATAATGACAAGGATATAATCCATTGGTGTCTAAAAAATCTCGGCAACAGACTACCTTCCATAATGACAAGGCTACCATCAATTGGAGTAAATAAAATATCGACAATACACTACCTTCTATAATGACTAGGCTACCATCCATTGGAGTAACAAAGATATCGACAACACACTATTTTCCATAACGACAAGGCTACAATCCATTTTAGTAACAAAAATCTCGACAACAGACTACCTTCCATAATGACAAGGCTACCATCCATTGGAGTTACAAAAATCTCGACAATAGACTACCGTCCATAATGACAAGGCTTCAATCTATTATAGTAACAAAAATCTCGACAATAGACTACCTTTCATAATGACAAGGATACCATCCATTGGAATAACAAAAATCTTGACATCAAACTACGTTCCATAATGACAAGGCTACAATCCATTGTAGTAACAAAAATCTCAACAACAGACTACCTTCCATAATGACAAGGCTATCATCCATTGTAGTAACAAAAATCTCGACAATAGACTACCTTCCATGACGGCAAGCATACCATCCATTGGAGTAACAAAAATCACAACAACAGACTACCTTCTATAATTACAAGGCTACCATCCATTGGAATAACAAAAATATCGACACCATACTACCTTCCATAATGACAAGGCTACCATCCCTTGGATTAACAAAAATCTCGACAACAGAATACGTTCCATAATGACAGGGCTACCATCCATTGGAGTAACAAAGATATTGACAACATACTACCCTCCATAATGACAAGGCTACCATCCGTTGGAGTAATAAAAATCACGACAACTGACTATCTTCAATAATGACAAGGCCACCATCCATTGGAATAACAAAAATCTCGACAACAGACTACCTTCCATAATGACTAGGATACCATCCATTGGAGTAACAAAGATATCAACAACAGACTATCTTTCATAATGACAAGAATACCATCCATTGGAATAACCAAAATCTCGACAAAAGACTACCTTCCATAATGACAAGGATACCGTCCATTGGAGTAACAAAAATCTCGACAACAGACTACCCTCCATAATGACAAGGCTACCATCCATTATTGTAACAAAAATCTGGACAACAGACTACCTTCCATAATGACAATGCTACCATCCATTGGAGTAACAAAAATCTCAACAACAGACTACCTTCCATAATGACTAGGCTACCATCCATTGGAGAAACAATGATATCGACAACAAACTACCTTCCATAATGACAAGGCTACAATCCATTGGAGTAACCAAAATCCCGACAACATACTATCTTCCATAATGACAAAACTACCATCCATTGTAGTAACAAAAATCTCGACAATAGACTACCTTCCATAATGGCAAGGATACCATCCATTGGAGTAACAAAAATCACGACAACAGACTACCTTCCATAATTACAAGGCTTCCATCCATTGGAATAACAAAAATATCGACACCACACTACCTTCCATAATGACAAGGCAACCATCCCTTACAGTAACAAAAATCTCGACAATAGAATACCTTCCATAATGACAGGGCTACCATCCATTGGAGTAACAAAGATATTGACAACATACTACCCTCCATAGTTGACAAGGCTACCATCCGTTGGAGTAATAAAAATCACGACAACTGACTACCTTCCATAATGACAAGGCTACCATCCATTGGAATAACAAAAATCTCGACAACATACTACCTTCCATAATGACTAGGCTACCATCCATTGGAGTAACAAAGATGTCGACAACGGACTATCTTTCATAATGACAAGGATACCATCCATTGGAATAACAAAAATCTCGACAAGAGACTACCTTCCATAATGACAAGGATACCATCCATTGGAGTAACAAAAATCTCGACAACAGACTACCTTCCATAATGACAAGGCTACCATCCATTGGAATAACAAAAAATTCAACAACGGACTACCTTCCATAATGACTAGGGTGCCATCATTGGAGTAACCAAAATATCCACAAGAGACTACCTTCCATAATGACAAGGATATAATCCATTGGTGTCTAAAAAATCTCGGCAACAGACTACCTTCCATAATGACAAGGCTACCATCAATTGGAGTAAATAAAATATCGATAATACACTACCTTCTATAATGACTAGGCTACCATCCATTGGAGTATCAAAAAAATCGACAACACACTATTTTCCATAACGACAAGGCTACAATCCATTTTAGTAACAAAAATCTCGACAACAGACTACCTTCCATAATGACAAGGCTACCATCCATTGGAGTTACAAAAATCTCGACAATAGACTACCTTCCATAATGACAAAGCTTCAATCTATTATAGTAACAAAAATCTCGACAATAGACTACCTTTCATAATGACAAGGATACCATCCATTGGAATAACAAAAATCTTGACATCAAACTACGTTCCATAATGACAAGGCTACAATCCATTGTAGTAACAAAAATCTCAACAACAGACTACCTTCCATAATGACAAGGCTATCATCCATTGTAGTAACAAAAATCTCGACAATAGACTACCTTCCATGATGGCAAGCATACCATCCATTGGAGTAACAAAAATCACAACAACAGACTACCTTCCATAATTACAAGGCTACCATCCATTGGAATAACAAAAATATCGACACCATACTACCTTCCATAATGACAAGGCTACCATCCCTTGGATTAACAAAAATCTCGACAACAGAATACGTTCCATAATTACAGGGCTACCATCCATTGGAGTAACAAAGATATTGACAACATACTACCCTCCATAATAACAAGGCTACCATCCGTTGGAGTAATAAAAATCACGACAACTGACTACCTTCAATAATGACAAGGTCACCATCCATTGGAATAACAAAAATCTCGACAACAGACTACCTTCCATAATGACTAGGATACCATCCATTGGAGTAACAAAGATATCAACAACAGACTATCTTTCATAATGACAAGAATACCATCCATTGGAATAACCAAAATCTCGACAAAAGACTACCTTCCATAATGACAAGGATACCGTCCATTGGAGTAACAAAAATCTCGACAACAGACTACCCTCCATAATGACAAGGCTACCATCCATTATTGTAACAAAAATCTGGACAACAGACTACCTTCCATAATGACAATGCTACCATCCATTGGAGTAACAAAAATCTCAACAACAGACTACCTTCCATAATGACTAGGCTACCATCCATTGGAGTAACAATGATATCGACAACAAACTACCTTCCATAATGACAAGGCTACAATCCATTGGAGTAACCAAAATCCCGACAACAGACTATCTTCCATAATGACAAAACTACCATCCATTGTAGTAACAAAAATCTCGACAATAGACTACCTTCCATAATGGCAAGGATACCATCCATTTGAGTAACAAAAATCACGACAACAGACTACCTTCCATAATTACAAGGCTTCCATCCATTGGAATAACAAAAATATCGACACCACACTACCTTCCATAATGACAAGGCAACCATCCCTTAGAGTAACAAAAATCTCGACAACAGAATACCTTCCATAATGACAGGGCTACCATCCATTGGAGTAACAAAGATATTGACAACATACTACCCTCCATAGTTGACAAGGCTACCATCCGTTGGAGTAATAAAAATCACGACAACTGACTACCTTCCATAATGACAAGGCTACCATCCATTGGAATAACAAAAATCTCGACAACATACTACCTTCCATAATGACTAGGCTACCATCCATTGGAGTAACAAAGATGTCGACAACGGACTATCTTTCATAAAGACAAGGATACCATCCATTGGAATAACAAAAATCTCGACAAGAGACTACCTTCCATAATGACAAGGATACCATCCATTGGAGTAACAAAAATCTCGACAACAGACTACCTTCTATAATTACAAGGCTACCATACATTGGAATAACAAAAATATCGACACCACACTACCTTCCATAATGACAAGGCTACCATCCCTTAGAGTAACAAAAATCTCGACAACAGAATACCTTCCATAATGACAGGGCTACCATCGATGGGAGTAACAAAGATATCGATAACATACTACCTTCCATAATGACAAGGCTACCATCCATTAGAATAACAAAAATCTTGACAACAGAATACCTTCCATAATGACTAGGCTACCATCCATTGGAGTAACAAAGATATCGACAACGGACTATCTTTCATAATGACAAGGATACCATCCATTGGAATAACAAAAATCTCGACAAGAGACTACCTTCCATAATGACAAGGATTCCATCCATTGGAGTAACATAAATCTCGACAACAGACTACCTTCCATAATGATAAGGCTACCATCCATTGGAGTAACAAAAATCTCAACAACAGACTACCTTCCGTAATGACTAGGCTACAATCCATTGGAGTAACAATGATATCAACAACAAACTACCTTCCATAATGACAAGGCTACAATCCATTGTAGTAACAACAATCTGGAAAACATAGTACCTTCCATAATGACAAGGCTATCATCCATTGTAGTAACAAAAATCTCGACAATAGACTACCTTCCATAATGGCAAGGATACCAACCATTGGAGTAATAAAAATCACAACAACAGACTACCTTCCATAACTACAAGGCTACCATCCATTGGAATAACAAAAATATCGACACCATACTACCTTCCATAATGACAAGGCTACCATCCCTTGGATTAACAAAAATCTCGACAACAGAATACCTTCCATAATGACAGGGCTACCATCCATTGGAGTAACAAAGATATCGACAACATACTACCCTCCATAATGACAAGGCTACCATCCGTTGGAGTAATAAAAATCACGACAACTTACTACCTTCCATAATGACTAGGCCACCATCCATTGGAATAACAAAAATCTCAACAACAGACTACCTTCCATAATGACTAGGCTACCATCCATTGGAATAACAAAGATATCGTCAACGGACTATCTTTCATAATGACAAGGATACCTTCCATTGGAATAACAAAAATCTCGACAAGAGACTACCTTCCATGATGACAAGGATACCATCCATTGGAGTAACAATGATATCGACAAAAAACTACCTTCCATAATGACAAGGCTACAATCCATTGTAGTAACAAAAATCTCGAAAATGGAGTACCTTCCATATGACAAGGCTACCATCCATTGTAGTAACAAAAATCTCGACAATAGACTACCTTCAATAATGACAAGGCTACCATCCATTGCAATAACTAAAATCTCGACAATAGACTACCTTCCATAATGACAAGGCTACCATCCATTGGAGTAACAAAAATCTCAACAACAGACTACCTTCCATAATTACTAGGCTACCATCCGTTGGAGTAAAAATGATATCGACATCAAACTACCTTCCATAATGACAAGACTACAATCCATTGTAGTAACAATAATCTCGAAAACATAGTACCTTCCATAATGACAAGGCTACCATCCATTGTAGTAACAAAAATCTCGACAATAGACTACCTTCCATAATGGCAAGGCTACCATTCATTGGAGTAACAAAAATCACGACAACAGACTACCTTCTATAATTACAAGGCTACCATACATTGGAATAACAAAAATATCGACACCATACTACCTTCCATAATGACAAGGCTACCATCCCTTAGAGTAACAAAAATCTCGACAACAGAATACCTTCCATAATGACAGGGCTACCATCGATGGGAGTAACAAAGATATCGACAACATACTACCCTCCATAATGACAAGGCTACCATCCGTTGGAGTAATAAAAATCACGACAACTGACTACCTTCCATAATGACAAGGCTACCATCCATTAGAATAACAAAAATCTTGACAACAGAATACCTTCCATAATGACTAGGCTACCATCCATTGGAGTAACAAAGATATCGACAACGGACTATCTTTCATAATGACAAGGATACCATCCATTGGAATAATAAAAATCTCGACAAGAGACTACCTTCCATAATGATAAGGATTCCATCCATTGGAGTAACATAAATCTCGACAACAGACTACCTTCCATAATGATAAGGCTACCATCCATTGGAGTAACAAAAATCTCAACAACAGACTACCTTCCGTAATGACTAGGCTACCATCCATTGGAGTAACAATGATATCGACAACAAACTACCTTCCATAATGACAAGGCTACAATCCATTGTAGTAACAAAAATCTGGAAAACAGAGTACCTTCCATAATGACAAGGCTATCATCCATTGTAGTAACAAAAATCTCGACAATAGACTACCTTCCATAATGGCAAGGATACCAACCATTGGAGTAATAAAAATCACAACAACAGACTACCTTCCATAATTACAAGGCTACCATCCATTGGAATAACAAAAATATCGACACCATACTACCTTCCATAATGACATGGCTACCATCCCTTGGATTAACAAAAATCTCGACAACAGAATACCTTCCATAATGACAGGGCTACCATCCATTGGAGTAACAAAGATATCGACAACATACTACCCTCCATAATGACAAGGCTACCATCCGTTGGAGTAATAAAAATCACGACAACTGACTACCTTCCATAATGACTAGGCCACCATCCATTGGAATAACAAAAATCTCAACAACAGACTACCTTCCATAATGACTAGGCTACCATCCATTGGAATAACAAAGATATCATCAACGGACTATCTTTCATAATGACAAGGATACCTTCCATTGGAATAACAAAAATCTCGACAAGAGACTACCTTCCATGATGACAAGGATACCATCCATTGGAGTAACAATGATATCGACAAAAAACTACCTTCCATAATGACAAGGCTACAATCCATTGTAGTAACAAAAATCTCGAAAATGGAGTACCTTCCATATGACAAGGCTACCATCCATTGTAGTAACAAAAATCTCGACAATAGACTACCTTCAATAATGACAAGGCTACCATCCATTGCAATAACTAAAATCTCGACAATAGACTACCTTCCATAATGACAAGGCTACCATCCATTGGAGTAACAAAAATCTCAACAACAGACTACCTTCCATAATTACTAGGCTACCATCCGTTGGAGTAAAAATGATATCGACATCAAACTACCTTCCATAATGACAAGGCTACAATCCATTGTAGTAACAATAATCTCGAAAACATAGTACCTTCCATAATGACAAGGCTACCATCCATTGTAGTAACAAAAATCTCGACAATAGACTACCTTCCATAATGGCAAGGCTACCATTCATTGGAGTAACAAAAATCACGACAACAGACTACCTTCTATAATTACAAGGCTACCATACATTGGAATAACAAAAATATCGACACCACACTACCTTCCATAATGACAAGGCTACCATCCCTTAGAGTAACAAAAATCTCGACAACAGAATACCTTCCATAATTTCAGGGCTACCATCGATGGGAGTAACAAAGATATCGACAACATACTACCCTCCATAATGACAAGGCTACCATCCGTTGGAGTAATAAAAATCACGACAACTGACTACCTTCCATAATGACAAGGCTACCATCCATTAGAATAACAAAAATCTTGACAACAGAATACCTTCCATAATGACTAGGCTACCATCCATTGGAGTAACAAAGATATCGACAACGGACTATCTTTCATAATGACAAGGATACCATCCATTGGAATAACAAAAATCTCGACAAGAGACTACCTTCCATAATGACAAGGATTCCATCCATTGGAGTAACATAAATCTCGACAACAGACTACCTTCCATAATGATAAGGCTACCATCCATTGGAGTAACAAAAATCTCAACAACAGACTACCTTCCGTAATGACTAGGCTACCATCCATTGGAGTAACAATGATATCGACAACAAACTACCTTCCATAATGACAAGGCTACAATCCATTGTAGTAACAAAAATCTGGAAAACAGAGTACCTTCCATAATGACAAGGCTATCATCCATTGTAGTAACAAAAATCTCGACAATAGACTACCTTCCATAATGGCAAGGATACCAACCATTGGAGTAATAAAAATCACAACAACAGACTACCTTCCATAATTACAAGGCTACCATCCATTGGAATAACAAAAATATCGACACCATACTACCTTCCATAATGACAAGGCTACCATCCCTTGGATTAACAAAAATCTCGACAACAGAATACCTTCCATAATGACAGGGCTACCATCCATTGGAGTAACAAAGATATCGACAACATACTACCCTCCATAATGACAAGGCTACCATCCGTTGGAGTAATAAAAATCACGACAACTGACTACCTTCCATAATGACTAGGCCACCATCCATTGGAATAACAAAAATCTCAACAACAGACTACCTTCCATAATGACTAGGCTACCATCCATTGGAATAACAAAGATATCGTCAACGGACTATCTTTCATAATGACAAGGATACCTTCCATTGGAATAACAAAAATCTCGACAAGAGACTACCTTCCATGATGACAAGGATACCATCCATTGGAGTAACAATGATATCGACAAAAAACTACCTTCCATAATGACAAGGCTACAATCCATTGTAGTAACAAAAATCTCGAAAATGGAGTACCTTCCATATGACAAGGCTACCATCCATTGTAGTAAAAAAAATCTCGACAATAGACTACCTTCAATAATGACAAGGCTACCATCCATTGCAATAACTAAAATCTCGACAATAGAGTACCTTCCATAATGACAAGGCTACCATCCATTGGAGTAACAAAAATCTCAACAACAGACTACCTTCCATAATTACTAGGCTACCATCCGTTGGAGTAAAAATGATACCGACATCAAACTACCTTCCATAATGACAAGGCTACAATCCATTGTAGTAACAATAATCTCGAAAACATAGTACCTTCCATAATGACAAGGCTACCATCCATTGTAGTAACAAAAATCTCGACAATAGACTACCTTCCATAATGGCAAGGCTACCATTCATTGGAGTAACAAAAATCACGACAACAGACTACCTTCTATAATTACAAGGCTACCATACATTGGAATAACAAAAATATCGACACCACACTACCTTCCATAATGACAAGGCTACCATCCCTTAGAGTAACAAAAATCTCGACAACAGAATACCTTCCATAATGACAGGGCTACCATCGATGGGAGTAACAAAGATATCGACAACATACTACCCTCCATAATGACAAGGCTACCATCCGTTGGAGTAATAAAAATCACGACAACTGACTACCTTCCATAATGACAAGGCTACCATCCATTAGAATAACAAAAATCTTGACAACAGAATACCTTCCATAATGACTAGGCTACCATCCATTGGAGTAACAAAGATATCGACAACGGACTATCTTTCATAATGACAAGGATACCATCCATTGGAATAACAAAAATCTCGACAAGAGACTACCTTCCATAATGATAAGGATTCCATCCATTGGAGTAACATAAATCTCGACAACAGACTACCTTCCATAATGATAAGGCTACCATCCATTGGAGTAACAAAAATCTCAACAACAGACTACCTTCCGTAATGACTAGGCTACCATCCATTGGAGTAACAATGATATCGACAACAAACTACCTTCCATAATGACAAGGCTACAATCCATTGTAGTAACAAAAATCTGGAAAACAGAGTACCTTCCATAATGACAAGGCTATCATCCATTGTAGTAACAAAAATCTCGACAATAGACTACCTTCCATAATGGCAAGGATACCATCCATTGGAGTAACAAAAATCACAACAACAGACTACCTTCCATAATTACAAGGCTACCATCCATTGGAATAACAAAAATATCGACACCATACTACCTTCCATAATGACAAGGCTACCATCCCTTGGATTAACAAAAATCTCGACAACAGAATACCTTCCATAATGACATGGCTACCATCCATTGGAGTAACAAAGATATCGACAACATACTACCCTCCATAATGACAAGGCTACCATCCGTTGGAGTAATAAAAATCACGACAACTGACTACCTTCAATAATGACAAGGCCACCATCCATTGGAATAACAAAAATCTTGACAACAGACTACCTTCCATAATGACTAGGATACCATCCATTGGAGTAACAAAGATATCAACAACAGACTATCGTTCATAATGACAAGAATACCATCCATTGGAATAACCAAAATCTCGACAAAAGACTACCTTCCATAATGACAAGGATACCATCCATTGGAGTAACAAAAATCTCGACAACAGACTACCCTCCATAATGACAAGGCTACCATCCATTATTGTAACAAAAATCTGGACAACAGACTACCTTCCATAATGTCAAGGCTACCATCCATTGGAGTAACAAAAATCTCAACAACAGACTACCTTCCATAATGACTAGGCTACCATCCATTGGAGTAACAATGATATCGACAACAAACTACCTTCCATAATGACAAGGCTACAATCCATTGGAGTAACCAAAATCCCGACAACAGACTATCTTCCATAATGACAAAACTACCATCCATTGTAGTAACAAAAATCTCGACAATAGACTACCTTCCATAATGGCAAGGATACCATCCATTGGAGTAACAAAAATCACGACAATAGACTACCTTCCATAATTACAAGGCTTCCATCCATTGGAATAACAAAAATATCGACACCACACTACCTTCCATAATGACAAGGCAACCATCCCTTAGAGTAACAAAAATCTCGACAATAGAATACCTTCCATAATGACAGGGCTACCATCCATTGGAGTAACAAAGATATTGACAACGTACTACTCTCCATAGTTGACAAGGCTACCATCCGTTGGAGTAATAAAAATCACGACAACTGACTACCTTCCATAATGACAAGGCTACCATCCATTGGAATAACAAAAATCTCGACAACATACTACCTTCCATAATGACTAGGCTACCATCCATTGGAGTGACAAAGATGTCGACAACGGACTATCTTTCATAATGACAAGGATACCATCCATTGGAATAACAAAAATCTCGACAAGAGACTACCTTCCATAATGACAAGGATACCATCCATTGGAGTAACAAAAATCTCGACAACAGACTACCTTCCATAATGACAAGGCTACCATCCATTGGAATAACAAAAAATTCAACAACGGACTACCTTCCATAATGACTAGGGTGCCATCATTGGAGTAACCAAAATATCCACAAGAGACTACCTTCCATAATGACAAGGATATAATCCATTGGTGTCTAAAAAATCTCGGCAACAGACTACCTTCCATAATGACAAGGCTACCATCAATTGGAGTAAATAAAATATCGACAATACACTACCTTCTATAATGACTAGGCTACCATCCATTGGAGTAACAAAGATATCGACAACACACTATTTTCCATAACGACAAGGCTACAATCCATTTTAGTAACAAAAATCTCGACAACAGACTACCTTCCATAATGACAAGGCTACCATCCATTGGAGTTACAAAAATCTCGACAACAGACTACCTTCCATAATGACAAGGCTTCAATCTATTATAGTAACAAAAATCTCGACAATAGACTACCTTTCATAATGACAAGGATACAATCCATTGGAATAACAAAAATCTTGACATCAAACTACGTTCCATAATGACAAGGCTACAATCCATTGTAGTAACAAAAATCTCAACAACAGACTACCTTCCATAATGACAAGGCTATCATCCATTGTAGTAACAAAAATCTCGACAATAGACTACCTTCCATGATGGCAAGCATACCATCCATTGGAGTAACAAAAATCACAACAACAGACTACCTTCCATAATTACAAGGCTACCATCCATTGGAATAACAAAAATATAGACACCATACTACCTTCCATAATGACAAGGCTACCATCCCTTGGATTAACAAAAATCTCGACAACAGAATACGTTCCATAATGACAGGGCTACCATCCATTGGAGTAACAAAGATATTGAAAACATACTACCCTCCATAATGACAAGGCTACCATCCGTTGGAGTAATAAAAATCACGACAACTGACTACCTTCAATAATGACAAGGCCACCATCCATTGGAATAACAAAAATCTCGACAACAGACTACCTTCCATAATGACTAGGATACCATCCATTGGAGTAACAAAGATATCAACAACAGACTATCTTTCATAATGACAAGAATACCATCCATTGGAATAACCAAAATCTCGACAAAAGACTACCTTCCATAATGACAAGGATACCGTCCATTGGAGTAACAAAAATCTCGACAACAGACTACCCTCCATAATGACAAGGCTACCATCCATTATTGTAACAAAAATCTGGACAACAGACTACCTTCCATAATGACAATGCTACCATCCATTGGAGTAACAAAAATCTCAACAACAGACTACCTTCCATAATGACTAGGCTACCATCCATTGGAGTAACAATGATATCGACAACAAACTACCTTCCATAATGACAAGGCTACAATCCATTGGAGTAACCAAAATCCCGACAACAGACTATCTTCCATAATGACAAAACTACCATCCATTGTAGTAACAAAAATCTCGACAATAGACTACCTTCCATAATGGCAAGGATACCATCCATTGGAGTAACAAAAATCACGACAACAGACTACCTTCCATAATTACAAGGCTTCCATCCAATGGAATAACAAAAATATCGACACCACACTACCTTCCATAATGACAAGGCAACCATCCCTTAGAGTAACAAAAATCTCGACAACAGAATACCTTCCATAATGACAGGGCTACCATCCATTGGAGTAACAAAGATATTGACAACATACTACCCTCCATAGTTGACAAGGCTACCATCCGTTGGAGTAATAAAAATCACGACAACTGACTACCTTCCATAATGACAAGGCTACCATCCATTGGAATAACAAAAATCTCGACAACATACTACCTTCCATAATGACTAGGCTACCATCCATTGGAGTAACAAAGATGTCGACAACGGACTATCTTTCATAATGACAAGGATACCATCCATTGGAATAACAAAAATCTCGACAAGAGACTACCTTCCATAATGACAAGGATACCATCCATTGGAGTAACAAAAATCTCGACAACAGACTACCTTCCATAATGACAAGGCTACCATCCATTGGAATAACAAAAAATTCAACAACGGACTACCTTCCATAATGACTAGGGTGCCATCATTGGAGTAACCAAAATATCCACAAGAGACTACCTTCCATAATGACAAGGATATAATCCATTGGTGTCTAAAAAATCTCGGCAACAGACTACCTTCCATAATGACAAGGCTACCATCAATTGGAGTAAATAAAATATCGACAATACACTACCTTCTATAATGACTAGGCTACCATCCATTGGAGTAACAAAGATATCGACAACACACTATTTTCCATAACGACAAGGCTACAATCCATTTTAGTAACAAAAATCTCGACAATAGACTACCTTCCATAATGACAAGGCTACCATCCATTGGAGTTACAAAAATCTCGACAATAGACTACCTTCCATAATGACAAGGCTTCAATCTATTATAGTAACAAAAATCTCGACAATAGACTACCTTTCATAATGACAAGGATACCATCCATTGGAATAACAAAAATCTTGACATCAAACTACGTTCCATAATGACAAGGCTACAATCCATTGTAGTAACAAAAATCTCAACAACAGACTACCTTCCATAATGACAAGGCTATCATCCATTGTAGTAACAAAAATCTCGACAATAGACTACCTTCCATGATGGCAAGCATACCATCCATTGGAGTAACAAAAATCACAACAACAGACTACCTTCCATAATTACAAGGCTACCATCCATTGGAATAACAAAAATATCGACACCATACTACCTTCCATAATGACAAGGCTACCATCCCTTGGATTAACAAAAATCTCGACAACAGAATACGTTCCATAATGACAGGGCTACCATCCATTGGAGTAACAAAGATATTGACAACATACTACCCTCCATAATGACAAGGCTACCATCCGTTGGAGTAATAAAAATCACGACAACTGACTACCTTCAATAATGACAAGGCCACCATCCATTAGAATAACAAAAATCTCGACAACAGACTACCTTCCATAATGACTAGGATACCATCCATTGGAGTAACAAAGATATCAACAACAGACTATCTTTCATAATGACAAGAATACCATCCATTGGAATATCCAAAATCTCGACAATAGACTACCTTCCATAATGGCAAGGATACCGTCCATTGGAGTAACAAAAATCACGACAACAGACTACCTTCCATAATTACAAGGCTTCCATCCAATGGAATAACAAAAATATCGACACCACACTACCTTCCATAATGACAAGGCAACCATCCCTTAGAGTAACAAAAATCTCGACAACAGAATACCTTCCATAATGACAGGGCTACCATCCATTGGAGTAACAAAGATATTGACAACATACTACCCTCCATAGTTGACAAGGCTACCATCCGTTGGAGTAATAAAAATCACGACAACTGACTACCTTCCATAATGACAAGGCTACCATCCATTGGAATAACAAAAATCTCGACAACATACTACCTTCCATAATGACTAGGCTACCATCCATTGGAGTAACAAAGATGTCGACAACGGACTATCTTTCATAAAGACAAGGATACCATCCATTGGAATAACAAAAATCTCGACAAGAGACTACCTTCCATAATGACAAGGATACCATCCATTGGAGTAACAAAAATCTCGACAACAGACTACCTTCCATAATGACAAGGCTACCATCCATTGGAATAACAAAAAATTCAACAACGGACTACCTTCCATAATGACTAGGGTGCCATCATTGGAGTAACCAAAATATCCACAAGAGACTACCTTCCATAATGACAAGGATATAATCCATTGGTGTCTAAAAAATCTCGGCAACAGACTACCTTCCATAATGACAAGGCTACCATCAATTGGAGTAAATAAAATATCGACAATACACTACCTTCTATAATGACTACGCTACCATCCATTGGAGTAACAAAGATATCGACAACACACTATTTTCCATAACGACAAGGCTACAATCCATTTTAGTAACAAAAATCTCGACAACAGACTACCTTCCATAATGACAAGGCTACCATCCATTGGAGTTACAAAAATCTCGACAATAGACTACCTTCCATAATGACAAGGCTTCAATCTATTATAGTAACAAAAATCTCGACAATAGACTACCTTTCATAATGACAAGGATACCATCCATTGGAATAACAAAAATCTTGACATCAAACTACGTTCCATAATGACAAGGCTATAATCCATTGTAGTAACAAAAATCTCAACAACAGACTACCTTCCATAATGACAAGGCTATCATCCATTGTAGTAACAAAAATCTCGACAATAGACTACCTTCCATAATGGCAAGCATACCATCCATTGGAGTAATAAAAATCTCAACAACAGACTACCTTCCATAACTACAAGGCTACCATCCATTGGAATAACAAAAATATCGACACCATACTACCTTCCATAATGACAAGGCTACCATCCCTTGGATTAACAAAAATCTCGACAACAGAATACCTTCCATAATGACAGGGCTACCATCCATTGGAGTAACAAAGATATCGACAACATACTACCCTCCATAATGACAAGGCTACCATCCGTTGGAGTAATAAAAATCACGACAACTGACTACCTTCAATAATGACAAGGCCACCATCCATTGGAATAACAAAAATCTCGACAACAGACTACCTTCCATAATGACTAGGATACCATCCATTGGAGTAACAAAGATATCAACAACAGACTATCTTTCATAATGACAAGAATACCATCCATTGGAATAACCAAAATCTCGACAAAAGACTACCTTCCATAATGACAAGGATACCGTCCATTGGAGTAACAAAAATCTCGACAACAGACTACCCTCCATAATGACAAGGCTACCATCCATTATTGTAACAAAAATCTGGACAACAGACTACCTTCCATAATGACAAAGCTACCATCCATTGGAGTAACAAAAATCTCAACAACAGAATACCTTCCATAATGACTAGGCTACCATCCATTGGAGTAACAATGATATCGACAACAAACTACCTTCCATAATGACAAGGCTACAATCCATTGGAGTAACCAAAATCCCGACAACAGATTATCTTCCATAATGACAAAACTACCATCCATTGTAGTAACAAAAATCTCGACAATAGACTACCTTCCATAATGGCAAGGATACCATCCATTGGAGTAACAAAAATCACGACAACAGACTACCTTCCATAATTACAAGGCTTCCATCCAATGGAATAACAAAAATATCGACACCACACTACCTTCCATAATTACAAGGCAACCATCCCTTAGAGTAACAAAAATCTTGACAACAGAATACCTTCCATAATGACAGGGCTACCATCCATTGGAGTAACAAAGATATTGACAACATACTACCCTCCATAGTTGACAAGGCTACCATCCGTTGGAGTAATAAAAATCACGACAACTGACTACCTTCCATAATGACAAGGCTACCATCCATTGGAATAACAAAAATCTCGACAACATACTACCTTCCATAATGACTAGGCTACCATCCATTGGAGTAACAAAGATGTCGACAACGGACTATCTTTCATAATGACAAGGATACCATCCATTGGAATAACAAAAATCTCGACAAGAGACTACCTTCCATAATGACAAGGATACCATCCATTGGAGTAACAAAAATCTCGACAACAGACTACCTTCCATAATGACAAGGCTACCATCCATTGGAATAACAAAAAATTCAACAACGGACTACCTTCCATAATGACTAGGGTGCCATCATTGGAGTAACCAAAATATCCACAAGAGACTACCTTCCATAATGACAAGGATATAATCCATTGGTGTCTAAAAAATCTCGGCAACAGACTACCTTCCATAATGACAAGGCTACCATCAATTGGAGTAAATAAAATATCGACAATACACTACCTTCTATAATGACTACGCTACCATCCATTGGAGTAACAAAGATATCGACAACACACTATTTTCCATAACGACAAGGCTACAATCCATTTTAGTAACAAAAATCTCGACAACAGACTACCTTCCATAATGACAAGGCTACCATCCATTGGAGTTACAAAAATCTCGACAATAGACTACCTTCTATAATGACAAGGCTTCAATCTATTATAGTAACAAAAATCTCGACAATAGACTACCTTTCATAATGACAAGGATACCATCCATTGGAATAACAAAAATCTTGACATCAAACTACGTTCCATAATGACAAGGCTACAATCCATTGTAGTAACAAAAATCTCAACAACAGACTACCTTCCATAATGACAAGGCTATCATCCATTGTAGTAACAAAAATCTCGACAATAGACTACCTTCCATAATGGCAAGCATACCATCCATTGGAGTAACAAAAATCACAACAACAGACTACCTTCCATAATTACAAGGCTACCATCCATTGGAATAACAAAAATATCGACACCATACTACCTTCCATAATGACAAGGCTACCATCCCTTGGATTAACAAAAATCTCGATAACAGAATACCTTCCATAATGACAGGGCTACCATCCATTGGAGTAACAAAGATATTGACAACATACTACCCTCCATAGTGACAAGGCTACCATCCGTTGGAGTAATAAAAATCACGACAACTGACTACCTTCCATAATGACAAGGCTACCATCCATTGGAATAACAAAAATCTCGACAACATACTACCTTCCATAATGACTAGGCTACCATCCATTGAAGTAACAAAGATGTCGACAACGGACTATCTTTCATAATGACAAGGATACCATCCATTGGAATAACAAAAATCTCGACAAGAGACTACCTTCCATAATGACAAGGATACCATCCATTGGAGTAACAAAAATCTCGACAACAGACTACCTTCCATAATGACAAGGCTACCATCCATTGGAATAACAAAAAATTCAACAACGGACTACCTTCCATAATGACTAGGGTGCCATCATTGGAGTAACCAAAATATCCACAAGAGACTACCTTCCATAATGACAAGGATATAATCCATTGGTGTCTAAAAAATCTCGGCAACAGACTACCTTCCATAATGACAAGGCTACCATCAATTGGAGTAAATAAAATATCGACAATACACTACCTTCTATAATGACTACGCTACCATCCATTGGAGTAACAAAGATATCGACAACACACTATTTTCCATAACGACAAGGCTACAATCCATTTTAGTAACAAAAATCTCGACAACAGACTACCTTCCATAATGACAAGGCTACCATCCATTGGAGTTACAAAAATCTCGACAATAGACTACCTTCTATAATGACAAGGCTTCAATCTATTATAGTAACAAAAATCTCGACAATAGACTACCTTTCATAATGACAAGGATACCATCCATTGGAATAACAAAAATCTTGACATCAAACTACGTTCCATAATGACAAGGCTACAATCCATTGTAGTAACAAAAATCTCAACAACAGACTACCTTCCATAATGACAAGGCTATCATCCATTGTAGTAACAAAAATCTCGACAATAGACTACCTTCCATAATGGCAAGCATACCATCCATTGGAGTAACAAAAATCACAACAACAGACTACCTTCCATAATTACAAGGCTACCATCCATTGGAATAACAAAAATATCGACACCACACTACCTTCCATAATGACAAGGCAACCATCCCTTAGAGTAACAAAAATCTCGACAACAGAATACCTTCCATAATGACAGGGCTACCATCCATTGGAGTAACAAAGATATTGACAACATACTACCCTCCATAGTGACAAGGCTACCATCCGTTGGAGTAATAAAAATCACGACAACTGACTACCTTCCATAATGACAAGGCTACCATCCATTGGAATAACAAAAATCTCGACAACATACTACCTTCCATAATGACTAGGCTACCATCCATTGGAGTAACAAAGATGTCGACAACGGACTATCTTTCATAATGACAAGGATACCATCCATTGGAATAACAAAAATCTCGACAAGAGACTACCTTCCATAATGACAAGAATACCATCCATTGGAGTAACAAAAATCTCGACAACAGGCTACCTTCCATAATGACAAGGCTACCATCCATTGGAATAACAAAAAATTCAACAACAAGCTACCTTCCATAATAACTAGGGTTCCATCATTGGAGAAACCAAAATATCCACAAGAGACTACCTTCCATAATGACAAGGATATAATCCATTGGTGTCTAAAAAATCTCGGCAACAGACTACCTTCCAAAATGACAAGGCTACAATCCATTGTAGTAAAAAAAATCTGGAAAATAGAGTACCTTCCATAATGACAAGGCTATCATCCATTGTAGTAACAAAAATCTCGACAATAGACTACCTTCCATAATGGCAAGGATACCATCCATTGGAGTAACAAAAATCACAACAACAGACTACATTCCATAATTACAAGGCTACCATCCATTGGAATAACAAAAATATCGACACCATACTACCTTCCATAATGACAAGGCTACCATCCCTTGGATTAACAAAAATCTCGACAACAGAATACCTTCCATAATGACAGGGCTACCATCCATTGGAGTAACAAAGATATCGACAACATACTACCCTCCATAATGACAAGGCTACCATCCGTTAGAGTACTAAAAATCACGACAACTGACTACCTTCCATAATGACAAGGCCACCATCCATTGGAATAACAAAAATCTCAACAACAGACTACCTTCCATAATGACTAGGATACCATCCATTGGAGTAACAAAGATATCAACAACAGACTATCTTTCATAATGACAAGAATACCATCCATTGGAATAACCAAAATCTCGACAAAAGACTACCTTCCATAATGACAAGGATACCATCCATTGGAGTAACAAAAATCTCGACAACAGACTACCCTCCATAATGACAAGGCTACCATCCATTATTGTAACAAAAATCTGGACAACAGACTACCTTCCATAATGACAAGGCTACCATCCATTGGAGTAACAAAAATCTCAACAACAGACTACCTTCCATAATGACTAGGCTACCATCCTTTGGAGTAACAATGATATCGACAACCAACTACCTTTCATAATGACAAGGCTACAATCCATTGGAGTAACCAAAATCCCGACAACAGACTATCTTCCATAATGACAAAACTACCATCCATTGTAGTAACAAAAATCTCGACAATAGACTACCTTCCATAATGGCAAGGATACCATCCGTTGGAGTAACACAAATCACGACAACAGACTACCTTCCATAATTACAAGGCTTCCATCCATTGGAATGACAAAAATATCGACACCACACTACCTTCCATAATGACAAGGCAACCATCCCTTAGAGTAACAAAAATCTCGACATTAGAATACCTTCCATAATGACAGGGCTACCATCCATTGGAGTAAAAAAGATATTGATAACATACTACCCTCCATAGTGACAAGGCTACCATCCGTTGGAGTAATAAAAATCACGACAACTGACTACCTTCCATAATGACAAGGCTACCATCCATTGGAATAACAAAAATCTAGACAACAGACTACCTTCCATAATGACTAGGCTACCATCCATTGGAGTAACAAAGATATCAACAACAGACTATCTTTCATAATGACAAGAATACCATCCATTGGAATAACGAAAATCTCGACAAAAGACTACCTTCCATAATGACAAGGATACCATCCATTGGAGTAACAAAAATCTCAACAACAGGCTACCTTCCATAATGACAAGGCTACCATCCATTGGAATAACAAAAAATTCAACAACAGACTACCTTCCACAATGACTAGGGTGTCATCATTGGAGTAACCAAAATATCCACAAGAGACTACCTTCCATAATGACAAGGATATAATCCATTGCTGTCTAAAAAATCTCGGCAACAGACTACCTTCCATAATGACAAGGGTACAATCCATTGTAGTAAAAAAAATCTGGAAAATAGAGTACCTTCCATAATGACAAGGCTATCATCCATTGTAGTAACAAAAATCTTGACAATAGACTACCTTCCATAATGGCAAGGATACCATCCATTGGAGTAACAAAAATCACAACAACAGACTACATTCCATAATTACAAGGCTACCATCCATTGGAATAACAAAAATATCGACACCATACTACCTTCCATAATGACAAGGCTACCATCCCTTGGATTAACAAAAATCTCGACAACAGAATACCTTCCATAATGACAGGGCTACCATCCATTGGAGTAACAGAGATATCGACAACATACTACCCTCCATAATGACAAGGCTACCATCCGTTAGAGTAATAAAAATCACGACAACTGACTACCTTCCATAATGACAAGGCCATCATCCATTGGAATAACAAAAATCTCAACAACAGACTACCTTCCATAATGACTAGGATACCATCCATTGGAGTAACAAAGATATCAACAACAGACTATCTTTCATAATGACAAGAATACCATCCATTGGAATAACCAAAATCTCGACAAAAGACTACCTTCCATAATGACAAGGATACCATCCATTGGAGTAACAAAAATCTCGACAACAGACTACCCTCCATAATGACAAGGCTACCATCCAATATTGTAACAAAAATCTGGACAACAGACTACCTTCCATAATGAGAAGGCTACCATCCATTGGAGTAACAAAAATCTCAACAATAGACTACCTTCCATAATGACTAGGCTACCATCCATTGGAGTAACAATGATATCGACAACAAACTACCTTCCATAATGACAAGGCTACAATCCATTGGAGTAACCAAAATCCCGACAACAGACTATCTTCCATAATGACAAAACTACCATCCATTGTAGTAACAAAAATCTCGACAATAGACTACCTTCTAAAATGGCAAGGATACCATCCATTGGAGTAACAAAAATCACAAAAACAGACTACCTTCCATAATTACAAGGCTTCCATCCATTGGAATAACAAAAATATCGACACCACACTACCTTCCATAATGACAAGGCAACCATCCCTTAGAGTAACAAAAATCTCGACATTAGAATACCTTCCATAATGACAGGGCTACCATCCATTGGAGTAAAAAAGATATTGATAACATACTACCCTCCATAGTGACAAGGCTACCATCCGTTGGAGTAATAAAAATCACGACAACTGACTACCTTCCATAATGACAAGGCTACCATCCATTGGAATAACAAAAATCTAGACAACAGACTACCTTCCATAATGACTAGGCTACCATCCATTGGAGTAACAAAGATATCAACAACAGACTATCTTTCATAATGACAAGAATACCATCCATTGGAATAACGAAAATCTCGACAAAAGACTACCTTCCATAATGACAAGGATACCATCCATTGGAGTAACAAAAATCTCGACAACAGGCTACCTTCCATAATGACAAGGCTACCATCCATTGGAATAACAAAAAATTCAACAACAGACTACCTTCCATAATGACTAGGGTGCCATCATTGGAGTAACCAAAATATCCACAAGAGACTACCTTCCATAATGACAAGGATATAATCCATTGGTGTTTAAAAAATCTCGGCAACAGACTACCTTCCATAATGACAAGGCTACAATCCATTGTAGTAAAAAAAATCTAGAAAACAGAGTACCTTCCATAATGACAAGGCTATCATCCATTGTAGTAACAAAAATCTCGACAATAGACTACCTTCCATAATGGCAAGGATACCATCCATTGGAGTAACAAAAATCTCAACAACAGACTACCTTCCATAATGACTAGGCTACCATCCATTGGAGTAACAATGATATCGACAACCAACTACCTTCCATAATGACAAGGCTACAATCCATTGGAGTAACCAAAATCCCGACAACAGACTATCTTCCATATTGACAAAACTACCATCCATTGTAGTAACAAAAATCTCGACAATAGACTACCTTCCATAATGGCAAGGATACCATCCGTTGGAGTAACAAAAATCACGACAACAGACTACCTTCCATAATTACAAGGCTTCCATCCATTGGAATGACAAAAATATCGACACCACACTACCTTCCATAATGACAAGGCAACCATCCCTTAGAGTAACAAAAATCTCGACAACAGAATACCTTCCATAATGACAGGGCTACCATCCATTGGAGTTACAAAGATATTGAAAACATACTACCCTCCATAGTGACAAGGCTACCATCCGTTGGAGTAATAAAAATCACGACAACTGACTACCTTCCATAATGACAAGGCTACCATCCATTGGAATAACAAAAATCTAGACAACAGACTACCTTCCATAATGACTAGGCTACCATCCATTGGAGTAACAAAGATATCAACAACAGACTATCTTTCATAATGACAAGAATACCATCCATTGGAATAACCAAAATCTCGACAAAAGACTACCTTCCATAATGACAAGGATACCATCCATTGGAGTAACAAAAATCTCGACAACAGGCTACCTTCCATAATCACAAGGCTACCATCCATTGGAATAACAAAAAATTCAACAACAGACTACCTTCCATAATGACTAGGGTGCCATCATTGGAGTAACCAAAATATCCACAAGAGACTACCTTCCATAATGACAAGGATATAATCCATTGGTGTTTAAAAAATCTCGGCAACAGACTACCTTCCATAATGACAAGGCTACAATCCATTGTAGTAAAAAAAATCTAGAAAACAGAGTACCTTCCATAATGACAAGGCTATCATCCATTGTAGTAACAAAAATCTCGACAATAGACTACCTTCCATAATGACAAGGATACCATCCATTGGAGTAACAAAAATCACAACAACAGACTACATTCCATAATTACAAGGCTACCATCCATTGGAATAACAAAAATATCGACACCATACTACCTTCCATAATGACAAGGCTACCATCCCTTGGATTAACAAAAATCTCGACAACAAAATACCTTCCATAATGACAGGGCTACCATCCATTGGAGTAACAAAGATATCGACAACATACTACCCTCCATAATGACAAGGCTACCATCCATTAGAGTAATAAAAATCACGACAACTGACTACCTTCCATAATGACAAGGCCACCATCCATTGGAATAACAAAAATCTCAACAACAGACTACCTTCCATAATGACTAGGATACCATCCATTGGAGTAACAAAGATATCAACAAGAG
Organism: Vicia faba; assembly: GCA_948472305.1. Taxonomy (NCBI): domain Eukaryota; kingdom Viridiplantae; phylum Streptophyta; class Magnoliopsida; order Fabales; family Fabaceae; genus Vicia; species Vicia faba. The sequence continues at coordinate 509,725,070 of OX451741.1, read as the reverse complement.
ACTATCTTTCATAATGAAAAGAATACCATCCATTGGAATAACCAAAATCTCGACAAAAGACTACCTTCCATAATGAAAAGGATACCATCCATTGGAGTAACAAAAATCTCGACAACAGACTACCCTCCATAATGACAAGGCTACCATCCATTATTGCAACAAAAATCTGGACAACAGACTACCTTCCATAATGACAAGGCTACCATCCATTGGAGTAACAAAAATCTCAACAACAGACTACCTTCCATAATGACTAGGCTACCATCCATTGGAGTAACAATGATATCGACAACAAACTACCTTCCATAATGACAAGGCTACAATCCATTGGAGTAACCAAAATCCCGACAACAGACTATCTTCCATAATGACAAAACTACGATCCATTGTAGTAACAAAAATCTCGACAATAGACTACCTTCGATAATGGCAAGGATACCATCCATTGGAGTAACAAAAATCACGACAACAGACTACCTTCCATAATTACAAGGCTTCCATCCATTGGAATAACAAAAATATCGACACCACACTACCTTCCATAATGACAAGGCAACCATCCCTTACAGTAACAAAAATCTCGACAACAGAATACCTTCCATAATGACAGGGCTACCATCCATTGGAGTAACAAAGATATTGAAAACATACTACCCTCCATAGTGACAAGGCTACCATCCGATGGAGTAATAAAAATCATGACAACTGACTACCTTCCATAATGACAAGGATACCATCCATTGGAATAACAAAAATCTCGACAACAGACTACCTTCCATAATGACTAGGCTACCATCCATTGGAGTAACAAAGATGTCGACAATGGACTATATTTCATAATGACAAGGATACCATCCATTGGAATAACAAAAATCTCGACAAGAGACTACCTTCCATAATGACAAGAATACCATCCATTGGAGTAACAAAAATCTCAACAACAGGCTACCTTCCATAATGACAAGGCTACCATCCATTGGAATAACAAAAAATTCAACAACAGACTACCTTCCACAATGACTAGGGTGCCATCATTGGAGTAACCAAAATATCCACAAGAGACTACCTTCCATAATGACAAGGATATAATCCATTGCTGTCTAAAAAATCTCGGCAACAGACTACCTTCCATAATGACAAGGGTACAATCCATTGTAGTAAAAAAAATCTGGAAAATAGAGTACCTTCCATAATGACAAGGCTATCATCCATTGTAGTAACAAAAATCTTGACAATAGACTACCTTCCATAATGGCAAGGATACCATCCATTGGAGTAACAAAAATCACAACAACAGACTACATTCCATAATTACAAGGCTACCATCCATTGGAATAACAAAAATATCGACACCATACTACCTTCCATAATGACAAGGCTACCATCCCTTGGATTAACAAAAATCTCGACAACAGAATACCTTCCATAATGACAGGGCTACCATCCATTGGAGTAACAGAGATATCGACAACATACTACCCTCCATAATGACAAGGCTACCATCCGTTAGAGTAATAAAAATCACGACAACTGACTACCTTCCATAATGACAAGGCCATCATCCATTGGAATAACAAAAATCTCAACAACAGACTACCTTCCATAATGACTAGGATACCATCCATTGGAGTAACAAAGATATCAACAACAGACTATCTTTCATAATGACAAGAATACCATCCATTGGAATAACCAAAATATCGACAAAAGACTACCTTCCATAATGACAAGGATACCATCCATTGGAGTAACAAAAATCTCGACAACAGACTACCCTCCATAATGACAAGGCTACCATCCAATATTGTAACAAAAATCTGGACAACAGACTACCTTCCATAATGAGAAGGCTACCATCCATTGGAGTAACAAAAATCTCAACAATAGACTACCTTCCATAATGACTAGGCTACCATCCATTGGAGTAACAATGATATCGACAACAAACTACCTTCCATAATGACAAGGCTACAATCCATTGGAGTAACCAAAATCCCGACAACAGACTATCTTCCATAATGACAAAACTACCATCCATTGTAGTAACAAAAATCTCGACAATAGACTACCTTCTAAAATGGCAAGGATACCATCCATTGGAGTAACAAAAATCACAAAAACAGACTACCTTCCATAATTACAAGGCTTCCATCCATTGGAATAACAAAAATATCGACACCACACTACCTTCCATAATGACAAGGCAACCATCCCTTAGAGTAACAAAAATCTCGACAACAGAATACCTTCCATAATGACAGGGCTACCATCCATTGGAGTAACAAAGATATTGAAAACATACTACCCTCCATAGTGACAAGGCTACCATCCGTTGGAGTAATTAAAATCACGACAACTGACTACCTTCCATAATGACAAGGCTACCATCCATTGGAATAACAAAAATCTCGACAACAGACTACCTTCCATAATGACTAGGCTACCATCCATTGGAGTAACAAAGATGTCGACAACAGACTATCTTTCATAATGACAAGGATACCATCCATTGGAATAACAAAAATCTCGAAAAGAGACTACCTTCCATAATGACAAGAATACCATCCATTGGAGTAACAAAAATCTCGACAACAGGCTACCTTCCATAATGACAAGGCTACCATCCATTGGAATAACAAAAAATTCAACAACAGACTACCTTCCATAATGACTAGGGTGCCATCATTGGAGTAACCAAAATATCCACAAGAGACTACATTCCATAATGACAAGGATATAATCCATTGCTGTCTAAAAAATCTCGGCAACAGACTACCTTCCATAATGACAAGGCTACAATCCATTGTAGTAAAAAAAATCTGGAAAATAGAGTACCTTCCATAATGACAAGGCTATCATCCATTGTAGTAACAAAAATCTTGACAATAGACTACCTTCCATAATGGCAAGGATACCATCCATTGGAGTAAAAAAAATCACAACAACAGACTACATTCCGTAATTACAAGGCTACCATCCATTGGAATAACAAAAATATCGACACCATACTACCTTCCATAATGACAAGGCTACCATCCCTTGGATTAACAAAAATCTCGACAACAGAATACCTTCCATAATGACAGGGCTACCATCCATTGGAGTAACAAAGATATCGACAACATACTACCCTCCATAATGACAAGGCTACCATCCGTTAGAGTAATAAAAATCACGACAACTGACTACCTTCCATAATGACAAGGCCACCATCCATTGGAATAACAAAAATCTCAACAACAGACTACCTTCCATAATGACTAGGATACCATCCATTGGAGTAACAAAGATATCAACAACAGACTATCTTTCATAATGACAAGAATACCATCCATTGGAATAACCAAAATCTCGACAAAAGACTACCTTCCATAATGACAAGGATACCATCCATTGGAGTAACAAAAATCTCGACAACAGACTACCCTCCATAATGACAAGGCTACCATCCATTATTGTAACAAAAATCTGGACAACAGACTACCTTCCATAATGAGAAGGCTACCATCCATTGGAGTAACAAAAATCTCAACAACAGACTACCTTCCATAATGACTAGGCTACCATCCATTGGAGTAACAATGATATCGACAACAAACTACCTTCCATAATGACAAGGCTACAATCCATTGGAGTAACCAAAATCCCGACAACAGACTATCTTCCATAATGACAAAACTACCATCCATTGTAGTAACAAAAATCTCGATAATAGACTACATTCCATAATGGCAAGGATACCATCCATTGGAGTAACAAAAATCACGACAACAGACTACCTTCCATAATTACAAGGCTTCCATCCATTGGAATAATAAAAATATCGACACCACACTACCTTCCATAATGACAAGGCAACCATCCCTTAGTGTAACAAAAATCTCGACAACATAATACCTTCTATAATGACAGGGCTACCATCCATTGGAGTAACAAAGATATTGAAAACATACTACCCTCCATAGTGACAAGGCTACCATCCGTTGGAGTAATAAAAATCACGACAACTGACTACCTTCCATAATGACAAGGCTACCATCCATTGGAATAACAAAAATCTCGACAACAAACTACCTTCCATAATGACTAGGCTACCATCCATTTGAGTCACAAAGATGTCGACAACGGACTATATTTCATAATGACAAGGATACCATCCATTGGAATAACAAAAATCTCGACAAGAGACTACCTTCCATAATGACAAGAATACCATCCATTGGAGTAACAAAAATCTCGACAACAGGCTACCTTCCATAATGACAAGGCTACCATCCATTGGAATAACAAAAAATTCAACAACACACTACCTTCCATAATGACAAGGATATAATCCATTGGTGTCTAAAAAATCTCGGCAATAGACTACCTTCCATAATGACAAGGCTACCATCAATTGGAGTAAATAAAATATCGACAATACACTACCTTCTATAATGACTAGGCTACCATCCATTGGAGTAACAAAGATATCGACAACATACTATTTTCCATAACGACAAGGCTACAATCCATTTTAGTAACAAAAATCTCGACAACAGACTACCTTCCATAATGACAAGGCTACCATCCATTGGAGTTACAAAAATCTCGACAATAGACTACCTTCCATAATGACAAGGCCTCAATCTATTATAGTAACAAAAATCTCGACAATAGACTACCTTTCATGATGACAAGGATACCATCCATTGGAATAACAAAAATCTCAACAACAGACTACCTTCCATAATGACTAGGCTACCATCCGTTGGAGTAAAAATGATATCGACATCAAACTACCTTCCATAATGACAAGGCTACAATCCATTGTAGTAACAAAAATTTCGAAAACATAGTACCTTCCATAATGACAAGGCTACCATCCATTGTAGTAACAAAAATCTCGACAATAGACTACCTTCCATAATGGCAAGGCTACCATTCATTGGAGTAACAAAAATCACGACAACAGACTACCTTCTATAATTACAAGGCTACCATACATTGGAATAACAAAAATATCGACACCACACTACCTTCCATAATGACAAGGCTACCATCTCTAAGAGTAACAAAAATCTCGACAACAGAATACCTTCCATAATGACAGGGCTACCATCGATGGGAGTAACAAAGATATCGACAACATAATACCCTCCATAATGACAAGGCTACCATCCGTTGGAGTAATAAAAATCACGACAACTGACTACCTTCCATAATGACAAGGCTACCATCCATTGGAATAACAAAAATCTTGACAACAGAATACTTTCCATAATGACTAGGCTACCATCCATTGGAGTAACAAAGATATCGACAACGGACTATCTTTCAAAATGACAAGGATACCATCCATTAGAATAACAAAAATCTCGACAAGAGACTACCTTCCATAATGACAAGGATTCCATCCATTAGAGTAACAAAAATCTCGACAACAGACTACCTTCCATAATGATAAGGCTACCATCCATTGGAGTAACAAAAATCTCAACAACAGACTACCTTCCATAATGACTAGGCTACCATCCATTGGAGTAACAATGATATCGACAACAAACTACCTTTCATAATGACAAGGCTACAATCCATTGTAGTAACAAAAATCTGGAAAACAGAGTACCTTCCATAATGACAAGGCTATCATCCATTGTAGTAACAAAAATCTCGACAATAGACTACCTTCCATAATGGCAAGGCTACCATCCATTGGAGTAACAAAAATCACAACAACAGACTACCTTCCATAATTACAAGGCTACCATCCATTGGAATAACAAAAATATCGACACCATACTACCTTCCATAATGACAAGGCTACCATCCCTTGGATTAACAAAAATCTCGACAACAGAATACATTCCATAATGACAGGGCTACCATCCATTGGAGTAACAAAGATATCGACAACATACTACCCTCCATAATGACAAGGCTACCATCCGTTGGAGTAATAAAAATCACGACAACTGACTACCTTCCATAATGACAAGGCCACCATCCATTGGAATAACAAAAATCTCGACAACAGACTACCTTCCATAATGACTAGGATACCATCCATTGGAGTAACAAAGATATCAACAACAAACTATCTTTCATAATGACAAGAATACCATCCATTGGAATATCCAAAATCTCGACAAAAGACTACCTTCCATAATGAAAAGGATACCATCCATTGGAGTAACAAAAATCTCGACAACAGACTACCCTCCATAATAACAAGGCTACCATCCATTATTGTAACAAAAATCTGGACAAAAGACTACCTTCCATAATGACAAGGCTACCATCCATTGGAGTAACAAAAATCTCAACAACATACTACCTTCCATAATGACTAGGCTACCATCCATTGGAGTAACAATGATATCGACAACAAACAACCTTCCATAATGACAAGGCTACAATCCATTGGAGTAACCAAAATCCCGACAACAGACTGTCTTCCATAATGACAAAACTACCATCCATTGTAGTAACAAAAATCTCGACAATATACTACCTTCCATAATGGCAAGGATACCATCCATTGGAGTAACAAAAATCACGACAACAGACTACCTTCCATAATTACAAGGCTTCCATCCATTGGAATAACAAAAATATCGACACCACACTACCTTCCATAATGACAAGGCAACCATCCCTTAGAGTAACAAAAATCTCGACAACAGAATACCTTCCATAATGACAGGGCTACCATCCATTGGAGTAACAAAGATATTGACAACATACTACCCTCCATAGTGACAAGGCTACCATCCGTTGGAGTAACAAAGATATTGACAACATACTACCCTCCATAGTGACAAGGCTACCATCCATTGGCGTAACAAAGATATTGACAACATACTACCCTCCATAGTGACAAGGCTACCATCCGTTGGAGTAATAAAAACCACGACAACTAACTACCTGCCATAATGACAAGGCTACCATCCATTGGAATAACAAAAATCTCGACAACAGACTACCTTCCATAATGACTAGGCTACCATCCATTGGAGTAACAAAGATGTCGACAACGGACTATCTTTCATAATGACAAGGAAACCATCCATTGGAATAACAAAAATCTCGACAAGAGACTACCTTCCATAATGACAAGGATACCATCCATTGGAGTAACAAAAATCTCGACAACAGACTACCTTCCATAATGACAAGGCTACCATCCATTGGAATAACAAAAAATTCAACAACAGACTACCTTCCATAATGACTAGGGTGCCATCATTGGAGTAACCAAAATATCCACAAGAGACTACCTTCCATAATGACAAGGATATAATCCATTGGTGTCTAAAAAATCTCGGAAATAGACTACCTTCCATAATGACAAGGCTACCATCAATTGGAGTAAATAAAATATCGACAATACACTACCTTCTATAATGACTAGGCTACCATCCATTGGAGTAACAAAGATATCGACAACATACTATTTTCCATAACGACAAGGCTACAATCCATTTTAGTAACAAAAATCTCGACAACAGACTACCTTCCATAATGACAAGGCTACCATCCATTATAGTAACAAAAATCTCGACAATAGACTACCTTTCATAATGACAAGGATACCATCCATTGGAATAACAAAAATTTTGACATCAAACTACGTTCCATAATGACAAGGCTACCATCCCTTAGAGTAACAAAAATCTCGACAACAGACTACCTTCCATAATGACTAGGAAACCATCCATTGGAGTAAAAAAAATATCGACAACAGACTACCTTCCATAACGACACGGCTACAATCCATTGTAGTAACAAAAATCTCGACAACAGACTACCTTCCATAATGACAAGGCTACCATCCATTGTAGTAACAAAAGTCTCGACAATAGACTACCTTCCATAATGACAAGGCTACCATCCATTGGAGTAACAAAAATATCGACAATAGACTACCTTCCATAATGGCAAGGCTACCATCCATTGGAGTAACAAAAATCACGACAACAGACTACTTTCTATAATTACAAGGCTACCATACATTGGAATAACAAAAATATCGACACCACACTACCTTCCATAATGACAAGGCTACCATCCCTTAGAGTAACAAAAATCTCGACAACAGAATACCTTCCATAATGACAGGGCTACCATCCATGGGAGTAACAAAGATATCGACAACATACTACCATCCATAATGACAAGGCTACCATCCGTTGGAGTAATAAAAATCACGACAACTGACTACCCTCCATAATGACAAGAATACGTCCATTGGAATAACAAAAATCTTGACAACAGAATACCTTCATTAATGACTAGGCTACCATCCATTGGAGTAACAAAGATATCGACAACGGACTATCTTTCATAATGACAAGGATACCATCCGTTGGAATAACAAAAATCTCGACAAGAGACTACCTTCCATAATGACAAGGATTCCATCCATTGGAGTAACAAAAATCTCGACAACAGACTACCTTCCATAATGACAAGGCTACCATCCATTGGAGTAACAAAAATCTCAACAATAGACTACCTTCCATAATGACTAGGCTACCATCCATTGGATTAACAATGATATCGACAACAAACTACCTTCCATAATGACAAGGCTACAATCCATTGTAGTAACAAAAATCTCGAAAATAGAGTACCTTCCATAATGACAAGGCTACCATCCATTGTAGTAACAAAAATCTCGACAATAGACTACCTTCCATAATGGCAAGGCTACCATCCATTGGAGTAACAAAAATCACGACAACAAACTACCTTCCATAATAACAAGGCTACCATCCATTGGACTAACAAAAATATCGACACCATACTACCTTCCATAATGACAAGGCTACCATCCCTTAGATTAACAAAAATCTCGACAACAAAATACCTTCCATAATGACAGGGCTACCATCCATTGGAGTAACAAAGATATCGACAACATACTACCCTCCATAATGACAAGGCTACCATCCGTTGGAGTAATAAAAATCACGACAACTCACTACCTTCCATAATGACAAGGCTACCATCCATTGGAATAAAAAAAATCTCGACAACAGACTACCTTCCATAATGACTAGGATACCATCCATTGGAGTAACAAAGATATCGACAACAGACTATCTTTCATAATGAAAAGAATACCATCCATTGGAATAACCAAAATCTCGACAAAAGACTACCTTCCATAATGAGAAGGATACCATCCATTGGAGTAACAAAAATCTGGACAACAGACTACCTTCCAAAATGACAAGGCTACCATCCATTGGAGTAACAAAAATCTCAACAACAGACTACCTTCCATAATGACTAGGCTACCATCCATTGGAGTAACAATGATATTGACAACAAACTACCTTCCATAATGACATGGCTACAATCCATTGGAGTAACAAAAATCCCGAAAATAGAGTACCTTCCATAATGACAAAACTACCATCCATTGGAGTAACAAAAATCTCGACATTAGACTACCTTCCATAATGACTAGGGTGCCATCATTGGAGTAACCAAAATATCCACAAGAGACTACCTTCCATAATGACAAGGATATAATCCATTGGTGTCTAAAAAATCTCGGCAACAGACTACCTTCCATAATGACAAGGCTACCATCAATTGGAGTAACTAAAATATCGATAATACACTACCTTCTATAATGACTAGGCTACCATCCATTGGAGTAACAAAGATATCGACAACATACTATTTTCCATAACGACAAGGCTACAATCCATTTTAGTAACAAAAATCTCGACAACAGACTACCTGCCATAATGACAAGGCTACCATCCATTGGAGTTACAAATATCTCGACAATAGACTACCTTCCATAATGACAAGGCTTCAATCTATTATAGTAACAAAAATCTCGGCAATAGACTACCTTTCATAATGACAAGGCTACCATCCATTGGAATAACAAAAATCTTGACATCAAACTACGTTACATAAAGACAAGGCTACCATCCCTTAGAGTAACAAAAATCTCGACAACAGACTACCTTCCATAATGACTAGGCTACCATCCATTGGAGTAACAAAAATATCGACAACAGACTACCTTCCATAACGACAAGGATACAATCCATTGTAGTAACAAAAATCTCGACAACAGACTACCTTCCATAATGACAAGGCTACCATCCATTGTAGTAACAAAAGTCTCGACAATAGACTACCTTCCATAATGATAAGGCTACCATCCATTGCAGTAACAAAAATCTCGACAATAGACTACCTTCCATAATGACAAGGCTACCATCCATTGTAATAACAAAAATATCAGAAACACACTACCTTCCATAATGACAAGGCTACCATCCGATGGAGTAACAAAAATCTCGACAATAGACTACCTTCCATAATGACTAGGCTACCATCCATTGGAGTAACAAAATTCTCGACAACAGACTACATTCCATAATGATAAGGCTACCATCCATTGGAGTAACAAAAATCACAACAACAGACTACCTTCCTTAATGACTCGGCTACCATCCATTGGAGTAACAAAGGTATCGACAACAGAGTACCTTCCATAATGACAAGGCTACAATCCATTGTAGTAACAAAAATCAAGACAACAGACTGCCTTCCATAATGACAATGCTATAATCCATTGTAGTATAAAAAATCTCGACAATAGACTACCTTCCATAATGACAAGGCTACCATCCGTTGGAGTAACAAAAATCTCAACAGCAGACTACCTTCCATAATGACTAGGCTACCATACGTTGGAGTAAAAATGATATCGACAACAAACTACCTACCATAATGACAAGGCTACAATCCATTGTAGTAACAAAAATCTCGAAAACATAGAACCTTCCATAATGACAAGGCTACCATCCATTGTAGTAACAAAAATCTCGACAATAGACTACCTTCTATAATGGCAAGGCTACCATCCATTGGAGTAACAAAAATCACGACAACAGGCTACCTTCTATAATTACAAGGCTACCATCCATTGGAATAACAAAAACATGGACACCACACTACCTTCCATAATGACAAGGTTACCATCCCTTAGAGTAACAAAAATCTCGACAACAGAATACCTTCCAAAATGACAGGGCTACCATCCATTGGAGTAACAAAGATATCCACAACATACTACCCTCCATAATGACAAGCCTACCATCCGTTGGAGTAATAAAAATCATGACAACTGACTACCTTCCATAATGACAAAGCTACCATCCATTGAAATAACAAAAATCTCGACAACAGACTACCTTCCATAATGACTAGGTTACCATCCATTGGAGTAACAAAGATATCGACAACGGACTATCTTTCATAATGACAAGGATACCATCCATTGGAATAACAATAATCTTGACAAGAGACTACCTTCCATGATGACAAGGATACCATCCATTGGAGTAACAATGATATCGAAAAAAAACTACCTTCCATAATGACAAGGCTACAATCCATTGTAGTAACAAAAATCTCGAAAATAGAATACCTTCCATTTGACAAGGCTACCATCCATTATAGTAACAAAAATCTCGACAATAGACTACCTTCAATAATGACAAGGCTACCATCCATTGCAGAGTGTTAGAATGTTAGAATGTTTGAGACTTTTGTCTCAGTAATCCGTTATTGAAAAATATCATTCTTTCTCCCCCTTTTTGTCAGCAATCAAAAAGTGCAAATAATTGAAGTTAAAAACGACCAGTGCAGAAAAAACGACTGTATTCAGTTTAGAGCTCAGAAAATATTACAGATAACATGTAAAGAAAACAATGAAAACATCAAGAAACAAAATCTAAGGTTGGGGAGGAAGGCGTGTGAAAGAGCTTCTAACATGTTCTTAATCTGGTCAGAGCTAAGAATGATGTTTAAGGCGTTTAAATAGGTTTAAAAAAATTTTGAAAACATAAACATAAACGTTTCAAAAAATTAAATCATGATTACTCGCATTTAATGTTGGCTAATTTTAGGGGATTTAGAAAGATATTTGGAACAGTTACCCATGACATGTGTCAATGCATCCAATCAGCGCTTTGCCATCTCAGACGCGTGCACGCGTGTTCTGCCTCAGGAATTAGCTGATGAATGGATGACACTTGTTTGATTTAGTGAACAGCATATCTATCCTTGAAATGAAATGCTCAGATCTTTATGGATACAATCTGTTACAATCTGCATGTCTAAATTTCTGAAAGAAGATTGATCAGAAGTTCACAGTAAAATAAAACAAATTCTGAAGGTTAATATATAAAATTAAAACATTTTCACTCTGGGCAGAGCTTCATGCTGAGATGTTTCTGAATGAAGTTCTATCTTCAGAAAGTGGTTTTGTGAAAATATCAGCCCATGATGGTCTGTATCAATAAATTTTAAGTTTAAAATGCCTTTCTGAATATAGTCCCTAATGAAATGATGTTTTATTTCTATATGCTTAGCCCTAGAATGCAAAATTGGATTTTTACTTAAGAAAATGGCAGAAGTGTTGTCACAGAGTATAGGAATGTAACTCTCAAATATCTGGAAGTCTTCAAGCTGACTTTTCATCCAGAGCATTTGTGTGCTGCATCCTGCTGCTGCTATGTATTCAACTTCTGCTGTTGATAACGCAATTGTGGATTGCCTTTTGCTGGACCAAGAGATCAGATTTTCTCCTATAAACTGGCAGCTTCCAAAAGTACTTTTACGCTCTACTCTGTCTCCAGTAAAGTCAGCATCACAGTAACCTACTAAGCTGTAATCACTAGATTTTCTATAAAATAAACCCAGATTAGTAGTACCTTTCAGATACTTGAAAATTCGCTTAACAGCTGTTAAGTGAGATTCTCTAGGATCTGATTGGAATCTTGCACAAATGCATACACTGAATAAAATATCAGGCCTTGAAGCCGTCAGATAAAGAAGAGAACCAATCATACCTCTGTAGACCTTCTGTTCTACCTTTTTGCTTACCTCTTCTCTTTCCAGAATGCACGTGGGATGCATTGGAATCCTTGATGACTTACATTCTAAGAGATCAAATTTCTTCAGAAGTTCTCTGACATATTTGCTGTGATGAATGTAAGTTCCCTCTGGAGTTTGATTGATCTGAATTCCTAGAAAGAATTTCAGTTCCCCCATGAGGCTCATCTCAAATTCTGCCTGCATACACTTAGCAAATTTTCTTCCAAGAGAAGGATTAGTAGATCCAAATATAATATCGTCAACATAAATCTGACACACTAAGATGTCATTCTTAACGGTCTTACAGAATAAGGTTATGTCCACTTTCCCTCTGGTGAATTCCTTTTCTAACAGAAAGTTACTTAGTCTTTCATACCAAGCTCTGGGAGCTTGTTTCAGACCATACAATGACTTCTTTAGTTTGAAAACATACTCTGAATTTTTTGTACTTTCAAAGCCAGGGGGTTGGTGATCATAAACCTCTTCTTCTATATATCCATTTAAGAATGCACTCTTGACATCCATCTGATATAGAGTGATGCCTTTATTAACAGCAAAAGAAATTAAAAGTCTGATAGATTATAACCTGGCGACTGGAGAAAAGGTTTCTGTATAGTCTATCCCCTCTTGCTGACTATAACCTTGTGCTACCAGTCGTGCCTTGTTTCTGATGACTTCACCTTGTTCATTCAGTTTGTTTCTGAACACCCATTTTGTTCCAATGACGTTCAATCCTTTTGGTCTAGGAACTAGATCCCACATGTCATTTCTGGTGAATTGATTCAGCTCTTCTTGCATTGCTAGAATCCAGTCGTTGTCTAGAAGTGCTTCATAAATTGAAGAAGGTTCAATCAGAGAAACAAGTCACATGAGGGATTCTTCAGAGTTTCTGAAGCTGGCTCTTGTTCTGATTGGATCTTCCTTTCTTCCTAAGATTGTTTCTTCTGGGTGATCCATGTTGCTTCTGGATAGTCTTTCCCGAGGTTGATCAACAGATGTTGCTGGATTGCTCGCAGTGCCTCTTTCTTATGTTGAAGGAGTGTCTTTGTTGAGAGCTTCTGATGACTTGTCTTCAGAACCTGTGAATTCAACTTCCATACCTGCAAATACTTCATTCTGCTTTGACTTTTCAGAGTCAAGCTTATCATCAAAACGAACACTGATTGATTCTTCCATAATCTGTGTTTCTGTATTGTATACTCTGTACCCTCTTGAGCGTTCAGAGTATCCTAACATAATACACTTCTGTGCTTTAGAGTCAAACTTGTTCAAATAATTTTTTGTGTTTAACATAAAACAAGTACATCCAAATGGATGAAAATATGAAATGTTGGGCTTTCTGTTCTTCCACAATTCATATGGAGTCTTTTCCAGAATAGGTCTTATGGAGATTCTATTCTGAATGTAGCACGCTGTCTTTATTGCCTCTGCCCAGAATATCTTGGCAACGTTTGTCTCATTGATCATGGTTCTGGCCATATCTTGCAATGTTTTGTTCTTTCATTCTACAACTTCATTTTGCTGGGGAGTTCTATGACAAGAGAAATCATGCAGAATGCCTCTGTCATTAAAGAATGACTCAAAATCTTTGTTTTCAAATTCTCCACCATGATCACTTCTGACTTTAACGATTCTAAGATCCTTTTCATTCTGAACTTAGTTACAGAAGGTGACAAACACAGAGTGTGACTCGTCCTTGTGTCTTAAGAACTTTACCCAATTCCATCTGCTATTGTCATCTACGATTACTAACCCGTACTTCTTGCCACTGACTGAAGTAGTTTTAACTGGTCCAAATAAGTCAATGTGCAGAAGTTCTAATGGCTTAGAGGTGGAAACAACGTTTTTAGATTTGAAAGCAGGTTTTGCAAACTTTCCTTTCTGACATGCTTCACACAGAGCATCTGAATTGAACTTCAAATTAGGAAGTCCTATGACCAGATTGAGTTTGTTAATCTGAGATATTCTTCTCATACTAACATGCCCCAATCTTCTGTGCCAGATCCATTGCTCATTGTTAATAGACAGAAGACACTTTACATTCTGACTTTTCAGTTCAAAAATTTTGATTTTATAAATGTTCTTTTTCCTCTTTCCATTAAATAGGATAGTCCCATCTTTCTGACTAACAGCTTTACATGATTTTTGATTAAAGATTATATCATAACTGTTATCACTTAATTGACTTATGGATAACAGATTATGCATTAATCCATCTACTAATAGAACATTATTTATAGAGGGAAGATTTCCATTACCTACTGTTCCAGATCCAATGATCTTTCCCCTCTAATTGCCTCCAAAGCCTACGTGGCCTCCAGGCTTAAGTTCAAGGCTTTGGAACATATGCCTTCTTCCTGTCATGTGTCGTGAGCATCCAGAGTCCAGGTACCATGACTGGTGTTTCTGATTTGCTGCTAAAGATATCTGCAACATGTATTATTTTATCCTTAGGTACCCATAATTTTTTGGGTCCTGATTTGTTAGCTTTACCAAAACTCTGGTTGAATTTTGGTTTCACAAAATAATTACTACTAGTATATTTAATGTCATGTGTGTGACCATACACAAAGTGAGAATTCAGAGGAGTGCGTTTAATAACTAGATCCATGGCATTATTTGGTGTAGGTACCTTACCTTGGTATCATATTCCCTTTCTGCCATTTCTGCTAACCCCATAGATCATTGAAGCCATTTTGCTTCTATCTATGCTTTTAGCAAGGAACTTCCGAAAGCTGTGATCATACTCCTTGATGATCTCATCAGCGCTGCTGGGAGTTTCCGAAATTGTTTCCTTCTGAGAGTTTTGTAAAAGATTTTCTAATTTTGAAATTATATTTTTCAACTCATAATTTTCCAATTTGAGACTCTTAGTTTTATCAAAGTCAGACTCAAGATTCCTTTTCAGGTTTCTGAATTTAACTCTGATCTGCTGATATCTTTCCAAAATTTCGTTAAGGCTTTCAGCAAGTTCAGCTTTAGTAAAATTAATTGCAAAGTCAGGGAATACCTCTTCGGTGTCTGATTCAGAGTCTGATTCAGAAGCTTCGCTGTCTTCTGATATGTTAGCCATGAGAGCTATGTTTGATCTCTCATCATCTGATTCTGAGTCAGCTTCAGACGAGTCAGAGTCATCCCATGTAGCCATGAGACTCTTCTTCTTTTCCCTTCCAAACTTCTTTTTGGGCTTTTCCCTTTGAAGCTTTGGACAGTCACTCTTGTAGTGTCCTTGCTCGTTGCATTCATAGCAGATGATGTCCTTGGCGTTTGGCTTTCTGCTTCCTGAAGAGACTTCAGATCTTCTGTATCCAGAGGAGGAGTCTGACCTTCTGTATCTGAAGGAGGACTCATTCTGATCGGATCTTCTGGTATTCCTGACCTTTCTTTGCTTCTGCTTCCAGAGTTGGTTCACTCTTCTGGAGAGGAGGGAAAGTTCATCTTCTTATAATGAGGACCCATCAGAGGTTTCTTCAACAGCCTGCAAAACTTTGGAGTCAGATTTTCTGTTAGATTTTAAAGCTAAAGGCTTACCTTGCTTCTGAGGTTCATCAGCTTCTAGCTCTATCTCGTGACTTCTGAGGGAGCTGATAAGTTCTTCCAGAGAGATTTTGTCGAGATATTTAGCTAGCTTCAGCGCTATAACCATTGGCCTCCACTGTTTTGGCAAGCTTCTGATGATCTTCTTGACATGATCAGCAGTAGAATACCCTTTTTCCAGAACTTTGAGACAAGCCACCAGAATTTGAAATCTTGAGAACATCGTTTCAATTGATTCACTTTCTTCCATTTTGAATGCCTCATACTTCTGAATGAGCGCAAGAGCTTTAGTTTCTTTGACCTGAATATTGCCTTCATGCGTCATTCTGAGAGAGTCAAACATACTCTTTGCAGTGTCTCTGTTAGATATCTTTTCATATTCAGCGTAAGAGATGGCGCTGAGAAGAATAGTTTTGTCCTTGTCGTGATTTTTGAAGTCACGCTTTTGTTGATCAGACATTGCCTTCCTGTCAATCTTCTGACCACTTGCATTCACTGGGTGCGTGTATCCATCTGTCACCATGTCCCACAGATCAGCATCATGTGCCAGAAAGAAGCTTTCTATTCTGTCTTTCTAGTAATCAAAATTCTCTCCATCAAAGACTGGAGGTTTGCCGCTGAATCTGTCTCTATCTTCATTGTTGTCATTGTTGCTGTGTTGATATGTTCCTGCCATTGTGTTTTTCTGACGCTGGATCTTGTACTAACACGATTAAGTGTTTAAACTCAGAACTAGGCACTCTGACGCCAATTGAAGAAGTGAAAAACACAAGAAGTGGGGTTGAATTGTAAAACTTGAAAACAAATGCAGACAACACGTTATTTTTATCCTGGTTCGTTTGATCTGAAACTACTCCAGTCCACCTGTCAAGGTGATTTCGCCTCTCTCCAACGAGGTCTTAATCCATTATATTCAATTGAATATTATAACTGCTTTAACAACTACTAAAGCCTTCTTGAGTCTAAACCACAGACTGGTTTCTCAAGGAAATTCTTTCTTACAGATAAATGAATACTATGTGTGTTGAATGTTTTCTACAAAAACTTTATATCACAACTGTGATAATACACAAATTAAGCTTATGTGAAACTAGGATGCTATAACTATAGAGTAAGCAATTTGAGAGAAATAGCAAGCTGTATGAGTAAGGATGAAGATGATTAGCTTTAGGCGTGTAAAGAGTTGTATAGCATTAGCCAATTCATTTCTCACTTACTTGTTTATATAGCCTTGGAAAAGATACATTGTAGTCAATTATTCCATTTCAATGCCCATTACGTTCTTTCCATATTGAGAAGATCTTTTTCTTGGAATAAAGTTGTTGGTAATAAAATGTCTTGAATGCACAGTTCCGTTGTCAATTCAGCGTGTTATTGGCTTTGGCTTATTCTGACGCTTCTAAGTGCTGATGATATTGTTTTGGTCTTGATCAGAGTTTAGAGTATGTTACACGTAGATCTGTTCATCAAGCTTCAGCGTAAGGACATGCTTTGATCTTCTGATGCTGGTATATGATATTTCATCTTCTGATGCTGATGTTGACATTCTTGTGATGATATCCATCAGAGTTTCTGTAAATGCACAATATAATTTTTAGGTAGCATATATGTCTCATATGAATTATACGATTTATTTAATCTTGCATTTTGTAATCATCAAAACTTTAAGTTAGGGTAGTAGATTCAAACTTTGTTCTAACACTACCATCCATTGGAGTAACAGAAATCTCAACAACAAACTACCTTCGATAATGACAAATCTACCATCCATTATAGTATCAAAAATCTCGACAACAGACTACCTTCCATAATGACAAGGGTGCCATCATTGGAGTAACCAAAATATCCACAACAGACTACTTTCCGTAATGACAAGGATATAATCCTATGGAGTATAAAAAATCTCGGCAAAAGACTAGCTTCCATAATGACAAGGCTACCATCCATTGGAGTAACTAAAATCTCGACAATGGACTACCTTCTATAATGTCTACGCTACCATCCATTGGAGTAACAAAGATATCGATAACATACTACTTTCCATAACGACAAGGCTACAATCCATTGTAGTAACAAAAATCTCGACAACAGACTACCTTCCATAATGACAAGGCTACCATCCATTGGAGTATCCAAAATCTCAACAATAAACTACCTTCCATAATGACAAGGCTTCAATCTATTATAGTAACAAAAATCTCGACAATAGACTACCTTTCATAATGACAAGGCTACCATTCATTAGAATAACAAAAATCTTGACAACAAACTACGTTCCATAATGACAAGGCTACCACCCCTTAGAGTAACAAAAATCTCAACAACAGACTACCTTCCATAATGACAAGGTAAACATCCATTGAAGTAACAAAGATATCGACAACAGACTACCTTCCATAACAACAAGGCTACAATACATTGTAGTAACAAAAATCTCGACAATAGACTACCTTCCATAAAGACAAGGCTAAAATCTATTATAGTAACAAAAACCTCGACAATAGACTACCTTTCATAATGAAAAGGCTACCATCCATTGTAATAAAAAAAATATCGACAAAAGACTACCTTCCATAATGACAAGGCTACAATCCCTTAGAGTAACAAAAATCTCGACAGCAGACTACCTTCCATAATAACAAGGCTCCCATCCATTGTAGTAACAAAGATATCTACAACATACTACCTTCCACACTACCTTCCACGACAATAGACTACCTTCCATAATTACTAGGCTACCATCCATTGGAATAACAAAAATGACGACAACACACTACCTTCCATAATGACAAGGTTACCATCCAATGGAGTAACAAAAATCTCGACAAAAAACTACCTTCCATAATGACTAGGCTGCCATCCATTGGAGTAACAAAGATATCGACAACAGACTACCTTCCATAACGACAAGGCTATAATCCATTGTAGTAACAAACATCTCGACAACAGACGACCATCCATAATGACAAGGATACTATCCATTGTAGTAACAAAAATCTCGACAACAGACTACCTTCCATAATGACAAGGCTACTATCCATTAGAGTAACAAAAATCCCGAAAATAGACTACCTTCCATAATGACAAGGCTACCATCCATTGGGGTAACAGAAATCTCGACAACAAACTACCTTAATAATGACTAAGCCACCATTCATTGGAGTAACAAAGATATAAACAACGGACTACCTTCCATAATGACAAGGCTACCATCCATTGTTGTAACAAAAATCTCGACAACAGACTACTTTCCATAATGACAAGACTAACATCCATTGTAGTAACAAAAATATCGACAACAGACTACCTTCCATAATGACAAGGATACCATCCATTGGAGTAACTGAAATCTCGACAACAGACTACCTTCGATAATGACAAGTCTACCATCCATTGGAGTATAAAAAATCTCGACAACAGACTACCTTCCATAAGGACAAGGGTACCATCATTGGAGTAACCAAAATATACACAAGAGACTACCTTTTATAATGACAAGGCTATAATCCATTAGAGTATAAAAAATCTCGACAATATACAACCTTCTAAAATGACAAGGCAATCATCCCTTAGAGTAACAAAAATCTCGACAACAGAATACCTTCCATAATGACTAGGCTACCATCCATTAGAGTAACAATGATATCAACAACAGACTACCTTACATAACAATAAGGCTACAATCCTTTGTAGTAACAAAAATCTCGACAACAAACTACCTTCCATAATGACAACGCTACCATCCATTGTAGTGAAAACAATCTCAACAATATACTACTTTCTATAATGACAAGGCTACCATCCATTGGAGTAACAAAAATCTCGACACCAGACTACCTTCCATAATGACAAGGCTAAAATCTATTATAGTAACAAAAACCTCGACAATAGACTACCTTTCATAATGAAAAGGCTACCATCCATTGGAATAAAAAAAATCTCGACAATAGACTACCTTCCATAATGACAAGGCTACCATCCCTTAGAGTAACAAAAATCTCGACAGCAGACTACCCTCCATAATAACAAGGCTCCCATCGATTGGAGTAACAAAGATATCTACAACATACTACCTTCCATAATGACAAGGCTACCATCCATTGGAGTAATAAAAATCATGACAATAGACTACCTTCCATAATTACTAGGCTACCATCCATTGGAATAACAAAAATAATGACAACACACTACCTTCCATAATGAAAAGGTTACCATCCAATGGAGTAACAAAAATCTCTACAACAAACTACCTTCCATAACGACAAGGCTATAATCCATTGTAGTAACAAACATCTCGACAACAGACGACCATCCATAATGACAAGGATACTATCCATTGTAGTAACAAAAATCTCGACAACAGACTACCTTCCATAATGACAAGGCTACTATCCATTAGAGTAACAAAAATCCCGAAAACAGACTACCTTCCATAATGATAAGGCTACCATCCATTGGGGTAACAGAAATCTCGACAACAAACTACCTTACATAATGACTAGGATAGCATCCATTAGAGTAACAAAGATATAAACAACGGACTACCTTCCATAATGACAAGGCTACCATCCATTGTTGTAACAAAAATCTCGACAACAGACTACTTTCCATAATGACAAGACTAACATCCATTGTAGTAACAAAAATATTGACAACATACTACCTTCCATAATGACAAGGCTACCATCCATTGGAGTAACAAAAATCTCGACAATAGACTACCTTCCATAATGACAAGGCTGATATCCATTGGAGTAAATAAAATCTCGACAACAGACTAACTTCCATAATGATAAGGCTACCATCCATTGGAGTAACAAAGATATCGACAACATACTACCTTCCATAATGACAAGGCTACCATCCCTTAGAGTAACAAAAATCACGACAACAGACTACGTTCCATAATGACAAGGCTGCCATCCATTGGAGTAACTAAAATCTCGTACACAAACTACCTTACATAATGACTAGGCTACCATCCAATGGAGTAACAAAGATATCGACAACGGACTAACTTCCATAACGATAAGGTTACAATCCATTGTAGTAACAAAAATCTCGACAACAGACTACCTTCCATAATGAGAAGGCTACCATCCATTGTAGTGACAAAAATCTCGACAATAAACTACCTTCTAAAATGACAAGTCTATCATCCCTTAGAGTAACAAAAATCTCGACAACAGACTACCTTCCATAATGACTAGGCTACCATCCATTGGAGTAACAATGATATCAACAACAGACTACCTTCCATAACAACAACGCTACAATCCTTTGTAGTAACAAAAATCTCGACAACAAACTACCTTCCATAATGACAAGGCTACCATCCATTGTAGTGACAACAATCTTGACAATATACTACTTTCTATTATGACAAGGCTACCATCCATTGGAGTAACAAAAATCTCGACAACAGACTACCTTCCATAATGACAAGGCTAAAATCTATTATAGTAACAAAAACCTCGACAATAGACTAACTTTCATAATTAAAAGGCTACCATCCATTGGAATAAACAAAATCTCGACAACACACTACTATCCATAATGACAAGGCTACCATCCCTTAGAGTAACAAAAATCTCGACAGCAGACTACCTTTCATAATAACAAGGCTCCCATCCATTGGAGTAACAAAGATATCTACAACATACTACCTTCCATAATGACAAGGTTACCATCCATTGGAGTAACAAAAATCACGACAACAGACTACCTTCCATAATTACTAGGCTACCATCCATTGGAATAACAAAAATAACGACAACATACTACCTTCCATATTGACAAGGCTACCATCCATTGGGGTAACAGAAATCTCGACAACAAACTACCTTACATAATGACTAGGCTACCATTCATTGGAGTAACAAAGATATAAACAACAGACTACCTTCCATAATGACAAGGCTACCATCCATTGTTGTAACAAAAATCTCGACAACAGACTACTTTCCATAATGACAAGACTAACATCCATTGTAGTAACAAAAATATCGACAACAGACTACCTTCCATAATGACAAGGCTACCATCCATTGGAGTAACAGAAATCTCGACAACATACTACCTTCGATAATGACAAGTCTACCATCCATTGGAGTATAAAAAATCTCGACAACAGACTACCTTCCATAATGACAAGGGTACCGTAATTGGAGTAACCAAAATATACACAAGAGACTACATTTTATAATGACAAGGCTATAATCCATTAGAGTATAAAAAATCTCGAAAATATACTACCTTCTAAAATCACAAGGCTATCATCCCTTAGAGTAACAAAAATCTCGACGACAGAATACCTTCCATAATGACTAGGCTACCATCCATTGGAGTAACAATGATATCAACAATAGACTACCTTACATAACAATAAGGCTACAATCCTTTGTAGTAAAAAAAATCTCGACAACAAACTACCTTCCATAATGACAAGGCTACCATCCATTGTAGTGACAACAATCTCGACAATATACTACTTTCTATAATGACAAGGCTACCATCCATTGGAGTAACAAAAATCTCGATAACAGACTACCTTCCATAATGACAAGGCTAAAATCTATTATAGTAACAAAAACCTCGACAATAGACTACCTTTCAAAATGAAAAGGCTACCATCCATTGGAATAAAAAAAATCTCGACAGCAGACTACCTTCCATAATGACAAGGCTACCATCCCTTAGAGTAACAAAAATCTCGACAGCAGACTACCTTCCATAATAACAAGGCTCCCATCCATTGGAGTAACAAAGATATCTACAACATACTACCTTCCATAATGACAAGGCTACCATCCATTGGAGTAATAAAAATCATGACAATAGACTACCTTCCATAATTACTAGGCTACCATCCATTGGAATAACAAAAATAATGACAACACACTACCTTCCATAATGAAAAGGTTACCATCCAATGGAGTAACAAAAATCTCTACAACAAACTACCTTCCATAACGACAAGGCTATAATCCATTGTAGTAACAAACATCTCGACAACAGACGACCATCCATAATGACAAGGATACTATCCATTGTAGTAACAAAAATCTCGACAACAGACTACCTTCCATAATGACAAGGCTACTATCCATTAGAGTAACAAAAATCCCGAAAACAGACTACCTTCCATAATGATAAGGCTACCATCCATTGGGGTAACAGAAATCTCGACAACAAACTACCTTACATAATGACTAGGATAGCATCCATTAGAGTAACAAAGATATAAACAACGGACTACCTTCCATAATGACAAGGCTACCATCCATTGTTGTAACAAAAATCTCGACAACAGACTACTTTCCATAATGACAAGACTAACATCCATTGTAGTAACAAAAATATTGACAACATACTACCTTCCATAATGACAAGGCTACCATCCATTGGAGTAACAAAAATCTCGACAATAGACTACCTTCCATAATGACAAGGCTGATATCCATTGGAGTAAATAAAATCTCGACAACAGACTAACTTCCATAATGATAAGGCTACCATCCATTGGAGTAACAAAGATATCGACAACATACTACCTTCCATAATGACAAGGCTACCATCCCTTAGAGTAACAAAAATCACGACAACAGACTACGTTCCATAATGACAAGGCTGCCATCCATTGGAGTAACTAAAATCTCGTACACAAACTACCTTACATAATGACTAGGCTACCATCCAATGGAGTAACAAAGATATCGACAACGGACTAACTTCCATAACGATAAGGTTACAATCCATTGTAGTAACAAAAATCTCGACAACAGACTACCTTCCATAATGAGAAGGCTACCATCCATTGTAGTGACAAAAATCTCGACAATAAACTACCTTCTAAAATGACAAGTCTATCATCCCTTAGAGTAACAAAAATCTCGACAACAGACTACCTTCCATAATGACTAGGCTACCATCCATTGGAGTAACAATGATATCAACAACAGACTACCTTCCATAACAACAACGCTACAATCCTTTGTAGTAACAAAAATCTCGACAACAAACTACCTTCCATAATGACAAGGCTACCATCCATTGTAGTGACAACAATCTTGACAATATACTACTTTCTATTATGACAAGGCTACCATCCATTGGAGTAACAAAAATCTCGACAACAGACTACCTTCCATAATGACAAGGCTAAAATCTATTATAGTAACAAAAACCTCGACAATAGACTAACTTTCATAATTAAAAGGCTACCATCCATTGGAATAAACAAAATCTCGACAACACACTACTATCCATAATGACAAGGCTACCATCCCTTAGAGTAACAAAAATCTCGACAGCAGACTACCTTTCATAATAACAAGGCTCCCATCCATTGGAGTAACAAAGATATCTACAACATACTACCTTCCATAATGACAAGGTTACCATCCATTGGAGTAACAAAAATCACGACAACAGACTACCTTCCATAATTACTAGGCTACCATCCATTGGAATAACAAAAATAACGACAACATACTACCTTCCATATTGACAAGGCTACCATCCATTGGGGTAACAGAAATCTCGACAACAAACTACCTTACATAATGACTAGGCTACCATTCATTGGAGTAACAAAGATATAAACAACAGACTACCTTCCATAATGACAAGGCTACCATCCATTGTTGTAACAAAAATCTCGACAACAGACTACTTTCCATAATGACAAGACTAACATCCATTGTAGTAACAAAAATATCGACAACAGACTACCTTCCATAATGACAAGGCTACCATCCATTGGAGTAACAGAAATCTCGACAACATACTACCTTCGATAATGACAAGTCTACCATCCATTGGAGTATAAAAAATCTCGACAACAGACTACCTTCCATAATGACAAGGGTACCGTAATTGGAGTAACCAAAATATACACAAGAGACTACATTTTATAATGACAAGGCTATAATCCATTAGAGTATAAAAAATCTCGAAAATATACTACCTTCTAAAATCACAAGGCTATCATCCCTTAGAGTAACAAAAATCTCGACGACAGAATACCTTCCATAATGACTAGGCTACCATCCATTGGAGTAACAATGATATCAACAATAGACTACCTTACATAACAATAAGGCTACAATCCTTTGTAGTAAAAAAAATCTCGACAACAAACTACCTTCCATAATGACAAGGCTACCATCCATTGTAGTGACAACAATCTCGACAATATACTACTTTCTATAATGACAAGGCTACCATCCATTGGAGTAACAAAAATCTCGATAACAGACTACCTTCCATAATGACAAGGCTAAAATCTATTATAGTAACAAAAACCTCGACAATAGACTACCTTTCAAAATGAAAAGGCTACCATCCATTGGAATAAAAAAAATCTCGACAGCAGACTACCTTCCATAATGACAAGGCTACCATCCCTTAGAGTAACAAAAATCTCGACAGCAGACTACCTTCCATAATAACAAGGCTCCCATCCATTGGAGTAACAAAGATATCTACAACATACTACCTTCCATAATGACAAGGCTACCATCCATTGGAGTAACAAAAATCACGACAATAGACTACCTTCCATAATTACTAGGCTACAATCCATTGGAATAACAAAAATAACGAAAACACACTACCTTCCATAATGAAAAGGTTACCATCCAATGGAGTAACAAAAATCTCGACAACAAACTACCTTCCATAATGACTAGGCTACCATCCATTGGAGTAACAAAGATATCGACAACAGACTACCTTCCATAACGACAAGGCTATAATCCATTGTAGTAACAAACATCTCCACAACAGATGACCATCCATAATGACAAGGATACTATCCATTGTAGTAACAAAAATCTCGACAACAGACTACCTTCCATAATGACAAGTCTACTATCCATTAGAGTAACAAAAATCCCAAAAACAGAATACCTTCCATAATGATAAGGCTACCATCCATTGGGGTAACAGAAATCTCGACAACAAACTACCTTACATAATGACTAGGATACTACCATTGGAGTAACAAATATATAAACAACGGACTACCTTCCATAATGACAAGGCTACCATCCATTGTTGTAACAAAAATCTCGACAACAGACTACTTTCCATAATGACAAGACTAACATCCATTGTAGTAACAAAAATATCGACAACAGACTACCTTCCATAATGACAAGGCTACCATCCATTGGAGTAACAGAAATCTCGACAACAGACTACCTTCGATAATGACAAGTCTACCATCCATTGGAGTATAAAAAATCTCGACAAAATACTACCTTCCATCATGACAAGGGTACCATCATTGGAGTAACCAAAATATACACAAGAGACTACCTTTTATAATTACAAGGCTATAATCCATTAGAGTATAAAAAATCTCGGCAACAGACTACCTTCCATAATGACAAGGCTACCATCCATTGGAGTAACTAAAATCTCGAGAACAGAATACCTTCCATAATGATTAGGCTTCCATCCATTAGAGTAACAAAGATATCAACAACAAACTACCTTCCATAACGACAAGGCTAAATCCATTGTAGTAACAAAAATCTTGACAATAGACTACCTTCCATAATGACATGGCTACCATCCATTGTAGTGACAAAACTCTCGACAATATACTACCTTCTATAATGACAAGGCTACCATCCATTGGAGTAACAAAAATCCTGACAATAAACTACCTTCCATAATGACAAGGCTACAATCAATTATAGTAACGAAAATCTCGACGATAGACTACCTTTCATAATTACAAGGCTACCATCCATTGGAATAACAAAAATCTCGACAACAAACTATGTTCTATAATGACAAGGCTACCATCCCTTAGAGTAACAAAAATATCGAGAACAGACTACCTTCCATAATGACAAAGCTACCATCCATTGGAGTAACAAAGATATCGGCAACATACTACCTTCCATAATGACAAGGTTACCATCCATTGGAATAACAAAAATATCGACAACACACTACCTTCCATAAAACAAGGCTACCATCCAATGGAGTGTCAAAAATCTCGAAAACAGACTACCTTCCATAATGACTAGGCTACCATCCATCAGAGTAACAAAAATCTCGACAACAGACTACCTTCCATAATGACAAGTCTACAATCTATTATAGATACAAAAATATCGACAATAGACTATCTTTCATAATGACAAGGCTAGCATCCCTTAGGGTAACAAAAATATTGACAACAGACTACTTTCCATAATGACAAGACTAACATCCATTGTAGTAACAAAAATCTCGACAACAGACTACCTTCCAGAATGACAAGGCTACCATCCATTGGAGTAACAGAAATCTCGACAACAGACTACCTTCGGTAATTAGAAGTCTACCATCCATTGGAGTAACAAAAATCTCAACAATAGACTATCTTCCATAATGACAAGGGTACCATCATTGGAGTAACCCAAATATCCACAAGAGACTACCTTTTATAATGACAAGGCTATAATCCATTAGAGTATAAAAAATCTCGGCAACAGACTACCTTCCATAATGACAAGGCTACCATCCATTGGAGTAACTAAAATCTCGATAACAGACTACCTTCCATAATGACTAGGCTGCCATCCATTGGAGTAACAAAGATATCAACAACAAACTACCTTCCATAATGACAAGGCTAAATCAATTGTAGTAACAAAAATCTCGACAACAGACTACCTTCCATAATGACATGGCTACCATCCATTGTAGTGACAAAAATCTCGACAATATACTACCTTATATAATGACAAGGCTACCTTCCATTGGAGTAACAAAAATCTTGACAATAGACTACCTTCCACAATGACAAGGCTACAATCTATTATAATAACGAAAATCTCGACGATAGACTACCTTTCATAATAAAAAGGTTACCATCCATTGGAATAACAAAAATCTCGACAATAAACTATGTTCCAAAATGACAAGGCTACCATCACTTAGAGTAAAAAAAATCTCGACAACAGACTACCTTCCATAATGACAAAGCTAACATCCATTTGAGTAACAAAGATATCAGCAACAAACTACCTTCCACAATGACAAGGCTACCATCCATTGGAGTAACAAAAATCACGACAACACACTACCTTCCATAATGACAAGGCTACCATCTATTGGAATAACAAAAATATCGACAAGACACTACCTTCCATAATAACAAGGCTACCATCCAATGGAGTAACAAAAATATCGACAAGACACTACCTTCCATAATAACAAGGCTACCATCCAATGGAGTAACAAAAATCTCGACAATAGACTACCTTCCATAATGACAAAGCTAACATCCATTTGAGTAACAAAGATATCAGCAACAAACTACCTTCCACAATGACAAGGCTACCATCCATTAGAGTAACAAAAATCTCGACAACAGACTACCTTCCATAATGCCAAAACTACAATCTATTATAGATACAAAAATATCGACAATAGACTATCTTTCATAATGACAAGGCTACCATCCCTTAGGGTAACAAAAATCTCGACAATAGACTACCTTCCATAATGAAAAGGCTACCCTCCATTGGAGTAACAAAGATATCGACAACATACTACTTTCCATAATGACAAGGCTACCATCCATTAGAGTAACAAAAATCACGACAACACACTACCTTGCATAATCACAAGTCTACCATCCATTGGAGCAACAAAAATCTCAACAATAGACTATCTTCCATAATGACAAGGGTACCATCATTGGACTAACCCAAATATCTACAAGAGACTATCTTCCATAATGACAAGGCTACAATCAATTGTAGTATACAAAACCTCGACAACAGACTACCTTCAATAATGACAAGGCTACCATCAATTGGAGTAACTAAAATCTCGACAACAGACTACCTTCCATAATGACTAGGCTATCATCCATTGGAGTAACAAAGATATCGACAACAGACTACCTTCCATAACGACAAGGCTACAATCCATTGTAGTAACAAAAATATCGACAACAGACTACCTTCCATAATGACAAGGCTACCATCCATTGAAGTAACAGAAATCTCGACAACAGACTACCTTCGATAATGACAAGTCTACCATCCATTGGAGTATAAAAAATCTCGACAACAGACTACCTTCCATAATGACAAGGGTACCATCTTTGGAGTAACCAAAATATACACAAGAGATTGCCTTTTATAATGACAATGCTATAATCCATTAGAGTATAAAAAATCTCGGCAACAGACTACCTTCCATAATGACAAGGCTACAATCAATTGTAGTAACTAAAATCTCGACAACAGAATACCTTCCATAATGACTAGGCTACCATCCATTGGAGTAACAAAGATATCAACAACAAACTACCTTCCTTAACGACAAGGCTAAATCCATTGTAGTAACAAAAATCTCGACTATAGACTACCTTCCATAATGACATGGCTAACATCCATTGTAGTGACAAAAATCTCGACAATATAATACCTTCTATAATGACAAGGCTACCATCCATTGGAGTAACCCAAATATCCACAAGAGACTACCTTTTATAATGACAAGGCTATAATCCATTAGAGTATAAAAAATCTCGGCAACAGACTACCTTCCATAATGACAAGGCTACCATCCATTGGAGTAACTAAAATCTCGATAACAGACTACCTTCCATAATGACTAGTCTACCATCCATTGGAGTAACAAAGATATCAACAACAAACTACCTTCCATAATGACAAGGCTAAATCAATTGTAGTAACAAAAATCTCGACAACAGACTACCTTCCATAATGACATGGCTACCATCCATTGTAGTGACAAAAATCTCGACAATATACTACCTTCTATAATGACAAGGCTACCATCCATTGGAGTAACAAAAATCCTGACAATAGACTACCTTCCATAATGACAAGGCTACAATCTATTATAATAATGAAAATCTCGACGATAGACTACCTTTCATAATGAAAAGGTTACCATCCATTGGAATAACAAAAATCTCGACAACAAACTATGTTCCAAAATGACAAGGCTACCATCCCTTAGAGTAACAAAAATTTCGACAAGAGACTACCTTCCATAATGACAAAGCTAACATCCATTTGAGTAACAAAGATATCAGCAACATACTACCTTCCATAATGACAAGGCTACCATCCATTGGAGTAACAAAAATCACGACAACACACTACCTTCCATAATGACAAGGCTACCATCCATTGGAATAACAAAAATATTGACAAGACACTACCTTCCATAATAACAAGGCTACCAACCAATGGAGTAACAAAAATCTCGAGAATAGACTACCTTCCTAATTACTACGCTACCATCCATTAGAGTAACAAAAATCTCGACAACAGACTACCTTCCATAATGACAAGGCTACAATCTATTATAGATACAAAAATATCGACAATAGACTATATTTCATAATGACAAGGCTACTATCCCTTAGGGTAACAAAAATCTTGACAATAGACTACCTTCCATAATGAAAAGGCTACCATCCATTGGAGTAACATAGATATCGACAACATACTACTTTCCATAATGACAAGGCTACCATCCCTTAGAGTAACAAAAATCACGACAACACACTACCTTGAATAATGACAAGTCTACCATCCATTGGAGGAACAAAAATCTCAATAATAGATTATCTTCCATAATGACAAGGGTACCATCATTGGACTAACCCAAATATCCACAAGAGACTACTTTCCATAATGACAAGGCTACAATCCATTGTAGTATACAAAACCTCGACAACAGACTACCTTCCATAATGACAAGGCTACCATCCATTATAGTAACTAAAATCTCGACAACAGACTACCTTCCATAATGACTAGGCTATCATCCATTGGAGTAACAAAGATATCGACAACAGACTACCTTCCATAACGACAAGCCTACAATCCATTATAGTAACAAAAATCTCGACAACACACTACCTTCCATAATGACAAGACTACCATCCATTGTAGTAACAAAAATCTCGACAACACACTACCTTCCATAATGACAAGTCTACCATCCATTGGAGTAATAAAAATCACGAAAAAAGACTACCTTCCATAATGACAAGGCTACCATCCATTGGAATAACAAAAATATCGACAAAGCACTACCTTCCATAATGACAAGGCTACCATCCCTTAGAGTAACAAAAATATCGACAATAGACTACCTTCAATAACGACAAGGCTACAATCCCTTAGAGTAACAAAAATCACGACAAAAGAATAGCTTCCATAATGAAAAGGCTACCATCCATTGGAGTAACAAAGATATGGACAACATACTACCTTCCATAATGCCAAGACTAACATCCATTGTAGTAACAAAATTTTCGACACAGATTACCTTCCCTAATGACAAGGCTACCATCCATTGGAGTAACAGAAAACTCGACAACAGACTAACTTCGATAATGACAAGTCTACCATCCATTGGAGTATAAAAAATATCGACAACAAACTACCTTCCATAATGACAAGGGTACCATCATTGGAGTAACCAAAATATACACAAGAGACTACCTTCCATAATGACAAGTCTATAATTCATTAGAGTATAAAAAATCTCGACAATAGACTACCTTCCATAATGACAAGGCTACCATCCATCGGAGTAACTAAAATCTCGACAACATACTACCTTCCATAACGACAAGGCTAAATCCATTGTAGTAACAAAAATCTCGACAACAGACTACCTTCCATAATTACATGGCTACCATCCATTGTAGTGACAAAAATCTCGACAATATACTACCTTCTATAATGACAAGGCTACCATCCATTGGAGTAAGGAAAATCTCGACAATAGACTACCTTCCATAATGACGAGGCTACCATCCATTGGAATAACAAAAATATTGACAACATACTACCTTCCATAATGACAAGGCTACCATTCAATGGAGTAACAAAAATCTCGACAACAGACTACCTTCCATAATGACTAGGCTACCATCCGTTGGAGTAAAAAAATCTCGACAACATACTACCTTCCATAATGACAAAGCTACCATCCATTGGAGTAACAAGAATCACGACAACAGAATACCTTCCATAATGACAAGGCTACCATCCATTGGAATAACATAAATATCGACAACACACTACCTTCCATAATGACAAGGCTACCATCCAATGGAGTAACAAAAATCTCGATAATAGACTACCTTCCATAATGACTAGGGTACCATCATTGGAGTAACCCAAATAACCACAAGAGACTACCTTCCATAATGACAAGGCTATAATCCATTGTAGTAAACAAAATCTCGACAATACACTACCTTCCATAATGACAAGGCTACCATCCGTTGGATTAACTAAAATCTCGACAACAGACTATCTTCCATAATGACTAGGATACCATCCATTGGAGTAACAAAGATATCGACAACAGACTACCTTCTATAATGGCAAGGCTCCAATCTATTGTAGGAACAAAAATCCCGACAATAGACTACCTTCCATAATGACAAGGCTACCATCCATTGGAGTAACAAAAATCTCGACAACAGACTACCTTCCATAATGACAAGGCTACCATCCATTGGAATAACAAAAATATCGACAACAGACTGCCTTCCATAATGACAAGGCTACCATCCATTAGAGTAACTAGGATATCGACAACAGACTACCTTCCATAACGACAAGGCTACAATCCATTGTAGTAACAAAAATCTCGACAACAGACTACCTTCCATAATGACAAGACTATTATCCATTATAGTAACAAAAATCTAGACAATAGACTACCTTCCATAATTACAAGGCTACCATCCATTGGAGTAACAAATATCTCGACAACAGACTACCTTCCATAATGACAAGGCTACCATCCATTGGAATAACAAATATATCGACAACACACTACCTTCCATAATTACAAGGCTACCATCCCTTAGAGAAACAAAAATCTCGACAACAGACTACCTTCCATATATACTAGGCTACCATCCATTGGAGTAACAAAGATATCGAAAACATACTACCTTCCATAATGATAAGGATACCATCCCTTAGAGTAATAAAAATCACGACAACACACTACCTTCTATAATGACGAGTCTACCATCCATTGGAGTAACAAAAATCTCAACAATAGACTACCTTCCATAATGACAAGGCTACAATTCATTCGAGTAACAAAAATCACGACACCAGACTACCTTCCATAATGATTAGGCTACCATCCATTGAAGTAACAAAAATCTCGACAAAAGACTACCTTCCTTAAAGATAAGGCTACCATCCCTTAGAGTAATAAAAATCACGACAACACACTACCTTCCATAATGACAAGGCTACCATCCAATGGTGTAACAAAAATCTCGACAATAGACTACCTTCCATAATGACTAGGCTACCATCCATTGGAGTAACAAAAATCTCAACAACAGACTACCTTCTATAATGACAAGGCTACAATCTATTATAGATACAAAAATATCGACAATAGACTACCTTTCATAATGACAAGCCTACCATTCCTTAGAATAACAAAAATCTCGACAATAGACTACGTTCCATAATGACAAGGCTACCATCCCTTAAAGTAACAAAAATCTTGACAATAGACTACCTTCCATAATGAAAAGGCTACCATCCATTGGAGTAACAAAGATATTGACAAAATACTACTTTCCATAATGACATGGCTACCATCCCTTAGAGTAACAAAAATCACGACAACAAACTACCTTCCATAATGACAAGTCTACCATCCATTGGAGTAACAAAAATCTCAACAATAGACTATCTTCCATAATGACAAGGGTACCATCATTGGAGTAACCCAAATAACCACAAGAGACTACCTTCCATAATGACAAGGCTACAATCCATTGTAGTATACAAAATCTCGACAATACACTACCTTCCATAATGACAAGGCTACCATCCATTCGATTAACTAAAATCTCGACAACAGACTATATTCCATAATGACTAGGGTACCATCCATTGGAGTAACAAAGATATCGACAATAGACTACCTTCTATAACGACAAGGCTCCAATCTATTGTAGGAACAAAAATCCCGACAATAGACTACCTTGCATAATGACAAGACTACCATCCATTGTAGTAACAAAAATCTCGACAATAGACTACCTTCCATAATGACAAGGCTACCATCCATTGGAGTAACAAAAATCTCGACAACAGACTACCTTCCATAATGACAAGGCTACCATCCATTGGAATAACAAAAATATCGACAACAAACTACCTTCCATAATGACAAGGCTACCATCCATTAGAGTAACTAGGATATCGACAACAGACTACCTTCCATAACGACAAGGCTACAATCCATTGTAGTAACAAAAATCTCGACAACAGACTACCTTCCATAATGACAAGACTATTATCCATTATAGTAACAAAACTCTAGACAATAGACTACCTTCCATAATTACAAGGCTACCATCCATTGGAGTAACAAATATCTCGACAACAGACTACCTTCCATAATGACAAGGCTACCATCCATTGGAATAACAAATATATCGACAACACACTACCTTCCATAATTACAAGGCTACCATCCCTTAGAGAAACAAAAATCTCGACAACAGACTACCTTCCATATATACTAGGCTACCGTCCATTGGAGTAACAAAGATATCGAAAACATACTACCTTCCATAATGATAAGGATACCATCCCTTAGAGTAATAAAAATCACGACAACACACTACCTTCTATAATGACGAGTCTACCATCCATTGGAGTAACAAAAATCTCAACAATAGACTACCTTCCATAATGACAAGGCTACAATTCATTCGAGTAACAAAAATCACGACAACAGACTACCTTCCATAATGACTAGGCTACCATCCATTGAAGTAACAAAAATCTCGACAAAAGACTACCTTCCTTAAAGATAAGGCTACCATCCCTTAGAGTAATAAAAATCACGACAACACACTACCTTCCATAATGACAAGGCTACCATCCAATGGAGTAACAAAAATCTCGACAATAGACTACCTTCCATAATGACTAGGCTACCATCCATTGGAGTAACAAAAATCTCAACAACAGACTACCTTCTATAATGACAAGGCTACAATCTATTATAGATACAAAAATATCGACAATAGACTACCTTTCATAATGACAAGCCTACCATTCCTTAGAATAAC
This sequence comes from Vicia faba, assembly GCA_948472305.1. NCBI lineage: Eukaryota > Viridiplantae > Streptophyta > Magnoliopsida > Fabales > Fabaceae > Vicia > Vicia faba. Next base: position 509,689,501 of record OX451741.1, on the reverse strand, counting down.
AAAAATCTCGACAATAGACTACGTTCCATAATGACAAGGCTACCATCCCTTAAAGTAACAAAAATATTGACAATAGACTACCTTCCATAATGAAAAGGCTACCATCCATTGGAGTAACAAAGATATTGATAAAATACTACTTTCCATAATGACATGGCTACCATCCCTTAGAGTAACAAAAATCACGACAACAAACTACCTTGCATAATGACAAGTCTACCATCCATTGGAGTAACAAAAATCTCAACAATAGACTATCTTCCATAATGACAAGGGTACCATCATTGGAGTAACCCAAATAACCACAAGAGACTACCTTCCATAATGACAAGGCTACAATCCATTGTAGTATACAAAATCTCGACAATACACTACCTTCCATAATGACAAGGATACCATCCATTCGATTAACTAAAATCTCGACAACAGACTATATTCCATAATGACTAGGGTACCATCCATTGGAGTAACAAAGATATCGACAATAGACTACCTTCTATAACGACAAGGCTCCAATCTATTGTAGGAACAAAAATCCCGACAATAGACTACCTTGCATAATGACAAGACTACCATCCATTGTAGTAACAAAAATCTAGACAATAGACTACCTTCCATAATGACAAGGCTACCATCCATTGGAGTAACAAAAATCTCGACAACAGACTACCTTCCATAATGACAAGGCTACCATCCATTGGAATAACAAAAATATCGACAACAAACTACCTTCCATAATGACAAGGCTACCATCCATTAGAGTTACAAAGATATCGACAACAGACTACCTTCCATAACGACAAGGCTACAATCCATTGTAGTAACAAAAGTCTCGACAACAGACTACCTTCCATAATGACAAGACTACTATCCATTGTAGTAACAAAAATCTAGACAATAAACTACCTTCCATAATGACAAGGCTACCATCCATTGGAGTAACAAAAATCTCGACAATAGACTACCTTCCATAATGACAAGGCTACCATCCATTGGAATAACAAAAATATCGACAACACACTACCTTCCATAATTACAAGGCTACCATCCCTTAAAGAAACAAAAATCTCAACAACAAACTACCTTCCATATATACTAGGCTACCATCCATTGGAGTAACAAAGATATTGAAAACATACTACCTTCCATAATGATAAGGATACCATCCCTTAGACTAATAAAAATCACGACAACACACTACCTTCTATAATGACAAGTCTACCATCCATTGGAGTAACAAAAATCTCAACAATAGACTACCTTCCATAATGTCAAGGCTACAATCCATTCGAGTAACAAAAATCACGATAACAGACTACCTTCCATAATGACTAGGCTACCATCCATTGAAGTAACAAAAATCTCGACAAAAGACTACCTTCCTTAAAGATAAGGCTACCATCCCTTAGAGTAATAAAAATCACGACAACACACTACCTTCTATAATGACAAGTCTACCATCCATTGGAGTAACAAAAATCTCAACAATAGACAACCTTCCATAATGACAAGGCTACAATCCATTAGAGTAACAAAAATCACGAAAATAGACTACCTTCCATAATGACTAGGCTACCATCCATTGGAACAACAAAAATATCGACAACAAACTACCTTCCATAATGACAAGGCTACCATCCATTAGACTAACAAAAATCTCGACAATAAACTACCTTCCATAATGACAAGGCTACCATCCATTGGAGTAACAAAGATATCGACAACAGACCACCTTTAATAACGACAAGGCTACAATCCATTGTAGTAACAAAAATCTCGACTACAGACTACCTTCCATAATGACAAGGCTACCATCCATTTTAGTAACAAAAATCTCGACAATAGACTACCTTCCATAATGACAAGGCTACCATCCAGTGGTGTAACAAAAAGGTCGACAACAGACTAACTTCCATAATGACAAGGCTACAATCCATTGGAATAACAAAAATATCGACAACACACTACTTTCCATAATGACAAGGATATAATCCCTTAGAGTAACAAAAATCTCGACAACAGAGTACCTTCTATAATGACTAGGCTACCATCCATTGGATTAACAAAGATATCGATAATAGACTACCTTTAATAACGACAAGGCTATAATTCATTGTAGTAACAAAAATCTCGCCAGCAGACTAAATTCTATAATGACAAGGCTTCGATCCATTGGAGTAACAAAAATCTCGACAACAAACTACTTTCCATAATGACTAGGCTACCATCCATTGGAGTAACAAAGATATCGACAATAAACTACCTTCCATAATGACAAGGCTACCATCCATTGGAGTAACAAAAATCTCGACAACTTACTACCTTCCATAATGACAAGGCTACGATCCCTTAGAGTAACAAGAATCACGACAACAGACTACCTTCCATAATGACAAGGCTAATATCCATTGGAATAACAAAAATATTGACAACAAACTACCTTCCATAATGACAAGGCTACCATCTAATAGAGTAACAAAAATATCGACAATAGACTACCTTCCATAATGACGTGTCTACCATCCATTAGAATAACAAAAATATGAACAACAGACTACCGTCCTTAATGACAAGGCTACCATCCCTTAGAGAAACAAAAATCTCGACAACAGACTACCTTCCATATATACTAGGCTACCTTCCATTGGAGTAACAAAGATATCGACAACAGACTACCTTCAATAACGACAAGGCTACAACCCCTTAGAGTAACAAGAATCACGACAAAAGATAACCTTCCATAATGAAAAGGCTACCATCCATTGGAGTAACAAAGATATCGACAACATACTACCTTCCATAATGACAAGGCTACCATCCCTTAGAGTAATAAAAATTAGGATAACACACTACCTTCTATAATGACAAGTCTACCATCCATTGGAGTAACAAAAATCTCAACAATAGACTACCTTCCATAATGACAAGGCTACCATCCATTGGAGTAACAAAAATCACGACAACAGACTACCTTCTATAATGACTAGGCTGCCATCCATTGGAATAACCAAAATATCGTTAAGACACTACCTTCCATAATGACAAGGCTACCATCCAATTGAGTAACAAAAATCTCGACAATAGACTACCTTCCATAATTACTAGGCTACCATCATTTGGAGTAACAAAGATATCGACAACAGACTACCTTCTGTAACGACAAGGCTACAATCCATTGTAGTAACAAAAATCTCGACAACAGACTACCTTCCATAATGACAAGGATACCATCCATTGTAGTAACAAAAATCTCGACAATAGACTACCTTCCATAATGACAAGGCTACCATCCATTGGAGTAACAAAAATCTCGACAACAGACTACCTTCCATAAAGAGAAGGCTACCATCCCTTAGAGTAATAAAAATCAGGACAACACACTACCTTCTATAATGACAAGTCTACCATCCATTGAAGTAACAAAAATCTCAACAATAGACTACCTTCCATAATGACGAGGCTATAATCCATTGGAGTAACAAAAATCACGACAACAAAATTCCTTCCATAATGACTAGGCTACCATCCATTGGAATAACAAAAATATCGACAACACACTACCTTCCATAATGACAAGGGTACCATCAGTTAGACTAACAAAAATCTCGACAACATACTACCTTCTATAATTACTAGGCTACCATCCATTGGAGTCACAAAGATATCGACAATAGACTACCTTCCATAACGACAAGGCTACAATCCATTGTAGTAACAAAAATCTCGACAATAAACTACCTTCCATAATGATAAGGCTACCATCCATTCGAGTAACAAAAATCACGATAACAGACTACCTTCCATAATGACTAGGCTATCATCCATTGAAGTAACAAAAATCTCGACAAAAGACTACCTTCCTTAAAGATAAGACTACCATCCCTTAGAGTAATTAAAATCACGACAACACACTACCTTCTATAATGACAAGTCTTCCATCCATTGGAGTAACAAAAATCTCGACAACAGACTACCTTCCATAATGACAAGGATACCATCCATTGTAGTAACAAAAATCTCGACAATACACTACCTCACATAATGACAAGGCTACCATCCATTGGAGTAACAAAAATCTCGACAACAGACTACCTTCCATAAAGACAAGGCTACCATCCATTGGAGTAACAAAAATCACGACAACAGAATACCTTCCATAATGACTAGGCTGCCATCCATTGGAATAACAAAAATATCGATAAGACACTACCTTCCATAATGACAAGGCTACCATCCAATGGAGTAACAAAAATCTCGACAATAGACTACCTTCCATAATTACTAGGCTACCATCATTTGGAGTAACAAAGATATCGACAACAGACTACCTTCCGTAACGAGAAGGCTACAATCCATTGGAGTAACAAAAATCTCGAAAACAGACTACCTTCCATAATGACAAGGATACCATCCATTGGAGTAACAAAAATCTCGACAACATACTACCTTCCATAATGACAAGGCTACGATCCCTTAGAGTAAAAAGAATCACGACAATAGACTACCTTCCATAATGACAAGGCTACTATTCATTGGAATAACAAAAATATCGACAACACACAACCTTCCATAATGACAAGGCTACCATCTAATAGAGTAACAAAAATCTCGACAATAGACTACCTTCCATAATGACATGTCTACCATCCATTGGAGTAACAAAAATATGAACAACAGACTACCGTCCTTAATGACAAGGCTACCATCCTTTGGAGTAATAGAAATCACAAAGACAGACTAACTTCCATAATGACAAGGCTACCATCCATTGAAGTAACAAAAATCACGACAATAGACTACCTTCCATAATGACAAGGCTACCATCCATTGTTGTAACGAAAATTTGGACAACAGACTACCTTCCATAATGACAAGGCTACCATCCATTAGAGTAACAAAAATCCCGGCAATAGACTACGTTCGATAATGACAAGTCTACCATCCATTGGAGTATCAAAAATCCCGACAACAGACTACCTTCCATAATGACAAGGGTACCATCATTGGAGTAACCAAAATATCCACACAGGACTACTTTCCATAATAACAAGGCTATAATACATTGGAGTACGAAAAATCACGACAATAGACTACCTTCCATAACGATGAGGCTACCATCCATTAGAGTAACTAAAATCTCGACAACAGACTACCTTCCATAATGACAAGGCTACCATCCATTGGAGTAACAAAAATCTCGACAATAGACTACCTTCCATAATGACAAGGCTACAATCTATTATAGTAACGAAAATCTTGACAATAGACTACCTTTCATAATGACAAGGCTACCATCCATTGGAATAACAAAAATCTCTATAACAAACTACGTTCCATAATGACAAGGCTACCATCCCTTAGAGTAACCAAAATATCGACAACAGACTACCTTCAATAATGACAAAGCTACCATCCATTGGAGTAACAAAGATATCGACAACATACTACCTTCCATTATGACAAGGCTACCATCCATTGGAGTAACAAAAATCACGACAACAGACTACCTTCCATAATGGCAAGGCTACCATCCATTGGAATAACAAAAATATCGGCAACACACTACCATCCATAATGACAAGGCTACCATCCACTGTAGTGAAAAAAATCACAAAGACAGACTACCTTCCATAATGACAAGGCTACCATCCATTGCAGTAACAAAAATCTCGACAACAGACTACCTTTCATTACAACAAACTACCTTCCATAACGACAAGACTACCATCCATTGGGTTAACAGAAATCTCGACAACAGACTACCTTACATAATGACTAGGCTACCATCCATTGGAGTAACCAAGATATAAACAACAAACTACCTTCCATAATGACAAGGCTACCATCCAATGATGTAACAAAAATATCGACAATAGACTACCTTCCATAATGACAAGACTAATATCCATTGTAGTAACAAAAATCTCAACAACAAACTACCTTCCATAACGACAAGGCTAACATCCATTGGAGTAACAGAAATCTCGACAACAGACTACCTTCGTTAATGACAAGTCTACCATCCATTGGAGTATCAAAAATCCTGACAACAGACTACCTTCCATAATGAGAAGGGTACCATCATTGGAGTAACCAAAATATCCATGTACTACCTTCAAAAATGACAAGGCTACCATCCATTGTTGTAACAAAAATCTCGACAACAGACTACCTTCCATAATGACAAGACTAACATCCATTGTAGTAACAAAAATCTTGACAACAGACTACCTTCCATAATGACAAGGCTACCATCCATTAGAGTAACATAAATCTCGACAATAGACTACCTTTGATAATGATAAGTCTACCATCCATTGGAGTATCAAAAATCCTGACAACAGACTACCTTACATAATGACAAGGGTACGATCATTGGAGTAACCAAAATATCCACAAGAGACTACCTTCCATAATGACAATGCTAAATCCATTGTGGTAACAAAAATCTCGACAACATACTACCTTCCATAATGACAAGGCTACCATCCATCGTAGTGACAAAAATTTCGACAATATACTACCTTATATAATGACAAGGCTACCATCCATTGGAGTAACAAAAATATCGACAATAGACTACCTTCCATAATGACAAGGCTATAATCTATTATAGTAACGAAAATCTCGACAATAGACTACCTTTCATAATGACAAGGCTACCATCCAATGGAGTAACAAAAATCTCGACAACAGACTACCTTCCATAATGATTAGGCTACCATCAATTGGAGTAACAAAAATCTCGACAATAGACTACCTTCCATAATGACAAAGCTACAATCTATTATATTAACAAAAATATCGACAATAGACTACCTTTCATAATGACAAGGCTACAATCCATTGGAATAACAATAATATCGACAACACACTACCTTCCATAATGACAAGGCTACAATCCAATGGAGTAACAAAAATATCGACAACAGACTACCTTCCATAATGACTAGGCTACCATCCATTAGAGTAACAAAAATCTCGACAACAGACTACCTTCCATAATGACAGGGTAAAACCATTGTAGTAACAAAAATCTCGACAACAGACTACCTTCCATAATGACAAGGCTACCATCCATTGTAGTGACAAAAATCTCCACAATATACTACCTTCTATAATGACAAGGATACCATCCATTAGAGTAACAAAAATCTCGACAATAGACTACCTTCCATAATGACAAGGCTACAATCTATTATAGTAATGAAAATCTCGACAATATTCTACCTTCTATAATGACAAGGATACAATCCCTTAGAGTAAAAAAAATCTCGACATTAGACTACCTTCCATAATGACAATGCTACCATCCATTGGAGTAACAAAGATATCGACAACATACTACCTTCCATAATGACAAGGCTACCATCCATTGGAGTAAGAAAAATCCCGACAACAGACTACCTTCCATAATGACAAGGGTACCATCATTGGAGTAACCAAAATTTCCACAAGAGACTAACTTCCATAATGACAAGGCTATAATCCATTAGAGTATGAAAAATCTCGGATACAGACTACCTTCCATAACGACAAGGCTACCATCCTTTGGAGAAACTAAAATCTCGACAACAGACTACCTTCTATAATGAAAAAGCTACCATCCATTGGAGTAACAAAGATATCGACAACATACTACCTTCCATAATGACAAGGCTACCATCCATTGGAGTAACAAAAATCACGAAAACAGACTACCTTCCATAATGACAAGTCTACCATCCATTGGAGTATCAAAAATCCCGACAACAGACTACCTTCCATAATGACAAGGGTACCATCATTGGAGTAACCAAAATATCCACAAGAGACTAACTTCCATAATGACAAGGCTATAATCCATTGTAGTAACAAAAATCTCGACAACAGACTACCTTCCATAATGACAAGGCTTCCATCCATTGGAGTAACATAAATCTCGACAATAGACTACCTTCGATAATGATAAGTCTACCATCCATTGAAGTATCAAAAATCCTGACAACAGACTACCTTCCATAATGACAAGGGTACCATCATTGGAGTAACTAAAATATCCACAAGAGACTACCTTCCATAATGACAATGCTAAATCCATTGTGGTAACAAAAATCTCGACAACATACTACCTTCCATAATGACAAGGCTACCATCCATCGTAGTGACAAAAATCTCGACAATATACTACCTTCTATAATGACAAGGCTACCATCCATTGGAGTAACAAAAATCTCAATAATAGACTACCTTCCATAATGACAAGGCTATAATCTATTATAGTAACGAAAATCTCGACAATAGACTACCTTTCATAATGACAAGGCTACCATCCAATGGAGTAACAAAAATCTCGACAACAGACTACCTTCCATAATGATTAGGCTACCATCAATTGGAGTAACAAAAATCTCGACAATAGACTACCTTCCATAATGACAAGGCTATAATCTATTATAGTAACGAAAATCTCGACAATAGACTACCTTTCATAATGACAAGGCTACCATCCAATGGAGTAACAAAAATCTCGACAACAGACTACCTTCCATAATGATTAGGCTACCATCAATTGGAGTAACAAAAATCTCGACAATAGACTACCTTCCATAATGACAAAGCTACAATCTATTATATTAACAAAAATATTGACAATAGACTACCTTTCATAATGACAAGGCTACAATCCATTGGAATAACAATAATATCGACAACACACTACCTTCCATAATGACTAGGCTACAATCCATTAGAGTAACAAAAATCTCGACAACAGATTACCTTCCATAACGACATGGTAAAACCATTGTAGTAACAAAAATCTCGACAACAGACTACCTTCCATAATGACAAGGCTACCATCCATTGTAGTGACAAAAATCTCCACAATATACTACCTTCTATAATGACAAGGATACCATCCATTAGAGTAACAAAAATCTCGACAATAGACTACCTTCCATAATGACAAGGCTACAATCTATTATAGTAACGAAAATCTCGACAATATTCTACCTTCTATAATGACAAGGATACAATCCCTTAGAGAAAAAAAAATCTCGACATTAGACTACCTTCCATAATGACAAAGCTACCATCCATTGGAGTAACAAAGATATCGACAACATACTACCTTCCATAATGACAAGGCTACCATCCATTGGAGTAACAAAAATCTCGACAACAGACTACCTTCCATAATGGCAAGGCTACCATCCATTGGAATAACAATAATATCCACAAGAGACTACCTTCCATAATGACAAGGCTACCATCCAATGGAGTATACAAAAATCTCGACAACAAACTACGTTCCATAATGACAAGGCTACCATCCCTAAGAGTAACAAAAATCTCGACAACAGACTACCTTCCATAATGATCAAGCTACCATCAATTGGAGTAACAAAGATATCGACAACATACTACCTTCCATAATGACAAGGCTACCATCCATTGGAGTAACAAAAATCACGAAAACAGACTACCTTCCAAAATGACAAGTCTACCATCCATTGGAGTATCAAAAATCCCGACAGCAGACTACCTTCCATAATGACAAGGGTACCATCATTGGAGTAACCAAAATATCCACAAGAGACTACCTTCCATAATGACAATGCTAAATCCATTGTGGTAACAAAAATCTCGACAACATACTACCTTCCATAATGACAAGGCTACCATCCATCGTAGTGACAAAAATCTCGACAATATACTACCTTCTATAATGACAAGGCTACCATCCATTGGAGTAACAAAAATCTCAATAATAGACTACCTTCCATAATGACAAGGCTATAATCTATTATAGTAACGAAAATCTCGACAATAGACTACCTTTCATAATGACAAGGCTACCATCCAATGGAGTAACAAAAATCTCGACAACAGACTACCTTCCATAATGATTAGGCTACCATCAATTGGAGTAACAAAAATCTCGACAATAGACTACCTTCCATAATGACAAAGCTACAATCTATTATATTAACAAAAATATTGACAATAGACTACCTTTCATAATGACAAGGCTACAATCCATTGGAATAACAATAATATCGACAACACACTACCTTCCATAATGACAAGGCTACAATCCAATGGAGTAACAAAAATCTCGACAACAGACTACCTTCCATAATGACTAGGCTACCATCCATTAGAGTAACAAAAATCTCGACAACAGATTACCTTCCATAACGACATGGTAAAACCATTGTAGTAACAAAAATCTCGACAACAGACTACCTTCCATAATGACAAGGCTACCATCCATTGTAGTGACAAAAATCTCCACAATATACTACCTTCTATAATGACAAGGATACCATCCATTAGAGTAACAAAAAGCTCGACAATAGACTACCTTCCATAATGACAAGGCTACAATCTATTATAGTAACGAAAATCTCGACAATATTCTACCTTCTATAATGACAAGGATACAATCCCTTAGAGAAAAAAAAATCTCGACATTAGACTACCTTCCATAATGACAAAGCTACCATCCATTGGAGTAACAAATATATCGACAACATACTACCTTCCATAATGACAAGGCTACCATCCATTGGAGTAACAAAAATCACGACAACAGACTACCTTCCATAATGGCAAGGCTACCATCCATTGGAATAACAATAATATCCACAAGAGACTACCTTCCATAATGACAAGGCTACCATCCAATGGAGTATACAAAAATCTCGACAACAAACTACGTTCCATAATGACAAGGCTACCATCCCTAAGAGTAACAAAAATCTCGACAACAGACTACCTTCCATAATGATCAAGCTACCATCAATTGGAGTAACAAAGATATCGACAACATACTACCTTCCATAATGACAAGGCTACCATCCATTGGAGTAACAAAAATCACGAAAACAGACTACCTTCCAAAATGACAAGTATACCATCCATTTGAGTATCAAAAATCCCGACAATAGACTACCTTCCATAATGACAAGGGTACCATCATTGGAGTAACCAAAATATCCACAACAGACTAACTTCCATAATGACAAGGCTATAATCCATTGTAGTAACAAAAATCTCGACAACAGACTACCTTCCATAATGACAAGGCTTCCATCCATTGGAGTAACATAAATCTCGACAATAGACTACCTTCGATAATGATAAGTCTACCATCCATTGAAGTATCAAAAATCCTGACAACAGACTACCTTCCATAATGACAAGGGTACCATCATTGGAGTAACCAAAATATCCACAAGAGACTACCTTCCATAATGACAATGCTAAATCCATTGTGGTAACAAAAATCTCGACAACATACTACCTTCCATAATGACAAGGCTACCATCCATCGTAGTGACAAAAATCTCGACAATATACTACCTTCTATAATGACAAGGCTACCATCCATTGGAGTAACAAAAATCTCAATAATAGACTACCTTCCATAATGACAAGGCTATAATCTATTATAGTAACGAAAATCTCGACAATAGACTACCTTTCATAATGACAAGGCTACCATCCAATGGAGTAAAAAAAATCTCGACAACAGACTACCTTCCATAATGATTAGGCTACAATCAATTGGAGTAACAAAAATCTCGACAATAGACTACCTTTCATAATGACAAAGCTACAATCTATTATATTAACAAAAATATCGACAATAGACTACCTTTCATAATGACAAGGCTACAATCCATTGGAATAACAATAATATCGACAACACACTACCTTCCATAATGACAAGGCTACAATCCAATGGAGTAACAAAAATCTCGACAACAGACTACCTTCCATAATGACTAGGCTACCATCCATTAGAGTAACAAAAATCTCGACAACAGATTACCTTCCATAACGACAGGGTAAAACCATTGTAGTAACAAAAATCTCGACAACAGACTACCTTCCATAATGACAAGGCTACCATCCATTGTAGTGACAAAAATCTCCACAATATACTACCTTCTATAATGACAAGGATACCATCCATTAGAGTAACAAAAATCTCGACAATAGACTACCTTCCATAATGACAAGGCTACAATCTATTATAGTAACGAAAATCTCGACAATATTCTACCTTCTATAATGACAAGGATACAATCCCTTAGAGTAAAAAAAATCTCGACATTAGACTACCTTCCATAATGACAAAGCTACCATCCATTGGAGTAACAAAGATATCGACAACATACTACCTTCCATAATGACAAGGCTACCATCCATTGGAGTAACAAAAATCACGACAACAGACTACCTTCCATAATGGCAAGGCTACCATCCATTGGAATAACAATAATATCCACAAGAGACTACCTTCCATAATGACAAGGCTACCATCCAATGGAGTATACAAAAATCTCGACAACAAACTACGTTCCATAATGACAAGGCTACCATCCCTAAGAGTAACAAAAATCTCGACAACAGACTACCTTCCATAATGATCAAGCTACCATCAATTGGAGTAACAAAGATATCGACAACATACTACCTTCCATAATGACAAGGCTACCATCCATTGGAGTAACAAAAATCACGAAAACAGACTACCTTCCAAAATGACATGTATACCATCCATTTGAGTATCAAAAATCCCGACAATAGACTACCTTCCATAATGACAAGGGTACCATCATTGGAGTAACCAAAATATCCACAACAGACTAACTTCCATAATGACAAGGCTATAATCCATTGTAGTAACAAAAATCTCGACAACAGACTACCTTCCATAATGACAAGGCTTCCATCCATTGGAGTAACATAAATCTCGACAATAGACTACCTTCGATAATGATAAGTCTACCATCCATTGAAGTATCAAAAATCCTGACAACAGACTACCTTCCATAATGACAAGGGTACCATCATTGGAGTAACCAAAATATCCACAAGAGACTACCTTCCATAATGACAATGCTAAATCCATTGTGGTAACAAAAATCTCGACAACATACTACCTTCCATAATGACAAGGCTACCATCCATCGTAGTGACAAAAATCTCGACAATATACTACCTTCTATAATGACAAGGCTACCATCCATTGGAGTAACAAAAATCTCAATAATAGACTACCTTCCATAATGACAAGGCTATAATCTATTATAGTAACGAAAATCTCGACAATAGACTACCTTTCATAATGACAAGGCTACCATCCAATGGAGTAACAAAAATCTCGACAACAGACTACCTTCCATAATGATTAGGCTACAATCAATTGGAGTAACAAAAATCTCGACAATAGACTACCTTTCATAATGACAAAGCTACAATCTATTATATTAACAAAAATATCGACAATAGACTACCTTTCATAATGACAAGGCTACAATCCATTGGAATAACAATAATATCGACAACACACTACCTTCCATAATGACAAGGCTACAATCCAATGGAGTAACAAAAATCTCGACAACAGACTACCTTCCATAATGACTAGGCTACCATCCATTAGAGTAACAAAAATCTCGACAACAGATTACCTTCCATAACGACAGGGTAAAACCATTGTAGTAACAAAAATCTCGACAACAGACTACCTTCCATAATGACAAGGCTACCATCCATTGTAGTGACAAAAATCTCCACAATATACTACCTTCTATAATGAGAAGGATACCATCCATTAGAGTAACAAAAATCTCGACAATAGACTACCTTCCATAATGACAAGGCTACAATCTATTATAGTAACGAAAATCTCGACAATATTCTACCTTCTATAATGACAAGGATACAATCCCTTAGAGTAAAAAAAATCTCGACATTAGACTACCTTCCATAATGACAAAGCTACCATCCATTGGAGTAACAAAGATATCGACAACATACTACCTTCCATAATGACAAGGCTACCATCCATTGGAGTAACAAAAATCACGACAACAGACTACCTTCCATAATGGCAAGGCTACCATCCATTGGAATAAAAATAATATCCACAAGAGACTACCTTCCATAATTACAAGGCTACCATCCAATGGAGTATACAAAAATCTCGACAACAAACTACGTTCCATAATGACAAGGCTACCATCCCTAAGAGTAACAAAAATCTCGACAACAGACTACCTTCCATAATGATCAAGCTACCATCAATTGGAGTAACAAAGATATCGACAACATACTACCTTCCATAATGACAAGGCTACCATCCATTGGAGTAACAAAAATCACGAAAACAGACTACCTTCCATAATGACAAGTCTACCATCCATTGGAGTATCAAAAATCCCGACAACAGACTACCTTCCATAATGACAAGGGTACCATCATTGGAGTAACCAAAATATCCACAAGAGACTTACTTCCATAATGACAAGGCTATAATCCATTGTAGTAACAAAAATCTCGACAACAGACTACCTTCCATAATGACAAGGCTTCCATCCATTGGAGTAACATAAATCTCGACAATAGACTACCTTCGATAATGATAAGTCTACCATCCATTGAAGTATCAAAAATCCTGACAACAGACTACCTTCCATAATGACAAGGGTACCATCATTGGAGTAACCAAAATATCCACAAGAGACTACCTTCCATAATGACAATGCTAAATCCATTGTGGTAACAAAAATCTCGACAACATACTACCTTCCATAATGACAAGGCTACCATCCATCGTAGTGACAAAAATCTCGACAATATACTACCTTCTATAATGACAAGGCTACCATCCATTGGAGTAACAAAAATCTCAATAATAGACTACCTTCCATAATGACAAGGCTATAATCTATTATAGTAACGAAAATCTCGACAATAGACTACCTTTCATAATGACAAGGCTACCATCCAATGGAGTAACAAAAATCTCGACAACAGACTACCTTCCATAATGATTAGGCTACCATCAATTGGAGTAACAAAAATCTCGACAATAGACTACCTTCCATAATGACAAAGCTACAATCTATTATATTAACAAAAATATCGACAATAGACTACCTTTCATAATGACAAGGCTACAATCCATTAGAATAACAATAATATCGACAACACACTACCTTCCATAATGACAAGGCTACAATCCAATGGAGTAACAAAAATCTCGACAACAGACTACCTTCCATAATGACTAGGCTACCATCCATTAGAGTAACAAAAATCTCGACAACAGATTACCTTCCATAACGACAGGGTAAAACCATTGTAGTAACAAAAATCTCGACATTAGACTACCTTCCATAATGACAAGGCTACCATCCATTGTAGTGACAAAAATCTCCACAATATACTACCTTCTATAATGACAAGGATACCATCCATTAGAGTAACAAAAATCTCGACAATAGACTACCTTCCATAATGACAAGGCTACAATCTATTATAGTAACGAAAATCTCGACAATATTCTACCTTCTATAATGACAAGGATACAATCCCTTAGAGTAAAAAAAATCTCGACATTAGACTACCTTCCATAATGACAAAGCTACCATCCATTGGAGTAACAAAGATATCGACAACATACTACCTTCCATAATGACAAGGCTACCATCCATTGGAGTAACAAAAATCACGACAACAGACTACCTTCCATAATGGCAAGGCTACCATCCATTGGAATAAAAATAATATCCACAAGAGACTACCTTCCATAATTACAAGGCTACCATCCAATGGAGTATACAAAAATCTCGACAACAAACTACGTTCCATAATGACAAGGCTACCATCCCTAAGAGTAACAAAAATCTCGACAACAGACTACCTTCCATAATGATCAAGCTACCATCAATTGGAGTAACAAAGATATCGACAACATACTACCTTCCATAATGACAAGGCTACCATCCATTGGAGTAACAAAAATCACGAAAACAGACTACCTTCCATAATGACAAGTCTACCATCCATTGGAGTATCAAAAATCCCGACAACAGACTACCTTCCATAATGACAAGGGTACCATCATTGGAGTAACCAAAATATCCACAAGAGACTTACTTCCATAATGACAAGGCTATAATCCATTGTAGTAACAAAAATCTCGACAACAGACTACCTTCCATAATGACAAGGCTTCCATCCATTGGAGTAACATAAATCTCGACAATAGACTACCTTCGATAATGATAAGTCTACCATCCATTGAAGTATCAAAAATCCTGACAACAGACTACCTTCCATAATGACAAGGGTACCATCATTGGAGTAACCAAAATATCCACAAGAGACTACCTTCCATAATGACAATGCTAAATCCATTGTGGTAACAAAAATCTCGACAACATACTACCTTCCATAATGACAAGGCTACCATCCATCGTAGTGACAAAAATCTCGACAATATACTACCTTCTATAATGACAAGGCTACCATCCATTGGAGTAACAAAAATCTCAATAATAGACTACCTTCCATAATGACAAGGCTATAATCTATTATAGTAACGAAAATCTCGACAATAGACTACCTTTCATAATGACAAGGCTACCATCCAATGGAGTAACAAAAATCTCGACAACAGACTACCTTCCATAATGATTAGGCTACCATCAATTGGAGTAACAAAAATCTCGACAATAGACTACCTTCCATAATGACAAAGCTACAATCTATTATATTAACAAAAATATCGACAATAGACTACCTTTCATAATGACAAGGCTACAATCCATTAGAATAACAATAATATCGACAACACACTACCTTCCATAATGACAAGGCTACAATCCAATGGAGTAACAAAAATCTCGACAACAGACTACCTTCCATAATGACTAGGCTACCATCCATTAGAGTAACAAAAATCTCGACAACAGATTACCTTCCATAACGACAGGGTAAAACCATTGTAGTAACAAAAATCTCGACATTAGACTACCTTCCATAATGACAAGGCTACCATCCATTGTAGTGACAAAAATCTCCACAATATACTACCTTCTATAATGACAAGGATACCATCCATTAGAGTAACAAAAATCTCGACAATAGACTACCTTCCATAATGACAAGGCTACAATCTATTATAGTAACGAAAATCTCGACAATATTCTACCTTTTATAATGACAAGGATACAATCCCTTAGAGTAAAAAAAATCTCGACATTAGACTACCTTCCATAATGACAAAGCTACCATCCATTGGAGTAACAAAGATATCGACAACATACTACCTTCCATAATGACAAGGCTACCATCCATTGGAGTAACAAAAATCACGACAACAGACTACCTTCCATAATGGCAAGGCTACCATCCATTGGAATAAAAATAATATCCACAAGAGACTACCTTCCATAATTACAAGGCTACCATCCAATGGAGTATACAAAAATCTCGACAACAAACTACGTTCCATAATGACAAGGCTACCATCCCTAAGAGTAACAAAAATCTCGACAACAGACTACCTTCCATAATGATCAAGCTACCATCAATTGGAGTAACAAAGATATCGACAACATACTACCTTCCATAATGACAAGGCTACCATCCATTGGAGTAACAAAAATCACGAAAACAGACTACCTTCCATAATGACAAGTCTACCATCCATTGGAGTATCAAAAATCCCGACAACAGACTACCTTCCATAATGACAAGGGTACCATCATTGGAGTAACCAAAATATCCACAAGAGACTTACTTCCATAATGACAAGGCTATAATCCATTGTAGTAACAAAAATCTCGACAACAGACTACCTTCCATAATGACAAGGCTTCCATCCATTGGAGTAACATAAATCTCGACAATAGACTACCTTCGATAATGATAAGTCTACCATCCATTGAAGTATCAAAAATCCTGACAACAGACTACCTTCCATAATGACAAGGGTACCATCATTGGAGTAACCAAAATATCCACAAGAGACTACCTTCCATAATGACAATGCTAAATCCATTGTGGTAACAAAAATCTCGACAACATACTACCTTCCATAATGACAAGGCTACCATCCATCGTAGTGACAAAAATCTCGACAATATACTACCTTCTATAATGACAAGGCTACCATCCATTGGAGTAACAAAAATCTCAATAATAGACTACCTTCCATAATGACAAGGCTATAATCTATTATAGTAACGAAAATCTCGACAATAGACTACCTTTCATAATGACAAGGCTACCATCCAATGGAGTAACAAAAATCTCGACAACAGACTACCTTCCATAATGATTAGGCTACCATCAATTGGAGTAACAAAAATCTCGACAATAGACTACCTTCCATAATGACAAAGCTACAATCTATTATATTAACAAAAATATCGACAATAGACTACCTTTCATAATGACAAGGCTACAATCCATTAGAATAACAATAATATCGACAACACACTACCTTCCATAATGACAAGGCTACAATCCAATGGAGTAACAAAAATCTCGACAACAGACTACCTTCCATAATGACTAGGCTACCATCCATTAGAGTAACAAAAATCTCGACAACAGATTACCTTCCATAACGACAGGGTAAAACCATTGTAGTAACAAAAATCTCGACATTAGACTACCTTCCATAATGACAAGGCTACCATCCATTGTAGTGACAAAAATCTCCACAATATACTACCTTCTATAATGACAAGGATACCATCCATTAGAGTAACAAAAATCTCGACAATAGACTACCTTCCATAATGACAAGGCTACAATCTATTATAGTAACGAAAATCTCGACAATATTCTACCTTCTATAATGACAAGGATACAATCCCTTAGAGTAAAAAAAATCTCGACATTAGACTACCTTCCATAATGACAAAGCTACCATCCATTGGAGTAACAAAGATATCGACAACATACTACCTTCCATAATGACAAGGCTACCATCCATTGGAGTAACAAAAATCACGACAACAGACTACCTTCCATAATGGCAAGGCTACCATCCATTGGAATAAAAATAATATCCACAAGAGACTACCTTCCATAATTACAAGGCTACCATCCAATGGAGTATACAAAAATCTCGACAACAAACTACGTTCCATAATGACAAGGCTACCATCCCTAAGAGTAACAAAAATCTCGACAACAGACTACCTTCCATAATGATCAAGCTACCATCAATTGGAGTAACAAAGATATCGACAACATACTACCTTCCATAATGACAAGGCTACCATCCATTGGAGTAACAAAAATCACGAAAACAGACTACCTTCCATAATGACAAGTCTACCATCCATTGGAGTATCAAAAATCCCGACAACAGACTACCTTCCATAATGACAAGGGTACCATCATTGGAGTAACCAAAATATCCACAAGAGACTTACTTCCATAATGACAAGGCTATAATCCATTGTAGTAACAAAAATCTCGACAACAGACTACCTTCCATAATGACAAGGCTTCCATCCATTGGAGTAACATAAATCTCGACAATAGACTACCTTCGATAATGATAAGTCTACCATCCATTGAAGTATCAAAAATCCTGACAACAGACTACCTTCCATAATGACAAGGGTACCATCATTGGAGTAACCAAAATATCCACAAGAGACTACCTTCCATAATGACAATGCTAAATCCATTGTGGTAACAAAAATCTCGACAACATACTACCTTCCATAATGACAAGGCTACCATCCATCGTAGTGACAAAAATCTCGACAATATACTACCTTCTATAATGACAAGGCTACCATCCATTGGAGTAACAAAAATCTCAATAATAGACTACCTTCCATAATGACAAGGCTATAATCTATTATAGTAACGAAAATCTCGACAATAGACTACCTTTCATAATGACAAGGCTACCATCCAATGGAGTAACAAAAATCTCGACAACAGACTACCTTCCATAATGATTAGGCTACCATCAATTGGAGTAACAAAAATCTCGACAATAGACTACCTTCCATAATGACAAAGCTACAATCTATTATATTAACAAAAATATCGACAATAGACTACCTTTCATAATGACAAGGCTACAATCCATTAGAATAACAATAATATCGACAACACACTACCTTCCATAATGACAAGGCTACAATCCAATGGAGTAACAAAAATCTCGACAACAGACTACCTTCCATAATGACTAGGCTACCATCCATTAGAGTAACAAAAATCTCGACAACAGATTACCTTCCATAACGACAGGGTAAAACCATTGTAGTAACAAAAATCTCGACATTAGACTACCTTCCATAATGACAAGGCTACCATCCATTGTAGTGACAAAAATCTCCACAATATACTACCTTCTATAATGACAAGGATACCATCCATTAGAGTAACAAAAATCTCGACAATAGACTACCTTCCATAATGACAAGGCTACAATCTATTATAGTAACGAAAATCTCGACAATATTCTACCTTTTATAATGACAAGGATACAATCCCTTAGAGTAAAAAAAATCTCGACATTAGACTACCTTCCATAATGACAAAGCTACCATCCATTGGAGTAACAAAGATATCGACAACATACTACCTTCCATAATGACAAGGCTACCATCCATTGGAGTAACAAAAATCACGACAACAGACTACCTTCCATAATGGCAAGGCTACCATCCATTGGAATAAAAATAATATCCACAAGAGACTACCTTCCATAATTACAAGGCTACCATCCAATGGAGTATACAAAAATCTCGACAACAAACTACGTTCCATAATGACAAGGCTACCATCCCTAAGAGTAACAAAAATCTCGACAACAGACTACCTTCCATAATGATCAAGCTACCATCAATTGGAGTAACAAAGATATCGACAACATACTACCTTCCATAATGACAAGGCTACCATCCATTGGAGTAACAAAAATCACGAAAACAGACTACCTTCCATAATGACAAGTCTACCATCCATTGGAGTATCAAAAATCCCGACAACAGACTACCTTCCATAATGACAAGGGTACCATCATGGGAGTAACCAAAATATCCACAAGAGACTAACTTCCATAATGACAAGGCTATAATCCATTGTAGTAACAAAAATCTCGACAACAGACTACCTTCCATAATGACAAGGCTTCCATCCATTGGAGTAACATAAATCTCGACAATAGACTACCTTCGATAATGATAAATCTACCATCCATTGAAGTATCAAAAATCCTGACAACAGACTACCTTCCATAATGACAAGGGTACCATCATTGGAGTAACCAAAATATCCACAAGAGACTACCTTCCATAATGACAATGCTAAATCCATTGTGGTAACAAAAATCTCGACAACATACTACCTTCCATAATGACAAGGCTACCATCCATCGTAGTGACAAAAATCTCGACAATATACTACCTTCTATAATGACAAGGCTACCATCCATTAGAGTAACAAAAATCTCAATAATAGACAACCTTCCATAATGACAAGGCTATAATCTATTATAGTAACGAAAATCTCGACAATAGACTACCTTTCATAATGACAAGGCTACCATCCAATGGAGTAACAAAAATCTCGACAACAGACTACCTTCCATAATGATTAGGCTACCATCAATTGGAGTAACAAAAATCTCGACAATAGACTACCTTCCATAATGACAAAGCTACAATCTATTATATTAACAAAAATATCGACAATAGACTACCTTTCATAATGACAAGGCTACAATCCATTGGAATAACAATAATATCGACAACACACTACCTTCCATAATGACAAGGCTACAATCCAATGGAGTAACAAAAATCTCGACAACAGACTACCTTCCATAATGACTAGGCTACCATCCATTAGAGTAACAAAAATCTAGACAACAGATTACCTTCCATAACGACAGGGTAAAACCATTGTAGTAACAAAAATCTCGACAACAGACTACCTTCCATAATGACAAGGCTACCATCCATTGTAGTGACAAAAATCTCCACAATATACTACCTTCTATAATGACAAGGATACCATCCATTAGAGTAACAAAAATCTAGACAATAGACTACCTTCCATAATGACAAGGCTACAATCTATTATAGTAACGAAAATCTCGACAATATTCTACCTTCTATAATGACAAGGATACAATCCCTTAGAGTAAAAAAAATCTCGACATTAGACTACCTTCCATAATGACAAAGCTACCATCCATTGGAGTAACAAAGATATCGACAACATACTACCTTCCATAATGACAAGGCTACCATCCATTGGAGTAACAAAAATCACGACAACAGACTACTATCCATAATGGCAAGGCTACAATCCATTGGAATAAAAATAATATCCACAAGAGACTACCTTCCATAATTACAAGGCTACCATCCAATGGAGTATACAAAAATCTCGACAACAAACTACGTTCCATAATGACAAGGCTACCATCCCTAAGAGTAACAAAAATCTCGACAACAGACTACCTTCCATAATGATCAAGCTACCATCAATTGGAGTAACAAAGATATCGACAACATACTACCTTCCATAATGACAAGGCTAGCATCCATTGGAGTAATAAAAATCACGAAAACAGACTACCTTCCATAATGACAAGTCTACCATCCATTGGAGTATCAAAAATCCCGACAACAGACTACCTTCCATAATGACAAGGGTACCATCATTGGAGTAACCAAAATATCCACAAGAGACTAACTTCCATAATGACAAGGCTATAATCCATTGTAGTAACAAAAATCTCGACAACAGACTACCTTCCATAATGACAAGGCTTCCATCCATTGGAGTAACATAAATCTCGACAATAGACTACCTTCGATAATGATAAGTCTACCATCCATTGGAGTATCAAAAATCCTGACAACAGACTACCTTCCATAATGACAAGGGTACCATCATTGGAGTAACCAAAATATCCACAAGAGACTACCTTCCATAATGACAATGCTAAATCCATTGTGGTAACAAAAATCTCGACAACATACTACCTTCCATAATGACAAGGCTACCATCCATCGTAGTGACAAAAATATCGACAATATACTACCTTCTATAATGACAAGGCTACCATCCATTGGAGTAACAAAAATCTCAATAATAGACTACCTTCCATAATGACAAGGCTATAATCTATTATAGTAACGAAAATCTCGACAATAGACTACCTTTCATAATGACAAGGCTACCATCCAATGGAGTAACAAAAATCTCGACAACAGAATACCTTCCATAATGATTAGGCTACCATCAATTGGAGTAACAAAAATCTCGACAATAGACTACCTTCCATAATGACAAAGCTACAATCTATTATATTAACAAAAAAATCGAAAATAGACTACCTTTCATAATGACAAGGCTACAATCCATTGGAATAACAATAATATCGACAACACACTACCTTCCATAATGATAAGGCTACAATCCAATGGAGTAACAAAAATCTCGACAACAGACTACCTTCCATAATGACTAGGCTACCGTCCATTAGAGTAACAAAAATCTCGACAACAGACTACCTTCCATAACGACAGGGTAAAACCATTGT
The DNA here is from genome assembly GCA_948472305.1 of Vicia faba. Classification (NCBI taxonomy): domain Eukaryota; kingdom Viridiplantae; phylum Streptophyta; class Magnoliopsida; order Fabales; family Fabaceae; genus Vicia; species Vicia faba. Next base: position 509,666,115 of record OX451741.1, on the reverse strand, counting down.
AGTAACAAAAATCTCGACAACAGACTACCTTCCATAATGACAAGGCTACCATCCATTGTAGTGACAAAAATCTCCACAATATACTACCTTCTATAATGACAAGGATACCATCCATTAGAGTAACAAAAATCTCGACAATAGACTACCTTCCATAATGACAAGGCTACAATATATTATAGTAACGAAAATCTCGACAATATTCTACCTTCTATAATGACAAGGATACAATCCCTTAGAGTAAAAAAAATCTCGACATTAGACTACCTTCCATAATGACAAAGCTACCATCCATTGGAGTAACAAAGATATCGACAACATACTACCTTCCATAATGACAAGGCTACCATCCATTGGAGTAACAAAAATCACGACAACAGACTACCTTCCATAATGGCAAGGCTACCATCCATTGGAATAACAAAAATATCCACAAGAGACTACCTTCCATAATGACAAGGCTACCATCCAATGGAGTATACAAAAATCTCGACAACAAACTACGTTCCATAATGACAAGGCTACCATTCCTAAGAGTAACAAAAATCTCGACAACAGACTACCTTCCATAATGATCAAGCTATCATCAATTGGAGTAACAAAGATATCGACAACATACTAACTTCCATAATGACAAGGCTACCATCCATTGGAGTAACAAAAATCACAAAAACAGACTACCTTCCATAATGACAAGTCTACCATCCATTGGAGTATCAAAAATCCCGACAACAGACAACCTTCCATAATGACAAGGGTACCATCATATGAGTAACCAAAATATCCACAAGAGACTAACTTCCATAATCACAAGGCTATAATCCATTGTAGTAACAAAAATCTCGACAACAAACTACCTTCCATAACGACAAGGCTACCATCCTTTGGAGAAACTAAAATCTCGACAACAGACTACCTTCTATAATGAAAAAGCTACCATCCATTGGAGTAACAAAAATCAAGACAATAAACTACATTTCATAATGACAAGGCAACGATCCCTTAGAGTAACAAAAATCTCGACAATAGATTACCTTCCATAATGACAAGGCTATCATCAATTAGAATAACAAAAATCTTGACAAAAAACTACGTTCCATAATGACAAGGCTACCATCCCTTAGAGTAATAAAAATCTCGACAACAGACTACCTTCCATAATGACAAAGCTACCATCCATTGGAGTAACAAAGATATCGACAACACACTACCTTCCATAATGACAAGGCTACCATCCATTGGAGTAACAAAAATCTCAACAATAGACTACCTTCCATAATGACAAGGCTACCATGAATTGGAGTAACAAAAATCTCGACAACCGACTACATTCCATAATGACAAGGGTACCATCAATTGGAATAACAAAAATCTCGACAATAAACTACGTTCCATAATTACAAGGCTACCATCCATTGGAGTAACAAAAATCACGACAACAGACTACCTTCCATAATGACAAGGCTACCATCCATTGGAATAACAAATATATCGACAACAGACTACCTTCCGTAACTACAAGGCTACCATCCATTAGAGTAACTAAAATCTCGAGAATAGACTACCTTCCATAATGACAAAGCTACCATCCATTCGAGTAACAAAAATCTCAACAATAGACTACCTTCCATAATGACATGGGTACCATAATTGGTGTATCCAAAATATCCACAAGACACTACCTTCCATTATGTCTAGACTATCATCCATTGGAATAACAAAAATATCGACAACACACTACCTTCCATAATGACAAGGCTACCATCCAAAGGAGTAACAAAAATCTCGACAACAGACTACCTTCCATAATGACTAGGCTACCATCCATTAGAGTAACAAAGATATCGACAACACACTACCTTCCTTAATGACAAGGCTACCATCCAATGGAGTAACAAAAATCTTGACAACAGACTACCTTCCATAATGACTAGGCTACCATCCATTGGAGTAACAAAGATATCAACAACAGACTACCTTCCATAACGACAAGGCTACAATCCATTGTAGTAACAAAAATCTCGACAACAGACTACCTTCCATAATGACAAGGCTACCATCCATGGTAGTAACAAAGATTTTGACAACATACTACCTTCCATAATGACAAGGCTACCTTCCCTTAGTGTAACAAAAATCACGACAACACACTCCTTTCCATAATGACAAGTCTACCAACCATTGTAGTAACAAAAATCTCAACAATAGACTACCTTCCATAATGACAAGGCTACCATCCATTGGAATAACTAAAATTTTGACAGCACACTACCTTCCATAATGTCTAGGATACCATCCATTGGAATAACAAAAATATCGACAACAAACTACCTTCCATAATGACTAGGCTACCATCCATTAGAGTAAGAAAGATATCGACAAGAGACTACCTTTCATAACGACAAGGCTACCATCCCTTAGAGTAACAAAAATCTCGACAACAAACTACCTTCCATAATGACAAGGCTACCATCCATTGGAATAACAAAAATATCGACAACACACTACATTCCTTAATGACAAGGCTACCATCTAATGGAGTAACAAAAATCTCTACAACAGACTACCTTCCATAATGACTAGGCTACCATCCATTGGAGTAACAAAGATATCAACAACAGACTACCTTCCATAATGATAAGGCTACAATCGATTGTAGTAACAAAAATATCGACAATAGACTACCTTCCATAATGACAAGGCTACCATCCATTGTAGTAACAAAAATCTCGACAATAGACTACCTTTCATAATGACAAGGCTACCATCCATTGGAGTAACAAAAATCTCGAAAACATACTACCTTCGATAATGACAAGGCTACCATCCATTGTAATAAAAAAAATATCGACAACACACTAACTTCCATAATGACAAGGCTACCATCCCTTAGAGTAAAAAAAATCTCGACAACAGACTACGTTTAATAATGACTAGGCTACCATCCATTGGAGTAACAAAGATATCGACAACAGACTACCTTCCATAACGACAAGGCTACAATCCATTGTAGTAACAAAAATATCAACAACAGACTACCTTTCATAATGACATGGCTACCATCCATTATAGTAACAAAAATCTCGAAAATAGACTACCTTCCATAATGACAAGGCTACCATGAATTGGAGTAACAAAAATCTCGACAACCGACTACCTTCCATAATGACAAGGCTACCATCCATTGGAATAACAAAAATCTCGACAACAGACTACGTTCCATAATTACAAGGCTACCATCCCTTAGAGTAACAAAAATCACGACAACAAACTACGTTCCATAATAACAAGTCTACCATCCATTTGAGTAACAAAAATCTCAACAATAGACTACCTTCCATAATGACAAGGGTACCATAATTGGTGTAACCAAAATATCCACAAGTCACTACCTTCCATAATGACAAGGCTACAATCCATTGGAGTATACAAAATCTCGACAACACACTACCTTCCATAATGACAAGGCTACCATCCAATGGAGTAACAAAAATCTCGACAACAGACTACCTTCCATAATGACTAGGCTACCATCCATTAGAGTAACAAAGATATCGACAACACACTACCTTCCTGAATGACAAGGCTACCATCCAATGGAGTAACAAAAATCTCGACAACAGACTACCTTCCATAATGACTAGGCTACCATCCATTAGAGTAACAAAGATATCGACAACACACTACCTTCCTAAATGACAAGGCTACCATCCAATGGAGTAACAAAAATCTTGACAACAGACTACCTTCCATAACGACAAGGCTACCATCCATTACAGTAACAAAAATGTCGACAACGGACTACCTTCCATAATGATAAGGCTACCATCCAATGTATTAAGAAAGATATCGACAACATACTACCTTCCATAATGACAAGGCTACCATCCCTTAGAGTAATAAAAATCACGACAACACACTATCTTCCATAATGACAAGTCTACCATCCATTGGAGTAACAAAAATCTCAACAATATAATACCTTCCATAATGACAAGGCTACCATCCATTGGAATAACAAAAATATCAACAACACAATACCTTCCATTATGTCTAGACTACCATCCATTGGAATCACAAAAATATCGACAACACACTACCTTCCATAATGACAAGGCTACCATCCAATGGAGTAACAAAAATCTCGACAACAGACTACCTTCCATAATGACTAGGCTACCATCCATTAGAGTAACAAAGATATCGACAACACACTACCTTCCTTAATGACAAGGCTACCATCCAATGGAGTAACAAATATATCGACAACATACTACCTTCCATAATGACAAGGCTACCTTCCCTTAGAGTAACAAAAATCATGACAACACACTCCTTTCCATAATGACAAGTCTACCATCCATTGTAGTAACAAAAATCTCAACAACAGACTACCTTCCATAATGACAAGGCTACCATCCATTGGAATAACAAAAATTTCGACAGCACACTACCATCCATAGTGTCTAGGCTACCATCCATTGGAATAACAAAATAATCGACAATAAACTACCTTCCATAATGACTAGGCTACCATCCATTAGAGTAACAAAGATATCGACAACAGACTACCTTCCATAACGATAAGGCTACCATCCCTTATAGTAACAAAAATCTCGACAACAAACTACCTTCCATAATGACAAGGCTACCATCCATTGGTGTAAAAAACATATCGACAACATATTACCTTCCATAATGACAAGGCTACCATCCATTGGAGTAACAAAAATCATGACAACAGACTACCTTCCATAATGACAAGGCTACCATCCATTGGAATAACAAAAATATCGACAACACACTACCTTCCTTAATGACAAGGCTACCATCTAATGGAGTAACAAAAATCTCTACAACAGACTACCTTTAATAATGACTAGGCTACCATCCATTGGAGTAATAAAGATATCGACAACAGACTACCTACCATAACGATAAGGCTACAATCCATTGTAGTAAAAAAAATCTCAACAAGAGACTACCTTTCATAATGCCAAGGCTACCATCCATTTTAGTAACAAAAATCTCGACAATAGACTACCTTCCACAATGACAAGGCTACCATGAATTGGAGTAACAAAAATCTCGACAACCGACTACCTTCCATAATAACAAGGCTACCATCCATTGGAATAACAAAAATATCGACAACAGACTATGTTCCATAATTACAAGGCTACCATCCCTTAGAGTAACAAAAATCTCGACAACAGACTACCTTCCATAATGAAATGGCTACCATCCATTGGAGTAACAAAGATATCGACAACATACTACCTTCCATAACGACAAGGCTACAATCCATTGTAGTAACAAAAATCTCAACAACAGACTACCTTTCATAATGACAAGGCTATCATCCATTGTAGTAACAAAAATATCGACAATAGACTACCTTCCATAATGACAAGGCTACCATCCATTGAATTAACAAAAATCTCGACAACAGACTATGTTCCATAATTACAAGGCTACCATCCCTTAGAGTAACAAAAATCTCGACAACAGACTACGTTCCATATCGAAAAGGCTACCATCCATTGGAGTAACAAAGATATCGACAACATACTACCTTCCTTAATGAAAAGGCTGTCATCCATTGGAGTAACAAAAATCTCGACAACAGACTACCTTCCATAATGACACGGCTACCATCCATTGGAATAACAAAAATATCGACAACACACTACCCTTTATAATGACAAGGCTACCTTCTCTTAGAGTAACAAAAATCTTGACAACAGACTACCTTCCATAATGACAAGGCTACCATCCATTGGTGTAACAAAGATATGGACAACAGAGTACCTTCCATATCGACAAGGCTACAATCCCTTACAGTAACAAAAATCACGACAACAGACTACCTTCCATAATGAAAAGGCTACCATCCATTGGAGTAACAAAAATCACGACAATAGACTACCTTCCATAATGACAAGGCTACCATCCATTGGAATAACAAATATATCGACAATGGACTACCTTCCGTAACGACAAGGCTACCATCCATTGGAGTAACTAAAATCTCGACAATAGACTACCTTCCATAATGACAAGGCTACCATCCATTGGAGTTACAAAAATCTCAACAATAGACTATCTTCCATAATGACAAGGCTACCATCCATTGGAATAACAAAAATATCAACAACACACTACCTTCCATAATGTCTAGACTACCATCCATTGGAATAACAAAAATATTAACAACACACTACCTTCCATAATGACAAGGCTACCATCTCTTAGAGTAACAAAAATCTTGACAACAGACTACCTTCCATAATGACAAGGCTACCATCCATTGGAGTAACAAAGATATCGACAACATACTACCTTCCATAACGACAAGGCTACAATCCATTGTAGTAACAAAAATCTCAACAACAGACTACCTTTCATAATGACAAGGCTATCATTCATTGTAGTAACAAAAATCTCGACAATAGACTACCTTCCATAATGACAAGGCTACCATGAATTGAAGTAACAAAAATCTTGACAACCGACTACCTTCCATAATGACAAGGCTACCATCCATTGGAATAACCAATATCTCGACAACAGACTACGTTCCAAAATTACAAGGCTACCATCCCTTAGAGTAACAAAAATCTCGACAACAGACTACCTTCCATATTGAAAAGGCTACCATCCATTGGAGTAACAAAGATATCGACAACATACTACCTTCCATAATGACAAGGCTACCATCCATTATAGTAACAAAAATCACGAGAACAAACTACCTTCCATAATGACAAGGGTACCATAATTGGTGTAACCAAAATATCCACAAGACACTACCTTCCATAATGACAAGGCTACAATCCATTGGAGTATACAAAATCTCGACAACAGACTACCTTCCATAATGACAAGGCTACCATCCATTGGAGTAACTAAAATCTCGACAACAGATTACCTTCCATAATGACTAGGCTACCATCCATTGTAGTAACAAAAATCTCGACTACATACTACCTTCCATAATGACAAGACTACCATCCATTGTAGTAATAAAAATCTCGACAATAGACTACCTTCCTTAATGAAAAGGCTGTCATCCATTGGAGTAACAAAAATATCGACAACACACTACCTTCCATAATGACAAGGCTACTATCTCTTAGAGTATCAAAAATCTTGACAACAGACTGCCTTCCATAATGACTAGGCTACAATCCATTGGAGTAACAAAGATATCAACAACAGAGTACCTTCCATATCGACAAGGCTATAATCCCTTAGAGTAACAAAAATCACGACAACAGACTACCTTCCATAATGAAAAGGCTACCATACATTGGAGTAACAAAAATCACGACAACAGACTACCTTCCATAATGACAAGGCTACCATCCATTGGAATAACAAATATATCGACAACAGACTACCTTCCGTAACGACAAGGCTACCATCCATTGGAGTAACTAAACTCTCGACAATAGACTACCTTCCATAATGACAAGGCTACCATCCATCGGAGTAACAAAAATCTCAACAATAGACTATCTTCATTAATGACAAGGCTACCATCCATTGGAATGACAAAAATATCAACAACACACTACCTTCTATAATGTCTAGACTACTATCCATTGGAATAACAAAAATATTGACAACACACTACCTTCCATAATGACAAGGCTACCATCCAATGGAGTAACAAAAATATGGACAACTGACTACCTTCCATAATGACTAGGCTACCATCCATTAGAGTAACAAAGATATCGACAACACACTACCTTCCTTAATGACAAGGCTACCATCCAATGGAGTAACAAAAATTTCGACAACAGACTACCTTCCATAATGACTAGGCTACCATCCATTAGAGTAACAAAGATATCGACAACACACTACCTTCCTTAATGACAAGGCTACCATCCAATGGAGTAACTAAAATCTTGACAACAGACTACCTTCCATAATGACAAGGCTACCATCCATTACAGTAACAAAAATCTCGACAAAAGACTACTTTCGATAATGATAACGCTACCATCCATTGTAGTAAGAAAGATATCGACAACATACTACCTTCCATAATGACAAGGCTACTATCCCTTAGAATAACAAAAATCATGACAACACACTACCTTCCATAATGACAAGTCTACCATCCATTGGAGTAACAAAAATCTCAACAATAGAATACCTTCCATAATCACAAGGCTACCATCCATTAGAATAACAAAAATATCAACAACACACTACCTTCCATTATGTCTAGACTACCATCCATTGGAATAACAAAAATATCGACAACACACTACCTTCCATACTGACAAGGCTACCATCCAATGGAGTAACAAAAATCTCGACAACAGACTACCTTCCATAATGACTAGGCTACCATCCATTAGAGTAACAAAGATATCGACAACACACTACATTCCTTAATGACAAGGATACCATCCAATGGAGTTACAAAAATCTTGACAACAGACTACCTTCCATAATGACTAGGGTACCATCCATTGGAGTAACAAAGATATCAACAACAGACTACCTTCCATAACGACAAGGCTAAAAACCATTGTAATAACAAAAATCTCGACAACAGACTACCTTCCATAATGACAAGGCTACCATCCATGGTAGTAACAAAGATATCGACAACATACTACCTTCCATAATGACAAGGATAGCATCCCTTAGAGTAACAAAAATCATGACAACACACTCCTTTCCATAATGACAAGTCTACCATCCATTGTAGTAACAAAAATCTCAACAATAGACTACCTTCCATAATGACAAGGCTACCATCCATTTGAATAACCAAAATTTCGACCGCACACTACCTTCCATAATGTCTAGGCTACCATCCATTGGAATAACAAAAATATCGACAACAAACTACCTTCCATAATGACTAGGCTACCATCCATTAGAGTAATAAAGATATCGACAACATACTACCTTCCATAACGACAAGGCTACCATCCCTTAGAGTAACAAAAATCTCGACAACAAACTACATTCCATAATGACAAGGCTACCATCCATTGGAGTAACAAAAATCATGACAACAGACTACCTTCCATAATGACAAGGCTACCATCCATGGAATAACAAAAATATCAACAACACACTACCTTCCTTAATGACAAGGCTACCATCAAACGGAGTAACAAAAATCTCTACAACAGACTACCTTCCATAATGACTAGGCTACCATCCATTGGAGTAACAAAGATATCAACAACAGACTACCTTCTATAACAACAAGGCTACAATCCATTGTAGTAACAAAAATCTCGACAACAGATTACCTTCCATAATAACAAGGCTACCATCCATTGTAGTAACAAAAATCTCGACAATAGACTACCTTTCATAATGACAAGGCTACCATCCATTGGAGTAACAAAAATCTCGAAAACATACTACCTTCCATAATGACAAGGCTACCATCCATTGTAATACCAAAAATATCGACAACACACTAACTTCCATAATGACAAGGCTACCATCTCTTAGAGTAACAAAAATCTTGACAACAGACTACCTTCCATAATGACTAGGCTACAATCCATTGGAGTAACAAAGATATCGACAACAGACTACATTCCATAACGACAAGGCTACAATCCATTGTAGTAACAAAAATCTCAACAACAGTAACCTTCCATAATGAAAAGGCTACCATCCAATGGAGTAACAAAAATCACGACAACAGACTACCTTCCATAATGACAAGGCTACCATCCATTGGAATAACAAATATATCGACAACAGACTACCTTCCGTAACGACAAGGCTACCATCCATTGGAGTAACTAAACTCTCGACAATAGACTACCTTCCATAATGACAAGGCTACCATCCATTGGAGTTACAAAAATCTCAACAATAGACTATCTTCAATAATGACAAGGCTACCATCCATTGGAATAACAAAAATATCAACAACACACTACATTCCATAATGTCTAGACTACCATCCATTGGAATAACAAAAATATTGACAACACACTACCTTCCATAATGACAAGGCTACCATCCAATGGAGTAACAAAAATATGGACAACTGACTACCTTCCATAATGACTAAGCTACCATCCATTAGAGTAACAAAGATATCGACAACACACTACCTTCCTAAATGACAAGGCTACCATCCAATGGAGTAACAAAAATTTCGACAACAAACTACCTTCCATAATGACTAGGCTACCATCCATTAGAGTAACAAAGATATCGGCAACACACTACCTTCCTTAATGACAAGGCTACCATCCAATGGAGTAACTAAAATCTTGACAACAGACTACCTTCCATAACGACAAGGCTACCATCCATTACAGTAACAAAAATCTCGACAAAAGACTACTTTCCATAATGATAAGGCTACCATCCATTGTAGTAAGAAAGATATCGACAACATACTACCTTCCATAATGACAAGGCTACTATCCCTTAGAATAACAAAAATCATGACAACACACTACCTTCCATAATGACAAGTCTACCATCCATTGGAGTAACAAAAATCTCAACAATAGAATACCTTCCATAATGACAAGGCTACCATCCATTAGAATAACAAAAATATCAACAACACACTACCTTCCATTATGTCTAGACTACCATCCATTGGAATAACAAAAATATCGACAACACACTACCTTCCATACTGACAAGGCTACCATCCAATGGAGTAACAAAAATCTCGACAACAGACTACCTTCCATAATGACTAGGCTACCATCCATTAGAGTAACAAAGATATCGACAACACACTACCTTCCTTAATGACAAGGCTACCATCCAATGGAGTTACAAAAATCTTGACAACAGACTACCTTCCATAATGACTAGGCTACCATCCATTGGAGTAACAAAGATATCAACAACAGACTACCTTCCATAATGACAAGGCTACCATCCATGGTAGTAACAAAGATATCGACAACATACTACCATCCATAATGACAAGGATACCATCCCTTAGAGTAACAAAAATCATGACAACACACTCCTTTCCATAATGACAAGTCTACCATCCATTGTAGTAACAAAAATCTCAACAATAGACTACCTTCCATAATGACAAGGCTACCATCCATTTGAATAACCAAAATTTCGACAGCACACTACCTTCCATAATGTCTAGGCTACCATCCATTGGAATAACAAAAATATCGACAATAAACTACCTTCCATAATGACTAGGCTACCATCCATTAGAGTAATAAAGATATCGACAACATACTACCTTCCATAACGACAAGGCTACCATCCCTTAAAGTAACAAAAATCTCGACAACAAACTACCTTCCGTAATGACACGGCTACCATCCATTGGAGTAACAAAAATCAAGACAACAGACTACCTTCCATAATGACAAGGCTACCATCCATTGGAATAACAAAAATATCGACAACACACTACCTTCCTTAATGACAAGGCTACCATCAAACGGAGTAACAAAAATCTCTACAACAGACTACCTTCCATAATGACTAGGCTACCATCCATTGGAGTAACAAAGATATCAACAACAGACTACCTTCTATAACGACAAGGCTACAATCCATTGTAGTAACAAAAATCTCGACAACAGATTACCTTCCATAATGACAAGGCTACCATCCATTGTAGTATCAAAAATCTCGACAATAGACTACCTTTCATAATGACAAGGCTACCATCCATTGGAGTAACAAAAATCTCGAAAACATACTACCTTCCATAATGACAAGGCTACCATCCATTGTAATACCAAAAATATCGACAACACACTAACTTCCATAATGACAAGGCTACCATCCCTTAGAGTAAAAAAAATCTCGACAACAGACTACCTTCAATAATGACTAGGGTACCATCTATTGGAGTAACAAAGATATCGACAACAGACTACATTCCATAACGACAAGGCTACAATCCATTGTAGTAACAAAAATCTCAACAACAGACTACCTTTCATAATGACAAGGCTACCATCCATTATAGTAACAAAAATCTCGACAATAGACTACCTTCCATAATGACAAGGCTACCATGAATTGGAGTAACAAAAATCTCGACAACCGATTACCTTCCATAATGACAAGGCTACCTTCAATTGGAATAACAAAAATCTCGACAACAGACTACGTTCCATAATTACAAGGCTACCATCCCTTAGAGTAACAAAAATCTCAACAACAGACTACCTTCCATAATGAAAAGGTTACCATCCATTGGAGTAACAAAGATATCGACAACATACTACCTTCCATAATGACAAGGCTACCATCCCTTAGAGTAACAAAAATCACGACAACAAACTACCTTCCATAATGACAAGTCTACCATCCATTCGAGTAACAAAAATCTCAACAATAGACTACCTTCCATAATGACAAGGGTACCATAATTGGTGTAACCAAAATATCCACAAGACACTACCTTCCATAATGACAAGGCTACAATCCATTGGAGTATTCAAAATCTCGACAACAGACTACCTTCCATAATGACAAGGCTACCATCATTTGGAGTAACTAAAATCTCGACAACAGATTACCTTCCATAATGACTAGGCTACCATCCATTGTAGTAACAAAAATCTCGACTACAGGCTACCTTCCATAATGACAAGACTACCATCCATTGTAGTAATAAAAATCTCGACAATAGACTACCTTCCATAATGACAAGGCTGTCATCCATTGGAGTAACAGAAGTCTCGACAACATATTACCTTCCATAATGACACGGCTACCATCCATTGCAATAACAAAAATATCGACAACACACTACCTTCCATAATGACAACAGACTACCTTCCATAATGACTATGCTAACATCCATTGGAGTAACAAAGATATCAAAAACAAAGTACCTTCCATATCGACAAGGCTACAATCCCTTAGAGTAACAAAAATCACGACAACAGACTACCTTCCATATTGAAAAGGCTACCGTCCATTAGAATAACAAAAATCTCGACAACAGACTACCTTCCATAATGACAAGGCTACCATCCATTATAGTAACAAAGATATCGACAACATACTACCTTCCATAATGACAAGGATACCATCCCTTAGAGTAACAAAAATCACGACAACACACTACCTTCCATAACGATAAGTCTACCATCTATTGGAGTAACAAAAATCTCAACAATAAACTACCTTCCATAATGACAAGGCTACCATCCATTGGAATAACAAAAATATCAACAACACACTACCTTCCATAATGTATAGGCTACCATCCATTGGAATAACAAAAATATTGACAACACACTACCTTCTATAATGACAAGGCTACCATCCATTGGAATAACAAAAATATCGACAACACACTACCTTCCATAATGACAAGGCTACCATCCCTTAGAGTAACAAAAATCTCGACAACAGACTACCTTCCATAATGACTAGGCTACCATCCATTGGATTAACAAAGATATCGACAACAGACTACCTTCCATATCGACAAGGCTACAATCCCTTAGAGTAACAAAAATCATGACAACAGACTACCTTCCATAATGAAAAGGATACCATCCATTGGAATAACAAAGATATCAAAAACAGACTACCTTCCATAACGACAAGGCTACAATCCATTGTAGTAACAAAAATCTCGACAACAGACTACCTTCCATAATGACAAAGCTACCATCCATTGTAGTAACAAAAATCTAGACAATAGACTACCTTCCATAATGACAAGGATACAATCAATTGGAGTAACAAAAATCTCGACAACCAACTACCTTCCATAATGACAAGGCTACCATCCATTGGAATAACAAAAATCTCGACAACAGACTACGTTCCATAATGACAAGGCTACCATCCCTTAGAGTAACAAAAATCTCGACAACAGACTACCTTCCATAATGAAAAGGCTACTCTCCATTGGAATAACAAAGATATCGACAACATACTACCTTCCATAATGACAAGGCTACCATCCCTTAGAGTAACAAAAATCACGACAACAAACTACCTTCCATAATGACAAGTCTACCATCCATTCGAGTAACAAAAATCTCAACAATAGACTACCTTCCATAATGACAAGGGTACCATCATTGGTGTAACCAAAATATCCACAAGACACTACCTTCTATAATGACAAGGCTACAATCCATTGGAGTATACAAAATCTCGACAACAGACTACCTTCCATAATGACAAGGCTACCATCCATTGGAGTAACTAAAATCTCGACAACAGATTACCTTCCATAATGACTAGGCTACCATCCATTATAGTAACAAAAATCTCGACAACAGACTTCCTTCCATAATGACAAGACTACCATCCATTGTAGTAATAAAAATCTCGACAATAGACTACCTTCCATAATGACAAGGCTGTCATCATTGGTGTAACGAAAATCTCGGCAACAGACTACCTTCCATAATGACAAGGCTACCATCCATTGGAATAACAAAAATATCGACAACACACTACCTTCCATAATGACAACGCTACCATCACTTAGAGTAACAAAAATCTTGACAATAGACTCCCTTCCATAATGACTAGGCTACCATCCATTGGAGTAACAAAGATATCGAAAACAAACTACCTTCCATATCGACAAGGCTACAATCCCTTAGAGTAACAAAAATCAAGATAACAGACTACCTTCCATAATGAAAAGGCTACCATCCATTGGAATAACAAAAATCTCGACAACAGACTTCCTTCCATAATGATAAGGCTACCATCCATTACAGTAACAAAGATCTCGACAACATACTACCTTCCATAATGACAAGGCTACCATCACTTAGAGTAACAAAAATCACGACAACAAACTACCTTCCATAATGACAAGTATACCATCTATTGGAGTAACAAAAATCTCAACAATAAACTACCTTCCATAATGACAAGGCTACCACCCATTGGAATAACAAAAATATCGACAACACACTACCTTCCATAATGTCTAGGCTACCATCCATTGGAATAACAAAAATATCCACAACACACTACCTTCCAAAATGACAAGGCTACCATCCATTGGAATAACAAAAATATCGACAACACACTACCTTCCATAATGACAAGGCTACCATCCCTTAGAGTAACAAAAATCTCTACAATAGACTACCTTCCATAATGACTAGGCTACCATCCATTGGATTAACAAAGATATCGACAACAGACTACCTTCCGTATTGACAAGGCTACAATCCCTTAGAGTAACAAAAATAATGACATCAGACTACCTTCCATAATGAAAAGGCTAGCATCCATTAGAATAACAAAAATCTAGACAACAGACTACCTTCCATAATGACAAGGCTACCATCCATTACAGTAACAAAAATCTCGACAACAAACTACCTTCTATAATGACAAGGCTACCATCCATTGTAGTAACAAAGATATCGACAACATACTACCTTCCATAATGACAAGGCTACCATCCCTTAGAGTATCAAAAATCAAGACAACACACTACCTTCCATAATGACAAGTCTACCATCCATTGGAATAACAAAAATATCGACAGCACACTACCTTCCATAATGTCTAGGCCACCATCCATTGGAATAACAAAAATATCGACAACACACTACCTTCCATAATGACAAGGCTACCATCCAATGGAGTAACAAAAATCTCGACAACAGACTACCTTCCATAATGACTATCCTACAATCCATTAGAGTAACAAAGATATCGACAACACACTACCTTCCTTAAAGACAAAGCTACCATCCAATGGAGTAACAAAAATCTCGACAACAGACTACCTTCCATAATGACTAGGCTACCATCCATTCGAGTAACAATGATATCAAGAACAAACTACCTTCCATAACGACATGGCTAGAATCCATTGTAGTAACAAAAATCTCGACAATAGACTACATTCCATAATGACAAGGCTACCATCCATTGTAGTAACAAAAATCTCGGCAATAGACTACCTTCCATAATGACAAGGCTACAATCCATTGTAATAACAAAATTATCCTCAAGACACTAACTTCCATAATGACAAGGCTACCATCCCTTAGAGTAAAAAAAATCTTGACAACAGACTACCTTCCATAATGACTAGGCTACCATCCATTATAGTAACAAAGATATCGAAAACAGACTACCTTCCATAATGACAAGGCTACCATCCATTGTAGTAACAAAAATCTCGACAATAGACTACCTTCCATAATGACAAGGCTACCATCCATTGGAGTAACAAAAATCTCGACAACAAACTACCTTCCATAATGACAAGGCTTTTATCCATTGGAATAACAAAAATTTCGACAACAGACTACGTTCCATAATGACAAGGATACCATCCCTTAGAGTAACTAAAATCTCGTCAATATATTACCTTCCATAATGAAAGGGCTACCATCCATTGGAGTAACAAAGATATCAACAATAGACTACCTTCCATAATGACAAGCCTACAATCCATTGGAGTAACAAAAATCTCGACAACAGTCTACCTTCCATAATGACAAGGCTACCATCCATTAGAATAAGAAAAATCTGGACAACAGACTATGTTCCATAATGACAAGGCTACCATCCCTTAGAGTAACAAAAATCACGACAACACACTAACTTCCATAATAACAAGTCTACCATCCATTCGAGTAACAAAAATCTCAACAATAGACTACCTTCCATAATGACAAGGTTACCATCATTGATGTAACCAAAATATCCACAATAGACTACCTTCCATAATGACAAGGCTACAATCCATTGGAGTATACAAAATCTCGAC
The DNA here is from genome assembly GCA_948472305.1 of Vicia faba. Classification (NCBI taxonomy): domain Eukaryota; kingdom Viridiplantae; phylum Streptophyta; class Magnoliopsida; order Fabales; family Fabaceae; genus Vicia; species Vicia faba. Next base: position 509,649,386 of record OX451741.1, on the reverse strand, counting down.
AACCGACTACCTTCCATAATGACAAGGCTACCATCCGTTGGAGTAACTAAAATCTCGAAAACAGACTACCTTCCATAGCGACTAGGCTACAATCCATTGGAAAAACAAAGATATCGACAACACACTACCTTCCATAACGACAAGGCTACAATCCATTGTAGTAACAAACATCTCGACAACAGACTACCTTCCATAATGACTAGGCTACCATCCATTAGAGTAACAAAGATATCGACAATAGACTACCTTTCATAATGACAAGGCTACCATCCCTTAGAGTAACAAAAATCTCGACAACAGACTACCTTCCATAATGACAAGGCTACCATCCGTTGGAACAACAAAAACATCGACAACACAATACCTTCCATAATGACTAGGCTACCCTCCATTGGAGTAAGAAAGATATCAACAACAAACTACCTTCCATATCAACAAGGCTACGATCCCTTAGAGTAACAAAAATCACGACAACAGACTACCGTCCATAATGAAAAGGCTACCATCCATTGGAATAACAAAAATCTAAACAATAGACTACCTTCCATAATGACAAGGATACCATCCATTGGAGTAACAAAGATATCGACAACAGACTACCTTCCATAACGTCAAGGCTACAATCCATTGTAGTAACAAAAATCTCGACAACAGACTACCTTCCATAATGATTAGGCTACAATCCATTAGAGTAACAAAGATATCGATAATAGTCTACCTTTCATAACGACAAGGCTACAATCCCTTAGAGTAACAAAAATCTCGATAACAGACTACCTTCCATAATGACAAGGCTACCATCCATTGGAATAACAAAAATCTCGACAACAGACTACGTTCCATAATGACAAGGCTAGCATCCCTTAGAGTAACAAAAATCTCGACAATAGACTACCTTCCATAATGAAAAGGCTACCATCCATTGGAGTAACAAAGATATCGACAATAGACTACCTTCCATAATAACAAGCCTACCATCCATTGGAGTAACAAAAATCTCGATAACAGACTACCTTCCGTAATGACAAGGCTACCATCCATTGGAATAACAAAAATCTTGACAACAGACTACGTTCCATAATGACAAGGCAACCATCCCTTAGAGTAACAAAAATCTCGACAATAGACTACCTTCCATAATGAAAAGGCTACCATCCATTGGAGTAACAAAGTTATCGAAAACATACTACCTTCCATAATAACAAGGCTACCATCCCATAGAGTAACAAAAATCACGACAACACACTACCTTCCATAATGACAAGTCTATAGTCCATTCGAGTAACAAAAATTCCTACAATAGACTACCTTCCATAATGACATGGTTACCATCATTGGTGTAAGCAAAATATCCACAATAGACTACCCTCCATAATGACAAGGCTACAATCCATTGGAGTAACAAAAATCTCGACAACAGACTACCTTCGATAATGACAAGGCTACCATCCATTGGAATAAGAAAAATCTGGACAACAGACTAGCTTCCATAATAACTAGGCTACCATCCATTGGAGAAACAAAGATATCTACAACAGACTACCTTCAATAACGACAAGGCTACAATCCAGTGTAGTAACAAAAATATCGACAATAGACTAACTTCCATAATGACTAGGCTACCATCCATTAGAGTAACAAATATGTCGACAATGGACTACCTTTCATAACGACAAGGCTACCGTCCCTTAGAGTAACAAAAATCTCGACAACAGACTACCTTCCATAATGACAAGGCTACAATCCATTGGAATAACAAAAATATTGACAACACAATACCTTCCATAATGACTAGGCTACCCTCCATTGGATTAACAAAGATATCGATAACAAACTACCTTCCATACCGACAAGGCTACGATCCCTTGGAGTAACAAAAATCACGACAACAGACTACCGTCCATAAAGAAAAGGCTACCATCCATTAGAGTAACAAAGATATCGACAACAGACTAGGTTCCATGAGGACAAGGCTACCATCCCTTAGAGTAACAAAAATCTCGACAACAAACTACCTTCCATAATGGCAACGCTACCATCCATTGGAGTAACAAAAATCTCGACAACATACTATCTTCCATAATGACAAGGCTACAATCCATTGAAATAACAAAAATATCGTCAAGACACTAACTTCCATAATGACAAGGCTAGCATCCCTTAGAGTAACAAAAATATCGACAATAGACTACCTTCCATAATGAAAAGGCTACCATCCATTGGAGTAACAAAGATATCGACAATAGACTACCTTCCATAATAACAAGCCTACCATCCATTGGAGTAACAAAAATCTCGATAATAGACTACCTTCCGTAATGACAAGGCTACCATCCATTGGAATAACAAAAATCTCGACAACAGACTACGTTCCATAATCACAAGGCAACCATCCCTTAGAGTAACAAAAATCTCGACAATAGACTACCTTCCATAATGAAAATGCTACCATCCATTGGAGTAACAAAGTTATCGATAACATACTACCTTCCATAATAACAAGGCTACCATCCCTTAGAGTAACAAAAATCATGACAACACACTACCTTCCATAATGACAAGTCTATAGTTCATTCGAGTAACAAAAATTCCAACAATAGACTACCTTCCATAATGACATGGTTACCATCATTGGTGTAACCAAAATATCCACAATAGACTACCTTCCATAATGACAAGGCTACAATCCATTGGAGTAACAAAAATCTCGACAACAGACTACCTTCCATAATGACAAGGCTACCATCCATTGGAATAAGAAAAATCTGGACAACAGACTACCTTCAATAATAACTAGGCTACCATCCATTGGAGAAACAAAGATATCTACAACAGACTACCTTCAATAACGACAAGGCTACAATCCATTGTAGTAACAAAAATATCGACAATAGACTACCTTCCATAATGACAAGGCTATCATCCATTAGAGTAACAAATATGTCGACAATAGACTACCTTTCATAACGACAAGGCTACTGTCCCTTAGAGTAACAAAAATCTCGACAACAGACTACCTTCCATAATGACAAGGCTACCATCCATTGGAATAACAAAAATATTGACAACACAATACCTTCCATAATGACTAGGCTACCCTCCATTGGATTAACAAAGATATCAACAACAAACTACCTTCCATACCGACAAGGCTACGATCCCTTGGAGTAACAAAAATCACGACAACAGACTACCGTCCATAATGAAAAGGCTACCATCCATTAGAGTAACAAATATATCGACAACAGACTACGTTCCATGAGGACAAGGCTACCATCCCTTAGAGTAACAAAAATCTCGACAACAAACTACCTTCCATAATGACAACGCTACCATCCATTGGAGTAACAAATATCTCGACAACATACTATCTTCCATAATGACAAGGCTACAATCCATTGGAATAACAAAAATATCGTCAAGACACTAACTTCCATAATGACAAGGCTACCATCCCTTAGAGTAAAAGAAATCTCGACAACAAACTACCTTCCATAATGAGTAGGCTACCATCCATTGGAGTAACAAAGATATCGACAACAGACTACCTTCCATAATGACAAGGCTACCATCCATTGGAATAACAAAAATATTGACAACACAATACCTTCCATAATGACTAGGCTACCCTCCATTGGATTAACAAAGATATCGACAACAAACTACCTTCCATACCGACAAGGCTACGATCCCTTGGAGTAACAAAAATCACGACAACAGACTACCGTCCATAATGAAAAGGCTACCATCCATTAGAGTAACAAGGATATCGACAACAGACTACGTTCCATGAGGACAAGGCTACCATCCCTTAGAGTAACAAAAATCTCGACAACAAACTACCTTCCATAATGGCAACGCTACCATCCATTGGAGTAACAAAAATCTCGACAACATACTATCTTCCATAATGACAAGGCTACAATCCATTGGAATAACAAAAATATCGTCAAGACACTAACTTCCATACTGACAAGGCTACCATCCCTTAGAGTAAAACAAATCTCGACAACAGACTACCTTCCATAATGAGTAGGCTACCATCCATTGGAGTAACAAAGATATCGACAACAGACTACCTTCCATAATGACAAGGCTACCATCCATTGGAATAACAAAAATATTGACAACACAATACCTTCCATAATGACTAGGCTACCCTCCATTTGATTAACAAAGATATCGACAACAAACTACCTTCCATACCGACAAGGCTACGATCCCTTGGAGTAACAAAAATCACGACAACAGACTACCGTCCATAATGAAAAGGCTACCATCCATTAGAGTAACAAAGATATCGACAACAGACTACGTTCCATGAGGACAAGGCTACCATCCCTTAGAGTAACAAAAATCTCGACAACAAACTACCTTCCATAATGGCAACGCTACCATCCATTGGAGTAACAAAAATCTCGACAACATACTATCTTCCATAATGACAAGGCTACAATCCATTGGAATAACAAAAATATCGTCAAGACACTAACTTCCATAATGACAAGGCTAGCATCCCTTAGTGTAACAAAAATCTCGACAATAGACTACCTTCCATAATGAAAAGGCTACCATCCATTTAAGTAACAAAGATATCGACAATAGACTACCTTCCATAATAACAAGCCTACCATCCATTGGAGTAACAAAAATCTCGATAACAGACTACCTTCCGTAATGACAAGGCTACCATCCATTGGAATAACAAAAATCTCGACAACAGACTACGTTCCATAATGACAAGGAAACCATCCCTTAGAGTAACAAAAATCTCGACAATAGACTACCTTCCATAATGAAAATGCTACCATCCATTGGAGTAACAAAATTATCGAAAACATACTACCTTCCATAATAACAAGGCTACCATCCCTTAGAGTAACAAAAATCACGACAACACACTACCTTCCATAATGACAAGTCTATAGTCCATTCGAGTAACAAAAATTCCAACAATAGACTACCTTCCATAATGACATGGTTACCATCATTGGTGTAACCAAAATATCCACAATAGACTACCTTCCATAATGACAAGGCTACAATCCTTTGGAGTAACAAAAATCTCGACAACAGACTACCTTCCATAATGACAAGGCTACCATCCATTGGAATAAGAAAAATCTGGACAACAGACTACCTTCCATAATAAGTAGGCTACCATCCATTGGAGAAACAAACATATCTACAACAGACTACCTTCAATAACGACAAGGCTACAATCCATTGTAGTAACAAAAATATCGACAATAGACTACCTTCCATAATGACTAGGCTACCATCCATTAGAGTAACAAATAGGTCGACAATAGACTACCTTTCATAACGACAAGGCTACTGTCCCTTAGAGTAACAAAAATCTCGACAACAGACTACCTTCCATAATGACAAGGCTACCATCCATTGGAATAACAAAAATATTGACAACACAATACCTTCCATAATGACTAGGCTACCCTCCATTGGATTAACAAAGATATCGACAACAAACTACCTTCCATACCGACAAGGCTACGATCCCTTGGAGTAACAAAAATCACGACAACAGACTACCGTCCATAATGAAAAGGCTACCATCCAATAGAGTAACAAAGATATCGACAACAGACTACGTTCCATGAGGACAAGGCTACCATCCCTTAGAGTAACAAAAATCTCGACAACATACTATCTTCCATAATGACAAGGCTCTAATCCATTGGAATAACAAAAATATCGTCAAGACACTAACTTCCATAATGACAAGGCTACCATCCCTTAGAGTAAAACAAATCTCGACAACAGACTACCTTCCATAATGAGTAGGCTACCATCCATTGGAGTAACAAAGATATCGACAACAGACTACCTTCCATAAAGACTAGGCTACCATCCATTAGAGTAAGAAAGATATCGACAATAGACTACCTTTCATAACGACAAGGCTACCATCCCTTAGAATAACAAAAATCTCGACAACAGACTACCTTCCATAATGACAAGGCTACCATCCATTGGAATAACAAAAATCTCGACAACAGACTATGTTCCATAATGACAAGGCTACCATCCCTTAGAGTAACAAAAATCACAACAATAGACTACCTTCCATAATGAAAAGGCTACCATCCATTGGAGTAACAAAGATATCGACAATAGACTACCTTCCATAATAACAAGCCTACCATCCATTGGAGTAACAAAAATCTCGATAACAGACTACCTTTCGTAATGACAAGGCTACCGTCCATTGGAATAACAAAAATCTCGACAACAGACTACGTTCCATAATGACAAGACAACCATCCCTTAGAGTAACAAATATCTCGACAACAGACTACCTTCCATAATGAAAAGGCTACCATCCATTGCAGTAACAAAGATATCGACAACATACTACCTTCCATAATAACAAGGCTACCATCCCTTAGAGTAACAAAAATCACGAAAACACACTACATTCCATAATGACAAGTCTACAGTCCATTCGAGTAACAAAAATCTCAACAATAGACTACCTTCCATAATGACATGGTTACCATCATTGGTGTAACCAAAATATCCACAATATACTACCTTCCATAATGACAAGGCTACAATCGATTGGAGTATACAAAATCTCGACAATAGACTACCTTCCATAATGACAAGGCTACCATCCGTTGGATAACTAAAATCTCGACAACATACTACCTTCCATAATAACTAGGCTACCATTAATTGCAGAAACAAAGATATCTACAACAGACTACCTTCAATAACGACAAGGCTACAATCCATTGTAGTAACAAAAATATTGACAACACACTACCTTCCATAATGACTAGGCTACCATCCATTATAGTAACAAAGATATCGACAACAAACTACCTTCCATATCGACAAGGCTACAATCCCTTAGAGTAACAAAAATCACGACAACAGAATACCTTCCATAATGAAAAGGCTACCATCCATTGGAATAACAAAAATCTAAACAATAGACTACCTTCCATAATGACAAGGCTACCATCCATTGGAATAACAAAAATATCGACAACACACTACCTTCCATAATGTCTAGGCTAATTTCCATTGGAATAACAAAAATTTTGACAACACACTACCTTCCATAATGACAAGGCTACCATCCAATGGAGTAACAAAAATCTCGACAACAGACTACCTTCCATAATGACTAGGCTACCATCCATTAGAGTAACAAAGATATCGACAACAGACAACGTTCCATAAAGACATGGGTTCCATCCCTTAGAGTAACAAAAATGTCCACAACAAACTACCTTCCATAATGACAAGGCTTCCATCCATTGGTGTAACAAAGATATCATCAACAAACTACCTTCCATAATGACAAGGCTACCATCCATTGGAGTAACAAAAATCATGACAACAGACTACCTTCCATAATGACAAGGCTACAATCCATTGGAATAACAAAAATATCAACAACACACTACCTTCCTTAATGACAAGGCTACCATCCAATGGAGTAAAAAAATATCTCAACAACAGACTACCTTTCATAATGACTAGGCTTCCATCCATTGGAGTAACAATGATATCAACAGCACACTACCTTCCATAACGACATGGCTACAATCCATTATAGTAATAAAAATCTCGACAACAGACTACCTTCCATAATGACAAGGCTACCATCAATTGTAGTAACAAAAATATGGACAATAGCCTACCTTCCATAATGACAAGGCTACCATCCATTGGAGTAACAAAAATATCGACAACGTACTACCTTCCATAATGACAAGGCTACAATCCATTGGAATAACAAAAATATCATCAAGACACTAACTTCCATAATGACAAGGCTACCATCCCTTAGAGTAAAAAAAATCTCGACAACAGACTACCTTCCATAATGACTAGGCTACCATCCATTGGAGTAACACAAATATCGAAAACAGACTACCTTCCATAAAGACTAGGCTACCATCCATTAGAGTAAGAAAGATATCGACAATAGACTACCTTTCATAACGACAAGGCTACCATCCCTTAGAATAACAAAAATCTCGACAACAGACTACCTTCCATAATGACAAGGCTACCATCCATTGGAATAACAAAAATCTCGACAACAGACTATGTTCCATAATGACAAGGCTACCATCCCTTAGAGTAACAAAAATCACGACAACAGACTACCTTCCATAATGAAAAGGCTACCATCCATTGGAGTAACAAAGATATCGACAATAGACTACCTTCCATAATAACAAGCCTACCATCCATTGGAGTAACAAAAATCTCAATAACAGACTACCTTTCGTAATGACAAGGCTACCGTCCATTGGAATAACATAAATCTCGACAACAGAATACGTTCCATAATGACAAGGCAACCATCCCTTAGAGTAACAAAAATCTCGACAACAGACTACCTTCCATAATGAAAAGGCTACCATTAATTGCAGTAACAAAGATATCGACAACATACTACCTTCCATAATAACAAGGCTACCATCCATTGGAGTAACAAAGATATCGACAACAAAGTACCTTCCATATCGACAAGGCTACAATCCCTTAGAGTAACAAAAATCACGACAACAGAATACCTTCCATAATGAAAAGGCTACCATCCATTGGAATAACATAAATCTAAACAATAGACTACCTTCCATAATGACAAGGCTACCATCCATTGGAGTAACAAAAATCTCGACAACAGACTACCTTTCGTAATGACAAGGCTACCGTCCATTGGAATAACAAAAATCTCGACAACAGACTACGTTCCATAATGACAAGGCTACCATCCAATGGAGTAACAAAAATCTCGACAACAGACTACCTTCCATAATGACTAGGCTACCATCCATTAGAGTAACAAAGATATCGACAACAGACAACGTTCCATAACGACATGGCTACCATCCCTTAGAGTAACAAAAATGTCCACAACAAACTACCTTCCATAATGACAAGGCTTCCATCCATTGGTGTAACAAAGATATCAACAACAGACTACCTTCCATAATGACAAGGCTACCATCCATTGGAGTAACAAAAATATCAACAACACACTACCTTCCTTAATGACAAGGCTACCATCCAATGGAGTAACAAAAATCTCAACAACAGACTACCTTCCATAATGACTAGGCTTCCATCCATTGGAGTAACAATGATATCAACAGCAGACTACCTTCCATAACGACATGGCTACAATCCATTATAGTAATAAAAATCTCGACAACAGACTACCTTCCATAATGACAAGGCTACCATCAATTGTAGTAACAAAAATATGGATAATAGCCTACCTTCCATAATGACAAGGCTACCATCCATTGGAGTAACAAAAATCTCGACAACGTACTACCTTCCATAATGACAAGGCTACAATCCATTGGAATAACAAAAATATCGTCAAGACACTAACTTCCATAATGACAAGGCTACCATCCCTTAGAGTAAAAAAAATCTCGACAACAGACTACCTTCCATAATGACTAGGCTACCATCCATTGGAGTAACACAAATATCGAAAACAGACTGCCTTCCATAATGACAAGGTTACAATCCATTACAGTAACAAACATCTCGACAACAGACTACCCTCCATAATGACAAGGCTACCATCCATTGTAGTAACAAAAATCTCGACAATAGACTACCTTCCATAATGACAAGGCTACCATCCATTGGAATACCAAAAATCTCGACGACAGACTACGTTCCATAATGACAAGGCTACCATCCCTTAGAGTAACAAAAATCTCAACAACAGACTACCTTCCATAATGAAAAGGCTACCATCCATTAGAGTAACAAAAATATCGACAACATACTACCTACCATAATGGCAAGGCTACCATCCCTTGGAGTAACAAAAATCACGACAACACACTACCTTCCATAATGACAAGTCTACCATCCATTCGAGTAACAAAAATCTCAACAATAGACTACCTTCCATAATGACAAGGGTACCATCATTGGTGTAACCAAAATATCCACAATAGACTACCTTCCATAATGACAAGGCTATAATCCATTGGAGTATACAAAATCTCGACAACAGACTACCTTCCATAATGACAAGGCTACCATTCGTTGGAGTAACTAAAATCTCGACAACAGACTACCTTCATAATGACTAGGCTACCATCCATTGGTGAAACAAAGATATCGACAACAGACTACCTTCCATAACGACAAGGCTACAATCCATTGTAGTAACAAAAATCTCGACAACAGACTACATTCCATAATGACAAGGCTACCATCCCTTAGAGTAACAAAAATCTCGACAACAAACTACCTTCCATAATGAAAAGGCTACCATCCATTGGAGTAACAAAGATATCGACAACATACTACCTTCCATAATGACAAGGCTACCATCCCCTAGAGTAACAAAAATAAAGACAATAAACTACGTTCCATAATGACAAGGCTACCATCCCTTAGAGTAACAAAAATCTCGACAACAAACTACCTTCCATAATTAAAAGGCTACCATCCATTGGAGTAACAGCAATTTCGACAACATACTGCCTTCCATAATAACAAGGCTACCATCCCTTAGAGTAACAAAAATCACGACAACACACAACCCTCCATAATGATAAGTCTACCATCCATTCGACTAACAAAAATATCAACAATAGACTACCTTCCATAATGACAAGGTTACCATCATTGGTGTAACCAAAATATCCACAATAGACTACCTTCCTTAATGACAAGGCTACAATCCATTGGAGTATACAAAATCTCGACAACAGACTACCTTACATAATGACAAGGCTACCATCCATTGGAGTAACTAAAATCTCGACAACAGACTACCATCCATTGGAGAAAAAATGAATTCGACAACAGACTACCTTCCATAACGACATGGCTACAATCCATTGTAGTAACAAAAATCTCGACAACAGACTACCTTCCATAATGACAAGACTACCATCAATTGTAGTAACAAAAATATCGACAATAGACTACCTTCTATAATGACAAGGCTACCATCGATTGGAGTAACAAAAATCTCGACAACGTACTACCTTCCATAATGACAAGGCTACAATCCATTGGAATAACAAAAATATCGTCAAGACACTAACTTCCATAATGACAAGGCTACCATCCCTAAGAGTAAAAAAAATCTCGACAACAGACTACCTTCCATAATGACTAGGCTACCATCCATTGGAGTAACACAGATATCGAAAATAGACTACCTTCCATAACGACAAGGCTACAATCCATTACAGTAACAAAAATCTCGACAACAGACTACCCTCCATAATGACAAGGCTACCATCCATTGTAGTAACAAAAATCTCGACAATAGACTACCTTCCATAATGACAAGGCTACCATCCATTGGAGTAACAAAAATCTCGACAATAAACTACCTTCCATAATGACAAGGCTACCATCCATTGGAATACAAAAAATCTCGACAACAGACTATGTTCCATAATGACAAGGCTACCATCCATTCGACTAACAAAAATCTCAACAATAGACTACCTTCCATAATGACAAGGTTACCATCATTGGTGTAACCAAAATATCCACAATAGACTACCTTCCATAATGACAAGGCTACAATCCATTGGAGTATACAAAATCTCGACAACAGACTACCTTCCATAATGATAAGGCTACCATCCATTGGAGTAACTAAAATCTCGACAACAGACTACCATCCATTGGAGAAAAAATGAATTCGACAACAGACTTCCTTCCATAACGACAAGGCTACAATCCATTGTAGTAACAAAAATCTCGACAACAAACTAACTTCCATAATGACAAGACTACCATCCATTGTAGTAACAAAAATCACGACAACAAACTACCTTCCATAATGAAAAGGCTACCATCCATTGGAATAACAAAAATCTAAACAATAGAATACTTTCCATAATGACAAGGCTATCATCCATTGGAATAACAAAAATATCGACAACACACTACCTTCCATAATGTTAAGGCCAACATCCATTGGAATAAAAAAAATACCGACAACACACTACCTTCCATAATGACAAGGCTACCATCCAATGGGGTAACAAAAATCTCGACAACAGACTACCTTCCATAATGACTAGGGTGCCATCCATTAGAGTACCAAAGATATCGACAACAGACTACCTTCCATAACGACAAGGCTACCATCCCTTAGAGTAACAAAAATCTCGACAACAAACTACCTTCCATAATGACAAGGCTACCATCCATTGGAGTAACAAAAATCTCGACAACATACTATCTTACATAATTACAAGGCTACAATCCATTGGAATAACAAAAATATCGTCAAGACACTAACTTCCATAATGACAAGGCTACCATCCCTTAGATTAAAAAAAATCTCGACAACAGACTACCTTCCATAATGACGAGGCTACCATCCATTGGAGTAACACAGATATCGAAAACAGACTACCTTCAATAACAACAAGGCTACAATCCATTACAGTAACAAAAATCTCGACAACAGACTACCCTCCATAATGACAAGGCTACCATCCATTGTAGTAACAAAAATCTCGACAATAGAGTACCTTCCATAATGAGAAGGCTACCATCCATTGGAGTAACAAAAATCTCGACAATAGACTACCTTCCATAATGACAAGGCTACCATCCATTGGAATACCAAAAATCTCGACAACAAACTACGTTCCATAATGACAAGGCTACCATCCCTTAGAGTAACAAAAATCTCAACAACAGACTACCTTCCATAATGAAAAGGCTACCATCCATTAGAGTAACAAAGATATCGACAACATACTACCTTCCATAATGGCAAGGCTAATATCCCTTGGAGTAACAAAAATCACGACAACACACTACCTTCCATAATGACAAGTCTACCATCCATTCGAGTAACAAAAATCTCAACAATAGACTACCTTCCATAATGACAAGGGTACCATCATTGGTGTAACCAAAATATCCACAATAGACTACCTTCCATAATGACAAGGCTATAATCCATTGGAGTATACAAAATCTCGACGACAGACTACCTTTCATAATTACAAGGCTACCATTCGTTGGAGTAACTAAAATCTCGACAACAGACTACCTTCAATAATGATTAGGCTACCGTCCATTCGTGAAACAAAGATATCGACAACAGACTACCTTCCATAACGACAAGGCTACAATCCATTGTAGTAACAAAAATCTCGACAACAGACTACATTCCATAATGACAAGGCTACCATCCCTTAGAGTAACAAAAATCTCGACATCAAACTACCTTCCATAATGAAAAGGCTACCATCCATTGGAGTAACAAAGATATCGATAACATACTACCTTCCATAATAAAAAGGCTACCAAACCATAGAGTAACAAAAATCAAGACAATAAACTACGTTCCATAATGACAAGGCTACCATCCCTTAGAGTAACAAAAATCTCGACAACAGACTACCTTCCATAATGAAAAGGCTACCATCCATTGGAGTAACAGAAATTTCGACAACATACTGCCTTCCATAATAACAAGGCTACCATCCCTTAGGGTAACAAAAATCACGACAACACACAACCTTCCATAATGATAAGTCTACCATCCATTCGACTAACAAAAATCTCAATAATAGACTACCTTCCATAATGACAAGGTTACCATCATTGGTGTAACCAAAATATCCACAATAGAAAACCTTCCATAATGAAAAGGCTACAATCCATTGGAGTACACAAAATCTCGACAACAGACTACCTTCCATAATGACAAGGCTACCATCCATTGGAGTAACTAAAATCTCGACAACAGACTACCATCCATTGGAGAAAAAATGAATTCGACAACACACTACCTTCCATAACGACAAGGCTACAATCCATTGTAGTAACAAAAATCTCGACAACAGACTAACTTCCATAATGACAAGACTACCATCCATTGTAGTAACAAAAATCACGACAACAGACTACCTTCCATAATGAAAAGGCTACCATCCATTGGAATAACAAAAATCTAAACAATAGAATACTTTCCATAATGACAAGGCTATCATCCATTGGAATAACAAAAATATCGATAACACACTACCTTCCATAATGTCAAGGCCACCATTCATTGTAATAAAAAAAATACCAACAACACACTACCTTCCATAATGACAAGGCTACCATCCAATGGAGTAACAAAAATCTCGACAAAAGACTACCTTCGATAATGACTAGGGTACCATCCATTAGAGTAACAAAGATATCGACAACAAACTACCTTCCATAACGACAAGGCTACCATCCCTTAGAGTAACAAAAATCTCGACAACAAACTACCTTCCATAATGACAAGGCTACCATCCATTGGAGTAACAAAAATCTCGACAACATACTATCTTACATAATTACAAGGCTACAATCCATTGGAATAACAAAAATATCGTCAAGACACTAACTTCCATAATGACAAGGCTACCATCCCTTAGATTAAAAAAAATCTCGACAACAGACTACCTTCCATAATGACTAGGCTACCATCCATTGGAGTATCACAGATATCGAAAACAGACTACCTTCCATAACGACAAGGCTACAATCCATTACAGTAACAAAAATATCAACAACAGACTACCCTCCATAATGACAAGGCTACCATCCATTGTAGTAACAAAAATCTCGACAATAGACTACCTTCCATAATGACAAGGCTACCATCCATTGGAGTAACAAAAATCTCGACAATAGACTACCTTCCATAATGACAAGGCTACCATCCATTGGAATACCAAAAATCTCGACAACAGACTACGTTCCATAATGACAAGGCTACCATCCCTTAGAGTAACAAAAATCTGAACAATAGACTACCTTCCATAATGAAAAGGCTACCATCCATTAGAGTAACAAAGATATCGACAACATACTACCTTCCATAATGGCAAGGCTACTATCCCTTGGAGTAACAAAACTCACGACAACACACTACCTTCCATAATGACAAGTCTACCATCCATTCGAGTAACAAAAATCTCAACAATAGACCACCTTCCATAATGACAAGGGTACCATCATTGGTGTAACCAAAATATCCATAATAGACTACCTTCCATAATGACAAGGCTATAATCCATTGGAGTATACAAAATCTCGACGACAGAGTACCTTTCATAATGACAAGGCTACCATTCGTTGGAGTAACTAAAATCTCGACAATAGACTACCTTCAATAATGACTAGGCTACCGTCCATTGGTGAAACAAAGATATCGACAACAGACTACCTTCCATAACGACAAAGCTACAATCCATTGTAGTAACAAAAATCTCGACAACAGACTACATTCCATAATGACAAGGCTACCATCCCTTAGAGTAACAAAAATGTCGACAACAAACTACCTTCCATAATGAAAAGGCTACCATCCATTGGAGTAACAAAGATATCGATAACATACTACCTTCCATAATAAAAAGGCTACCAAACCATAGAGTAACAAAAATCAAGACAATAAACTACGTTCCATAATGACAAGCCTACCATCCCTTAGAGTAACAAAAATCTCGACAACAGACTACCTTCCATAATGAAAAGGCTACCATCCATTGGAGTAACAGAAATTTCGACAACATACTGCCTTCCATAATAACAAGGCTACCATCCCTTAGAGTAACAAAAATCACGACAACACACAACCTTCCATAATGATAAGTCTACCATCCATTCGACTAACAAAAATCTCAACAATAGACTACCTTCCATAATGACAAGGTTACCATCATTGGTGTAACCAAAATATCCACAATAGACTACCTTCCATAATGAAAACGCTACAATCCATTGGAGTACACAAAATCTCGACAACAGACTACCTTCCATAATGACAAGGCTACCATCCATTGGAGTAACTAAAATCTCGACAACAGACTACCATCCATTGGAGAAAAAATGAATTCACAACACACTACCTTCCATAACGACAAGGCTACAATCCATTGTAGTAACAAAAATCTCGACAACAGACTAACTTCCATAATGACAAGACTACCATCCATTGTAGTAACAAAAATCACGACAACAGACTACCTTCCATAATGAAAAGGCTACCATCCATTGGAATAACAAAAATCTAAACAATAGAATACTTTCCATAATGACAAGGCTATCATCCATTGGAATAACAAAAATATCGATAACACACTACCTTCCATAATGTCAAGGCCACCATTCATTGTAATAAAAAAAATACCGACAACACACTACCTTCCATAATGACAAGGCTACCATCCAATGGAGTAACAAAAATCTCGACAAAAGACTACCTTCGATAATGACTAGGGTACCATCCATTAGAGTAACAAAGATATCGACAACAGACTACCTTCCATAACGACAAGGCTACCATCCCTTAGAGTAACAAAAATCTCGACAACAAACTACCTTCCATAATGACAAGGCTACCATCCATTGGAGTAACAAAAATCTCGACAACATACTATCTTCCATAATTACAAGACTACAATCCATTGGAATAACAAAAATATCGTCAAGACACTAACTTCCATAATGACAAGGCTACCATCCCTTGAAGTAAAAAAAATCTTGACAACAGACTACCTTCTATAATAACTAGGCTACCATCAATTGGAGTAACACAGATATCGAAAACAGACTACCTTCCATAACGACAAGGCTACAATCCATTACAGTAACAAAAATCTCAACAACAGACTACCCTCCATAATGACAAGGCTACCATCCATTGTAGTAACAAAAATCTCGACAATAGACTACCTTCCATAATGACAAGGCTACCATCCATTGGAGTAACAAAAATCTCGACAATAGACTACCTTCCATAATGACAAGGCTACCATCCATTGGAATACCAAAAATCTCGACAACAGACTACGTTCCATAATGACAAGGCTACCATCCCTTAGAGTAACAAAAATATCAACAACAGACTACCTTCCATAATGAAAAGGCTACCATCCATTAGAGTAACAAAGATATCGACAACATACTACCTTCCATAATGGCAAGGCTACCATCCCTTGGAGTAACCAAAATCACGACAACACACTACCTTCCATTATGACAGGTCTACCATCCATTCGAGTAACAAAAATCTCAACAATAGACTACCTTCCATAATGACAAGGGTACCATCATTCGTGTAACCAAAATATCCACAATAGACTACATTCCATAATGACAAGGCTATAATCCATTGGAGTATACAAAATCTCGACAACAGACTACCTTCCATAATGAAAAGGCTACCATTCGTTGGAGTAACTAAAATCTCGACAAAAGACTACCTTCATTAATGACTAGGCTACCATCCATTGGTGAAACAAAGATATCGACAACAGACTACCTTCCATAACGACAAGGCTACAATCCATTGTAGTAACAAAAATCTCGACAACAGACTACATTCCATAATGACAAGGCTACCATCCCTTAGAGTAACAAAAATCTCGACATCAAAATACCTTCCATAATGAAAGGCTACCATCCATTGGAGTAACAAAGATATCAACAACATTCTACCTTCCATAATGACAAGGCTACCATCCCTTAGAGTAACAAAAATCAAGACAATAAACTACGTTCCATAATGACAAGGCTACCATCCCTTTGAGTAACAAAAATCTCGACAACAGACTAACTTCCATAATGAAAAGGCTACCATCCATTGGAGTAACAGAAATTTCGACTACATATTGCCTTCCATAATAACAAGGCTACCATCCCTTAGAGTAACAAAAATCACGACAACACACAACCTTCCATAATGATAAGTCTACCATCCATTCGACTAACAAAAATCTCAACAATAGACTACCTTCCATAATGACAAGGTTACCATCATTGGTGTAACCAAAATATCCACAATAGACTACCTTCCATAATGACAAGGCTACAATTCATTGGAGTATACAAAATCTCGACAATAGACTACCTTCCATAATGACAAGGCTACCATCCATTGGAGTAACTAAAATCTCGACAACAGACTACCATCCGTTGCAGAAAAAATGAATTTGACAACAGACTACCTTCCATAACGACAAGGCTACAATCCATTGTAGTAACAAAAATCTCGACAACAGACTAACTTCCATAATGACAAGACTACCATCCATTGTAGTAACAAAAAGCACGACAACAGACTACCTTCCATAATGAAAAGGCTACCATCCATTGGAATAACAAAAATATAAACAATAGAATACTTTCCATAATGACAAGGCTACCATCCATTGGAATAACAAAAATATCGACAACACACTACCTTCCATAATGTTAAGGCCACCATCCATTGGAATAAAAAAAATACCGACAACACACTACCTTCCATAATGACAAGGCTACCATCCAATGGAGTAACAAAAATCTCGACAAAAGACTACCTTCCATAATGACTAGGGTACCATCCATTAGAGTAACAAAGATTTCGACAACAGACTACCTTCCATAACGACAAGGATACCATCCCTTAGAGTAACAAAAATCTCGACAACAAACTACCTTCCATAATGACAAGGCTACCATCCATTGGAGTAACAAAACTCTCGACAACATATTATCTTCCATAATTACAAGGCTACAATCCATTGGAATAACAAAAATATCGTCAAGACACTAACTTCCATAATGACAAGGCTACCATCCCTTAGAGTAAAAAAAATCTCGACAACAGACTACCTTCCATAATGACCAGGCTACCATCAATTGGAGTAACAAATATATCGAAAATAGACTAACTTCCATAATGATAAGGCTACAATCCATTATAGTAACAAAAATATCGACAACATACTACCCTCCATAATGACAAGGCTACCATCCATTGTAGTAACAAAAATCTCGACAATATACTACCTTCCATAATGACAAGGCTACCATCCATTGGAGTAACAAAAGTCTCGACAACAGACTACCTTCCGTAATGACAAGGCTACCATCCATTGGAAAAACAAAAATCTCGACAACAGACTACGTTCCATAATGACAAGGCTACCATCCCTTAGAGTAACAAAAATCTCGACAACAGACTACCTTCCATAATGAAAAGGCTACCATCCATTGGAGTAAAAAAGATATCGACAACATACTACCTTCCATAATGACAAGGCTACCATCCCTTAGAGTAACAAAAATCACGAAAACACACTACCTTCCATAAAGACAAGTCTACCATCCATTCGAGTAACAAAAATCTCAACAATAGACTACCTTCCATAGTGACATGGTTACCATCATTGGTGTAACCAAAATATCCATAATAGACTACCTTCCATAATGACAAGGCTACAATCCATTGGAGTATACAAAATCTCGACAACAGACTACCTTCCATAATTACAAGGCTACCATCCCTTAGAGTAAAAAAAATCTCGACAACAGACTACCTTCCATAATGACTAGGCTACAATCCATTGGAGAAACAAAGATATCGACATCAGACTACCTTCCATAATTGACAAGACTACCATCCATTGTAGTAACAAAAATCTCGAAAATAGACTACTTTCCATAATGACAAGGCTACCATCCATTGGAGTAACAAATATCTTGACAACAGACTAACTTCCATAATGACAAGGCTACCATCCATTGGAATAAAAAAAATCTTGTCAAGACACTAACTTCCATAATGACAAGGCTACCATCCCTTAGAGTAATTAAAATCTCGACAACAGACTACCTTCCATAATGAAAAGGCTACCATCCATTAGAGTATTAAAGATATCGACAACATACTACCTTCCATAATGGCAAGGCTACCATCCCTTAGAGTAACAAAAATCACGACAACACACTACTGTTTATAAAGACAAGTCTACCATCCCTTATAGTAACAAAAATCACGACAACACACTACCTTCCATAATGACAAGTCTACCATCCATTCGAGTAACAAAAATCTCAACAATAGACTACCTTCCATAGTGACATGGTTACCATCATTGGTGTAACCAAAATATCCACAATAGACTACCTTCCATAATGACAAGGCTACAATCCATTGGAGTATACAAAATCTCGACAACAGACTACCTTCCATAATGACAAGGCTACCATCTGTTGGAGTAACTAAAATCTCAACAACAGACTACCTTCCATAATGACTAGGCTACCATCCATTGGAGAAACAAAGATATCAACAACAGACTACCTTCCATAACGACAAGGCTACAATCCATTGTAGTAACAAAAATATCTATAACAGAATACGTTCGATAATGACAAGGCTACCATCCATTGTAGTAACAAAAATCTCGAAAATAGACTACCTTCCATAATGACAAGACTACCATCCATTGGAGTAACAAAAATCTTGACAACAGACTAACTTCCATAATGACAAGGCTACCATCCATTGGAATAACAAAAATCTTGTCAAGACACTAACTTCCATAATGACAAGGCTACCATCCCTTAGAGTAATTAAAATCTCGACAACAGACTACCTTCCATAATGAAAAAGCTACCATCCATTAGAGTATTAAAGATATTGACAATAGACTACCTTCCATATTGAAAAGGCTACCATCCATTAGAGTAACAAAGATATCGACAACATACTACCTTCCATAATGGCAAGGCTACCATCCGTTAGAGTAACAAAAATCACGACGACACACTACCGTTTATAAAGACAAGTCTACCATCCCTTAGAGTAACAAAAATCACGACAACACACTACCTTCCATAATGACAAGTCTACCATCCATTCGAGTAACAAAAATCTCAACAATAGACTACCTTCCATAGTGACATGGTTACCATCATTGGTGTAACCAAAATATCCACAATAGACTACCTTCCATAATGACAAGGCTACAATCCATTGGAGTATACAAAATCTCGACAACAGACTACCTTCCATAATGACAAGGCTACCATCCGTTGGAGTAACTAAAATCTCAACAACAGACTACCTTCCATAATGACTAGGCTACCATCCATTGGAGAAACAAAGATATCAACAACAGACTACCTTCCATAACGACAAGGCTACAATCCATTGTAGTAACAAAAATATCGATAACAGACTATGTTCGATAATGACAAGGCTACCATCCATTGGAGTAACAAAGATATCGACAACATACTACCTTCCATAATGACAAGGCTACCATCCCTTAGAGTAACAAAAATCACGACAATAGACTATGTTCCATAATGACAAGGCTACCATCACTTAGAGTAACAAAAATCTCGACAATAGACTACCTTCCATAATGAAAAGGCTACCATCCATTGGAGTAACAAAGATATCTACAATATACTACCTTCCATAATGACAAGGCTACCATCCCTTAGAGTAACAAAAATCACGACAACACACTACCTTCCTTAATGACAAGTCTACCATCCATTCGAGTAACAAAAATCTCAACAATAGACTACCTTCCATAATGACAAGGCTACCATCATTGGTGTAACCAAAATATCCACAATAGACTACCTTCCATAATGACAAGGCTACCATCCATTGGAGTAACAAAAATCTCGACAACAGACTACCTTCCAAAATGACAAGGCCACCATCTGTTGGAATAACAAAAATATCGACAACACACTACCTTCCATAATGACAAGGTTACCATCCATTGGAATAACAAAAATCTCGAAAATAGACTATGTTCCATAATGACAAGGCTACCATCCCTTAGAGTAACAAAAATCTCGACAACAGACTACCTTCCATAATGAAAAGGCTTCCATCCATTGGAGTAACAAAGATATCGACAATAGACTACCTTCCATAATGACAAGTCTACCATCCATTGGAGTAATAAAAATCTCGACAACAGACTACCTTCCATAATGACAAGGCTACCATCCATTGGAATAACAAAAATATCAACAACACACTACCTTCCATAATGACCAGGCTACCATCCATTGGAGTAACAAAGATATCGACAACAAACTACCTTCCATATCGACAAGGCTATAATCCCTTAGAGTAACAAAAATCACAACAACAGACTACCTTCCATAATGAAAAGGCTACCATCCATTGGAATAACAAAAATCTAAACAATAGACTACCTTCCATAATGACAAGTCTACCATCGAATGGAATAACAAAAATATCGACAACACACTACCTTCCATAATGTCTAGGCCACCATACATTGGAATTACAAAAATATCGACAACACACTACCTTCCATAATGACAAGGATACCATCCAATGGAGTAACAAAAATCTCGACAACAGACTACCTTCAATAATGACTAGAGTACCATCCATTAGAGTAACAAAGATATCGTTAACAGACTACCTTCCATAACGACAAGGCTACCATCCCTTAGAGTAACAAAAATCTCGACAACAAACTACCTTCCATAATGACAAGGCTACCATCCATTGGAGTAACAAAAATCTCGACAACAAACTACCTTCCATAATGACAAGGCTACCATCCATTGGAATAACAAAAATATCGTCAAGACACTAACTTCCATAATGACAAGGCTACCATCCCTTAGAGTAAAAAAAATCTCGACAACAGACTACCTTCCATAATGACTAGGCTACCATCCATTGGAGTAACAAAGATATCGAAAATAGACTACCTTCCATAACGACAAGGCTACAATCCATTGTAGTAACAAAAATCTTGACAACATACTACCCTCCATAATGACAAGTCTACCATCCATTGTAGTAACAAAAATCTCGACAACAGTCCACGTTCCATAATGACATGGCTACCATCCCTTAGAGTAACAAAAATATCGACAACAGACTACCTTCCATAATGAAAAGGCTACCATCCACTGGAGTAACAAAGATATCTACAACATACTACCTTCCATAATGACAAGGCTACCATCCCTTAGAGTAACAAAACTCACGACAATAGACTACGTTCCATAATGACAAGGCTACCATCCCTTAGAGTAACAAAAATCTCAACAACAGACTACCTTCCACAATGAAAAGGCTACCATCCATTGGAGTAAAAAAGATATCGACAACATACTACCTTCCATAATGACAAGTCTACCATCCCTTAGAGTAACAAAAATCTCAACAATATACTACCTTCCATAATGGCAAGGGTACCATCATTGGTGTAACCAAAATATCCAAAATAGACTACCTTCCATAATGACAAGGCTATAATCCATTGGAGTATACAAAATCTCGACAACAGACTACCTTCCATAATGACAAGGCTACCATCCGTTGGAGTAACTAAAATCTCGACAACAAACTACCTTCCATAATGACTAGGCTACCATCCATTGGAGAAATAAAGATATCGACAACAAACTACTTTCCATAATGACAAGGCTACAATCCATTGTAGTTATAAAAATATCGACAACAGACTACCTTCAATAATGACAAGACTACCATCCATTGTAGTAACAAAAATCTCGACAATAGAATACCTTCCATAATGACAAGGCTACCATCCATTGGAGTAACAAAAATCTCGAAAACAGACTACCTTCCATAATGACAAGGCTACCATCCATTGGAATAACAAAAATATCGACAACACCCTACCTTCCATAATGACAAGGGTACCATCCATTGGAATAACAAAAATCTCGAAAATAGACTACGTTCCATAATGACAAGGCTACCATCCCTTAGAGTAACAAAAATCTCGACAACAGACTACCTTCCATAATGACAAGGCTACCATCCATTGGAGTAACAAAGATATCGACAATAGACTACCTTCCATAATGACAAGTCTACCATCCATTGGAGTAATAAAAATCTCGACAACAGACTACCTTCCATAATGACAAGGCTACCATCCATTGGAATAACAAAAATCTAGAAAACAGACTAAGTTCCATAATGACAAGGCTACCATCCATTGGAATAACAAAAATCTCGAGAATAGACTACGTTCCATAATGGCAAGGCTACCATCCATTGGAGTAACAAAGATATCGACAACATACTACCTTCCATAATGACAAGGCTGCCCTCCCTTAGAGTAAAAAAATCACGACAACACACTACCTTCCATAATGACAAGTCTACCATCCATTCGAGTAACAAAAATCTCAAAAATAGACTACCTTCCATAATGACAAGGGTACCATCATTGGTGTAACCAAAATATCCATAATAGACTACCTTCCATAATGACAAGGCTATAATCCATTGGAGTATACAAAATCTTGACAACAGACTACCTTCCATAATGACAAGGCTACCATCCGTTGGAGTAACTAAAATCTCGACAATAGACTACCTTCCATAATGACTAGGCTACCATCCATTGGAGAAACAAAGATATCGACAACAAACTACCTTCCATAACGATAAGGCTACAATCCATTGTAGTAACAAAAATCTCGAATATAGACTACCTTCCATAATGACAAGGCTACCATCCATTGGAATAATAAAAATATCGACAACACACTACCTTCCATAATGACAAGGTTACCATCCCTTAGAGTAACAAAAATCTCGACAATAAAGTACCTTCCATAATGACTAGGCTACCATCCATTGGAGTAACAAAGATATCGACAACAAACAACCTTCCATGTCGACAAGGCTACAATCCCTTAGAGTAACAAAAATCACGACAATAGACTACATTCCATAATGAAAAAGCTACCATCCATTGGGATAACAAAAATCTCGACAACAGACTACCTTCCATAATGATAAGGCTACCATCCGTTACAGTAACAAAAATATCGACAACAGACTACCTTCCATTATGACAAGGCTACCATCCATTGTAGTAACAAATATATCGACAACATACTAGCTTCGATAATGACAATTCTACCATCCCTTAGAGTAACAAAAATCTCAACAATAGACTACCTTCCATAATGACAAGGCTAACATCCATTGGAATAACAAAAATATCGACAACACACTATCTTCCATAATGACAAGGCTACCATCTAATGGAGTAACAAAAATTTCGACAACAGACTACCTTCCATAATGACAAGGCTACCACCCATTGGAGTAACAAAAATCTCGACAACATACTACCTTCCATAATTTCAAGGCTACCATCCATTGGAATAACAAAGATATCGACAACACACTAACTTCCATAATGACAAGGCTACCATCCCTTAGACTAAAAAAAACCTTGACAATAGACTATCTTCCATAATGACTAGGCTACCATCCACTGGAGTAACAAAGATATCGACAACAGACTACCTTCCATAACGACAAGGCTACAATCCATTGTAGTAACAAAAATCTCGACAACAGACTACCTTCCATAATGACAAGGCTACCATCCATTGTAGTAAAAAAGATATCAGCAACATACTACCTTCCATAATGACAAGGCTACCATCCCTTAGAGTAACAAAAATCACGACAACACACTACCTTCCATAATGACAAGTCTACCATCCATTCGAGTAACAAAAATCTCAACAATATACTACCTTCCATAATGACAAGGGTACCATCATTGGGGTAACCAAAATATCCATAATAGACTACCTTCAATAATGACAAGGCTATAATCCATTGGAGTATACAAAATCTCGACAACAGACTACCTTCCATAATGACAAGGCTACCATTTGTTGGAGTAACTAAAATCATGACAACAAACTACCTTCCATAATGACTAGGCTACCATCCATTGGAGAAACAAAGATATCGACAACAGACTACCTTCCATAATGACAAGGCTACAATCCATTGTAGTTACAAAAATCTCGACAACAGACTACCTTCAATAATGACAAGACTACCATCCATTGTAGTAACAAAAATCTTGACAATAGACTACCTTCCATAATGACAAGGATACCATCCATTGGAGTAATAAAAATCTCGACAACAGACTACCTTCCATAATGACAAGGCTTTCATCCATTGGAATAACAAAAATCTCGACAACAGACTAAGTTCCATAATGACAAGGCTACCATCCATTGGAATAACAAAAATCTCGACAACAGACTACGTTCCATAATGACAAGGGTACCATCCATTAGGGTAACAAAGATAGCGACAACATACTACCTTCCATAATGACAAGGTTACCCTCCCTTAGAGTAACAAAAATCACGACAACACACTACCTTCCATAATGATAAGTCTACCATCCATTCGAGTAACAAAAATCTCAACAATAGACTACCTTCCATAATGACAAGGGTACCATCATTGGTGTAACCAAAATATCCATAATAGACTACCTTCCATAATGACAAGGCTATAATCCATTGGAGTATACAAAATCTTGACAAGAAACTACCTTCCATAATGACAAGGCTACCATCCGTTGGAGTAACTAAAATCTCGACAATAGACTACCTTCCATAATCACTAGGCTACCATCCATTGGAGAAACAAAGATATCGAAAACAAACTACCTTCCATAAGGACAAGGCTACAATCCATTGTAGTAACAAAAATCTCGACAATAGACTACCTTCCATAATGACAAGGTTACCATCCCTTTGAGTAACAAAAATGTCGACAACAGACTACCTTCCATAATGACTAGGCTACCATCCATTAGAGTAACAAAGATATTGACAACAAACTACCTTCCATATCGACAAGGCTACAATCCCTTAGAGTAACAAAAATCACGACAACAGACTACCTTCCATAATGAAAAGGCTACCATCCATTGGAATAACAAAAATCTCGACAACAGACTACCTTCCATAATGACAAGGCTACCATCCATTACAGTAACAAAAATATCGACAACATACTACCTTCCATTATGACAAGGCTACCATCCATTGTAGTAACAAATATATCGATAACATACTAGCTTCGATAATGACAATTCTACCATCCCTTAGAGTAACAAAAATCTCAACAATAGACTACCTTCCATAATGACAAGGCTACAATCCATTGGAATAACAAAAATATCAACAACACACTATCTTCCATAATGTCTAGGCTACCATCCATTGGAATAACAAAAATATCGACAACATTCTACCTTCCATAATGACAAGGCTACCATCCAATGGAGTAACAAAAATCTCGACAACATACTACCTTCCATAATTTCAAGGCTACTATCCATTGGAATAACAAAGATATCGACAACACACTAACTTCCATAATGACAAGGCTACCATCCCTTAGACTAAAAAAAACCTTGACAACAGACTACCTTCCATAATGACTAGTCTACCATCCATTGGAGTAACAAAGATATCGACAACAGACTACCTTACATAACGACAAGGCTACAATCCATTGTAGTAACAAAAATCTCGACAACAGAATACCTTCCATAATGACAAGGCTACCATCCAATGTAGTAACAAAAATCTCGATAACAGACTACCTTCCATAATGACAAGGCTACCACCCATTGGAGTAACAAAAATCTCGACAACATACTACCTTCCATAATTTCAAGGCTACCATCCATTGGAATAACAAAGATATCGACAACACACTAACTTCCATAATGACAAGGCTACCATCCCTTAGACTAAAAAAAAACCTTGACAACAGACTACCTTCCATAATGACTAGGCTACCATCCATTGGAGTAACAAAGATATCGACAACAGACTACCTTCCATAACGACAAGGCTACAATCCATTGTAGTAACAAAAATCTCGACCACAGACTACCTTCCATAATGACAAGGCTACCATCCATTGTAGTAACAAAGATATCAACAACATACTAGCTTCCATAATGACAAGGCTACCATCCCTTAGAGTAACAAAAATCACGACAACACACTACCTTCCATAATGACAAGTCTACCATCCATTCGAGTAACAAAAATCTCAATAATAGACTACCTTCCATAATGACAAGGGTACCATCATTGGTGTAACCAAAATATCCACAATAGACTACCTTCCATAATGACAAGGCTACCATCCGTTGGAGTAACTAAAATCTCGACAACAAACTACCTTCCATAATGACTAGGCTACCATCCATTGGAGAAACAAAGATATCGACAACAGACTACCTTCCTTAATGACAAGGCTACAATCCATTGTAGTTACAAAAATCTCGACAACAGACTACCTTCAATAATGACAAGACTACCATCCATTGTAGTAACAAAAATCTCGACCACAGACTACCTTCCATAATGACAAGGCTACCATCCATTGGAGTAACAAAGATATCGACAACATACTACCTTCCATAATGACAAGGCTACCCTCCCTTAGAGTAACAAAAATCACGACAACACACTACCTTCCATAATGACAAGTCTGCCATCCATTCGAGTAACAAAAATCTTAACAATAAACTACCTTCCATAATGACAAGGGTACCATCATTGGTGTAACCAAAATATCCATAATAGACTACCTTCCATAATTTCAAGGCTACCATCCATTGGAATAACAAAAATATCGACAACACACTACCTTCCATAATGACAAGGTTACCATCCCTTAGAGTAACAAAAATCTCGAAAATAGACTACCTTCCATAATGACTAGGCTACCATCCATTGGAGTAACAAAGATATCGACAACAAACAACCTTCCATATCGACAAGGCTACAATCCCTTAGAGTAACAAAACTCACGACAATAGACTACGTTGCATAATGAAAAGGCTACCATCCATTGGAATAACAAAAATCTCGACAACAGACTACCTTCCATAATGATAAGGCTACCATCCATTAAAGTAACAAAAATATCGACAACAAACTACCTTCCATTATGACAAGGCTACCATCCATTATAGTAACAAATATATCGACAACATACTAGCTTCGATAATGACAATTCTACCATCCCTTAGAGTAACAAAAATTACGACAACACACTACCTTCCATAATGACAAGTCTACCATCCATTCGAGTAACAAAAATCTCAACAATAGACTACCTTCCATAATGACAAGGGTACCATCATTGGTGTAACCAAAATATCAACAATAGACTACCTTCCATAATGACAAGGCTATAATCCATTGGAGTATACAAAATCTCGACAAAAGACTACCTTCCATAACGACAAGGCTACAATCCTTTGGAATAACAAAAATATCGACAACACACTATATTCCATAATGTCTAGGCTACCATCCATTCGAATAACAAAAATATCGACAACATTCTACCTTCCATAATGACAAGGCTACCATCCAATGGAGTAACAAAAATCTCGACAACAGACTACCTTCCATAATGACAAGGCTCCACCCATTGGAGTAACAAAAATCTCGACAACATACTACCTTCCATAATTTCAAGGCTACCATCCATTGGAATAACAAAGATATCGACAACACACTAACTTCCATAATGACAGGGCTACCATCCCTTAGACTAAAAAAAACCTTGACAACAGACTACCTTCCATAATGACTAGGCTACCATCCATTGGAGTAACAAAGATATCGACAACAGACTACCTTCCATAACGACAAGGCTACAATCCATTGTAGTAACAAAAATCTCGACAACAGACTACCTTCCATAATGACAAGGCTACCATCCATTGTAGTAACAAAGATATCGACAACATACTAGCTTCCATAATGACAAGGCTACCATCCCTTAGAGTAACAAAAATCACGACAACACACTACCTTCCATAATGACAAGTCTACCATCCATTCGAGTAACAAAAATCTCAACAATAGACTACCTTCCATAATGACAAGGGTACCATCATTGGTGTAACCAAAATATCAACAATAGACTACCTTCCATAATGACAAGGCTATAATCCATTGGAGTATACAAAATCTCGACAAAAGACTACCTTCCATAACGACAAGGCTACAATCCATTGTAGTAACAAAAATCTCGACAACAGACTACCTTCAATAATGACAAGGCTACCATCCAAAGTAGTAACGAAAATCTCGACAACAGACTACATTCCATAATGACAAGGCTACCATCCATTGAAGTAACAAAAATCTCGACAACAGACTACCTTCCATAATGACAAGGGTACCATCATTGGTGTAACCAAAATATCAACAATAGATTACCTTCCATAATGACAAGGCTATAATCCATTGGTATATACAAAATCTCGACAAAAGACTACCTTCCATAACGACAAGGCTACCATCCATTGTAGTAACAAAAATCTCGACAACAGACTACCTTCCATAATGATAAGGCTACCATCCATTAAAGTAACAAAAATATCGACAACAAACTACCTTCCATTATGACAAGGCTACCATCCATTATAGTAACAAATATATCGACAACATACTAGCTTCGATAATGACAATTCTACCATCCCTTAGAGTACCAAAAATCTCACAATAGACTACCTTCCATAATGACAAGGCTACCATCCATTGGAATAACAAAAATATCGACAACACACTATATTCCATAATTTCTAGGCTACCATCCATTCGAATAACAAAAATATCGACAACATTCTACCTTCCATAATGACAAGGCTACCATCCAATGGAGTAACAAAAATCTCGACAACATACTACCTTCCATAATTTCAAGGCTACCATCCATTGGAATAACAAAGATATCGACAACACACTAACTTCCATAATGACAGGGCTACCATCCCTTAGAATAAAAAAAACCTTGACAACAGACTACCTTCCATAATGACTAGGCTACCATCCATTAGAGTAACAAAGATATCGACAACAGACTACCTTCCATAACGACAAGGCTACAATCCATTGTAGT
Organism: Vicia faba; assembly: GCA_948472305.1. NCBI lineage: Eukaryota > Viridiplantae > Streptophyta > Magnoliopsida > Fabales > Fabaceae > Vicia > Vicia faba. The sequence goes on along the minus strand of OX451741.1, from coordinate 509,618,797 downwards.
AACAAAAATCTCGACAACAGACTACCTTCCATAATGACAAGGCTACCATCCATTGTAGTAACAAAGATATCGACAACATACTAGCTTCCATAATGACAAGGGTACCATCCCTTAGAGTAACAAAAATCACGACAACACACTACCTTCCATAATGACAAGTCTACCATCCATTCAAGTAACAAAAATCTCAACAATAGACTACCTTCCATAATGACAAGGGTACCATCATTGGTGTAACCAAAATATCAACAATAGACTACCTTCCATAATGACAAGGCTATAATCCATTGGAGTATACAAAATCTCGACAAAAGACTACCTTCCATAACGACAAGGCTACCATCCATTGTAGTAAAAAAAATCTCGACAACAGACTACCTTCCATAATGATAAGGCTACCATCCATTAAAGTAACAAAAATATCGACAACAAACTACCTTCCATTATGACAAGGCTACCATCCATTATAGTAACAAATATATCGACAACATACTAGCTTCGATAATGACAATTCTACCATCCCTTAGAGTAACAAAAATCTCAACAATAGACTACCTTCCATAATGACAAGGCTACCATCCATTGGAATAACAAAAATATCGACAACACACTATATTCCATAATGTCTAGGCTACCATCCATTCGAATAACAAAAATATCGACAACGTTCTACCTTCCATAATGACAAGGCTACCATCCAATGGAGTAACAAAAATCTCGACAACAGACTACCTTCCATAATGACAAGGCTCCACCCATTGGAGTAACAAAAATCTCGACAACATACTACCTTCCATAATTTCAAGGCTACCATCCATTGGAATAACAAAGATATCGACAACACACTAACTTCCATAATGACAAGGCTACCATCCCTTAGAATAAAAAAAACCTTGACAACAGACTACCTTCCATAATGACTAGGCTACCATCCATTGGAGTAACAAAGATATCGACAACAGACTACCTTCCATAACGACAAGGCTACAATCCATTGTAGTAACAAAAATCTCGACAACAGACTACCTTCCATAATGACAAGGCTACCATCCATTGTAGTAACAAAGATATCGACAACATACTAGCTTCCATAATGACAAGGGTACCATCCCTTAGAGTAACAAAAATCACGACAACACACTACCTTCCATAATGACAAGTCTACCATCCATTCGAGTAACAAAAATCTCAACAATAGACTACCTTCCATAATGACAAGGGTACCATCATTGGTGTAACCAAAATATCAACAATAGACTACCTTCCATAATGACAAGGCTATAATCCATTGGAGTATACAAAATCTCGACAAAAGACTACCTTCCATAACGACAAGGCTACCATCCATTGTAGTAAAAAAAATCTCGACAACAGACTACCTTCCATAATGATAAGGCTACCATCCATTAAAGTAACAAAAATATCGACAACAAACTACCTTCCATTATGACAAGGCTACCATCCATTATAGTAACAAATATATCGACAACATACTAGCTTCGATAATGACAATTCTACCATCCCTTAGAGTAACAAAAATCTCAACAATAGACTACCTTCCATAATGACAAGGCTACCATCCATTGGAATAACAAAAATATCGACAACACACTATATTCCATAATGTCTAGGCTACCATCCATTCGAATAACAAAAATATCGACAACATTCTACCTTCCATAATGACAAGGCTACCATCCAATGGAGTAACAAAAATCTCGACAACAGACTACCTTCCATAATGACAAGGCTCCACCCATTGGAGTAACAAAAATCTCGACAACATACTACCTTCCATAATTTCAAGGCTACCATCCATTGGAATAACAAAGATATCGACAACACACTAACTTCCATAATGACAGGGCTACCATCCCTTAGAATAAAAAAAACCTTGACAACAGACTACCTTCCATAATGACTAGGCTACCATCCATTGGAGTAACAAAGATATCGACAACAGACTACCTTCCATAACGACAAGGCTACAATCCATTGTAGTAACAAAAATCTCGACAACAGACTACCTTCCATAATGACAAGGCTACCATTCATTGTAGTAACAAAGATATCGACAACATACTAGCTTCCATAATGACAAGGGTACCATCCCTTAGAGTAACAAAAATCACGACAACACACTACCTTCCATAATGACAAGTCTACCATCCATTCAAGTAACAAAAATCTCAACAATAGACTACCTTCCATAATGACAAGGGTACCATCATTGGTGTAACCAAAATATCAACAATAGACTACCTTCCATAATGACAAGGCTATAATCCATTGGAGTATACAAAATCTCGACAAAAGACTACCTTCCATAACGACAAGGCTACCATCCATTGTAGTAAAAAAAATCTCAACAACAGACTACCTTCCATAATGATAAGGCTACCATCCATTAAAGTAACAAAAATATCGACAACAAACTACCTTCCATTATGACAAGGCTACCATCCATTATAGTAACAAATATATCGACAACATACTAGCTTCGATAATGACAATTCTACCATCCCTTAGAGTAACAAAAATCTCAACAATAGACTACCTTCCATAATGACAAGGCTACCATCCATTGGAATAACAAAAATATCGACAACACACTATATTCCATAATGTCTAGGCTACCATCCATTCGAATAACAAAAATATCGACAACATTCTACCTTCCATAATGACAAGGCTACCATCCAATGGAGTAACAAAAATCTCGACAACAGACTACCTTCCATAATGACAAGGCTCCACCCATTGGAGTAACAAAAATCTCGACAACATACTACCTTCCATAATTTCAAGGCTACCATCCATTGGAATAACAAAGATATCGACAACACACTAACTTCCATAATGACAGGGCTACCATCCCTTAGAATAAAAAAAACCTTGACAACAGACTACCTTCCATAATGACTAGGCTACCATCCATTGGAGTAACAAAGATATCGACAACAGACTACCTTCCATAACGACAAGGCTACAATCCATTGTAGTAACAAAAATCTCGACAACAGACTACCTTCCATAATGACAAGGCTACCATCCATTGTAGTAACAAAGATATCGACAACATACTAGCTTCCATAATGACAAGGGTACCATCCCTTAGAGTAACAAAAATCACGACAACACACTACCTTCCATAATGACAAGTCTACCATCCATTCGAGTAACAAAAATCTCAACAATAGACTACCTTCCATAATGACAAGGGTACCATCATTGGTGTAACCAAAATATCAACAATAGACTACCTTCCATAATGACAAGGCTATAATCCATTGGAGTATACAAAATCTCGACAAAAGACTACCTTCCATAACGACAAGGCTACCATCCATTGTAGTAAAAAAAATCTCGACAACAGACTACCTTCCATAATGATAAGGCTACCATCCATTAAAGTAACAAAAATATCGACAACAAACTACCTTCCATTATGACAAGGCTACCATCCATTATAGTAACAAATATATCGACAACATACTAGCTTCGATAATGACAATTCTACCATCCCTTAGAGTAACAAAAATCTCAACAATAGACTACCTTCCATAATGACAAGGCTACCATCCATTGGAATAACAAAAATATCGACAACACACTATATTCCATAATGTCTAGGCTACCATCCATTCGAATAACAAAAATATCGACAACATTCTACCTTCCATAATGACAAGGCTACCATCCAATGGAGTAACAAAAATCTCGACAACAGACTACCTTCCATAATGACAAGGCTCCACCCATTGGAGTAACAAAAATCTCGACAACATACTACCTTCCATAATTTCAAGGCTACCATCCATTGGAATAACAAAGATATCGACAACACACTAACTTCCATAATGACAGGGCTACCATCCCTTAGAATAAAAAAAACCTTGACAACAGACTACCTTCCATAATGACTAGGCTACCATCCATTGGAGTAACAAAGATATCGACAACAGACTACCTTCCATAACGACAAGGCTACAATCCATTGTAGTAACAAAAATCTCGACAACAGACTACCTTCCATAATGACAAGGCTACCATTCATTGTAGTAACAAAGATATCGACAACATACTAGCTTCCATAATGACAAGGGTACCATCCCTTAGAGTAACAAAAATCACGACAACACACTACCTTCCATAATGACAAGTCTACCATCCATTCGAGTAACAAAAATCTCAACAATAGACTACCTTCCATAATGACAAGGGTACCATCATTGGTGTAACCAAAATATCAACAATAGACTACCTTCCATAATGACAAGGCTATAATCCATTGGAGTATACAAAATCTCGACAAAAGACTACCTTCCATAACGACAAGGCTACCATCCATTGTAGTAAAAAAAATCTCGACAACAGACTACCTTCCATAATGATAAGGCTACCATCCATTAAAGTAACAAAAATATCGACAACAAACTACCTTCCATTATGACAAGGCTACCATCCATAATAGTAACAAATATATCGACAACATACTAGCTTCGATAATGACAATTCTACCATCCCTTAGAGTAACAAAAATCTCACAATAGACTACCTTCCATAATGACAAGGCTACCATCCATTGGAATAACAAAAATATCGACAACACATTATATTCCATAATTTCTAGGCTACCATCCATTCGAATAACAAAAATATCGACAACATTCTACCTTCCATAATGACAAGGCTACCATCCAATGGAGTAACAAAAATCTCGACAACAGACTACCTTCCATAATGACAAGGCTCCACCCATTGGAGTAACAAAAATCTCGACAACATACTACCTTCCATAATTTCAAGGCTACCATCCATTGGAATAACAAAGATATCGACAACACACTAACTTCCATAATGACAGGGCTACCATCCCTTAGAATAAAAAAAACCTTGACAACAGACTACCTTCCATAATGACTAGGCTACCATCCATTGGAGTAACAAAGATATCGACAACAGACTACCTTCCATAACGACAAGGCTACAATCCATTGTAGTAACAAAAATCTCGACAACAGACTACCTTCCATAATGACAAGGCTACCATCCATTGTAGTAACAAAGATATCGACAACATACTAGCTTCCATAATGACAAGGGTACCATCCCTTAGAGTAACAAAAATCACGACAACACACTACCTTCCATAATGACAAGTCTACCATCCATTCAAGTAACAAAAATCTCAACAATAGACTACCTTCCATAATGACAAGGGTACCATCATTGGTGTAACCAAAATATCAACAATAGACTACCTTCCATAATGACAAGGCTATAATCCATTGGAGTATACAAAATCTCGACAAAAGACTATCTTCCATAACGACAAGGCTACCATCCATTGTAGTAAAAAAAATCTCGACAACAGACTACCTTCCATAATGATAAGGCTACCATCAATTAAAGTAACAAAAATATCGACAACAAACTACCTTCCATTATGACAAGGCTACCATCCATTATAGTAACAAATATATCGACAACATACTAGCTTCGATAATGACAATTCTACCATCCCTTAGAGTAACAAAAATCTCACAATAGACTACCTTCCATAATGACAAGGCTACCATCCATTGGAATAACAAAAATATCGACAACACACTATATTCCATAATTTCTAGGCTACCATCCATTCGAATAACAAAAATATCGACAACATTCTACCTTCCATAATGACAAGGCTACCATCCAATGGAGTAACAAAAATCTCGACAACAGACTACCTTCCATAATGACAAGGCTCCACCCATTGGAGTAACAAAAATCTCGACAACATACTACCTTCCATAATTTCAAGGCTACCATCCATTGGAATAACAAAGATATCGACAACAAACTAACTTCCATAATGACAGGGCTACAATCCCTTAGAATAAAAAAAACCTTGACAACAGACTACCTTCCATAATGACTAGGCTACCATCCATTGGAGTAACAAAGATATCGACAACAGACTACCTTCCATAACGACAAGGCTACAATCCTTTGTAGTAACAAAAATCTCGACAACAGACTACCTTCCATAATGACAAGGCTACCATCCATTGTAGTAACAAAGATATCGACAACATACTAGCTTCCATAATGACAAGGGTACCATCCCTTAGAGTAACAAAAATCACGACAACACACTACCTTCCATAATGACAAGGCTACCATCCATTATAGTAACAAATATATCGACAACATACTAGCTTCGATAATGACAATTCTACCATCCCTTAGAGTAACAAAAATCTCACAATAGACTACCTTCCATAATGACAAGGCTACCATCCATTGGAATAACAAAAATATCGACAACACACTATATTCCATAATTTCTAGACTACCATCCATTCGAATAACAAAAATATCGACAACATTCTACCTTCCATAATGACAAGGCTACCATCCAATGGAGTAACAAAAATCTCGACAACAGACTACCTTCCATAATGACAAGGCTCCACCCATTGGAGTAACAAAAATCTCGACAACATACTACCTTCCATAATTTCAAGGCTACCATCCATTGGAATAACAAAGATATCGACAACACACTAACTTCCATAATGACAGGGCTACCATCCCTTAGAATAAAAAAAACCTTGACAACAGACTACCTTCCATAATGACTAGGCTACCATCCATTGGAGTAACAAAGATATCGACAACAGACTACCTTCCATAACGACAAGGCTACAATCCATTGTAGTAACAAAAATCTCGACAACAGACTACCTTCCATAATGACAAGGCTACCATCCATTGTAGTAACAAAGATATCGACAACATACTAGCTTCCATAATGACAAGGGTACCATCCCTTAGAGTAACAAAAATCACGACAACACACTACCTTCCATAATGACAAGTCTACCATCCATTCAAGTAACAAAAATCTCAACAATAGACTACCTTCCATAATGACAAGGGTACCATCATTGGTGTAACCAAAATATCAACAATAGACTACCTTCCATAATGACAAGGCTATAATCCATTGGAGTATACAAAATCTCGACAAAAGACTATCTTCCATAACGACAAGGCTACCATCCATTGTAGTAAAAAAAATCTCGACAACAGACTACCTTCCATAATGATAAGGCTACCATCAATTAAAGTAACAAAAATATCGACAACAAACTACCTTCCATTATGACAAGGCTACCATCCATTATAGTAACAAATATATCGACAACATACTAGCTTCGATAATGACAATTCTACCATCCCTTAGAGTAACAAAAATCTCACAATAGACTACCTTCCATAATGACAAGGCTACCATCCATTGGAATAACAAAAATATCGACAACACACTATATTCCATAATTTCTAGGCTACCATCCATTCGAATAACAAAAATATCAACAACATTCTACCTTCCATAATGACAAGGCTACCATCCAATGGAGTAACAAAAATCTCGACAACAGACTACCTTCCATAATGACAAGGCTCCACCCATTGGAGTAACAAAAATCTCGACAACATACTACCTTCCATAATTTCAAGGCTACCATCCATTGGAATAACAAAGATATCGACAACAAACTAACTTCCATAATGACAGGGCTACCATCCCTTAGAATAAAAAAAACCTTGACAACAGACTACCTTCCATAATGACTAGGCTACCATCCATTGGAGTAACAAAGATATCGACAACAAACTACCTTCCATAACGACAAGGCTACAATCCTTTGTAGTAACAAAAATCTCGACAACAGACTACCTTCCATAATGACAAGGCTACCATCCATTGTAGTAACAAAGATATCGACAACATACTAGCTTCCATAATGACAAGGGTACCATCCCTTAGAGTAACAAAAATCACGACAACACACTACCTTCCATAATGACAAGGCTACCATCCATTATAGTAACAAATATATCGACAACATACTAGCTTCGATAATGACAATTCTACCATCCCTTAGAGTAACAAAAATCTCACAATAGACTACCTTCCATAATGACAAGGCTACCATCCATTGGAATAACAAAAATATCGACAACACACTATATTCCATAATTTCTAGACTACCATCCATTCGAATAACAAAAATATCGACAACATTCTACCTTCCATAATGACAAGGCTACCATCCAATGGAGTAACAAAAATCTCGACAACAGACTACCTTCCATAATGACAAGGCTCCACCCATTGGAGTAACAAAAATCTCGACAACATACTACCTTCCATAATTTCAAGGCTACCATCCATTGGAATAACAAAGATATCGACAACACACTAACTTCCATAATGACAGGGCTACCATCCCTTAGAATAAAAAAAACCTTGACAACAGACTACCTTCCATAATGACTAGGCTACCATCCATTGGAGTAACAAAGATATCGACAACAGACTACCTTCCATAACGACAAGGCTACAATCCATTGTAGTAACAAAAATCTCGACAACAGACTACCTTCCATAATGACAAGGCTACCATCCATTGTAGTAACAAAGATATCGACAACATACTAGCTTCCATAATGACAAGGGTACCATCCCTTAGAGTAACAAAAATCACGACAACACACTACCTTCCATAATGACAAGTCTACCATCCATTCAAGTAACAAAAATCTCAACAATAGACTACCTTCCATAATGACAAGGGTACCATCATTGGTGTAACCAAAATATCAACAATAGACTACCTTCCATAATGACAAGGCTATAATCCATTGGAGTATACAAAATCTCGACAAAAGACTACCTTCCATAACGACAAGGCTACCATCCATTGTAGTAAAAAAAATCTCGACAATAGACTACCTTCCATAATGATAAGGCTACCATCCATTAAAGTAACAAAAATATCGACAACAAACTACCTTCCATTATGACAAGGCTAGCATCCAGTATAGTAACAAATATATCGACAACATACTAGCTTCGATAATGACAATTCTACCATCCCTTAGAGTAACAAAAATCTCACAATAGACTACCTTCCATAATGACAAGGCTACCATCCATTGGAATAACAAAAATATCGACAACACACTATATTCCATAATTTCTAGGCTACCATCCATTCGAATAACAAAAATATCGACAACATTCTACCTTCCATAATGACAAGGCTACCATCCAATGGAGTAACAAAAATCTCGACAACAGACTACCTTCCATAATGACAAGGCTCCACCCATTGGAGTAACAAAAATCTCGACAACATACTACCTTCCATAATTTCAAGGCTACCATCCATTGGAATAACAAAGATATCGACAACACACTAACTTCCATAATGACAGGGCTACCATCCCTTAGAATAAAAAAAACCTTGACAACAGACTACCTTCCATAATGACTAGGCTACCATCCATTGGAGTAACAAAGATATCGACAACAGACTACCTTCCATAACGACAAGGCTACAATCCATTGTAGTAACAAAAATCTCGACAACAGACTACCTTCCATAATGACAAGGCTACCATCCATTGTAGTAACAAAGATATCGACAACATACTAGCTTCCATAATGACAAGGGTACCATCCCTTAGAGTAACAAAAATCACGACAACACACTACCTTCCATAATGACAAGTCTACCATCCATTCAAGTAACAAAAATCTCAACAATAGACTACCTTCCATAATGACAAGGGTACCATCATTGGTGTAACCAAAATATCAACAATAGACTACCTTCCATAATGACAAGGCTATAATCCATTGGAGTATACAAAATCTCGACAAAAGACTACCTTCCATAACGACAAGGCTACAATCCATTGTAGTAATAAAAATCTCGACAACAGACTACCTTCAATAATGACAAGGCTACCATCCAAAGTAGTAACGAAAATATCGACAAAAGACTACATTCCATAATGACAAGGCTACCATCCATTGAAGTAACAAAAATCTCGACAACAGACTACCTTCCATAATGACAAGGGTACCATCATTGGTGTAACCAAAATATCAACAATAGACAACCTTCCATAATGACAAGGCTATAATCCATTGGAGTATACAAAATCTCGACAAAAGACTACCTTCCATAACGACAAGGCTACCATCCATTGTAGTAACAACAATCTCGACAACAGACTACCTTCCATAATGATAAGGCTACCATCCATTAAAGTAACAAAAATATCGACAACAAACTACCTTCCATTATGACAAGGCTACCATCCATTATAGTAACAAATATATCGACAACATACTAGCTTCGATAATGACAATTCTACCATCCCTTAGAGTAACAAAAATCTCAACAATAGACTACCTTCCATAATGACAAGGCTACCATCCATTGGAATAACAAAAATATCGACAACACACTATATTCCATAATGTCTAGGCTACCATCCATTCGAATAACAAAAATATCGACAACATTCTACCTTCCATAATGACAAGGCTACCATCCAATGGAGTAACAAAAATCTCGACAACAGACTACCTTCCATAATGACAAGGCTCCACCCATTGGAGTAACAAAAATCTCGACAACATACTACCTTCCATAATTTCAAGGCTACCATCCATTGGAATAACAAAGATATCGACAACACACTAACTTCCATAATGACAGGGCTACCATCCCTTAGACTAAAAAAAACCTTGACAACAGACTACCTTCCATAATGACTAGGCTACCATCCATTGGAGTAACAAAGATATCGACAACAGACTACCTTCCATAACGACAAGGCTACAATCCATTATAGTAACAAAAATCTCGACAACAGACTACCTTCCATAATGACAAGGTTACCATCCATTGTAGTAACAAAGATATCGACAACATACTAGCTTCCATAATGACAAGGCTACCATCCCTTAGAGTAACAAAAATCACGACAACACACTACCTTCCATAATGACAAGTCTACCATCCATTCGAGTAACAAAAATCTCAACAATAGACTACCTTCCATAATGACAAGGGTACCATCATTGGTGTAACCAAAATATCAACAATAGACTACCTTCCATAATGACAAGGCTATAATCCATTGGAGTATACAAAATCTCGACAAAAGACTACCTTCCATAACGACAAGGCTACAATCCATTGTAGTAACAAAAATCTCGACAACAGACTACCTTCAATAATGACAAGGCTACCATCCAAAGTAGTAACGAAAATCTCGACAACAGACTACATTCCATAATGACAAGGCTACCATCCATTGAAGTAACAAAAATCTCGACAACAGACTACCTTCCATAATGACAAGGCTACCATCCATTGGAATAACAAAAATATCGATAACACACTACCTTCCATAATGACAAGGCTACCATCCATTAGATTAACAAAAATCTCGACAACAGACTACCTTCCATAATGACAAGGCTACCATCCATTAGATTGACAAAGATATCGACAACATACTACCTTCCATAATGACAAGGATACCATCCATTGGAGTAACAAAAATTTCGACAACAGACTACCTTCCATAATGACCAGGCTACCATCCTTTGGAGTAACAAAGATATCGATAACAGACTACCTTCCATAACGACAAGGCTACAATCCATTGTAGTAACAAAAATCTCGACAATAGACTACCTTCCATAATGAGAAGGCTACCATCCATTGTAGTGACAAAGATCTCGACATTAGACTACCTTCCATAATGACAAGGATACCATCCATTGGAGTAACAAAAATCTCGACAACAGACTAACGTCCATAATGACAAGGCTACCATCCATTGGAATAACAAAAATATTGACAACACACTACATTCCATAATGACAAGGCTACCATCCCTTAGAGTAAAAACAATCTTGACAATAGACTACCTTCCATAATGACAAGGCTACCATCCATTGGAGTAACAAAGATATCGACAACATACTACCTTAAATAATGACAAGGATACCATCCATTGGAGTAACAAAAATCTCGACGACATACTACCTTCAATAATGACTAGGCTACCATCCTTTGGAGTAATAAAGATATCGATAACAAACTACCTTCCATAACGACAAGGCTACCATCCATTGTAGTAACAAAAATCTCGACAATAGACTACCTTCCATAATGACAAGGTTACCATCGATTGGAGTAACAAGAATCTCGACGACATACTACCTTCCATAATGACAAGGCTACAATCTATTATAGTAACAAAAATCTCGACAACAGACTACCTTCCATAACTTTCATAATGACATGGCTACCATCCATTGGAATAACAAAAATCTCTACAACAAACTACTTTCCATAATGACAAGGCTACCATCCCTTAGAGTAATAAAAATATCGACAACAGACTACCTTCCATAATGACAAGGCTATCATCCATTGGTGTAACAAAGATATCGACAACATACTACCTTTCAAAATGACAAGGATACCATCCATTGGAGTAACAAAAATCACGACAACAAACTAGCTTCCATAATGACAAAGCTACCATCCATTGGAATAACAAAAATATCGACAACACAATACCTTCCATAATGACAAGGCTACCATCCAATGGAGTAACAAAAATCTCGACAATAGACTAACTTCCATAATGACTAGGCTACCATCCATGGGAGCAAGAAAGATATAGACAACATACTCCCGTCCATAACGACAAGGATACAATCCATTGTAGTAACAAAAATCTCGACAACAGACTACCTTACATAATGACTAGGCTACCATCCATTGGAGTAACGAAGATATCGACAAAAGACTACCTTACATAACGACAAGGCTACAACCCAGTGTAGTAACAAAAATCTCGACAACAGACTACCTTCCATAACGACAAGGCTACCATCCATTGGAATAACAAAAATATCGACAACACACTACCTTCCATAATGACAAGGCTACCATCCATTGGAGTAACAAAAATCTCGACAACAGACTACCTTCCATAATGACAAGGCTACCATCCATTGGAGTAACAAAGATATCGACAACATACTACCTTCCATAATGACAAGGATACCATCCATTGGAGTAACAAAAATCTCGACAACAAACTACCTTCCATAATGACTAAGCTACCATCCTTTGGAGTAACAAAGATATCGACAACAGACTACCTTCCATAACGACAAGGCTACAATCCATTGTAGTAACAAAAATCTCGACAATAGACTACCTTCCATAATGACAAGTCTACCATCCATTGTAGTGACAAAGATCTCGACAATAGACTACCTTCCATAATGACAAGGATACCATCCATTGGAGTAACAAGAATCTCGACAACAGACTAACTTCCATAATGATAAGGCTACCATCCATTGGAATAACAAAAATATTGACGACACACTACATTCCATAATGACAAGGCTACCATCCCTTAGAGTAAAAACAATCTTGACAACAGACTACCTTCCATAATGACAAGGCTACCATCCATTGGAGTAACAAAGATATCGACAACATACTACCTTAAATAATGACAAGGATACCATCCATTGGAGTAACAAAAATCTCGACGACATACTACCTTCAATAATGACTAGGCTACCATCCTTTGGAGTAATAAAGATATCGATAACAAACTACCTTCCATAACGACAAGGCTACAATCCATTATAGTAACAAAAATCTTGACAATAGACTACCTTCCATAATGACAAGGCTACCATCCATTGGAGTAACAAGAATCTCGACGACATACTACCTTCCATAATGACAAGGCTACAATCTATTATAGTAACAAAAATCTCGACAATAGACTACCTTCCATAGCGACAAGGCTACAATCCATTGTAGTAACAAAAATCACAACAACAGACTACCTTCCATAATGACAAGGCTACCATCCAATGTAGTAACAAAAATCTCGATAACAAACTACCTTCCATAGTGACAAGGCTACCATCCATTGTAGTAACAAAGATATCGACAACATACTAGCTTCCATAATGACAAGGCTACCATCCCTTAGAGTAACAAAAATCACGACAACACACTACCTTCCATAATGACAAGTCTACCATCCATTCGAGTAACAAAAATCTCAACAATAGACTACCTTCCATAATGACAAGGGTACCATCATTGGTGTAACCAAAATATCAACAATAGACTACCTTCCATAATGACAAGGCTATAATCCATTGGAGTATACAAAATCTCGACAAAAGACTACCTTCCATAATGACAAGGCTACAATCCATTGTAGTAACAAAAATCTCGACAACAGACTACCTTCAATAATGACAAGGCTACCATCCAAAGTAGTAACGAAAATCTCGACAACAGACTACATTCCATAATGACAAGGCTACCATCCATTGAAGTAACAAAAATCTCGACAACAGACTACCTTCCATAATGACAAGGCTACCATCCATTGGAATAACAAAAATATCGATAACACACTACCTTCCATAATGACAAGGCTACCATCCATTAGATTAACAAAAATCTCGACAACAGACTACCTTCCATAATGACAAGGCTACCATCCATTAGATTGACAAAGATATCGACAACATACTACCTTCCATAATGACAAGGATACCATCCATTGGAGTAACAAAAATTTCGACAACAGACTACCTTCCATAATGACCAGGCTACCATCCTTTGGAGTAACAAAGATATCGATAACAGACTACCTTCCATAACGACAAGGCTACAATCCATTGTAGTAACAAAAATCTCGACAATAGACTACCTTCCATAATGAGAAGGCTACCATCCATTGTAGTGACAAAGATCTCGACATTAGACTACCTTCCATAATGACAAGGATACCATCCATTGGAGTAACAAAAATCTCGACAACAGACTAACGTCCATAATGACAAGGCTACCATCCATTGGAATAACAAAAATATTGACAACACACTACATTCCATAATGACAAGGCTACCATCCCTTAGAGTAAAAACAATCTTGACAATAGACTACCTTCCATAATGACAAGGCTACCATCCATTGGAGTAACAAAGATATCGACAACATACTACCTTAAATAATGACAAGGATACCATCCATTGGAGTAACAAAAATCTCGACGACATACTACCTTCAATAATGACTAGGCTACCATCCTTTGGAGTAATAAAGATATCGATAACAAACTACCTTCCATAACGACAAGGCTACCATCCATTGTAGTAACAAAAATCTCGACAATAGACTACCTTCCATAATGACAAGGTTACCATCGATTGGAGTAACAAGAATCTCGACGACATACTACCTTCCATAATGACAAGGCTACAATCTATTATAGTAACAAAAATCTCGACAACAGACTACCTTCCATAACTTTCATAATGACATGGCTACCATCCATTGGAATAACAAAAATCTCTACAACAAACTACTTTCCATAATGACAAGGCTACCATCCCTTAGAGTAATAAAAATATCGACAACAGACTACCTTCCATAATGACAAGGCTATCATCCATTGGTGTAACAAAGATATCGACAACATACTACCTTTCAAAATGACAAGGATACCATCCATTGGAGTAACAAAAATCACGACAACAAACTAGCTTCCATAATGACAAAGCTACCATCCATTGGAATAACAAAAATATCGACAACACAATACCTTCCATAATGACAAGGCTACCATCCAATGGAGTAACAAAAATCTCGACAATAGACTAACTTCCATAATGACTAGGCTACCATCCATGGGAGCAAGAAAGATATAAATAACATACTCCCGTCCATAACGACAAGGATACAATCCATTGTAGTAACAAAAATCTCGACAACAGACTACCTTACATAATGACTAGGCTACCATCCATTGGAGTAACGAAGATATCGACAAAAGACTACCTTACATAACGACAAGGCTACAACCCAGTGTAGTAACAAAAATCTCGACAACAGACTACCTTCCATAACGACAAGGCTACCATCCATTGGAATAACAAAAATATCGACAACACACAACCTTCCATAATGACAAGGCTACCATCCATTGGAGTAACAAAAATCTCGACAACAGACTACCTTCCATAATGACAAGGCTACCATCCATTGGAGTAACAAAGATATCGACAACATACTACCTTCCATAATGACAAGGATACCATCCATTGGAGTAACAAAAATCTCGACAACAAACTACCTTCCATAATGACTAAGCTACCATCCTTTGGAGTAACAAAGATATCGACAACAGACTACCTTCCATAACGACAAGGCTACAATCCATTGTAGTAACAAAAATCTCGACAATAGACTACCTTCCATAATGACAAGTCTACCATCCATTGTAGTGACAAAGATCTCGACAATAGACTACCTTCCATAATGACAAGGATACCATCCATTGGAGTAACAAGAATCTCGACAACAGACTAACTTCCATAATGATAAGGCTACCATCCATTGGAATAACAAAAATATTGACGACACACTACATTCCATAATGACAAGGCTACCATCCCTTAGAGTAAAAACAATCTTGACAACAGACTACCTTCCATAATGACAAGGCTACCATCCATTGGAGTAACAAAGATATCGACAACATACTACCTTAAATAATGACAAGGATACCATCCATTGGAGTAACAAAAATCTCGACGACATACTACCTTCAATAATGACTAGGCTACCATCCTTTGGAGTAATAAAGATATCGATAACAAACTACCTTCCATAACGACAAGGCTACAATCCATTATAGTAACAAAAATCTTGACAATAGACTACCTTCCATAATGACAAGGCTACCATCCATTGGAGTAACAAGAATCTCGACGACATACTACCTTCCATAATGACAAGGCTACAATCTATTATAGTAACAAAAATCTCGACAATAGACTACCTTCCATAGCGACAAGGCTACAATCCATTGTAGTAACAAAAATCACAACAACAGACTACCTTCCATAATGACAAGGCTACCATCCAATGTAGTAACAAAAATCTCGATAACAAACTACCTTCCATAGTGACAAGGCTACCATCCATTGAAGTAACAAAAATCTCGACAACAGACTACCTTCCATAATGACAAGGCCACCATCCATTGGAGTAACAAAGATATCGACAACATACTACCTTCCATAATCACAAGGATACCATCCATTGGAGTAACAATAATCTCGACAACAGACTACCTTCCATAATGACAAGGCTGCCATCCATTGGAATAAAAAAAATCTCGACAATAAACTAAATTCCATAATGACAAGGCTACCATCCCTTAGAGTAACAAAAATCTCGACAACAGGCTACCTTCCATAATGACTAGGCTACCATCCATTGGAGTAACAAAGATATCGACAACGGACTACCTTCCATAAAGACAAGGCTACAATCCATTGTAGTAACAAAAATAACGACAACAGACTACCTTCCATAATGACCAGGCTACCATCCAATGTAGTAACAAAAATCTCGACAACAAACTACCTTCCATAGTGACAAGGCTACCATCCATTGGAGTAACAAAAATCTCGACAACAGACTACCTTCCATAGTGACAAGCCTACCATCTATTGGAATAACAAAAATATCAACAACACACTACCTTGCATGATGACAAGGCTACCATCCATTGGAGTAACAAAAATCTCTACAACAGACTGCCTTCCATAATGACAAGGCTACCATCTATTGGAATAACAAAAATATCGACAACACACTACCTTGCATAATGACCAGGCTACCATCCATTGGAGTAACAAAAATCTCGAAAACAGACTACCTTCTATAATGACTAGGCTACCATCCTTTGGAGTAACAAAGATATCGATAGCAGACTACCTGCCATAACGACAAAGCTACAATCCATTGTAGTAAAAAAAACTCGACAATAGACTACCTTCCATAATGACAAGGCTACCATCCCTTAGAGTAACAAAAATCTCGACAACAGACTACCTTCCATAATGACTAGGCTACCATCAATTGGAGTAACAAAGATATCGACAACAGATTACCTTCCATAAAGACAAGGCTACAATCCATTGTAGTAACAAAGATATCGACAACAAACTACCTTCCATAATGACAAGGCTACCATCCAATGTAGTAACAAAAATCTCGACAACAGACTACCTTCCATAGTGACAAGGCTACCATCCATTGGAGTGACAAAAATCTCTACAACAGACTACCTTCCATAATGACAAGGCTACCATCCATTGGAGTAACAAAGATATCAAAAACATACTACCTTCCATAATCACAAGGATACAATCCATTGGAATAACAAAAATCTCGAATAGAGACTACCATCCTTTGGAGTAACAAAGATATCGATAGCAGACTACCTTCCATAACGACATGGCTACAATCCATTGTAGTAACAAAAATCTC
This sequence comes from Vicia faba, assembly GCA_948472305.1. Lineage (NCBI taxonomy): Eukaryota > Viridiplantae > Streptophyta > Magnoliopsida > Fabales > Fabaceae > Vicia > Vicia faba. The sequence continues at coordinate 509,600,528 of OX451741.1, read as the reverse complement.
GACAATAGACTACCTTCCATAATGACAAGGCTACCATCCCTTAGAGTAACAAAAATCTCGACAACAGACTACCTTCCATAATGACAAGGCTACCATCCATTGGAATAAAAAAAATCTCGACAATAAACTAAATTCCATAATGACAAGGCTACCATCCCTTAGAGTAACAAAAATCTCGACAACAGACTACCTTCCATAATCACTAGGCTACCATCCATTGGAGTAAGAAAGATATCGAGAACAAACTACCTTCCATAAAGACAAGGCTACAATCCATTGTAGTAACAAAAATAACGACAACAAACTACTTTCCATAATGACCAGGCTACCATCCAATGTAGTAACAAAAATCTCGACAACAGACTACCTTCCATAGTGACAAGTCTACCATCCATTGGAGTAACAAAAATATCGACAACAGACTACCTTCCATAGTGACAAGGCTACCATCTATTGGAATAACAAAAATATCAACAACACACTACCTTGCATAATGACAAGGCTACCATCCATTGGAGTAACAAAAATCTCTACAACAGACTGCCTTCCATAATGACAAGGCTACCATCTATTGGAATAACAAAAATATCGACAACACACTACCTTGCATAATGACAAGGCTACCATCCATTGGAGTAACAAAAATCTCGAAAATAGACTACCTTCTATAATGACTAGGCTACCATCCTTTGGAGTAACAAAGATATCGATAGCAGATTACCTGCCATAACGACAAAGCTACAATCCATTGTAGTAAAAAAAATCTCGACAATAGACTACCTTCCATAATGACAAGGCTACCATCCCTTAGAGTAACAAAAATCTCGACAACATATTACCTTCCATAATGACTAGGCTACCATCCATTGGAGTAACAAAGATATCGACAACAGATTACCTTCCATAAAGACAAGGCTACAATCCATTGTAGTAACAAAAATCAAGACAACAAACTACCTTCCATAATGACAAGGCTACCATCCAATGTAGTAACAAAAATCTCGACAAAAGACTACCTTCCATACTGACAAGGCTACCATCCATTGGAGTAACAAAAATCTCTACAACAGACTACCTTCCCTAATGACAAGGCTACCATCCATTGGAGTAACAAAGATATCGACAACATACTACCTTCCATAATCACAAGGATACAATCCATTGGAATAACAAAAATCTCGAATACAGACTACCATCTATAATGACTAGGCTACCATCCTTTGGAGTAACAAAGATATCGATAGCAGACTACCTTCCATAACGACAAGGCTATAATCCATTGTAGTAACAAAAATCTCGACAATAGACTACCTTCCATAATGACAAGGCTACCATCCTTTAGAGTAATAAAAATCTTGACAACAGACTACCTTCCATAATGACTAGGCTACCATCCATTGGAGTAACAATGATATCGACAACAGACTACCTTTCATAAAGACAAGGCTACAATTCATTGTAGTAACAAAAATCACGACAACAGACTACCTTCCATAATGACAAGGCTACCATCCCATGTAGTAACAAAAATCTCGACAATAGACTACCTTCCATAGTGACAAGGCTACCATCCATTGGAGTAACAAAAATCTCGACAACAGACTACCTTCCATAACTACAAGGCTACCATCCATTGGAGTAACAAAAATCTCTACAACAGACTACCTTCCATAATGACAAGGCTACCATCCATTGGAGTAACATAGATATCGACAACATACTACCTTCCATAATCACAAGGATACCTTCCATTGGAGTAACAAAAATCTCGAAAACACACTACCTTCTATAATGACTAGGCTACCATCCTTTAGAGTAACAAAGATATCGATAGCAGACTACCTTCCATAACGACAAGGCTACAATCCATTGTAGTAACAAAAATCTCGACAATAGACTACCTTCCATAATGACAAGGCTACCATCCCTTAGAGTAACAAAAATCTCGACAACAGACTACCTTCCATAATCACCAGGCTACCATCCATTGGAGTAACAAAGATATCGAGAACAAACTACCTTCCATAAAGACAAGGCTACAATCCATTGTAGTAACAAAAATAACGACAACAGACTACCTGCCATAATGACAAAGCTACAATCCATTGTAGTAAAAAAAATCTCGACAATAGACTACCTTCCATAATGACAAGGCTACCATCCCTTAGAGTAACAAAAATCTCGACAACAGATTACCTTCCATAATGACTACGCTACCATCCATTGGAGTAACAAAGATATCGACAACAGATTACCTTCCATAAAGACAAGGCTACAATCCATTGTAGTAACAAAAATCAAGACAACAGACTACCTTCCATAATGACAAGGCTACCATCCAATGTAGTAACAAAAATCTCGACAAAAGACTACCTTCCATAGTGACAAGGCTACCATCCATTGGAGTAACAAAAATCTCTACAACAGACTACCTTCCATAATGACAAGGCTACCATCCATTGGAGTAACAAAGATATCGACAACATACTACCTTCCATAATCACAAGGATATAATCCATTGGAATAACAAAAATCTCGAATACAGACTACCATATATAATGACTAGGCTACCATCCTTTGGAGTAACAAAGATATCGATAGTAGACTACCTTCCATAACGACAAGGATATAATCCATTGTAGTAACAAAAATCTCGACAATAGACTACCTTCCATAATGACAAGGCTACCATCCCTTAGAGTAACAAAAATCTTGACAACAGACTACCTTCCATAATGACTAGGCTACCATCCATTGGAGTAACAATGATATCGACAACATACTACCTTCCATAAAGACAAGGCTACAATTCATTGTAGTAACAAAAATCACGACAACAGACTACCTTCCATAATGACAAGGCTACCATCCCATGTAGTAACAAAAATCTCGACAATAGACTACCTTCCATAGTGACAAGGCTATCATCCATTGGAATAACAAAAATCTCGACAACAGACTACCTTCCATAACTACAAGGCTACCATCCATTAGAGTAACAAAAATCTCTACAACAGACTACCTTCCATAATGACAAGTCTACCATCCATTGGAGTAACAAAGATATCGACAACATACTACCTTCCATAATCACAAGGATACCTTCCATTGGAGTAACAAAAATCTCGAAAACAGACTACCTTCTATAATGACTAGGCTACCATCCTTTAGAGTAACAAAGATATCGATAGCAGACTACCTGCCATAACGACAAGGCTACAATCTATTATAGTAACAAAAATCTCGACAACAGACTATCTTCCATAACGAAAAGGCTACCATCCATTGTAGTAACAAAAATCTCGACAACAGACTACCTTCCATAATGACATGGCTACCATCCATTGTAGTGACAAAAATCTCGACAAAATACTACCTTCTATAATGACAAGGCTACCATCCATTGGAGTAACAAAAATATCGACGACAGACTACCTTCCATAATGACAAGGCTACAATCTGTTATAGTAACAAAAATATCAACCATAGACTACCTTTCATAATGACAAGGCTACCATCCCTTAGAGTAACAAAAATCTCGACAACAGACTACCTTCCATAATGACTAGGCTACCATCCATTGGAGTAACAAAGATATTGACAACAGATTACCTTCCATAAAGACAAGGCTAAAATCCATTGTAGTAACAAAAATCACGACAACAGACTACCTTCCATAATGACAAGGCTACCATCCAATGTAGTAACAAAAATCTCGACAACAGACTACCTTCAATAGTGACAAGGCTACCATCCATTGGAGTAACAAAAATCTCGACAACAGACTACCTTTCATAGTGACAAGGCTACCATCCATTGGAGTAACAAAAATATCGACAACATACTACCTTCCAAAATCACAAGGATACCATCTATTGGAATAACAAAAATATCGACAACACACTACCTTGCATAATGACAAGGCTACCATCCATTGGAGTAACAAAAATCTCTACAACAGACTACCTTCCATAATGACAAGGCTACCATACATTGGAGTAACAAAGATATCGACAACATACTACCTTCCATAATCACAAGGATACCATCCATTGGAGTAGCAAAAATCTCGAAAACATACTACCTTCTATAATGACTAGGCTACCATCCTTTGGAGTAACAAAGATATCGATAGCAGACTACTTGCCATAACGACAAGGCTAAAATCCATTGTAGTAACAAAAATCTCGACATTAGACTACCTTCCATAACGACAAGGCTACCATCCATTGTAGTGGCAAAAATCTCGACAATAGACTACCTTCTATAATGACAAGGCTACCATCCATTGTAGTAACAAGAATCTCGACAACATACTACCTTCCATAATCACAAGGCTACAATCTATTATAGTAACAAAAATCTCGACAAGAGACTATCTTCCATTACGAAAAGGCTACAATCTATTGTAGTAACAAAAATCTCGACTACAGACTACCTTTCATAATGACAAGGCTACCTTCCATTGTAGTGACAAAAATCTCGACAATAGACTACCTTCCATAATGACAAGGCTACCATCCCTTAGAGTAACAAAAATCTCGACAACAAACTACCTTCCATAATGACTAGGCTACCATTCATTGGAGTAACAAAGATATCGACAACATACTACCTTCCATAAAGACAAGGCTACATTCCATTGTAGTAACAAAAATCACGACAACAGACTACCTTCCATAATGACAAGGCTACCATCCAATGTAGTAACAAAAATCTAGACAACAGACTACCTTCCATAGTGACAAGGCTACCATCCATTGGAGTAACAAAAATTTCGACAACAGACTACCTTCCATAATGACAAGGCTACGATCCATTGGAGTAACAAAGATATCGACAACAAACTACCTTCCATAATCACAAGGATACCATCCATTGGAGTAACAAAAATATCGACAACAGACTACCTTCCTTAATGACTAGGCTACCATCCATTGGAGTAACAAAGATATCGACAATAGACTACCTTCCATAAAGACAAGGCTACAATCCATTGTAGTAACAAAAATCACGACAACAGACTACCTTCCATAATGACAAGGCTACCATCCAATGTAGTAACAAAAATCTCGACAACAGACTACCTTCCATAGTGACAAGGCTACCATCCATTGGAGTAACAAAAATCTCTACAACAGACTACCTTCCATAATGTCAAGGCTACTATCCATTGGAGTAACAAAGATATCAAAAACATACTACCTTCCATAATCACAAGGATACAATCCATTGGAATAACAAAAATCTCGAATACAGACTACCATCCTTTGGAGTAACAAAGATATCGATAGCAGACTACCTTCCATAACGACATGGCTATAATCCATTGTAGTAACAAAAATCTCGACAATAGACTACCTTCGATAACTACAAGGCTACCATCCATTAGAGTAACAAAAATCTCTACAACAGACTACCTTCCATAATGACAAGTCTACCATCCATTGGAGTAACAAAGATATCGACAACATACTACCTTCCATAATCACAAGGATACCTTCCATTGGAGTAACAAAAATCTCGAAAACAGACTACCTTCTATAATGACTAGGCTACCATCCTTTAGAGTAACAAAGATATCGATAGCAGACTACCTGCCATAACGACAAGGCTACAATCTATTATAGTAACAAAAATCTCGACAACAGACTATCTTCCATAACGAAAAGGCTACCATCCATTGTAGTAACAAAAATCTCGACAACAGACTACCTTCCATAATGACATGGCTACCATCCATTGTAGTGACAAAAATCTCGACAAAATACTACCTTCTATAATGACAAGGCTACCATCCATTGGAGTAACAAAAATATCGACAATAGACTACCTTCCATAATGACAAGGCTACAATCTGTTATAGTAACAAAAATCTCAACCATAGACTACCTTTCATAATGACAAGGCTACCATCCCTTAGAGTAACAAAAATCTCGATAACAGACTACCTTCCATAATGACTAGGCTACCATCCATTGGACTAACAAAGATATTGACAACAGATTACCTTCCATAAAGACAAGGCTAAAATCCATTGTAGTAACAAAAATCACGACAACAGACTACCTTCCATAATGACAAGGCTACCATCCAATGTAGAAACAAAAATCTCGACAACAGACTACCTTCAATAGTGACAAGGCTACCATCCATTGGAGTAACAAAAATCTCGACAACAGACTACCTTTCATAGTGACAAGGCTACCATCCATTGGAGTAACAAAAATATCGACAACATACTACCTTCCAAAATCACAAGGATACCATCTATTGGAATAACAAAAATATCGACAACACACTACCTTGCATAATGACAAGGCTACCATCCATTGGAGTAACAAAAATCTCTACAACAGACTACCTTCCATAATGACAAGGCTACCATACATTGGAGTAACAAAGATATCGACAACATACTACCTTCCATAATCACAAGGATACCATCCATTGGAGTAGCAAAAATCTCGAAAACATACTACCTTCTATAATGACTAGGCTACCATCCTTTGGAGTAACAAAGATATCGATAGCAGACTACTTGCCATAACGACAAGGCTAAAATCCATTGTAGTAACAAAAATCTCGACATTAGACTACCTTCCATAATGACAAGGCTACCATCCATTGTAGTGGCAAAAATCTCGACAATAGACTACCTTCCATAATGACAAGGCTACCATCCATTGTAGTAACAAGAATCTCGACAACATACTACCTTCCATAATCACAAGGCTACAATCTATTATAGTAACAAAAATCTCGACAAGAGACTATCTTCCATTACGAAAAGGCTACAATCTATTGTAGTAACAAAAATCTCGACTACAGACTACCTTCCATAATGACAAGGCTAACTTCCATTGTAGTGACAAAAATCTCGACAATAGACTACCTTCCGTAATGACAAGGCTACCATCCCTTAGAGTAACAAAAATCTCGACAACAGACTACCTTCCATAATGACTAGGCTACCATTCATTGGAGTAACAAAGATATCGACAACATACTACCTTCCATAAAGACAAGGCTACATTCCATTGTAGTAACAAAAATCACGACAACAGACTACCTTCCATAATGACAAGGCTACCATCCAATGTAGTAACCAAAATCTCGACAACAGACTACCTTCCATAGTGACAAGGCTACCATCCATTGGAGTAACAAAAATCTCTACAACAGACTACCTTCCATAATGACAAGGCTACTATCCATTGGAGTAACAAAGATATCAAAAACATACTACCTTCCATAATCACAAGGATACAATCCATTGGAATAACAAAAATCTCGAATACAGACTACCATCCTTTGGAGTAACAAAGATATCGATAGCAGACTACCTTCCATAACGACATGGCTATAATCCATTGTAGTAACAAAAATCTCGACAATAGACTACCTTCCATAACTACAAGGCTACCATCCATTAGAGTAACAAAAATCTCTACAACAGACTACCTTCCATAATGACAAGTCTACCATCCATTGGAGTAACAAAGATATCGACAACATACTACCTTCCATAATCACAAGGATACCTTCCATTGGAGTAACAAAAATCTCGAAAACAGACTACCTTCTATAATGACTAGGCTACCATCCTTTAGAGTAACAAAGATATCGATAGCAGACTACCTGCCATAACGACAAGGCTAAAATCTATTATAGTAACAAAAATCTCGACAACAGACTATCTTCCATAACGAAAAGGCTACCATCCATTGTAGTAACAAAAATCTCGACAACAGACTACCTTCCATAATGACATGGCTACCATCCATTGTAGTGACAAAAATCTCGACAAAATACTACCTTCTATAATGACAAGGCTACCATCCATTGGAGTAACAAAAATATCGACAACAGACTACCTTCCATAATGACAAGGCTACAATCTGTTATAGTAACAAAAATCTCAACCATAGACTACCTTTCATAATGACAAGGCTACCATCCCTTAGAGTAACAAAAATCTCGACAACAGACTACCTTCCATAATGACTAGGCTACCATCCATTGGAGTAACAAAGATATTGACAACAGATTACCTTCCATAAAGACAAGGCTAAAATCCATTGTAGTAACAAAAATCACGACAACAGACTACCTTCCATAATGACAAGGCTACCATCCAATGTAGTAACAAAAATCTCGACAACAGACTACCTTCAATAGTGACAAGGCTACCATCCATTGGAGTAACAAAAATCTCGACAACAGACTACCTTTTATAGTGACAAGGCTACCATCCATTGGAGTAACAAAAATATCGACAACATACTACCTTCCAAAATCACAAGGATACCATCTATTGGAATAACAAAAATATCGACAACACACTACCTTGCATAATGACAAGGCTACCATCCATTGGAGTAACAAAAATCTTTACAACAGACTACCTTCCATAATGACAAGGCTACCATACATTGGAGTAACAAAGATATCGACAACATACTACCTTCCATAATCACAAGGATACCATCCATTGGAGTAGCAAAAATCTCGAAAACAAACTACCTTCTATAATGACTAGGCTACCATCCTTTGGAGTAACAAAGATATCGATAGCAGACTACTTGCCATAACGACAAGGCTAAAATCCATTGTAGTAAAAAAAATCTCGACATTAGACTACCTTCCATAATGACAAGGCTACCATCCATTGTAGTGGCAAAAATCTCGACAATAGACTACCTTCCATAATGACAAGGCTACCATCCATTGTAGTAACAAGAATCTCGACAACATACTACCTTCCATAATCACAAGGCTACAATCTATTATAGTAACAAAAATCTCGACAAGAGACTATCTTCCATTACGAAAAGGCTACAATCTATTGTAGTAACAAAAATCTCGACTACAGACTACCTTCCATAATGACAAGGCTAACTTCCATTGTAGTGACAAAAATCTCGACAATAGACTACCTTCCATAATCACAAGGATACCATCCATTGGAGTAACAAAAATATCGACAACAGACTACCTTCCTTAATGACTAGGCTACCATCCATTGGAGTAACAAAGATATCGACAACATACTACCTTCCATAAAGACAAGGCTACAATCCATTGTAGTAACAAAAATCACGACAACAGACTACCTTCCATAATGACAAGGCTACCATCCAATGTAGTAACAAAAATCTCGACAACAGACTACCTTCCATAGTGACAAGGCTACCATCCATTGGAGTAACAAAAATCTCTACAACAGACTACCTTCCATAATGACAAGGCTACTATCCATTGGAGTAACAAAGATATCAAAAACATACTACCTTCCATAATCACAAGGATACAATCCATTGGAATAACAAAAATCTCGAATACAGACTACCATCCTTTGGAGTAACAAAGATATCGATAGCAGACTACCTTCCATAACGACATGGCTATAATCCATTGTAGTAACAAAAATCTCGACAATAGACTACCTTCCATAACTACAAGGCTACCATCCATTAGAGTAACAAAAATCTCTACAACAGACTACCTTCCATAATGACCAGTCTACCATCCATTGGAGTAACAAAGATATCGACAACATACTACCTTCCATAATCACAAGGATACCTTCCATTGGAGTAACAAAAATCTCGAAAACAGACTACCTTCTATAATGACTAGGCTACCATCCTTTAGAGTAACAAAGATATCGATAGCAGACTACCTGCCATAACGACAAGGCTACAATCTGTTATAGTAACAAAAATCTCGACAACAGACTATCTTCCATAACGAAAAGGCTACCATCCATTGTAGTAACAAAAATCTCGACAACAGACTACCTTCCATAATGACATGGCTACCATCCATTGTAGTGACAAAAATCTCGACAAAATACTACCTTCTATAATGACAAGGCTACCATCCATTGGAGTAACAAAAATATCGACAACAGACTACCTTCCATAATGACAAGGCTACAATCTGTTATAGTAACAAAAATCTCAACCATAGACTACCTTTCATAATGACAAGGCTACCATCCCTTAGGGTAACAAAAATCTCGACAACAGACTACCTTCCATAATGACTAGGCTACCATCCATTGGAGTAACAAAGATATTGACAACAGATTACCTTCCATAAAGACAAGGCTAAAATCCATTGTAGTAACAAAAATCACGACAACAGACTACCTTCCATAATGACAAGGCTACCATCCAATGTAGTAACAAAAATCTCGACAACAGACTACCTTCAATAGTGAAAAGGCTACCATCCATTGGAGTAACAAAAATCTCGACAACAGACTACCTTTCATAGTGACAAGGCTACCATCCATTGGAGTAACAAAAATATCGACAACATACTACCTTCCAAAATCACAAGGATACCATCTATTGGAATAACAAAAATATCGACAACACACTACCTTGCATAATGACAAGGCTACCATCCATTGGAGTAACAAAAATCTCTACAACAGACTACCTTCCATAATGACAAGGCTACCATACATTGGAGTAACAAAGATATCGACAACATACTACCTTCCATAATCACAAGGATACCATCCATTGGAGTAGCAAAAATCTCGAAAACATACTACCTTCTATAATGACTAGGCTACCATCCTTTGGAGTAACAAAGATATCGATAGCAGACTACTTGCCATAACGACAAGGCTAAAATCCATTGTAGTAACAAAAATCTCGACATTAGACTACCTTCCATAATGACAAGGCTACCATCCATTGTAGTGGCAAAAATCTCGACAATAGACTACCTTCCATAATGACAAGGCTACCATCCATTGTAGTAACAAGAATCTCGACAACATACTACCTTCCATAATCACAAGGCTACAATCTATTATAGTAACAAAAATCTCGACAAGAGACTATCTTCCATTACGAAAAGGCTACAATCTATTGTAGTAACAAAAATCTCGACTACAGACTACCTTCCATAATGACAAGGCTAACTTCCATTGTAGTGACAAAAATCTCGACAATAGACTACCTTCCATAATGACAAGGCTACCATCCCTTAGAGTAACAAAAATCTCGACAACAGACTACCTTCCATAATGACTAGGCTACCATTCATTGGAGTAACAAAGATATCGACAACATACTACCTTCCATAAAGACAAGGCTACATTCCATTGTAGTAACAAAAATCACGACAACAGACTACCTTCCATAATGACAAGGCTACCATCCAATGTAGTAACCAAAATCTCGACAACAGACTACCTTCCATAGTGACAAGGCTACCATCCATTGGAGTAACAAAAATCTCTACAACAGACTACCTTCCATAATGACAAGGCTACTATCCATTGGAGTAACAAAGATATCAAAAACATACTACCTTCCATAATCACAAGGATACAATCCATTGGAATAACAAAAATCTCGAATACAGACTACCATCCTTTGGAGTAACAAAGATATCGATAGCAGACTACCTTCCATAACGACATGGCTATAATCCATTGTAGTAACAAAAATCTCGACAATAGACTACCTTCCATAACTACAAGGCTACCATCCATTAGAGTAACAAAAATCTCTACAACAGACTACCTTCCATAATGACCAGTCTACCATCCATTGGAGTAACAAAGATATCGACAACATACTACCTTCCATAATCACAAGGATACCTTCCATTGGAGTAACAAAAATCTCGAAAACAGACTACCTTCTATAATGACTAGGCTACCATCCTTTAGAGTAACAAAGATATCGATAGCAGACTACCTGCCATAACGACAAGGCTACAATCTGTTATAGTAACAAAAATCTCGACAACAGACTATCTTCCATAACGAAAAGGCTACCATCCATTGTAGTAACAAAAATCTCGACAACAGACTACCTTCCATAATGACATGGCTACCATCCATTGTAGTGACAAAAATCTCGACAAAATACTACCTTCTATAATGACAAGGCTACCATCCATTGGAGTAACAAAAATATCGACAACAGACTACCTTCCATAATGACAAGGCTACAATCTGTTATAGTAACAAAAATCTCAACCATAGACTACCTTTCATAATGACAAGGCTACCATCCCTTAGAGTAACAAAAATCTCGACAACAGACTACCTTCCATAATGACTAGGCTACCATCCATTGGAGTAACAAAGATATTGACAACAGATTACCTTCCATAAAGACAAGGCTAAAATCCATTGTAGTAACAAAAATCACGACAACAGACTACCTTCCATAATGACAAGGCTACCATCCAATGTAGTAACAAAAATCTCGACAACAGACTACCTTCAATAGTGACAAGGCTACCATCCATTGGAGTAACAAAAATCTCGACAACAGACTACCTTTCATAGTGACAAGGCTACCATCCATTGGAGTAACAAAAATATCGACAACATACTACCTTCCAAAATCACAAGGATACCATCTATTGGAATAACAAAAATATCGACAACACACTACCTTGCATAATGACAAGGCTACCATCCATTGGAGTAACAAAAATCTCTACAACAGACTACCTTCCATAATGACAAGGCTACCATACATTGGAGTAACAAAGATATCGACAACATACTACCTTCCATAATCACAAGGATACCATCCATTGGAGTAGCAAAAATCTCGAAAACATACTACCTTCTATAATGACTAGGCTACCATCCTTTGGAGTAACAAAGATATCGATAGCAGACTACTTGCCATAACGACAAGGCTAAAATCCATTGTAGTAACAAAAATCTCGACATTAGACTACCTTCCATAATGACAAGGCTACCATCCATTGTAGTGGCAAAAATCTAGACAAAATAATCTACCTTCCATAATGACAAGGCTACCATCCATTGTAGTAACAAGAATCTCGACAACATACTACCTTCCATAATCACAAGGCTACAATCTATTATAGTAACAAAAATCTCGACAAGAGACTATCTTCCATTACGAAAAGGCTACAATCTATTGTAGTAACAAAAATCTCGACTACAGACTACCTTCCATAATGACAAGGCTAACTTCCATTGTAGTGACAAAAATCTCGACAATACACTACCTTCCATAATGACAAGGCTACCATCCCTTAGAGTAACAAAAATCTCGACAACAGACTACCTTCCATAATGACTAGGCTACCATTCATTGGAGTAACAAAGATATCGACAACATACTACCTTCCATAAAGACAAGGCTACATTCCATTGTAGTAACAAAAATCACGACAACAGACTACCTTCCATAATGACAAGGCTACCATCCAATGTAGTAACAAAAATCTAGACAACAGACTACCTTCCATAGTGACAAGGCTACCATCCATTGGAGTAACAAAAATCTCGACAACAGACTACCTTCCATAATGACAAGGCTACGATCCATTGGAGTAACAAAGATATCGACAACAAACTACCTTCCATAATCACAAGGATACCATCCATTGGAGTAACAAAAATATCGACAACAGACTACCTTCCTTAATGACTAGGCTACCATCCATTGGAGTAACAAAGATATCGACAATAGACTACCTTCCATAAAGACAAGGCTACAATCCATTGTAGTAACAAAAATCACGACAACAGACTACCTTCCATAATGACAAGGCTACCATCCAATGTAGTAACAAAAATCTCGACAACAGACTACCTTCCATAGTGACAAGGCTACCATCCATTGGAGTAACAAAAATCTCTACAACAGACTACCTTCCATAATGACAAGGCTACTATCCATTGGAGTAACAAAGATATCAAAAACATACTACCTTCCATAATCACAAGGATACAATCCATTGGAATAACAAAAATCTCGAATACTGACTACCATCCTTTGGAGTAACAAAGATATCGATAGCAGACTACCTTCCATAACGACATGGCTATAATCCATTGTAGTAACAAAAATCTCGACAATAGACTACCTTCCATAACTACAAGGCTACCATCCATTAGAGTAACAAAAATCTCTACAACAGACTACCTTCCATAATGACAAGTCTACCATCCATTGGAGTAACAAAGATATCGACAACATACTACCTTCCATAATCACAAGGATACCTTCCATTGGAGTAACAAAAATCTCGAAAACAGACTACCTTCTATAATGACTAGGCTACCATCCTTTAGAGTAACAAAGATATCGATAGCAGACTACCTGCCATAACGACAAGGCTACAATCTATTATAGTAACAAAAATCTCGACAACAGACTATCTTCCATAACGAAAAGGCTACCATCCATTGTAGTAACAAAAATCTCGACAACAGACTACCTTCCATAATGACATGGCTACCATCCATTGTAGTGACAAAAATCTCGACAAAATACTACCTTCTATAATGACAAGGCTACCATCCATTGGAGTAACAAAAATGTCGACAACAGACTACCTTCCATAATGACAAGGCTACAATCTGTTATAGTAACAAAAATCTCAACCATAGACTACCTTTCATAATGACAAGGCTACCATCCCTTAGAGTAACAAAAATCTCGACAACAGACTACCTTCCATAATGACTAGGCTACCATCCATTGGAGTAACAAAGATATTGACAACAGATTACCTTCCATAAAGACAAGGCTAAAATCCATTGTAGTAACAAAAATCACGACAACAGACTACCTTCCATAATGACAAGGCTACCATCCAATGTAGTAACAAAAAATCTCGACAACAGACTACCTTCAATAGTGACAAGGCTACCATCCATTGGAGTAACAAAAATCTCGACAACAGACTACCTTTCATAGTGACAAGGCTACCATCCATTGGAGTAACAAAAATATCGACAACATACTACCTTCCAAAATCACAAGGATACCATCTATTGGAATAACAAAAATATCGACAACACACTACCTTGCATAATGACAAGGCTACCATCCATTGGAGTAACAAAAATCTCTACAACAGACTACCTTCCATAATGACAAGGCTACCATACATTGGAGTAACAAAGATATCGACAACATACTACCTTCCATAATCACAAGGATACCATCCATTGGAGTAGCAAAAATCTCGAAAACATACTACCTTCTATAATGACTAGGCTACCATCCTTTGGAGTAACAAAGATATCGATAGCAGACTACTTGCCATAACGACAAGGCTAAAATCCATTGTAGTAACAAAAATCTCGACATTAGACTACCTTCCATAATGACAAGGCTACCATCCATTGTAGTGGCAAAAATCTCGACAATAGACTACCTTCCATAATGACAAGGCTACCATCCATTGTAGTAACAAGAATCTCGACAACATACTACCTTCCATAATCACAAGGCTACAATCTATTATAGTAACAAAAATCTCGACAAGAGACTATCTTCCATTACGAAAAGGCTACAATCTATTGTAGTAACAAAAATCTCGACTACAGACTACCTTCCATAATGACAAGGCTAACTTCCATTGTAGTGACAAAAATCTCGACAATAGACTACCTTCCATAATGACAAGGCTGCCATCCCTTAGAGTAACAAAAATCTCGACAACAGACTACCTTCCATAATGACTAGGCTACCATTCATTGGAGTAACAAAGATATCGACAACATACTACCTTCCATAAAGACAAGGCGACATTCCATTGTAGTAACAAAAATCACGACAACAGACTACCTTCCATAATGACAAGGCTACCATCCAATGTAGTAACAAAAATCTAGACAACAGACTACCTTCCATAGTGACAAGGCTACCATCCATTGGAGTAACAAAAATCTCGACAACAGACTACCTTCCATAATGACAAGGCTACGATCCATTGGAGTAACAAAGATATCGACAACAAACTACCTTCCATAATCACAAGGATACCATCCATTGGAGTAACAAAAATATCGACAACAGACTACCTTCCTTAATGACTAGGCTACCATCCATTGGAGTAACAAAGATATCGACAATAGACTACCTTCCATAAAGACAAGGCTACAATCCATTGTAGTAACAAAAATCACGACAACAGACTACCTTCCATAATGACAAGGCTACCATCCAATGTAGTAACAAAAATCTCGACAACAAACTACCTTCCATAGTGACAAGGCTACCATCCATTGGAGTAACAAAAATCTCTACAACAGACTACCTTCCATAATGACAAGGCTACTATCCATTGGAGTAACAAAGATATCAAAAACATACTACCTTCCATAATCACAAGGATACAATCCATTGGAATAACAAAAATCTCGAATACAGACTACCATCCTTTGGAGTAACAAAGATATCGATAGCAGACTACCTTCTATAACGACATGGCTATAATCCATTGTAGTAACAAAAATCTCGACAATAGACTACCTTCCATAATGACAAGGCTACCATCCCTTAGAGTAACAAAAATTTCGACAACGGACTACCTTCCATAATGACAAGGCTACCATCCATTGGAATAAAAAAAATCTCGACAATAAACTAAATTCCATAATGACAAGGCTACCATCCCTTAGAGTAACAAAAATCTCGACAACAGACTACCTTCCATAATCACTAGGCTACCATCCATTGGAGTAACAAAGATATCGAGAACAAACTACCTTCCATAAAGACAAGGCTACAATCCATTGTAGTAACAAAAATAACGACAACAGACTACTTTCCATAATGACCAGGCTACCATCCAATGTAGTAACAAAAATCTCGACAACAGACTACCTTTTATAGTGACAAGGCTACCATCCATTGGAGTAACAAAAATCTCGACAACAGACTACCTTCCATAGTGACAAGGCTACCATCTATTGGAATAACAAAAATATCGACAACACACTACCTTGCATAATGACAAGGCTACCATCCATTGGAGTAACAAAAATCTCGAAAACAGACTGCCTTCTATAATGACTAGGCTACCATCCTTTGGAGTAACAAAGATATCGATAGCAGACTACCTGCCATAACGACAAAGCTACAATCCATTGTAGTAAAAACAATCTCGGCAATAGACTGCCTTCCATAATGACAAGGCTACCATCCCTTAGAGTAACAAAAATCTCGACAACAAATTACCTTCCATAATGACTAGGCTACTATCCATTGGAGTAACAAAGATATCGACAACAGATTACCTTCCATAAAGACAAGGATACAATCCATTGTAGTAACAAAAATCAAGACAACAGACTACCTTCCATAATGACAAGGCTACCATCCATTGGAGTAACAAAGATATCGACAACATACTACCTTCCATAATCACAAGGATACAATCCATTGGAATAACAAAAATCTCGAATACAGACTACCATCTATAATGACTAGGCTACCATCCTTTGGAGTAACAAAGATATCGATAGCAGACTACCTTCCATAATGACAAGGCTATAATCCATTGTAGTAACAAAAATCTCGACAATAGACTACCTTCCATAATGACAAGGCTACCATCCCTTAGAGTAACAAAAATCTTGACAACAGACTACCTTTCATAATGACTAGGCTACCATCCATTGGAGTAACAACGATATCGACAACAAACTACCTTCCATAAAGACAAGACTACAATTCATTGTAGTAACAAAAATCACGACAACAGACTACCTTCCATAATGACAAGGCTACCATCCCATGTAGTAACAAAAATCTCGACAACAGACTACCTTCCGTAGTGACAAGGCTACCATCCATTGGAGTAACAAAAATCTCGACAACAGACTACCTTCCATAACTACAAGGCTACCATCCATTGGAGTAACAAAAATCTCTACAACAGACTACCTTCCATAATGACAAGGCTACCATCTATTGGAGTAACAAAGATATCGACAACATACTACCTTCCATAATCACAAGGATACCTTTCATTGGAGTAACAAAAATCTCGAAAACAGACTACCTTCTATAATGACTAGGCTACCATCCATTGGAGTAACAAAGATATTGACAACAGATTACCTTCTATAAAGACAAGGCTACAATCCATTGTAGTAACAAAAATCACGACAACAGACTACCTTCCATAATGACAAGGCTACCATCCAATGTAGTAACAAAAATCTCGACAACAGACTACCTTCAATAGTGACAAGGATACCATCCATTGTAGTAACAAGAATCTCGACAACATACTACCTTCCATAATGACAAGGCTACAATCTATTATAGTAACAAAAATCTCGAGAAGAGACTATCTTCCATTACGAAAAGGCTACAATCTATTGTAGTAACAAAAATCTCGACTACAGACTACCTTGCAGAATGACAAGGCTACCTTCCATTGTAGTGACAAAAATCTTGACAATAGACTACCTTCCATAATGACAAGGCTACCATCCCTTAGAGTAACAAAAATCTCGACAACAGACTACCTTCCATAATGACTAGGCTACCATCCATTGGAGTAACAAAGATATCGACAACATACTACCTTCCATAAAGACAAGGCTACATTCCGTTGTAGTAACAAAAATCACGACAACAGACTACCTTCCATAATGACAAGGCTACCATCCAATGTAGTAACAAAAATCTAGACAACAGACTACCTTCCATAGTGACAAGGCTACCATCCATTGGAGTAACAAAAATCTCGACAACAGACTACCTTCCATAATGACAAGGCTACGATCCATTGGAGTAACAAAGATATCGACAACAAACTACCTTCCATAATCACAAGGATACCATCCATTGGAGTAACAAAAATATCGACAACAGACTACCTTCCTTAATAACTAGGCTACCATCCATTGGAGTAACAAAGATATCGACAATAGACTACCTTCCATAAAGACAAGGCTACAATCCATTGTAGTAACAAAAATCACGACAACAGACTACCTTCCATAATGACAAGGCTACCATCCAATGTAGTAACAAAAATCTCGACAACAGACTACCTTCCATAATGACAAGGCTACGATCCATTGGAGTAACAAAGATATCGACAACAAACTACCTTCCATAATCACAAGGATACCATCCATTGGAGTAACAAAAATATCGACAACAGACTACCTTCCTTAATGACTAGGCTACCATCCATTGGAGTAACAAAGATATCGACAATAGACTACCTTCCATAAAGACAAGGCTACAATCCATTGTAGTAACAAAAATCACGACAACAGACTACCTTCCATAATGACAAGGCTACCATCCAATGTAGTAACAAAAATCTCGACAACAGACTACCTTCCATAGTGACAAGGCTACCATCCATTGGAGTAACAAAAATCTCTACAACAGACTACCTTCCATAATGACAAGGCTACTATCCATTGGAGTAACAAAGATATCAAAAACATACTACCTTCCATAATCACAAGGATACAATCCATTGGAATAACAAAAATCTCGAATACAGACTACCATCCTTTGGAGTAACAAAGATATCGATAGCAGACTACCTTCTATAACGACATGGCTATAATCCATTGTAGTAACAAAAATCTCGACAATAGACTACCTTCCATAATGACAAGGCTACCATCCCTTAGAGTAACAAAAATTTCGACAACGGACTACCTTCCATAATGACAAGGCTACCATCCATTGGAATAAAAAAAATCTCGACAATAAACTAAATTCCATAATGACAAGGCTACCATCCCTTAGAGTAACAAAAATCTCGACAACAGACTACCTTCCATAATCACTAGGCTACCATCCATTGGAGTAACAAAGATATCGAGAACAAACTACCTTCCATAAAGACAAGGCTACAATCCATTGTAGTAACAAAAATAACGACAACAGACTACTTTCAATAATGACCAGGCTACCATCCAATGTAGTAACAAAAATCTCGACAACAGACTACCTTTTATAGTGACAAGGCTACCATCCATTGGAGTAACAAAAATCTCGACAACAGACTACCTTCCATAGTGACAAGGCTACCATCTATTGGAATAACAAAAATATCGACAACACACTACCTTGCATAATGACAAGGCTACCATCCATTGGAGTAACAAAAATCTCGAAAACAGACTGCCTTCTATAATGACTAGGCTACCATCCTTTGCAGTAACAAAGATATCGATAGCAGACTACCTGCCATAACGACAAAGCTACAATCCATTGTAGTAAAAACAATCTCGGCAATAGACTGCCTTCCATAATGACAAGGCTACCATCCCTTAGAGTAACAAAAATCTCGACAACAGATTACCTTCCATAATGACTAGGCTACTATCCATTGGAGTAACAAAGATATCGACAACAGATTACCTTCCATAAAGACAAGGATACAATCCATTGTAGTAACAAAAATCAAGACAACAGACTACCTTCCATAATGACAAGGCTACCATCCATTGGAGTAACAAAGATATCGACAACATACTACCTTCCATAATCACAAGGATACAATCCATTGGAATAACAAAAATCTCGAATACAGACTACCATCTATAATGACTAGGCTACCATCCTTTGGAGTAACAAAGATATCGATAGCAGACTACCTTCCATAATGACAAGGCTATAATCCATTGTAGTAACAAAAATCTCGACAATAGACTACCTTCCATAATGACAAGGCTACCATCCCTTAGAGTAACAAAAATCTTGACAACAGACTACCTTTCATAATGACTAGGCTACCATCCATTGGAGTAACAACGATATCGACAACAAACTACCTTCCATAAAGACAAGACTACAATTCATTGTAGTAACAAAAATCACGACAACAGACTACCTTCCATAATGACAAGGCTACCATCCCATGTAGTAACAAAAATCTCGACAACAGACTACCTTCCGTAGTGACAAGGCTACCATCCATTGGAGTAACAAAAATCTCGACAACAGACTACCTTCCATAACTACAAGGCTACCATCCATTGGAGTAACAAAAATCTCTACAACAGACTACCTTCCATAATGACAAGGCTACCATCTATTGGAGTAACAAAGATATCGACAACATACTACCTTCCATAATCACAAGGATACCTTCCATTGGAGTAACAAAAATCTCGAAAACAGACTACCTTCTATAATGACTAGGCTACCATCCATTGGAGTAACAAAGATATTGACAACAGATTACCTTCTATAAAGACAAGGCTACAATCCATTGTAGTAACAAAAATCACGACAACAGACTACCTTCCATAATGACAAGGCTACCATCCAATGTAGTAACAAAAATCTCGACAACAGACTACCTTCAATAGTGACAAGGATACCATCCATTGTAGTAACAAGAATCTCGACAACATACTACCTTCCATAATGACAAGGCTACAATCTATTATAGTAACAAAAATCTCGAGAAGAGACTATCTTCCATTACGAAAAGGCTACAATCTATTGTAGTAACAAAAATCTCGACTACAGACTACCTTGCAGAATGACAAGGCTACCTTCCATTGTAGTGACAAAAATCTTGACAATAGACTACCTTCCATAATGACAAGGCTACCATCCCTTAGAGTAACAAAAATCTCGACAACAGACTACCTTCCATAATGACTAGGCTACCATCCATTGGAGTAACAAAGATATCGACAACATACTACCTTCCATAAAGACAAGGCTACATTCCATTGTAGTAACAAAAATCACGACAACAGACTACCTTCCATAATGACAAGGCTACCATCCAATGTAGTAACAAAAATCTAGACAACAGACTACCTTCCATAGTGACAAGGCTACCATCCATTGGAGTAACAAAAATCTCGACAACAGACTACCTTCCATAATGACAAGGCTACGATCCATTGGAGTAACAAAGATATCGACAACAAACTACCTTCCATAATCACAAGGATACCATCCATTGGAGTAACAAAAATATCGACAACAGACTACCTTCCTTAATAACTAGGCTACCATCCATTGGAGTAACAAAGATATCGACAATAGACTACCTTCCATAAAGACAAGGCTACAATCCATTGTAGTAACAAAAATCACGACAACAGACTACCTTCCATAATGACAAGGCTACCATCCAATGTAGTAAGAAAAATCTCGACAACAGACTACCTTCCATAGTGACAAGGCTACCATCCATTGGAGTAACAAAAATCTCTACAACAGACTACCTTCCATAATGACAAGGCTACTATCCATTGGAGTAACAGAGATATCAAAAACATACTACCTTCCATAATCACAAGGATACAATCCATTGGAATAACAAAAATCTCGAATACAGACTACCATCCTTTGGAGTAACAAAGATATCGATAGCAGACTACCTTCCATAACGACATGGCTATAATCCATTGTAGTAACAAAAATCTCGACAATAGACTACCTTCCATAATGACAAGGCTACCATCCCTTAGAGTAACAAAAATTTCGACAACGGACTACCTTCCATAATGACAAGGATACCATCCATTGGAATAAAAAAAATCTCGACAATAAACTAAATTCCATAATGACAAGGCTACCATCCCTTAGAGTAACAAAAATCTCGACAACAGACTACCTTCCATAATCACTAGGCTACCATCAATTGGAGTAACAAAGATATCGAGAACAAACTACCTTCCATAAAGACAACGCTACAATCCATTGTAGTAACAAAAATAACGACAACAGACTACTTTCCATAATGACCAGGCTACCATCCAATGTAGTAACAAAAATCTCGACAACAGACTACCTTTTATAGTGACAAGGCTACCATCCATTGGAGTAACAAAAATCTCGACAACAGACTACCTTCCATAGTGACAAGGCTACCATCTATTGGAATAACAAAAATATCGACAACACACAACCTTGCATAATGACAAGGCTACCATCCATTGGAGTAACAAAAATCTCGAAAACAGACTGCCTTCTATAATGACTAGGCTACCATCCTTTGGAGTAACAAAGATATCGATAGCAGACTACCTGCCATAACGACAAAGCTACAATCCATTGTAGTAAAAAAAATCTCGACAATAGATTGCCTTCCATAATGACAAGGCTACCATCCCTTAGAGTAACAAAAATCTCGACAACAGATTACCTTCCATAATGACTAGGCTACCATCCATTGAAGTAACAAAGATATCGACAACAGATTACCTTCCATAAAGACAAGGATACAATCCATTGTAGTAACAAAAATCAAGACAACAGACTACCTTCCATAATGACAAGGCTACCATCCAATGTAGTAACAAAAATCTCAACAAAAGACTACCTTCCATAGTGACAAGGCTACCATCCATTAGAGTAACAAAAATCTCGACAACAGACTACCTTCCATAATGACTAGGCTACCATCCATTGGAGTAACAAAGATATTGACAACAGATTACCTTCTATAAAGACAAGGCTACAATCCATTGTAGTAACAAAAATCACGACAACAGACTACCTTCCATAATGACAAGGCTACCATCCAATGTAGTAACAAAAATCTCGACAACAGACTACCGTCAGTAGTGACAAGGCTACCATCCATTGTAGTAACAAGAATATCGACAACATACTACCTTCCATAATGACAAGGCTACAATCTATTATAGTAACAAAAATCTCGAGAAGAGACTATCTTCCATTACGAAAAGGCTACAATCTATTGTAGTAACAAAAATCTCGACTACAAACTACCTTCCATAATGACAAGGCTACCTTCCATTGTAGTGACAAAAATCTTGACAATAGACTACCTTCCATAATGACAAGGCTACCATCCCTTAGAGTAACAAAAATCTCGACAACAGACTACCTTCCATAATGACTAGGCTACCATCCATTGGAGTAACAAAGATATCGACAACATACTACCTTCCATAAAGACAAGGCTACATTCCATTGTAGTAACAAAAATCACGACAACAGACTACCTTCCATAATGACAAGGCTACCATCCAATGTAGTAACAAAAATCTAGACAACAGACTACCTTCCATAGTGACAAGGCTACCATCCATTGGAGTAACAAAAATCTCGACAACAGACTACCTTCCATAATGACAAGGCTACGATCCATTGGAGTAACAAAGATATCGACAACAAACTACCTTCCATAATCACAAGGATACCATCCATTGGAGTAACAAAAATATCGACAATAGACTACCTTCCTTAATAACTAGGCTACCATCCATTGGAGTAACAAAGATATCGACAACAGACTACCTTCCATAAAGACAAGGCTACAATCCATTGTAGTAACAAAAATCACGACAACAGACTACCTTCCATAATGACAAGGCTACCATCCAATGTAGTAACAAAAATCTCGACAACAGACTACCTTCCATAGTGACAAGGCTAACATCCATTGGAGTAACAAAAATCTCTACAACAGACTACCTTCCATAATGACAAGGCTACTATCCATTGGAGTAACAAAGATATCAAAAACATACTACCTTCCATAATCACAAGGATACAATCCATTGGAATAACAAAAATCTCGAATACAGACTACCATCCTTTGGAGTAACAAAGATATCGATAGCAGACTACCTTCCATAACGACATGGCTACAATCCATTGTAGTAACAAAAATCTCGACAATAGACTACCTTCTATAATGACAAGGCTACCATCCATTGTAGTGACAAAAATCTCGAGAATAGACTACCTTCCATAATGACAAGGCTACCATCCATTGTAGTAACAAGAATCTCGACAACATACTACCTTCCACAATGACAAGGCTACAATCTATTATAGTAACAAAAATCTCGAGAACAGACTATCTTCCATAATGAAAAGGCTACAATCTATTATAGTAACAAAAATCTCGACAACAGACTACCTTCCATAATGACATGGCTACCATCCATTGTAGTGACAAAAATCTCGACAAAATACTACCTTCTATAATGACAAGGCTACCATCCATTGGAGTAACAAAAATATCGACAACAGACTACCTTCCATAATGACAAGGCTACAATCTGTTATAGTAACAAAAATCTCGACAATAGACTACCTTTCATAATGACAAGGCTACCATCCCTTAGAGTAACAAAAATCTCGACAACAGACTACCTTCCATAATGACTAGGCTACCATCCATTGGAGTAACAAAGATATTGACAACAGATTACCTTCTATAAAGACAAGGCTACAATCCATTGTAGTAACAAAAATCATGACAACAGACTACCTTCCATAATGACAAGGCTACCATCCAATGTAGTAACAAAAATCTCGACAACAGACTACCTTCAATAGTGACAAGGCTACCATCCATTGTAGTAACAAGAATATCGACAACATACTACCTTCCATAATGACAAGGCTACAATCTATTATAGTAACAAAAATCTCGACAAGAGACTATCTTCCATTACGAAAAGGCTACAATCTATTGTAGTAACAAAAATCTCGACTACAGACTACCTTCCATAATGACAAGGCTACCTTCCATTGTAGTGACAAAAATATCGACAATAGACTACCTTCCATAATGACAAGGCTACCATCCCTTAGAGTAACAAAAATCTTGACAACAGACTACCTTCCATAATGACTAGGCTACCATCCATTGGAGTAACAAAGATATCGACAACATACTACCTTCCATAAAGAGAAGGCTACATTCCATTGTAGTAACAAAAATCACGACAACAGACTACCTTCCATAATGACAATGCTACCATCCAATGTAGTAACAAAAATCTAAACAACAGACTACCTTCCATAGTGACAAGGCTACCATCCATTGGAGTAACAAAAATCTCGACAACAGACTACCTTCCATAATGACAAGGCTACGATCCATTGGAGTAACAAAGATATCGACAACAAACTACCTTCCATAATCACAAGGATACCATCCATTGGAGTAACAAAAATATCGACAACAGACTACCTTCCTTAATGACTAGGCTACCATCCATTGGAGTAACAAAGATATCGACAACAGACTACCTTCCATAAAGACAAGGCTACAATCCATTGTAGTAACAAAAATCACGACAACAGACTACCTTCCATAATGACAAGGCTACCATCCAATGTAGTAACAAAAATCTCGACAACAGACTACCTTCCATAGTGACAAGGCTAACATCCATTGGAGTATCAAAAATCTCTACAACAGACTACCTTCCAAAATGACAAGGCTACTATCCATTGGAGTAACAAAGATATCAAAAACATACTACCTTCCATAATCACAAGGATAAAATCCATTGGAATAACAAAAATCTCGAATACAGACTACCATCCTTTGGAGTAACAAAGATATCGATAGCAGACTACCTTCCATAACGACATGGCTACAATCCATTGTAGTAACAAAAATCTCGACAATAGACTACCTTCCATAATGACAAGGCTACCATCCATTGTAGTGACAAAAATATCGAGAATAGACTACCTTCCATAATGACAAGGCTACCATCCATTGTAGTAACAAGAATCTCGACAACATACTACCTTCCACAATGACAAGGCTACAATCTATTATAGTAACAAAAATCTCGACAACAGACTATCTTCCATAACGAAAAGGCTACAATCTATTATAGTAACAAAAATCTCGACAACAGACTACCTTCCATAATGACATGGCTACCATCCATTGTAGTGACAAAAATCTCGACAAAATACTACCTTCTATAATGACAAGGCTACCATCCATTGGAGTAACAAAAATATCGACAACAGACTACCTTCAATAATGACAAGGCTACAATCTGTTATAGTAACAAAAATCTCGACAATAGACTACCTTTCATAATGACAAGGCTACCATCCCTTAGAGTAATAAAAATCTCGACAACAGACTACCTTCCATAATGACTAGGCTACCATCCATTGGAGTAACAAAGATATTGACAACAGATTACCTTCTATAAAGACAAGGCTACAATCCATTGTAGTAACAAAAATCACGACAACAGACTACCTTCCATAATGACAAGGCTACCATCCAATGTAGTAACAAAAATCTCGACAACAGACTCCCTTCAATAGTGACAAGGCTACCATCCATTGTAGTAACAAGAATATCGACAACATACTACCTTCCATAATGACAAGGCTACAATCTATTATAGTAACAAAAATCTCGACAAGAGACTATCTTCCATTACGAAAAGGCTACAATCTATTGTAGTAACAAAAATCTCGACTACAGACTACCTTCCATAATGACAAGGCTACCTTCCATTGTAGTGACAAAAATATCGACAATAGACTACCTTCCATAATGACAAGGCTACCATCCCTTAGAGTAACAAAAATCTCGACAACAGACTACCTTCCATAATGACTAGGCTACCATCCATTGGAGTAACAAAGATATCGACAACATACTACCTTCAATAAAGAGAAGGCTACATTCCATTGTAGTAACAAAAATCACGACAACAGACTACCTTCCATAATGACAAGGCTACCATCCAATGTAGTAACAAAAATCTAAACAATAGACTACCTTCCATAGTGACAAGGCTACCATCCATTGGAGTAACAAAAATCTCGACAACAGACTACCTTCCATAATGACAAGGCTACGATCCATTGGAGTAACAAAGATATCGACAACAAACTACCTTCCATAATCACAAGGATACCATCCATTGGAGTAACAAAAATATCGACAACAAACTACCTTCCTTAATGACTAGTCTACCATCCATTGGAGTAACAAAGATATCGACAACAGACTACCTTCCATAAAGACAAGGCTACAATCCATTATAGTAACAAAAATCACGACAACAGACTACCTTCCATAATGACAAGGCTACCATCCAATGTAGTAACAAAAATCTCGACAACAGACTACCTTCCATAGTGACAAGGCTAACATCCATTGGAGTAACAAAAATCTCTACAACAGACTACCTTCCATAATGACAAGGCTACTATCCATTGGAGTAACAAAGATATCAAAAACATACTACCTTCCATAATCACAAGGATACAATCCATTGGAATAACAAAAATCTCGAATACAGACTACCATCCTTTGGAGTAACAAAGATATCGATAGCAGACTACCTTCCATAACGACATGGCTACAATCCATTGTAGTAACAAAAATCTCGACAATAGACTACCTTCCATAATGACAAGGCTACCATCCATTGTAGTGACAAAAATCTCGAGAATAGTCTACCTTCCATAATGACAAGGCTACCATCCATTGTAGTAACAAGAATCTCGACAACATACTACCTTCCACAATGACAAGGCTACAATCTATTATAGTAACAAAAATCTCGACAACAGCTTATCTTCCATAACGAAAAGGCTACAATCTATTATAGTAACAAAAATCTCGACAACAGACTACCTTCCATAATGACATGGCTACAATCCATTGTAGTGACAAAAATCTCGACAAAATACTACCTTCTATAATGACAAGGCTACCATCCATTGGAGTAACAAAAATATCGACAACAGACTACCTTCCATAATGACAAGGCTACAATCTGTTATAGTAACAAAAATCTCAACAATAGACTACCTTTCATAATGACAAGGCTACCATCCCTTAGAGTAACAAAAATCTCGACAACAGACTACCTTCCATAATGACTAGGCTACCATCCATTGGAGTAACAAAGATATTGACAACAGATTACCTTCTATAAAGACAAGGCTACAATCCATTGTAGTAACAAAAATCACGACAACAGACTACCTTCCATAATGACAAGGCTACCATCCAATGTAGTAACAAAAATCTCGACAACAGACTCCCTTCAATAGTGACAAGGCTACCATCCATTGTAGTAACAAGAATATCGACAACATACTACCTTCCATAATGACAAGGCTACAATCTATTATAGTAACAAAAATCTCGACAAGAGACTATCTTCCATTACGAAAAGGCTACAATCTATTGTAGTAACAAAAATCTCGACTACAGACTACCTTCCATAATGACAAGGCTACCTTCCATTGTAGTGACAAAAATATCGACAATAGACTACCTTCCATAATGACAAGGCTACCATCCCTTAGAGTAACAAAAATCTCGACAACAGACTACCTTCCATAATGACTAGGCTACCATCCATTGGAGTAACAAAGATATCGACAACATACTACCTTCCATAAAGAGAAGGCTACATTCCATTGTAGTAACAAAAATCACGACAACAGACTACCTTCCATAATGACAAGGCTACCATCCAATGTAGTAACAAAAATCTAAACAACAGACTACCTTCCATAGTGACAAGGCTACCATCCATTAGAGTAACAAAAATCTCGACAACAGACTACCTTCCATAATGACAAGGCTACGATCCATTGGAGTAACAAAGATATCGACAACAAAATACCTTCCATAATCACAAGGATACCATCCATTGGAGTAACAAAAATATCGACAACAGACTACCTTTCTTAATGACTAGGCTACCATCCATTGGAGTAACAAAGATATCAACAACATACTACCTTCCATAAAGACAAGGCTACAATCCATTGTAGTAACAAAAATCACGACAACAGACTACCTTCCATAATGACAAGGCTACCATCCAATGTAGTAACAAAAATCTCGACAACAGACTACCTTCCATAGTGACAAGGCTACCATCCATTGGAGTAACAAAAATCTCTACAACAGACTACCTTCCATAATGACAAGGCTACTATCTATTGGAGTAACAAAGATATCAAAAACATACTACCTTCCATAATCACAAGGATACAATCCATTGGAATAACAAAAATCTCGAATACAGACTACCATCCTTTGGAGTAACAAAGATATCGATAGCAGACTACCTTCCATAATGACATGGCTACAATCCATTGTAGTAACAAAAATCTCGACAATAGACTACCTGCCATAATGACAAGGCTACCATCCCTTAGAGTAACAAAAATTTCGACAACAGACTACCTTCCATAATGACAAGGCTACCATCCATTGGAATAAAAAAAATCTCGACAATAAACTAAATTCCATAATGATAAGGCTACCATCCCTTAGAGTAACAAAAATCTCGACAACAGACTACCTTCCATAATCACTAGGCTACCATCCATTGGAGTAACAAAGATATCGAGAACAAACTACCTTCCATAAAGACAAGGCTACAATCCATTGTAGTAACAAAAATAACGACAACAGACTACTTTCCATAATGACCAGGCTACCATCCAATGTAGTAACAAAAATATCGACAACAGACTACCTTCCATAGTGACAAGGCTACCATCCATTGGAGTAACAAAAATCTCGACAACAGACTACCTTCCATAGTGACAAGGCTACCATCTATTGGAATAACAAAAATATCAACAACACACTACCTTGAATAATGACAAGGCTACCATCCATTGGAGTAACAAAAATCTCTACAACAGACTGCCTTCCATAATGACAAGGCTACAATCTATTGGAATAACAAAAATATCGACAACACACTACCTTGCATAATGACAAGGCTACCATCCATTGGAATAACAAAAATCTCGAAAACAATCTACCTTCTATAATGACTAGGCTACCATCCTTTGGAGTAACAAAGATATCGATAGCAGACTACCTGCCATAACGACAAAGCTACAATCCATTGTAGTAAAAAAAATCTTGACAATAGACTGCCTTCCATAATGACAAGGCTACCATCCCTTAAAGTAACAAAAATCTCGACAACAGATTACCTTCCATAATGACTAGGCTACAATCCATTGGAGTAACAAAGATATCGACAACAGATTACCTTCCATAAAGACAAGGATACAATCCATTGTAGTAACAAAAATCAAGACAACAGACTACCTTCCATAATGACAAGGCTACCATCCAATGTAGTAACAAAAATCTCAACAAAAGACTACCTTCCATAGTGACAAGGCTACCATCCATTGGAGTAACAAAAATCTCTACAACAGACTACCTTCCATAATGACAAGGCTACCATCCATTGGAGTAACAAAGATATCGACAACATACTACCTTCCATAATCACAAGGATACAATCCATTGGAATAACAAAAATGTAGAATACAGACTACCATCTATAATGACTAGGATACCATCCTTTCGAGTAACAAAGATATCGATAGTAGACTACCTTCCATAACGACAAGGCTATAATCCATTGTAGTAACAAAAATCTCGACAATAGACTACCTTCCATAATGACAAGGCTACCATCCCTTAGAGTAACAAAAATCTTGACAACAGACTACCTTTCATAATGACTAGGCTACCATCCATTGGAGTAACAATGATATCGACAATAGACTACCTTCCATAAAGACAAGGCTACAATTCATTGTAGTAACAAAAATCACGACAATAGACTACCTTCCATAATGACAAGGCTACCATCCCATGTAGTAACAAAAATCTCGACAACAGACTACCTTCCGTAGTGACAAGGCTACCATCCATTGGAGTAACAAAAATCTCGACAACAGACTACCTTCCATAACTACAAGGCTACCATCCATTGGAGTAACAAAAATCTCTACAACAGACTACCTTCCATAATGACAAGGCTACCATCCATTGGAGTAACAAAGATATCGACAACATACTACCTTCCATAATCACAAGGATACCTTCCATTGGAGTAACAAAAATCTCGAAAACAGACTACCTTCTATAATGATTAGGCTACCATCCTTTAGAGTAACAAAGATATCGATAGCAGACTACCTGCCATAACGACAAGGCTACAATCCATTGTAGTAACAAAAATCTCGACAATAGACTACCTTCCATAATGACAAGGCTACCATCCATTGTAGTGAAAAAAATCTTAAGAATAGACTACCTTCCATAATGACAAGGCTACCATCCATTGTAGTAACAAGAATCTCGACAACATACTACCTTCCACAATGACAAGGCTACAATCTATTATAGTAACAAAAATCTCGACAACAGACTATCTTCCATGACGAAAAGGCTACAATCTATTATAGTAACAAAAATCTCGACAACAGACTACCTTCCATAATGACATGGCTACCATCCATTGTAGTGACAAAAATCTCGACAAAATACTACCTTCTATAATGACAAGGCTACCATCCATTGGAGTAACAAAAATATCGACAACAGACTACCTTCCATAATGACAAGGCTACAATCTGTTATAGTAACAAAAATCTCGACAATAGACTACCTTTCATAATGACAAGGCTACCACCCCTTAGAGTAACAAAAATCTCGACAACAGACTACCTTCCATAATGACTAGGCTACCATCCATTGGAATAACAAAGATATTGACAACAGATTACCTTCTATAAAGACAAGGCTACAATCCATTGTAGAAACAAAAATTACGACAACAGACTACCTTCCATAATGACAAGGCTACCATCCAATGTAGTAACAAAAATCTCGACAACAGACTACCTTCAATAGTGACAAGGCTACCATCCATTGGAGTAACAAAAATCTCGACAACAGACTACCTTTCATAGTGACAAGGCTACCATCCATTGGAGTAACAAAAATATCGACAACATACTACCTTCCATAATCACAAGGATACCATCTATTGGAATAACAAAAATATCGACAACACACTACCTTGCATAATGACAAGGCTACCATCCATTGGAGTAACAAAAATCTCTACAACAGACTACCTTCCATAATGACAAGGCTACCATACATTGGAGTAACAAAGATATCGACAACATACAACCTTCCATAATCACAAGGATACCATCCATTGGAGTAGCAAAAATCTCGAAAACATACTACCTTCTATAATGACTAGGCTACCATCCTTTGGAGTAACAAAGATATCGATAGCAGACTACCTGCCATAACGACAAGGCTAAAATCCATTGTAGTATCAAAAATCTCGACATTAGACTACCTTCCATAATGACAAGGCTACCATCCATTGTAGTGGCAAAAATCTCAAAAATAGACTACCTTCCACAATGACAAGGCTACCATCCATTGTAGTAACAAGAATCTCGACAACATACTACCTTCCATAATGACAAGGCTACAATCTATTATAGTAACAAAAATCTCGACAAGAGACTATCCTCCATTACGAAAAGGCTACAATCTATTGTAGGAACAAAATTCTCGACAACAGCCTACCTTCCATAATGACAAGGCTACCATCCATTGTAGTGACAAAAATCTCGACAATAGACTACCTTCCATAATGACAACGCTACCATCCCTTAGAGTAACAAAAATCTCGACAACAGACTACCTTCCATAATGACTAGGCTACCATCCATTGGAGTAACAAAGATATCGACAACAGACTACCTTCCATAGAGACAAGGCTACAATCCATTGTAGTAACAAAAATCACGACAACAGACTACCTTCCATAATGACAAGGCTACCATCCAATGTAGTATCAAAAATCTAGACACCAGACTACCTTCCATAGTGACAAGGCTACCATCCATTGGAGTAACAAAAATCTCGACAACAGACTACCTTCCATAATGACAAGGCTACGATCCATTGGAGTAACAAAGATATCGACAACAAACTACCTTCCATAATCACAAGGATACCATCCATTGGAGTAACAAAAATATCGACAACAGTCTACCTTCCTTAATGACTAGGCTGCCATCCATTGGAGTAACAAAGATATCGACAACAGACTACCTTCCATAAAGACAAGGCTACAATCCATTGTAGTAACAAAAATCACGACAACAGACTACCTTCCATAATGACAAGGCTACCGTCCAATGTAGTAACAAAAATATCGACAATAGACTACCTTCTATAGTGACAAGGCTACCATCCATTGGAGTAACAAAAATCTCGACAACAGACTACCTTCCATAATGACAAGGCCACCGTCCATTGGAGTAACAAAGATATCGACAACATACTACCTACCATAATCACAAGGATACCATCCATTGGAGTAACAAAAATATCGACAACATACTACCTTCCATAATCACAAGGATACCATCTATTGGAATAACAAAAATATCGACAACACACTACCTTGCATAATGACAAGGCTACCATCCATTGGAGTAACAAAAATCTCTACAACAGACTACCTTCCATAATGACAAGGCTACCATACATTTGAGTAACAAAGATATCGAAAACATAATACCTTCCATAATCACAAGGATACCATCCATTGGAGTAGCAAAAATCTGGAAAACATACTACCTTCTATAATGACTAGGCTACCATCCTTTGGAGTAACAAAGATATCGATAACAGACTACTTGCCATAAGGACAAGGCTAAAATCCATTGTAGTAACAAAAATCTCGACATTAGACTACCTTCCATAATGACAAGGCTACCATCCATTGTAGTGGCAAAAATCTCGACAATAGACTACCTTCCATAATGACAAGGCTACCATCCATTGTAGTAACAAGAATCTCGACAACATACTACCTTCCACAATGACAAGGCTACAATCTATTATAGTAACAAAAATCTCGACAACAGACTATCTTCCATAACGAAAAGGCTACAATCTATTATAGTAACAAAAATCTCGACAACAGACTACCTTCCATAATGACATGGCTACCATCCATTGTAGTGACAAAAATCTCGACAAAATACTACCTTCTATAATGACAAGGCTACCATCCATTGGAGTAACAAAAATATCGACAACAGACTACCTTCCATAATGACAAGGCTACCATCCATTGTAGTGACAAAAATCTCGACAATAGACTACCTTCCATAATGACAACGCTACCATCCCTAAGAGTAACAAAAATCTCGACAACAGACTACCTTCCATAATGACTAGGCTACCATCCATTGGAGTAACAAAGATATCGACAACAGACTACCTTCCATAAAGACAAGGCTACAATCCATTGTAGTAACAAAAATCACGACAACAGACTACCTTCCATAATGACAAGGCTACCATCCAATGTAGTATCAAAAATCTAGACAACAGACTACCTTCCATAGTGACAAGGCTACCATCCATTGGAGTAACAAAAATCTCGACAACAGACTACCTTCCATAATGACAAGGCTACGTTCCATTGCAGTAACAAAGATATCGACAACAAACTACCTTCCATAATCACAAGGATAACATCCATTAGAGTAACAAAAATATCGACAACAAACTACCTTCCTTAATGACTATGCTACCATCCATTGGAGTAACAAAGATATCGACAACAGACTACCTTCCATAAAGACAAGGCTACAATCCATTGTAGTTATAAAAATCACGACAACAGACTACCTTCCATAATGACAAGGCTACCATCCAATGTAGTAACAAAAATCTCGACAATAGACTACCTTCCATAATGACAAGGCTACCATACATTGGAGTAACAAAGAAATCGACAACATACAACCTTCCATAATCACAAGGATACCATCCATTGGAGTAGCAAAAATCTCGAAAACATACTACCTTCTATAATGACTAGGCTACCATCCTTTGGAGTAACAAAGATATCGATAGCAGACTACCTGCCATAACGACAAGGCTAAAATCCATTGTAGTAACAAAAATCTCGACATTAGACTACCTTCCATAATGACAAGGCTACCATCCATTGTAGTGGCAAAAATCTTGAAAATAGACTACCTTCCATAATGACAAGGCTACCATCCATTGTAGTAACAAGAATCTCGACAACTATTATAGTAACAAAAATCTCGACAAGAGACTATCCTCCATTACGAAAAGGCTACAATCTATTGTAGGAACAAAAATCTCGACAACAGACTACCCTCCATAATGACAAGGCTACCATCCATTGTAGTGACAAAAATCTCGACAATAGACTACCTTCCATAATGACAACGCTACCATCCCTTAGAGTAACAAAAATCTCGACAACAGACTACCTTCCATAATGACTAGGCTACCATCCATTGGAGTAACAAAGATATCGACAACAGACTACCTTCCATAAAACAAGGCTACAATCCATTGTAGTAACAAAAATCACGACAACAGACTACCTTCCATAATGACAAGGCTACCATCCAATGTAGTATCAAAAATCTAGACAACAGACTACCTTCCATAGTGACAAGGCTACCATCCATTGGAGTAACAAAAATCTCGACAACAGACTACCTTCCATAATGACAAGGCTATGATCCATTGGAGTAACAAAGATATCGACAACAAACT
Organism: Vicia faba; assembly: GCA_948472305.1. Lineage (NCBI taxonomy): Eukaryota > Viridiplantae > Streptophyta > Magnoliopsida > Fabales > Fabaceae > Vicia > Vicia faba. The sequence continues at coordinate 509,564,573 of OX451741.1, read as the reverse complement.
ACCTTCCATAATCACAAGGATACCATCCATTGGAGTAACAAAAATATCGACAACAGACTACCTTCCTTAATGACTAGGCTACCATCCATTGGAGTAACAAAGATATCGACAACAGACTACCTTCCATAAAGACAAGGCTACAATCCATTGTAGTAACAAAAATCACGACAACAGACTACCTTCCATAATAACAAGGCTACCATCCAATGTAGTAACAAAAATCTCGACAATAGACTACCTTCCATCGTGACAAGGCTACCATCCATTGGAGTAACAAAAATCTCGACAACAGACTACCTTCCATAATGACAAGGCCACCATCCATTGGAGTAACAAAGATATCGACAACATACTACCTTCCATAATCACAAGGATACCATCCATTGGAATAACAAAAATCTCGACAACAGACTACCTTCCATAATGACAAGGCTATAATCTATTGTAGTAACAAAAATCTCGACAACAGACTGCCTTCCATAATGACATGGCTACCATCCATTGTAGTGACAAAAATGTCGACAAAATACTACCTTCTATAATGACAAGGCTACAATCTGTTATAGTAACAAAAATCTCGACAACAGACTACCTTCCATAATGACTAGGCTACCATCCATTGGAGTAACAAAGATATTGACAACAGATTACCTTCCATAAAGACAAGGTTACAATCCATTGTAGTAAAAAAAATCACGACAACAGACTACCTTCCATAATGACAAGGCTACCATCCAATGTAGTAACAAAAATCTCGACAACAGACTACCTTCAATAGTGACAAGGCTACCATCCATTGGAGTAAAAAAAATCTCGACAACAGACTACCTTTAATAGTGACAAGGCTACCATCCATTGGAGTAACAAAAATATCGACAACATACTACCTTCCATAATCACAAGGATACCATCTATTGGAATAACAAAAATATCGACAACATACTACCTTCCATAATCACAAGGCTACCATCCATTGGAGTAACAAAAATCTCTACAACAGACTACCTTCCATAATGACAAGGCTACCATACATTGGAGTAACAAAGATATCGAAAACATAATACCTTCCATAATCACAAGGATACCATCCATTTGAGTAGCAAAAATCTGGAAAACATACTACCTTCTATAATGACTAGGCTACCATCCTTTGGAGTAACAAAGATATCGATAGCAGACTACTTGCCATAAGGACAAGGCTAAAATCCATTGTAGTAACAAAAATCTCGACATTAGACTACCTTCCATAATGACAAGGCTACCATCCATTGTAGTGGCAAAAATCTCGACAATAGACTACCTTCCATAATGACAAGGCTACCATCCATTGTAGTAACAAGAATCTCGACAACATACTACCTTCCACAATGACAAGGCTACAATCTATTATAGTAACAAAAATCTCGACAACAGACTATCTTCCATAATGAAAAGGCTACAATCTATTATAGTAACAAAAATCTCGACAACAGACTACCTTCCATAATGACATGGCTACCATCCATTGTAGTGACAAAAATCTCGACAAAATACTACCTTCTATAATGACAAGGCTACCATCCATTGGAGTAACAAAAATATCGACAACAGACTACCTTCCATAATGACAAGGCTACCATCCATTGTAGTGACAAAAATCTCGATAATAGACTACCTTCCATAATGACAACGCTACCATCCTTTAGAGTAACAAAAATATCGACAACAAACTACCTTCCTTAATGACTAGGCTACCATCCATTGGAGTAACAAAGATATCAACAACAAACTACCTTCCACAAAGACAAGGCTACAATCCATTGTAGTTATAAAAATCACGACAACAGACTACCTTCCATAATGAGAAGGCTACCATCCAATGTAGTAACAAAAATCTCGACAATAGACTACCTTCCATAGTGACAAGGCTACCATCCATTGGAGTAACAAAAATCTCGACAACAGACTACCTTTCATAATGACAAGGCCACCATCCATTGGAGTAACAAAGATATCGACAACATACTACCTTCCATAATCACAAGGATACCATCCATTGGAGTAAAAAAAATCTCGACAATAGAATACCTTCCATAATGACAAGGCTACCATCCATTGGAATAAAAAAATCTCGACAATAAACTAAATTCCATAATGACAAGGCTACCATCCCTTAGAGTAACAAAAATCTCGACAACAGACTACCTTCCATAATGACTAGGCTACCATCCATTGGAGTAACAAAAATATGAACAACAGACTACCTTCCATAAAGACAAGTCTACACTCCATTGTAGGAACAAAAATCTCGACAACAGACTACCTTCCATAGTGACAAGGCTACCATCCATTGGAGTAACAAAAATCTCGACAACAGACTACCTTCCATAGTGACAAGGCTACCATCCATTGGAGTAACAAAAATCTCGACAACAGACTACCTTCCATAATGACAAGGCTACCATCTATTGGAATAACAAAAATACCGACAACACACTACCTTGCATAATGACAAGGCTACCATCCATTGGAGTAACAAAAATCTCTACAACAGACTACCTTCCATAACGAAAAGGCTATAATCTATTGTAGTAACAAAAATCTCGACAACAGACTGCCTTCCATAATGACATGGCTACCATCCATTGTAGTGACAAAAATCTCGACAAAATACTACCTTCTATAATGACAAGGCTACAATCTGTTATAGTTACAAAAATCTCGACAACAGACTACCTTCCATAATGACTAGGCTACCATCCATTGGAGTAACAAAGATATTGACAACAAATTACCTTCCATAAAGACAAGGTTACAATCCATTGTAGTAAAAAAAATCACGACAACAGACTATCTTCCATAATGACAAGGCTACCATCCAATGTAGTAACAAAAATCTCGACAACAGACTACCTTCAATAGTGACAAGGCTACCATCCATTGGAGTAAAAAAAATCTCGACAACAGACTACCTTTAATAGTGACAAGGCTACCATCCATTGGAGTAACAAAAATATCGACAAAATACTACCTTCCATAATCACAAGGATACCATCTATTGGAATAACAAAAATATCGACAACACACTACCTTGCATCATGACAAGGCTACCATCCATTGGAGTAACAAAAATCTCTACAACAGACTACCTTCCATAATGACAAGGCTACCATACATTGGAGTAACAAAGATATCGAAAACATAATACCTTCCATAATCACAAGGATACCATCCATTGGAGTAGCAAAAATCTGGAAAACATACTACCTTCTATAATGACTAGGCTACCATCCTTTGGAGTAACAAAGATATCGATAGCAGACTACTTGCCATAAGGACAAGGCTAAAATCCATTGTAGTAACAAAAATCTCGACATTAGACTACCTTCCATAATGACAAGGCTACCATCCATTGTAGTGGCAAAAATCTCGACAATAGACTACCTTCCATAATGACAAGGCTACCATCCATTGTAGTAACAAGAATCTCGACAACATACTACCTTCCACAATGACAAGGCTACAATCTATTATAGTAACAAAAATCTCGACAACAGACTATCTTCCATAACGAAAAGGCTACAATCTATTATAGTAACAAAAATCTCGACAACAGACTACCTTCCATAATGACATGGCTACCATCCAATGTAGTAACAAAAATCTCGACAATAGACTACCTTCCATAGTGACAAGGCTACCATCCATTGGAGTAACAAAAATCTCGACAACAGACTACCTTCCATAATGACAAGGCCACCATCCATTGGAGTAACAAAGATATCGACAACATACTACCTTCCATAATCACAAGGATACCATCCATTGGAGTAACAAAAATCTCGACAACAGACTACCTTCCATAATGACAAGGCTAAAATCCATTGTAGTAACAAAAATCACGACAACAGACTACCTTCCATAATGACAAGGCTACCATCCAATGTAGTATCAAAAATCTAGACAACAGACTACCTTCCATAGTGACAAGGCTACCATCCATTGGAGTAACAAAAATCTCGACAACAGACTACCTTCCATAATGACAAGGCTACGATCCATTGGAGTAACAAAGATATCGACAACAAACTACCTTCCATAATCACAAGGATACCATCCATTGGAGTAACAAAAATATCGACAACAAACTACCTTCCTTAGTGACTAGGCTACCATCCATTGGAGTAACAAAGATATCGACAACAGACTACCTTCCATAAAGACAAGGCTACAATCCATTGTAGTTATAAAAATCACGACAACAGACTACCTTCCATAATGACAAGGCTACCATCCAATGTAGTAACAAAAATCTCGACAATAGACTACCTTTCATAGTGACAAGGCTACCATCCATTGGAGTAACAAAAATATCGACAACAGACTACCTTCCATAATGACAAGGCTACCATCCATTGTAGTGACAAAAATCTCGACAATAGACTACCTTCCATAATGACAACGCTACCATCCCTTAGAGTAACAAAAATCTCGACAACAGACTACCTTCCATAATGACTAGGCTACCATCCATTGGAGTAACAAAGATATTGACAACATATTATCTTCTATAAAGACAAGGCTACAATCCATTGTAGTAACAAAAATCACGACAACGGACTACCTTCCATAATGACAAGGCTACCATCCAATGTAGTAACAAAAATCTCGACAACAGACTACCTTCAATAGTGACAAGGCTACCATCCATTGGAGTAACAAAAATCTCGACAACAGACTACCTTTCATAGTGACAAGGCTACCATCCATTGGAGTAACAAAAATATCGACAACATACTACCTTCCATAATCACAAGGATACCATCTATTGGAATAACAAAAAAAATATCGACAACACACTACCTTGCATAATGACAAGGCTACCATCCATTGGAGTAACAAAAATCTCTACAACAGACTACCTTCCATAATGACAAGGCTACCATACATTGGAGTAACAAAGATATCGACAACATACTACCTTCCATAATCACAAGGATACCATCCATTGGAGTAGCAAAAATCTCGAAAACATACTACCTTCTATAATGACTAGGCTACCATCCTTTGGAGAAACAAAGATATCGATAGCAGACTACCTGCCATAACGACAAGGCTAAAATCCATTGTAGTAACAAAAATCTCGACATTAGACTACCTTCCATAATGACAAGGCTACCATCCATTGTAGTGGCAAAAATCTCAACAATAGACTACCTTCCATAATGACAAGGCTACCATCCATTGTAGTAACAAGAAACTCGACAACATACTACCTTCCATAATGACAAGGCTACAATCTATTATAGTAACAAAAATCTCGACAAGAGACTATCTTCCATTACGAAAAGGCTACAATCTATTGTAGTAACAAAAATCTCGACAACAGACTACCTTCCATAATGACAAGGCTACCATCCATTGTAGTGACAAAAATCTCGACAATAGACTACCTTCCATAATGACAACGCTACCATCCCTTAGAGTAACAAAAATCTCGACAACAGACTACCTTCCATAATGACTAGGCTACCATCCATTGGAGTAACAAAGATATCGACAACAGACTACCTTCCATAAAGACAAGGCTACAATCCATTGTAGTAACAAAAATCACGACAACAGACAACCTTCCATAATGACAAGGCTACCATCCAATGTAGTATCAAAAATCTAGACAACAGACTACCTTCCATAGTGACAAGGCTACCATCCATTGGAGTAACAAAAATCTCGACAACAGACTACCTTCCATAATGACTAGGCTACGATCCATTGGAGTAACAAAGATATCGACAACAAACTACCTTCCATAATCACAAGGATACCATCCATTGGAGTAACAAAAATATCGACAACAGACTACCTTCCTTAATGACTAGGCTACCATCCATTGGAGTAACAATGATATCGACAACAGACTACCTTCCATAAAGACAAGGCTACAATCCATTGTAGTAACAAAAATCACGACAACAGACTACCTTCCATAATGACAAGGCTACCATCCAATGTAGTAACAAAATTCTCGACAATAGGCTACCTTCCATAGTGACAAGGCTACCATCCATTGGAGTAACAAAAATCTCGACAACAGACTACCTTCCATAATGACAAGGCCACCATCCATTGGAGTAACAAAGATATCGACAACATGCTACCTTCCATAATCACAAGGATACCATCCATTGGAGTAACAAAAATCTCCACAACAGACTACCTTCCATAATGACAAGGCTACCATCCATTGGAATAAAAAAATCTCGACAATAAACTAAATGCCATAATGACAAGGCTACCATCCCTTAGAGTAACAAAAAAATCGACAACAGACTACCTTCCATAATGACTAGGCTACCATCCATTGGAGTAACAAAAATATCAACAACAGACTACCTTCCATAAAGACAAGTCTACACTCCATTGTAGTAACAAAAATCACGACAACAGACTACCTTCCATAATGACAAGGCTACCATCCAATGTAGTAACAAAATTCTCGACAATAGACTACCTTCCATAGTGACAAGGCTACCATCCATTGGAGTAACAAAAATCTCGACAACAGACTACCTTCCATAATGACAAGGCCACCATCCATTGGAGTAACAAAGATATCGACAACATACTACCTTCCATAATCACAAGGATACCATCGATTGGAGTAACAAAAATCTCCACAACAGACTACCTTCCATAATGACAAGGCTACCATCCATTGGAATAAAAAAATCTCGACAATAAACTAAATGCCATAATGACAAGGCTACCATCCCTTAGAGTAACAAAAAACTCGACAACAGACTACCTTCCATAATGACTAGGCTACCATCCATTGGAGTAACAAAAATATCAACAACAGACTACCTTCCATAAAGACAAGTCTACACTCTATTGTAGTAACAAAAATAACGACAACAGACTAACTTCCATAATGACAAGGCTACCATCCAATGTAGTAACAAAAATCTCGACAACAGACTACCTTCCATAGTGACAAGGCTACCATCCATTTGAGTAACAAAAATCTCGACAACAGACTACCTTCCATAATGACAAGGCTACCATCTATTGGAATAACAAAAATACCGACAACAAACTACCTTGCATAATAACAAGGCTACCATCCATTGGCGTAACAAAAATCTCTACAACAGACTACCTTCCATAACGAAAAGGCTACCATCCATTGGCGTAACAAAAATCTCGACAACAGACTACCTTCCATAATGACATGGCTACAATCCATTGTAGTGACAAAAATCTCGACAAAATACTACTTTCTATAATGACAAGGCTACAATCTGTTATAGTAACAAAAATCTCGACAACAGACTACCTTCCATAATGACTAGGCTACCATCCATTGGAGTTACAAAGATATTGACAACAGATTACCTTCCATAAATACAAGGCTACAATCCATTGTAGTAAAAAAAATCACGACAACAGACTACCTTCCATAATGACAAGGCTACCATCCAATGTAGTAACAAAAATCTCGACAACAGACTACCTTCAATAGTGACAAGGCTACCATCTATTGGAGTAACAAAAATCTCGACAACAGACTACCTTTAATAGTGACAAGGCTACCATCCATTGGAGTAACAAAAATATCGACAACATACTACCTTCCATAATCACAAGGATACCATCTATTGGAATAACAAAAATATCGACAACACACTACCTTGCATAATGACAAGGCTACCATCCATTGGAGTAACAAAAATCTCTACGACAGACTACCTTCCATAATGACAAGGCTACCATACATTGGAGTAACAAAGATATCGACAACATAATACCTTCCATAATCACAAGGATACCATCCATTGGAGTAGCAAAAATCTCGAAAACATACTACCTTCTATAATGACTAGGCTACCATCCTTTGGAGTAACAAAGATATCGATAGCAGACTACTTGCCATAAGGACAAGGCTAAAATCCATTGTAGTAACAAAAATCTCGACATTAGACTACCTTCCATAATGACAAGGCTACCATCCATTGTAGTGGCAAAAATCTCGACAATAGACTACCTTCCATAATGACAAGGCTACCATCCATTGTAGTAACAAGAATCTCGACAACATACTACCTTCCATAATGACAAGGCTACAATCTATTATAGTAACAAAAATCTCGACAAGAGACTATCTTCCATAATGAAAAGGCTACAATCTATTGTAGTAACAAAAATCTCGACAACAGACTACCTTCCATAATGACATGGCTACCATCCATTGTAGTGACAAAAATCTCGACAAAATACTACCTTCTATAATGACAAGGCTACCATCCATTGTAGTAAAAAAAATCTCGACAATAGACTACCTTCCATAATGACAAGGCTACCATCCCTTAGAGTAACAAAAATCTCGACAACAGACTACCTTCCATAATGACTAGGCTACCATCTATTGGAGTAACAAAGATATCGACAATAGACTACCTTCCATAAAGACAAGGCTACAATCCATTGTAGTAACAAAAATCACGACAACAGACTACCTTCCATAATGACAAGGCTACCATCCATTGGAGTAACAAAAATATCGACAACAGACTACCTTCCATAGTGACAAGGCTACCATCCATTGGAGTAACAAAAATCTCGACAACAGACTACCTTCCATAATGACAAGGCTACGATCCATTGGAGTAACAAAGATATCAACAACAAACTACCTTCCATAATCACAAGGATACCATCCATTGTAGTAACAAAAATATCGACAACAGACTACCTTCCTTAATGACTACGTTACCATCCATTGGAGTAACAAAGATATCGACAACAGACTACCTTCGATAAAGACAAGGCTACAATCCATTGTAGTAACAAAAATCACGACAACAGACTACCTTCCATAATGACAAGGCTACCATCCAATGTAGTGACAAAAATCTCGACAACAGACTACCTTCCATAGTGACAAGGATACCATCCATTGGAGTAACAAAAATCTCGACAACAGACTACCTTCCATAATGACAAGGCCACCATCCATTGGAGTAACAAAGATATCGACAACATACTACCTTACATAATCACAAGGATACCATCCCTTAGAGTAACAAAAATCTCGACAACAGACTACCTTCCATAATGACTAGGCTACCATCCATTGGAGTAACAAAAATATCGACAACAGACTACCTTCCATAAAGACAAGGCTACACTCCATTGTAGTAACAAAAATAACGACAACAGATTACCTTCAATAATGACAAGGCTACCATCCAATGTAGTAACAAAAATCTCGACAACAGACTATCTTCCATAGTGACAAGGCTACCATCCATTGGAGTAACAAAAATCTCGACAATAGACTACCTTCCATAATGACAAGGCTACCATCTATTGGAATAACAAAAATATCGACAACACACTACCTTGCATAATGACAAGGCTACCATCCGTTGGAGTAACAAAAATATCTACAACAGACTACCTTCCAGAATGACAAGGCTACCATCCATTGGAATAACAAAAATATCGACAACACACTACTTTTCATAATGACAAGGCTACCATCCATTGGAGTAACAAAAATATCGAAAACAGACTACCTTCTATAATGACTAGGCTACCATCCTTTGGAGTAACAAAGATATCGATAGCAGACTACCTGCCATAACGGCAAAGCTACAATCCATTGTAGTAAAAAAAATATCGACAATAGACTACCTTCCATAATGACAAGGCTACCATCCCTTAGAGTAACAAAAATCTCGACAACAGACTACCTTCCATAATGACTAGGCTACCATCCATTGGAGTAACAAAGATATCGACAACAGATTACCTTCCATAAAGACAAGGCTACAATCCATTGTAGTAACAAAAATCACGACAACAGACTACCTTCCATAATGACAAGGCTACCATCCAATGTAGTGACAAAAATCTCGACAACAGACTACCTTCCATAGTGACAAGGATACCATCCATTGGAGTAACAAAAATCTCGACAACAGACTACCTTCCATAATGACAAGGCCACCATCCATTGGAGTAACAAAGATATCGACAACATACTACCTTACATAATCACAAGGATACCATCCCTTAGAGTAACAAAAATCTCGACAACAGACTACCTTCCATAATGACTAGGCTACCATCCATTGGAGTAACAAAAATATCGACAACAGACTACCTTCCATAAAGACAAGGCTACACTCCATTGTAGTAACAAAAATAACGACAACAGATTACCTTCAATAATGACAAGGCTACCATCCAATGTAGTAACAAAAATCTCGACAACAGACTATCTTCCATAGTGACAAGGCTACCATCCATTGGAGTAACAAAAATCTCGACAATAGACTACCTTCCATAATGACAAGGCTACCATCTATTGGAATAACAAAAATATCGACAACACACTACCTTGCATAATGACAAGGCTACCATCCGTTGGAGTAACAAAAATATCTACAACAGACTACCTTCCAGAATGACAAGGCTACCATCCATTGGAATAACAAAAATATCGACAACACACTACTTTTCATAATGACAAGGCTACCATCCATTGGAGTAACAAAAATATCGAAAACAGACTACCTTCTATAATGACTAGGCTACCATCCTTTGGAGTAACAAAGATATCGATAGCAGACTACCTGCCATAACGGCAAAGCTACAATCCATTGTAGTAAAAAAAATATCGACAATAGACTACCTTCCATAATGACAAGGCTACCATCCCTTAGAGTAACAAAAATCTCGACAACAGACTACCTTCCATAATGACTAGGCTACCATCCATTGGAGTAACAAAGATATCGACAACAGATTACCTTCCATAAAGACAAGGCTACAATCCATTGTAGTAACAAAAATCACGACAACAGACTACCTTCCATAATGACAAGGCTACCATCCAATGTAGTAACAAAAATCTCGAAAACAGACTACCTTCCATAGTGACAAGGCTACCATCTATTAGAGTAATAAAAATCTCTACAACAGACTACCTTCCATAATGACAAGGCTACCATCCATTGGAGTAACAAAGATATCGACAACATACTACCTTCCATAATCACAAGGATACCATCCATTGGAATAACAAAAATCTCGAATACAGACTACCATCTATAATGACTAGGCTACCATCCTTTGGAGTAAAAAAGATATCGATAGTAGACTACCTGCCATACCGAAAAGGCTACAATCCATTGTAGTAACAAAAAACTCGACAATAGACTACCTTCCATAATGATAAGGCTACCATCCCTTAGAGTAACAAAAATCTCGACAACAGACTACCTTCCATAATGACTAGGCTACCATCCATTGGAGTAACAATGATATCGACAACAGACTACCTTCCATAAAGACAAGGCTACAATCCATTGTAGTAACAAAAATCACGACAACAGACTACCTTCCATAATGACAAGGCTACCATCCAATGTAGTAACAAAAATCTCAACAACAGACTACCTTCCATAGTGACAAGGCTACCATCCATTGGAGTAACAAAAATCTCTACAACAGACTACCTTCCATAATGACAAGGCTACCATCCGTTGTAGTAACAAAGATATCGACAACATACTACCTTCCATAATCACAAGGATACCATCCATTGGAGTAACAAAAATCTCGAAAACAGACTACCTTCTATAATGACTAGGCTACCATCCTTTGGAGTAACAAAGATATCGATAGCAGACTAGCTGCCATAACGACAAGGTTACAATCCATTGTAGTAACAAAAATCTTGACAATAGACTACCTTCCATAATGACAAGGCTACCATCCATTGTAGTGACAAAAATCTCGACAATGGACTACCTTCCATAATGACAAGGCTACCATCCATTGTAGTAATAAGAATCTCGACAACATACTACCTTCCATAATGACATGGATACCATCCATTGTAGTGACAAAAATCTCGACAAAATACTACCTTCTATAATGACAAGGCTACCATCCATTGGAGTAACAAAAATATCGACAACAGACTACCTTCCATAATGACAAGGCTACAATCTATTATAGTAACAAAAATCTCGACAATAGACTACCTTTCATAATAACAAGGCTACCATCCCTTAGAGTAACAAAAATCTCAACAACAGACTACCTTCCATAATGACTAGGCTACCATCCATTGGAGTAACAAAGATATTGACAACATATTACCTTCCATAAAGACAAGGCTACAATCCATTGTAGTAACAAAAATCACGACAACAGACTACCTTCCATAATGACAAGGCTACCATCCAATGTAGTAACAAAAATTTCGACAACAGACTACCTTCCATAGTGACAAGGCTACCATCCATTGGAGTAACAAAAATCTCTACAACAGACTACCTTCCATAATGACAAGGCTACCATCCATTGGAGTAACAAAGATATCGACAACATACTACCTTCCATAATCACAAGGATACCATCCATTGGAATAACAAAAATCTCGAATACAGACTACCATCTATAATGACTAGGCTACCATCCTTTGGAGTAAAAAAGATATCGATAGTAGACTACCTGCCATAACGACAAGGCTACAATCCATTGTAGTAACAAAAATCTCGACAATAGACTACCTTCCATAATGACAAGGCTACCATCCCTTAGAGTAACAAAAATCTCGACAACAGACTACCTTCCATAATGAGTAGGCTACCATCCATTGGAGTAACAATGATATCGACAATAGACTACCTTCCATAAAGACAAGGCTACAATCCATTGTAGTAACAAAAATCACGACAACAGACTACCTTCCATAATGACAAGGCTACCATCCAATGTAGTAACAAAAATCTCAACAATAGGCTACCTTCCATAGTGACAAGGCTACCATCCATTGGAGTAACAAAAATCTCTACAACAGACTACCTTCCATAATCACAGGGATACCATCCACTGGAGTAACAAAAATGTCGAAAACAGACTACCTTCTATAATGACTAGGCTACCATCCTTTGGAGTAACAAAGATATCGATAGCGGACTAGCTGCCATAATGACAAGGTTACAATCCATTGAAGTAACAAAAATCTCGATAATAGACTACCTTCCATAATGACAAGGCTACCATCCATTGTAGTGACAAAAATCTTGACAATGGACTACCTTCCATAATGACAAGGCTACCATCCATTGGAATAAAAAAATCTCGACAATAAACTAAATGCCATAATGACAAGGCTACCATCCCTTAGAGTAACAAAAAAATCGACAACAGACTACCTTCCATAATGACTAGGCTACCATCCATTGGAGTAACAAAAATATCAACAACAGACTACCTTCCATAAAGACAAGTCTACACTCCATTGTAGTAACAAAAATCACGACAACAGACTACCTTCCATAATGACAAGGCTACCATCCAATGTAGTAACAAAATTCTCGACAATAGACTACCTTCCATAGTGACAAGGCTACCATCCATTGGAGTAACAAAAATCTCGACAACAGACTACCTTCCATAATGACAAGGCCACCATCCATTGGAGTAACAAAGATATCGACAACATACTACCTTCCATAATCACAAGGATACCATCCATTGGAGTAACAAAAATCTCCACAACAGACTACCTTCCATAATGACAAGGCTACCATCCATTGGAATAAAAAAATCTCGACAATAAACTAAATGCCATAATGACAAGGCTACCATCCCTTAGAGTAACAAAAAACTCGACAACAGACTACCTTCCATAATGACTAGGCTACCATCCATTGGAGTAACAAAAATATCCACAACAGACTACCTTCCATAAAGACAAGTCTACACTCTATTGTAGTAACAAAAATAACGACAACAGACTAACTTCCATAATGACAAGGCTACCATCCAATGTAGTAACAAAAATCTCGACAACAGACTACCTTCCATAGTGACAAGGCTACCATCCATTTGAGTAACAAAAATCTCGACAACAGACTACCTTCCATAATGACAAGGCTACCATCTATTGGAATAACAAAAATACCGACAACACACTACCTTGCATAATAACAAGGCTACCATCCATTGGCGTAACAAAAATCTCTACAACAGACTACCTTCCATAACGAAAAGGCTATCATCCATTGGCGTAACAAAAATCTCGACAACAGACTACCTTCCATAATGACATGGCTACAATCCATTGTAGTGACAAAAATCTCGACAAAATACTACCTTCTATAATGACAAGGCTACAATCTGTTATAGTAACAAAAATCTCGACAACAGACTACCTTCCATAATGACTAGGCTACCATCCATTGGAGTAACAAAGATATTGACAACAGATTACCTTCCATAAATACAAGGCTACAATCCATTGTAGTAAAAAAAATCACGACAACAGACTACCTTCCATAATGACAAGGCTACCATCCAATGTAGTAACAAAAATCTCGACAACAGACTACCTTCAATAGTGACAAGGCTACCATCTATTGGAGTAACAAAAATCTCGACAACAGACTACCTTTAATAGTGACAAGGCTACCATCCATTGGAGTAACAAAAATATCGACAACATACTACCTTCCATAATCATAAGGATACCATCTATTGGAATAACAAAAATATCGACAACACACTACCTTGCATAATGACAAGGCTACCATCCATTGGAGTAACAAAAATCTCTACGACAGACTACCTTCCATAATGACAAGGCTACCATACATTGGAGTAACAAAGATATCGACAACATAATACCTTCCATAATCACAAGGATACCATCCATTGGAGTAGCAAAAATCTCGAAAACATACTACCTTCTATAATGACTAGGCTACCATCCTTTGGAGTAACAAAGATATCGATAGCAGACTACTTGCCATAAGGACAAGGCTAAAATCCATTGTAGTAACAAAAATCTCGACATTAGACTACCTTCCATAATGACAAGGCTACCATCCATTGTAGTGGCAAAAATCTCGACAATAGACTACCTTCCATAATGACAAGGCTACCATCCATTGTAGTAACAAGAATCTCGATAACATACTACCTTCCATAATGACAAGGCTACAATCTATTATAGTAACAAAAATCTCGACAAGAGACTATCTTCCATAACGAAAAGGCTACAATCTATTGTAGTAACAAAAATCTCGACAACAGACTACCTTCCATAATGACATGGCTACCATCCATTGTAGTGACAAAAATCTCGACAAAATACTACCTTCTATAATGACAAGGCTACCATCCATTGTAGTAAAAAAAATCTCGACAATAGACTACCTTCCATAATGACAAGGCTACCATCCCTTAGAGTAACAAAAATCTCGACAACAGACTACCTTCCATAATGACTAGGCTACCATCTATTGGAGTAACAAAGATATCGACAATAGACTACCTTCCATAAAGACAAGGCTACAATCCATTGTAGTAACAAAAATCACGACAACAGACTACCTTCCATAATGACAAGGCTACCATCCATTGGAGTAACAAAAATATCGACAACAGACTACCTTCCATAGTGACAAGGCTACCATCCATTGGAGTAACAAAAATCTCGACAACAGACTACCTTCCATAATGACAAGGCTACGATCCATTGGAGTAACAAAGATATCAACAACAAACTACCTTCCATAATCACAAGGATACCATCCATTGTAGTAACAAAAATATCGACAACAGACTACCTTCCTTAATGACTACGTTACCATCCATTGGAGTAACAAAGATATCGACAACAGACTACCTTCGATAAAGACAAGGCTACAATCCATTGTAGTAACAAAAATCACGACAACAGACTACCTTCCATAATGACAAGGCTACCATCCAATGTAGTGACAAAAATCTCGACAACAGACTACCTTCCATAGTGACAAGGCTACCATCCATTGGAGTAACAAAAATCTCGACAACAGACTACCTTCCATAATGACAAGGCCACCATCCATTGGAGTAACAAAGATATTGACAACATACTACCTTCCATAATCACAAGGATACCATCCCTTAGAGTAACAAAAATCTCGACAATAGACTACCTTCCATAATGACTAGGCTACCATCCATTGGAGTAACAAAAATATCGACAACAGACTACCTTCCATAAAGACAAGGCTACACTCCATTGTAGTAACAAAAATAACGACAACAGACTACCTTCGATAATGACAAGGCTACCATCCAATGTAGTAACAAAAATCTCGACAACAGACTATCTTCCATAGTGACAAGGCTACCATCCATTGGAGTAACAAAAATCTCGACAATAGACTACCTTCCATAATGACAAGGCTACCATCTATTGGAATAACAAAAATATCGACAACACACTACCTTGCATAATGACAAGGCTACCATCCATTGGAGTAACAAAAATATCTACAACAGACTACCTTCCATAATGAAAAGGCTACCATCCATTGGAATAACAAAAATATCGACAACACACTACTTTTCATAATGACAAGGCTACCATCCATTGGAGTAACAAAAATATCGAAAACAGACTACCTTCTATAATGACTAGGCTACCATCCTTTGGAGTAACAAAGATATCGATAGCAGACTACCTGCCATAACGGCAAAGCTACAATCCATTGTAGTAAAAAAAATATCGACAATAGACTACCTTCCATAATGACAAGGCTACCATCCCTTAGAGTAACAAAAATCTCGACAACAGACTACCTTCCATAATGACTAGGCTACCATCCATTGGAGTAACAAAGATATCGACAACAGATTACCTTCCATAAAGACAAGGCTACAATCCATTGTAGTAACAAAAATCACGACAACAGACTACCTTCCATAATGACAAGGCTACCATCCAATGTAGTAACAAAAATCTCGAAAACAGACTACCTTCCATAGTGACAAGGCTACCATCTATTAGAGTAATAAAAATCTCTACAACAGACTACCTTCCATAATGACAAGGCTACCATCCATTGGAGTAACAAAGATATCGACAACATACTACCTTCCATAATCACAAGGATACCATCCATTGGAATAACAAAAATCTCGAATACAGACTACCATCTATAATGACTAGGCTACCATCCTTTGGAGTAAAAAAGATATCGATAGTAGACTACCTGCCATAACGAAAAGGCTACAATCCATTGTAGTAACAAAAATCTCGACAATAGACTACCTTCCATAATGATAAGGCTACCATCCCTTAGAGTAACAAAAATCTCGACAACAGACTACCTTCCATAATGACTAGGCTACCATCCATTGGAGTAACAATGATATCGACAACAGACTACCTTCCATAAAGACAAGGCTACAATCCATTGTAGTAACAAAAATCACGACAACAGACTACCTTCCATAATGACAAGGCTACCATCCAATGTAGTAACAAAAATCTCAACAACAGACTACCTTCCATAGTGAAAAGGCTACCATCCATTGGAGTAACAAAAATCTCTACAACAGACTACCTTCCATAATGACAAGGCTACCATCCGTTGGAGTAACAAAGATATCGACAACATACTACCTTCCATAATCACAAGGATACCATCCATTGGAGTAACAAAAATCTCGAAAACAGACTACCTTCTATAATGACTAGGCTACCATCCTTTGGAGTAACAAAGATATCGATAGCAGACTAGCTGCCATAACGACAAGGTTACAATCCATTGTAGTAACAAAAATCTTGACAATAGACTACTTTCCATAATGACAAGGCTACCATCCATTGTAGTGACAAAAATCTCGACAATGGACTACCTTCCATAATGACAAGGCTACCATCCATTGTAGTAATAAGAATCTCGACAACATACTACCTTCCATAATGACATGGATACCATCCATTGTAGTGACAAAAATCTCGACAAAATACTACCTTCTATAATGACAAGGCTACCATCCATTGGAGTAACAAAAATATCGACAACAGACTACCTTCCATAATGACAAGGCTACAATCTATTATAGTAACAAAAATCTCGACAATAGACTACCTTTCATAATAACAAGGCTACCATCCCTTAGAGTAACAAAAATCTCAACAACAGACTACCTTCCATAATGACTAGGCTACCATCCATTGGAGTAACAAAGATATTGACAACATATTACCTTCCATAAAGACAAGGCTACAATCCATTGTAGTAACAAAAATCACGACAACAGACTACCTTCCATAATGACAAGGCTACCATCCAATGTAGTAACAAAAATTTCGACAACAGACTACCTTCCATAGTGACAAGGCTACCATCCATTGGAGTAACAAAAATCTCTACAACAGACTACCTTCCATAATGACAAGGCTACCATCCATTGGAGTAACAAAGATATCGACAACATACTACCTTCCATAATCACAAGGATACCATCCATTGGAATAACAAAAATCTCGAATACAGACTACCATCTATAATGACTAGGCTACCATCCTTTGGAGTAAAAAAGATATCGATAGTAGACTACCTGCCATAACGACAAGGCTACAATCCATTGTAGTAACAAAAATCTCGACAATAGACTACCTTCCATAATGACAAGGCTACCATCCCTTAGAGTAACAAAAATCTCGACAACAGACTACCTTCCATAATGAGTAGGCTACCATCCATTGGAGTAACAATGATATCGACAATAGACTACCTTCCATAAAGACAAGGCTACAATCCATTGTAGTAACAAAAATCACGACAACAGACTACCTTCCATAATGACAAGGCTACCATCCAATGTAGTAACAAAAATCTCAACAATAGGCTACCTTCCATAGTGACAAGGCTACCATGCATTGGAGTAACAAAAATCTCTACAACAGACTACCTTCCATAATCACAAGGATACCATCCACTGGAGTAACAAAAATGTCGAAAACAGACTACCTTCTATAATGACTAGGCTACCATCCTTTGGAGTAACAAAGATATCGATAGCGGACTAGCTGCCATAATGACAAGGTTACAATCCATTGAAGTAACAAAAATCTCGATAATAGACTACCTTCCATAATGACAAGGCTACCATCCATTGTAGTGACAAAAATCTCGACAATGGACTACCTTCCATAATGACAAGGCTACCATCCATTATAGTAATAAGAATCTCGACAACATACTATCTTCCATAATGACATGGATACCATCCATTGTAGTGACAAAAATCTCGACAAAATACTACCTTCTATAATGACAAGGCTACCATCCATTGGAGTAACAAAAATATCGACAACAGACTACCTTCCATAATGACAAGGCTACAATCTATTATAGTAACAAAAATCTCGACAATAGACTACCTTTCATAATAACAAGGCTACCATCCCTTAGAGTAACAAAAATCTCAACAACAGACTACCTTCCATAATGACTAGGCTACCATCCATTGGAGTAAAAAAGATATTGACAACATATTACCTTCCATAAAGACAAGGCTACAAACCATTGTAGTAACAAAAATCACGACAACAGACTACCTTCCATAATGACAAGGCTACCATCCAATGTAGTAACAAAAATTTCGACAACAGACTACCTTCCATAGTGACAAGGCTACCATCCATTGGAGTAACAAAAATCTCTACAACAGACTACTTCCATAATGACAAGGCTACCATCCATTGGAGTAACAAAGATATCGACAACATACTACCTTCCATAATCACAAGGATACCATCCATTGGAATAACAAAAATCTCGAATACAGACTACCATCTATAATGACTAGGCTACCATCCTTTGGAGTAAAAAAGATATCGATAGTAGACTACCTGCCATAACGACAAGGCTACAATCCATTGTAGTAACAAAAATCTCGACAATAGACTACCTTCCATAATGACAAGGCTACCATCCCTTAGAGTAACAAAAATCTCGACAACAGACTACCTTCCATAATGAGTAGGCTACCATCCATTGGAGTAACAATGATATCGACAACAGACTACCTTCCATAAAGACAAGGCTACAATCCATTGTAGTAACAAAAATCACGACAACAGACTACCTTCCATAATGACAAGGCTACCATCCAATGTAGTAACAAAAATCTCAACAACAGACTACCTTCCATAGTGACAAGGCTACCATCCATTGGAGTAACAAAGATATCGACAACATACTACCTTCCATAATCAGAAGGATACCATCCACTGGAGTAACAAAAATGTCGAAAACAGACTACCTTCTATAATGACTAGGCTACCATCCTTTGGAGTAACAAAGATATCGATAGCAGACTAGCTGCCATAACGACAAGGTTACAATCCATTGTAGTAACAAAAATCTCGACAATAGACTACCTTCCATAATGACAAGGCTACCATCCATTGTAGTGACAAAAATCTCGACAATGGACTACCTTCCATAATGACAAGGCTACCATCCATTGTAGTAATAAGAATCTAGACAACATACTACCATCCATAATGACATGGATACCATCCATTGTAGTGACAAAAATCTCGACAAAATACTACCTTCTATAATGACAAGGCTACCATCCATTGGAGTAACAAAAATATCGACAACAGACTACCTTCCATAATGACAAGGCTACAATCTATTATAGTAACAAAAATCTCGACAATAGACTACCTTTCATAATAACAAGGCTACCATCCCTTAGAGTAACAAAAATCTCAACAACAGACTACCTTCCATAATGACTAGGCTACCATCCATTGGAGTAACAAAGATATTGACAACATATTACCTTCCATAAAGACAAGGCTACAATCCATTGTAGTAACAAAAATCACGACAACAGACTACCTTCCATAATGACAAGGCTACCATCCAATGTAGTAACAAAAATCTCGACAACAGACTACCTTCCATAGTGACAAGGCTACCGTCCATTGGAGTAACAAAAATCTCTACAACAGACTACCTTCCATAATGACAAGGCTACCATCCATTGGAGTAACAAAGATATCGACAACATACTACCTTCCATAATCACAAGGATACCATCCATTGGAATAACAAAAATCTCGAATAGAGACTACCATCTATAATGACTAGGCTACCATCCTTTGGAGTAAAAAAGATATCGATAGTAGACTACCTGCCATAACGACAAGGTTACAATCCATTGTAGTAACAAAAATCTCGACAACAGACTACCTTCCACAATGACAAGGCTACCATCCCTTAGAGCAACAAAAATCTCAACAACAGACTACCTTCCATAATGAGTAGGCTACCATCCATTAGAGTAACAATGATATCGACAACAGACTACCTTCCATAAAGACAAGGCTACAATCCATTGTAGTAACAAAAATCACGACAACAGACTACCTTCAATAATGACAAGGCTACCATCCAATGTAGTAACAAAAATCTCGACAACAGACTACCTTCCATAGTGACAAGGCTACCATCCATTGGAATAACAAAAATCTCGAAAACAGACTACCTTCCATAATGACAAGGCTACCATCTATTAGAATAACAAAAATATCGACAACACACTACCTTGCATAATGACAAGGCTACCATCCATTGGAGTAACAAAAATCTCTACAACAGACTACCTTCCATAATGACAAGGCTACCATACATTGTAGTAACAAATATATCGACACCATACTACCTTCCATAATCACAAGGATACCATCAATTGGAGTAACAAAAATCTCGAAAACAAACTACCTTCTATAATGACTAGGCTACCATCCTTTGGAGTAACAAAGATATCGATAGTAGACTACCTGCCATAACGACAAGGCTACAATCCATTGTAGTAACAAAAATCTCGACAATAGACTACCTTCCATAATGACAAGGCTACCATCCATTGTAGTGACAAAAATCTCGACAATAGACTACCTTCCATAATGACAAGGCTACCATCCATTGTAGTAAGAAGAATCTCGATAACATACTACCTTCCATAATGACAATCTACAATCTATTATAGTAACAAAAATCTCGACAACAGACTATCTTCCATAACGAAAAGGCTACAATCTATTGTAGTAACAAAAATCTCGACAATAGACTACCTTCTATAATGACATGGCTACCATCCATTGTAGTGACAAAAATCTCGACAAAATACTACCTTCTATAATGACAAGGCTACCATCCATTGGAGTAACAAAAATATCGACAACAGACTACCTTCCATAATGACAAGGCTACAATCTATTATAGTAACAAAAATCTCAACAATAGACTACCTTTCATAATGACAAGGCTACCATCCCTTAGAGTAACAAAAATCTCGACAACAGACTACTTTCCATAATGACTAGGCTACCATCCATTGGAGTAACAAAAATCTCGACAACAGACTACCTTCCATAGTGACAAGGCTACCATCCATTGGAGTAACAAAAATCTCGACAACAGACTACCTTCCATAGTGACAAGGCTACCATCCATTGGAGTAACAAAAATCTCGACAATAGACTACCTTCCATAATGACAAGGCTACCATCTATTGGAATAACAAAAATATCGACAACACACTACCTTGCATAATGACAAGGCTACCATCCATTGGAGTAACAAAAATCTCTACAACAGACTACCTTCCATAATGACAAGGCTACCATACATTGGAGTAACAAAGATATCGACAACATACTACCTTCCATAATCACAAGGATACCATCCATTGGTGTAACAAAAATCTCGAAAACAGACTACCTTCTATAATGAGTAGGCTACCATCCTTTGGAGTAACAAAGATATCGATAGCAGACTACCTGCCATAACGACAAGGCTACAATCCATTGTAGTGACAAAAATCTCGACAATAGACTACCTTCCATAATGAAAAGACTACCTTCCATTGTAGTAACAAGAATCTCGACAACATACTACCTTCCATAATGACAAGGCTACAATCCATTATAGTATCAAAAATCTCGACAACACACTATCTTCCATAAAGAAAAGGCTACAATCTATTGTAGTAACAAAAATTTCGACAACAGACTACCTTCCATAATGACATGGCTACCATCCATTG
This sequence comes from Vicia faba, assembly GCA_948472305.1. NCBI lineage: Eukaryota > Viridiplantae > Streptophyta > Magnoliopsida > Fabales > Fabaceae > Vicia > Vicia faba. The sequence continues at coordinate 509,541,653 of OX451741.1, read as the reverse complement.
TAGTAACAAAAATCTCGACAAAATACTACCTTCTATAATGACAAGGCTACCATCCATTGGAGTAACAAAAATATAGACAAAAGACTACCTTCCATAATGACAAGGCTACAATCTATTATAGTAACAAAAATCTCGACAATAGACTACCTTTCATAATGACAAGGCTACCATCCCTTAGAGTAACAAAAATCTCTACAACAGACTACCTTCCATAATGACTAGGCTACCATCCATTGGAGTAAAAAAGATATCGACAACAGATTACCTTCCATAAAGACAAGGCGACAATCCATTGTAGTAACAAAAGTCACGACAACAGACTTCCTTCCATAATGACAAGGCTACCATCCAATGTAGTAACAAAAATCTCGACAACATACTACCTTCCATAGTGACAAGGCTACCATCCTTTGGAGTAACAAAAATCTCGACAACAGACTACCTTCCATAATGACAAGGCTACCATCTATTGGAATAACAAAAATATTGATAACACACTACCTTGCATAATGACAAGGCTACCATCCATTGGAGTAACAAAAATCTAGAAAACAGACTACCTTCTATAATTACTAGGCTACCATCCTTTGGAGTAACAAAGATATCGATAGTAGACTACCTGCCATAACGACAAAGCTACAATCCATTGTAGTAAAAAAAATCTCGACAATAGACTACCTTCCATAATGAAAAGGCTACCATCCCTTAGAGTAACAAAAATCTCGACAACAGACTACCTTCCATAATGACTAGGCTACCATCCATTGGAGTAACAAAGATATCGACAACAAATTACCTTCCATAAAGACAAGGCTACAATCCATTGTAGTAACAAAAATCACGACAACAAACTACCTTCCATAATGACAAGGCTACCATCCAATGTAGTAACAAAAATCTCGACAACAGACTACCTTCCATAGTGACAAGGCTACCATCCATTGGAGTAACAAAAATCTCGACAATAGACTACCTTCCATAATGACAAGGCAACCATCTATTGGAATAACAAAAATATCGACAACACACTACCTTGCATAATGACAAGGCTACCATCCATTGGAGTAACAAAGATATCAACAACATACTACCTTCCATAATCACAAGGATACCATCCATTGGAATAACAAAAATCTCGAAAACAGACTACCTTATATAATGACTAGGCTACCATCCTTTGGAGTAACAAAGTTATCAATAGCAGACTACCTGCCATAACGACAAGGCTACAATCCATTGTAGTAACAAAAATCTCGACATTAGACTACCTTCAATAATGACAAGGCTACCATCCCTTAGAGTAACAAAAATCTCGACAACAGACTACCTTCCATAATGACTAGGCTATCATCCATTGGAGTAACAAAGATATCGACAACAGACTACCTTCCACAAAGACAAGGCTACAATCCATTATAGTAACCAAAATCACGACAACAAACTACCTTCCATAATTACAAGGCTACCATCCAATGTAGTAACAAAAATCTCGACAACAGACTACCTTCCATAGTGACAAGGCTACATCCATTAGAGTAACAAAAATCTCGACAACAGACTACCTTCCATAATGACAAGGCTACCATCTATTGGAATAACAAAAATATCGACAACACACTACCTTGCATAATAACAAGGATACCATCCATTGGAGTAAAAAAAATCTCTACAATAGACTACCTTCCATAATGACAAGGCTACCATCCATTGGAGTAACAAAGATATCGACAACATACTACGTTCCATAATCACAAGGATACCATCCATTGGAGTAACAAAAATCTCGAAAACAGACTACCTTCTATAATGACTAGGCTACCATCCTTTGGATTAACAAAGATATCTATAGCAGACTACCTGCCATAATTACAAGGCTACAATCCATTATAGTAACAAAAATCTCGACAATAGACTACCTTCCATAATGACAAGGCTATCATCCGTTAGAATAACAAAAAACCCGACAACATACTACCTTCCATAATGACTATGCTACCATCCATTGGAGTAACAAAGATATCGACAACAAACTACCTTCCATAAAGACAAGGCTATAATCCATTGTATTAACAAAAATCATGACAACAAACTACCTTCCATAATGACAAGGCTACCATCCAATGTAGTAACAAAAATTTCGACAACAAACTACCTTACATAATGACAAGGCTACCATCCATTGGAGTAACAAAGATATCGACAACATACTACCTTCCATAATCACAAGGATACCATCCATTGGAGTAACAAAAATCTCGAAAATAGACTACCTTCAATAATGACTAGGCTACCATCCTTTGGAGTAACAACGATATCGATAGCAGACTACCTGCCATAACGACAAGGCTACAATCCATTGTAGTAATAAAAATCTCGACAATAGACTACCTTCCATAATGACAAGGCTACCATCCCTTATAGTAGCAAAAATCTCGACAACAGACTACCTTCCATAATGACTAGGCTACCATCCATTGGAGTAACAAAGATATCAATAACAAACTACCTTCCATAAAGACAAGGCTATAATCCATTGTATTAACAAAAATCACGACAACAGACTACCTTCCATAATGACAAGGCTACAATCCAATGTAGTAACAAAAATCTCGACAACATACTACCTTCCATAGTGACTAGGCTACCATCCATTGGAGTAACAAAGATATCGACAACAGACTACCTTCCATAAAGAGAAGGCTATAAGCCATTGTATTAACAAAAATCACGACAACAGACTACCTTCCATAATGACAAGGCTACCATCCAATGTAGTAACAAAAATCTCAACAACAGACTACCTTACATAATGACAAGGCTACCATCCATTGGATTAACAAAGATATCGACAACATACTACCTTACATAATCACAAGGATACCATCCATTGGAGTAACAAAATTCTCGAAAACAGACTACTTTCTATAATGACTAAGCTACCATCCTTTGGAGTAACAAAGATATCGATAGTAGACTACCTGCCATAACGACAAGGCTACAATCCATTGTAGTAATAAAAATCTCGACAATAGACTACCTTCCATAATGACAAGGCTACCATCCCTTATAGTAACAAAAATCTCGACAACAGACTACCTTCCATAATGACTAGGCTACCATCCATTGGAGTAACAAAGATATCAATAACAGACTACCTTCCATAAAGACAAGGCTATAATCCATTGTATTAACAAAAATCAAGACAACAAACTACCTTCCATAATGACAAGGCTACAATCCAATGTAGTAACAAAAATCTCGACAACAGACTACTTTCCATAGTGACTAGGCTACCATCCTTTGGAGTAACAAAGATATCGAAAACAGAATACCTTCCATAAAAAGAAGGCTATAAGTCATTGTATTCAAAAAAATCACGACAACAGACTACCTTCCATAATGACAAGGCTACCATCCAATGTAGTAACAAAAATCTCGACAACAGACTACCTTACATAATGACAAGGCTACCATCCATTGGAGTAACAAAGATATCGAAAACATACTACCTTCCATAATCACAAGGATACCATCCATTGGAGTAACAAAAATCTCGAAAATAGACTACCTTCTATAATGACTAGGCTACCATCCTTTGGAGTAACAACGATATCGATAGCAGACTACCGGCCATAACGACAAGGCTACAATCCATTGTAGTAATAAAAATGTCGACAATAGACTACCTTCCATAATGACAAGGCTACCATCCCTTATAGTAGCAAAAATCTCGACAACAGACTACCTTCCATAATGACTAGGCTACCATCCATTGGAGTAACAAAGATATCAATAACAGACTACCTTCCATAAAGACAAGGCTATAATCCATTGTATTAACAACAATCACGACAACAGACTACCTTCCATAATGACAAGGCTACAATCCAATGTAGTAACAAAAATCTCGACAACATACTACCTTCCATAGTGACTAGGCTATCATCCATTGGAGTAACAAAGATATCGACAACAGACTACCTTTCATAAAGAGAAAGCTATAAGCCATTGTATTAACAAAAATCACGACAACAGACTACCTTCCATAATGACAAGGCTACCATCCAATGTAGTAACAAAAATCTCGACAACAGACTACCTTACATAATGACAAGGCTACCATCCATTGGAGTAACAAAGATATCGACAACATACTACCTTCCATAATCACAAGGATACCATCCATTGGAGTAACAAAAATCTCGAAAACAGACTACCTTCTATAATGACTAGGCTACCATCCTTTGGAGTAACAAAGATATCTATAGTAGACTACCTACCATAACGACAAGGCTACAATCCATTGTAGTAATAAAAATCTCGACAATAGACTACCTTCCATAATGACAAGGCTACCATCCCTTATAGTAACAAAAATCTTGAAAACAGACTACCTTCCATAATGACTAGGCTACCATCCATTGGAGTAACAAAGATATCAATAACAGACTACCTTCCATAAAGACAAGGCTATAATCCATTGTATTAACAAAAATCAAGACAACAAACTACCTTCCATAATGACAAGGCTACAATCTAATGTAGTAACAAAAATCTCGACAACAGACTACTTTCCGTAGTGACTAGGCTACCATCCATTGGAGTAACAAAGATATCGACAACAGAATACCTTCCATAAAAAGAAGGCTATAAGCCATTGTATTAACAAAAATCACGACAACAGACTACCTTCCATAATGACAAGGCTACCATCCAATGTAGTAACAAAAATCTCGACAACAGACTACCTTACATAATGACAAGGCTACCATCCATTGGAGTAACAAAGATATCGACAACATACTACCTTCCATAATCACAAGGATACCATCCATTGGAGTAACAAAAATCTCGAAAATAGACTGCCTTCTATAATGACTAGGCTACCATCCTTTGAAGTAACAAAGATATCGTAGCATACTACCTGCCATAACGACAAGGCTACAATCCATTGTAGTAACAAAAATCTCGACAATAGACTACCTTCCATAATTAAAAGGCTACCATCCCTTAGAGTAACAAAAATCTCGATAACAGACTACCTTCCATAATGACTAGGCTACCATCCATTGGAGTAACAAAGATATCCACAACAGACTACCTTCCATAAAGACAAGGCTAAAATCCATTGTAGTAACAAATATCAAGACAAAAGACTACCTTCCATAATGACAAGGCTACCATCCAATGTAGTAACAAAAATCTCGACAACAAACTACCTTCCATAGTGACAAGGCTACCATCCATTGGAGTAATAAAAATCTCGACAATAGACTACCTTCCATAATGACAAGGCTACCATCCCTTAGAGTAACAAAAATCTCGACAACAGACTACCTTCCTTAATAACAAGGCTACCATCCATTGTAGTGACAAAAATCTCGACAATAGACTACCTTCCATAATGACAAGGCTACTATCCATTGTAGTTACAAGAATCTCGACAACATACTACCTTCCATAATGACAAGGCTACAATCTATTATAGTAACAAAAATCTCGACAACAGACTATCTTCCATAACGAAAAGGCTACAATCTATTGTAGTAACAAAAATCTCGACAACAGACTACCTTCCATAATGACATGGCTACCATCCATTGTAGTGACAAAAATCTCGACAAAATAGTACCTTCTATAATGACAAGGCTACCATCCATTGGAGTAACAAAAATATCGACAACAGACTACCTTCCATAATGACAAGGCTACAATCTATTATAGTAACAAAAATATTGACAATAGACTACCTTTCATAATGACTAGGCTACCATCCATTGGAATAACAAAAATCTCGACAACAAACTACTTTCCATAATGACAAGGCCACCATCCCTTATAGTAACAAAAATCTAGACAATAGACTACCTTCCATAATTACAAGGCTACCATCCATTGGAGTAACAAAGATATCGACAACATACTACCTTCCCTAATGACAAGGATACCATCCATTGGAGTAAAAAAATCACGACAACAGACTACCTTCCATAATGACAAGGCTACCATCCATTGGAATAACAAAAATATCGATAACACACTACCTTCCATAATGAAAAGGCTACCATCCAACGGAGAAACAAAAATCTCGACAACAGACTACATTCCATAATGACTAGGCTACCATCAATTGGAGTAAGAAAGATATCAACAACATACTACCTTCCATAACGACAAGGATACAATCCATTGTAGTAACAAAAATCTCGACAACAGACTACCTTCTATAATGACAAGGCTACCATCCAATGGAATAACAAAAATCTCGACAATAAACTAAATTCCATAATGACAAGGCTACCATCCCTTAGATTAACAAAAATCTCGACAATAGACTACCTTCCATAATGACTAGGCTACCATCCATTGGAGTAACAAAGATATCAACAACAGACTACCTTCCATAACGACAAGGCTACAATCCATTGTAGTAACAAAAATCTCGACAACAGACTACCTTCCATAATGATAAGGCTACCATCCAATGTAGTAACAAAAATCTCCACAATAGACTACCTTCCATAATGACAAGCCAACCATCCATTGGAGTAACAAAGATGTCGACAACATACTACCTTCCATAATCACAAGGATACCATCCATTGGAGTAACAAAAATCTCGAAAATAGACTACCTTCTATAATGACTAGGCTACCATCCTTCGAAGTAACAAAGATATCGATAGCAGACTACCTGCCATAACGACAAGGCTACAATCCATTGTAGTAACAAAAATCTCGACACTAGACCACCTTCCATAATGTCAAGGCTACCATCCATTGTAGTGACAAAAATCTCGACAATAGACTACCTTCCATAATGACAAGGATACCATCCATTGTAGTAACCAGAATCTCGACAACATACTACCTTCTTTAATGACAAGGCTACAATCTATTATAGTAACAAAAATCTCGACAACAGACTATCTTCCATAACGAAAAGGCTACAATCTATTGTAGTAACAAAAATCTCGACAACAGACTACCTTCCATAATGACATGGCTACCATCCATTGTAGTGACAAAAATCTCGACAAAATACTACCTTCTATAATTACAAGGCTACCATCCATTGGAGTAACAAAAATATCGACAACAGACTACCTTCCATAATGACAAGGCTACAATCTACTATAGTAACAAAAATATTGACAATAGACTACCTTTCATAATGACAAGGCTACCATCCATTGGAATAACAAAAATCTCGACAACAAACTACTTTCCATAATGAGAAGGCCACCATCCCTTATATTAACAAAAATCTAGACAATAGACTACCTTCCATAATGACAAGGCTACAATCCATTAGGGTAACAAAGATATCGACAACATACTACCTTCCATAATGACAAGGATACCATCCATTGGAGTAAAAAAATCACGACAACAGACTACCTTCCATAATGACAAGGCTACCATCCATTGGAATAACAAAAATATCGATAACACACTACCTTCCATAATGACAAGGCTACCATCCAACGGAGAAACAAAAATATCGACAACAGACTACATTCCATAATGACTAGGCTACCATCAATTGGAGTAAGAAAGATATTGACAACATACTACCTTCCATAACGACAAGGATACAATCCATTGTAGTAACAAAAATCTCGACAACAGACTACCTTCTATAATGACAAGGCTACAATCCATTGTAATAACAAAAATCTCGACAACAAACTAACTTCCATAATGACAAGTCTACCATCCATTGTAGTAACAAAAATCTCTAAAATAGACAACCTTCCATAATGACAAGGCTACCATCCATTGTAGTAACAAAAATTTCTACAACAAAATAACTTCCATAATGACAAGGCTACCATCCATTGGAATAACAAAAATATTGACAACACACTACCTTCCATAATGACAAGGCTACCATCCCTTAGAGTAACAAAAATCTCGACAACAGACTACCTTCCATAATAACAAGGCTACCATCCATTGGAGTAACAAAGATATCGACAACATACTATCTTCCATAATGACAAGGATACCATCCATTGGAGTAACAAAAATCAAGACAACAAACTACCCTCTTTAATGACAAAGCTACCATCCATTGGAATAATAAAAATATCGACAACACACTACCATCCATAATGACAGGGCTACTATCCAATGGAGTAACAAAAATCTCGACAACACACTACCTTCCATAATGACTAGGCTACCATCCATTGGAGTAACAAAAATCTCGAAAACAGACTACCTTCTATAATGACTAGGCTACCATCCTTTGGAGTAACACATATATCAATAGCAGACTACCTGCCATAATGACAAGGCTACAATCCATTTTAGTAACAAAAATCTCGACAATAGACTACCTTCCATAATGATAAGGCTAGCATCCCTTAGAGTAACAAAAATCTCGACAATAGACTACCTTCCATAATGACTAGGCTACCATCCATTGGAGTAACAAAGATATCGACAACAGACTACCTTCCATAAAGACAAGGCTACAATCCATTGTAGTAACAAAAATCACGACAACAGACTACCTTCCATAATGACAAGGCTACCATCCAATGTAGTAACAAAAATCTCGACAACAGACTACCTTCCATAGTGACAAGGCTACAATCCATTGGAGTAACAAAAATCTCGACAACAGACTACCTTCCATAATAACAAGGCTACCATCTATTGGAATAACAAAAATATCGACAACATACTACCTTCCATAATGACAAGGCTACCATCCATTGGAGTAACAAAAATCTCTACAATAGACTACCTTCCATAATGACAAGGATACCATCCATTGGAGTAACAAAGATATCGACAACATACTACCTTCCATAATCACAAGGATACCATCCATTGGAGTAACAAATATCTCGAAAACAGACTACCTTCTATAATGACTAGGCTACCATCCTTTGGAGTAACAAAGATATCGATAGCAGACTACCTGCCATAACGAGAAGGCTACAATCCATTGTAGTAACAAAAATCTCGACATTAGACTACCTTCCATAATGACAAGGCTACCATCCATTGTAGTGACAAAAATATCTACAACAGACTACCTTCCATAATGACAAGGCTACAATCCATTGTAGTAAAAAGAATCTCGACAACATACTACCTTCCATAATGACAAGGCTACAATCTATTATAGTAACAAAAATCTTGACAACAGACTATCTTCCATAACGAAAAGGCTACAATCTATTGTAGTAACAAAAATCTTGACAACAGACTAACTTCCATAATGACAAGGCTACCATCCATTGGAGTAACAAAAATCTCGACAAAATACTACCTTCCATAATGACAAGGCTAAAATCTATTATAGTAACAAAAATCTTGACAATAGACTACCTTTCAAAATGACAAGGCTACCATCCATTGGAATAACAAAAATCTCGACAACAAACTACTTTCCATAATGACAAGGCCACCATCCCTTATCGTAACAAAAACCTAGAAAACTGACTACCTTCCATAATGACAAGGCTACCATCCATTGGAGTAACAAAGATATCGACGACATACTACCTTCCATAATGACAAGGATACCATCCATTGGAGTAAAAAAATCACGACAACAAACTACCTTCCATAATGACAAGGCTACCATCCATTGGAATAACAAAAATATCGATAACACACTACCTTCCATAATGACAAGGCTACCATCCAATGGAGAAACTAAAATCTCGACAACGGACTACCTTCCATAATGACTAAGCTACCATCCATTGGAGTAAGAAAGATATCGACAACATACTACCTTCCATAACGACAAGGATACAATCCATTGTAGTAACAAAAATCTCGACAACAGACTACCTTCTATAGTGACATGGCTACCATCCAATGGAATAACAAAAATCTCGACAATAAACTAACTTCCATAATGACAAGGCTACCATCCCTTAGAGTAACAAAAATCTCGACAACAGACTACCTTCCATAATGACTAGGCTACCATCCATTGGAGTAACAAAGATATCAACAACAGACTACCTTCCATAACGACAAGGCTACAATCCATTATAGTAACAAAAAGCTCTACAATAGACTACCTTCCATAATGACAAGGCTCCCATCCAATGTAGTAACAAAAATCTCGACAACAGACTACCTTCCATAATGACAAGCCTACCATCCATTGGAGTAACAATAATCTCGACAACAGACTACCTTCCATCATGACAAGGCTACCATCCATTTAAGTAACTAAAATCTCGACAATAGACTACCTTCCATAATGACTAGGCTACCATCCATTGGAGTAACAAAGATATCAACAACAGACTACCTTCCATAACGACAAGGCTACAATCCATTATAGTAACAAAAATCTCGACAATAGACTACCTTCCATAATCACAAGGCTACCATCCAATGTAGTAACAAAAATCTCGACAACAGACTACCTTCCATAATGACAAGCCTACCATCCATTGGAGTAACAAAAATCTCGACAACAGACTACCTTCCATCATGACAAAGCTACCATCCATTTGAGTAACAAAGAAATCGACAACATACCACCTTCCATAATAACAAGGATACCATCCATTGGAGTAAAAAAAATCACGACAATAGACTACCTTCCATAATGACAAGGCTTCCATCCATTGGAATAAGAAAAATATCGACAACACACTACCTTCCATAATGACAAGGCTACCATCCAATGTAGTAACAAAAATCTCGACAATAGACTACCTTCCATAGTGACTAGGCTACCATCCATTGGAGTAACAAAAATCTCGACAACAGACTACCTTCCATAATGACAAGGCTAACATCTATTGGAATAACAAAAATGTTGACAACACACTACCTTGCATAATGACAATGCTACCATCCATTGGAGTAACAAAAATCTCTACAATAGACTACCTTACATAATGACAAGGCTACCATCCATTGGAGTAACAAAGATAACGACAACATACTACCTTCCATAATCACAAGGATACCATCCATTGGAGTAATAAAAATCTCGAAAACATACTACCTTCTATTATGACTAGGCTACCATCCTTTGGGGTAACAAAGATATCGATAGCAGACTACCTTCCATAACAACAAGGCTACAATCCATTGTAGTAACAAAAATCTCGACAATAGACTACCTTCCATAATGACAAGGCTACCATCCCTTAGAGTAACAAAAATCTCGACAACAGACTACCTTCCATAATGACTAGGCTACCATCCATTGGAGTAACAAAGATATCCACAACAGACTACCTTCCATAAAGACAAGGCTATAATCCATTGTATTAACAAAAATCATGACAACAGACTACCTTCCATAATGACAAGGCTACCATTCAATGTAGTAACAAAAATCTCGACAACGGACTACCTTCCATAGTGACATGGCTACCATCCATTGGAGTAACAAAAATCTCGACAACAGACTACCTTCCATAGTGACAAGGCTACAATCCATTGGAGTAACAAAAATCTCGACAACAGACTACCTTCCATAATAACAAGGCTACCATCTATTGGAATAACAAAAATATCGACAACATACTACCTTCCATAATGACAAGGCTACCATCCATTGGAGTAACAAAAATCTCTACAATAGACTACCTTCCATAATGACAAGGATACCATCCATTGGAGTAACAAAGATATCGACAACATACTACCTTCCATAATCACAAGGATACCATCCATTGGAGTAACAAATATCTCGAAAACAGACTACCTTCTATAATGACTAGGCTACCATCCTTTGGAGTAACAAAGATATCGATAGCAGACTACCTGCCATAACGAGAAGGCTACAATCCATTGTAGTAACAAAAATCTCGACATTAGACTACCTTCCATAATGACAAGGCTACCATCCATTGTAGTGACAAAAATATCTACAACAGACTACCTTCCATAATGACAAGGCTACAATCCATTGTAGTAAAAAGAATCTCGACAACATACTACCTTCCATAATGACAAGGCTACAATCTATTATAGTAACAAAAATCTTGACAACAGACTATCTTCCATAACGAAAAGGCTACAATCTATTGTAGTAACAAAAATCTTGACAACAGACTAACTTCCATAATGACAAGGCTACCATCCATTGGAGTAACAAAAATCTCGACAAAATACTACCTTCCATAATGACAAGGCTAAAATCTATTATAGTAACAAAAATCTTGACAATAGACTACCTTTCAAAATGACAAGGCTACCATCCATTGGAATAACAAAAATCTCGACAACAAACTACTTTCCATAATGACAAGGCCACCATCCCTTATCGTAACAAAAACCTAGAAAACTGACTACCTTCCATAATGACAAGGCTACCATCCATTGGAGTAACAAAGATATCGACGACATACTACCTTCCATAATGACAAGGATACCATCCATTGGAGTAAAAAAATCACGACAACAAACTACCTTCCATAATGACAAGGCTACCATCCATTGGAATAACAAAAATATCGATAACACACTACCTTCCATAATGACAAGGCTACCATCCAATGGAGAAACTAAAATCTCGACAACGGACTACCTTCCATAATGACTAAGCTACCATCCATTGGAGTAAGAAAGATATCGACAACATACTACCTTCCATAACGACAAGGATACAATCCATTGTAGTAACAAAAATCTCGACAACAGACTACCTTCTATAGTGACATGGCTACCATCCAATGGAATAACAAAAATCTCGACAATAAACTAACTTCCATAATGACAAGGCTACCATCCCTTAGAGTAACAAAAATCTCGACAACAGACTACCTTCCATAATGACTAGGCTACCATCCATTGGAGTAACAAAGATATCAACAACAGACTACCTTCCATAACGACAAGGCTACAATCCATTATAGTAACAAAAAGCTCTACAATAGACTACCTTCCATAATGACAAGGCTCCCATCCAATGTAGTAACAAAAATCTCGACAACAGACTACCTTCCATAATGACAAGCCTACCATCCATTGGAGTAACAATAATCTCGACAACAGACTACCTTCCATCATGACAAGGCTACCATCCATTTAAGTAACTAAAATCTCGACAATAGACTACCTTCCATAATGACTAGGCTACCATCCATTGGAGTAACAAAGATATCAACAACAGACTACCTTCCATAACGACAAGGCTACAATCCATTATAGTAACAAAAATCTCGACAATAGACTACCTTCCATAATCACAAGGCTACCATCCAATGTAGTAACAAAAATCTCGACAACAGACTACCTTCCATAATGACAAGCCTACCATCCATTGGAGTAACAAAAATCTCGACAACAGACTACCTTCCATCATGACAAAGCTACCATCCATTTGAGTAACAAAGAAATCGACAACATACCACCTTCCATAATAACAAGGATACCATCCATTGGAGTAAAAAAAATCACGACAATAGACTACCTTCCATAATGACAAGGCTTCCATCCATTGGAATAAGAAAAATATCGACAACACACTACCTTCCATAATGACAAGGCTACCATCCAATGTAGTAACAAAAATCTCGACAATAGACTACCTTCCATAGTGACTAGGCTACCATCCATTGGAGTAACAAAAATCTCGACAACAGACTACCTTCCATAATGACAAGGCTAACATCTATTGGAATAACAAAAATGTTGACAACACACTACCTTGCATAATGACAATGCTACCATCCATTGGAGTAACAAAAATCTCTACAATAGACTACCTTACATAATGACAAGGCTACCATCCATTGGAGTAACAAAGATAACGACAACATACTACCTTCCATAATCACAAGGATACCATCCATTGGAGTAATAAAAATCTCGAAAACATACTACCTTCTATTATGACTAGGCTACCATCCTTTGGGGTAACAAAGATATCGATAGCAGACTACCTTCCATAACAACAAGGCTACAATCCATTGTAGTAACAAAAATCTCGACAATAGACTACCTTCCATAATGACAAGGCTACCATCCCTTAGAGTAACAAAAATCTCGACAACAGACTACCTTCCATAATGACTAGGCTACCATCCATTGGAGTAACAAAGATATCCACAACAGACTACCTTCCATAAAGACAAGGCTATAATCCATTGTATTAACAAAAATCATGACAACAGACTACCTTCCATAATGACAAGGCTACCATTCAATGTAGTAACAAAAATCTCGACAACGGACTACCTTCCATAGTGACATGGCTACCATCCATTGGAGTAACAAAAATCTCGACAACAGACTACCTTCCATAATGACAAGGCTACCATCTATTGGAATAACAAAAATATCGACAACATAATACCTTGCATAATGACAAGGCTACCATCAATTCAAGTAACAAAAATCTCTACAACAGACTACCTTCCATAATGACAAGGCTACCATCCATTGGAGTAACAAAGATATCGACAACAGACTACCTTCTATAATGACTAGGCTACCATCCTTTGGAGTAACAAAGATATCGAAAGTAGACTACCTTCCACAACGACAAGGCTACAATCCATTGTAGTAACAAAAATCTCGACAATGGACTACCTTCCATAATGACAAGGCTACCATCCATTGTAGTGACAAAAATGTCGACAATAGACTACCTTCAATAATGACAAGGCTACCATCCATTGTAGTAACAAGAATCACGACAACATACTACCTTCCATAATGACAAGGCTACAATCTATTATAGTAACAAAAATCTCTACAACAGACTATCTTCCATAACGAAAAGGATACAATCTATTGTAGTAACAAAAATCTCGACAACAAACTACCTTCCATAATGACATGGCTACCATCCATTGTAGTGACAAAATTCTCGACAAAATATTACCTTTTATAATGAAAAGGCTACCATCCATTGGAGTAACAAAAATATCGACAACAGACTACCTTCCATAATGACAAGGCTACATTCTATTATAGTAACAAAAATCTCGACAACACACTACCTTGCATAATGACAAGGCTACCATCCATTGGAGTAACAAAAATATCTACAACAGACTATCTTCCATAATGACAAGGCTACCATCCATTGGAGTAACAAAGATATCAACAACATACTACCTTCCATAATCACAAGGATACCATCCATTGTAGTAACAAAAATTTTGAAAACAGACTACCTTCAATAATGACTAGGCTACCATCCTTTGGAGTAACAAAGATATCGATAGTAGACTACCTGCCATAATGACAAGGCTACAATCCATTGTAGTAACAAAAATCTCGACAATAGACTACCTTCTATAATGACAAGGCTACCATCCATTATAGTGACAAAAATCTCGACAATAGACTACCTTCCATAATGACAAGGCTACCATCTATTGTAGTAACAAGAATCTCGACCACATACTACCTTCCATAATGACAAGGCTACAATCTATTATAGTAACAAAAATCTTGAGAACAGACTATCTTCCATAACGAAAAGGCTACAATCTATTGTAGTAACAAAAATCTCGACAACAGACTACCTTTCATAATGACATGGCTACCATCCATTGTAGTGACAAAAATCTCGACAAAATACTACCTTTTATAATGAAAAGGCTACCATCCATTGGAGTAACAAAAATATCGACAACAGACTACCTTCTATAATGAGAAGGCCACCATCCCTTATTGTAACAAAAATCTAGACAACAGACTACCTTCCATAATGACAAGGCTACCATCCATTGGAGTAACAAAGATATCAACAACATACTACCTTCCATAATGACAAGGATACCATCCATTGGAGTAAAAAAAATCACGACAATAGACTACCTTCCATAATGACAAGGCTACAATCCATTGGAATAACAAAAATATCGATAACACACTACCTTCCATAATGACAAGGCTACCATCCATTGGAGTAACAAAAATCTCGACAACAGACTACCTTCCATAATGACAAGGCTACCATCCATTGGAGTAAGAAAGATATCGACAACATACTACCTTCCATAATGACAAGGATACTATCCATTGGAGTAATAAAAATCCCGACAATAGACTACCTTCCGTAATGACAAGGCTTCCATCCATTGGAATAAGAAAAATATCGACAACACACTACCTTCCATAATGACAAGGCTACCATCCAATGGAGTAACAATAATCTCGACAACAAACTACCTTCCGTAATGATTAGGCTACCATCCATTGGAGTAAGAATTATATCAATAATAGACTACCTTCCATAACGACAAGGCTACAATCCATTGTAGTAACAAAAATCTCCACAACAGACTACCTTCCATAATGACAAGGCTACCATCCAATGTAGGAACAAAAATCTCGACAACAGACCACCTTTCATAATGACAAGGCTACCATCCATTGCAGTAACAAAAATCTCGACAATAGACTACCTTCCATAATGACAAGGTTACCATCTATTGGAATAACAAAAATATCGACAACACACTACCTTCCATAATGACAAGGATAACATCCATTGGAGTAACAAAAATCTCGACAACAGACTACCTTCCATAATGACAAGGCTACCATCCATTGGAGTAAAAAAGATATCGACAACATACTACCTTCCATAATCACAAGGATACCATCCATTGGAGTAAAAAAAATCTCGAAAACAGACTACCTTCCATAATGACTAGGCTACCATCCTTTGGAGTAACAAAGATATCGATAGCAGACTACCTTCCATAATGACAAGGCTACCATCCATTGGAGTAACAAAAATCTCGACAACAGACTAACTTCCATAATGACAATTCTACCATCCATTGGAATAACAAAAATATCGACAACACACCACCTTCCATAATGACAAGGCTACCATCCATTGGAGTAACAAAAATATCGACAATAAACTACCTCCCATAATGACTAGGCTACCATCCATTGGAGTAACAAAAATATCGACAACACACCACCTTCCATAATGACAATGCTACAATCCATTGTACTAACAAAAATCTCGACAATAGACAACCTTCCATAATGACAAGGCTACCATCCATTGGAGTAACAAAAATCTCGACAACAGGCTACCTTCCATAATGACAAGGCTACCATCCATTGGAGTAAAAAAGATATCGACAACATACTACCTTCCATAATCACAAGGATACCATCCATTGGAGTAACAAAAATCTCGACAACAGACTACCTTCCATAATGACTAGGTTACCATCCTTTGGAGTAACAAAGATATCGATAGCAGACTACCTTCCATAATGACAAGGCTACCATCCATTGGAGTAACAAAAATGTAGACAACAGACTAACTTCTATAATGACAAGTCTACCATTCATTGGAATAACAAAAATATCGATAACACACCACCTTCCATAATGACAAGGCTACCATCCATTGGAGTAACAAAAATATCGACAACAGACTAACTTCCTTAATGATAAGGCTACCATCCATTGGAATAACAAAAATATTGACAACACACTACCTTACATAATGACAAGGCTACCATCCATTGGAGTAACAAAGATATCGACAACATACTACCTTCCATAATCACAAGGATACCATCCATTGGAGTAACAAAAATCTAGAAAACAGACTACCTTCTATTATGACTAGGCTACCATCCTTTGGAGTAACAAAGATATCGATAGCAGACTACCTGCCATAACAACAAGGCTACAATCCATTATAGTAACAAAAATCTCGACAATAGACTACCTTCCACAATGACAAGGCTACCGTCCCTTAGAGTAACAAAAATATCGACAACAGACTACCTTCCATAATAACTAGGCTACCATGCATTGGAGTAACAAAGATATCGACAACGGAATACCTTCCATAAAGACAAGGCTATAATCCATTGTATTAACAAAAATCATGACAACAGACTACCTTCCATAATGACAAGGCTACCATCCAATGTTGTAACAAAAATCTCGACAACGGACTACCTTCCATAGTTTCAAGGCTACCATCCATTGGAGTAACAAAAATCTCGACAACAGACTACCTTCCATAATGACAACGCTACCATCTATTGGAATAACAAAAATATCGACAACACACTACCTTGAATAATGACAAGGCTACCATCCATTCAAGTATCAAAAATCTCGACAACATACTACCTTCCATAATCACAAGGATACCATCCATTGGAGTAACTAAAATTTCGAAAACAGACTACCTTCTATAATGACTAGGCTACCATCCTTTGGAGTAACAAAGATATCGATAGTAGACTACCTGCCATAACGACAAGGCTACAATCCATTGTAGTAACAAAAATCTCAACAATAGACTACCTTCCATAATGACAAGGCTACCATCCATCGTAGTGACAAAAATATCGACAATAGACTACCTTCCATAATGACAAGGCTACCATCCATTGTAGTAACAAGAATCTCCACAACATACTACCTTCAATAATGACAAGGCTACATTCTATTATAGTAACAAAAATCTCTACAACAGACTATCTTCCATAACGAAAAGGCTACAATTTATTGTAGTAACAAAAATCTCGACAACAGACTACCTTCCATAATGACATGGCTACCATCCATTGTAGTGACAAAAATCTCGACAAAATACTACCTTTTATAATGAAAAGGCTACCATCCATTGGAGTAACAAAAATATCGACAACAGACTACCTTCCATAATGACAAGGCTACATTCTATTATAGTAACAAAAATCTCGACAACACACTACCTTGCATAATGACAAGGCTACCATCCATTGGAGTAACAAAAATCTCTACAACAGACTACCTTCCATAATGACAAGGCTACCATCCATTGGAGTAACAAAGATATCGACAACATACTACCTTCCATAATCACAAGGATACCATCCATTGGAGTAACAAAAATCTCGAAAACAGACTACCTTCTATTATGACTAGGCTACCATCCTTTGGAGTAACAAAGATATCGATAGCAGACTACCTGCCATAACAACAAGGCTACAATCCATTATAGTAACAAAAATCTAGACAATAGACTACCTTCCACAATGACAAGGCTACCGTCCCTTAGAGTAACAAAAATCTCGACAACAGACTACCTTCCATAATAACTAGGCTACTATCCATTGGAGTAACAAAGATATCGACAACAGACTACCTTCCATAAAGACAAGGCTATAATCCATTGTATTAACAAAAATCATGACAACACACTACCTTCCATAATGACAAGGCTACCATCCAATGTAGTAACAAAAATCTCGACAACGGACTACCTTCCATAGTTTCAAGGCTACCATCCATTGGAGTAACAAAAATCTCGACAACAGACTACCTTCCATAATGACAAGGCTACCATCTATTGGAATAACAAAACTATCGACAACACACTACCTTGCATAATGACAAGGCTACCATCCATTCAAGTATCAAAAATCTCTACAACAGACTACCTTCCATAATGACAAGGCTACCATCCATTGGAGTAACATTGATATCGACAACATACTACATTCCATAATCACAAGGATACCATCCATTGGAGTAACAAAAATTTCGAAAACAGACTACCTTCTATAATGACTAGGCTACCATCCTTTGGAGTAACAAAGATATCGACAACATACTACCTTCCATAATCACAAGGATACCATCCATTGGAGTAACAAAAATCTCGACAATAGACTACCTTCCATAATGACTAGGTTACCATCCATTGTAGTAACAAGAATCTCGACAACATACTACCTTCCATAATGACAAGGCTACATTCTATTATAGTAACAAAAATCTCTACAACAGACTATCTTCCATAACAAAAAGGCTACCATCCATTGGAGTAACAAAAATTTCGACAACAGACTAACTTCCTTAATGATAAGGCTACCATCCATTGGAATAACAAAAATATTGACAACACACTACCTTACATAATGACAAGGCTACCATCCATTGGAGTAACAAAGATATCGACAACATACGACCTTCCATAATCACAAGGATACCATCCATTGGAGTAACAAAAATCTAGAAAACAGACTACCTTCTATTATGACTAGGCTACCATCCTTTGGAGTAACAAAGATATCGATAGCAGACTACCTGCCATAACAACAAGGCTACAATCCATTATAGTAACAAAAATCTCGACAATAGACTACCTTCCACAATGACAAGGCTTCCGTCCCTTAGAGTAACAAAAATATCGACAACAGACTACCTTCCATAATAACTAGGCTACCATGCATTGGAGTAACAAAGATATCGACAACGGAATACCTTCCATAAAGACAAGGCTATAATCCATTGTATTAACAAAAATCATGACAACAGACTACTTTCCATAATGACAGGGCTACCATCCAATGTTGTAACAAAAATCTCGACAACAGACTACCTTCCATAGTTTCAAGGCTACCATCCATTGGAGTAACAAAAATCTCGACAACAGACTACCTTCCATAATGACAACGCTACCATCTATTGGAATAACAAAAATATCGACAACACACTACCTTGAATAATGACAAGGCTACCATCCATTCAAGTATCAAAAATCTCGACAACATACTACCTTCCATAATCACAAGGATACCATCCATTGGAGTAACTAAAATTTCGAAAACAGACTACCTTCTATAATGACTAGGCTACCATCCTTTGGAGTAACAAAGATATCGATAGTAGACTACCTGCCATAACGACAAGGCTACAATCCATTGTAGTAACAAAAATCTCGACAATAGACTACCTTCCATAATGACAAGGCTACCATCCATCATAGTGACAAAAATATCGACAATAGACTACCTTCCATAATGACAAGGCTACCATCCATTGTAGTAACAAGAATCTCCACAACATACTACCTTCAATAATGACAAGGCTACATTCTATTATAGTAACAAAAATCTCTACAACAGACTATCTTCCATAACGAAAAGGCTACAATTTATTGTAGTAACAAAAATCTCGACAACAGACTACCTTCTATAATGACATGGCTACCATCCATTGTAGTGACAAAAATCTCGACAAAATACTACCTTTTATAATGAAAAGGCTACCATCCATTGGAGTAACAAAAATATCGACAACAGACTACCTTCCATAATGACAAGGCTACATTCTATTATAGTAACAAAAATCTCGACAACACACTACCTTGCATAATGACAAGGCTACCATCCATTGGAGTAACAAAAATCTCTACAACAGACTACCTTCCATAATGACAAGGCTACCATCCATTGGAGTAACAAAGATATCGACAACATACTACCTTCCATAATCACAAGGATACCATCCATTGGAGTAACAAAAATCTCGAAAACAGACTACCTTCTATTATGACTAGGCTACCATCCTTTGGAGTAACAAAGATATCGATAGCAGACTACCTGCCATAACAACAAGGCTACAATCCATTATAGTAACAAAAATCTAGACAATAGACTACCTTCCACAATGACAAGGCTACCGTCCCTTAGAGTAACAAAAATATCGACAACAGACTACCTTCCATAATAACTAGGCTACTATCCATTGGAGTAACAAAGATATCGACAACAGACTACCTTCCATAAAGACAAGGCTATAATCCATTGTATTAACAAAAATCATGACAACACACTACCTTCCATAATGACAAGGCTACCATCCAATGCAGTAACAAAAATCTCGACAACAGACTACCTTCCATAGTTTCAAGGCTACCATCCATTGGAGTAACAAAAATCTCGACAACAGACTACCTTCCATAATGACAAGGCTACCATCTATTGGAATAACAAAAATATCGACAACACACTACCTTGCATAATGACAAGGCTACCATCCATTCAAGTATCAAAAATCTCTACAACAGACTACCTTCCATAATGACAAGGCTACCATCCATTGGAGTAACATAGATATCGACAACATACTACATTCCATAATCACAAGGATACCATCCATTGGAGTAACAAAAATTTCGAAAACAGACTACCTTCTATAATGACTAGGCTACCATCCTTTGGAGTAACAAAGATATCGGTAGTAGATTACCTGCCATAACGACAAGGATACAATCCATTGTAGTAACAAAAATCTCGACAATAGACTACCTTCCATAATGACAAGGCTACCATCCATTGTAGTAACAAGAATCTCGACAACATACTACCTTCCATAATAACAAGGCTACATTCTATTATAGTAACAAAAATCTCTACAACAGACTATCTTCCATAACGAAAAGGCTACAATCTATTGTAGTAACAAAAATCTCGACAACAGACTACCTTCCATAATGACATGGCTACCATCCATTGTAGTGACAAAAAGCTCGACATAATACTACCTTTTATAATGAAAAGGCTACCATCCATTGGAGTAACAAAAATATCGACAACATACTACCTTCCATAATGACAAGGCTACATTCTATTATAGTAACAAAAATATCGACAACACACTACCTTGCATAATGACAAGGCTACCATCCATTGGAGTAACAAAAATCTCTACAACAGACTACCTTCCATAATGACAAGGCTACCATCCATTGAAGTAACAAAGATATCGACAACATACTACCTTCCATAATCACAAGGATACCATCCATTGGAGTAACAAAAATCTCGAAAACAGACTACCTTCTATTATGACTAGGCTACCATCCTTTGGAGTAACAAAGATATCGATAGCAGACTACCTGCCATAACAACAAGGCTACAATCCATTATAGTAACAAAAATCTAGACAATAGACTACCTTCCACAATGACAAGGCTACCGTCCCTTAGAGTAACAAAAATCTCGACAACAGACTACCTTCCATAATAACTAGGCTACCATCCATTGGAGTAACAAAGATATCGACAACAGACTACCTTCCATAAAGACAAGGCTATAATCCATTGTATTAACAAAAATCATGACAACACACTACCTTCCATAATGACAAGGCTACCATCCAATGTAGTAACAAAAATCTCGACAACGGACTACCTTCCATAGTTTCAAGGCTACCATCCATTGGAGTAACAAAAATCTCGACAACAGACTACCTTCCATAATGACAAGGCTACCATCTATTGGAATAACAAAAATATCGACAACACACTACCTTGCATAATGACAAGGCTACCATCCATTCAAGTATCAAAAATCTCTACAACAGACTACCTTCCATAATGACAAGGCTACCATCCATTGGAGTAACATAGATATCGACAACATACTACATTCCATAATCACAAGGATACCATCCATTGGAGTAACAAAAATTTCGAAAACAGACTACCTTCTATAATGACTAGGCTACCATCCTTTGGAGTAACAAAGATATCGGTAGTAGATTACCTGCCATAACGACAAGGCTACAATCCATTGTAGTAACAAAAATCTCGACAATAGACTACCTTCCATAATGACAAGGCTACCATCCATTGTAGTAACAAGAATCTCGACAACATACTACCTTCCATAATGACAAGGCTACATTCTATTATAGTAACAAAAATCTCTACAACAGACTATCTTCCATAACGAAAAGGCTACAATCTATTGTAGTAACAAAAATCTCGACAACAGACTACCTTCCATAATGACATGGCTACCATCCATTGTAGTGACAAAAATCTCGACATAATACTACCTTTTATAATGAAAAGGCTACCATCCATTGGAGTAACAAAAATATCGACAACAGACTACCTTCCATAATGACAAGGCTACATTCTATTATAGTAACAAAAATATCGACAACACACTACCTTGCATAATGACAAGGCTACCATCCATTGGAGTAACAAAAATCTCTACAACAGACTACCTTCCATAATGACAAGGATACCATCCATTGGAGTAACAAAGATATCGACAACATACTACCTTCCATAATCACAAGGATACCATCCATTGGAGTAACAAAAATCTCGAAAACAGACTACCTTCTATTATGACTAGGCTACCATCCTTTGGAGTAACAAAGATATCGATAGCAGACTACCTTCCATAACAACAAGGCTACAATCCATTATAGTAACAAAAATCTCGACAATAGACTACCTTCCACAATGACAAGGCTATCGTCCCTTAGAGTAACAAAAATCTCGACAACAGACTACCTTCCATAATAACTAGGCTACCATCCATTGGAGTAACAAAGATATCGACAACAGACTACCTTCCATAAAGACAAGGCTATAATCCATTGTATTAACAAAAATCATGACAACAGACTACCTTCCATAATGACAAGGCTACCATCCAATGTAGTAACAAAAATCTCGACAACGGACTACCTTCCATAGTTTCAAGGCTACCATCCATCGGAGTAACAAAAATCTCGACAACAGACTACCTTCCATAATGACAAGGCTACCATCTATTGGAATAACAAAAATATCGACAACACACTACCTTGCATAATGACAAGGCTACCATCCATTCAAGTATCAAAAATCTCTACAACAGACTACCTTCCATAATGACAAGGCTACCATCCATTGGAGTAACATAGATATCGACAACATACTACATTCCATAATCACAAGGATACCATCCATTGGAGTAACAAAAATTTCGAAAACAGACTACCTTCTATAATGACTAGGCTACCATCCTTTGGAGTAACAAAGATATCGGTAGTAGATTACCTGCCATAACGACAAGGCTACAATCCAGTGTAGTTACAAAAATCTCGACAATAGACTACCTTACATAATGACAAGGCTACCATCCATTGTAGTGACAAAAATCTCGACAATAGACTACCTTCCATAATGACAAGGCTACCATCCATTGTAGTAACAAGAATCTCGACAACATACTACCTTCCATAATGACAAGGTTACATTCTATTATAGTAACAAAAATCTCTACAACAGACTATCTTCCATAACAAAAAGGCTACAATATATTGTAGTAACAAAAATCTCGACAACAGAGTACCTTCCATAATGACATGGCTACCATCCATTGTAGTGACAAAAATCTCGACAAAATACTACCTTTTATAATGAAAAGGCTACCATCCATTGGAGTAACAAAAATATCGACAACAGACTACCTTCCATAATGACAAGGCTACATTCTATTATAGTAACAAAAATCTCGACAACACACTACCTTGCATAATGACAAGGCTACCATCCATTGGAGTAACTAAAATATCTACAACAGACTACCTTACATAATGACAAGGCTACCATCCATTGGAGTAACAAAGATATCGACAACATACTACCTTCCATAATCACAAGGATACCATCCATTGGAGTAACAAAAATCTCGAAAACAGACTACCTTCTATTATGACTAGGCTACCATCCTTTGGAGTAACAAAGATATCGATAGTAGACTACCTGCCATAACAACAAGGCTATAATCCATTGTAGTAACAAAAATCTCGACAATAGACTACCTTCCACAATGACAAGGCTACCATCCATTGTAGTGATAAAAATCTCGACAATAGACTACCTTCCATAATGACAAGGCTACCATCCATTGTAGTAACAAGAATCTCGACCACATACTACCTTCCATAATGACAAGGCTACAATCTATTATAGTAACAAAAATCTCGACAACAGACTACCTTCCATAATGACATGGCTACCATCAATTGTAGTGACAAAAATCTTGACAAAATACTACCTTTTATAATAAAAAGGCTACCATCCATTGGAGTAACAAAAATATCGACAACAAACTACCTTCCATAATGAGAAGGCCACCATCCCTTATAGTAACAAAAATCTAGACAAAAGACTACCTTCCATAATGACAAGGCTACCATCCATTAGAGTAACAAAGATATCGACAACATACTACCTTCCATAATGACAAGGATACCATCCATTGGAGTAAAAAAATAATGACAACAGACTACCTTCCATAATGACAAGGCTACCATCCATTGGAATAACAAAAATATCGATAACACACTACCTTCCATAATGACAAGGCTAACATCCAATGGAGTAACAAAAATCTCGACAACAGACTACCTTCCATAATGACTAGGCTACCATCCATTGGAGTAAGAAAGATATCGACAACATACTACCTTCCATAACAACAAGGATACAATCCATTGTAGTATTAAAAATCTCGACAACAGACTACCTTTTATAATGACAAGGCTACCATCCAATGGAATAACAAAAATCTCGACAATAAACT
This sequence comes from Vicia faba, assembly GCA_948472305.1. Taxonomy (NCBI): domain Eukaryota; kingdom Viridiplantae; phylum Streptophyta; class Magnoliopsida; order Fabales; family Fabaceae; genus Vicia; species Vicia faba. The sequence continues at coordinate 509,515,555 of OX451741.1, read as the reverse complement.
AACTTCCATAATGACAAGGCTACCATTCCTTAGAGTAACAAAAATCTCGACAACATACTACCTTCCATAATGACTAGGCTACCATCCATTGGAGTAACAAAGATATCAACAACAGACTAAATTCCATAACGACATGGCTACAATAAATTGTAGTAACAAAAATCACGACAACAGATTACCTTCCATAACGATAAGGCTACCATCCAATGTAGTAACAAAAATCTTGAAAACAGACTACCTTCCATAATGACAAGGCTACCATCCATTGGAGTAACAAAAATCTCGACAACAGACTACCTTCCATAATGACAAGGCTACCATCCATTGGAGTAACAAAGATATAGACAACATACCACCTTCCGTAATGACAAGGATACTATCCATTAGAGTAATAAAAATCCCGACAATAGACTACCTTCCATAATGACAAGGCTTCCATCCATTGGAATAAGAAAAATATCGACAACACACTACCTTCCATAATGACAAGGCTACCATCCAATAGAGTAACAATAATCTCGACAACAGACTACCTTCCGTAATGACTAGGTTACCATCCATTGGAGTAAGATAGATATCGACAATAGACTACCTTCCATAACGACAAGGCTACAATCCATTGTAGTAATTAAAATCTCGACAACAGACTACCTTCCATGATGACAAGGCTACCATCCAATGTAGTAACAAAAATCTCGACAACAGACCACCTTTCATAATGACAAGGCTACCATCCATTGGAGTAACAAAAATCTCGACAACAGACTACCTTCCATAATGACAAGGCTACCATCTATTGGAATAACAAAAATATCGACAACACACTACCTTCCATAATGACAAGGCTAACATCCATTGGAGTAACAAAAATCTCGACAATAGACTACCTTCTATAATGACAAGGCTACCATCCATTGGAGTAAAAAAGATATCGACAACATACTACCTTCCATAATCACAAGGATACCATCCATTGGAGTAACAAAAATCTCGACAACAGACTACCTTCCATAATGACTAGGCTACCATCCTTTGGAGTAACAAAGATATCAATAGCAGACTACCTTCCATAATGACAAGGCTACCATCCATTGGAGTAACAAAAATCTCGACAACAGACTAACTTCCATAATGACAAGTCTACCATCCATTGGAATAACAAAAATATCGACAACACACCACCTTCCATAATGACAAGGCTACCATCCATTGGAGTAACCAAAATATCGACAACAAACTACCTCCCATAATGAATAGGCTACCATCCATTGGAGTAACAAAAATATCGACAACACACCACCTTCCATAATGACAAGGCTACAATCCATTGTAGTAACAAAAATCTCGACAATAGACAACCTTCCTTAATGACAAGGCTACCATCCATTGGAGTAACAAAAATCTCGACAACAGACTACATTCCATAATGACAAGGCTACCATCCATTGGAGTAAAAGAGATATCGACAACATACTACCTTCCATAATCACAAGGATACCATCCATTGTAGTAACAAAAATCTCGACAACATACTACCTTCCATAATGACTAGGTTACCATCCTTTGGAGTAACAAAGATATCGATAGCAGACTACCTTCCATAATGACAAGGCTACCATCCATTGGAGTAAGAAAAATCTCGACAACAGACTAACTTTCATAATGACAAGTCTACCATCCATTGGAATAACAAAAATATCGACAACACACCACCTTCCGTAAGGACAAGGCTACCATCCATTGGAGTAACAAAAATATCGACAACAAACTACCTCCCATAATGACTAGGCTACCATCCATTGGAGTAACAAAAATATCGACAACACACCACCTTCCATAATGACAAGGCTACAATCCATTATAGTAACAAAAATCTCGACAATAGACAACCTTCCATAATGACAAGGCTACCATCCATTGGAGTAACAAAAATTTCGACAACTGACTAACTTCCATAATGACAAGGCTACCATCCATTGGAATAACAAAAATATTGACAACACACTACCTTCTATAATGACAAGGCTACCATCCCTTAGAGTAACAAAAATCTCGACAATAGACTACCTTCCATAATAAAAAGGCTACCATCCATTGGAGTAACAAAGATATCGACAACATACTATCTTCCATAATGACAAGGATACCATCCATTGGAGTAACAAAAATCACGACAACAAACTACCTTCCTTAATGACAAAGCTACCATCCATTGGAATAACAAAAATATCGACAACACACTACCTTCCATAATGACAAGGCTACTATCCAATGGAATAACAAAAATCTCGACAATAGACTACCTTCCATAATGACTAGGCTACCATCCATTGGAGTCAGAAAGATATCGACCAAATACTACCTTCCATAACGTCAACGCTACAATCCATTGTAGTAACAAAAATCTCGACAACAGACTACCTTCCGTAATGACAAGGCTACCATCCAATGTAGTAACAAAAATCTTGACAACAGACTACATTTCATAATGACAAGGCATCCATCCATTGGAGTAACAAAAATCACGACAACAAACTACTTTCCATAATGACAAGGCTACCATCTATTGGAATAATAAAAATATCGACAACACACTACCTTCCATAATGACAAGGCTACCATCCATTGGAGTAACAAAAGTCTCGACAACTGACTACCTTCCATAATGACAAGGCTACCATCCATTGGAGTAAGAAAGATATTGACAACATACTACCTTCCATAATCACAAGGATACCATCCATTGGAGTAAAAAAAATCTCGACAACAGACTACCTTCCATAATGACTAGGCTACCATCCATTGGAGTAACAAAAATCTCGACAACAGACTACCTGGCATAACGACAAGGCTACAGTCCATTGGAATAACAAAAATATCGACAACACACTACCTTCAATAATGACAAGGTTACCATCCATTGTAGTGACAAAAATCTCGACAACAGACTACCTTCCATAATGACAAGGCTACCATCCATTGTAGTAACAAGAATCTCGACAACATACTACCTTCCATAATGACAAGGCTACAATCTATTATAGTAACAACAATCTCAACAACAGACTATCTTTAATAACGAAAAGGCTACAATCTATTCTAGTAACAAAAATCTCGACAACAGACTACCTTCCATAATGACATGGCTATTATCCATTGTAGTTACAAAAAGCTCGACAATATACTACCTTCTATAATGACAAGGCTACCATCCATTAGAGTAACAAAAATCTCGACAACAGACTACCTTCCATAATGACAAGGCTACAATCTATTATAGTAACAAAAATCTCGACAATAGACTACCTTTCATAATGACAAGGCTACCATCCATTGGAATAACAAAAATATCGACAACAAACTACTTTCCATAAAGACAAGGCTACCATCCCTTAGAGTAACAAAAATCTAGACAACAGACTACCTTCCATAATGACAAGGCTACCATCCATTGGAATAACAAAAATATTGACAACACACTACCTTCCATAATGACAAGGCTAGAATCCATTGGATTAACAAAAATCTCGACAACAGACTACTTTCCATAATGACAAGGCTACCATCCATTGGTGTAAGAAAGATATCGACAGCATACTACCTTCCATAATGACAAGGATACCATCCAATGTAGTAACAAAAATCTTGACAATAGACTGCCTTTCATAATGACAAGGCTACCATCCATTGGAGTAACAAAAATCTCGACAACAGACTACGTACCATAATGACAAGGCTACCATCTATTGGAATAACAAAAATATCGACAACACACTACCTTCCATAATGATAAGGCTACCATCCATTGGAGTAACAAAAATCTCGACAACAGACTACCTTCCATAATGACAAGGCTACCATCCATTGGAGTAACAAAGATATCGATAGCAGACTACCTGCCATAATGACAAGGCTACAATCCATTGTAGTAACATTATTCTCGACAATAGACTACCTTCAATAATGACAAGGCTACCATCTATTGTAGTGACAAAAATCTCGACAATAGACTACCTTCCATAATGACAAGGCTACCATCAATTGTAGTAATAAGAATCTCGACAACATACTAACTTCCATAATGACAAGGCTACAATCTATTATAGTAATAACAATCTCTACAACAGACTATCTTCCATAACGAAAAGGCTACAATCTATTGTATTAACAAAAATCTCAACAACAGACTACCTTCCATAATGACATGGCTATCATCCATTGTAGTGACAAAAATCTCGACAATATACTACCTTCTATAATGACAAGGCTACCATCCATTGGAGTAAGAAAAATCTCGACAACAGACTACCTTCCATAATGACAAGGCTACAATCTATTATAGTAACAAAAATCTCGACAATAGACTACCTTTCTGAATGACAAGGCTACCATCCATTGAATTAACAAAAATCTCAACAAAAAACTACTTTCCATAATGACAAGGCTACCATCCCTTAGAGTAACAAAAATCTAGACAATAGACTACCTTCCATAATGACAAGGCTACCATCCATTGGAATAAAAAAAATATCGACAACACACTACCTTCCATAATGACAAGGCTACCACCCATTGGATTAACAGAAATCTCGACAACAGACTACCTTCCATAATGACAAGGCTACCATCCATTGGTGTAAGAAAGATATCGACAACATACTACCTTGCATAATGACAAGGATACCATCCATTGGAGTAACAAAAATCACGACAACAGACTACCTTCCATAATGACAATGCTTCCATCTGTTGGAATAACAAAAATATCGACAACACACTACCTTCCATAATGATAAGGCTACCATCCAATGGAGTAACAAAAATCTCGACAACAGACTACCTTCCGTAATGACTAGGCTACCATCCATTATAGTAAGAAAGATATCGACAACAGACTACCTTCCATAACGACAAGGCTACAGTCCATTATAGTAACAAAAATCTCGACAACAGACTACCTTTCATAATGACAAGGCTACAATCCATTGGAGTAACAAAAATCTCGACAACAGACTACCTTCCATAATGACAAGGATACCATCCATTAGAGTAACAAAAATCACGACAACAAACTACCTTCCTTAATGACAAAGCTACCATCCATTGGATTAACAAAAATATCGACAACACACTACCTTCCATAATGACAAGGCTACTATCCAATGGAGTAACAAAAATCTCGACAACAGACTACCTTCCATAATGACTAGGCTACCATCCATTGGAGTCAGAAAGATATCGACAAAATACTACCTTCCATAACGACAAGGATACAATCCATTATAGTAAGAAAGATATCGACAACAGACTACCTTCAATAACGACAAGGCTACAATCCATTGTAGTAACAAAAATCTCGACAACAGACTACCTTCCGTAATGACAAGGCTACCATCCAATGTAGTAACAAAAATCTCGACAACAGACTACATTTCATAATTACAAGGCATCCATCCATTGGAGTAACAAAAATCACGACAACAAACTACTTTCCATAATGACAAGGCTACCATCTATTGGAATAATAAAAATATCGACAACACACTACCTTCCATAATGACAAGGTTACCATCCATTGGAGTAACAAAAATCTCGACAACAGACTGCCTTTCATAATGACAAGGCTACCATCCATTGGAGTAACAAAAATCTCGACAACAGACTATGTACCATAATGACAAGGCTACCATCTATTGGAATAACAAAAATATCGACAACACACTACCTTCCATAATGATAAGGCTACCATCCATTGGAGTAACAAAAATCTCGACAACAGACTACCTTCCATAATGAAAAGGCTACCATCCATTGTAGTAACAAGAATCTCGACAACATACTACATTCCATAATGACAAGGCTACAATCTATTATAGTAACAACAATCTCAACAACAGACTATCTTCAATAACGAAAAGGCTACAATCTATTCTAGTAACAAAAATCTCGACAACAGACTACCTTCCATAATGACATGGCTATTATCCATTGTAGTTACAAAAAGCTCGACAATATACTACCTTCTATAATGACAAGGCTACCATCCATTAGAGTAACAAAAATCTCGACAACAGACTACCTTCCATAATGACAAGGCTACAATCTATTATAGTAACAAAAATCTCGACAATAGACTACCTTTCATAATGACAAGGCTACCATCCATTGGAATAACAAAAATATCGACAACAAACTACTTTCCATAAAGACAAGGCTACCATCCCTTAGAGTAACAAAAATCTAGACAACAGACTACCTTCCATAATGACAAGGCTACCATCCATTGGAATAACAAAAATATCGACAACACACTACCTTCCATAATGACAAGGCTAGAATCCATTGGATTAACAAAAATCTCAACAACAGACTACTTTCCATAATGACAAGGCTACCATCCATTGGTGTAAGAAAGATATCGACAGCATACTACCTTCCATAATTACAAGGATACCATCCAATGTAGTAACAAAAATCTTGACAATAGACTGCCTTTCATAATGACAAGGCTACCATCCATTGGAGTAACAAAAATCTCGACAACACACTACGTACCATAATGACAAGGCTACCATCTATTGGAATAACAAAAATATCGACAACACACTACCTTCCATAATGATAAGGCTACCATCCATTGGAGTAACAAAAATCTCGACAACAGACTACCTTCCATAATGACTAGGCTACCATCCTTTGGAGTAACAAAGATATCGGCAACATACTACCTTCCATAATCACAAGGATACCATCCATTGGAGTAACAAAAATCTCGACAATAGACTACCTTGCATAATGACTAGGCTACCATCCTTTGGAGTAACAAAGATATCGATAGCAGACTACCTGCCATAATGACAAGGCTACAATCCATTGTAGTAACATTAATCTCGACAATAGACTACCTTCAATAATGACAAGGCTACCATCCATTGTAGTGACAAAAATCACGACAATAGACTACCTTCCATAATGACAAGGCTACCATCAATTGTAGTAATAAGAATCTCGACAACATACTAACTTCCATAATGACAAGGCTACAATCTATTATAGTAATAACAATCTCTACAACAGACTATCTTCCATAACGAATAGGCTACAATCTATTGTAGTAACAAAAATCTCGACAACAAACTACCTTCCATAATGACATGGTTATCATCCATTGTAGTGACAAAAATCTTGACAATATACTACCTTCTATAATGACAAGGCTACCATCCATTGGAGTAAGAAAAATCTCGACAACAGACTACCTTCCATAATGACAAGGCTACAATCTATTATAGTAACAAAAATCTCGACAATAGACTACCTTTCAGAATGACAAGGCTACCATCCATTGAATTAACAAAAATCTCAACAAAAAACTACTTTCCATAATGACAAGGCTACCATCCCTTAGAGTAACAAAAATCTAGACAACAGACTACCTTCCATAATGACAAGGCTACAATCCATTGGAATAAAAAAAATATCGACAACACACAACCTTCCATAATGCCAAGGCTACCACCCATTGGATTAACAAAAATCTCGACAACAGACTACCTTCCATAATGACAAGGCTACCATCCATTGGTGTAAGAAAGATATCGACAACATACTACCTTGCATAATGACAAGGATACCATCCATTGGAGTAACAAAAATCACGACAACGGACTACCTTCCATAATGATAATGCTTCCATCCGTTGGAATAACAAAAATATCGACAACACACTACCTTCCATAATGATAAGGCTACCATCCAATGGAGTAACAAAAATCTGGACAACAGACTACCTTCCGTAATGACCAGGCTACCATCCATTATAGTAAGAAAGATATCGACAACAGACTACCTTCCATAACGACAAGGCTACAATCCATTATAGTAACAAAAATCTCGACAACAAACTACCGTTTATAATGACAAGGCTACAATCCATTGGAGTAACAAAAATCTCGACAACAGACTACCTTCCATAATGACAAGGCTACCATCTATTGGAATAACAAAAATCTCGACAACAGGCTACCTTCCATAAAGACAAGGCTACCATCCATTGGAGTAACAAAGATATCGATAACAGACTACCTTCCATAACGACAAGGCTACAATCCATTGTAGTAACAAAAATCTCGACAATAGACTACCTTCCATAATGACAAGGCTACAATCTATTATAGTAACAAAAATATCGACAACAGACTATCTTCCATAACGACGAGGCTACAATCCATTGTAGTAACAAAAATCTCGACAACAGACTACCTTCCATAATGACAAGGCTACCATCCCTTAGAATAACAAGAATCTAGACAACATACTACCTTCCAAAATGTCAAGGCTACCATCCATTGGAGTAACAAAGATATCGACAACATACTACCTTCCATAACGACAAGGATACCATCCATTAGAGTAACAAAAATCATGACAACAGACTACCTTCCATAATGACAAGGCTACCATCCATTGGAATAACAAAAATTTCGACAACACACTACCTTCCATAATGACATGGCTACCATCCAATGGAGTAAAGAAAATCTCGACAACAAACTACCTTCCATAATGACTAGGCTACCATCCATTGGAGTAAGAAAAATATCGACAACACACGACTACGGAAAAGGGCTTTAAAAGCGCTTATTTTGGCCTTTAAAAGCGCTTAAAAGCGCTTTAATAGCTGGCGCTGGCGTAGGTAACAAAAGCGCTTCTAAAAGCGCTCTGGTAGACCCCCCCTTTAAGAGCGCTTTTGGAAAAGCGCTGTGGTAGGCCCCCCTATGAGAGCGCTTTTTCTGGAAAAAGCGCTCTGATAGGCCCCCCTATAAGAGCGCTTTTCCAAAAGCGCTTTTGTATGCTGCGTTTTTTTTTAATTTTTTATGCTTTTTTACTGGTCTTTGGCAGCGCTTTTACTAAGAAGCGCTTTAGTAGGTGGACCTTTAAGAGCGCTTTTTAAAAGCGCTGTCGTTTCTAAATGAGGTATTTTTATGTGCAGCCTATAATTTAATCCTCCCAGTCGACCTGTAATGTTTTCGACCTGTAATATTTTCGACCTGTAATATATTTTTGACCTGTAATATATTTTCGACGCTATTATTTCAGCCATCAGTAAGACAATATATATACTAATATAATACCATTATAATATCCAAAATTATATATATACATCATTACATCAATAATATTATAGTTCAAATCGACACAAATCCTACATGAAAAATTGCTTAATATAATATTGACACAAATCTTCTTTAATTTCTTCCAACTTAAGCTTCGGGTACCCAGCAGCACGGAATTCGTCAAGGTACTACAAAACAAAAACATAATATAAATGATATATTTAGTTAAATGTAATAAATTATATGAAATTATCTTAAGTTATAAATTCATACCGTGAGCGGAATCTCTAATTGATTCGCCTGAAGGATTTCTTTCATGAACCTCAAAACAAAGTATCCGCAATCATGACTGTTTCGCTGTTGCGGACACTACATAATAAAACAAATAAGATTCTATAGTTGTCTTGTTTTACCAAGTAGCATAAATATTATAAGCAAAATTGTGAAAAGTAATGTACCTGCACTTGGATCCAAGTGATGTTGTTTGATTTAGTCCGGGATACCTGTGCGTCCCGTTGACTACGGAACACTTGTATTGATCTAATTATTAAATATATAAAAGCATATGTTTAGATCAATCCCACAAATAAGAAAATATATAAATATACACGAATATAGCATTCCCGGTACTTTTCTCACCATGCATTGTCCAACATGTATAACTTCTATCAATTCCAAACCGTAGTAAATGAGATCCCAACTGATTCCCGTCAACCTTACCCCCGGCATAACAGCAACCCAAGCAAGGACACGGCATTCGAAGCGGGTCTTTGGAGTGCGCAACCGCAAACTCAACAAATTCCCATACCCCTTTCTCGTACTCTTTCGACAATCGGTTTGAATTCATCCATGTCTTATCCATGTCTTAATTAAGCTAAACAAAAACGGTCAAACTTTCACTCTTCACAAGTAACCCCTATGGCGAATTCAATTCACAAAGTTAGTAAGTACCTCACTTAACGATAAACGAAATTGACATCATGAATATTCCACATGCATGTCGAAATAATGAGTATTACTTAATATAATCTAAAAGTAAAATATTATAATTTAATTACATTACTTTTCTTTCTTAATAATAAATAGATAAATATATGAAATTAAAATTGTAAGAAATCTCTTTTAAATAAAAAGATGTTTTAAGTTTGAACTTAATTTTTGATAGTCTTGTTTAAAATTTTTATTGTATGTGTAGTAGATGTGTCAACAAATATCAAAATACAATGACTAAAATTATGAGTCCACGAGGAAAGATGATAATACAATTTATATGTAATAATTACTATTCTAAGCAAACAAGAGCTTTGTTTGAAAAATGTTTTGAACATAAAAAAATATAAAGTAAAAATAACAATGATAGAAAGTTTTTGGGGGGTTAGGATGTAATTAGTGATTACTATGATTACAGTTATATCAATATCAATTATACACATTTTATCCCTTAATCCATATTTTCACTTCACTATACAAACTCAGCATTTAATTTCAGCAGATTCACACTCTTAACTATACAAACTCAGCATCTAAGCTTACTACTACTAAGCCATATGCTGGATGTTAAACAATATCTAAAGAGCAATATTAGAGACATTGATTGATCTATCTATTTCAAGCATATTGAAAAGAAATTCAAAAAAAGATATATAATATAATGATATTCACCAAAAAAGCTACACTGTAAGGCATAATAATAAAATAATGAAAATCACCTTAGACGAAGATGTGAGTAGATTCAATTCAAATAGCAAAACAGCAAAAAGCAGCAGCAAAGATGGAAGACGATTGAGAAGCAATACCAAAACTTTATTCTCAAAACCACGAAAGCTCTAACCCTCCACCCAGGGCAAGACCATCAATAGCAGCAACTGAAGGTTTCCTTCCCCCTGAAAGATGAAATGAAATTCAAAATCAAAATAGAATACATCGACAAATGAGTTGCAAAGAAAACTTCAAAAGAAACCGTACCTTCTATAGTGTCAGTAAGAAGGTCTACTGATATCAAACCAGGACTTGTCTTCTCTGTATATGGCAATGAAGAATTAGAAAATGAGTGCAAATACATTTACTAAAACAGAAAACCTTAAAAAAAAAATATAAGAAAAATTACCTGCTAATCCCTCCGGTCTTTGAAGTAAAAGCAATACCAAAACTTTATTCTCAAAACCACGCAAGCAAAGAGTTGAAGACAAGATGCAAGCAAAGATGGAAGACGATGAGCAGTGCCGTTGAGAAGAAGACGATGAGAACAAGCAAAGATTGAAACGATTGAGAACGGAGAGAAGACGATGAGAAGACAATCGAAGAAGACGATTGAGAACGGAGAACGATTGAAACAATGTGAGTTTTCAACGATTAGGGATTTGGAAACGATTTTGTGAGTTTTCTGAGAATGCATGATTTTGTGCGTTTTCAGCAGAAATTAGTGATTTGGAAACGAAGAACGCGTTTAGTATAATTTTGTTTTAAAAAATTTTAATTGTAAAGAGGGTATGACAGCGCTTTTGAAAATCGCTTTCGTAACTAAGGCTATACAAGCGCTTTTGAGGATAAAAGCGCTCTTGTACCCCACCCCCTATATCAGCGCTTTTGAAAGCGCTTTCATAAGCCCCCTATAAGAGCGCTTTCAGAAAGCGCTTTCATACCCCCCCCCACTATAAGAGCGCTTTTCAAAAGCGCCTTCGTACCCCAGCCTCTAAGAGCGCTTTCTGAAAGCGCTTTTGTAACCCCCCCCCCCCCTTTAAGAGCGCTTTTTTAGCGTGTTTTTTTATTTTGTTTTTAGCGCAACCTATACCAGCGCTTTTTACAAAAAGCGCTTTAGTAGGGGTGCTGCTAAAAGACAAATTTGGTGTAGTGACATACTACCTTCCATAACGACAAGGATACAATCCATTGTAGTAACAAAAATATCGATGATAGACTACCTTCCATAATGACTAGGCTAACATCCTTTGGAGTAACAAAGATATCAATAACAGACTACCTTCCATAACGACAAGGCTACAATCCATTGTAGTAACAAAAATCTCGACAATAGACTACCTTCCATAATGACAAGGCTACCATCCATTGTAGTGACAAAAATATCGACAATAGACTACCTTCAATAATGACAAGGCTACCATCCATTGGAGTAACAAGAATCTCGTCAACATACTACCTTCCATAATGATAAGGCTACAATCTATTATAGTAACAAAAATCTAGACAACAGACTATCTTCCATAACGACAAGGCTACAACCTATTGTAGTAACAAAAATCTAGACAACAGACTACCTTCCATAATGACAAGGCTACCATCCATTGTATTTACAAAAATCTCGACAATATACTACCTTCTATAATGACAAGGCTACCATCCATTGGAGTAACAAAAATCTCGACAACAGACTACCTTCCATAATGACAAGGCTACAATCTATTATAGTAACAAAAATCTCGACAATAGACTACCTTTCATAATGACATGGCTACAATCCATTGGAATAACAAAAATCTCGAAAACAAAATTACTTTCCATAATGACAAGGCTACAATCCCTTAGAGTAAGAAAAATCTCGACAATAGACTACCTTCCATAATGACAAGGCTACCATCCATTGGAGTAACAAAGATATCGATAACATACTATCTTCCTTAATGTAAAGGATACTATCCATTGGAGTAACAAAAATAACAACAACAATCTACTTTCCATAATGACAAAGCTACCATCCATTGGAATAACAAAAATATCAACAACACACTACCTTCCATAATGACAAGGCAACCATCCAATGGAGTAACAAAAATCTCGACAACATACTACCTTCCATAATGACTAGGCTACAATCCATTGGAGTCAGAAAGATATCGACAACATACTACCTTCCGTAACGACAAGGATACAATCCATTGTAGTAACAAAAATCTCGACAACAAACTACCTTCCATAATGACAACGTTACCATCCATTGGAATAACAAAAATCTCGACAATAAACTAACTTCCATAATGACAAGTCTACCATCCCTTAGAGTAACAAAAATCTCGACAACAGACTACCTTCCATAATGACTAGGCTACCATCCATTGGAGTAACAAAGATATCGACAACAGACTACCTTCCATTACGACAAGGCTATAATCCTTTGTAGTAACAAAAATCTAGACAACAGACTACCTTCCATAATGACAAGGCTACCATCCAATGTAGTAACAAAAATCTCGACAACAGACTACCTTTCATAATGACAAGGCTACAATCCGTTGGAGTAACAAAAATCTCGACAACAGACTACCTTCCATAATGACAAGGATACAATCTATTGGATTAACAAAAATATCGATAACACACTACCTTCCATAATGACAAGGCTACCATCCATTGGAGTAACAAAAATCTCGACAACAGACTACCTTCCATAATGACAAGGCTACCATACATTGGAGTAACAAAGATATCGACAACATACTACCTTCCATAATCACAAGTATACCATCCATTGGAGTAACAAAAATCTCGACAACAGACTACCTTCCATAATGACTAGGCTACCATCCTTTGGAGTAACAAAGATATCGATAACAGACTACCTTCCATAACGACAAGGCTACAATCCATTGTAGTAACAAAAATCTCGACAGTAGACTACCTTCAATAATGACAAGGCTACAATCTGTTATAGTAACAAAAATCTCGACAACAGACCACCTTTCATAATGACAAGGCTACCATCCATTGGTGTAACAAAAATCTCGACAACAAACTACCTTCCATAATGACAAGGCTACCATCTATTGGAATAACAAAAATATCGACAACACACTACCTTCCATAATGACAAGGCTAACATCCATTGGAGTAACAAAAATCTCGACAATAGACTACCTTCCATAATGACAAGGCTACCATCCATTGGAGTAAAAAAGATATCGACAACATACTACCTTCCATAATCACAAGGATACCATCCATTGGAGTAACAAAAATCTCGATAACAGACTACCTTCCATAATGACTAGGCTACCTTCCTTTGGAGTAACAAAGATATCGATAGCAGACTACCTTCCATAATGACAAGGCTACCATCCATTGGAGTAACAAAAATCTCGACAACAGACTAACTTCCATAATGACAAGTCTACCATCCATTGGAATAACAAAAATATCGACAACACACCACCTTCCATAATGACAAGGCTACCATCCATTGGAGTAACCAAAATATCGACAACAAACTACCTCCCATAATGAATAGGCTACCATCCATTGGAGTAACAAAAATATCGACAACACACCACCTTCCATAATGACAAGGCTACAATCCATTGTAGTAACAAAAATCTCGACAATAGACAACCTTCCTTAATGACAAGGCTACCATCCATTGGAGTAACAAAAATCTCGACAACTGACTACATTCCATAATGACAAGGCTACCATCCATTGGAGTAAAAGAGATATCGACAACATACTACCTTCCATAATCATAAGGATACCATCCATTGTAGTAAGAAAAATCTCGACAACAGACTACCTTCCATAATGACTAGGTTACCATCCTTTGGAGTAACAAAGATATCGATAGCAGACTACCTTCCATTATGACAAGGCTACCATCCATTGGAGTAACAAAAATCTCGACAACAGACTAACTTCCATAATGACAAGTCTACCATCCATTGGAATAACAAAAATATCGACAACACACCACCTTCCATAAGGACAAGGCTACCATCCATTGGAGTAACAAAAATATCGACAACAAACTACCTCACATAATGACTAGGCTACCATCCATTGGAGTAACAAAAATATCGACAACACACCACCTTCCATAATGACAAGGCTACCATCCATTGGAGTAACAAAAATTTCGACAACAGACTAACTTCCATAATGACAAGGCTACCATCCATTGGAATAACAAAAATATTGACAACAGACTACCTTCCATAACGACAAGGCTACAATCAATTATAGTAACAAAAATATCGACAACAGACTACCTTTCATAATGACAAGGCTACAATCCATTGGAGTAACAAAAATCTCGACAACAGACTACCTTTCATAATGACAAGGATACCATCCATTGGAGTAACAAAAATCAAGACAACAAACTACCTTCCTTAATGACAAAGCTACCATCCATTGGAATAACAAAAATATCGACAACACACTACCTTCCATAATGACAAGGCTACTATCCAATGGAGTAACAAAAATCTCGACAACAGACTACCTTCCATAATGACTAGGCTACCATCCATTGGAGTCAGAAAGATATCGACAAAATACTACCTTCCATAACGACAAGGATACAATCCATTATAGTAAGAAAGATATCGACAACAGACTACCTTCAATAACGACAAGGCTACAATCCATTGTAGTAACAAAAATCCCGACAACAGACTACCTTCCGTAATGACAAGGCTACCATCCAATGTAGTAACAAAAATCTCGACAACAGACTACATTTCATAATGACAAGGCATCCATCCATTGGAGTAACAAAAATCACGACAACAAACTACTTTCCATAATGACAAGGCTACCATCTATTGGAATAATAAAAATATCGACAACACACTACCTTCCATAATGACAAGGCTACCATCCATTGGAGTAAGAAAAATCTCGACAACAGACTACCTTCCATAATGACAAGGCTACCATCCATTGGAGTAACAAAGATATTGACAACATACTACCTTCCATAATCACAAGGATACCATCCATTGGAGTAAAAAAAATCTCGACAACAGACTACCTTCCATAATGACTAGGCTACCATCCTTTGGAGTAACAAAGATATCGATAGCAGACTACCTGCCATAATGACAAGGCTACAATCCATTGTAGTAACAAAAATCTCGACAATAGACTACCTTCCATAATGACAAGGTTACCATCCATTGTAGTGACAAAAATCTCAACAATAGACTACCTTCCATAATGACAAGGCTACCATCCATTGTAGTAACAAGAATCTCGACAACATACTACCTTCCATAATGACAAGGCTACAATCTATTATAGTAACAACAATCTCAACAACAGACTATCTTCAATAACGAAAAGGCTACAATCTATTCTAGTAAGAAAAATCTCGACAACAGACTACCTTTCATAATGACATGGCTATTATCCATTGTAGTTACAAAAAGCTCGACAATATACTACCTTCTATAATGACAAGGCTACCATCCATTAGAGTAACAAATATCTCGACAACAGACTACCTTCCATAATGACAAGGCTACAATCTATTATAGTAACAAAAATCTCGACAATAGACTACCTTTCATAATGACAAGGCTACCATCCATTGGAATAACAAAAATCTCGACAACAAACTACTTTCCATAAAGACAAGGCTACCATCCCTTAGAGTAACAAAAATCTAGACAACAGACTACCTTCCATAATGACAAGGCTACCATCCATTGGAATAACAAAAATATCGACAACACACTACCTTCCATAATGACAAGGCTAGAATCCATTGGATTAACAAAAATCTCAACAACAGACTACTTTCCATAATGACAAGGCTACCATCCATTGGTGTAAGAAAGATATCGACAGCATACTACCTTCCATAATGACAAGGATACCATCCAATGTAGTAACAAAAATCATGACAATAGACTGCCTTTCATATTGACAAGGCTACCATCCATTGGAGTAACAAAAATCTCGACAACAGACTACGTACCATAATGACAAGGCTACCATCTATTGGAATAACAAAAATATCGACAACACACTACCTTCCATATTGATAAGGCTACCATCCATTGGAGTAAAAAAAATCTCGACAACAGACTACCTTCCATAATGACAAGGCTACCATCCATTGGAGTAACAAAGATATCGGCAACATACTACCTTCCATAATCACAAGGATACCATCCATTGGAGTAACAAAAATCTCGACAATAGACTACCTTCCATAATGACTAGGCTACCATCCTTTGGAGTAACAAAGATATCGATAGCAGACTACCTGCCATAATGACAAGGCTACAATCCATTGTAGTAACATTAATCTCGACAATAGACTACCTTCAATAATGACAAGGCTACCATTCATTGTAGTGACAAAAATCTCGACAATAGACTACCTTCCATAATGACAAGGCTACCATCAATTGTAGTAATAAGAATCTCGACAACATACTAACTTCCATAATGACAATGCTACAATCTATTATAGTAATAACAATCTCTACAACAGACTATGTTCCATAACGAAAAGGCTACAATCTATTGTAGTAACAAAAATCTCGACAACAGACTACCTTCCATAATGACATGGCTATCATCCATTGTAGTGACAAAAATCTCGACAATATACTACCTTCTATAATGACAAGGCTACCATCCATTGGAGTAAGAAAAATCTCGACAACAGACTATCTTCCATAATGATAAGGCTACAATCTATTATAGTAACAAAAATCTCGACAATAGACTGCCTTTCATAATGACAAGGCTACAATCTATTTCAGAATGACAAGGCTACCATCCATTGAATTAACAAAAATCTCAACAAAAAACTACTTTCCATAATGACAAGGCTACCATCCCTTAGAGTAACAAAAATCTAGACAACAGACTACCTTCCATAATGACAAGGCTACCATCCATTGGAATAAAAAAAATATCGACAACACACTACCTTCCATAATGACAAGGCTACCACCCATTGGATTAACAAAAATCTCGACAACAGACTACCTTCCATAATGACAAGGCTACCATCCATTGGTGTAAGAAAGATATCGAAAACATACTACCTTGCATAATGACAAGGATACCATCCATTGGAGTAACAAAAATCACGACAACAGACTACCTTCCATAATGATAATGCTTCCATCCGTTGGAATAACAAAAATATCGACAACACACTACCTTCCGTAATGACTAGGCTACAATCCATTATAGTAAGAAAGATATCGACAACAGACTACTTTCTATAACGACAAGGCTACAATCCATTATAGTAACAAAAATATCAACAAGAAACTACCTTCCATAATTACAAGGCTACAATCCATTGGAGTAACAAAAATCTCGACAACAGACTACCTTCCATAATGACAAGGCTACCATCTATTGGAATAACAAAAATCTCGACAATAGACTACCTTCCATAATGACAAGGCTACCATTCATTGGAGTAACAAAGATATCGATAACATACTACCTTCCATAATGACAAGGCTACAATCTATTTTAGTAACAAAAATCAAGACAACAGGCTACCTTCAATAATGACAAGGCTACAATCTATTGTAGTAACAAAAATCTCGACAACAGACTAACTTCCATAATGACAAGGCTACCATCCATTGTAGTAAGAAAAATCTCGACAACAGACTAGCTTCCATAATGATAATGATACATTTCCTTGGAGTAACAAAAATCTGGACAATAGACTACATTTCATATTGACAAGGCTACCATCCATTAGAATAAAAAAAATATCAACGACAAACTACTTTCCATAATGACAAGGCTACCATCCATTGGAGTATCAAAAATCTTAACAACAGACTACCTTCCATAATGACAAGGCTGCCATCCGTTGGATTAAAAAAAATCTCGAAAACAAACTACCTTCCATATTTACATGGCTACCATCCATTGGAATAACAAAAATCTCAAAAATAGACTACCTTCCATAATTACTAGGCTACTATCCAATGGAGTAACAAAAATCTCGAAATCAGACTACCTTCCATAATGACAAGGCTAACATACATTGTAGTAATTAAGATATCGACAACAGACTACCTTATATAATGACAAGGCTACAATCCATTGGAGTAACAAAAATCTCAACAACAAACTACCTTCCATAATGACAAGGCACCAATCCATTGGAGAAACAAAAATCTCGACAATAGACTACCATCCATTGGAATAACAAAAATTTCGATGACAGACTAACTTCCATAATGAAAAGGCTACCATCCTTTGGAGTAACAAAAATCTTGATAATAGACTACCTTCCATAATGATAAGGCTACCATCCATTGGAGTAACAAAAATCTTGAAAATAGACTACCTTCCATATTGACTAGGCTACCATCCATTGGAATAAACAAAATCTTAACAACAAAGTACCTTCCATAATGCCAAAGCTATTATCCAACGGAGTAACAAAAATATCAACAAGAAACTACCTTCCATAGTTACAAGGCTACCATCCATTGGAGTAACAAAAATCTCGAAAACAGACTACCTTCCATAATGACAAGGCTACAATCCATTGGAGTAACAACAATCTCGACAATAGACTACCTTTCATAATGACAAGGTTACCATCCATTGGAACAACAAAAAGTTCGACGACAGACTACCTTCCATAATGAAAAGGCTATCATGCATTGGAGTAACAAAAATATCGATAATAGACTACCTTCCATAATGACAAGGCTAATATCTATTTTAGTGACAAAAATCAAGACAACAGGCTACCTTCCATAATGATAAGGCTACCATCCATTGTAGTAACAAAAATCTCAACAACAGACTAACTTCAATAATGACAAGGCTACCATCCCTTAGAGTAACAAAAATCTCGACAACAGACTACCTTCCATAATGACAAGGCTACCATCCATTGAAGTAATAAAGATATCGACAACATACTACCTTAAATAATGACAAGGATACCATCCATTGGAGTAACAAAAATATCGACGATAGACTACCTTCAATAATGACTAGGCTAACATCCCTTAGAGTAACAAAGATATCGATAACAGACTACCTTCCATAACGACAAGGCTACGATCCATTATAGTAACAAAAATCTCGACAATAGACTACCTTCCATAATGACAAGGCTACCATCCATTGTAGTGACAAAAATATCGATAATAGACTACCTTCAATAATGACAAGGCTACCATCCATTGGAATAACAAGAATCTCGTCAACATACTACCATCCATAATGATAAGGCTACAATCTATTATAGTAACAAAAATTCCGACAACAGACTATCTTCCATAACGACAAGGCTACAATCCATTATAGTAACAAAAATCTAGACAACAGACTACCTTCCATAATGACAAGGCTACCATCCATTGTATTTACAAAAATCTCGACAATATACTAGCTTCTATAATGACAAGGCTACCATCCATTGGAGTAACAAAAATCTCGAAAACAGACTACCTTCCATAATGACAAGGCTATAATCTATTATAGTAACAAAAATCTCGACAATAGACTACCTTTCATAATGACAAGGCTGCAATCCAATGGAATAACAAAAATCTCGAAAACAAAATTACTTTCCATAATGACAAGGCTACCATCCCTTATAGTTAGAAAAATCTCGACAATAGACTACCTTCCATAATGACAAGGCTACCATCCATTGGAGTAACAAAGATATCGATAACATACTATCTTCCTTAATGTAAAGGATACTATCCATTGGAGTAACAAAAATAACAACAACAAACTACCTTCCATAATGAAAAAGCTACCATCCATTGGAATAACAAAAATCTCGACAACATACTACCTTCCATAATGACTAGGCTACCATCCATTGGAATAACAAAAATCTAGACAACAGACTACCTTCCATAATGACAAGGCTACCATCCATTGGAGTAACAAAGATATTGGCAACATACTACCTTCCATAATGACAAGGATACCATCCATTGGAGTAACAAAAATGACGACAACAGACTACCTTCCATAAATACAAGGCTACCATCCATTGGAATAACAAAAATCTAGACAACAGACTACCTTCCATAATGATAAGGCTACCATCCGTTGGAGTAACAAAGATATCGACAACATACTACCTTCCATAATGACAAGGATACCGTCCATTGGAGTAACAAAAATGACGACAATAGACTACCTTCCATAATGACAAGGCAACCATCCATTGGAATAACCAAAATATTGACAACACACTACCTTCCATAATGACAAAGATACCATCCAATGGAGTAACAAAAATCTTGACAACAGACTACCTTCCATAATGACTAGGCTACCATCCATTGGAACAACAAAAATTTCGACGACAGACTACCTTCCATAACGAAAAGGCTACCAACCATTGGAGTAACAAAAATCTTGATAATAGAATACCTTCCATAATGACAAGGCTACCATCCATTGGAGTAACAAAAATCTTGAAAACAGACTACCTTCCATATTGACTAGGCTACCATCCATTGGAATAAAAAAAATCTCAACAATAGAGTACCTTCCATAATGATAAAGATATTATCCAACGGAGTAACAAAAATATCAACAAGAAACTACCTTCCATAATTACAAGGCTTACATCCATTGGAGAAACAAAAATCTCGAAAACAGACTACCTTCCATAATGACAAGGCTACAATCCATTGGAGTACCAAAAATCTCGACAATAGACTACCTTTCATAATGACAAGGCTACCATCCATTGGAACAAAAAAAATTTCGACGACAGACTACCTTCCATAATGAAAAGGCTACCATGCATTGGAGTAACAAAAATGTCGATAATAGACTAACTTCCATAATGACAAGGCTACAATCTATTTTAGTAACAAAAATCAAGACAACAGGCTACCTTCCATAATGACAAGGCTACCATCCAGTGTAGTAACAATAAATCTCGACAGCAGACTAACTTCCATAATGACAGGGCTACCATCCATTGTAGTAAGAAAAATCTCGACAACATACTACCTTCCATAATGACAAAGATACATTTCCTTGGAGTAACAAAAATCTGGACAATAGACTACATTTCATATTGACAAGGCTACCATCCATTGGAGTATCAAAAATCTCAACGACAGACTACCTTCCATAATGACAAGGCTAGCATCCGTTGGATTAAAAAAAATCTCGAAAACAAACTACCTTCCATATTTACAAGGCTACCATCCATTGGAATAACAAAAATCTCAAAAACAGACTACCTTCCATAATGACTAGGCTACTATCCAATGGAGTAACAAAAATCTCGAAATCAAACTACCTTCCATAATGACAAGGCTAACATACGTTGTAGTAATTAAGATATCGACAACAGACTACCTTCAATAATGACAAGGCTACAATCCATTGGAGTAACAAAAATCTCAACAATAGACTACCTTCCATAATGACAAGGCTACAATCCATTGGAGTAACAAAAATCTCGACAATAGACTACCTTTCATAATGACAAGGCTACCATCCATTGGAATAACAAAAATTTCGACGACAAACTAACTTCCATAATGAAAAGGCTACCATCCATTGGAGTAACAAAAATCATGATAATAGACTACCTTCCATAATGACAAGGCTACCATCCATTGGAGTAACAAAAATCTTGAAAATAGACTACCTTCCATATTGACTAGGCTACCATCCATTGGAATAATCAAAATCTCAACAACAGAGTACCTTCCATAATGACAAAGCTACTATCTAATGGAGTAACAAAAATATCGACAATAGACTACCTTCCATAATTACAAGGCTACCATCCATTGGAGTAACAAAAATCTCGAAAACAGACTACCTTCCATAATTACAAGGCTACAATACATTGGAGTAACAAAAATCTCAACAATAGACTACCTTTCATAATGACAAGGCTACCATCCATTGGAACAACAAGAATTTCGACGACAGACTACCTTCCATAATGAAAAGGTTACCATGCATTGGAGTAACAAAAATCTCGATAATAGACTACCTTCTATAATGACAAGGCTACTATCCAATGGAGTAACAAAAATATCGACAACAGACTACCTTCCATAATGACAAGGCTAACATGCATTGTAGTAACAAAAATATGAACAACTGACTACCTTCCATAATGACAAGGCTACCATTCATTGGAGTAACAATAATCACAATGACAGACTAACTTCCATAATGACAAGGCTACCATCTATTAGAGTAACAAAAATCTCGACAACTAACTACCTTCCATAATGACAATGCTACCATCCATTGGAGTAACAAAAATCTCGACAATAGACTACCTTCCATAATGACAAGGCTACAATCTATTGTAGTAACAAAAATAAAGACAACAGGCTACCTTCCATAATGACAAGGCTACCATCTGTTGTAGTAACAAAAATCTCGATAGCAGACTACCTTCCATAATGACAAGGCTACCATTCATTGTAGTAAGAAAAATCTCGACAACAGACTCCCTTCCATAATGACAAGGATACATTTCCTTGGAGTAACAAAAATCTGGACAATAGACAACATTTCATATTGACAAGGCTACCATCCATTGGAGTAACAAAAACCTCAACAATAGACTACATTCCATAATGACAAGGCTACAATCCATTGGAGTAACAAAAATCTCGACAACAGACTACCATCCATAATGACAAGGCTACCATCCATTGGAGTAAAAAAAATCTCAAACACAGACTACCTTCCATAATGACTAGGCTACCATCCATTGGAATAACAAAAATCTCAACAACAGACTACATTCCATAATGACTAGGCCACTATCCAATGGAGTAACAAAAATCTCGACACCAGACTACCTTTCATAATGACAAGGCTACCATCCATTGGAACAACAAAAATTTCGATGACACACTACCTTCCATAATGAAAAGGCTACCATCCATTGGAGTAACAAAAATCTTGATAACAGACTACCTTCCATAATGACAAGGCTACCATCCATTAGAGTAACAAAAATCTTGAAAACAGACTACCTTCCATATCGACTAGGCTACCATCCATTGGAATAAAAAAAATCTCAACAACAGAGTACCTTCCATAATGACAAAGCTACTATCGAATGGAGTAAAAAGAATATCAACAATAGACTACCTTCCATAATTACAAGGCTACCATCCATTGGAGTAACAAAAATCTCGAAAACAGACTACCTTCCATAATAACTAGGCTACCATCCATTGGAATAACAAAAATCTCAACGACAGACTACCTTCTATAATGAAAAGGCTACCATCTATTGGAGTAACAAAAATCAAGACAATAGACTACCTTCCGTAATAACAAGGCTACCATCCATTGTTGTAACAAAAATCTCGACGACATACTACCATCCATAATGACAAGGCTACCATTCATTGGAGTAACAAAAATCTCGACAACAGACTACCATCCATAATGAAAAGGCTACCATCCATTGGAGTAACAAAAATCTCAAAAACAGACTACCTTCCATAATGACTAGGCTACCATCCATTGGAATAACAAAAATCTCAACAACAGACTACCTTCCATAATGACTAGGCCACTATCCAATGGAGTAACATAAATATCGACAACAGACTACCTTCCATAATGACAAGGCTAACATGCATTGTAGTAACAAAAATATGAACAACTTACTACCTTCAATAATGAGAAGGCTACCATTCATTGGAGTAACAAAAATCACAACGACATACTACCTTCCATAATGACAAGGCTACAATCTATTGGAGTAACAAAAATCTCGACAATAAACTACCTTCCATAATGACAATGCTACCATCCATTACAGTAACAAAAATCTCGACATAAGATTTCCTTCCATAATAAAAAGGCTACAATCTATTGTAGTAACAAAAATCAGGACAACAAACTACCTTCCATAATGACAATGCTACCATCCATTGGAGTAACCAAAATCTCGACAATAGACTACCTTCCATAATGAAAAGGCTACAATATATTGTAGTAACAAAAATCAAGACAACAGACTACCTTCCATAATGACAAGGCTACCATCCATTGTAGTAAGAAAAATCTCGACAACAGACTACCTTCCATAATGACAAGGCTACCATCCATTGGAATAAAAAAAATCTCAACAATAGAGTTCCTTCCATAATGACAAAGATATTATCCAACGGAGTAACAAAAATCTCAAAAACAGACTACCTTCCATAATGACTAGGCTACCATCCATTGGAATAACAAAAATCTCAACAACAGACTACCTTCCATAATTACTAGGCCACTATCCAATGGAGTAACAAAAATATCGACAACAGACTACCTTCCATAATGACAAGGCTAACATGCATTGTAGTAACAAAAATATGAACAACTTACTACCTTCCATAATGAGAAGGCTACCATTCATTGGAGTAACAAAAATCACAACGACATACTACCTTCCATAATGACAAGGCTACCATCTATTGGAGTAACAAAAATCTCGACAACAAACTACTTTCCATAATGACAATGCTACCATGCATTGGAGTAACAAAAATCTCGACAATAAACTACCTTCCATAATGACAATGCTACCATCCATTACAGTAACAAAAATCTCGACAATAGATTACCTTCAATAATGAAAAGGCTACAATCTATTATAGTAACAAAAATCAAGACAACAGACTACCTTCCATAATGACAATGCTACCATCCATTGGAGTAACCAAAATATCGACAATAAACTACCTTCCATAATGAAAAGGCTACAATATATTGTAGTAACAAAAATCAAGACAACAGACTACCTTCCATAATGACAAGGCTACCATCCATTGTAGTAAGAAAAATCTCGACAATAGACTACCTTCCTTAATGACAAGGCTACCATCCATTGGAGTAACAAAAATCTTAACAACAGACTACCTTCCATAATGACAAGGCTACCATCCATTGTAGTAAGAAAATTCTCGACAACAGACTACCTTCCATAATGACAAGGATACATTCCATTGGAGTAACAAAATTCTTGTCAATAGACTACCTTTTATATTGACAAGGCTACCATCCATTGGAATAACAAAAATATCAACGACATACTACCTTCCATAATGACAAGGCTACCATCCATTGGAGTAACACAAATATCGAAAACAGACTACCTTCCATAATGACTAGGCTAGCATCCATTGGAATAACAAAAATCTCAACAACAGACTACCTTCCATAATGACTAGGCTACTATCCAATGGAGTAACAAAAATCTCGACACCAGACTACCTTCCATAATGACAAAGCTAACATACATTGTAGTAACAAAGATATCGACAACAGACTACCTTCCATAATGACAAGGCTACAATCCATTGGAGTACCAAAAATCACTAGAATAGACTACCTTCCATAATGACAAGGCTACCATCCATTGTAGTAACAAAAATCTCGACAACAGACTACCTTCCATAGTAAGAAGGCTACCATCCATTGGAGTAACAAAAATCTCAACAACAGACTACCTTCCATAATATAAAGGCTAGAATCTATTGGAGTAACAAAAATCTCAACAATAGACTACCTTTCATAATGACAAGGCTACCATCCATTGGAACAACAAAAATCTCGACAACAGACTACCATCCAAAATGAGAAGGCTACCATCCATTGGAGTAAAAAAAATCTCAAAAACAGACTACCTTCCATAATGACTAGGCTACCATCCATTGGAATAACAAAAATCTCAACAACAGACTACCTTCCATAATGACTAGGCCACTATCCAATGGAGTAACAAAAATCTCGACACCAGACTACCTTCCATAATTTCAAGGCTAACATACATTGTAGTAACAAAGATATCGACAACAGACTACCTTCCATAATGAAAAGGCTACAATCCATTGGAGTAACAAAAATGTCGAGAACAGACTACCTTCCATAATGACAAGGCTCAATCCATTGTAGTAACAAAAATCTCGACAACGGACTACCTGCCATAGTAAGAAGGCTACCATCCATTAGAGTAACAAAAATCTCAACAACAGACTACCTTCCATAATGACAAGGCTACAATCCATTGGAGTAACAAAAATGTCGACAATAGACTACCTTTCATAATGACAAGGCTACCATCCATTGGAACAACAAAAATTTCGATGACACACTACCTTCCATAATGAAAAGGCTACCATGCATTGGAGTAACAAAAATCTTGATAATAGACTACCTTCCATAATGACAAGGCTACCATCCATTGGAGTAACAAAAATCTTGAAAACAGACTACCTTCCATATCGACTAGGCTACCATCCATTGGAATAAAAAAAATCTCATCAACAGAGTACCTTCCATAATGACAAAGCTACTATCCAATGGAGTAACAAAAATGTCGACAATAGACTACCTTCCATAATTACAAGGCTACCATCCATTGGAATAACAAAAATCTCAACGACATACTACCTTCCATAATGAAAAGGCTACCATCTATTGGAGCAACAAAAATCAAGACAATAGACTACCTTCCGTAATAACAAGGCTACCATCCATTGTTGTAACAAAAATCTCGATGACATACTACCATCCATAATGACAAGGCTACCATTCATTGGAGTAACAAAAATCTCGACAACAGACTACCATCCATAATGACAAGGCTACCATCCATTGGAGTAACAAAAATCTCAAAAACAGACTACCTTCCATAATGACTAGGCTACCATCCTTTGGAATAACAAAAATCTCAACAATAGACTACCTTCCATAATGACTAGGCCACTATCCAATGGAGTAACAAAAATCTCGACACCAGACTACCTTCCATTGTTTCAAGGCTAACATACATTGTAGTAACAAAGTTATCGACAACAGACTACCTTCCATAATGAAAAGGCTACAATCCATTGGAGTAACAAAAATGTCGAGAACATACTACCTTCCATAATGACAAGGCTCAATCCATTGTAGTAACAAAAATCTCGACAACAGACTACCTGCCATAGTAAGAAGGCTACCATCCATTGGAGTAACAAAAATCTTAACAACAGACTACCTTCCATAATGATAGGGGTACAATCAATTGGAGTAACAAAAATCTCGACAATAGCCTACCTTTCATAATGGCAAGGCTACCATCCATTGGAGTAAATAAAACCTCGATAATAGACTACCTTCCATAATGACAAAGCTACCATCCATTGGAGTAACAAAAATCTCGACAATAGACTACCTTCCATAATGATAAGGCTATCATCCATTGGACTAATAAAAATCTCGATAATAGACTAACTTCTATAATGACTAGGCTACCATCCATTGGAATAACAAAACTCTCACCAACAGACTACCTTCCCAAATGACAAGGCTACTATACAATGGAGTAACAAAAATATCGACAACAGACTACCTTCCATAATGACAAGGCTAACATGCATTGTAGGAACAAAAATATGAACAACTTACTACCTTCCATAATGACAAGGCTACCATTCATTGGAGTAACAAAAGTCACAACGACATACTACCTTCTATAATGACAAGGCTACCATCTATTGGAGTAACAAAAATCTCGACAACAAACTACCTTCCATAATGACAATGCTACCATCCATTGGAGTAACAAAAATCTCGACAACAAACTACCTTCCATAATGACAATGCTACCATCCAATGGAGTAACAAAAATCTCGACAATAGATTACCGTCCATAATGACAAGGCTACAATCTATTGTAGTAACAAAAATCAAGACAACAGACTACCTTCCATAATGACAAGGCTACCATCCATTGTAGTAAGAAAACTCTCGACAACAGACTACCTTCCATAATTACAAGGATACATTCCACTGGAGTAACAAAAATCTAGACAATAGACTACCTTTTATATTGACAAGGCTACCATCCATTGGAATAACAAAAATATCAACGACATACTACCTTCCATAATGACAAGGCTACCATCCATTGGAGTAACAAAAATCTCGACAACAGACTACCTTCCATAATGACAAGGCTACCATCCATTGGTGTAACAAAAATCTCGAAAACAGACTACCTTCCATAATGTCTAGGCTACCATACATTGGAATAACAAAAATCTCAACAACATACTACCTTCCATAATGACTAGGCTACCATCCAATGGAGTAACAAAAATCTCGACACCAGACTACCTTCCATAATGACAATGCTACCATCCATTGGAGTAACAACAATCTCGACAATAGACTACCTTCCATAATGAAAAGGCTACAATCTATTGTAGTAACAAAAATCAAGACAACAGACTACCTTCCATAATGACAAGGCTACCATCCATTGTAGTAAGAAAAATCTCGACAACAGACTACCTTCCATTGTAAGAAGGCTACCATCCATTGGAGTAACAAAAATTTTGAAAACAGAATACCTTCCATATCGACTAGGCTACCATCCATTGGAATAAAAAAAATCTCAACAACAGAGTACCTTCCATAATGACAAAGCTACTATACAATGGAGTAACAAAAATATCGACAATAGACTACCTTCCATAATTACAAGGCTACCATCCATTGGAGTAACAAAAATCTCGACAACAGACTACCATCCATAATGACAAGGCTACCATCCATTGGAGTAAAAAAAATCTCAAACACAGACTACCTTCCATAATGACAAGGCTACCATCCATTGGAATAACAAAAATCTCAACAACAGACTACCTTCCATAATGACTAGGCCACTATCCAATGGAGTAACAAAAATCTCGACACCAGACTACCTTCCATAATTTCAAGGCTAACATACATTGTAGTAACAAAGATATCGACAACAGACTACCTTCCATAATGAAAAGGCTACAATCCATTGGAGTAACAAAAATGTCGAGAACAGACTATCTTCCATAATGACAAGGCTCAATCCATTGTAGTAACAAAAATCTCGACAACAGACTACCTGCCATAGTAAGAAGGCTACCATCCATTGGAGTAACAAAAATCTCAACAACAGACTACATTCCATAATGACAAGGCTACAATCCATTGGAGTAACAAAAATCTCGTCAATAGACTACCTTTCATAATGACAAGCCTACCATCCATTGGAACAACAAAAATTTCGATGACACACTACCTTCCATAATGAAAAGGCTACCATCCATTGGAGTAACAAAAATCTTGATAATAGACTACCTTCCATAATGACAAGGCTACGATCCATTGGAGTAACAAAAATCTTGAAAACAGACCACCTTCCATATCGACTAGGCTACCATCCATTGGAATAAAAAAAATTTCAACAACAGAGTACCTTCCATAATGACAATGCTACTATCCAATGAAGTAAAAAGAATATCAACAATAGACTACCTTCCATAATTACAAGGCTACCATCCATTAGAGTAACAAAAATCTCGAAAATAGACTACCTTCCATAATGACTAGGCTACCATCCATTGGAATAACAAAAATCTCAACGACAGACTACCTTCTATAATGAAAAGGCTACCATCTATTGGAGTAACAAAAATCAAGACAATAGACTACCTTCCGTAATAACAAGGCTACCATCCATTGTTGTAACAAAAATCTCGACGACATACTACCATCCATAATGATAAGGCTACCATTAATTGGAGTAACAAAAATCTCGACAACAGACTACCATCCATAATGAAAAGGCTACCATCCATTGGAGTAACAAAATCTCAAAAACAGACTACCTTCCATAATGACTAGGCTACCATCCATTGGAATAACAAAAATCTCAACAACAGACTACCTTCCATAATGATTAGGCCACTATCCAATGGAGTAACAAAAATATCGACAACAGACTACCTTCCATAATGACAAGGCTAACATGCATTGTAGTAACAAAAATATGTACAACTTACTACCTTCCATAATGAGAAGGCTACCATTCATTGGAGTAACAAAAATCACAACGACATACTACCTTCCATAATGACAAGGCTACCATCTATTGGAGTAACAAAAATCTCGACAACAAACTACCTTCCATAATGACAATGCTACCATGCATTGGAGTAACAAAAATCTCGACAATAAACTACCTTCCATAATGACAATGCTACCATCCATTACAGTAACAAAAATCTCGACAATAGATTACCTTCCAAAATGAAAAGGCTACAATCTATTGTAGTAACAAAAATCAAGACAACAGACTACCTTCCATAATGACAATGCTACCATCCATTGGAGTAACCAAAATCTCGACAATAGACTACCTTCCATAATGAAAATGCTACAATATATTGTAGTAACAAAAATCAAGACAACAGACTACCATCCATAATGACAAGGCTACCATCCATTGTAGTAAGAAAAATCTCGACAACAGACTAACTTCCATAATGACAAGGCTACCATCCATTGGAATAAAAAAAATCTCAACAATAGAGTACCTTCCATAATGACAAAGATATTATCCAACGGAGTAACAAAAATCTCAAAAACAGACTACCTTCCATAATGACTAGGCTACCATCCATTGGAATAACAAAAATCTCAACAACAGACTACCTTCCATAATGTCTAGGCCACTATCCCATGGAGTAACAAAAATATCGACAACAGACTACCTTCCATAATGACAAGGCTAACATGCATTGTAGTAACAAAAATATGAACAACTTACTAACTTCCATAATGAGAAGGCTACCATTCATTGGAGTAACAAAAATCACAACGACATACTACCTTCCATAATGACAAGGCTACCATCTATTGGAGTAACAAAAATATCGACAACAAACTACCTTCCATAATGACAATGCTACCATGCATTGGAGTAACAAAAATCTCGACAATAAACTACCTTCCATAATGACAATGCTACCATCCATTACAGTAACAAAAATCTCGACAATAGATTACCTTCCATAATGAAAAGGCTACAATCTATTGTAGTAACAAAAATCAAGACAACAGACTACCTTCCATAATGACAATGCTACCATCCATTGGAGTAACCAAAATCTCGACAATAGACTACCTTCCATAATGAAAAGGCTACAATATATTATAGTATAAAAAATCAAGACAACAGACTACCTTCCATAATGACAAGGCTATCATCCATTGTAGTAAGAAGAATCTCGACAACAAACTACCTTCCATAATGACAAGGCTACCATCCATTGGAGTAACAAAAATCTCAACAACAGACTACCTTCCATAATGACAAGGCTACCATCCATTGTAGTAAGAAAATTCTTGACAACAGACTACCTTCCACAATGACAAGGATACATTCCATTGGAGTAACAAAATTCTTGTCAATAGACTACCTTTTATATTGACAAGGCTACCATCCATTGGAATAACAAAAATATCAACGACATACTACCTTCCATAATGACAAGGCTACCATCCATTGGAGTAACACAAATATCGAAAACATACTACCTTCCATAATGACTAGGCTAGCATCCATTGGAATAACAAAAATCTCAACAACAGACTACCTTCCATAATGACTAGGCTACTATCCAATGGAGTAACAAAAATCTCGACACCAGACTACCTTCCATAATGACAAAGCTAACATACATTGTAGTAACAAAGATATCGACAACAGACTACCTTCCATAATGACAATGCTACAATCCATTGGAGTAACAAAAATCACGAGAATATACTACCTTCCATAATGACAAGGCTACCATCCATTGTAGTAACAAAAATCTCGACAACAGACTACCTTCCATAGTAAGAAGGCTACCATCCATTGGAGTAACAAAAATCTCAACAACAGACTACCTTCCATAATATAAAGGCTAGAATCTATTGGAGTAACAAAAATCTCAACAATAGACTACCTTTCATAATGATAAGGCTACCATCCATTGGAACAACAAAAATCTCGACAACAGACTACCATCCATAATGAAAAGGCTACCATCCATTGGAGTAAAAAAAATCTCAAAAACAGACTACCTTCCATAATGACTAGGCTACCATCCGTTGGAATAACAAAAATCTCAACAACAGACTACCTTCCATAATGACTAGGCCACTATCCAATGGAGTAACAAAAATCTCGACACCAGACTACCTTCCATAATTTCAAGGCTAACATACATTGTAGTAACAAAGATATCAACAACAGACTACCTTCCATAAAGAAAAGGCTACAATCCATTGGAGTAACAAAAATGTCGAGAACGGACTACCTTCTATAATGACAAGGCTCAATCCATTGTAGTAACAAAAATCTCGACAACAGACTACCTGCCATACTAAGAAGGCTACCATCCATTGGAGTAACAAAAATCTCAACAACAGACTACCTTCCATAATGACAAGGCTACAATCCATTGGAGTAACAAAAATCTCGACAATAGACTACCTTTCATAATGACAAGGCTACAATCCATTGGAACAACAAAAATTTCGATGACACACTACCTTCAATAATGAAAAGGCTACCATCCATTGGAGTAACAAAAATCTTGATAATAGACTACCTTCCATAATGACAAGGCTACCATCCATTGGAGTAACAAAAATCTTGAAAACAGACTACCTTCCATATCGACTAGGCTACCATCCAATGGAGTAACAAAAATGTCGACAATAGACTACCTTCCATAATTACAAGGCTACCATCCATTGGAGTAACAAAAATCTTGAAAACAGACTACCTTCCATAACGACTAGGCTACCATCCATTGGAATAACAAAAATCTCAACGACAGACTACCTTCCATAATGAAAAGGCTACCATCTATTGGAGTAACAAAAATCAAGACAATAGACTACCTTCCGTAATAACAAGGCTACCATCCATTGTTGTAACAAAAATCTCGATGACATACTACCATCCATAATGACAAGGCTAGCATTCATTGGAGTAACAAAAATCTCGACAACAGACTACCATCCATAATGACAAGGCTACCATCCATTGGAGTAACAAAAATCTCAAAAACAGACTACCTTCCATAATGACTAGGCTACCATCCTTTGGAATAACAAAAATCTCAACAATAGACTACCTTCCATAATGATTAGGCCACTATCCAATGGAGTAACAAAAATCTCGACACCAGACTACCTTCCATAATTTCAAGGCTAACATACATTGTAGTAACAAAGATATCGACAACAGACTACCTTCCATAATGAAAAGGCTACAATCCATTGGAGTAACAAAAATCTCAACAACAGACTACCTTCCATAATATAAAGGCTAGAATCTATTGGAGTAACAAAAATCTCAACAATAGACTACCTTTC
Source organism: Vicia faba (assembly GCA_948472305.1). Classification (NCBI taxonomy): domain Eukaryota; kingdom Viridiplantae; phylum Streptophyta; class Magnoliopsida; order Fabales; family Fabaceae; genus Vicia; species Vicia faba. The sequence goes on along the minus strand of OX451741.1, from coordinate 509,481,503 downwards.
ATAATGACAAGGCTACCATCCATTGGAACAACAAAAATCTCGACAACAGACTACCATCCATAATGAAAAGGCTACCATCCATTGGAGTAAAAAAAATCTCAAAAACAGACTACCTTCCATAATGACTAGGCTACCATCCGTTGGAATAACAAAAATCTCAACAACAGACTACCTTCCATAATGACTAGGCCACTATCCAATGGAGTAACAAAAATCTCGACACCAGACTACCTTCCATAATTTCAAGGCTAACATACATTGTAGTAACAAAGATATCAACAACAGACTACCTTCCATAAAGAAAAGGCTACAATCCATTGGAGTAACAAAAATGTCGAGAACGGACTACCTTCTATAATGACAAGGCTCAATCCATTGTAGTAACAAAAATCTCGACAACAGACTACCTGCCATACTAAGAAGGCTACCATCCATTGGAGTAACAAAAATCTCAACAACAGACTACCTTCCATAATGACAAGGCTACAATCCATTGGAGTAACAAAAATCTCGACAATAGACTACCTTTCATAATGACAAGGCTACAATCCATTGGAACAACAAAAATTTCGATGACACACTACCTTCAATAATGAAAAGGCTACCATCCATTGGAGTAACAAAAATCTTGATAATAGACTACCTTCCATAATGACAAGGCTACCATCCATTGGAGTAACAAAAATCTTGAAAACAGACTACCTTCCATATCGACTAGGCTACCATCCAATGGAGTAACAAAAATGTCGACAATAGACTACCTTCCATAATTACAAGGCTACCATCCATTGGAGTAACAAAAATCTTGAAAACAGACTACCTTCCATAACGACTAGGCTACCATCCATTGGAATAACAAAAATCTCAACGACAGACTACCTTCCATAATGAAAAGGCTACCATCTATTGGAGTAACAAAAATCAAGACAATAGACTACCTTCCGTAATAACAAGGCTACCATCCATTGTTGTAACAAAAATCTCGATGACATACTACCATCCATAATGACAAGGCTACCATTCATTGGAGTAACAAAAATCTCGACAACAGACTACCATCCATAATGACAAGGCTACCATCCATTGGAGTAACAAAAATCTCAAAAACAGACTACCTTCCATAATGACTAGGCTACCATCCTTGGGAATAACAAAAATCTCAACAATAGACTACCTTCCATAATGATTAGGCCACTATCCAATGGAGTAACAAAAATCTCGACACCAGACTACCTTCCATAATTTCAAGGCTAACATACATTGTAGTAACAAAGATATCGACAACAGACTACCTTCCATAATGAAAAGGCTACAATCCATTGGAGTAACAAAAATGTCGAGAACAGACTACCTTCCATAATGACAAGGCTCAATCCATTGTAGTAACAAAAATCTCGACAACAGACTACCTGCCATAGTAAGAAGGCTACCATCCATTGGAGTAACAAAAATCTTAACAACAGACTACCTTCCATAATAACAAGGGTACAATCAATTGGAGTAACAAAAATCTCGACAATAGCCTACCTTTCATAATGGCAAGGCTACCATCCATTGGAGTAAATAAAACCTCGATAATAGACTACCTTCCATAATGATAAGGCTATCATCCATTGGAGTAACAAAAATCTCGATAATAGACTAACTTCCATAATGACTAGGCTACCATCCATTGGAATAACAAAAATCTCACCAACAGACTACCTTCCAAAATGACAAGGCTACTATACAATGGAGTAACAAAAATATCGACAACAGACTACCTTCCATAATGACAAGGCTACCATTCATTGGAGTAACAAAAATCACAACGACATACTACCTTCTATAATGACAAGGCTACCATCTATTGGAGTAACAAAAATCTCGACAACAAACTACCTTCCATAATGTCAATGCTACCATCCATTGGAGTAACAAAAATCTCGACAACAAACTACCTTCCATAATGACAATGCTACCATCCAATGGAGTAACAAAAATCTCGACAATAGATTACCGTCCATAATGACAAGGCTACAATCTATTGTAGTAACAAAAATCAAGACAACAAACTACCTTCCATAATGACAAGGCTACCATCCATTGTAGTAAGAAAAATCTCGACAACAGACTACCTTCCATAATTACAAGGCTACCATCCATTGGTGTAACAAAAATCTCGAAAACAGACTACCTTCCATAATGTCTAGGCTACCATACATTGTAATAACAAAAATCTCAACAACATACTACCTTCCATAATGACTAGGCTACTATCCAATGGAGTAACAAAAATCTCGACACCAGACTACCTTCCATAATGACAATGCTACCATCCATTGGAGTAACAACAATCTCGACAATAAACTACCTTCCATAATGAAAAGGCTACAATCTATTGTAGTAACAAAAATCAAGACAACAGACTACCTTCCATAATGACAAGGCTACCATCCATTGTAGTAAGAAAAATCTCGACAACAAACTACCTTCCATTGTAAGAAGGCTACCATCCATTGGAATAACAAAAATCTCAACAATAGACTACCTTCCATAATGACAAGGCTACAATCCATTGGAGTAACAAAAATCTCGACAATAGAGTACCTTTCATAATGACAAGGCTACCATCCATTGGAACAACAAAAATTTCGACGACAGATTACCTTCCATAATGAAAAGGCTAACATCCATTGCGGTAACAAAAATCTCGATAATACACTACCTTCCATAATGACAAGTCTACCATCCATTGGAGTAACAAAAATCTCGACAATAGACTACCTTCCATAATGATAAGGCTACCATCCATTGGAGTAACAAAAATCTCGAAAATAGACAAACTTCCATAATGACTAGGCTACCATCCATTGGAATAACAAAAACCTCACCGATTGACTACCTTCCATAATGACAAGGCTACTATCCAATGGAGTAACAAAAATATCGACAACAGACTACCTTCCATAATGACAAGGCTAACATGCATGGTAGTAACAAAAATATGAACAACAAACTACCTTCCATAATGACAAGGCTACCATTCATTGGAGTAACAAAAATCACAACGACAGACTACCTTCCATAATGAGAAGGCTACCATCTATTGGAGTAACAAAAATATCGACAACAAACTACCTTCCATAATGACAATGCTACCATCCATTGGAGTATCAAAAATCTTGATAATAGACTACCTTCTGTAATGACAAGGCTACAATCTATTTTAGTAACAAAAATCAAGACAACAGACTACCTGCCATAATGACAAGGCTAGCATCCATTATAGTAACAAAAATGTCGAGAATAGACTACCTTCCATAATGACAAGGCTCAATCCATTGTAGTAACAAAAATCTCGACAACAGACTACCTGCCATAGTAAGAAGGCTACAATCCATTGGAGTAACAAAAATCTTAACAACAGACTACCTTCCATAATAACAAGGGTACAATCAATTGGAGTAACAAAAATCTCGACAATAGCCTACCTTTCATAATGGCAAGGCTACCATCCATTGGGGTAAATAAAACCTCGATAATAGACTACCTTCCATAATGATAAGGCTATCATCCATTGGAGTAACAAAAATCTCGATAATAGACTAACTTCCATAATGACTAGGCTACCATCCATTGGAATAACAAAAATCTCACCAACAGACTACCTTCCAAAATGACAAGGCTACTATACAATGGAGTAACAAAAATATCGACAACAGACTACCTTCCATAATGACAAGGCTACCATTCATTGGAGTAACAAAAATCACAACGACATACTACCTTCTATAATGAAAAGGCTACCATCTATTGGAGTAACAAAAATCTCGACAACAAACTACCTTCCATAATGTCAATGCTACCATCCATTGGAGTAACAAAAATCTCGACAACAAACTACCTTCCATAATGACAATGCTACCATCCAATGGAGTAACAAAAATCTCGACAATAGATTACCGTCCATAATGACAAGGCTACAATCTATTGTAGTAACAAAAATCAAGACAACAGACTAACTTCCATAATGACAAGGCTACCATCCATTGTAGTAAGAAAAATCTCGACAACAGACTACCTTCCATAATTACAAGGCTACCATCCATTGGTGTAACAAAAATCTCGAAAACAGACTACCTTCCATAATGTCTAGGCTACCATACATTGGAATAACAAAAATCTCAACAACATACTACCTTCCATAATGACTAGGCTACTATCCAATGGAGTAACAAAAATCTCGACACCAGACTACCTTCCATAATGACAATGCTACCATCCATTGGAGTAACAACAATCTCGACAATAGACTACCTTCCATAATGAAAAGGCTACAATCTATTGTAGTAACAAAAATCAAGACAACAGACTACCTTCCATAATGACAAGGCTACCATCCATTGTAGTAAGAAAAATCTCGACAACAAACTACCTATCATTGTAAGAAGGCTACCATCCATTGGAATAACAAAAATCTCAACAATAGACTACCTTCCATAATGACAAGGCTACAATCCATTGGAGTAACAAAAATCTCGACAATAGAGTACCTTTCATAATGACAAGGCTACCATCCATTGGAACAACAAAAATTTCGACGACAGATTACCTTCCATAATGAAAAGGCTAACATCCATTGCGGTAACAAAAATATCGATAATAGACTACCTTCCATAATGACAAGTCTACCATCCATTGGAGTAACAAAAATCTCGACAATAGACTACCTTCCATAATGATAAGGCTACCATCCATTGGAGTAACAAAAATCTCGAAAATAGACAAACATCCATAATGACTAGGCTACCATCCATTGGAATAACAAAAACCTCACCGATTGACTACCTTCCATAATGACAAGGCTACTATCCAATGGAGTAACAAAAATATCGACAACAGACTACCTTCCATAATGACAAGGCTAACATGCATGGTAGTAACAAAAATATGAACAACAAACTACCTTCCATAATGACAAGGCTACCATTCATTGGAGTAACAAAAATCACAACGACAGACTACCTTCCATAATGAGAAGGCTACCATCTATTGGAGTAACAAAAATATCGAAAACAAACTACCTTCCATAATGACAATGCTACCATCCATTGGAGTATCAAAAATCTTGACAATAGACTACCTTCTGTAATGACAAGGCTACAATCTATTTTAGTAACAAAAATCAAGACAAGAGACTACCTGCCATAATGACAAGGCTAGCATCCATTATAGTAACAAAAATCTCGACAACAGACTACCTTCCATAATGACAAGGCTACAATCCATTGGAGTAACAAAAATCTCAACAACAGACTACCTTCCATAATGACAAGGCTACAATCCATTGGAGTAACAAAAATCTCGACAATAGACTACCTTTCATAATGACAAGGCTACCATCCATTGGAACAACAAAAGTTTCGAGGACAGACTACCTTCCATAATTAAAAGGCTACGATCCATTGGAGTAACAAAAATCTTGATAATAGATTACCTTCCATAATGACAAGGCTACCATCCATTGGAGTAACAGAAATCTCGAAAATAGGCTACCTTCCATAATGACTAGGCTACCATCCATTGGAATAACAAAAATCTCAACGATAAACTACCTTCCATAATGAAAAGGCTACAATCTATTGTAGTAACAAAAATCAAGACAACATACTACCTTCCATAATGACAAGGCTACAATCCATTGTAGTAAGAAAAATCTCGACAACAGAATACCTTCCATAATGAAAAGGTTACCATCTATTGGAGTAACAAAAATCTCGATAACAAACTACCTTCCATAATGACAAGGCTACCATCCATTGTAGTTAGAAAAATCTCGACAATAGACTACCTTCCATAATTACAAGGATACATTCCACTGGAGTAACAAAAATCTGGACAATAGACTACCTTTCATATTGACAAGGCTACCATCCATTGGAATAACAAAAATATCAACGTCATACTACTTTCCATAATGACAATGCTACCATCCATTGGAGTAACAAAAATCTCGACAACAGACTACCTTCCATAATGACATGGCTACCATCCATTGTAGTAACAAAAATCTCGACAACAGACTACCTTCCATAATGACAAGGCTACCGTCCATTGTAGTAAGAAAAATCTCGACAACAGACTACCTTCCATAATGACAAGGATACATTCCATTAGACTAACAAAAATCTGGACAATAGACTACCTTTCATATTGACAAGGCTATCATCCATTGGAATAACAAAAATATCATCGACATACTACCTTCCATAATGACAAGGCTACCATCCATTGGAGTAACAAAAATCTCGACAACAGACTACCTTCCATAATGACAAGGCTACCATCCATTAGAGTAACAAAAATCTCGAAAACAGACTACCTTCCATAATGTCTAGGCTACCATCCATTGGAATAATAAAAATCTTAACAACAAACTACCTTCCATAATGACTATGCTACTATCCAATGGAGTAACAAAAATCTCGACACCAGACTACCTTCCATAATGACAAGGCTAACATACATTGTAGTAACAAAGATATCGACAACAGACTACCTTCCATAATAACTAGGCTACAATCCATTGGAGTAACAAAAATCTCGACAACAGACTACCTTCCATAATGACAAGGCTACCATCCATTGTAGTAACAAAAATCTCGATAATAGACTACCTTCCATAATGACAAGACTACCATCCATTGGAGTAACAAAAATCTCGACAACAGACTACCTTCCATAATGACAAGGCTACAATCCATTGGAGTAACAAAAATCTCGAAAATAGACAAACTTCCATAATGACTAGGCTACCATCCATTGGAATAACAAAAATCCAACCAATAGACTACCTTCCATAATGACAAGGCTACTATCCATTAGAGTAACAAAAATCTCGATAACAAACTACCTTCCATAATGACAATGCTACCATCCATTGGAGTAACCAAAATCTCGATAATAGACTACCTTCCATAATGAAAAGGCTACAATCTATTGTAGAAACAAAAATCAAGACAACATACTACCTTCCATAATGACAAGGCTACCATCCATTGTAGTAAGAAAAATCTCGACAACAGACTACCTTCCATAAAGACAAGGATACATTCCATTGGAGTAACAAAAATCTTGTCAATAAACTACATTTTATATACACAAGGCTACCATCCATTGGAATAACAAAATATCAACGACATACTACCTTCCATAATGACAAGGCTACCATCCATTGGAGTAACAAAAATCTCAACAACAGACTACCTTCCATAATGACAAGGCTACCATCCATTGTAGTAAGAAAAATCTCGACAACAGACTACCTTCCATAATGACAAGGCTAATATACATTTTAGTAACAAAGATATCGACAATAGACTACCTTCCATAATGACAAGGCTACAATCCATTGGAGTAACAAAAATCACGAGAATAGACTACCTTCCATAATGACAAGGCTACCATCTATTATAGTAACAAAAATCTCGACAACAGACTACCTTCCATAGTAAGAAGGCTACCATCCATTGGAGTAACAAAAATCTCAACAACAGACTACCTTCCATAATGACAAGGCTACAATCTATTGGAGTAACAAAAATCTCAACAATAGACTACCTTTCATTAATGACAAGGCTACCATCCATTGGAACAACAAAAATATCGACGACAGACTACCTTCCATAATGAAAAGGCTACCATCCATTGGAGTAACAAAAATCTCGATAATAGAATATCTTCCATAATGACAAGGCTTCCATCCATTAGAGTAACAAAAATCTCGACAATAGACTACCTTCCATAATGATAAGGCTACCATCCATTGGAGTAACAAAAATCTCGAAAATAGACAAACTTCCATAATGACTAGGCTACCATCCATTGGAATAACAAAAATCTCACCAACAGACTACCTTCCATAATGACAAGGCTACTATCCAATGGAGTAACAAAAATATCGACAACAGACTACCTTCCACAATGACAAGGCTACCATCTATTGGAGTAACAAAAATCTCGACAACAAACTACCTTCCATAATGACAATGCTACCATCCATTGGAGTAACAAAAATCTTGACAATAGACTACCTTCCATAATGACAAGGCTACAATCTATTGTTGTAACAAAAATCAAGACAACAAACTACCTTCCATAATGACAAGGCTACCATCCATTGTAGTAACAAAAATCTCGACAACAGACTACCTTCCATAATGACGAGGCTAACATCCATTATAGTAAGAAAAATCTCGACAATAGACTACCTTCCATAATTAAAAGGCTACAATCCATTGGATTAACAAAAATCTCAACAACACACTACCTTCCATAATGACAAGGCTACAATCCATTGGAGTAACAAAAATCTCGACAATAGACTACCTTTCATAATGACAAGGCTACCATCCATTGAAACAACAAAAATTTCGACGACAGACTACCTTCCATAAAGAAAAGGTTACCATCCATTGGAGTAACAAAAATCTCGATAATAGACTACATTCCATAATGACAAGGCTACCATCCATTGGAGTAACAAAAATCTCGATAATAGACTACATTCCATAATGACAAGGCTACCATCCATTGGAACAACAAAAATTTCGACGACAAACTACCTTCCATAATGAAAAGGCTACCATCCGTTAGAGTAACAAAAATCTCGATAATAGACTACCTTCCATAATGACAAGGCTACCATCCATTAGAGTAAAAAAAATCTTGAAAATAGACTACCTTCCATATTGACTAGGCTACCATCCATTGGAATAAAAAAAATCTCAACAACAGAGTACCTTCCATAATGACAAAGCTACTATCCAATGGAGTAACAAAAATATCGACAATACACTACCTTCCATAATTTCAAGGCTAACATACATTGTAGTAACAAAGATATCGACAACAGACTAACTTCCATAATGACAAGGCTACAATCCATTGGAGTAACAAAAATCTCGAGAACAAACTACCTTCCATAATGACAAGGCTCAATCCATTGTAGTAACAAAAATCACGACAATAGACTACCTTCCATAGTAAGAAGGCTACCATCCATTGGAGTAACAAAAATCTCAGCAACAAACTACCTTCCATAATGACAAGGCTACAATCCATTGGAGTAACAAAAATCTAGACAATAGACTACCTTTCATAATGACAAGGCTACCATCCATTGAAACAACAAAAATTTCGACGACAGACTACCTTCCATAAAGAAAAGGTTACCATCCATTGGAGTAACAAAAATCTCGATAATAGACTACATTCCATAATGACAAGGCTACCATCCATTGGAGTAACGAAAATCTCGACAATAGACTACCTTCCATAATAACAAGACTACCATCCATTGGAGTAACAAAAATCTCGATAATAGACTAACTTCCACAATGACTAGACTACCATCCATTGGAATAACAAAAATCTCACCAGCAAACTACCTTCCATAATGACAAGGCTATTATCCAATGGAGTAACAAAAATATCGACAACAGACTACCTTCCATAATGACAAGGCTAACATGCATTGTAGTAACAAAAATATGAACAACAGACTACCTTCCATAATGACAAGGCTACCATTCATTGGAGTAAAGAAAATCACAACGACAGACTACCTTTCATAATGAGAAGGCAACCATCTATTGGAGTAACAAAAATCTCGACAACAAACTACCTTCCATAATGACAATGCTACCATCCATTGGAGTAACCATAATCTCGACAATAGACTACCTTCCATAATGAAAAGGCTACAATCTATTGTAGTAACAAAAATCAAGACAATAAACTACCTTCCATAATGACAAGGCTACCATCCATTGTAGTAAGAAAAATCTCGACAACAGACTACCTTCCATAATGACAAGGATACATTCCATTGGAGTAACAAAAATCTTGTCAATAAACTACCTTTTATATTGACAAGGCTACCATCCATTGGAATAACAAAATATCAACGACATACTACCTTCCATAATGACAAGGCTACCATCCATTGGAGTAACAAAAATCTCAACAACAGACTACCTTCCATAATTACAAGGCTATCATCCATTGTAGTAAGAAAAATCTCGACAACAGACTACCTTCCATAATGACAAGGATACATTCCATTGGAGTAACAAAATTCTTGTCAATAGACTACCTTTAATATTGACAAAGCTACAATCCATTGGAATAACAAAAATCTCAACAACAGACTACCTTCCATAATGACTAGGCTACTATCCAATGGAGTAACAAAAATCTCGACACCAAACTACCTTCCATAATGACAAGGCTAATATACATTTTAGTAACAAAGATATCGACAACAGACTACCTTCCATAATGACAAGGATACAATCCATTGGAGTAACAAAAATCACGAGAATAGACTACCTTCCATAATGACAAGGCTACCATCCATTGTAGTTACAAAAATCTCGACAACAGACTACCTTTCATAGTAAGAAGGCTACCATCCATTGGAGTAACAAAAATCTCAACAACATACTACCTTCCATAATGACAAGGCTACAATCTATTGGAGTAACAAAAATCTCAACAATAGACTACCTTTCATAATGACAAGGCTACAATCCATTGGAACAACAAAAATTTTGACGACAGACTACCTTCCATAATGAAAAGGCTACCATCCATTGGAGTAACAAAAAAATATCGATAATAGAATAGCTTCCATAATGACAAGGCTACCATCCATTAGAGTAACAAAAATATCGACAATAGACTACCTTCGATAATGATAAGGCTACCATCCATTGGAGTAACAAAAATCTTGAAAATAGACAAACTTCCATAATGACTAGGCTACCATCCACTGGAATAACAAAAATCTCACCAATAGACTACCTTCCATAATGACAAGGCAACTATCCAATGGAGTAACAAAAATATCGACAACAGACTACCTTCCATAATGACAAGGCTACCATCTATTGGAGTAACAAAAATCTCGACAACAAACTACCTTCCGTAATGACAATGCTACCATCCATTGGAGTAACAAAAATCTTGAAAATAGACTACCTTCCATAATAACAAGGCTAAAATCTATTGTTGTAACAAAAATCAAGACAACAAACGACCTTCCATAATGACAAGGCTACCATCCATTGTAGTAACAAAAATATCGACAACAGACTACCTTCCATAATGACGAGGCTAACATCCATTGTAGTAAGAAAAATGTCGACAATAGACTACCTTCCATAATGAAAAGGCTACAATCCATTGGATTAACAAAAATCTCAACAACAGACTACCTTCCATAATGACAAGGCTACAATCCATTGGAGTAACAAAAATCTCGACAATAGACTACCTTTCATAATGACAAGGCTATCATCCATTGGAACAACAAAAATTTCGACGACAGACTACCTTCCATAATGAAAAGGCTACCATCCATTGGAGTAACAAAAATCTCGATAATAGACTACCTTCCATAATGACAAGGCTACCATCCATTGGAGTAAAAAAAATCTCGAAAATAGACTACCTTCCATATTGACTAGGCTACCATGCATTGGAATAAAAAAAATCTCAACAACATAGTACCTTCCATAATGACAAAGCTACTATCCAATGGAGTAACAAAAATATCGACAATACACTTCCTTCCATAATTTCAAGGCTAACATACATTGTAGTAACAAAGATATCGACAACAGACTAACTTCCATAATCACAAGGCTACAATCCATTGGAGTAACAAAAATCTCGAGAACAAACTACCTTCCATAATGACAAGGCTCAATCCATTGTAGTAACAAAAATCGCGACAATAGACTACCTTCCATAATAAGAAGGCTACCATCCATTGGAGTAACAGAAATCTCAACAACAAACTTCCTTCCATAATGACAAGGCTACAATCCTATGGAGTAACAAAAATCTCGACAATAGACTACCTTTCATAATGACAAGGCTACCATCCATTGAAACAACAAAAATTTCGACGACAGACTACCTTCCATAAAGAAAAGGCTACCATCCATTGGAGTAACAAAAATCTCGATAATATACTACCTTCCATAATGACAAGGCTACCATCCATTGGAGTAACAAAAATCTCGACAATAGACTAACTTCCACAGTGACTAGACTACCATCCATTGGAATAACAAAAATCTCACCAACAGACTACCTTCCATAATGACAAGGCTACTATCCAATGGACTAACAAAAATATCGACAACAGACTACCTTCCATAATGACAAGGCTAACATGCATTGTAGTAACAAAAATATGAACAAAAGACTACCTTCCATAATGACAAGGTTACCATTCATTGGAATAACAAAAATCACAACGACAGACTACCTTCCATAATGAAAAGGCTACCATCTATTGGAGTAACAAAAATCTCGAAAACAAACTACCTTCCATAATGACAATGCTACCATCCTTTGGAGTAACAAAAATCTCGACAACAAACTACCTTCCATAATGACAATGCTACCATCCATTGGAGTAACAAAAATCTCGACAATAGATTACCTTCCTTAATGACGAGACTACAATCTATTGTAGTAACAAAAATCAATACAACATACTACCTTCCATAATGACAAGGCTACCATCCATTGTAGTAACAAAAATATTGACAATAGACTACCTTCCATAATGACAAGGCTACCATCCATTGTAGTAAGAAAAATCTCGACAACAGACTACCTTTCATAATGACAAGGATACATTCCATTGGACTAACAAAAATCTGGACAATAGACTACCTTTCATATTGACAAGGCTACCATCCATTTGGATAACAAAAATATCAACGACATACTATCTTCCATAATGACAAGGCTACCATCCATTGGAGTTACAAAAATATCGACAACAGACTACCTTCCATAATGACAAGGCTATCATCCATTGGAGTAACAAAAATCTCGAAAACAGACAACCTTCCATAATGACTAGGCTACCATCCATTGGAATAACAAAAATCTCGATAATAGACTACCTTCCATAATGATAAGGCTACCATCCATTGGAGTATTAAAAATCTTGAAAATAGATAAACTTCCATAATGACTAGGCTACCATCCATTGGAATAACAAAAATCTCACCAACAGACTACCTTCCATAATGACAAGGCTACTATCCAATGGAGTAACAAAAATATCGCCAACAGACTACCTTGCATAATGACAAGACTAACATGCATTGTAGTAACAAAAATATGAACAACAGACTACCTTGCATAATGACAAGGCTACCATTCATTGGAGTAACAAAATTCACAACGACAAACTAGCTTCCATAATGACAAGGCTACCATCTATTGGAGTAACAAAAACCTTGACAACAAACTACCTTACATAATGACAATGCTACCATCCATTGGAGTAACAAAAATCTTGACAATAGACTACCTTCCATAATTACAAGGCTACAATCTATTGTAGTAACAAAAATCAAGACAACAGACTACCTTCCATAATGACAAGGCTACCATCCATTGTAGTAACAAAAATCTCGACAACAATCTACCTTCCATAATGACAAGGCTACCTCCATTGTAGTAAGAAAAATCTCGACAACATACTACCTTCCATAATGACAAGGCTACAATCCAATGTAGTAACAAAAATCTCGACAACAGACTACCTTCCATAATGACAAGGCTACCATCCATTGTAGTAACAAAAATCTCGACAACAGACTACCTTCCATAATGACAAGGCTACCATCCATTGGAGTAATAAAAATCACGACAACAGACTACCTTCCATAATGAAAAGGCTACCATCCATTGGAGTAACAAAAATCTCGATAATAGACTACCTTCCATATTGACTAGGCTACCATCCATTGGAATAAAAAAAATCTCAACAACAGAGTACCTTCCATATTGACAAAGCTATTATCCAATGGAGTAACAAAAATATCGACAATAGACTACCTTCCATAATGACAAGGCTACCATCCATTGGAGTAATAAAAATCTCGAAAATAGGCAACCTTACATAATGACTAGGCTACCATCCATTGGAATAACAAAAACCTCAATGACAGGCTACCTTCCATAATGAAAAGGCTACCATCTATTGGAGTAACAAAAATCTCGACAACAAACTACCTTCCATAATGACAATGCTACCATCCATTGTTGTAAGAAAAATCACGACAACAGACTACCTTCCATAATAACAAGGCTACAATCCATTGGAGTAACAAAAATCTCGACAATAGACTACCTTTCAAAATGGCAAGGCTACCATCCATTGGAACAACAAAAATTTCGACGACAGACTACCTTCCATAATGAGAAGGCTAACATCCATTGGAGTTACAAAAATCTCGATAATAGACTACCTTACATAATGAAAAGGCTACCATCCATTGGAGTAACAAAAATCTCGACAATAGAATACCTTCCATAATGATAAGGCTACCATCCATTGGAGTAACAAAAATCTCGAAAATAGACAAACTTCCATAATGACTAGGCTACCATCCATTGGAATAACAAAAATCTCACCAACAGACTACCTTCCATAATGACAAGGCTACTATCCAATGGAGTAACAAAAATATCGACAATAGACTACCTTCCATAATGACAAGGCTAACATGCATTGTAGTAACAAAAATATGAACAACAGACTACCTTGCATAATGACAAGGCTACCATGCATTGGAGTGACAAAAATCACAACGACATACTAGCTTCCATAATGACAAGGCTACCATCTATTGGAGTAACAAAAACCTCGACAACAAACTACCTTACATAATGACAATGCTACTATCCGTTGGAGTAACAAAAATCTTGACAATAGACTACCTTCCATAATGACAAGGCTACAATCTATTGTAGTAACAAAAATCAAGACACCAGACTACCTTCCATAATGACAAGGCTACCATCCATTGTAGTAACAAAAATCTCGACAATAGACTACCTTCCATAATGACAAGGCTACCATCCATTGGAGTAACAAAAATCACGACAATAGACTACCTTTCATAATGACAAGGCTACCATCCATTGGAACAACAAAATTATCGATGACAGACTACCTTCCATAATGAAAAGGCTACCATCCATTGGAGTAACAAAAATCTCGATAATAGACTACCTTCCATAATGACAAGGCTACAATCCATTGGAGTAACAAAAATCTCGAAAACAGACTACCTTCCATATTGACTAGGCTACCATCCATTGGAATAAAAAAAATCTCAACAACAGAGTACCTTCCATATTGACAAAGCTATTATCCAATGGAGTAACAAAAATATCGACAATAAACTACCTTCCATAATGACAAGGCTACCATCCATTGGAGAAATAAAAATCTCGAAAATAGGCTACCTTACATAATGACTAGGCTACCATCCATTGGAATAACAAAAACCTCAATGACAGACTACCTTCCATAATGAAAAGGCTACCATCTATTGGAGTAACAAAATTCTCGACAAAAGACTCCCTTCCATAATGACAAGGCTACAATCCATTGGAGTAACGAAAATCTCGACAATAGACTACCTTTCATAATGACAAGGCTATCATCCATTGGAACAACAAAAATTTCGACGACAGACTACCTTCCATAATGAAAAGGCTACCATCCATTGGAGTAACAAAAATCTCGATAATAGACTACCTTCCATAATGACAAGGCTACCATCCATTGGAGTAAAAAAAATCTCGAAAACAGACTACCTTCCATAATGTCTAGGCTACCATCCATTGGAATAATAAAAATCTTAACAACAAACTACCTTCCATAATGATTATGCTACTATCCAATGGAGTAACAAAAATCTCGACACCAGACTACCTTCCATAATGACAAGGCTAACATACATTGTAGTAACAAAGATATCGACAACAGACTACCTTCCATAATAACTAGGCTACAATCCATTGGAGTAACAAAAATCTCGACAACAGACTACCTTCCATAATGACAAGGCTACAATCCATTGTAGTAACAAAAATCTCGATAATAGACTACCTTCCATAATGACAAGACTACCATCCATTGGAGTAACAAAAATCTCGACAACAGACTACCTTCCATAATGACAAGGCTACAATCCATTGGAGTAACAAAAATCTCAAAAATAGACAAACTTCCATAATGACTAGGCTACCATCCATTGGAATAACAAAAATCCAACCAATAGACTACCTTCCATAATGACAAGGTTACTATCCATTGGAGTAACAAAAATATCGACAACAGACTACCTTCCATAATGACAAGGCTACAATCTATTGGAGTAACAAAAATCTCGATAACAAACTACCTTCCATAATGACAATGCTACCATCCATTGGAGTAACCAAAATCTCGATAATAGACTACCTTCCAAAATGAAAAGGCTACAATCTATTGTAGAAACAAAAATCAAGACAACATACTACCTTCCATAATGACAAGGCTACCATCCATTGTAGTAAGAAAAATCTCGACAACAGACTACCTTCCATAAAGACAAGGATACATTCCATTGGAGTAACAAAAATCTTGTCAATAAACTACATTTTATATACACAAGGCTACCATCCATTGGAATAACAAAATATCAACGACATACTACCTTCCATAATGACAAGGCTACCATCCATTGGAGTAACAAAAATCTCAACAACAGACTACCTTCCATAATGACAAGGCTACCATCCATTGTAGTAAGAAAAATCTCGACAACAGACTACCTTCCATAATGACAAGGCTAATATACATTTTAGTAACAAAGATATCGACAACAGACTACCTTCCATAATGACAAGGCTACAATCCATTGGAGTAACAAAAATCACGAGAATAGACTACCTTCCATAATGACAAGGCTACCATCTATTATAGTAACAAAAATCTCGACAACAGACTACCTTCCATAGTAAGAAGGCTACCATCCATTGGAGTAACAAAAATCTCAACAACAAACTACCTTCCATAATGACAAGGCTACAATCTATTGGAGTAACAAAAATCTCAACAATAGACTACCTTTCATAATGACAAGGCTACCATCCATTGGAACAACAACAATATCGACGACAGACTACCTTCCATAATGAAAAGGCTACCATCCATTGGAGTAACAAAAATCTCGATAATAGAATATCTTCCATAATGACAAGGCTTCCATCCATTAGAGTAACAAAAATCTCGACAATAGACTACCTTCCATAATGATAAGGCTACCATCCATTGGAGTAACAAAAATCTCGAAAATAGACAAACTTCCATAATGACTAGGCTACCATCCATTGGAATAACAAAAATCTCACCAACAGACTACCTTCCATAATGACAAGGCTACTATCCAATGGAGTAACAAAAATATCGACAACAGACTACCTTCCACAATGACAAGGCTACCATCTATTGGAGTAACAAAAATCTCGACAACAAACTACCTTCCATAATGACAATGCTACCATCCATTGGGGTAACAAAAATCTTGACAATAGACTACCTTCCATAATGACAAGGCTACAATCTATTGTTGTAACAAAAATCAAGACAACAAACTACCTTCCATAATGACAAGGCTACCATCCATTGTAGTAACAAAAATCTCGACAACAGACTACCTTCCATAATGACGAGGCTAACATCCATTATAGTAAGAAAAATCTCGACAATAGACTACCTTCCATAATGAAAAGGCTACAATCCATTGGATTAACAAAAATCTCAACAACAGACTACCTTCCATAATGACAAGGCTACAATCCATTGGAGTAACAAAAATCTCGACAATAGACTACCTTTCATAATGACAAGGCTATCATCCATTGGAACAACAAAAATTTCGACGACAAACTACCTTCCATAATGAAAAGGCTACCATCCGTTAGAGTAACAAAAATCTCGATAATAGACTACCTTCCATAATGACAAGGCTACCATCCATTAGAGTAAAAAAAATCTTGAAAATAGACTACCTTCCATATTGACTAGGCTACCATCCATTGGAATAAAAAAAATCTCAACAACAGAGTACCTTCCATAATGACAAAGCTACTATCCAATGGAGTAACAAAAATATCGACAATACACTACCTTCCATAATTTCAAGGCTAACATACATTGTAGTAACAAAGATATCGACAACAGACTAACTTCCATAATGACAAGGCTACAATCCATTGGAGTAACAAAAATCTCGAGAACAAACTACCTTCCATAATGACAAGGCTCAATCCATTGTAGTAACAAAAATCACGACAATAGACTACCTTCCATAGTAAGAAGGCTACCATCCATTGGAGTAACAAAAATCTCAGCAACAAACTACCTTCCATAATGACAAGGCTACAATCCATTGGAGTAACAAAAATCTAGACAATAGACTACCTTTCATAATGACAAGGCTACCATCCATTGAAACAACAAAAATTTCGACGACAGACTACCTTCCATAAAGAAAAGGTTACCATCCATTGGAGTAACAAAAATCTCGATAATAGACTACATTCCATAATGACAAGGCTACCATCCATTGGAGTAACGAAAATCTCGACAATAGACTACCTTCCATAATAATAAGACTACCATCCATTGGAGTAACAAAAATCTCGATAATAGACTAACTTCCACAATGACTAGACTACCATCCATTGGAATAACAAAAATCTCACCAGCAAACTACCTTCCATAATGACAAGGCTATTATCCAATGGAGTAACAAAAATATCGACAACAGACTACCTTCCATAATGACAAGGCTAACATGCATTGTAGTAACAAAAATATGAACAACAGACTACCTTCCATAATGACAAGGCTACCATTCATTGGAGTAAAGAAAATCACAACGACAGACTACCTTTCATAATGAGAAGGCAACCATCTATTGGAGTAACAAAAATCTCGACAACAAACTACCTTCCATAATGACAATGCTACCATCCATTGGAGTAACCATAATCTCGACAATAGACTACCTTCCATAATGAAAAGGCTACAATCTATTGTAGTAACAAAAATCAAGACAATAAACTACCTTCCATAATGACAAGGCTACCATCCATTGTAGTAAGAAAAATCTCGACAACAGACTACCTTCCATAATGACAAGGATACATTCCATTGGAGTAACAAAAATCTTGTCAATAAACTACCTTTTATATTGACAAGGCTACCATCCATTGGAATAACAAAATATCAACGACATACTACCTTCCATAATGACATGGCTACCATCCATTGGAGTAACAAAAATCTCAACAACAGACTACCTTCCATAATTACAAGGCTATCATCCATTGTAGTAAGAAAAATCTCGACAACAGACTACCTTCCATAATGACAAGGATACATTCCATTGGAGTAACAAAAATCTCAACAACAGACTACCTTCCATAATGACTAGGCTACTATCCAATGGAGTAACAAAAATCTCGACACCAGACTACCTTCCATAATGACAAGGCTAATATACATTTTAGTAACAAAGATATCGACAACAGACTACCTTCCATAATGACAAGGATACAATCCATTGGAGTAACAAAAATCACGAGAATAGACTACCTTCCATAATGACAAGGCTACCATCCATTGTAGTTACAAAAATCTCGACAACAGACTACCTTTCATAGTAAGAAGGCTACCATCCATTGGAGTAACAAAAATCTCAACAACATACTACCTTCCATAATGACAAGGCTACAATCTATTGGAGTAACAAAAATCTCAACAATAGACTACCTTTCATAATGACAAGGCTACAATCCATTGGAACAACAAAAATTTTGACGACAGACTACCTTCCATAATGAAAAGGCTACCATCCATTGGAGTAACAAAAAAATATCGATAATAGAATAGCTTCCATAATGACAAGGCTACCATCCATTAGAGTAACAAAAATATCGACAATAGACTACCTTCGATAATGATAAGGCTACCATCCATTGGAGTAACAAAAATCTTGAAAATAGACAAACTTCCATAATGACTAGGCTACCATCCACTGGAATAACAAAAATCTCACCAACAGACTACCTTCCATAATGACAAGGCTACTATCCAATGGAGTAACAAAAATATCGACAACAGACTACCTTCCATAATGACAAGGCTACCATCTATTGGAGTAACAAAAATCTCGACAACAAACTACCTTCCGTAATGACAATGCTACCATCCATTGGAGTAACAAAAATCTTGAAAATAGACTACCTTCCATAATAACAAGGCTACAATCTATTGTTGTAACAAAAATCAAGACAACAAACGACCTTCCATAATGACAAGGCTACCATCCATTGTAGTAACAAAAATATCGACAACAGACTACCTTCCATAATGACGAGGCTAACATCCATTGTAGTAAGAAAAATGTCGACAATAGACTACCTTCCATAATGAAAAGGCTACAATCCATTGGATTAACAAAAATCTCAACAACAGACTACCTTCCATAATGACAAGGCTACAATCCATTGGAGTAACAAAAATCTCGACAATAGACTACCTTTCATAATGACAAGGCTATCATCCATTGGAACAACAAAAATTTCGACGACAGACTACCTTCCATAATGAAAAGGCTACCATCCATTGGAGTAACAAAAATCTCGATAATAGACTACCTTCCATAATGACAAGGCTACCATCCATTGGAGTAAAAAAAATCTCGAAAATAGACTACCTTCCATATTGACTAGGCTACCATGCATTAGAATAAAAAAAATCTCAACAACATAGTACCTTCCATAATGACAAAGCTACTATCCAATGGAGTAACAAAAATATCGACAATACACTTCCTTCCATAATTTCAAGGCTAACATACATTGTAGTAACAAAGATATCGACAACAGACTAACTTCCATAATCACAAGGCTACAATCCATTGGAGTAACAAAAATCTCGAGAACAAACTACCTTCCATAATGACAAGGCTCAATCCATTGTAGTAACAAAAATCGCGACAATAGACTACCTTCCATAGTAAGAAGGCTACCATCCATTGGAGTAACAGAAATCTCAACAACAAACTTCCTTCCATAATGACAAGGCTACAATCCTATGGAGTAACAAAAATCTCGACAATAGACTACCTTTCATAATGACAAGGCTACCATCCATTGAAACAACAAAAATTTCGACGACAGACTACCTTCCATAAAGAAAAGGCTACCATCCATTGGAGTAACAAAAATCTCGATAATATACTACCTTCTATAATGACAAGGCTACCATCCATTGGTGTAACAAAAATCTCGACAATAGACTAACTTCCACAGTGACTAGACTACCATCCATTGGAATAACAAAAATCTCACCAACAGACTACCTTCCATAATGACAAGGCTACTATCCAATGGACTAACAAAAATATCGACAACAGACTACCTTCCATAATGACAAGGCTAACATGCATTGTAGTAACAAAAATATGAACAAAAGACTACCTTCCATAATGACAAGGTTACCATTCATTGGAATAACAAAAATCACAACGACAGACTACCTTCCATAATGAAAAGGCTACCATCTATTGGAGTAACAAAAATCTCGAAAACAAACTACCTTCCATAATGACAATGCTACCATCCATTGGAGTAACAAAAATCTCGACAACAACATACCTTCCATAATGACAATGCTACCATCCATTGGAGTAACAAAAATCTCGACAATAGATTACCTTCCTTAATGACGAGACTACAATCTATTGTAGTAACAAAAATCAAGACAACATACTACCTTCCATAATGACAAGGCTACCATCCATTGTAGTAACAAAAATATTGACAATAGACTACCTTCCATAATGACAAGGCTACCATCCATTGTAGTAAGAAAAATCTCGACAACAGACTACCTTTCATAATGACAAGGATACATTCCATTGGACTAACAAAAATCTGGACAATAGACTACATTTCATATTGACAAGGCTACCATCCATTTGGATAACAAAAATATCAACGACATACTATCTTCCATAATGACAAGACTACCATCCATTGGAGTTACAAAAATATCGACAACAGACTACCTTCCATAATGACAAGGCTATCATCCATTGGAGTAACAAAAATCTCGAAAACAGACAACCTTCCATAATGACTAGGCTACCATCCATTGGAATAACAAAAATCTCGATAATAGACTACCTTCCATAATGATAAGGCTACCATCCATTGGAGTATTAAAAATCTTGAAAATAGATAAACTTCCATAATGACTAGGCTACCATCCATTGGAATAACAAAAATCTCACCAACAGACTACCTTCCATAATGACAAGGCTACTATCCAATGGAGTAACAAAAATATCGCCAACAGACTACCTTGCATAATGACAAGACTAACATGCATTGTAGTAACAAAAATATGAACAACAGACTACCTTGCATAATGACAAGGCTACCATTCATTGGAGTAACAAAATTCACAACGACAAACTAGCTTCCATAATGACAAGGCTACCATCTATTGGAGTAACAAAAACCTCGACAACAAACTACCTTACATAATGACAATGCTACCATCCATTGGAGTAACAAAAATCTTGACAATAGACTACCTTCCATAATTACAAGGCTACAATCTATTGTAGTAACAAAAATCAAGACAACAGACTACCTTCCATAATGACAAGGCTACCATCCATTGTAGTAACAAAAATCTCGACAACAATCTACCTTCCATAATGACAAGGCTACCTCCATTGTAGTAAGAAAAATCTCGACAACATACTACCTTCCATAATGACAAGGCTACAATCCAATGTAGTAACAAAAATCTCGACAACAGACTACCTTCCATAATGACAAGGCTACCATCCATTGTAGTAACAAAAATCTCGACAACAGACTACCTTCCATAATGACAAGGCTACCATCCATTGGAGTAATAAAAATCACGACAACAGACTACCTTCCATAATGAAAAGGCTACCATCCATTGGAGTAACAAAAATCTCGATAATAGACTACCTTCCATATTGACTAGGCTACCATCCATTGGAATAAAAAAAATCTCAACAACATAGTACCTTCCATATTGACAAAGCTATTATCCAATGGAGTAACAAAAATATCGACAATAGACTACCTTCCATAATGACAAGGCTACCATCCATTGGAGTAATAAAAATCTCGAAAATAGGCAACCTTACATAATGACTAGGCTACCATCCATTGGAATAACAAAAACCTCAATGACAGGCTACCTTCCATAATGAAAAGGCTACCATCTATTGGAGTAACAAAAATCTCGACAACAAACTACCTTCCATAATGACAATGCTACCATCCATTGTTGTAAGAAAAATCACGACAACAGACTACCTTCCATAATAACAAGGCTACAATCCATTGGAGTAACAAAAATCTCGACAATAGACTACCTTTCAAAATGGCAAGGCTACCATCCATTGGAACAACAAAAATTTCGACGACAGACTACCTTCCATAATGAGAAGGATAACATCCATTGGAGTAACAAAAATCTCGACAATAGACTACCTTCCATAATGATAAGGCTACCATCCATTGGAGTAATAAAAATCTCGAAAATAGACAAACTTCCATAATGACTAGGCTACCATCCATTGGAATAACAAAAATCTCACCAACAGACTACCTTCCATAATGACAAGGCTACTATCCAATGGAGTAACAAAAATATCGACAATAGACTACCTTCTATAATGACAAGGCTAACATGCATTGTAGTAACAAAAATATGAACAACAGACTACCTTGCATAATGACAAGGCTACCATTCATTGGAGTGACAAAAATCACAACGACATACTAGCTTCCATAATGACAAGGCTACCATCTATTGGAGTAACAAAAACCTCGACAACAAACTACCTTACATAATGACAATGCTACCATCCGTTGGAGTAACAAAAATCTTGACAATAGACTACCTTCCATAATGACAAGGCTACAATCTATTGTAGTAACAAAAATCAAGACACCACACTACCTTCCATAATGAATAGGCTACCATCCATTGTAGTAACAAAAATCTCGACAATAGACTACCTTCCATAATGACAAGGCTACCATCCATTGGAGTAACAAAAATCACGACAATAGACTACCTTTCATAATGACAAGGCTACCATCCATTGGAACAACAAAATTATCGATGACAGACTACCTTCCATAATGAAAAGGCTACCATCCATTGGAGTAACAAAAATCTCGATAATAGACTACCTTCCATAATGACAAGGCTACAATCCATTGGAGTAACAAAAATCTCGAAAACAGACTACCTTCCATATTGACTAGGCTACCATCCATTGGAATAAAAAAAATCTCAACAACAGAGTACCTTCCATATTGACAAAGCTATTATCCAATGGAGTAACAAAAATATCGACAATAAACTACCTTCCATAATGACAAGGCTACCATCCATTGGAGTAATAAAAATCTCGAAAATAGGCTACCTTACATAATGACTAGGCTACCATCCATTGGAATAACAAAAACCTCAATGACAGACTACCTTCCATAATGAAAAGGCTACCATCTATTGGAGTAACAAAAATCTCGACAAAAGACTCCCTTCCATAATGACAAGGCTACAATCCATTGGAGTAACGAAAATCTCGACAATAGACTACCTTTCATAATGACAAGGCTATCATCCATTGGAACAACAAAAATTTCGACGACAGACTACCTTCCATAATGAAAAGGCTACCATCCATTGGAGTAACAAAAATCTCGATAATAGACTACCTTCCATAATGACAAGGCTACCATCCATTGGAGTAAAAAAAATCTTGAAAATAGACTACCTTCCATATTGACTAGGCTACCATCCATTGGAATAAAAAAAATCTCAACAACAGAGTACCTTCCATAATGACAAAGCTACTATCCAATGGAGTAACAAAAATATCGACAATACACTTCCTTCCATAATTTCAAGGCTAACATACATTGTAGTAACAAAGATATCGACAACAGACTAACTTCCATAATCTAAAGGCTACAATCCATTGGAGTAACAAAAATCTCGAGAACAAACTACCTTCCATAATGACAAGGCTCAATCCATTGTAGTAAAAAAAATCGCGACAATAGACTACCTTCCATAGTAAGAAGGCTACCATCCATTGGAGTAACAGAAATCTCAGCAACAAACTACCTTCCATAATGACAAGGCTACAATCCTATGGAGTAACAAAAATCTCGACAATAGACTACCTTTCATAATGACAAGGCTACCATCCATTGAAACAACAAAAATTTCGACGACAGACTACCTTCCATAAAGAAAAGGCTACCATCCATCGGAGTAACAAAAATCTCGATAATATACTACCTTCCATAATGACAAGGCTACCATCTATTGGAGTAACAAAAATCTCGACATTAGACTAACTTCCACAGTGACTAGGCTACCATCTATTGGAATAACAAAAATCTCACCAACAGACTACCTTCCATAATGACAAGGCTACTATCCAATGGACTAACAAAAATATCGACAACAGACTACCTTCCATAATGACAAGGCTAACATGCATTGTAGTAACAAAAATATGAACAAAAGACTACCTTCCATAATGACAAGGCTACCATTCATTGGAATAACAAAAATCACAACGACAGACTACCTTCCATAATGACAAGGCTACCATCTATTGGAGTAACAAAAATCTCGAAAACAAACTACCTTCCATAATGACAATGCTACCATCCATTGGAGTAACAAAAATCTCGACAACAAACTACCTTCCATAATGACAATGCTACCATCCATTGGAGTAACAAAAATCTCGACAATAGATTACCTTCCTTAATGACGAGGCTACAATCTATTGTTGTAACAAAAATCAAGACAACATACTACCTTCCATAATGACAAGGCTACCATCCATTGTAGTAACAAAAATATTGACAATAGACTACCTTCCATAATGACAAGGCTAACATCCATTGTAGTAAGAAAAATCTCGACAACAGACTACCTTTCATAATGACAAGGATACATTCCATTGGACTAACAAAAATATGGACAATAGACTACCTTTCATATTGACAAGGCTACCATCCATTTGGATAACAAAAATATCAACGACATACTACCTTCCATAATGACAAGGCTACCATCCATTGGAGTTACAAAAATATCGACAACTGACTACCTTCCATAATGACAAGGCTACCATCCATTGGAGTAACAAAAATCTCGAAAACAGACAACCTTCCATAATGACTAGGCTACCATCCATTGGAATAACAAAAATCTCGATAATAGACTACCTTCCATAATGATAAGGCTACCATCCATTGCAGTAACAAAAATCTTGAAAATAGATAAACTTCCATAATGACTAGGCTACCATCCATTGGAATAACAAAAATCTCACCAACAGACTACCTTCCATAATGACAAGGCTACTATCCAATGGAGTAACAAAAATATCGCCAACAGACTACCTTCCATAATGACAAGACTAACATGCATTGTAGTAACAAAAATATGAACAACAGACTACCTTGCATAATGACAAGGCTACCATTCATTGGAGTAACAAAAATCACAATGACAAACTAGCTTCCATAATGACAAGGCTACCATCTATTGGAGTAACAAAAACCTCGACAACAAACTACCTTACATAATGACAATGCTACCATCCATTGGAGTAACAAAAATCTTAACAATAGACTACCTTCCATAATGACAAGGCTACAATCTATTGTAGTAACAAAAATCAAGACAACAGACTACCTTCCATAATGACAAGGCTACCATCCATTGTAGTAACAAAAATCTCGACAACAATCTACCTTCCATAATGACAAGGCTACCTCCATTGTAGTAAGAAAAATCTCGACAACATACTACCTTCCATAATGACAAGGCTACAATCCAATGTAGTAACAAAAATCTCGACAACAGACTACCTTCCATAATGACAAGGCTACCATCCATTGTAGTAACAAAAATCTCGACAACAGACTACCTTCCATAATGACAAGGCTACCATCCATTGGAGTAATAAAAATCACGACAACAGACTACCTTCCATAATGAAAAGGCTACCATCCATTGGAGTAACAAAAATCTCGATAATAGATTACCTTCCATATTGACTAGGCTACCATCCATTGGAATAAAAAAAATCTCAACAACAGAGTACCTTCCATATTGACAAAGCTATTATCCAATGGAGTAACAAAAATATCGACAATAGACTACCTTCCATAATGACAAGGCTACCATCCATTGGAGTAATAAAAATCTCGAAAATAGGCAACCTTACATAATGACTAGGCTACCATCCATTGGAATAACAAAAACCTCAATGACAGGCTACCTTCCATAATGAAAAGGCTACCATCTATTGGAGTAACAAAAATCTCGACAACAAACTACCTTCCATAATGACAATGCTACCATCCATTGTTGTAAGAAAAATCACGACAACAGACTACCTTCCATAATAACAAGGCTACAATCCATTGGAGTAACAAAAATCTCGACAATAGACTACCTTTCAAAATGGCAAGGCTACCATCCATTGGAACAACAAAAATTTCGACGACAGACTACCTTCCATAATGAGAAGGCTAACATCCATTGGAGTAACAAAAATCTCGATAATAGACTACCTTACATAATGACAAGGCTACCATCCATTGGAGTAATAAAAATCTCGACAATAGACTACCTTCCATAATGATAAGGCTACCATCCATTGGAGTAACAAAAATCTCGAAAATAGACAAACTTCCATAATGACTAGGCTACCATCCATTGGAATAACAAAAATCTCACCAACAGACTACCTTCCATAATGACAAGGCTACTATCCAATGGAGTAACAAAAATATCGACAATAGACTACCTTCCATAATGACAAGGCTAACATGCATTGTAGTTACAAAAATATGAACAACAGACTACCTTGCATAATGACAAGGCTACCATTCATTGGAGTGACAAAAATCACAACGACATACTAGCTTCCATAATGACAAGGCTAACATCTATTGGAGTAACAAAAACCTCGACAACAAACTACCTTACATAATGACAATGCTACCATCCATTGGAGTAACAAAAATCTTGACAATAGACTACCTTCCATAATGACAAGGCTACAATCTATTGTAGTAACAAAAATCAAGACAACAGACTACCTTCCATAATGACAAGGCTACCATCCATTGTAGTAACAAAAATCTCGACAATAGACTACCTTCCATAATGACAAGGCTACCATCCATTGGAGTAACAAAAATCACGACAATAGACTACCTTTCATAATGACAAGGCTACCATCCATTGGAACAACAAAAATTTCGATGACATACTACCTTCCATAATGAAAAGGCTACCATCCATTGGAGTAACAAAAATCTCGATAATAGACTACCTTCCATAATGACAAGGCTACAATCCATTGGAGTAACAAAAATCTCGAAAACAGACTACCTTCCATATTGACTAGGCTACCATCCATTGGAATAAAAAAAATCTCAACAACAGAGTACCTTCCATATTGACAAAGCTATTATCCAATGGAGTAACAAAAATATCGATAATAGACTACCTTCCATAATGACAAGGCTACCATCCATTGGAGTAATAAAAATCTCGAAAATAGGCTACCTTACATAATGACTAGGCTACCATCCATTAGAATAACAAAAACCTCAATGACAGACTACCTTCCATAATGAAAAGGCTACCATCTATTGGAGTAACAAAAATCTCGACAACAGACTACCTTCCATAATGACAATGCTACCATCCATTGTTGTAAGAAAAATCACGACAACAGACTACCTTCCATAATGACAAGGCTACAATCCATTGGAGTAACAAAAATCTCGACAATAGACTACCTTTCAAAATGGCAAGGCTACCATCCATTGGAACAACAAAAATTTGGATGACAAACTACCTTCAATAATGAGAAGGCTAACATCCAACGGAGTAACAAAAATCTCGATAATAGACTACCTTACATAATGACAAGGCTACCATCCATTGAAGTAACAAAATTCTCGACAATAGACTACCTTCCATAATGATAAGACTACCATATATTGGAGTAACAAAAATCTCGACAACAAACTACTTCCATAATGACAATGCTACCATCCATTGGAGTAACAAAAATCTTGACAATAGACTACCTTCCATAATGGCAAGGCTACAATCTATTGTAGTAAAAAAAATCAAGACAACAGACTACCTTCCATAATAGCAAGGCTACCATCCATTGTAGTAACAAAAATCTCGACAACAGACTACCTTCCATAATGACAAGGCTACCATCCATTGGAGTAACAAAAATCTCGACAATAGAATACCTTCCATAATGATAAGGCTACCATCCATTGGAGTAACAAAAATCTCGATAATAGACTAACTTCCACAATGACTAGGCTACCATCCATTGGAATAACAAAAATCTCACCAACAGACTACCTTCCATAATGACAAGGCTACTATCCAATGGAGTAACAAAAATATCGACAACAGACTACCTTCCATAATGACAAGGCTAACATGCATTGTAGTAAGAAAAATATGAACAACAGACTACCTTCCATAATGACAAGGCTACCATTCATTGGAACAACAAAAATCACAACGACAGACTACCTTCCATAATGACAAGGCTACCATCTATTGGAGTAACAAAAATCTCGAAAACAAACTACCTTCCATAATGACAATGCTACCATCCATTGGAGTAACAAAAATCTCGACAATAGATTACCTTCCTTAAAGACAAGGCTAAAATCTATTGTAGTAATAAAAATCAAGACAACATACTACCTTCCATAATGACAAGTCTACCATCCATTGTAGTAACAAAAATATTGACAATAGACTACCTTCCATAATGACAAGGATACATTCCATTGGACTAACAAAAATCTGGACAATAGACTACCTTTCATATTGACAAGGCTACCATCCATTTGGATAAAAAAAATATCAACGACATACTACCTTCCATAATGACAAGGCTACCATCCATTGGAGTTACAAAAATATCAACAACAAACTACCTTCCATAATGACATGGCTACCATCCATTGGAGTAACAAAAATCTCGAAAACAGACTACCTTCCATAATGACTAGGCTACCATACATTGGAATAACAAACATCTCGATAATAGACTACCTTCCATAATGACTAGGCTACCATACATTGGAATAACAAACATCTCGATAATAGACTACCTTCCATAATGATAAGGCTACCATCCATTGGAGTAACAAAAATCTCGAGAACAAACTACCTTCCATAATGACAAGGCTCAATCCATTGTAGTAACGAAAATCGCGACAATAGACTACCTTCCATAGTAAGAAGGCTACCATACATTGGAGTAACAAAAATCTCAGCAACAGACTACCTTCCATAATGGCAAGGCTACAATCCATTGGAGTAAAAAAAATCTCAAAAATAGACTACCTTTCATAATGACAAGGCTACCATCCATTGGAACAACAAAAATTTCGACGACAGACTACCTTCCATAAAGAAAAGGCTACCATCCATTGGAGTAACAATAATCTCGATAATAGACTACCTTTCATAATGACAAGGCTACCATCCATTGGAGTAACAAAAATCTCGACAATAGACTAACTTCCATAATGATAAGGCTACCATCCATTGGAGTAACAAAAATCTCGATAACAGACTAACTTCCACAATGACTAGGCTACCATCCATTGGAATAACAAAAATCTCACCAACAGACTACCTTCCATAATGACAAGGCTACTATCCAATGGAGTAATAAAAATATCGACAACAGACTACCTTCCATAATGACAAGGCTAACATGCATTGTAGTAACAAAAATATGAACAACAGACTACCTTCCATAATGACAAGGCTACCATCCATTGGAACAACAAAAATCACAATGACAGACTACCTTCCATAATGACAAGGCTACCATCTATTAGAGTAACAAAAATCTCGACAACATACTACCTTCCATAATGACAAGGCTACCATCCATTTGAGTAACAAAAATCTCGAAAACAGACTACCTTCCATAATGACTAGGTTACCATCCATTGGAATAACAAAAATCTCAACAACAGACTACCTT
Source organism: Vicia faba (assembly GCA_948472305.1). Classification (NCBI taxonomy): domain Eukaryota; kingdom Viridiplantae; phylum Streptophyta; class Magnoliopsida; order Fabales; family Fabaceae; genus Vicia; species Vicia faba. The sequence continues at coordinate 509,450,424 of OX451741.1, read as the reverse complement.
CCATAATGACTAGGCTACTATCCAATGGAGTAACAAAAATCTCGACACCAGACTACATTCCATAATGAAAAGGCTAGCATACATTGTAGTAACAAAGATATCGACAACAGACTACCTTCCATAATGACAAGGCTACAATCCATTGGAGTAACAAAAATCTCGACAACAGACTACCTTCCATAATGACAAGGCCACCATCCATTGTAGTATGAAAAATCATGACAATAGACTACCTTCCATAGTAAGAAGGCTACCATCCATTGGAGTAACAAAAATCTCAACAAAAGACTACCTTCCATAATGACAAGGCTATAATCCATTGGAGTAACAAAAATCTCCACAATAGACTACCTTTCATAATGACAAGGCTACCATCCATTAGAACAACAAAAATTTCGACGACAGACTACCTTCCATAATGACAAGGCTACCATCCATTAGAGTAACAAAAATCTCAATAATATACTACCTTCCATAATGATAAGGCTACCATCCATTGGAGTAACAAAAATCTCGAAAATAGATAAACTTCCATAATGACTAGGCTACCATCCATTCGAATAAAAAAAATCTCACCAACAGACTACCTTCCATAATGACAAGGTTACTATCCAATGGAGTAACAAAAATATCGACAACAGACTACCTTCCATAATGACAAGGCTAACATGCATTGTAGTAACAAAAATATGAACAACAGACTACCTTCCATAATGACAAGGCTACCATTCATTGGAGTAACAAAAATCACAACGACAGACTAGCTTCCATAATAACAAGGCTACAATCTATTGGAGTAACAAAAACCTCGACAACAAACTACCTTACATAATGGCAATGCTACAATCCATTGGAGTAACAAAAATCTTCATAATAGACTACCTTCCATAATGACAAGGCTACAATCTATTGTAGTAACAAAAATCAAGACAACAGACTACCTTCCATAATGACAAGGCTACCATCCATTGTAGTAACAAAAATCACAACGACAGACTACCATCCATTGTAGTAACAAAAATCACAACGACAGACTACCTTCCATAATGACAAGGCTACAATCCATTGGAGTAACAAAAATCTCGACAATAGACTACCTTTCATAATGACAAGGCTACCATCCATTGGAACAACAAAAATTTCAACGACAGACTACCTTCCATAATGAAAAGGCTACCATCCATTGGAGTAACAAAAATATCGATAATAGATTACCTTCCTTAATGACAAGGCTACCATCCATTGGAGTAACAAAAATCTCGAAAACAGACTACCTTCCATATTGACTAGGATATCGTCCACTGGAATAAAAAAAATCTCAACAACAGAGTACCTTCCATAATGACAAGGCTACCATCCTTTTGAGTAACAAAAATCTAGAAAATAGGTTACCTTCCATAATGGCTAGGCTACCATCCATTGGAATAACAAAAATATCACACAGTGGAACCCGGTTCCTCCCCACTGGGAACCGGTTCCCACGACCTGCAGAGTCAAATTCTGCACTTTTGACAGCATTTATTCATTCTAAACCAATTCCAAACATACCCATACAAATTGCAACATGAGAACACCAAAACACATCCATTTTGCACCATTATAACATCAAACAGCATTATTTCATCATTCCTTTTTATCATCTGACACCCTAATGGTTTTCAACCTACAATTCGATGCAATAGGGACAATTCTACAGAACCCTAGAATTCCAAACTGGGATTCCCTAACATACTATGATCCATACTATTGAATATCTAAACCGGTAATACAAATTAACTAATCGAAATCACCCCTTACCTTGTGGGTTCTTCGAATTCTGACCCTTCCAGTTTTCTCCTTCTTTTTCCTCTTCTCAAATGTATGTATGATGAATATTCCAAAATAACTCTCTTTCTCTTCTTTTTCCTTTTAATACTCCTTTTATTATTCCAATAAAATAATTAAATTAGTAATTAGTAAGAGTAGAGTATTTTACCCCTCACACCCTCTAATCACTCTTCACACCACCAATACTTCTTTCCTTTAATTAATTAGATTAATTCCAATAATCCAAAAATACCAATAATTAAATTTCCAATTAAATTAATAATTAAAAATTCTAATTATTTAATAATCGGATTATTTGGGGTGTCACACCATCCATTGGAATAACAAAAATATCAACGACATACTACCTTCCATAATGACAAGGCTACCATCCATTGGAGTAACAAAAATCTCAACAACAGACTACCTTCCATAATGACAAGGCTACCATCCATTGTAGTAAGAAAAATCTCGACAATATACTACCTTCCATAATGACAAGGATACATTCCATTGGAGTAACAAAATTCTTGTCAATAGACTACCTTTTATATTGACAACGCTACCATCCATTGGAATAACAAAAATATCAACGACATACTACCTTCCATAATGACAAGGCTACCATCCATTGGAGTAACAAAAATCTCGAAAACAGACTACCTTCCATAATGACTAGGCTAGCATCCATTGGAATAACAAAAATCTTAACAACAGACTACCTTCCATAATGACAAGGCTACCATCCATTGTAGTAACAAAAATCTCGAAAACAGACTACCTTCCATAATGACAAGGCTACCATCAATTGTAGTTAGAAAAATCTGGACAACAGACTACCTTCCATAATGACAAGGTTACAATCCATTGTAGTAACAAAAATCTCGACAACAGACTACCTTCCATAATGACAAGGCTACAATCCATTGGATTAACAAAAATCACGACAATAGACTACCTTTCAAAATGACAAGGCTACCATCCATTGGAACAACAAAAATTTTGATGACAGACTACCTTCCATAATGAAAAGGCTAGCATCCATTGGAGTAACAAAAATCTCGATAATAGACTACCTTCCATAATGACAAGGCTACCATCCATTGGAGTAACAAAAATCTCGAAAATAGACTACCTTCCATATTGACTAGGCTACCATCCATTGGAATAAAAAAAATCTCAACAACAGAGTACCTTCCATATTGACAAAGCTACTATCCAATGGAGTAACAAAAATATCGACAATAGACTACCTTCCATAATGACAAGGCTACAATCCATTGGAGTAATAAAAATCTCGAAAATAGGCTACCTTCCATAATGACTAGGCTACCATCCATTGGAATAACAAAAATCTTAATGACAGGCTACCTTCCATAATGAAAAGGCTACCATCTATTGGAGTAACAAAAATCTCGATAACAAACTACCTTCCATATTGACAAAGCTACTATCCAATGGAGTAACAAAAATATCGATAATAGACTACCTTCCATAATGACAAGGCTACCATCCATTGGAGTAATAAAAATCTCGAAAATAAGCTACCTTCCATAATGACTAGGCTAACATCCATTGGAATAACAAAAATCTCAATGACAGGCTACCTTCCATAATGAAAAGGCTACCATCTATTGGAGTAACAAAAATCTCGACAACAAACTACCTTCCATAATGACAATGCTACCATCCATTGTGGTAAGAAAAATCACGACAACAGACTACCTTCCATAATGACAAGGCTACAATTCATTAAAGTAACAAAAATCTCCACAATAGACTACCTTTCATAATGACAAGGCTACCATCCATTGGAACAACAAATATTTCGAGGACAGACTACCTTCCATAATGAAAAGGCTACCATCCATTGGAGTAACAAAAATCTCGATAATAGACTACCTTCCATAATGACAAGGCTACCATCCATTAGAGTAACAAAAATCTCGACAATAGACTACCTTCCATAATGATAAGGATACCATCATTTGGAGTAACAAAAATCTCTAAAATAGATAAACTTCCATAATGACTAGGCTACCATCCATTGGAATAACAAAAATCTCACCAACAGACTACCTTCCATAATGACAAGGCTGCTATCCAATGGAGTAACAAAAATATCGACAACAGACTACCTTCCATAATGACAAGGCTAACATGCATTATAGTAATAAAAATATGAACAACAGACTACCTTCCATAATGACAAGGCTACCATTCATTGGAGTAAAAAAATTACAACGACAAACTAGCTTCCATAATGACAAGGCTACCATCTATTGGAGTAACAAAAACCTCGACAACAAACTACCTTACATAATGACAATGCTACCATCCATTGGAGTAACAAAAATCTTGACAATAGACTACCTTCAATAATGAAAAGGCTACAATCTATTGTAGTAACAAAAATCAAGACAACAGACTACCTTCCATAATGACAAGGCTACCATCCATTGTAGTAACAAAAATCTCGACAACAGACTACCTTCCATAATGACAAGGCTACCATCCATTGTAGTAAGAAAAATCTGGACAACAGACTACCTCCCATAATGACAAGGTTACAATCCATTGTAGTAATAAAAATCTCGACAACAGACTACCTTCCATAATGACAAGGCTACAATCCATTGGAGTAACAAAAATCATGACAATAGACTACCTTTCATAATGACAAGGCTACCATCCATTGGAACAACAAAAATTTCGATGACAGACTACCTTCCATAATGAAAAAGGCTACCATCCATTGGAGTAATAAAAATCTCGATAATAGACTACCTTCCATAATGACAAGGCTACCATCCATTGGAGTAACAAAAATCTCGAAAATAGACTACCTTCCATATTGACTAGGCTACCATCCATTGGAATAAAAAAAATCTCAACAACAGAGTACCTTCCATATTGACAAAGCTACTATCCAACGGAGTAACAAAAATATCGACAATAGACTACCTTCCATAATGACAAGGCTACAATCCATTGGAGTAATAAAAATCTCGAAAATAGGCTACCTTCCATAATGACTAGGCTACCATCCATTGGAATAACAAAAATCTTAATGACAGGCTACCTTCCATAATGAAAAGGCTACCATCTATTGGAGTAACAAAAATCTCGACAACAAACTACCTTCCATAATGACAATGCTACCATCCATTGTAGTAAGAAAAATCACGACAACAGACTACCTTCCATAATGACAAGGCTACAATCCATTGGAGTAACAAAAATCTCCACAATAGACTACCTTTCATAATGACAAGGCTACCATTCATTGGAACAACAAATATTTCGAAGACAGACTACCTTCCATAATGAAAAGGCTACCATCCATTGGGGTAACAAAAATCTCGATAATAGACTACCTTCCATAATGACAAGGCTACCATCCATTAGAGTAACAAAAATCTCGACAATAGACTACCTTCCATAATGATAAGGCTACCATCCATTGGAGTAACAAAAATCTCGAAAATAGATAAACTTCCATAATGACTAGGCTACCATCCATTGGAATAACAAAAATCTCACAAACAGACTACCTTCCATAATGACAAGGCTACTATCCAATGGAGTAACAAAAATATCGACAACAGACTACCTTCCATAATGACAAGGCTAACATGCATTTTAGTAACAAAAATATGAACAACAGACTACCTTCCATAATTACAAGGCTACCATTCATTGGAGTAACAAAAATCACAATGACAGACTAGCTTCCATAATGACAAGGCTACCATCTATTGGAGTAACAAAAACCTCGACAACAAACTACCTTACATAATGACAAGTCTACCATCCATTGGAGTAACAAAAATCTTAACAATAGACTACCTTCCATAATGACAAGGCTAAAATCTATTGTAGTAACAAAAATCAAGACAACAGACTACCTTCCATAATGACTAGGCTACCATCCATTGTAGTAACAAAAATCTCGACAACAGACTACCTTCCATAATGACAAGGCTACCATCCATTGTAGTAAGAAAAATCACAACAACAGACTACCTTCCATAATGACAAGGCTACAATCCATTGGAGTAACAAAAATCTCCACAATAGACTACCTTTCATAATGACAAGGCTACCATTCATTGGAACAACATATATTTCGAAGACAGACTACCTTCCATAATGAAAAGGCTACCATCCATTGGAGTAACAAAAATCTCGATAATAGACTACCTTCCATAATGACAAGGCTACCATCCATTAGAGTATCAAAAATCTCGACAATGGACTACCTTCCATAATGATAAGGCTACCATCCATTGGAGTAACAAAAATCTCGAAAATAGATAAACTTCCATAATGACTAGGCTACCATCCATTGGAATAACAAAAATCTCACCAACAGACTACCTTCCATAATGACAAGGCTACTATCCAATGGAGTAACAAAAATATCGACAATAGACTACCTTCCATAATGACAAGGCTAAAATGCATTGTAGTAACAAAAATATGAACAACAGACTACCTTCCATAATTACAAGGCTACCATTCATTTGAGTAACAAAAATCACAATGACAGACTAGCTTCCATAATGAGAAGGCTACCATCTATTGGAGTAACAAAAACCTCGACAACAAACTACCTTACATAATGACAATGCTACCATCCATTGGAGTAACAAAAATCTTGACAATAGACTACTTTCCATAATGACAAGGCTACAATCTATTGTAGTAACAAAAATCAAGACAACAGACTACCTTCCATAATGATAAGGCTACCATCCATTGTAGTAACAAAAATCTCGACAATAGACTACCTTCCATAATGACAAGGCTACCATCCATTGTAGTGAGAAAAATCTTGACAACAGACTACCTTCCATAATGACAAGGCTACTATCCAATGGAGTAACAAAAATCTCGAAAATAGATAAACTTCCATAGTGACTAGGCTACCATCCATTGATATAACAAAAATCTCACCAACATACTACCTTCCATAATGACAAGGCTACTATCCAATGGAGTAACAAAAATATAAACAACATACTACCTTCCATAATGACAAGGCTACCATCCATTGGAGTAACAAAAATCTCGAAAACAGACTACCTTCCATATTGACTAGGCTAAAATCCATTGGAATAAAAAAATCTCAACAATAGAGTACCTTCCATATTGACAAAGCTACTATCCAATGGAGTAACAAAAATATCGATAATAGACTACCTTCCATAATGACAAGGCTACCATCCATTGGAGTAATAAAAATCTCGAAAATAAGCTACCTTCCATAATGACTAGGCTAACATCCATTGGAATAACAAAAATCTCAATGACATGCTACCTTCCATAATGAAAAGGCTACCATCTATTGGAGTAACAAAAATCTCGACAACAAACTACCTTCCATAATGACAATGCTACCATCCATTGTAGTAAGAAAAATCACGACAACGGACTACCTTCCATAATGACAAGGCTACAATCCATTCGAGTAACAAAAATCTCCACAATAGACTACCTTTCATAATGACAAGGCTACCATCCATTGGAACAACAAATATTTCGACGACAGACTACCTTCCATAATGAAAAGGCTACCATCCATTGGAGTAACAAAAATCTCGATAATAGACTACCTTCCATAATGACAAGGCTACCATCCATTAGAGTAACAAAAATCTCGACAATAGACTACCTTCCATAATGATAAGGCTACCATCATTTGGAGTAACACAAATCTCTAAAATAGATAAACTTCCATAATGACTAGGCTACCATCCATTGGAATAACAAAAATCTCACCAACAGACTACCTTCCATAATGACAAGGCTGCTATCCAATGGAGTAATAAAAATATCGACAACAGACTACCTTCCATAAAGACAAGGCTAACATGCATTGTAGTAACAAAAATATGAACAACATACTACCTTCCATAATGACAAGGCTACCATTCATTGGAGTAACAAAAATCACAATGACATACTACCTTCCATAATGACAAGGCTACCATCTATTGGAGTAACAAAAACCTCGACAACAAACTACCTTACATAATGACAATGCTAACATCCATTGGAGTAACAAAAATCTTGACAATAGACTACCTTCCATAATGACAAGGCTACCATCCATTGTAGTAACAAAAATCTCGACAACAGACTACCTTCCATAATGATAAGGCTACCATCCATTGGAGTAACAAAAATCTCGAAAATAGACAAACTTCCATAATGACTAGGCTACCATCCATTGGAATAACAAGAATATCACCAACAGACTACCTTCCATAATGACAAGGCTACTATCCAATGGAGTAACAAAAATACCGACAACAGACTACCTTCTATAATGACAAGGCTAACATGCATTGTAGTAACAAATATATGAACAACAGAATACCTTGCATAATGACAAGGCTACCATTCATTGGAGTAACAAAAATCACAATGACAGACTACCTTCCATAATGACAAGGATACCATCTATTGGAGTAAAAAAAACCTCGACAACAAACTAACTTACATAATGACAATGCTACCATCCATTGGAGTAACAAAAATCTTGACAATAGACTACCTTCCACAATGACAAGGCTACAATCTATTGTAAAACAAAAATCCAGACAACAGACTACCTTCCATAATGGCAAGGCTACCATCCATTGTAGTAACAAAAATATCGACAACAGACTACCTTCCATAATGACAAGGCTACATCCATTGTAGTATGAAAAATCTCGAAAACAGACTACCTTCCATATTGACTAGGCTACCATCCATTGGAATAACAAAAATCTCACCAACAGACTACCTTCCATAATGATAAGGCTAATATCCAATGGAGTAACAAAAATAACGACAACAAACTTCCTTCCATAATGACAAGGCTAAAATGCATTGTAGTAACAAAAATATGAACAACAGACTACCTTTCATAATGACAAGGCTACCATTCATTGGAGTAACAAAAATCACAATGACAGACTACCTTCCATAATGACAAGGCTACCATCTATTGGAGTAACAAAAACCTCGACAACAAACTACCTTACATAATGACAATGCTAACATCCATTGGAGTAACAAAAATCTTGACAATAGACTACCTTCCATAATGACAAGCCTACAATTTATTGTAGTAACAAAAATCAAGACAGCAGACTACCTTCCATAGTGACAAGGCTACCATCCATTGTAGTAACAAAAATCTCGACAACAGACTACCTTCCATAATGACAAGGCTACCATCCATTGTAGTAAGAAAAATCTCGACAACAGACTACCTTCCATAATGACAATGCTACAATCCATTGTAGTAACAAAAATATCGACAACAGACTACCTTCCATAATGACAAGGCTACAATCCGTTGGAGTAACAAAAATCACGACAATAGACTACCTTTCATAATGACAAGGCTACCATCCATTGGAACAACAAAAATTTCGACGACAGACTACCTTCCATAATGAAAATGCTACCATCCATTGGAGTAACTAAAATCTCGATAATAGACTACCTTTCATAATGAAAAGGCTACCATCCATTGGAGTAACAAAAATCTCGAAAACAGCCTACCTTCCATATTGACTAGGCTACCATCCATTGGAATAAAAAAAATCTCAACAACAGAGTACCTTCCATATCGACAAAGCTACTATCCAATGGAGTAACAAAAATATCGACAATAGACTACCTTACATAATGACAAGGCAACCATCCATTGGAGTAATAAAAATATCGAAAATAGGCTACCTTCCATAATGACTAGGCTACCATCCATTGGAATAACAAAAATCTCAATGACAGGCTACCTTCCATAATGAAAAGGCTACCATCTATTGGAGTAACAAAAATCTCGACAACAAACTACCTTCCATAATGACAATGCTACCATCCATTGTAGTAAGAAAAATCACGACAATAGACTACCATCCATAATGACAAGGCTATAATCCATTGGAGTAACAAAAATCTCCACAATAGACTACCTTTCATAATGACAAGGCTACCATCCATTGGAACAACAAAAATATTGACGACAGACTACCTTCCATAATGAAAAGGCTACCATCCATTGGAGTAACAAAAATATCGATAATAGACTACCTTCCATAATGACAAGGCTACCATCCATTAGAGTAACAAAAATCTCGACAATAGAATACCTTCCATAATGATAAGGCTACCATCCATTGGAGTAACAAAAATCTCGAAAATAGACAAACTTCCATAATGACTAGGCTACCATCCATTGGAATAAAAAAATCTCACCAACACACTACCTTCCATAATGACAAGGCTACTATCCAATGGAGTAACAAAAATATCGACAACAGACTACCTTCCATAATGACAAAGCTAACATGAATTGTAGTAACAAAAATATGAACAACAGACTATCTTCCATAATTACAAGGCTACCATTCATTGTAGTAACAAAAATCACAATGACAGACTAGCTTCCATAATGACAAGGCTACCATCTATTGGAGTAACAAAAACCTCGACAACAAACTACCTTACATAATGACAATGCTACCATCCATTGGAGTAACAAAAATCTTGACAATAGACTACCTTCCATAATGACAAGGCTACAATCTATTGTAGTAACAAAAATCAAGACAACAGACTACCATCCATAATGATAAGGCTACCATCCATTTGAGTAACAAAAATCTCGAAAATAGATAAACTTCCATAATGACTAGGCTACCATCCATTGGAATAACAAAAATCTCACCAACAGACTACCTTCCATAATGACAAGGCTATTATCCAATGGAGTAACAAAAATATCGACAACAGACTACCTTCCATAATGACAAGGCTACCATCCATTGGAGTAACAAAAATCTGGAAAACAGACTACCTTCCATATTAACTAGGCTACCATCCATTGGAATTAAAAAAATCTCAACAACAGAGTACCTTCCATATATTGACAAAGTTATTATCCAATGGAGTAACAAAAATATCGATAATAGACTATCTTCCATAATGACAAGGCTACCCTCCATTGGAGTAATAAAAATCTCGAAAATAAGCTACCTTCCATAATGACTAGGATACCATCCATTGGAATAACAAAAATCTCAATGACAGGCTACCTTCCATAATGAAAAGGCTACCATCTATTGGAGTAACAAAAATCTCGACAACAAACTACCTTCCATAATGACAATGCTACCATCCATTGTAGTAAGAAAATTCACGACAACAGACAACCTTCCATATTGACAAGGCTACAATCTATTGGAGTAACAAAAATATCCATAATAGACTACCTTTAATAATGACAAAGCTACCATCCATTGGAACAACAAAAATTTCGACGACAGACTACCTTCCATAATGAAAAGGCTACCATCCATTGGAGTAACACAAATCTCAATGACAGACTACCTTCCATAATGAAAAGGCTACAATCTGTTGGAGTAACAAAAATCTTGACAACAAACTACCTTCCATAATGACAATGCTACCATCCATAGGAGTAACAAAAATCTTGACAATAGACTACCTTCCATAATGACAAGGCTACAATCTATTGTAGTAACAAAAATCAAGACAACAAACTACCTTCCATAATGACAAGGCTACCATCCATTGTAGTAAGAAAAATCGCGACAACGGACTACCTTCCATAATGACAAAGATACATTCCATTGGAGTAACAAAAATCTGGTCAATAGACTACCTTTTATATTGACAAGGCTACCATCCATTGGAATAACAAAAATATCAACGACATACTACCTTCCATAATGACAAGGCTACCATCCATTGGAGTAAAAAAAATCTCGACAACAGACTACCTTCCATAATGACAAGGCTACCATCCATTGGAATAACAAAAATCTCAACAACACACTACCTCCCAAAATGACTAGGCTACTATACAATGGACTAACAAAAATCTCGACACCAGACTACCTTCCATAATGACAAGGCTAACATACATTGTAGTAACAAAGATATCGACAACAAACTACCTTCCATAATGACAAGGCTACAATCCATCAGAGAAACAAAAATATCGACACCAAACTACCTTCCATAATGACAAGGATACCATCCATTGTAGTGACAAAAATATCGATAACAGACTACCTTCCATTGTAAGAAGGCTACCATCCATTGGAATAACAAAAATCTCAACAATAGACTACCTTCCATAATGATAAGGCTACCATCCATTGGAGTAACAAAAATCTCGAAAATAGACAAACTTCCATAATGACTAGGCTACCATCCATTGGAATAAAAAAATCTCACCAACACACTACCTTCCATAATGACAAGGCTACTATCCAATGGAGTAACAAAAATATCGACAACAGACTACCTTCCATAATGACAAGGCTAACATGAATTGTAGTAACAAAAATATGAACAACAGACTATCTTCCATAATTACAAGGCTACCATTCATTGTAGTAACAAAAATCACAATGACAGACTAGCTTCCATAATGACAAGGCTACCATCTATTGGAGTAACAAAAACCTCGACAACAAACTACCTTACATAATGACAATGCTACCATCCATTGGAGTAACAAAAATATCGATAATAGACTACCTTCCATAATGACAAGGCTACCATCCATTAGAGTAACAAAAATCTCGACAATAGAATACCTTCCATAATGATAAGGCTACCATCCATTGGAGTAACAAAAATCTCGAAAATAGACAAACTTCCATAATGACTAGGCTACCATCCATTGGAATAAAAAAATCTCACCAACACACTACCTTCCATAATGACAAGGCTACTATCTAATGGAGTAACAAAAATATCGACAACAGACTACCTTCCATAATGACAAAGCTAACATGAATTGTAGTAACAAAAATATGAACAACAGACTATCTTCCATAATTACAAGGCTACCATTCATTGTAGTAACAAAAATCACAATGACAGACTAGCTTCCATAATGACAAGGCTACCATCTATTGGAGTAACAAAAACCTCGACAACAAACTACCTTACATAATGACAATGCTACCATCCATTGGAGTAACAAAAATCTTGACAATAGACTACCTTCCATAATGACAAGGCTACAATCTATTGTAGTAACAAAAATCAAGACAACAGACTACCATCCATAATGATAAGGCTACCATCCATTTGAGTAACAAAAATCTCGAAAATAGATAAACTTCCATAATGACTAGGCTACCATCCATTGGAATAACAAAAATCTCACCAACAGACTACCTTCCATAATGACAAGGCTATTATCCAATGGAGTAACAAAAATATCGACAACAGACTACCTTCCATAATGACAAGGCTACCATCCATTGGAGTAACAAAAATCTGGAAAACAGACTACCTTCCATATTAACTAGGCTACCATCCATTGGAATTAAAAAAATCTCAACAACAGAGTACCTTCCATATATTGACAAAGTTATTATCCAATGGAGTAACAAAAATATCGATAATAGACTATCTTCCATAATGACAAGGCTACCCTCCATTGGAGTAATAAAAATCTCGAAAATAAGCTACCTTCCATAATGACTAGGATACCATCCATTGGAATAACAAAAATCTCAATGACAGGCTACCTTCCATAATGAAAAGGCTACCATCTATTGGAGTAACAAAAATCTCGACAACAAACTACCTTCCATAATGACAATGCTACCATCCATTGTAGTAAGAAAATTCACGACAACAGACAACCTTCCATATTGACAAGGCTACAATCTATTGGAGTAACAAAAATATCCATAATAGACTACCTTTAATAATGACAAAGCTACCATCCATTGGAACAACAAAAATTTCGACGACAGACTACCTTCCATAATGAAAAGGCTACCATCCATTGGAGTAACACAAATCTCAATGACAGACTACCTTCCATAATGAAAAGGCTACAATCTGTTGGAGTAACAAAAATCTTGACAACAAACTACCTTCCATAATGACAATGCTACCATCCATAGGAGTAACAAAAATCTTGACAATAGACTACCTTCCATAATGACAAGGCTACAATCTATTGTAGTAACAAAAATCAAGACAACAAACTACCTTCCATAATGACAAGGCTACCATCCATTGTAGTAAGAAAAATCGCGACAACGGACTACCTTCCATAATGACAAAGATACATTCCATTGGAGTAACAAAAATCTGGTCAATAGACTACCTTTTATATTGACAAGGCTACCATCCATTGGAATAACAAAAATATCAACGACATACTACCTTCCATAATGACAAGGCTACGATCCATTGGAGTAAAAAAAATCTCGACAACAGACTACCTTCCATAATGACAAGGCTACCATCCATTGGAATAACAAAAATCTCAACAACACACTACCTCCCAAAATGACTAGGCTACTATACAATGGACTAACAAAAATCTCGACACCAGACTACCTTCCATAATGACAAGGCTAACATACATTGTAGTAACAAAGATATCGACAACAAACTACCTTCCATAATGACAAGGCTACAATCCATCAGAGAAACAAAAATATCGACACCAAACTACCTTCCATAATGACAAGGATACCATCCATTGTAGTGACAAAAATATCGATAACAGACTACCTTCCATTGTAAGAAGGCTACCATCCATTGGAATAACAAAAATCTCAACAATAGACTACCTTCCATAATGATAAGGCTACCATCCATTGGAGTAACAAAAATCTCGAAAATAGATAAACTTCCATAATGACTAGGCTACCATCCATTGGAATAACAAAAATCTCACCAACAGACTACCTTCCATAATGACAAGGCTACTATCCAATGGAGTAATAAAAATATCGACAACAGACTACCTTCCATAATGACAAGGCTACCATCCATTGGAGTAACAAAAATCTGGAAAACAGACTACCTTCCATATTAACTAGGCTACCATCCATTAGAATTTAAAAAATCTCAACAACAGAGTACCTTCCATATATTGACAAAGCTATTATCCAATGGAGTAACAAAAATATCGATAATAGACTATCTTCCATAATGACAAGGCTACCCTCCATTGGAGTAATAAAAAACTCGAAAATAAGCTACCTTCCATAATGACTAGGATACCATCCATTGGAATAACAAAAATCTCAATGACAGGCTACCTTCCATAATGACAAGGCTACTATCCAATGGAGTAACAAAAATATCGACAACAGACTACCTTCCATAATGACAAGGCTAACATGAATTGTAGTAACAAAAATATGAACAACAGACTATCTTCCATAATTACAAGGCTACCATTCATTGTAGTAACAAAAATCACAATGACAGACTAGCTTCCATAATGACAAGGCTACCATCTATTGGAGTAACAAAAACCTCGACAACAAACTACCTTACATAATGACAATGCTACCATCCATTGGAGTAACAAAAATCTTGACAATAGACTACCTTCCATAATGACAAGGCTACAATCTATTGTAGTAACAAAAATCAAGACAACAGACTACCATCCATAATGATAAGGCTACCATCCATTGGAGTAACAAAAATCTCGAAAATAGATAAACTTCCATAATGACTAGGCTACCATCCATTGGAATAACAAAAATCTCACCAACAGACTACCTTCCATAATGACAAGGCTACTATCCAATGGAGTAATAAAAATATCGACAACAGACTACCTTCCATAATGACAAGGCTACCATCCATTGGAGTAACAAAAATGTGGAAAACAGACTACCTTCCATATAAACTAGGCTACCATCAATTAGAATTTAAAAAATCTCAACAACAGAGTACCTTCCATATATTGAGAAAGCTATTATCCAATGGAGTAACAAAAATATCGATAATAGACTATCTTCCATAATGACAAGGCTACCCTCCATTGGAGTAATAAAAATCTCGAAAATAAGCTACTTTCCATAATGACTAGGATACCATCCATTGGAATAACAAAAATCTCAATGACAGGCTACCTTCCATAATGAAAAGGCTACCATCTATTGGAGTAACAAAAATCTCGACAACAAACTACCTTCCATAATGACAATGCTACCATCCATTGTAGTAAGAAAATTCACGACAACAGACTACCTTCCATATTGACAAGGCTACAATCCATTGGAGTAACAAAAATATCCACAATAGACTACCTTTCATAATGACAAAGCTACCATCCATTGGAACAAAAAAAATTTCGATGACAGACTACCTTCCATAATGAAAAGGCTACCATCCATTGGAGTAACAAAAATCTCAATGACAGACTACCTTCCATAATGAAAAGGCTACAATCTGTTGGAGTAACAAAAATCTTGACAACAAACTACCTTCCATAATGACAATTCTACCATCCATAGGAGTAACAAAAATCTTGACAATAGACTACCTTCCATAATGACAAGGCTACAATCTATTGTAGTAACAAAAATCAAGACAACAAACTACCTTCCATAATGACAAGGCTACCATCTATTGTAGTAAGAAAAATCGCGACAACAGACTACCTTCCATAATGACAATGATACATTCCATTGGAGTAACAAAAATCTGGTCAATAGACTACCTTTTATATTGACAAGGCTACCATCCATTGGAATAACAAAAATATCAACGACATACTACCTTCCATAATGACAAGGCTACCATCCATTGGAGTAAAAAAAATCTCGACAACAGACTACCTTCCATAATGACAAGGCTACCATCCATTGGAATAACAAAAATCTCAACAACACACTACCTCCCAAAATGACTAGGCTACTATACAATGGACTAACAAAAATCTCCATACCAGACTACCTTCCATAATGAAAAGGCTAACATACATTGTAGTAACAAAGATATCGACAACAGACTACCTTCCATAATGACAAGGCTACAATCCATCAGAGAAACAAAAATATCGACAACAAACTACCTTCCATAATGACAAGGATACCATCCATTGTAGCGACAAAAATATCGATAACAAACTACCTTCCATTGTAAGAAGGCTACCATCCATTGGAATAACAAAAATCTCAACAATAGACTACCTTCCATAATGACAAGGCTACAATCCATTGGAGTAACAAAAATCTCGACAATAGACTACCTTTCATAATGACAAGGCTACCATCCATTGGAACAACAAAAATTTCGACGATAGACTACCTTCCATAATGAAAAGGCTACCATCCATTGGAGTAACAAAAATCTCAATAATAGACTACCTTCCATAATGACAAGGCTACCATCCATTGGAGTAACAACATATTCGACAATAGACTACCTTCCACAATGACAAGGCTACCATCCATTGGAGTAACAAAAATATCAAAAATAGACTAACTTCCATAATGACTAGGCTACCATCCATTGGAATAACAAAAATCTCAACCACAAACTACCTTCCATAATGACAAGGCTACTATCCAATGGAGTAACAAAAATATTGACAACAGACTACCTTCCATAATGACAAGGCTAACATGCATTGTAGTAACAAAAATATGAACAACAAACTACATTCCATAATGACAAGGCTACCATTCATTAGAGTAACACAAATCACAATGACAAACTACCTTACATATTGACAAGGCTACCATCTATTGGAGTAACAAAAATTTCGACAACAAACTACTTTCCATAATGACAATGCTACCATCCATTGGAGTAACAAAAATCTCGACAGTAGACTACCTTCCGTAATGACAAGGCTACAATCTATTGTAGTAACAAAAATCAACACAACAGACTACCTTCCATTATGACAAGGCTACCGTCCATTGTAATAACAAAAATCTTGACAACAGACTACCTTCCATAATGACAAGGCTACCATCCATTGTAGTTAGAAAAATATCGACAACAAACTAACTTCCATAATGACAAGGATACTTTCCATTGGAGTAACAAAAATTTGGACAATAGACTACCTTTCATATTGACAAGGCTACCATCCATTTGGAATAACAAAAATATCAACGACATACTACCTTCCAAAATGACAAGGCTACCATCCATTGGAGTAACAAAAATCTCGACAACAGACTAGCTTCCATAATGACTAGGCTACCATCCATTGGAATAAGAAAAATCTCAACAACAGACTACCTTCCAATATGACAAGGATATCGAGAACAAACTACCTGCCATAATGACAAGGCTACAATCCATTGGAGTAACAAAAATCTCGACAACAGACTACCTTCCATAGTAAGAAGGCTACCATTCATTGGAGTAACAAAAATCTTAACAACAGACTACCTTCCATAATGACAATGCTACAATCCATTGGAGTAACAAAAATCTCGACAATAGACTACCTTTCATAATGACAAAGCTACCATCCACTGGAACAAAAAAAATTTCGACGACAGACTACCTTCCATAATGAAAAGGCTACCATCCATTGGAGTAACAAAAATCCCGACAACAGACTAGCTTCCATAATGACAAGGCTACCATCCATTGGAGTAACCAAAATCTCGAAAACAGACTACCTTCAATAATGACTAGGCTACCATCCATTGGAATAGTAAAAATCTCAACAATATACTACCTTCCATAATGACTAGGCTACTATCCAGTGGAGTAACAAAAATCTCGACACCAGACTACCTTCCATAATGACAAGTCTAACATACATTGTAGTAACAAAAATCTCAATAATAGACTACCTTCCATAATGACAAGGCTATCATCCATTGGAGTAACAAAACTTTCGACAATAGACTACCTTCCATAATGACAAGGCTACCATCCATTGTAGTAAGAAAAATGTCGACAACAGACTA
Source organism: Vicia faba (assembly GCA_948472305.1). Classification (NCBI taxonomy): domain Eukaryota; kingdom Viridiplantae; phylum Streptophyta; class Magnoliopsida; order Fabales; family Fabaceae; genus Vicia; species Vicia faba. The sequence continues at coordinate 509,431,870 of OX451741.1, read as the reverse complement.
CCTTCCATAGTAAGAAGGCTACCATGCATTGGAGTAACAAAAATCTCAACAACAGACTACTTTCCATAATGACAAGGCTACAATCCATTGGAGTAACAAAAATATCGACAATAGACTACCTTTCATAATGACTAGGCTACCATCCATTGGAACAACAAAAATTTCGACGACAGACTACCTTCCATAATGAAAAGGCTACCATCCATTGGAGTAACAAAAATCTCGATAATAGACTACCTTCCATAATGACAAGGCTACCATCCATTAGAGTAACAAAAATCTCGACAATAGACTACCTTACATAATGATAAGGCTACCATCCATTGGAGTAACAAAATTCTCGAAAATAGATAAACTCCCATAATGACTAGGCTACCATCCATTGGAATAACAAAAATCTCACCAACAGACTACCTTCCAAAATGACAAGGCTACTATCCAATGGAGTAACAAAAATACCGACAACAGACTACCTTCCATAATGACAAGGCTAACATGCATTGTAGTAACAAAAATATGAACAACAAACTACCTTCCATAATGACAAGGCTACAATTCATTAGAGTAACAAAAATCACAACGACATACTACCTTACATATTTACAAGGCTACCATCTATTGGAGTAACAAAAATATCGACAACAAACTACTTTACATAATGACAATGCTACCATCCATTGGAGTAACAAAAATCTTGACAATAGACTACCTTCCATAATGACAAGGCTACAATCTATTATAGTAACAAAAATCAAGACAACAGACTACCTTCCATTATGACAAGGCTACCGTCCATTGTAATAACAAAAATCTCGACAACAGACTACCTTCCATTATGACAAGGCTACCATCCATTGTAGTAAGAAAAATCTCGACAACAGACTAACTTCCATAATGACAAGGATACTTTCCATTGGAGTAACAAAAATCTGGACAATAGACTACCTTTCATATTGACAAGGCTACCATCCATTGGAATAACAAAAATATCAACGACATACTATCTTCCAAAATCACAAGGCTACCTTCCATTGGAGTAACAAAAATCTCGACAACAAAGTAGCTTCCATAATGACACGGTGATCAGTGCATTTTGATGCACATTATTCTACGGTTGTACTTATACATTTACATGGTTTACTTGTCTTATTTTTGTATTTTATAATGTTTTTATATTTTAATTTATTTTTATTGTTATTTGATTTTCGTATTTAATTTTCGGCTTTAGAAGTCTGCACGGAAACGATTATAACTGGAGTTCCAGAAGTCTGATTGAGGCGTTCTAATAATCGACGGAAAGCTAAGAGAAAGAGCTACAATTCTTATGTTGGAGTCGAAGTCAGAATCGGAATGTAGAAGGGCCAGAAAATTCGTTGAAATTGCAGCACTAGTTTTAGTTAAGTTTCGGGTCAATTAGTTTTGGGTTTGGGTCGTATGTTTGACCCAGTTGGATTATAAAATATGTTGTACTCTTTCCCCTTAGGGTAGCAGCTGTGGCACTGTAGCAGCAATCTTCCATTGACGATTTTGATTGTAAGCTTGTACGAATGGCCCTGGAGAACTAATCACTTTTGGTTGATCTACCGAATTCAGGTTCCGAAACTATGAGATTATTATAAGTTTTGCAATAAAATTCCTTTTCCTTCAATTATATATTTTGTTTATCTTTTGCTTAATTTGATATTCGTAATATATATTGTTTGGTTCGATTGATCTATGTTTTTCAATTTATCTGCGTGTTTATCGTATGCTTAATCGTTAAACTGTTTATCGCTTAACTGAATGCTTAATTCGGCAAACAGAAAATATAATTCGTATAATATTGTTGCGCTTGTTGATTATATTGTAATCGAACGGGAAAAGAATCCGCTTAGGATAGTGAGATTTTAATAATCGATGATTGGTAGGAACTGAATCGGTAGATTGACTTATTTTCATAATCACTTTTTCAAAACAGCTTATTTTCATAATCACTTTTGATAATCATTTTTTCGACCAAACCAAACCCCCCCAATTCCGTTTTTAGTTAGTAAAACCCAAGAGTCCTTGAGAGACGATACACGAGTTACCGTTACCGTCGTTTCTACAGTTTTGCAATTTAACTTGTTTTTGACCCGCGCGCGACAGCGGATCGAATTGGCGCCGTTGCCGGGGACTCTTGTGAATATTAATTGATATTAGAGTCTTAAGTGTAGTGTTTGTGTGTTTTGGCCATAGGTTCCTCGCGGTTTCGGCCATAACGCCTTTTGAGTCGAAAAGTCGGTTTTCAGAAAACCTGCACCGTTTTGAAAATCTGTCCCGACAGTTAGGTGTGAAAAAATTCCCTGATCAAAAGTCACCTACTACAAAGTAGTTATGTGACAAATTTTTCGAATCGCGAAAAAAGCCTTTTTACTATTTTTAAAGATTTATTTTCTGTTTTCATAGAGTCAAAAAAATCCAAATAAATTATCAAAATTCTATTTTTACGTCATTTGATTATTTTCGGTGTCAGTTTATTTTTTTGAATTGTTTTTAATCGATTTGCTTCATTTTGTTTATTTTAGGGACATAGTTGGCATTTTCACGATTGTTGCTGCATTGCTGTGCACTAGTCCTGGCTACTAGATCTTCTTGTCTTGAACTTGTTGCTTTTGATCCTGAGGTAGAAAGAACCTTGCACACACTTCGTAGAGCAGGCCAGGCTAGCAATAGTTCACCTTCACCGACCATAGTTGAGTCTGATTCTGAGTCTGACTGTTTGCATAACTTGTTTGCTTCTTATTCTGAATTTGCTTTTGAAATGGCTGACAATAGAACTCTAAGACAACTTGCAGCCCCTGATGTGAATTATAATGGCTTGTGTATTGAATATGGTGCTGTTGCCATTCCTTTTGAATTAAAATCGGGTTTAATACACTTGTTGCCAAAGTTTAATGGTCTTGCAGGTGAGGATCCGCACAAACATTTGAAGGAATTCCAGGTGGTGTGCTCTACACCATTGAAGCCTGAAGGGATAACTGAAGATCATATAAAACTTCGTGCTTTTCCTTTTTCTTTGCAGGGTGCAGCGAAGGATTGGATATATGATCTCGAACCGAATTCAATCACAAGCTGGAATGCTCTGAAAAAAGTGTTCTTGGAGAGATATTTTCCTGCCTCTAGAGCTGCTTCAATCCGAAAAGAGATTTGTGGCATTAGACAAGATAACGAGTCATTAGCTGAGTACTGGGATAGGTTCAAGAAGTTAGTTTCAAGCTGCCCTCAACATCAGATTACCGAGCAACTTCTCATTCAGTACTTTTATGAGGGCTTGTTACCTATGGATAGAAACATTCTTGATGCTGCTAGTGGTGGAGCACTTGTTGACAAAACTCCAGCTGCTGCCAGGGCCCTCATTGAAAATATGTCCTTAAATTCCCAGCAGTTCACCACTCGAACCAATTCTATCCAGACCAAGGGTGTACATCAAATTCAAGGTTCCTCGAACAGAGCTTTAGAAACCAGAATTGATGAGCTGACCCCTTTAGTCAAACAACTTGCAGTAGAGAAACCTCAAACAGCAACTGTATGTGGCATTTGTACATCTCATGATCATCCCACTGATACTTGTCCTCTTCTAAAAGATGATACTGTTACCGAGCTGCCTCAAGCTTATGCAGCCAACCTTTACAACCAGAATAGGTACAACAACACCCCTGACTTGTCCACCAACAAATATCACCCCAATTGGAGGAATCATCCCAACCTTCGATATGGAAATCAGCAGCCCTCACAACAACAACTCACCGTTCCACTACCCCAGCCACATCACACCCCTCCAGCTACTACTTCCGGACCATCCTTGGAAGATCTTGTTAAACAAATGGCCGTGAAAAACCTTCAGTTCCAACAAAGAACCGACACTAGCATTCAGACCTTGACCACACAGATGGGACAACTTGCTACTCAAATAAATAATATGCAAGCTCAATGTTCGAACCAACTTCCAGCACAAACTGTTGTCAATCCGAATGGTAATGCTAATGTGAGCGCTATTTCTTTGAGATCCGGAAAACTTACAGAACCAGCCCCTGAAAAAGATAAAAAAGTCATTGAGGTAACTTCTGAACTTTCTCCATCTGAACCTTCCCCTGCTGCACTTTCTTCTCCTTCTTTTGTTATGGTCGAAACTGAAAAAATTAGAGAAAAGGAGTATGTGCCACCAGTCCCCTTCCCACATAGAGTTCTGAAAAATAAAAGAATTGAGGAGGGAGACAAAGAAAGAGAGATTTTGGATGTGTTTCGAAAGGTGGCGGTAAATATTCCGCTACTTGATGTTATAAAACAGGTTCCTAAGTATGCAAAGTTTCTGAAAGATTTGTGTACTAACAAGAGGAGGATTAAGGGAAGTGAAAGAGTGAACTTAGGACGAAATATTTCTGCCTTTATTCAGCCCAAACAATCATCTGACAAGGCTGTAAGTGAGCAAAATGTTTCAGCCATCACTACTCATGTGCTGCCACAAAAGCAGAAGGATCCGGGAACATTTGATATTCCTTGTACCATCGGGGATAGTAAATTTGAGAATTGCATGCTTGATTTGGGAGCGGGCATTAATGTTATGCCTACTTCTGTTTATAATAACCTTTGTCTTGGCCCTTTGCAGCATACAGGTTTAATCATTCAATTGGCAAACAGGAGCAACGCTCGACCCGCCGGGGTTGTCGAAGATGTCCTTGTTCAAGTTAACGATTTGATTTTTCCTGCAGATTTTTATATTCTAAACATGGAAGGCGAAACCAAGACAACCAGAGCTCCCATAATTTTAGGCAGACCGTTCATGAAAACGGAAAAAACGAAGATTGATGTTGACGATGGAACCATGTCCATGGAATTTGGTGACATTGTCGCAAAATTCAACATTTTTGACGTCATGAAACATCCCTTGGAGGAGCATTCCGTTTTTCACATTGAGTTGATTTCTGAACTAGTTGATGATAGTTGTTCTGAATTATTTGCACTTGATTTTCCATCTCTCTCTGATTTTGATGATACTTATTCATGTCCTGATTGCACTGACACTAACGTTTGTGTTCTTTGTGCTGAGATTGATGCTTCCTTGCAGCCTGATACATTTCCTACAGGTGAAGTTGTTACCGATGAGGCTGTTTTTGTCGTTGATAATCTTGACATCCCGGCTGCCCCAAGCATTCCATCCATCGAGCAACCCCCGTCCTTAGAGCTAAAAGAGATCCCTGGGAACCTGAAATATGCTTACTTGGAGCATAATGAAAAACTTCCTGTTATTATCTCTTCTAACCTTGATTTCAATCAAGAAGACAGACTTTTGCAGGTATTGAAGAGGCACAAGAAAGCAATCGGGTGGACATTAGCCGACCTTCCAGGTATTAGTCCTTCGATGTGCATGCACATGATTTTACTTGAGGATGGAGTGAAAACAGTAAGGCAGCCCCAAAGGAGGCTTAATCCTTTGATTCTTGATGTTGTAAAGAAAGAGGTAACCAAACTCTTGCAAGCAGGTATCATTTATCCTATCTCTGACAGTAAGTGGGTAAGTCCAGTGCAGGTTGTACCTAAGAAATCTGGACTCACAGTGGTAAAAAATGAAAAGAATGAACTTGTTCCCACTAGAGTCCAGAACAGCTGGAGAGTTTGTATTGATTACAGGAGACTGAACCAGGCTACTATAAAGGATCACTTTCCTTTGCCATTCATTGACCAGATGCTTGAACGGCTAGCTGGTAAATCACATTATTGTTTTCTTGATGGTTTTTCAGGTTACTTTTAGATTCATATTGCACCTTAAGATCAAGAAAAAACCACTTTCACGTGCCCATTCGGTACATTTGCTTACAGGAAGATGCCTTTTGGCCTTTGCAATGCTCCTGGCACTTTCCAACGATGCATGATGAGTATTTTCTCTAATTTTATTGAAAATTGCATGGAAGTGTTTATGGATGACTTTACTGTCTATGGTTCTTCTTTTGATGCATGCTTGAACAGTTTAAGCTTGATTTTAGAAAGATGCATCGAGACTAACCTTGTGTTGAATTATGAAAAGTGTCATTTTATGGTTGAGCAGGGAATTGTCCTTGGTCACATTATTTCTGAAAAAGGAATTTCTGTTGACCCTGCTAAGATATATGTGATTTCTACACTTCCTTACCCTTCTTGCATTCGCGAGATTCGTTCTTTTCTTGGTCATGCAGGTTTTTACAGGCGTTTCATCAAGGATTTCAGCAAGATAGCTCTTCCGTTGTCGAACTTGTTGAAGAATGACGTCACTTTCGATTTTGATGACAAATGCAAACAAGCGTTTGACTTCTTGAAGAAAGCATTGACCTCCGCTCCCATCATTCAGCCCCCTGACTGGACACTTCCTTTTGAGCTTATGTGTGATGCTTCGAATTATGCTGTTGGGGCTGTCCTTGCACAAAGAGTTGACAAGGCTGCCCATGTTATTTACTATGCTTCTAGGACTTTAGATTCTGCGCAGTCAAATTACACTACCACTGAAAAAGAACTGCTAGCTATTGTTTTTGCTCTTGACAAATTCAGATCTTATTTGCTAGGTTCCAAGGTTGTTGTTTTTACTGACCATGGAGCTTTAAAGTACTTGCTGAAGAAGCCGGATGCAAAACCGAGATTGATTCGGTGGATGTTGTTGCTCCAGGAGTTTAATGTCGAGATTAGAGACAAAAGTGGAGCTGAGAACCTAGTGGCTGACCACTTAAGCAGGATAGAGAGAGATGAAGACCCTTTTCCTATTCAGGATGACTTTCCTGATGAGCAGTTGTTTCTTTTGCACGGGATTACACCTTGGTTTGCTGACATTGTTAATTTTCTTGTTGCTGGTGTTTTTCCCACAGGTTCATCGAGAGCCCAGGTTCACAAACTCAAGAGTGATGCCAAGTATTATGTTTGGGATGATCCATATCTATGGAAGTTTGGTAGTGATCAGGTAATCAGGAGATGTGTCCCTGATAATGAGATTGAATCTATTTTGAAATTTTCTCATGCATCTCAAGTCGGCGGACACTTCGGTCCTCAAACGACTGCGAGAAAAGTCCTTGATTCAGGTTTCTATTGGTCAACTATTTTTAAGGATGCTTTTGAGACTTACCGCACTTGTAAAGAGTGTCAGATAGCAGGTACAAACATCACTCGCAAGAGTGAAATGCCTCAGAAGCCGATGCTTTTCTGTGAGGTATTTGATGTATGGGGAATCGATTTCATGGGTCCTTTTCCTGTATCATTTGGTTTCCTTTACATTTTACTTGCTGTTGATTATGTTTCAAAGTGGGTGGAAGCTATCCCCACTAGGACTAATGATTCTCGAGTTGTTACAGATTTTGTCAGGTCTAATATCTTTTGCAGGTTTGGAATACCGCGAGCCATCATAAGTGACCAAGGCACTCATTTCTGTAACCGCACCATGGAAGATTTACTCCGAAAGTATGGAGTTGTGCACAGAGTCTCTACTGCATATCACCCACAGACTAATGGGCAAGCTAAGATCTCAAACAGGGAGATCAAATAGGTTTTAGAGAAAATGGTGCAGCCAAACAGGAAAGATTGGAGCCATCGTCTAGAAGATGCACTTTGGGCTCAAAGGACAGCTTTCAAGACACCCATTGGGATGTCTCCTTATCAACTTGTTTTTGGTAAGGCATGTCATCTTCCTGTTGAGATAGAACACCGTGCTTTTTGGGCGGTGAAAAGTTGTAATTTGGAGATGCAACAAGCAGGTATTGAAAGAAAACTCCAATTACAACAGTTGGAAGAGCTTAGATTAGAGGCTTATGAGAGCTCTAGGATTTATAAAGAGAAAACTAAGCACTTCCATGATAAAATGATTTCTAGGAAGGAATTTTCTGTAGGCCAACATGTTTTACTGTTTAACTCCCGCCTTAAGCTTATGGCTGGGAAACTTCGATCCAAATGGATTGGCCCCTTTGTTGTTACTAATGTTTTCCCTCATGGTGCAGTAGAAATAAAAAGTGCAGGTACTGACAAAATATTCAAGGTTAACGGGTAGCGGCTGAAGTTATTCCATGAAAGTTCGGTGCCTGAAAATGTCAGCATAGAGGAACTTTCTTTGGAAGCACCTAACTACACTGCAACTTGATCAGGGAGTCCTTCTTTCCTTCTCTCTACTTTATTAGTAATGTCCTTTCATTGAGGGCAATGCTTAGTTTAAGTGTGGGGGAGGAAATCGTGTATTTTATTTGTTTTTGTATTTTAGTTTTTTGTTTTTAATTTCAACCAATAAAAAAATGCATCTTCTTGAAAGTTTTAGGCTATAGACTGATTTGAGTCGGGTTTGTAGAGACGTGGGAAAAATTCACAAGATCGGTATCGTTCTAACACCGTAAGTCTCCTACATATGGGAATTGATTTGAATTTATTATTATGTTTTAGCCTTAATTTCTCATTCTTTGACAGCTCTTGAGTTGTTTATTTCAGCAGTCGGCACCATCTCTCATACACTTTACGCAGGAAAACCGATGAATATAAGTGAATGTTCCGAAAAGAAAAAAAAAGAGAGAAAAGAAAAAGAGAATACACCTTATAAGTTTGGTGACCCTCACCCGGTCACTTAACCCAACGGTTGTGTAATCTTCAAAAAAAAAAAGTTTTCAAAACTCTTTGTTAGTTGGTTCAGCGGTTTCTGGTGCTGAACTTGGTAGGGAGGATTACGGTACGATCCCCCGCAACTACATCTGAGTAAACAAAGGGTTATGCCACGTAAGTACCGGAACCCCGTGCAAAAGGATCAGAGTCACTAACCGGTCGTCCTGCTATAAGTGTGTGGAGATAACGGGCTTAATGTGATTGCGCCTGAATGAAAAAGAGCAAAAAGGATGAGTAAGTTAGGCTATGGTATAATAATATGATTTGAAATTGGTTTGTGTATTTAGGAGGCTTATGTCTGCATATATGTGGTTAGTGTTCTTACGATGTCCTTAGTATGCCAGATTAGTACCTGTTGATGCAAACTTACCCGAAGAAGATTTGTAGCCTAGGATAAGTAACTGTTGATGTATTTGTGCTTTCTTTGTTTTGTTTTTCATTTTGCTCGGAGTGCAAAAGTTCAAGTGTGGGGGAATTTGATCAGTGCATTTTGATGCACATTACTCTACGGTTGTACTTATACATTTCCTTGGTTTGCTTGTCTTATTTTTGTATTTTATAATGTTTTTATATTTTAATTTATTTTTATTGTTATTTGATTTTCGTATTTAATTTTCAGCTTTAGAAGTCTGCACGGAAACGATAATAACTGGAGTTCCAGAAGTCTGATTGAGGCGTTCTAATAATCGACGGAAAGAGCTACAATTCTTATGTTGGAGTCGAAGTCAGAATAGGAATGTAGAAGGGCCAGAAAATTCGTTGAAGTTGCAGCACTAGTTTTAGTTAAGTTTCGGGTCAATTAGTTTTGGGTCTGGGTCGTATGTTTGACCCAGTTGGATTGTAAAACGAGTTGTACTCTTTCCCCTTAGGGTAGCAGCCGCGGCACTGTAGCAGCAATCTTCCATTGACGATTTTGATTGTAAGCTTGTACGAATGGCCATGGAGAACTAATCACTTTTGGTTGATCTACCGAATTCAGTTTCCGAAACTATGAGATTATTATAAGTTTTGCAATAAAATTCCTTTTCCTTCAATTATATATTTTGTTTATCTTTTGCTTAATTTGACATTCGTAATATATATTGTTTGGTTCGATTGATCTATGTTTTTCAATTTATCTGCGTGTTTATCGTATGCTTAATCGTTAAATTGTTTATCGCTTAACCGAATGCTTAATTCGGCAAACGGAAAATATAATTCGTATAATATTGTTGCGCTTGTTGATTATATTGTAATCGAACGGGAAAAGAATCTGCTTAGGATAGTGAGATTTTAATAATCGATGATTGGTAGGAACTGAATCGGTAGATTGACTTATTTTCATAATCACTTTTTCAAAACAGCTTATTTTCATAATCACTTTTGATAATCATTTTTTCGACCAAACCAAACCCCCCCAATTCCGTTATTAGTTAGTAAAACCCAAGAGTCCTTGAGAGACGATACACGAGTTACCGTTACCGTTGTTACTACAGTTTTACAATTTAACTCGTTTTTGACCCGCGCGCGACAGCGGATCACACGGCTACGATCACTTGGAGTAACAAAAATCTCGAAAACAGACTACCTTCCATAATGGCTAGGCTACCATCCATTGGAATAAGAAAAATCTCAACAACAGACTACCTTCAAATATGACTAGGAAACTATCCAACGGAGTAACAAAAATCTCGACACCAGACTACCTTCCATAATGACAAGGCTAACATACATTGTAGTAACAAAGATATCGAGAACAGACTACCTTCCATAATGAATAGGCTACAATCCATTGGAGTAACAAAAATCTCGACAACAGACTACCTTCCATAGTAAGAAGGCTATCATTCATTGGAGTAACAAAAATCTCAACAACAGACTACCTTCCATAATGACAAGGCTACAATCCATTGGAGTAACAAAAATCTCGACAATAGACTACCTTTCATAATGACAAGGCTACCATCCATTGGAATAAAACAAATTTCGACGACAAACTACCTTCCATAATGAAAAGGCTACCATCCATTGGAGTAAAAAAATCTCGATAATAGACTACCTTCCATAATGACAAGGCTACCATCCATTGGAGTAACAAAAAGCTCGACAACAGACTACCTTCCATAATGACAAGGCTACCATCCATTGGAGTAACAAAATTCTCGAAAACATACTAACTTCCATAATGACTAGACTACCATCCATTGGAACAAAAAAAATTTTGAAGACAGACTACATTCCATAATGAAAAGGCTACCATCCATTGGAGTAACAAAAATCTCGATAATAGACTACATTCCATAATGACAAGGCTAGCATCCATTGGAGTAACAAAAATACCCACAACAGACTAGCTTCCATAATGACAAGGCTACCATCCATTGGAGTAACAAAAATCTCGAAAACAGACTACCTTCAATAATGACTAGGTTACCATCCATTGGAATAAGAAAAATCTCAACAACAGACTACCTTCCATAATGACTAGGCTAACATACATTGTAGTTACAAAGATATCGACAACAGACTACCTCCCATAATGATAAGGCTACAATCCATTGGACTAACAAAAATCTCGACAAGAGACTACTTTCCATAATGACAAGGCTATCATCCATTGTAGTAAGAAAAATGTCGACAACAGACTACCTTCCATAGTAAGAAGGCTACCATCCATTGGAGTAACAAAAATCTCAACAACAGACTACTTTCCATAATGACAAGGCTACAATCCATTGGAGTAACAAAAATGTAGACAATAGACTACCTTTCATAATGACAAGGCTACCATCCATTGGAACAACAAAAATTTCGACGACAGACTACCTTCCATAATGAATAGGCTACCATCCATTGGAGTAACAAAAATCTCGATAATAGACTACCTTCCATAATGACAAGGCTACCATCCATTGGAGTAACAAAAATCTCGACAACAGACTACCTTCCATAATGACAAGGCTACCATCCATTGGAGTAACAAAATTCTCGAAAACATACTAACTTCCATAATGACTAGGCTACCATCCATTGGAACAAAAAAAAATTTGAAGACAGACTACCTTCCATAATGAAAAGGCTACCATCCATTGGAGTAACAAAAATCTCGAATATAGACTACATTCCATAATGACAAGGCTAGCATCCATTGGAGTAACAAAAATACCCACAACAGACTAGCTTCCATAATGACAAGGCTACCATCCATTGGAGTAACAAAAATCTCGAAAACAAACTACCTTCAATAATGACTAGGCTAACATCCATTGGAATAAGAAAAATCTCAACAACAGACTACCTTCCATAATGACTAGGCTAACATACATTGTAGTAACAAAGATATCGACAACAGACTACCTTCCATAATGATAAGGCTACAATCCATTGGACTAACAAAAATCTCGACAAGAGACTACTTTCCATAATGACAAGGCTATCATCCATTGTAGTAAGAAAAATGGCGAGAACAGACTACCTTCCATAGTAAGAAGGCTACCATCCATTGGAGTAACAAAAATCTCAAAAACAGACTACTTTCCATAATGACAAGGCTACAATCCATTAGAGTAACAAAAATGTCGACAATAGACTACCTTTCATAATGACAAGGCTACCATCCATTAGAGTAACAAAAATCTCGACAATAGACTACCTTCCATAATGATAAGGCTACCATCCATTGGAGTAACAAAAATCTCGAAAATAGACAAACTTCCATAATGACTAGGCTACCATCCATTGGAATAACAAAAATCTCACCAACAGACTACCTTCCATAATGACAAGGCTGCCATCCATTGTAGTAACAAAAATATCGACAACAGACTACCTTCCATAATGACAAGGCTACCATCCATTGTAGTAAGAAAAATCTCGACAACAGACTACCTTCCATAATGACAAGGCTACAATCCATTGTAGTAACAAAAATCTCGACAACAGAATACCTTCCATAATGACTAGGCTACAATCCATTGGAGTACCAAAAATCTCGACAATAGACTACCTTTCATAATGACAAGGCTACCATCCATTGGAACAACAAAAATTTCAATGACAAACTACCTTCCATAATGAAAAGGCTACCATCCATTGGAGTAACAAAAATCGAGATAATAGACTACCTTCCATAATGAAAAGGCTACCATCCATTGGAGTAACAAAAATCTCAAAAACAGATTACCTTCCATATTGACTAGGCTACCATCCATTGGAATAAAAAAAATCTCAACAACAGAGTACCTTCCATAATGACAAAGCTACTATCCAATGGAGTAACAAAAATATCGACAATAGAATACCTTCCATAATGACAAGGCTACCATCCATTGGAGTAATAAAAATCTCGAAAATAGGCTACCTTCCATAATGACTAGGCTACCATCCATTGGAATAACAAAAATCTCAATGACAGACTACCTTCCATAATGACAATGCTACAATCCATTGGAGTAACAAAAATCTCGACAATAGACTACCTTCCATAATGACAAGGCTACAATCTATTGTAGTAACAAAAATCAAGACAACAAACTACCTTCTATAATGACAAGGCTACCATCCATTGTAGTAAGAAAAATCACGACAACAAACTACCTTCCATAATGACAAGGATACATTCCATTGCAGTAACAAAAATCTCGACAACATACTACCTTCCATAATGACAAGGCTACCATCCATTGTAGTAACAAAAATCTCGACAACAGACTACCTTCGATGGTAACAAGGCTACCATCCGTTGGAGTAACAAAAATCTCAACAATAGACTACCTTCCATAATGACAAGGATACAATCCATTGGAGTAACAAAAATCTCGACAATAGACTACCTTTCATAATGACAAGACTACCATCCACTGGAACAAAAAAAATTTCGACGACAGACTACCTTCCAAAATCAAAAGGCTACCATCCATTGGAGTAAAAAAATCTCGATAATAGACTACCTTCCATAATGACAAGGCTACCATCCATTGGAGTAACAAAAATCTCGACAACAGACTACCTTCCATAATGACAAGGCTACCATACATTGGAGTAAAAAAATTCTCGAAAATAGACTAACTTCCATAATGACTAGGCTACCATCCATTGGAGTAACAAAAATTTGGACCACAGACTAGCTTCCATAATGACAAGGCTACAATCCATTGGAGTAACAAAAATGTCGACAATAGACTACCTTTCATAATGACATGGCTACCATCCATTGGAACAACAAAAATTTCGACGACAGACTACCTTCCATAATGAATAGGCTACCATCCATTGGAGTAACAAAAATCTCGATAATAGACTACCTTCCATAATGACAAGGCTACCATCCATTAGAGTAACAAAAATCTCGACAATAGACTACCTTCCATAATGATAAGACTACCATCCATTGGAGTAACAAAAATCTCGAAAATAGACAAACTTCCATAATGACTAGGCTACCATCCATTGGAATAACAAAAATCTCACCAACAGACTACCTTCCATAATGATAAGGCTACTATCCAATGGAGTAACTAAAATATCGACAACAGACTACCTTCCATAATGACAAGGCTAACATGCATTGTAGTAACAAAAATATGAACAACGGACTACCTTCCATAATGACAAGGCTACCATTCATTGGAGTAACAAAAATCACAACGACAGACTACCTTCCATAATGACAAGGCTACCATCTATTGGAGTAACAAAAACCTCGACAACAAACTACCTTCCATAATGACAAGGCTACAATCTATTGTAGTAAAAAAATCAAGACAACAGACTACCTTCCATAATGACAAGGCTGTCATCCATTGTAGTAACAAAAATCTCGACAACAGACTACCTTCCATAATGACAAGGCTACCATCCATTGTAGTAAGAAAAATCTCGACAAGAGACTACCTTCCATAATGACAAGGCTACAATCCATTGTAGTAACAAAAATCTCGACAATAGACTACCTTCCATAATTACAAGGCTAAAATCCATTGGAGTACCAAAAATCTCGACAATAGACTACCTTTCATAATGACAAGGCCTCCATCCATTGGAACAACAAAAAGTTCAACAACAAACAACCTTCCAGAATGAAAAGGCTACCATCCATTGGAGTAACAAAAATCTCGATAATAGACTACCTTCCATAATGAAAAGGCTACCATCCATTGGAGTAACAAAAATCTCGAAAACAGATTACCTTCCATATTGACTAGGCTACCATCCATTGGAATAAAAAAAATCTCAACAACAGAGTACCTTCCATAATGACAAAGCTACTATCCAATGGAGTAACAAAAATATCGACAATAGACTACCTTCCATAATGACAAGGCTACCATCCATTGGAGTAATAAAAATCTAGAAAATAGGCTACCTTCCATAATGACTAGGCTACCATCCATTGGAATAACAAAAATCTCAATGACAGACTACCTTCCATAATGAAAAGGCTACCATCTATTGGAGTAATAAAAATCTCGACAACAAACTACCTTCCATAATGACAATGCTACCATCCATTGGAGTAACAAAAATCTCGACAATAGACTACCTTCCATAATGACAAGGCTACAATCTATTGTAGTAACAAAAATCAAGACAACAAACTACCTTCTATAATGACAAGGCTACCATCCATTGTAGTAAGAAAAATCACGACAACAGACTACCTTCCATAATGACAAGGATACATTCCATTGGAGTAACAAAAATCTCGACAACATACTACCTTCCATAATGACAAGGCTACCATCCATTGTAGTAACAAATATCTCGACAACAGACTACCTTCGATAGTAACAAGGCTACCATCCGTTGGAGTAACAAAAACCTCAACAACAGACTACCTTCCATAATGACAAGGATACAATCCATTGGAGTAACAAAAATCTCGACAATAGACTACCTTTCATAATGACAAGGCTACCATCCACTGGAACAAAAAAAATTTCGACGACAGACTACCTTCCAAAATGAAAAGGCTACAATCCATTGGAGTAAAAAAATCTCGATAATAGACTACCTTCCATAATGACAAGGCTACCATCCATTGGAGTAACAAAAATCTCGACAACAGACTACCTTCCATAATGACAAGGCTACCATCCATTGGAGTAAAAAAATTCTCGAAAATAGACTAACTTCCATAATGACTAGGCTACCATCCATTGGAACAACAAAAATTTTGAAGACAGACTACCTTCCATAATGAAAAGGCTACCATCCATTGGAGTAACAAAAATCTCGATAATAGACTACATTCCATAATGACAAGGCTAGCATCCATTGGAGTAACAAAAATCTGAACCACAGACTAGCTTCCATAATGACAAGGCTACCATCCATTGGAGTAACAAAAATCTCGAAAACAGACTACCTTCAATAATGACTAGGCTACCATCCATTGGAATATCAAAAATCTCAACAACAGACTACCTTCTATAATGAGTAGGCTACTATCCAATGGAGTAACAAAAATCTCGACACCAGACTAACATACATTGTAGTAACAAAGATATCGACAACAGACTACCTTCCATATTGACAAGGCTACCATCCATTGTAGTAAGAAAAATGTCGACAACAAACTACCTTCCATAGTAAGAAGGCTACCATCAATTGGAGTAACAAAAATCTCAACAACAGACTACTTTCCATAATGACAAGGCTACAATCCATTGGAGTAACAAAAATGTCGACAATAGACTACCTTTCATAATGACAAGGCTACCATCAATTGGAACAACAAAAATTTCGACGACAGACTACCTTCCATAATGAATAGGCTACCATCCATTGGAGTAACAAAAATCTCGATAATAGACTACCTTCCATAATGACAAGGCTACCATCCATTAGAGTAACAAAAATATCGACAATAGACTACCTTCCATTAAGATAAGGCTACCATCCATTGGAGTAACAAAAATCTCGAAAATAGACAAACTTCCATAATAACTAGGCTACCATCCATTGGAATAACAAAAATCTCACCAACAGACTACCTTCCATAATGACAAGGCTACTATCCAATGGAGTAACTAAAATATCGACAACAGACTACCTTCCATAATGACAAGGCTAACATGCATTGTAGTAACAAAAATATGAACAACGAACTTCCTTCCATAATGACAAGGCTACCATTCATTGGAGTAACAAAAATCACAACGACAGACTACCTTCCATAATGACAAGGCAACCATCTATTGGAGTAACAAAAACCTCGACAACAAACTACCTTCCATAATGACAATGCTACCATCCATTGGAGTAAAAAAAATCTTGACAATAGACAACCTTCCATAATGACAAGGCTACAATCTATTGTAGTAACAAAAATCAAGACAACAGTCTACCTTCCATAATGACAAGTCTGTCATCCATTGTAGTAACAAAAATATCGACAACAGACTACCTTCCATAATGACAAGGCTACCATCCATTGTAGTAAGAAAAATCTCGACAAGAGACTACCTACCATAATGACAAGGCTACAATCCATTGTAGTAACAAAAATCTCGACAATAGAGTACCTTCCATAATTACAAGGCTACAATCCATTGGAGTACCAAAAATCTCGACAATAGACTACCTTTCATAATGACAAGGCCACCATCCATTGGAACAACAAAAATTTCAACAACAAACAACCTTCCAGAATGAAAAGGCTACCATCCATTGGAGTAACAAAAATCTCGATAATAGACTACATTCCATAATGAAAAGGCTACCATCCATTGTAGTAACAAAAATCTCAAAAACAGATTACCTTCCATATTGACTAGGCTACCATCCATTGGAATAAAAAAAATCTCAACAACAGAGTACCTTCCATAATTACAAAGCTACTATCCAATGGAGTAACAAAAATATCGACAATAGACTACCTTCCATAATGACAAGGCTACCATCCATTGGAGTAATAAAAATCTCGAAAATAGGCTACCTTCCATAATGACTAGGCTACCATCCATTGGAATAACAAAAATCTCAATGACAGACTACCTTCCATAATGAAAAGGCTACAATCTATTGGAGTAACAAAAATCTCGACAACAAACTACCTTCCATAATGACAATGCTACCATCCATTGGAGTAACAAAAATCTCGACAATAGACTACCTTCCATAATGACAAGGCTACAATCTATTGTAGTAACAAAAATCAAGACAACAAACTACCTTCTATAATGACAAGGCTACCATCCATTGTAGTAAGAAAAATCACGACAACAGACTACCTTCCATAATGACAAGGATACATTCCATTGCAGTAACAAAAATCTCGACAACATACTACCTTCCATAATGACAAGGCTACCATTCATTGGAGTAACAAAAATCACAACGACAGACTACCTTCCATAATGACAAGGCAACCATCTATTGGAGTAACAAAAACCTCGACAACAAACTACCTTCCATAATGACAATGCTACCATCCATTGGAGTAACAAAAATCTTGACAATAGACAACCTTCCATAATGACAAGGCTACAATCTATTGTAGTAACAAAAATCAAGACAACAGACTACCTTCCATAATGACAAGGCTGCCATCCATTGTAGTAACAAAAATATCGACAACAGACTACCTTCCATAATGACAAGGCTAACATGCATTGTAGTAACAAAAATATGAACAACGAACTACCTTCCATAATGACAAGGCTACCATTCATTGAAGTAACAAAAATCACAACGACAGACTACCTTCCATAATGACAAGGCAACCATCTATTGGAGTAACAAAAACCTCGACAACAAACTACCTTCCATAATGACAATGCTACCATCCATTGGAGTAACAAAAATCTTGTAATAGACAACCTTCAATAATGACAAGGCTACAATCTATTGTAGTAACAAAAATCAAGACAACAGACTACCTTCCATAATGACAAGGCTGCCATCCATTGTAGTAACAAAAATCACGACAATAGACTACCTTCCATAATGACAAGGCTACCATCCATTGTAGTAACAAAAATCTCAACAACATACTACCTTCCATAATGACAAGGCTACCATCCATTGTAGTAACAAAAATCTCGACAACAGACTACCTTCGATAGTAACAAGGCTACCATCCGTTGGAGTAACAAAAATCTCAACAACAGACTACCTTCCATAATGACAAGGATACAATCCATTGGAGTAACAAAAATCTCGACAATAGACTACCTTTCATAATGACAAGGCTACCATCCAATGGAACAAAAAAAATTTCGACGATAGACTACCTTCCAAATTGAAAAGGCTACCATCCATTGGAGTAAAAAAATCTCGATAATAGACTACCTTCCATAATGACAAGGCTACCATCCATTGGAGTAACAAAAATCTCGATAATAGACTACATTCCATAATGACAAGGCTAGCATCCATTGGAGTAACAAAAATCTGGACCACAGACTAGCTTCCATAATGACAAGGCTACCATCCATTGGAGTAACAAAAATCTCGAAAACAGACTACCTTCAATAATGACTAGGCTACCATCCATTGGAATAACAAAAATGTCAACAACAGACTACCTTCTATAATGAGTAGGCTACTATCCAATGGAGTAACAAAAATCTCGACACCAGACTACCTTCCATAATGACAAGGCTAACATACATTGTAGTAACAAAGATATCGACAACAGACTACCTTCCATATTGACAAGGCTACAATCCATTGGACTAACAAAAATCTCGACAATAAACTACTTTCAATAATGACAAGGCTACCATCCATTGTAGTAAGAAAAATGTCGACAACAAACTACCTTCCATAGTAAGAAGGCTACCATCCATTGGAGTAACAAAAATCTCAACAACAGACTACTTTCCATAATGACAAGGCTACAATCCATTGGAGTAACAAAAATGTCGACAATAGACTACCTTTCATAATGACAAGGCTACCATCAATTGGAACAACAAAAATTTCGACGACAGACTACCTTCCATAATGAATAGGCTACCATCCATTGGAGTAACAAAAATCTCGATAATAGACTACCTTCCATAATGACAAGGCTACCATCCATTAGAGTAACAAAAATCTCGACAATAGACTACCTTCCATAATGATAAGGCTACCATCCATTGGAGTAACAAAAATCTCGAAAATAGACAAACTTCCATAATGACTAGGCTACCATCCATTGGAATAACAAAAATCTCACCAACAGACTACCTTCCATAATGACAAGGCTACTATCCAATGGAGTAACTAAAATATCGACAACAGACTACCTTCCATAATGACAAGGCTAACATGCATTGTAGTAACAAAAATATGAACAACGAACTACCTTCCATAATGACAAGGCTACCATTCATTGGAGTAACAAAAATCACAAGGACAGACTACCATCCATAATGACAAGGCAACCATCTATTGGAGTAACAAAAACCTCGACAACAAACTACCTTCCATAATGACAATCCTACCATCCATTGGAGTAACAAAAATCTTGACAATAGACAACCTTCCATAATGACAAGGCTACAATCTATTGTAGTAACAAAAATCAAGACAACAGACTACCTTCCATAATGACAAGGCTGCCATCCATTGTAGTAACAAAAATATCGACAACAGACTACCTTCCATAATGACAAGGCTACCATCCATTGTAGTAAGAAAAATCTCGACAACAGACTACCTTCCATAATGACAAGGCTACAATCCATTGTAGTAACAAAAATCTCGACAACAGACTACCTTCCATAATGACAAGGCTACAATCCATTGGAGTACCAAAAATCTCGACAATAGACTACCTTTCATAATGACAAGGCTAGCATCCATTGGAACAACAAAAATTTCAATGACAAACTACCTTCCATAATGAAAAGGCTACCATCCATTGGAGTAACAAAAATCTCGATAATAGACTACCTTCCATAATGAAAAGGCTACCATCCATTGGAGTAACAAAAATCTCAAAAACAGATTACCTTCCATATTGACTAGGCTACCATCCATTGGAATAAAAAAAATCTCAATAACAAAGTACCTTCCATAATGACAAAGCTACTATCCAATGGAGTAACAAAAATATCGACAATAGAATACCTTCCATAATGACAAGGCTACCATCCATTGGAGTAATAAAAATCTGGAAAATAGGCTACTTTCCATAATGACTAGGCTACCATCCATTGGAATAACAAAAATCTCAATGACAGACTACCTTCCATAATGAAAAGGCTACCAACTATTGGAGTAACAAAAATCTCGACAACAAACTACCTTCCATAATGACAATGCTACCATCCATTGGAGTAACAAAAATCTCGACAATAGACTACCTTCCATAATGACAAGGCTACAATCTATTGTAGTAACAAAAATCAAGACAACAAACTAATTTCTATAATGACAAGGCTACCATCCATTATAGTAAGAAAAATCACGACAACAGACTACCTTCCATAATGACAAGGATACATTCCATTGGAGTAACAAAAATCTCGACAACATACTACCTTCCATAATGACAAGGCTACCATCCATTGTAGTAACAAAAATCTCGACAACAGACTACCTTCGATAGTAACAAGGCTACCATCCGTTGGAGTAACAAAAATCTCAACAATAGACTACCTTCCATAATGACAAGTATACAATCCATTGGAGTAACAAAAATCTCGACAATAGACTACCTTTCATAATGACAAGGCTACCATCCACTGGAACAAAAAAAATTTCGACGATAGACTACCTTCCAAAATGAAAAGGCTACCATCCATTGGAGTAAAAAAATCTCGATAATAGACTATCTTCCATAATGACAAGGCTACCATCCATTGGAGTAACAAAAATCTCGACAACAGACTACCTTCCATAATGACAAGGCTACCATCCATTGGAGTAAAAAGATTCTCGAAAATAGACTAACTTCCATAATGACTAGGCTACCATCCATTGGAACAATAGAAATTTCGAAGACAGACTACCTTCCATAATGAAAAGGCTACCATCCATTGGAGTAACAAAAATCTCGATAATAGACTACATTCCATAATGACAAGGCTAGCATCCATTGGAGTAACAAAAATTTGGACCACAGACTAGCTTCCATAATGACAAGGCTACCATCCATTGGAGTAACAAAAATCTCGATAATAGACTACCTTCCATAATGACAAGGCTACCATCCATTAGAGTAACAAAAATATCGACAATAGACTACCTTCCATTAAGATAAGGCTACCATCCATTGGAGTAACAAAAATCTCGAAAATAGACAAACTTCCATAATAACTAGGCTACCATCCATTGGAATAACAAAAATCTCACCAACAGACTACCTTCCATAATGACAAGGCTACTATCCAATGGAGTAACTAAAATATCGACAACAGACTACCTTCCATAATGACAAGGCTAACATGCATTGTAGTAACAAAAATATGAACAACGAACTTCCTTCCATAATGACAAGGCTACCATTCATTGGAGTAACAAAAATCACAACGACAGACTACCTTCCATAATGACAAGGCAACCATCTATTGGAGTAACAAAAACCTCGACAACAAACTACCTTCCATAATGACAATGCTACCATCCATTGGAGTAAAAAAAATCTTGACAATAGACAACCTTCCATAATGACAAGGCTACAATCTATTGTAGTAACAAAAATCAAGACAACAGACTACCTTCCATAATGACAAGTCTGTCATCCATTGTAGTAACAAAAATATCGACAACAGACTACCTTCCATAATGACAAGGCTACCATCCATTGTAGTAAGAAAAATCTCGACAAGAGACTACCTACCATAATGACAAGGCTACAATCCATTGTAGTAACAAAAATCTCGACAATAGAGTACCTTCCATAATTACAAGGCTACAATCCATTGGAGTACCAAAAATCTCGACAATAGACTACCTTTCATAATGACAAGGCCACCATCCATTGGAACAACAAAAATTTCAACAACAAACAACCTTCCAGAATGAAAAGGCTACCATCCATTGGAGTAACAAAAATCTCGATAATAGACTACCTTCCATAATGAAAAGGCTACCATCCATTGGAGTAACAAAAATCTCAAAAACAGATTACCTTCCATATTGACTAGGCTACCATCCATTGGAATAAAAAAAATCTCAACAACAGAGTACCTTCCATAATTACAAAGCTACTATCCAATGGAGTAACAAAAATATCGACAATAGACTACCTTCCATAATGACAAGGCTACCATCCATTGGAGTAATAAAAATCTCGAAAATAGGCTACCTTCCATAATGACTAGGCTACCATCCATTGGAATAACAAAAATCTCAATGACAGACTACCTTCCATAATGAAAAGGCTACAATCTATTGGAGTAACAAAAATCTCGACAACAAACTACCTTCCATAATGACAATGCTACCATCCATTGGAGTAACAAAAATCTCGACAATAGACTACCTTCCATAATGACAAGGCTACAATCTATTGTAGTAACAAAAATCAAGACAACAAACTACCTTCTATAATGACAAGGCTACCATCCATTGTAGTAAGAAAAATCACGACAACAGACTACCTTCCATAATGACAAGGATACATTCCATTGCAGTAACAAAAATCTCGACAACATACTACCTTCCATAATGACAAGGCTACCATTCATTGGAGTAACAAAAATCACAACGACAGACTACCTTCCATAATGACAAGGCAACCATCTATTGGAGTAACAAAAACCTCGACAACAAACTACCTTCCATAATGACAATGCTACCATCCATTGGAGTAACAAAAATCTTGACAATAGACAACCTTCCATAATGACAAGGCTACAATCTATTGTAGTAACAAAAATCAAGACAACAGACTACCTTCCATAATGACAAGGCTGCCATCCATTGTAGTAACAAAAATATCGACAACAGACTACCTTCCATAATGACAAGGCTAACATGCATTGTAGTAACAAAAATATGAACAACGAACTACCTTCCATAATGACAAGGCTACCATTCATTGAAGTAACAAAAATCACAACGACAGACTACCTTCCATAATGACAAGGCAACCATCTATTGGAGTAACAAAAACCTCGACAACAAACTACCTTCCATAATGACAATGCTACCATCCATTGGAGTAACAAAAATCTTGTAATAGACAACCTTCAATAATGACAAGGCTACAATCTATTGTAGTAACAAAAATCAAGACAACAGACTACCTTCCATAATGACAAGGCTGCCATCCATTGTAGTAACAAAAATCACGACAATAGACTACCTTCCATAATGACAAGGCTACCATCCATTGTAGTAACAAAAATCTCAACAACATACTACCTTCCATAATGACAAGGCTACCATCCATTGTAGTAACAAAAATCTCGACAACAGACTACCTTCGATAGTAACAAGGCTACCATCCGTTGGAGTAACAAAAATCTCAACAATAGACTACCTTTCATAATGACAAGGCTACCATCCAATGGAACAAAAAAAATTTCGACGACAGACTACCTTCCAAATTGAAAAGGCTACCATCCATTGGAGTAAAAAAATCTCGATAATAGACTACCTTCCATAATGACAAGGCTACCATCCATTGGAGTAACAAAAATCTCGATAATAGACTACATTCCATAATGACAAGGCTAGCATCCATTGGAGTAACAAAAATCTGGACCACAGACTAGCTTCCATAATGACAAGGCTACCATCCATTGGAGTAACAAAAATCTCGAAAACAGACTACCTTCAATAATGACTAGGCTACCATCCATTGGAATAACAAAAATGTCAACAACAGACTACCTTCTATAATGAGTAGGCTACTATCCAATGGAGTAACAAAAATCTCGACACCAGACTACCTTCCATAATGACAAGGCTAACATACATTGTAGTAACAAAGATATCGACAACAGACTACCTTCCATATTGACAAGGCTACAATCCATTGGACTAACAAAAATCTCGACAATAAACTACTTTCAATAATGACAAGGCTACCATCCATTGTAGTAAGAAAAATGTCGACAACAAACTACCTTCCATAGTAAGAAGGCTACCATCCATTGGAGTAACAAAAATCTCAACAACAGACTACTTTCCATAATGACAAGGCTACAATCCATTGGAGTAACAAAAATGTCGACAATAGACTACCTTTCATAATGACAAGGCTACCATCAATTGGAACAACAAAAATTTCGACGACAGACTACCTTCCATAATGAATAGGCTACCATCCATTGGAGTAACAAAAATCTCGATAATAGACTACCTTCCATAATGACAAGGCTACCATCCATTAGAGTAACAAAAATCTCGACAATAGACTACCTTCCATAATGATAAGGCTACCATCCATTGGAGTAACAAAAATCTCGAAAATAGACAAACTTCCATAATGACTAGGCTACCATCCATTGGAATAACAAAAATCTCACCAACAGACTACCTTCCATAATGACAAGGCTACTATCCAATGGAGTAACTAAAATATCGACAACAGACTACCTTCCATAATGACAAGGCTAACATGCATTGTAGTAACAAAAATATGAACAACGAACTACCTTCCATAATGACAAGGCTACCATTCATTGGAGTAACAAAAATCACAAGGACAGACTACCATCCATAATGACAAGGCAACCATCTATTGGAGTAACAAAAACCTCGACAACAAACTACCTTCCATAATGACAATGCTACCATCCATTGGAGTAACAAAAATCTTGACAATAGACAACCTTCCATAATGACAAGGCTACAATCTATTGTAGTAACAAAAATCAAGACAACAGACTACCTTCCATAATGACAAGGCTGCCATCCATTGTAGTAACAAAAATATCGACAACAGACTACCTTCCATAATGACAAGGCTACCATCCATTGTAGTAAGAAAAATCTCGACAACAGACTACCTTCCATAATGACAAGGCTACAATCCATTGTAGTAACAAAAATCTCGACAACAGACTACCTTCCATAATGACAAGGCTACAATCCATTGGAGTACCAAAAATCTCGACAATAGACTACCTTTCATAATGACAAGGCTAGCATCCATTGGAACAACAAAAATTTCAATGACAAACTACCTTCCATAATGAAAAGGCTACCATCCATTGGAGTAACAAAAATCTCGATAATAGACTACCTTCCATAATGAAAAGGCTACCATCCATTGGAGTAACAAAAATCTCAAAAACAGATTACCTTCCATATTGACTAGGCTACCATCCATTGGAATAAAAAAAATCTCAATAACAAAGTACCTTCCATAATGACAAAGCTACTATCCAATGGAGTAACAAAAATATCGACAATAGAATACCTTCCATAATGACAAGGCTACCATCCATTGGAGTAATAAAAATCTGGAAAATAGGCTACTTTCCATAATGACTAGGCTACCATCCATTGGAATAACAAAAATCTCAATGACAGACTACCTTCCATAATGAAAAGGCTACCAACTATTGGAGTAACAAAAATCTCGACAACAAACTACCTTCCATAATGACAATGCTACCATCCATTGGAGTAACAAAAATCTCGACAATAGACTACCTTCCATAATGACAAGGCTACAATCTATTGTAGTAACAAAAATCAAGACAACAAACTAATTTCTATAATGACAAGGCTACCATCCATTATAGTAAGAAAAATCACGACAACAGACTACCTTCCATAATGACAAGGATACATTCCATTGGAGTAACAAAAATCTCGACAACATACTACCTTCCATAATGACAAGGCTACCATCCATTGTAGTAACAAAAATCTCGACAACAGACTACCTTCGATAGTAACAAGGCTACCATCCGTTGGAGTAACAAAAATCTCAACAATAGACTACCTTCCATAATGACAAGTATACAATCCATTGGAGTAACAAAAATCTCGACAATAGACTACCTTTCATAATGACAAGGCTACCATCCACTGGAACAAAAAAAATTTCGACGATAGACTACCTTCCAAAATGAAAAGGCTACCATCCATTGGAGTAAAAAAATCTCGATAATAGACTACCTTCCATAATGACAAGGCTACCATCCATTGGAGTAACAAAAATCTCGACAACAGACTACCTTCCATAATGACAAGGCTACCATCCATTGGAGTAAAAAGATTCTCGAAAATAGACTAACTTCCATAATGACTAGGCTACCATCCATTGGAACAATAGAAATTTCGAAGACAGACTACCTTCCATAATGAAAAGGCTACCATCCATTGGAGTAACAAAAATCTCGATAATAGACTACATTCCATAATGACAAGGCTAGCATCCATTGGAGTAACAAAAATTTGGACCACAGACTAGCTTCCATAATGACAAGGCTACCATCCATTGGAGTAACAAAAATCTCGAAAACAGACTACCTTCAATAATGACTAGGCTACCATCCATTGGAATAACAAAAATCTCAACAACAGACTACCTTCTATAATGAGTAGGCTACTATCCAATGGAGTAACAAAAATCTCGACACCAGACTACCTTCCATAATGACAAGGCTAACATACATTGTAGTAACAAAGATATCGACAACAGACTACCTTCCATAATCACAAGGCTACAATCCATTGGACTAACAAAAATCTCGACAACAGACTAGTTTCAATAATGACAAGGCTACCATCCATTGTAGTAAGAAAAATGTCGACAACAAACTACCTTCCATAGTAAGAAGGCTACCATCCATTGGAGTAACAAAAATCTCAACAACAGACTACTTTCCATAATGACAAGGCTACAATCCATTGGAGTAACAAAAATGTCGACTATAGACTACCTTTCATAATGACAAGGCTACCATCCATTGGAACAACAAAAATTTCGACGACAGACTACCTTCCATAATGAATAGGCTACCGTCCATTGGAGTAACAAAAATCTCGATAATAGACTACCTTCCATAATGACAAGGCTACCATCCATTAGAGTAACAAAAATCTCGACAATAGACTACCTTCCATAATGATAAGTCTACCATCCATTGGAGTAACAAAAATCTCGAAAATAGACACACTTCCATAATGACTAGGCTACCATCCATTGGAATAACAAAAATCTCAACAACAGACTACCTTCCATAATGACAAGGCTACTATCCAATGGAGTAACTAAAATATCGACAACAGACTACCTTCCATAATGACAAGGCTAACATGCATTGTAGTAACAAAAATATGAACAACGGACTACCTTCCATAATGACAAGGCTACCATTCATTGGAGTAACAAAAATCAAAACGACAGACTACCTTCCATAATGACAAGGCTACCATCTATTGGAGTAACAAAAACCTCGACAACAAACTAGCTTCCATAATGACAATGCTACCATCCATTGGAGTAACAAAAATCTTGACAATAGACAACCTTCCATAATGACAAGGCTACAATCTATTGTAGTAACAAAAATCAAGACAACAGACTACCTTCCATAATGACAAGGCTGCCATCCATTGTAGTAACAAAAATATCGACAACGGACTACCTTCCATAATGACAAGGCTACCATCCATTGTAGTAAGAAAAATATCGACAACAGACTACCTTCCATAATGACAAGGCTACAATCAATTGTAGTAACAAAAATCTCGACAACAGACTACCTTCCATAATGACAAGGCTACAATCCATTGGAGTACCAAAAATCTCGACAATAGACTACCTTTCATAATGACAAGGCTACCATCCATTGGAACAACAAAAATTTCAACGACAAACTACCTTCCATAATGAAAAGGCTACCATCCATTGGAGTAACAAAAATCTCGTTAATAGACTACCTTCCATAATGAAAAGGCTACCATCCATTGGAGTAACAAAAATCTCAAAAACAGATTACCTTCCATATTGACTAGGCTACCATCCATTGGAATAAAAAAATCTCAACAACAGAGTACCTTCCATAATGACAAAGCTACTATCCAATGGAGTAACAAAAATCCCGACAACAGACTAGCTTCCATAATGATAAGGATACATTCCATTGGAGTAACAAAAATCTCGACAACAGACTACCTTCCATAATGACAAGGCTACCATCCATTGTAGTAACAAAAATCTCGACAACAGACTACCTTCGATAGTAACAAGGCTACCATCCATTGGAGTAACAAAAATCTCAACAACAGACTACCTTCCATAATGACAAGGATACAATCCATTGGAGTAACAAAAATTTCGACAATAGACTACCTTTCAAAATGACAAGGCTACCATACATTGGAACAAAAAAAATCTCGACGACAGACTACCTTCCATAATGAGTAGGCTACCATCCATTAGAGTAACAAAGATATCAACAACATACTACCTTCCATAATGACAAGGCTAACATACATTGTAGTAACAAAGATATCGACAACAGACTACCTTCCATAATGACAAGGCTACAATCCATTGGAGTAATAAAAATCTCGATAATAGACTACCTTTCATAATGACAAGGCTACCAACCATTAGAACAACAAAAATTTCGGCGAAAGACTACCTTCCATAATGAAAAGGCTACCATCCATTGAATTAACAAAAATCTCGATAATAGACTACATTCCATAATGACAAGGCTATCATCCATTGGAGTAACAAAAATCCCGACAACAGACTAGCTTCCATAATGACAAGGCTACAATTCATTGGAGTAACAAAAATCTCGAAAACAGACTACCTTCCATAATGACTAGGCTACCATCCATTGGACTAACAAAAATCTCAACAACAGACTACCTTCGATAGTAACAAGGCTACCATCCATTGGAGTAACAAAAATCTTGACAATAGACAACCTTCCATAATGACAAGGCTACAATCTATTGTAGTAACAAAAATCAAGACAACAGACTACCTTCCATAATGACAAGGCTGCCATCCATTGTAGTAACAAAAATATCGACAACAGACTACCTTCCATAATGACAAGGCTACCATCCATTGTAGTAAGAAAAATCTCGACAACAGACTACCTTCCATAATGACAAGGCTACAATCCATTGTAGTAACAAAAATCTCGACAACAGACTACCTTCCATAATGACAAGGCTACAATCCATTGGAGTACCAAAAATCTCGACAATTGACTACCTTTCATAATGACAAGGCTACCATCCATTGGAACAACAAAATTTCAACGACAAACTACCTTCCATAATGAAAAGGCTACCATCCATTGGAGTAACAAAAATCTCGATAATAGACTACCTTCCATAATGAAAAGGCTACCATCCATTGGAGTAACAAAAATCTCAAAAACAGATTACCTTCCATATTGACTAGGCTACTATCCATTGGAATAAAAAAAATCTCAACAACAGAGTACCTTCCATAATGACAAAGCTACTATCCAATGGAGTAACAAAAATATCGACAATAGAATACCTTCCATAATGACAAGGCTACCATCTATTGGAGTAATAAAAATATCGAAAATAGGCTACCTTCTATAATGACTAGGCTACCATCCATTGGAATAACAAAAATCTCAATGACAGACTACCTTCCATAATGAAAAGGCTACCATCTATTAGAGTAACAAAAATCTCGACAACAAACTACCTTCCATAATGACAATGCTACCATCCATTGAAGTAACAAAAATCTCGACAATAGGCTACCTTCCATAACGAGAAGGCTACAATCTATTGTAGAAACAAAAATCAAGACAACAGACTACCTTCTATAATGACAAGGCTACCATCCATTGTAGTAAGAAAAATCACGACAACAGACTACCTTCCATAATGACAAGGAGACATTCCATTGGAGTAACAAAAATCTCGACAACAGACTACCTTCCATAATGAAAAGGCTACCATCCATTGTAGTAACAAAAATCTCGACAACAGACTACCTTCGATAGTAACAAGGCTACCATCCATTGGAGTAACAAAAATCTCAACAACAGACTACCTTCCATAATGACAAGGATACAATCCATATGAGTAACAAAAATCTCGACAATACACTACCTTTCATAATGACAAGGCTACCATACATTGGAACAAAAAAATTCTCGACGACAGACTACCTTCCATAATGAGTAGGCTACCATCCATTGGAGTAACAAAGATATCAACAACATACTACCTTCCATAATGACAAGGCTAACATACATTGTGTTGTACCCCAAAATTTTCCCTCCCATATTCTTCAAGAATGGCAAAGAGCATGCTTCAAAATCTCCCCAAGGGTTGCACAGTTCAAGGGCCTCCTAACAGTCAAAAACTAGGGTTTTGGTTCTGACAAAGAAAATGAAGTTTCCAAGGGTCCAATCAAGTCCCATTTTCCTATAAACATGGTTAAGCATCCATATGACAAGTTTCAAGACTTACAGCACAAAATTGCACAGTCAAAAACCCTAATTGTTCAACAGTCAACTGCAGGGGCAAAATGGTCATTTGACAGTCAAAAATCCAAATTTTTGGTCAACATCTCATTTTGAAGGCACAAACATCATTTGATCAATTCTTGATCATGAGTTTCAAGGCATGGCTCAAAAAGTCTCAAGATGCAAAAGTTTCCATATTTGGACAGTTGAAAAAGCCAACTGTAATTTGACCAAGGCATAACTTCCACATGGTTTATCAGAAAAATTCCATCCAAAGCTCATTTTGAAGAGAAAGACGTTTCCTACAACTCCTCTTCACACTTCAAGTCCAAGAAATGCTCTCACAAAAAGTTATCAATTTCAACATTATAGGTCATTTTCAAAAGTCAACAAAAAGAGACTTTAAGTCAAAGACCATAAGTTGAGATTGGTAAATCAAAATGACATGGGACCAAAGGAAATGGTTAGAGGACTTCAGGTCCTTTCCAAAATGTCAAAGAACATGATCAAATCTTAAAAATTGAGCAAGATATGCCTTGTGGAAGTTGGGAAATTTTTGGGAATTTTGAAAAGTCAACTTTACTTCAAATGCCTCAAATTTGCTAATGGGCCACATTTTCTTCCAAGATTCATCATCCAAAGGCTATGCACGACCATTTGTCCCAAAGGGGATTTATTTCATCATTTTTTATTATTTATTTGAATTTTTAATTACTATTAATTCATTTAATTAAATAAAAAATGAAAAAAATACTAAACCAATGCAATTGAATCTTTTTGTGCAGTATTTGCTCTCCTTAAAGACTCAAGATTCGTGCACAACCCAAATTGGAAAGATTGGCCATGATTGGAATCAAAATCACATGAAAAAGATTTGAAAAAATATGCATGAAAATCAAATATTCCATAAATCAATGCAAAGGGTTTTGGATCCAAATTTCAACCCTAATCCGTTCCAATACATATACTGATCAAACCCTAATGCACAAGGACCTCTAAGCTGCGCCCAAAACCTCTTATGAAATTTGCAATTTTTGTAAAAAAGGTGAAAACTGAAAACACCATTCTAAAGCGTTTCAAGGCAAGATACCTATTCCAATGCACTCCCAAGGCATCAGGGAGCATTTCTGGATCAAAACCACTGATTCTAACGCAAAGAACTGGTAGAAACATGTCTCACTTTTCATGAAAATATGCATAATCGTGTTTAAGTTTCTGGGCATCTCTCATGCATTTTAATTGTTGTTTTATGCTAATATGAACCTTATGAGTCTATTGATGTTGTTGAATTGAGTTTTTATAGCCTATACGCGAAATCACCATTGAAGCTTGCTAGGGTTTCATGACTGCAAATTTGGGGTTTCTTTGTTCTTGAAAAATTGAGACGTGAGACCAGGGCCATTAGAACCAGAAGCTTGATACGAACTCAACCCATAGGTCGCGATCAATTTATGATCAACAACGGCCTATTCGCTATTTTTTTCATACATCATATAGTGGGGGTTTAAAACCCCCGCAATTTTGTTTTGTTTTTTCAGGCAAATGCAAACGAGTGGGGAAGATGATGACTTGTCTCCATGTGATAGGGTTATTCAAACTTTAGCGTGTTTTTTGAGTTAACATCATTAGCAGGTTTTGTTTTATATATTATTTATTGTCCATTAATGTTACAAAGAAAGCAAATGGCACAGTTGGTTAGTGCGTTGTCACATAAGCACTGCGACCTGGGTTCGATTCCCAGGTCCCCTCACTTCCTTAATATATTTTGTTTCCATGAGATTCTATGCAGCTTGCTTCCTGAAGCCCACCATGTTGCCTCATATCCAAACGTGCCACATGGCCATTGAGGGCAATCCAAGGGCCTTGATTTGGAGACCACCATGGGCATAAGTCAGACGTGTCATACAAAAGCCAATAAAGTCAAACAAGGCCAAGCTTCTTGGGCCAAAAAATGCTGGATAACACCTCCAAACTGGGGTCAACACCCCCAAGGGTTTGCTTGTCTTTCCTTTTTTTCTATTTTCTATTTATTTGTTTTAATTTAATTATTTCCTTTTAATTCTCTAAATTAATATATTTTCATAAAACATAAAAATAATAAAAAAAATCAGAAAGACAAAACAAAAAAATATTTTTTATTTAATGTTATTTTGAATAAATCTTATTAATTAATTTAGTTGCTTAATTCTAGGTTTAAATTTTAATATTTTATTAATAAACTTAAAAATTGTAGAATTAGGGTTTTAAACACTTTTATCCTTTTTTCCTTTTTTCACCATATTAATTATTAATTATTAATTATTATTTTTTGTAAATAAATTACCATGTAAATAATTAGATTAATCTTAGGTTCAACTTTAACATATTTCTTAATAAATAAAAATAGTTAGAATTAGGGTTAATTGACTTTTTAATTTCATTTAATTCTCTCATTAAAATCAATAAATACGAAAAACTCAAAAATAATTCCTTTCCTCATTTAACTTAATTTAATTTGTTAATTATAATTTAATTTCCTAAAAAGGGTCCAACGCCCTCGCATTCCCGATTTTACTTATTCTCGCATTTTTATTTTATTTCCTTTTTCATGTAATTCTCCCGAAGCCATGTAATAGAATAATTAGGATATTTATTCTTCGCACTTTATTTTATTTCAAATCGGGTCCTGGATTAAATTTGGCGATGTGGACCTGCGCCTTTGTAATAGCGTAGGATTTTTATGTTCCCGCAACTTTTAACTGTTAACTATCGCATGAAAGAATGAATGTCAAAATAAAAGCAATGCGTAGATCACCAATACATGACAAGACAAAAATATCTGAAAACGACACACAAATCACACACCACCCCTAGGGTACGCCTCATTGTTGCCTTTCCCCTCGAAAGGTGATCGTCGAGTAGAGGACGTTTTAGTAAGTCCTCATGTCCATGAACATGGCATGAGGGTAGCTTCTAAGGTGTCTTCCTATTGTTCCGGTGATCACCATGTCCCGAACCTTCGAATTGACCCGAACACCTCCAACGGTGGTGCTACCTACCTCTCAATGGTGGGATGGCACTACTTTAAAGGACATTTACACAGACGAATTCCTTAGGGTAGGTAGACGACTCTAGATACTTGCTCTAATTTCAAAAACAAATCAAAAATACTTTTCACACCGACACTTTTTCAAAAAAGCTTTCGAAAGCAACTTTTCAAACACTCTTGAGGACCGATACAAGAGTCGAACTGAAATTTTCAAAGAAACTTTTTTTAAAACCCACAGTTGAAAAGAAAACAAATCATTTTGAAAACACAAATGAGCAAGTATCTAAGAGCCCATGGATAACCATGGATAGAAAGGGTGCTAACACCTTCCCTTTCTATAATCTACCTCCCGAACCGAGAGCAATCTCTATAAGGAATTTTTCTGTGCTTTTTTCCTTTCCATTTGGAGAAAATAAAAGACGGTGGCGACTGTTGCTTCCGCGACATTTCGCGAACCAGCGTTAAACAGTCAGTTCCAGATCCATCGATCACAGAACTGGCGACTCTGCTGGGGACTTCTTTATAAAGTGAGGTGTACCTTAGGGTTAGTTCATAACTATGTTTTCAATTGTATTGACTTGCTTGCTTTAAATTGTGGGTTGCTTGGGAGTTCTATAGATCCTAACCCGGATATGGGGATACCTTCTTAGAAAGTAGCAACAAGGTTGTGAGGGAACTGTGCGGGGTATACCGACATGGTTGAAACAGTCTGCTACGTTGATGTGGCACTTTGGTGTGTACCAGTAACCCTTGAGTTCAGTCAAGGAGAGTACGGGGCCTCCGCGTGGTGTCGTGAAGCATCAACAGACCTTAGGAACCTTAATTGAACTATCTTGGCCTCTTTAGGGTAGTGAGATAACTGACTTTGGTGCAGTCCGAGGTTGGTTGATACTCGATACTACACTCAATTGAGGGTTTCTTTCCTGGAATATTTCGGTCGCCAGTTCAGTGGCTAAATCGAAACGATGAACAATGAAAGCAATCCAGTGATATTGGGACCCTTAGAACCCGGTTACTTCCAATAGGACAGGTTGAGCCCACCAACTTCAAGAGGGTAATACCCAGACCCCATGTTGGCCTAAACTCTAAGGGCTTGTCTTGTGTGACTTGTGTGCCTTACATGTTTGCCTTTGTAAATATTTGTGGTGTGTTTAATCATAGCATCATGACATCATCCAGCATCATATGCATTGACTAACCATTTCAGGGGTTCGAATATTCATCTTTGTTCTTGTTTTGTAGGACATGGAAGCTGTTCGAAGGAAGACAATTCAAATCAGCCTTGTAAGGATCCCTCCTCAGCTTAAGGAGCTTATATCCAGGATTCCCGAGAGCTTTTCATTCAGTGAAAGACATGGAAGACTCATCAGCTTAGTCAATACCAACATTGAGGAAGATATGATAAAGGTCCTGTTCCAGTTCTTTGACCCTCTGCATCACTGTTTCACTTTTCTGGATTATCAGCTGGTACCTACATTGGAGGAGTTCTCCCGGCTCCTGAAGATCCCTATCCTTGATCAACTACCCTACAACGGTACAGAAAAAGAGCCCAAGCTTGAAGAGATTGCTAAAGCCTTACACCTACAATCATCTGACCTCAAGGGACACTGGGAAGTTAGAAGTGGTATCAAAGGGTTCTTAGCCAGGTTTCTGTTTGAAAAGGCCCATGAATGTTGGAACTCCCTTGACTTACAAGCTTTTGAAGAAGTTGTGGCCCTCCTTGTCTATGGTTTGGTGTTGTTCCCTAACCCAGATCAGCTTATAGATATCAATGCTGTTCAGATCTTCATGTCCAAGAATCCTATACCTACGTTGCTGGGGGACATCCTTCACTCATGTTACACTCGAACCATGAGAAAAAGAGGTGTCCTTATGTGTTGCACTCCTCTCCTGGGAAGGTGGTTTATTTCGCACCTTCCATAATCAGTTTTAAAGAACGAGCGGGGTTTGAGATGGTCACAACGGTTGATGACTCTTACACATGCAGATATACATTGGTGCCCTTGGTCCAGAGAGGATGTCACTATCATTGATCGTTGCAGGGAGTACCCTAATGTTCCTTTACTTGGAGTCAGAGGAGGTATTACTTACAACCCGTGCCTGGCTTGGAGACAGTTTGGTTATGCTCGGAGGGATGGCCCTCATGACATGTTATGTCCTGACATAGTTTTTGACTTCGACAACGATGCACAAGGACTTCGCCAGAGATTTATCAGAGCTTGGAGGATGCCCAGTAGGATAGACAACAAGACATTGGGGCACAGGAATTCCATCCCATTGGAACCTTATCTCAAGTGGGTACGGGCCCGCTCCAAGAAGTTAGTGATGCCATATCCTCATATGCTCCCTGTGATCAAAGAGCCAGTCTTGGAAGGAGAAGTGTCCTACACCATTCAACATCCTGACATGCCCACGTCCTGGGAAGAGATGCAGAAGAGCTGGATCCAGCTTAAGGAAGAACGGAGTTCTCTTGATACCAGTCTACATGCTAGTGAAAAGAAGGTCCTGGAGCTCACCCGCCTATTGCATGAGGAGAGGAATCTCAACACCTACATAGCTCCAAAGAGGATGCGTAGTGTCTTTTGGGATTGATTTGCTTTGTAATTTGTGCCCATGAGGCTTTGATGTACTGAACAATTATTTCCTTAATGATAACGTGTGTTCCTTTTTGTCTACAACAAATTTGAACTTTCGAACCCTTGAATGCATTGCATAAACACATATCATTCATCATGTGCATAGCAGGTTTTCTTCTTTTCAGGTTGCTTACCGTTCTTCGCTGTTTATTTCAGCATCATGAATCCTGACTCATCATCAACCGAGATGTCCATCAAGGCTCTTCAGGCGCAAAATGCGCAATTTCAGGAACTAATCATGCGTTTGGCTCAGGGCCAAGAAGAGCTGAAGGCTCTGCTCCTGAAGAAGGAGAAGAAGAAGAAGAAGAGAACTGTTCTTTTCAACTCGGGCCGAAGGTTTGGCAACACTCTGCAGAATGAAGAGGCTGGTTCTTCTATAGGCAAGAGCAGTCCCCAAGGGGGAAAAGGTCCTAGTCCGGTAGTCTCTGACAACGAGACTGATTTTGATGAGGAACAGTATCCTCCTGCTGAAGACCGGTATAAGCAATTGAAGGATAGACTGAATGCTATGGAGATCCAACAAGTGCCTGGGCTGGATTTTGGAGACTTGGGCTTATCTACTGGTGTGATTATTCCTCACAAGTTTAAGGCACCATCTTTCACCAAGTATGACGGGGCGTCTTGTCCCAAGCTACACCTCAGATCTTATGTGCGGAAGATTCAACCGTACACAGTGGACAAGAACTTGTGGATCCACTTCTTCCAGGAGAGTCTTTCAGGGACTCATCTCGAATGGTTCTATCAGCTGGATGGGACCAAGGTTCGTAACTGGGAGGAGTTGGCTACTACTTTTTATAAGCAGTATCAATATAATGCCGACCTTGCCCCTACACGTACCCAACTCCAGGGTATGTCGCTAGGGTCAAGCGAAGGCTTTAAAGAGTATGCACAGAAGTGGAGGGATCTGGCTGGCAGGGTGCAGCCTCCGTTAACTGACCGGGAGTTGGTAGACATGTTCTTGGGGACCCTATCTGGGCCATTTTTCAATCATCTTATCGGTAACTCATCTGCAGGGTTTACTGATCTTATTCTGACTGGAGAGAGAATAGAGGCTGGGATGAAGTCTGGTAAAATTCAGAAGGGGGAATCTGCAAGTTCTGAGATGAAACCCTTTAAGAAGGAGGCAAGTGTTGTATATGGGTATAGAAGACAAGAGAAACCTGAGCGCCGCCAATCTGTCAACGCGGTGATGATTGCTAAGCCTGCTGCCGCTCCTCGGCAAACTAATCCTCAAAGGGCTGAAAGACCCAGAAGAGAGTTCACCCGTCTGAGTATGACTCTATCACAAATCTTGCCGCAGTTGCTGTCCACTAACCTAGTGACTGTCAGAGAGGCCCCAAAGGTTGTGAATACGGCTTCTCCCAAATACAATCCAAATGCCCGCTGTGCTTATCACTCCGATAGCCCGGGGCATTCCACTGATGACTGCTGGGCCTTAAGGAATAAGGTGCAAGACCTTATTGACACAAAAGAGATACAGTTTGAAGCGCTTGAGAGGCCAAATGTGGTGACTGCTCCTATGCCCCAGCATGGAGTAAATGCCGTTGATGAAGAGGTATATGCCGTTTCTGTGAATGATGTAGCTACTCCCTTAATGACTGTTAAGAGGAAACTACTGCTGGCCGGTTTATTTCCGGGTTATAGTGAGGGTTGCCTTTTCTGTGCTGTTTCCCTTTCTGGTTGTCCTTTGCTGAAGTTGGGCATCCAAAGCCTAATGGACAGCAAAGAGATTCTGTTCAAGAAGACTGCTGTTCAGTTTGTTCCGGTGGAAGAAGTTTCTGTTGTTACAATCTTTAATAATCCGATCAAGGCTCTCCCAAGGAAGCCGGTTAAAATCGTGACTGTCGCACCCGTTGTTATTACTGTTCTGGGGCCTCTCCCCTACGAATCTGATAAGGCTATCCCCTGGCACTACGGGGAAGACGTGTATGTGCATGGAATCAAGCAAGAGTTCAAAACTGGTACCAGCATTAG
Source organism: Vicia faba (assembly GCA_948472305.1). Lineage (NCBI taxonomy): Eukaryota > Viridiplantae > Streptophyta > Magnoliopsida > Fabales > Fabaceae > Vicia > Vicia faba. The sequence goes on along the minus strand of OX451741.1, from coordinate 509,393,309 downwards.
CAATATCACTGGTCCAGCAAAGGTTACCCGCAGCGGCAGGCTCTTCTCGCCTGACATTGCATCACCCGCTATTCGAAGACCCCTCACTATTACACCTACAAGTGTATATGTTCCTAGTTCTGATCAAGTTGTTTCCCCCGCTGCCGAGTCATCTAATGCTCGGGGCAAAGGGATTGAAGATGAGCCTGCCCGGATGGAGGCACCAAAATCTGTGTCTGCTGAGGCCTCCCAACAAGAGATGGAGGAAATTCTAAAAATAATCAAGAATAGTGACTTTAAGGTTGTTGAGCAGCTGGGGCATACCCCCTCCAAGATCTCAATGCTCTCGTTACTACTGTGCTCAGAGGCCCATGCTAAGGCCTTGATTTCATTTCTCAAGACGGCCCATGTGCCATAGGAGACATCTGCAATCCAGTTTACTGATTGTGTAGCCAATCTGACAGCGGACAATGGGTTGGGTTTCTCGGAAGCTGACCTTACTGCTAAGGGAAAGGACCACAATGATGCCCTGCATGTCTCTATTGAATGCAGGGGCACTACTCTTGCGCACGTGCTGGTGGACACTAGTTCCACCCTGAATGTGCTACCCAAGAAGGCCTTAGACCGTTTGGATTGTGAAGGCCTGGAGCTGGAACCTAGCAATATCATCGTCAGAGCCTTTGACAGTTCTAAGAGGATGGTCCATGGAGAGGTGGACATTCCTATCCGGGTAGGTTCTCAAGTATTCGACTCTACTTTCTATGTGATGGATATCTGTCCATCGTATTCTTGTCTACTGGGTCCACCTTGGATCCACAAAGCTGGGGCAGTAACCTCTACCTTGCACCATAAGCTCAAGTACCCCGTCAGAGGGAAGATTGTCACCGTGCAGGGAGAGGAGGAGTATATGGTGAGAAATTTGAATTCCTTCAGGTATATTGAGATGGACGGGGAGTTTATTGAAACCCCCTTTCAGCATTTCGAAGAGGTACCTCCAACATTTGTAGCAGCGGAAACAGTGGTCGAAGAGGATGTTCCTTTGAAGATGGCTTCCTTGAAGGATGCCCGGGCTGTGATCAAGAAAGGTGAATGTGCTAACTGGGGCAGGCTCCCTGATTTTACACCTAAAACTAACAAGTTTGGACTGGGTTTTACTGTAGAGGGTCAGAAGGCTATGCGCAAGGCAAAGACTAGAAGACCTCCTGTGCTCATTACTAATCCAGAAGTGAATGTTGTTGGGGACGAAGACGAAGTGGAAGAGTCTGAGTTCAATAGCTGGATCTACCCAACAACTGATGGCGGATTGACCAATTGGATTGCTAAGGATCACACTACTGTTACTTTTGTTACGTAGTAATAAACTTCTTTGTTTTGTTATTTGTAATAAACAATTAAAACTCTATGGCCCGGTGTCTTACCCGAGGCACCACTGGCTTCATTTATGAGGGTATATTAATTGTCATTTCATATATCATGAATAAAGATCTTGGACGTTTTATCGCATTTCAAATCTTGTGCTCCTTTTCTTTCTTTCCTTTCTTTATTGCAAAACAGCTGTATTTACACACACTCACTCATACAGGTTTCAATCCACTCTAGATCTCACTGGTAACAACTCTGCTACTGCCAGTTATGACTTCGAAAATCCGATCAACTTAGCCGAAGACGAAGGTGAAGATGATTGCGAAGTGCCTGGTGAGCTTGCAAGACTGTTACTCCAGGAAGAGAGGGCAATTCAACCACATGAAGAGCCGGTGGAAACAATAAATCTGGGTACTGAGACAGACAGAAAGGAGGTAAATATTGGTGCCAACCTAGAGCTCAGCGTGAAGCAACGGTTGAGTTAGATGCTACATGATTATGTGGAGATCTTTGCCTGGTCCTACGAAGACATGCCCGGGTTAGATACTGATATTGTGGTCCATCATTTGCCTACTAAGGAAGACTGCCCTCCGGTTAAGGAAAAGGTCCGTCGTATGCGTCCAAAGATGTCTGAGAAGATCAAAGCCGAGGTTATGAAGAAATTTGATGCCGGTTTCCTTGCGGTGACTTCTTACCCTCAGTGGGTTGCTAATGTGCTACCAGTACCTAAGAAGGATGGTAAGGTCAGAATGTGTGTTTACTACAGGGATCTGAACAGGGCCAGCCCCAAGGATGACTTCCCTCTACCTCACATTGATGTCTTGGTTGACAATACTGCTCAGCATAAGGTGTTCTCTTTCATGGATGGTTTCTCAGGGTATAATCAGATCAAGATGGCTCCTGAAGACATGGAAAAGACTATGTTTGTTACTCAATGGGGCACCTTCTGCTACAAAGTCATGCCTTTTGGACTGAAAAATGCTGGGGCAACCTACCAACGTGCCATGATTGCTTTATTTCATGACATGATCCATCATGAGATAGAGGTGTATGTTGACGACATGATTGCAAGGTCCCAAACTGAGAAAGAGCACCTAGATCATCTGCAGAAGTTGTTTGACCGACTAAAGTTATACAAGATGAGGTTGAACCCGAACAAGTGCACCTTCGGAGTAAGATCTGGAAAGTTGCTAGGCTTTGTTGTAAGTGATAAGGGTATTCAAGTGGACCCTGCCAAGGTAAAAGCCATTCAAGAGATGCCAGTTCCTAAGACAGAGAAAGAGGTCAGAGGCTTTCTAGGACGCCTAAATTACATTGCCCGATTCATCTCGCACCTAACTGCCACCTGTGAGCCAATCGTTAAGCTGCTGAAGAAAGATCAGTTAGTACGTTGGAACGATGAATGTCAGGCTGCTTTTGACAGAATCAAAGAGTATCTCCAAGAACCACCTATCCTTATGCCACCGGTTGAAGGGAGACCTCTAATACTATACCTGACTCATCATCAACCGAGATGTCCATCAAGGCTCTTCAGGCGCAAAATGCGCAATTTCAGGAACTAATCATGGGTTTGGCTCAGGGCCAAGAAGAGCTGAAGGCTCTGCTCCTGAAGAAGGAGAAGAAGAAGAAGAAGAGAACTGTTCTTTTCAACTCGGGCCGAAGGTTTGGCAACACTCTGCAGAATGAAGAGGCTGGTTCTTCTATAGGCAAGAGTAATCCCCAAGGGGGAAAAGGTCCTAGTCCGGTAGTCTCTGACAACGAGACTGATTTTGATGAGGAACAGTATCCTCCTGCTGAAGACCGGTATAAGCAGTTGAAGGATAGACTGAATGCTATGGAGATCCAACAAGTGCCTGGGCTGGATTTTGGAGACTTGGGCTTATCTACTGGTGTGATTATTCCTCACAAGTTTAAGGCACCATCTTTCACCAAGTATGACGGGGCGTCTTGTCCCAAGCTACACCTCAGATCTTATGTGCGGAAGATTCAATCGTACACAGTGGACAAGAACTTGTGGATCCACTTCTTCCAGGAGAGTCTTTCAGGGACTCATCTCGAATGGTTCTATCAGCTGGATGGGACCAAGGTTCGTAACTGGGAGGAGTTGGCTACTGCTTTTTATAAGCAGTATCAATATAATGCCGACCTTGCCCCTACACGTACCCAACTCCAGGGTATGTCGCTAGGGTCAAGCGAAGGCTTTAAAGAGTATGCACAGAAGTGGAGGGATCTGGCTGGCAGGGTGCAGCCTCCGTTAACTGACCGGGAGTTGGTAGACATGTTCTTGGGGACCCTATCTGGGCCATTTTTCAATCATCTTATCGGTAACTCATCTGCAGGGTTTACTGATCTTATTATGACTGGAGAGAGAATAGAGGCTGGGATGAAGTCTGGTAAAATTCAGAAGGGGGAATCTGCAAGTTATGAGAAGAAACCCTTTAAGAAGGAGGCCAGTATTGTATATGGGTATAGAAGACAAGAGAAACCTGAGCGCCGCCAATCTGTCAATGCGGTGATGATTGCTAAGCCTGCTGCCGCTCCTCGGCAAACTAATCCTCATAGGGCTGAAAGACCCAGAAGAGAGTTCACCCGTCTGAGTATGACTCTATCACAAATCTTCCCGCAGTTGCTGTCCACTAACCTAGTGACTGTCAGAGAGGCCCCAAAGGTTGTGAATACGGCTTCTCCCAAATACAATCCAAATGCCCGCTGTGCTTATCACTCCGATAGCCCGGGGCATTCCACTGATGACTGCTGGGCCTTAAGGAATAAGGTGCAAGACCTTATTGACACAAAAGAGATACAGTTTGAAGCGCTTGAGAGGCCAAATGTGGTGACTGCTCCTATGCCCCAGCATGGAGTAAATGCCGTTGATGAAGAGGTATATGCCGTTTCTGTGAATGATGTAGCTACTCCCTTAATGACTGTTAAGAGGAACCTACTGCTGGCCGGTTTATTTCCGGGTTATAGTGAGGGTTGCCTTTTCTGTGCTGTTTCCCTTTCTGGTTGTCCTTTGCTGAAGTTGGGCATCCAAAGCCTAATGGACAGCAAAGAGATTCTGTTCAAGAAGACTGCTGTTCAGTTTGTTCCGGTGGAAGAAGTTTCTGTTGTTACAATCTTTAATAATCCGATCAAGGCTCTCCCAAGGAAGCCGGTTAAAATCGTGACTGTCGCACCCGTTGTTATTACTGTTCTGGGGCCTCTCCCCTACGAATCTGATAAGGCTATCCCCTGGCATTACAGGGCAGACGTGTATGTGCATGGAATCAAGAAAGAGTTCAAAACTGGTACCAGCATTAGCAATATCACTGGTCTAGCAAAGGTTACCCGCAGCGGCAGGCTCTTCTCGCCTGACATTTGATCACCCGCTATTCGAAGACCCCTCACTATTACACCTACAAGTGTATCTGTTCCTAGTTCTGATCAAGTTGTTTCCCCCGCTGCCGAGTCATCTAATGCTCGGGGCAAAGGGATTGAAGATGAGCCTGCCCGGATGGAGGCACCAAAATCTGTGTCTGCTGAGGTCTCCCAACAAGAGATGGAGGAAATTCTAAAAATAATCAAGAAGAGTGACTTTAAGGTTGTTGAGCAGCTGGGGCATACCCCCTCCAAGATCTCAATGCTCTCGTTACTACTGTGCTCAGAGGCCCATGCTAAGGCCTTGATTTCATTTCTCAAGACGGCCCATGTGCCATAGGAGACATCTGCAATCCAGTTTACTGATTGTGTAGCCAATCTGACAGCGGACAATGGGTTGGGTTTCTCGGAAGCTGACCTTACTGCTAAGGGAAAGGACCACAATGATGCCCTGCATGTCTCTATTGAATGCAGGGGCACTACTCTTGCGCACGTGCTGGTGGACACTAGTTCCACCCTGAATGTGCTACCCAAGAAGGCCTTAGACCGTTTGGATTGTCAAGGCCTGGAGCTGGAACCTAGCAATATCATCGTCAGAGCCTTTGACAGTTCTAAGAGGATGGTCCATGGAGAGGTGGACATTCCTATCCGGGTAGGTTCTCAAGTATTCGACTCTACTTTCTATGTGATGGATATCTGTCCATCGTATTCTTGTCTACTGCGTCCACCTTGGATCCACAAAGCTGGGGCAGTAACCTCTACCTTGCACCATAAGCTCAAGTACCCCGTCAGAGGGAAGATTGTCACCGTGCAGGGAGAGGAGGAGTATATGGTGAGCCATTTGAATTCCTTCAGGTATATTGAGATGGACGGGGAGTTTATTGAAACCCCCTTTCAGCATTTCGAAGAGGTACCTCCAACATTGGTAGCAGCGGAAACAGTGGTCGAAGAGGATGTTCCTTTAAAGATGGCTTCCTTGAAGGATGCCAGGGCTGTGATCAAGAAAGGTGAATGTGCTAACTGGGGCAGGCTCCCTGATTTTACACCTAAAATTGACAAGTTTGGACTGGGTTTTACTGTAGAGGGTCAGAAGGCTATGCGCAAGGCAAAGAATAGAAGACCTCCTGTGCTCATTACTAATCCAGAAGTGAATGCTGTTGGGGACGAAGACGAAGTGGAAGAGTCTGAGTTCAATAGCTGGATCTACCCAACAACTGATGGCGGATTGACCAATTGGATTGCTAAGGATCACACTACTGTTACTTTTGTTACGCAGTAATAAACTTCTTTGTTTTGTTATTTGTAATAAACAATTAAAACTCTATGGCCCGGTGTCTTACCCGAGGCACCGCTGGCTTCATTTGTGAGGGTATATTAATTGTCATTTCATATATCATGAATAAAGATCTTGGACGTTTTCTCGCATTTCAAATCTTGTGCTCCTTTTCTTTCTTTCCTTTCTTTATTGCAAAACAGCTGTATTTACACACACTCACTCATACAGGTTTCAATCCACTCTGGATCTCACTGGTAACAACTCTGCTACTGCCAGTTATGACTTCGAAAATCCGATCAACTTAGCCGAAGACGAAGGTGAAGATGATTGCGAAGTGCCTGGTGAGCTTGAAAGACTGTTACTCCAGGAAGAGAGGGCAATTCAACCACATGAAGAGCCGGTGGAAACAATAAATCTGGGTACTGAGACAGACAGAAAGGAGGTAAAGATTGGTGCCAACCTAGAGCTCAGCGTGAAGCAACAGTTGACTCAGATGCTACATGATTATGTGGAGATCTTTGCCTGGTCCTACGAAGACATGCCCGGGTTAGATACTGATATTGTGGTCCATCATTTGCCTACTAAGGAAGACTGCCCTCCGGTTAAGGAAAAGGTCCGTCGTATGCGTCCAAAGATGTCTGAGAAGATCAAAGCCGAGGTTATGAAGAAATTTGATGCCGGTTTCCTTGCGGTGACTTCTTACCCTCAGTGGGTTGCTAATGTGCTACCAGTACCTAAGAAGGATGGTAAGGTCAGAATGTGTGTTGACTACAGGGATCTGAACAGGGCCAGCCCCAAGGATGACTTCCCTCTACCTCACATTGATGTCTTGGTTGACAATACTGCTCAGCATAAGGTGTTCTCTTTCATGGATGGTTTCTCAGGGTATAATCAGATCAAGATGGCTCCTGAAGACATGGAAAAGACTATGTTTGTTACTCAATGGGGCACCTTCTGCTACAAAGTCATGCCTTTTGGACTGAAAAATGCTGGGGCAACCTACCAACGTGCCATGGTTGCTTTATTTCATGACATGATCCATCATGAGATAGAGGTGTATGTTGACGACATGATTGCAAGGTCCCAAACTGAGAAAGAGCACCTAGATCATCTGCAGAAGTTGTTTGACCGACTAAAGTTATACAAGCTGAGGTTGAACCCGAACAAGTGCACCTTCGGGGTAAGATCTGGAAAGTTGCTAGGCTTTGTTGTAAGTGATAAGGGTATTCAAGTGGACCCTGCCAAGGTAAAAGCCATTCAAGAGATGCCAGTTCCTAAGACAGAGAAAGAGGTCAGAGGCTTTCTAGGACGCCTAAATTACATTGCCCGATTCATCTCGCACCTAACTGCCACCTGTGAGCCAATCGTCAAGCTGCTGAAGAAAGATCATTTAGTACGTTGGAACGATGAATGTCAAGCTGCTTTTGACAGAATCAAAGAGTATCTCCATGAACCACCTATCCTTATGCCACCGGTTGAAGGGAGACCTCTAATACTATACCTGACAGTACTTGACAACTCAATGGGGTGTGTGCTGGGGCAGCATGACGAGTCTGGCCGAAAAGAGCATGCCATTTATTACCTTAGCAAAAAGTTTACCGACTGTGAGACCCGATACTCACTGCTTGAGAAAACTTGCTGCGCTTTGGTATGGGCTGCTCGCCGGCTGAGACAGTATATGCTGACTCACACTACCTTGTTGATCTCAAAGATGGATCCTATAAAGTACATATTTGAAAAGCCTGCTCTATCTGGGAGAATAGAAAGATGGCAGATGATCTTGACGGAATACGACATTCAGTACACAACCCAGAAAGCCATCAAAGGAAGTGTATTGGCAGACCACTTGGCACATCAGGCAGTAGACGACTATCAGTCAATGAACTTCGAGTTTCCGGACGAGAGCATCATGTTAGTGACTGATTGTGAAGTACCTGGACCGGATGAAGGACCTGAGGAAGGATCCCGATGGTCTATGCACTTTGACGGAGCCTCCAATGCTTTGGGTAACGGTATCGGTGCTGTGATCATATCCCCTCAAGGAACTCATACTCCACTCACTGCCCGGCTGTGTTTTAACTGCACCAACAACATGGAGGAGTATGAGGCATGCATCATGGGTCTCCAAGCTGCGATTGACTTAAGGATCAAGTTTCTGAGTGTCTTCGGAGATTCCGCTCTCGTGATCAATCAGATCAAAGGGGAGTGGGATACGAAACATCCGAATCTTATTCCTTACAGAGAATGTGTGTTGACATTGATCCCCCACTTCACAAAGATAACCTTTGAACACTTTCCAAGAGAGGAGAATCAGTTAGCGGACGCGTTAGCTACGATGTCTTCCATGTTCAAAGTCAAATGGGACAATGAGGCTCCCCGGATCATCATCTGGAAACTAGACGAACCGGCATACTGTTGTGACCTTGAGACTGAATTGGTGACTGAGAAGCCTTGGTACCATGAGGTGAAGAGATATTTAGAAGCTCAGGAATACCCTGAAGGTGCGTCTGTCAACGATAAGAAGTTTCTGAGAAGGTTCGCAGCGAAGTTCTTCCTTAGCAACGACATTTTGTACAAGCTAAACCATGATTCGACCTTACTGCGTTGTGTGGACAAGACTGAAGCAGAAAGGATCATGGAAGAGCTACATGAAGGGACCTTTGGTACACACTCCAGTGGACACACTATGGAAAAGAAAATCCTTCGGGCAGGGTATTTTTGGTCCACAATGGAAGCCGACTGTTACCAACACTCTCGGACATGTCACAAATGCCAGATTTACGCAGACAAGGTGCATGTTCCTCCAGTTCCTCTAAATGTTCTGACTGCACCTTGGCCGTTTGCAATGTGGGGAATAGATATGATCGGTGAGATCAAACCTACGGCATCCAACGGGCATCGCTTCATCCTAGTGGCGATTGATTATTTCACGAAGTGGGTTGAAGCAGCTTCCTATGCTACATTAACCAAGAATGTTGTAGCACGGTTCATTCGGCATAACCTGATCTGTCGATACGGCGTCCCTGAAAGAATTATTAAAGAAAACGGTACCAATCTCAATAACAAGATGATCACTGAGCTCTGCGAGCAGTTTAAGATACAGCACCACAACTCTTCTACTTACCGGCCGAAGATGAACGGAGCTGTAGAAGCAGCGAATAAGAACATTAAGAAGATCGTGCAGAAGATGACAGTGACTTATAAAGATTGGCACGAGATGTTACCGTTCGCTCTACATGGGTACCGTACCTCAGCTAGGACGTCAACCGGGGCAACTCCTTTCTCCTTGGTCTATGGTATGGAGGCAGTCTTACCAATCGAAGTGCAAATACCCTCTCTCCGGATAATGAAGGATGCAAATCTGAACAAAGACGATTGGATCCAGACACGACTTGATCAGCTAAACCTTATTGATGAAAAGAGACTCGCTGCTATCTGTCATGGTCAGACGTACCAAAAACGAATGATCAGGGCATTTAACAAAAAGGTCAAACCACAAGAGTATCAAGTTGGGGATCTGGTAATCAAGCGAATCATCCTTCCTCAGAGTGATCCAAGGGGCAAATGGACCCCTACGTATGAAGGGCCATTTGTGGTTAAACATGTGTTCTCAGGAGGAGCCATGATTCTAATAAACATGGATGGTGACGACCTTCCTCACCCCGCCAATGCAGACATAGTAAAAAGATACTATGCATGAAAAAAGACCCGCTAGGTTGACATACCTAGGCAAAAATTAGGGCTTCCCAGTGAACAAAAAGGGCTCGGGCAAAATGAAGGGATGAAATGGAAGAAATCTGTACACCCGGCAAGTCGAAAACCTGAAAAGGCGGCTTGGGCAAAAAGGGGTATCCCGGTGGACTGAAAACCCGAAAGGGCAGTCCAGGCAAAAGTTAGGGATAAAGCGTAATACTATGTCTCATTGGATCACCTTGCATCCAGAATCCGGTATCTGCATCAAATTCAGACGGCATCAATCAGTCAGCTTCATCTTCAACTAAGGTCATCAAGTGATGAGACGCTCGGAGATATAAAGGCGATAGCAGAACTGAAACACAGTGGGATCATTCATTTCACACAGCTATTTTATTTTCCTTTGTACAAATTGTATAAGCTCTTTTATTCGGCGATGTTCTCCTACTAGGACGTCAGCCTCTTGTACATAAAACGCCTATTTACAAGCAATTCAAAATCAATACAAATACACTTTTCAGTTAAAATTGCCAATTGTTTTTTCCTTTTCTGTTTTGTTTTGCGAAGAACGTCCAAGGTTCAATTTGTGATATATGCATTAACAATAATTTGCTAACTCATGAATATTTGCATACGAAACAAAGGATTAATTATAGGTAATATTAGAAACAGGGGCAATAAAGAGTTGTCTAAGCAATCTGATTGTTCTGTCCTCCAAGGTATCAAGGTAGGTTTTGTTGAAGAACATAACCAGTACATCTTAATTCCCCAGAGAGTGCGTCAGCAAGTCAATACACTCTTCCCAAGCAAAGCTATTATCAACCTCAAGGAAGTTGGGTACCCTCCAGCAGATCTCAAAACAGACATTTTTAACAAGCATCCCTTAACCTAAAGATTGTTCCCCGGCGGTATACCAGACATTCGGTGGAGCCACTTCCCCAGTACATCTCAAAAAAATTTCCCCAGGAGAGTCCAGTCCAGATTCCCCAGGAAAGTTGGGATCCATTTCCCCAAGCAGTAAGCTTATCCCCAGTAGATTCTGGAAGCTTACCCCCGCAGAGCACGAACGCGTCTCCCGGCTTTATTCAAAGAGTTATTTCCCTACCAGGATATAACTGGGTTATCCTCAGCCAAAAGCCACAGAAAGATCGTTCTCGGCGAAGTCTTCTTATCCCCAGCGAAGTCTATTAACACTTCCAACACAACAATGGTATCCCCAGTGAAGTTACCATCAACATTCCAACAAAGTACCTCTCTCCCCACAGAGTATTGTTCCCCAGCAAAGATCGTTAGAGTACTTTTCTCCCTGCAGAGTAATCCATTTGCCAAGTTTATTCCCCAATGGAGTTATCATCTCCTACCGGTATTCTTGCAACTATCATCCCCAGCGGAAGCAAATATCTATTCTTCAACATCAGCCCAGGAGTGACTTCCCGGCACCCATCAAGGATTTACTTTCCTGGATGAAAAGATACATTCATAAACATCACATCTTCATACATTATAGCATGCATATACGCATCATATCTTACAAATCTCATTTATGTTGAGAACATCATTGCTTGAGCCATATCATGCATTGCATATGACTGACCTTTACCTTTCAGGAAAGATCCAGTTAAGTTCTCAGATATTCAAGACCTAGACCGGTTCAGTTAAATCGACCCTAAGATTTTCCTGATTCTTATCCAGTCAAAGGCCTTCTCTGGTTTAGTCAGATCGACCCTGAGATCTCCCTGATTCTTATCCAGTTGAAGACTCCAAGACCTTGACCGGTTCAGTTAAATCGACCCTAAGATTTTCCTGATTCTTATCCAGTCAAAGGCCTTCTCTGGTTCAGTCAGATCGACCCTAAGATCTCCCTGTTTCTTATCTAGTTGAAGATTCCAAGACCTAGACCGGTTCAGTTAAATCGACCCTAAGATTTTACTGTTTCTTATCCAGTCAAAGGCCTTCTCTGGTTCAGTCAGATCGACCCTAAGATCTCCCTGTTTCTTATCCAGTTGAAGAATTCAAGACCTAGACCGGTTCAGTTAAATCGACCCTAAGATTTTCCTGTTTCTTATCCAGTCAAAGGCCTTCTCTGGTTCATTCAGATCGACCCTAAGATCTCCTTGTTTCTTATTCAGTTGAAGATTTCAAGACCTTGTCTGGTTCAGTTAAATCGACCCTAAGATTTTCCTGTTTCTTATCCAGTCAAAGGCCTTCTCTAGTCTAGTTAAATCGCTCCCTAAAATATTTTCCTGATGAAGACTCAGTAGAAGACATCCAAGATTCTCTCAACGTTCCTGTTGAGGTAGTAATCGTCCCCAGATTCTCTCAGCGTTCCTGTTGAGGTAGTAATCGTCCCCAGATTCTCTCAGCATTCCTGTTGAGGTAGTAATCGCCCCAAGATTCTCTCAGCGTTCCTGTTGAGGTAGTAATCGTCCCCATATTTTCTCAGCGTTCCTGTTGAGGTAGTAACCATCCCTGGTTCATTTATCGCCGTTTGAAGCTCCAGATTCAGTTCCTGTAACTAGTCATGGTGCATCTATACAAAGAGTTTGAAGACCAGCTCCTGTAACAGGTCAGGTAATCGTTGTCTTTTGCAGGTACGCAAGTTCTCGCTAAGGAATCTCTTATGTGATCGACATCCAGATGGCATCTATAAGCCCATCCACCTATCCATCATCCCTTAGCATGGCAACTATAAGCCCATTATCCTATCCATCAATCTCCAAGTGGCATCCATAAGCCCATTCCCATTATCACACTACTATGTGAGCGCAAATTTCTGGGCACTCTAGTTTTCAATCATCCTCCACCTTTGGATTACGAAAGGCACGTTAGCCAATCTGCATCCTCAGGTCTAAGAAGATTGAACAGGGGCAACTGTTGTACCCCAAAATTTGCCCTCCCATATTCTTCAAGAATGGCAAAGAGCATGCTTCAAAATCTCCCCAAGGGTTGCACAGTTCAAGGGCCTCCTAACAGTCAAAAACTAGGGTTTTGGTTCTGACAAAGAAAATGAAGTTTCCAAGGGTCCAATCAAGTCCCATTTGCCTATAAACATGGTTAAGCATCCATATGACAAGTTTCAAGACTTACAGCACAAAATTGCACAATCAAAAACCCTAATTGCTCAACAGTCAACTGTAGGGGCAAAATGGTCATTTGACAGTCAAAAATCCAAATTTTTTGTCAACATCTCATTTTGAAGCCACAAACATCATTTTATCAATTCTTGATCATGATTTTCAAGGCATGGCTCAAAAAGTCTCAAGATGCAAAAGTTTCCATATTTGGACAGTTGAAAAAGCCAACTGTAATTTGACCAAGGCATAACTACCACATGGTTTATCAGAAAAATTCCATCCAAAGCTCATTTTGAAGAGAAAGACATTTTCTACAACTCCTCTTCACACTTCAAGTCCAAGAAATGCTCTCACAAAAAGTTATCAATTTCAACATTATAGGTCATTTTCAAAAGTCAACAAAAAGAGACTTTAAGTAAAAGACCATAACTTGAGATTGGTAAATCAAAATGACATGGGACCAAAGGCAATGTTTAAAGGACTTCAAGACCTTTCCAAAATGTCCAAGAACATGATCAAAGCTTAAACATTGAGCAAGATATGCCTTGTGGAAGTTGGGAAATGTTTGGGAATTTTGAAAAGTCAACTTTACTTCAAATGCCTAAAATTTGCTAATGGGCCACATTTTCTTCCAAGATTCATCATCCAAAGGCTATGCACGACCATTTGGCCCAAAGGGGATTTATTTCATCATTTTTTATTATTTATTTGAATTTTTAATTACTATTAATTCATTTAATTAAATAAAATATGAAAAAAATACTAAACCAATGCATTTGAATCTTTTTGTGCAATATTTGCTCTACTTAAAGACTCAAGATTCGTGCACAACCCAAATTGGAAAGATTGGCCATGATTGGAATCAAAATCACATGAAAAAGATTTGAAAAAATATGCATGAAAATCAAATATTCCATACATCAATGCAAAGGGTTTTGGATCCAAATTTCAACCCTAATCCGTTCCCATACATATACTGATCAAAACCTAATGCACAAGGACCTCTAAGCTGCGCCCAAAACCTCTTATGCAATTTGCAATTTTGTAAAAAAGGTGAAAACTGAAAACACCATTCCAAAGCGTTTCAAGGCAAGATACCTATTCCATTGCACTCCCAAGGCATCGGGGAACATTTCTGGATCAAAACCACTGATTCTAAAGCAAAGAACTGGTAGAAACATGTCTCACTTTTCATGAAAATATGCATAATCGTGTTTAAGTTTCTGGGCATCTCTCATACATTTTAATTGTTGTTTTATGCTAATATGAACCTTATGAGTCTATTGATGTTGTTGAATTGAGTTTTTATAGCCTATACGCGAAATCACCATTGAAGCTTGCTAGGGTTTCATGACTGCAAATTTGGGGTTTCTTTGTTCTGGAAAAATTGAGACGTGAGACCAGGGCCATTAGAACTAGAACTTGATACGAACTCAACCCATAGGTCGCGATCAATTTATGATCAACAACGGCCTATTCGCTATTTTTTCATACATCATATAGTGGGGGTTTAAAACCCCCGCAATCTTGTTTTGTTTTTTCAGGCAAATGCAAACGAGTGGGGGAAGATGATGACTTGTCTCCATGTGATAGGGTTATTCAAACTTTAGCGCGTTTTTTGAGTTAACATCATTAGCAGGTTTTGTTTTATATATTATTTATTATCCATTAATGTTACAAAGAAAGCAAATGGCACAGTTGGTTAGTGCAATGTCACATAAGCACTAGGACCTGGGTTCGATTCCCAGGTCCCCTCACTTCCTTAATATATTTTGTTTCCATGAGATTCTATGCAACTTGCTTCCTGAAGCCCACCATGTTGCCTCATATCCAAACGTGCCACATGGCCACTGAGGGCAATCCAAGGGCCTTGATTTGGAGACCACCATGGGCATAAGTCAGACGTGTCATACACAAGCCAATAAAGTCAAACAAGGCCAAGCTTCTTGGGCAAAAAAATGCTGGATAACACCTCCAAACTGGGGTCAACACCCCCAAGGGTTTGCTTGTCTTTCCTTTTTTTCTATTTTCTATTTATTTGTTTTAATTTATTTATTTCCTTTTAATTCTCTAAATTAATATATTTTCATAAAACATAAAAATAATAAAAAAAATCAGAAAGACAAAACAAAAAAATATTTTTTATTTAATGTTATTTTGAATAAATCTTATTAATTAATTTAGTTGCTTAATTCTAGGTTTAAATTTTAATATTTTATTAATAAACTTAAAAATTGTAGAATTAGGGTTTTAAACACTTTTATCCTTTTTTCCTTTTTTCACCATATTAATTATTAATTATTAATTATTATTTTTTGTAAATAAATTACCATGTAAATAATTAGATTAATCTTAGGTTCAACTTTAACATATTTCTTAATAAATAAAAATAGTTAGAATTAGGGTTAATTAACTTTTTAATTTCATTTAATTCTCTCATTAAAATCAATAAATACGAAAAACTCAAAAATAATTCCTTTCCTCATTTAACTTAATTTAATTTGTTAATTATAATTTAATTTCCTAAAAAGGGTCCAACGCCCTCGCATTCCCGATTTTACTTATTCTCGCATTTTTATTTTATTTCCTTTTTCATGTAATTCTCCCGAAGCCATGTAATAGAATAATTAGGATATTTATTCTTCGCACTTTATTTTATTTCAAATCGGGTCCTGGATTAAATTTGGCTATGTGGACCCGCGCCTTTGTAATAGCGTAGGATTTTTATGTTCCCGCAACTTTTAACTGTTAACTATCGCATGAAAGAATGAATGTCAAAATAAAAGCAATGCATAGATCACCAATACATGACAAGACAAAAATATCTGAAAACGACACACAAATCACACACCACCCCTAGGGTACGCCTCATTGTTGCCTTGCCCCTCGAAAGGTGATCGTCGAGTAGAGGACGTTTTAGTAAGTCCTCATGTCCATGAACATGGCATGAGGGTAGCTTCTAAGGTGTCTTCCTATTGCTCCGATGATCACCATGTCCCGAACCTTTGAATTGACCCGAACACCTCCAACGGTGGTGCTACCTACCTCTCAATGGTGGGATGGCACTACATTAAAGGACATTTACACAGACGAATTCCTTAGGGTAGGTAGACGACTCTAGATACTTGCTCTAATTTCAAAAACAAATCAAAAATACTTTTCACACCGACACTTTTTCAAAAAAGCATTCGAAAGCAACTTTTCAAACACTCTTGAGGACCGATACAAGAGTCGAACTGAAATTTTCAAAGAAACTTTTTTTAAAACCCACAGTTGAAAAGCAAACAAACCATTTTGAAAACACAAATGAGCAAGTATCTAAGAGCCCATGGATAACCATGGATAGAAAGGGTGCTAACACCTTCCCTTTCTATAATCTACCTCCCGAACCGAGAGCAATCTCTATAAGGAATTTTTCTGTGCTTTTGTCCTTTCCATTTGGAGAAAATAAAAGACGGTGGCGACTCTTGCTTCCGCGAAATTTCGCGAACCAGCGTTAAACAGTCAGTTCCAGATCCACCGATCACAGAACTGGCGACTCTGCTGGGGACTTCTTTATAAAGTGAGGTGTACCTTAGGGTTAGTTCATAACTATGTTTTCAATTGTATTGACTTGCTTGATTTAAATTGTGGGTTGCTTAGGAGTTCTATAGATCCTAACCCGGATCTGGGGATACCTTCTTAGAAAGTAGCAACAAGGCTGTGAGGGAACTGTGCGGGGTATACCGACATGGTTGAAACAGTCTGCTACGTTGATGTGGCACTTTGGTGTGTACCGGTAACCCTTGAGTTCAGTCAAGGAGAGTACGGGGCCTCCGCGTGGTGTCGTGAAGCATCAACAGACCTTAGGAACCTTAATTGAACTATCTTGGCCTCTTTAGGGTAGTGAGATAACTGACTTTGGTGCAGTCCGAGGTTGGTTGATACTCGATACTACACTCAATTGAGGGTTTCTTTCCTGGAATATTTTGGTCGCCAATTCAGTGGCTAAATCGAAACGATGAACAATGAAAGCAATCCAGTGATATTGGGACCCTTAGAACCCGGTTACTTCCAATAGGACAGGTTAAGCCCACCAACTTCAAGAGGGTAATACCCAGACCCCATGTTGGCCTAAACTCTAAGGGCTTGTCTTGTGTGACTTGTGTGCCTTACATGTTTGCCTTTGTAAATATTTGTGGTGTGTTTAATCATAGCATCATGACATCATCCAGCATCATATGCATTGACTAACCATTTCAAGGGTTCAAATCTTCATCTTTGTTCTTGTTTTGTAGGACATGGAAACTGTTCGAAGGAAGACAATTCAAATCAGCCTTGTAAGGATCCCTCCTCAGCTTAAGGAGCTTATATCCAGGATTCCCGAGAGCTCTTCATTAAGTGAAAGACATGGAAGACTCATCAGTTTGGTCAATACCAACATTGAGGAAGATATGATAAAGGTCCTGTTCCAGTTCTTTGACCCTCTGCATCACTGTTTCACTTTTCTGGATTATCAGCTGGTACCTACATTGGATGAGTTCTCCCGGCTCATGAAGATCCCTATCCTTGATCAACTACCCTACAACGGTACAGAAAAGGAGCCCAAGCTTGAAGATATTGCTAAAGCCTTACACCTACAATCATCTGACCTCAAGGGACACTGGGAAGTTAGAAGTGGTATCAAAGGGTTCTTCGCCAGGTTTCTGTTTGAAAAGGCCCATGAATGTTGGAACTCCCTTGACTTACAAGCTTTTGAAGAAGTTGTGGCCCTCCTTGTCTATGGTTTGGTGTTGTTCCCTAACCCAGATCAGCTTATAGATATTAGTGCTGTTCAGATCTTCATGTCCAGGAATCCTATACCTACGTTGCTGGGGGACATCCTTCACTCATGTTACACTCGAACCATGAGAAAAAGAGGTGTCCTTATGTGTTGCACTCCTCTCCTGGGAAGGTGGTTTATTTCGCACCTTCCAAAATCAGTTTTGAAGAACGAGCGGGGTTTGAGATGGTCACAACGGTTGATGACTCTTACACATGCAGATATACATTGGTGCCCTCGGTCCAGAGAGGATGTCACTATCATTAATCGTTGCGGGGAGTACCCTAATGTTCCTTTACTTGGAGTCAGAGGAGGTATTACTTACAACCCGTGCCTGGCTTGGAGACAGTTTGGTTATGCTCGGAGGGATGGCCCTCATGACATGTTAATTCCTGACATAGTTTTTGACTTCGAAAACGATGCACAAGGACTTCGCCAGAGATTTATCAGAGCTTGGAGGATGCCCAGTAGGATAGACAGCAAGACACTGGGGCACAGGAATTCCATCCCATTGGAACCTTATCTCAAGTGGGTACGGGCCCGCTCCCAGAAGTTAGTGATGCCATATCCTCATATGCTCCCTGTGATCAAAGAGCCAGTCTTGGAAGGAGAAGTGTCCTACACCATTCAACATCCTGACATGCCCACGTCCTGGGAAGAGATGCAGAAGAGTTGGATCCAGCTTAAGGAAGAACGGAGTTCTCTTGAGACCAGTCTACATGCTAGTGAAAAGAAGGTCCTGGAGCTCACCCGCCTATTGCATGAGGAGAGGAATCTCAACACCTACATAGCTCCAAAGAGGATGCGTAGTGTCTTTTGGGATTGATTTTCTTTGTAATTTGTGCCCATGAGGCTTTGATGTACTGAACAATTATTTCCTTAATGATAACGTGTGTTCCTTTTTGTCTACAACAAATTTGAACTTTCGAACCCTTGAATGCATTGCATAAACACATATCATTCATCATGTGCATAGCAGGTTTTCTTCTTTTCAGGTTGCTTACCGTTCTTCGTTGTTTATTTCAGCATCATGAATCCTGACTCATCATCAACCGAGATGTCCATCAAGGCTCCTCAGGCGCAGAATGCGCAATTTCAGGAACTAATCATGGGTTTGGCTCAGGGCCAAGAAGAGCTGAAGGCTCTGCTCCTGAAGAAGGAGAAGAAGAAGAAGAAGAGAACTGTTCTTTTCAACTCGGGCCGAAGGTTTGGCAACACTCTGCAGAATGAAGAGGCTGGTTCTTCTATAGGCAAGAGCAGTCCCCAAGGGGGAAAAGGTCCTAGTCTGGTAGTCTCTGACAACGAGACTGATTTTGATGAGGAACAGTATCCTCCTGCTGAAGACCGGTATAAGCAGTTGGAGGATAAACTGAATGCTATGGAGATCCAACAAGTGCCTGGGCTGGATTTCGGAGACTTGGGCTTATCTACTGGTGTGATTATTCCTCACAAGTTTAAGGCACCATCTTTCACCAAGTATGACGGGGCGTCTTGTCCCAAGCTACACCTCAGATCTTATGGGCGGAAGATTCAACCGTACTCAGTGGACAAGAACTTGTGGATCCACTTCTTCCAGGCGAGTCTTTCGGGGACTCATCTCGAATGGTTCTATCAGTTGGATGGGACCAAGGTTCGTAACTGGGAGGAGTTGGCTACTTCTTTTTATAAGAAGTATCAATATAATGCCGACCTTGCCCCTACACGTACCCAACTCCAGGGTATGTCGCTAGGGTCAAGCGAAGGCTTTAAAGAGTATGCACAGAAGTGGAGGGATCTGGCTGGCAGGGTGCAGCCTCCGTTAACTGACCGGGAGTTGGTAGACATGTTCTTGGGGACCCTATCTGGGCCATTTTTCAATCATCTTATCGGTAACTCATCTGCAGGGTTTACTGATCTTATTCTGACTGGAGAGAGAATAGAGGCTGGGATGAAGTCCGGTAAAATTCAGAAGGGGGCATCTGCAAGTTCTGAGAAGAAGCCCTTTAAGAAGGAGGCCAGTGCTGTATATGGGTCTAGAAGACAAGAGAAACCTGAGCGCCGCCAATCTGTCAACGCGGTGATGATTGCTAAGCCTGTTGCCGCTCCTCGGCAAACTAATCCTCAAAGGGCTGAAAGACCCAGAAGAGAGTTCACCCGTCTGAGTATGACTCTATCACAAATCTTGCCGTAGTTGCTGTCCACCAACCTAGTGACTGTCAGAGAGGCCCCAAAGGTTGTGAATACGGCTTCTCCCAAATACAATCCAAATGCCCGCTGTGCTTATCACTCCGATTGCCCGGGGCATTCCACTGATGACTGCTGGGCCTTAAGGAATAAGGTGCAAGACCTTATTGACACAAAAGAGATATAGTTTGAAGCGCCTGAGAGGCCAAATGTGGTGACTGCTCCTATGCCCCAGCATGGTGTAAATGCCGTTGATGAAGAGGTATATGCCATTTCTGTGAATGATGTAGCTACTCCCTTAATGACTGTTAAGAGGAACCTACTGCTGGCCGGTTTATTTCCGGGTTGTAGTGAGGGTTGCCTTTTCTGTGCTGTTTCCCTTTCTGGTTGTCCTTTGCTGAAGTTGGGCATCCAAAGCCTAATGGACAGCAAAGAGATTCTGTTCAAGAAGACTGCTGTTCAGTTTTTTCCGATGGAAGAAGTTTCTGTTGTTACAATCTTTAATAATCCGATCAAGGCTCTCCCAAGGAAGCCAGTTAAAATCGTGACTGTCGCACCTGTTGTTATTACTGTTCTAGGGCCTCTCCCCTACGAATCTGATAAGGCTATCCCCTGGCACTACGGGGCAGACGTGTATGTGCATGGAATCAAGCAAGAGTTCAACACTGGTACCAGCATTAGCAATATCACTGGTCCAGCAAAGGTTACCCGCAGCGGCAGGCTCTTCTCGCCTGACATTGCACCACCCGCTATTCGAAGACCCTTCACTATTACACCTACAAGTGTATCTGTTCCTAGTTCTGATCAAGTTGTTTCCCCCGCTGCTGAGTCATCTAATGCTCGGGGCAAAGGGATTGAAGATGAGCCTGCCCGGATGGAGGCACCAAAATTTGTGACTACTGAGGCCTCCCAACAAGAGATGGAGGAAATTTTAAAAATAATCAAGAAGAGTGACTTTAAGGTTGTTGAGCAGCTGGGGCATACCCCCTCCAAGATCTCAATGCTCTCCTTACTACTGGGCTTAGAGGCCCATGCTAAGGCCTTGATTTCATTTCTCAAGACGGCCCATGTGCCACAGGAGACATCTGCAGTCCAGTTTACTGATTGTGTAGCCAATCTGACAGCGGACAATGGGTTGGGTTTCTCGGATGCTGATCTTACTGCTAAGGGAAAGGACCACAATGATGCCCTGCATGTCTCTATTGAATGCAAGGGCACTACTCTTGCGCACGTACTGGTGGACACTGGTTCCTCTCTGAATGTGCTACCCAAGAAGGCCTTAGACCGTTTGGATTGTGAAGGCCTGGAGCTGGAACCTAGCAATATCATCGTTAGAGCCTTTGACAGTTCTAAGAGGATGGTCCATGGAGAGGTGGACATTCCTATCCGGGTAGGTTCTCAAGTATTCGACTCTACTTTCTATGTGATGGATATCCGTCCATCGTATTCTTGTCTACTGGGTCGACCTTGGATCCACAAAGATGGGGCAGTAACCTCTACCTTGCACCAGAAGCTCAAGTACCCCGTCAGAGGGAAGATTGTCACCGTGCAGGAAGAGGAGGAGTATATGGTGAGCCATTTGAATTCCTTCAGGTATATTGAGATGGACGGGGAGTTTATTGAAACCCCCTTTCAGCATTTCGAAGAGGTACCTCCAACATTGGCAGCAGCGGAAACAGTGGTCGAAGAGGATGTTCCTTTGAAGATGGCTTCCTTGAAGGATGCCTGGGCTGTGATCAAGAAAGGTGAATGTGCTAACTGGGGCAGGCTCCCTGATTTTACACCTAAAACTGATAAGTTTGGACTGGGTTTTACTGCAGAGGGCCAGAAGGCTATGCGCAAGGCAAAGACTAGAAGACCTCCTGTGCTCATTACTAATCCAGAAGTGAATGCTGTTGGGGACGAAGACGAAGTGGAAGAGTCAGAGTTCAATAGATGGATATACCCGACAACTGATGGCGGATTGACCAATTGGATTGCTAAGGATCATACTCCTGTTACTTTTGTTACGCAGTAATAAACTTCTTTGTTTTGTTATTTGTAATAAACAATTAAAACTCTATGGCTCGGTGTCTTACCCGAGGCACCGCTGGCTTCATTTGTGGGGGTATATTAATTGTCATTTCATATATCATGAATAAAGATCTTGGACGTTTTCTCGCATTTCAAATCTTGTGCTCCTTTTCTTTCTTTCCTTTCTTTATTGCAAAACAGCTGTATTTACACACACTCACTCATACAGGTTTCAATCCACTCTGGATCTCACTGGTAACGACTCTGCTACTGCCAGTTATGACTTCGAAAATCCGATCAACTTAGCCGAAGATGAAGGTGAAGATGATTGCGAAGTGCCTGATGAGCTTGCAAGACTGTTACTCCAGGAAGAGAGGGCAATTCAACCACAAGAAGAGCCGGTGGAAACAATAAATCTGGGTACTGAGACAGACAGAAAGGAGGTAAAGATTGGTGCCAACCTAGAGCTCAGCGTGAAGCAACGGTTGACTCAGATGCTACATGATTATGTGGAGATCTTTGCCTGGTCCTACGAAGACATGCTCGGGTTAGATACCGATATGGTGGTCCATCATTTGCCTACTAAGTAAGACTGCCCTCCAGTTAAGCAAAATGTCCGTCGTATGCGTCCAGAGATGTCTGAGAAGATCAAAGCCGAGGTTATGAAGAAATTTGATGCCGGTTTCCTTGCGGTGACTTCTTACCCTCAGTGGGTTGCTAATGTGGTACTAGTACCTAAGAAGGATGGTAAGGTCAGAATGTGTGTTGACTACAGGGATCTGAACAGGGCCAGCCCCAAGGATGACTTCCCTCTACCTCTCATTGATGTCTTGGTTGAAAATACTGCTCAGCATAAGGTGTTCTCTTTCATGGATGGTTTCTCAGGGTATAATCAGATCAAGATGGCTCCTGAAGACATGGAAAAGACTATGTTTGTTACTCAATGGGGCACCTTCTGCTACAAAGTCATGCCTTTTGGACTGAAAAATGCTGGGGCAACCTACCAACGTGCCATGGTTGCTTTATTTCATGACATGATCCATCATGAGATAGAGGTGTATGTTGACGACATGATTGCAAGGTCCCAAACTGAGAAAGAGCACCTAGATCATCTGCAGAAGTTGTTTGACCGACTAAAGTTATACAAGCTGAGGTTGAACCCGAACAAGTGCACCTTCGGCGTAAGATCTGGAAAGTTGCTAGGCTTCGTTGTAAGTGATAAGGGTATTCAAGTGGACCCTGCCAAGGTAAAAGCCATTCAAGAGATGCCAGTTCCTAAGACAGAGAAAGAGGTCAGAGGCTTTCTAGGACGCCTGAATTACATTGCCCGATTCATCTCGCACCTAACTGCCACCTGTGAGCCAATCGTCAAACTGCTGAAGAAAGATCAGTTAGTACGTTGGAACGATGAATGTCAGGCTGCTTTTGACAGAATCAAAGAGTATCTCCAAGAACCACCTATCCTTATGCCACCGGTTGAAGGGAGACCTCTAATACTATACCTGACAGTACTTGACAACTCAATGGGGTGTGTGCTGGGGCAGCATGACGAGTCTGGCCGAAAAGAGCATGCCATTTATTACCTTAGCAAAAAGTTTACCGACTGTGAGACCCGATACTCACTGCTTGAGAAAACTTGTTGCGCTTTGGTATGGACTGCTCGCCGGCTGAGACAGTATATGCTGACTCACACTACCTTGTTGATCTCAAAGATGGATCCTATAAAGTACATATTTGAAAAGCCTTCTCTGTCTGGGAGAATAGCCAGATGGCAGATGATCTTGACAGAATACGACATTCAGTACACAACCCAGAAAGCCATCAAAGGAAGTGTATTGGCAGACCACTTGGCACATTAGGCAGTAGACGACTATCAGTCAATGAACTTCAAGTTTCTGGACGAGAGCATCATGATAGTGACTGATTGTGAAGTACCTGGACCGGATGAAGGACCTGAGGAAGGATCCCGATGGTCTATGCACTTTGACGGAGCCTCCAATGCTTTGGGTAACGGTATTGGCGCTGTGATCATATCCCCTCTAGGCACTCATACTCCACTCACTGCACGGCTGTGTTTCAACTGCACCAACAACATGGCGGAGTATGAGGCATGCATCATGGGTCTCCAAGCTGCGATTGACTTAAGGATCAAGTTTCTGAGTGTCTTCGGAGATTCCGCTCTCGTGATCAATCAGATCAAAGGGGAGTGGGATACGAAACATCCGAATCTTATTCCTTACAGAGAAAGTGTGTTGACATTGATCCCCCACTTCACAAAGATAACCTTTGAACACATTCCAAGAGAGGAGAATTAGTTAGCGGACGCGTTAGCTACGATGTCTTCCATGTTCAAAGTCAAATGGGACAATGAGGCTCCCTGGATCATCATTTGGAAACTGGACGAACCGACATACTGTTGTGACCTTGAGACAGAATTGGTGACTGAGAAGCCTTTGTACCATGAGGTGAAGAGATATTTAGAAGCTCAGGAATACTCTGAAGGTGCGTCTGTCAATGATAAGAAGTTTCTGAGAAGGTTCGCAGCGAAGTTCTTCCTTAGCAACGGCATTTTGTACAAGCGAAACCATGATTCGACCTTACTGCGTTGTGTGGACAAGACTGAAGCAGAAAGGATCATGGAAGAGCTACATGAAGGGACCTTTGGTACACACTCCAGTGGACACACTATGGCAAAGAAAATCCTTCGGGCAGGGTATTTTTGGTCCACAATGGAAGCCGACTGTTACCAACACTCTCGGACATGTCACAAATGCCAGATTTACGCAGACAAGGTGCATGTTCCTCCAGTTCCTCTAAATGTTCTGACTGCACCTTGGCCGTTTGCAATGTGGGGCATAGATATGATCGGTGAGATCAAACCTACGGCATCCAACAGGCATCGCTTCATCCTAGTGGCGATTGATTATTTCACGAAGTGGGTTGAAGCAGCTTCCTACGTTACATTAGCCAAGAATGTTGTAGCACGGTTCATTCGGCATAACCTGATCTGTCGATACGGCGTCCCTGAAAGAATTATTACAGACAACGGTACCAATCTCAATAACAAGATGATCACTGAGCTCTACGAGCAGTTTAAGATACAGCACCACAACTCTTCTCCTTACCGGCCGAAGATGAACGGGGCTGTAGAAGCAGCGAATAAGAACATTAAGAAGATCGTGCAGAAGATGACAGTGACTTATAAAGATTGGCACGAGATGTTACCGTTCGCTCTACATGGGTACCGTACCTCAGCTAGGACGTCAATCGGGGCAACTCCTTTCTCCTTGGTTTATGGTATGGAGGCAGTCTTACCAATCGAAGTGCAAATACCCTCTCTCCGGATAATGAAGGATGCAAATCTGAACGAAGACGATTAGATCCAGACACAACTTGATCAGCTAAACCTTATTGAGGAAAATAGACTCGCTGCTATCTGTCATGGTCAGACGTACCAAAAACGAATGATCAGGGTATTTAACAAAAAGGTCAGACCACAAGAGTATCAAGTTGGGGATCTGGTAATCAAGCGAATCATCCTTCCTCAGAGTGATCCAAGGGGCAAATGGACCCCTACGTATGAAGGGCCATTTGTGGTTAAACATGTGTTCTCAGGAGGAGCCATGATTCTAACCAACATTGATGGTGACGACCTTCCTCACTCCGCCAATGCAGACATAGTAAAAAGATACTACGCATCAAAAAAGACCCGCTAGGTTGACATACCTAGGCAAAAATTAGGGCTTCCCGGTGAACCAAAAGGGTTCGGGCAAAATGAAGGGATGAAATGGAAGAAATCTATACACCCGACAAGTCGAAAACCTGAAAAGGCGGCTTGGGCAAAAAGGGGTATCCCGGTGGACTGAAAACCCGAAAGGGCAGTCCAGGCAAAAGTTAGGGACAAAGCGTAATACTATGTCTCATTGGATCACCTTGCATCCAGAATCCGGTATCTGCATTAAATTCAGACGGCATCAATCAGTCAGCTTCATCTTCAACTAAGGTCATCAAGTGATGAGACACTCGGAGATATAAAGGCGATAGCAGAATTGAAACCCAGTGGGATCATTCATTTCACACAGCTGTTTTATTTTCCTTTGTACAAATTGTATAAGCTCTTTTATTCGGCGGCGTTCTCCTACTAGGACGTCAGCCTCTTGTACATAAAACGCCTATTTACAGGCAATTCAAAATCAATACAAATACACTTTTCAGTTAAAATTGCCAATTGTTTTTTCCTTTTCTGTTTTGTTTTGCGAAGAACGTCCAAGGTTCAATTTGTGATATATGCATTAAAAATAATTTGCTAACTCATGAATATTTGCATACGAAAAAAAGGATTAATTATAGGTAATATTAGAAACAGGGGCAATAAAGAGTTGTCTAAGCAATATGATTATTCTGTCCTCCAAGGTATCAAGGTAGGTTCTGTTGAAGAACATAACCAGTACATCTTAATTCCCCAGAGAGTGCGACAGCAAGTCAATACACTCTTCCCAAGCAAAGCTATTATCAACCTCAAGGAAGTTGGGTACCCTCCAGCAGATCTCAAAACATACATTTTTAACAAGCATCCCTTAACCTAAAGATTGTTCCTCGGCGGTATACCAGACATTCGGTGGAGCCACTTCCCCAGTACATCTCAAAAAAATTTCCTCAGGAGAGTCCGGTCCAGATTCCCCAGGAAAGTTGGGATCCATCTCCCCAAGCAGTAAGCTTATCCCCAGTAGATTCTGGAAGCTTACCCCCGCAGAGCACGAACACGTCTCCCGACTTTATTCAAAGATTTATTTCCCTACCAGGATATAACTGGGTTATCCTCAGCCAAAAGCCACGGAAAGATCGTTCTCGGAGAAGTCTTCTTATCCCCAGCGAATTCTATTAACACTTCCAACACAACAATGGTATCCCCAGTGAAGTTACCATCAACATTCCAGCAAAGTACCTCTCTCCCCACAGAGTATTGTTCCCCAGCAAAGATCGTTAGAGTACTTTTCTCCCCGTAGAGTAATCCATTCGCCAAGTTTATTCCCCAACGGAGTTATCTTCTCCTACCGGTATTCTTGCAACTATCATCCCCAGCGGAAGCAAAGATCTATTCTTCAACATCAGCCCAGGAGTGACTTCCCGGCACCCGTCAAGGATTTACTTTCTTGGATGAAAAGATACATTCATAAACATCACATCTTCATACATTATAGCATGCATATACACATCATATCTTACAAATCTCATTTATGTTGAGAACATCATTGCTTGAGCCATATCATGCATTGCATATGACTGACCTTTACCTTTCAGGAAAGATCCAGTTAAGTTCTCAGATATTCAAGACCTAGACCAGTTCAGTTAAATCGACCCTAAGATTTTCCTGATTCTTATCCAGTCAAAGTCCTTCTCTGGTTCAGTCAGATCGACCCTGAGATCTCCCTGATTCTTATCCAGTTGAAGACTCCAAGACCTTGACCGGTTCAGTTAAATCGACCCTAAGATTTTCCTGATTCTTATCCAGTCAAAGGCCTTCTCTGGTTCAGTCAGATCGACCCTAAGATCTCCCTGTTTCTTATCCAGTTGAAGATTCCAAGACCTAGACTGGTTCAGTTAAATCGACCCTAAGATTTTACTGTTTCTTATCCAGTCAAAGGCCTTCTCTAGTTCAGTCAGATCGACCCGAAGATCTCCCTGTTTCTTATCCAGTTGAAGATTTCAAGACCTAGACCGGTTCAGTTAAATCGACCCTATGATTTTCCTGTTTCTTATCCAGTCAAAGGCCTTCTCTAGTCTAGTTAAATCGCTCCTTAAAAGATTTTCCTGATGAAGACTCAGTAGAAGACATCCAAGATTCTCTCAGTGTTCCTGTTGAGGTAGTAATTGTCCCCAGATTCTCTCAGTGTTCCTGTTGAGGTAGTAATCGTCCCCAGATTCTCTCAGCGTTCCTGTTGAGGTAGTAATCGCCCCAAGATTCTCTCAGCATTCCTGTTGTGGTAGTAATCGTCCCCAGATTTTCTCAGCGTTCCTGTTGAGGTAGTAACCATCCCTGGTTCATTTATCTCCGTTTGAAGCTCCAGATTCATTTCCTGTAACCAGTCAGGGTGCATCTATACAAAGAGTTTGAAGACCAGCTCCTGTAACAGGTCAGGTAATCGTTGTCTTTTGCAGGTACACAAGTTCTCGCTAAGGAATCTCTTATGCAATCGACATCCAGATGGCATCTATAAGCCCATCCACCTATCCATCATCCCTTAGCATGGCATCTATAAGCCCATCATCCTATCCATCAATCTCCAAGTGGCATCCATAAGCCCATTCCCATTATCACACTACTATGTGAGCGCAAATTTCTGGGCACTCTAGTGTTCAATCATCCTCCACCTTCGGATTACGAAAGGCACGTTAGCCAATCTGCATCCACAGGTCTAACAAGATTGAACAGGGGCAACTGTTGTACCCCAAAATTTGCCCTCCCATATTCTTCAAGAATGGCAAAGAGCATCTTTAAAATCTCCCCAAGGGTTGCACAGTTCAAGGGCCTCCTAACAGTCAAAAACTAGGGTTTTGGTTCTGACAAAGAAAATGAAGTTTCCAATGGTCCAATCAAGTCCCATTTGCCTATAAACATGGTTAAGCATCCATATGATAAGTTTCAAGACTTACAACACAAAATTGCACAGTCAAAAACCCTAATTGCTCAACAGTCAAATGTAGGGGCAAAATGGTCATTTGACAGTCAAAAATCCAAATTTTTGGTCAACATCTCATTTTGAAGCCACAAACATCATTTGATCAATTCTTGATCATGATTTTCAAGGCATGGCTCAAAAAGTCTCAAGATGCAAAAGTTTCCATATTTGGACAGTTGAAAAAGCCAACTGTAATTTGACCAAGGCATAACTTCCACATGGTTTATCAGAAAAATTCCATCCAAAGCTCATTTTGAAGAGTAAGACATTTCCTACAACTCCTCTTCACACTTCAAGTCCAAGAAATGCTCTCACAAAAAGTTATCAATTTCAACATTATAGGTCATTTTCAAAAGTCAACAAAAAGAGACTTTAAGTCAAAGACCATAACTTGAGATTGGTAAATCAAAATGACATGGGACAAAAGGCATTGGTTAGAGGACTTCAAGACCTTTCCAAAATGTCAAAGAACATGATCAAAGCTTAAAAGTTGAGCAAGATATGCCTTGTGGAAGTTGGGAAATTTTTGGGAATTTTGAAAAGTCAACTTTACTTCAAATGCCTCAAATTTGCTAATGGGCCACATTTTCTTCCAAGATTCATCATCCAAAGGCTATGCACGACCATTTGGCCCAAAGGGGATTTATTTCATCATTTTTTATTATTTATTTGAATTTTTAATTTCTATTAATTCATTTAATTAAATAAAATTTGAAAAAAATACTAAACCAATGCATTTGAATCTTTTTGTGCAGTATTTGCTCTCCTTAAAGACTCAAGATTCTTGCACAACCCAAATTGGAAAGATTGGCCATGATTGGAATCAAAATCACATGAAAAAGACTTGAAAAAATATGCATGAAAATCAAATATTCCATACATCAATGCAAAGGGTTTTGGATCCAAATTTCAACCCTAATCCGTTCCCATACATATACTGATCAAAACCTAATGCACAAGGACCTCTAAGCTGCGCCCAAAACCTCTTATTTAATTTGCAATTTTTGTAAAAAAGGTGAAAACTGAAAACACCATTCCAAAGCGTTTCAAGGCAAGATACCTATTCCATTGCACTCCCAAGGCATCAGGGAACATTTCTGGATCAAAACCACTGATTCTAACGCAAAGAACTGGTAGAAACATGTCTCACTTTTCATGAAAATATGTATAATCGTGTTTAAGTTTTTGGGCATCTCTCATACATTTTAATTGTTGTTTTATGCTAATATGAACCTTCTGAGTCTATTGATGTTGTTGAATTGAGTTTTTATAGCCTATACGCGAAATCACCATTAAAGCTTGCTAGGGTTTCATGACTGCAAATTTGGGGTTTCTTTGTTCTGGAAAAATTGAGACGTTAGACCAGGGCCATTAGAACCAGAAGCTTGATACGAACTCAACCCATAGGTCGCAATCAATTTATGATCAACAACGGCCTATTCGCTATTTTTTTCATACATCATATAGTGGGGGTTTAAAACACCCGCAATCTTGTTTTGTTTTTTCAGGCAAATGCAAACGAGTGGGGAAGATGATGACTTGTCTCCATGTGATAGGGTTATTCAAACTTTAGCACATTTTTTGAGTTAACATCATTAGCAGGTTTTGTTTTATATATTATTTATTGTCCATTAATGTTACAAAGAAAGCAAATGGCACAGTTGGTTAGTGCGTTGTCACATAAGCACTGGGACCTGGGTTCGATTCCCAGGTCCCCTCACTTCCTTAATATATTTTGTTTCCATGAGATTCTATGCAGCTTGCTTCCTGAAGCCCACCATGTTGCCTCATATCCAAACGTGCCACATGGCCACTGAGGGCAATCCAAGGGCCTTGATTTGGAGACCACCATGGGCATAAGTCAGACGTGTCATACACAAGCCAATAAAGTTAAACAAGGCCAAGCTTCTTGGGCCAAAAAATGTTGGATAACACCTCCAAACTGGGGTCAACACCCCCAAGGGTTTGCTTGTCTTTCCTTTTTTTCTATTTTCTATTTATTTGTTTTAATTTAATTATTTCCTTTTAATTCTCTAAATTAATATATTTTCATAAAACATAAAAATAATAAAAAAAATCAGAAAGACAAAACAAAAAAATATTTTTTATTTAATGTTATTTTGAATAAATCTTATTAATTAATTTAGTTGCTTAATTCTAGGTTTAAATTTTAATATTTTATTAATAAACTTAAAAATTGTAGAATTAGGGTTTTAAACACTTTTATCCTTTTTTCCTTTTTTCACCATATTAATTATTAATTATTAATTATTATTTTTTGTAAATAAATTACCATGTAAATAATTAGATTAATCTTAGGTTCAACTTTAACATATTTCTAAATAAATAAAAATAGTTAGAATTAGGGTTAATTAACTTTTTAATTTCATTTAATTCTCTCATTAAAATCAATAAATACAAAAAACTCAAAAATAATTCCTTTCCTCATTTAACTTAATTTAATTTGTTAATTATAATTTAATTTCCTAAAAAGGGTCCAACGCCCTCGCATTCCCGATTTTACTTATTCTCGCATTTTTATTTTATTTCCTTTTTCATGTAATTCTCCCGAAGCCATGTAATAGAATAATTAGGATATTTATTCTTCGCACTTTATTTTATTTCAAATCGGGTCCTGGATTAAATTTGGCGATGTGGACCCGCGCCTTTGTAATAGCGTAGGATTTTTATGTTCCCGCAACTTTTAACTGTTAACTATCGCATGAAAGAATGAATGTCAAAATAAAAGCAATGCGTAGATCACCAATACATGACAAGACAAAAATATCTGAAAACGACACACAAATCACACACCACCCCTAGGGTACGCCTCATTGTTGCCTTGCCCCTCGAAAGGTGATCGTCGAGTAGAGGACGTTTTAGTAAGTCCTCATGTCCATGAACATGGCATGAGGGTAGCTTCTAAGCTGTCTTCCTATTGCTCCTGTGATCACCATGTCCCGAACCTTCGAATTGACCCGAACACCTCCAACGGTGGTGCTACCTACCTCTCAATGGTGGGATGGCACTACTTTAAAGGACATTTACAC
Organism: Vicia faba; assembly: GCA_948472305.1. Classification (NCBI taxonomy): domain Eukaryota; kingdom Viridiplantae; phylum Streptophyta; class Magnoliopsida; order Fabales; family Fabaceae; genus Vicia; species Vicia faba. The sequence continues at coordinate 509,361,861 of OX451741.1, read as the reverse complement.
AGACGAATTCATTAGGGTAGGTAGACGACTCTAGATACTTGCTCTAATTTCAAAAACAAATCAAAAATACTTTTCACACCGACACTTTTTCAAAAAAGCTTTCGAAAGCAACTTTTCAAACACTCTTGAGGACCGATACAAGAGTCGAACTGAAATTTTCAAAGAAACTTTTTTTAAAACCCACAATTGATAAGCAAACAAACCATTTTGAAAACACAAATGAGCAAGTATCTAAGAGCCTATGGATAACCATGGATAGAAAGGGTGCTAACACCTTCCCTTTCTATAATCTACCTCCCGAACCGAGAGCAATCTCTATAAGGAATTTTTCTGTGCTTTTGTCATTTCCATTTGGAGAAAATAAAAGACGGTGGCGACTCTTGCTTCCGCGACATTTCGCGAACCAGCTTTAAAACAGTCAGTTCCAGATCCACCGATCACACATTTTAGTAACAAAGATATCGACAACAGACTACCTTCCATAATGACAAGGCTACAATCCATTGGAGTAACAAAAATCTCGACAATAGACTACCTTTCATAATGACAAGGCTACCATCCATTAGAACAATAAAAATTTCGGCGACAGACTACCTTCCATAATGAAAAGGCTACCATCCATTGAATTAACAAAAATCTCGATAATAGACTACATTCCATAATGACAAGGCTATCATCCATTGGAGTAACAAAAATCCCGACAACAGACTAGCTTCAATAATGACAAGGCTACCATTCATTGTAGTAACAAAAATCTCGAAAACAGACTACCTTCCATAATGACTAGGCTACCATCCATTGGAATAAAAAAATCTCAACAACAGACTACCTTCCATAATTACTAGGCTACTATCCAATGGAGTAACAAAAATATCGATACCAGACTACCTTCCATAATGACAAGGCAAACATACATTGTAGTAACAAAGATATCGACAACGTACTACCTTCCATAATGACAAGGCTACAATCCATTGGAGTAACAAAAATCTCGACAACAGACTACCTTCCATAATGACAAGGATACCATCCATTGTAGTAAGAAAAATGTCGATAACAGACTACCTTCCATAGTAAGAAGGGTACCATCCATTGGAGTAACAAAAATCTCAACAACATACTACTTTCCATAATGACAAGGCTACCATCCATTGTAGTAACAAAAATCTCGACAACAGACTACCTTCCATAATGACAAGGCTACCATCCATTGTAGTAAGAAAAATCTCGACAACAGACTACCTTCCATAATGACAAGGCTACAATCCATTGTAGTAACAAAAATCTGGACAACAGACTACCTTCCATAATGACAAGGCTACAATCCATTGGAGTACAAAAAATCTCGACAATAGACTACCTTTCATACTGACAAGGCTACCATCCATTGGAGTAACAAAAATCTCGAAAATAGACAGACTTCCATAATGACTAGGCTACCATCCATTGGAATAACAAAAATCTCATCAACAAACTACCTTCCATAATGACAAGGCTACTATCCAATGGAGTAACAAAAATATCGACAACAGACTACCTTCCATAATGACAAGGCTAACATGCATTGTAGTAACAAAAATATGAACAACAGACTACCTTCCATAATGACAAGGCTACCATTCATTGGAGTAACAAAAATCACAACGACATACTACCTTCCATAATGACAAGGTTACCATCCATTAGAGTAACAAAAACCTCGACATCAAACTACCTTCCATAATGACTATGCTACCATCCATTGGAGTAACAAAAATCTTGACAATAGACTACCTTCCATAATGACAAGGCTACAATCTATTGTAGTAACAAAAATCAAGACAACAGACTACCTTCCATAATGACAAGGCTACCATCCATTGTAGTAACAAAAATCTTGACAACAGACTACCTTCCATAATGTCAAGTCTATGATCCATTGTAGTAAGAAAAATCTCGACAACAGACTACCTTCCATAATGACAAGGCTACAATCCATTGTAGTAACAAAAATCTCGACAACAGACTACCTTCCATAATGACAAGGCTACAATCCGTTGGAGTACCAAAAATCACGACAATAGACTACCTTTCATAATGACAAGGCTACCATCCATTGGAACAACAAAAATTTCAACGACAAACTCCCTTCCATAATGAAAAGGCTACCATCCATTGGAGTAACAAAAATCTCGATAATAGACTACCTTCCATAATGAAAAGCCTACCATTCATTGGAGTAACAAAAATCTCGAAAACAGATTACCTTCCATATTGACTAGGCTACCATCAATTGTAGTAACAAAAATCTCAACAACAGAGTACCTTCCATAATGACAAAGCTACTATCCAATGGAGTAACAAAAATATCGACAATAGACTACCTTCCATATTGACAAGGCTACTATCCATTGGAGTAATAAAAATCTGAAAAATAGGCTACCTTCCATAATGACTAGGCTACCATGCATTGGAATAACAAAAATCTCAATAACAGACTACCTTCTATAATGAAAAGGCTACCATCTATTGGAGTAACAAAAATCTCGACAACAGACTACCTTCCATAATGACAAGGCTACCATCCATTGTAGTAACAAAAATCTCGACAACAAACTACCTTCGATAGTAACAAGGCTACCATCCATTGGAGTAACGAAAATCTCAACAACAAACTACCTACCAAAATGACAAGGATACAATCCATTGGAGTAACAAAAATCTCGACAATAGACTACCTTTCATAATGATAAGGCTACCATACATTGGAACAAAAAAAATCTCGACGACAGACTACCTTCCATAATGAGTAGGCTACCATCCATTGGAGTAACATAGATATCAACAACATACTACCTTCCATAATGACTACGCTACTATCCAATGGAGTAACAAAAATCTCGACAACAGACTACCTTCCATAATGACAAGGCTACCATCCATTATAGTAAGAAAAATCTCGACAACAGACTACCTTCTATAGTAAGAAGGCTACCATCCATTAGAGTAACAAAAATCTCAACAACAGACTACTTTCCATAATGACAATGCTACAATCCATTGGAGTAACAAAAATCTCGACAATAGACTACCTTTCATAATGACAAGGCTACCATCCATTGGAACAACAAAAATTTCGACGACAAACTACCTTCCATAATGAAAAGGCTACCATCCATTGGAGTAACAAAAATCTCGATAATAGACTACCTTCCATAATGACAAGGCTACCATCCATTAGAGTAACAAAAATCTCGACAATAGACTACCTTCCATAATGATAAGGCTACCATCCATTGGAGTAACAAAAATCACAAAAATAGACAAACTTCCATAATGACTAGGCTACCATCCATTGGAATAACAAAAATATCATCAACAAACTACCTTCCATAATGACAAGGCTACTATCCAATGGAGTAACAAAAATATCGACAACAGACTACCTTCCATAATGACAAGGCTAACATGCATTGTAGTAACAAAAATATGAACAACAGACTACCTTCCATAATGACAAGGCTACCATTCATTGGAGTAACAAAAATCACAACGACAGACTACCTTCCATAATGTCAAGGCTACCATCTATTGGAGTAACAAAAACCTCGACAACAAACTTCCTTCCATAATGACAATACTACCATCCATTGGAGTAACAAAAATCTTGACAATAGACTACCTTCCATAATGACAAGGCTACAATCTATTGTAGTAACAAAAATCAAGACAACAGACTACCTTCCATAATGACAAGGCTACCATCCATTATAGTAACAAAAATCTGGACAACATACTACCTTCCATAATGACAAGGCTACCATCCATTGTAGTAAGAAATATCTCGACAACAGACTACCTTCCATAATGACAAGGCTACAATCCATTGTAGTAACACAAATCTCAACAACATACTACCTTCCATAATGACAAGGCTATAATCCATTGGAGTAACAAAAATCTCGACAATAGACTACCTTTCATAATGACAAGCCTACCATCCATTGGAACAACAAAAATTTCAATGACAAACTACCTTCCATAATGAAAAGGTTACCATCCATTGGAGTAACAAAAATCTCGATAATAGACTACCTTCCATAATGAAAAGGCTACCATCCATTGGAGTAACAAAAATATCGAAAACATATTTCCTTCCATATTGACTAGGCTACCATCCATTGGAATAATAAAAATCTCAACAACAGAGTACCTTCCATAATGACAAAGTTACTATCCAATGAAGTAACAAAAATATCGACAATAGACTACATTCCATAATGACAAGGCTACCATCCATTGGAGTAATAAAAATCTCGAAAATAGGCTACCTTCCATAATGACTAGGCTACCATCCATTGGAATAACAAAAATCTCAATGACAGACTACCTTCCATAATGAAAAGGCTACCATCTATTGGAGTAACAAAAATCTCGACAACAAACTACCTTCCATAATGACAATGCTACCATCCATTAGAGTAACAAATATCTCGACAATAGACTACCTTCCATAATGACAAGGCTACAATCTATTGTAGTAACAAAAATCAAGACAACAAACTACCTTCCATAATGACAAGGCTACCATCCATTGTAGTAAGAAAAATCACGACAACAGACTACCTTCCATAATGACAAGGATTCATTCCATTGGAGTAACAAAAATCTGGACAACAGACTACCTTCGAAAGTAAGAAGGCTACCATCCATTGGAGTAACAAAAATCTCAACAACAGACTACCTTCCATAACGACAAGGATACAATCCATTGGAGTAACAAAAATCTCGACAATAGACTACCTTTCATAATGACAAGGCTACCATACATTGGAACAAAAAAAATCTCGACGACAGACTACCTTCCATAAAGAGTAGGCTACCATCCATTGGAGTAACAAAAATCTCAACAACAAACTACCTTCCATAATTACTAGGCTACTATCCAATGGAGTAAAAAAAATCTCGACACCAGACTACCTTCCATAATGACAAGGCTAACATACATTGTAGTAACAAAGATATCGACAACAGACTACCTTCCATAATGACAAGGCTACAATCCATTGGAGTAACAAAAATCTCGACAACAGACTACCTTCCATAATGACAAGGCTACCATCCATTGTAGTAAGAAAAATCTGGACAACAAACTACCTTCCATAGTAAGAAGGCTACCATCCATTGGAGTAACAAAAATCTCAACAACAAACTACTTTCAATAATGACAAGGCTACAATCCATTGGAGTAACAAAAATCTGGACAATAGACTACCTTTCACAATGACAAGGCCTACATCCATTGGAACAACAAAAATTTCGACGACAGACTACCTTCCATAAGGAAAAGGCTAACATCCATTGGAGTAACAAAAATCTAGATAATATACTACCTTCCATAATGACAAGGCTACCATCCATTAGAGTAACAAAAATCACGACAATAGACTACCTTCCATAATGATAAGGCTACCATCCATTGGAGTAACAAAAATCTCAAAAATAGACAAACTTCCATAATGACTAGGCTACCATCCATTGGAATAACAAAAATCTCATCAACATACTACCTTCCATAATGACAAGGCTACTATCCAACGGAGTAACAAAAATATCGACAACAGACTACCTTCCATAATGACAAGGCTAACATGCATTGTAGTAACAAAAATATGAACAACAAACTACCTTCCATAATGACAATGCTACCATCCATTGGAGTAACAAAAATCTTGAAAATAGACTACCTTCCATAATGACAAGGCTACAATCTATTCTAGTAACAAAAATCAAGACAACAGACTACCTTCCATAATGACAAGGCTACCATCCATTGTAGTAACAAAAATCTCGACAATAGACTACCTTCCATAATGACAAGGCTACGATCCATTGTAGTAAGAAAAATCTCGACAACAGACTACCTTCCATAATGACAAGGCTACAATCCATTGTAGTAACACAAATCTCGGCAACAGACTACCTTCCATAATGGCAAGGCTACAATCCATTGGAGTAACAAAAATCTCGACAATAGACTACCTTTCATAATGACAAGGCTACCATCCATTGGAACAACAAAAATTTCGACGACAGACTACCTTCCATAATGAAAAGGCTACCATCCATTGGAGTAACAAAAATCTCGATAATAGACTACCTTCCATAATGAAAAGGCTACCATCCATTGGAGTAACAAAAATCTCAAAAACAGATTACCTTCCATATTGACTAGGCAACCATTCATTAGAATAAAAAAAATCTCAACAACAGAGTACCTTCCATAATGACAAAGCTACTATCCAATGGAGTAACAAAAATATCGACAATAGACTACCTTCCATAATGACAAGGCTACCATCCATTGAAGTAATAAAAATCTTGAAATTAGGCTACCTTCCATAATGACTAGGCTACCATCCATTGGAATAACAAAACTCTCAATGACAGACTACCTTTCATAATGAAAATGCTACCATCCATTGGAGTAACAAAAATCTCGACAATACACTACCTTCCATAATGACAAGGCTACAATCTATTATAGTAACAAAAATCAAGACAACAGAATACCTTCCATAATGACAAGGCTACCATCCACTGTAGTAAGAAAAATCACGACAACACACTACCTTCCATAATGACAAGGATACATTCCATTGGAGTAATAAAAATCTCGACAACAGACTACCTTCCATTGTAAGAAGTCTACCATCCATTGGAGTAACAAAAATCTCAACAATAGACTACCTTCCATAATGACAAGGCTACAATCCATTGGAGAAACAAAAATCTCGACAGCAGACTACCTTTCATAATGACAAGTCTACCATCCATTGGAACAACAAAAATTTCGACGACAGACTACCTTCCATAATGAAAAGGCTACCATCCATTGGAGTAACAAAAATCTCGACAATAGACTACCTTCTATAATGGCAAGGCTACCATCCATTGGAGTAACAAAAATCACGAAAATAGACTAACTTCCCTAATGACTAGGCTACCATCCATTGGAATAACAAAAATCTACAAAACAGACTACCTTCCATAATGACAAGGCTACTATCCAATGGAGTAACAAAAATATCGACAACAGAATACCTTCCATAATGACAAGACTAACATGCATTGTAGTAACAAAAATATGAACAACAGACTACCTTCCATAATGACAAGGCTACCATTGATTAGAGTAACAAAAATCTCGACAACAAACTACCTTCCATAATGACAATGCTACCATCCATTGGAGTAACAAAAATCTCGACAATTGACTACCTTCCATAATGACAAGGCTACAATCTATTGTAGTAACAAAAATTAAGACAACAGACTACCTTTCATAATGAAAAGGCTACCATCCATTATAGTAACAAAAATCTCGACAACAGACTACCTTCTATAATGACAAGGCTACCATCCATTTTAGTAAGAAAAATCTCGACAACAGCCTACCTTCCATAATGACTAGGCTACCATCCATTGGAATAAGAAAAATCTCAACAACAAACTACCTTCCAATATGACTAGGCTACTATCCAATGGAGTAACAAAAATCTCGACACCATACTACCTTCCATAATGACAAGGCTACAATTCATTGGAGTAACAAAACTCTCGACAACAGACTACCTTCCATAATGACAAGGCTACCATCCATTGTAGTAAAAGAAATCTCGACAACAGACTACCTTCCATTGTAAGAAGGCTACCATCCATTGGAGTAACAAAACACTGAACAATAGACTTCCTTCCATAATGACAAGGCTACAATCCATTGGAGAAACAAAAATCTCGACAACAGACTACCTTTCATAATGACAAGGCTACCATCCATTGGAACAACAAAAATTTCGACGACAGACTACCTTCCATAATGAAAAGGCTACCATCCATTGGAGTAACAAAAATCTCGATAATAGACTACCTTCCATAATGACAAGGCTACCATCCATTAGAGTAACAAAATTCTCGAAAATAGACTAACTTCCATAATGACTAGGCTACCATCAATTGGAATAACAAAAATCTCAACAACAGACTACCTTCCATAATGACAAGGCTACTATCCAATGGAGTAATAAAAATATCGACAACATACTACCTTCCATAATGACAAGGCTAACATGCATTATAGTAACAAAAATATGAAAAATAGATTACCTTCCATAATGACAAGGCTACCATTCATTTGAGTAACAAAAATCATAACGACAGACTACCTTCCATAATGACAAGGCTACCATCTATTGGAGTAACAAAAATCTCGATAACAAACTACCTTCCATAATGACAATGCTTCCATCCATTGGAGTAAAAAAAATTTCGACAATAGACTACCTTCCATAGTGACAAGGCTACAATCCTTTGTAGTAACAAAAATCATGACAACATACTACCTTCCATAATGACAAGGCTAACAAAAATATCGAGAACAGACTACCTTCCATAATGATAAGGATACAATCCACTGGAGTAACAAAAATCTCGACAATAGACTACCTTTCATAATGACACGGCTACCATCCGTTTGAATAAAGAAAATTTCAACGACAGACTACCTTCCATAATTACAAGGCTACCATCCATTGGAGTAAGAAAAATCTCGAAAACAGCTAACCTTCCATTATGAATAGGCTACCATCCATTGGAATAACAAAAATCTCAACAACAGACTACCTTCCATAATGACTAGGCTACTATCCAATGGAGTAACAAAAATCTCGACACCAGACTACCTTCCATAATGACAAGGCTAACATACATTGTAGTAACAAAGATATCGACAATAGACTACCTTCCATAATGACAAGGCTACAATCCATTGGAGTAACAAAAATCTCGACAACAGACTACCTTCCATAATGACAAGGCTACCATCCATTGTAGTAACAAAAATCTCGACAACAAACTACCTTTGATAGTAAGAAGGCTATGATCCATTGGAGTAACAAAAATCTCTACAACAAACTACCTTCCATAATGACAAGGCTACCATCCATTGTAGTAAGAAAAATCTCGATAACATACTACCTTCCATAATGACAAGGATACATTCCATTGGAGTAACAAAAATATGGTTAATAGACTACATTTCATATTGACAAGGCTACCATCAATTGGAATAAAAAAAATATCAACGACATACTACCTTCCAAAATGACAAGGCTACCATCCATGGGAGTAACAAAAATCTCGAAAACAGACTACCTTCCATAATGACTAGGCTACCATCCATTGGAATAACAAAAATCTCAACAACAGACTACCTTCCATAATGACTAGGCTATTATCCAATGGAATAACCAAAATCTCAACAACAGACTACCTTCCATAATGACTAGGCTATTATCCAATGGAGTAACAAAAATCTCGACACCAGACTACCTTCCATAATGACAAGGCTAACATACATTGTAGTAACAATGATATCGACAACAGATAACTTCCATAATGACAAGGCTACAATCCATTGGAGTAACTAAAATCTCGACAACAAACTACCTTCCATAATGACAAGGCTACCATCCATTGTAGTAACAAAAATCCCGACGACAGACTAGCTTCCATAATGACAAGGCTACCATCCATTGGAGTAACAAAAATCTCGAAAACAGACTACCTTCCATAATGACTAGGCTACAATTTATTGGAATAACCAAAATCTCAACTACAAACTACCTTCCATAATGACTAGGCTACTATCCAATGGAGTAACAAAAATCTCGACACCAAACTACCTTCCATAATGACAAGGCTAACATACATTGTAGTAACAAAGATATCGACAACAGACTACGTTCCATAAGGACAAGGCTACAATCCATTGTAGTAACAAAAATCACGACAACAGACTACCTTCCATAATGACAGGGCTACCATCCATTGTAGTAACAAAAATCCCGACAATAGACTAATTTCCATAATGACAAGGGTACTATCCATTGGAGTAACAAAAATCATGACAACAAACTACCTTCCAAAATGACAAGGCTACCATCTAATGGAGTAACAAAAATCTCGACAACAGACTACCTTCCATAATGACAAGGCTACCATCCATAATACTAACAAAAATTTCGACAACAGACTACATTCCATAATGAATAGCCTACCATCCAATGGAGTAACAAATTTATCGACAACAGACAACCTTCCATAATGACAAGGCTACAATCCATTGTAGTAACGAAAATCTCACAAACAAACTACCTTCCATAATGAAAAGGCTACCATCCATTGTAGTAAGAAAAATCTCGACAATAGACTACCTTCCATAATAAGAAGGCTACCATCCATTGGAGTAACAAAAATTTCGACAAAAGACTACCTTTCATAATGACAAGGCTTCCATCTATTAGAACAACAAAAATTTCTACAACTGACTACCTTCCATAATGACAAGGCTACCATCCATTGGAGTAACAAAAATCTCGACAATAGATTACCTTCAATAATGACAAGGCTACCATCCATTGGAGTAACAAAAACCTCAAAAACATACTACCTTCCATATTGACTAGGCTACCATCCATTGGAATAACAAAAATCACAACAATAGACTACCTTTCATATTGACAATGCTACTATCCAATGGAGTAACAAAAATCTTGACAATAGACTACCTTCGATAATGACAAGGCTAACACACATTGTAGTAAGAAAAATATGAACAATAGACTACCTTCGATAATGGCAAGGCTACCATCCATTGGAGTAACAAAAATCATAACGACAGACTACCTTCCATAATGACAAGGCTACCATCCATTGGAGTAACAAAAATCTCGACAATAGACTACATTCCATAATAAATAGGCTACCATCCAATGGAGTAACAAAGATATCGACAACAGACAACCTTCCATAATGACAAGGCTACAATCCATTGTAGTAACGAAAATCTCGTAAACAGACTACCTTCCATAATGAAAAGGATACCATCCATTGTAGTAATAAAAATCTCGACAACAGACTACCTTCCATAATAAGAAGGCTACCATCCATTGGAGTAACAAAAATTTCGACAAAAGACTACCTTCCATAATGATAAGGCTACAATCCATTGGAGTAACAAAAATATCGACAATAGACTATCTTTCATAATGACAAGGCTACCATCCAATAGAACAACAAAAATTTCTACGACATACTACCTTCCATAATGACAAGGCTACCATCCATTGGAGTAACAAAAATCTAGAAAATAGACTACCTTCCATAATGACAAGGCTACCATCCATTGGAGTAACAAAAATCTCGAAAACATACTACCTTCCATATTGACTAGGCTACCATCCATTGGATAATCAAAAAGCACAACAACAAACTACCTTTCATGTTGACAATGCTACTATCCAATGGAGTAACAAAAATCTTGACAATAGACTACCTTCTATAATGATAAGGCTAACACACATTGTAGTAAGAAAAATATGAGCAATAAACTACCTTCCATAATGACAAGGCTACCATCCATTGGAGTAACAAAAATCATAACGACAGACTACCTTCCATAATGACAAGGCTACCATCCATTGGAGTAACAAAAATCATAACTACAGACTACCTTCCATAATGACAAGGCTACCATCCATTGGAGTAACAAAAATCTCGACAACAGACTACCTTCCATAATGATAAGGCTACCATCCATTGGAGTAACAAAAATCTCGACAATAGACTACCTTCCATAATGACAAGGCTACAATTCATTGTAGTAACAAAAATCACGACGACAAACTACCTTCCATGATGACAAGGCTACCATCCATTGGAGTAACAGAAATCGTGACAACAAACTACCTTCCATAATGACAAGGATATAATCCATTAGAGTAACAAAAATCTTGACAATAGACTACCTTTCATCATGACAAGGCTACCATCCATTGGAATAAGAAAAATATCAACGACAGACTACCTTCCATATAACAACGCTACCGTCCATTGGAGTAACAAAAATATCGACAACAAACTACCTTCCATAATGACAAGGCTACTATCCATTAGAGTAACAAAAATCTTGAAAACAAACTACCTTCCATAATGACTTGGCTACCATCCATTGGAATAACAAAAATCTCGATAACAAAGCACCTTCTATAATGACAAGGCTACTATCCAATGGAGTAACAAAAATCTCGACAACAGACTACCTTCCATAATGACAAGGCTAACATACACTGTAGTAACAAAAATTTGAACAACAGACTACATTCCATAAAGAGATGGCTTCCATCCATTGGAGTAATAAAAATCACAACAACAGACTACCTTCCATAATGACAAGGCAACAATCCATTGTAGTAACAAAAATCACGACAACAGACTACCTTATATGAAAAGGTTACCATCCATTGGAATAACAAAAATATCGACAACATACTACCTTCCATAATGATAAGGCTACCATCCATTGGAGTAACAAATATATCGACACCAGACTACCTTCCATATTGACAAGGCTACCACCCATTGGAGTAACAAAAATTTGGATAACAGACTACCTTCCATAATGATAAGGCTACCATCCATTGTATTAACAAAAATCTCGACAACAGACTAACTTCCATAATAAGAAGGCTACCATCCATTGGAGTAACAAAAATTTAGACAAAAGACTACCTTCCATAATGACAAGGCTACAATCCATTGGTGTAACAAAAATCTCGACAATAGATTACCTTTCATAATGACAAGGCTACCATCCATTGGAATAACAAAAATTTCTACGACAGACTACCTTCCATAATGACAAGGCTACCATCCATTGGAGTAACAAAAATATCGACAATAGACTACCTTCCATAATGACAAGGCTACCATCCATTGGAGTAACAAAAATCTCGAAAACATACTACCTTCCATATTGACTAGGCTACCATCCATTGGAATAACAAAAATCACAACAACATACTACCTTTCATATGGACAATGCTACTATCCAATGGAGTAACAAAAATCTTGACAATAGACTACCTTCCATAATGATAAGGCTAACATACATTGTAGTAAGAAAAATATGAACAATATACTACCTTCCATAATAACAAGGCTACCATCCATTGGAGTAACAAAAATCATAACGACAGACTACCTTCCATAATGAGAAGGCTACCATCCATTGGAGTAACAAAAATCTCGACAACAGACTACCTTCCCTAATGATAAGGCTACCATCCATTGGAGTAACAAACATCTCGACAATAGACTACCTTCCATAATGACAAGGCTACAATTCATTGTAGTAACAAAAATCACGATGACAAACTACCTTCCATAATGACAAGGCTACCATCCATTGTAGATACAAAAATCTCGACAACAGACTACCTTCCATAATGAGAAGGCTACAATCCATTGGAGTAACAAAAATCTTGACAACAAAGTACCTTCCATAATGACAAGGATATAATCCATTAGAGTAACAAAAATCTTGACAATAGACTACCTTTCATAATGACAAGGATACCATCCATTGGAATAAGAAAAATATCAACGACAGACTACCTTCCATAATGACAACGCTACCATCCATTGGAGTAACAAAAATATCGACAACAGACTACCTTCCATAATGACAAGGCCACTATCCATTAGAGTAACAAAAATATTGAAAACAAACTACCTTCCATAATGACTTGGCTACCATCCATTGGAATAACAAAAATCTCAACAACAGACTACCTTCCATAATGACAAGGCTATTATCCAATGGAGTAAAAAAAATCTCGACAACAGACTACCTTCCATAATGACAAGGCTAACATACACTATAGTAACAAAAATTTGAACAACAGACTACCTTCGATAATGAGATGGCTACCATCCATTGGAGTAATAAAAATTACAACGACAGACTACCTTCCATAATGACAAGGCATCAATCCATTGTAGTAACAAAAATCACGACAACAGACTACCTTATATGAAAAGGTTACTATCCATTGGAATAACAAAAATATCGACAACATACTACCTTCCATAATGATAAGGCTACCATCCAATGGAGTAACAAAATCTCGACAACAAACAACCTTCCATAATGACAAAGCTACTGTCCATTAGAGTAACAAAAATTTGGACAACAAACTACCTTCCATAATGACAAGGCTACTATCCATTGGAGTGACAAAAATATCAACAAGAGTCTACCTTCAATAATGACAAGGCTTCCATCCATTGGAGTATAAATTTTTTTGACAACAGACTACCTTCGATAATGAATAGGCTACTTCCATTGGAGTAACAAAGATATCGACACCAGACTACCTTCCATAATGACAAGGCTACCACCCATTGGAGTAACAAAAATCTCGACAACAGACTACCTTCCATAATGACAAGGCAACAATCCATTGTAGTAACAAAAATCACGACAACAGACTACCTTATATGAAAAGGTTACCATCCATTGGAATAACAAAAATATCGACAACATACTACCTTCCATAATGATAAGGCTACCATCCATTGGAGTAACAAATATATCGACACCAGACTACCTTCCATATTGACAAGGCTACCACCCATTGGAGTAACAAAAATCTGGATAACAGACTACCTTCCATAATGATAAGGCTACCATCCATTGTATTAACAAAAATCTCGACAACAGACTTACTTCCATAATAAGAAGGATACCATCCATTGGAGTAACAAAAATTTAGACAAAAGACTACCTTCCATAATGACAAGGCTACAATCCATTGGTGTAACAAAAATCTCGACAATAGATTACCTTTCATAATGACAAGGCTACCATCCATTGGAATAACAAAAATTTCTACGACAGACTACCTTCCATAATGACAAGGCTACCATCCATTGGAGTAACAAAAATATCGACAATAGACTACCTTCCATAATGACAAGGCTACCATCCATTGGAGTAACAAAAATCTCGAAAACATACTACCTTCCATATTGACTAGGCTACCATCCATTGGAATAACAAAAATCACAACAACATACTACCTTTCATATGGACAATGCTACTATCCAATGGAGTAACAAAAATCTTGACAATAGACTACCTTCCATAATGATAAGGCTAACATACATTGTAGTAAGAAAAATATGAACAATAGACTACCTTCCATAATAACAAGGCTACCATCCATTGGAGTAACAAAAATCATAACGACAGACTACCTTCCATAATGAGAAGGCTACCATCCATTGGAGTAACAAAAATCTCGACAACAGACTACCTTCCATAATGACAAAGCTACCGTCCATTAGAGTAACAAAAATTTGGACAACAAACTACCTTCCATAATGACAAGGCTACTATCCATTGGAGTGACAAAAATATCAACAAGAGTCTACCTTCAATAATGACAAGGCTACCATCCATTGGAGTATAAATTTTTTTGACAACAGACTACCTTCGATAATGAATAGGCTACTTCCATTGGAGTAACAAAGATATCTACACCAGACTACCTTCCATAATGACAAGGCTACCACCCATTGGAGTAACAAAAATCTCGACAACAGACTACCTTCCATAATGACAAGGCAACAATCCATTGTAGTAACAAAAATCACGACAACAGACTACCTTATATGAAAAGGTTACCATCCATTGGAATAACAAAAATATCGACAACATACTACCTTCCATAATGATAAGGCTACCATCCATTGGAGTAACAAATATATCGACACCAGACTACCTTCCATATTGACAAGGCTACCACCCATTGGAGTAACAAAAATCTGGATAACAGACTACCTTCCATAATGATAAGGCTACCATCCATTGTATTAACAAAAATCTCGACAACAGACTTACTTCCATAATAAGAAGGATACCATCCATTGGAGTAACAAAAATTTAGACAAAAGACTACATTCCATAATGACAAGGCTACAATCCATTGGTGTAACAAAAATCTCGACAATAGATTACCTTTCATAATGACAAGGCTACCATCCATTGGAATAACAAAAATTTCTACGACAGACTACCTTCCATAATGACAAGGCTACCATCCATTGGAGTAACAAAAATATCGACAATAGACTACCTTCCATAATGACAAGGCTACCATCCATTGGAGTAACAAAAATCTCGAAAACATACTACCTTCCATATTGACTAGGCTACCATCCATTGGAATAACAAAAATCACAACAACATACTACCTTTCATATGGACAATGCTACTATCCAATGGAGTAACAAAAATCTTGACAATAGACTACCTTCCATAATGATAAGGCTAACATACATTGTAGTAAGAAAAATATGAACAATAGACTACCTTCCATAATAACAAGGCTACCATCCATTGGAGTAACAAAAATCATAACGACAGACTACCTTCCATAATGAGAAGGCTACCATCCATTGGAGTAACAAAAATCTCGACAACAGACTACCTTCCCTAATGATAAGGCTACCATCCATTGGAGTAACAAACATCTCGACAATAGACTACCTTCCATAATGACAAGGCTACAATTCATTGTAGTAATAAAAATCACGACGACAAACTACCTTCCATAATGACAAGGCTACCATCCATTGTAGATACAAAAATCTCGACAACAGACTACCTTCCGTAATGAGAAGGCTACAATCCATTGGAGTAACAAAAATCTTGACAACAAAGTACCTTCCATAATGACAAGGATATAATCCATTAGAGTAACAAAAATCTTGACAATAGACTACCTTTCATAATGACAAGGCTACCATCCATTGGAATAAGAAAAATATCAACGACAGACTACCTTCCATAATGACAACGCTACCATCCATTGGAGTAACAAAAATATCGACAACAGACTACCTTCCATAATGACAAGGCCACTATCCATTAGAGTAACAAAAATATTGAAAACAAACTACCTTCCATAATGACTTGGCTACCATCCATTGGAATAACAAAAATCTCAACAACAGACTACCTTCCATAATGACAAGGCTATTATCCAATGGAGTAAAAAAAAATCTCGACAACAGACTACCTTCCATAATGACAAGGCTAACATACACTATAGTAACAAAAATTTGAACAACAGACTACCTTCGATAATGAGATGGCTCCAATCCATTGGAGTAATAAAAATTACAACGACAGACTACCTTCCATAATGACAAGGCATCAATCCATTGTAGTAACAAAAATCACGACAACAGACTACCTTATATGAAAAGGTTACTATCCATTGGAATAACAAAAATATCGACAACATACTACCTTCCATAATGATAAGGCTACCATCCAATGGAGTAACAAAATCTCGACAACAAACAACCTTCCATAATGACAAAGCTACCGTCCATTAGAGTAACAAAAATCTGGACAACAAACTACCTTCCATAATGACAAGGCTACTATCCATTGGAGTGACAAAAATATCAACAAGAGTCTACCTTCAATAATGACAAGGCTACCATCCATTGGAGTATAAATTTTTTTGACAACAGACTACCTTCTATAATGAATAGGCTACTTCCGTTGGAGTAACAAAGATATCGACACCAGACTACCTTCCATAATGACAAGGCTACCACCCATTGGAGTAACAAAAATCTCGACAACAGACTACCTTCCATAATGATAAGGCTACCATCCATTGTATTAACAAAAATCTCGACAACAGACTACCTTCCATAATAAGAAGGCTACCATCCATTGGAGTAACAAAAATCTCGAAAACAAACTACCTTCCATAATGACATGGCTACCATCCATTGGAATAACAAAAATCTCAACAACAGACCACCTTCCATAATGACAAGGCAACTATCCAATGGAGTAACAAAAATCTCGACAACAGACTACCTTCCATAATGACAAGGCTAACATACATTGTAGTAAAAAAAATTTAAACAACAGCCTACCTTCCATAATGAGATGGTTACCATCCATTGGAGTAATAAAAATCAAATTGACAAACTACCTTCCATAATGACAAGGCAACAATCCATTGTAGTAACAAAAATCACGACAACAGACTACCTTATATGAAAAGGTTACCATCCATTGGAATAACAAAAATATTGACAACATACTACCTTCAATAATGATAAGGCTACCATCTAATGGAGTAACAAAAATCTCGACAACAAACTACCTTCCATAATGACAAAGCTACCGTCCATTAGAGTAACAAAAATCTGGACAACAGACTACCTTCCATAATGACAAGGCTACCGTCCATTGGAGTAACAAAAATATCAACAAGAGACTACCTTCCATATTGACAAGGCTACCATCCATTGGAGTATAAAATTTTTTGACAACAGACTACCTTCCATAATGACAAGGTTACCATCCATAGGAGTAACAAAAATCTCGACAACACACTACATTCCATAATGAATAGGCTACTTCCATTGGAGTAACAAAGATATTGACACCAGACTACCTTCTATAATGACAAGGCTACCACCCATTGGAGTAACAAAAATCTCGATAACAGACTACCTTCCATAATGATATGGCTACCATCCATTGTATTAACAAAAATCTCGACAACAGATTACCTTCCATATTAAGAAAGCTACCATCCATTGGAGTAACAAAAATTTCGACAAAAGACTACCTTCCATAATGACAAGGCTACAATCCATTGGAGTAACAAAAATCTTGATAATTGATTACCTTTCATAATGACAAGGCTACCATCCATTGGAGTATAAAATTTTTTGACAACAGACTACCTTCCACATTGACAAGGCTACCATCCATTGGAGTAACAAAAATCTCGACAACAGACTACGTTCCATAATGAATAGGCTACTTCCATTGGAGTAACAAAGATATCGACACCAGACTACCTTCCATAATGACAAGGCTACCACCCATTGGAGTAACAAAAATCTCGACAACAGACTACCTTCCATAATGATAAGGCTACCATCCATTGTATTAACAAAAATCTCGACAACAGACTACCTTCCATAATAAGAAGGCTACCATCCATTGGAGTAACAAAAATCTCGAAAACAAACTACCTTCCATAATGACTTGGCTACCATCCATTGGAATAACAAAAATCTCAACAACAGACCACCTTCCATAATGACAAGGCTACTATCCAACGGAGTAACAAAAATCTCGACAACAGACTACCTTCCATAATGACAAGGCTAACATACATTGTAGTAACAAAAATTTAAACAACAGACTACCTTCCATAATGAGATGGTTACCATCCATTGGAGTAATAAAAATCACAACGACAAACCACCTTCCATAATGACAAGGCAACAATCCTTTGTAGTAACAAAAATCACGACAACAGACTACCTTATATGAAAAGGATACCATCCATTCGAATAACAAAAATATCGACAACATACTACCTTCCATAATGAAAAGGCTACCATCCAATGGAGTAACAAAAATCTCGACAACAAACTACCTTCCATAATGACAAAGCTACCGTCCATTAGAGTAACAAAAATCTGGACAACAGACTACCTTCCATAATGACAAGGCTACCGTCCATTGGAGTAACAAAAATATCAACAAGAGACTACCTTCCATATTGACAAGGCTACCATCCATTGGAGTATAAATTTTTTTGACAATAGACTACCTTCCATAATGACAAGGTTACCATCCATTGGAGTAACAAAAGTCTCGACAATAGACTACATTCCATAATGAATAGGCTACTTCCATTGGAGTAACAAAGATATTGACACCAGACTACCTTCCATAATGACAAGGCTACCACCCATTGGAGTAACAAAAATCTCGATAACAGACTACCTTCCATAATGATAAGGCTACCATCCGTTGTATTAACAAAAATCTCGACAACAGACTACCTTCCATAATAAGAAGGCTACCATCCATTGGAGTAACAAAAATTTCGACAAAAGACTACCTTCCATAATGACAAGTCTAGAATCCATTGGAGTAACAAAAATCTCGACAACAGATTACCTTTCATAATGACAAGGCTACCATCCATTGGAGTATAAAATTTTTTGACAACAGACTACCTTCCATAATGACAAGGTTACCATCCATTGGAGTTCCAAAAATCTCGACAACAGACTACATTCCATATTGAATAGGCTAATTCCATTGGAGTAACAAAGATATCGACACCAGACTACCTTCCATAATGACAAGGCTACCACCCATTGGAGTAACAAAAATCTCGATAACAGACTACCTTCCATAATGATAAGGCTACCATCCATTGTATTAAAAAAAATCTCGACAACAGACTACCTTCCATAATAAGAAGGCTACCATCCATTGGAGGAAATAAAATTTCGACAAAAGACTACCTTCCATAATGACAAGGCTACAATCCATTGGACTAACAAAATTCTCGACAATAGATTACCTTTCATAATGACAAGGCTACCATCCATTGGAATAACAAAAATTTCTACGACAGACTACCTTCCATAATGACAAGGCTACCATCCATTGGAGTAACAAAAATATCGACAATAGACTACCTTCCATAATGACAAGGCTACCATCCATTGGAGTAACAAAAATCTCGAAAACATACTACCTTCCATATTGACTAGGCTACCATCCATTGGAATAAAAAAAATCACAACAACATACTACCTTTCATATTGACAATGCTACTATCCAATGGAGTAACAAAAATCTTGACAATAGACTACCTTCCATAATGATAAGGATAACACACATTGTAGTAAGAATAATATGAACAATAAACTACCTCCTATAATAACAAGGCTACCATCCATTGGAGTAACAAAAATCATAACGACAGACTACCTTCCATAATGACAAGGCTACCATCCATTGGAGTAACAAAAATCTCGACAATAGACTACATTCCATAATGAATAGGCTACCATCTAATGGAGTAACAAAGATATCGACAACAGACAACCTTCCATTATGACAAGGCTACAATCCATTGTAGTAACGAAAATCTCGTAAACAGACTACCTTCCATAATGAAAAGGCTACAATCCATTGTAGTAAGAAAAATCTCGACAACAGACTACCTTCCATAATAAGAAGGCTACCATCCATTGGAGTAACAAAAATTTCGACAAAAGACTACCTTCCATAATGACAAGGCTACCGTCCATTGGAATAACAAAAATATCGACAACATACTACCTTCCATAATGATAAGGCTACCATCCAATGGAGTAACAAAAATCTCGACAACAAACAACCTTCCATAATGACAAAGCCACCGTCCATTAGAGTAACAAAAATCTGGACAAAAAACTACCTTCCATAATGACAAGGCTACCGTCCATTGGAGTAACAAAAATATCAACAAGAGACTACCTTCCATATTTACAAGGCTACCATACATTGGAGTATAAAATTTTTTGACAACAGACTACCTTCCATAATGACAAGGTTACCATCCATTGGAGTAACAAAAATCTCGACAACAGACTACCTTCCATAATGAATAGGCTACTTCCATTGGAGTAACAAAAATCTCGACAACAAACAACCTTCCATAATGACAAAGCTACCGTCCATTAGAGTAACAAAAATCTGGACAACAAACTACCTTCCATAATGACAAGGCTACTATCCATTGGAGTAACAAAAATATCAACAAGAGTCTACCATCAATAATGACAAGGCTACAATCCATTAGAGTAACAAAAATCTCGACAATAGATTACCTTTCATAATGACAAGGCTACCATCCGTTGGAATAACATAAATTTCTACGACAAACTACCTTCCATAATGACAAGGCTACCATCCATTGGAGTAACAAAAATCTTGACAATAGACTACCTTCCATAATGACAATGCTACCATCCATTAGAATAACAAAAATATCAACAACAGACTACCTTCCATATTGACAATGCTACTATCCAATGGAGTAACAAAAATCTCGACAATAGACTACCTTCCATAATGATAAGGCTAACACACATTGTATTAAGAAAATTCTGAACAATAGACTACCTTCCATAATGACAAGGCTACCATCCATTGGAGTAACAAAAATCATAACGACAGACTACCTTCCATAATGACAAGGCTACCGTCCATTGGAGTAACAAAAATCTCGACAACAGACTACATTCCATAATGAATAGGCTACCATCCAATGGAGTAACAAAGATATCGACAACAGACAACCTTCCGTAATGACAAGGCTATAATCCATTGTAGTAACGAAAATCTACCAAACAGACTACCTTCCATAATGAAAAGGCTACCATCCATTGTAGTAAGAAAAATCTCGACAACAGACTACCTTCCAAATTAAGAAGGCTACCATCCATTGGAGTAACAAAATTTTCGACAAAAGACTACCTTCCATAATTACAAGGTTACAATCCATTGGAGCAACAAAAATATCGACAATAGACTACCTTTCATAATGACAAGGCTACCATCCATTAGAACAACAAAATTTCCTAGACAAACTACCCCCCATAATGACAAGGCTACCATCCATTGGAGTAACAAAAATATAAACAATAGACTACCTTCCATAATGACAAGGCTACCATCCATTGGAGTAACAAAAATATCGAAAACATACTACATTCCATATTGACTAGGCTACCATCCATAGGAATACCTTTCATATTGACAATGCTACTATCCAATGGAGTAACAAAAATCTTGACAACTGACTACCTTCCATAATGATAAGGCTAACACACATTGTAGTAAGAAAAATATGAACAATAGACTACCTTCCATAATGACAAGGCTACCATCCATTGGAGTAAAAAAAATCATAACGACATACTACCTTCCATAATGACAAGGCTACCATGCATTGGAGTAACAAAAATCTCGACAACAGACTACCTTCCATAATGATAAGGCTACCATCCATTGGAGTAACAAAAATCTCGACAATAGACTACCTTCCATAATGACAAGGCTACAGTCCATTGTAGTAACAAAAATCATGACGACAAACTACCTTCCATAATGACAAGGCTACTATCCATTGTAGTAACAAAAATCTCGACAACAGGCTACCTTCCGTAATGACAAGGATACCATCCATTGGAGTAACAAAAATCTCGACAACAAACTACCTTCCATAATGACAAGGCTACCATCCATTGGAGTAACAAAAATCTCGAAAACACACTACCTTCCATAATTACTTGGCTACCATCCATTGAAATAACAAAAATCTCGACAACAGACTACCTTCCATAATAAGAATGCTACCATCCATTGGAGTAACAAAAATTTCGACAAAAGACTACCTTCCATAATGAAAAGGCTGCAATCCATTGGAGTAACAAAAATCTCGACAATAGATTACCTTTCATAATGACAAGGCTACCATCCATTGGAATAACAAAAATTTCTACGACAGACTACCTTCCATAATGACGAGGCTACCATCCATTGGAGTAACAAAAATATCGACAATGGACTACCTTCCATAATGACAAGGGTACCATCCATTGGAGTAACAAAAATCTCGAAAACATACTACCTTCCATATTGACTAGGCTACCATCCATTGGAATAACAAAAATCACAACAACATACTACATTTCATATTGACAATGCTACTATCCAACGGAGTAACAAAAATCTTGACAATAGACTACCTTCCATAATGATAAGGCTAACACACATTGTAGTAAGAAAAATATGAACAATAGACTACCTTGCATAATAACAAGGCTACCATCCATTGGAGTAACAAAAATAATAACGACAGACTACCTTCCATAATGACAAGGCTACCATCCATTGGAGTAACAAAAATCTCGACAACAGACTACATTCCATAATGAATAGGCTACCATCCAATGGAGTAACAAAGATATCGACAACAAACAACCTTCCATAATGACAAGGCTATAATCCATTGTAGTAACGAAAATCTCGCAAACAGACTACCTTCCATAATGAAAAGGCTACCATCCATTGTAGTAAGAAAAATCTCGACAACAGACTACCTTCCATAATAAGAAGGCTACCATCCATTGGAGTAACAAAAATTTCGACAAAAGACTACCTTCCATAATGACAAGGCTACAATCCATTGGAGTAACAAAAATATCGACAATAGACTACCTTTCATAATGATAAGGCTACCATCCATTAGAACAACAAAAATTTCTACGACAAACTACCTCCCATAATGACAAGGCTACCATCCATTGGAGCAACAAAAATCTCGAAAACATACTACCTTCCATATTGACTAGGCTACCATCCATTGGAATAACAAAAATCACAACAACAGACTACCTTTCATATTGACAATGCTACTATCCAATGGAGTAACAAAAATCTTGACAATAGACTACCTTCCATAATGATAAGGCTAACACACATTGTAGTAAGAAAAATATGAACAATAGACTACCTTCAATAATAACAAGGCTACCATCCACTGGAGTAACAAAAATAATAACGACAGACTACCTTCCATAATGACAAGGCTACCATCCATTGGAGTAACAAAAATCTCGCCAACAGACTACATTCCTTAATGAATAGGCTACCATCCAATGGAGTAACAAAGATATCGACAACAGACAACCTTCCATAATGACAAGGCTATAATCCATTGTAGTAACGAAAATCTCGCAAACAGACTACCTTCCATAATGAAAAGGCTACCATCCATTGTAGTAAGAAAAATCTCGACAACAGACTACCTTCCATAATAAGAAGGCTACCATCCATTGGAGTAACAAAAATTTCGACAAAAGACTACCTTCCATAATTACAAGGCTACAATCCATTGGAGTAACAAAAATATCGACAACAGACTACCTTTCATAATGACAAGGCTACCATCCATTAGAACAACAAAAATTTCTACGACAAACTACCTCCCATAATGACAAGGCTACCATCCATTGGAGTAACAAAAATCTCAACAATAGACTACCCTCCATAATGACAAGGCTACCATCCATTGGAGTAACAAAAATCTTGAAAACATACTACATTCCATATTGACTAGGCTACCATCCATAGGAATAACAAAAATAACAACAACATACTACCTTTCATATTGACAATGCTACTATCCAATGGAGTAACAAAAATCTTGACAATAGACTACCTTCCATAATGATAAGGCTAACACACATTGTAGTAAGAAAAATATGAACAATAGACTACCTTCCATAATGACAAGGCTACCATCCATTGGAGTAACAAAAATCATAACGATTGACTACCTTCCATAATGACAAGGCTACCATGCATTGGAGTAAAAAAAATCTCGACAACAGAACACCTCTCATAATGATAAGGCTACCATCCATTGGAGTAACAAAAATCTCGACAATAGACTACCTTCCATAATGACAAGGCTACAGTCCATTGTAGTAACAAAAATCACGACGACAAACTACCTTCCATAATGACAAGGCTACCATCCATTGTAGTAACAAAAATCTCGACAACAGACTACCTTCCGTAATGACAAGGATACAATCCATTGGAGTAACAAAAATCTCGACAACAAACTACCTTCCATAATGACAAGGATATTATCCATTAGAGTAACAAAAATATTGACAATAGATTACCTTTCATAATAACAAGGCTATCATCCATTGGAATAAGAAAAATATCAACGACAGACTACCTTCCATAATGACAAGGCTAGCATCCATTGCAGTAACAAAAATCTCGGCAACAGATTACCTTCCATAATGACAAGGCTACCATCCATTGGAGTAACAAAAATCTCGAAAACAAACTACCTTCCATAATTACTTGGCTACCATCCATTGGATTAACAAAAATTTCGACAACAGACTACCTTCCATAATAAGAAGGCTACCATCCATTGGAGTAACAAAAATTTCGACAAAAGACTACCTTCCATAATGAAAAGGCTACAATCCATTGGAGTAACAAAAATCTCGACAGTAGATTACCTTTCATAATGACAAGGCTACCATCCATTGGAATAACAAAAATTTCTACGACAGACTACCTTCCATAATGACAAGGCTACCATCCATTGGAGTAACAAAAATATCGACAATAAACTACCTTCCATAATGACAAGGCTACCATCCTTTGGAGTATCAAAAATCTCGAAAACATACTACCTTCCATATTGACTAGGCTACCATCCATTGGAATAACAAAAATCACAACAACATACTACATTTCATATTGACAATGCTACTATCCAACGGAGTAACAAAAATCTTGACAATAGACTACCTTCCATAATGATAAGGCTAACACACATTGTAGTAAGAAAAATATGAACAATAGACTACCTTCCATAATAATAAGGCTACCATCCATTGGAGTAACAAAAATAATAACGACAGACTACCTTCCATAATGACAAGGCTACCATCCATTGGAGTAACAAAAATCTCGACAACAGACTACATTCCATAATGAATAGGCTACCATCCAATGGAGTAACAAAGATATCGACAATAGACAACCTTCCATAATGACAAGTCTATAATCCATTGTAGTAACGAAAATCTCGCAAACAGACTACCTTCCATAATGAAAAGGCTACCATCCATTGTAGTAAGAAAAATCTGGACAACAGACTACCTTCCATAATAAGAAGGCTACCATCCATTGGAGTAACAAAAATTTCGACAAAAGACTACCTTCCATAATTACAAGGCTACAATCCATTGGAGTAACAAAAATATCGACAATAGACTACCTTTCATAATGACAAGGCTACCATCCATTAGAACAACAAAAATTTCTACGACAAACTACCTCCCATAATGACAAGGCTACCATCCATTGGAGTAACAAAAATCTCAACAATAGACTACCCTCCATAATGACAAGGCTACCATCCATTGGAGTAACAAAAATCTTGAAAACATACTACATTCCATATTGACTAGGCTACCATCCGTAGGAATAACAAAAATCACAACAACAGACTACCTTTCATATTGACAATGCTACTATCCAATGGAGTAACAAAAATCTTGACAATAGACTACCTTCCATAATGATAAGGCTAACACACATTGTAGTAAGAAAAATATGAACAATAGACTACCTTCCATAATGACAAGGCTACCATCCATTGGAGTAACAAAAATCATAACGATTGACTACCTTCCATAATGACAAGGCTACCATGCATTGGAGTAAAAAAAATCTCGACAACAGAACACCTTCCATAATGATAAGGCTACCATCCATTGGAGTAACAAAAATCTCGACAATAGACTACCTTCCATAATGACAAGGCTACAGTCCATTGTAGTAACAAAAATCACGACGACAAACTACCTTCCATGATGACAAGGCTACCATCCATTGTAGTAACAAAAATCTCGACAACAGACTACCTTCCGTAATGACAAGGAAACAATCCATTGGAGTAACAAAAATCTCGACAACAAACTACCTTCCATAATGACAAGGATATTATCCATTAGAGTAACAAAAATATTGACAATAGATTACCTTTCATAATAACAAGGCTATCATCCATTGGAATAAGAAAAATATCAACGACAGACTACCTTCCATAATGACAAGGCTAGCATCCATTGGAGTAACAAAAATCTCGGCAACAGATTACCTTTCATAATGACAAGGCTACCATCCATTGGAGTAACAAAAATCTCGAAAACAAACTTCCTTCCATAATTACTTGGCTACCATCCATTGGATTAACAAAAATTTCGACAACAGACTACCTTCCATAATAAGAAGGCTTCCATCCATTGGAGTAACAAAAATTTCGACAAAAGACTACCTTCCATAATGACAAGGCTACAATCCATTGGAGTAACAAAAATATCGACAATAGACTACCTTTCATAATGACAAGGCTACCATCCATTAGAACACCAAAAATTTCTACAACAAACTACCTCCCATAATGACAAGGCTACCATCCATTGGAGTAACAAAAATCTCGACAATAGACTACCTTCCATAATGAAAGGCTACCATCCATTGGAGTAACAAAAATCTAGAAAACATACTACATTACATATTGACTAGGCTACCATCCATAGGAATAACAAAAATGACAACAACAGACTACCTTTCATATTGACAATGCTACTATCCAATGGAGTAACAAAAATCTTGACAATAGACTACCTTCCATAATGATAAGGCTAACACACATTGTAATAAGAAAAATATGAACAATAGACTACCTTCCATAATGACAAGGCTACCATCCATTGGAGTAACAAAAATCATAACGACAGACTACCTTCCATAATGACAAGGCTACCATCCATTGGAGTAACAAAAATCTCGACAACAGACTACCTTCCATAATGATAAGGCTACCATCCATTGGAGTAACAAAAATCTCGACAATAGACTACCTTCCATATTGACAAGGCTACAGTCCATTGTAGTAACAAAAATCACGACGACAAACTACCTTCCATAATGACAAGGCTACCATCCATTGTAGTAACAAAAATCTCGACAACAGACTACCATCCGTAATGACAAGGATACCATCCATTGGAGTAACAAAAATCTCGACAACAAACTACCTTCCATAATGACAAGGATATAATCCATTAGAGTAACAAAAATCTTGACAATAAACTACCTTTCATAATGACAAGGCTATCATCCATTGGAATAAGAAAAATTTCAACGACAGACTACCTTCCATAATGACAAGGCTACCATCCATTGGAGTAATAAAAATCTCGGCAACAGACTACCTTCCATAATGACAAGGCTACCATCCATTGGAGTAAAAAAAATCTCGAAAACAAACTACCTTCCATAATGACTTGGCTACCATCCGTTGGAATAACAAAAATCTCGACAACAGACTACCTTTCATAATGATAAGGCTACTATCCAATGTTGTAACAAAAATCTCGACAACAGACTACCTTCCATAATGACAAGGCTAACATACACTGTAGTAACAAAAATTTGAACAACAGACTACCTTCCATAATGAGATGGCTACCATCCATTGGAGTAATAAAAATCACAATGACAGACTACCTTCCATAATGACAAGGAAACAATCCATTGTAGTAACAAAAATCACGACAATAGACTACCTTATATGAAAAGGTTACCATCCATTGGAATAACAAAAATATCGACAATATACTACCTTCCATAATGATAAGGCTACCATCCTATGGAGTAACAAGAATCACGATAACAAACTACCTACCATAATGACAAAGCTACCGTCCATTAGAGTAACAAAAATTTGGACAACAAACTACCTTCCATAATGACAAGGCTATTATCCATTGGAGTAAGAAAAATATCAACAAGAGTCTACCTTCAATAATGACAAGGCTACCATCCATTGGAGTATAAATTTTTTGACAACAGACTACCTTCCACATTGACAAGGCTACCATACATTGGAGTTACAAAAATCTCGACAACAGACTACATTCCATAATGAATAGGCTACTTCCATTGGAGTAACAAATATATCGACACCAGACTACCTTCCATAATGATAAGGCTACCATCCATTGTATTAACAAAAATCTCGACAACAGACTACCTTCCATAATAAGAAGGCTACCATCCATTGGAGTAACAAAAATCTCGAAAACAAACTACCTTCCATAAAGACTTGGCTACCATCTATTGGAATAACAAAAATCTCGACAACTGACCACCTTCCACAATGACAAGGCTATTATCTAATGGAGTAACAAAAATCTCGACAACAGACTACCTTCCATAATGACAAGGCTAACATACATTGTAGTAACAAAAATTTGAACAACAGGCTACCTTCCATAATGAGATGGTTACCATCCATTGGAGTAATAAAAATCACAATGACAAACTACCTTCCATAATGACAAGGCAAAAATCCATTGTAGTAACAAAAATCACGACTACAGACTACCTTATATGAAAAGGTTACCATCCATTGGAATAACAAAAATTACGACAACATACTACCTTCCATAATGATTAGGGTACCATCCAATGGAGTAACAAAAATCTCGACAACAAACTACCTTCCATAATGACAAAGCTACCGTCCATTAGAGTAACAAAAATCTGGACAACTTACTACCTTCCATAATGACAAGGCTACTGTCCATTGGATTAACAAAAATATCAACAAGAGACTACCTTCCATATTGACAAGGCTACCATCCATTGGAGTATAAATTTTTTTGACACCAGACTACCATCCATAATGACAAGGCTACCACCCATTGGAGTAACAAAAATATCGATAACAAACTACCTTCCATAATGATAAGGCTACCATCCATTGTTTTAAGAAAAATCTCGACAACAGACTACCTTCCATAATAAGAAGGCTACCATTCATTGGAGTAACAAAAATTTTGACAAAAGACTACCTTCCATAATGACAAGGAAAGAATCCATTGGAGTAAAAAAAATCTCGACAATAGATTACCTTTCATAATGACAAGGCTACCATCCATTGGAATAACAAAAATTTCTACGATAGACTACCTTCCATAATGACAAGGCTACCATCCATTGGAGTAACAAAAATCTCGACAATAGACTACCTTCCATAATGACAAGGCTACCATCCATTAGAGTAACAAAAATCTCGAAAAAATACTACCTTCCATATTGACTAGGCTACCATCCATTAGAATAACAAAAATCTCAACAACAGACTACCTTCCATATTGACAATGCTACTATCCAATGGAGTAACAAAAATCATGACAATAGACTACCTTCCATAATGATAAGGCTAACACACATTATAGTAAGAAAAATCTGAACAATAGACTACCTTCCATAATGACAAGGCTACCATCCATTGGAGTAACAAAAATCATAACGACAGACTACCTTCCATAATGATAAGGCTACCATCCATTGGAGTAACAAAAATCTCGACAACAGACTACCTTCCATAATGATAAGGCTACCATCCATTGGAGTAACAAAAATATCGATAACAGACTACCTTCCATAATGACAAGGCTACCATCCATTGGAGTAACAAAAATCTCGAAAACAAACTACCTTCCATAATTACTTGGCTACCATCCATTGGAATTAAAAAAATCTCGACAACAGACTACCTTCCATAATGACAAGGCTACTATCCAAAGGAGTAACAAAAATCTCGACAACAGACTACCTTCCATAATGACAAGGCTACAATCCATTGGAGTAACAAAAATTTCAACAATAGATTACCTTTCATAATGACAAGGCTACCATCCATTGGAGTATAAAAATTTTTGACAACAAACTACCTTCCATAATGACAAGGTTACCATCCATTGGAGTTCCTAAAATCTCGACAACAGACTACCTTCCATAATAAGAAGGCTACCATCCATTGGAGTAACAAAAATTTCGAAAAAAGACTACCTTTCATAACGACAAGGCTACAATCCATTGGAGTAACAAAAATCTTGACAATAGATTACCTTTCATAATGACAAGGCTACCATCCATTGGAATAACAAAAATTTCGACGACAGACTACCTTCCATAATGACAAGGCTACCATCCATTGGAGTAACAAAAATATCGACAATAGACTACCTTCCATAATGACAAGGCTACCATCATTTGGAGTAACAAAAATCACAACAACAGACTACCTTTCATATTGACAATGCTACTATCCAATGGGGTTACAAAAATCTTGACAATAGACTACCTTCCATAATGATAAGGCTAATACACATTGTAAAAAGAAAAATATGAACAATAGACTACCTTCCATAATAACAAGGCTACCATCCATTGGAGTAACAAAAATCTCGACAATAGACTACATTCCATAATGAATAGGCTACCATCCAATGGAGTAACAAAGATATCGACAACAGACAACCTTCCATAATGACAAGGCTACAATCCATTGTATTAACGGAAATCTCGCAAACAGACTACCTTCCATAATGAAAAGGCTACCATCCATTGGAGTAACAAAAATTTCGACAAAAGACTACCTTCCATAATGACAAGGCTACAATCCATTGGAGTAACAAAAATATTGACAATAGACTACCTTTCATAATGACAAGGCTACCATCCATTAGAACAACAAATATTTCTACGACAAACTACCTCCCATAATGACAAGGCTACCATCCATTGGAGTAACAAAAATATCGACAATAGACTACCTTCCATAATGACAAGGCTACCATCCATTGGAGTAACAAAAATCTCAAAAACATACTACATTCCATATTGACTAGGCTACCATCCATAGGAATAACAAAAATCACAACAACAGACTACCTTTCATATTGACAATGCTACTATCCAATGGAGTAACAAAAATCAAGACAATAGACTACCTTCCATAATGATAAGGTGTACACACATTTTAGTAAGAAAAATATGAACAATAGACTACCTTCCATAATGACAAGGCTACCATCCATTGGAGTAACAAAAATCATAACGACAGACTACCTTCCATAATGACAAGGCTACCGTCCATTGGAGTAACAAAAATCTCGACAATAGACTACCTTCCATAATGATAAGGCTACCATCCATTGGAGTAACAAAAATCTCGACAATAGACTACCTTCCATAATGACAAGGCTACAGTCCATTGTAGTAACAAAAATCACGACGACAAACTACCTTCCATAATGACAAGGCTACCATCCATTGGAGTAATAAAAATCTCGGCAACAGACTACCTTCCATAATGACAAGGCTACCATCCATTGGAGTAAAAAAAATCTCGAAAACAAACTACCTTCCATAATGACTTGGCTACCATCCGTTGGAATAACAAAAATCTCGACAACAGACTACCTTTCATAATGATAAGGCTACTATCCAATGTTGTAACAAAAATCTCGACAACAGACTACCTTCCATAACGACAAGGCTAACATACACTGTAGTAACAAAAATTTGAACAACAGACTACCTTCCATAATGAGATGGCTACCATCCATTGGAGTAATAAAAATCACAATGACAGACTACCTTCCATAATGACAAGGAAACAATCCATTGTAGTAACAAAAATCACGACAATAGACTACCTTATATGAAAAGGTTACCATCCATTGGAATAACAAAAATATCGACAACATACTACCTTCCATAATGATAAGGCTACCATTCTATGGAGTAACAAGAATCACGATAACAAACTACCTACCATAATGACAAAGCTACCGTCCATTAGAGTAACAAAAATTTGGACAACAAACTACCTTCCATAATGACAAGGCTATTATCCATTGGAGTAAGAAAAATATCAACAAGAGTCTACCTTTAATAATGACAAGGCTACCATCCATTGGAGTATAAATTTTTTGACAACAGACTACCTTCCACATTGACAAGGCTACCATACATTGGAGTTACAAAAATCTCGACAACAGACTACATTCCATAATGAATAGGCTACTTCCATTGGAGTAACAAAGATATCGACACCGGACTACCTTCCATAATGATAAGGCTACCATCCATTGTATTAACAAAAATCTCGACAACAGACTACCTTCCATAATAAGAAGGCTACCATCCATTGGAGTAACAAAAATCTCGAAAACAAACTACCTTCCATAAAGACTTGGCTACCATCTATTGGAATAACAAAAATCTCGACAACTGACCACCTTCCACAATGACAAGGCTATTATCTAATGGAGTAACAAAAATCTCGACAACAGACTACCTTCCATAATGACAAGGCTAACATACATTGTAGTAACCAAAATTTGAACAACAGGCTACCTTCCATAATGAGATGGTTACCATCCATTGGAGTAATAAAAATCACAATGACAAACTACCTTCCATAATGACAAGGCAAAAATCCATTGTAGTAACAAAAATCACGACTACAGACTACCTTATATGAAAAGGTTACCATCCATTAGAATAACAAATATTACGACAACATACTACCTTCCATAATGATTAGGGTACCATCCAATGGAGTAACAAAAATCTCGACAACAAACTACCTTCCATAATGACAAAGCTACCGTCCATTAGAGTAATAAAAATCTGGACAACAGACTACCTTCCATAATGACAAGGCTACTGTCCATTGGATTAACAAAAATATCAACAAGAGACTACCTTCCATATTGACAAGGCTACCATCCATTGGAGTATAAATTTTTTTGACACCAGACTACCATCCATAATGACAAGGCTACCACCCATTGGAGTAACAAAAATATCGATAACAGACTACCTTCCATAATGATAAGGCTACCATCCATTGTTTTAAGAAAAATCTCGACAACAGACTACCTTCCATAATAAGAAGGCTACCATTCTTTGGAGTAACAAAAATTTCGACAAAAGACTACCTTCCATAATGACAAGGAAAGAATCCATTGGAGTAAAAAAAACTCGACAATAGATTACCTTTCATAATGGGAAGGCTACCATCCATTGGAATAACAAAAATTTCTACGATAGACTACCTTCCATAATGACAAGGCCACCATCCATTGGAGTAACAAAAATCTCGACAATAGACTACCTTCCATAATGACAAGGCTACCATCCATTAGAGTAACAAAAATCTCGAAAAAATACTACCTTCCATATTGACTAGGCTACCATCCATTAGAATAACAAAAATCTCAACAACAGACTACCTTCCATATTGACAATGCTACTATCCAATGGAGTAACAAAAATCATGACAATAGACTACCTTCCATAATGATAAGGCTAACACACATTATAGTAAGAAAAATCTGAACAATAGACTACCTTCCATAATGACAAGGCTACCATCCATTGGAGTAACAAAAATCATAACGACAGACTACCTTCCATAATGATAAGGCTACCATCCATTGGAGTAAAAAAATCTCGACAACAGACTACCTTCCATAATGATAAGGCTACCATCCATTGGAGTAACAAAAATATCGATAACAGACTACCTTCCATAATGACAAGGCTACCATCCATTGGAGTAACAAAAATCTCGAAAACAAACTACCTTCCATAATTACTTGGCTACCATCCATTGGAATTAAAAAAATCTCGACAACAGACTACCTTCCATAATGACAAGGCTACTATCCAAAGGAGTAACAAAAATCTCGACAACAGACTACCTTCCATAATGACAAGGCTACAATCCATTGGAGTAACAAAAATCTCAACAATAGATTACCTTTCATAATGACAAGGCTACCATCCATTGGAGTATAAAAAATTTTGACAACAAACTACCTTCCATAATGACAAGGTTACCATCCATTGGAGTTCCAAAAATCTCGACAACAGACTACCTTCCATAATAAGAAGGCTACCATCCATTGGAGTAACAAAAATTTCGAAAAAAGACTCCCTTTCATAACGACAAGGCTACAATCCATTGGAGTAACAAAAATCTCGACAATAGATTACCTTTCATAATGACAAGGCTACCATCCATTGGAATAACAAAAATTTCGACGACAGACTACCTTCCATAATGACTAGGCTACCATCCATTGGAGTAACAAAAATATCGACAATAGACTACCTTCCATAATGACAAGGCTACCATCATTTGGAGTAACAAAAATCACAACAACAGACTACCTTTCATATTGACAATGCTACTATCCAATGGAGTTACAAAAATCTTGACAATAGACTACCTTCCATAATGATAAGGCTAATACACATTGTAAAAAGAAAAATATGAACAATAGACTACCTTCCATAATAACAAGGCTACCATCCATTGGAGTAACAAAAATCTCGACAATAGACTACATTCCATAATGAATAGGCTACCATCCAATGGAGTAACAAAGATATCGACAACAGACAACCTTCCATAATGACAAGGCTACAATCCATTGTATTAACGGAAATCTCGCAAACAGACTACCTTCCATAATGAAAAGGCTACCATCCATTGGAGTAACAAAAATTTCGACAAAAGACTACCTTCCATAATGACAAGGCTACAATCCATTGGAGTAACAAAAATATCGACAATAGACTACCTTTCATAATGACAAGGCTACCATCCATTAGAACAACAAATATTTCTACGACAAACTACCTCCCATAATGACAAGGCTACCATCCATTGGAGTAATAAAAATATCGACAATAGACTACCTTCCATAATGACAAGGCTACCATCCATTGGAGTAACAAAAATCTCAAAAACATACTACATTCCATATTGACTAGGTTACCATCCATAGGAATAACAAAAATCACAACAACAGACTACCTTTCATATTGACAATGCTACTATCCAATGGAGTAACAAAAATCAAGACAATAGACTACCTTCCATAATGATAAGGCTAACACACATTTTAGTAAGAAAAATATGAACAATAGACTACCTTCCATAATGACAAGGCTACCATCCATTGGAGTAACAAAAATCATAACGACAGACTACCTTCCATAATGACAAGGCTACCGTCCATTGGAGTAACAAAAATCTCGACAATAGACTACCTTCCATAATGATAAGGCTACCATCCATTGGAGTAACAAAAATCTCGACAATAGACTACCTTCCATAATGACAAGGCTACAGTCCATTGTAGTAACAAAAATCACGACGACAAACTACCTTCCATAATGACAAGGCTACCATCCATTGGAGTAATAAAAATCTCGGCAACAGACTACCTTCCATAATGACAAGGCTACCATCCATTGGAGTAAAAAAAATCTCGAAAACAAACTACCTTCCATAATGACTTGGCTACCATCCGTTGGAATAACAAAAATCTCGACAACAGACTACCTTTCATAATGATAAGGCTACTATCCAATGTTGTAACAAAAATCTCTACAACAGACTACCTTCCATAATGACAAGGCTAACATACACTGTAGTAACAAAAATTTGAACAACAGACTACCTTCCATAATGAGATGGCTACCATCCATTGGAGTAATAAAAATCACAATGACAGACTACCTTCCATAATGACAAGGAAACAATCGATTGTAGTAACAAAAATCACGACAATAGACTACCTTATATGAAAAGGTTACCATCCATTGGAATAACAAAAATATCGACAACATACTACCTTCCATAATGATAAGGCTACCATCCTATGGAGTAACAAGAATCACGATAACAAACTACCTACCATAATGACAAAGCTACCGTCCATTAGAGTAACAAAAATTTGGACAACAAACTACCTTCCATAATGACAAGGCTATTATCTATTGGAGTAAGAAAAATATCAACAAGAGTCTACCTTCAATAATGACAAGGCTACCATCCATTGGAGTATAAATTTTTTGACAACAGACTACCTTCCACATTGACAAGGCTACCATACATTGGAGTTACAAAAATCTCGACAACAGACTACATTCCATAATGAATAGGCTACTTCCATTGGAGTAACAAAGATATCGACACCAGACTACCTTCCATAATGATAAGGCTACCATCCATTGTATTAACAAAAATCTCGACAACAGACTACCTTCCATAATAAGAAGGCTACCATCCATTGGAGTAACAAAAATCTCGAAAACAAACTACCTTCCATAAAGACTTGGCTACCATCTATTGGAATAACAAAAATCTCGACAACTGACCACCTTCCACAATGACAAGGCTATTATCTAATGGAGTAACAAAAATCTCGACAACAGACTACCTTCCATAATGACAAGGCTAACATACATTGTAGTAACAAAAATTTGAACAACAGGCTACCTTCCATAATGAGATGGTTACCATCCATTGGAGTAATAAAAATCACAATGACAAACTACCTTCCATAATGACAAGGCAAAAATCCATTGTAGTAACAAAAATCACGACTACAGACTACCTTATATGAAAAGGTTACCATCCATTGGAATAACAAAAATTACGACAACATACTACCTTCCATAATGATTAGGGTACCATCCAATGGAGTAACAAAAATCTCGACAACAAACTACCTTCCATAATGACAAAGCTACCGTCCATTAGAGTAACAAAAATCTGGACAACAGACTACCTTCCATAATGACAAGGCTACTGTCCATTGGATTAACAAAAATATCAACAAGAGACTACCTTCCATATTGACAAGGCTACCATCCATTGGAGTATAAATTTTTTTGACACCAGACTACCATCCATAATGACAAGGCTACCACCCATTGGAGTAACAAAAATATCGATAACAGACTACCTTCCATAATGATAAGGCTACCATCCATTGTTTTAAGAAAAATCTCGACAACAGACTACCTTCCATAATAAGAAGGCTACCATTCATTGGAGTAACAAAAATTTCGACAAAAGACTACCTTCCATAATGACAAGGCAAGAATCCATTGGAGTAAAAAAAATCTCGACAATAGATTACCTTTCATAATGACAAGGCTACCATCCATTGGAATAACAAAAATTTCTACGATAGACTACGTTCCATAATTACAAGGCTACCATCCATTGGAGTAACAAAAATCTCGACAATAGACTACCTTCCATAATGACAAGGCTACCATCCATTAGAGTAACAAAAATCTCGAAAAAATACTACCTTCCATATTGACTAGGCTACCATCCATTAGAATAACAAAAATCTCAACAACAGACTACCTTCCATATTGACAATGCTACTATCCAATGGAGTAACAAAAATCATGACAATAGACTACCTTCCATAATGATAAGGCTAACACACATTATAGTAAGAAAAATCTGAACAATAGACTACCTTCCATAATGACAAGGCTACCATCCATTGGAGTAACAAAAATCATAACGACAGACTACCTTCCATAATGATAAGGCTACCATCCATTGGAGTAACAAAAATCTCGACAACAGACTACCTTCCATAATGATAAGGCTACCATCCATTGGAGTAACAAAAATATCGATAACAGACTACCTTCCATAATGACAAGGCTACCATCCATTGGAGTAACAAAAATCTCGAAAACAAACTACCTTCCATAATTACTTGGCTATCATCCATTGGAATTAAAAAAATCTCGACAACAGACTACCTTCCATAATGACAAGGCTACTATCCAAAGGAGTAACAAAAATCTCGACAACAGACTACCTTCCATAATGACAAGGCTACAATCCATTGGAGTAACAAAAATCTCAACAATAGATTACCTTTCATAATGACAAGGCTACCATCCATTGGAGTATAAAAAATTTTGACAACAAACTTCCTTCCATAATGACAAGGTTACCATCCATTTGAGTTCCAAAAATCTCGACAACAGACTACCTTCCATAATAAGAAGGCTACCATCCATTGGAGTAACAAAAATTTCGAAAAAAGACTACCTTTCATAACGACAAGGCTACAATCCATTGGAGTAACAAAAATCTCGACAATAGATTACCTTTCATAATGACAAGGCTACCATCCATTGGAATAACAAAAATTTCGACGACAGACTACCTTCCATAATGACAAGGCTACCATCCATTGGAGTAACAAAAATATCGACAATAGACTACCTTCCATAATGACAAGGCTACCATCATTTGGAGTAACAAAAATCACAACAACAGACTACCTTTCATATTGACAATGCTACTATCCAATGGAGTTACAAAAATCTTAACAATAGACTACCTTCCATAATGATAAGGCTAATACACATTGTAAAAAGAAAAATATGAACAATAGACTACCTTCCATAATAACAAGGCTACCATCCATTGGAGTAACAAAAATAATAACAACAGACTACCTTCCATAATGACAAGGCAACAATCCATTGGAGTAACAAAAATCACGACAACAGACTACCTTATATGAAAAGGTTACCATCCATTGGAAAAACAAAAATATCGACAATATACTACCTTCCATAATGATAAGGCTACCATCCAATGGAGTAACAAAAATCTCGAGAACAAACTACCTTCCGTAATTACAAAGCTACCGTCCATTAGAGTAACAAAATTCTGGACAACAAACTACCTTCCATAACGACAAGGCTACTATCCATTGGAGTAACAAAAATATCAACAAGAGTCTACCTTCAATAATGACAAGGCTACCATCCATTGGAGTATAAAATTTTTGGACAACAGACTACCTTCCACAATGACAAGGCTACCATCCATTGGAGTAACAAAAATCTCGACAACAGACTACATTCCATAATGAATAGGCTACTTCCATTGGAGTAACAAAGATATCGACACCAGACTACTTTCCATAATGACAAGGCTACCATCCATTGGAGTAACAAAAATCTCGACAATAGACTACCTTCCATAATAAGAAGGCTACCATCCATTGGAGTAACAAAAATCTCGAAAACAAAGTACCTTCCATAATGACTTGGCTACCATCCATTGGAATAACAAAAGTCTCGACAACAGACTACCTTCCATAATGACAAGGCTACTATCCAATGGAGTAACAAAATTCTCGATAACAGACTACCTTCCATAATGACAAGGCTAACATACATTGTAGTAACAAAAATTTGAACAACAGGCTACCTTCCATGATGAGATGGCTACCATCCATTGGAGTAATAAAAATCACAACGACAGACTACCTTCCATAATGACAAGGAAAAAACCTATTGTAGTAACAAAAATCTCGACAACAAACTACCTTCCATAATGACAAAGCTACTGTCCATTAGAGTAACAAAAACCTGGACAACAGACTACCTTCCATAATGACAAGGCTACCGTCCATTGGAGTAACAAAAATATCAACAACAGACTACCTTCCATATTGACAAGGCTACCATCCATTGGAGTATAAATTTTTTTTACAACAGACTACCTTCCATAATGACAAGGCTACCATCCATTGGAGTAACAAAAATCTCGACAACAGACTACATTCCATAATGACAAGGATACCACCAATTGGAGTAACAAAAATCTCGATAACAGACTACCTTCCATAATGATAAGGCTAC
Source organism: Vicia faba (assembly GCA_948472305.1). Classification (NCBI taxonomy): domain Eukaryota; kingdom Viridiplantae; phylum Streptophyta; class Magnoliopsida; order Fabales; family Fabaceae; genus Vicia; species Vicia faba. The sequence continues at coordinate 509,321,111 of OX451741.1, read as the reverse complement.
CATCCATTATATTAACAAAAATCTCGAAAATAGACTACCTTTCATAATAAGAAGGCTACCATCCATTGGAGTAACAAAATTTCGACAAAAGACTACCTTCCATAATGACAAGGCTACAATCCATTGGAGTAACAAAAATCTCGACAATAGATTACCTTTCATAATGACAAGGCTACCATCCATTGGAATAACAAAAATTTCTACGACAGACTACCTTCCATAATGACAAGGCTACAATCCATTGGAGTAACAAAAATCTCGACAATAAACTACCTTCCATAATGAAAAGGCTACCATCCATTAGAGTAACAAAAATCTCGAAAAAATACTACCTTCCATATTGACTAGGCTACCATCTATTGGAATAACAAAAATCTCAACAACAGACTACCTTCCTTATTGACAATGCTACTATCCAATGGAGTAACAAAAATCTCGACAATAGACTACTTTCCATAATGATAAGGCTAACACACATTGTAGTAAGAAAAATCTGAACAATAGACTACCTTCCATAATGACAAGGCTACCATCCATTGGAGTAACAAAAATCATACTGACAAACTACCTTATATAATGACAAGGCTACCATCCATTGGAGTAACAAAAATCTCGATAATAGACTACCATCCAAAATGATAAGGCTACCATCCGTTGGAGTAACAAAAATCTCGACAATAGACTACCTTCCATAATGACAAGGCTACAATCCATTGTAGTAACAAAATTCACGATGACAGACTACCTTCCATAATGACAAGGCTACATCCATTGTAGTAACAAAAATCTCGATAACAGACAACCTTCCGTAATGACAAGGCTACCATCCATTGGAGTAACAAAAATCTTGACAACAGACTTCCTTCCATAATGACAAGGATATAATCCATTGGAGTAATAAAAATCTCGACAATAGACTACCTTTCATAATGACAAGGCTACCATCCATTGGAATAAGAAAGATATCAACGACAAACTACCTTCCATAATGACAAGGCTACCATCCATTGGAGTAACAAAAATCTCAACAACAGACTACCTTCCATAATGACAAGGCTACCATCCATTGGAGTAACAAAAATCTCGAAAACTAACTAGTTTCCATAAGGACTAGGCTACGATCCATTAGAATAACAAAAATCTTGACAACAGACTACCTTCCATAATGACAAAGCTACTGTCCATTAGAGTAAAAAAAATCTGGACAACAAACTACCTTCCATAATGACAAGGCTACCGTCCATTGGAGTAACAAAAATATGAACAACAGACTACCTTCCATAATGAGAAGGCTACCATCCATTGGAGTAACAAAAATTACAACGACATACTACCTTCAAGAATGGTATGGCAACAATCCATTGTAGTAACAAAAATCACGAAAACAGACTACCTTATATGAAAAGGTTACCATCCATTTGAATAACAAAAATATCGATAACAGACTACCTTCCATAATGATAAGGCTACCATCCAATGGAGTAATAAAAATCTCAATAACAAACTACCTTCCATAATGACAAGGCTACAATCCATTGGATTAACAAAAATCTCGACAATAGACTACCTTTCATAATGACAAGGCTACCATCCATTGGAATAACAAAAATTTCTACGACATACTACCTTCCATAATGACAAGGCTACCATCCATTGGAGTAACAAAGATATCGACAACATACTACCTTCCATAATGACAAGGCTACCATCCCTTAGAGTAACAAAAATATCGACAATAGACTAACTTTCATAATGACAAGGCTACCATCCATTGGAATAACAAAAATATCATGCACAAACTACCTTCCATAATGACTAGGCTACCATCCATTGGAGTAATAAAGATATCAACAACAGACTACCTTCCATAACGACAAGGCTATAATCCATTCTAGTAACAAAAATCTCGACAACAGACTACCTTACATAATGACAAGGCTACCATCCATTGTAGTGACAAACATCTCGACAATATACTACCTTCTAGAATGACAACACTACCATCCATTGGAATGACAAAAATCTCGACAATAGACTACCTTCCATATGAACAAGGCTACCATCCCTTAGAGTAACAAAAATCTCGACAATAGACTACCTTCCATAATGAGAAGGCTTCCATCCATTGGAGTAACAAAGATATCGACAACATACTACCTTCCATAATGAGAAGGCTACCATCCATTGGAGTAACAAAAATCACGACAACAAACTACCTTCCATAATGACAAGGCTACCATCCATTGGAATAACAAAAATATCGACAACACAATACCTTCCATAATGACAAGGCTACCATGCAATGGAGTAACAAAAATCTCGGCAATAGACTACCTTCCATAATGACAAGGGTACCATCATTGGAGTAACCAAAATATCAACAAGAGACTACCTTCCATAATTACAAGGCTACAATCCATTGGAGTATAAAAATCTCGACAACAGAATACCTTCCATAATGACAAGGCTACCATCCATTAAAGTAACTAAAATCTCGTACACAAACTACCTTCCATAATGACAAGGCTACCATCCATTAAAGTAACTAAAATCTCGTACACAAATTACCTTCCATATCGACAACAAACTACCTTCCATAACCAGAAGGCTATAATCCATTGTAGTAACAAAAATCTTGACAACAAACTACCTTCCATAATGACAAGGCTACCATCCATTGTAGTGACAAAAATCTCGATAATATACTACCTTCTATAATGACAATGCCACCATCCAATGGAATAAGAAAAATCTTGGCAACAGACTACGTTCCATTATGACAAGGCTACCATCCCTTAGAGTAACAAAAATATCGACAATAGACTACCTTCCATAATGACAAGGCTACCATCCATTGGAGTAACCAAGATATAGACAACATACTACCTTCCATAATGACAAGGCTACCATCCCTTAAAGTAACAAAAATCATGACAACAGACTACCTTTCATAATGACAAGGCTACCATCCATTGGAATAACAAAAATATCGTACACAAACTACCTTCCATAATGACTAGGCTACCATCCATTGGAGTAACAAAGATATCGACAACAGACTACCTTCCATAACGACAAGGCTACCAGCCATTGGAGTAATAAATATATCGACAACATACTACCTTCCATAATGACAAGGCTACCATCCCTTAGAGTAACAAAAATCACGACAACAAACTACCTTTCATAATGACAAGGCTACCATCCATTGGAATAACAAAAATATCGTACACAAACTACCTTCAATAATGACTAGGCTACCATCCATTGGAGTAACAAAGATATCGACAAGAAACTACCTTCCATAATGACAAGGCTACAATCCATTGTAGTAACAAAAATCTCGACAACAGACTACCTTCTATAATGACAAGGCTACCATTAATTGTAGTGACAAAAATCTCAACAATATACTACCTTCTATAATGACAAGGCTATCATCCATTGGAGTAACAAAAATCTCGACAACAGACTACCTTCCATAATGACAAGGCAACAATCCATTATAGTAACAAAAATCTAGACAATTTACTACCTTTCATAATGACAAGGATACCATCCATTGGAATAACAAAAATCTCGAAAACAGACTACGTTCCATAATGACAAGGCTACCATCCCTTAGAGTAACAAAAATCATGACAACAGACTACCTTCCATAATGACAAGGCTAAAATCCATTGAAGTATAAAAAATCTCGACAACAGACTACTTTCCATAATGACAAGGCTACCATCCATTGGAGTAACTAAAATATCGTACACAAACTACCTTGCATAATGACTACGCTACCATCCATTAGAGTAACAAAGATATCAACACAGACTACCTACCACAACGACAAGGCTACAATCAATTGTAGTAACAAAAATCTCGACAACAGACTACCTTCCATAACGACAAGGCTACCATCCATTATAGTGACAAAAATCTCGACAATATATTACCTTCTATAATGACAAGGCTATCATCCATTATAGTAACAAAAATCTCGACAACAGACTACCTTCCATAATGACAAGGCTACCATCCATTGGAGTAACTAAAATCTCGTACACAAACTACATTCCATAATGACTAGGCTACCATCCATTGGAGTAACAAAGATATCGACAACAGACTATCTTCCATAACGACTAGGCTACAATCCATTGTAGTAACAAAAATCTCTACAACAGACTACCTTCCATAATGATAAGGCTACCATCCATTGTAGTGACAAAAATATTGATAATATACTACCTTCTATAATGACAACGCTACCATCCATTGGAATAACAAAAATCTCGACAACAGACTACATTCCATAATGACAAGGCTACCATCCCTTATAGTAACAAATATCTCGACAATAGACCACATTCCAAAATGACAAGGCTACCATCCATTAGAGTAACAAAGATATCGAACACATACTACCTTCCATAATTACAAGGGTACCATCATTGGAGTAACCAAAATATCAACAAGAGACTACCTTCCATAATTACAAGGCTACAATCCTTTGGAGTATAAAAAATCTTGGCAACAGACTACCTTCCATAATGACAAGGCTATCATCCATTGGAGTAACTAAAATCTCGTACACAAACTACCTTCCATAATGACTAAGCTACCATCCATTGGAGTAACAAAGATATGTACAACAAACTACCTTCCATAACGACAAGGCTACAATCCATTGTAGTAACAAAAATATCGACAACAGACTACGTTCCATAATGACAAGGCTACAATCCATTGTAGTGACAAAAATATCGATAATATACTACCTTCTATAATGAGAAATGCTACCATCTATTGGAATAACAAGTATCTCGACAACAAACTACCTTCCATAATGACAAGGCTACCATCCATTGGAGTAACAAAGATATCGACAACATACTACCTTCAATAATGACAAGGCTACCATCCCTTAGAGTAACAAAAATCATGACAATAGACTACCTTTCATAATGACAAGGCTACCATCCATTGTAATAACAAAAATATCATACACAAACTACCTTCCATAATGAAAATGCTACCATGCAATGGAGTAAAAAAAATCTCGGCAATAGATGAAGGGGTGAAAAACACAAGAAGGGGGGGGGGTTGAATTGTAAAACTGGAATCTTAAAGCAAATGACAAGATATTTTTATCCTGGTTCGTTTGATCTCAAACTACTCCAGTCCACCCGTCAAGGTGATTTCGCCTCTCTCCAACGAGGTCTTAATTCACTATATTCAACTGAATACAAATCTGCTTTAGCAACTGCTAAAACCTTCTTGATTCAAACCACAATCCGGTTTGTCAAGGCAACACTTTCTTACAAAGGTATAAGCAAATGTGTGTGAATGTTTTCTACAAAAACTATATCACAACTGTGATGTTTACACAAATGAAGCTTAGAATACTAGATTGCTAAACGCTAATAAAGTATCAGAGTTTGTTGGTTTAGCAAAACTTGTAGAGTGAAGATTATTGTTCAGCTTTGTGCGTGTAGAGAGTTTGGAAGCATTAGCCGTGATAATCTTCAAAGCTTGGTTTATATAGCACTTGAGAAGATGAACGTTGAAGCAAATATTCTTGATTCAATGCTATTAACAAGCTTTCCTTTTTGAGCAGATCTTGTCTAGAATGATGCTGTTGGTATTGATTAGCTTTCAATGCACAGTACCGTTGCTTCTTCAATGCACGTTCTGGCTTGGCTCATTCTGATTCTGCTTCGCTGCTGATGAACTAATTTAATTCTGTATCAGAGTGTTTTACGCGCAGTTCTGTTCATCAAGCTTCAGCATGTGCAAGCGTTGATCATCTGATCTTGACGTTCTGATTCAGCAACTTCTGATGCTGGTGTGCAAACTCATATTCTGATGCTGAAGAAGTGATCTTGCTTATTTTAATCAGCATATCTGCAAATCAGAGCATAGTAATTTTAGGCAGCATATAATTCAATCATGAAATATTTAACTACTATATCTTTTCACTTTGTTATCATCAAAACTTAAATATAGGGTACTAGATTCAAACATTGTTCTAACAATCTCCCCCTTTTTGATGATGACAAAAACTAGATATTTTAAATGAAAAAATAACGTGAAAAGTTATCAGATCTATGTATCAGAATAAGAAGTACGGAGAAGTCAGAGTTAAGAGATACTCCCCCTGAGTTTGTTACTTCCCTTTGATATGCGTGTTCTTCAGAGTCAGATCTTTTTCTATCTTTGAGCATCAGATTATAAGTCTTTGACTTATCAGAGAGCATAGCTTCAGAGCTTTTCCTGTCAGAGCTTTGCTTCGGATCAGAGTGTTAGGTCGATCAGAGCTTCATATATCAGAACTTCATATTTGATCAGAGCAACATGAGCTTCTATATTTTGATCAGAGCTTCTAGTTCTTAGACTTCATAGTGTTCGGAGCTTCCTTGTGCCTGTAGACTTAACAACAAAACAGAAAAACATTTCAAGTAATAGAGTTAGAATGTTTGAGAGTTTCTGTCTAGTTAGCCGTTATTGATTTTAAATATCATTCTTGTTCTCCCCCTTTTTGTCAGCAATCAAAAAGTGTTAGTGATGTGCTAAAACAATTTAGATCAGAAAAACAAATTATATTAAAAATAGTTCAGAGCAAAGAACATTACACAAGCATAGTCAAAACATAGTCAAAAGTACATCAGAAAATGAAGAAAATATAGAGAATGTCATGCATGAAAAAAATTTCAAGGTTGTGGGGGCATGCGTGAGAACAGGCTTTCCAGCATTGCTTGAATCTTTTCAGAAGTTTCATTCTGCTTCTGAACCATGGTGACAACAGTATCAATCTTGCTGTCCTGGACATTCATTCTTGCTTCCATCTTCTGATCATTCTCTTCCATCCGCTGCTGTAGACGCAAGTCATTCAGCCTTAATTCTTCCAGAGCCTGCCTGTCCAAGGCAGCTTGAGAACTTTCAGCAGGAGGAAGCTTCTCAGAACTTTCAGCTACATCTTCTGCTGGATTTTCTTCCTGAAGAGTCTTGTCTTCTTCTGAAGGTTGCACCTGTGCAGCTTGCTCTTTCTCAGACCAAGATTCAGAGTCCAGAGGGAGCACAACTTCTTGAGGCAGCTGACTCTCAACTTCCTTCAGCAGCTTGCTAAAGTTCTGTTGAGCCTGCTCATAGTTGACGTCCTGCAGCTTGAGTGCTTCAGCACGAACCCATACTCTGAACTGTGACCAGAGCTGATCAGAAGCAGCTGGGTCGATCATCCCCGGACAGACTTGCTTCAGAGAAGCAATCCACTGCAGCATACCTGTTTCAAAGTCCAAAATACCAGAGCCAACATCTAGTTGCTTTGGTTTGGGAATGGCCAATTTGTGTCTTAAATCAGCAAGACGTTCAAGACTTGTTAAGTCAATGAAAGTTTTGCTGGGGTTTTCAGAGGACTGGTTTTCAGAGGTGTGCTGAGGTGCTGTTTGTTTTGGATGATGGTTATCAGAGTCAGAGGATATATCTATTGGAGTGGTTGGAGTTTTTGGAGGTGTTGATTCCTCTGATGATGGTAACTAGGGTCTGACAATGGTGGTTCCACATGGCAACTGTATTTCCAGCGGTGAAGGTTGAGGTGAGTGGGGATCAGAATGATGAGGAGATGGGGTTTCATAGCGGTGAAACTCTGTTTGAGATGAGGGAGGATTATTTTCTGGTTGAGGAGGTGGAATCTCTGATTGCTCAGGGATCAGAGGTTCTTCTGTGATTGGTTGATGGGATTGTGGTTCTGGTGCTGGTTGATGTTCTGGTTGTATTTCTGGTTCAGGTTGAACTCCTGGTTCAGGTTGTGGAGGAGGAATATTTGGTGGTTCAGAGTGAGGTTGAACAGAAGCATGTTCACGCTCAATGTCAGCTAGCACTCTATCAAGTGCTGGTGTTGTTGAAACAGTTGGTTGTTGTTTGGGAATTTTAATGGGAATTTTAATCCTGGTTCTTCTGAGTTGTAAGGCCTCAGAAGGGTCTTCTGGTATGGTTTCATCAATAGTGGGGATTGGAATGGATATTCTGTGAGAGGTTTGAGGAGGAGCAACAGATGTTGGAATAGTAGAGGAAATTGAAATAGGAGCAGCAGATGAATTACCTCGTTTCTTTGGAGTCTGGTGAGATGATCCTTCTGCTTTCCTCTTCTTTGTCTTCTTCTGAATCACTTCAGGTTGAACTTGACTCAGATCTTTGATCTTCAGCTTTGAACCTGCATCTTCTTCCTTGTAAGAATCTGGGTACTTGATAAACATATCAGGTTGGGATTCCATTTCAGAAAATCTTGGGAAATCACTCAGAGGCACTCTTCTTCTGGAGATGTCAGCAGTTGAAGAAGCTCTGGGTTCCTTCCTGATATTTTCTATCAGCTTCATCTTTTTCAGGTTCTTAGCATTCAGCGGTTTTCCAACAGTTGGTTCAAAATTGCCCAGTACTTTAGCTTCGCTCAGATAATCTATCAGCTTATTCTCTGTCAGAATATCTGATATGAGCTTCCCAAACGGTATCCAGTCCCTTTTGGTCCTTTCTTCTTCTCTAGTCTCTTTCACACTAGTCTTCAGATGACTGAACAGGAAGTGTGCCAGATTGATCTTCACCCTCTGATCAATAAAGTAGATCAGAAATTGCTGATCCACGTTTATATAGTCAGGAGAGCTTGTTGGCTTCCTGTGATTGAAATAGCCTAGAACAATCTTGGCCCACACTCTGCAGTGATCCTTCAGATCCTTGATTTTGCTGCTGGGAAAACCAAGAGTGAAAATGCAGTTGGCTACCACACCTATATCAGGGCATCTATCGGCCATGTCCACACAACGGACTCCACCACCACTTTGACCAATTAACCTAGCAATGAGGTCTTCAGAAATTATTATCTTCTTTCCCATGACAGAAGAGATGACTAGATGTTTATGAATCTTGGCGTGAATCCAAAATTCTTTGACAAGCTCTGGGAAGGTTGGTCCAACCAATCTATCAAAGTACCTCTCCCACTTTTGAGCTTTGACTTCCTCAGTTAGGTCAAATCCATTTTCCTTCAAACTATCGAAATCGATGATTAATTCAGAGAGAACCTCAAGATTCTTTACCGGTGTGAGAAGAGTTCTGGTAGGCGCTTGATATTGCTCAGAGGTTTCTTTCTTCTGATTTCCTGCAGAAATGCTGGAGGTTGCCATTGTTCTCACACAAAAGCTTGAGAGTGATTTGAGAAAAGCTAGGGTTTTGAAGGAGATGTGCAGAAAATACTTGAGAGATTATGAGTAAGCGTAAAGAATAAACATGAAGAATGATGTGCTTAAATAAGGATTTCAAAATTTATTTTGAAAAATAAAACGTTTTTAAGAGAGAGAAAAAAATAATGATTTCCATTAACAAGCGTGATTACTTTGCATTAAATGCTTGCTGATTTTGGGGGATTTGAGAAAGATACTTAAAAACGGTTACCAGACATGTGTCTCAATGCACCCAATCAGCGCTTTCCTTTCTCAGAAGCGTGCACGCGTTCTGCTTCAGGGATTTGCTGATGATTGGATGACACTTGTTTGATGTAGTGATCAGCACGTCTGTCTTTGAGATTAGACTCTCAGATCTTTAGACTTGCCTCTGATACAATCTGCATGTTCTATCTTTCTGAAAGAAGATTGATCAGAAGTTCACAGTAATATAATTACATTCTGAAGATAAATACATGGAATTAAAACATTTTCATTCTGGGCATACTTTCATGCTGAGATGTTTCAGAATGAAATTAAACCTATCTTCTGAAAGGGGTTTAGTAAAGATATCAGCCCATTGATGGTCTGTATCTATAAATTTCAAGTTTAAAATTCCTTTCTGAATATAGTCCCTAATGAAATGATGTTTTATTTCTATATGCTTAGCTCTAGAATTTAAAATAGGATTCTTACTTAAGCAAATAGCAGAAGTGTTATCACAAAGAATGGGAATGTTACTCTCAAAAATCTGGAAGTCTTCAAGCTGACTTTTCATCCAGAGCATCTGTGTGCTACATCCAGCTGCTGCTATGTACTCAGCTTCTGCTGTTGACAGAGCAATAGTTGATTGCCTTTTGCTGGACCACGAGATCAGATTTTCTCCCAGAAACTGGCAGCTTCCAGAAGTACTTTTTCGTTCCACTCTGTCTCCAGCAAAATCAGCGTCGCAGTAGCCTACTAAACTGTAATCACTAGATTTTCTATAAAACAAACCCAGATTAGTAGTACCTTTCAGATACTTGAAAATTCGCTTAACAGCTGTTAAGTGAGATTCTCTAGGATCTGATTGGAATCTAGCACAAATACATACGCTGAATAGAATATCAGGTCTTGAAGCAGTCAGATAGAGGAGAGAACCAATCATACCTCTGTAGACTTTCTGTTCTACGCTTTTGCTTACCTCTTCTCTTTCCAGAATGCACGTGGGATGCATTGGAATCTTTGATGGCTTACATTCTGAGAGGTCAAATTTCTTCAGAAGATCTCTGATGTATTTGCTCTGATGAATGTAAGTTCCCTCTGGAGTTTGATTGATCTGAATTCCTAGAAAGAACTTCAGTTCCCCCATGAGGCTCATCTCAAATTCTGCCTGCATACACTTAGCAAATTTTCTTCCAAGAGAAGGATTAGTAGAACCAAAGATTATATCATCAACATAAATTTGACAGACCAAAATGTCACTCTTAACTGTTTTACAGAATAGAGTGGTGTCCACTTTCCCTCTGGTGAACTCATTTTCAAGCAGAAAGTTACTTAGCCTTTCATACCAAGCTCTGGGAGCTTGTTTCAGACCATACAGTGACTTTTTCAGTTTGAAAACATGTTCTGGATGTTTTGTATTTTCAAAACCTGGGGGTTGGTGAACATACACTTCTTCTTCTATATAACCATTTAAGAATGCACTTTTGACATCCATCTGATACAGAGTGATGCCTCTATTAACAGCGAATGAGATTAAAAGTCTGATAGATTCTAACCTGGCGACTGGGGCAAAGGTTTCTGTATAGTCTATCCCCTCTTGCTGACTATAACCTTGTGCAACCAGTCGTGCCTTGTTTCTGACGACTTCACCTTGTTCATTAAGCTTGTTTCTGAACACCCATCTTGTTCCAATGACGTTGAATCCTTTTGGTCTTGGAACGAGATCCCATACGTCGTTTCTGGTGAATTGATTCAGCTCTTCTTGCATTGCCAGAATCCAGTCATTGTCCAGAAGTGCTTCATCAATAGAAGAAGGTTCAATCAGAGACACAAGTCCCATCAGAGTTTCTTCAGAGTTTCTGAAGCTTGCTCTTGTTCTGATTGGATCTTCCTTTCTTCCTAGAATAGTCTCTTCTGGGTGATCCAAACTGCTTCTGGGTAATCTCTTCTGAGGTTGATCAGCAGTTGTAGGATTTCTAGCATTGCTTCTTTCAGACGTTGAAGGAATGTCTGTGTTGAGAGCTTCTGATGACTTGTCTTCAGAACCTGCAAATTCAATTTCTATACCTGCAAGATTTTCATTCTGCTTTGACTTTTCAGAGTCAAGCTTGTCATCAAAACGAACACTGATTGATTCTTCCACAATCTGTGTTTCTGTATTGTATACTCTGTACCCTCTTGAGCGTTCAGAGTATCCTAACATAATACACTTCTGTGCCTTAGAATCAAACTTGTTCAAATAATTCTTTGTATTTAACATATAGCAAGTACATCCAAATGGATGAAAATACGAAATGTTGGGCTTTCTATTCTTCCACAATTCATATGGAGTCTTTTCCAGAATAGGTCTTATTGAGATTCTATTCTGAATGTAGCACGCTGTGTTTATTGCCTCTGCCCAGAAAATCTTAGCAACGTTTGTCTCGTTGATCATGGTTCTGGCCATTTCTTGCAATGTTCTGTTCTTTCGTTCTACAACTCCATTTTGTTGGGGAGTTCTAGGACAAGAGAAATCATGCAGAATGCCTTTGTCATTAAAGAATGACTCAAAATCTTTATTTTCAAATTCTCCACCATGATCACTTCTGACTTTAACGATTCTAAGATCTTTTTCATTCTGAACTTGGTTACAGAAGGTAACAAACACAGAGTGTGACTCGTCCTTGTGTCTTAAGAACTTTACCCATGTCCATCTGCTATAGTCATCTACGATTACTAACCCATACTTCTTGCCACTGACAGAAGCAGTCTTAACTGGTCCAAATAAGTCAATGTGCAGAAGTTCTAATGGCTTAGAGGTAGAAACAACATTTTTGGATTTAAAAGAGGGTTTTGCAAATTTGCCTTTCTGACATGCTTCACACAGAGCATCTGAATTGAACTTCAAATTTGGAAGTCCTCTGACCAGATTGAGTTTGTTAATCTGAGATATTCTTCTCATACTAACATGCCCCAATCTTCTGTGCCAGATCCACTGCTCGTTGTTAACAGACAGAAGACATTTTACGTTCTGACTCTTTAGTTCAGAAAGTTTGATTTTGTAAATGTTGTTTTTCCTCTTACCATTAAATAGGATAGTCCCATCTTTCTGACTAACAGCTTTACATGATTTTTGATTAAAGATTATATCATAACCGTTATCACTTAATTGACTTATGGATAACAGGTTATGCATCAATCCATCAACAAGCAGAACATTATTAATAGAGGGAAGATTTCCGTTACCTACAGTTCCAGAGCCAATTATCTTTCCCCTCTGATTGCCTCCAAAGCCAACGTGGCCTCCAGGCTTAAGTTCCAGGCTTTGGAACATATGCCTTCTTCCCGTCATGTGACGTGAGCAGCCAGAGTCCAGGTACCATGACTGGTGTTTCTGATTTGCTGCTAAAGATATCTGCAACATGTATTATTTTATCCTTAGGTACCCAGATCTTCTTGGGTCCTGATTTGTTAGTTTTACCAAAACTCTGGTTGAATTTTGGTTTCACAAAGTGATTACTACTAGTATATTTGATGTCATGTGTGTGACCATACACAAAGTGTGAATTTAGAGGAGTGTGTTTAATGGTTAAATCCATGACATTTTTAGGTGTAGGAACCTTACCTAGGTATCCTATTCCTTTCCTGCCGTTTCTGCTAACTCCATAGATCATTGAAGCCATTCTGCTTCTATCTATGCTTTTAGCAAGGAACTTCTGGAAACTATGATCATACTCCTTAATGATCTCATCAGCGTTGCTGGGAGTTTCAGCAATTGGTTCCTTCTGAGAGTTTTGTAAAGAGTTTTCTAATTTTAAAATTTTATCTCTCAGCTCAGAGTTTTCCAATTTGAGACTCTCAGACTTATTAGAGTCAGATTCAAGAGTCCTTTTCAGGTCTTTGAATTTAGCTCTAATCTGCTGATAACGTTCCAGAATTTCATTGAGGCTTTCAGCAAGTTCAGCCTTTGTAAAATTAACAGCGAAGTTAGGGAATACCTCTTCTGTGTCTGATTCTGAGTCTGAGTCAGAGGCTTCACTGTCATCTGGAATGTTAGCCATAAGTGCTATGTTCGCCCTTTCATCATCTGATTCTGAGTCAGCTTCAGACGAGTCAGAGTCATCCCATGTGGCCATGAGACTTTTCTTCTTGTCTCTTCCAAACTTCTTTTTGGGCTTTTCCCTCTGAAGCTTTGGACAATCACTCTTGTAGTGTCCTTGCTCATTGCACTCGTAGAAGATGATGTCTTTTGTATTTGGCTTCTTGCTACCTGAGGAGCCTTCAGATCTTCTGTATCCAGAGGAAGAATCTGTCCTTCTGTATCTGGAAGAAGACTCGTTCTGATCAGATCTTCTGGGATTCCTGAACTTCCTTTGTCTTTGCTTCCACAGTTGATTTACTCTTCTGGAGAGAAGAGAAAGCTCGTCTTCTTCTGATGAGGATCCATCAGATGTTTCTTCAACTGCCTGCAAAACTTTAGATTCAGATTTTCTGTTAGATTTTAAAGCTATAGGCTTACCTTGCTTCTGAGGCTCGTCAGCTTCCAGCTCTATCTCATGACTTCTGAGGGAGCTTATAAGTTCCTCCAGAGTGATTTTGTTGAGATCTTTCGCCAGCTTCAGAGCAGTAACCATAGGCCTCCACTGCTTGGGTAAACTTCTGATTATCTTCTTGACATGGTCAGCAGTAGAGTATCCCTTGTCCAGAACTTTGAGACCAGCTACCAGAATCTGGAATCTGGAGAACATAGTTTCAATGGATTCAGATTCTTCCATTTTAAACGCCTCATACTTCTGAATGAGCGCCAGAGCTTTTGTTTCTTTGACTTGAATGTTTCCCTCATGCGTCATTCTGAGAGAATCAAAGATGTTCTTAGCTGTGTCTCTGTTAGAGATCTTCTCATACTCAGTATAGGAGATAGCACTGAGGAGGATGGTTCTGGCCTTATGGTGATTCTTGAAATCACGCTTTTGTTGATCAGTCATTGATTTTCTATCAATCTTCTGACCAGTTGCATTAACAGGGTGCGTGTATCCATCTGTCACCATATCCCACAGATCAGCATCATGTGCTAGAAAGAAGCTTTCAATTCTGTCTTTCCAGTAGTCAAAGTTTTCTCCATCAAAGACTGGAGGTTTGCCGCTGAATCTGTCTCTGTCCTCATTGGTGTCATTGCTGAAATGAGAGTTGTTTCCTGCCATTGTGTTTTTCTGACGCTGGATCTTGTACTGACACGGTTAAGTGTTTTAGCTCAGAACCAGGCGCTCTGATGCCAATTGAAGGGGTGAAAAACACAAGAAGGGGGGGGTTGAATTGTAAAACTGGAATCTTAAAGCAAATGACAAGATATTTTTATCCTGGTTCGTTTGATCTCAAACTACTCCAGTCCACCCGTCAAGGTGATTTCGCCTCTCTCCAACGAGGTCTTAATTCACTATATTCAACTGAATACAAATCTGCTTTAGCAACTGCTAAAACCTTCTTGATTCAAACCACAATCCGGTTTGTCAAGGCAACACTTTCTTACAAAGGTATAAGCAAATGTGTGTGAATGTTTTCTACAAAAACTATATCACAACTGTGATGTTTACACAAATGAAGCTTAGAATACTAGATTGCTAAACGCTAATAAAGTATCAGAGTTTGTTGGTTTAGCAAAACTTGTAGAGTGAAGATTATTGTTCAGCTTTGTGCGTGTAGAGAGTTTGGAAGCATTAGCCGTGATAATCTTCAAAGCTTGGTTTATATAGCACTTGAGAAGATGAACGTTGAAGCAAATATTCTTGATTCAATGCTATTAACAAGCTTTCCTTTTTGAGCAGATCTTGTCTAGAATGATGCCGTTGGTATTGATTAGCTTTCAATGCACAGTACCGTTGCTTCTTCAATGCACGTTCTGGCTTGGCTCATTCTGATTCTGCTTCGCTGCTGATGAACTAATTTGATTCTGTATCAGAGTGTTTTACGCGCAGTTCTGTTCATCAAGCTTCAGCATGTGCAAGCGTTGATCATCTGATCTTGACGTTCTGATTCAGCAACTTCTGATGCTGGTGTGCAAACTCATATTCTGATGCTGAAGAAGTGATCTTGCTTATTTTAATCAGCATATCTGCAAATCAGAGCATAGTAATTTTAGGCAGCATATAATTCAATCATGAAATATTTAACTACTATATCTTTTCACTTTGTTATCATCAAAACTTAAATATAGGGTACTAGATTCAAACATTGTTCTAACAATAGACTACCTTCCATAATGACAAGGGTACCATCATTGGAGTAACCAAAATATCAACAAGAGACTACCTTCCATAATTACAAGGCTACAATCCATTGGAGTATAAAAAATCTCGACAACAGACTACCTTCCATAATGACAAGGCTACCATCCATTGGAGTAACTAAAATCTCGTACACAAACTACCTTGCATAATGACTACGCTACCATCCATTAGAGTAACAAAGATATCAACACAGACTACCTACCACAACGACAAGGCTACAATCCATTATAGTAACAAAAATCTCGACAACAGACTACCTTCCATAATGACAAGGCTACCATCCATTATATTGACAAAAATCTCGACAATATATTACCTTCTATAATGACAAGGCTATCAGCCATTAGAGTATCAAAAATCTCGATAACAGACTACCTTCCATAATGACAAGGCTACCATCCATTGGAGTAACTAAAATCTCGTACACAAACTACATTCCATAATGACTAGGCTACCATCCATTGGAGTAACAAAGATATCGACAACAGACTATCTTCCATAACGACTAGGCTATAATCCATTGTAGTAACAAAAATCTCGATAACAGACTACCTTCCATAATGACAAGGCTACCATCCATTGTAGTGACAAAAATATTGATAATATACTACCTTCTATAATGACAACGCTACCATCCATTGGAATAACAAAAATCTCGACAACAGACTACATTCCATAATGACAAGGCTACCATCCCTTATAGTAACAAATATCTCGACAACAGACCACATTCCAAAATGACAACGCTATCATCCATTAGAGTAACAAAGATATCGACAACATACTACCTTCCATAATGACAAGGCTATCATCCATTGGAATAACAAAAATATCGACAACACACTACCTTCCATAATGACAAGGCTACCATGCAATGGAGTAAAGAAAATCTCGACAACAGACTTCCTTCCATAATGACAAGGGTACCATCATTGGAGTAACCAAAATATCAACAAGAGACTACCTTCCATAATTACAAGGCTACAATCCTTTGGAGTATAAAAAATCTTGACAACAGACTACCTTCCATAATTACAAGGCTACCATCCATTGGAGTAACTAAAATCTCGTACACAAACTACCTTCCATAATGACTAAGCTACCATCCATTGGAGTAACAAAGATATGGACAACAAACTACCTTCCATAACGACAAGGCTACAATCCGTTGTAGTAACAAAAATCTCGACAACAGACTACGTTCCATAATGACAAGGCTACCATCCATTGTAGTGGGAAAAATATCGATAATATACTACCTTTTATAATGACAATGCTACCATCTATTGGAATAACAAACATCTCGACAACAAACTACCTTCCATAATGACAAGGCTACCATCCATTGGAGTAACAAAGATATCGACAACATACTACCTTCAATAATGACAAGGCTACCATCCCTTAGAGTAACCAAAATCATGACAATAGACTACCTTTCATAATGACAAGGCTACCATCCATTGGAATAACAAAAATATCATACACAAACTACCTTCCATAATGACTAGGCTACCATCCATTGGAGTAACAAAGATATCGACAACATACTACCTTCCATAACGACAAGGCTACAATCCATTCTAGTAACAAAAATCTCGACAACAGACTACCTTACATAATGACAAGGCTACCATCCATTGTAGTGACAAAAATATCGATAATATACTACTTTCTATAATGACAATGCTACCATCCATTGGAATAACAAAAATATCGACAACATACTATGTTCCATAATGACAAGGCTACCATCCCTTAGAGTAACAAATATCTCGACAACAGACCACCTTCCATTATGACAAGGCTACCATCCATTAGAGTAACAAAGATATCGACAACATACTACCTTCCATAATGACAAGCTACCATCCATTGGAGTAACAAAAATCACGACAACAGACTACCTTCCATAATGACAAGGCTACCATCCATTGGAATAACAAAAATATCGACAACACACTACCTTCCATAATGATAAGGCTACCATGCAATGGAGTAACGAAAATCTCGGCAATAGACTACCTTCCATAATGACAAGGGTACTATCATTGGAGTAACCAAAATATCAAGAAGAGACTACCTTCCATAATTACAAGGCTACAATTCATTCGAGTATAAAAAATATCGACAATAGACTACCTTGCATAATGACAAGGCTACCATCCATTGGAGTAACAAAGATATCAACAACAGACTACCTTCCATAACGACAAGGCTACAATCCATTGTAGTAACAAAAATATCGACAACAGACTACATCGCATAATGACAAGGCTACCATCCATTGTAGTGACAAAAATATCGATAATATACAACCTTCTATAATGACAACGCAACCATGCATTGGAATAACAAAAATCTCGACAACAGACTACATTCCATAAAGACAAGGCTACAATCCCTTAGAGTAACAAAAATCTGGACAACAGACTACCGTCCATAATGACAAGGCTACGATCCATTGGAGTAACAAAGATATCGACAACATACTACCTTCCATAATGACAAGGCTACCATCCCTTAGATTAACAAAAATCATGACAATAGACTACCTTTCATAATGACAAGGCTACCATCCATTGGAATAACAAAAATATCGTACAAAAACTACCTTCCATAATTACTAGGCTACCATCCATTGGAGTAACAAAGATATCGACAACAGACTACCTTCCATAACGACAAGGCTACAATCCATTGTAGTAACAAAAATCTCGACAACAGACTACCTTCCATAATGACAAGGCTACCATCCATTATAGTTACAAAAATCTCGATAATATACTACCTTCTATAATGACAACAGACTACGTTCCATAATGACAAGGCTACCATCCCTTAGAGAAACTTATACCTCGACAATAGACTACCTTCCATAATGACAAGGCTACCATCCATTGGAGTAACAAAGATATCAACAACATACTACCTTCCATAATGACAAGGCTACCATCCCTTAGAGTAACAAAAATCAGGACAATAGAATTCCTTTCATAATGGCAGGGCTACCATCCATTGGAATAACAAAAATATCATACACAAACTACCTTCCATAATGACTAGGCTACCATCCATTGGAGTAACAAAGATATAGACAACAGACTACCTTCCATAACGACAAGGCTACAATCCATTCTAGTAACAAAAATCTCGACAATAAACTACCTTACATAATGACAAGGCTACCATCCATTGGAATAACAAAAATCTCGTCAATAGACTACCTTCCATATGGATAAGGCTACCATCCGTTAGAGTAACAAAAATATCGACAATAGACTACCTTCCATAATGACAAGGCTACCATCCATTGGAGTAACAAAGATATCAACAACAGACTACCTTCCATAATGACAAGGCTACAATCCATTGGAGTAACAAAAATCACGACAACAAACTACCTTCCATAATGACAAGGCTATCATCCATTGGAATAACAAACTTATCGACAACACACTACCTTCCATAATGACAAGGCTACCATGCAATGGAGTAACAAAAATCTCGGCAAAAGACTACCTTCCATAATGACAAGGGTACCATCATTGGAGTAACCAAAATATAAACAAGAGACTACCTTCCATAATTACAAGGCTACAATCCATTGGAGTATAAAAAATCTTGACAACAGACTACCTTCCATAATGACAAGGCTACCATCCATTGGAGTAACTAAAATCTCGTACACAAACTACCTTCCATAATGACTAAGCTACCATCCATTGGAGTAACAAAGATATGGACAACAAACTACCTTCCATAACGACAAGGCTACAATCCATTGTAGTAACAAAAATCTCGACAACAGACTACCTTCCATAATGACAAGGCTACCATCCATTATAGTGACAAAAATATCGATAATATACTACCTTCTATAATGACAATGCTACCATCTATTGGAATAACAAACATCTCGACAATAGACTACGTTCCATAATGACAAGGCTACCATCACTTAGAGTAACAAAAATCTCGACAACAAACTACCTTCCATAATGACAAGGCTACCATCCATTGGAGTAACAAAGATATCGACAACATACTACCTTCAATAATGACAAGGCTACCATCCCTTAGAGTAACAAAAATCACGACAATAGACTACCTTCCATAATGAAAAGGCTACCATCCATTGGAATAACAAAAATATCATACACAAACTACCTTCCATAATGACTAGGCTACCATCCATTGGAGTAACAAAGATATCGACAACATACCACCTTCCATAACGACAAGGCTACAATCCATTCTAGTAACAAAAATCTCGACAACAGACTACCTTACATAATGACAAGGCTACCATCCCTTAGAGTAACAAATATCTCGACAACAGACCACCTTCCATAATGACAAGGCTACCGTCCATTAGAGTAACAAAGATATCGACAACATACTACCTTCCATAATGACAAGGCTACCATCCATTGGAGTAACAAAAATCACGACAACAGACTACCTTCTATAATGACAAGGCTACCATCCATTGGAATAACAAAAATATCGACAACACACTACCTTCCATAATGACAAGGCTTTCATGCAATGGAGTAACAAAAATCTCGGCAATAGACTACCTTCCATAATGACAAGGGTACTATCATTGGAGTAACCAAAATATCAAGAAGAGACTACCTTCCATAATTACAAGGCTACAATTCATTCGAGCATAAAAAATATCGACAACACACTACCTTCCATAATGACAAGGCTACCGTTCATTGGAGTAACTAACATCTCGTTCACAAACTACCTTCTATAATGACTAGGCTACCATCCATTGGAGTAACAAAGATATCGACAACAGACTACCTTCCATAACGACAAGGCTACAATCCATTGTAGTAACAAAAATATCGACAACAGACTACATCCCATAATGACAAGGCTACCATCCATTGTAGTGACAAAAATATCGATAATATACTACCTTCTATAATGACAATGCTACCATCTATTGGAATAACAAACATCTCGACAATAGACTACGTTCCATAATGACAAGGCTACCATCACTTAGAGTAACAAAAATCTCGACAACAAACTACCTTCCATAATGACAAGGCTACCATCCATTGGAGTAACAAAGATATCGACAACATACTACCTTCAATAATGACAAGGCTACCATCCCTTAGAGTAACAAAAATCACGACAATAGACTACCTTCCATAATGAAAAGGCTACCATCCATTGGAATAACAAAAATATCATACACAAACTACCTTCCATAATGACTAGGCTACCATCCATTGGAGTAACAAAGATATCGACAACATACTACCTTCCATAACGACAAGGCTACAATCCATTCTAGTAACAAAAATCTCGACAACAGACTACCTTACATAATGACAAGTCTACCATCCCTTAGAGTAACAAATATCTCGACAACAGACCACCTTCCATAATGACAAGGCTACCGTCCATTAGAGTAACAAAGATATCGACAACATACTACCTTCCATAATGACAAGGCTACCATCCATTGGAGTAACAAAAATCACGACAACAGACTACCTTCTATAATGACAAGGCTACCATCCATTGGAATAACAAAAATATCGACAACACACTACCTTCCATAATGACAAGGCTTCCATGCAATGGAGTAACAAAAATCTCGGCAATAGACTACCTTCCATAATGACAAGGGTACTATCATTGGAGTAACCAAAATATCAAGAAGAGACTACCTTCCATAATTACAAGGCTACAATTCATTCGAGCATAAAAAATATCGACAACACACTACCTTCCATAATGACAAGGCTACCGTTCATTGGAGTAACTAACATCTCGTTCACAAACTACCTTCTATAATGACTAGGCTACCATCCATTGGAGTAACAAAGATATCGACAACAGACTACCTTCCATAACGACAAGGCTACAATCCATTGTAGTAACAAAAATATCGACAACAGACTACATCCCATAATGACAAGGCTACCATCCATTGTAGTGACAAAAATATCGATAATATACTACCTTCTATAATGACAACGCTACCATCCATTGGAATAACAAAAATCTCGACAACAGACTACATTCCATAAAGACAAGGCTACCATCCCTTAGAGTAACAAAAATTTGGACAACAGACTACCTTCCATAATGACAACGCTACCATCCATTGGAGTAACAAAGATATCGACAACATACTACCTTCCATAATGACAAGGCTACCATCCCTTAGATTATCAAAAATCACGACAATAGACTACCTTCCATAATTACTAGGCTACCATCCATTGGAGTAACAAAGATATCGACAACATACTACCTTCCATAACGACAAGGCTATAATCCATTGTAGTAACAAAAATCTCGACAACAAACTACCTTCCATAATGACAAGGCTACAATCCATTATAGTTACAAAAATCTCGATAATATACTACCTTCTATAATGACAACACTACCATCCATTAGAATAACAAAAATCTCGACAACAGACTACGTTCCATAATGACAAGGCTACCATCCCTTAGAGAAACTTAAACCTCGACAACGGACTACCTTCCATAATGACAAGGCTACCATCCATTGGAGTAACAAAGATATCAACAACATACTACCTTCCATAATGACAAGGCTACCATCCCTTAGAGTAACAAAAATCAGGACAATAGAATTCCTTTCATAATGGCAGGGCTACCATCCATAGGAATAACAAAAATATCATACACAAACTTCCTTCCATAATGACTAGGCTACCATCCATTGGAGTAACAAAGATATAGACAACATACTACCTTCCATAACGACAAGGCTACAATCAATTCTAGTAACAAAAATCTCGACAATAAACTACCTTACATAATGACAAGGCTACCATCCAATGTAGTGACAAAAATCTCGATAATATACTACCTTCTATAATGACAACGCTACCATCCATTGGAATAACAAAAATCTCGTCAACAGACTACCTTCCATATGGATAAGGCTACCATCCGTTACAGTAACAAAAATATCGACAATAGACTACCTTCCATAATGACAAGGCTACCATCCATTCGAGTAACAAAGATATCAACAACATACTACCTTCCATAATGACAAGGCTACCATCCATTGGAATAACAAAAATCACGACAACAAACTACCTTCCATAATGACAAGGCTATCATCCATTGGAATAACAAACATATCGACACCACACTACCTTCCATAATGACAAGGCTACCATGCTATGGAGTAACAAAAATCTCGGCAATAGACTACCTTCCATAATGACAAGGGTACCATCATTGGAGTAACCAAAATATCAACAAGAGACTACCTTCCATAATTACAAGGCTACAATCCCTTGGAGTATAAAAAATCTTGACAACAGACTACCTTCCATAATGACAAGGCTACCATCCATTGGAGTAACTAAAATCTCGTACACAAACTACCTTACATAATGACTAAGCTACCATCCATTGGAGTAACAAAGATATGGACAACAAACTACCTTCCATAACGACAAGGCTACAATCCATTGTAGTAACAAAAATCTCGACAACAGACTACCTTCCATAATGACAATGCTACCATCTATTGGAATAACAAACATCTCGACAATAGACTACGTTCCATAATGACAAGGCTACCATAACTTAGAGTAACAAAAATCTCGACAACAAACTACCTTCCATAATGACAAGGCTACCATCCATTGGAGTAACAAAGATATCGACAACATACTACCTTCAATAATGACAAGGCTACCATCCCTTAGAGTAACAAAAATCACGACAATAGACTACCTTTCATAATGACAAGGCTACCATCCATTTGAATAACAAAAATATCATACACAAACTACCTTCCATAATGACTAGGCTACCATCCATTGGAGTAACAAAGATATCGACAACATACTACCTTCCATAACGACAAGGCTACAATCCATTCTAGTAACAAAAATCTCGACAACAGACTACCTTACATAATGACAAGGCTACCATCCATTGTAGTGACAAAAATATCGATAATATAATACCTTCTATAATGACAATGCTACCATCCATTGGAATAACAAAAATCTCGATAACAGACTATGTTCCATAATGACAAGGCTACCATCCCTTAGAGTAACAAATATCTCGACAACAGACCACCTTCCATAATGACAAAGGCTACCATCCATTAGAGTAACAAAGATATCGACAACATACTACCTTCCATAATGACAAGGTTACCATCCATTGGAGTAACAAAAATCACGACAACAGACTACCTTCCATAATGACAAGGCTACCATCCATTGGAATAACAAAAATATCGACAACACACTACCTTCCATAATGACAAGGCTTCCATGCAATGGAGTAACAAAAATCTCGGCAATAGACTACCTTCCATAATGACAAGGGTACTATCATTGGAGTAACCAAAATATCAAGAAGGGACTACCTTCCATAATTACAAGCCTACAATTCATTCGAGTATAAAAAATATTGACAACACACTACCTTCCATAATGACAAGGCTACCGTCCATTGGAGTAACTAACATCTCGTACACAAATTACCTTCCATAATGACTAGGCTACCATCCATTGGAGTAACAAAGATATCGACAACAGACTACCTTCCATAACGACAAGGCTACAATCCATTGTAGTAACAAAAATATCGACAACAGACTACATCCCATAATGACAAGGCTACCATCCATTGTAGTGACAAAAATATCGATAATATACTACATTCTATAATGACAACGCTACCATCCATTGGAATAACAAAAATCTCGACAACAGACTACATTCCATAAAGACAAGGCTACCATCCCTTAGAGTAACAAAAATCTGGACAACAGACTACCTTCCATAATGACAAGGCTACCATCCATTGGAGTAACAAAGATAACGACAACATACTACCTTCCATAATGACAAGGCTACCATCCCTTAGAATTACAAAAATCACGACAATAGACTACCTTTCATAATGACAAGGCTACCATCCATTGGAATAACAAAAATATCGTACAAAAACTACCTTCCATAATTACTAGGCTACCATCCATTGGAGTAACAAAGATATCGACAACAGACTACCTTCCATAACGACAAGGCTATAATCCATTGTAGTAACAAAAATCTCGACAACAGACTACCTTCCATAATGACAAGGCTACCATCCATTATAGTTACAAAAATCTCGATAATATACTACCTTCTATAATGACAACACTACCATCCATTAGAATAACAAAAATCTCGACAACAGACTACGTTCCGAAATGACAAGGCTACCATCTCTTAGAGAAACTTAAACCTCGACAACAGACTACCTTCCATAAAGACAAGGCTACCATCCATTGGAGTAACAAAGATATCAACAACATACTACCTTCCATAATGACAAGGCTACCATGCCTTAGAGTAACAAAAATCAGGCTACCATCCATTGGCAGGGCTACCATCCATTGGAATAACAAAAATATCATACACAAACTACCTTCCATAATGACTAGGCTACCATCCATTGGAGTAACAAAGATATAGACAACAAACTACCTTCCATAACGACAAGGCTACAATCCATTCTAGTAACAAAAATCTCGACAATAGACTACCTTACATAATGACAAGGCTACCATCCATTGTAGTGATAAAAATATCGACAATATACTACCTTCTATAATGACAATGCTACCATCCATTGGAATAACAAAAATCTCGACAACAGACTACCTTCCATATGGACAAGGCTACCATCCCTTAGAGTAACAAAAATATCGAGAATAGACTACCTTCCATAATGACAAGGCTACCATCCATTGGAGTAACAAAGATATCAACAACATACTACCTTCCATAATGACAAGGCTACCATCCATTGGAATAACAAAAATCACGACAACAAACTACTTTCCATAATGACAAGGCTATCATCCATTGGAATAACAAACATATCGACAACACACTACCTTCCATAATGACAAGGCTACCATGCAATGGAGTAACAAAAATCTCGGCAATAGACTACCTTCCATAATGACAAGGGTACCATCATTGGATTAACCAAATATCAACAAGAGACTACCTTCCATAATTACAAGGCTATAATCCATTGGAGTAACCAAAATATCAACAAGCGATTACCTTCAATAATTACAAGGCTACAATTTATTGGAGTATAAAAAATCTCGACAACAGACTACCTTCCATAATGACAAGGCTACCATCCATTGTAGTGACAAAAATCTCGATAATACACTACCTTCTATAATGACAACGCTACCATCCTTTAGAATAACAAAAATCTCGACAACAAACTATGTTCCATAAGGACAAGGCTACCATCCCTTAGAGTAACAAAAATCTGGACAACAGACTACCTTCCATAATGACAAGGCTACAATCCATTGGAGTAACAAAGATATCGATAACATACTACCTTCCATAATGACAAGGCTACCATCCCTTAGAGTAAGAAAAATCAGGACAATAGACTTCCTTTCATAATGACAAGGCTACCATCCATTGGAATAACAAAAATATCATACACAAACTACCTTCCATAATGACTAGGCTACCACCCATTGGAGTAACAAAGATATAGACAACATACTACCTTCCATAACGACAAGGCTACAATCCATTCTAGTAACAAAAATCTCGACAACAGACTACCTTACATAATGACAAGGCTACCATCCATTGCAGTGACAAAAATCTCGACAATATACTACCTTCTATAATGACAACGCTACCATCCATTGGAATAACAAAAATCTCGTCAACAGACTACCTTCCATATGGATAAGGCTACCATCCGTTATAGTAACAAAAATATCGACAATAGACTACCTTCCATAATGACAAGGCTACCATCCATTGGAGTAACAAAGATATCGACAACATACTACTTTCCATAATGACAAGGCTACCATTTATTGGAGTGACAAAAATCACGACAACAGACTACCTTCCATAATGACAATGCTATCAACCATTGGAATAACAAACATATCGACAAAACACTACCTTCCATAATGACAAGGCTACCATGCAATGGAGTAACAAAAATCTAGGCAATAGACTACCTTCCATAATGACAAGGGTACCATCATTGGAGTAACCAAAATATCAACAAGAGACTACCTTCCATAATTATAAGGCTACCATCCATTAAAGTAACTAAAATCTCGTACACAAACCACCTTCCATAATGACTAGGCTACCATCCATTGGACTAACAAAGATAGCGACAACAAACTACATTCTATAACGACAAGGCTACAATCCATTCTAGTAACAAAAATCTCGACAAAAGACTACCTTAAATAATGACAAGGCTACCATCCATTGTAGTGACAAAAATCTCGACAATATACTACCTTCTATAATGACAATGCTACCATTCATTGGAATAACAAAAATCTCGACAACAGACTACCTTCCATATGGACAAGGCTACCAACCCTTAGAGTAACAAAAATATCAACAATAGACTACCTTCCATAGTGACAAGGCTACCATCCTTTGGAGTAACAAAGATATCGACAACATACTACCTTCCATAATGACAAGGCTACCATCCATTTGTGTAACAAAAATCATGAAAACAGACTACCTTCCATAATGACAAGGCTACCATCCATTGGAATAACAAACATATCGACAACACACTACCTTCCATAATGACAAGGCTACCATGCAATGGAGTAACAAAAATCTCGGCAATAGACTACCTTCCATAATGACAAGGGTACCATCATTGGAGTAACCAAAATATCAACAAGAGACTACCTTCCATAATTACAAGGGTACAATTTATTGGAGTATAAAAAATCTCGACAACAGACTACCTTCCATAATGACAAGGCTACCATTCATTAAAGTAACTAAAATCTCGTACACAAACTACCTTCCATAATGACTTGGCAACCATCCATTGGACTAACAATGATATCGACAACAAACTACCTTCCATAACGACAAGGCTACAATCCATTGTAGTAAAAAAAATCATGACAACAGACTACCTTTCATAATGACAAGGCTACCATTCATTGTAGTGACAAAAATCTCGATAATATACAACCTTCTATAATGACAACGCTACCATCCATTGGAATAACAAAAATCTCGACAACAGACTACGTTCCATAATGACAAGGCTACCATCCCTTAGAGTAACAAAAATCTGGACACCTGACTACCTTCCATAATGACAAGGCTACCATCCATTGGATTAACAAAGATATCGACAACATACTACATTCCATAATGACAAGGCTACCATCCCTTAGAGTAACAAAAATTAGGACAATAGACTTCCTTTCATAATGACAAGGCTACCATCCATTGGAATAACAAAAATATCGTACACAAACTACCTTCCATAATGACTAGGCTACCATCCATTGGAGTAACAAAGATATAGACAACATACTACCTTCCATAACGACAAGGCTACAATCCATTCTAGTAACAAAAATCTCGACAACAGACTACCTTACATAATGACAAGGCTACCATCCATTGTAGTGAAAAAAATCTCGACAATATACTACCTTCTATAATGACAATTCTACCATCCATTGGAATAACAAAAATCTAGTCAACAGACTACCTTTCATATGGATCAGGCTACCATCCGTTAGAGTAACAAAAATATCGACAATAGATACCTTCCATAATGACAAGGCTACCATCCATTGCAGTAACAAAGATATCGACAACATACTACCTTCCATAATGACAAGGCTACCATCCATTGGAGTAACAAAAATCACGACAACAAACTACCTTCCATAATGACAAGGCTATCATCCATTATAATAACAAACATATCGACAACACACTACCTTCCATAATGACAAGGCTACCATGCAATGGAGTAACAAAAATCTCGGCAATAGAATACCTTCCATAATGACAAGGGTACCATCATCGGAGTAACCGAAATATCAACAAGAGACTACCTTCCATAATTACAAGGGTACAATTTATTGGAGTATAAAAAATCTCGACAACAGACTACCTTCCATAATGATAAGGCTACCATCCATTAAAGTAACTAAAATCTCGTACACAAACCACCTTCCTTAATGACTAGGCTACCATCCATGGGACTAACAAAGATATCGAAAACAAACTACATTCCATAACGACAAGGCTACAATCCATTGTAGTAACAAAAATCTTGACAACAGACTACCTTCCATAATGACAAGGCTACCATCCATTGTAGTGACAAAAATCTCGATAATATACTACCTTCTATAATGACAACGCTACCATCCATTGGAATAACAAAAATCTCGACAACAGACTACGTTCCATAATAACAAGGCTACCATCCCTTAGAGTAACAAAAATCTGGACAACAGACTACCTTCCATAATGACAAGGCTACCATCAATTGGAGTAACGAAGATATCGACAACATACTACCTTCCATAATGACAAGGCTACCATCCCTTAGAGTAACAAAAATCAGGACAATAGACTTCCTTTCATAATGACAAGGCTACCAGCCATTGGAATAACAAAAATATCGTACACAAACTACCTTCCATAATGACTAGGCTACCATCCATTGGAGTAACAAAGATATAGACAACATACTACCTTCCATAACGACAAGGCTACAATCCATTCTAGTAACAAAAATCTCGACAACAGGCAACCTTACATAATGACAAGGCTACCATCCATTGCAGTGACAAAAATCTCAACAATATACTACCTTCTATAATGACAACGCTACCATCCATTGGAATAACAAAAATATCGTCAATAGAGTACCTTCCATATGGATAAGGCTACCATCCGTTAGAGTAACAAAAATCTCGACAATAGACTACCTTCCATAATGACAAGGCTACCATCCATTGGAGTAACAAAGATATCGACAACATACTACCTTCCATAATGACAAGGCTACCATCCATTGGAGTGACAAAAATCATGACAACAGACTACCTTCCATAATGACAAGGCTATCATCCATTGGAATAACAAACATATCGACGACACACTACCTTCCATAATGACAACGCTACCATGCAATGGAGTAACAAAAATCTCGGCAATAGACTACCTTCCATAATGACAAGGGTACCATCATTGGAGTAACCAAAATATCAACAAGAGACTACCTTCCATAATTACAAGGGTACAATTTATTGGAGTATAAAAAATCTCGACAACAGACAACCTTCCATAATGATAAGGCTACCATCCATTAAAGTAACTAAAATCTCGTACACAAACTACCTTCCATAATGACTAGGCTACCATCCATGGGACTAACAAAGATATCGAAAACAAACTACATTCCATAACGACAAGGCTACAATCCATTGTAGTAACAAAAATCTTGACAACAGACTACCTTCCATAATGACAAGGCTACCATCCATTGTAGTGACAAAAATCTCGATAATATACTACCTTCTATAATGACAACGCTACCATCCATTGGAATAACAAAAATCTCGACAACAGACTACGTTCCATAATAACAAGGCTACCATGCCTTAGAGTAACAAAAATCTGGACAACAGACTACCTTCCATAATGACAAGGCTACCATCCATTGGAGTAACGAAGATATCGACAACATACTACCTTCCATAATGACAAGGCTACCATTCCTTAGAGTAACAAAAATCAAGACAATAGAATTCCTTTCATAATGACAACGCTACCATCCATTGGAATAACAAAAATATCGTCCATAAACTACCTTCCATAATGACTAGGCTACCATCCATTGGAGTAATAAAGATATTGACAACATAGTACCTTCCATAACGACAAGGCTACAATCAATTCTAGTAACAAAAATCTCGACAAAAGACTACCTTAAATAATGACAAGGCTACCATCCATTGTAGTGACAAAAATCTTGACAATATACTACCTTCTATAATGACAATGCTACCATTCATTGGAATAACAAAAATCTCGACAACAGACTACCTTCCATATGGACAAGGCTACCAACCCTTAGAGTAACAAAAATATCAACAATAGACTACCTTCCATAATGACAAGGCTACCATCCTTTGGAGTAACAAAGATATCGACAACATACTACCTTCCATAATGACAAGGCTACCATCCATTTGTGTAACAAAAATCACGAAAACAGACTACCTTCCATAATGACAAGGCTACCATCCATTGGAATAACAAAAATATCAACAACACACTACCTTGCATAATGACAAGGCTACCATGCAATGGAGTAACAAAAATCTCGGCAATAGACTACCTTCCATAATAAAAAGGGTACCATCATTGGAGTAACCAAAATATCAACAAGAGACTACCTTCCATAATGACAAGGATACCAACCATTGTAGTGACAAAAATCTCGATAATATACTACCTTCTATAATGACAACGCTAGCATCCATTGTAAAACAAAAATCTCGACAACAGACTATGTTCCATAATGACAAGGCTACCATCCCTTAGAGTAACAAAAATCTGGACAACGGACTACCTTCCATAATGACAAGGCTACAATCCATTAGAGTAACAAAGATATCGACAACATTCTACCTTCCATAATGACAAGGCTACCATCCCTTAGAGTAACAAAAATCAGCACAATAGAATTCCTTTCATAATGACAAGGCTACCATCCATTGGAATAATAAAAATATCATACACAAACTACCTTCCATAATGACTAGGCTACCATCCATTGGAGTAACAAAGATATAGACAACATACTACCTTCTATAACGACAAGGCTACAATCCATTCTAGTAACAAAAATCTCGACAACATACTACCTTACATAATGACAAGGCTACCATCCATTGTAGTGTAAAAATCTCGACAATATACTACCTTCTATAATGACAACGCTACCATCATTTGGAATAACAAAAATCTCGTTAATAGACTACCTTCTATATGGATAAGGCTACCATCTGTTAGAGTAACAAAAATCTCGACAATAGACTACCTTGCATAATAAAAAGGGTACCATCATTGGAGTAACCAAAATATCAACAAGAGACTACCTTCCATAATTACAAGGCTACAATTTATTGGAGTATAAAAAATCTCGACAACAGACTACCTTCCATAACGACAAGGCTAGCAACCATTGTAGTGACAAAAATCTCGATAATATACTACCTTCTATAATGACAACGCTACCATCCATTGGAATAACAAAAATCTCGACAACAGACTATGTTCCATAATGACAAGGCTACCATCCCTTAGAGTAACAAAAATCTGGACAACAGACTACCTTCCATAATGACAAGGCTACAATCCATTAGAGTAACAAAGATATCGACAACATTCTACCTTCCATAATGACAAGGCTACCATCCCTTAGAGTAACAAAAATCAGGACAATAGACTTCCTTTCATAATGACAAGGCTACCATCCATTGGAATAATAAAAATATCATACACAAACTACCTTCCATAATGACTAGGCTACCATCCATTGGAGTAACAAAGATATAGACAACATACTACCTTCCATAACGACAAGGCTACAATCCATTCTAGTAACAAAAATCTCGACAACATACTACCTTACATAATGACAAGGCTACCATCCATTGTAGTGACAAAAATCTCGACAATATACTACCTTCTATAATGACAACGCTACCATCCATTGGAATAACAAAAATCTCGTCAATAGACTACCTTCCATAGGGATAAGGCTACCATCTGTTAGAGTAACAATAATATCGACAATAGACTACCTTACATAATGACAAGGCTACCATCCATTGCAGTAACAAAGATATCGACAACATACTACCTTCCATAATGACAAGGCTACCATCCATTGGAGTAACAAAAATCACGACAACAGACTACCTTCCATTATGACAAGGCTATCATCCATTATAATAACAAACATATCGACAACACACTACCTTCCATAATGACAAGGCTACCATGCAATGGAGTAACAAAAATCTCGGCAATAGACTACCTTCCATAATGACAAGGGTACCATCATTGGAGTAACCAAAATATCAACAAGAGACTACCTTCCATAATTACAAGGCTAAAATTTATTGGAGTATAAAAAATCTCGACAACAAACTTCCTTCCATAATGATAAGGCTACCATCCATTAAAGTAACTAAAATCTCGTACATAAACTACCTTCCATAATGACTAGGCTACCATCCATTGGACGAACAAAGATATCGACAACAAACTACATTCCATAACGAGAAGGCTACAATTCATTGTAGTAACAAAAAACATGACAATAGACTACCTTCCATAATGACAAGGTTACCATCCATTGTAGTGACAAAAATATAGACAACATACTACCTTCCATAATGACAAGGCTACAATCCATTCTAGTAACAAAAATCTCGACAACAGACTACCTTACATAATGACAAGGCTACCATCCATTGCAGTGTCAAAAATCTCGACAATATACTACCTTCTATAATGACAACGCTACCATCCATTGGAATAACAAAAATCTCGTCAACAGACTACCTTCCATATGGATAAGGCTACCATCCGTTAGAGTAACAAAAATATCGACAATAGACTACCTTCCATAATGACAAGGCTACCATCCATTGGAGTAACAAAGATATTGACAACATACTACCTTCCATAATGACAAGGCTACCATTTATTGGAGTGACAAAAATCACGACAACAGACTACCTTCCATAATGACAATGCTATCATCCATTGGAATAACAAACATATCGACAACACACTACCTTCCATAATGACAAGGCTACCATGCAATGGAGTAACAAAAATCTAGGCAATAGACTACCTTCCATAATGACAAGGGTACCATCATTGGAGTAATCAAAATATCAACAAGAGACTACCTTCCATAATTATAAGGCTACCATCCATTAAAGTAACTAAAATCTCGTACACAAACCACCTTCCATAATGACTAGGCTACCATCCACTGGACTAACAAAGATATCAACAACAAACTACATTCCATAACGACAAGGCTACAATCCATTGTAGTAACAAAAATCTCGACAACAGACTACCTTCCATAATGACAAGGCTACCATCCATTGTAGTGATGAAAATCTCGATAATATACTACCTTCTATAATGACAACGCTACCATCCATTGGAATAACAAAAATCTCGACAATAGACTACATTCCATAACGACAAGGCTACCATCCATTAAAGTAACTAAAATCTCGTACACAAACCACCTTCCATAATGACAAGGCTACCATCCATTGGAGTAACAAAGATATCGACAACATACTACCTTCCATAATGACAAGGCTACCATCC
The DNA here is from genome assembly GCA_948472305.1 of Vicia faba. Lineage (NCBI taxonomy): Eukaryota > Viridiplantae > Streptophyta > Magnoliopsida > Fabales > Fabaceae > Vicia > Vicia faba. The sequence goes on along the minus strand of OX451741.1, from coordinate 509,287,173 downwards.
CTTAGAGTAACAAAAATCAAGACAATAGACTTCCTTTCATAATGACAAGGCTACCATCCATTGGAATAACAAAAGTATCGTACACAAACTACCTTCCATAATGACTAGGCTACCATCCATTGGAGTAACAAAGATATTGACAACATAGTACCTTCCATAACGACAAGGCTACAATCCATTCTAGTAACAAAAATCTCGACAAAAAACTACCTTACATAATGACAAGGCTACCATCCATTGTAGTGACAAAAATCTCGACAATATACTACCTTCTATAATGACAATGCTACCATTCATTGGAATAACAAAAATCTCGACAACAAACTACCTTCCATATGGACAAGGCTACCAACCCTTAGAGTAACAAAAATATCAACAATAGACTACCTTCCATAATGACAAGGCTACCATCCTTTGGAGTAACAAAGATATCGACAACATACTATGTTCCATAATGACAAGGCTACCATCCATTTGTGTAACAAAAATCATGAAAACAGACAACCTTCCATAATGACAAGGCTACCATCCATTGGAATAACAAAAATATCGACAACACACTACCTTGCATAATGACAAGGCTACCATGCAATGGAGTAACAAAAATCTCGGCAATAGACAACCTTCCATAATAACATGGGTACCATCATTGGAGTAACCAAAATATCAACAAGAGACTACCTTCCATAATTAGAAGGCTACAATTTATTGGAGTATAAAAAATCTCGACAACAGACTACCTTCCATAATGACAAGGCTACCAACCATTGTAGTGACAAAAATCTCGATAATATACTACCTTCTATAATGACAACCCTACCATCCATTGGAATAACAAAAATCTTGACAACAGACTATGTTCCATAATGACAAGGCTATCATCCCTTAGAGTAACAAAAATTTGGACAACAGACTACCTTCCATAATGACAAGGCTACCATCCATTGGAGTAACAAAGATATCGACAACATACTACCTTCCATAATGACAAGGCTACCATCCATTGGAGTGACAAAAATCACGACAACAGACTACCTTCCATAATGACAAGGCTATCATCCATTGGAATAACAAACATATCGACAAAACACTACCTTCCATAATGACAAGGCTACCATGCAATGGAGTAACAAAAATCTCGGCAATAGACTACCTTCCATAATGACAAGGGTACCATCATTGGAGTAACCAAAATATCAACAAGAGACTACCTTCCATAATTACAAGGCTACAATTTATTGGAGTATAAAAAATCTCGACAACAGACTACCTGCCATACTGATAAGGCTACCATCCATTAAAGTAACTAAAATCTCGTACACAAACTACCTTCCATAATGACTAGGCTACCATCCATGGGACTAACAAAGATATCGAAAACAAACTACATTCCATAACGACAAGGCTACAATCCATTGTAGTAACAAAAATCTTGACAACAGACTACCTTCCATAATGACAAGGCTACCATCCATTGTAGTGACAAAAATCTCGATAATATACTACCTTCTATAATGACAACGCTACCATCCATTGGAATAACAAAAATCTCGACAACAGACTACGTTCCATAATAACAAGGCTACCATCCCTTAGAGTAACAAAAATATGGACAACAGACTACCTTCCATAATGACAAGGCTACCATCCATTGGAGTAACAAAGATATCGACAACATACTACCTTCCATAATGACAAGGCTACCATCCCTTAGAGTAACAAAAATCAAGACAATAGACTTCCTTTCATAATGACAAGGCTACCATCCATTGGAATAACAAAAATATCGTACACAAACTACCTTCCATAATGACTAGGCTACCATCCATTGGAGTAACAAAGATATTGACAACATAGTACCTTCCATAACGACAAGGCTACAATCCATTCTAGTAACAAAAATCTCGACAAAAGACTACCTTACATAATGACAAGGCTACCATCCATTGTAGTGACAAAAATCTCGACAATATACTACCTTCTATAATGACAACGCTACCATCCATTGGAATAACAAAAATCTCGTCAACAGACTACCTTCCATATGGATAAGGCTACCATCCGTTAGAGTAACAAAAATATCGACAATAGACTACCTTCTATAATGACAAGGCTACCATCCATTGGAGTAACAAAGATATTGACAACATACTACCTTCCATAATGACAAGGCTACCATTTATTGGAGTGACAAAAATCACGACAACAGACTACCTTCCATAATGACAATGCTATCATCCATTGGAATAACAAACATATCGACAACACACTACCTTCCATAATGACAAGGCTACCATGCAATGGAGTAACAAAAATCTAGGCAATAGACTACCTTCCATAATGACAAGGGTACCATCATTGGAGTAATCAAAATATCAACAAGAGACTACCTTCCATAATTATAAGGCTACCATCCATTAAAGTAACTAAAATCTCGTACACAAACCACCTTCCATAATGACTAGGCTACCATCCATTGGACTAACAAAGATATCAACAACAAACTACATTCCATAACGACAAGGCTACAATCCATTGTAGTAACAAAAATCTCGACAACAGACTACCTTCCATAATGACAAGGCTACCATCCATTGTAGTGACGAAAATCTCGATAATATACAACCTTCTATAATGACAACGCTACCATCCATTGGAATAACAAAAATCTCGACAATAGACTACGTTCCATAATGACAAGGCTATCATCCCTTAGAGTAACAAAAATTTGGACAACAGACTACCTTCCATAATGACAAGGCTACCATCCATTGGAGTAACAAAGATATCGACAACATACTACCTTCCATAATGACAAGGCTACCATCCCTTAGAGTAACAAAAATCAGGACAATAGACTTCCTTTCATAATGACAAGGCTACCATCCATTGGAATAACAAAAGTATCGTACAGAAACTACCTTCCATAATGACTTGGCTACCATCCATTGGAGTAACAAAGATATAGACAACATACTATTTCCATAACGACAAGGCTACAATCCATTCTAGTAACAAAAATCTCGACAACAGGCTACCTTACATAATGACAAGGCTACCATCCATTGCAGTGACAAAAATCTCGACAATATACTACCTTCTATAATGACAACGCTACCATCCATTGGAATAACAAAAATATCGTCAATAGACTACCTTCCATATGGATAAGGCTACCATCCGTTAGAGTAACAAAAATCTCGACAATAGACTACCTTCCATAATGACAAGGCTACCATCCATTGGAGTAACAAAGATATCGACAACATACTACCTTCCATAATGACAAGGCTACCATCCATTGGAGTGACAAAAATCACGACAACAGACTACCTTCCATAATGACAAGGCTATCATCCATTGGAATAACAAACATATCGATAAAACACTACCTTCCATAATGACAAGGCTACCATGCAATGGAGTAACAAAAATCTCGGCAATAGACTACCTTCCATAATGACAAGGGTACCATCATTGGAGTAACCAAAATATCAATAAGAGACTACCTTCCATAATTACAAGGCTACAATTTATTGGAGTATAAAAAATCTCGACAACAGACTACCTGCCATAATGATAAGCCTACCATCCATTAAAGTAACTAAAATCTCGTACACAAACTACCTTCCATAATGACTAGGCTACCATCCATGGGACTAACAAAGATATCGAAAACAAACTACATTCCATAACGACAAGGCTACAATCCATTGTAGTAACAAAAATCTTGACAACAGACTACCTTCCATAATGACAAGGCTACCATCCATTGTAGTGACAAAAATCTCGATAATATACTACCTTCTATAATGACAACGCTACCATCCATTGGAATAACAAAAATCTCGACAACAGACTACGTTCCATAATAACAAGGCTACCATCCCTTAGAGTAACAAAAATATGGACAACAGACTACCTTCCATAATGACAAGGCTACCATCCATTGGAGTAACAAAGATATCGACAACATACTACCTTCCATAATGACAAGGCTACCATCCCTTAGAGTAACAAAAATCAAGACAATAGACTTCCTTTCATAATGACAAGGCTACCATCCATTGGAATAACAAAAATATTGTACACAAACTACCTTCCATAATGACTAGGCTACCATCCATTGGAGTGACAAAGATATTGACAACATAGTACCTTCCATAACGACAAGGCTACAATCCATTCTAGTAACAAAAATCTCGACAAAAGACTACCTTACATAATGACAAGGCTACCATCCATTGTAGTGACAAAAATCTCGACAATATACTACCTTCTATAATGACAATGCTACCATTCATTGGAATAACAAAAATCTCGACAACAGACTACCTTCCATATGGACAAGGCTACCAACCCTTAGAGTAACAAAAATATCAACAATAGACTACCTTCCATAATGACAAGGCTACCATCCTTTGGAGTAACAAAGATATCGACAACATACTATGTTCCATAATGACAAGGCTACCATCCATTTGTGTAACAAAAATCATGAAAACAGACAACCTTCCATAATGACAAGGCTACCATCCATTGGAATAACAAAAATATCGACAACACACTACCTTGCATAATGACAAGGCTACCATGCAATGGAGTAACAAAAATCTCGGCAATAGACTACCTTCCATAATAACATGGGTACCATCATTGGAGTAACCAAAATATCAACAAGAGACTACCTTCCATAATTAGAAGGCTACAATTTATTGGAGTATAAAAAATCTCGACAACAGACTACCTTCCATAATGACAAGGCTACCAACCATTGTAGTGACAAAAATCTCGATAATATACTACCTTCTATAATGACAACCCTACCATCCATTGGAATAACAAAAATCTTGACAACAGACTATGTTCCATAATGACAAGGCTATCATCCCTTAGAGTAACAAAAATTTGGACAACAGACTACCTTCCATAATGACAAGGCTACCATCCATTGGAGTAACAAAGATATCGAGAACATACTACCTTCCATAATGACAAGGCTACCATCCCATAGAGTAACAAAAATCAGGACAATAGACTTCCTTTCATAATGACAAGGCTACCATCCATTGGAATAACAAAAATATCATACACAAACTACCTTCCATAATGACTTGGCTACCATCCATTGGAGTAACAAAGATATAGACAACATACTACCTTCCATAACGACAAGGCTACAATCCATTCTAGTAACAAAAATCTCGACAACAGGCTACCTTACATAATGACAAGGCTACCATCCATTGCAGTGACAAAAATCTCGACAATATACTACCTTCTATAATGACAACGCTACCATCCATTGGAATAACAAAAATATCGTCAATAGACTACCTTCCATATGGATAAGGCTACCATTCGTTAGAGTAACAAAAATCTCGACAATAGACTACCTTCCATAATGACAAGGCTACCATCCATTGGAGTAACAAAGATATCGACAACATACTACCTTCCATAATGACAAGGCTACCATCCATTGGAGTGACAAAAATCACGACAACAGACTACCTTCCATAATGACAAGGCTATCATCCATTGGAATAACAAACATATCGACAAAACACTACCTTCCATAATGACAAGGCTACCATGCAATGGAGTAACAAAAATCTCGGCAATAGACTACCTTCCATAATGACAAGGGTACCATCATTGGAGTAACCAAAATATCAACAAGAGACTACCTTCCATAATTACAAGGCTACAATTTATTGGAGTATAAAAAATCTCGACAACAGACTACCTGCATACTGATAAGGCTACCATCCATTAAAGTAACTAAAATCTCATACACAAACTACCTTCCATAATGACTAGGCTACCATCCATGGGACTAACAAAGATATCGAAAACAAACTACATTCCATAACGACAAGGCTACAATCCATTGTAGTAACAAAAATCTTGACAACAGACTACCTTCCATAATGACAAGGCTACCATCCATTGTAGTGACAAAAATCTCGTTAATATACTACCTTCTATAATGACAACGCTACCATCCATTGGAATAACAAAAATCTCGACAACAGACTACGTTCCATAATAACAAGGCTACCATCCCTTAGAGTAACAAAAATCTGGACAACAGACTACCTTCCATAATGACAAGGCTATCATCCATTGGAGTAACAAAGATATCGACAACATACTACCTTCCATAATGACAAGGCTACCATCCCTTAGAGTAACAAAAATCAAGACAATAGACTTCCTTTCATAATTACAAGGCTACCATCCATTGGAATAACAAAAATATCGTACACAAACTACCTTCCATAATGACTAGGCTACCATCCATTGGAGTAACAAAGATATTGACAACATAGTACCTTCCATAACGACAAGGCTACAATCCATTCTAGTAACAAAAATCTCGACAAAAGACTACCTTACATAATGACAAGGCTACCATCCATTGTAGTGACAAAAATCTCGACAATATACTACCTTCTATAATGACAATGCTACCATTCATTGGAATAACAAAAATCACGACAACAGACTACCTTCCATATGGACAAGGCTACCAACCCTTAGAGTAACAAAAATATCAACAATAGACTACCTTCCATAATAACAAGGCTACCATCCTTTGGAGTAACAAAGATATCGACAACATACTACCTTCCATAATGACAAGGCTACCATCCATTTGTGTAACAAAAATCACGAAAACAGACTACCTTCCATAATGACAAGGCTACCATCCATTGGAATAACAAAAATATCGACAACACACTACCTTGCATAATGACAAGGCTACCATGCAATGGAGTAACAAAAATCTCGGCAATAGACTACCTTCCATAATACCAAGGGTACCATCATTGGAGTAACCAAAATATCAACAAGAGACTACCTTCCATAATTACAAGGCTACAATTTATTGGAGTATAAAAAATCTCGACAACAGACTACCTTCCATAATGACAAGGCTACCAACCATTGTAGTGACAAAAATCTCGATAATATACTACCTTCTATAATGACAACCCTACCATCCATTGGAATAACAAAAATCTTGACAACAGACTATGTTCCATAATGACAAGGCTACCATCCCTTAGAGTAACAAAAATTTGGACAACGAACTACCTTCCATAATGACAAAGCTACAATCCATTAGAGTAACAAAGATATCGACAACATTCTACCTTCCATAATGACAAGGCTACCATCCCTTAGAGTAACAAAAATCAGGACAATAGACTTCCTTTCATAATGACAAGGCTATCATCCATTGGAATAATAAAAATATCATACACAAACTACCTTCCATAATGACTAGGCTACCATCCATTGGAGTAACAAAGATATAGACAACATACTACCTTCCATAACGACAAGACTACAATCCATTCTAGTAACAAAAATCTCGACAACATACTACCTTACATAATGACAAGGCTACCGTCCATTGTAGTGACAAAAATATTGACAATATACTACCTTCTATAATGACAACGCTACCATCCATTGGAATAACAAAAATCTCGTCAATAGACTACCTTCCATATGGATAAGGCTACCATCTGTTAGAGTAACAAAAATCTTGACAATAGACTACCTTCCATAATGACAAGGCTACCATCCATTGGAGTAACAAAGATATCGACAACATACTACCTTCCATAATGACAAGGCTACCATCCATTGGAGTGACAAAAATCACGACAACAGACTACCTTCCATAATTACAAGGCTATCATCAATTGGAATAACAAACATATCGACGACACACTACCTTCCATAATGACAAGGCTACCATGCTATGGAGTAACAAAAATCTCAGCAATAGACTACCTTCCATAATGACAAGGGTACCATCATTGGAGTAACCAAAATATCAACAAGAGACTACCTTCCATAATTACAAGGGTACAATTTATTGGAGTATAAAAAATCTCGACAACAGACTACCTTCCATAATGACAAGGCTACCATTCATTAAAGTAACTAAAATCTCGTACACAAACTACCTTCCATAATGACTTGGCTACCATCCATTGGACTAACAAACTTATCGACAACAAACTACCTTCCATAACGACAAGGCTACAATCCATTGTAGTAAAAAAAATCTCGACAACAGACTACCTTTCATAATGACAAGGCTACCATCCATTGTAGTGACAAAAATCTCGATAATATACTACCTTCTATAATGACAATGCTACCATCCATTGGAATAACAAAAATCTCGACAACAGACTACGTTCCATAATGACAAGGCTACCATCCCTTAGAGTAACAAAAATCGGGACACCAGACTACCTTCCATAATGACAAGGCTACCATCCATTGGATTAACAAAGATATCGACAAAATACTACCTTCCATAATGACAAGGCTACCATCCCTTAGAGTAACAAAAATCAGGACAATAGACTTCCTTTCATAATGACAAGGCTACCATCCATTGGAATAACAAAAATATCGTACACAAACTACCTTCCATAATGACTAGGCTACCATCCATTGGAGTAACAAAGATATTGACAACATAGTACCTTCCATAACGACAAGGCTACAATCCATTCTAGTAACAAAAATCTCGACAAAAGACTACCTTACATAATGACAAGGCTACCATCCATTGTAGTGACAAAAATCTCGACAATATACTACCTTCTATAATGACAATGCTACCATTCATTGGAATAACAAAAATCTCGACAACAGACTACCTTCCATATGGACAACGCTACCAACCCTTAGAGTAACAAAAATATCAACAATAGACTACCTTCCATAATAACAAGGCTACCATCCTTTGGAGTAACAAAGATATCGACAACATACTACCTTCCATAATGACAAGGCTACCATCCATTTGTGTAACAAAAATCACGAAAACAGACTACCTTCCATAATGACAAGGCTACCATCCATTGGAATAACAAAAATATCGACAACACACTACCTTGCATAATGACAAGGCTACCATGCAATGGAGTAACAAAAATCTCGGCAATAGACTACCTTCCATAATACCAAGGGTACCATCATTGGAGTAACCAAAATATCAACAAGAGACTACCTTCCATAATTACAAGGCTACAATTTATTGGAGTATAAAAAATCTCGACAACAGACTACCTTCCATAATGACAAGGCTACCAACCATTGTAGTGACAAAAATCTCGATAATATACTACCTTCTATAATGACAACCCTACCATCCATTGGAATAACAAAAATCTTGACAACAGACTATGTTCCATAATGACAAGGCTACCATCCCTTAGAGTAACAAAAATCTGGACAACGAACTACCTTCCATAATGACAAAGCTACAATCCATTAGAGTAACAAAGATATCGACAACATTCTACCTTCCATAATGACAAGGCTACCATCCCTTAGAGTAACAAAAATCAGGACAATAGACTTCCTTTCTTAATGACAAGGCTATCATCCATTGGAATAATAAAAATATCATACACAAACTACCTTCCATAATGACTAGGCTACCATCCATTGGAGTAACAAAGATATAGACAACATACTACCTTCCATAACGACAAGGCTACAATCCATTCTAGTAACAAAAATCTCGACAACATACTACCTTACATAATGACAAGGCTACCGTCCATTGTAGTGACAAAAATATTGACAATATACTACCTTCTATAATGACAACGCTACCATCCATTGGAATAACAAAAATCTCGTCAATAGACTACCTTCCATATGGATAAGGCTACCATCTGTTAGAGTAACAAAAATCTCGACAATAGACTACCTTCCATAATGACAAGGCTACCATCCATTGGAGTAACAAAGATATCGACAACATACTACCTTCCATAATGACAAGGCTACCATCCATTGGAGTTACAAAAATCACGACAACAGACTACCTTCCATAATTACAAGGCTATCATCAATTGGAATAACAAACATATCGACGACACACTACCTTCCATAATGACAAGGCTACCATGCTATGAAGTAACAAAAATCTCAGCAATAGACTACCTTCCATAATGACAAGGGTACCATCATTGGAGTAACCAAAATATCAACAAGAGACTACCTTCCATAATTACAAGGGTACAATTTATTGGAGTATAAAAAATCTCGACAACAGACTACCTTCCATAATGACAAGGCTACCATTCATTAAAGTAACTAAAATCTCGTACACAAACTACCTTCCATAATGACTTGGCTACCATCCATTGGACTAACAAACTTATCGACAACAAACTACCTTCCATAACGACAAGGCTACAATCCATTGTAGTAAAAAAAATCTCGACAACAGACTACCTTTCAGAATGACAAGGCTACCATCCATTGTAGTGACAAAAATCTCGATAATATACTACCTTCTATAATGACAATGCTACCATCCATTGGAATAACAAAAATCTCGACAACAGACTACGTTCCATAATGACAAGGCTACCATCCCTTAGAGTAACAAAAATCGGGACACCAGACTACCTTCCATAATGACAATGCTACCATCCATTGGATTAACAAAGATATCGACAAAATACTACCTTCCATAATGACAAGGCTACCATCCCTTAGAGTAACAAAAATCAGGACAATAGACTTCCTTTCATAATGACAAGGCTACCATCCATTGGAATAACAAAAATATCGTACACAAACTACCTTCCATAATGACTAGGCTACCATCCATTGGAGTAACAAAGATATAGACAACATACTACCTTCCATAACGACAAGGCTACAATCCATTCTAGTAACAAAAATCTCGACAAAAGACTACCTTACATAATGACAACGCTACCATCCATTGTAGTGACAAAAATCTCGACAATATAGTACCTTCTATAATGACAACGCTACCATCCATTGGAATAACAAAAATCTCGTCAACAGACTACCTTCCATATGGATAAGGCTACCATCCGTTAGAGTAACAAAAATATCGACAATATACTACCTTCCATAATGACAAGGCTACCATCCATTGCAGTAACAAAGATATCAACAACATACTACCTTCCATAATGACAAGGCTAGCATCCATTGGAGTAACAAAAATCAATACGACAGACTACCTTCCATAATGACAAGGCTATCATCCATTGTAATAACAAACATATCGATAACACACTACCTTCCATAATGACAAGGCTACCACGCTATGGAGTAACAAAAATCTCGGCAATAGACTACCTTCCATAATGACAAGGGTACCATCATTGGAGTAACCAAAATATCAACAAGAGTCTACCTTCCATAATTACAAGGCTACAATTTATTGGAGTATAAAAATCTCGACAACAAACTACCTTCCATAATGACAAGGCTACCATTCATCAAAGTAACTAAAATCTCGTACACAAACTACCTTCCATAATGACAAGGCTACCATCCATTGGACGAACAAAGATATCGACAACAAACTACATTCCATAACGACAAGGCTACAATCCATTGTAGTAACAAAAATCTTGACAACAGACTACCTTCCATAATGACAAGGTTACCATCCATTGTAGTGACAAAAATATCGATAATATACTACCTTCTATAATGACAATGCTACCATCCATTGGAATAACAAAAATCTCGACAACAGACTACGTTCCATAATGACAAGGCTACCATCCCTTAGAGTAACAAAAATCAGGACAATAGACTTCCTTTCATAATGACAAGGCTACCATCCTTTGGAATAACAAAAATATCGTACACAAACTACCTTCCATAATGACTAGGCTACCGTCCATTGGAGTAACAAAGATATAGACAACATACTACCTTCCATAACGACAAGGCTACAATCCATTCTAGTAACAAAAATCTCGACAAAAGACTACCTTCCATAATGACAAGGCTACTATCCATTGTAGTGACAAAAATCTCGACAATATACTACCTTCTATAATGACAATGCTACCATCTAATGGAATAACAAAAATCTCGACAACAGACTACGTTCCATAATGGCAAGGCTACCATCCCTTAGAGTAACAAAAATCTGGACAACAAACTACCTTCCATAATAACAAGTCTACCATCCATTGGAGTAACAAAGATATCGACAACATACTACCTTCAATAATGACAAGGCTACCATCCCTTAGAGTAACAAAAATCAGGACAATAGACTTCCTTTCATAATGACAAGGCTACCATCCATTGGAATAACAAATATATCGTACAAAAACTACCTTCCATAATGACTAGGCAACCATCCATTGCAGTAACAAAGATATAAACAACATACTACCTTCCATTACGACAAGGCTAGAATCCATTCTAGTAACAAAAATCTCGACAACAAACTACCTTACATAATGACAAGGCTACCATCCATTGTAGTGACAAAAATCTCGACAATATACTACCTTCTATAATGACAACGCTACCATCCATTGGAATAACAAAAATCTCGTCAACAGACTACCTTCCATATGGATAAGGCTACCATCCGTTAGAGTAACAAAAATATCGACAATAGACTACCTTCCATAATGACAAGGCTACCATCCATTACAGTAACAAAGATATCGACAACATACTACCTTCCATAATGACAAGGCTATCATCCATTGTAATAACAAACATATCGATAACTCACTACCTTCCATAATGACAAGGCTACCACGCTATGGAGTAACAAAAATCTCGGCAATAGACTACCTTCCATAATGACTAGGGTACCATCATTGGAGTAACCAAAATTTCAACAAGAGACTACCTTCCATAATGACAAGGTTACCATTCATCAAAGTAACTAAAATCTCGTACACAAACTACCTTCCATAATGACTAGGCTACCATCCATTGGACGAACAAAGATATCGACAACAAACTACATTCCATAACGACAAGGCTACAATCCATTGTAGTAACAAAAATCTTGACAACATACTACCTTCCATAATGACAAGGCTACCATCCATTATAGTGACAAAAATCTCGATAATATACTACCTTCAATAATGACAACGCTACCATCCATTGGAATAACAAAAATCTCGACAACAGACTACGTTCCATAATGACAAGGCTACCATCCCTTAGAGTAACAAAAATCTGGACAACAGACTACCTTCCATAATGACAAGGCTACCATCCATTGGAGTAACAAAGATATCGACAACATACTACCTTCCATAATGACAAGGCTACCATCCCTTAGAGTAACAAAAATCAGGACAATAGACTTCCTTTCATAATGACAAGACTACCATCCATTGGAATAACAAATATATCGTACAGAAACTACCTTCCATAATGACTAGGCTACCATCTATTGCAGTAACAAAGATATAGACAACATACTACCTTCCATAACGACAAGGCTACAATCCATTCTAGTAACAAAAATCTCGACAAAAGACTACCTTCCATAATGACAAGGCTACTATCCATTGTAGTGACAAAAATCTCGACAATATACTACCTTCTATAATGACAATGCTACCATCTAATGGAATAACAAAAATCTCGACAACAGACTACGTTCCATAATGGCAAGGCTACCATCCCTTAGAGTAACAAAAATCTGGACAACAAACTACCTTCCATAATAACAAGTCTACCATCCATTGGAGTAACAAAGATATCGACAACATACTACCTTCAATAATGACAAGGCTACCATCCCTTAGAGTAACAAAAATCAGGACAATAGACTTCCTTTCATAATGACAAGGCTACCATCCATTGGAATAACAAATATATCGTACAAAAACTACCTTCCATAATGACTAGGCAACCATCCATTGCAGTAACAAAGATATAAACAACATACTACCTTCCATTACGACAAGGCTAGAATCCATTCTAGTAACAAAAATCTCGACAACAAACTACCTTACATAATGACAAGGCTACCATCCATTGTAGTGACAAAAATCTCGACAATATACTACCTTCTATAATGACAACGCTACCATCCATTGGAATAACAAAAATCTCGTCAACAGACTACCTTCCATATGGATAAGGCTACCATCCGTTAGAGTAACAAAAATATCGACAATAGACTACCTTCCATAATGACAAGGCTACCATCCATTACAGTAACAAAGATATCGACAACATACTACCTTCCATAATGACAAGGCTATCATCCATTGTAATAACAAACATATCGATAACTCACTACCTTCCATAATGACAAGGCTACCACGCTATGGAGTAACAAAAATCTCGGCAATAGACTACCTTCCATAATGACTAGGGTACCATCATTGGAGTAACCAAAATTTCAACAAGAGACTACCTTCCATAATGACAAGGTTACCATTCATCAAAGTAACTAAAATCTCGTACACAAACTACCTTCCATAATGACTAGGCTACCATCCATTGGACGAACAAAGATATCGACAACAAACTACATTCCATAACGACAAGGCTACAATCCATTGTAGTAACAAAAATCTTGACAACATACTACCTTCCATAATGACAAGGCTACCATCCATTATAGTGACAAAAATCTCGATAATATACTACCTTCAATAATGACAACGCTACCATCCATTGGAATAACAAAAATCTCGACAACAGACTACGTTCCATAATGACAAGGCTACCATCCCTTAGAGTAACAAAAATCTGGACAACAGACTACCTTCCATAATGACAAGGCTACCATCCATTGGAGTAACAAAGATATCGACAACATACTACCTTCCATAATGACAAGGCTACCATCCCTTAGAGTAACAAAAATCAGGACAATAGACTTCCTTTCATAATGACAAGACTACCATCCATTGGAATAACAAATATATCGTACAGAAACTACCTTCCATAATGACTAGGCTACCATCTATTGCAGTAACAAAGATATAGACAACATACTACCTTCCATAACGACAAGGCTAGAATCCATTCTAGTAACAAAAATCTCGACAACAAACTACCTTACATAATGACAAGGCTACCATCCATTGTAGTGACAAAAATCTCGACAATATACTACCTTCTATAATGACAACGCTACCATCCATTGGAATAACAAAAATCTCGTCAATAGACTACCTTCCATATGGATAAGGCTACCATCCATTAGAGTAACAAAAATATCGACAATAGACTACCTTCCATAATGACAAGGCTATTATCCATTACAGTAACAAAGATATCGACAACATATTACCTTCCATAATGACAAGGCTACCATCCATTGGAGTAACAAAAATCACGACAACAGACTACCTTCCATAATGACAAGGCTATCATCCATTATAATAACAAACATATTGATAACACACTACCTTCCATAATGACAAGGCTACCATGCAATGGAGTAACAAAAATCTCGGCAATAGACTACCTTCCATAATGACAAGGGTACTATCATTGGAGTAACCGAAATATCAACAAGAGACCACCTTCCATAATTACAAGGCTACAATTTATTGGAGTATAAAAAATCTCGACAACAAACTTCCTTCCATAATTATAAGGCTACCATCCATTAAAGTAACTAAAATCTCGTACACAAACTACCTTCCATAATGACTAGGCTACCATCCATTGGACGAACAAATATATCGACAACAAACTACATTCCATAATGAGAAGGCTACAATTCATTGTAGTAACAAAAATCTTGACAATAGACTACCTTCCATAATGACAAGGTTACCATCCATTGTAGTGACAAAAATCTCGATAATATACTACCTTCTATAATGACAACGCTACCATCCATTGGAATAACAAAAATCTCGACAACAGACTACGTTCCATAATGACAAGGCTACCATCCCTTCGAGTAACAAAAATCTGGACAATAGACTACCTTCCATAATGACAAGGCTACCATCCATTGGAGTAACAAAGATATCGACAACATACTACCTTCCATAATGACAAGGCTACCATCCCTTAGACTAACAAAAATCAGGACAATAGAATTCCTTTCATAATGATAAGGCTACCATCGATTGGAATAACAAAAATATCGTCTACAAACTACCTTCCATAATGACTAGGCTACCATCCATTGGAGTAACAAAGATATAGACAACATACTACCTTCCATAACGACAAGGCTACAATCCATTCTAGAAACAAAAATCTCGACAAAAGACTAACTTACATAATGACAAGGCTACCATCCATTGTAGTGACAAAAATCTCGACAATATAGTACCTTCTATAATGACAACGCTACCATCCATTGGAATAACAAAAATCTCGTCAACAGACTACCTTCCATATGGATAAGGCTACCATCCGTTAGAGTAACAAAAATATCGACAATAGACTACCTTCCATAATGACAAGGCTACCATCCATTGCAGTAACAAAGATATCAACAACATACTACCTTCCATAATGACAAGGCTACCATCCATTGGAGTAACAAAAATCAAGACAATAGACTACCTTCCATAATGACAAGGCTATCATCCATTGTAATAACAAACATTTCGATAACACAATACCTTCCATAATGACAAGGCTACCATGCTATGGAGTAACAAAAATCTCGGCAATAGACTGCCTTCCATAATGACAAGGGTACCATCATTGGAGTAACCAAAATATCAACAAGAGACTACCTTCCATAATTACAAGGCTACAATTTATTGGAGTATAAAAAGTCTCGACAACAAACTACCTTCCATAATGACAAGGCTACCATTCATTAAAGTAACTAAAATCTCGTACACAAACTACCTTCCATAATGACTAGGCTACCATCCATTGGACGAACAAAGATATCGACAACAAACTACATTTCATAACGACAAGGCTAGAATCCATTGTAGTAACAAAAATCTTGACAACAGACTACCTTCCATAATGACAAGGCTACCATCCATTATAGTGACAATAATCTCGATAATATACTACCTTCAATAATGACAACGCTACCATCCATTGGAATAACAAAAATCTCGACAACAGACTACGTTCCATAATGACAAGGCTACCATCCCTTAGAGTAACAAAAATCTGGACAACAGACTACCTTCCATAATGACAAGCCTACCATCCATTAGAGTAACAAAGATATCGACAACATACTAACTTCCATAATGACAAGGCTACCATCCCTTAGAGTAACAAAAATCAGGACATTAGACTTCCTTTCATAATGACAAGGCTACCATCCATTGGAATAACAAAAATATCGTACACAAACTACCTTGCATAATGACTAGGCTACCATCCATTGGAGTAACAAAGATATAGACAACATACTACCTTCCATAACGACAAGGCTACAATCCATTCTAGTAACAAAAATCTCGACAAAAGACTACCTTACATAATGACAAGGCTACCATCCATTGTAGTGACAAAAATCTCGACAATATACTACCTTCTATAATGACAACGCTACCATCCATTGGAATAACAAAAATCTCGACAACAGACTATGTTCCATAATGACAAGGCTACCATCCCTTAGAGTAACAAAAATTTGTACAACAAACTACCTTCCATAATGACAAGGCTACCATCCATTGGAGTAACAAAGATATCGACAACATACTACCTTCCATAATGACAAGGCTACCATCCCTTAAAGTAACAAAAATTAGGACAATAGACTTCCTTTCATAATGACAAGGCTACCATCCTTTGGAATAACAAAAATATCGTACACAAACTACCTTCCATAATGACTAGGCTACCATCCATTGGAGTAACAAAGATATAGACAACATACTACCTTCCATAACGACAAGGCTACAATCCATTCTAGTAACAAAAATCTCGACAAAAGACTACCTTACATAATGACAAGGCTACTATCCATTGTAGTGACAAAAATCTCGACAATATACTACCTTCTATAATGACAATGCTACCATCTAATGGAATAACAAAAATCTCGACAACATACTACGTTCCATAATGACAAGGCTACCATCCCTTAGAGTAACAAAAATCTGGACAACAAACTACCTTCCATAATAACAAGGCTACCATCCATTGGAGTAACAAAGATATCGACAACATACTACCTTCCATAATGACAAGGCTACCATCCCTTAGAGTAACAAAAATCAGGACAATAGACTTCCTTTCATAATGACAAGGCTACCATCCATTGGAATAACAAATATATCGTACAGAAACTACCTTCCAAAATGACTAGGCTACCATCTATTGCAGTAACAAAGATATAGACAACATACTACCTTCCATAACGACAAGGCTAGAATCCATTCTAGTAACAAAAATCTCGACAACAAACTACCTTACATAATGACAAGGCTACCATCCATTGTAGTGACAAAAATCTCGACAATATACTACCTTCTATAATGACAACGCTACCATCCATTGGAATAACAAAAATCTCGTCAACAGACTACCTTCCATATGGATAAGGCTACCATCCATTAGAGTAATAAAAATATCGACAATAGACTACCTTCCATAATGACAAGGCTATTATCCATTACAGTAACAAAGATATCGACAACATACTACCTTCCATAATGACAAGGCTACCATCCATTGGAGTAACAAAAATCACGACAACAGACTACCTTCCATAATGACAAGGCTATCATCCATTATAATAACAAACATATCGATAACACACTACCTTCCATAATGACAAGGCTACCATGCAATGGAGTAACAAAAATCTCGGCAATAGACTACCTTCCATAATGACAAGGGTACCATCATTGGAGTAACATAAATATCAACAAGAGACTACCTTCCATAATTACAAGGCTACAATTTATTGGAGTATAAAAAATCTCGACAACAAACTTCCTTCCATAATGATAAGGCTACCATCCATTAAAGTAACTAAAATCTCGTACACAAACTACCTTCCATAATGACTAGGCTACCATCCATTGGACGAACAAAGATATCGACAACAAACTACATTCCATAACGAGAAGGCTACAATTCATTGTAGTAACAAAAATCTTGACAACAGACTACCTTCCATAATGACAAGGTTACCATCCATTATAGTGACAAAAATCTCGATAATATACTACCTTCTATAATGACAACGCTACCATCCATTGGAATAACAAAAATCTCGACAACAGACTACGTTCCATAATGACAAGGCTACCATCCCTTAGAGTAACAAAAATCTGGACAATAGACTACCTTCCATAATGACAAGGCTACCATCCATTGGAGTAACAAAGATATCGACGACATACTACCTTCCATAATGACAAGGCTACCATCCCTTAGACTAACAAAAATCAGGACAATAGAATTCCGTTCATAATGATAAGGCTACCATCGATTGGAATAACAAAAATATCGTCCACAAACTACCTTCCATAATGACTAGGCTACCATCCATTGGAGTAACAAAGATATAGACATCATACTACCTTCCATAACGACAAGGCTACAATCCATTCTAGTAACAAAAATCTCGACAAAAGACTACCTTACATAATGACAAGGCTACCATCCATTGTAGTGACAAAAATCTCGACAATATAGTACCTTCTATAATGACAACGCTACCATCCATTGGAATAACAAAAATCTCGTCAACAGACTACCTTCCATATGGATAAGGCTACCATCCGTTAGAGTAACAAAAATATCGACAATAGACTACCTTCCATAATGACAAGGCTACCATCCATTGCAGTAACAAAGATATCAACAACATACTACCTTCCATAATGACAAGGCTACCATCCATTGGAGTAACAAAAATCAAGACAATAGACTACCTTCCATAATGACAAGGCTATCATCCATTGTAATAACAAACATTTCGATAACACAATACCTTCCATAATGACAAGGCTACCATGCTATGGAGTAACAAAAATCTCGGTAATAGACTGCCTTCCATAATGACAAGGGTACCATCATTGGAGTAACCAAAATATCAACAAGAGACTACCTTCCATAATTACAAGGCTACAATTTATTGGAGTATAAAAAGTCTCGACAACAAACTACCTTCCATAATGACAAGGCTACCATTCATTAAAGTAACTAAAATCTCGTACACAAACTACCTTCCATAATGACTAGGCTACCATCCATTGGACGAACAAAGATATCGACAACAAACTACATTTCATAACGACAAGGCTAGAATCCATTGTAGTAACAAAAATCTTGACAACAGACTACCTTCCATAATGACAAGGCTACCATCCATTATAGTGACAATAATCTCGATAATATACTACCTTCAATAATGACAACGCTACCATCCATTGGAATAACAAAAATCTCGACAACAGACTACGTTCCATAATGACAAGGCTACCATCCCTTAGAGTAACAAAAATCTGGACAACAGACTACCTTCCATAATGACAAGCCTACCATCCATTAGAGTAACAAAGATATCGACAACATACTAACTTCCATAATGACAAGGCTACCATCCCTTAGAGTAACAAAAATCAGGACATTAGACTTCCTTTCATAATGACAAGGCTACCATCCATTGGAATAACAAAAATATCGTACACAAACTACCTTGCATAATGACTAGGCTACCATCCATTGGAGTAACAAAGATATAGACAACATACTACCTTCCATAACGACAAGGCTACAATCCATTCTAGTAACAAAAATCTCGACAAAAGACTACCTTACATAATGACAAGGCTACCATCCATTGTAGTGACAAAAATCTCGACAATATACTACCTTCTATAATGACAACGCTACCATCCATTGGAATAACAAAAATCTCGACAACAGACTATGTTCCATAATGACAAGGCTACCATCCCTTAGAGTAACAAAAATTTGTACAACAAACTACCTTCCATAATGACAAGGCTACCATCCATTGGAGTAACAAAGATATCGACAACATACTACCTTCCATAATGACAAGGCTACCATCCCTTAAAGTAACAAAAATTAGGACAATAGACTTCCTTTCATAATGACAAGGCTACCATCCTTTGGAATAACAAAAATATCGTACACAAACTACCTTCCATAATGACTAGGCTACCATCCATTGGAGTAACAAAGATATAGACAACATACTACCTTCCATAACGACAAGGCTACAATCCATTCTAGTAACAAAAATCTCGACAAAAGACTACCTTACATAATGACAAGGCTACTATCCATTGTAGTGACAAAAATCTCGACAATATACTACCTTCTATAATGACAATGCTACCATCTAATGGAATAACAAAAATCTCGACAACATACTACGTTCCATAATGACAAGGCTACCATCCCTTAGAGTAACAAAAATCTGGACAACAAACTACCTTCCATAATAACAAGGCTACCATCCATTGGAGTAACAAAGATATCGACAACATACTACCTTCCATAATGACAAGGCTACCATCCCTTAGAGTAACAAAAATCAGGACAATAGACTTCCTTTCATAATGACAAGGCTACCATCCATTGGAATAACAAATATATCGTACAGAAACTACCTTCCAAAATGACTAGGCTACCATCTATTGCAGTAACAAAGATATAGACAACATACTACCTTCCATAACGACAAGGCTAGAATCCATTCTAGTAACAAAAATCTCGACAACAAACTACCTTACATAATGACAAGGCTACCATCCATTGTAGTGACAAAAATCTCGACAATATACTACCTTCTATAATGACAACGCTACCATCCATTGGAATAACAAAAATCTCGTCAACAGACTACCTTCCATATGGATAAGGCTACCATCCATTAGAGTAATAAAAATATCGACAATAGACTACCTTCCATAATGACAAGGCTATTATCCATTACAGTAACAAAGATATCGACAACATACTACCTTCCATAATGACAAGGCTACCATCCATTGGAGTAACAAAAATCACGACAACAGACTACCTTCCATAATGACAAGGCTATCATCCATTATAATAACAAACATATCGATAACACACTACCTTCCATAATGACAAGGCTACCATGCAATGGAGTAACAAAAATCTCGGCAATAGACTACCTTCCATAATGACAAGGGTACCATCATTGGAGTAACAGAAATATCAACAAGAGACTACCTTCCATAATTACAAGGCTACAATTTATTGGAGTATAAAAAATCTCGACAACAAACTTCCTTCCATAATGATAAGGCTACCATCCATTAAAGTAACTAAAATCTCGTACACAAACTACCTTCCATAATGACTAGGCTACCATCCATTGGACGAACAAAGATATCGACAACAAACTACATTCCATAACGAGAAGGCTACAATTCATTGTAGTAACAAAAATCTTGACAACAGACTACCTTCCATAATGACAAGGTTACCATCCATTATAGTGACAAAAATCTCGATAATATACTACCTTCTATAATGACAACGCTACCATCCATTGGAATAACAAAAATCTCGACAACAGACTACGTTCCATAATGACAAGGCTACCATCCCTTAGAGTAACAAAAATCTGGACAATAGACTACCTTCCATAATGACAAGGCTACCATCCATTGGAGTAACAAAGATATCGACGACATACTACCTTCCATAATGACAAGGCTACCATCCCTTAGACTAACAAAAATCAGGACAATAGAATTCCGTTCATAATGATAAGGCTACCATCGATTGGAATAACAAAAATATCGTCCACAAACTACCTTCCATAATGACTAGGCTACCATCCATTGGAGTAACAAAGATATAGACATCATACTACCTTCCATAACGACAAGGCTACAATCCATTCTAGTAACAAAAATCTCGACAAAAGACTACCTTACATAATGACAAGGCTACCATCCATTGTAGTGACAAAAATCTCGACAATATAGTACCTTCTATAATGACAACGCTACCATCCATTGGAATAACAAAAATCTCGTCAACAGACTACCTTCCATATGGATAAGGCTACCATCCGTTAGAGTAACAAAAATATCGACAATAGACTACCTTCCATAATGACAAGGCTACCATCCATTGCAGTAAGAAAGATATCAACAACATACTACCTTCCATAATGACAAGGCTACCATCCATTGGAGTAACAAAAATCAAGACAATAGACTACCTTCCATAATGACAAGGCTATCATCCATTGTAATAACAAACATATCGATAACACACTACCTTCCATAATGACAAGGCTACCATGCTATGGAGTAACAAAAATCTCGGCAATAGACTGCCTTCCATAATGACAAGGGTACCATCATTGGAGTAACCAAAATATCAACAAGAGACTACCTTCCATAATTACAAGGCTACAATTTATTGGAGTATAAAAAGTCTCGACAACAAACTTCCTTCCATAATGATAAGGCTACCATCCATTAAAGTAACTAAAATCTCGTACACAAACTACCTTCCATAATGACTAGGCTACCATCCATTGGACGAACAAAGATATCGACAACAAACTACATTCAATAACGAGAAGGCTACAATTCATTGTAGTAACAAAAATCTTGACAACAGACTACCTTCCATAATGACAAGGTTACCATCCATTATAGTGACAAAAATCTCGATAATATACTACCTTCTATAATGACAACGCTACCATCCATTGGAATAACAAAAATCTCGACAACAGACTACGTTCCATAATGACAAGGCTACCATCCCTTAGAGTAACAAAAATCTGGACAATAGACTACCTTCCATAATGACAAGGCTACCATCCATTGGAGTAACAAAGATATCGACGACATACTACCTTCCATAATGACAAGGCTACCATCCCTTAGACTAACAAAAATCAGGACAATAGAATTCCTTTCATAATGATAAGGCTACCATCGATTGGAATAACAAAAATATCGTCCACAAACTACCTTCCATAATGACTAGGCTACCATCCATTGGAGTAACAAAGATATAGACAACATACTACCTTCCATAACGACAAGGCTACAATCCATTCTAGTAACAAAAATCTCGACAAAAGACTACCTTACATAATGACAAGGCTACCATCCATTGTAGTGACAAAAATCTCGGCAATAGACTGCCTTCCATAATGACAAGGGTACCATCATTGGAGTAACCGAAATATCAACAAGAGACTACCTTCCATAATTACAAGGCTACAATTTATTGGAGTATAAAAAATCTCGACAACAAACTTCCTTCCATAATGATAAGGCTACCATCCATTAAAGTAACTAAAATCTCGTACACAAACTACCTTCCATAATGACTAGGCTACCATCCATTGGACGAACAAAGATATCGACAACAAACTACATTCCATAACGAGAAGGCTACAATTCATTGTAGTAACAAAAATCTTGACAACAGACTACCTTCCATAATGACAAGGTTACCATCCATTATAGTGACAAAAATCTCGATAATATACTACCTTCTATAATGACAACGCTACAATCCATTGGAATAACAAAAATCTCGACAACAGACTATGTTCCATAATGACAAGGCTACCATCCCTTAGAGTAACAAAAATCTGGACAATAGACTACCTTCCATAATGACAAGGCTACCATCCATTGGAGTAACAAAGATATCGACGACATACTACCTTCCATAATGACAAGGCTACCATCCCTTAGACTAACAAAAATCAGGACAATAGAATTCCTTTCATAATGATAAGGCTACCATCGATTGGAATAACAAAAATATCGTCCACAAACTACCTTCCATAATGACTAGGCTACCATCCATTGGAGTAACAAATATATAGACAACATACTACCTTCCATAACGACAAGGCTACAATCCATTCTAGTAACAAAAATCTCGACAAAAGACTACCTTACATAATGACAAGGCTACCATCCATTGTAGTGACAATAATCTCGACAATATAGTACCTTCTATAATGACAACGCTACCATCCATTGGAATAACAAAAATCTCGTCAACAGACTACCTTACATAATGACAAGGCTACCATCCATTGTAGTGACAATAATCTCGACAATATAGTACCTTCTATAATGACAACGCTACCATCCATTGGAATAACAAAAATCTCGTCAACAGACTACCTTCCATATGGATAAGGCTACCATCCGTTAGAGTAACAAAAATATCGACAATAGACTACCTTCCAAAATGACAAGGCTACCATCCATTGCAGTAACAAAGATATCAACAACATACTACCTTCCATAATGACAAGGCTACCATCCATTGGAGTAACAAAAATCAAGACAACAGACTACCTTCCATAATGACAAGGCTATCATCCACTGTAATAACAAACATATCGATAACACACTACCTTCCATAATGACAAGGCTACCATGCTATGGAGTAACAAAAATCTCGGCAATAGACTTCCTTCCATAATGACAAGGGTACCATCATTGGAGTAACGAAAATATCAACAAGAGACTACCTTCCATAATTACAAGGCTACAATTTATTGGAGTATAAAAAATCTCGACAACAAACTACCTTCCATAATGACAAGGCTACCATTCATTAAAGTAACTAAAATCTCGTACACAAACTACCTTCCATAATGACTAGGCTACCATCCATTGGACGAACAAAGATATCGACAACAAACTACATTCCATAACGACAAGGCTACAATCCATTGTAGTAACAAAAATCTTGACAACAAACTACCTTCCATAATGACAAGGCTACCATCCATTATAGTGACAAAAATATCGATAATATACTATCTTCAATAAAGACAACGCTACCATCCATTGGAATAACAAAAATCTCGACAACAGACTACGTTCCATAATGACAAGGCTACCATCCCTTAGAGTAACAAAAATCTGGACAACAGACTACCTTCCATAATGACAAGGCTACCATCCATTGGAGTAACAAAGATATCGACAACATATTACCTTCCATAATGACAAGGCTACCATCCCTTAGAGTAACAAAAATCAGGACAATAGACTTCCTTTCATAATGACAAGGCTACCATCCATTGGAATAACAAAAATATCGTACACAAACTACCTTCCATAATGACTAGGCTACCATCGATTGGAGTAACAAAGATATAGACAACATACTACCTTCCATAACGACAAGGCTACAATCCATTCTAGTAACAAAAATCTCGACAAAAGACTACCTTACATAATGACAAGGCTACCATCCATTGTAGTGACAAAAATCTCGACAATATACTACCTTCTATAATGACAATGCTACCATCCATTAGAATAACAAAAATCTCGACAACAAACTACCTTCCATATGGATAAGGCTACCAACCCTTAGAGTAACAAAAATATCAACAATAGACTACCTTCCATAATGACAAGGCTACCATCCATTGGAGTAACAAAGATATCGACAACATACTACCTTCCATAATGACAAGGCTACCATCCATTGGAGTAACAAAAATCACGAAAACAGCCTACCTTCCATAATGACAAGGCTACCATCCATTGGAATAACAAAAATATCGACAACACACTACCTCGCATAATGACAAGGCTACCATGCAAGGGAGTAACAAAAATCTCAGCAATAGACTACCTTCCATAATAACGAGGGTACCATCATTGGAGTAACCAAAATATCAACAAGAGACTACCTTCCATAATTACAAGGCTACAATTTATTAGAGTATAAAAAATCTCGACAACAAACTACCTTCCATAATGACAAGGCTACCAACCATTGTAGTGACAAAAATCTCGATAATATGCTACCTTCTATAATGACAACGCTACCATCCATTGGAATAACAAAAATCTCGACAACAGACTACGTTCCATAATGACAAGGCTACCATCCCTTAGAGTAACAAAAATCTGGACAACAGACTACCTTCCATAATGACAAGGCTACCATCCATTGGAGTAACAAAGATATCGACAATATACTACCTTCCATAATGACAAGGCTACCATCCCTTAGAGTAACAAAAATCAGGACAATAGACTTCCTTTCATAATGACAAGGCTACCATCCATTGGAATAACAAAAATATCATACACAAACTACCTTCCATAATGACAAGGCTACCATCCATTGGAGTAACAAATATATAGACAACATACTACCTTCCATAACGACAAGGCTACAATCCATTCTAGTAACAAAAATCTCGACAAAAGACTACCTTACATAATGACAAGGCTACCATCCATTGTAGTGACAATAATCTCGACAATATAGTACCTTCTATAATGACAACGCTACCATCCATTGGAATAACAAAAATCTCGTCAACAGACTACCTTACATAATGACAAGGCTACCATCCATTGTAGTGACAATAATCTCGACAATATAGTACCTTCTATAAGGACAACGCTACCATCCATTGGAATAACAAAAATCTCGTCAACAGACTACCTTCCATATGGATAAGGCTACCATCCGTTAGAGTAACAAAAATATCGACAATAGACTACCTTCCAAAATGACAAGGCTACCATCCATTGCAGTAACAAAGATATCAACAACATACTACCTTCCAAAATGACAAGGCTACCATCCATTGGAGTAAGAAAAATCAAGACAACGGACTACCTTCCACAATGACAAGGCTATCATCCACTGTAATAACAAACATATCGATAACACACTACCTTCCATAATGACAAGGCTACCATGCTATGGAGTAACAAAAATCTCGGCAATAGACTGCCTTCCATAATGACAAGGGTACCATCATTGGAGTAACCAAAATATCAACAAGAGACTACCTTCCATAATTACAAGGCTACAATTTATTGGAGTATAAAAAATCTCGAAAACAAACTACCTTCCATAATGACAAGGCTACCATTCATTAAACTAACTAAAATCTCGTACACAAACTACCTTCCATAATGACTAGGATACCATCCATTGGACGAACAAAGATATCGACAACAAACTACCTTCCATAACGACAAGGCTACAATCCATTGTAGTAACAAAAATCTCGACAACAGACTACCTTCCATAATGACAAGGCTACCATCCATTATAGTGACAAAAATATCGATAATATACTATCTTCAATAAAGACAACGCTACCATCCATTGGAATAACAAAAATCTCGACAATGACAAGGCTATCATCCACAATGACAAGGCTATCATCCACTGTAATAACAAACATATCGATAACACACTACCTTCCATAATGACAAGGCTACCATGCTATGGAGTAACAAAAATCTCAGCAATAGACTACCTTCCATAATAACGAGGGTACCATCATTGGAGTAACCAAAATATCAACAAGAGACTACCTTCCATAATTACAAGGCTACAATTTATTAGATTTTAAAAAATCTCGACAACAAACTACCTTCCATAATGACAAGGCTACCAACCATTGTAGTGACAAAAATCTCGATAATATACTACCTTCTATAATGACAACGCTACCATCCATTGGAATAACAAAAATCTCGACAACAGACTACGTTCCATAATGACAAGGCTACCATCCCTTAGAGTAACAAAAATTTGGACAACAGACTACCTTCCATAATGACAAGGCTACCATCCATTGGAGTAACAAAGATATCGACAATATACTACCTTCCATAATGACAAGGCTACCATCCCTTAGAGTAACAAAAATCAGGACAATAGACTTCCTTTCATAATGACAAGGCTACCATCCATTGGAATAACAAAAATATCATACACAAACTACCTTCCATAATGACAAGGCTACCATCCATTGGAGTAACAAAGATATAGACAACATACTACCTTCCATAACGACAAGGCTACAATCTGTTCTAGTAACAAAAATCTCGACAAAAGACTACCTTACATAATGACAAGGCTACCATCCATTGTAGTGACAAAAATCTCGACAATATACTACCTTCTATAATGACAACGCTACCATCCATTGGAATAACAAAAATCTCGACAACAGACTACGTTCCATAATGACAAGGCTACCATCCCTTAGAGTAACAAAAATCTGGACAACAGACTACCTTCCATAATGACAAGGCTACCATCCATTGGAGTAACAAAGATATCGACAACATATTACCTTCCATAATGACAAGGCTACCATCCCTTAGAGTAACAAAAATCAGGACAATAGACTTCCTTTCATAATGACAAGGCTACCATCCATTGGAATAACAAAAATATCGTACACAAACTACCTTCCATAATGACTAGGCTACCATCCACTGGAGTAACAAAGATATAGACAACATACTACCTTCCATAACGACAAGGCTACAATCCATTCTAGTAACAAAAATCTCGACAAAAGACTACCTTACATAATGACAAGGCTACCATCCATTGTAGTGACAAAAATCTCGACAATATACTAGCTTCTATAATGACAATGCTACCATCCATTAGAATAACAAAAATCTCGACAACAAACTACCTTCCATATGGATAAGGCTACCAACCCTTAGAGTAACAAAAATATCAACAATGGACTACCTTCCATAATGACAAGGCTACCATCCATTGGAGTAACAAAGATATCGACAACATACTACCTTCCATAATGACAAGGCTACCATCCATTGGAGTAACAAAAATCACGAAAACAGCCTACCTTCCTTAATGACAAGGCTACCATCCATTGGAATAACAAAAATATCGACACCACACTACCTTGCATAATGACAAGGCTACCATGCAAGGGAGTAACAAAAATCTCAGCAATAGACTACCTTCCATAATAACGAGGGTACCATCATTGGAGTAACCAAAATATCAACAAGAGACTACCTTCCATAATTACAAGGCTACAATTTATTAGAGTATAAAAAATCTCGACAACAAACTACCTTCCATAATGACAAGGCTACCAACCATTGTAGTGACAAAAATCTCGATAATATACTACCTTCTATAATGACAACGCTACCATCCATTGGAATAACAAAAATCTCGACAACAGACTACGTTCCATAATGACAAGGCTACCATCCCTTAGAGTAACAGAAATCTGGACAACAGACTACCTTCCATAATGACAAGGCTACCATCCATTGGAGTAACAAAGATATCGACAATATACTACCTTCCATAATGACAAGGCTACCATCCCTTAGAGTAACAAAAATCAGGACAATAGACTTCCTTTCATAATGACAAGGCTACCATCCATTGGAATAACAAAAATATCATACACAAACTACCTTCCATAATGACAAGGCTACCATCCATTGGAGTAACAAAGATATAGACAACATACTACCTTCCATAACGACAAGGCTACAATCCGTTCTAGTAACAAAAATCTCGACAAAAGACTACCTTACATAATGACAAGGCTACCATCCATTGTAGTGACAAAAATCTCGACAATATACTACCTTCTATAATGACAACGCTACCATCCATTGGAATAACAAAAATCTCGATAACAGACTACGTTCCATAATGACAAGGCTAACATCCCTTAGAGTAACAAAAATCTGGACAACAGACTACCTTCCATAATAACAAGGCTACCATCCATTGGAGTAACAAAGATATCGACAACATACTACCTTCCATAATGACAAGGCTACCATCCCTTAGAGTAACAAAAATCAGGACAATAGACTTCCTTTCATAATGACAAGGCTACCATCCATTGGAATAACAAAAATATCATACACAAACTACCTTCCATAATGACTAGGCTACCATTCATTGGAGTAACAAAGATATAGACAACATACTACCTTCCATAACGACAAGGCTACAATCCATTCTAGTAACAAAAATCTCGACAAAAGACTACCTTACATAATGAGAAGGCTACCATCCATTATAGTGACAAAAATCTCGACAATATACTACCTTCTATAATGACACTGCTACCATCCATTGGAATAACAAAAATCTCGAAAACAAACTACCTTCCATATGGACAAGGCTACCAACCCTTAGAGTAACAAAAATATCAACAATAGACTACCTTCCATAATGACAAGGCTACCATCCATTGGAGTAACAAAGATATCGACAACATACTACCTTCCATAATGACAAAGCTACCATCCATTGGAGTAACAAAAATCACAAAAACAAACTACCTTCCATAATGACAAGGCTACCATCCATTGGAATAACAAAAATATCGACAACACACTACCTTGCATAATGACAAGGCTATTATGCAAGGGAGTAACAAAAATCTCAGCAATAGACTACCTTCCATAATAACAAGGGTACCATCATTGGAGTAACCAAAATATCAACAAGAGACTACCTTCCATAATTACAAGGCAACAATTTATTGGAGTATAAAAAATCTCGACAACAGACTACCTTCCATAATGACAAGGCTACCAACCATTATAGTGACAAAAATCTCAATAATATACTACCTTCTATAATGACAACGCTACCATCCATTGGAATAACAAAAATCTCGACAACAGACTATGTTCCATAATGACAAGGCTACCATCCCTTAGAGTAAAAAAAATCTGGACAACAAACTACCTTCCATAATGCCAAGGCTACCATCCATTGGAGTAACAAAGATATCGACAACATACTACCTTCCATAATGACAAGGCTACCATCCCTTAGAGTAACAAAAATCAGGACAATAGACTTCCTTTCATAATGACAAGGCTACCATCCATTGGAATAACAAAAATATCGTACACAAACTACCTTCCATAATGACTACGCTACCATCCATTGGAGTAACAAAGATATAGACAACATACTACCTTCCATAACGACAAGGCTACAATCCATTCTAGTAACAAAAATCTCGACAAAAGACTACCTTACATAATGACAAGGCTACCATCCAGTGTAGTGACAAAAATCTCGACAATATACTACCTTCTATAATCACAACGCTACCATCCATTGGAATAACAAAAATCTCGACAACAGACTACGTTCCATAATGACAAGGCTAACATCCCTTAGAGTAACAAAAATCTGGACAACAGACTACCTTCCATAATAACAAGGCTACCATCCATTGGAGTAACAAAGATATCGACAACATACTACCTTCCATAATGACAAGGCTACCATCCCTTAGAGTAACAAAAATCAGGACAATAGACTTCCTTTCATAATGACAAGGCTACCATCCATTGGAATAACAAAAATATCGTACACAAACTACCTTCCATAATGACTAGGCTACCATCCATTGGAGTAACAAAGATATAGACAACATACTACCTTCCATAACGACAAGGCTACAATCCATTCTAGTAACAAAAAACTCGACAAAAGACTACCTTACATAATGACAAGGCTACCATCCATTGTAGTGACAAAAATCTCGACAATATACTACCTTCTATAATGACAACGCTACCATTCATTGGAATAACAAAAATCTCGACACCAAACTACCTTCCATATGGACAAGGCTACCAACCCTTAGAGTAACAAAAATATCAACAATAGACTACCTTCCATAATGACAAGGCTACCATCCATTGGAGTAACAAAGATATCGACAACATACTACCTTCCATAATGACAAGGCTACCATCCATTGGAGTACCAAAAATCACGAAAACAGACTACCTTCCATAATGACAAGGCTACCATCCATTGGAATAACAAAAATATCGACAACACACTACCTTGCAAAATGACAAGGCTACCATGCAAGGGAGTAACAAAAATCTCAGCAATAGACTACCTTCCATAATAACAAGGGTACCATCATTGGAGTAACCAAAATATCAACAAGAGACTACCTTCCATAATTACAAGGCTACAATTTATTGGAGTATAAAAAATCTCGACAACTGACTACATTCCATAATGACAAGGCTACCAACCATTGTAGTGACAAAAATCTCGATAATATACTACCTTCTATAATGACAATGCTACCATCCATTGGAATAACAAAAATCTCGACAACAGACTACGTTCCATAATGACAAGGCTACCATCCCTTAGAGTAAATAAACCCTGGACAACAAACTACCTTCCATAATGACAAGGCTACCATCCATTGGAGTAACAAAGATATCGACAACATACTACCTTCCATAATGACAAGGCTACCATCCCTTAGAGTAACAAAAATCAGGACAATAGATTTCCTTTCATAATGACAAGGCTACCATCCATTGGAATAACAAAAATATCGTACACAAACTACCTTCCATAATGACTACGCTACCATCCATTGGAGTAACAAAGATATAGACAACATACTACCTTCCATAACGACAAGGCTACAATCCATTCTAGTAACAAAAATCTCGAGAAAAGACTACCTTACATAATGACAAGGCTACCATCCATTGTAGTGACAAAAATCTCGACAATATACTACCTTCTATAATGACAACGCTACCATCCATTGGAATAACAAAAATCTCGACAACAGACTACGTTCCATAATGACAAGGCTAACATCCCTTAGAGTAACAAAAATATGGACAACAGACTACCTTCCATAATAACAAGGCTACCATCCATGGGAGTAACAAAGATATCGACAACATACTACCTTCCATAATGACAAGGCTACCATCCCTTAGAGTAACAAAAATCAGGACAATAGACTTCCTTTCATAATGACAAGGCTACCATCCATTGGAATAACAAAAATATCGTACACAAACTCTCTTCCACAATGACTAGGCTACCATCCATTGGAGTAACAAAGATATAGACAACATACTACCTTCCATAACGACAAGGCTAAAATCCATTCTAGTAACAAAAATCTCGACAAAAGACTACCTTACATAATGACAAGGCTACCATCCATTGTAGTGACAAAAATCTCGACAATCTACTACCTTCTATAATGACAACGCTACCATTCATTGGAATAACAAAAATCTCGACACCAAACTACCTTCCATATGGACAAGGCTACCAACCCTTAGAGTAACAAAAATATCAACAATAGACTACCTTCCATAATGACAAGGCTACCATCCATTGGAGTAACAAAGATATCGACAACATACTACCTTCCATAATGACAAGGCTACCATCCATTGGAGTAACAAAAATCACGAAAACAGACTACCTTCCATAATGACAAGGCTATCATCCATTATAATAACAAACATATCGATAACACACTACCTTCCATAATGACAAGGCTACCATGCAAGGGAGTAACAAAAATCTCAGCAATAGACTACCTTCCATAATAACAAGGGTACCATCATTGGAGTAACCAAAATATCAACAAGAGACTACCTTCCATAATTACAAGGCTGCAATTTATTGGAGTATAAAAAATCTCGAAAACAGACTACCTTCCATAATGACAAGGCTACCAACCATTGTAGTGACAAAAATCTCGATAATATACTACCTTCTATAATGACAACGCTACCATCCATTGGAATAACAAAAATCTCGACAACAGACTACGTTCCATAATGACAAGGCTACCATCCCTTAGAGTAACAAAAATCTGGACAACAAACTACCTTTCATAATGACAAGGCTACCATCCATTGGAGTAACAAAGATATCGACAACATACTACCTTCCATAATGACAAGGATACCATCCCTTGGAGTAACAAAAATCAGGACAATAGACTTCCTTTCATAATGACAAGGCTACCATCCATTGGAATAACAAAAATATCGTACACAAACTACCTTCCATAATGACTAGGCTACCATCCATTGGAGTAACAAAGATATAGACAACATACAACCTTCCATAACGACAAGGCTACAATCCATTCTAGTAACAAAAATCTCGACAAAAGACTACCTTACATAATGACAAGGCTACCATCCATTGTAGTGACAAAAATCTCGACAATATACTACCTTCTATAATGACAACGCTACCATCCATTGGAATAACAAAAATCTCGACAACAGACTACGTTTCATAATGACAAGGCTAACATCCCTTAGAGTAACAAAAATCTGGACAACAGACTACCTTCCATAATAACAAGGCTACCATCCATGGGAGTAACAAAGATATCGACAACATACTACCTTCCATAATGACAAGGCTACCATCCCTTAGAGTAACAAAAATCAGGACAATAGACTTCCTTTCATAATGACAAGGCTACCATCCATTGGAATAACAAAAATATCGTACACAAACTACCTTGCATAATGACAAGGCTACTATGCAAGGGAGTAACAAAAATCTCAGCAATAGACTACCTTCCATAATAACAAGGGTACCATCATTGGAGTAACCAAAATATCAACAAGAGACTACCTTCCATAATTTCAAGGCTACAATTTATTGGAGTATAAAAAATCTCGACAACAGACTACCTTCCATAATGACAAGGCTACCAACCATTATAGTGACAAAAATCTCGATAATATACTACCTTCTATAATGACAACGCTACCATCCATTGGAATAACAAAAATCTCGACAACAGACTACGTTCCATAATGACAAGGCTACCATCCCTTAGAGTAACAAAAATCTGGACAACAAACTACCTTCCATAATGACAAGGCTACCATCCATTGGAGTAACAAAGATATCGACAACATACTACCTTCCATAATGACAAGGCTACCATCCCTTAGAGTAACAAAAATCAGGACAATAGACTTCCTTTCATAATGACAAGGCTACCATCCATTGGAATAACAAAAATATCGTACACAAACTACCTTCCATAATGACTACGCTACCATACATTGGAGTAACAAAGATATAGACAACATACTACCTTCCATAACGACAAGGCTAAAATCCATTCTAGTAACAAAAATCTCGACAAAAGACTACCTTACATAATGACAAGGCTACCATCCATTGTAGTGACAAAAATCTCGACAATCTACTACCTTCTATAATGACAACGCTACCATTCATTGGAATAACAAAAATCTCGACACCAAACTACCTTCCATATGGACAAGGCTACCAACCCTTAGAGTAACAAAAATATCAACAATAGACTACCTTCCATAATGACAAGGCTACCATCCATTGGAGTAACAAAGATATCGACAACATACTACCTTCCATAATGACAAGGCTACCATCCATTGGAGTAACAAAAATCACGAAAACAGACTACCTTCCATAATGACAAGGCTATCATCCATTATAATAACAAACATATCGATAACACACTACCTTCCATAATGACAAGGCTACCATGCAAGGGAGTAACAAAAATCTCAGCAATAGACTACCTTCCATAATAACAAGGGTACCATCATTGGAGTAACCAAAATATCAACAAGAGACTACCTTCCTTAATTACAAGGCTGCAATTTATTGGAGTATAAAAAATCTCGACAACAGACTACCTTCCATAATGACAAGGCTACCAACCATTGTAGTGACAAAAATCTCGATAATATACTACCTTCTATAATGACAACGCTACCATCCATTGGAATAACAAAAATCTCGACAACAGACTACGTTCCATAATGACAAGGCTATCATCCCTTAGAGTAACAAAAATCTGGACAACAAACTACCTTCCATAATGACAAGGCTACCATCCATTGGAGTAACAAAGATATCGACAACATACTACCTTCCATAATGACAAGGATACCATCCCTTAGAGTAACAAAAATCAGGACAATAGACTTCCTTTCATAATGACAAGGCTACCATCCATTGGAATAACAAAAATATCGTACACAAACTACCTTCCATAATGACTAGGCTACCTTCCATTGGAGTAACAAAGATATAGACAACATACTACCTTCCATAACGACAAGGATATAATCCATTCTAGTAACAAAAATCTCGACAAAAGACTACCTTACATAATGACAAGGCTACCATCCATTGTAGTGACAAAAATCTCGACAATATACTACCTTCTATAATGACAACGCTACCATCCATTGGAATAACAAAAATCTCGACAACAGACTACGTTTGATAATGACAAGGCTAACATCCCTTAGAGTAACAAAAATCTGGACAACAGACTACCTTCCATAATAACAAGGCTACCATCCATGGGAGTAACAAAGATATCGACAACATACTACCTTCCATAATGACAAGGCTACCATCCCTTAGAGTAACAAAAATCAGGACAATAGACTTCCTTTCATAATGACAAGGCTACCATCCATTGGAATAACAAAAATATCGTACACAAACTACCTTCCATAATGACTAGGCTACCATCCATTGGAGTAACAAAGATATAGACAACATACTACCTTCCATAACGACAAGGCTACAATCCATTCTAGTAACAAAAATCTCGACAAAAGACTACCTTACATAATGACAAGGCTACCATCCATTGTAGTGACAAAAATCTCGACAATATACTACCTTCTATAATGACAACGCTACCATTCATTGGAATAACAAAAATCTCGACACCAAACTACCTTCCATATGAACAAGGCTACCAACCCTTAGAGTAACAAAAATATCAACAATAGACTACCTTCCATAATGACAAGGCTACCATCCATTGGAGTAACAAAGATATCGACAACATGCTACCTTCCATAATGACAAGGCTACCATCCATTGGAGTAACAAAAATCACGAAAACAGACTACCTTCCATAATGACAAGGCTATCATCCATTATAATAACAAACATATCGATAACACACTACCTTCCATAATGACAAGGCTACCATGCAAGGGAGTAACAAAAATCTCAGCAATAGACTACCTTCCATAATAACAAGGGTACCATCATTGGAGTAACCAAAATATCAACAAGAGACTACCTTCCATAATTACAAGGCTGCAATTTATTGGAGTATAAAAAATCTCGACAACAGACTACCTTCCATAATGACAAGGCTACCAACCATTGTAGTGACAAAAATCTCGATAATATACTACCTTCTATAATGACAACGCTACCATCCATTGGAATAACAAAAATCTCGACAACAGACTACGTTCCATAATGACAAGGCTACCATCCCTTAGAGTTACAAAAATCTGGACAACAAACTACCTTCCATAATGACAAGGCTACCATCCATTGGAGTAACAAAGATATCGACAACATACTACCTTCCATAATGACAAGGATACCATCCCTTAGAGTAACAAAAATCAGGACAATAGACTTCCTTTCATAATGACAAGGCTACCATCCATTGGAATAACAAAAATATCGTACACAAACTACCTTCCATAATGACTAGGCTACCATCCATTGGAGTAACAAAGATATAGACAACATACTACCTTCCATAACGACAAGGCTACAATCGATTCTAGTAACAAAAATCTCGACAAAAGACTACCTTACATAATGACAAGGCTACCATCCATTGTAGTGACAAAAATCTCGACAATATACTACCTTCTATAATGACAATGCTACCATTAATTGGAATAACAAAAATCTCGACAACAAACTACCTTCCATATGGACAAGGCTACCAACCCTTAGAGTAACAAAAATATCAACAATAGACTACCTTCCATAATGACAAGGCTACCATCCATTGGAGTAACAAAGATATCGACAACATACTACCTTCCATAATGACAAGGCTACCATCCATTGGAGTAACAAAAATCACGAAAACAGACTACCTTCCATAATGACAAGGCTATCATCCATTATAATAACAAACATATCGATAACACACTACCTTCCATAATGAAAAGGCTACCATGCAAGGGAGTAACAAAAATCTCAGCAATAGACTACCTTCCATAATAACAAGGGTACCATCATTGGAGTAACCAAAATATCAACAAGAGACTACCTTCCTTAATTACAAGGCTGCAATTTATTGGAGTATAAAAAATCTCGACAACAGACTACCTTCCATAATGACAAGGCTACCAACCATTGTAGTGACAAAAATCTCGATAATATACTACCTTCTATAATGACAACGCTACCATCCATTGGAATAACAAAAATCTCGACAACAGACTACGTTCCATAATGACAAGGCTACCATCCCTTAGAGTAACAAAAATCTGGACAACAAACTACCTTCCATAATGACAAGGCTACCATCCATTGGAGTAACAAAGATATCGACAACATACTACCTTCCATAATGACAAGGCTACCATCCCTTAGAGTAACAAAAATCAGGACAATAGACTTCCTTTCATAATGACAAGGCTACCATCCATTGGAATAACAAAAATATCGTACACAAACTACCTTCCATAATGACTACGCTACCATACATTGGAGTAACAAAGATATAGACAACATACTACCTTCCATAACGACAAGGCTAAAATCCATTCTAGTAACAAAAATCTCGACAAAAGACTACCTTACATAATGACAAGGCTACCATCCATTGTAGTGACAAAAATCTCGACAATCTACTACCTTCTATAATGACAACGCTACCATTCATTGGAATAACAAAAATCTCGACACCAAACTACCTTCCATATGGACAAGGCTACCAACCCTTAGAGTAACAAAAATATCAACAATAGACTACCTTCCATAATGACAAGGCTACCATCCATTGGAGTAACAAAGATATCGACAACATACTACCTTCCATAATGACAAGGCTACCATCCATTGGAGTAACAAAAATCACGAAAACAGACTACCTTCCATAATGACAAGGCTATCATCCATTATAATAACAAACATATCGATAACACACTACCTTCCATAATGACAAGGCTACCATGCAAGGGAGTAACAAAAATCTCAGCAATAGACTACCTTCCATAATAACAAGGGTACCATCATTGGAGTAACCAAAATATCAACAAGAGACTACCTTCCTTAATTACAAGGCTGCAATTTATTGGAGTATAAAAAATCTCGACAACAGACTACCTTCCATAATGACAAGGCTACCAACCATTGTAGTGACAAAAATCTCGATAATATACTACCTTCTATAATGACAACGCTACCATCCATTGGAATAACAAAAATCTCGACAACAGACTACGTTCCATAATGACAAGGCTATCATCCCTTAGAGTAACAAAAATCTGGACAACAAACTACCTTCCATAATGACAAGGCTACCATCCATTGGAGTAACAAAGATATCGACAACATACTACCTTCCATAATGACAAGGATACCATCCCTTAGAGTAACAAAAATCAGGACAATAGACTTCCTTTCATAATGACAAGGCTACCATCCATTGGAATAACAAAAATATCGTACACAAACTACCTTCCATAATGACTAGGCTACCTTCCATTGGAGTAACAAAGATATAGACAACATACTACCTTCCATAACGACAAGGCTACAATCCATTCTAGTAACAAAAATCTCGACAAAAGACTACCTTACATAATGACAAGGCTACCATCCATTGTAGTGACAAAAATCTCGACAATCTACTACCTTCTATAATGACAACGCTACCATTCATTGGAATAACAAAAATCTCGACACCAAACTACCTTCCATATGGACAAGGCTACCAACCCTTAGAGTAACAAAAATATCAACAATAGACTACCTTCCATAATGACAAGGCTACCATCCATTGGAGTAACAAAGATATCGACAACATACTACCTTCCATAATGACAAGGCTACCATCCATTGGAGTAACAAAAATCACGAAAACAGACTACCTTCCATAATGACAAGGCTATCATCCATTGGAATAACAAAAATATCGTACACAAACTACCTTCCATAATGACTAGGCTACCATCCATTGGAGTAACAAAGATATAGACAACATACTACCTTCCATAACGACAAGGCTACAATCCATTCTAGTAACAAAAATCTCGACAAAAGACTACCTTACATAATGACAAGGCTACCATCCATTGTAGTGACAAAAATGTCGACAATATACTACCTTCTATAATGACAATGCTACCATTAATTGGAATAACAAAAATCTCGACAACAAACTACCTTCCATATGGACAAGGCTACCAACCCTTAGAGTAACAAAAATATCAACAATAGACTACCTTCCAAAATGACAAGGCTACAATCCATTGGAGTAACAAAGATATCGACAACATACTACCTTCCATAATGACAAGGCTACCATCCATTGGAGTAACAAAAATCACGAAAACAGACTACCTTCCATAATGACAAGGCTACCATCCATTGGAATAACAAAAATATCGACAACACACTACCTTGCATAATGACAAGGCTACCATGCAAGGGAGTAACAAAAATCTCAGCAATAGACTACCTTCCATAATAACAAGGGTACCATCATTGGAGTAACCAAAATATCAACAAGAGACTACCTTCCATAATTACAAGGCTGCAATTTATTGGAGTATAAAAAATCTCGACAACAGACTACCTTCCATAATGACAAGGCTACCAACCATTGTAGTGACAAAAATCTCGATAATATACTACCTTCTATAATGACAATGCTACCATCCATTGGAATAACAAAAATCTCGACAACAGACTATGTTCCATAATGACAAGGCTACCATCCCTTAGAGTAACAAAAATCTGGACAACAAACTACCTTCCATAATGACAAGGCTACCATCCATTGGAGTAACAAAGATATCGACACCATACTACCTTCCATAATGACAAGGATACCATCCCTTAGAGTAACAAAAATCAGGACAATAGACTTCCTTTCATAATGACAAGGCTACCATCCATTGGAATAACAAAAATATCATACACAAACTACCTTTCATAATGACTAGGCTACCATCCATTGGAGTAACAAAGATATAGACAACATACTACCTTCCATAACGACAAGGCTACAATCCATTCTAGTAACAAAAATCTTGACAAAAGACTACCTTACATAATGACAAGGCTACCATCCATTGTAGTGACAAAAATCTCGACAATATACTACCTTCTATAATGACAACGCTACCATCCATTGGAATAACAAAAATCTCGACAACAAACTACCTTCCATATGGACAAGGCTACCAACCCTTAGAGTAACAAAAATATCAACAATAGACTACCTTCCATAATGACAAGGCTACCATCCATTGGAGTAACAAAGATATCGACAACATACTACCTTCCATAATGACAAGGCTACCATCTATTGGAGTAACAAAAATCACGAAAACAGACTACCTTCCATAATGACAAGGCTACCATCCATTGGAATAACAAAAATATCGACAACACACTACCTTGCATAATGACAAGGCTACTATCCAAGGGAGTAACAAAAATCTCAGCAATAGACTACCTTCCATAATAACAAGGGTACCATCATTGGAGTAACCAAAATATCAACAAGAGACTACCTTCCATAATTACAAGGCTACAATTTATTGGAGTATAAAAAATCTCGACAACAGACTACCTTCCATAATGACAAGGCTACCAACCATTATAGTGACAAAAATCTCGATAATATACTACCTTCTATAATGACAACGCTACCATCCATTGGAATAACAAAAATCTCGACAACAGACTACGTTCCATAATGACAAGGCTACCATCCCTTAGAGTAACAAAAATCTGGACAACAAACTACCTTCCATAATGACAAGGCTACCATCCATTGGAGTAACAAAGATATCGACAACATACTACCTTCCATAATGACAAGGCTACCATCCCTTAGAGTAACAAAAATCAGGACAATAGACTTCCTTTCATAATGACAAGGCTACAATCCATTGGAATAACAAAAATATCGTACACAAACTACCTTCCATAATGACTACGCTACCATCCATTGGAGTAACAAAGATATAGACAACATACTACCTTCCATAACGACAAGGCTACAATCCATTCTAGTAACAAAAATCTCGACAAAAGACTACCTTACATAATGACAAGGCTACCATCCATTGTTGTGACAAAAATCTCGACAATATACTACCTTCTATAATGACAACGCTACCATCCATTGGAATAACAAAAATCTCGACAACAGACTACGTTCCATAATGACAAGGCTAACATCCCTTAGAGTAACAAAAATCTGGACAACAGACTACCTTCCATAATAACAAGGCTACCATCCATTGGAGTAACAAAGATATCGACAACATACTACCTTCCATAATGACAAGGCTACCATCCCTTAGAGTAATAAAAATCAGGACAATAGACTTCCTTTCATAATGACAAGGCTACCATCCATTGGAATAACAAAAATATCGTACACAAACTACCTTCCATAATGACTAGGTTACCATCCATTGGAGTAACAAAGATATAGACAACATACTACCTTCCATAACGACAAGGCTACAATCCATTCTAGTAACAAAAATCTCGACAAAAGACTACCTTACATAATGACAAGGCTACCATCCATTGTAGTGATAAAAATCTCGACAATATACTACCTTCTATAATGACAATGCTACCATTCATTGGAATAACAAAAATCTCGACAACAAACTACCTTCCATATGGACAAGGCTACCAACCCTTAGAGTAACAAAAATATCAACAATAGACTACCTTCCAAAATGACAAGGCTACAATCCATTGGAGTAACAAAGATATCGACAACATACTACCTTCCATAATGACAAGGCTACCATCCATTGGAGTAACAAAAATCACGAAAACAGACTACCTTCCATAATGACAAGGCTACCATCCATTGGAATAACAAAAATATCGACAACACACTACCTTGCATAATGACAAGGCTACCATGCAAGGGAGTAACAAAAATCTCAGCAATAGACTACCTTCCATAATA
The DNA here is from genome assembly GCA_948472305.1 of Vicia faba. NCBI lineage: Eukaryota > Viridiplantae > Streptophyta > Magnoliopsida > Fabales > Fabaceae > Vicia > Vicia faba. The sequence goes on along the minus strand of OX451741.1, from coordinate 509,243,798 downwards.
ACAAGGGTACCATCATTGGAGTAACCAAAATATCAACAAGAGACTACCTTCCATAATTACAAGGCTACAATTTATTGGAGTATAAAAAATCTCGACAACAGACTACCTTCCATAATGACAAGGCTACCAACCATTGTAGTGACAAAAATCTCGATAATATACTACCTTCTATAATGACAATGCTACCATCCATTGGAATAACAAAAATCTCGACAACACACTACGTTCCATAATGACAAGGCTACCATCCCTTAGAGTAAATAAACCCTGGACAACAAACTACCTTCCATAATGACAAGGCTACCATCCATTGGAGTAACAAAGATATCGACAACATACTACATTCCATAATGACAAGGCTACCATCCCTTAGAGTAACAAAAATCAGGACAATAGACTTCCTTTCATAATGACAAGGCTACCATCCATTGGAATAACAAAAATATCGTACACAAACTACCTTCCATAATGACTACGCTACCATCCATTGGAGTAACAAAGATATAGACAACATACTACCTTCCATAACGACAAGGCTACAATCCATTCTAGTAACAAAAATCTCGACAAAAGACTACCTTACATAATGACAAGGCTACCATCCATTGTAGTGACAAAAATCTCGACAATATACTACCTTCTATAATGACAACGCTACCATCCATTGGAATAACAAAAATCTCGACAACATACTACGTTCCATAATGACAAGGCTAACATCCCTTAGAGTAACAAAAATCTGGACAACAGACTACCTTCCATAATAACAAGGCTACCATCCATTGGAGTAACAAAGATATCGACAACATACTACCTTCCATAATGACAAGTCTACCATCCCTTAGAGTAACAAAAATCAGGACAATAGACTTCCTTTCAGAATGACAAGGCTACCATCCATTGGAATAACAAAAATATCGTACACAAACTACCTTCCATAATGACTAGGCTACCATCCATTGGAGTAACAAAGATATAGACAACATACTACCTTCCATAACGACAAGGCTACAATCCATTCTAGTAACAAAAATCTCGACAAAAGACTACCTTACATAATGACAAGGCTACCATCCATTGTAGTGACAAAAATCTCGACAATATACTACCTTCTATAATGACAACGCTACCATCCATTGGAATAACAAAAATCTCGACAACAAATTACCTTCCATATGGACAAGGCTACCAACCCTTAGAGTAACAAAAATATCAACAATAAACTACCTTCCATAATGACAAGGCTACCATCCATTGGAGTAACAAAGATATCGACAACATACTACCTTCCATAATGACAAGGATACCATCCCTTAGAGTAACAAAAATCAGAACAATAGACTTCCTTTCATAATGACAAGGCTACCATCCATTGGAATAACAAAAATATCGTACACAAACTACCTTCCATAATGACTAGGCTACCTTCCATTGGAGTAACAAAGATATAGACAACATACTACCTTCCATAACGACAAGGCTACAATCCATTCTAGTAACAAAAATCTCGACAAAAGACTACCTTACATAATGACAAGGCTACCATCCATTGTAGTGACAAAAATCTCGACAATATACTACCTTCTATAATGACAATGCTACCATTCATTGGAATAACAAAAATCTCGACAACAAACTACCTTCCATATGGACAAGGCTACCAACCCTTAGAGTAACAAAAATATCAACAATAGACTACCTTCCAAAATGACAAGGCTACAATCCATTGGAGTAACAAAGATATCGACAACATACTACCTTCCATAATGACAAGGCTACCATCCATTGGAGTAACAAAAATCACGAAAATAGACTACCTTCCATAATGACAAGGCTACCATCCATTGGAATAACAAAAATATCGACAACACACTACCTTGCATAATGACAAGGCTACCATGCAAGGGAGTAACAAAAATCTCAGCAATAGACTACCTTCCATAATAACAAGGGTACCATCATTGGAGTAACCAAAATATCAACAAGAGACTACCTTCCATAATTACAAGGCTACAATTTATTGGAGTATAAAAAATCTCGACAACAGACTACCTTCCATAATGACAAGGCTACCAACCATTGTAGTGACAAAAATCTCGATAATATACTACCTTCTATAATGACAATGCTACCATCCATTGGAATAACAAATATCTCGACAACACACTACGTTCCATAATGACAAGGCTACCATCCCTTAGAGTAAATAAACCCTGGACAACAAACTAACTTCCATAATGACAAGGCTACCATCCATTGGAGTAACAAAGATATCGACAACATACTACATTCCATAATGACAAGGCTACCATCCCTTAGAGTAACAAAAATCAGGACAATAGACTTCCTTTCATAATGACAAGGCTACCATCCATTGGAATAACAAAAATATCGTACACAAACTACCTTCCATAATGACTACGCTACCATCCATTGGAGTAACAAAGATATAGACAACATACTACCTTCCATAACGACAAGGCTACAATCCATTCTAGTAACAAAAATCTCGACAAAAGACTACCTTACATAATGACAAGGCTACCATCCATTGTAGTGACAAAAATCTCGACAATATACTACCTTCTATAATGACAACGCTACCATCCATTGGAATAACAAAAATCTCGACAACATACTACGTTCCATAATGACAAGGCTAACATCCCTTAGAGTAACAAAAATCTGGACAACAGACTACCTTCCATAATAACAAGGCTACCATCCATTGGAGTAACAAAGATATCGACAACATACTACCTTCCATAATGACAAGGCTACCATCCCTTAGAGTAACAAAAATCAGGACAATAGACTTCCTTTCAGAATGACAAGGCTACCATCCATTGGAATAACAAAAATATCGTACACAAACTACCTTCCATAATGACTAGGCCACCATCCATTGGAGTAACAAAGATATAGACAACATACTACCTTCCATAACGACAAGGCTACAATCCATTCTAGTAACAAAAATCTCGACAAAAGACTACCTTACATAATGACAAGGCTACCATCCATTGTAGTGACAAAAATCTCGACAATATACTACCTTCTATAATGACAACGCTACCATCCATTGGAATAACAAAAATCTCGACAACAAATTACCTTCCATATGGACAAGGCTACCAACCCTTAGAGTAACAAAAATATCAACAATAAACTACCTTCCATAATGACAAGGCTACCATCCATTGGAGTAACAAAGATATCGACAACATACTACCTTCCATAATGACAAGGCTACCATCCATTGGAGTAACAATAATCACGAAAATAGACTACCTTCCATAATGACAAGGCTACCATCCATTGGAATAACAAAAATATCGACAACACACTACCTTGCATAATGACAAGGCAACCATGCAAGGGAGTAACAAAAATCTCAGCAATAGACTACCTTCCATAATAACAAGGGTACCATCATTGGAGTAACCAAAATATCAACAAGAGACTACCTTCCATAATTACAAGGCTACAATTTATTTGAGTATAAAAAATCTCGACAACAGACTACCTTCCATAATGACAAGGCTACCAACCATTGTAGTGACAAAAATCTCGATAATATACTACCTTCTATAATGACAATGCTACCATCCATTGGAATAACAAAAATCTCGACAACAGACTACGTTCCATAATGACAAGGCTACCATCCCTTAGAGTAAATAAACCCTGGACAACAAACTACCTTCCATAATGACAAGGCTACCATCCATTGGAGTAACAAAGATATCGACAACATACTACATTCCATAATGACAAGGCTACCATCCCTTAGAGTAACAAAAATCAGGACAATAGACTTCCTTTCATAATGACAAGGCTACCATCCATTGGAATAACAAAAATATCGTACACAAACTACCTTCCATAATGACTACGCTACCATCCATTGGAGTAACAAAGATATAGACAACATACTACCTTCCATAACGACAAGGCTACAATCCATTCTAGTAACAAAAATCTCGACAAAAGACTACCTTACATAATAACAAGGCTACCATCCATTGTAGTGACAAAAATCTCGACAATATACTACCTTCTATAATGACAATGCTACCATCCATTGGAATAACAAAAATCTCGACAACAGACTACGTTCCATAATGACAAGGCTAACATCCCTTAGAGTAACAAAAATCTGGACAACAGACTACCTTCCATAATAACAAGGCTACCATCCATTGGAGTAACAAAGATATCGACAACATACTACCTTCCATAATGACAAGGCTACCATCCCTTAGAGTAACAAAAATCAGGACAATAGACTTCCTTTCATAATGACAAGGCTACCATCCATTGGAATAACAAAAATATCGTACACAAACTACCTTCCATAATGACTAGGCTACCATCCATTGGAGTAACAAAGATATAGACAACATACTACCTTCCATAACGACAAGGCTACAATCCATTCTAGTAACAAAAATCTCGACAAAAGACTACCTTACATAATGACAAGGCTACCATCCATTGTAGTGACAAAAATATCGACAATATACTACCTTCTATAATGACAACGCTACCATCCATTGGAATAACAAAAATCTCGACAACAAATTACCTTCCATATGGACAAGGCTACCAACCCTTAGAGTAACAAAAATATCAACAATAAACTACCTTCCATAATGACAAGGCTACCATCCATTGGAGTAACAAAGATATCGACAACATACTACCTTCCATAATGACAAGGCTACCATCCATTGGAGTAACAAAAATCACGAAAACAGACTACCTTCCATAATGACAAGGCTACCATCCATTGGAATAACAAAAATATCGACAACACACTACCTTGCATAATGACAAGGCATACATGCAAGGGAGTAACAAAAATCTCAGCAATAGACTACCTTCCATAATAACAAGGGTACCATCATTGGAGTAACCAAAATATCAACAAGAGACTACCTTCCATAATTACAAGGCTACAATTTATTGGAGTATAAAAAATCTCGACAACAGACTACCTTCCATAATGACAAGGCTACCAACCATTGTAGTGACAAAAATCTCAATAATATACTACCTTCTATAATGACAATGCTACCATCCATTGGAATAACAAAAATCTCGACAACAGACTACCTTCCATAATGACAAGGCTACCATCCCTTAGAGTAAATAAACCCTGGACAACAAACTACCTTCCATAATGACAAGGCTACCATCCATTGGAGTAACAAAGATATCGACAACATACTACCTTCCATAATGACAAGGCTACCATCCCTTAGAGTAACAAAAATCAGGACAATAGACTTCCTTTCATAATGACAAGGCTACCATCCATTGGAATAACAAAAATATCATACACAAACTACCTTCCATAATGACTACGCTACCATCCATTGGAGTAATAAAGACTACCTTCTATAAGGACAAGGCTACAATCCATTCTAGTAACAAAAATCTCGACAAAAGACTACCTTACATAATGACAAGGCTACCATCCATTGTAGTGACAAAAATCTCGACAATATACTACCTTCTATAATGACAACGCTACCATCCATTGGAATAAAAAAATCTCGACAACAGACTACCTTCCATATGGACAAGGCTACCAACCCTTAGAGTAACAAAAATATCAACAATAGACTACCTTCCATAATGACATGGCTACCATCCATTGGAGTAACAAAGATATCGACAACATACTACCTTCCATAATGACAAGGCTACCATCCATTGGAGTGTCAAAAATCACGACAACAGACTACCTTCCATAATGACAAGGCTATCATCCATTGGAATAACAAACATATCGACAACACACTACATTCCATAATGACAAGGCTACCATGCAATGGAGTAACAAGAATCTCGACAATAGACTACCTTCCATAATGACAAGCGTACCATCATTGGAGTAACCAAAATATCAACAAGAGACTACCTTCCATAATTACAAGGATATAATTTATTGGAGTATAAAAAATCTCGACAATAGACTACCTTCCATATTGACAAGGCTACCACCCATTAAAGTAACTAAAGTCTCATACACAAACTACCTTCCATAATGACTAGGCTACCATCCATTGGACTAACAAAGATATCGACAACAAACTACATTCCATAACGACAAGGCTACAATCCATTGTAGTAACAAAAATCTTGACAATAGACTGCCTTCAATAATGACAAGGCTACCATCCATTGTACTGACAAAAATCTCGATAATATACTACCTTCTATAATGACAACGCTACCATCCATTGGAATAACAAAAATCTCGACAATAGACTACGTTCCATATTGAAAAGGCTACCATCCCTTAGAGTAACAAAAATCTTGACAACAGACTACCTTCCATAATGACAAGGCTACCATCCCTTAGAGTAACAAAAATCAGGTCAATAAACTTCCTTTCATAATGACAAGGCTACCATCCATTGGAATAACAAAAATATCGTACACAAACTACCTTCCATAATGACTAGGCTACCATCCATTGGAGTAACAAAGATATAGACAACATAATACCTTCCATAACGACAAGGCTACAACCCATTCTAGTAACAAAAATCTCGACAACAGACAACCATACATAATAACAAGGCTACCATCCATTGTAGTGATAAAAATCTCGACTATACACTACCTTAAATAATGACAACGCTACCATCCATTGGAATAACAAAAATCTCGACAATAGACTACCTTCCATATGGACAAGGCTACCATCCCTTAGAGTAACAAAAATAACCAAAATAGACTACCTTCCATAATGACAAGGCTACCATCCATTGGAGTAACAAAGATATCGACAACATACTACCTTCCATAATAACAAGGCTACCATCCATTGGAGTAACAAAAATCACGAAAACAGACTACCTTCCATAATGACAAGGCTACGATCCATTGGAATAACAAAAATATCGACAACACACTACCTTCCATAATGACAAGGCTACCATGCAATGGAGTAACAAAAATCTTGGCAATAGACTACCTTCCATAATAACAAGGGTACCATCATTGGAGTAACCAAAATAGCAACAAGTGACTACCTTCCATAATTACAAGGCTACAATTTATTGGAGTATAAAAAATCTCGACAACAGACTACCTTCCATAATGACAAGGCTACCATCCATTAAAGTAACTAAAATCTCGTACACAATCTACCTTCCATAATGACTAGGCTACCATCCCTTAGACTAACAAAGATATCGACAACAAACTACCTTCCATAACGACAAGGCTACAATCCATTGTAGTAACAAAAATCTTGACAACAGACTACCTTCCATAATGAAAAGGCTACCATCCATTGTAGTGACAAAAATATCGATAATATACTACCTTCTATAATGACAACGCTACCATCCATTGGAATAACAAAAATCTCGACAACAGACTACGTTCCATAATGACAAGGCTACCATCCCTTAGAGTAACAAAAATCTGGACAACAGACTACCTTCCATAATGACAAGGCTACCATCCATTGGAGTAACAAAGATATCGATAACATACTACCTTCCATAATGACAAGGCTACCATCCCTTAGAGTAACAAAAATCAGGACAATAGACTTCCTTTCATAATGACAAGTCTACCATCCATTGGAATAACTAAAATATCATACACAAACTACCTTCCATAATGACTAGACTACCATCCATAGAAGTAACAAAGATATAGACAACATACTACCTTCCATAACGACAAGGCTACAATCCATTCTAGTAACAAAAATCTCGACAAAAGACTACCTTACCTAATGACAAGGCTACCATCCATTGTAGTGACAAAAATATCGACAATATACTACCTTCTATAATGACAACGCTACCATCCATTGGAATAACAAAAATCTCGACAACAGACTACCTTCCATATGGACAAGGCTACCAACCCTTAGAGTAACAAAAACATCAACAATAGACTACCTTCCATAATGACAAGGCTACCATCCATTGGAGTAACAATGATATCGACAACATACTACCTTCCATAATGACAAGGCTACCATCCATTGGAGTAACAAAAATCACGAAAACATACTACCTTCCATAATGACAAGGCTATGATCCATTGGAATAACAAAAATATCGACAACACACTACCTTCCATAATGACAAGGCTACCATGCAATGGAGTAACAAAAATCTTGGCAATAGACTACCTTCCATAATAACAAGGGTACCATCATTGGAGTAACCAAAATAGCAACAAGTGACTACCTTCCATAATTACAAGGCTACAATTTATTGGAGTATAAAAAATCTCGACAACAGACTACTTTCCATAATGACAAGGCTACCATCCATTAAAGTAACTAAAATCTCGTACACAATCTACCTTCCATAATGACTAGGCTACCATCCCTTAGACTAACAAAGATATCGACAACAAACTACCTTCCATAACGACAAGGCTACAATCTATTGTAGTAACAAAAATCTTGACAACAGACTACCTTCCATAATGACAAGGCTACCATCCATTGTAGTGACAAAAATATCGATAATATACTACCTTCTATAATGACAACGCTACCATCCATTGGAATAACAAAAATATCGACAACAGACTACGTTCCATAATGACAAGGCTACCATCCCTTAGAGTAACAAAAATCTGGACAACAGACTACCTTCCATAATGACAAGGCTACCATCCATTGGAGTAACAAAGATATCGATAACATACTACCTTCCATAATGACAAGGCTACCATCCCTTGGAGTAACAAAAATCAGGATAATATACTTCCTTTCATAATGACAAGGCTACCATCCATTGGAATAACTAAAATATCATGCACAAACTACCTTCCATAATGACTAGACTACCATCCATTGAAGTAACAAAGATATAGACAACATACTACCTTCCATAACGACAAGGCTACAATCCATTCTAGTAACAAAAATCTCGACAAAAGACTACCTTACATAATGACAAGGCTACCATCCATTGTAGTGACAAAAATATCGACAATATACTACCTTCTATAATGACAACGCTACCATCCATTGGAATAACAAAAATCTCGACAACAGACTACCTTCCATATGGACAAGGCTACCAACCCTTAGAGTAACAAAAATATCAACAATAGACTACCTTCCATAATGACAAGGCTACCATCCATTGGAGTAACAAAGATATCGTCAACATACTTCCTTCCATAATGACAAGGCTACCATCCATTGGAGTAACAAAAATCACGAAAACAGACTACCTTCCATAATGACAAGGCTACCATCCATTGGAATAACAAAAATATCGACAACACACTACCTTGCATAATGACAAGGCTACCATGCGATGGAGTAACAAAAATCTCGGCAATAGACTACATTCCATAATGACAAGGGTACCATCATTGGAGTAACCAAAATATCAACAAGAGACTACCTTCCATAATTACAAGGCTATAATTTATTGGAGTATAAAAAATCTAGACAACAGACTACCTTCCATAATGACAAGGCTACCATCCATTAAAGTAACTAAAATCTCGTACACAAACTACCTTCCATAATGACTAGGCTACCATCCATTGGACTAACAAAGATATCGACAGCAAACTACATTCCATAACGACAAGGCTACAATCCATTTTAGTAACAAAAATCTTGACAACAGACTACCTTCAATAATGACAAGGCTACCATCCATTGTGGTGACAAAAACCACGATAATATACTACCTTCTATAATGACAACGCTACCATCCATTGGAATAACAAAAATCTCGACAACAGACTACGTTCCATAATGAAAAGGCTACCATCCCTTAGAATAACAAAAATCTGGACAACATACTACCTTCCATAATGACAAGGCTACCATCCATTGGAGTAACAAAAATCACGAAAACAGACTACCTTCCATAATGACAAGGCTACCATCCATTGGAATAACAAAAATATCGACAACACACTACCTTGCATAATGACAAGGCTACCGTGCAAGGGAGTAACAAAAATCTCAGCAATAGACTACCTTCCATAATAACAAGGGTACAATCATTTGAGTAACCAAAATATCAACAAGAGACTACCTTCCATAATTACAAGGCTACAATTTATTGGAGTATAAAAAATCTCGACAATAGACTACCTTCCATAATGACAAGGCTACCAACCACTGTAGTGACAAAAATCTCGATAATATACTACCTTCTATAATGACAACGCTACCATCCATTGGAATAACAAAAATCTCGACAACAGACTACGTTCCATAATGACAAGGCTACCATCCCTTAGAGTAACAAAAATCTGGACAACAGACTACCTTCCATAATGACAAGGCTACCATCCATTGGAGTAACGAAGATATCGACGACATACTACCTTGCATAATGACAAGGCTACCATCCCTTAGAGTAACAAAAATCAGGACAATAGACTTCCTTTCATAATGACATGGCTACCATCCATTGGAATAACTAAAATATCATACACAAACTACCTTCCATAATGACTAGACTACCATCCATAGAAGTAACAAAGATATAGACAACATACTACCTTCCATAACGACAAGGCTACAATCCATTCTAGTAACAAAAATCTCGACAAAAGACTACCTTACCTAATGACAAGGCTACCATCCATTGTAGTGACAAAAATATCGACAATATACTACCTTCTATAATGACAACGCTACCATCCATTGGAATAACAAAAATCTCGACAACAGACTACCTTCCATATGGACAAGGCTACCAACCCTTAGAGTAACAAAAACATCAACAATAGACTACCTTCCATAATGACAAGGCTACCATCCATTGGAGTAACAATGATATCGACAACATACTACCTTCCATAATGACAAGGCTACCATCCATTGGAGTAACAAAAATCACGAAAACATACTACCTTCCATAATGACAAGGCTATGATCCATTGGAATAACAAAAATATCGACAACACACTACCTTCCATAATGACAAGGCTACCATGCAATGGAGTAACAAAAATCTTGGCAATAGACTACCTTCCATAATAACAAGGGTACCATCATTGGAGTAACCAAAATAGCAACAAGTGACTACCTTCCATAATTACAAGGCTACAATTTATTGGAGTATAAAAAATCTCGACAACAGACTACTTTCCATAATGACAAGGCTACCATCCATTAAAGTAACTAAAATCTCGTACACAATCTACCTTCCATAATGACTAGGCTACCATCCCTTGGACTAACAAAGATATCGACAACAAACTACCTTCCATAACGACAAGGCTACAATCTATTGTAGTAACAAAAATCTTGACAACAGACTACCTTCCATAATGACAAGGCTACCATCCATTGTAGTGACAAAAATATCGATAATATACTACCTTCTATAATGACAACGCTACCATCCATTGGAATAACAAAAATATCGACAACAGACTACGTTCCATAATGACAAGGCTACCATCCCTTAGAGTAACAAAAATCTGGACAACAGACTACCTTCCATAATGACAAGGCTACCATCCATTGGAGTAACAAAGATATCGATAACATACTACCTTCCATAATGACAAGGCTACCATCCCTTGGAGTAACAAAAATCAGGATAATATACTTCCTTTCATAATGACAAGGCTACCATCCATTGGAATAACTAAAATATCATGCACAAACTACCTTCCATAATGACTAGACTACCATCCATTGAAGTAACAAAGATATAGACAACATACTACCTTCCATAACGACAAGGCTACAATCCATTCTAGTAACAAAAATCTCGACAAAAGACTACCTTACATAATGACAAGGCTACCATCCATTGTAGTGACAAAAATATCGACAATATACTACCTTCTATAATGACAACGCTACCATCCATTGGAATAACAAAAATCTCGACAACAGACTACCTTCCATATGGACAAGGCTACCAACCCTTAGAGTAACAAAAATATCAACAATAGACTACCTTCCATAATGACAAGGCTACCATCCATTGGAGTAACAAAGATATCGTCAACATACTTCCTTCCATAATGACAAGGCTACCATCCATTGGAGTAACAAAAATCACGAAAACAGACTACCTTCCATAATGACAAGGCTACCATCCATTGGAATAACAAAAATATCGACAACACACTACCTTGCATAATGACAAGGCTACCATGCGATGGAGTAACAAAAATCTCGGCAATAGACTACATTCCATAATGACAAGGGTACCATCATTGGAGTAACCAAAATATCAACAAGAGACTACCTTCCATAATTACAAGGCTATAATTTATTGGAGTATAAAAAATCTAGACAACAGACTACCTTCCATAATGACAAGGCTACCATCCATTAAAGTAACTAAAATCTCGTACACAAACTACCTTCCATAATGACTAGGCTACCATCCATTGGACTAACAAAGATATCGACAGCAAACTACATTCCATAACGACAAGGCTACAATCCATTTTAGTAACAAAAATCTTGACAACAGACTACCTTCAATAATGACAAGGCTACCATCCATTGTGGTGACAAAAACCACGATAATATACTACCTTCTATAATGACAACGCTACCATCCATTGGAATAACAAAAATCTCGACAACAGACTACGTTCCATAATGAAAAGGCTACCATCCCTTAGAATAACAAAAATCTGGACAACATACTACCTTCCATAATGACAAGGCTACCATCCATTGGAGTAACAAAAATCACGAAAACAGACTACCTTCCATAATGACAAGGCTACCATCCATTGGAATAACAAAAATATCGACAACACACTACCTTGCATAATGACAAGGCTACCGTGCAAGGGAGTAACAAAAATCTCAGCAATAGACTACCTTCCATAATAACAAGGGTACAATCATTTGAGTAACCAAAATATCAACAAGAGACTACCTTCCATAATTACAAGGCTACAATTTATTGGAGTATAAAAAATCTCGACAATAGACTACCTTCCATAATGACAAGGCTACCAACCACTGTAGTGACAAAAATCTCGATAATATACTACCTTCTATAATGACAACGCTACCATCCATTGGAATAACAAAAATCTCGACAACAGACTACGTTCCATAATGACAAGGCTACCATCCCTTAGAGTAACAAAAATCTGGACAACAGACTACCTTCCATAATGACAAGGCTACCATCCATTGGAGTAACGAAGATATCGACGACATACTACCTTGCATAATGACAAGGCTACCATCCCTTAGAGTAACAAAAATCAGGACAATAGACTTCCTTTCATAATGACATGGCTACCATCCATTGGAATAACAAAAATATCATACACAAACTACCTTCCATAATGACTAGACTACCATACATTGAAGTAACAAAGATATAGACAACATACTACCTTCCATAACGACAAGGCTACAATCCATTCTAGTAACAAATATCTCGACAAAAGACTACATTACATAATGACAAGGCTACCATCCATTGTAGTGACAAAAATCTAGACAATATACTACCTTCTATAATGACAACGCTACCATCCATTGGAATAACAAAAATCTCGACAACAGACTACCTTCCATATGGACAAGGCTACCAACCTTTAGAGTAACAAAAATATCAACAATAGACTACCTTCCATAATGACAAGGCTACCATCCATTGGAGTCACAAGATATCGACAACATACTACCTTCCATAATGACAAGGCTACCATCCATTGGAGTGACAAAAATCACGACAACAGACTACCTTCCATAATGACAAGGCTACCATCCATTGGAATAACAAAAATATCGACAACACACTACCTTGCATAATGACAAGGCTACCATGCAATGGAGTAACAAAAATCTCGGCAATAGACTATCTTCCATAATGACAAGGGTACCATCATTGGAGTAACAAAAATATCAACAAGAGACTACCTTCCATAATTACAAGGCTATAATTTATTGGAGTATAAAAAATCTAGACAACACACTACCTTCCATAATGACAAGGCTACCATCCATTAAAGTAACTAAAATCTCTTACACAAACTACCTTCCATAATGACTGGGCTACCATCCATTGGACTAACAAAGATATCGACAACAAACTACATTCCATAACGACAAGGCTACAATCCATTTTAGTAACAAAAATTCTTGACAACAGACTACCTTCAATAATGACAAGGCTACCATCCATTGTAGTGACAAAAACCTTGATAATATACTACCTTCTATGATGACAACGCTACCATCCATTGGAATAACAAAAATCTCGACAACAGACTACCTTCTTTAATGACAAGGCTACCATCCAATGGAGTAACAAAGATATCGACAACATACTACCTTCCATAATGACAAGGCTACCATCCCTTAGAGTAACAAAAATCAGGATAATAAACTTCCTTTCATAATGACAAGGCTACCAACCATTGGAATAAAAAAAATATCGTACACAAACTACCTTCCATAATGACTAGGCTACCATCCATTGGAGTAACAAAGATATAGACAACATACTACCTTCCATAACGACAAGGCTACAACCCATTCTAGTAACAAAAATCTCGACAAAAGACTACCTTCCATAATGACTAGGCTACCATCCATTGGAATAACAAAAATCTCGACAACAGACTACCTTAAATAATGACAACACTACCATCCATTGGAATAACAAAAATCTCGACAATAGACTACCTTCCATATAGACAAGGCTACCATCCCTTAGGGTAACAAAAATATCGACAAAAGACTACCTTCCATAATGACAAGGCTACCATCCATTGGAGTAACAAAGATATCGACAACATACTAACTTCCATAATGACAAGGCTACCATCCATTGGAGCAACAAAAATCACGAAAACAGACTACCTTCCATAATGACTAGGCTACCATCCATTGGAATAACAAAAATATCGACAACACACTACCTTCCATAATGACAAGGCTACCATGCAACAGAGTAAGAAAAATCTCGGCAATAGATTACCTTCCATAATGACAAGTGTACCATCATTGGAGTAACCAAAATATCAACAAGAGACTACCTTCCATAATTACAAGGCTACAATTTATTGGAGTATAAAAAATCTCGACAACAGACTACCTTCCATAATGACAAGGCTACCATCCATTAAAGTAACTAAAATCTCGTACACAAACTACCTTCCATAATGACTAGGCTACCATCCATTGGAGTAACAAAGATATAGACAACATACTACCTTCCATAACGACAAGGCTACGATCCATTCTAGTAACAAAAATCTCGACAATAGACTACCTTACATAATGACAAGGCTACCATCCATTGTAGTGACAAAAATCTCGACAATATACTACCTTCTATAATGACAACGCTTCCATCCATTGGAATAAAAAAAATATTGACAACAGACTACCTTCCATATGGACAGGGCTACCATCCCTTAGAGTAACAAAAATATCGACAAGAGACTACCTTCCATAATGACAAGGCTACCATGCAACGGAGTAACAAAAATCTCGGCAATAGATTACCTTCCATAATGACAAGGGTACCATCATTGGAGTAACCAAAATATCAACAAGAGACTACCTTCCATAATTACAAGGCTACAATTTATTGGAGTATAAAAAATATCGACAACAGACTACCTTCCATAATGACAAGGCTACCATCCATTAAAGTAACTAAAATCTCGTACACAAACTACCTTCCATAATGACAAGGCTACCATCCATTGGAGTAACAAAAATCACGAAAACAGACTACCTTCCATAATGACAAGGCTACCATCGATTGGAATAACAAAAATATCGACAACACACTACCTTCCATAATGACAAGGCTACCATGCAATGGAGTAACCAAAATATCAACAAGAGACTACCTTCCATAATAACAAGGGTACCATCATTGGAGTAACCAAAATATCAACAAGAGACTACCTTCCATAATTACAAGGCTACAATTTATTGGAGTATAAAAAATCTCGACAGCAAACTACCTTCCATAATGACAAGGCTACCATCCATTAAATGAACTAAAATCTCGTACACAATCTACCTTCCATAATGACTAGGCTACCATCCCTTGGACTAACAAAGATATCGACAACAAACTACCTTCCATAACGACAAGGCTACAATCCATTATAGTAACAAAAATCATGACAACAGACTACCTTCCATAATGACAAGGCTACCATCCATTATAGTGACAAAAATCTCGATAATATACTACCTTCTATAATGACAAAGATACCATCCCTTAGAGTAATAAAAATATGGACAACAGACTACCTTCCATAATGACAAGGCTACCATCCATTGGAGTAACAAAGATATCGACAACATACTACCTACCATAATGACAAGGATACCATCCCTTAGAGTAACAAAAATCAGGACAATAGACTTTCTTTCATAATGACAAGGCTACCATCCATTGGAATAACAAAAATATCGACAACACACTACCTTCCAAAATGACAAGGCTACCATGCAATAGAGTAACAAAAATCTCGGCAATAGACTACTTTCCATAATGACAAGGGTACCATCATTGGAGTAACCAAAATATAAACAAGAGACTACCTTCCATAGGCTACAATTTATTGGAGTATAAAAAATCTCGACAACAGACTACCTTCCATAATGACTAGGCTACCATCCATTGAAGTAACAAAGATATAAACAACAGACTACCTTCCATAACGACAAGGCTACCATCCATTGGAGTAACAAAGATATCGACAACATACTACCTTCCATAATGACAAGGCTACCATCCATTTGAGTGACAAAAATCACGACAACAGACTACCTTCCATAATGACAAGGATACCATCCATTGGAATAACAAAAATATCGACAACACACTACCTTGCATAATGACAAGGCTACCATGCAATGGAGTAACAAAAATCTTGGCAATAGACTACCTTCCATAATGACAAGGGTACCATCATTGGAGTAACCAAAATATCAACAAGAGAGTACCTTCCATAATTACAAGGCTATAATTTATTAGAGTATAAAAAATCTAGACAACAGACTACCTTCCATAATGACAAGGCTACCATCCATTAAAGTAACGAAAATCTCGTACACAAACTACCTTCCATAATGACTAGGCTACCATCCATTGGACTAACAAAGATATCGACAACAAACTACATTCCATAACGACAAGGCTACAATTCATTTTAGTAACAAAAATCTTGACAATAGACTACCTTCAATAATGACAAGGCTACCATCTATTGTAGTGACAAAAACCTCGATAATATACTACCTTCTATAATGACAACGCTACCATCCATAGGAATAACAAAAATCTTGACAACAGACTACGTTCCATAATGAAAAGGCTATCATCCCTTAGAATAACAAAAATCTGGACAACAAACTACCTTCTTTAATGACAAGGCTACCATCCATTGGGGTAACAAAGATATCGACAACATACTACCTTCCATAATGACAAGGCTACCATCCCTTAGAGTAACAAAAATCAGGACAATAAACTTCCTTTCATAATGACAAGGCTACCATCCATTGGAATAAAAAAAATATCGTACACAAACTACCTTCCATAATGACTAGGCTACCATCCATTGGAATTACAAAGATATAGACAACATACTACCTTCCATAATGACAAGGCTACAACCCATTCTAGTAACAAAAATCTTGACAAAAGACTACCTTACATAATGACTAGGCTACCATCCATTGGAATAACAAAAATCTCGACAACAGACTACCTTAAATAATGACAACGCTACCATCCATTGGAATAACAAAAATATCGACAATAGACTACCTTCCATATGGACAAGGCTACCATCCCTTAGAGTAACAAAAATATCGACAATAGACTACCTTCCATAATGACAAGGCTACCATCCATTGGAGTAACAAAGATATCGACAACATACTACTTTCCATAATGACAAGGCTACCATCCATTAGAGTAATAAAAATCTGGACAACAGACTACCTTCCATAATGACAAGGCTTCCATCCATTGGAGTAACAAAGATATCGACAACATACTATATTCCATAATGACAAGGATACCATCCCTTAGAGTAAAAAAAATCAAGACAATAGACTTCCTTTCATAATGACAAGGCTACCATCCATTGGAATAACAAAAATATCGACAACACACTACATTCCATAATGACAAGGCTACCATGCAATAGAGTAACAAAAATCTCGGCAATAGACTACTTTCCATAATGACAAGGGTACCATCATTGGAGTAACCAAAATATCAACAAGAGACTACCTTCCATAGGCTACAATTTATTGGAGTATAAAAAATCTCGACAACAGACTACGTTCCATAATTACTAGGCTACCATCCATTGAAGTAACAAAGATATAAACAACAGACTACCTTCCATAACGACAAGGCTACAATCCATTCTAGTAACAAAAATCTTGACAATAGACTACCTTACATAATGACAAGGCTACCATCCATTGTAGTGACAAAAATCTCGACAATATACTACCTTCTATAATGACAATGCTACCATCCATTGGAATAACAAAAATCTCGACAACAGACTACCTTCCATATGGATAGGGCTACCATCCCTTAGAGTAACAAAAATATCGACAATAGACTACCTTCCATAATGACAAGGCTACCATCCATTGGAGTAACAAAGATATGACAACATACTACCTTCCATAATGACAAGGCTACCATCCATTGGAGTAACAAAAATCACGAAAACAGACTACCTTCCATAATGACAAGGCTACCATCCATTGGAATAACAAAAATATCGACAACACACTACCTTCCATAATGACAAGGCTACCATGCAACGGAGTAACAAAAATCTCGGCAATAGACTACCTTCCATAATGACAAGGGTACCATCATTGGAGTAACCAAAATATCAACCAGAGACTACCTTCCATAATTACAAGGCTACAATTTATTGGAGTATAAAAAATCTCGACAGCAAACTACCTTCCATAATGACAAGGCTACCATCCATTAAATGAACTAAAATCTCGTACACAATCTACCTTCCATAATGACTAGGCTACCATCCCTTGGACTAACAAAGATATCGACAACAAACTACCTTCCATAACGACAAGGCTACAATCCATTATAGTAACAAAAATCTTGACAACAGACTACCTTCCATAATGACAAGGCTACCATCCATTATAGTGACAAAAATCTCGATAATATACTACCTTCTATAATGACAAAGATACCATCCCTTAGAGTAATAAAAATCTGGACAACAGACTACCTTCCATAATGACAAGGCTACCATCCATTGGAGTAACAAAGATATCGACAACATACTACCTACCATAATGACAAGGATACCATCCCTTAGAGTAACAAAAATCAGGACAATAGACTTTCTTTCATAATGACAAGGCTACCATCCATTGGAATAACAAAAATATCGACAACACACTACCTTCCATAATGACAAGGCTACCATGCAATGGAGTAACAAAAATCTCGGCAATAGACTACTTTCCATAATGACAAGGGTACCATCATTGGAGTAACCAAAATATAAACAAGAGACTACCTTCCATAGGCTACAATTTATTGGAGTATAAAAAATCTCGACCACAGACTACCTTCCATAATGACTAGGCTACCATCCATTGAAGTAACAAAGATATAAACAACAGACTACCTTCCATAACGAGAAGGCTACCATCCATTGGAGTAACAAAGATGTCGACAACATACTACCTTCCATAATGACAAGGCTACCATCCATTTGAGTGACAAAAATCACGACAACAGACTACCTTCCATAATGACAAGGATACCATCCATTGGAATAACAAAAATATCGACAACACACTACCTTGCATAATGACAAGGCTACCATGCAATGGAGTAACAAAAATCTTGGCAATAGACTACCTTCCATAATGACAAGGGTACCATCATTGGAGTAACCAAAATATCAACAAGAGAGTACCTTCCATAATTACAAGGCTATAATTTATTAGAGTATAAAAAATCTAGACAACAGACTACCTTCCATAATGACAAGGCTACCATCCATTAAAGTAACGAAAATCTCGTACACAAACTACCTTCCATAATGACTAGGCTACCATCCATTGGACTAACAAAGATATTGACAACAAACTACATTCCATAACGACAAGGCTACAATTCATTTTAGTAACAAAAATCTTGACAATAGACTACCTTCAATAATGACAAGGCTACCATCTATTGTAGTGACAAAAACCTCGATAATATACTACCTTCTATAATGACAACGCTACCATCCATAGGAATAACAAAAATCTTGACAACAGACTACGTTCCATAATGAAAAGGCTACCATCCCTTAGAATAACAAAAATCTGGACAACAAACTACCTTCTTTAATGACAAGGCTACCATCCATTGGGGTAACAAAGATATCGACAACATACTACCTTCCATAATGACAAGGCTACCATCCCTTAGAGTAACAAAAATCAGGACAATAAACTTCCTTTCATAATGACAAGGCTACCATCCATTGGAATAAAAAAAATATCGTACACAAACTACCTTCCATAATGACTAGGCTACCATCCATTGGAATTACAAAGATATAGACAACATACTACCTTCCATAATGACAAGGCTACAACCCATTCTAGTAACAAAAATCTTGACAAAAGACTACCTTACATAATGACTAGGCTACCATCCATTGGAATAACAAAAATCTCGACAACAGACTACCTTAAATAATGACAACGCTACCATCCATTGGAATAACAAAAATATCGACAATAGACTACCTTCCATATGGACAAGGCTACCATCCCTTAGAGTAACAAAAATATCGACAATAGACTACCTTCCATAATGACAAGGCTACCATCCATTGGAGTAACAAAGATATCGACAACATACTACTTTCCATAATGACAAGGCTACCATCCATTAGAGTAATAAAAATCTGGACAACAGACTACCTTCCATAATGACAAGGCTACCATCCATTGGAGTAACAAAGATATCGACAACATACTACATTCCATAATGACAAGGATACCATCCCTTAGAGTAAAAAAAATCAAGACAATAGACTTCCTTTCATAATGACAAGGCGACCATCCATTGGAATAACAAAAATATCGACAACACACTACATTCCATAATGACAAGGCTACCATGCAATAGAGTAACAAAAATCTCGGCAATAGACTACTTTCCATAATGACAAGGGTACCATCATTGGAGTAACCAAAATATCAACAAGAGACTACCTTCCATAGGCTACAATTTATTGGAGTATAAAAAATCTCGACAACAGACTACGTTCCATAATTACTAGGCTACCATCCATTGAAGTAACAAAGATATAAACAACAGACTACCTTCCATTACGACAAGGCTACAATCCATTCTAGTAACAAAAATCTTGACAATAGACTACCTTACATAATGACAAGGCTACCATCCATTGTAGTGACAAAAATCTCGACAATATACTACCTTCTATAATGACAATGCTACCATCCATTGGAATAACAAAAATCTCGACAACAGACTACCTTCCATATGGATAGGGCTACCATCCCTTAGAGTAACAAAAATATCGACAATAGACTACCTTCCATAATGACAAGGCTACCATCCATTGGAGTAACAAAGATACGACAACATACTACCTTCCATAATGACAAGGCTACCATCCATTGGAGTAACAAAAATCACGAAAACAGACTACCTTCCATAATGACAAGGCTACCATCCATTGGAATAACAAAAATATCGACAACACACTACCTTCCATAATGACAAGGCTACCATGCAACGGAGTAACAAAAATCTCGGCAATAGACTACCTTCCATAATGACAAGGGTACCATCATTGGAGTAACCAAAATATCAACAAGAGACTACCTTCCATAATTACAAGGCTATAATTTATTGGAGTATAAAAAATCTCGACAACAGACTACCTTCCATAATGACAAGGCTACCATCCATTAAAGTAACTAAAATCTCGTACAAAAACTACCTTCCATAATGACTAGGCTACCATCCATTGGAGTAACAAATATATAGACAACATACTACCTTCCATAACGACAAGGCTACAACCCATTCTAGTAACAAAAATCTCGACAACAGATTACCTTACATAATGACAAGGCTACCATCCACTGTAGTGATAAAAATCTCGACAATATACTACTTTCTATAATAACAACGCTACCATCCATTCGAATAACAAAAATCTCGACAACAAACTACCTTCCATATGGATAAGGCTACCATCCCTTAGAGTAACAAAAATATCGACAATAGACTACCTTCCATAATGACAAGTCTACCATCCATTGGAGTAACAAAGATATCGACAACATACTACCTTCCATAATGACAAGGCTACCATCCATTGGAGTAACAAAAATCACGAAAACAAACTACCTTCCATAATGACAAGGCTACCATCCATTGGAATAACAAAAATATCGACAACACACTACCTTCCATAATGACAAGGCTACCATGCAATGGAGTAACAAAAATCTTGGCAATAAACTACCTTCCATAAGAACACGGGTACCATCATTGGAGTAACCGAAATATCAATAAGAGACTACCTTCCATAATTACAAGTCTACAATTTATTGGAGTATAAAAAATCTCGACAACAGACTACCTTCCATAATGACAAGGCTACCATCCATGAAAGTAACTAAAATCTCGTACACAATCTACCTTCCATAATGACTAGGCTACCATCCCTTGGACTAACAAAGATATCGACAACAAACTACCTTCCATAATGACAAGGCTACAATCCATTGTAGTAACAAAAATCTTGACAACAGACTACCTTCCATAATGACAAGGCTACCATCCATTGTAGTGACAAAAATCTCGCTAATATACTACCTTCTATAATGACAAAGCTACCGTCCCTTAGAGTAACAAAAATCTGGACAACAGACTACCTTCCATAATGACAAGGCTACCATCCATTGGAGTAACAAAGATATCGACAACATACTACCTTCCATAATGACAAGGCTACCATCCCTTAGAGTAACAAAATTCAGGACAATAGACTTCCTTTCATAATGACAAGGCTACCATCCATTGGAATAACAAAAATATCGACAACACACTACCTTCCATAATGACAAGGCTACCATGCAATGGAGTATCAAAAATCTCGGCAATAGACTACCTTCCATAATGACAAGGGTACCATCATTGGAGTATCCAAAATATCAATAAGAGACTACCTTCCATAATTACAAGGCTACAATTTATTGGATTATAAAAAATCTCGACAGCAGACTACCTTCCATAATGACAAGGCTACCATCCATTAAAGTAACTAAAATCTCGTACACAAACTACCTTCCATAATGACTAGGCTACCATCCATTAGACTAACAAAGATATCGACAACACACTACCTTCCATAACGACAAGGCTATAATCCATTGTAGTAACAAAAATCTTGACAACAGACTACCTTCCATAATGACAAGGCTACAATCTATTGTAGTGTCAAAAATCTCGATAATATACTACCTTCTATAATGACAATGCTACCATCAATTGGAATAACAAAAATCTCGACAACAGACTACGTTCCATAATGACAAGGCTACCTTCCCTTAGAGTAACAAAAATCTTGACAACATACTACCTTCCATAATGACAAGGCTAACATCCATTGGAGTAACAAAGATATCGACAACATACTACCTTCCATAATGACAAGGCTACCATCCCCTAGACTAACAAAAATCAGGACAATAGACTTCCTTTCATAATGACAAGGCTACCATCCATTGGAATAACAAAAATATCGTACACAAACTACCTTCCATAATGACTAGGCTACCATCCATTGGAGTAAAAAAGATATAGACAACAGACTACCTTCCATAATGACAAGGCTACAATCCATTCTAGTAACAAAAATCTCGACAATAGACTACCTTACATAATGACAAGGCTACCATCCATTGTAGTGACAAAAATCTCGACAATATACTACCTTTTATAATGACAACGCTACCATCCATTGGAATAACAAAAATATCGACAACATACTACCTTCCATATTGACAGGGCTACCATCCCATAGAGTAACAAAAATATCGACAATAGACTACCTTCCATAATGACAAGGCTACCATCCATTGGAGTAACAAAGGTATCGACAACATACTACCTTCCATAATGACAAGGCTACCATCCATTGGAGTAACAAATATCAAGAAAACAGACTACCTTCCATAATGACAAGGTTACCATCCATTGGAATAACAAAAATATCGAAAACACACTACCTTCCATAATGACAAGGCTACCATGCAACGGAGTAACAAAAATCTCGGCAATAGACTACCTTCCATAATGACAAGGGTACCATCATTGGAGTAACCAAAATATCAACAAGATATTACCTTCCATAATTACAAGGCTACAATTTATTGGAGTATAAAATATCTCGACAACAGACTACCTTCCATAATGACTAGGATATCATCCATTGGAGTAACAAAGATATAGACAACAAACTACCTTCTATAACGACAAGGCTACAATCCATTCTAGTAACAAAAATCTCGACAATAGACTACCTTACATAATTACAAGGCTACCATCCATTGTAGTGACAAAAATCTCTACAATATACTACCTTCTATAATGAAAACGATACCATCCATAGGAATAACAAAAATCTCGACAACAGACTACCTTCCATATGGATAGGGCTACCATCCCTTAGAGTAACAAAAATATCGACAATAGACTACCTTCCATAATGACAAGGCTACCATCCATTGGAGTAACAAAGATATTGACAACATACTACCTTCCATAATGACAAGGCTACCATCCATTGGAGTAACAAAAATCACGAAAACAGACTACCTTCCATAATGATAAGGGTACCATCATTGGAGTAACCAAAATATCAACAAGAGACTACCTTCCATAATTACAAGGTTACAATTTATTGGAGTATAAAAAATCTCGTCAACAGACTACCTTCCATAATGACAAGGCTACCATCCATTAAAGTAACTAAAATCTCGTACACAAACTACCTTCCATAATGACTAGGGTACCATCCATTGGAGTAACAAAGATATAGACAACATACTACCTTCCATAACGACAAGGCTACAACCCATTCTAGTAACAAAAATCTCGACAACAAACTACCTTACATAATGACAAGGCTACCATCCATTGTAGTGACAAAAATCTCGACAATAGACTACCTTCCATAATGACAAGGCTACCATCCATTGTAGTAACAAAGATATCGATAACATACTACCTTCCATAATGACAAGGCTACCATCCATTGGAGTAACAAAAATCATGAAAACAGACTACCTTCCATAATGACAAGGATACCATCCATTGGAATAACAAAAATCACGAAAACACACTACCTTGCATAATGACAAGGCTACCATGCAATGGAGTAACAAAAATCTCGGCAATAGACTACTTTCCATAATGACAAGGGTACCATCATTGGAGTAACCAAAATATCAACAAGAGACTACCTTCCATAATTACAAGGCTACAATCTATTGGAGTATAAAAAATCTCGACAATAGACTACCTTCCATAATGACAAGGCTACCATCCATTAAAGTAACTAAATTCTCGTACACAAACTACCTTCCATAATGACTAGGCTACCATCCATTGGAGTAACAAAGATATAGACAACATACTACCTTCAATAACGACAAGGCTACAACCCATTCTAGTAACAAAAATCTCGACAACAGACTACCTTACATAATGACAAGGTTACCATCCATTGTAGTGACAAAAATCTCGACAATAGACTACATTCCATAATGACAAGGCTACCATCCATTGTAGTAACAAAGATATCGATAACATACTACCTTCCATAATGACAAGGCTACCATCCATTGGAGTAACAAAAATTATGAAAACAGACTACCTTCCATAATGACAAGGATACCATCCATTGGAATAACAAAAATCACGAAAACACACTACCTTGCATAATGACAAGGCTACCATGCAATGGAGTAACAAAAATCTCGGCAATAGACTACCTTCCATAATGACAAGGGTACCATCATTGGAGTAACCAAAATATCAACAAGAGACTACCGTCCATAATTACAAGGCTACAATCTATTGGAGTATAAAAAATCTCGACAACAGACTACCTTCCATAATGACAAGGCTACCATCCATTAAAGTAACTAAATTCTCGTACACAAACTACCTTCCGTAATGGCTAGGCTACCATCCATTGGACTAACAAAGATATCGACAACAAACTACCTTCCATAACGACAAGGCCACAATCCATTGTAGTAATAAAAATATTGACAACAGACTACCTTCCATAATGACAAGGCCACCATCCATTGTAGTGACAAAAATCTCGATAATATACTGCCTTCTATAATGACAACGCTACCATCTAATGGAATAAAAAAAATCATGACAACAGACAACGTTCCATAATGACAAGGCTACCATCCATTATAGTGACAATATATCACCTTCTATAATGACAAGGCTACCATCCATTGGAGTAACAAAAATCTCGACAACATACTACCTTCCATAATGACAAGGCTACCATCCATTGTAGTAACTAAAATCTCGTACACAAACTACCTTCCATAATGACAAGGCTACACCCATTCTAGTAACAAAAATCTCGACAACATACTACCTTCCATAATGACAAGGCTACCATCCAATGGAGTAACAAAGATATCGACAACAGACTATCTTCCATAACAAAAAGGCTACAATCCATTGTAGTAACAAAAATCTCGACAACAGACTACCTTCCATAATGACAAGGCTACTATCCATTGGAGTAACAAAAATCACGACAACAGACTACCTTCCATAATGACAAGGCTATCATCCAATGGAATAACAAACATATCGACAACACACTACCTTCCATAATGACAAGGCTACCATGCAATGGAGTAACAATAATCTCGGCAATAGACTACCTTCCACAATGATAAGCGTACCATCATTGGAGTAACCAAAATATCAACAAGAGACTACCTTCCATAATTACAAGGCTATAATTTATTGGAGTATAAAAAATCTCGACAACAGACTACCTTCCATATTGACTAGGCTACCACCCATTAAAGTAACTAAAATCTCGTACACAAACTACCTTCCATAATGACTAGGCTACCATCCATTGGACTAACAAAGATATCGACAAGAAACTACATTCCATAACGACAAGGCTACAATCCATTGTAGTAACAAAAATCTTGACAATAGACTACCTTCAATAATGACAAGCTACCATCCATTGTAGTGACAAAAATCTCGATAATATACTACCTTCTATAATGACAACGCTACCATCCCTTAGAGTAACAAAAATTAGGACAACAGACTACCTTCCATAATGACAAGGCTACCATCCATTGGAGTAACAAAAATATCGATAACATACTACCTTCCATAATGACAAGGCTACCATCCCATAGAGTAACAAAAATCAGGTCAATTAACTTCCTTTCATAATGACAACGCTACCATCCATTGGAATAACAAAAATATCGTACACAAACTACCTTCCATAATGAATAGGCTACCATTCATTGGAGTAACAAAGATATAGACAACATACTACCTTCCATAACGACAAGGCTACAACCCATTCTAGTAACAAAAATCTCGACAATAGACAACCTTACATAATAACAAGGCTACCATCCATTGTAGTGATAAAAATCTAGACAATATACTACCTTCTATAATGACAACGCTACCATCCATTGGAATAACA
Source organism: Vicia faba (assembly GCA_948472305.1). Taxonomy (NCBI): domain Eukaryota; kingdom Viridiplantae; phylum Streptophyta; class Magnoliopsida; order Fabales; family Fabaceae; genus Vicia; species Vicia faba. Next base: position 509,216,012 of record OX451741.1, on the reverse strand, counting down.
AAAATCTCGACAACAGACTACCTTCCATATGGACAAGGCTACAAACCTTTAGAGTAACAAAAATATCAACAATAGACTATCTTCCATAATGACAAGGCTACCATCCATTGGAGTAACAAAGATATCGACAACATACTACCTTCCATAATGACAAGGCTACCATCCATTGGAGTGACAAAAATCACGACAACAGACTACCTTCAATAATGACAAGGCTACCACCCATTGGAATAACATAAATATCGACAACACACTACCTTGCATAATGACAAGGCTACCATGCAATGGAGTAACAAAAATCTCGGAAATAGACTACCTTCCATAATGACAAGGGTACCATCATTGGAGTAACCAAAATATCAACAAGAGACTACCTTCCATAATTACAAGGCTATCATTTATTGGAGTATAAAAAATCTAGACAACAGACTACCTTCCATAATGACAAGGCTACCATCCATTAAAGTAACTAAAATGTCGTACACAAACTACCTTCCATAATGACTAGGCTACCATCCATTGAACTAACAAAGATATCGACAACAAACTACATTCCATAACGACAAGGCTACAATCCATTTTAGTAACAAAAATCTTGACAACAGACTACCTTCAATAATGACAAGACTACCATCCATTGTAGTGACAAAAACCTCGATAATATACTACCTTCTATAATGACAACGCTACCATCCATTGGAATAACAAAAATCTCGACAACAGACTACGTTCCATAATGAAAAGGATACCATCCCTTAGAATAACAAAAATCTGGACAACAAACTACCTTCTTTAATGACAAGGCTACCATCCATTGGAGTAACAAAGATATCGACAACATACTACCTTCCATAATGACAAGGCTACCATCCCTTAGAGTAACAAAAATCAGGACAATAAACTTCCTTTCATAATGACAAGGCTACCATCCATTGGAATAAAAAAAATATCGTAGACAAACTACCTTCCATAATGACTAGGCTACCATCCATTGGAGTAACAAAGATATAGTCAACATACTACCTTCCATAACGACAAGGCTACAACCCATTCTAGTAACAAAAATCTTGACAAAAGACTACCTTCCATAATGACTAGGCTACCATCCATTGGAATAACAAAAATCTCGACAACAGACTACCTTAAATAATGACAACGCTACCATCCATTGGAATAACAAAAATCTCGACAATAGACTACCTTCCATATGGACAAGGCTACCATCCCTTAGAGTAACAAAAATATCGACAATAGACTACCTTCCATAATGACAAGGCTACCATCCATAGAGTAAGAAAGATATCGACAACATACTACCTTCCATAATGACAAGGCTACCATCCATTGGAGCAACAAAAATCACGAAAACAGACTACCTTCCATAATGACTAGGCTACCATCCATTGGAATAACAAAAATATCAACAACACACTACCTTCCATAATGACAAGGCTACCATGCAACGGAGTAACAAAAATCTCGGCAATAGATTACCTTCCATAATGACAAGGGTACCATCATTGGAGTAACCAAAATATCAACAAGAGACTACCTTCCATAATTACAAGGCTACAATTTATTGGAGTTTAAAAAATCTCGACAACAGACTACCTTCCATAATGACAAGGCTACCATCCATTAAAGTAACTAAAATCTCGTACACAAACTACCTTCCATAATGACTAGGCTACCATCCATTGGAGTAACAAAGATATAGACAACAGACTACCTTCCATAACGACAAGGCTACGATCCATTCTAGTAACAAAAATCTCGACAATAGACTACCTTACATAATGACAAGGCTACCATCCATTGTAGTGACAAAAATCTCGACAATATACTACCTTCTATAATGACAACGCTACCATCCATTGGAATAAAAAAAATCTCGACAACAGACTACCTTCCATATGGACAGGGCTACCATCCCTTAGAGTAACAAAAATATCGACAATAGACTACCTTCCATAGTGACAAGGCTACCATCCATTGGAGTAACAAAGATATCGACAACATACTACCTTCCATAATGACAAGGCTACCATCCATTGGAGTAACAAAAATCACGAAAACAGACTACCTTCCATAATGACAAGGCTACCATCCATTGGAATAACAAAAATATCGACAACACACTACCTTCCATAATGACAAGGCTACCATGCAATGGAGTAACAAAAATCTTGGCAATAGACTACCTTCCATAATAATAAGGGTACCATCATTGGAGTAAACAAAATATCAACAAGAGACTACCTTCCATAATTACAAGGCTACAATTTATTGGAGTATAAAAAATCTCGACAGCAGACTACCTTCCATAATGACAAGGCTACCATCCATTAAAGTAACTAAAATCTCGTACACAATCTACCTTCCATAATGACTAGGCTACCATCCCTTGGACTAACAAAGATATCGACAACAAACTACCTTCCATAACGACAAGGCTACAATCCATTGTAGTAACAAAAATCTTGACAACAGACTACCTTCCATAATGACAAGGCTACCATCCATTATAGTGACAAAAATCTCGATAATATACTACCTTCTATAATGACAAAGATACCATCCCTTAGAGTAATAAAAATCTGGACAACAGACTACCTTCCATAATGACAAGGCTACCATCCATTGGAGTAACAAAGATATCGACAACATACTACCTTCCATAATGACAAGGATACCATCCCTTAGAGTAACAGAAATCAAGACAATAGACTTCCTTTCATAATGACAAGTCTACCATCCATTGGAATAACAAAAATATCGACAACACACTACCTTCCATAATGACAAGGCTACCATGCAATGGAGTAACAAAAATCTCAGCAATAGACTACTTTCCATAATGACAAGGGTACGATCATTGGAGTAACCAAAATATCAACAAGAGACTACCTTCCATAGGCTACAATTTATTGGAGTATAAAAAATCTCGACAACAGACTACCTTCCATAATGACTAGGCTACCATCCATTGAAGTAACAAAGATATAAACAACAGACTACCTTCCATAACGACAAGGCTACCATCCATTGGAGTAACAAAGATATCGACAACATACTACCTTCCATAATGACAAGGCTACCATCCATTGGAGTGACAAAAATCACGACAACAGACTACCTTCCATAATGACAAGGCTACCATCCATTGGAATAACATAAATATCGACAACACACTACCTTGCATAATGACAAGGCTACCATGCAATGGAGTAACAAAAATCTCGGCAATAGACTACCTTCCATAATGACAAGGGTACCATCATTGGAGTAACCAAAATATCAACAAGAGACTACCTTCCATAATTACAAGGCTATAATTTATTGGAGTATAAAAAATCTAGACAACATACTACCTTCCATAATGACAAGGCTACCATCCATTAAAGTAACTAAAATCTCGTACACAAACTACCTTCCATAATGACTAGGCTACCATCCATTGGACTAACAAAGATATCGACAACAAACTACATTCCATAACGACAAGGCTACAATCCATTTTAGTAACAAAAATCTTGACAACAGACTACCTTCAATAATGACAAGGCTACCATCCATTGTAGTGACGAAAACCTCGATAATATACTACCTTCTATAATGACAACGCTACCATCCATTGGAATAACAAAAATCTCGACAACAGACTACGTTCCATAATGAAAAGGCTACCATCCCTTAGAATAACAAAAATCTGGACAACAAACTACCTTCTTTAATGACAAGGCTACCATCCATTGGAGTAACAAAGATATCGACAACATACTACCTTCCATAATGACAAGGCTACCATCCCTTAGAGTAACAAATATCAGGACAATAAACTTCCTTTCATAATGACAAGGCTACCATCCATTGGAATAAAAAAAATATCATACACAAACTACCTTCCATAATGACTAGGCTACCATCCATTGGAGTAACAAAGATATAGACAACATACTACCTTCCATAACGACAAGGCTACAACCCATTCTAGTAACAAAAATCTCGACAAAAGACTACCTTCCATAATGACTAGGCTACCATCCATTGGAATAACAAAAATCTCGACAACAGACTACCTTAAATAATGACAACGCTACCATCCATTGGAATAACAAAAATCTCGACAATAGACTACCTTCCATATGGACAAGGCTACCATCCCTTAGAGTAACAAAAATATCGACAATAGACTACCTTCCAAAATGACAAGGCTACCATCCATTGGAGTAACAAAGATATCGACAACATACTACCTTCCATAATGACAAGGCTATCATCCATTGGAGTAACAAAAATCACGAAAACAGACTACCTTCCATAATGACAAGGCTACCATCCATTGGAATAACAAAAATATCGAACACACACAACCTTCCATAATGACAAGGCTACCATGCAACGGAGTAACAAAAATCTCGGCAATAGATTACCTTCCATAATGACAAGGGTACGATCATTGGAGTAACCAAAATATCAACAAGAGACTACCTTCCATAATTACAAGGCTACAATTTATTGGAGTATAAAAAATCTCGACAACAGACTACCTTCCATAATGACAAGGCTACCATCCATTAATGTAACTAAAATCTCATACACAAACTACCTTCCATAATGACTAGGCTACGATCCATTGGAGTAACAAAGATATAGACAACAGACTACCTTCCATAACGACAAGGCTACGATCCATTCTAGTAACAAAAATCTCGACAATAGACTACCTTACATAATGACAAGGCTACCATCCATTGTTGTGACAAAAATCTCGACAATATACTACCTTCTATAATGACAACGCTACCATCCATTGGAATAAAAAAATTCTCGACAACAGACTACCTTCCATATGGACAGGGCTACCATCCCTTATAGTAACAAAAATATCGATAATAGACTACCTTCCTTAATGACAAGGCTACCATCCATTGGAGTAACAAAGATATCGACAACATACTACCTTCCATAATGACAAGGCTACCATCCATTGGAGTAACAAAAATCATGAAAACAGACTACCTTCCATAATGACAAGGCTACCATCCATTGGAATAACAAAAATATCGACAACACACTACCTTCCATAATGACAAGGCTACCATGCAATGGAGTAAAAAAAATCTTGGCAATAGACTACCTTCCATAATAACAAGGGTACCATCATTGGAGTAACCAAAATATCAACAAGAGACTACCTTCCATAATTACAAGGCTACAATTTATTGGAGTATAAAAAATCTCGACAGCAGACTACCTTCCATAATGACAAGGCTACCATCCATTAAACTAACTAAAATCTCGTTCACAATCTACCTTCCATAATGACTAGGCTACCATCCCTTGGACTAACAAAGATATCGACAACAAACTACCTTCCATAACGACAAGGCTACAATCCATTGTAGTAACAAATATCTTGACAACAGACTACCTTCCATAATGACAAGGCTACCATCCATTATAGTGACAAAAATCTCGATAATATACTACCTTCTATAATGACAAAGATACCATCCCTTAGAGTAATAAAAATCTAGACAACAGACTACCTTCCATAATGACAAGGCTACCATCCATTGGAGTAACAAAGATATCGACAACATACTACCTTCCATAATGACAAGGATACCATCCCTTAGAGTAACAAAAATCAGGACAATAGACTTCCTTTCATAATGACAAGGCTACCATCCATTGGAATAACAAAAATATCGACAACACACTACCTTCCATAATGACAAGGCTACCATGCAATGGAGTAACAAAAATCTCGGCAATAGACTACTTTCCATAATGACAAGGGTACCATCATTGGAGTAACCAAAATATCAACAAGAGACTACCTTCCATAGGCTACAATTTATTGGAGTATAAAAAATCTCGACAACAGACTACCTTCCATAATGACTAGGCTACCATCCATTGAAGTAACAAAGATATAAAAAACAGACTACCTTCCATAACGACAAGGCTACAATCCATTCTAGTAACAAAAATCTTGACAATAGACTACCTTACATAATGACAAGGCTACCATCCATTGTAGTGACAAAAATCTCGACAATATACTACCTTCTATAATGACAATGCTACCATCCATTGGAATAACAAAAATCTCGACAACAGACTACATTCCATATGGATAGGGCTACCATCCCTTAGAGTAACAAAAATATCGACAATAGACTACCTTCCATAATGACAAGGCTACCATCCATTGGAGTAACAAAGATATTGACAACATACTACCTTCCATAATGACAAGGCTACCATCCATTGGAGTAACAAAAATCAAGAAAACAGACTACCTTCCATAATGACAAGGCTACCATCCATTGGAATAACAAAAATATCGACAACACACTACCTTCCATAATGACAAAGCTACCATGCAACGGAGTAACAAAAATCTCGGCAATAGACTACCTTCCATAATGACAAGGGTACCATCATTGGAGTAACCAAAATATCAACAAGAGACTACCTTCCATAATTACAAGGCTATAATTTATTGGAGTATAAAAAATCTCGACAACAGACTACCTTCCATAATGACAAGGCTACCATCCATTAAAGTAACTAAAATCTCGTACAAAAACTACCTTCCATAATGACTAGGCTACCATCCATTGGAGTAACAAAGATATAGACAACATACTACCTTCCATAACGTCAAGGCTATAACCCATTCTAATAACAAAAATCTCGACAACAGACTACCTTACATAATGACAAGGCTACCATCCACTGTAGTGATAAAAATCTCGACAATATACTACCTTCTATAATGACAACGCTACCATCCATTGGAATAACAAAAATCTTGACAACAGACTACCTTCCATATGGATAAGGCTACCATCCCTTAGAGTAACAAAAATATCGACAATAGACTACCTTCCATAATGATAAGTCTACCATCCATTGGAGTAACAAAGATATCATCAACATACTACCTTCCATAATGACAAGGCTACCATCCATTGGAGTAACAAAAATCACGAAAACAGACTACCTTCCATAATGACAAGGCTACCATCCATTAGAATAACAAAAATATCGACAACACACTACCTTCCATAATGACAAGGCTACCATGCAATGGAGTAACAAAAATCTTGGCAATAGACTACCTTCCATAATAACAAGGGTACCATCATTGGAGTAACCGAAATATCAAGAAGAGACTACCTTCCATAATTACAAGGCTACAATTTATTGGAGTATAAAAAATCTCGACAACAGACTACCTTCCATAATGACAAGGCTACCATCCATTAAAGTAACTAAAATCTCGTACACAATCTACCTTCCATAATGACTAGGCTACCATCCCTTGGACTAACAAAGATATCGACAACAAACTACCTTCCATAACGACAAGGCTACAATCCATTGTAGTAACAAAAATCTTGACAACAGACTACCTTCCATAATGACAAGGCTACCATCCATTGTAGTGACAAAAATCTCGATAATATACTACCTTCTATAATGACAAAGCTACCATCCCTTAGAGTAACAAAAATCTGGACAACAGACTACCTTCCATAATGACAAGGCTACCATCCATTGGAGTAACAAAGATATCGTCAACATACTACCTTCCATAATGACAAAGCTACCATCCCTTAGAGTAACAAAATTCAGGACAATAGACTTCCTTTCATAATGACAAGGCTACCTTCCATTGGAATAACAAAAATATCGACAACACACTACGTTCCATAATGACAAGGCTACCATGCAATGGAGTAACAAAAATCTCGGCAATAGACTACTTTCCATAATGACAAGGGTACCATCATTGGAGTAACCAAAATATCAACAAGAGACTACCTTCCATAGGCTACAATTTATTGGAGTATAAAAAATCTCGACAACAGACTACCTTCCATAATGACTAGGCTACCATCCATTGAAGTAACAAAGATATAAACAACAGACTACCTTCCATAACGACAAGGCTATAATCCATTCTAGTAACAAAAATCTTGACAATAGACTACCTTACATAATGACAAGTCTACCATCCTTTGTAGTGACAAAAATCTCGACAATATAGTACCTTCTATAATGACAATGCTACCATCCATTGGAATAACAAAAATCTCGACAACAGACTACCTTCCATATGGATAGGGCTACCATCCCTTAGAGTAACAAAAATATCGACAATAGACTACCTTCCATAATGACAAGGCTACCATCCATTGGAGTAACAAAGATATTGACAACATACTACCTTCCATAATGACAAGGCTACCATCCATTGGAGTAACAAAAATCACGAAAACAGACTACCTTCCATAATGACAAGGCTACCATCCATTGGAATAACAAAAATATGGACAACACACTACCTTCCATAATGACAAGGCTACCATGCAACGGAGTAACAAAAATCTCGGCAATAGACTACCTTCCATAATGACAAGGGTAACATCATTGGAGTAACCAAAATATCAACAAGAGACTACCTTCCATAATTACAAGGCTATAATTTATTGGAGTATAAAAAATCTCGACAACAGACTACCTTCCATAATGACAAGGCTACCATCCATTAAAGTAACTAAAATCTCGTACAAAAACTACCTTCCATAATGACTAGGCTACCATCCATTGGAGTAACAAAGATATAGACAACATACTACCTTCCATAACGACAAGGCTATAACCCATTCTAATAACAAAAATCTCGACAACAGACTACCTTACATAATGACAAGGCTACCATCCACTGTAGTGATAAAAATCTCGACAATATACTACCTTCTATAATGACAACGCTACCATCCATTGGAATAACAAAAATCTCGACAACAGACTACCTTCCATATGGATAAGGCTACCATCCCTTAGAGTAACAAAAATATCGACAATAGACTACCTTCCATAATGACAAGTCTACCATCCATTGGAGTAACAAAGATATCATCAACATACTACCTTCCATAATGACAAGGCTACCATCCATTGGAGTAACAAAAATCACGAAAATAGACTACCTTCCATAATGACAAGGCTACCATCCATTAGAATAACAAAAATATCGACAACACACTACCTTCCATAATGACAAGGCTACCATGCAATGGAGTAACAAAAATCTTGGCAATAGACTACCTTCCATAATAACAAGGGTACCATCATTGGAGTAACCGAAATATCAATAAGAGACTACCTTCCATAATTACAAGGCTACAATTTATTGGAGTATAAAAAATCTCGACAACAGACTACCTTCCATAATGACAAGGCTACCATCCATTAAAGTAACTAAAATCTCGTACACAATCTACCTTCCATAATGACTAGGCTACCATCCCTTGGACTAACAAAGATATCGACAACAAACTACCTTCCATAACGACAAGGCTACAATCCATTGTAGTAACAAAAATCTTGACAACAGACTACCTTCCATAATGACAAGGCTACCATCCATTGTAGTGACAAAAATCTCGATAATATACTACCTTCTATAATGACAAAGCTACCATCCCTTAGAGTAACAAAAATCTGGACAACAGACTACCTTCCATAATGACAAGGCTACCATCAATTGGAGTAACAAAGATATCGACAACATACTACCTTCCATAATCACAAAGCTACCATCCCTTAGAGTAACAAAATTCAGGACAATAGACTTCCTTTCATAATGACAAGGCTACCATCCATTGGAATAACAAAAATATCGACAACACACTACATTCCATAATGACAAGGCTACCATGCAATGGAGTAACAAAAATCTCAGCAATAGACTACCTTCCATAATGACAAGGGTACCATCATTGGAGTAACCATAATATCAACAAGAGACTACCTTCCATAATTACAAGGCTACAATTTATTGGATTATAAAAAATCTCGACAACAGACTACCTTCCATAATGACAAGGCTACCATCCATTAAAGTAACTAAAATCTCGTACACAAACTACCTTCCATAATGACTAGGCTACCGTCCATTGGACTAACAAAGATATCAACAACAAACTACCTTCCATAACAACAAGGCTATAATCCATTGTAGTAACAAAAATCTTGACAACAGACTACCTTCCATAATGACAAGGCTACAATCCATTGTAGTGACAAAAATCTCGACAATATACTACCTTTTATAATGACAACGCTACCATCCATTGGATTAACAAAAATCTCGACAACATACTACCTTCCATATGGACAGGGCTACCATCCCTTAGAGTAACAAAAATATCGACAATAGACTACCTTCCATAATTACAAGGCTACCATCCATTGGAGTAACAAAGATATCGACAACATACTACCTTCCATAATGACAAGGCTACCATCCATTGGAGTAACAAAAATCAAGAAAACAGACTACCTTCCATAATGACAAGGTTACCATCCATTGGAATAACAAAAATATCTAAAACACACTACCTTCCATAATGACAAGGCTACCATGCAACGGAGTAACAAAAATCTCGGCAATAGACTACTTTCCATAATGACAAGGGTACCATCATTGGAGTAACCAAAATATCAACAAGAGACTACCTTCCATAATTACAAGGCTACAATTTATTGGAGTATAAAATATCTCGACAACAGACTACCTTCCATAATGACTAGGATACCATCCATTGGAGTAACAAAGATATAGACAACAAACTACCTTCCATAACGACAAGGCTACAATCCATTCTAGTAACAAAAATCTCGACAATTGACTACCTTACATAATTACAAGGCTACCATCCATTGTAGTGACAAAATCTCTACAATATACTACCTTCTATAATGCAAACGCTTCCATCCATAGGAATATCAAAAATCTCGACAACAGACTACCTTCCATATGGATAGGGCTACCATCCCTTAGAGTAACAAAAATATCGACAATAGACTACCTTCCATAATGACAAGGCTACCATCCATTGGAGTAACAAAGATATTGACAACATACTACCTTCCATAATGACAAGGCTACCATCCATTGGAGTAACAAAAATCACAAAAACATACTACCTTCCATAATGACAAGGGTACCATCATTGGAGTAACCAAAATATCAACAAGAGACTACCTTCCATAATTACAAGGTTACAATTTATTGGAGTATAAAAAATCTTGACAACAGACTACCTTCAATAATGACAAGGCTATCATCCATTAAAGTAACTAAAATCTCGTACAAAAACTACCTTCCATAACGACAAGGCTACAATCCATTCTAGTAACAAAAATCTCGAGAATAGACTACCTTACATAATGACAAGGCTACCATCCATTGTAGTGACAAAAATCTCGACAATAGACTACCTTCCATAATGACAAGGCTACCATCCATTGGAGTAACAAAGATATCGACAACATACTACCTTCCATAATGACAAGGCTACCATCCATTGGAGTAACAAAAATCACGAAAACAGACTACCTTCCATAATGACAAGGATACCATCCATTGGAATAACAAAAATATCGACAACACACCACCTTCCATAATGACAAGGCTACCATGCAATGGAGTAACAAAAATCTCGGCAATAGACTACCTTCCATAATGACAAGGGTACCATCATTGGAGTAACCAAAATATCAACAAGAGACTACCTTCCATAATTACAAGGCTACAATCTATTGGAGTATAAAAAATCTCGACAACAGACTACCTTCCATAATGACAAGGCTACCATCCATTAAAGTAACTAAATTCTCGTACACAAACTACCTTCCATAATGGCTAGGCTACCATCCATTGGAGTAACAAAGATATAGACAACATACTACCTTCCATAACGACAAGGCTACAATCCATTCTAGTAACAAAAATCTCGACAATAGACTACCTTACATAATGACAAGGCTACCATCCATTGTAGTGACAAAAATCTCGAAAATATACTGCCTTCTATAATGACAACGCTACCATCTAATGGAATAACAAAAATCTCGACAACAGACTATGTTCCATAATGACAAGGCTACCATCCATTATAGTGACAATATATCACCTTCTATAATGACAAGGCTACAATCCATTGTAGTAACAAAAATCTCGACAACAGACTACCTTCCATAATGACAAGGCTACTATGCATTGGATTAACAAAAATCACGACAACAGACTACCTTCCATAATGAAAAGGCTATCATCCATTGGAATAACAAACATATCAACAACACACTACCTTCCGTAATGACAAGGCTACCATGCAATGGAGTAACAAGAATCTCGTTAATAGACTACCTTCCATAATGATAAGCGTACCATCATTAGAGTAACCAAAATATCAACAAGAGACTACCTTCCATAATTACAAGGCTATAATTTATTGGAGTATAAAAAATCTCGACAACAGACTACCTTCCATATTGACAAGGCTACCACCCATTAAAGTAACTAAAATCTCGTACACAAACTACCTTCCATAATGACTAGGCTACCATCCATTGTACTAACAAAGATATCGACAACAAACTACATTCCATAACGACAAGGCTACAATCCATTGTAGTAACAAAAATCTTGACAATAGACTACCTTCAATAATGACAAGGCTACCATCCATTGTAGTGACAAAAATCTCGATAATATACTACATTCTATAATGACAACGCTACCATCCATTGGAATAACAAAAATCTCGACAACAGACTACGTTCCATAATGAAAAGGCTACCATCCCTTAGAGTAACAAAAATTTGGACAACATACTACCTTCCATAATGACAAGGCTACCATCCATTGGAGTAACAAAAATATCGATAACATACTACCTTCCATAATGACAAGGCTACCATCCCATAGAGTAACAAAAATCAGGTCAATTAACTTCCTTTCATAATGACAACGCTACCATCCATTGGAATAACAAAAATATCGTACACAAACTACCTTCCATAATGAATAGGCTACCATCCATTGGAGTAACAAAGATATAGACAACATACTACCTTCCATAACGACAAGGCTACAACCCATTCTAGTAACAAAAATCTAGACAATAGACAACCTTACATAATAACAAGGCTACTATCCATTGTAGTGTTAAAAATCTCGACAATATACTACCTTAAATAATGAAAACGCTACCATCCATTGGAATAACAAAAATCTCGACAATAGACTACCTTCCATATGGACAAGGTTACCATCCCTTAGAGTAACAAAAATATCGACAATAGACTACCTTCCATAATGACAAGGCTACCATCCATTGGAGTAACAAAGATATCGACAATAGACTACCTTCCATAATGACAAGGCTACCATCCATTGGAATAACAAAAATATTGACAAAACACTACCTTCCATAATGACAAGGCTACCATGCAATGGAGTAACAAAAATCTTGGCAATAGACTACCTTCCATAATAACAAGGGTACCATCATTGGAGTAACCAAAATATCAACAAGAGACTACCTTCCATAATTACAAGGCTACAATTTATTGGAGTATAAAAAATCTCGACAACAGACTACCTTCCATAATGACAAGGCTACCATCCATTAAAGTAACTAAAATCTTGTACACAATCTACCTTCCATAATGATTAGGCTACAATCCCTTAGACTAACAAAGATATCGACAACAAACTACCTTCAATAACGACAAGGCTACCATCCCTTAGAGTAACAAAAATCTGGACAACAGACTACCTTCCATAATGACAAGGCTACCATCCATTGGAGTGACAAAAATATCGACAACATACTACCTTCTATAATGACAACGCTACCATCCCTTAGAGTAACAAAAATCAGGACAATAGACTTCCTTTGATAATGACAAGGCTACCATCCATTGGAATAACAAAAATATCGTACACAAACTACCTTCCATAATGACTAGACTACCATCCATTGAAGTAACAAAGATATAGACAACATACTACCTTCCATAATGACAAGGCTACAATCCATTCTAGTAACAAAAATCTCGACAAAAGACTACCTTACATAATGACAAGGCTACCATCCATTGTAGTGACAAAAATCTCGACAATATACTACCTTCTATAATGACAACGCTACCATCCATTGGAATAACAAAAATATCGACAACAGACTACCTTCCATATTGACAAGGCTACCAACCCTTAGAGTAACAAAAATATCAACAATAGACTACCTTCCATAATGACAAGGCTACCATCCATTGGAGTAACAAAGATATCGACAACATACTACCTTCCATAATGACAAGGCTACCATCCATTGGAGTAACAAAAATCACGAAAACAGACTACCTTCCATAATGACAAGGCTACCATCCATTGGAATAACAAAAATATCGACAACACACTACCTTGCATAATGACAAGGCTACCATGCAATGGAGTAACAAAAATCTCGGCAATAGACTACCTTCCATAATGACAAGGGTACCATCATTGGAGTAACCAAAATATCAACAAGAGACTACCTTCCATAATTACAAGGCTATAATTTATTGGAGTATAAAAAATCTCGACAACAGACTACCTTCCATAATGACAAGGCTACCATCCATTAAAGTAACTAAAATCTCGTACACAAACTACCTTCCATAATGACTAGGCTACCATCCATTGGACTAACAAAGATATCGACAACAAACTACATTCCATAACGACAAGGCTACAATCCATTTTAGTAACAAAAATCTGGACAACAGACTACCTTCCATAATTACAAGGCTACCATCCATTGGAGTAACAAAGATATCGATAACATAGTACCTTCCATAATGACAAGGCTACCATCCCTTAGAGTAACAAAAATCAGGACAATAAACTTCCTTTCATAATGACAAGGCTACCATCCATTGGAATAAAAAAAATATCGTACACAAACTACCTTCCATAATGACTAGGCTACCATCCATTGGAGTAACAAAGATATAGACAACATACTACCTTCCATATCGACAAGGCTACAACCCATTCTAGTAACAAAAATCTCGACAACAGACTACCTTCCATAATAACTAGGCTACCATCCATTGGAATAACAAAAATCTCGACAACAGACTACCTTTCATATGGATAAGGCTACCATACCTTAGAGTAACAAAAATATCGACAACATACTACCTTCCATAATGACAAGGCTACCATCCATTGGAGTAACAAAAATCACGAAAACAGACTACCTTCCATAATGACTAGGCTACCATCCATTGGAATAACAAAAATATCAACAACACACTACCTTCCATAATGACAAGGCTACCATGCAACGGAGTAACAAAAATCTCGGCAATAGACTACCTTCCATAATGACAAGGGTACCATCATTGGAGTAACCAAAATATCAACAAGAGACTACCTTCCATAATTACAAGGCTACAATTTATTGGAGTATAAAAAATCTCGACAACTGACTACCTTCCATAATGACAAGGCTACCATCCATTAAAGTAACTAAAATCTCGTTCCCAAAACTACCTTCCATAATGGCTAGGCTACCATCCATTGGAGTAACAAAGATATAGACAACAGACTACCTTCCATAACGACAAGGCTACAATCCATTCTAGTAACAAAAATCTCGACAATAGACTACCTTACATAATGTAAAGGCTACCATCCATTGTAGTGACAAAAATCTCGACAATATACTACCTTCCATAATGACAAGGCTACCATCCATTGGAGTAACAAAGATATTGACAACATACTACCTTCCATAATGACAAGGTTACCATCCATTGGAGTAACAAAAATCACGAAAACAGACTACCTTCCATAATGACAACGCTACCATCCATTGGAATAACAAAAATATCGACAACACACTACCTTCCATAATGACAGGGCTACCATGCAACGGAGTAACAAAAATCTCGGCAATAAACTACCTTCCATAATGACAAGGGTACCATCTTTGGAGTAACGAAAATATCAACATAGACTACCTTCCATAATTACAAGGCAACAATTTATTGGAGTATAAAAAATCTCGACAACAAACTACCTTCCATAATGACAAAGCTACCATCCATTAAAGTAACTAAAATCTCGTACAAAAACTACCTTCCATAATGACTAGGCTACCATCCATTGGAGTAACAAAGATATAGACAACATACTACCTTCCATAACGACAAGCCTACAACCCATTCTAGTAACAAAAATCTCGACAACAGACTACCTTACATAATGACAAGGCTACCATCCACTGTAGTGATAAAAATATCGACAATATACTACCTTCTATAATGACAATGCTACCATACATTGTAATAACAAAAATCTCGACAACAGACTACCTTCCATATGGATAAGGCTACCATCCCTTAGAGTAACAAAAATATCGATATTAGACTACCTTCCATAATGACAAGTCTACCATCCATTGGAGTAACAAAGATATCGACAACATACTACCTTCCATAATGACAAGGGTACCATACATTGGAGTAACAAAGATATCGACAACACACTACCTTCCATAATGATAAGGCTACCATGCAATGGAGTAACAAAAATCTTGGCAATAGACTACCTTCCATAATAACAAGGGTACCATCATTGGAGTAACCGAAATATCCACAAGAGACTACCTTCCATAATTACAAGGCTACAATTTATTGGAGTATAAAAAATCTCGACAACAGACTACCTTCAATAATGACAAGGCTACCATCCATTAAAGTAACTAAAATCTCGTACACAATCTACCTTCCATAATTACTAGGCTACCATCCATTGGACTAACAAAGATATCGACAACAAACTACCTTCCATAACGACAAGGCTATAATCCATTGTAGTAACAAAAATCTTGACAACAGACAACCTTCCATAATGACAAGGCTATAATCCATTGTAGTGACAAAAATCTCGATAATATACTACCTTCTATAATGACAATGCTACCATCAATTGGAATAACAAAAATCTCGACAACAGACTACGTTCCATAATGACAAGGCTACCTTCCCTTAGAGTAACAAAAATCGGGACAACATACTACCTTCCATAATGACAAGGCTACCATCCATTGGCGTAACATAGATATCGACAACATACTACCTTCCATAATGACAAGGCTACCATCCCCTAGAGTAATAAAAATCAGGACAATAGACTTCCTTTCATAATGAAAAGGCTACCATCCATTGGAATAACAAAAATATCGTACACAAACTACATTCCATAATGACTACGTTACCATCCATTGGAGTAACAAATATATAGACAACAGACTACCTTCCATAATGACAAGGCTACAATCCATTCTAGTAACAAAAATCTCGAAAATAGACTACCTTACATAATTACAAGGCTACCATCCATTGTAGTGACAAAAATCTCGACAATATACTACCTTTTAAAATGACAACGCTACCATCCATTGGAATAACAAAAATCTCGACAACATACTACCTTCCATATGGACAAGGCTACCATCCCTTAGAGTAACAAAAATATCGACAATAGACTACCTTCCATAATGACAAGGCTACTATCCATTGGAGTAACAAAGATATCGACAATAGACTACCTTCCATAATGAAAAGGCTATCATCCATTGGAATAACAAACATATCAACAACACACTACCTTCCGTAATGACAAGGCTACCATGCAATGGAGTAACAAAAATCATGGCAATAGACTACCTTCCATAATGATAAGCGTACCATCATTGGAGTAACCAAAATATCAACAAGAGACTACGTTCCATAATTACAAGGCTATAATTTATTGGAGTATAAAAAATCTCGACAACAGACTACCTTCCATATTGACAAGGCTACCACCCATTAAAGTAACTAAAATCTCGTACACAAACTACCTTCCATAATGACTAGGCTACCATCCATTGGACTAACAAAGATATCGACAACAAACTACATTGCATAATGACAAGGCTACAATCCATTGTAGTAACAAAAATCTTGACAATAGACTACCTTCAATAATGACAAGGCTACCATCCATTGTAGTGACAAAAATATCGATAATATACTACCTTCAATAATGACAACGCTACCATCCATTGGAATAACAAAAATCTCGACAACAGACTACGTTCCATAATGAAAAGGCTACCATCCCTTAGAGTAACAAAAATCTGGACAACAGACTACCTTCCATAATGACAAGGCTACCATCCATTGGAGTAACAAAAATATCGATAACATACTACCTTCCATAATGACAAGGCTACCATCCCATAGAGTAACAAAAATCAGGTCAATTAACTTCCTTTCATAATGACAACGCTACCATCCATTGGAATAACAAAAATATCGTACACAAACTACCTTCCATAATGAATAGGCTACCATCCATTGGAGTAACAAAGATATAGACAACATACTACCTTCCATAACGACAAGGCTACAACCCATTCTAGTAACAAAAATCTCGACAATAGACAACCTTACATAATAACAAGGCTACCATCCATTATAGTGACAAAAATATCGACAATATACTACCTTCTATAATGACAACGCTACCATCCATTGGAATAACAAAAATATCGACAACAGACTACCTTCCATATTGACAAGGCTACCAACCCTTAGAGTAACAAAAATATCAACAATAGACTACCTTCCATAATGACAAGGCTACCATCCATTGGAGTAACAAAGATATCGACAACATACTACCTTCCATAATGACAAGGCTACCATCCATTGGAGTAACAAAAATCACGAAAACAGACTACCTTCCATAATGACAAGGCTACCATCCATTGGAATAACAAAAATATCGACAACATACTACCTTGCATAATGAGAAGGCTACCATGCAATGGAGTAACAAAAATCTCGGCAATAGACTACCTTCCATAATGACAAGGGTACCATCATTGGAGTAACCAAAATATCAACAAGAGACTACCTTCCATAATTACAAGGCTATAATTTATTGGAGTATAAAAAATCTCGACAACAGACTACCTTCCATAATGACAAGGCTACCATCCATTAAAGTAACTAAAATCTCGTACACAAACTACCTTCCATAATGACTAGGCTACCATCCATTGGACTAACAAAGATATCGACAACAAACTACATTCCATAACGACAAGGCTACAATCCATTTTAGTAACAAAAATCTGGACAACAGACTACCTTCCATAATGACAAGGCTACCATCCATTGGAGTAACAAAGATATCGACAACATACTACCTTCCATAATGACAAGGCTACCATCCCTTAGAGTAACAAAAATCAGGACAATAAACTTCCTTTCATAATGACAAGGCTACCATCCATTGGAATTAAAAAAATATCGTACACAAACTACCTTCCATAATGACTAGGCTACCATCCATTGGAGTAACAAAGATATACATAACATACTACCTTCCATAACGACAAGGCTACAACCCATTCTAGTAACAAAAATCTCGATAACAGACTACCTTCCATAATGACTAGGCTACCATCCATTGGAATAACAAAAATCTCGACAACAGACTACCTTTCATATAGATAAGGCTACCATACCTTAGAGTAACAAAAATATCGACAACATACTACCTTCCATAATGACAAGGCTACCATCCATTGGAGTAACAAAAATCATGAAAACAGACTACCTTCCATAATGACTAGGCTACCATCCATTGGAATAACAAAAATATCGACAACACACTACCTTCCATAATGACAAGGCTACCATGCAACGGAGTAACAAAAATCTCGACAATCGACTACCTTCCATAATGACAAGGGTACCATCATTGGAGTAACCAAAATATCAACAAGAGACTACCTTCCATAATTACAAGGCTACAATTTATTGGAGTATAAAAAATCTCGACAACAGACTACCTTCCATAATGACAAGGCTACCATCCATTAAAGTAACTAAAATCTCGTACACAAACTACCTTCCATAATGACTAGGCTACCATCCATTGGAGTAACAAAGATATAGACAACAGACTACCTTCCATAACGACAAGGCTACAATCCTTTCTAGTAACAAAAATCTCGACAATAGACTACCTTACATAATGACAAGGCTACCATCCATTGTAGTGACAAAAATCTCGACAATATACTACCTTCCATAATGACAAGGCTACCATCCATTGGAGTAACAAAGATATTGACAACATACTACCTTCCATAATGACAAGGTTACCATCCATTGGAGTAACAAAAATCACGAAAACAGACTACCTTCCATAATGACAAGGCTACCATCCATTGGAATAACAAAAATATCGACAACACACTACCTTCCATAATGACAAGGCTACCATGCAACGGAGTAACAAAAATCTCGGCAATAAACTACCTTCCATAATGACAAGGGTACCATCATTGGAGTAACGAAAATATCAACATAGACTACCTTCCATAACTACAAGGCAACAATTTATTGGAGTATAAAAAATCTCGACAACAGACTACCTTCCATAATGACAAGGCTTCCATCCATTAAAGTAACTAAAATCTCGTACAAAAACTACCTTCCATAATGACTAGGCTACCATCCATTGGAGTAACAAAGATATAGACAACATACTACCTTCCATAACGACAAGGCTACAACCCATTCTAGTAACAAAAATCTCGACAACAGACTACCTTACATAATGACAAGGCTACCATCCACTGTAGTGATAAAAATCTCGAAAATATACTACCTTCTATAATGACAACGCTACCATCCATTGGAATAAAAAAAATCTCGACAACAGACTACCTTCCATATGGATAAGGCTACCATCCGTTAGAGTAACAAAAATATCGATAATAGACTACCTTTCATAATGACAAGTCTACCATCCATTGGAGTAACAAAGATATCGACAACATACTACCTTCCATAATGACAAGGGTACCATCCATTGGAGTAACAAAGATATCGACAACACACTACCTTCCATAATGACAAGGCTACCATCCATTGGAATAACAAAAATATCGTACACAAACTACATTCCATAATGATTAGGCTACCATCCATTGGAGTAACAAATATATAGACAACAGACTACCTTCCATAATGACAAGGCTACAATCCATTCTAGTAACAAAAATCTCGAAAATAGACTACCTTACATAATGACAAGGCTACCATCCATTGTAGTGACAAAAATCTCGACAATATACTACCTTTTATAATGACAACGCTACCATCCATTGGAATAACAAAGATATCGACAACATACTACCTTCCATAATGACAAGGCTTCCATCCATTGGAGTTACAAAAATCACGAAAACAGACTACCTTCCATAATGACAAGGTTACCATCCATTGGAATAACAAAAATATCGAAAACACGCTACCTTCCATAATGACAAGGCTACCATGCAACGGAGTAACAAAACTCTCGGCAATAGACTACCTTCCATAATGACAAGGGTACCATCATTGGAGTAACAAAAATATCAACAAGAGACTACCTTCCATAATTACAAGGCTACAATTTATTGGAGTATAAAAAATCTCGAGAACAGACTACCTTCCATAATGACAAGGCTACCATCCATTAAAGTAACTAAAATCTCGTACACATACTACCTTCCATAATGACAAGGCTAACATCCATTGGAGTAACAAAGATATCGACAACATACTACCTTCCATAATGACAAGGCTACCATCCCCTAGAGTAACAAAAATCAGGACAATAGACTTCCTTTCATAATGACAAGGCTAACATCCATTGGAATAACAAAGATATCGTACACAAACTACCTTCCATAATGACTAGGCTACCATCCATTGGAGTAACAAAGATATAGACAACAGACTACCTTCCATAATGACAAGGCTACAATCCATTCTAGTAACAAAAATCTCGACAATAGACTACCTTACATAATGACAAGGCTACCATCCATTGTAGTGACAAAAATCTCGACAATATACTACCTTTTATAATGACAACGCTACCATCCATTGGAATAACAAAAATCTCGACAACATACTACCTTCCATATGGACAGGCCTACCATCCCTTAGAGTAACAAAAATATCGACAATAGACTACCTTCCATAATGACAAGGCTACCATCCATTGGAGTAACAAAGATATCGACAACATACTACCTTCCATAATGACAAGGCTACCATCCATTGGAGTAACAAAAATCACGAAAACAGACTACCTTCCATAATGACAAGGTTACCATCCATTGGAATAACAAAAATATCGAAAACACACTATCTCCCATAATGACAAGGCTACCATGCAAGGGAGTAACAAAAATCTCGGCAATAGACTACCTTCCATAATGACATGGGTACCATCATTGGAGTAACCAAAATATCAACAAGAGAAAACCTTCCATAATTACAAGGCTACAATTTATTAGAGTATAAAAAATCTCGACAACAGACTATCTTCCATAATGACTAGGCTACCATCCATTGGAGTAACAAAGATATAGACAACAGACTACCTTCCATAACGACAAGGCTACAATCCATTCTAGTAACAAAAATCTCGACAATAGACTACCTTACATAATGACAAGGCTACCATCCATTGTAGTGACAAAAATCTCTACAATATACTACCTTCTATAATGACAACGCTACCATCCATTGGAATAACAAAAATCTCGACAACAGACTACCTTCCATATGGATAGGGCTACCATCCCTTAGAGTAACAAAAATATCGACAATAGACTACCTTCCATAATGACAAGGCTACCATCCATTGGAATAACAAAGATATTGACAACATACTACCTTCCATAATGACAAGGCTACCATCCATTGGAGAAACAAAAATCACGAAAACAGACTACCTTCCATAATGACAAGGTTACCATCCATTGGAATAACAAAAATATCGAAAACACACTATCTTCCATAATGACAAGGCTACCATGCAACGGAGTAACAAAAATCTCGGCAATAGACTACCTTCCATAGTGACAAGGGTACCATCATTGGAGTAACCAAAATATCAACAAGAGACTACCTTCCATAATTACAAGGCTACAATTTATTAGAGTATAAAAAATCTCGACAGCAGACTACCTTCCATAATGTCTAGGATACCATCCATTGGAGCAACAAAGACATAGACAACAGACTACCTTCCATAACGACAAGGCTACAATCCATTCTAGTAACAAAAATCTCGACAATAGACTACCTTACATAATGACAAGGCTACCATCCATTGTAGTGACAAAAATCTCTACAATATACTACCTTCTATAATGACAACGCTACCATCCATTGGAATAACAAAAATCTCGACAACAGACTACCTTCCATATGGATAGGGCTACCATCGCTTAGAGTAACAAAATTATCGACAATAGACTACCTTCCATAATGACAAGGCTACCATCCATTGGAATAACAAAGATATTGACAACATACTACCTTCCATAATGACAAGGCTACCATCCATTGGAGTAACAAAAATCACGAAAACAGACTACCTTCCATAATGACAAGGTTACCATCCATTGAAATAACAAAAATATCGAAAACACACTATCTTCCATAATGACAAGGCTACCATGCAACGGAGTAACAAAAATCTCGGCAATAGACTACCTTCCATAATGACAAGGGTACCATCATTGGAGTAACCAAAATATCAACAAGAGACTACCTTCCATAATTACAAGGCTACAATTTATTAGAGTATAAAAAATATCGACAATAGACTACCTTCCATAATGACTAGGATACCATCCATTGGAGTAACAAAGACATAGACAACAGACTACCTTCCATAACGACAAGGCTACAATCCATTCTAGTAACAAAAATCTCATCAATAGACTACCTTACATAATGACAAGGCTACCATCCATTGTAGTGACAAAAATCTCAACAATATACTACCTTCTATAATGACAACACTACCATCCATTGGAATAAAAAAAAATCTCGACAACAGACTACCTTCCATATGGATAGGGCTACCATCCCTTAGAGTAACAAAAATATCGACAATAGACTACCTTCCATAATGACAAGGCTACCATCCATTGGAGTAACAAAGATATTGACAACATACTACCTTCCATAATGACAAGGCTACCATCCGTTGGAGTAACAAAAATCACGAAAACAGACTACCTTCCATAATGACAAGGCTACCATCCATTGGAATAACAAAAATATCAACAACACACTACCTTCCATAATGACAAGGCTACCATGCAACAGAGTAGTAAAAATCTCGGCAATAGACTACCATCCATAATGACAAGGGTACCATCATTGGAGTAACCAAAATATCAACAAGAGACTACCTTCCATAATTACAAGGTTACAATTTATTGGAGTATAAAAAATCTCGACAACAGACTACCTTCCATAATGACAAGGCTACCATCCATTAAAGTAACTAAAATCTCGTACACAAACTACCTTCCATAATGACTAGGCTACCATCCATTGGAGTAACAAAGATATAGACAACAGACTACCTTCCATAACGACAAGGCTACAATCCATTCTAGTAACAAAAATCTCGACAACAGACTACCTTACATAATGACAAGGCTACCATCCATTGTAGTGACAAAAATCTCGACAATAGACTAACTTCTATAATGACAAGGCTACCATCCATTGGAGTAACAAAGATATCGACAACATACTACCTTCCATAATGACAAGGCTACCATCCATTGGAGTAACAAAAATCACGAAAACAGACTACCTTCCAAAATGACAAGGCTACCATCCATTGGAATAACAAAAATATCGACAACACACTACCTTGCATAATGACAAGGCTACCAGGCAATGGAGTAACAAAAATCTCGGCAATAGACTACCTTCCATAATGACAAGGGTACCATCATTGGAGTAACCAAAATATCAACAAGAGACTACCTTCCATAATTACAAGGCTATAATTTATTGGAGTATAAAAAATCTCGACAACAGACTACCTTCCATAATGACAAGGCTACCATCCATTAAAGTAACTAAAATCTCGTACACAAACTACCTTCCATAATGACTAGGCTACCATCCATTAGACTAACAAAGATATCGACAACAAACTACCTTCCATAACGACAAGGCCACAATCCATTGTAGTAATAAAAATCATGACAATAGACTACCTTCCATAATGACAAGGCCACCATCCATTGTAGTGACAAAAATCTCGACAACATACTACCTTCCATAATGACAAGGCTACCATCCCTTAGAGTAACAAAAATCAGGACAATAAACTTCCTTTCATAATGACAAGGCTACCATCCATTGGAATTAAAAAAATATCGTACACAAACTACCTTCCATAATGACTAGGCTACCATCCATTGGAGTAACAAAGATATACACAACATACTACCTTCCATAACGACAAGGCTACAACCCATTCTAGTAACAAAAATCTCGATAACAGACTACCTTCCATAATGACTAGGCTACCATCCATTGGAATAACAAAAATCTCGACAACAGACTACCTTTCATATGGATAAGGCTACCAAACCTTAGAGTAACAAAAATATCGACAACATACTACCTTCCATAATGACAAGGCTACCATCCATTGGAGTAACAAAAATCATGAAAACAGACTACCTTCCATAATGACTAGGCTACCATCCATTGGAATAACAAAAATATCGACAACACACTACCTTCCATAATGAAAAGGCTACCATGCAACGGAGTAACAAAAATCTCGGCAATAGACTACCTTCCATAATGAAAAGGGTACCATCATTGGAGTAACCAAAATATCAACAAGAGACTACCTTCCATAATTACAAGGCTACAATTTATTGGAGTATAAAAAATCTCGACAACAGACTACCTTCCATAATGACAAGGCTACCATCCATTAAAGTAACTAAAATCTCGTACACAAACTACCTTCCATAATGACTAGGCTACCATCCATTGGAGTAACAAAGATATAGACAACAGACTACCTTCCATAACGACAAGGCTACAATCCTTTCTAGTAACAAAAATCTCGACAATAGACTACCTTACATAACGACAAGGCTACCATCCATTGTAGTGACAAAAATCTCGACAATATACTACCTTCCATAATGACAAGGCTACCATCCATTGGAGTAACAAAGATGTTGACAACATACTACCTTCCATAATGACAAGGTTACAATCCATTGGAGTAACAAAAATTACGAAAACAGACTACCTTCCATAATGACAAGGCTACCATCCATTGGAATAACAAAAATATCGACAACACACTACCTTCCATAATGACAAGGCTACCATGCAACGGAGTAACAAAAATCTCGGCAATAAACTACCTTCCATAATGACAAGGGTACCATCATTGGAGTAACGAAAATATCAACATAGACTACCTTCCATAATTACAAGGCAACAATTTATTGGAGTATAAAAAATCTCGACAACAGACTACCTTCCATAATGACAAGGCTTCCATCCATTAAAGTAACTAAAATCTCGTACAAAAACTACCTTCCATAATGACTAGGCTACCATCCATTGGAGTAACAAAGATATAGACAACATACTACCTTCCATAACGACAAGGCTACAACCCATTCTAGTAACAAAAATCTCGACAACAAACTACCTTACATAATGACCAGGCTACCATCCACTGTAGTGATAAAAATCTCGACAATATACTACCTTCTATAATGACAACGCTACCATCCATTGGAATAACAAAAATCTCGACAACAGACTACCTTCCATATGGATAAGGCTACCATCCCTTAGAGTAACAAAAATATCGATAATAGACTACCTTCCATAATGACAAGTCTACCATCCATTGGAGTAACAAAGATATCGACAACATACTACCTTCCATAATGACAAGGGTACCATCCATTGGAGTAACAAAGATATCAACAACACACTACCTTCCATAATGATAAGGCTACCATGCAATGGAGTAACAAAAATCTTGGCAATAGACTACCTTCCATAATAACAAGGGTACCATCATTGGAGTAACCGAAATATCAACAAGAGACTACCTTCCATAATTACAAGGCTACAATTTATTGGAGTATAAAAAATCTCGACAACAGACTACCTTCAATAATGACAAGGCTACCGTCCATTAAAGTAACTAAAATCTCGTACACAATCTACCTTCCATAATGACTAGGCTACCATCCATTGGACTAACAAAGATATCGACAACAAACTACCTTCCATAACGACAAGGCTATAATCCATTGTAGTAACAAAAATCTTGACAACAGACAACCTTCCATAATGACAAGGCTATAATCCATTGTAGTGACAAAAATCTCGATAATATACTACCTTCTATAATGACAATGCTACCATCAATTGGAATAACAAAAATCTCGACAACAGACTACGTTCCATAATGACAAGGCTACATTCCCTTAGAGTAACAAAAATCTAGACAACATACTACCTTCCATAATGACAAGGCTACCGTCCATTGGCGTAACTAAGATATCGACAACATACTACCTTCCATAATGACAAGGCTACCATCCCCTAGAGTAATAAAAATCAGGACAATAGACTTCCTTTCATAATGACAAGGCTACCATCCATTGGAATAACAAAAATATCGTACACAAACTACATTCCATAATGACTAGGCTACCATCCATTGGAGTAACAAATATATAGACAACAGACTACCTTCCATAATGACAAGGCTACAATCCATTCTAGTAACAAAAATCTCGAAAATAGACTACCTTACATAATGACAAGGCTACCATCCATTGTAGTGACAAAAATCTCGACAATATACTACCTTTTATAATGACAACGCTACCATCCATTGGAATAACAAAGATATCAACAACATACTACCTTCCATAATGACAAGGCTACCATCCATTGGAGTAACAAAAATCACTAAAACAGACTACCTTCCATAATGACAAGGTTACCATCCATTGGAATAACAAAAATATCGAAAACACGCTACCTTCCATAATGACAAGGCTACCATGCAACGGAGTAACAAAACTCTCGGCAATAGACTACCTTCCATAATGACAAAGGTACCATCATTGGAGTAACCAAAATATCAACAAGAGACTACCTTCCATAATTACAAGGCTACAATTTATTGGAGTATAAAAAATCTCGAGAACAGACTACCTTCCATAATGACAAGGCTACCATCCATTAAAGTAACTAAAATCTCGTGCACATACTACCTTCCATAATGAC
This sequence comes from Vicia faba, assembly GCA_948472305.1. Taxonomy (NCBI): domain Eukaryota; kingdom Viridiplantae; phylum Streptophyta; class Magnoliopsida; order Fabales; family Fabaceae; genus Vicia; species Vicia faba. The sequence goes on along the minus strand of OX451741.1, from coordinate 509,187,908 downwards.
AAGGCTAACATCCATTGGAGTAACAAAGATATCGACAACATACTACCTTCCATAATGACAAGGCTACCATCCCCTAGAGTAACAAAAATCAGGACAATAGACTTCCTTTCATAATGACAAGGCTACCATCCATTGGAATAACAAAGATATCGTACACAAACTACCTTCCATAATGACTAGGCTACCATCCATTGGAGTAACAAAGATATACACAACAGACTACCTTCCATAATGACAAGGCTACAATCCATTCTAGTAACAAAAATCTCGACAATAGACTACCTTACATAATGACAAGGCTACCATCCATTATAGTGACAAAAATCTCGACAATATACTACCTTTTATATTGACAACGCTATCATCCATTGGAATAACAAAAATCTCGACAACATACTACCTTCCATATGGATAGGGCTACCATCCCTTAGAGTAACAAAAATATCGACAATAGACTACCTTCCATAATGACAAGGCTACCATCCATTGGTGTAACAAAGATATCGACAACATACTACCTTCCATAATGACAAGGCTACCATCCATTGGAGTAACAAAAATCACGAAAACAGACTACCTTCCATAATGACAAGGTTACCATCCATTGGAATAACAAAAATTTCGAAAACACACTATCTTCCATAATGACAAGGCTACCATGCAACGGAGTAACAAAAATCTCGGCAATAGACTACCTTCTATAATGACAAGGGTACCATCATTGGAGTAACCAAAATATCAACAAGAGACTACCTTCCATAATTACAAGGCTACAATTTATTAGAGTATAAAAAATCTCGACAACAGACTACCTTCCATAATGACTAGGATACCATCCATTGGAGTAACAAAGACATAGACAACAGACTACCTTCCATAACGACAAGGCTACAATCCATTCTAGTAACAAAAATCTCGACAATAGACTACCTTACATAATGACAAGGCTACCATCCATTGTAGTGACAAAAATCTCTACAATATACTACCTTCTATAATGACAACGCTACCATCCATTGGAATAACAAAAATCTCGACAACAGACTACCTTCCATATGGATAGGGCTACCATCCCTTAGAGTAACAAAAATATCGACAATAGACTACCTTCCATAATGACAAGGCTACCATCCATTGGAATAACAAAGATATTGACAACATACTACCTTCCATAATGACAAGGTTACCATCCATTGGAATAACAAAAATATCGAAAACACACTATCTTCCATAATGACAAGGCTACCATGCAACGGAGTAACAAAAATCTCGGCAATAGACTACCTTCCATAATGACAAGGGTACCATCATTGGAGTAACCAAAATATCAACAAGAGACTACCTTCCATAATTACAAGGCTACAATTTATTGGAGTATAAAAAATCTCGAGAACAGACTACCTTCCATAATGACAAGGCTACCATCCATTAAAGTAACTAAAATCTCGTACACATACTACCTTCCATAATGACAAGGCTAACATCCATTGGAGTAACAAAGATATCGACAACATACTACCTTCCATAATGACAAGGCTACCATCCCCTAGAGTAACAAAAATCAGGACAATAGACTTCCTTTCATAATGACAAGGCTACCATCCATTGGAATAACAAAGATATCGTACACAAACTACCTTCCATAATGACTAGGCTACCATCCATTGGAGTAACAAAGATATAGACAACAGACTACCTTCCATAATGACAAGGCTACAATCCATTCTAGTAACAAAAATCTCGACAATAGACTACCTTACATAATGACAAGGCTACCATCCATTGTAGTGACAAAAATCTCGACAATATACTACCTTCCATAATGACAAGGCTACCATCCATTGGAGTAACAAAAATCACGAAAACAGACTACCTTCCATAATGACAAGGTTACCATCCATTGGAATAACAAAAATTTCGAAAACACACTATCTTCCATAATGACAAGGCTACCATGCAACGGAGTAACAAAAATCTCGGCAATAGACTACCTTCCATAATGACAAGGGTACCATCATTGGAGTAACCAAAATATCAACAAGAGACTACCTTCCATAATTACAAGGCTACAATTTATTAGAGTATAAAAAATCTCGACAACAGACTACCTTCCATAATGACTAGGATACCATCCATTGGAGTAACAAAGACATAGACAACAGACTACCTTCCATAACGACAAGGCTACAATCCATTCTAGTAACAAAAATCTCGACAATAGACTACCTTACATAATGACAAGGCTACCATCCATTGTAGTGACAAAAATCTCTACAATATACTACCTTCTATAATGACAACGCTACCATCCATTGGAATAACAAAAATCTCGACAACAGACTACCTTCCATATGGATAGGGCTACCATCCCTTAGAGTAACAAAAATATCGACAATAGACTACCTTCCATAATGACAAGGCTACCATCCATTGGAATAACAAAGATATTGACAACATACTACCTTCCATAATGACAAGGCTACCATCCATTGGAGTAACAAAAATCACGAAAACAGACTACCTTCCATAATGACAAGGTTACCATCCATTGGAATAACAAAAATATCGAAAACACACTATCTTCCATAATGACAAGGCTACCATGCAACGGAGTAACAAAAATCTCGGCAATAGACTAACTTCCATAATGACAAGGGTACCATCATTGGAGTAACCAAAATATCAACAAGAGACTAACTTCCATAATTACAAGGCTACAATTTATTGGAGTATAAAAAATCTCGAGAACAGACTACCTTCCATAATGACAAGGCTACCATCCATTAAAGTAACTAAAATCTCGTACACATACTACCTTCCATAATGACGAGGCTAACATCCATTGGAGTAACAAAGATATCGACAACATACTACCTTCCATAATGACAAGGCTACCATCCCCTAGAGTAACAATAATCAGGACAATAGACTTCCTTTCATAATGACAAGGCTACCATCCAATGGAATAACAAAGATATCGTACACAAACTACCTTCCATAATGACTAGGCTACCATCCATTGGAGTTACAAAGATATAGACAACAGACTACCTTCCATAATGACAAGGCTACAATCCATTCTAGTAACAAAAATCTCGACAATAGACTACCTTACATAATGACAAGGCTACCATCCATTGTAGTGACAAAAATCTCGACAATATACTACCTTTTATAACGACAACTCTACCATCCATTGGAATAACGAAAATCTCGACAACATACTACCTTCCATATGGACAGGGCTACCATCCCTTAGAGTAACAAAAATATCGACAATAGACTACCTTCCATAATGACAAGGCTACCATCCATTGGAGTAACAAAGATATCGACAACATACTACCTTCCATAATGACAAGGCTACCATCCATTGGAGTAACAAAAATCACGAAAACAGACTACCTTCCATAATGACAAGGTTACCATCCATTGGAATAACAAAAATATCGAAAACACACTATCTTCCATAATGACAAGGCTACCATGCAACGGAGTAACAAAAATCTCGGCAATAGACTACCTTCCATAATGACAAGGGTACCATCATTGGAGTAACCAAAATATCAACAAGAGACTACCTTCCATAATTACGAGGCTACAATTTATTGGAGTATAAAAAATCTCGAGAACAGACTACCTTCCATAATGACAAGGCTACCATCCATTAAAGTAACTAAAATCTCGTACACATACTACCTTCCATAATGACGAGGCTAACATCCATTGGAGTAACAAAGATATCGACAACATACTACCTTCCATAATGACAAGGCTACCATCCCCTAGAGTAACAAAAATCAGGACAATAGACTTCCTTTCATAATGACAAGGCTACCATCCATTGGAATAACAAAGATATCGTACACAAACTACCTTCCATAATGACTAGGCTACCATCCATTGGAGTAACAAAGATATAGACAACAGACTACCTTCCATAATGACAAGGCTACAATCCATTCTAGTAACAAAAATCTCGACAATAGACTACCTTACATAATGACAAGGCTACCATCCATTGTAGTGACAAAAATCTCGACAATATACTACCTTTTATAATGACAACGCTACCATCCATTGGAATAACGAAAATCTCGACAACATACTACCTTCCATATGGACAGGGCTACCATCCCTTAGAGTAACAAAAATATCGACAATAGACTACCTTCCATAATGACAAGGCTACCATCCATTGGAGTAACAAAGATATCGACAACATACTACCTTCAATAATGACAAGGCTACCATCCATTGGAGTAACAAAAATCACGAAAACAGACTACCTTCCATAATGACAAGGTTACCATCCATTGGAATAACAAAAATATCGAAAACACACTATCTTCCATAATGACAAGGCTACCATGCAACGGAGTAACAAAAATCTCGGCAATAGACTACCTTCCATAATGACAAGGGTACCATCATTGGAGTAACCAAAATATCTACAAGAGACTACCTTCCATAATTACAAGGCTACAATTTATTAGTATAAAAAATCTCGAAAACAGACTACCTTCCATAATGACTAGGATACCATCCATTGGAGTAATTAAATCTCGTACCCAAACTACCTTCCATAATGACTAGGCTACCATCCATTGGAGTAACAAAGATATAGACAACAGACTACCTTCCATAACGACAACGCTACAATCCATTCTAGTAACAAAAATCTAGACAACAGACTACCTTACATAATGACAAGGCTACCATCCATTATAGTTACAAAAATCTCGACAATAGACTACCTTCCATAATGACAAGGCTACCATCCATTGGAGTAACAAAGATATCGACAACATACTACCTTCCATAATGACAAGGCTACCATCCATTGGAGTAACAAAAATCACGAAAACAGACCACCTTCCATAATGACAAGGCTACCATCCATTGGAATAACAAAAATATCGACAACACACTACCTTCCATAATGACAAGGCTACCATGCAACAGAGTAGTAAAAATCTCGGCAATAGACTACCATCCATAATGACAAGGGTACCATCATTGGAGTAACCAAAATATCAACAACAGACTACCTTCCATAATTACAAGGTTACAATCTATTGGAGTATAAAAAATCTCGACAACAGACTACCTTCCATAATGACAAGGCTACCATCCATTAAAGTAACTAAAATCTCGTACACAAACTACCTTCCATAATGACTAGGCTACCATCCATTGGAGTAACAAAGATATAGACAACAGACTACCTTCCATAACGACAACGCTACAATCCATTCTAGTAACAAAAATCTCGACAATAGACTACCTTACATAATGACAAGGCTACCATCCATTGTAGTGACAAAAATCTCGACAATAGACTACCTTCCATAATGACAAGGCTACCATCCATTGGAGTAACAAAGATATTGACAACATACTACCTTCCATAATGACAAGGCTACCATCCATTATAGTGACAATATATTACCTTCTATAATGACAAGGCTACCATCCATTGGAGTAACAAAAATCTCGACAACAGACTACCTTCCATAATGACAAGGCTACCATCAATTGGAGTAACTAAAATCTCGTACACAAACTACCTTCCATAATGACTAGGCTACCATCCATTGGAGTAACAAAGATATCGACAACAGATTATCTTCCATAACGACAAGGCTACAATCCATTGTAGTAACAAAAATCTCGACAACAGACTACCTTCCATAATGACAAGGCTACTATCCATTGGAGTAACAAAAATCACGAAAACATACTACCTTCCATAATGACAAGGCTACCATCCATTGGAATAAAAAAAATATTGACAACACACTACCTTCCATAATGACAAGGCTACCATGCACGGAGTAACATAAATCTCAGCAATAGACTACCTTCCATAATTACAAGGGTACCATCATTGGAGTAACCAAAATATCAACAAGAGACTACCTTCCATAATTACAAGGCTACAATTTATTGGAGTATAAAAAATCTCGACAACAGACTACCTTCCATAATGACAAGGCTACCATCCATTAAAGTAACTAAAATCTCGTACACAAACTACCTTCCATAATGACTAGGCTACCATCCATTGGAGTAACAAAGATATAGACAACAGACTACCTTCCATAACGACAAGGCTACAATCCTTTCTAGTGACAAAAATCTCGACAATAGACTACCTTACATAATGACAAGGCTACCATCCATTATAGTGACAAAAATCTCGACAATAGACTACCTTCCATAATGACAAGGCTACCATCCATTGGAGTAACAAAGATATTGACAACATACTACCTTCCATAATGACAAGGCTACAATCCATTGGAGTAACAAAAATCACGAAAACAGACTACCTTCCATAATGACAAGGCTACCATCCATTGGAATAACAAAAATATCAACAACACACTACCTTCCATAATGACAAGGCTACCATCAATTGGAGTAACTAAAATCTCGTACACAAACTACCTTCCATAATGACTAGGCTACCATCCATTGGAGTAACAAAGATATCGACAACAGATTATCTTCCATAACGACAAGGCTACAATCCATTGTAGTAACAAAAATCTCGACAACAGACTACCTTCCATAATGACAAGGCTACTATCCATTGGAGTAACAAAAATCACGAAAACATACTACCTTCCATAATGACAAGGCTACCATCCATTGGAATAAAAAAAATATTGACAACACACTACCTTCCATAATGACAAGGCTACCATGCACGGAGTAACATAAATCTCAGCAATAGACTACCTTCCATAATGACAAGGGTACCATCATTGGAGTAACCAAAATATCAACAAGAGACTACCTTCCATAATTACAAGGCTACAATTTATTGGAGTATAAAAAATCTCGACAACAGACTACCTTCCATAATGACAAGGCTACCATCCATTAAAGTAACTAAAATCTCGTACACAAACTACCTTCCATAATGACTAGGCTACCATCCATTGGAGTAACAAAGATATAGACAACAGACTACCTTCCATAACGACAAGGCTACAATCCTTTCTAGTGACAAAAATCTCGACAATAGACTACCTTACATAATGACAAGGCTACCATCCATTGTAGTGACAAAAATCTCGACAATAGACTACCTTCCATAATGACAAGGCTACCATCCATTGGAGTAACAAAGATATTGACAACATACTACCTTCCATAATGACAAGGCTACCATCCATTGGAGTAACAAAAATCACGAAAACAGACTACCTTCCATAATGACAAGGCTACCATCCATTGGAATAACAAAAATATCGACAACACACTACATTCCATAATGACAAGGCTACCATGCAACAGAGTAGTAAAAATCTCGGCAATAGACTACCATCCATAATGACAAGGGTACCATCATTGGAGTAACAAAAATATCAACAACAGACTACCTTCCATAATTACAAGGTTACAATTTATTGGAGTATAAAAAATCTCGACAACAGACTACCTTCCATAATGACAAGGCTACCATCCATTAAAGTAACTAAAATCTCGTACACAAACTACCTTCCATAATGACTAGGCTACCATCCATTGGAGTAACAAAGATATAGACAACATACTACCTTCCATAACGACAACGCTACAATCCATTCTAGTAACAAAAATCTCGAGAACAGACTACCTTACATAATGACAAGGCTACCATCCATTGTAATGACAAAAATCTCGACAATAGACTACCTTCCATAATGACAAGGCTACCATCCATTGGAGTAACAAAGATATCGACAACATACTACCTTCCATAATGACAAGGCTACCATCCATTGGAGTAAAAAAAATCACGAAAACAGACTACCTTCCATAATGACAAGGCTACCATCCATTTGAATAACAAAAATATTGACAACACACTACCTTCCATAATGACAAGGCTACCATGCAATGGAGTAATAAAAATCTCGGCAATAGACTACCTTCCATAATGACAAGGGTACCATCATTGGAGTAACCAAAATATCAACAAGAGACTTCCATCCATAATTACAAGGCTACAATCTATTGGAGTATAAAAAATCTCGACAACAGACTACCTTCCATAATGACAAGGCTACCATCCATTAAAGTAACTAAAATCTCGTACACAAACTACCTTCCATAATTACTAGGCTACCATCCATTGGATTTACAAAGATATCAACAACAAACTACCTTCCATAACGACAAGGCCACAATCCATTGTAGTAATAAAAATCTTGACAATAGACTACCTTCCATAATGACAAGGCCACCATCCATTGTAGTAACAAAAATCTCGATAATATACTGCCTTCTATAATGACAACGCTACCATTTAATGGAATAACAAAAATCTCGACAACAGACTACGTTCCATAATGACAAGGCTACCATCCATTATAGTGACAATATATTACCTTTTATAATGACAAGGCTACCATCCATTGGAGTAACAAAAATCTCGACAACAGACTACCTTCCATAATGACAAGGCTACCATCAATTGGAGTAACTAAAATCTCGTACACAAACTACCTTCCATAATGACTAGGCTACCATCCATTAGAGTAACAAAGATATCGACAACAGACTATCTTCCATAACGACAAGGCTACAATCCATTGTAGTAACAAAAATCTCGACAAAAGACTACCTTCCATAATCACAAGGCTACTATCTATTGGAGTAACAAAAATCACGAAAACATACTACCTTCCATAATGACAAGGCTACCATCCATTGAAATAACAAAAATATTGACAACACACTACCTTCCATAATGACAAGGCTACCATGCACGGAGTAACATAAATCTCAGCAATAGACTACCTTCCATAATGACAAGGGTACCATCATTGGAGTAACCAAAATATCAACAAGAGACTACCTTCCATAATTACAAGGCTACAATTTATTGGAGTATAAAAAATCTCGACAACAGACTACCTTCCATAATGAAAAGGCTACCATCCATTAAAGTAACTAAAATCTCGTACATAAACTACCTTCCATAATGACTAGGCTACCATCCATTGGAGTAACAAAGATATAGACAACAAACTACCTTCCATAACGACAAGGCTACAATCCATTCTAGTAACAATAATCTCCACAACAGACTACCTTACATAATGACAAGGCTACCATCCATTGTAGTGACAAAAATCTCGACAATAGACTACCTTCCATAATGACAAGGCTACCATCCATTGGAGTAACAAAGATATCGACAACATACTACCTTCCATAATGACAAGGCTACCATCCATTGGAGTAACAAAAATCACGAAAACAGACTACCTTCCATAATGACAAGGCTACCATCCATTGGAATAACAAAAACATCGACAACACACTACCTTGCATAATGACAAGGCTACCAGGCAATGGAGTAACAAAAATCTCGGCAATAGACTACCTTCCATAATGACAAGGGTACCATCATTGGAGTAACCAAAATATCAACAAGAGACTACCTTCCATAATTACAAGGCTATAATTTATTGGAGTATAAAAAATCTCGACAACAGACTACCTTCCATAATGACAAGGCTACCATCCATTAAAGTAACTAAAATCTCGTACACAAACTACCTTCCATAATGACTAGGCTACCATCCATTAGACTAACAAAGATATCGACAACAAACTACCTTCCATAACGACAAGGCCACAATCCATTGTAGTAATGAAAATCTTGACAATAGACTACCTTCCATAATGACAAGACCACCATCCATTATAGTGACAAAAATCTCGACAACATACTACCTTCCATAATGACAAGGCTACCATCCCTTAGAGTAACAAAAATCAGGACAATAAACTTCCTTTCATAATGACAAGGCTACCATCCATTGGAATTAAAAAAATATCGTACACAAACTACCTTCCATAATGACTAGGCTACCATCCATTGGAGTAACAAAGATATACACAACATACTACCTTCCATAACGACAAGGCTACAACCCATTCTAGTAACAAAAATCTCGATAATAGACTACCTTCAATAATGACTAGGCTACCATCCATTGGAATAACAAAAATCTCGACAACAGACTACCTTTCATATGGATAAGGCTACCATACCTTAGAGTAACAAAAATATCGACAACATACTACCTTCCATAATGACAAGGCTACCATCCATTGGAATAACAAAAATATCGACAACACACTACCTTCCATAATGACAAGGCTACCATGCAACGGAGTAACAAAAATCTTGGCAATAGACTACCTTCCATAATGACAAGGGTACCATCATTGGAGTAACCAAAATATCAACAAGAGACTACCTTCCATAATTACAAGGCTACAATTTATTGGAGTATAAAAAATCTCGACAACAGACTACCTTCCATAATGACAAGGCTACCATCCATTAAAGTAACTAAAATCTCGTACACAAACTACCTTCCATAATGACTAGGCTACCATCCATTGGAGTAACAAAGATATAGACAATAGACTACCTTCCATAACGACAAGGCTACAATCCTTTCTAGTGACAAAAATCTCGACAATAGACTACCTTACATAATGACAAGGCTACCATCCATTGTAGTGACAAAAATCTCGACAATATACTACCTTCCATAATGACAAGGCTACCATCCATTGGAGTAACAAAGATATTGACAACATACTACCTTCCATAATGACAAGGTTACCATCCATTGGAGTAACAAAAATTACGAAAACAGACTACCTTCCATAATGATCAGGCTACCATCCATTGGAATAACAAAAACATCGACAACACACTACCTTGCATAATGACAAGGCTACCAGGCAATGGAGTAACAAAAATCTCGGCAATAGACTACCTTCCATAATGACAAGGGTACCATCATTGGAGTAACCAAAATATCAACAAGAGACTACCTTCCATAATTACAAGGCTATAATTTATTGGAGTATAAAAAATCTCGACAACAGACTACCTTCCATAATGACAAGGCTACCATCCATTAAAGTAACTAAAATCTCGTACACAAACTACCTTCCATAATGACTAGGCTACCATCCATTGGAGTAACAAAGATATAGACAACATACTACCTTCCATAACGACAAGGCTACAACCCATTCTAGTAACAAAAATCTCGACAACAGACTACCTTACATAATGACAAGGCTACCATCCACTGTAGTGATAAAAATCTCGACAATATACTTCCTTCTATAATGACAACGCTACCATCCATTGGAATAACAAAAATCTCGACAACAGACTACCTTCCATATGGATAAGGCTACCATCCCTTAGAGTAACAAAAATATCGATAATAGACTACCTTCCATAATGACAAGTCTACCATCCATTGGAGTAACAAAGATATCGACAACATACTACCTTCCATAATGACAAGGGTACCATCCATTGGAGTAACAAAGATATCGACAATGTAACACCCTCTAAAACCCCGCATATAATTTTCGCAAATATTAAAAAAAAATTATAAACTCAGAGTACATGTAATAATCGAGGAATGCTACAATTCTCTTTTAATAAAATAAATTCCTGTCATGCATAATCTTAGTAGTAACTCATACATGTTTACACAGCGGAATAATTTATTTAATAAAACCAAGTTATAATACTTTCAATCATCAGGGATTAACACCTGGAAAAGTCAACGTCATATTATAACGATTAAAAGAAAATAAACGAGTCTGACTAAAGCAGCTCGACAACCAAACGTTCCCGGAGTTACAACTATCAGAGCATGACCCGGACATACTAAAACGAAACTAAACTAGTCACGATAAGCCTTCGCCAAGCACCTGAGCGAAGCTCCTCAATCTGAAATATTCAACAGTAAGGGTGAGCTTCTCAAATATACATTTGGTTATACATTCATAACAATCAATTCACGAAATCATAAGCATCACCCAATAATTAGCATATTTCATAGTTTACAAAACCTTTACAATTCATATATCCATGACATATTGCCTTTCATTTTTGCAAACATTCATCAAACATCATCAACCATTTATCAAATCATACGTGCATACAGACAATCAAATATAACATTGGAAAAATCATCCATTCATGTTATATTTGAGTAATGCAACACACCCATGCATGTGGTACCACTTCACCGCCCCATTAAATCTCGGGTCACGGATAACTCACCGTTCCATTATATCACGGACACGGCTACCACCTCAACGTTCCATTAAATCGCGGACACATATATTGGCCACCATGTTAATTCCACACAATGGGAATTAACAAATGCAACATGATATGTAAGTATGTAACACTCAGCATACTATGAACATCGATCAACATATCATGCACATCAACAATATCAAACATAACATGATATGAAATAGCATGTAACCACTCAGCATACCATTTAAACATCAATAATATCAAGTTACGAATAGCATGTAATCACTCAGCATACTATTCAAACATCAACCAATCACATCAATTATATCATAATTCATGCTCGATAACATATCTAAAAGCATGGCAATAAAAATCCAACATCAAAACACTGAAACCAAAAATTCAGAAAATCATCACAGCAGAGCAACACGGGTGCCCGTGTTGTGCAACACGGCCCGTGTTGTGCAGCACGTCCAGAAAAATGCACATTTTATTTTTATCAATACAGGGGATCTGACACGGGTACCCGTGTTGTGCAACACGGCCCGTGTCGTGCAACCAGAAGTACACCCTCTTCCAACACAGAAGAGCAACACGGGCACCCGTGTTGTGCAACACGGCCCGTGTTGCTGAGCGCGTACAGGATTTTCCTGGACCTGCAGCAGCTCAGAAACAGCAGTCCAAACGCGGGAAAACGTCCGCCAAAACGCGCATTTTAGTACCTAACGCATCGAGTTTGTACAATTTACAACAACACCACAATATCCAAGTTACCAACAATTTTTATAATAACCTTAATCGGGGATTAACCGTCCTTTTGGGGAATTCTACTGACACTGAGGTTATCCCTACAACTTCCAAGGTAAATTCACGATCATGATATATACTCCCAATTCCTCATTTGGGACCTAAAACTCTTAATCGATTCATAAAAATTGGGAACCTAACCCTTTTCTAGCAAGGTTCAGTCCTACGGTTATCGATCCCTAGAACATCTAACAATTGGGATTTTCCTACAATTACCCGAATCAACCGTACATAAACCCATAAACAAATATAAATCGAGTATAAACCCCCCTTACCTTATCAATTAGCAGCTTTGAGTTCTTGGGCGATGTTCTTCGTTCTCCGTTCTTCAGAGCTCTATTTTCCCAAATTCCAACTTCTGTTCTTACGTGAAAACCAAAAATGAGAAAATGGCCTAAGTCCCAAACATAACTTTATTTCTCTGCACCCCCACTCTTTACTAACAACATCTAAGCCCAATAACATAAAAATCCCAATATTCCTTATTTCTTTTATTTTCCTCAAATACTCCAAAATAAATAATTCTTTTTATTTTATTAATTCTAATAAAATAAATTCCCAAATTTAAATAAATCAATTAATTGAAAACGGGGTGTTACAACTCTCCCCCACTAAAAGAGTTTTCATCCTCGAAAACATACCTTAGACGAACAGCTCCGGATAAGCCTCTTTCATCTGGCTCTCCAGCTCCCAAGTGATATTTCCATCTGCTGGACCTCCCCAAGCAACCTTCACTAATGCTATCTCTTTACCTCTTAACTGTTTCACTTCCCGATCTTCTATCCTCATAGGCAATGCTTCTACTGTCAGGTTATCTCTTACCTGTACATCATCTATTTGGATTACATGAGATGGGTCTGGAATGTATCTCCTCAGCTGAGAAACATGAAAAACATCGTGCAAATTCGCAAGTCTCGGAGGTAAAGCAATACGATAAGCAACTTCTCCAACTCTTTCCGTAATCTGAAACGGACCAATAAAACGCGGAGTCAACTTCTTAGATTTCAACGCCCGACCAATACCCGTCATCGGAGTAACTCTCATAAACACATGATCTCCAGCACTGAATTCTAAATTCTTTCTCCTCTTATCATGATAACTTTTCTGACGACTCTGAGAAGCTCTCATCTTCTCTTGAATCAATTTGATCTTTTCGGTAGTCTGCTGAACAATCTCTGGCCCAATTACCGAACTCTCCCCAGATTCATACCAACACAAAGGTGTTCTACACCGTCTACCATACAATGCCTCAAACGGAGCCATACCAATACTCGAATGGTAACTATTGTTATAAGTAAATTCAATCAATGGCAAATAGCTATCCCAAGCTCCACCCTGCTCTAAAACACAAGCACGCAATAAATCTTCTAATGATTGAATCGTCCTCTCCGTCTGTCCATCAGTCTGAGGATGGTAAGCTGAACTCAACCTCAATTTAGTACCCAAAGCCTTCTGCAATCCTTCCCAAAATTTCGAAGTGAATCTCGGATCTCTATCTGACACAATACTAGAAGGAACTCCATGCAAACTCACTATTTTCTCAATATATAACTGTGCCAATCTCTCCATTGAGTAATCCATTCGCACCGGTATAAAATGAGCAGACTTAGTCAATCTATCCACAACGACCCATATTGCTTCACAATTCATAGGAGTCCTCGGCAACCCAGATACAAAATCCATAGAAATACTATCCCACTTCCATTCTGGAATAAACATTGGTTGCATAAATCCAGACGGCTTCTGATGCTCAATCTTCGATTTCTGACAGATTAAACATGCATACACAAATTCAGCTATTTCCTTCTTCATTCCCGGCCACCAAAACAATTTCTTCAAATCATGATACATTTTCGTGGCACCCGGATGAATACTCATCCCACTGCGATGTCCTTCCTCTAATATACTCTTCTTGATTTCTGCAACATCCGGAACACAAACTCTATCGCCAAATCTCATAACATCATTTTCATCAATTCTAAACTAGCCACCTTGACCTTGGTTGATCAATGTTAATTTATCAACTAAATTAACATCAGATTTCTGCCCGATCCTGATCTCTTCTAGAATACCACTAGTAAGTTTCAACATACCCAAACGAACACACTTCGGAGTACTTTCACAAACTAAACTCAAATCTCGGAATTGTTCAATTAAATCCAATTCACGAACCATCATCATAGACATATGCAAGGATTTCCTGCTCAAAGCATCCGCAACCACATTTGCCTTACCAGGATGGTAATTCAAACCAAAATCATAATCTTTGAGAAATTCCAACCACCTTCTTTGCCTCATATTGAGTTCTTTCTGGTCGAAAAGATACTTCAAACTCTTATGATCACTATACACTTCAAATCTCGAACCATACAGATAATGTCTCCACAATTTCAAGACAAACACAACTGCTGCCAACTCTAAATCATGAGTAGGATAGTTCCTTTCATGAACCTTCAACTGTCTCGAAGCATACGCAACTACCTGTTGATTCTGCATTAAAACACCACCTAGACCCAACAGAGATGCATCACAATAGACCACAAAAGATTCCACCGGATTCGGCAAAATCAGAATAGGAGCACTTGTCAATCTCCGCTTCAATTCTTGGAAACCTTTCTCACAATCAGAATCCCAAATAAACGCTTGTCCTTTACGAGTCAACTTCGTCAACGGCAATGCTAACTTTGAGAATCCTTCGATAAACTTTCTGTAATAACCTGCAAGACCAAGAAAACTTCTGATTTCCGAAACAGTCTTCGGCGCTTCCCACTGGGATACCGCTTCTACCTTCGTAGGATCCACTGCAATACCATTCTTAGAAATCACATGTCCAAGAAAACTAACTTCACTCAGCCAGAACTCACATTTGGACAACTTCGCATACAACTTCTTATCTTTCAACAACTCTAACACAATTCTGAGATGTCCCGCATGCTCTTTGTCATTCTTGGAATAAATCAGAATGTCATCAATAAAAACCACAACAAACTTATCCAGATATGGGTGAAAAATCCTATTCATATATTCCATGAAAACACCAGGTGCATTAGTAACTCCGAACGGCATAACAGAATATTCATAATGCCCATACCTCGTTCGAAAAGCAGTCTTTTGAATATCTTCCGCTTTCACACGAATCTGATGATATCCCGATCTCAAGTCAATCTTACTGAATACACTGGCTCCAATTAGTTGATCCATTAAATCATCAATCCTCGGTAACGGATACCGATTCTTAATGGTTACCTTGTTCAATTGCCTGTAATCAACACACAGTCTCATAGAACCTTCTTTCTTCTTAACCAACAATACCGGAGCACCCCAAGGCGAAACACTTGGACGAATAAACTTCTTCTCCAGTAAATCTTCCAACTGACTCTTCAATTCAGCCAACTCAGACGCAGACATACGATATGGCGCCATCGACACCGGTCTCGTACCAGGAATCAAATCTATAGAGAATTCCACTTCTCTCTCAGGAGGTAGCTCACCAACATCATCCGGAAAGACTTCTGGAAAATCACACACCACTGGCAATTCCACACTCCTGACCTTTCCTGTAGCATCTAACGAAGCAAGTAACATAAACACATTAGCACCGTCTTCCATTGCTTCTTGTACCTGCCTAGCAGTCATAGTCAAATTCTCGACACCAACTGCTTCTGGAAAAATCACCGTCTTAGCAAAGCAGTTCAGATGAACCCGGTTGAATTCCAACCAGTTCATCCCAAGGATAATATCAATTTGTTCAAGCGGTAGGCACACTAAATCCATACCGAAACCTCTACCAAAAATCTCAATAGGACAATTCCTACATACAAGTGAAGTTGTCACTGAACCCGATGCAGGAGTATCAACAATCATGCTACCTCGCATACCAGATATGTCCAATTTCAACCTCTCGGCACAATCCAAAGAAATGAAAGAATGAGTTGCACCAGTATCAATAATTGCAACTAAAGGTGTGCCATGAATAAAACACGTACCTTTAATCAATCGATCCTCTGGAGTAGTCTCAGATCCAGACAAAGCGAACACTTTTCCACCTGACTGATCCTTCCTAGGCTTAGGACACTGCGGACGAATGTGACCTTCTTCGCCACAATTGTAACAAGTAATAGACTTCCCTTTGCAATCAATAGACAAATGACCAGCCTTTCCACATTTATAGCACTTCTTCTCATCACTCTTGCAATCTCGAATGTGATGACCAAACTCACCACACCTGTAGCATCTGATAGGAGCCTTAGAATCTCCCCCACTAGGCCTTTTCCAACCGCCTGATCTCTGGTTATCTCTACCATATGGCTTGCCACGGTCCATATGTTGCTTTCCTCTTTTATCAACAGCCCCACGAGAGTGAGACGACCTATTCTTGGTAATATCTTCTTCCAAGATCCTGCTACAATCCACCAGATCAGAAAATCTACGAATACGCTGGTACCTGATTCCCTGCTTAATCTCATCTCGGAGACCATTCTCAAATTTGATACATTTAGAGAATTCTCCAGCCTCATCATTGTTGTAGTGTGCATAATACTTTGCCAGCTCAGTGAACTTAGTAGCATACTCACTAACAGTCAGATTGCCCTGCTTAAGCTCCAAAAATTC
This sequence comes from Vicia faba, assembly GCA_948472305.1. Lineage (NCBI taxonomy): Eukaryota > Viridiplantae > Streptophyta > Magnoliopsida > Fabales > Fabaceae > Vicia > Vicia faba. The sequence goes on along the minus strand of OX451741.1, from coordinate 509,170,393 downwards.
AATTTCCTTTCTTCCCCGAACATCTTCAGGAAAGTACCTCCTCAGAAAAGCCCTTCTGAAGTTAGCCCAAGTCAGTGCCTCTCCATCCTGAACCATTTCAGTCCTTGTGGCAACCCACCAGTCGTCGGCCTCTTCTGCCAACATATGCGTACCATATCTGACTTTCAGATCTTCAGTACAATCGATCACACGGAAAATCCTTTCGATTTCCTTCAGCCACTTCTGAGCACCTTCAGGGTCATGTGTACCTTTGAACAACGGAGGATTGTTCCTTTGGAAATTTCCCAATTGCCTATCAGCACCAATCACGCCTCCAGTTGGGTTTCCAGCAAGTACACCAGCTAACATCCCCAAAGCCTCAGCGAGTGCAGCATCATTTCGTCCGTTACCTCCAGCCATATTCCTGAGAATTAAAACATACTCCACATCAGAATACAGTATCGACAGTGTTACCTTGCACTGGTCGCATACGAAAAGGAATGACTGACTCAAGACTCTGGTCACAACGACCGACTATGCTCTGATACCACTATTGTAACACCCTCTAAAACCCCGCATATAATTTTCGCAAATATTAAAAAAAAATTATAAACTCAGAGTACATGTAATAATCGAGGAATGCTACAATTCTCTTTTAATAAAATAAATTCCTGTCATGCATAATCTTAGTAGTAACTCATACATGTTTACACAGCGGAATAATTTATTTAATAAAACCAAGTTATAATACTTTCAATCATCAGGGATTAACACCTGGAAAAGTCAACGTCATATTATAACGATTAAAAGAAAATAAACGAGTCTGACTAAAGCAGCTCGACAACCAAACGTTCCCGGAGTTACAACTATCAGAGCATGACCCGGACATACTAAAACGAAACTAAACTAGTCACGATAAGCGTTCGCCAAGCACCTGAGCGAAGCTCCTCAATCTGAAATATTCAACAGTAAGGGTGAGCTTCTCAAATATACATTTGGTTATACATTCATAACAATCAATTCACGAAATCATAAGCATCACCCAATAATTAGCATATTTCATAGTTTACAAAACCTTTACAATTCATATATCCATGACATATTGCCTTTCATTTTTGCAAACATTCATCAAACATCATCAACCATTTATCAAATCATACGTGCATACAGACAATCAAATATAACATTGGAAAAATCATCCATTCATGTTATATTCGAGTAATGCAACACACCCATGCATGTGGTACCACTTCACCGCCCCATTAAATCTCGGGTCACGGATAACTCACCGTTCCATTATATCGCGGACACGGCTACCACCTCAACGTTCCATTAAATCGCGGACACGTATATTGGCCACCAAGTTAATTCCACACAATGGGAATTAACAAATGCAACATGATATGTAAGTATGTAACACTCAGCATACTATGAACATCGATCAACATATCATGCACATCAACAATATCAAACATAACATGATATGAAATAGCATGTAACCACTCAGCATACCATTTAAACATCAATAATATCAAGTTACGAATAGCATGTAATCACTCAGCATACTATTCAAACATCAACCAATCACATCAATTATATCATAATTCATGCTCGATAACATATCTAAAAGCATGGCAATAAAAATCCAACATCAAAACACTGAAACCAAAAATTCAGAAAATCATCACAGCAGAGCAACACGGGTGCCCGTGTTGTGCAACACGGCCCGTGTTGTGCAGCACGTCCAGAAAAATGCACATTTTATTTTTATCAATACAGGGGATCTGACACGGGTACCCGTGTTGTGCAACACGGCCCGTGTCGTGCAACCAGAAGTACACCCTCTTCCAACACAGAAGAGCAACACGGGCACCCGTGTTGTGCAACACGGCCCGTGTTGCTGAGCGCGTACAGGATTTTCCTGGACCTGCAGCAGCTCAGAAACAGCAGTCCAAACGCGGGAAAACGTCCGCCAAAACGCGCATTTCAGTACCTAACGCATCGAGTTTGTACAATTTACAACAACACCACAATATCCAAGTTACCAACAATTTTTATAATAACCTTAATCGGGGATTAACCGTCCTTTTGGGGAATTCTACTGACACTGAGGTTATCCCTACAACTTCCAAGGTAAATTCACGATCATGATATATACTCCCAATTCCTCATTTGGGACCTAAAACTCTTAATCGATTCATAAAAATTGGGAACCTAACCCTTTTCTAGCAAGGTTCAGTCCTACGGTTATCGATCCCTAGAACATCTAACAATTGGGATTTTCCTACAATTACCCGAATCAACCGTACATAAACCCATAAACAAATATAAATCGAGTATAAACCCCCCTTACCTTATCAATTAGCAGCTTTGAGTTCTTGGGCGATGTTCTTCGTTCTCCGTTCTTCAGAGCTCTATTTTCCCAAATTCCAACTTCTGTTCTTACGTGAAAACCAAAAATGAGAAAATGGCCTAAGTCCCAAACATAACTTTATTTCTCTGCACCCCCACTCTTTACTAACAACATCTAAGCCCAATAACATAAAAATCCCAATATTCCTTATTTCTTTTATTTTCCTCAAATACTCCAAAATAAATAATTCTTTTTATTTTATTAATTCTAATAAAATAAATTCCCAAATTTAAATAAATCAATTAATTGAAAACGGGGTGTTACAGACAACACACTACCTTCCATAATGATAAGGCTACCATGCAATGCAGTAACAAAAATCTTGGCAATAGACTACCTTCCATAATAACAAGGGTACCATCATTGGAGTAACCGAAATATCAACAAGAGACTACCTTCCATAATTACAAGGCTACAATTTATTGGAGTATAAAAAATCTCGACAACAGACTACCTTCAATAATGACAAGGCTACCGTCCATTAAAGTAACTAAAATCTCGTACACAATCTACTTTCCATAATGACTAGGCCACCATCCATTGGACTAACAAAGATATCGACAACAAACTACCTTCCATAATGACAAGGCTATAATCCATTGTAGTAACAAAAATCTTGACAACAGACAACCTTCCATAATGACAAGGCTATAATCCATTGTAGTGACAAAAATCTCGATAATATACTACCTTCTATAATGACAATGCTACCATCAATTGGAATAACAAAAATCTCGACAACAGACTACGTTCCATAATGACAAGGCTACATTCCCTTAGAGTAACAAAAATCTAGACAACATACTACCTTCCATAATGACAAGGCTACCGTCCATTGGCGTAACAAAGATATCGACAACATACTACCTTCCATAATGACAAGGCTACCATCCCCTAGAGTAATAAAAATCAGGACAATAGACTTCCTTTCATAATGACAAGGCTACCATCCATTGGAATAACAAAAATATCGTACACAAACTACATTCCATAATGACTAGGCTACCATCCATTGGAGTAACAAATATATAGACAACAGACTACCTTCCATAATGACAAGGCTACAATCCATTCTAGTAATAAAAATCTCGAAAATAGACTACCTTACATAATGACAAGGCTACCATCCATTGTAGTGACAAAAATCTCGACAATATACTACCTTTTATAATGACAACGCTACCATCCATTGGAATAACAAAGATATCGACAACATACTACTTTCCATAATGACAAGGCTACCATCCATTGGAGTAACAAAAATCACGAAAACAGACTACCTTCCATAATGACAAGGTTACCATCCATTGGAATAACAAAAATATCGAAAACACGCTACCTTCCATAATGACAAGGCTACCATGCAACGGAGTAACAAAACTCTCGGCAATAGACTACCTTCCATAATGACAAGGGTACCATCATTGGAGTAACCAAAATATCAACAAGAGACTACCTTCTATAATTACAAGGCTACAATTTATTGGAGTATAAAAAATCTCGAGAACAGACTACCTTCCATAATGACAAGGCTACCATCCATTAAAGTAACTAAAATCTCGTACACATACTACCTTCCATAATGACAAGGCTAACATCCATTGGAGTAACAAAGATATCGACAACATACTACCTTCCATAATGACAAGGCTACCATCCCCTAGAGTAACAAAAATCAGGACAATAGACTTCCTTTCATAATGACAAGGCTACCATCCATTGGAATAACAAAGATATCGTACACAAACTACCTTCCATAATGACTAGGCTACCATCCATTGGATTAACAAAGATATAGACAACAGACTACCTTCCATAATGACAAGGCTACAATCCATTCTAGTAACAAAAATCTCGACAATAGACTACCTTACATAATGACAAGGCTACCATCCATTGTAGTGACAAAAATCTCGACAATATACTACCTTTTATAATGACAACGCTACCATCCATTGGAATAACAAAAATCTCGACAACATACTACCTTCCATATGGACAGGGCTACCATCCCTTAGAGTAACAAAAATATCGACAATAGACTACCTTCCATAATGACAAGGCTACCATCCATTGGAGTAACAAAGATATCGACAACATACTACCTTCCATAATGACAAGGCTACCATCCATTGGAGTAACAAAAATCACGAAAACAGACTACCTTCCATAATGACAAGGTTACCATCCATTGGAATAACAAAAATATCAAAAACACACTATCTTCCATAATGACAAGGCTACCATGCAACGGAGTAACAAAAATATCGGCAATAGACTACCTTCCATAATGACAAGGGTACCATCATTGGAGTAACCAAAATATCAACAAGAGACTACCTTCCATAATTACAAGGCTACAATTTATTAGAGTATAAAAAATCTCGACAACAGACTACCGTCCATAATGACTAGGATACCATCCATTGGAGTAACAAAGACATAGACAACAGACTACCTTCCATAACGACAAGGCTACAATCCATTCTAGTAACAAAAATCTCGACAATAGACTACCTTACATAATGACAAGGCTACCATCCATTGGAGTGACAAAAATCTCTACAATATACTACCTTCTATAATGACAACGCTACCATCCATTGGAATAACAAAAATCTCGACAACAGACTACCTTCCATATGGATAGGGCTACCATCCCTTAGAGTAACAAAAATATCGACAATAGACTACCTTCCATAATGACAAGGCTACCATCCATTGGAATAACAAAGATATTGACAACATACTACCTTCCATAATGACAAAGCTACCATCCATTGGAGTAACAAAAATCTCGACAACAGACTACCTTCCATAATGACAAGGCTACCATCCATTGGAATAACAAAAATATTGACAACACACTACCTTCCATAATGACAAGGCTACCATGCACGGAGTAACATAAATCTCGGCAATAGACTACCTTCCATAATGACAAGGGTACCATCATTGGAGTAACCAAAATATCAACAAGAGACTACCTTCCATAATTACAAGGCTACAATTTATTGGAGTATAAAAAATCTCGAGAACATACTACCTTCCATAATAACAAGGCTACCATCCATTAAAGTAACTAAAATCTCGTACACATACTACCTTCCATAATGACAAGGCTAACATCCATTGGAGTATAAAAGATATCGACAACATACTACCTTCCATAATGACAAGGCTACCATCCCCTAGAGTAACAAAAATCAGGACAATAGACTTCCTTTCATAATGACAAGGCTACCATCCATTGGAATAACAAAGATATCATACACAAACTACCTTCCATAATGACTAGGCTACCATCCATTGGAGTAACAAAGATATAGACAACAGACTACCTTCCATAATGACAAGGCTACAATCCATTCTAGTAACAAAAATCTCATCAATAGACTACCTTACATAATGACAAGGCTACCATCCATTGTAGTGACAAAAATCTCTACAATATACTACCTTCTATAATGACAACGCTACCATCCATTGGAATAACAAAAATCTCGACAACAGACTACCTTCCATATGGATAGGGCTACCATCCCTTAGAGTAACAAAAATATCGACAATAGACTACCTTCCATAATGACAAGGCTACCATCCATTGGAGTAACAAAGATATTGACAACATACTACCTTCCATAATGACAAGGCTACCATGCATTGGAGTAACAAAAATCACGAAAACAGACTACCTTCCATAATGACAAGGCTACCATCCATTGGAATAACAAAAATATCAACAACACACTACCTTCCATAATGACAAGGCTACCATGCAACAGAGTAGTAAAAATCTCGGCAATAGACTACCATCCATAATGACAAGGGTACCATCATTGGAGTAACCAAAATATCAACAAGAGACTACCTTCCATAATTACAAGGTTACAATTTATTGGAGTATAAAAAATCTCGACAACAGACTACCTTCCATAATGACAAGGCTACCATCCATTAAAGTAACTAAAATCTCGTACACAAACTACCTTCCATAATGACTAGGCTACCATCCATTGGAGTAACAAAGATATAGACAACAGACTACCTTCCATAACGACAAGGCTACAATCCATTCTAGTAACAAAAATCTCGACAAAAGACTACCTTAAATAATGACAAGGCTACCATCCATTGTAGTGACAAAAATCTCGACAATAGACTACCTTCCATAATGACAAGGCTACCATCCATTGGAGTAACAAAGATATCGACAACATACTACCTTCCATAATGATAAGGCTACCATCCATTGGAGTAACAAAAATCACGAAAACAGACTACCTTCCATAATGACAAGGCTACCATCCATTGGAATAACAAAAATATTGACAACACACTACCTTCCATAATGACAAGGCTACCATGCAATGTAGTAACAAAAATCTCGACAACAGACTACCTTCCATAATGACAAGGCTATTATCCATTGGAGTAACAAAAATCACGAAAACATACTACTTTCCATAATGACAAGGCTACCATCCATTGGAATAACAAAAATATTGACAACACACTACCTTCCATAATGACAAGGCTACCATGCACGGAGTAACATAAATCTCAGTAATAGACTACCTTCCATAATGACAAGGGTACCATCATTGGAGTAACCAAAATATCAACAAGAGACTACCTTCCATAATTACAAGGCTACAATTTATTGGAGTATAAAAAATCTCGACAACAGACTACCTTCCATAATGACTAGGATACCATCCATTAAAGTAACTAAAATCTCGTACACAAACTACCTTCCATAATGACTAGGCTACCATCCATTGGAGTAACAAAGATATCGACAACATACTACCTTCCATAATGACAAGTCTACCGACCCCTAGAGTAACAAAAATCAGGACAATAGACTTCCTTTCATAATGACAAGGCTACCATCCATTGGAATAACAAAAATATCGTACACTAACTACCTTCCATAATGACTAGGCTACCATCCATTGGAGTAACAAAGATATAGACAATAGACTACCTTCCATAATGACAAGGCTACAATCCATTCTAGTAACAAAAATCTCGACAATAGACTACCTTACATAATGACAAGGCTACCATCCATTGTAGTGACAAAAATCTCGACAATATACTACCTTTTATAATGACAACGCTACCATCCATTGGAATAACAAAAATCTCGACAACATACTACCTTCCATATGGACAGGGCTACCATCCCATAGAGTAACAAAAATATCGACAATAGACTACCTTCCATAATGACAAGGCTACCATCCATTGGAGTAACAAAGATATCGACAACATACTACCTTCCATAATGACAAGGCTACCATCCATTGGAGTAACAAAAATCACGAAAACAGACTACCTTCCATAATGACAAGGTTACCATCCATTGGAATAACAAAAATATCAAAAACACACTATCTTCCATAATGACAAGGCTACCATGCAACGGAGTAACAAAAATCTCGGCAATAGACTACCTTCCATAATGACAAGGGTACCATTATTGGAGTAACCAAAATATCAACAAGAGACTACCTTCCATAATTACAAGGCTACAATTTATTGGAGTATAAAAAATCTCGACAACAGACTACCTTCCATAATGACTAGGATACCATCCATTGGAGTAACAAAGACATAGACAACAGACTACCTTCCATAACGACAAGGCTACAATCCATTCTAGTAACAAAAATCTCGACAATAGACTACCTTACATAATGACAAGGCTACCATCCATTGTAGTGACAAAAATCTCTACAATATACTACCTTCTATAATGACAACGCTACCATCCATTGGAATAACAAAAATCTCGACAACAGACTACTTTCCATATGGATAGGGCTACCATCCCTTAGAGTAACAAAAATATCGACAATAGACTACCTTCCATAATGACAAGGCTACCATCCATTGGAGTAACAAAGATATTGACAACATACTACCTTCCATAATGACAAGGCTACCATGCATTGGAGTAACAAAAATCACGAAAACAGACTACCTTCCATAATGACAAGGCTACCATCCATTGGAATAACAAAAATATCAACAACACACTACCTTCCATGATGACAAGGCTACCATGCAACAGAGTAGTAAAAATCTCGGCAATAGACTACCATCCATAATGACAAGGGTACCATCATTGGAGTAACCAAAATATCAACAAGAGACTACCTTCCATAATTACAAGGTTACAATTTATTGGAGTATAAAAAATCTCGACAACAGACTACCTTCCATAATGACAAGGCTACCATCCATTAAAGTAACTAAAATCTCGTACACAAACTACCTTCCATAATGACTAGGCTACCATCCATTGGAGTAACAAAGATATAGACAACAGACTACCTTCCATAACGACAAGGCTACAATCCATTCTAGTAACAAAAATCTCGACAAAAGACTACCTTACATAATGACAAGGCTACCATCCATTGTAGTGACAAAAATCTCGACAATAGACTACCTTCCATAATGACAAGGCTACCATCCATTGGAGTAACAAAGATATCGACAACATACTACCTTTCATAATGATAAGGCTACCATCCATTGGAGTAACAAAAATCACGAAAACAGACTACCTTCCATAATGACAAGTCTACCATCCATTGGAATAACAAAAATATTGACAACACACTACCTTCCATAATGACAGGGCTACCATGCAATGTAGTAACAAAAATCTCGACAACAGACTACCTTCCATAATGACAAGGCTATTATCCATTGGAGTAACAAAAATCACGAAAACATACTACTTTCCATAATGACAAGGCTACCATCCATTGGAATAACAAAAATATTGACAACACACTACCTTCCATAATGACAAGGCTACCATGCACGGAGTAACATAAATCTCAGCAATAGACTACCTTCCATAATGACAAGGGTACCATCATTGGAGTAACCAAAATATCAACAAGAGACTACCTTCCATAATTACAAGGCTACAATTTATTGGAGTATAAAAAATATCGACAACAGACTACCTTCCATAATGACTAGGATACCATCCATTAAAGTAACTAAAATCTCGTACACAAACTACCTTCCATAATGACTAGGCTACCATCCATTGGAGTAACAAAGATATCGACAACATACTACCTTCCATAATGACAAGTCTATCGTCCCCTAGAGTAACAAAAATCAGGACAATAGACTTCCTTTCATAATGACAAGGCTACCATCCATTGGAATAACAAAAATATCGTACACTAACTACCTTCCATAATGACTAGGATACCATCCATTGGAGTAACAAAGACATAGACAACAGACTACCTTCCATAACGACAAGGCTACAATCCATTCTAGTAACAAAAATCTCGACAATAGACTACGTTACATAATGACAAGGCTACCATCCATTGTAGTAACAAAAATCTCTACAATATACTACCTTCTATAATGACAACGCTACCATCCATTGGAATAACAAAAATCTCGACAACAAACTACTTTCCATATGGATAGGGCTACCATCCCTTAGAGTAACAAAAATATCGACAATAGACTACCTTCCATAATGACAAGGCTACCATCCATTGGAGTAACAAAGATATTGACAACATACTACCTTCCATAATGACAAGGCTACCATCCATTGGAGTAACAAAAATCACGAAAACAGACTACCTTCCATAATGACAAGGCTACCATCCATTGGAATAACAAAAATATCGACAACACACTACCTTCCATAATGACAAGGCTACCATGCAACAAAGTAGTAAAAATCTCGGCAATAGACTACCATCCATAATGACAAGGGTACCATCATTGGAGTAACCAAAATATCACCAAGAGACTACCTTCCATAATTACAAGGCTACAATTTATTGGAGTATAAAAAATCTCGACAACAGACTACCTTCCATAATGACAAGGCTACCATCCATTAAAGTAACTAAAATCTCGTACACAAACTACCTTCCATAATGACTAGGCTACCATCCATTGGAGTAACAAAGATATAGAGAATAGACTACCTTCCATAACGACAACGCTACAATCCATTCTAGTAACAAAAATCTCGGCAAGAGACTACTTTACATAATGACAAGGCTACCATCCATTGTAGTGACAAAAATCTCGACAATAGACTACCTTCCATAACGACAAGGCTACCATCCATTGGAGTAACAAAGATATCGACAACATACTACCTTCCATAATGACAAGGCTACCATCCATTGGAGTAACAAAAATCACGAAAACAAACTACCTTCCATAATGACAAGGCTACCATGCAATGGAGTAATAAAAATCTCGGCAATAGACTACCTTCAATAATGACAAGGGTACCATCATTTGAGTAACCAAAATATCAACAAGAGACTACCTTCCATAATTACAAGGCTACAATCTATTGGAGTATAAAAAATCTCGACAACAGACTACCTTCCATAATGACAAGGCTACCATCCATTGGAGTAACAAAGATATCGACAACATACTAACTTCCATAATGACAAGGCTACCATCCATTGGAGTAATAAAAATCACGAAAACAGACTACCTTCCATAATGACAAGGTTACCATCCATTGGAATAACAAAAATATCAAAAACACACTATCTTCCATAATGACAAGGCTACCATGCAACGGAGTAACAAAAATCTCGGCAATAGACTACCTTCCATAATGACAAGGGTACCATCATTGGAGTAACCAAAATATCAACAAACCTTCCATAATTACAAGGCTATAATTTATTGGAGTATAAAAAATCTCGACAACAGACTACCTTCCATAATGACTAGGATACCATCCATTGGAGTAACAAAGACATAGACAACAGACTACCTTCCATAACGACAAGGCTACAATCCATTCTAGTAACAAAAATCTCGACAATAGACTACCTTACATAATGACAAGGCTACCATCCATTGTAGTGACAAAAATATCTACAATATACTACCTTCTATAATGACAACGCTACCATCCATTGGAATAACAAAAATCTCGACAACAGACTACTTTCCATATGGATAGGGCTACCATCCCTTAAAGTAACAAAAATATCGACAATAGACTACCTTCCATAATGACAAGGCTACCATCCATTGGAGTAACAAAGATATTGACAACATACTACCTTCCATAATGACAAGGCTACCATCAATTGGAGTAACAAAAATCACGAAAACAGACTACCTTCCATAATGACAAGGCTACCATCCATTGGAATAACAAAAATATCGACAACACACTACCTTCCATAATGACAAGGCTACCATGCAACAGAGTAGTAAAAATCTCGGCAATAGACTACCATCCATAATGACAAGGGTACCATCATTGGAGTAACCAAAATATCAACAACAGACTACCTTCCATAATTACAAGGTTACAATTTATTGGAGTATAAAAAATCTCGACAACGGACTACCTTCCATAATGACAAGGCTACCATCCATTAAAGTAACTAAAATCTCGTACACAAACTACCTTCCATAATGACTAGGCTACCATCCATTGGAGTAACAAAGATATAGAAAACAGACTACTTTCCATAACGACAACGCTACAATCCATTCTAGTAACAAAAATCTCGACAACAGACTACCTTACATAATGACAAGGCTACCATCCATTGTAGTTACAAAAATCTCGACAATAGACTACCTTCCATAATGACAAGGCTACCATCCATTGGAGTAACAAAGATATTGACAACATACTACCTTCCATAATGACAAGGCTACCATCCATTGGAGTAACAAAAATCACGAAAATAGACTACCTTCCATAATGACAAGGCTACCATCCATTGGAATAACAAAAATATTGAAAACACACTACCTTCCATAATGACAAGGCTACCATGCAATGGAGTAATAAAAATCTCGGCAATAGACTACCTTCCATAATGACAAGGGTACCATCATTGGAGTAACCAAAATATCAACAAGAGACTACCTTCCATAATTACAAGGCTACAATCTATTGGAGTATAAAAAATCTCGACAACAGACTACCTTCCATAATGACAAGGCTACCATCCATTAAAGTAACTAAAATCTCGTACACAAACTACCTTCCATAATTACTAGGCTACCATCCATTGGATTAACAACGATATCGACAACAAACTACCTTCCATAACGACAAGGCCACAATCCATTGTAGTAATAAAAATCTTGACAATAGACTACCTTCCATAATGACAAGGCCACCATCCATTGTAGTGACAAAAATCTCGATAATATACTGCCTTCTATAATGACAACGCTACCATTTAATGGAATAACAAAAATCTCGACAACAGACTACGTTCCATAATGACAAGGCTACCATCCATTATAGTGACAATATATTACCTTCTATAATGACAAGGCTACCATCCATTGGAGTAACAAAAATCTCGACAACAGACTACCTTCCATAATGACAAGGCTACCATCAATTGGAGTAACTAAAATCTCGTACACAAACTACCTTCCATAATGACTAGGCTACCATCCATTGGAGTAACAAAGATATCGACAACAGATTATCTTCCATAACGACAAGGCTACAATCCATTGTAGTAACAAAAATCTCGACAACAGACTACCTTCCATAATGACAAGGCTACTATCCATTGGAGTAACAAAAATCACGAAAACATACTACCTTCCATAATGACAAGGCTACCATCCATTGGAATAACAAAAATATTGACAACACACTACCTTCCATAATGACAAGGCTACCATGCACGGAGTAACATAAATCTCAGCAATAGACTACCTTCCATAATGACAAGGGTACCATCATTGGATTAACCAAAATATCAACAAGAGACTACCTTCCATAATTACAAGGCTACAATTTATTAGAGTATAAAAAATCTCGACAACAGACTACCTTCCATAATGACAAGGCTACCATCCATTAAAGTAACAAAAATCTCGTACATAAACTACCTTCCATAATGACTAGGCTACCATCTATTGGAGTAACAAAGATATAGACAACAAACTACCTTCCATAACGACAAGGCTACAATCCATTCTAGTAACAATAATCTCGACAACAGACTTCCTTACATAATGACAAGGCTACCATCCATTGTAGTGACAAAAATCTTGACAATAGACTACCTTCCATAATGACAAGGCTACCATCCATTGGAGTAGCAAAGATATTGACAACATACTACCTTCCATAATGACAAGGCTACCATCCACTAGAGTAACAAAAATCACGAAAACAGACAACCTTCCATAATGACAAGGCTACCATCCATTGGAATAACAAAAATATCGACAACACACTACCTTCCATAATGACAAGGCTACCATGCAACAGAGTAGTAAAAATCTCGGCAATAGACTACCATCCATAATGACAAGGGTACCATCATTGGAGTAACAAAAATATCAACAACAGACTACCTTCCATAATTACAAGGTTACAATTTATTGGAGTATAAAAAATCTCGAAAACAGACTACCTTCCATAATGACAAGGCTACCATCCATTAAAGTAACTAAAATCTCGTACACAAACTACCTTCCATAATGACTAGGCTACCATCCATTGGAGTAACAAAGATATAGACAACAGACTACGTTCCATAACGACAACGCTACAATCCATTCTAGTAACAAAAATCTCGACAATAGACTACCTTACATAATGACAAGGCTACCATCCATTGTAGTGACAAAAATCTCGACAATAAACTACCTTCCATAATGACAAGGCTACCATCCATTGGAGTAACAAAGATATCGACAACATACTACCTTCCATAATGACAAGGCTACCATCCATTGGAGTAACAAAAATCACGAAAATAGACTACCTTCCATAATGACAAGGCTACCATCCATTGGAATAACAAAAATATCGACAACACACTACCTTCCATAATGACAAGGCTACCATGCAACAAAGTAGTAAAAATCTCGGGAATAGACTACCATCCATAATGACAAGGGTACCATCATTGGAGTAACCAAAATATCAGCAAGAGACTACCTTCCATAATTACAAGGCTACAATTTATTGGAGTATAAAAAATCTCGACAACAGACTACCTTCCATAATGACAAGGCTACCATCCATTAAAGTAACTAAAATCTCGTACACAAACTACCTTCCATAATGACTAGGCTACCATCCATTGGAGTAACAAAGATATAGAGAATAGACTACCTTCCATAACGACAACGCTACAATCCATTCTAGTAACAAAAATCTCGGCAAGAGACTACCTTACATAATGACAAGGCTACCATCCATTGTAGTGACAAAAATCTCGACAATAGACTACCTTCCATAACGACAAGGCTACCATCCATTGGAGTAACAAAGATATCGACAACATACTACCTTCCATAATGACAAGGCTACCATCCATTGGAGTAACAAAAATCACGAAAACAAACTACCTTCCATAATGACAAGGCTACCATCCATTGGAATAACAAAAATATTGACAACACACTACCTTCCATAATGACAAGGCTACCATGCAATGGAGTAATAAAAATCTCGGCAATAGACTACCTTCAATAATGACAAGGGTACCATCATTGGAGTAACCAAAATATCAACAAGAGACTACCTTCCATAATTACAAGGCTACAATCTATTGGAGTATAAAAAATCTCGACAACAGACTACCTTCCATAATGACAAGGCTACCATCCATTGGAGTAACAAAGATATCGACAACATACTAACTTCCATAATGACAAGGCTACCATCCATTGGAGTAATAAAAATCACGAAAACAGACTACCTTCCATAATGACAAGGTTACCATCCATTGGAATAACAAAAATATCAAAAACACACTATCTTCCATAATGACAAGGCTACCATGCAACGGAGTAACAAAAATCTCGGCAATAGACTACCTTCCATAATGACAAGGGTACCATCATTGGAGTAACCAAAATATCAACAAACCTTCCATAATTACAAGGCTATAATTTATTGGAGTATAAAAAATCTCGACAACAGACTACCTTCCATAATGACTAGGATACCATCCATTGGAGTAACAAAGACATAGACAACAGACTACCTTCCATAACGACAAGGCTACAATCCATTCTAGTAACAAAAATCTCGACAATAGACTACCTTACATAATGACAAGGCTACCATCCATTGTAGTGACAAAAATCTCTACAATATACTACCTTCTATAATGACAACGCTACCATCCATTGGAATAACAAAAATCTCGACAACAGACTACTTTCCATATGGATAGGGCTACCATCCCTTAGAGTAACAAAAATATCGACAATAGACTACCTTCCATAATGACAAGGCTACCATCCATTGGAGTAACAAAGATATTGACAACATACTACCTTCCATAATGACAAGGCTACCATCAATTGGAGTAACAAAAATCACGAAAACAGACTACCTTCCATAATGACAAGGCTACCATCCATTGGAATAACAAAAATATCGACAACACACTACCTTCCATAATGACAAGGCTACCATGCAACAGAGTAGTAAAAATCTCGGCAATAGACTACCATCCATAATGACAAGGGTACCATCATTGGAGTAACCAAAATATCAACAACAGACTACCTTCCATAATTACAAGGTTACAATTTATTGGAGTATAAAAAATCTCGACAACAGACTACCTTTCATAATGACAAGGCTACCATCCATTAAAGTAACTAAAATCTCGTACACAAACTACCTTACATAATGACTAGGCTACCATCCATTGGAGTAACAAAGATATAGAAAACAGACTACTTTCCATAACGACAACGCTACAATCCATTCTAGTAACAAAAATCTCGACAACAGACTACCTTACATAATGACAAGGCTACCATCCATTGTAGTTACAAAAATCTCGACAATAGACTACCTTCCATAATGACAAGGCTACCATCCATTGGAGTAACAAAGATATTGACAACATACTACCTTCCATAATGACAAGGCTACCATCCATTGGAGTAACAAAAATCACGAAAACAGACTACCTTCCATAATGACAAGGCTACCATCCATTGGAATAACAAAAATATTGACAACACACTACCTTCCATAATGACAAGGCTACAATGCAATGGAGTAATAAAAATCTCGGCAATAGACTACCTTCCATAATGACAAGGGTACCATCATTGGAGTAACCAAAATATCAACAAGAGACTACCTTCCATAATTACAAGGCTACAATCTATTGGAGTATAAAAAATCTCGACAACAGACTACCTTCCATAATGACAAGGCTACCATCCATTAAAGTAACTAAAATCTCGTAGACAAACTACCTTCCATAATTACTAGGCTACCATCCATTGGATTAACAAAGATATCGACAACAAACTACCTTCCATAACGACAAGGCCACAATCCATTGTAGTAATAAAAATCTTGACAATAGACTACCTTCCATAATGACAAGGCCACCATCCATTGTAGTGACAAAAATCTCGATAATATACTGCCTTCTATAATGACAACCCTACCATTTAATGGAATAACAAAAATCTCGACAACAGACTACGTTCCATAATGACAAGGCTACCATCCATTATAGTGACAATATATTACCTTCTATAATGACAAGGCTACCATCCATTGGAGTAACAAAAATCTCGACAACAGACTACCTTCCATAATGACAAGGCTTCCATAAATTGGAGTAACTAAAATCTCATACACAAACTACCTTCCATAATGACTAGGCTACCATCCATTGGAGTAACAAAGATATCGACAACAGACTATCTTCCATAACGACAAGGCTACAATCCATTGTAGTAACAAAAATCTCGACAACAGACTACCTTCCATAATTACAAGGCTACTATCCATTGGAGTAACAAAAATCACGAAAACATACTACCTTCCATAATGACAAGGCTACCATGCATTGGAATAACAAAAATATTGACAACACACTACCTTCCATAATGACAAGGCTACCATGCACGGAGTAACATAAATCTCAGCAATAGACTACCTTCCATAATGACAAGGGCACCATCATTGGAGTAACCAAAATATCAACAAGAGACTACCTTCCATAATTACAATGCTACAATTTATTGGAGTATAAAAAATCTCGACAACAGACTACCTTCCATAATGACAAGGCTACCATCCATTAAAGTAACTAAAATCTCGTACATAAACTACCTTCCATAATGACTAGGCTACCATCCATTGGAGTAACAAAGATATAGACAACAAACTACATTCCATAACGACAAGGCTACAATCCATTCTAGTAACAATAATCTCGACAACAGACTACCTTACATAATGACAAGGCTACCATCCATTGTAGTGACAAAAATCTCGACAATAGACTACCTTCCATAATGACAACGCTACCATCCATTGGAGTAACAAAGATATTGACAACATACTACCTTCCATAATGACAAGGCTACCATCCATTGGAGTAACAAAAATCACGAAAACAGACTACCTTCCATAATGACAAGGCTACCATCCATTGGAATAACAAAAATATCGACAACACACTACCTTCCATAATGACAAGGCTACCATGCAACAGAGTAGTAAAAATCATGGCAATAGACTACCATCCATAATGACAAGGGTACCATCATTGGAGTAACCAAAATATCAACAAGAAACTACCTTCCATAATTACAAGGTTACAATTTATTGGAGTATAAAAAATCTCGACAACAGACTACCTTCCATAATGACAAGGCTACCATCCATTAAAGTAACTAAAATCTCGTACACAAACTACCTTCTATAATGACTAGGCTACCATCCATTGGAGTAACAAAGATATAGACAACAGACTACCTTCCATAACGACAACGCTACAATCCATTCTAGTAACAAAAATCTCGACAACAGACTACCTTACATAATGACAAGGCTACCATCCATTGTAGTGACAAAAATCTCGACAATAGACTACCTTCCATAATGACAAGGCTACCACCCATTGGACTAACAAAGATATCGACAACATACTACCTTCCATAATGACAAGGCTACCATCCATTGGAGTAACAAAAATCACGAAAACATACTACCTTCCATAATGACAAGGCTACCATCCATTGGAATAACAAAAATATTGACAACACACTACCTTCCATAATGACAAGGCTACCATGCAATGGAGTAATAAAAATCTCGGCAATAGACTACCTTCCATAATGACAAGGGTACCATCATTGGAGTAACCAAAATATCAACAAGAGACTACCTTCCATAATTACAAGGCTACAATCTATTGGAGTATAAAAAATCTCGACAACAGACTACCTTCCATAATGACAAGGCTACCATCCATTAAAGTAACTAAAATCTCGTACACAAACTACCTTCCATAATTACTAGGCTACCATCCATTGGATTAACAAAGATATCGACAACAAACTACCTTCCATAACGACAAGGCCACAATCCATTGTAGTAATAAAAATCTTGACAATAGACTACCTTCCATAATGACAAGGCCACCATCCATTGTAGTGACAAAAATCTCGATAATATACTGCCTTCTATAATGACAACGCTACCATTTAATGGAATAACAAAAATCTCGACAACAGACTACGTTCCATAATGACAAGGCTACCATCCATTATAGTGACAATATATTACCTTCTATAATGACAAGGCTACCATCCATTGGAGTAACAAAAATCTCGACAACAGACTACCTTCCATAATGACAAGGCTACCATCAATTGGAGTAACTAAAATCTCGTACACAAACTACCTTCCATAATGACTAGGCTACCATCCATTGGAGTAACAAAGATATCGACAATAGACTATCTTCCATAACGACAAGGCTACAATCCATTGTATTAACAAAAATCTCGACAAAAGACTACCTTCCATAATGAAAAGGCTACTATCCATTGGAGTAACAAAAATCACGAAAACATACTACCTTCCATAATGACAAGGCTACCATCCATTGGAATAACAAAAATATTGACAACACACTACCTTCCATAATGACAACGCTACCATGCACGGAGTAACATAAATCTCAGCAACAGACTACCTTCCATAATGACAAGGGTACCATCATTGGAGTAACCAAAATATCAACAAGAAACTACCTTCCATAATTACAAGGCTACAATTTATTGGAGTATAAAAAATCTGGACAACAGACTACCTTCCATAATGACAAGGCTACCATCCATTAAAGTAACTAAAATCTCGTACATAAACTACCTTCCATAATGACTAGGCTACCATCCATTGGAGTAACAAAGATATAGACAACAAACTACCTTCCATAACGACAAGGCTACAATCCATTCTAGTAACAATAATCTCGACAACAGGCTACCTTACATAATGACAAGGCTACCATCCATTGTAGTGACAAAAATCTCGACAATAGACTACCTTCCATAATGACAAGGCTACCATCCATTGGAGTAACAAAGATATCGACAACATACTACCTTCCATAATGACAAGGCTACCATCCATTGGAGTAACAAAAATCACGAAAACAGACTACCTTCCATAATGACAAGGCTACCATCCATTGGAATAACAAAAATATTGACAACACACTACCTTCCATAATGACAAGGCTACCATGCAATGGAGTAATAAAAATCTCGGCAATAGACTACCTTCCATAATGACAAGGGTACCATCATTGGAGTAACCAAAATATCAACAAGAGACTACCTTCCATAATTACAAGGCTACAATCTATTGGAGTATAAAAAATCTCGACAACAGACTACCTTCCATAATGACAAGGCTACCATCCATTAAAGTAACTAAAATCTCGTACACAAACTACCTTCCATAATGACTAGGCTACCATCCATTGGATTAACAAAGATATCGACAACAAACTACCTTCCATAACGACAAGGCCACAATCCATTGTAGTAATAAAAATCTTGACAATAGACTACCTTCCATAATGACAAGGCCACCATCCATTGTAGTGACAAAAATCTCGATAATATACTGCCTTCTATAATGACAATGCTACCATTTAATGGAATAACAAAAATCTCGACAACAGACTACGTTCCATAATGACAAGGCTACCATCCATTATAGTGACAATATATTACCTTCTATAATGACAAGGCTACCGTCCATTGGAGTAACAAAAATCTCGACAACAGACTACCTTCCATAATGACAAGGCTACCATCAATTGGAGTAACTAAAATTCGTACACAAACTACCTTCCATAATGACTAGGCTACCATCCATTGGAGTAACAAAGATATCGACAACAGACTATCTTCCATAACGACAAGGCTACAATCCATTGTAGTAACAAAAATCTCGACAACAGACTACCTTCCATAATGAAAAGGCTACTATCCATTGGAGTAACAAAAATCACGAAAACATACTACCTTCCATAATGACAAGGCTACCATGCATTGGAATAACAAAAATATTGACAACACACTACCTTCCATAATGACAAGGCTACCATGCACGGAGTAACATAAATCTCAGCAATAGACTACCTTCCATAATGACAAGGGTACCATCATTGGAGTAACCAAAATATCAACAAGAGACTACCTTCCATAATTACAAGGCTACAATCTATTGGAGTATAAAAAATCTCGACAACAGACTACCTTCCATAATGACAAGGCTACCATCCATTAAAGTAACTAAAATCTCGTACACAAACTACCTTCCATAATGACTAGGCTACCATCCATTGGATTAACAAAGATATCGACAACAAACTACCTTCCATAACGACAAGGCCACAATCCATTGTAGTAATAAAAATCTTGACAATAGACTACCTTCCATAATGACAAGGCCACCATCCATTGTAGTGACAAAAATGTCGATAATATACTGCCTTCTATAATGACAATGCTACCATTTAATGGAATAACAAAAATCTCGACAACAGACTACGTTCCATAATGACAAGGCTACCATCCATTATAGTGACAATATATTACCTTCTATAATGACAAGGCTACCGTCCATTGGAGTAACAAAAATCTCGACAACAGACTACCTTCCATAATGACAAGGCTACCATCAATTGGAGTAACTAAAATCTCGTACACAAACTACCTTCCATAATGACTAGGCTACCATCCATTGGAGTAACAAAGATATCGACAACAGACTATCTTCCATAACGACAAGGCTACAATCCATTGTAGTAACAAAAATCTCGACAACAGACTACCTTCCATAATGACAAGGCTACTATCCATTGGAGTAACAAAAATCACGAAAACATACTACCTTCCATAATGACAAGGCTACCATGCATTGGAATAACAAAAATATTGACAACACACTACCTTCCATAATGACAACGCTACCATGCACGGAGTAACATAAATCTCAGCAATAGACTACCTTCCATAATGACAAGGGTACCATCATTGGAGTAACCAAAATATCAACAAGAGACTACCTTCCATAATTACAAGGCTACAATTTATTGGAGTATAAAAAATCTCGACAACAGACTACCTTCCATAATGACAAGGCTACCATCCATTAAAGTAACTAAAATCTCGTACATAAACTACCTTCCCTAATGACTAGGCTACCATCCATTGGAGTAACAAAGATATAGACAACAAACTACCTTCCATAACGACAAGGCTACAATCCATTCTAGTAACAATAATCTCGACAACAGACTACCTTACATAATGACAAGGCTACCATCCATTGTAGTGACAAAAATCTGGACAATATACTACCTTCTTTAATGACAACGCTACCATCCATTGGAATAACAAAAATCTCAACAACAGACTACCTTCAATATGGAAAAGGCTACCATCCCTTAGAGTAACAAAAATGTCGACAATAGACTACCTTCCATAATGACAAGGCTACCATCCATTGGAGTACCAAAGATATCGACAATATACTACTTTCCATAATGACAAGGCTACCATCCATTGGAGTAACAAAAATCACGAAAACAGACTACCTTCCATAATGACAAGGCTACCATCCTTTGGAATAACAAAAATATCGACAACACACTACCTTCCATAATGACAAGGCTACCATGCAATGGAGTAACAAAAATCTCGGCTATAGACTACCTTCCATAATGACAAGGGTAACATCATTGGAGTAACCAAAATATCAACAAGAGACTACCTTCCATAATGACAAGGCTACCATCCATTAAAGTAACTAAAATATCATACACAAACTGCCTTCCATAATGACTAGGCTACCATCCATTGGACTAACAAAGATATCGACAACAAACTACCTTCCATAACGACAAGGCTACAATCCATTGTAGTAACAAAAATCTCGACAACAGACTACCTTCCATAATGACAAGGCTACCATCCATTGTAGTGACAAAAATATCGATAATATACTACCTCCTATAATGAAAATGCTACCATCCATTGGAATAACAAAAATCTCGATAACAGACTATGTTCCATAATGGTAAGGCTACCATCCATTAGAGTAACAAATATCTCGACACCAAACCACCTTCCATAATGACAAGGCTACCATCCATTGGAGTAACAAAAGTCACGACAATAGACTACCTTCCATAATGACAGGGCTACCACCCAATAGAATAACAAAAATATCGACAACACACTACCTTCCATAATGACAAGGCTAACATGCAATGGAGTAACAAAAATCTCGGCAACAGACTACCTTCCATAATGACAAGGCTACCATCCATTGGAGTAACAAAGATATCGACAACATACTACCTTCAATAATGACAAGGCTACCATCCCTTAGAGTAATAAAAATCACGACAATAGACTACCTTTCATAATGACAAGGCTATCATCCATTGGAATAACAAAAATATCATACACAAACTACCTTCCATAATGACTAGGCTACCATCCATTGGAGTAACAAAGATATCGACAACAGACTACCTTCCATAACGACAAGGCTACAATCCCTTAGAGTAACAAAAATCTCGACAATAGACTACCTTCTATAATGACAAGGCTACCATCCATTGGAGTAACAAAGATATCGACAACATACTACCTTCCATAATGGCAAGGCTACCATCTTTTGGAGTAAAAAAAATCATGACATCAGACTACCTTCCATAATGACAAGGCTACCATCTATTGGAATAACAAAAATATCGACAACACACTACCTTCCATAATGACAAGGCTACCATGCAATGGAGTAACAAAAATCTCAGCAATAGACTACCTTCCATAATGACAAGGGTACCATCATTGGAGTAACCAAATATCAACAAGAGACTACCTTCCATAATTACAAGGCTACAATCCATTGGAGTATAAAAAACTCGACAACAGACTACCTTTCATAATGACAAGGCTACCATCCATTAAAGTAACTAAAATCTCGTACACAAACTACCTTCCATAATGACTAGGCTACCATCCATTGGACTAACAAAGATATCGACAACAAACTACCTTCCATAACGACAAGGCTATAATCCATTGTAGTAACAAAAATCTTGACAACAGACTACCTTCCATAATGAGAAGGCTACCATCCATTCTAGTGACAAAAATCTCGATAACATTCTACCTTCTTTAATGACAACGCCACCATTCAATGGAATAACAAAAATCTCGACAACAGACTACGATCCATAATGACAAGGCTACCATCCAATATAGTGACAAAAATCTCGACAATATATTACCTTCTATAATGACAAGGCTACCATCCATTGGAGTATCAAAAATCTCGACAACAGACTACCTTCCACAATGACAAGGCTACCATCCATTGAAGTAACTAAAATCTCGTACACAAACTACCTTCCATAATGACTAGTCTACCATCCATTCGAGTAACAAAGATATCGACAACAAACTATCTTCCATAACGACAAGGCTACAATCCATTGTAGTAACAAAAATCTCGACAACAGACTACCTTCCATAATGACAAGGCTACTATCCATTGGAGTAACAAAAATCACAAAAATAGACTACCTTCCATAATGACAAGGCTACCATCCATTGGAATAAGAAAAATATCGACAACACACTACCTTCCATAATGACAAGGCTACCATGCAACGGAGTAACAAAAATCTCGGCAATAGACTACCTTCCATAATGACAAGGGTACCATCATTGGAGTAACCAAAATATCAACAAGAGACTACCTTCCATAATTACAAGGCTACAATTTATTGGAGTATAAAAAATCTCGACAACAGACTACCTTCCATAATGACAAGGCTACCATCCATTAAAGTAAAAAAAATCTCGTACACAAACTACCTTCCATAATAACTAGGCTACCATCCATGGGAGTTACAAAGATATAGACAACAAACTACCTTCCATAACGACAAGGCTACAATCCATTCTAGTAACAAAAATCTCGACAACAGACTACCTTACATAATGACAAGGCTACCATCCATTGTAGTGACAAAAAACTCGACAATATATTACCTTCTTTAATGACAACGCTACCATCCATTGGAATAAAAAAAATCTCGACAACAGACTACCTTCCATATGGACAAGGCTACCATCCCTTAGAGTAACAAAAATCTCGACAATAGACTACCTTCCATAATGAAAAGGCTACCATCCATTGGAGTAACAAAGATATCGGCAAAATACTACCTTCCATAATGACAAGGCTACCATCCATTGGAGTAACAAAAATCATGAAAACATACTACCTTCCATAATGACAAGGCTACCATCCATTGGAATAACAAAAATATCGACAACACACTACCTTCCTTAATGACAAGGCTACCATGGAATGGAATGACAAAAATATCGACAACACACTACCTTCCATAATGACAAGGGTACCATCATTGGAGTAACCAAAATATCAACAAGAGACTACCTTCCATAATTACAAGGCTACTATCTATTGGAGTATAAAAAATATCGACAACAGACTACCTTCCATAATGACAAGGCTACCATCCATTAAAGTAACTAAAATCTCGTACACAAACTACCTTCCATAATGACTAGGCTACCATCCATTGGACTAACAAAGATAGCGACAACAAACTGCCTTCCATAACGACAAGGCTACAATCCATTGTAGTAACAAAAATCTTGACAACAGACTACCTTCCATAATGACAAGGCTATCATCCATTGGAGTAAATAAAATCTCATACACAAACTACCTTCCATAATGACTAGGCTACCATCCGTTGGAGTAACAAAGATATCGACAACAAACTATCTTCCATAACGACAAGGCTACAATTCATTGTAGTAATAAAAATCTCGACAACAGACTACCTTCCCTAATGACAAGGCTACCATCCATTGGAGTGACAAAAATATCGATAATATACTACCTTCTATAATGACAATGCTACCATCCATTGGAATAACAAAAATCTCGACAACAGACTACGTTCCATAATGGGAAGGCTACCATCCCTTAGAGTTACAAATATCTCGAGAACATACTACCCTCCATAATGATAAGGCTACCATTCATTGTAATAACAAAAATATCGATAACACACTACCCTCCATAATGACAAGTCTACCATGCGATGGAGTAACAAAAATCTCGGCAATAGACTACCTTCCATAATGACAAGGCTACCATCCATTGGAATAACAAAAATATCGACAACACACTACCTTCCATAATGACAAGGCTATCATGCAACTTAGTAACAAAAATATCGGCAATAGACTACCTTCCATAATGACAAGGGTACCATCATTGGAGTAACCAAAATATCAACAAGAGACTACCTTCCATAATTACAAGGCTACAATTTATTGGAGTATAAAAAATCTTGACAACAGACTACCTTTCATAATGACAAGGCTACCATCCATTAAAGTAACTAAAATCTCGTACACAAACTACCTTCCTTAATGACTAGGCTACCATCCATTGGAGTAACAAAGATATAGACAACAAACTACCTTCCATAACGACAAGGCTACAATCCATTCTAGTAACAAAAATCTCGACAACGGACTACCTTACATAATGACAAGGCTACCATCCATTGTAGTGACAAAAATCTCGACAATATACTACCTTCTTTAATGAAAACGCTACCATCCATTAGAATAACAAATATCTCGACAACAGACTACCTTCCATATGGACAAGGCTACCATCCATTGGAGTAACAAAGATATCGACAACATACTACCTTCCATAATGAAAAGGCTACCATCCATTGGAGTAACTAAAATCACGAAAACATACTACCTTCCATAATGAAAAGGCTACCATCCATTGGAATAACAAAAATATCGACAACACACTACCTTCCATAATGACAAGGCTACCATGCAATGGAGGAACAAAAATCTCGGCAATAGACTATCTTCCATAATGACAAGGGTACCATCATTCGAGTAACCAAAATATCAACAAGAGACTACCTTCCATAATTACAAGGCTACAATCTATTGGAGTATAAAAAATCTCGACAATAGACTACCTTCCATAATGATAAGGCTACCATCCAATAAAGTAACTAAAATCTCGTACACAAACTACCATCCATAATGACTAGGCTACCATCCATTGGACTAACAAAGATATCAACAACAAACTACATTCCATAACGACAAGGCTACAATCCATTGTAGTAACAGAAATCTTGACAACAGACTACCTTCCATAATGACAAGGCTGCCATCCATTGGAGTAAATAAAATCCCGTACAAAATCTACCTTCCATAATGACTAGGCTACCATCCATTGGAGTAACAAAGATATCGACAACAAACTATCTTCCATAACGACAAGGCTACAATTCATTGTAGTAACAAAAATCTCGACAACAGACTACCTTCCCTAATGACAAGGTTAAAATCCATTGTATTGACAAAAATATCGATAATATACTACCTTCTATAATGACAACGTTACCATCCATTGGAATAACAAAAATCTCGACAACAGACTATGTTCCATAATGGCAAGGCTACCATCCCATAGAGTAACAAATATCTCGACAACAGACCACCTTCCATAATGACAAGGCTACCATCCATTGGGATAACAAAAATATCGATAACACACTACCTTCCATAATGACAAGGCTACCATGCAATGGAGTAACAAAAATCTCGTAAATAGACTACCTTCCATAATGACAAGCGTACCATCATTGGAGTAACCAAAATATCAACAAGAGACTACGTTCCATAATTACAAGGCTACAACCCATTGGAGTATAAAAAATCTCGACAACAAACTACCTTCCATAATGACAAGGCTATCATCCATTAAAGTAACTAAAATCTCGTACACAAACTACCTTCCATAAGGACTAGACTACCATCCATTGGACAAACAAAGATATCGACAACAAACTACCTTCCATAACGACAAGGCCACAATCCATTGTAGTAACAAAAATCTTGACAACAGACTGCCTTACATAATGACAAGGCCACCATCCATTGTAGTGACAAAAATCTCGATAATATACTACCTTCTATAATGACAACGCTACCATCTAATGGAATAACAAAAATCTCGACAACAGGCTACGTTCCATAATGACAAGGCTACCATCCATTATAGTGACAAAAATCTCGACAATAGACTACCTTCTATAATGACAAGGCTACTATCCATTGGAGAAACAAAGATATCAACAACATACTACCTTCCATAATGGCAAGGCTACCATCCATTGGAGTAACAAAAATCATGACAACAGACTACCTTCCATAATGACAAGGCTACCATCTATTCGAATAACAAAAATATCGACAACACAATACCTTCCATAATGACAAGGCTACCATGCAATGGAGTAACAAAAATCTCGGCAATAGACTACCTTCCATAATGACAAGGGTACCATCATTGGAGTAACCAAAATATCAACAAGAGTCTACCTTCCATAATTACAAGGCTACAATCCATTGGAGTATAAAAAATCTGGACAACAGACTACCTTTCATAATGAAAAGGCTACCATCCATTAAAGTAACTAAAATCTCGTACACAAACTACCTTTCATAATGACTAGGCTACCATCCATTGGACTAACAAAGATATCGACAACAAACTACCTTCCATAACGACAAGGCTACAATCCATTGTAGTAACATAAATCTTGACAACAGACTACCTTCCGTAACGACAAGGCTACCATCCATTGTAGTGACAAAAATCTCGATAATATACTACCTTCTATAATGACAATGCTACCATCCGATGGAATAACAAAAATCTCGACAACAGACTACGTTCCATAATGACAAGGCTACCATCCAATATAGTGACAAAAATCTCGACAATATATTACCTTCTATAATGACAAGGCTACCATCCATTGGTGTAACAAAAATCTCGACAACAGACTACCTTGCATAATGACAAGGCTACCATCCATTGGAGTAACTAAAATCTCGTACACAAACTACCTTCCGTAATGACTAGGCTACCATCCATTGGAGTAACAAAGATATCGACAACAGACTATCTTCCATAACGACAAGGCTACAATCCATTGTAGTAACAAAAATCTCGACAGCAGACTACCTTCCATATTGACAAGGCTACTATCCATTGGAGTAACAAAAATCACAAAAAGAGACTACCTTCCATAATGACAAGGCTACCATCCATTGGAATAACAAAAATATCGACAACACACTACCTTCCATAATGACAAGGCTACCATGCAACGGAGTAACAAAAATCTCGGCAATAGACTACCTTCCATAATGACAAGGGTACCATCATTGGAGTAACCAAAATATCAACAAGAGACTACCTTCCATAATTACAAGGCTACAATTTATTGAAGTATAAAAAATCTCAACAACAGACTACCTTCCATAATGACAAGGCTGCCATCCATTAAAGTAACTAAAATCTCGTACACAAACTACCTTCCATAATGACTAGGCTACAATCCATTGGAGTAACAAAGATATAGACAAGAAATTACCTTCCATAACGACAAGGCTACAATCCATTCTAGTAACAAAAATCTCGACAACTGACTACCTTACATAATGACAAGGCTACCATCCATTGTAGTGACAAAAATCTCGACAATATACTACCTTCTTTAATGACAACGCTACCATCCATTGGAATAACAAAAATCTCGACAACAAACTACCTTCCATATGGACAAGGCTACCATCCCTTAGAGTAACAAAAATCTCGACAATAGACTACCTTCCATAATGACAAGGCTACCATCCATTGGAGTAACAAAGATATCGACAACATACTACCATCCATAATGACAAGGCTACCATCCATTGGAGTAACAAAAATCACGAAAACAGACTACCTTCCATAATGACAAGGCTACCATCCATTGGAATAACAAAAATATCGACAACACACTACCTTCCATAATGACAAGGCTACCATGCAATGGAGGAACAAAAATCTCGGCAATAGACTGTCTTCCATAATGACAAGGGTACCATCATTGGAGTAACCAAAATATCAACAAGAGACTACCGTCCATAATTATAAGGCTACAATATATTGGAGTATAAAAAATCTCGACAACAGACTACCTTCCATAATGACAAGGCTGCCATCCATTAAAGTAACTAAAATCTCGTACACAAACTACCTTCCATAATGACTAGGCTACCATCCATTCGACTAACAAAGATATCGACAACAAACTACCTTCCATAACGACATAGCCACAGTCCATTGTAGTAACAAAAATCTTGACAACAGACTACCTTCCATAATGACAAGGCCACCATCCATTGTAGTGACAAAAATCTCGATAATATACTACCTTCTATAATGACAACGCTACCATCTAATGGAATAACAAAAATCTCGACAACAGACTACGTTCCAAAATGACAAGGCTACCATCCATTATAGTGACAAAAATCTCGACAATAGACTACCTTCTATAATGACAAGGCTACCATCCATTGGAGTAACAAAGATATCAACAACATACTACCTTCCATAATGGCAAGGCTACCATCCATTGGAGTAACAAAAATCATGACAACAGACTACCTTCCATAATGACAAGGCTACCATCTATTGGAATAACAAAAATATCGACAACACACTACCTTCCATAATGACAAGGCTACCATGCAATGGAGTAACAAAAATCTCGGCAATAGACTACCTTCCATAATGACAAGGGTACCATCATTGGAGTAACCAAAATATCAACAAGAGTCAACCTTCCATAATTACAAGGCTACAATCCATTGGAGTATAAAAAATCTCGACAACAGACTACCTTTCATAATGACAAGGCTACCATCCATTAAAGTAACTAAAATCTCGTACACAAACTACCTTTCATAATGACTAGGCTACCATCCATTGGACTAACAAAGATATCGACAACAAACTACCTTCCATAATGACAAGGCTACATTCCATTGTAGTAACAAAAATCTTGACAACAGACTACATTCCATAACGACAAGGCTACCATCCATTATAGTGACAAAAATCTCGATAATATACTACCTTCTATAATGACAATGCTACCATCCGATGGAATAACAAAAATCTCGACAACAGACTACGATCCATAATGACAAGGCTACCATCCAATATAGTGACAAAAATCTCGACAATATATTACCTTCTATAATTTCAAGGCTACCATCCATTGGAGTAACAAAAATCTCGACAACAAACTACCTTCCATAATGACAAGGCTACCATCCATTGGAGTAACTAAAATCTCGTACACAAACTACCTTCCGTAATGACTAGGCTACCATCCATTGGAGTAACAAAGATATCGACAACAGACTATCTTCCATAACGACAAGGCTATAATCCATTGTAGTAACAAAAATCTCGACAGCAGACTACCTTCCATAATGACAAGGCTACTATCCATTGGAGTAACAAAAATCACAAAAAGAGACTACCTTCCATAATGACAAGGCTACCATCCATTGGAATAACAAAAATATCGACAACACACTACCTTCCATAATGACAATGCTACCATGCAACGGAGTAACAAAAATCTCGGCAATAGACTACCTTCCATAATGACAAGGGTACCATCATTGGAGTAACCAAAATCCTGACAAGAGACTACCTTCCATAATTACAAGGCTACAATGTATTGGAGTATAAAAAATCTCGACAACAGACTACCTTCCATAATGACAAGGCTACCATCCATTAAAGTAAAAAAAATCTCGTACACAAACTACCTTCCATAATGACTAGGCTACCATCCATTGGAGTAACAAATATATAGACAACAAACTACCTTCCATAATGACAATGCTACAATCCATTCTAGTAACAAAAATCTCGACAACAGACTACCTTACATAATGACAAGGCTACCATCCATTGTAGTGACAAAAAACTCGACAATATACCATCTTCTTTAAAGACAAGGCTATCATACCTTAGAGTAACAAATATCTCGACAACAGACCACCTTCCATAATGACAAGGCTACCATCCATTGGAGTAACAAAAATCACGACAATAAACTACCTTCTATAATGACAGGGCTACCATCCATTGGAATAACAAAAATATCGACAACACACTACCTTCCATAATGACAAGGCTACCATGCAATGGAGTAACAAAAATCTCGGTAATAGACTACCTTCCATAATGACAAGGCTACCATCCCTTAGAGTAAAAAAAATATCGACAACAGACTACCTTCCATAATGACAAGGCTACCATCCATTGGAGTAACAAAGATATCGACAACATACTACCTTCCATAATGACAAGGCTACCATCCCTTAGAGTAATAAAAATCACGACAATAGACTACCTTTCATAATGACAAGGCTATCATCCATTGGAATAACAAAAATATCGTACACAAACTATATTCCATAATGACTAGGCTACCATCCATTGGAGTAACAAAGATATCGACAACAGACTACCTTCCATAACGACAAGGCCACAATCCATTCTAGTAACAAAAATCTCGACAACAGACTACCTTACCTAATGACAAGGCTACCATCCATTGTAGTGACAAAAATCTCGACAATACACTACCTTCTATAATGACAATGCTACCATCCATTGGAATAACAAAAATCTCGACAACAGACTACCTTCCATATGGACAAGGCTACCATCCCTTAGAGTAATAAAAATCTCGAAAATAGACTACCTTCTATAATGACAAGGCTACCATCCATTGGAGAAACAAAGATAACGATAACATACTACCTTCCATAATGACTAGGCTACCATCCATTGGAGTAACAAAGATATCGACAACAAACTACCTTCCATAACGACAAGGCTACAATCCATTCTAGTAACAAAAATCTCTACAACAGACTACCTTACCTAATGACAAGGCTACCATCCATTGTAGTGACAAAAATCTCGACAATATACTACCTTCTATAATGACAATGCTACCATCCATTGGAATAACAAAAATCTCGACAACAGACTACCTTCCATATGGACAAGGCTACCATCCCTTAGAGTAACAAAAATCTCGACAATAGACTACCTTCTATAATGACAAGGCTAGCATCCAATGGATAAACAAAGATATCGATAACATACTACCTTCTATAATGGCAAGGCTACCATCCATTGGAGTAACAAAAATCATGACAACAAACTACCTTCCATAATGACAACGCAATCATCTATTGGAATAACAAAAATATCGATAACACACTACCTTCCATAATGACAAGGCTACCATGCAATGGAGTAACAAAAATCTCGGCAATAGACTACCTTCCATAATGACAAGGGTACCATCATTGGAGAAACCAAAATATCAACAAGATACTACCTTCCATAATTACAAGGCTACAATCCATTGGAGTATAAAAAATCTCGACAACAGACTTCCTTTCATAATGACAAGGCTACCATCCATTAAAGTAACTAAAATCTCGTACACAAACTACCTTCCATAATGACTAGGCTACCATCCATTGGACTAACAAACATATCGACAACAAACTACCTTCCATAACGACAAGGCTACAATCCATTGTAGTAACAAAAATCTTGACAACAAACTACCTTCCATAATGACAAGGCTACCATCCATTGTAGTGACAAAAATCTTGATAATATACTAACTTCTATAATGACAACGCTACCATCCAATGGAATAACAAAAATCTCGACAACAGACTACGTTCCATAATGACAAGGCTACCATCCAATATAGTGACAAAAATCTCGACAATATATTACCTTCTATAATGACAAGGCTACCATTCATTGGAGTAACAAAAATCTCGACAATAGACTACCTTCCATAATGACAAGGCTACCATCCATTGGAGTAACTAAAATCTCGTACACAAACTACCTTCCATAATGACTAGGCTACCATCCATTGGAGTAACCAAGATATCGACAACAGACTATCTTCTATAACGACAAGGCTACAATCCATTGTAGTAACAAAAATCTCGACAACAGACTACCTTCCATAATGACAAGGCTACCATCCATTGGAGTAACAAAAATCACGACAATAGACTACCTTCCATAATAATAAGGCTACCATCCATTAGAATAACAATGATATCGAAAACAGACTATCTTCCATAACGACAAGGCTACAATCCATTGTAGTAACAAAAATCTCGACAACAGACTACCTTCCATAATGACAAGGCTACCATCCATTGTAGTGACAAAAATATCAATAATATACTACCTTCTATAATGACAATGCTACCATCCATTGGAATAACAAAAATCTCGATAACAGACTACGTTCCATAATTGCAAGGCTACCATCCCTTAGAGTAACAAATATCTCGACAACAGACCACCTTCCATAATGACAAGGCTACCATCCATTAGAGTAACAAAAATCACGACAATAGACTACCTTCCATAATGACAGGGCTACCATCCATTGGAATAACAAAAATATCGACAACACACTACCTTCCATAATGACAAGGCTACCATGCAATGGAGTAACAAAAATCTCGGGAATAGACGACATTCCGTAATGACAAGGCTACCATCCCTTAGAGAAAAAAATATCGACAACAGACTACCTTCCATAATGACAAGGCTACCATCCATTGGAGTAACAAAGATATCGACAACATACTACCTTCCATAATGACAAGGCTACCATCCCTTAGAGTAATAAAAATCACGACAATAGACTACCTTTCATAATGACAAGGCTATCATCCATTGGAATAACAAAAATATCGTACACAAACTACCTTTCATAATGACTAGGCTACCATCCATTGGAGTAACAAAGATATCGACAACAGACTACCTTCTATAACGACAAGGCTACAATCCTTCTAGTAACAAAAATCTCGACAACAGACTACCTTACCTAATGACAAGGCTACCATCCATTGTAGAGACAAAAATCTCGACAATATACTACCTTCTATAATGACAATGCTACCATCCATTGGAATAACAAAAATCTCGACAACAGACTACCTTCCATATGGACAAGGCTACCATCCCTTAGAGTAACAAAAATCTCGACAATAGACTACCTTCTATAATGACAAGGCTACCATCCATTGGAGGAACAAAAATCTTGACAACAGACTACCTTCCATAATGACAATGCTACCATCTATTGGAATAACAAAAATATGGACAACACACTACCTTCCATAATGACAAGGCTACCATGCAATGGAGTAACAAAAATCTCGGCAATAGACTACCTTCCATAATGACAAGGGTACCATCATTGGAGTAACCAAAATATCAACAAGAGACTACCTTCCATAATTACAAGGCTACAATCCATTGGAGTATAAAAAATCTCGACAACAGACTACCTTTCATAATGACAAGGCTACCATCCATTAAAGTAACTAAAATCTCGTACACAAACTACCTTCCATAATGACTAGGCTACCATCCATTGGACTAACAAAGATATCGACAACAAACTACCTTCCATAACGACAAGGCTACAATCCATTGGAGTAACAAAAATCTTGACAACAGACTACCTTCCATAATGACAAGGCTACCATCCATTGTAGTGACAAAAATCTCGATAATATACTACCTTCTATAATGACAACGCTACCATCCAATGGAATAACAAAAATCTCGACAACAGACTACGTTCCATAATGACAAGGCTACCATCCAATATAGTGACAAAAATCTCGACAATATATTACCTTCCATAATGACAAGGCTACCATGCAATGGAGTAACAAAAATCTCGGCAATAGACTACCTTCCATAATGACAAGGCTACCATCCCTTAGAGTAAAAAAAATATCGACAACAGACTACCTTCCATAATGAAAAGGCTGCCATCCATTGGAGTAACAAAGATATCGACAACATACTACCTTCCATAATGTCTAGGCTACCATCCCTTAGAGTAATAAAAATCACGACAATAGACTACCTTTCATAATGACAAGGCTATCATCCATTGGAATAACAAAAATATCGTACACAAACTACCTTCCATAATGACTACGCTACCATCCATTGGACTAACAGACATATCGACAACAAACTACCTTCCATAACGACAACGCTACCATCCAATGGAATAACAAAAATCTCGACAACAGACTACGTTCCATAATGACAAGGCTACCATCCAATATAGTGACAAAAATCTTGACAATATATTACCTTCTATAATGACAAGGCTACCATTCATTGGAGTAACAAAAATCTCGACAATAGACTACCTTCCATAATGACAAGGGTACCATCATTGGAGTAACCAAAATATCAACAAGAGACTACCTTCCATAATTACAAGTCTACAATCCATTGGAGTATAAAAAATCTCGACAACAGACTACCTTTCATAATGACAAGGCTACCATCCATTAAAGTAACTAAAATCTCGTACACAAACTACCTTCCATAATGACTAGGCTACCATCCATTGGACTAACAAAGATATCGACAACAAACTACCTTCCATAACGACAAGGCTACAATCCATTGTAGTAACAAAAATCTTGACAACAGACTACCTTCCATAATGACAAGGCTACCATCCAATATAGTGACAAAAATCTCGACAATATATTACCTTCCATAATTACAAGGCTACCATGCAATGGAGTAACAAAAATCTCGGCAATAGACTACCTTCCATAATGACAAGGCTACCATCCCTTAGAGTAAAAAAAATATCGACAACAGACTACCTTCCATAATGAAAAGGCTACCATCCATTGGAGTAACAAAGATATCGACAACATACTACCTTCCATAATGTCTAGGCTACCATCCCTTAGAGTAATAAAAATCACGACAATAGACTACCTTTCATAATGACAAGGCTATCATCCATTGGAATAACAAAAATATCGTACACAAACTACCTTCCATAATGACTAGGCTACCATCCATTGGACTAACAAACATATCGACAACAAACTACCTTCCATAACGACAACGCTACCATCCAATAGAATAACAAAAATCTCGACAACAGACTACGTTCCATAATGACAAGGCTACCATCCAATATAGTGACAAAAATCTTGACAATATATTACCTTCCATAATGACAAGGCTACCATCCATTGGAGTAACTAAAATCTCGTACACAAACTACCTTCCATAATGACTAGGCTACCATCCATTGGAGTAACAAAGATATCAACAACAGACTATCTTCTATAACGACAAGGCTACAATCCATTGTAGTAACAAAAATCTCGACAACAGACTACCTTCCATAATGACAAGGCTACCATCCATTGGAGTAACAAAAATCACGACAATAGACTACTTTCCATAATAATAAGGCTACCATCCATTGGAATAACAAAGATATCGACAACAGACTATCTTCCATAACGACAAGACTACAATCCATTGTAGTAACAAAAATCTCGACAACAGACTACCTTCCATAATGACAAGGCTACCATCCATTGTAGTGACAAAAATATCGATAATATACTACCTTCTATAATGACAATGCTACCATCCATTGGAATAACAAAAATCTCGATAAAATACTACGTTCCATAATAGCAAGGCTACCATCCCTTAGAGTAACAAATATCTCGACAACAGACCACCTTACATAATGACAAGGCTACCATCCATTGGAGTAACAAAAATCACGACAAGAGACTACCTTCCATAATGACAGGGCTACCATCCATTGGAATAACAAAAATATCGACAACACACTACCTTCTATAATGACAAGGCTACCATGCAATGGAGTAACAAAAATCTCGGCAATAGACTACCTTCCATAATGACAAGGCTACCATCCCTTAGAGTAAAAAAAATATCGACAACAGACTACCTTCCATAATGACAAGGCTACCATCCATTGGAGTAACAAAGATATCGACAACATACTACCTTCCATAATGTCAAGGCTACCATCCCTTATAGTAATAAAAATCATGATAGTAGAATACCTTTCGTAATGACAAGGCTATCATCCATTGGAATAACAAAAATATCGTACACAAACTACCTTCCATAATGACTAGGCTACCATCCATTGGAGTAACAAAGATATCGACAACAGACTACCTTCCATAACGACAAGGCTACAATCCATTCTAGTAACAAAAATCTCGACAACAGACTACCTTACCTAATGACAAGGCTACCATCCATTGTAGTGACAAAAATCTCGACAATATACTACCTTCTATAAACACAATGCTACCATCCATTGGAATAACAAAAATCTCGACAACAGACTACCTTCCATAAAGACAAGGCTACCATCCCTTAGAGTAACAAAAATATCGACAATAGACTACCTTCCATAATGACTAGGCTACCATCCATTGGACTAACAAAGATATCGACAACAAACTACCTTCCATAATGAGAAGGCTACAAGCCATTATAGTAACGAAAATCTTGACAACAGACTACCTTCCATAATGATAAGGCTACCATCCATTGTAGTGACAAAAATCTCCATAATATACTACCTTCTATAATGACAACGCTACCATCCAATGGAATAACAAAAATCTCGACAACAGACTACGTTCCATAATGACAAGGCTACCATCCAATATAGTGAAAAAAATCTCGACAATATATTACCTTCTATAATGACAAGGCTACCATCCATTGGAGTAACAAAAATCTCGTCAACAGACTACCTTCCATAATGACAAGGCTACCATCCATTGGAGTAACTAAAATCTCGTACACAAACTACCTTCCATAAAGACTAGGCTACCATCCATTGGAGTAACAAAGATATCGACAATAGACTATCTTCTATAACGACAAGGCAACAATCCATTGTAGTAACAAAAATCTCGACAACAGACTACCTTCCATAATGACAAGGCTACCATCCATTGTAGTGAAAAGAATATCGATAATATACTACCTTCTATAATGACAACGCTACCATCAATTGGAATAACAAAAATCTCGATAACAGACTACTTTCCATAATGGCAAGGCTACCATCCCTTAGAGTAACAAATATCTCGACAACAAACCACCTTACATGATGACAAGGCTATCATCCATTGGAGTAACAAAAATCACGACATAAGACTACCTTCCATAATGACAGGGCTACCATCCATTGGAATAACAAAAATATCGACAACACACTACTTTCCATAATGACAAGGCTACCATGAAATGGAGTAACAAAAATCTCGGCAATAGATTACCTTCTATAATGACAAGGCTACCATCCCTTAGAGTAAAAAAAAGATCGACAACAGACTACCTTCCATAATGACAAGGCTACCATCCATTGGAGTAACAAAGATATCGACAACATACTACCTTCCATAATGACAAGGCTACCATCCCTTAGAGTAATAAGTATCACGACAATAGACTACCTTTCATAATGACAAGGCTATCATCCATTTGAATAACAAAAATATCGTACACAAACTACCTTCCATAATGACTAGGCTACCATCCATTGGAGTAACAAAGATATCGACAATAGACTACCTTCTATAACGACAAGGCTACAATCCATTCTAGTTACAAAATTCTCGACAACAGACTACCTTACCTAATGACAAGGCTACCATCCATTGTAGTGACAAAAATCTCGACAACAGACTACCTTACCTAATGACAAGGCTACCATCCATTGTAGTGACAAAAATCTCGACAATATACTACCTTCTATAATGACAATGCTACCATCCATTGGAATAACAAAAATCTCGACAACTGACTACCTTCCATATGGACAAGGCTACCATCCCTTAGAGTAACAAAAATCTCGACAATAGACTACCTTCTATAATGACAAGGCTACCATCCATTGGAGAAACAAAGATATTGATAACATACTACCTTCCATAATGGCAAGGCTACCATCCATTGGAGTAACAAAAATCATGACAACAGACTACCT
Organism: Vicia faba; assembly: GCA_948472305.1. Classification (NCBI taxonomy): domain Eukaryota; kingdom Viridiplantae; phylum Streptophyta; class Magnoliopsida; order Fabales; family Fabaceae; genus Vicia; species Vicia faba. The sequence goes on along the minus strand of OX451741.1, from coordinate 509,130,739 downwards.
TCCATAATGACAAGGCTACCATCTATTGGAATAAAAAAAATATCGACAACACATTACCTTCCTTAATGACAAGGTTATCATGCAATGGAGTAAAAAAAATCTCAGCAATAGACTACCTTCCATAATGATAAGGGTACCATCATTGGATTAACCAAAATATCAACAAGAGACTACCTTCCATAATTACAAGGCTACAATCCATTGGAGTATAAAAAATATCGACAACAGACTACCTTTCATAATGACAAGGCTACAATCCTTTAAAGTAACTAAAATCTCGTACAAAAACTACCTTCCATAATGACTAGGCTACCTTCCATTAGACTAACAAAGATATCGACAACAAACTACCTTCCATAACGACAAGGCTACAATCCATTGTAGTAACAAAAATCTTGACAACAGACTACCTTCCATAATGACAAGGCTACCATCCATTGTAGTGACAAAAATCTAGATAATATACTACCTTCTATAATGACAACGCTACCATCCAATGGAATAACAAAAATCTCGACAACAGACTACGTTCCTTAATGACAAGGCTACCATCCAATATTGTGACAAAAATCTCGACAATATATTACCTTCTATAATGACAAGGCTACCATCCATTGGAGTAACAAAAATCTCGACAACAGACTACCTTCCATAATGACAAGGCTACCATCCATTGGAGTAACTAAAATCTCGTACACAAACTACCTTCCATAATGACTAGGCTACCATCCATTGGAGTAACAAAGATATCGACAACAGTCTATCTTCTATAACGACAAGGCTACAATCCATTGTTGTAACAAAAATCTCGACAACAGACTAACTTCCATAATGACAAGGCTACCATCCATTGGAGTAACAAAAATCACGACGATAGACTACCTTCCATAATAATAAGGCTACCATCCATTGGAATAACAAAGATATCGACAACAAACTATCTTCCATAACAACAAGGCTATAATCCATTGTAGTAACAACAAAAATCTCGACAACAGACTACCTTCCATAATGACAAGGCTACCATCCATTGTAGTGACAAAAATATCGATAATATACTACCTTTTATAATGACAACGCTACCATCCATTGGAATAACAAAAATCTCGATAACAGACTACGTTCCATAATGGCAAGGCTACCATCCCTTACAGTAACAAATATCTCGACAACAGACCACCTTCCATAATGACAAGGCTACCATCCATTGGAGTAACAAAAATCACGACAATAGACAACCTTCCATAATGACAGGGCTACCATCCATTGGAATAACAAAAATATCGACAACACACTACCTTCCATAATGACAAGGCTACCATGCAATGGAGTAACAAAAATCTCGGCAATAGACTACCTTCCATAATGACAAGGCTACCATCCCTTAGAGTAAAAAAAATATCGACAACAGACTACCTTCCATAATGACAAGGCTACCATCCCTTAGAGTAATAAAAATCACGACAATAGACTACCTTTCATAATGACAAGGCTATCATCCATTGGAATAACAAAAATATCGTACACAAACTACCTTCCATAATGACTAGGCTAACATCCATTGGAGTAACAAAGATATCGACAACAGACTACCTACCATAACGACAAGGCTACAATCCATTCTAGTAACAAAAATCTCGACAACAGACTACCTTACCTAATGACAAGGCTACCATCCATTGTAGTGACAACAATCTCGACAATATACTACCTTCTATAATGACAATGCTACCATCCATTGGAATTACAAAAATCTCGACAACAGACTACCTTCCATATGGACAAGGCTACCATCCCATAGAGTAACAAAAATCTCGACAATAGACTACCTTCTATAATGACAAGGCTACAATCCATTGGAGAAACAAAGATATCGATAACATACTACCTTCCATAATGACTAGGCTACCATCCATTGGAGTAACAAAGATATCGACAACAAACTACCTTCCATAACGACAAGGCTATAATCCATTCTAGTAACAAAAATCTCGACAACAGACTACCTTACCTAATGACAAGGCTACCATCCATTGTAGTGACAAAAATCTCGACAATATACTACCTTCTATAATGACAATGCTACCATCCATTGGAATAACAAAAATCTCGACAACAGACTACCTTCCATATGGACAAGGCTACCATCCCTTAGAGTAACAAAAATCTCGACAATAGACTACCTTTTATAATGACAAGGCTACCATCCATTGGAGAAACAAAGATATCGATAACATACTACCTTCCATAATGGCAAGCCTACCATCCATTGGAGTAACAAAAATCATGACAACAGACTACCTTCCATAATGACAACGCAACCATCTATTGGAATAATAAAAATATCGATAACACACTACCTTCCATAATGACAAGGCTACCATGCAATGGAGTAACAAAAATCTCGGCAATAGACTACCTTCCATAATGACAAGGGTACCATCATTGGAGTAACCAAAATATCAACAAGAGACTACCTACCATAATTACAAGGCTATAACCCATTGGAGTATAAAAAATCTCGACAACAGACTACCTTTCATAATGACAAGGCTACCATCCATTGAAGTAACTAAAATCTCGTACACAAACTACCTTCCATAATGACTAGGCTACCATCCATTGGACTAACAAACATATCGACAACAAACTACCTTCCATAATGACACGGCTACAATCCATTGTAGTAACAAAAATCTTGACAACAGACTACCTTCCATAATGACAAGGCTACCATCCATTGTAGTGACAAAAATCTTGATAATATACGAACTTCTATAATGACAATGCTACCATCCAATGGAATAACAAAAATCTCGACAACAGACTACGTTCCATAATGACAATGCTACCATCCAATATAGTGACAAAAATCTCGACAATATATTACCTTCTATAATGACAAGGCTACCATCCATTAGAGTAACAAAAATCTCGACAACAGACTACCTTCCATAATCACAAGGCTACCATCCATTGGAGTAACTAAAACCTCGTACACAAACTACCTTCCATAATGACTAGGCTACCATCCATTGGAGTAACAAAGATATCGACAATAGACTATCTTTTATAACGACAAGGCTACAATCCATTGTAAAAACAAAAATCTCGACAACAGACTACATTCCATAATGACAAGGCTACCATCCATTGGAGTAACAAAAATCACGACAATAGACTACCTTCCATAATAATAAGGCTACCATCCATTGGAATAACAAAGATATCGACAACAGACTATCTTCCATAACGACAAGGCTACAATCCATTATAGTAACAAAAATCTCGACAACAGACTACCTTCGATAATGACAAGGCTACCATCCATTGTAGTGACAAAAATATCGATAATATACTACCTTCTATAATGACAATGCTACCATCCATTGGAATAACAAAAATCTCGATAACAGACTACGTTCCATAATGGCAAGGCTACCATCCCTTAGAGTAACAAATATCTCGATAACATACCACCTTCCATAATGACAAGGCTACCATCCATTGGAGTAACAAAAATCACGACAATAGACAACCTTCCATACTGACAGGGCTACCATCCATTGGAATAAAAAAAATATCGAAAACACACTACCTTCCATAATGACAAGGCTACCATGCAATGGAGTAACAAAAATCTCGGCAATAGACTACCTTCCATAATGACAAGGCTACCATCCCTTAGAGTAAAAAAATAAAGACAACAGACTACCTTCCATAATGACAAGGCTACCATCCATTGGAGTAACAATGATATCGACAACATACTACCTTCCATAATGACAAGGCTACCATCCCTTAGAGTAATAAAAATCACGACAATAGACTACCTTTCATAATGACCAGGCTATCATCCATTGGAATAACAAAAATATCGTACACAAACTACCTTCCATAATGACTAGGCTACCATCCATTGGAGTAACAAAGATATCGACAACAGACTACCTTCCATAACGACAAGGCTACAATCCATTCTAGTAACAAAAATCTCGACAACAGACTACCTTACCTAATGACAAGGCTACCATCCATTGGAGAAACAAAGATATCGATAACATATTACCTTCCATAATGACTAGGCTACCATCCATTGGAGTAACAAAGATATCGACAACAAACTACCTTCCATAAGGACAAGGCTACAATCCATTCTAGTAACAAAAATCTCGACAACAAACTACCTTACCTAATGACAAGGCTACCATCCATTGTAGTGACAAAAATCTCGACAATATACTACCTTCTATAATGACAATGCTACCATCCATTGGAATAACAAAAATCTCGACAACAGACTACCTTCCATATGGACAAGGCTACCATCCCTTAGAGTAACAAAAATCTCGACAATAGACTACCTTTTATAATGACAAGGCTACCATCCATTGGAGAAACAAAGATATCGATAACATACTACCTTCCATAATGGCAAGGCTACCATCCATTGGAGTAACAAAAATCATGACAACAGACTACCTTCGATAATGACAATGCAACCATCTATTGGAATAATAAAAATATCGATAACACACTACCTTCCATAATGACAAGGCTACCATCCCTTAGAGTAAAAAAAATAACGACAACAGACTACCTTCCATAATGACAAGGCTACCATCCATTGGAGTAACAATGATATCGACAACATACTACCTTCCATAATGACAAGGCTACCATCCCTTAGAGTAATAAAAATCACGACAATAGACTACCTTTCATAATGACCAGGCTATCATCCATTGGAATAACAAAAATATCGTACACAAACTACCTTCCATAATGACTAGGCTACCATCCATTGGAGTAACAAAGATATCGACAACAGACTACCTTCCATAACGACAAGGCTACAATCCATTCTAGTAACAAAAATCTCGACAACAGACTACCTTACCTAATGACAAGGCTACCATCCATTGTAGTGACAACAATCTCGACAATATACTACCTTCTATAATGACAATGCTACCATCCATTGGAATAACAAAAATCTCGACAACAGACTACCTTCCATATGGACAAGGATACCATCCCTTAGAGTAACAAAAATCTCGACAATAGACTACCTTTTATAATGACAAGGCTACCATCCATTGGAGAAACAAAGATATCGATAACATACTACCTTCCATAATGGCAAGGCTACCATCCATTGGAGTAACAAAAATCATGACAACAGACTACCTTCCATAATGACAATGCAACCATCTATTGGAATAATAAAAATATCGATAACACACTACCTTCCATAATGACAAGGCTACCATGCAATGGAGTAACAAAAATCTCAGCAATAGACTACCTTCCATAATGACAAGGGTACCATCATTGGAGTAACCAAAATATCAACAAGAGACTACCTTCCATAATTACAAGGCTACAATCCATTGGAGTATAAAAAATCTCGACACCAGACTACCTTTCATAATGACAAGGCTACCATCCATTAAGGTAACTAAAATCTCGTACACAAACTACCTTCCATAATGACTAGGCTACCATCCATTGGACTAACAAACATATCGACAACAAACTACCTTCCATAACGACAAGGCTACAATCCATTGTAGTAACAAAAATCTTGACAACAGACTACCTTCCATAATGACAAGACTACCATCCATTGTAGTGACAAAAATCTTGATAATATACTAACTTCTATAATGACAACGCTACCATCCAATGGAATAACAAAAATCTCGACAACAGACTACGTTCCATAATGACAATGCTACCATCCAATATAGTGACAAAAATCTCGACAATATATTACCTTCTATAATGACAAGGCTACCATCCATTGGAGTAACAAAAATCTCGACAACAGACTACCTTCCATAATCACAAGGCTACCATCCATTGGAGTAACTAAAACCTCATACACAAACTACCTTCCATAGTGAATAGGCTACCATCCATTGGAGTAACAAAGATATCGACAACAGACTATCTTTTATAACGACAAGGCTACAATCCATTGTAGTAACAAAAATCTCGACAACAGACTACCTTCCATAATGACAAGGCTATCATCCATTGGAGTAACAAAAATCACGGCAATAGATTACCTTCCATAATGACAAGGGTACCATCATTGGAGTAACCAAAATATCAACAAGAGACTACCTTCCATAATTACAAGGCTACAATCCATTGGAGTATAAAAAATCTCGACAACAGACTACCTTTCATAATGACAAGGCTACCATCCATTAAGGTAACTAAAATCTCGTACACAAACTACCTTCCATAATGACTAGGCTACCATCCATTGGACTAACAAACATATCGACAACAAACTACCTTCCATAACGACAAGGCTACAATCCATTGTAGTAACAAAAATCTTGACAACAGACTACCTTCCATAATGACAAGACTACCATCCATTGTAGTGACAAAAATCTTGATAATATACTAACTTCTATAATCACAACGCTACCATCCAATGGAATAACAAAAATCTCGACAACAGACTACGTTCCATAATGACAATGCTACCATCCAATATAGTGACAAAAATCTCGACAATATATTACCTTCTATAATGACAAGGCTACCATCCATTGGAGTAACAAAAATCTCGACAACAGACTACCTTCCATAATCACAAGGCTACCATCCATTGGAGTAACTAAAACCTCATACACAAACTACCTTCCATAATGAATAGGCTACCATCCATTGGAGTAACAAAGATATCGACAACAGACTATCTTTTATAACGACAAGGCTACAATCCATTGTAGTAACAAAAATCTCGACAACAGACTACCTTCCATAATGACAAGGCTATCATCCATTGGAGTAACAAAAATCACGGCAATAGATTACCTTCCATAATGACAAGGGTACCATCATTGGAGTAACCAAAATATCAACAAGAGACTACCTTCCATAATTACAAGGCTACAATCCATTGGAGTATAAAAAATCTCGACAACAGACTACCTTTCATAATGACAAGGCTACCATCCATTAAGGTAACTAAAATCTCGTACACAAACTACCTTCCATAATGACTAGGCTACCATCCATTGGACTAACAAACATATCGACAAGAAACTACCTTCCATAACGACAAGGCTACAATCCATTGTAGTAACAAAAATCTTGACAACAGACTACCTTCCATAATGACAAGAGTACCATCCATTGTAGTGACAAAAATCTTGATAATATACTAACTTCATTAATGACAACGCTACCATCCAATGGAATAACGAAAATCTTGACAACAGACTACGTTCCATAATGACAATGCTACCATCCAATATAGTGACAAAAATCTCGACAATATATTACCTTCTATAATGACAAGGCTACCATCCATTGGAGTAACAAAAATCTCGACAACAGACTACCTTCCATAATCACAAGGCTACCATCCATTGGAGTAACTAAAACCTCGTACACAAACTACCTTCCATAATGAATAGGCTACCATCCATTGGAGTAACAAAGATATCGACAACAGACTATCTTTTATAACGACAAGGCTACAATCCATTGTAGTAACAAAAATCTCGACAACAGACTACCTTCCATAATGACAAGGCTACCATCCATTGGAGTAACAAAAATCACGACAATAGACTACCTTCCATAATAATAAGGCTACCATCCATTGGAATAACAAAGATATCGACAACAAACTATCTTCCATAACGACAAGGCTACAATCCATTATAGTAACAAAAATCTCGACAACAGACTACCTTCCATAATGACAAGGCTACCATCCATTGTAGTGACAAAAATATCGATAATATACTACCTTCTATAATGACAATGCTACCATCCATTGGAATAACAAAAATCTCGATAACAGACTACGTTCCATAATGGCAAGGCTACCATCCCTTAGAGTAACAAATATCTCGACAACATACCACCTTCCATAATGACAAGGCTACCATCCATTGGAGTAACAAAAATCACGACAATAGACTACCTTCCATAATGACAGGTCTACCATCCATTGGAATAACAAAAATATCGACAACACAGTACCTTCCATAATGACAAGGCTACCATGCAATGGAGTAACAAAAATCTCGGCAATAGACTACCTTCCATAATGACAAGGCTACCATCCCTTAGAGTAAAAAAAATATCGACAACAGACTACCTTCCATAATGACAAGGCTACCATCCATTGGAGTAACAAAGATATCGACAACATACTACCTTCCATAATGACAAGGCTACCATCCCTTAGAGTAATAAAAATCACGACAATAGACTACCTTTCATAATGACAAGGCTATCATCCATTGTAATAACAAAAATATCGTACACAAACTACCTTCCATAATGACTAGGCTACCATCCATTGGAGTAACAAAGATTTCGACAACAGACTACCTTCTATAACGACAAGGCTACAATCCATTCTCGTAACAAAAATCTCGACAACAGACCACCTTACCTAATGACAAGGCTACCATCCATTGTAGTGACAAAAATCTCGACAATATACTACCTTCTATAATGACAATGCTACCATCCATTGGAATAACAAAAATCTCGACAACAAAATACCTTCCATATGGACAAGGCTACCATCCCTTACAGTAACAAAAATCTCGACAATAGACTACCTTCTATAATGACAAGGCTACCATCCATTGGAGAAACAAAGATATCGATAACATACTACCTTCCATAATGGCAAGGCTACCATCCATTGGAGTAACAAAAATCATGACAACAGACTACCTTCCATAATGACAACGCTACCATCTATTGGAATAACAAAAATATCGACAACACACTACCTTCCATAATGACAAGGCTACCATACAATGGAGTAACAAAAATCTCGACAATAGACTACCTTCCATAATGACAAGGGTACCATCATTGGAGTAACCAAAATATCAACAAGAGACTACCTTCTATAATTACAAGGCTACAATCCATTGGAGTATAAAAAATCTCGACAACAGACTACCTTTCATAATGACAAGGCTACCATCCATTAAAGTAACTAAAATCTCGTACACAGACTACCTTCCATAATGACTAGGCTACCATCCATTGGACTAACAAACATATCGACAACAAACTACCTTCCATAACGACAAGGCTACAATCCATTGTAGTAATAAAAATCTTGACAACAGACTACCTTCCATAATGACAAGGCTACCATCCATTGTAGTGACAAAAATCTTGATAATATACTAACTTCTATAATGACAATGCTAGCATCCAATGGAATAACAAAAATCTCGACAACAGACTACGTTCCATAATGACAATGCTACCATCCAATATAGTGACAAAAATCTCGACAATATATTACCTTCTATAATGACAAGGCTACCATCCATTGGAGTAACAAAAATCTCGACAACAGACTACCTTCCATAATCACAAGGCTACCATCCATTGGAGTAACTAAAACCTCGTACACAAACTACCTTCCATAATGACTAGGCTACCATCCATTGGAGTAACAAAGATATCGACAACAGACTATCTTCTATAACGACAAGGCTACAATCCATTGTAGTAACAAAAATCTCGACAACAGACTACCTTCCATAATGACAAGGCTACCATCCATTGGAGTAACAAAAATCACGACAATAGACTACTTTCCATAATAATAAGGCTACCATCCATTGGAATAACAAAGATATCGACAATAGACTATCTTCCATAACGACAAGGCTACAATCCATTGTAGTAACAAAAATCTCGACAACAGACTACCTTCCATAATGACAAGACTACCATCCATTAAGGTAACTAAAATCTCGTAGACAAACTACCTTCCATAATGACTAGGCTACCATCCATTGGACTAACAAACATATCGACAAGAAACTACCTTCCATAACGACAAGGCTACAATCCATTGTAGTAACAAAAATCTTGACAACAGACTACCTTCCATAATGACAAGACTACCATCCATTGTAGTGACAAAAATCTTGATAATATACTAACTTCATTAATGACAATGCTACCATCCAATGGAATAACAAAAATCTCGACAACAGACTACGTTCCATAATGATAATGCTACCATCCAATATAGTGACAAAAATCTCGACAATATATTACCTTCTATAATGACAAGGCTACCATCCATTGGAGTAACAAAATACTCGACAACAGACTACCTTCCATAATCACAAGGCTACCATCCATTGGAGTAACTAAAACCTCGTACACAAACTACCTTCCATAATGAATAGGCTACCATCCATTGGAGTAACAAAGATATCGACAACAGACTATCTTTTATAACCACAAGGCTACAATCCATTGTAGTAACAAAAATCTCGACAACAGACTACCTTCCATAATGACAAGGCTACCATCCATTGGAGTAACAAAAATCACGACAATAGACTACCTTCCATAATAATAAGGCTACCATCCATTGGAATAACAAAGATATCGACAACAAACTATCTTCCATAACGACAAGGCTACAATCCATTATAGTAACAAAAATCTCGACAACAGACTACCTTCCATAATGACAAGGCTACCATCCATTGTAGTGACAAAAATATCGATAATATACTACCTTCTATAATGACAATGCTACCATCCATTGGAATAACAAAAATCTCGATAACAGACTACGTTCCATAATGGCAAGGCTACCATCCCTTAGAGTAACAAATATCTCGACAACATACCACCTTCCATAATGACAAGGCTACCATCCATTGGAGTAACAAAAATCACGACAATAGACTACCTTCCATAATGACAGGTCTACCATCATTTGGAATAACAAAAATATCGACAACACAGTACATTCCATAATGACAAGGCTACCATGCAATGGAGTAACAAAAATCTCGGCAATAGACTACCTTCCACAATGACATGGCTACCATCCCTTAGAGTAAAATAAATATCGACAACAAACTACCTTCCATAATGACAAGGCTACCATCCATTGGAGTAACAAAGATATCGACAACATACTACCTTCCATAATGACAAGGCTACCATCCCTTAGAGTAATAAAAATCATGACAATAGACTACCTTTCATAATGACAAGGCTATCATCCATTGGAATAACAAAAATATCGTACACAAACTACCTTCCATAATGACTAGGCTACCATCCATTGGAGTAACAAAGATATCGACAACAGACGACCTTCTATAACGACAAGGCTACAATCCATTCTAATAACAAAAATCTCGACAACAGACTACCTTACCTAATGACAAGGCTACCATCCATTGTAGTGACAAAAATCTCGACAATATACTACCTTCTATAATGACAATGCTACCATCCATTGGAATAACAAAAATCTCGACAACAAACTACCTTCCATATGGACAAGGCTACCATCCCTTACAGTAACAAAAATCTCGGCAATAGACTACCTTCCATAATGTCAAGGCTACCATCCATTGGAGTAACAAAGATATTGACAACATACTACCTTCCATAATGTCTAGGCTACCATCCCTTAGAGTAATAAAAATCACGACAATAGACTACCTTTCATAATGACAAGGCTATCATCTATTGGAATAACAAAAATATCGACAACACACTACCTTCCATAATGACATGGCTACCATGCAATGGAGTAACAAAAATCTCGACAATAGACTACCTTCCATAATGACAAGGGTACCATCATTGGAGTAACCAAAATATCAACAAGAGACTACCTTCCATAATTACAAGGCTACAATCCATTGGAGTATAAAAAATCTCGACAACAGACTACCTTTCATAATGACAAGGCTACCATCCATTAAAGTAACTAAAATCTCGTACACAGACTACCTTCCATAATGACTAGGCTACCATCCATTTGACTAACAAACATATCGACAACAAACTTCCTTCCATAACGACAAGGCTACAATCCATTGTAGTAACAAAAATCTTGACAACAGACTACCTTCCATAATGACAAGGCTACCATCAATTGTAGTGACAAAAATCTTGATAATATACTTACTTCTATAATGACAACGCTAGCATCCAATGGAATAACAAAAATCTCGACAACAGACTACGTTCCATAATGACAATGCTACCATCCAATATAGTGACAAAAATCTCGACAATATATTACCTTCTATAATGACAAGGCTACCATCCATTGGAGTAACAAAAATCTCGACAACAGACTACCTTCCATAATCACAAGGCTACCATCCATTGGAGTAACTAAAACCTCGTACACAAACTACCTTCCATAATGACTAGGCTACCATCCATTGGAGTAACAAAGATATCGACAACAGACTATCTTCTATAACGACAAGGCTACAATCCATTGTAGTAACAAAAATCTCGACAACAGACTACCTTCCATAATGACAAGGCTACCATCCATTGGAGTAACAAAAATCACGACAATAGACTACCTTCCATAATAATAAGGCTACCATCCATTGGAATAAAAAAGATATCGACAACAGACTATCTTCCATAACGACAAGGCTACAATCCATTGTAGTAACAAAAATCTCGACAACAGACTACCTTCCATAATGACAAGGCTACCATCCATTTTAGTGAAAAAAATATCGATAATATACTACCTTCTATAATGACAATGCTACCATCCATTGGAATAACAAAAATCTCGATAACAGACTACGTTCCATAATGGCAAGGCTACCATCCCTTAGAGTAACAAATATCTCGATAACAAACCACCTTACATAATGACAAGGCTACCATCCATTGGAATAACAAAAATCACGACATAAGACTACCTTCCATAATGACAGGGCTACCATCCATTGGAATAACAAAAATATCGACAACACACTACCTTCCATAATGACAAGGCTACCATGAAATGGAGTAACAAAAATCTCGGCAATAGACTACCTTCCATAATAACAAGGCTACCATCCCTTAGAGTAAAAAAAATATCGACAACATACTACCTTCCATAGAGACAAGGCTACCATCCATTGGAGTAACAAAGATATCGACAACATACTACCTGCCATAATGACAAGGCTACCATCCCTTAGAGTAATAAAAATCACGGCAATAGACTACCTTTCATAATGACAAGGCTATCATCCATTGGAATAACAAAAATATCATACACAAACTACCTTCCATAATGACTAGGCTACCATCCATTGGAGTAACAAAGATATCGACAATAGACTACCTTCCATAACGACAAGGCTACAATCCATTATAGTAACAAAAATCTCGACAACAGACTACCTTACCTAATGACAAGCCTACCATCCATTGTAGTGACAAAAATCTCGACAATATACTACCTTCTATAATGACAAGGCTACCATCCAATATAGTGACAAAAATCTCGACAATATATTACCTTCCATAATGACAAGGCTACCATCCATTGGAGTAACTAAAATCTCGTACACAAACTACCTTCCATAATGACTAGGCTACCATCCATTGGAGTAACAAAGATATCGACAACAGTCTATCTTCTATAACGACAAGGCTACAATCCATTGTAGTAACAAAAATCTCGACAACAGACTACCTTCCATAATGACAAGGCTACCATCCATTGGAGTAACAAAAATCACGATGATAGACTACCTTCCATAATAATAAGGCTACCATCCATTGGAATAACAAAGATATCGACAATAGACTATCTTCCATACCGACAAGGCTACAATCCATTGTAGTAACAAAAATCTCGACAACAGACTAACTTCCATAATGAAAAGTCTACCATCCATTGTAGTGACAAAAATATCGATAATATACTACCTTCTATAATGACAACGCTACCATCCATTGGAATAACAAAAATCTCGATAACAGACTACCTTCCATAATGACAAGGCTACCATCTATTGGAATAACAAAAATATCGACAACACACTACCTTCCATAATGACAAGGCTACCATGAAATGGAGTAACAAAAATCTCGGCAATAGACTACCTTCCATAATGACAAGGGTACCATCATTGGAGTAACCAAAATATCAACAAGAGACTACCTTCCATAATTACAAGGCTACAATCCATTGGAGTATAAAAAATCTCGACAACAGACTACCTTTCATAATGACAAGGCTACCATCCATTAAAGTAACTAAAATCTCGTACACAAACTACCTTCCATAATGACTAGGCTACCATCCATTGGACTAACAAAGATATCGACAACAAACTACCTTCTATAACGACAAGGCTACAATCCATTGTAGTAACAAAAATCTTGACAACAGACTACCTTCCATAATGACAAGGCTACCATCCATTGTAGTGACAAAAATCTCGATAATATACTACCTTCTATAATGACAACGCTACCATCCAATGGAATAACAAAAATCTCGACAACAGACTACGTTCCATAATGACAAGGCTACCATCCCTTAGAGTAACAAATATCTCGATAACAAACCACCTTACATAATGACAAGGATACCATCCATTGGAATAACAAAAATCACGACATAAGACTACCTTCCATAATGACAGGGCTACCATCCATTGGAATAACAAAAATATCGACAACACACTACCTTCCATAATGACAAGGCTACCATGAAATGGAGTAACAAAAATCTCGGCAATAGACTACCTTCCATAATAACAAGGCTACCATCCCTTAGAGTAAAAAAAATATCGACAACATACTACCTTCCATAGAGACAAGGCTACCATCCATTGGAGTAACAAAGATATCGACAACATACTACCTGCCATAATTACAAGGCTACCATCCCTTAGAGTAATAAAAATCACGGCAATAGACTACCTTTCATAATGACAAGACTATCATCCATTGGAATAACAAAAATATCGTACACAAACTACCTTCCATAATGACTAGGCTACCATCCATTGGAGTAACAAAGATATCGACAATAGACTTACTTCCATAACGACAAGGCTACAATCCATTATAGTAACAAAAATCTCGACAACAGACTACCTTACCTAATGACAAGCCTACCATCCATTGTAGTGACAAAAATCTCGACAATATACTACCTTCTATAATGACAACGCTACCATCCAATGGAATAACAAAAATCTCGACAACAGACTACGTTCCATAATGACAAGGCTACCATCCAATATAGTGACAAAAATCTCGACAATATATTACCTTCCATATTGACAAGGCTACCATCCATTGGAGTAACTAAAATCTCGTACACAAACTACCTTCCATAATGACTAGGCTACCATCCATTGGAGTAACAAAGATATCGACAACAGTTTATCTTCTATAACGACAAGGCTACAATCCATTGTAGTAACAAAAATCTCGACAACAGACTACCTTCCATAATGACAAGGCTACCATCCATTGGAGTAACAAAAATCACGACGATAGACTACCTTCCATAATAATAAGGCTACCATCCATTGGAATAACAAAGATATCGACAATAGACTATCTTCCATACCGACAAGGCTACAATCCATTGTAGTAACAAAAATCTCGACAACAAACTACCTTCCATAATGAAAAGGCTACCATCCATTGTAGTGACCAAAATATCGATAATATACTACCTTCTATAATGACAACGCTACCATCCATTGGAATAACAAAAATCTCGATAACAGACTACCTTCCATAATGATAAGGCTACCATCTTTTGGAATAACAAAAATATCGACAACACACTACCTTCCATAATGACAAGGCTACCATGCAATGGAGTAACAAAAATCTCGGCAATAGACTACCTTCCATAATGACAAGGGTACCATCATTGGAGTAACCAAAATATCAACAAGAGACTACCTTCCATAATTACAAGGCTACAATCCATTGGAGTATAAAAAATCTCGACAACAGACTACCTTTCATAATGACAAGGCTACCATCCATTAAAGTAACTAAAATCTCGTACACAAACTACCTTCCATAATGACTAGGCTACCATCCATTGGACTAACAAAGATATCGACAACAAATTACCTTCCATAACGACAAGGCTACAATCCATTGTAGTAACAAAAATCTTGACAACAGACTACCTTCCATAATGACAAGGCTACCATCAATTGTAGTGACAAAAATCTTGATAATATACTTACTTCTATAATGACAACGCTAGCATCCAATGGAATAACAAAAATCTCGACAGTAGACTACGTTCCATAATGACAATGCTACCATCCAATATAGTGACAAAAATCTCGACAATATATTACCTTCTATAATGACAAGGCTACCATCCATTGGAGTAACAAAAATCTCGACAACAGACTACCTTCCATAATCACAAGGCTACCATCCATTGGAGTAACTAAAACCTCGTACACAAACTACCTTCCATAATGACTAGGCTACCATCCATTGGAGTAACAAAGATATCGACAACAGACTATCTTCTATAACGACAAGGCTACAATCCATTGTAGTAACAAAAATCTCGACAACAGACTACCTTCCATAATGACAAGGCTACCATCCATTGGAGTAACAAAAATCACGACAATAGACTACCTTCCATAATAATAAGGCTACCATCCATTGGAATAAAAAAGATATCGACAACAGACTATCTTCCATAACGACAAGGCTACAATCCATTGTAGTAACAAAAATCTCGACAACAGACTACCTTCCATAATGACAAGGCTACCATCCATTTTAGTGAAAAAAATATCGATAATATACTACCTTCTATAATGACAATGCTACCATCCATTGGAATAACAAAAATCTCGATAACAGACTACGTTCCATAATGGCAAGGCTACCATCCCTTAGAGTAACAAATATCTCGATAACAAACCACCTTACATAATGACAAGGCTACCATCCATTGGAATAACAAAAATCACGACATAAGACTACCTTCCATAATGACAGGGCTACCATCCATTGGAATAACAAAAATATCGACAACACACTACCTTCCATAATGACAAGGCTACCATGAAATGGAGTAACAAAAATCTCGGCAATAGACTACCTTCCATAATAACAAGGCTACCATCCCTTAGAGTAAAAAAAATATCGACAACATACTACCTTCCATAGAGACAAGGCTACCATCCATTGGAGTAACAAAGATATCGACAACATACTACCTGCCATAATGACAAGGCTACCATCCCTTAGAGTAATAAAAATCACGGCAATAGACTACCTTTCATAATGACAAGGCTATCATCCATTGGAATAACAAAAATATCGTACACAAACTACCTTCCATAATGACTAGGCTACCATCCATTGGAGTAACAAAGATATCGACAATAGACTACCTTCCATAACGACAAGGCTACAATCCATTATAGTAACAAAAATCTCGACAACAGACTACCTTACCTAATGACAAGCCTACCATCCATTGTAGTGACAAAAATCTCGACAATATACTACCTTCTATAATGACAAGGCTACCATCCAATATAGTGACAAAAATCTCGACAATATATTACCTTCCATAATGACAAGGCTACCATCCATTGGAGTAACTAAAATCTCGTACACAAACTACCTTCCATAATGACTAGGCTACCATCCATTGGAGTAACAAAGATATCGACAACAGTCTATCTTCTATAACGACAAGGCTACAATCCATTGTAGTAACAAAAATCTCGACAACAGACTACCTTCCATAATGACAAGGCTACCATCCATTGGAGTAACAAAAATCACGATGATAGACTACCTTCCATAATAATAAGGCTACCATCCATTGGAATAACAAAGATATCGACAATAGACTATCTTCCATACCGACAAGGCTACAATCCATTGTAGTAACAAAAATCTCGACAACAGACTAACTTCCATAATGAAAAGTCTACCATCCATTGTAGTGACAAAAATATCGATAATATACTACCTTCTATAATGACAACGCTACCATCCATTGGAATAACAAAAATCTCGATAACAGACTACCTTCCATAATGACAAGGCTACCATCTATTGGAATAACAAAAATATCGACAACACACTACCTTCCATAATGACAAGGCTACCATGAAATGGAGTAACAAAAATCTCGGCAATAGACTACCTTCCATAATGACAAGGGTACCATCATTGGAGTAACCAAAATATCAACAAGAGACTACCTTCCATAATTACAAGGCTACAATCCATTGGAGTATAAAAAATCTCGACAACAGACTACCTTTCATAATGACAAGGCTACCATCCATTAAAGTAACTAAAATCTCGTACACAAACTACCTTCCATAATGACTAGGCTACCATCCATTGGACTAACAAAGATATCGACAACAAACTACCTTCTATAACGACAAGGCTACAATCCATTGTAGTAACAAAAATCTTGACAACAGACTACCTTCCATAATGACAAGGCTACCATCCATTGTAGTGACAAAAATCTCGATAATATACTACCTTCTATAATGACAACGCTACCATCCAATGGAATAACAAAAATCTCGACAACAGACTACGTTCCATAATGACAAGGCTACCATCCCTTAGAGTAACAAATATCTCGATAACAAACCACCTTACATAATGACAAGGATACCATCCATTGGAATAACAAAAATCACGACATAAGACTACCTTCCATAATGACAGGGCTACCATCCATTGGAATAACAAAAATATCGACAACACACTACCTTCCATAATGACAAGGCTACCATGAAATGGAGTAACAAAAATCTCGGCAATAGACTACCTTCCATAATAACAAGGCTACCATCCCTTAGAGTAAAAAAAATATCGACAACATACTACCTTCCATAGAGACAAGGCTACCATCCATTGGAGTAACAAAGATATCGACAACATACTACCTGCCATAATTACAAGGCTACCATCCCTTAGAGTAATAAAAATCACGGCAATAGACTACCTTTCATAATGACAAGACTATCATCCATTGGAATAACAAAAATATCGTACACAAACTACCTTCCATAATGACTAGGCTACCATCCATTGGAGTAACAAAGATATCGACAATAGACTTACTTCCATAACGACAAGGCTACAATCCATTATAGTAACAAAAATCTCGACAACAGACTACCTTACCTAATGACAAGCCTACCATCCATTGTAGTGACAAAAATCTCGACAATATACTACCTTCTATAATGACAACGCTACCATCCAATGGAATAACAAAAATCTCGACAACAGACTACGTTCCATAATGACAAGGCTACCATCCAATATAGTGACAAAAATCTCGACAATATATTACCTTCCATATTGACAAGGCTACCATCCATTGGAGTAACTAAAATCTCGTACACAAACTACCTTCCATAATGACTAGGCTACCATCCATTGGAGTAACAAAGATATCGACAACAGTTTATCTTCTATAACGACAAGGCTACAATCCATTGTAGTAACAAAAATCTCGACAACAGACTACCTTCCATAATGACAAGGCTACCATCCATTGGAGTAACAAAAATCACGACGATAGACTACCTTCCATAATAATAAGGCTACCATCCATTGGAATAACAAAGATATCGACAATAGACTATCTTCCATACCGACAAGGCTACAATCCATTGTAGTAACAAAAATCTCGACAACAAACTACCTTCCATAATGAAAAGGCTACCATCCATTGTAGTGACCAAAATATCGATAATATACTACCTTCTATAATGACAACGCTACCATCCATTGGAATAACAAAAATCTCGATAACAGACTACCTTCCATAATGATAAGGCTACCATCTTTTGGAATAACAAAAATATCGACAACACACTACCTTCCATAATGACAAGGCTACCATGCAATGGAGTAACAAAAATCTCGGCAATAGACTACCTTCCATAATGACAAGGGTACCATCATTGGAGTAACCAAAATATCAACAAGAGACTACCTTCCATAATTACAAGGCTACAATCCATTGGAGTATAAAAAATCTCGACAACAGACTACCTTTCATAATGACAAGGCTACCATCCATTAAAGTAACTAAAATCTCGTACACAAACTACCTTCCATAATGACTAGGCTACCATCCATTGGACTAACAAAGATATCGACAACAAATTACCTTCCATAACGACAAGGCTACAATCCATTGTAGTAACAAAAATCTTGACAACAGACTACCTTCCATAATGACAAGGCTACCATCAATTGTAGTGACAAAAATCTTGATAATATACTTACTTCTATAATGACAACGCTAGCATCCAATGGAATAACAAAAATCTCGACAGTAGACTACGTTCCATAATGACAATGCTACCATCCAATATAGTGACAAAAATCTCGACAATATATTACCTTCTATAATGACAAGGCTACCATCCATTGGAGTAACAAAAATCTCGACAACAGACTACCTTCCATAATCACAAGGCTACCATCCATTGGAGTAACTAAAACCTCGTACACAAACTACCTTCCATAATGACTAGGCTACCATCCATTGGAGTAACAAAGATATCGACAACAGACTATCTTCTATAACGACAAGGCTACAATCCATTGTAGTAACAAAAATCTCGACAACAGACTACCTTCCATAATGACAAGGCTACCATCCATTGGAGTAACAAAAATCACGACAATAGACTACCTTCCATAATAATAAGGCTACCATCCATTGGAATAAAAAAGATATCGACAACAGACTATCTTCCATAACGACAAGGCTACAATCCATTGTAGTAACAAAAATCTCGACAACAGACTACCTTCCATAATGACAAGGCTACCATCCATTTTAGTGAAAAAAATATCGATAATATACTACCTTCTATAATGACAATGCTACCATCCATTGGAATAACAAAAATCTCGATAACAGACTACGTTCCATAATGGCAAGGCTACCATCCCTTAGAGTAACAAATATCTCGATAACAAACCACCTTACATAATGACAAGGCTACCATCCATTGGAATAACAAAAATCACGACATAAGACTACCTTCCATAATGACAGGGCTACCATCCATTGGAATAACAAAAATATCGACAACACACTACCTTCCATAATGACAAGGCTACCATGAAATGGAGTAACAAAAATCTCGGCAATAGACTACCTTCCATAATAACAAGGCTACCATCCCTTAGAGTAAAAAAAATATCGACAACATACTACCTTCCATAGAGACAAGGCTACCATCCATTGGAGTAACAAAGATATCGACAACATACTACCTGCCATAATGACAAGGCTACCATCCCTTAGAGTAATAAAAATCACGGCAATAGACTACCTTTCATAATGACAAGGCTATCATCCATTGGAATAACAAAAATATCGTACACAAACTACCTTCCATAATGACTAGGCTACCATCCATTGGAGTAACAAAGATATCGACAATAGACTACCTTCCATAACGACAAGGCTACAATCCATTATAGTAACAAAAATCTCGAGAACAGACTACCTTACCTAATGACAAGCCTACCATCCATTGTAGTGACAAAAATCTCGACAATATACTACCTTCTATAATGACAAGGCTACCATCCAATATAGTGACAAAAATCTCGACAATATATTACCTTCCATAATGACAAGGCTACCATCCATTGGAGTAACTAAAATCTCGTACACAAACTACCTTCCATAATGACTAGGCTACCATCCATTGGAGTAACAAAGATATCGACAACAGTCTATCTTCTATAACGACAAGGCTACAATCCATTGTAGTAACAAAAATCTCGACAACAGACTACCTTCCATAATGACAAGGCTACCATCCATTGGAGTAACAAAAATCACGATGATAGACTACCTTCCATAATAATAAGGCTACCATCCATTGGAATAACAAAGATATCGACAATAGACTATCTTCCATACCGACAAGGCTACAATCCATTGTAGTAACAAAAATCTCGACAACAGACTAACTTCCATAATGAAAAGTCTACCATCCATTGTAGTGACAAAAATATCGATAATATACTACCTTCTATAATGACAACGCTACCATCCATTGGAATAACAAAAATCTCGATAACAGACTACCTTCCATAATGACAAGGCTACCATCTATTGGAATAACAAAAATATCGACAACACACTACCTTCCATAATGACAAGGCTACCATGCAATGGAGTAACAAAAATCTCGGCAATAGACTACCTTCCATAATGACAAGGGTACCATCATTGGAGTAACCAAAATATCAACAAGAGACTACCTTCCATAATTACAAGGCTACAATCCATTGGAGTATAAAAAATCTCGACAACAGACTACCTTTCATAATGACAAGGCTACCATCCATTAAAGTAACTAAAATCTCGTACACAAACTACCTTCCATAATGACTAGGCTACCATCCATTGGACTAACAAAGATATCGACAACAAACTACCTTCCATAACGACAAGGCTACAATCCATTGTAGTAACAAAAATCTTGACAACAGACTACCTTCCATAATGACAAGGCTACCATCCATTGTAGTGACAAAAATCTCGATAATATACTACCTTCTATAATGACAACGCTACCATCCAATGGAATAACAAAAATCTCGACAACAGACTACGTTCCATAATGACAAGGCTACCATCCCTTAGAGTAACAAATATCTCGATAACAAACCACCTTACATAATGACAAGGCTACCATCCATTGGAATAACAAAAATCACGACATAAGACTACCTTCCATTATGACAGGGCTACCATCCATTGGAATAACAAAAATATCGACAACACACTACCTTCCATAATGACAAGGCTACCATGAAATGGAGTAACAAAAATCTCGGCAATAGACTACCTTCCATAATAACAAGGCTACCATCCCTTAGAGTAAAAAAAATATCGACAACATACTACCTTCCATAGAGACAAGGCTACCATCCATTGGAGTAACAAAGATATCGACAACATACTACCTGCCATAATGACAAGGCTACCATCCCTTAGAGTAATAAAAATCACGGCAATAGACTACCTTTCATAATGACAAGACTATCATCCATTGGAATAACAAAAATATCGTACACAAACTACCTTCCATAATGACTAGGCTACCATCCATTGGAGTAACAAAGATATCGACAATAGACTTACTTCCATAACGACAAGGCTACAATCCATTATAGTAACAAAAATCTCGACAACAGACTACCTTACCTAATGACAAGCCTACCATCCATTGTAGTGACAAAAATCTCGACAATATACTACCTTCTATAATGACAACGCTACCATCCAATGGAATAACAAAAATCTCGACAACAGACTACGTTCCATAATGACAAGGCTACCATCCAATATAGTGACAAAAATCTCGACAATATATTACCTTCCATAATGACAAGGCTACCATCCATTGGAGTAACTAAAATCTCGTACACAAACTACCTTCCATAATGACTAGGCTACCATCCATTGGAGTAACAAAGATATCGACAACAGTTTATCTTCTATAACGACAAGGCTACAATCCATTGTAGTAACAAAAATCTCGACAACAGACTACCTTCCATAATGACAAGGCTACCATCCATTGGAGTAACAAAAATCACGACGATAGACTACCTTCCATAATAATAAGGCTACCATCCATTGGAATAACAAAGATATCGACAATAGACTATCTTCCATACCGACAAGGCTACAATCCATTGTAGTAACAAAAATCTCGACAACAAACTACCTTCCATAATGAAAAGGCTACCATCCATTGTAGTGACCAAAATATCGATAATATACTACCTTCTATAATGACAACGCTACCATCCATTGGAATAACAAAAATCTCGATAACAGACTACCTTCCATAATGATAAGGCTACCATCTTTTGGAATAACAAAAATATCGACAACACACTACCTTCCATAATGACAAGGCTACCATGCAATGGAGTAACAAAAATCTCGGCAATAGACTACCTTCCATAATGACAAGGGTACCATCATTGGAGTAACCAAAATATCAACAAGAGACTACCTTCCATAATTACAAGGCTACAATCCATTGGAGTATAAAAAATCTCGACAACAGACTACCTTTCATAATGACAAGGCTACCATCCATTAAAGTAACTAAAATCTCGTACACAAACTACCTTCCATAATGACTAGGCTACCATCCATTGGACTAACAAAGATATCGACAACAAACTACCTTCCATAACGACAAGGCTACAATCCATTGTAGTAACAAAAATCTTGACAACAGACTACCTTCCATAATGACAAGGCTACCATCAATTGTAGTGACAAAAATCTTGATAATATACTTACTTCTATAATGACAACGCTAGCATCCAATGGAATAACAAAAATCTCGACAACAGACTACGTTCCATAATGACAATGCTACCATCCAATATAGTGACAAAAATCTCGACAATATATTACCTTCTATAATGACAAGGCTACCATCCATTGGAGTAACAAAAATCTCGACAACAGACTACCTTCCATAATCACAAGGCTACCATCCATTGGAGTAACTAAAACCTCGTACACAAACTACCTTCCATAATGACTAGGCTACCATCCATTGGAGTAACAAAGATATCGACAACAGACTATCTTCTATAACGACAAGGCTACAATCCATTGTAGTAACAAAAATCTCGACAACAGACTACCTTCCATAATGACAAGGCTACCATCCATTGGAGTAACAAAAATCACGACAATAGACTACCTTCCATAATAATAAGGCTACCATCCATTGGAATAAAAAAGATATCGACAACAGACTATCTTCCATAACGACAAGGCTACAATCCATTGTAGTAACAAAAATCTCGACAACAGACTACCTTCCATAATGACAAGGCTACCATCCATTTTAGTGAAAAAAATATCGATAATATACTACCTTCTATAATGACAATGCTACCATCCATTGGAATAACAAAAATCTCGATAACAGACTACGTTCCATAATGGCAAGGCTACCATCCCTTAGAGTAACAAATATCTCGATAACAAACCACCTTACATAATGACAAGGCTACCATCCATTGGAATAACAAAAATCACGACATAAGACTACCTTCCATAATGACAGGGCTACCATCCATTGGAATAACAAAAATATCGACAACACACTACCTTCCATAATGACAAGGCTACCATGAAATGGAGTAACAAAAATCTCGGCAATAGACTACCTTCCATAATAACAAGGCTACCATCCCTTAGAGTAAAAAAAATATCGACAACATACTACCTTCCATAGAGACAAGGCTACCATCCATTGGAGTAACAAAGATATCGACAACATACTACCTGCCATAATGACAAGGCTACCATCCCTTAGAGTAATAAAAATCACGGCAATAGACTACCTTTCATAATGACAAGGCTATCATCCATTGGAATAACAAAAATATCGTACACAAACTACCTTCCATAATGACTAGGCTACCATCCATTGGAGTAACAAAGATATCGACAATAGACTACCTTCCATAACGACAAGGCTACAATCCATTATAGTAACAAAAATCTCGACAACAGACTACCTTACCTAATGACAAGCCTACCATCCATTGTAGTGACAAAAATCTCGACAATATACTACCTTCTATAATGACAAGGCTACCATCCAATATAGTGACAAAAATCTCGACAATATATTACCTTCCATAATGACAAGGCTACCATCCATTGGAGTAACTAAAATCTCGTACACAAACTACCTTCCATAATGACTAGGCTACCATCCATTGGAGTAACAAAGATATCGACAACAGTCTATCTTCTATAACGACAAGGCTACAATCCATTGTAGTAACAAAAATCTCGACAACAGACTACCTTCCATAATGACAAGGCTACCATCCATTGGAGTAACAAAAATCACGATGATAGACTACCTTCCATAATAATAAGGCTACCATCCATTGGAATAACAAAGATATCGACAATAGACTATCTTCCATACCGACAAGGCTACAATCCATTGTAGTAACAAAAATCTCGACAACAGACTAACTTCCATAATGAAAAGTCTACCATCCATTGTAGTGACAAAAATATCGATAATATACTACCTTCTATAATGACAACGCTACCATCCATTGGAATAACAAAAATCTCGATAACAGACTACCTTCCATAATGACAAGGCTACCATCTATTGGAATAACAAAAATATCGACAACACACTACCTTCCATAATGACAAGGCTACCATGCAATGGAGTAACAAAAATCTCGGCAATAGACTAACTTCCATAATGACAAGGGTACCATCATTGGAGTAACCAAAATATCAACAAGAGACTACCTTCCATAATTACAAGGCTACAATCCATTGGAGTATAAAAAATCTCGACAACAGACTACCTTTCATAATGACAAGGCTACCATCCATTAAAGTAACTAAAATCTCGTACACAAACTACCTTCCATAATGACTAGGCTACCATCCATTGGACTAACAAAGATATCGACAACAAACTACCTTCCATAACGACAAGGCTACAATCCATTGTAGTAACAAAAATCTTGACAACAGACTACCTTCCATAATGACAAGGCTACCATCCATTGTAGTGACAAAAATCTCGATAATATACTACCTTCTATAATGACAACGCTACCATCCAATGGAATAACAAAAATCTCGACAACAGACTACGTTCCATAATGACAAGGCTACCATCCCTTAGAGTAACAAATATCTCGATAACAAACCACCTTACATAATGACAAGGCTACCATCCATTGGAATAACAAAAATCACGACATAAGACTACCTTCCATAATGACAGGGCTACCATCCATTGGAATAACAAAAATATCGACAACACACTACCTTCCATAATGACAAGGCTACCATGAAATGGAGTAACAAAAATCTCGGCAATAGACTACCTTCCATAATAACAAGGCTACCATCCCTTAGAGTAAAAAAAATATCGACAACATACTACCTTCCATAGAGACAAGGCTACCATCCATTGGAGTAACAAAGATATCGACAACATACTACCTGCCATAATGACAAGGCTACCATCCCTTAGAGTAATAAAAATCACGGCAATAGACTACCTTTCATAATGACAAGACTATCATCCATTGGAATAACAAAAATATCGTACACAAACTACCTTCCATAATGACTAGGCTACCATCCATTGGAGTAACAAAGATATCGACAATAGACTTACTTCCATAACGACAAGGCTACAATCCATTATAGTAACAAAAATCTCGACAACAGACTACCTTACCTAATGACAAGCCTACCATCCATTGTAGTGACAAAAATCTCGACAATATACTACCTTCTATAATGACAACGCTACCATCCAATGGAATAACAAAAATCTCGACAACAGACTACGTTCCATAATGACAAGGCTACCATCCAATATAGTGACAAAAATCTCGACAATATATTACCTTCCATAATGACAAGGCTACCATCCATTGGAGTAACTAAAATCTCGTACACAAACTACCTTCCATAATGACTAGGCTACCATCCATTGGAGTAACAAAGATATCGACAACAGTTTATCTTCTATAACGACAAGGCTACAATCCATTGTAGTAACAAAAATCTCGACAACAGACTACCTTCCATAATGACAAGGCTACCATCCATTGGAGTAACAAAAATCACGACGATAGACTACCTTCCATAATAATAAGGCTACCATCCATTGGAATAACAAAGATATCGACAATAGACTATCTTCCATACCGACAAGGCTACAATCCATTGTAGTAACAAAAATCTCGACAACAAACTACCTTCCATAATGAAAAGGCTACCATCCATTGTAGTGACCAAAATATCGATAATATACTACCTTCTATAATGACAACGCTACCATCCATTGGAATAACAAAAATCTCGATAACAGACTACCTTCCATAATGATAAGGCTACCATCTTTTGGAATAACAAAAATATCGACAACACACTACCTTCCATAATGACAAGGCTACCATGCAATGGAGTAACAAAAATCTCGGCAATAGACTACCTTCCATAATGACAAGGGTACCATCATTGGAGTAACCAAAATATCAACAAGAGACTACCTTCCATAATTACAAGGCTACAATCCATTGGAGTATAAAAAATCTCGACAACAGACTACCTTTCATAATGACAAGGCTACCATCCATTAAAGTAACTAAAATCTCGTACACAAACTACCTTCCATAATGACTAGGCTACCATCCATTGGACTAACAAAGATATCGACAACAAACTACCTTCCATAACGACAAGGCTACAATCCATTGTAGTAACAAAAATCTTGACAACAGACTACCTTCCATAATGACAAGGCTACCATCCATTGTAGTGTCAAAAATCTCGATAATATACTACCTTCTATAATGACAACGCTACCATCCAATGGAATAACAAAAATCTCGACAACAGACTACGTTCCATAATGACAAGGCTACCATCCAATATAGTGACAAAAATCTCGACAATATATTACCTTCCATAATGACAAGGCTACCATGCAATGGAGTAACAAAAATCTCGGCAATAGACTACCTTCCATAATGTCAAGGCTACCATCCATTGGAGTAACAAAGATATTGACAACATACTACCTTCCATAATGTCTAGGCTACCATCCCTTAGAGTAATAAAAATCACGACAATAGACTACCTTTCATAATGACAAGGCTATCATCCATTGGAATAACAAAAATATCGTACACAAACTACCTTCCATAATGACTAGGCTACCATCCATTGGAGTAACAAAGATATCGACAATAGACTACCTTCCATAACGACAAGGCTACAATCCATTGTAGTAACAAAAATCTCGACAACAGACTACCTTACCTAATGACAAGGCTACCATCCATTGTAGTGACAAAAATCTCGACAATATACTACCTTCTATAAAGACAATGCTACCATCCATTGGAATAACAAAAATCTCGACAACAAACTACCTTCCATATGGACAAGGCTACCATCCCTTAGAGTAACAAAAATCTCGACAATAGACTACCTTCTATAATGACAAGGCTACCATCCATTGGAGAAACAAAGATATCAATAACATTATACCTTCCATAATGGCAAGGCTACCATCCATTGGAGTAACAAAAATCATGACAACAAACTACCTTCCATAATGACAAGGCTACCATCTATTGGAATAACAAAAATATCGACAACACACTACCTTCCATAATGACAAGGCTACCATGCAATGGAGTAACAAAAATCTCGGCAATAGACTACCTTCCATAATGACAAGGGTACCATCATTGGAGTAACCAAAATATCAACAATAGACTACCTTCCATAATTACAAGGCTACAATCCATTGGAGTATAAAAAATCTCGACAACAGACTACCTTTCATAATGACAAGGCTACCATCCATTAAAGTAACTAAAATCTCGTACACAAACTACCTTCCATAATGACTAGGCTACCATCCATTGGACTAACAAAGATATCGACAACAAACTACCTTCCATAACGACAAGGCTACAATCCATTGTAGTAACAAAAATCTTGACAACAGACTACCTTCCATAATGACAAGGCTACCATCCAATATAGTGACAAAAATCTCGACAATATATTACCTTCTATAATGACAAGGCTACCATCCATTGGAGTAACTAAAATCTCGACAACAGACTACCTTCCATAATGACAAGGCTACCATCCATTGGAGTAACTAAAATCTCGTACACAAACTACCTTCCATAATGACTAGGCTACCATCCATTGGAGTAACAAAGATATCGACAACAGACTATCTTCTATAACGACAAGGCTACAATCCATTGTAGTAACAAAAATCTAGACAACAGACTACCTTCCATAATGACAAGGCTACCATACATTGGAGTAACAAAAATCACGACAATAGACTACCTTCCAAAATAATAAGGCTACCATCCATTGGAATAAGAAAGATATCGACAACAGACTATCTTCCATAACGACAAGGCTACAATCCATTGTAGTAACAAAAATCTCGACAACAGACTACCTTCCATAATGACAAGGCTACCATCCATTGTAGTGAAAAAAATATCGATAATATACTACCTTCTATAATGACAACGCTACCATCCATTGGAATAACAAAAATCTCGATAACAGATTACGTTCCATAATGGCAAGGCTACCATCCCTTAGAGTAACAAATATCTCGACAACAGACCACCTTACATAGTGACAAGGCTACCATCCATTGGAGTAACAAAAATCACGACAAGAGACTACCTTCCATAATGACAGGGCTACCATCCATTGGAATAACAAAAATATCGACAACACACTACCTTCCATAATGACAAGGCTACCATGCAATGGAGTAACAAAAATCTCGGCAATAGACTACCTTCCATAATGACAAGGCTACCATCCCTTAGAGTAAAAAAAATATCGACAACAGACTACCTTCCATAATGACAAGGCTACCATCCATTGGAGTAACAAAGATATTGACAACATACTACCTTCCATACTGACAAGGCTACCATCCCTTAGAGTAATAAAAATCACGACAATAGACTACCTTTCATAATGACAAGGCTATCATCCATTGGAATAACAAAAATATCATACACAAACTACCTTCCATAATGACTAGGCTACCATCCATTGGAGTAACAAAGATATCGATAATAGACTACCTTCCATAACGATAAGGCTACAATCCATTCTAGTAACAAAAGTCTCGACAACAGACTACCTTACCTAATGACAAGGCTACCATCCATTGTAGTGACAAAAATCTCGACAATATACTACCTTTTATATTGACAATGCTAT
Organism: Vicia faba; assembly: GCA_948472305.1. Classification (NCBI taxonomy): domain Eukaryota; kingdom Viridiplantae; phylum Streptophyta; class Magnoliopsida; order Fabales; family Fabaceae; genus Vicia; species Vicia faba. The sequence goes on along the minus strand of OX451741.1, from coordinate 509,100,054 downwards.
CATCCATTGGAATAACAAAAATCTCGACAAAAGACTACCTTCCATATGGACAAGGCTACCATCCCTTAGAGTAACAAAAATCTTGACAATAGACTACTTTCTATAATGACAAGGCTACCATCAATTGGAGAAACAAAGATATTGATAACATACTACCTTCCATAATGGCAAGGATACCATCCATTGGAGTAACAAAAATCATGACAACAAACTACCTTCCATAATGACAAGGCTACCATCTATTGGAATAACAAAAATATCGACAACACGTTACCTTCCTTAATGACAAGGTTACCATGCAATAGAGTAACAAAAATCTCAGCAATAGACTACCTTCCATAATGATAAGGGTACCATCATCGGAGTAACCAAAATATCAACAAGAGACTACCTTCCATAATTACAAGGCTACAATCCATTGGAGTATAAAAAATCTCGACAACAGACTACCTTTCATAATGACAAGTCTACCATCCATTAAAGTAACTAAAATCTCGTACACAAACTACCTTCCATAATAACTAGGCTACCATCCATTGGACTAACAAAGATATCGACAACAAACTACCTTCCATAACGACAAGGCTACAATCCATTGTAGTAAGAAAAATCTTGACAACAGACTACCTTCCATAATGACAAGGCTACCATCCATTGTACTGACAAAAATATCGATAATATACTACCTTATATAATGACAACGCTACCATCAAATGGAATAACAAAAATCTCGACAACAGACTACGTTCCATAATGACAAGGCTACCATCCAATATAGTGACAAAAATCTCGACAATATATTACCTTCTATAATGACAAGGCTACCATCCATTGGAGTAAAAAAAATCTCGACAACAGACTACCTTCCATAATGACAAGGCTACCATCCATTGGAGTAACTTAAATCTCGTACACAAACTAACTTCCATAATGACTAGGCTACCACCCATTGGAGTGACAAAGATATCGACAACAAAATATCTTCTAAAACGACAAGGCTACAATCCATTGTAGTAACAAAAATCTCGACAACAGACTACCTTCCAAAATGACAAGGCTACTATCCATTGGAGTAACAAAAATCACGACAATAGACTACCTTCCATAATAATATGGCTACCATCCATTGGAATAACAAAAATATCGACAACACACTACCTTCCATATTGACAAGGCTACCATGCCATGGAGTAACAAAAATCTCGGCAATAAACCACCTTCCATAATGACAAGGGTACCATCATTGGAGTAACCAAAATATCAACAAGAGACTACCTTCCATAATTACAAGGCTACAATCCATTAGAGTATAAAAAATCTCGACAACAGACTACCTTCCATAATGACAAGGCTACCATCCATTGGAGTAACTAAAATCTCACACACAAACGACCTTCCATAATGACAAGGTTACCTTCCATTGGAGTAACAAAGATATCGACAACAGACTATCTTCCATAACGACAAGGCTACAATCCATTGTAGTAACAAAAATCTCGACAATAGACTACCTTCCATAATGACAAGGCTACCATCCATTGTAGTGACAAAAATATTGATAATATACTACCTTCTATAATGACAACGCTACCATCCATTAGAATAAAATAAATCTCGACAACAGACTACCTTCCATAATGACAAGGCTACCATCCATTGGAGTAACAAAGATATCGATAACATACTACCTTCCATAATGACAAGGCTACCATCCCTTAGAGTAACAAACATCACGACAATAGACTACCTTTCATAATGACAAGGCTACCATCCATTGGAATAACAAAAATATCGTACACAAACTACCTTCCATAATGACTAGGCTACCATCCATTGGAGTAACAAAGATATCGACAATAGACTACCTTCCATAACGACAAGGCTACAATCCATTCTAGTAACAAAAATCTCGACAACAGACTACCTTACCTAATGACAAGGCTACCATCCATTGTAGTGACAAAAATCTCGACAATATACTACCTTCTATAATGACAATGCTACCATCCATTGGAATAACAAAAATCTCGACAACAGACTACCTTCCATATGGACAAGGCTACCATCCCTTAGAGTAACAAAAATCTCGACAATAGACTACCTTCTATAATGACAAGGCTACCATCCATTGGAGAAACAAAGATATTGATAACATACTACCTTCCATAATGGCAAGGCTACCATCCATTGGAGTAACAAAAATCATGACAACCGACTACCTTCCATAATGACAAGGCTACCATCTATTGGAATAACAAAAATATCGACAACACATTACCTTCCTTAATGACAAGGCTACCATGCAACGGAGTAAAAAAAATCTCAGCAATAGACTACCTTCCATAATGATAAGGGTACCATCATTGGAGTAACCAAAATATCAACAAGAGACTACCTTCCATAATTACAAGGTTACAATCCATTGGAGTATAAAAAATCTCGACAACAGACTACCTTTCATAATGACAAGTCTACCATCCATTAAAGTAACTAAAATCTCGTACACAAACTACCTTCCATAATGACTAGGCTACCATCCATTGGACTAACAAAGATATAGACAACAAACTACCTTCCATAACGACAAGGCTACAATCCATTGTAGTAACAAAAATCTTGACAACAGACTACCTTCCATAATGACAAGGCTACCATCCATTGTAGTGACAAAAACCTCGATAATATATTACCTTCTATAATGACAACGCTACCATCCAATGGAATAACAAAAATATCGACAACAAACTACGTTCCATAATGACAAGGCTACCATCCAATATAGTGACAAAAATCTCGACAATATATTACCTTCTATAATGACAAGGCTACCATCCATTGGAGTAACAAAAATCTCGACAACAGACTACCTTCCATAATGACAAGGCTACCATCCATTGGAGTAACTAAAATCTCGTACACAAACTACCTTCCATAATGACTAGGCTACCATCCATTGGAGTAACAAAGATATCGACAACAAACTATCTTCTATAACGACAAGGCTACAATCCATTGCAGTAACAAAAATCTCGAAAACAGACTACCTTCCATAATGACAAGGATACCATCCATTGGAGTAACAAAAATCACGACAATAGACTACCTTCCATAATAATAAGGCTACCATCCCTTGGAATAACAAAGATATCGACAACAGACTATCTTCCATAACGACAAGGCTACAATCCATTGTAGTAACAAAAATCTCGACAACAGACTACCTTCCATAATGACAAGGCTACCATCCATTGTAGTGAAAAAAATATCGATAATATACTACCTTCTATAATGACAACTCTACCATTCATTGGAATAACAAAAATCTCGATAACAGACTACATTCCATAATGGCAAGGCTATCATCCCTTAGAGTAACAAATATCTCGACAACAGACCACCTTACATAATGACAAGGCTACCATCCATTGGAGTAACAAAAATCACGACAAGAGACTACCTTCCTTAATGACAGGGCTACCATCCATTGGAATAACAAAAATATCGACAACACACTACCTTCCATAATGACAAGGCTACCATGCAATGGAGTAACAAAAATCTCGGCAATAGACTACCTTCCATAATGACAAGGCTACCATCCCTTAGAGTAAAGAAAATATCGACAACAGACGACCTTCCATAATGACAAGGCTACCATCCATTGGAGTAACAAAGATATCGACAACATACTACTTTCCATAATGACAAGGCTACCATCCCTTAGAGTAATAAAAATCACGACAATAGACTACATTTCATAATGACAAGGCTATCATCCATTGGAATAACAAAAATATCGTACACAAACTACCTTCCATAATGACTAGGCTACCATCCATTGGAGTAACAAAGATATCGACAATAGACTACCTTCCATAACGACAAGGCTACAATCCATTCTAGTAACAAAAATCTCGACAACAGACTACCTTACCTAATGACAAGGCTACCATCCATTGTAGTGACAAAAATCTCGACAATATACTACCTTCTATAATGACAATGCTACCATCCATTGGAATAACAAAAATCTCGACAACAGACTACCTTCCATATGGACAAGGCTACCATCCCTTAGAGTAACCAAAATCTCGACAATAGACTACCTTCTATAATGACAAGGCTACCATCCATTGGAGAAACAAAGATATTGATAACGTACTACCTTCCATAATGACAAGGCTACCATCCACTGGAGTAACAAAAATCATGACAACAGACTACCTTCCATAATGACAAGGCTACCATCTATTGGAATAACAAAAATATTGACAACACATTACCTTCCTTAATGACAAGGTTACCATGCAATGGAGTAACAAAAATCTCAGAAATAGACTACCTTCCATAATGATAAGGGTACCATCATTGGAGTAACCAAAATATCAACAAGAGACTACCTTCCATAATTACAAGGCTATAATCCATTGGAGTATAAAAAATCTCGACAACAGACTACCTTTCATAATGACAAGGCTTCCATCCATTAAAGTAACAAAAATCTCATACACAAACTACCTTCCATAATGACTAGGCTACCATCCATTGGACTAACAAAGATATCAGTAACAAACTACCTTCCATAACGACAACGCGACAATCCATTGTAGTAACAAAAATCTTGAAAACAGACTACCTTCCATAATGACAAGGCTACCATCCATTGTACTGACAAAAATCTCGATAATATACTACCTTATATAATGACAACGCTACCATCCAATGGAATAACAAAATTCTCGACAACAGACTACGTTCCGTAATGACAAGGCTACCATCCAATATAGTGACAAAAATCTCGACAATATACTACCTTATATAATGACAACGCTACCATTCATTGGAGTAACAAAAATCTCGTACACAAACTACCTTCCATAATGACTACGCTACCATCCATTGGAGTAACAAATATATCGACAACAAAATATCTTCTAAAACGACAAGGCTACAATCCATTGTAGTAACAAAAATCTCGAAAACAAACTACCTTCCATAATGACAAGGCTACCATCCATTGGAGTAACAAAAATCACGACAATAGACTACCTTCCGTAATAATAAGGCTACCATCCATTGGAATAACAAAAATATCGACAACACACTACCTTCCATAATGACAAGGCTATCATGCCGTGGAGTAACAAAAATCTCGGCAATAAACCACCTTCCATAATGACAAGGGTACCATCATTGGAGTAACCAAAATATCAACAAGAGACTACCTTCCATAATTACAATGCTACAATCCATTGGAGTATAAAAAATCTCGACAACAGACTACCTTCCATAATGACAAGGCTACCATCCATTGGAGTAACTAAAATCTCATACACAAACTACCTTCCATAATGACTAGGCTACCTTCCATTGGAGTAACAAAGATATCAACAACAGACTATCTTCCATAACGACAAGGCTACAATCCATTGTAGTAACAAAAATCTCGACAATAGACTACCTTCCATAATGACAAGGCTACCATCCATTGTGGTGACAAAAATATTGATAATATACTACCTTCTATAATGACAACGCTACCATCCATTGGAATAACAAAAATCTCGACAACAGACTACCTTCCATAATGACAAGGCTACCATCCATTGGAGTAACGAAGATATCGATAACATACTACCTTCCATAATGACAAGGCTGCCATCCCTTAGAGTAACAAAAATCATGACAATAGACTACCTTTCATAATGACAAGGCTACCATCCATTGGAATAACAAAAATATCGTACACAAACTACCTTGCATAATGACTAGGCTACCATCCATTGGAGTAACAAAGATATCGACAATAGACTACCTTCCATAACGACGAGGCTACAATCCATTCTAGTAACAAAAATCTCGACAACAGACTACCTTACATAATGACAAGGCTACCATCCATTGGACTAACAAAGATATCGACAACAAACTACCTTCCATAACGACAAGCCTACAATCCATTATAGTAACAAAAATCTTAACAACAAACTACCTTCCATAATGACAAGGCTACCATCCATTGTAGTGACAAAAATCTCGATAATATACTACCTTCTATATTGACAATGCTACCATCCATTTGAATAACAAAAATCTCGACAACAGACTACGTTCCATAATGACAAGGCTACCATCCCTAAGAGTAACAAAAATCTGGACAACAGACTACCTTCCATAATGATAAGGCTACCATCCATTGGAGTAACAAAGATATCGACAACATACTACCTTCAATAATGACAAGGCTACCATCCCTTAGAGTAACAAAAATCACGACAACATACTACTTTTCATAATGACAAGGCTACCATCCATTGGAATAATAAAAATATCGTACACAAACTACCTTCAATAATGACTAGTCTTCCATCCATTGGAGTGATAAAGATATCGACAACAGACTTCCTTCAATAATGATAAGGCTACAATCCATTGTAGTAACAAAAATCTCGACAACAGATTACCTTCCATAATGACAAGGCTACCATTCATTGTAGTGACTAAAATCTCAACAATATACTACCTTCTATAATGACAAGTCCACCATCCATTGGAGTAACAAAAATCTCGACAACAGACTACCTTCCATAATGACAAGGCTACAATCTATTATAGTAACAAAAATCTCGACAATAGAATACCTTTCATAATGACAAGGCTACCATCCATTGGAATAACAAAAATCTCGACAACAGACTACATTCCATAATGACAAGGCTACCGTCCCTTAGAGTAACAAAAATCTCGACAATAGACTGCCTTCCATAATGACAAGGCTACAATCCATTGGAGTATAAATTATCTTGACAACAAACTACCTTCCATAATGACAAGGCTACCATCCATTGGAGTAACTAAAATCTCGTACACAAACTACCTTCCATAATCACTAGGCTACCATCCATTAGAGTAACAAAGATATCGACAACAGACTACCTTCAACAACGACAAGGATACAATTTATTATAGTAACAAAAATCTCTACAACAGACTACCTTCCATAATGACAAGGTTATCATCCATTATCGTGACAAAAATCTCGACAAGAGACTACCTTCTATAATTCCATGGCTACAATCCATTGGAGTAACAAAAATCTCGACAATAGACTACCTTCCATAATGACAAGGCTAACATCCATTGGAGTATCTAAAATCTCGTACACAAACTACCTTCCATAATGACTAGGCTACCATCCATTGGAGTAACAAAGATATCGACAACAAACTATCTTCCATTATGACAAGGCTACAATCCATTGTAGTAACAAAAATCTTGACAACAGACTACCTTCCATAATGACAAGGCTACCATCCATTGTAGTGACAAAAATCTTGATAATATACTACCTTCTATAATGACAATGCTACCATCCATTGGAATAACAAAAATCTCGAAAATAGACTACCTTCCATAATGAGAAGGCTACCATCCATTGGAGTAACAAAGATATTGACAACATACTACCTTCCATAATGACATGGCTACCATCCCTTAGAGTAACAAAACTCACGACAATAGACTACCTTTCATAATGACAAGGCTACCATCCATTGGAATAACAAAAATATCGTACACAAACTACCTTCCATAATGACTAGGCTACCATCCATTGGAGTAACAAAGATATCGACAACAGACTACCTTCCATAACGACAAGGCTACCATCCATTGGAGTAACAAAGATATCAACAACATACTACCTTCCATATTGGCAAGGCTACCATCCATTGTAGTGACAAAAGTCTCGACAATATACTACCTCCTATAATGACAAAGCTACCATCCATTGGAATAATAAAATCTCGACAACAGACTACCTTCCATATGGACAAGGCTACCATCCCTTAGAGTAACAAAAATCTCGACAATAGACTACCTTCCATAATGACAAGGCTACCATCCATTGGAGTAACAAAGATATCGAAAACATAGTACCTTCCATAATGACAAGGCTACAATCCATTGGAGTAACAAAAATCACGTCAATAGACTACCTTCCATAATGACAAGGCTTCAATCCATTGGAGTAACAAAAATCACGACAATAGACTACCTTCCATAATGACAAGGCTACAATCCATTGGAGTAACAAAAATCTCGGCAATAGACTACCTTCCATAATGACAAGGCTACCATCCATTGGAGTAAAAAAAATCACGACAATAGACTACCTTCCATAATAATAAGGCTACCATCCATTGGAATAACAAAGATATCGACAACAGACTATCTTCCATAACGACAAGGATACAATCCATTGTAGTAACAAAAATCTCGACAATAAACTACCTTCTATAATGACAAGGCTACCATCCATTGTAGACAAAAATATTGATAATATACTACCTTCTATAATGACAATGTTACCATCCATTGGAATAACAAAAATCTCGATAACAGACTACGTTCCATAATGGCAAGGCTATCATCCCTTAGAGTAACAAATATCTCGACAATAGACCACCTTACATAATGACAAGGCTACCATCAATTGGAGCAACAAAAATCACGACAAGAGACTACCTTCCATAATGACAGGGCTACCATCCATTGGAATAACAAAAATATCGACAACACACTACCTTCCATAATGACAAGGCTACCATGCAATGGTGTAACAAAAATCTCGGCAATAGACTACATTCCATAATGACAAGGCTACCATCCCTTAGAGTAAATAAAATATCGACAACAGACTACCTTCCATAATGACAAGGCTACCATCCATTGGAGTAACAAAGATATCGACAACATACTACCTTGCATAATGACAAGGCTACCATCCCTTAGAGTAATAAAAATCACGATAATAGACTACCTTTCATAATGACAAGGCTATCATCCATTGGAATAACAAAAATATCTTACACAAACTACCTTCCATAATGACTAGGCTACCATCCATTGGAGTAACAAAGATATCGACAACAGACTACCTTCCATAACGACAAGGCTACAATCCATTCTAGTAACAAAAATCTCGACAACAGACTACCTTACCTAATGACAAGGCTACCATCCATTGTAGTGACAAAAATCTCGACAATATACTACCTTCTATAATGACAATGCTACCATCCATTGGAATAATAAAAATCTTGACAACAGACTACCTTCCATATGTACAAGCCTACCATCCCTTAGAGTAACAAAAATCTCGACAATAGACTACCTTCTATAATGACAAGGCTACCATCCATTGGAGAAACAAAGATATTGATAACAAACTACCTTCAACAATGGCAAGGCTACCATCCATTGGAGTAACAAAAATCATGACAACAGACTACCTTCCATAATGACAAGGCTACCATCTATTGGAATACCAAAAATATCGACAACACACTACCTTCCATAATGAGAAGGTTACCATGCAATGGAGTAACAAAAATCTCGGCAATAGACTACCTTCCATAATGATAAGGGTACCATCATTGGAATACCCAAAATATCAACAAGAGACTACCTTCCATAATTACAAGGCTACAATCCATTGGAGTATAAAAAATCTCGACAACAGACTGAAGAAGTGAAAAACACAAGAAGGGGGGTTGAATTGTAAAACTGAAGATCAATGCAATGAACACGATATTTTAATCCTGGTTCGTTTGATCTCAAACTACTCCAGTCCACCCGTCAAGGTGATTTCGCCTCTCTCCAACGAGGTCTTAATCCACTATATTCAACTGAATATTACAATCTGCTTTAACAACTGCTAAAGCCTTCTTGAAGCAAACCACAAACCGGTTTCTCAAGGAATTACTTTCTTACAAAGAATTGAAATCTAGGTGTGTGAATGTTTTCTACAAAACTGTTTATCACAACTGTGATACTACACAAATTAAGCTTATGGAAACTAGATTGCTAAAATAATTGAGTAAGGAATTTTGGATCTTTTAGCAAACTGAGAGTGAGGAAGATGATGATTAGCTTTTTGGCGTGTAGATTGTTGTAGAGCATTAGCCAATTCAATCTTCATTGACTTGTTTATATAGCATTGGAATTAGTGAACGTTGGAGCAATAATTCTGATTCAATGCCAATAACAATCTTTCCTTATTAAGCAAATCTTGTCTGGAATGATGCCGTGTGTAATAACTCATCTTGAATGCACAGAACCGTTACCACTTACGCGTGTTCTGGCTTTGGCTCATTCTGACGCTGCTTAAGTGCTGATGAATTGTTGTTGTCTTTATTAGAGTTTAGAGTGTTGAGCGCAGATCTGTTCATCAAGCTTCAGCATCAATGTGAGTTGTTCTTCTGATTCTAGTATCGGATATAGCATCTTCTGATGCTGATGTTGATATACAATTTTCTGATGCTGATTATGATGTACTCTTGCTGATACCCATCAGAGTTTCTGTAAAACAGAAAGTAATTGTTAGGTAGCAAATAGTTCTTACATGAATCACATAATTAATATATCATTTCATTTTGTTATCATCAAACCTTAAACTTAGGGTAGTAGATTCAAACTTTGTTCTAACAATCTCCCCCTTTTTGATGATGACAAAAACTAGATATTTTTTAATTGAAAATAGCGTGAAAAGTATCAGAGATAACTAAATGATAAGTTGTATCAGAATTAAATAAGAAGTTATCAAAGATAAGGGATAAAGAGATATCAGAGTTTAGATCGGAGATACTCCCCCTGAATTTATTACTTCCCTTTTTAATTCCAAGAGTTCTTCAGGATCAGATCTTTATTGACTTTCTTTGAACATCAGAATATTAGAGCTTCAGATCAAAATATCAGAGCTTTGACTATCAGAACTTCAGATCAGAATATCAGAGCTTCAGTGTATCAGAGGTGATTAACTTCTTGTACCTGTAGACTTATGCAAAAACATAAAACATATTCAAGTATATCAGAGTTAGAATGTTTGAGACTTTTTGTCTCAGTAATCCGTTATTGAAAAATATCATTCTTGTTCTCCCCCTTTTTGTCAGCAATCAAAAAGTGTAGGTGATGTGCTAAAACGATCAGAGCAGAAAAACATGTTATATTAAAATTCAGAGCCAGACAAAACAGTACAAAAGATATGCAAAGAAAACATTGAAGATTATCATGAATGAAAAACTAAGGTTGGGGTGGGAAGCGTGTGAACAGAGTCTCCAGCATTGCCTTAATCTGATCAGCAGTTTCAGTCTGCTTGTGCACCATGCTGACTACTGTATCTATCTTGCTGTCTTGCACATCCATCCTTTCCTTCATCTTCCGATCACTTTCATCCATTCTTTGCTGCAGACGCATATCATTCAGCTTCAGCTCTTCCAGAGTCTGCCTGTCCAAGGCAGCTTGAGAAACATCAGAAGCAGGAAGCTTCTGAGAGCTTTCTGCAATGTCTTCAGCTTGTCTAACCTCTTCAGCTTGAATTGTCTGATCTTCTTCTGGCTGTACTTTTGAAGTTGGGCGCTTCTCACACCATGGCTCACTATCCAGAAGGAGCACGTCTTCTTGTGGCAACTGACTTTCAACTTCCTTCAGCAACTTGCTGAAGTTCTGTTGTGCCTGCTCATAGTTGATATCTTGCAACTTGAGGGCTTCAACACGTACCCATATTCTGAAGCATGTCCAGAGCTGGTCTGAGGCAGCAGGATCAATCATTCTAGGACAGACTTGCTTTAGAGAAGCAATCCATTGCTGCAAACCTGTTTCAAAATTCACAATGCCAGAGCTAACATCTGGCTGTTTTGGTTTTGGAATGGCTATTTTATTTTTGAGATCAGCAAGACGGTCAAGGATTGTTAAATCGATGAAGGTCCTGCTGGGGTCTTCTGTAGTTTGTTTGGGAGATGGAGTGGGAGAATCAGAAATAATAATTGGACTGTTTGGGGTTTTTGGAGTATTTGGAGGGGTAGTTTCTGACGAGGATGGCAGTTGGGCCATTGTTACGGTTGTTCCACATGGCAGCTGAATTGCCAAGGGTTGTGGCTCAGAGGATTGAGGAGAATGAGGTTCAAGTGAGGGAGTTTCAGAATGATGAAACTCAGGTTGAGGTGATGGTGGAGGTGATGGTTGAGGTGATGGAGGATGAATTTCTGGTTGAGGAGAGGGAGGAGGAATTGCTGGTTATGGAGAAGGAGGTTGAATTTCTGGTTGAATTTCTCGTTGTTGTGGAATTTGTGGTTCTTCTGGTATGGGTGAGAGAGGTTGTTCTGGTTGAGGAGAGTGGGCAATTTCTGGTTCAGTGTTTGGATTATTTGAGAGGTGATCAGAAACACGTTGATCAATGTCAGACAGAACTTTGTCAAGTTCTGATGCTATTGAAGTTGTGGGTTTTGGATGTTTGGTGCGGGGTCTCCTGAGAGTCAGTGACTCAGAAGGGTCATCTTCTAGTTCGGTTTCATCAATAGTTGGTATGGGGATTGGAATTTCATGTGAAGTTGGAGTTGGGATTGATGTTGGAATAGCAGAAGAATTTAAAACAGAAGCAGCAGATAAATTACCTCTTTTCTTGGGGGTCTGCTGGGATGATCCTTCTGAAGTGGCCTTCCTTTTCTTCGTCTTCTTCAGTGTAACTTCTGGTTGTGGTTGGTGCAAATCTTTGATATTCAGCTTGGGATCTGTACCATCAGCCTTGCAAGCGTCCAAGTATCTGAGAACCACCACTGGTTTAGATTCTATCTCAGAAAATAATGGAAAGTCGTCCAGGGGGACTCTTCTTCTGGTGATGTCAGCAAGAGGAGTAACGCTGGGCTCCTTTCTGATATTCTCTATCAGTTTCATTTTCTTAAGATTCTTGGCGTTCAGAGGCTTGCCAACAGTTGGTTCAATAGAACTTAATTCTTGAGCTTCTGTGAGGTGCTCTATCAGCCTATTCTCTATCAGAATATTTGATATTAACCTGCCAAAGGGTATCCAATCCCTCTTTGTTCTTTCTTCTTCCCTGGTCTCCTTGACGCTGGTCCTGAGGTGATTAAATAGAAGATGAGCCAAGTTGATTTTTACCTTCTGATTAATAAAATAGATCAGAAACTGCTGATCTATATTTATATAATTAGGGGAGCTTGTTGGCTTCCTATGATTAAAGCACCCCAGAATGATCTTCGCCCATACTCTGTGGTGATCCTTTAAGTCTCTGATCTTGCTGCTGGGAACCCCATGGGTGAAAATCTGCTCTGCAATGACACCAACGTCAGAGCATCTTTCATCCATATCGATACAGCGGACACCACCGCCACTGTATCCAATCAATCTTGCTATGTGATCCTCAGTGATCACAATCTTCTTTCCCATTATGTAGGAGGTGACTTAATGCGTTGATGAGGACGCATGAATCCAGAACTCCTTGACCAAAATTGGGAACGTTGGTCCAACCAACCTATCAAAATATCTCTCCCATCCCTGTGCCCTAACTTCTTGTGTCAAGTAAAATCCATTTTCTTTCAGACTGGAGAAGTCAATAATCAGTTCAGACAACACTTCCAAATTCTTCACTGGTGTAAGGAGTGTTCTGAATGGAACTTGGTACTGTTCAGAAGAAGCCTTCTTCTGAGAACCTGCAGAAACATTGCTAGAGGTTGCCATGTTCACACTTAGGGTTTTTTCTAAGAAAACTGAAAAATGGGTTTCTTTTGAGAGAGATGAACACACAGAGAAAATGCAGAAAAATATTTGTGAGATTGTAAGAAACGGTAAAGGATTATTAAAAGAAGTTAAAGTGCTTAAATAGATTTCAAAATACTTTTTGAAAGTGTAAACAGTTTCAAGAAAAATAAATAAAATCATGATTACGTTTTAAAACATGAATACTTTCATTTAATGCTTGCTGATTTTGGGGGATTTGAGAAAGATACTTGAAACAGTTACCAGACATGTGTCTCAATGCACCCAATCAGCGTTTTGCCTTCTCAGAAGCATGCACGCGTTCTGCTTCAGAGATTTGCTGATGATTGGATGACACTTGTTTGATTTAGTGAGCAGCACGTCTATCCTTTAGTTGAAATGCTCAGAACTTTAAGAATAGCATCTGATACAATCTGCATGTTCTATCTTTCTGAAAAGAGATTGATCAGAAGTTCACAGTAAAACAAATACATTCTAAAGATAAATATATAAACTTAAAACATTTTCATTCTGGGCAGATTTTCATGCTGAGATGTTTCAGAATGAAATTGAATCTATCTTCAGAAAGGGGTTTAGTGAAGATATCAACCCATTGATGGTCTGTATCAATAAATTTTAAGTTCAAAATTCCTTTCTGAATATAGTCCCTAATGAAATGATGTTTTATTTCTATATGCTTAGCTATAGAATGTAAAACGAGATTCTTACTTAAACAAATAACAGAAGTATTGTCACAGAGTATAGGGATGTTACTCTCAAAAATCTGGAAGTCTTCAAGCTGACTTTTCATCCAGAGCATTTGTGTGCTGCATCCTGCTGCTGCTATGTACTCAGCTTCTGTTGTTGATAGCGCAATTGTGGATTGCCTTTTGCTGGACCAAGAGATCAGATTTTCTCCCAGAAACTGGCAGCTTCCAGGAGTACTTTTACTCTCTACTCTGTCTCCAGCAAAGTCAGCATCGCAGTAGCCTACTAAGCTGTAATCACTAGATTTTCTATAAAATAAACCCAGATTAGTAGTACCTTTCAGATACTTGAAAATTCGCTTAACAGCTGTTAAGTGAGATTCTCTAGGATCTGATTGGAATTTAGCACAAATACAAGCGCTGAATAAGATATCAGGCCTTGAAGCTGTCAGATAAAGGAGAGAACCAATCATACCTCTGTAGACCTTCTGTTCTACCTTTTTGCTTACCTCTTCTCTTTCCAGAATGCACGTGGGATGCATTGGAATCTTTGATGGCTTACATTCTGAGAGGTTAAATTTCTTCAGAAGATCTCTGACATATTTGCTCTGATGAATGTAAGTTCCCTCTGGAGTTTGATTGATCTGGATTCCTAGAAAGAATTTTAGTTCCCCCATGAGGCTCATCTCAAATTCTGCTTGCATACACTTTGCAAATTTTCTTCCAAGAGAAGGATTAGTAGATCCAAAAATAATATCATCAACATAAATTTGACAGACTAAGATGTCATTCTTAACTGACTTACAGAATAAGGTAGTGTCCACCTTCCCTCTGGTGAATTCATTTTCTAACAGAAAGTTACTTAGTCTTTCATACCAAGCTCTGGGAGCTTGTTTCAGACCATATAGTGACTTCTTTAGTTTGAAAACATGTTCTGGATGTTTTGTATTTTCAAAACCAGGGGGTTGGTGCACATAAACCTCTTCTTCTATATAACCATTTAAGAATGCACTCTTGACATCCATCTGATACAGAGTGATGCTTCCATTAACAACAAATGAAATTAAAAGTCTGATAGATTTTATCCTGGCGATTGGAGCAAAGGTTTCTGTATAGTCTATTCCCTCTTGCTGACTATAACCTTGTGCTACCAGTTGTGCCTTGTTTCTGATGACTTCACCTTGTTCATTTAGCTTGTTTCTGAACACCAATCTTGTTCCAATGACGTTGAATCCTTTTGGTCTGGGAACAAGATCCCATACGTCATTTCTGGTGAATTGATTCAGCTCTTCTTGCATTGCTAGAATCCAGTCGTTGTCCAGAAGTGCTTCATCAATAGAAGAAGGTTCAATCAGAGATACAAGTCCCATGAGGGATTCTTCAGAGTTTCTGAAGCTTGCTCTTGTTCTGATTGGATCTTCCTTTCTTCCTAAGATAGTTTCTTCTGGATGATCCAAGCTGCTTCTGGGTAGTCTCTTCTGAGGTTGATCAGCAGCTGCTGTAGGATTTCTAGAAGTGCTCCTTTCAGATGTTGAACGGGTATCTGTGTTGGGAGCTTCTGATGACTTGTCTTAAGAACCTGTAAATTCAATTTCCATACCTGCAAAAACTTCATTCTGCTTTGACTTTTCAGAGTTAAGCTTATCATTAAAACGAACACTGATTGATTCTTCCATAATCTGTGTTTCTGTATTGTATACTCTGTACCCTCTTGAGCGTTCAGAGTATCCTAACATAATACACTTCTGTGCTTTAGAGTCAAACTTGTTCAAATAATTTTTTGTATTTAACATAAAGCAAGTACATCCAAAAGGATGAAAATATGAAATGTTGGGCTTTCTGTTCTTCCACAATTCATATGGAGTCTTTTCCAGAATAGGTCTTATTGAGATTCTATTCTGAATGTAGCACGCTGTGTTTATTGCCTCTGCCCAGAAGACCTTAGCAACGTTTGTCTCATTGATCATGGTTCTGGCCATTTCTTGAAATGTTCTGTTCTTTCGTTCTACAACTCCATTTTGTTGGGGAGTTCTAGGACAAGAGAAATCATGCAGAATGCCTCTGTCATTAAAGAATGACTCAAAATCTTTGTTTTCAAACTCTCCACCATGATCACTTCTGACTTTAACGATTCTAAGATCCTTTTCATTCTGAACTTGGTTACAGAAGGTAACAAACACAAAGTGTGACTCGTCCTTGTTTCTTAAAAACTTTACCCATGTCCATCTGCTATAGTCATCTACGATTACTAACCCATACTTCTTGCCACTGACTGAAGCAGTTTTAACTGGTCCAAATAAGTCAATGTGCAGAAGTTCTAATGTCTTAGAGGTAGAAACAACATTTTTAGATTTGAAAGAAGGTTTTGAAAACTTGCCTTTCTGACATGCTTCACACAGAGCATCTGAATTGAACTTCAAATTAGGAAGTCCTCTGACCAGATTGAGTTTGTTAATATGAGATATTCTTCTCATACTAACATGCCCCAATCTTCTGTGCCAGATCCACTGCTCGTTGTTAACAGACAGAAGACACTTTACATTCTGACTTTTCAGTTCAGAAAGTTTGATTTTGTAAATGTTGTTTTTCCTCTTTCCATTAAACAGGATAGTCCCATCTTTCTGACTAACAACTTTACATGATTTTTGATTAAAGATTATATCATAACCGTTATCACTTAATTGACTTATGGATAACAGATTATGCATTAATCCATCTACTAGCAGAACATTATTAATAGAGGGAATATTTCCATTACCTACAGTTCCAGAGCCAATGATCTTTCCCCTCTGATTGCCTCCAAAGCCAACGTGGCCTCCAGGTTTAAGTTTCAGGCTTTGGAACATATGCCTTCTTCCTGTCATGTGTCGCGAGCAGCCAGAGTCCAGGTACCATGACTGGTGTTTCTGATTTGCTGCTAAAGATATCGGCAACATGTATTATTTTATCCTTAGGTACCCAGATTTTCTTCGGTCCTGATTTGTTAGATTTACCAAAACTCTGGTTGAATTTTGGTTTCACAGAATACTTACTGCTAGTGTATTTTATATCATGTGTGTGACCATACACAAAATGTGAGTTCAGAGGAGTGTGTTTAATGGTTAAATCCATTACATTCTTTGGTGTAGGAACCTTACCTTGGTATCCTATTCCCTTCCTGCCGTTTCTGCTCACTCCATAGATCATTGAAGCCATTTTGCTTCTATCTATGCTTTTAGCAAAGAACTTCTGGAAACTGTGATCATACTCCTTGATGATCTCATCAGCGCTGCTGGGAGTTTCAGAAATTGGTTCCTTCTGAGAGTTTTGTAAAACATTTTCTAATTTTGAAATTTTATTTCTCAGCTCAGAATTTTCCAATTTAAGACTCTCAGTCTTATCAGAGTCAGATTCAAGATTCCTTTTCAGGTTTCTGAATTTAACTCTAATCTGCTGGTACCTTTCCAGAATTTCATTAAGGCTTTCAGCAAGTTCAGCCTTAGTAAAATTAATTGCAAAGTCAGGATATACCTCTTCAGTATCTGATTCTGAGTCTGATTCAGAAGCTTCACTATCTTCTGAAATGTTGGCCATGAGAGTTATGTTTGCTCTCTCATCATCTGATTCTGAGTCAGCTTCAGACGAGTCAGAGTCATCCCATGTATCCATGAGACTTTTCTTCTTTTCTCTTCCAAACTTCTTTTTGGGCTTTTCCCTCTGAATCTTTGGGCAGTCACTCTTGTAGTGTCTTTGCTCATTACACTCATAGCAGATGATGTCCTTGGTGTTTGGCTTTCTGCTTCCTGAGGAGCCTGCATATCTTTTGTATCCAGAGGAAGAATTTGTCCTTCTGTATCTGGAAGAAGACTCGTTCTGATCAGATCTTCTGGGATTCTTGAACTTCCTTTGCCTCTGCTTCCACAGTTGATTCACTCTTCTGGAGAGGATAGAAAGTTCGTCTTCTTCTGATGAGGATCCATCAGATGTTTCTTCAACTGCCTGCAAAACTTTAGACTCAGATTTTTTGTTAGATTTTAATGCTAAAGGCTTACCTTGCTTCTGAGGTTCATCAGCTTCTAGCTCTATCTCATGACTTCTGAGGGAGCTGATAAGTTCCTCCAGAGAAATTTTGTTGAGATCTTTTGCTAGCTTCAGTGCTGTAACCATTGGCCTCCACTGCTTTGGTAAGCTTCTGATGATCTTCTTGACGTGATCAGCAGTAGAGTATCCTTTGTCCAGAACCTTGAGACCAGCTACCAGAATTTGGAATCTTGAGAACATTGTTTCAATGGATTCACTTTCTTCCATTTTGAATGCCTCATACTTCTGAATGAGCGCAAGAGCTTTAGTTTCTTTGACCTGAACGTTGCCCTCATGCTTCATTCTGAGTGAGTCAAACATGTTCTTTGCTGTGTCTCTGTTAGAGATCTTTTCATATTCAGCATAAGAGATGGCGCTGAGAAGGATGGTTCTGGCCTTGTGGTGTTTTTTGAAGTCACGCTTTTGTTGGTCAGTCATTGCTTTCCTATCAATCTTCTGACCGCTTGCATTCTCAGGGTGCGTGTATCCATCTGTCACCATGTCCCACAGATCAGCATCATGTGCCAGAAAGAAGCTTTCAATTCTATCTTTCCACTAATCAAAATTTTCTCCATCAAAGGCTGGAGGTTTGCCGCTGAATCTGTCTCTGTCTTCATTGTTGTCATTGCTGGTGTGATGATAAGTTCCTGCCATTGTGTTTTTCTGACGTTGGATCTTGTACTGACACAGTTAAGTGTTTTAGCTCAGAACCAGGCGCTGATACCAATTGAAGAAGTGAAAAACACAAGAAGGGGGGTTGAATTGTAAAACTGAAAATCAATGCAATGATCACGATATTTTTATCCTGGTTCGTTTGATCTCAAACTACTCCAGTCCACCCGTCAAGGTGATTTCGCCTCTCTCCAACGAGGTCTTAATCCACTATATTCAACTGAATATTACAATCTTCTTTAACAACTGCTAAAGCCTTCTTGAAGCAAACCACAAACCGGTTTCTCAAGGAATTACTTTCTTACAAAGAGTTGAAATCTAGGTGTGTGAATGTTTTCTACAAAACTTTTTATCACAACTGTGATACTACACAAATTAAGCTTATGGAAACTAGATTGCTAAAATAATTGAGTAAGGAATTTTGGATCTTTTAGAAAACTGAGAGTGAGGAAGATGATGATTAGCTTTTTGGCGTGTAGATTGTTGTAGAGCATTAGCCAATTCAATCTTCATTGACTTGTTTATATAGCATTGGAATTAGTGAACGTTGGAGCAATAATTCTGATTCAATGCCAATATCAATCTTTCCTTATTAAGCAGATCTTGTCTGGAATGATGCCGTTGGTAATAAGTCATCTTGAATGCACAGAACCGTAGCCACTTACGCGTGTTCTGGCTTTGGCTCATTCTGACGCTGCTTAAGTGCTGATGAACTATTGTTGTCTTTATCAAAGTTCAGAGTGTTGAGCGCAGATCTGTTCTTCAAGCTTCAGCATATGCGTGAGTTGTTCTTCTGATTCTGGTATCTGATATAGCATCTTCTGATGCTGATGTTGATATCCAATTTTCTGATGCTGATTATGATGTACTCTTGCTGATACCCATCAGAGTTTCTGTAAAACATAAAGTAATTTTTAGGTAGAAAATAGTTCTTACATGAATCACATAATTAATATATCATTTCATTTTGTTATCATTAAAACTTAAATTTAGGGTAGTAGATTCAAACTTTGTTCTAACACATACTACCTTTCATAATGATAAGGCTTCCATCCAATAAAGTAACTAAAATCTCGTACACAAACTACCTTCCATAATGACTAGGCTACCATCCATTGGACTAATAAAGATATCAACAACAAACTACCTTCCATAATGACAAGGCTACAATCCATTGTAGTAACAAAAATCTTGAAAACAGACTACCTTCCATAAAGACAAGGCTACCATCCATTGTACTGACAAAAATCTCGATAATATACTACCTTATATAATGACAACGCTACCATCCAATGGAATAACAAAAATCTCGACAAAAAACTACATTCCATAATGACAAGGCTACCATCCAATATAGTGACAAAAATCTCGACAACATATATCCTTTTATAATGACAAGGCTACCATCCATTGGAGTAACAAAAATCTCGACAATAGACTACCTTCCATAATTACAAGGCTACCACCCATTGGAGTAACTAAAATCTCGTAGACAAACTACCTTCCATAATGACTAGGCTACCATCCATTGGAGTAACAAAGATATCGACAATAGACTATCTTCTATAACGACAAGGCTACAATCCATTGTAGTAACAAAAATCTCGACAACAAACTACCTTCCATAATGACAAGGCTACCATCCATTGGAGTAACAAAAATCACGACAATAGACTACCTTCCATAATAATAAGGCTACCATCCATTGGAATAACAAAAATATCGACAACACACTACCTTCCATAATGACAAGGCTACCATGCAATGGAGTAACAAAAATCTCGGCAATAAACTACCTTCCATAATGACAAGGCTACCATCATTGGAGTAACCAAAATATCAACAAGAGACTACCTTCCATAATTACAAGGCTACAATCCATTGGAGTATAAAAAATCTCGACAACAGACTACCTTCCATAATGACAAGGCTACCATCCATTGGAGTAACTAAAATCTCGTACACAAACTACCTTCCATAATGACTAGGCTACCTTCCATTGGAGTAACAAAGATATCGACAACAGACTATCTTCCATAACGACAAGGCTACAATCCATTGTAGTAACAAAAATCTCGACAATAGACTACCTTCGATAATGACAAGGCTACCATCTATTGTAGTGACAAAAATATTGATAATATACTACCTTCTATAATGACAACGATACCATCCATTGGAATAACAAAAATCTCGACAACAGACTACCTTCCCTAATGACAAGGCTACCATCCATTGGAGTAACAAAGATATCGATAACATACTACCTTCCATAATGACAAGGCTACCATCCCTTAGAGTTACAAAAATCACGACAATAGACTACCTTTCATAATTACAAGGCTACCATCCATTGGAATAACAAAAATATCGTTCACAAACTACCTTTCATAATGACTAGGCTACCATCCATTGGAGTAACAAAGATATCGACAATAGACTACCTTCCCTAACGACAAGGCTACAATCCATTCTAGTAACAAAAATCTCGACAATAGACTACCTTACATAATGACAAGGCTACCATCCATTGTAGTGACAAAAATCTCAACAATATACTACCTTCTATAATGACAATGCTACCATCCATTAGAATAACAAAAATCTTGACAACAGACTACCTTCCATATGGACAAGGCAACCATCACTTAGAGTAATAAAAATCTCGACAATCGACTACCTTCCATAATGACAAGGCTACCATCCATTGGAGTAACAAAAATCCCGACAACAGACTACCTTCCATAATGACAAGGCTACCATACATTGGAATAACAAAAATATCTACAACACACTACCTTCCATAATGACAAGGCTACCATGCAATGGAGTAACAAAAATCTCAGCAATAGACTACCTTCCATAATGACAAGGGTACCATCATTGGAGTAGCCAAAAGATCAACAAGAGACTACCTTCCATAATTACAAGGCTACAATCCATTGGAGTATAAAAAATCTCGACAACAGAATACCTTCCATAATGACAAGGCTACCATCCATTAAAGTAACTTAAATCTCGTACACAAACTACCTTCCATAATAACTAGGCTACCATCCATTGGACTAACAAAGATATCGACAACAAACTACCTTCCATAACGACAAGGCTACAATCCATTATAGTAACAAAAATCTTAACAACAGACTACCTTCCATAATGACAAGGCTACCATCCATTGTAGTGACAAAAATCTCGATAATATACTACCTTCTATATTGACAACGCTACCATCCATTGGAATAATAAAAATCTCGACAACAGACTACGTTCCATAATGACAAGGCTAACATCCGTAAGAGTAACAAAAATCTGGACAACAGACTACCTTCCATAATGACAAGGCTACCATCCATTGGAGTAACAAAGATATCGACAACATACTACCTTCAATAATGACAAGGCTACCATCCCTTAGAGTAACAAAAATCACGACAATAGACTACCTTTCATAATGACAAGGCTACCATCCATTGGAATAACAAAAATATCGTTCACAAACTACCTTCCATAATGACTAGGCTACCATCTATTGGAGTAACAAAGATATCGACAATAGACTACCTTCCCTAACGACAAGGCTACAATCCATTCTAGTAACAAAAATCTCGACAACAGACTACCTTACATAATGACAAGGATACCATCCATTGTAGTGACAAAAATCCCAACAATATACTACCTTCTAAAATGACAATGCTACCATCCATTGGAATAACAAAAATCTCGACAACAGACTACCTTCCATATGGACAAGGCAACCATCACTTAAAGTAACAAAAATCTCGACAATAGACTACCTTACATAATGACAAGGCTACCATCCATTGGAGTAACAAAGATATCGACAACATAGTACCTTCCATAATGACAAGGCTACCATCCATTGGAGTAACAAAAATCACGACAACAGACTACCTTTCATAATGACAAGGCTACCATCCATTGGAATAACAAAAATATCTACAACACACTACCTTCCATAATGACAAGGCTACCATGCAATGGAGTAACAAAAATCTCGGCAATAGACTACCTTCCATAATGACAAGGGTACCATCATTGGAGTAGCCAAAATATCAACAAGAGACTACCTTCCATAATTACAAGGCTACAAAACATTGGAGTATAAAAAATCTCGACAACAGACTACCTTCTATAATGACAAGGCTACCATCCATTAAAGTAACTTAAATCTCGTACACAAACTACCTTCCATAATGACTAGGCTACCATCCATTGGACTAACAAAGATATCGACAACAAACTACCTTCCATAACGACAAGGCTACAATCCATTATAGTAACAAAAATCTTAACAACAGACTACCTTCCATAATGACAAGGCTACCATCCATTGTAGTGACAAAAATCTCGATAATATACTACCTTCTATATTGACAATGCTACCATCCATTGGAATAACAAAAATCTCGACAACAGACTACGTTCCATAATGACAAGGCTACCATCCCTAAGAGTAACAAAAATCTGGACAACAGACTACCTTCCATAATGACAAGGCTACCATCCATTGGAGTAACAAAGATATCGACAACATACTACCTTCAATAATGACAAGGCTACCATCCCTTAGAGTAACAAAAATCACGACAATAGACCACCTTTCATAATGACAAGGCTACCAACCCTTGGAATAACAAAAATATCGTTCACAAACTACCTTCCATAATGACTAGGCTACCATCTATTGGAGTAACAAAGATATCGACAATAGACTACCTTCCCTAACGACAAGGCTACAATCCATTCTAGTAACAAAAATCTCGACAATAGACTACCTTACATAATGACAAGGATACCATCCATTGTAGTGACAAAAATCTCAACAATATACTACCTTCTATAATGACAATGCTCCCATCCATTGGAATAACAAAAATATCGACAACAGACTACCTTCCATATGGACAAGGCAACCATCCCTTAGAGTAACAAAAATCTCGACAATAGACTACCTTCCATAATGACAAGGCTACCGTCCATTGGAGTAACAAAGATATCGACAACATAGTACCTTCCATAATGACTAGGCTACCATCCATTGGAGTAACAAAAATCACGACAACAGACTACCTCCCATAATGACAAGGCTACCATCCATTCGAATAACAAAAATATCTACAACACACTACCTTCCATAATGACAAGGCTACCATGCAATGGAGTAACGAAAATCTCGGCAATAGACTACCTTCCATAATGACAAGGGTACCATCATTGGAGTAGCCAAAATATCAACAAGAGACTACCTTCCATAATTACAAGGCTACAATCCATTGGAGTATAAAAAATCTCGACAACAGACTACCTTCCATAATGACAAGGCTACCATCCATTAAAGTAACTTAAATCTCGTACACAAACTACCTTCCATAATGACTAGGCTATCATCCATTGGACTAACAAAGATATCGACAACAAACTACCTTCCATAACGACAAGGCTACAATCCATTATAGTAACAAAAATCTTAACAACAGACTACCTTCCATAATGACAAGGCTACCATCCATTGTAGTGCCAAAAATCTCGATAATATACTACCTTCTATATTGACAACGCTACCATCCATTGGAATAACAAAAATCTCGACAACAGACTACGTTCCATAATGACAAGGCTACCATCCCTAAGAGTAACAAAAATCTGGACAAGAGACTACCTTCCATAATGACAAGGCTACCATCCATTGGAGTAACAAATATATCGACAACATACTACCTTCAATAATGACAAGGCTACCATCCCTTAGAGTAACAAAAATCACGACAACATACTACTTTTCATAATGACAAGGCTACCATCCATTGGAATAACAAAAATATCGTACACAAACTACCTTCCATAATGACTAGGCTACCATCCATTGGAGTAAGAAAGATATCGACAACATACTACCTTCCATAATGACAAGGCTACCATCCCTTAGAGTAACAAAAATCACGACAACAGACTTCCTTTCATAATGACAAGGCTACCATCCATTGGAATAACAAAAATATTGTACACAAACTACCTTCAATAATGACTAGTCTTCCATCCATTGGAGTGACAAAGATATCGACAACAGACTTCCTTCTATAATGACAAGGCTACAATCCATTGTAGTAACAAAAAACTCGACAACAGATTACCTTCCATAATGACAAGGCTACCATTCATTGTAGTGACAAAAATCTCAACAATATACTACCTTCTATAATGACAAGTCCCCCATCCATTGGAGTAACAAAAATCTCGACAACAGACTATCTTCCATAATGACAAGGCTACAATCTATTATAGTAACAAAAATCTCGACAATAGACTGCCTTTCATAATGACAAGGCTACCATCCATTGGAATAACAAAAATCTCGACAACAGACTACATTCCATAATGACAAGGCTACCATCCCTTAGAGTAACAAAAATCTCGACAACAGACTGCCTTCCATAATGACAAGGCTACAATCCATTGGAGTATAAATTAGCTTGACAACAGACTACCTTCCATAATGACAAGGCTAACATCCATTGGAGTTACTAAAATCTCGTACACAATCTACCTTCCATAATGACTAGGCTACCATCCATTAGAGTAACAAAGATATCAACAACAGACTACCTTCCACAATGAATAGTTACAAAAATCTCGACAACAGACTACCTTCCATAATGACAAGGCTACCATCCATTAAAGTAACTTAAATCTCGTACACAAACTACCTTCCATAATGACTAGGCTACCATCCATTGGACTAACAAAGATATCGACAACAAACTACCTTCCATAACGACAAGGCTACAATCCATTATAGTAACAAAAATCTTAACAACAGATTACCTTCCATAATGACTAGGCTACCATCCATTGGAGTAACAAAAATCACGACAACAAACTACCTTCCATAATGACAAGGCTACCATCCATTGGAATAACAAAAATATCTACAACACACTACCTTCCATAATGACAAGGCTACCATGCAATGGAGTAACAAAAATCTCGGAAATAGACTACCTTCCATAATGACAAGGGTACCATCATTGGAGTAGCCAAAATATCAACAAGAGACTACCTTCCATAATTACAAGGCTACAATCCATTGGAGTATAAAAAATCTCGACAACAGACTACCTTCTATTATGACAAGGCTACCATCCATTAAAGTAACTTAAATCTCGTACACAAACTACCTTCCATAATGACTAGGCTACCATCCATTGGACTAACAAAGATATCGACAACAAACTACCTTCCATAACGACAAGGCTACAATCCATTATAGTAACAAAAATCTTAACAACAGACTACCTTCCATAATGACAAGGCTACCATCCATTGTAGTGACAAAAATCTCGATAATATACTACCTTCTATATTGACAATGCTACCATCCATTGGAATAACAAAAATCTCAACAACAGACTATGTTCCATAATGACAAGGCTACCATCCCTAAGAGTAACAAAAATCTGGACAACAGATTACCTTCCATAATGACAAGGCTACCATCCATTGGAGTAACAAATATATCACCCACATACTACCTTCAATAATGACAAGGCTACCATCCCTTAGAGTATCAAAAATCACGACAACATACTACTTTTCATAATGACAAGGATACCATCCATTGGAATAACAAAAATATCGTACACAAACTACCTTCCATAAAGACAAGGCTACCATCCATTGGAGTAACAAAGATATCGACAACATAGTACCTTCCATAATGACTAGGCTACCATCCATTGGAGTAACAAAAATCACGACAACAGACTACCTCCCATAATCACAAGGCTACCATCCATTGGAATAACAAAAATATCTACAACACACTACCTTCCATAATGACAAGGCTACCATGCAATGGAGTAACGAAAATCTCGGCAATAGACTACCTTCCATAATGACAAGGGTACCATCATTGGAGTAGCCAAAATATCAACAAGAGACTACCTTCCATAATTACAAGGCTACAATCCATTGGAGTATAAAAAATCTCGACAACAGACTACCTTCCATAATGACAAGGCTACCATCCATTAAAGTAACTTAAATCTCGTACACAAACTACCTTCCATAATGACTAGGCTATCATCCATTGGACTAACAAAGATATCGACAACAAACTACCTTCCATAACGACAAGGCTACAATCCATGATAGTAACAAAAATCTTAACAACAGACTACCTTCCATAATGACAAGGCTACCATCCATTGTAGTGACAAAAATCTCGATAATATACTACCTTCTATATTGACAATGCTACCATCCATTGGAATAACAAAAATCTCGACAACAGACTACGTTCCATAATGACAAGGCTACCATCCCTAAGAGTAACAAAAATCTGGACAAGAGACTACCTTCCATAATGACAAGGCTACCATCCATTGGAGTAACAAATATATCGACAACATACTACCTTCAATAATGACAAGGCTACCATCCCTTAGAGTATCAAAAATCACGACAACATACTACTTTTCATAATGACAAGGCTACCATCCATTGGAATAACAAAAATATCGTACACAAACTACCTTCCATAACGACAAGGCTACCATCCATTGGAGTAACAAAGATATCGACAACATACGACCTTCCATAATGACAATCTACCATCCCTTAGAGTAACAAAAATCACGACAACAGACTTCCTTTCATAATGACAAGGCTACCATCCATTGGAATAACAAAAATATTGTACACAAACTACCTTCAATAGTGACTAGTCTTCCATCCATTGGAGTGACAAAGATATCGACAACAGACTTCCTTCTATAATGACAAGGCTACAATCCATTGTAGTAACAAAAAACTCGACAACAGATTACCTTCCATAATGACAAGGCTACCATTCATTGTAGTGACAAAAATCTCAACAATATACTACCTTCTATAATGACAAGTCCCCCATCCATTGGAGTAACAAAAATCTCGACAACAGACTATCTTCCATAATGACAAGGCTACAATCTATTATAGTAACAAAAATCTCGACAATAGACTGCCTTTCATAATGACAAGGCTACCATCCATTGGAATAACAAAAATCTCGACAACAGACTACATTCCATAATGACAAGGCTACCATCCCTTAGAGTAACAAAAATCTCGACAACAGACTGCCTTCCATAATGACAAGGCTACAATCCATTGGAGTATAAATTAGCTTGACAACAGACTACCTTCCATAATGACAAGGCTAACATCCATTGGAGTTACTAAAATCTCGTACACAATCTACCTTCCATAATGACTAGGCTACCATCCATTAGAGTAACAAAGATATCAACAACAGACTACCTTCCACAATGACAAGGATACAATCCATTATAGTAACAAAAATCTCGACAACAGACTACCTTCCATAATGACAAGGCTACCATCCATTAAAGTAACTTAAATCTCGTACACAAACTACCTTCCATAATGACTAGGCTACCATCCATTGGACTAACAAAGATATCGACAACAAACTACCTTCCATAACGACAAGGCTACAATCCATTATAGTAACAAAAATCTTAACAACGGATTACCTTCCATAATGACTAGGCTACCATCCATTGGAGTAACAAAAATCACGACAACAAACTACCTTCCATAATGACAAGGCTACCATCCATTGGAATAACAAAAATATCTACAACACACTACCTTCCATAATGACAAGGCTACCATGCAATGGAGTAACAAAAATCTCGGAAATGGACTACCTTCCATAATGACAAGGGTACCATCATTGGAGTAGCCAAAATATCAACAAGAGACTACCTTCCATAATTACAAGGCTACAATCCATTGGAGTATAAAAAATCTCGACAACAGACTACCTTCTATTATGACAAGGCTACCATCCATTAAAGTAACTTAAATCTCGTACACAAACTACCTTCCATAATGACTAGGCTACCATCCATTGGACTAACAAAGATATCGACAACAAACTACCTTCCATAACGACAAGGCTACAATCCATTATAGTAACAAAAATCTTAACAACAGACTACCTTCCATAATGACAAGGCTACCATCCATTGTAGTGACAAAAATCTCGATAATATACTACCTTCTATATTGACAACGCTACCATCCATTGGAATAACAAAAATCTCGACAACAGACTACGTTCCATAATGACAAGGCTACCATCCCTAAGAGTAACAAAAATCTGGACAACAGATTACCTTCCATAATGACAAGGCTACCATCCATTGGAGTAACAAATATATCACCCACATACTACCTTCAATAATGACAAGGCTACCATCCCTTAGAGTATCAAAAATCACGACAACATACTACTTTTCATAATGACAAGGATACCATCCATTGGAATAACAAAAATATCGTACACAAACTACCTTCCATAAAGACAAGGCTACCATCCATTGGAGTAACAAAGATATCGACAACATACGACATTCCATAATGACAATCTACCATCCCTTAGAGTAACAAAAATCACGACAACAGACTTCCTTTCATAATGACAAGGCTACCATCCATTGGAATAACAAAAATATCGTACACAAACTACCTTCAATAATGACTAGTCTTCCATCCATTGGAGTGACAAAGATATCGACAACAGACTTCCTTCTATAATGACAAGGCTACAATCCATTGTAGTAACAAAAAACTCAACAACAGATTACCTTCCATAATGACAAGGCTACCATTCATTGTAGTGACAAAAATCTCAACAATATACTACCTTCTATAATGACAAGTCCCCCATCCATTGGAGTAACAAAAATCTCGACAACAGACTATCTTCCATAATGACAAGGCTACAATCTATTATAGTAACAAAAATCTCGACAATAGACTACCTTTCATAATGACAAGGCTACCATCCATTGGAATAACAAAAATCTCGACAACATACTACATTCCATAATGACAAGGCTACCATCCCTTAGAGTAACAAAAATCTCGACAACAGACTGCCTTCCATAATGACAAGGCTACAATCCATTGGAGTATAAATTATCTTGACAACAGACTACCTTCCACAATGACAAGGCTAACATCCATTGGAGTTACGAAAATCTCGTACACAATCTACCTTCCATAATGACTAGGCTACCATCCATTAGAGTAACAAAGATATCAACAACAGACTACCTTCCACAACGACAAGGATACAATCCATTATAGTAACAAAAATCTCGACAACAGACTACCTTCCATAATGACAAGGCTACCATCCATTAAAGTAACTTAAATCTCGTACACAAACTACCTTCCATAATGACTAGGCTACCATCCATTGGAATAACAAAGATATCGACAACAAACTACCTTCCATAACGACAAGGCTACAATCCATTATAGTAACAAAAATCTTAACAACAGATTACCTTCCATAATTACTAGGCTACCATCCATTGGAGTAACAAAAATCACGACAACAGACTACCTTCCATAATGACAAGGCTACCATCCATTGGAATAACAAAAATATCTACAACACACTACCTTCCATAATGACAAGGCTACCATGCAATGGAGTAACAAAAATCTCGGAAATAGACTACCTTCCATAATGACAAGGGTACCATCATTGGAGTAGCCAAAATATCAACAAGAGACTACCTTCCATAATTACAAGACTACAATCCATTGGAGTATAAAAAATCTCGACAACAGACTACCTTCTATAATGACAAGGCTACCATCCATTAAAGTAACTTAAATCTCGTACACAAACTACCTTCCATAATGACTAGGCTACCATCCATTGGACTAACAAAGATATCGACAACGAACTACCTTCCATAACGACAAGGCTACAATCCATTATAGTAACAAAAATCTTAACAACAGACTACCTTCCATAATGACAAGGCTACCATCCATTGTAGTGACAAAAATCTCGATAATATACTACCTTCTATATTGACAACGCTACCATCCATTGGAATAACAAAAATCTCGACAACAGACAATGTTCCATAATGACAAGGCTACCATCCCTAAGAGTAACAAAAATCTGGACAACAGACTACTTTCCATAATGACAAGGCTACCATCCATTGGAGTAACAAAGATATCGACAACATACTACCTTTAATAATGACAAGGCTACCATCCCTTAGAGTAACAAAAATCACGACAATAGACTACCTTTCATAATGACAAGGCTACCATCCATTGGAATAACAAAAATATCGTTCACAAACTACCTTCCATAATGACTAGGCTACCATCCATTGGAGTAACAAAGATATCGACGATAGACTACCTTCCCTAACGACAAGGCTACAATCCATTCTAGTAACAAAAATCGCGACAATAGACTACCTTACATAATGACAAGGCTACCATCCATTGTAGTGACAAAAATCTCAACAATATACTACCTTCTATAATGACAATGCTACCATCCATTGGAATAACAAAAATCTCGACAACAGACTACCTTCCATATGGACAAGGAACCCATCACTTAGAGTAACAAAAATCTCGACAATAGACTACCTTCCATAATGACAAGGCTACCATCCATTCGAGTAACAAAGATATCGACAACATAGTACCTTCCATAATGACAAGGCTACCATCCATTGGAGTAACAAAAATCACGACAACAGACTACCTTCCATAATGACAAGGCTACCATCCATTGGAATAACAAAAATATCTACAACACACTACCTTCCATAATGACAAGGCTACCATGCAATGGAGTAACGAAAATCTCGGTAATAGACTACCTTCCATAATGACAAGGGTACCATCATTGGAGTAGCCAAAATATCAACAAGAGACTACCTTCCATAATTACAAGGCTACGATCCATTGGAGTATAAAAAATCTCGACAACAGACTACCTTCCATAATGACAAGGCTACCATCCATTAAAGTAACTTAAATCTCGTACACAAACTACCTTCCATAATGACTAGGCTACCATCCATTGGACTAACAAAGATATCGACAACAAACTACCTTCCATAACGACAAGGCTACAATCCATTATAGTAACAAAAATCTTAACAACAGACTACCTTCCATAATGACAAGGCTACCATCCATTGTAGTGACAAAAATCTCGATAATATACTACCTTATATATTGACAACGCTACCATCCATTGGAATAACAAAAATCTCGACAACAGATTACGTTCCATAATGACAAGGCTACCATCCCTAAGAGTAACAAAAATCTGGACAACAGACTACCTTCCATAATGACAAGGCTACCATCCATTGGAGTAACAAATATATCGACAACATACTACCTTCAATAATGACAAGGCTACCATCCCTTAGAGTATCAAAAATCACGACAACATACTACTTTTCATAATGACAAGGCTACCATCCATTGGAATAACAAAAATATTGTACACAAACTACCTTCCATAATGACTAGGCTACCATCCATTGGAGTAACAAAGATATCGACAACATACTACCTTCCATAATGACAAGGCTACCATCCCTTAGAGTAACAAAAATCACGACAACAGACTTCCTTTCATAATGACAAGGCTACCATCCATTGGAATAAAAAAAATATCGTACACAAACTACCTTCAATAATGACTAGTCTTTCATCCATTGGAGTGACAAAGATATCGACAACAGACTTCCTTCTATAATGACAAGGCTACAATCCATTGTAGTAACAAAAAACTCGGCAACAGATTACCTTCCATAATGACAAGGCTACCATTCATTGTAGTGACAAAAATCTCAACAATATACTACCTTCTATAATGACAAGTCCCCCATCCATTGGAGTAACAAAAATCTCGACAACAGACTATCTTCCATAATGACAAGGCTACAATCTATTATAGTAACAAAAATCTCGACAATAGACTACCTTTCATAATGACAAGGCTACCATCCATTGGAATAACAAAAATCTCGACAACAGACTACATTCCATAATGACAAGGCTACCATCCCTTAGAGTAACAAAAATCTCGACAACAGACTGCCTTCCATAATGACAAGGCTACAATCCATTGGAGTATAAATTATCTTGACAACAGACTACCTTCCATAATGACAAGGCTAACATCCATTGGAGTTACTAAAATCTCGTACACAATCTACCTTCCATAATGACTAGGCTACCATCCATTAGAGTAACAAAGATATCAACAACAGACTACCTTCCACAACGACAAGGATAAAATCCATTATAGTAACAAAAATCTCGACAACAAACTACCTTCCATAATGACAAGGCTACCATCCATTAAAGTAACTTAAATCTCGTACACAAACTACCTTCCATAATGACTAGGCTACCATCCATTGGACTATCAAAGATATCGACAACAAACTACCTTCCATAACGACAAGGCTACAATCCATTATAGTAACAAAAATCTTAACAACAGATTACCTTCCATAATGACTAGGCTACCATCCGTTGGAGTAACAAAAATCACGACAACAGACTACCTTCCATAATGACAAGGCTACCATCCATTGGAATAACAAAAATATCTACAACACACTACCTTCCATAATGACAAGGCTACCATGCAATGGAGTAACAAAAATCTCGGAAATAGACTACCTTCCATAATGACAAGGGTACCATCATTGGAGTAGCCAAAATATCAACAAGAGACTACCTTCCATAATTACAAGGCTACAATCCATTGGAGTATAAAAAATCTCGACAACAGACTACCTTCCATAATGACAAGGCTACCATCCATTAAAGTGACTTAAATCTCGTACACAAACTACCTTCCATAATGACTAGGCTACCATCCATTGGACTAACAAAGATATCGACAACAAACTACCTTCCATAACGACAAGGCTACAATCCATTATAGTAACAAAAATCTTAACAACAGACTACCTTCCATAATGACAAGGCTACCATCCATTGTAGTGACAAAAATCTCGATAATATACTACCTTCTATATTGACAACGCTACCATCCATTGGAATAACAAAAATCTCGACAACAGACTACGTTCCATAATGACAAGGCTACCATCCCTAAGAGTAACAAAAATCTGGACAACAGATTACCTTCCATAATGACAAGGCTACCATCCATTGGAGTAACAAATATATCACCCACATACTACCTTCAATAATGACAAGGCTACCATCCCTTAGAGTATCAAAAATCACGACAACATACTACTTTTCATAATGACAAGGATACCATCCATTTGAATAACAAAACTATCGTACACAAACTACCTTCCATAACGACAAGGCTACCATCCATTGGAGTAACAAAGATATCGACAACATACTACCTTCCATAATGACAAGGCTACCATCCCTTAGAGTAACAAAAATCACGACAACAGACTACCTTTCATAATGACAAGGCTACCATCCATTGGAATAACAAAAATATCGTACACAAACTACCTTCAATAATGACTAGTCTTCCATCCATTGGAGTGACAAAGATATCGACAACAGACTTCCTTCTATAATGACAAGGCTACAATCCATTGTAGTAACAAAAATCTCGACAACAGATTACCTTCCATAATGACAAGGCTACCATTCATTATAGTGACAAAAATCTTAACAATGTACTACCTTCTATAATGACAAGTCCCCCATCCATTGGAGTAACAAAAATCTCGACAACAGACTACCTTCCATAATGACAAGGCTACAATCTATTATAGTAATAAAAATCTCGACAATAGACTACCTTTCATAATGACAAGGCTACCATCCATTGGAATAACAAAAATCTCGACAACAGACTACATTCCATAATGACAAGGCTACCATCCCTTAGAGTAACAAAAATCTCGACAACAGACTGCCTTCCATAATGACAAGGCTACAATCCCTTGTAGTATAAATTATCTTGACAATAGACTACCTTCCATAATGACAAGGCTAACATCGATTGGAGTAACTAAAATTTCGTACACAAACTACCTTCCATAATGACTAGGCTACCATCCATTAGAGTAACAAAGATATCGACAACAGACTACCTTCCATAACAACAAGGATACAATCCATTATAGTAACAAAAATCTCGACAACAGACTACCTTCCATAATGACAAGGCTACCATCCATTAAAGTAACTTAAATCTCGTACACAAACTACCTTCCATAATGACTAGGCTACCATCCATTGGACTAACAAAGATATCGACAACATACTACCTTCCTTAACGACAAGGCTACAATCCATTATAGTAACTAAAATCTTAACAACAGATTACCTTCCATAATGACAAGGCTACCATCCATTGTAGTGACAAAAATATCGATAATATACTACCTTCTATATTGACAATGCTACCATCCATTGGAATAACAAAAATCTCGACAACAGACTACGTTCCATAATGACAAGGCTACCATTCCTAAGAGTAACAAAAATCTGGACAACAGACTACCTTCCATAATGACAAGGCTACCATCCATTGGAGTAACAAAGATATTGACAACATACTACCTTCAATAATGACAAGGCTACCATCCCTTAGAGTAACAAAAATCACGACAACATACTACTTTTCATAATGACAAGGCTACCATCCATTGGAATAACAAAAATATCGTACACAAACTACCTTCCATAATGACTAGGCTACCATCCATTGGAGTAACAAAGATATCGACAACAGACTACCTTCCATAACGACAAGGCTACCATCCATTGGAGTAACAAAGATATCGACAACATACTACTTTCCATAATGACAAGGCTACAATCCCTTAGAGTAACAAAAATCACGACAATAGACTACCTTTCATAATGACAAGGCTACAATCCATTGAAATAACAAAAATATCGTACACAAACTACCTTCAATAATGACTAGTATACCATCCATTGGAGTGACAAAGATATCGACAACAGACTACCTTCCATAATGACAAGGCTACAATCCATTGTAGTAACAAAAATATCGACAACAGATTACCTTCCATAATGACATGGCTACCATTCATTGTAGAGATAAAACTCTCAACAATATACTACCTTCTATAATGACAAGTTCACCATCCATTGGAGTAACAAAAATTTCGACAACAGACTACCTTCCATAATGACAAGGCTACAATCTATTATAGTAACAAAAATCTCGACAATAGACTAACTTTCATAATGACAAGGCTACCATCCATTGGAATAACAAAAATCTCGACAACAGACTACATTCCATAATGACAAGGCTACCATCCCTTAGAGTAACAAAAATCTCGACAACAGACTGCCTTCCATAATGACAAGGCTACAATCCATTGGAGTATAAATTATCTTGACAACAGACTACCTCCCATAATGACAAGGCTACCATCCATTGGAGTAACTAAAATCTCGTACACAAACTACCTTCCATAATGACTAGGCTACCATCCATTAGAGTAACAAAGATATCCACAACAGACGACCTTCCACAACGACAAGGCTAAAATCCATTATAGTAACAAAAATCTCGACAACAGACTACCTTCCATAATGACAAGGCTACCATCAATTATAGTGACAAAAATCTCGACAAGAGACTACCTTCTATAATTACATGGCTACAATCCATTGGAGTAACAAAAATCTCGACAATAGACTACCTTCCATAATGACAAGGCTACCATCCATTGGAGTAACTAAAATCTCGACAATAGACTACCTTCCATAATGACAAGGCTACCATCCATTGGAGTAACGAAGATATCGACAACATAGTACCTTCCATAATGACAAGGCTACCATACATTGGAGTAACAAAATTCACGACAACAGACTACATACCATAATGACAAGGCTACCATCCATTGGAATAACAAAAATATCTACAACACACTACCTTCAATAATTACAAGGCTAC
This sequence comes from Vicia faba, assembly GCA_948472305.1. Taxonomy (NCBI): domain Eukaryota; kingdom Viridiplantae; phylum Streptophyta; class Magnoliopsida; order Fabales; family Fabaceae; genus Vicia; species Vicia faba. Next base: position 509,063,229 of record OX451741.1, on the reverse strand, counting down.
CATGCAATGGAGTAACAAAAATCTCGGCAATAGACTACCTTCCATAATGATAAGGGTACCATCATTGGAGTAACCAAAATATCAACAAGAGAATACCTTCCATAATTACAAGGCTACAATCCATTGGAGTATAAAAAATCTCGACAACACACTACCTTCCATAATGACAAGGCTACCATCCATTAAAGTAACTAAAATCTCATACACAAACTACCTTCCATAATGACTAGGCTACCATCCATTGGACTAACATAGATATCGACAACAAACTACCTTCCATAACGACAAGGCTACAATCCATTATAGTAACCAAAATCTTAACAACAGACTACCTTCCATAATGACAAGGCTACCATCCATTGTAGTGACAAAAATCTCGATAATATACTACCTTCTATAATGACAAGTTCACCATCCATTGGAGTAACAAAAATTTCGACAACAGACTACCTTCCATAATGACAAGGCTACAATCTATTATAGGAACAAAAATCTCGACAATAGACTACCTTTCATAATGACAAGGCTACCATCCATTGGAATAACAAAAATCTCGACAACAGACTACATTCCATAATGACAAGGCTACCATCCCTTAGAGTAACAAAAATCTCGACAACAGACTGCCTTCCATAATGACAAGGCTACAATCCATTGAAGTATAAATTATCTTGACAACAGACTACCTCCCATAATGACAAGGCTACCATCCATTGGAGTAACTAAAATCTCGTACACAAACTACCTTCCATAATGACTAGGCTACCATCCATTAGAGTAACAAAGATATCGACAACAGACGACCTTCCACAACGACAAGGCTAAAATCCATTATAGTAACAAAAATCTCGACAACAGACTACCTTCCATAATGACAAGGCTACCATCAATTATAGTGACAAAAATCTCGACAAGAGACTACCTTCTATAATTACATGGCTACAATCCATTGGAGTAACAAAAATCTCGACAATAGACTACCTTCCATAATGACAAGGCTACCATCCATTGGAGTAACTAAAATCTCGACAATAGACTACCTTCCATAATGACAAGGCTACCATCCATTGGAGTAACGAAGATATCGACAACATAGTACCTTCCATAATGACAAGGCTACCATACATTGGAGTAACAAAATTCACGACAACAGACTACATACCATAATGACAAGGCTACCATCCATTGGAATAACAAAAATATCTACAACACACTACCTTCAATAATTACAAGGCTACCATGCAATGGAGTAACAAAAATCTCGGCAATAGACTACCTTCCATAATGACAAGGGTACCATCATTGGAGTAACCAAAATATCAACAAGAGAATACCTTCCATAATTACAAGGCTACAATCCATTGGAGTATAAAAAATCTCGACAACACACTACCTTCCATAATGACAAGGCTACCATCCATTAAAGTAACTAAAATCTCATACACAAACTACCTTCCATAATGACTAGGCTACCATCCATTGGACTAACATAGATATCGACAACAAACTACCTTCCATAACGACAAGGCTACAATCCATTATAGTAACCAAAATCTTAACAACAGACTACCTTCCATAATGACAAGGCTACCATCCATTGTAGTGACAAAAATCTCGATAATATACTACCTTCTATAATGACAACTCTACCATCCATTGGAATAACAATAATCTTGACAACAAACTACGTTCCATAATGACAAGGCTACCATCCCTAAGAGTAACAAAAATCTGGACAACAGACTACCTTCCATAATGACAAGGCTACCATCCGTTGAAGTAACCAAGATATCGACAACATACTACTTTCCATAATGACAAGGCTACATCCCTTAGAGTAACAAAAATCACGACAACAGACTACCTTTATAATGACAAGGCTACCATCCATTGGAATAACAAAAATATCGTACACAAACTACCTTCCATAATGACTAGGCTACCATCCATTGAAGTATCAAAGATATCGACAACAGACTACCTTCCATAACGACAAGGCTACCATCCATTGGAGTAACAAAGATATTGACAACATACTATCTTCCATAATGACAAGGCTACCATCCCTTAGAGTAACAAAAATCACGATAAAAGACTACCTTTCATAATGACAAGGCTACCATCCATTGGAATAAAAAAAATATCGTACACAAACTACCTTCAATAATGACTAGTCTACCATCCATTGGAGTAACAAAGATATCGACAACAGACTACCTTCCATAATGACAAGGCTACAATCCATTGTAGTAACAAAAATCTCGACAACAGATTACCTTCCATAATGACAAGGCTACCATTCATTGTAGTGACAAAAATATCAACAATATACTACCTTCTATAATTACAAGGCTACCATCCATTGGAGTAACAAAAATCTCGAGAACAGACTACCTTCCATAATGACAAGGCTACAATCTATTATAGTAACAAAAATCTCGACTATAGACTACCTTTCATAATGACAAGGCTACCATCCATTGGAATAACAAAAATCTCGACAACAGACTACATTCAATAATGACAAGGCTTCAATCCATTGGAGTAACTAAAATCTCATACACAAACTACCTTCCATAATGACTAGGCTACCATCCATTAGAGTAACAAAGATATCGAAAATAGACTACCTTCCACAACGACAAGGCTACAATCCATTATAGTAACAAAAATCTCGACAACAGGCTACCTTCCATAATGACAAGGCTACAATCCATTATAGTGACAAAAATCTCGAAAATATATTACCTTCTATAATGACAAGGCTACCATCCATTGGAGTAAAAAAAATCTCGACAACGGACTACCTTCCATAATGACATGGCTACCATCCATTGGAGTAACTAAAATCTCGTACACAAACTACCTTCCATAATGACTAGGCTACCATCCATTGAAGTAACAAAGATATCGACAACAGACTATCTTCCATAACAACAAGGCTACAATCCGTTATAGTAACAAATATATCGACAACAGACTACCTTCCATAATTACAAGGCTACAATCCATTGGAGTATAAAAAATCTCGACAACAGAATACCTTCCATAATGACAAGGCTACCATCCATTAAAGTAACTTAAATCTCGTACACAAACTACCTTCCATAATAACTAGGCTACCATCCATTGGACTAACAAAGATATCGACAACAAACTACCTTCCATAACGACAAGGCTACAATCCATTATAGTAACAAAAATCTTAACAACAGACTACCTTCCATAATGACAAGGCTACCATCCATTGTAGTGACAAAAATCTCGATAATATACTACCTTCTATATTGACAACGCTACCATCCATTGGAATAATAAAAATCTCGACAACAGACTACGTTCCATAATGACAAGGCTAACATCCGTAAGAGTAACAAAAATCTGGACAACAGACTACCTTCCATAATGACAAGGCTACCATCCATTGGAGTAACAAAGATATCGACAACATACTACCTTCAATAATGACAAGGCTACCATCCCTTAGAGTAACAAAAATCACGACAATAGACTACCTTTCATAATGACAAGGCTACCATCCATTGGAATAACAAAAATATCGTTCACAAACTACCTTCCATAATGACTAGGCTACCATCTATTGGAGTAACAAAGATATCGACAATAGACTACCTTCCCTAACGACAAGGCTACAATCCATTCTAGTAACAAAAATCTCGACAACAGACTACCTTACATAATGACAAGGATACCATCCATTGTAGTGACAAAAATCCCAACAATATACTACCTTCTAAAATGACAATGCTACCATCCATTGGAATAACAAAAATCTCGACAACAGACTACCTTCCATATGGACAAGGCAACCATCACTTAAAGTAACAAAAATCTCGACAATAGACTACCTTACATAATGACAAGGCTACCATCCATTGGAGTAACAAAGATATCGACAACATAGTACCTTCCATAATGACAAGGCTACCATCCATTGGAGTAACAAAAATCACGACAACAGACTACCTTTCATAATGACAAGGCTACCATCCATTGGAATAACAAAAATATCTACAACACACTACCTTCCATAATGACAAGGCTACCATGCAATGGAGTAACAAAAATCTCGGCAATAGACTACCTTCCATAATGACAAGGGTACCATCATTGGAGTAGCCAAAATATCAACAAGAGACTACCTTCCATAATTACAAGGCTACAAAACATTGGAGTATAAAAAATCTCGACAACAGACTACCTTCTATAATGACAAGGCTACCATCCATTAAAGTAACTTAAATCTCGTACACAAACTACCTTCCATAATGACTAGGCTACCATCCATTGGACTAACAAAGATATCGACAACAAACTACCTTCCATAACGACAAGGCTACAATCCATTATAGTAACAAAAATCTTAACAACAGACTACCTTCCATAATGACAAGGCTACCATCCATTGTAGTGACAAAAATCTCGATAATATACTACCTTCTATATTGACAATGCTACCATCCATTGGAATAACAAAAATCTCGACAACAGACTACGTTCCATAATGACAAGGCTACCATCCCTAAGAGTAACAAAAATCTGGACAACAGACTACCTTCCATAATGACAAGGCTACCATCCATTGGAGTAACAAAGATATCGACAACATACTACCTTCAATAATGACAAGGCTACCATCCCTTAGAGTAACAAAAATCACGACAATAGACCACCTTTCATAATGACAAGGCTACCAACCCTTGGAATAACAAAAATATCGTTCACAAACTACCTTCCATAATGACTAGGCTACCATCTATTGGAGTAACAAAGATATCGACAATAGACTACCTTCCCTAACGACAAGGCTACAATCCATTCTAGTAACAAAAATCTCGACAATAGACTACCTTACATAATGACAAGGATACCATCCATTGTAGTGACAAAAATCTCAACAATATACTACCTTCTATAATGACAATGCTCCCATCCATTGGAATAACAAAAATATCGACAACAGACTACCTTCCATATGGACAAGGCAACCATCCCTTAGAGTAACAAAAATCTCGACAATAGACTACCTTCCATAATGACAAGGCTACCGTCCATTGGAGTAACAAAGATATCGACAACATAGTACCTTCCATAATGACTAGGCTACCATCCATTGGAGTAACAAAAATCACGACAACAGACTACCTCCCATAATGACAAGGCTACCATCCATTCGAATAACAAAAATATCTACAACACACTACCTTCCATAATGACAAGGCTACCATGCAATGGAGTAACGAAAATCTCGGCAATAGACTACCTTCCATAATGACAAGGGTACCATCATTGGAGTAGCCAAAATATCAACAAGAGACTACCTTCCATAATTACAAGGCTACAATCCATTGGAGTATAAAAAATCTCGACAACAGACTACCTTCCATAATGACAAGGCTACCATCCATTAAAGTAACTTAAATCTCGTACACAAACTACCTTCCATAATGACTAGGCTATCATCCATTGGACTAACAAAGATATCGACAACAAACTACCTTCCATAACGACAAGGCTACAATCCATTATAGTAACAAAAATCTTAACAACAGACTACCTTCCATAATGACAAGGCTACCATCCATTGTAGTGCCAAAAATCTCGATAATATACTACCTTCTATATTGACAACGCTACCATCCATTGGAATAACAAAAATCTCGACAACAGACTACGTTCCATAATGACAAGGCTACCATCCCTAAGAGTAACAAAAATCTGGACAAGAGACTACCTTCCATAATGACAAGGCTACCATCCATTGGAGTAACAAATATATCGACAACATACTACCTTCAATAATGACAAGGCTACCATCCCTTAGAGTAACAAAAATCACGACAACATACTACTTTTCATAATGACAAGGCTACCATCCATTGGAATAACAAAAATATCGTACACAAACTACCTTCCATAATGACTAGGCTACCATCCATTGGAGTAAGAAAGATATCGACAACATACTACCTTCCATAATGACAAGGCTACCATCCCTTAGAGTAACAAAAATCACGACAACAGACTTCCTTTCATAATGACAAGGCTACCATCCATTGGAATAACAAAAATATTGTACACAAACTACCTTCAATAATGACTAGTCTTCCATCCATTGGAGTGACAAAGATATCGACAACAGACTTCCTTCTATAATGACAAGGCTACAATCCATTGTAGTAACAAAAAACTCGACAACAGATTACCTTCCATAATGACAAGGCTACCATTCATTGTAGTGACAAAAATCTCAACAATATACTACCTTCTATAATGACAAGTCCCCCATCCATTGGAGTAACAAAAATCTCGACAACAGACTATCTTCCATAATGACAAGGCTACAATCTATTATAGTAACAAAAATCTCGACAATAGACTGCCTTTCATAATGACAAGGCTACCATCCATTGGAATAACAAAAATCTCGACAACAGACTACATTCCATAATGACAAGGCTACCATCCCATAGAGTAACAAAAATCTCGACAACAGACTGCCTTCCATAATGACAAGGCTACAATCCATTGGAGTATAAATTAGCTTGACAACAGACTACCTTCCATAATGACAAGGCTAACATCCATTGGAGTTACTAAAATCTCGTACACAATCTACCTTCCATAATGACTAGTCTACCATCCATTAGAGTAACAAAGATATCAACAACAGACTACCTTCCACAATGAATAGTTACAAAAATCTCGACAACAGACTACCTTCCATAATGACAAGGCTACCATCCATTAAAGTAACTTAAATCTCGTACACAAACTACCTTCCATAATGACTAGGCTACCATCCATTGGACTAACAAAGATATCGACAACAAACTACCTTCCATAACGACAAGGCTACAATCCATTATAGTAACAAAAATCTTAACAACAGATTACCTTCCATAATGACTAGGCTACCATCCATTGGAGTAACAAAAATCACGACAACAAACTACCTTCCATAATGACAAGGCTACCATCCATTGGAATAACAAAAATATCTACAACACACTACCTTCCATAATGACAAGGCTACCATGCAATGGAGTAACAAAAATCTCGGAAATAGACTACCTTCCATAATGACAAGGGTACCATCATTGGAGTAGCCAAAATATCAACAAGAGACTACCTTCCATAATTACAAGGCTACAATCCATTGGAGTATAAAAAATCTCGACAACAGACTACCTTCTATTATGACAAGGCTACCATCCATTAAAGTAACTTAAATCTCGTACACAAACTACCTTCCATAATGACTAGGCTACCATCCATTGGACTAACAAAGATATCGACAACAAACTACCTTCCATAACGACAAGGCTACAATCCATTATAGTAACAAAAATCTTAACAACAGACTACCTTCCATAATGACAAGGCTACCATCCATTGTAGTGACAAAAATCTCGATAATATACTACCTTCTATATTGACAATGCTACCATCCATTGGAATAACAAAAATCTCAACAACAGACTATGTTCCATAATGACAAGGCTACCATCCCTAAGAGTAACAAAAATCTGGACAACAGATTACCTTCCATAATGACAAGGCTACCATCCATTGGAGTAACAAATATATCACCCACATACTACCTTCAATAATGACAAGGCTACCATCCCTTAGAGTATCAAAAATCACGACAACATACTACTTTTCATAATGACAAGGATACCATCCATTGGAATAACAAAAATATCGTACACAAACTACCTTCCATAAAGACAAGGCTACCATCCATTGGAGTAACAAAGATATCGACAACATAGTACCTTCCATAATGACTAGGCTACCATCCATTGGAGTAACAAAAATCACGACAACAGACTACCTCCCATAATCACAAGGCTACCATCCATTGGAATAACAAAAATATCTACAACACACTACCTTCCATAATGACAAGGCTACCATGCAATGGAGTAACGAAAATCTCGGCAATAGACTACCTTCCATAATGACAAGGGTACCATCATTGGAGTAGCCAAAATATCAACAAGAGACTACCTTCCATAATTACAAGGCTACAATCCATTGGAGTATAAAAAATCTCGACAACAGACTACCTTCCATAATGACAAGGCTACCATCCATTAAAGTAACTTAAATCTCGTACACAAACTACCTTCCATAATGACTAGGCTATCATCCATTGGACTAACAAAGATATCGACAACAAACTACCTTCCATAACGACAAGGCTACAATCCATGATAGTAACAAAAATCTTAACAACAGACTACCTTCCATAATGACAAGGCTACCATCCATTGTAGTGACAAAAATCTCGATAATATACTACCTTCTATATTGACAATGCTACCATCCATTGGAATAACAAAAATCTCGACAACAGACTACGTTCCATAATGACAAGGCTACCATCCCTAAGAGTAACAAAAATCTGGACAAGAGACTACCTTCCATAATGACAAGGCTACCATCCATTGGAGTAACAAATATATCGACAACATACTACCTTCAATAATGACAAGGCTACCATCCCTTAGAGTATCAAAAATCACGACAACATACTACTTTTCATAATGACAAGGCTACCATCCATTGGAATAACAAAAATATCGTACACAAACTACCTTCCATAACGACAAGGCTACCATCCATTGGAGTAACAAAGATATCGACAACATACGACCTTCCATAATGACAATCTACCATCCCTTAGAGTAACAAAAATCACGACAACAGACTTCCTTTCATAATGACAAGGCTACCATCCATTGGAATAACAAAAATATTGTACACAAACTACCTTCAATAGTGACTAGTCTTCCATCCATTGGAGTGACAAAGATATCGACAACAGACTTCCTTCTATAATGACAAGGCTACAATCCATTGTAGTAACAAAAAACTCGACAACAGATTACCTTCCATAATGACAAGGCTACCATTCATTGTAGTGACAAAAATCTCAACAATATACTACCTTCTATAATGACAAGTCCCCCATCCATTGGAGTAACAAAAATCTCGACAACAGACTATCTTCCATAATGACAAGGCTACAATCTATTATAGTAACAAAAATCTCGACAATAGACTGCCTTTCATAATGACAAGGCTACCATCCATTGGAATAACAAAAATCTCGACAACAGACTACATTCCATAATGACAAGGCTACCATCCCTTAGAGTAACAAAAATCTCGACAACAGACTGCCTTCCATAATGACAAGGCTACAATCCATTGGAGTATAAATTAGCTTGACAACAGACTACCTTCCATAATGACAAGGCTAACATCCATTGGAGTTACTAAAATCTCGTACACAATCTACCTTCCATAATGACTAGGCTACCATCCATTAGAGTAACAAAGATATCAACAACAGACTACCTTCCACAATGACAAGGATACAATCCATTATAGTAACAAAAATCTCGACAACAGACTACCTTCCATAATGACAAGGCTACCATCCATTAAAGTAACTTAAATCTCGTACACAAACTACCTTCCATAATGACTAGGCTACCATCCATTGGACTAACAAAGATATCGACAACAAACTACCTTCCATAACGACAAGGCTACAATCCATTATAGTAACAAAAATCTTAACAACGGATTACCTTCCATAATGACTAGGCTACCATCCATTGGAGTAACAAAAATCACGACAACAAACTACCTTCCATAATGACAAGGCTACCATCCATTGGAATAACAAAAATATCTACAACACACTACCTTCCATAATGACAAGGCTACCATGCAATGGAGTAACAAAAATCTCGGAAATGGACTACCTTCCATAATGACAAGGGTACCATCATTGGAGTAGCCAAAATATCAACAAGAGACTACCTTCCATAATTACAAGGCTACAATCCATTGGAGTATAAAAAATCTCGACAACAGACTACCTTCTATTATGACAAGGCTACCATCCATTAAAGTAACTTAAATCTCGTACACAAACTACCTTCCATAATGACTAGGCTACCATCCATTGGACTAACAAAGATATCGACAACAAACTACCTTCCATAACGACAAGGCTACAATCCATTATAGTAACAAAAATCTTAACAACAGACTACCTTCCATAATGACAAGGCTACCATCCATTGTAGTGACAAAAATCTCGATAATATACTACCTTCTATATTGACAACGCTACCATCCATTGGAATAACAAAAATCTCGACAACAGACTACGTTCCATAATGACAAGGCTACCATCCCTAAGAGTAACAAAAATCTGGACAACAGATTACCTTCCATAATGACAAGGCTACCATCCATTGGAGTAACAAATATATCACCCACATACTACCTTCAATAATGACAAGGCTACCATCCCTTAGAGTATCAAAAATCACGACAACATACTACTTTTCATAATGACAAGGATACCATCCATTGGAATAACAAAAATATCGTACACAAACTACCTTCCATAAAGACAAGGCTACCATCCATTGGAGTAACAAAGATATCGACAACATACGACATTCCATAATGACAATCTACCATCCCTTAGAGTAACAAAAATCACGACAACAGACTTCCTTTCATAATGACAAGGCTACCATCCATTGGAATAACAAAAATATCGTACACAAACTACCTTCAATAATGACTAGTCTTCCATCCATTGGAGTGACAAAGATATCGACAACAGACTTCCTTCTATAATGACAAGGCTACAATCCATTGTAGTAACAAAAAACTCAACAACAGATTACCTTCCATAATGACAAGGCTACCATTCATTGTAGTGACAAAAATCTCAACAATATACTACCTTCTATAATGACAAGTCCCCCATCCATTGGAGTAACAAAAATCTCGACAACAGACTATCTTCCATAATGACAAGGCTACAATCTATTATAGTAACAAAAATCTCGACAATAGACTACCTTTCATAATGACAAGGCTACCATCCATTGGAATAACAAAAATCTCGACAACATACTACATTCCATAATGACAAGGCTACCATCCCTTAGAGTAACAAAAATCTCGACAACAGACTGCCTTCCATAATGACAAGGCTACAATCCATTGGAGTATAAATTATCTTGACAACAGACTACCTTCCACAATGACAAGGCTAACATCCATTGGAGTTACGAAAATCTCGTACACAATCTACCTTCCATAATGACTAGGCTACCATCCATTAGAGTAACAAAGATATCAACAACAGACTACCTTCCACAACGACAAGGATACAATCCATTATAGTAACAAAAATCTCGACAACAGACTACCTTCCATAATGACAAGGCTACCATCCATTAAAGTAACTTAAATCTCGTACACAAACTACCTTCCATAATGACTAGGCTACCATCCATTGGAATAACAAAGATATCGACAACAAACTACCTTCCATAACGACAAGGCTACAATCCATTATAGTAACAAAAATCTTAACAACAGATTACCTTCCATAATTACTAGGCTACCATCCATTGGAGTAACAAAAATCACGACAACAGACTACCTTCCATAATGACAAGGCTACCATCCATTGGAATAACAAAAATATCTACAACACACTACCTTCCATAATGACAAGGCTACCATGCAATGGAGTAACAAAAATCTCGGAAATAGACTACCTTCCATAATGACAAGGGTACCATCATTGGAGTAGCCAAAATATCAACAAGAGACTACCTTCCATAATTACAAGACTACAATCCATTGGAGTATAAAAAATCTCGACAACAGACTACCTTCTATAATGACAAGGCTACCATCCATTAAAGTAACTTAAATCTCGTACACAAACTACCTTCCATAATGACTAGGCTACCATCCATTGGACTAACAAAGATATCGACAACGAACTACCTTCCATAACGACAAGGCTACAATCCATTATAGTAACAAAAATCTTAACAACAGACTACCTTCCATAATGACAAGGCTACCATCCATTGTAGTGACAAAAATCTCGATAATATACTACCTTCTATATTGACAACGCTACCATCCATTGGAATAACAAAAATCTCGACAACAGACAATGTTCCATAATGACAAGGCTACCATCCCTAAGAGTAACAAAAATCTGGACAACAGACTACTTTCCATAATGACAAGGCTACCATCCATTGGAGTAACAAAGATATCGACAACATACTACCTTTAATAATGACAAGGCTACCATCCCTTAGAGTAACAAAAATCACGACAATAGACTACCTTTCATAATGACAAGGCTACCATCCATTGGAATAACAAAAATATCGTTCACAAACTACCTTCCATAATGACTAGGCTACCATCCATTGGAGTAACAAAGATATCGACGATAGACTACCTTCCCTAACGACAAGGCTACAATCCATTCTAGTAACAAAAATCGCGACAATAGACTACCTTACATAATGACAAGGCTACCATCCATTGTAGTGACAAAAATCTCAACAATATACTACCTTCTATAATGACAATGCTACCATCCATTGGAATAACAAAAATCTCGACAACAGACTACCTTCCATATGGACAAGGAACCCATCACTTAGAGTAACAAAAATCTCGACAATAGACTACCTTCCATAATGACAAGGCTACCATCCATTCGAGTAACAAAGATATCGACAACATAGTACCTTCCATAATGACAAGGCTACCATCCATTGGAGTAACAAAAATCACGACAACAGACTACCTTCCATAATGACAAGGCTACCATCCATTGGAATAACAAAAATATCTACAACACACTACCTTCCATAATGACAAGGCTACCATGCAATGGAGTAACGAAAATCTCGGTAATAGACTACCTTCCATAATGACAAGGGTACCATCATTGGAGTAGCCAAAATATCAACAAGAGACTACCTTCCATAATTACAAGGCTACGATCCATTGGAGTATAAAAAATCTCGACAACAGACTACCTTCCATAATGACAAGGCTACCATCCATTAAAGTAACTTAAATCTCGTACACAAACTACCTTCCATAATGACTAGGCTACCATCCATTGGACTAACAAAGATATCGACAACAAACTACCTTCCATAACGACAAGGCTACAATCCATTATAGTAACAAAAATCTTAACAACAGACTACCTTCCATAATGACAAGGCTACCATCCATTGTAGTGACAAAAATCTCGATAATATACTACCTTATATATTGACAACGCTACCATCCATTGGAATAACAAAAATCTCGACAACAGATTACGTTCCATAATGACAAGGCTACCATCCCTAAGAGTAACAAAAATCTGGACAACAGACTACCTTCCATAATGACAAGGCTACCATCCATTGGAGTAACAAATATATCGACAACATACTACCTTCAATAATGACAAGGCTACCATCCCTTAGAGTATCAAAAATCACGACAACATACTACTTTTCATAATGACAAGGCTACCATCCATTGGAATAACAAAAATATTGTACACAAACTACCTTCCATAATGACTAGGCTACCATCCATTGGAGTAACAAAGATATCGACAACATACTACCTTCCATAATGACAAGGCTACCATCCCTTAGAGTAACAAAAATCACGACAACAGACTTCCTTTCATAATGACAAGGCTACCATCCATTGGAATAAAAAAAATATCGTACACAAACTACCTTCAATAATGACTAGTCTTTCATCCATTGGAGTGACAAAGATATCGACAACAGACTTCCTTCTATAATGACAAGGCTACAATCCATTGTAGTAACAAAAAACTCGGCAACAGATTACCTTCCATAATGACAAGGCTACCATTCATTGTAGTGACAAAAATCTCAACAATATACTACCTTCTATAATGACAAGTCCCCCATCCATTGGAGTAACAAAAATCTCGACAACAGACTATCTTCCATAATGACAAGGCTACAATCTATTATAGTAACAAAAATCTCGACAATAGACTACCTTTCATAATGACAAGGCTACCATCCATTGGAATAACAAAAATCTCGACAACAGACTACATTCCATAATGACAAGGCTACCATCCCTTAGAGTAACAAAAATCTCGACAACAGACTGCCTTCCATAATGACAAGGCTACAATCCATTGGAGTATAAATTATCTTGACAACAGACTACCTTCCATAATGACAAGGCTAACATCCATTGGAGTTACTAAAATCTCGTACACAATCTACCTTCCATAATGACTAGGCTACCATCCATTAGAGTAACAAAGATATCAACAACAGACTACCTTCCACAACGACAAGGATAAAATCCATTATAGTAACAAAAATCTCGACAACAAACTACCTTCCATAATGACAAGGCTACCATCCATTAAAGTAACTTAAATCTCGTACACAAACTACCTTCCATAATGACTAGGCTACCATCCATTGGACTATCAAAGATATCGACAACAAACTACCTTCCATAACGACAAGGCTACAATCCATTATAGTAACAAAAATCTTAACAACAGATTACCTTCCATAATGACTAGGCTACCATCCGTTGGAGTAACAAAAATCACGACAACAGACTACCTTCCATAATGACAAGGCTACCATCCATTGGAATAACAAAAATATCTACAACACACTACCTTCCATAATGACAAGGCTACCATGCAATGGAGTAACAAAAATCTCGGAAATAGACTACCTTCCATAATGACAAGGGTACCATCATTGGAGTAGCCAAAATATCAACAAGAGACTACCTTCCATAATTACAAGGCTACAATCCATTGGAGTATAAAAAATCTCGACAACAGACTACCTTCCATAATGACAAGGCTACCATCCATTAAAGTGACTTAAATCTCGTACACAAACTACCTTCCATAATGACTAGGCTACCATCCATTGGACTAACAAAGATATCGACAACAAACTACCTTCCATAACGACAAGGCTACAATCCATTATAGTAACAAAAATCTTAACAACAGACTACCTTCCATAATGACAAGGCTACCATCCATTGTAGTGACAAAAATCTCGATAATATACTACCTTCTATATTGACAACGCTACCATCCATTGGAATAACAAAAATCTCGACAACAGACTACGTTCCATAATGACAAGGCTACCATCCCTAAGAGTAACAAAAATCTGGACAACAGATTACCTTCCATAATGACAAGGCTACCATCCATTGGAGTAACAAATATATCACCCACATACTACCTTCAATAATGACAAGGCTACCATCCCTTAGAGTATCAAAAATCACGACAACATACTACTTTTCATAATGACAAGGATACCATCCATTTGAATAACAAAACTATCGTACACAAACTACCTTCCATAACGACAAGGCTACCATCCATTGGAGTAACAAAGATATCGACAACATACTACCTTCCATAATGACAAGGCTACCATCCCTTAGAGTAACAAAAATCACGACAACAGACTACCTTTCATAATGACAAGGCTACCATCCATTGGAATAACAAAAATATCGTACACAAACTACCTTCAATAATGACTAGTCTTCCATCCATTGGAGTGACAAAGATATCGACAACAGACTTCCTTCTATAATGACAAGGCTACAATCCATTGTAGTAACAAAAATCTCGACAACAGATTACCTTCCATAATGACAAGGCTACCATTCATTATAGTGACAAAAATCTTAACAATGTACTACCTTCTATAATGACAAGTCCCCCATCCATTGGAGTAACAAAAATCTCGACAACAGACTACCTTCCATAATGACAAGGCTACAATCTATTATAGTAATAAAAATCTCGACAATAGACTACCTTTCATAATGACAAGGCTACCATCCATTGGAATAACAAAAATCTCGACAACAGACTACATTCCATAATGACAAGGCTACCATCCCTTAGAGTAACAAAAATCTCGACAACAGACTGCCTTCCATAATGACAAGGCTACAATCCCTTGTAGTATAAATTATCTTGACAATAGACTACCTTCCATAATGACAAGGCTAACATCGATTGGAGTAACTAAAATTTCGTACACAAACTACCTTCCATAATGACTAGGCTACCATCCATTAGAGTAACAAAGATATCGACAACAGACTACCTTCCATAACAACAAGGATACAATCCATTATAGTAACAAAAATCTCGACAACAGACTACCTTCCATAATGACAAGGCTACCATCCATTAAAGTAACTTAAATCTCGTACACAAACTACCTTCCATAATGACTAGGCTACCATCCATTGGACTAACAAAGATATCGACAACATACTACCTTCCTTAACGACAAGGCTACAATCCATTATAGTAACTAAAATCTTAACAACAGATTACCTTCCATAATGACAAGGCTACCATCCATTGTAGTGACAAAAATATCGATAATATACTACCTTCTATATTGACAATGCTACCATCCATTGGAATAACAAAAATCTCGACAACAGACTACGTTCCATAATGACAAGGCTACCATTCCTAAGAGTAACAAAAATCTGGACAACAGACTACCTTCCATAATGACAAGGCTACCATCCATTGGAGTAACAAAGATATTGACAACATACTACCTTCAATAATGACAAGGCTACCATCCCTTAGAGTAACAAAAATCACGACAACATACTACTTTTCATAATGACAAGGCTACCATCCATTGGAATAACAAAAATATCGTACACAAACTACCTTCCATAATGACTAGGCTACCATCCATTGGAGTAACAAAGATATCGACAACAGACTACCTTCCATAACGACAAGGCTACCATCCATTGGAGTAACAAAGATATCGACAACATACTACTTTCCATAATGACAAGGCTACAATCCCTTAGAGTAACAAAAATCACGACAATAGACTACCTTTCATAATGACAAGGCTACAATCCATTGAAATAACAAAAATATCGTACACAAACTACCTTCAATAATGACTAGTATACCATCCATTGGAGTGACAAAGATATCGACAACAGACTACCTTCCATAATGACAAGGCTACAATCCATTGTAGTAACAAAAATATCGACAACAGATTACCTTCCATAATGACATGGCTACCATT
The DNA here is from genome assembly GCA_948472305.1 of Vicia faba. Taxonomy (NCBI): domain Eukaryota; kingdom Viridiplantae; phylum Streptophyta; class Magnoliopsida; order Fabales; family Fabaceae; genus Vicia; species Vicia faba. The sequence goes on along the minus strand of OX451741.1, from coordinate 509,046,205 downwards.
CATTGTAGAGATAAAACTCTCAACAATATACTACCTTCTATAATGACAAGTTCACCATCCATTGGAGTAACAAAAATTTCGACAACAGACTACCTTCCATAATGACAAGGCTACAATCTATTATAGTAACAAAAATCTCGACAATAGACTAACTTTCATAATGACAAGGCTACCATCCATTGGAATAACAAAAATCTCGACAACAGACTACATTCCATAATGACAAGGCTACCATCCCTTAGAGTAACAAAAATCTCGACAACAGACTGCCTTCCATAATGACAAGGCTACAATCCATTGGAGTATAAATTATCTTGACAACAGACTACCTCCCATAATGACAAGGCTACCATCCATTGGAGTAACTAAAATCTCGTACACAAACTACCTTCCATAATGACTAGGCTACCATCCATTAGAGTAACAAAGATATCCACAACAGACGACCTTCCACAACGACAAGGCTAAAATCCATTATAGTAACAAAAATCTCGACAACAGACTACCTTCCATAATGACAAGGCTACCATCAATTATAGTGACAAAAATCTCGACAAGAGACTACCTTCTATAATTACATGGCTACAATCCATTGGAGTAACAAAAATCTCGACAATAGACTACCTTCCATAATGACAAGGCTACCATCCATTGGAGTAACTAAAATCTCGACAATAGACTACCTTCCATAATGACAAGGCTACCATCCATTGGAGTAACGAAGATATCAACAACATAGTACCTTCCATAATGACAAGGCTACCATACATTGGAGTAACAAAATTCACGACAACAGACTACATACCATAATGACAAGGCTACCATCCATTGGAATAACAAAAATATCTACAACACACTACCTTCAATAATTACAAGGCTACCATGCAATGGAGTAACAAAAATCTCGGCAATAGACTACCTTCCATAATGATAAGGGTACCATCATTGGAGTAACCAAAATATCAACAAGAGAATACCTTCCATAATTACAAGGCTACAATCCATTGGAGTATAAAAAATCTCGACAACACACTACCTTCCATAATGACAAGGCTACCATCCATTAAAGTAACTAAAATCTCATACACAAACTACCTTCCATAATGACTAGGCTACCATCCATTGGACTAACATAGATATCGACAACAAACTACCTTCCATAACGACAAGGCTACAATCCATTATAGTAACCAAAATCTTAACAACAGACTACCTTCCATAATGACAAGGCTACCATCCATTGTAGTGACAAAAATCTCGATAATATACTACCTTCTATAATGACAAGTTCACCATCCATTGGAGTAACAAAAATTTCGACAACAGACTACCTTCCATAATGACAAGGCTACAATCTATTATAGGAACAAAAATCTCGACAATAGACTACCTTTCATAATGACAAGGCTACCATCCATTGGAATAACAAAAATCTCGACAACAGACTACATTCCATAATGACAAGGCTACCATCCCTTAGAGTAACAAAAATCTCGACAACAGACTGCCTTCCATAATGACAAGGCTACAATCCATTGAAGTATAAATTATCTTGACAACAGACTACCTCCCATAATGACAAGGCTACCATCCATTGGAGTAACTAAAATCTCGTACACAAACTACCTTCCATAATGACTAGGCTACCATCCATTAGAGTAACAAAGATATCGACAACAGACGACCTTCCACAACGACAAGGCTAAAATCCATTATAGTAACAAAAATCTCGACAACAGACTACCTTCCATAATGACAAGGCTACCATCAATTATAGTGACAAAAATCTCGACAAGAGACTACCTTCTATAATTACATGGCTACAATCCATTGGAGTAACAAAAATCTCGACAATAGACTACCTTCCATAATGACAAGGCTACCATCCATTGGAGTAACTAAAATCTCGACAATAGACTACCTTCCATAATGACAAGGCTACCATCCATTGGAGTAACGAAGATATCGACAACATAGTACCTTCCATAATGACAAGGCTACCATACATTGGAGTAACAAAATTCACGACAACAGACTACATACCATAATGACAAGGCTACCATCCATTGGAATAACAAAAATATCTACAACACACTACCTTCAATAATTACAAGGCTACCATGCAATGGAGTAACAAAAATCTCGGCAATAGACTACCTTCCATAATGACAAGGGTACCATCATTGGAGTAACCAAAATATCAACAAGAGAATACCTTCCATAATTACAAGGCTACAATCCATTGGAGTATAAAAAATCTCGACAACACACTACCTTCCATAATGACAAGGCTACCATCCATTAAAGTAACTAAAATCTCATACACAAACTACCTTCCATAATGACTAGGCTACCATCCATTGGACTAACATAGATATCGACAACAAACTACCTTCCATAACGACAAGGCTACAATCCATTATAGTAACCAAAATCTTAACAACAGACTACCTTCCATAATGACAAGGCTACCATCCATTGTAGTGACAAAAATCTCGATAATATACTACCTTCTATAATGACAACTCTACCATCCATTGGAATAACAATAATCTTGACAACAAACTACGTTCCATAATGACAAGGCTACCATCCCTAAGAGTAACAAAAATCTGGACAACAGACTACCTTCCATAATGACAAGGCTACCATCCGTTGAAGTAACCAAGATATCGACAACATACTACTTTCCATAATGACAAGGCTACATCCCTTAGAGTAACAAAAATCACGACAACAGACTACCTTTATAATGACAAGGCTACCATCCATTGGAATAACAAAAATATCGTACACAAACTACCTTCCATAATGACTAGGCTACCATCCATTGAAGTATCAAAGATATCGACAACAGACTACCTTCCATAACGACAAGGCTACCATCCATTGGAGTAACAAAGATATTGACAACATACTATCTTCCATAATGACAAGGCTACCATCCCTTAGAGTAACAAAAATCACGATAAAAGACTACCTTTCATAATGACAAGGCTACCATCCATTGGAATAAAAAAAATATCGTACACAAACTACCTTCAATAATGACTAGTCTACCATCCATTGGAGTAACAAAGATATCGACAACAGACTACCTTCCATAATGACAAGGCTACAATCCATTGTAGTAACAAAAATCTCGACAACAGATTACCTTCCATAATGACAAGGCTACCATTCATTGTAGTGACAAAAATATCAACAATATACTACCTTCTATAATTACAAGGCTACCATCCATTGGAGTAACAAAAATCTCGAGAACAGACTACCTTCCATAATGACAAGGCTACAATCTATTATAGTAACAAAAATCTCGACTATAGACTACCTTTCATAATGACAAGGCTACCATCCATTGGAATAACAAAAATCTCGACAACAGACTACATTCAATAATGACAAGGCTTCAATCCATTGGAGTAACTAAAATCTCATACACAAACTACCTTCCATAATGACTAGGCTACCATCCATTAGAGTAACAAAGATATCGAAAATAGACTACCTTCCACAACGACAAGGCTACAATCCATTATAGTAACAAAAATCTCGACAACAGGCTACCTTCCATAATGACAAGGCTACAATCCATTATAGTGACAAAAATCTCGAAAATATATTACCTTCTATAATGACAAGGCTACCATCCATTGGAGTAAAAAAAATCTCGACAACGGACTACCTTCCATAATGACATGGCTACCATCCATTGGAGTAACTAAAATCTCGTACACAAACTACCTTCCATAATGACTAGGCTACCATCCATTGAAGTAACAAAGATATCGACAACAGACTATCTTCCATAACAACAAGGCTACAATCCGTTATAGTAACAAATATATCGACAACAGACTACCTTCCATAATGACAAGGCTACCATCCATTGTAGTGAAAAAAATCTCGATAATAAACTACCTTCTATAATGACAACGCTACCATCCATTGGAATATTAAAAATCTCGACAACATAGTATGTTCCATAATGACAAGGCTACCATCCCTTAATGTAACAAATATCTCGACAACAGACCACCTACCATAATGACAAGGCTACCATCCATTGGAGTAACAAAGATATCGACAGCATACTACCTTCCATAATGACAAGGCTACCATCCCTTAGAGTAACAAAAATCATGACAATAGACTACCTTTCATAATGACAAGGCTACCATCCATTGGAATAACAAAAATATGGTATACAAACTACCTTCCATAATGACTAGGCTACCATCCATTGGAGTAACAAAGATATTGACAATAGACTACCTTCCATAACGACAAGGCTACAATCCATTCTATTAACAAAAATCTCGACAACAGACTACCTTCCATAATGACAAGGCTACCATCCATTGCAGTAACAAAGATATCGACAACATAATACCTTCCATAATGACAAGGCCACCCTCCATTGGAGTAACAAAAATCTTGACAATAGACTACCTTCCATAATGACAAGGCTACCATCCATTGGAATAACAAAAATATCTACAAAACACTACCTTCCATAATGACAAGGCTACCATGCAACGGAGTAACAAAAATCTCGACAACAGACTACCTTCCATAATGACAAGGCTACCATCCATTAGAGTAACTAAAATCTTGTACACAAACTACCTTCCTTAATGACTAGGCTACCATCCATTGGAGTAACAATGATATCGACAACAGACTATCTTCCATAACGACAAGGCTACAATCCATTGTAGTAACAAATATCTCGACAACAGACTACCTTCCATAATGACAAGGCTACCATCCATTGGAATAACAAAAATATCGTACACAAACTACCTTCAATAATGACTAGTCTACCATCCATTGGAGTAACAAAGATATCTACAACAGACTACCTTCCATAATGACAAGGCTATAATCCATTGTAGTAACAAAAATCTCGACAACAGATTACCTTCCATAATGACAAGGCTACCATTCATTGTAGTGACAAAAATCTCAACAATATACTACCTTCTATAATTATAAGGCTACCATCCATTGGAGTAACAAAAATCTCGACAATAGACTACCTTCCATAATGAAAAGGCTACAATCTATTATAGTACCAAAAATCTCGATAATAGACTACCTTTCATAATGACAAGGCTACCATCCATTGGAATAACAAAAATCTAGACAACAGACTACATTCCATAATGACAAGGCTACCATCCATTGTACTGAGAAAAATATCGATAATATACTACCTTCTATAATGACTACGCTACCATCCATTGGAATAACAAAAATCTCGTCAACAGACTATGTTCCATAATGACAAGGCTATCATCCCTTAGAGTAACAAATATCTCGACAACAAACCACCTTCCATAATGACAAGGCTACCATCCATTGGAGTAACAAAGATATCGAGAACATACTAAATTCCATAATGACAAGGCTACCATCCCTTAGAGTAACAAAAATCACGACAATAGACTACCTTTCATAATGACAAGGCAACAATCCATTGGAATAACAAAAATATCGTACACAAACTACCTTCCATAATGACTAGGCTACCATCCATTGGAGTAACAAAGATATCGACAATAGACTACCCTCCATAACGACAAGGCTATAATCCATTCTAGTAACAAAAATCTCGACAACAGACTACCTTACATAACGACAAGGATACCATCCATTGTAGTGAAAAAAATCTCGACAATATACTACCTTCTATACTGACAACGCTACCATCCATTGGAATAACAAAAATCTCGATAACAGACTACCTTCCATATGGACAAGGCTACCATCCCTTAGAGTAACAAAAATCTCGACAATAGACTACCTTCCATAATGACAAGGCTACCATCCATTGGAGTAACAAAGATATCGACAACATAGTACCTTCCATAATGACAAGGCTACCATCCATTGGAGTAACAAAAATCACGACAATAGACTACCTTCCATAATGACTAGGCTACCATCCATTGGAGTAACAAAGATATCGACAATAGGCTACCTTCCATAACGACAAGGCTACAATCCATTCTAGTAACAAAAATCTCGACAACAGACTACCTTACATAATGACAAGGCTACCATCCATTGTAGTGACAAAAATCTCGACAATATACTACCTTCTATAATGACAACACTACCATCCATTGGAATAAAAAAAATCTCGACAACAGACTACCTTCCATATGAACAAGGCTACCATCCGTTAGAGTAACAAAAATCTCGACAATAGACTACCTTCCATAATGACAAGGCTACCATCCATTGCAGTAACAAAGATATCGACAACATAGTACCTTCCATAATGACAAGGCTACCATCCATTGGAGTAACAAAAATCTTGACAATAGACTACCTTCCATAATGACAAGGCTACCATCCATTGGAATAACAAAAATATCTACAAAACACTACCTTCCATAATGACAAGGCTACCATGCAATGGATTAACAAAAATCTCGGTAATAGACTACCTTCCATAATGACAAGGGTACCATCATTGGAGTAACCAAAATAATAACAAGAGACTACCTTCAATAATTACACTGCTACAATCCATTGGAGTAACAAAAATCTCGACAACAGACTACCTTCCATAATGACAAGGCTACCATCCATTAGAGTAACTAAAATCTCGTACACAAACTACCTTCCATAATGACTAGGCTACCATCCATTGGAGTAACGATGATATTGACAACAGACTATCTTCCATAACGACAAGGCTACAATCCATTGTAGTAACAAATATCTCGACAACAGACTACCTTTCAGAATGACAAGGCTACCATCCATTGGAATAACAAAAATATCATATACAAACTACCTTCAATAATGACTAGTCTACCATCCATTGGAGTAACAAAGATATCGACAACAGACTACCTTCCATAATGACAAGGCTATAATCCATTGTAGTAACAAAAATCTCGACAACAGATTACCTTCCATAATGACAAGGCTACCATTCATTGTAGTGACAAAAATCTCAACAATATACTACCTTCTATAATTACAAGGCTACCATCCATTGGAGTAACAAAAATCTCGACAATAGACTACCTTTCATAATGACAAGGCTACAATCTATTATAGTAACAAAAATCTCGACAATAGACTACCTTTCATAATGACAAGGCTACCATCCATTGGAATAACAAAAATCTAGAGAACATTCTACATTCCATAATGACAAGGCTACCATCCATTGTAGTGACAAAAATATCGATATTATACTACCTTCTATAATGACAATGCTACCATCCATTGGAATAACAAAAATCTCGACAACAGACTATGTTCCATAATGAGAAGGCTATCATCCCTTAGAGTAACAAATATCTCGACAATAAACCACCTTCCATAATGACAAGGCTACCATCCATTGGAGTAACAAAGATATCGAGAACATACTACCTTCCATAATGACAAGGCTACCATCCCTTAGGGTAACAAAAATCATGACAATAGACTACCTTTCATAATGATAAGGCTACCATCCATTGGAATAACAAAAATATCGTACACAAACTACCTTCCATAATGACTAGGCTACCATCCATTGGAGTAATAAAGATATCGACAATAGACTACCCTCCATAACGACAAGGCTACAATCCATTCTAGTAACAAAAATCTCGACAACAGACTACCTTACATAACGAGAAGGCTACCATCCGTTGTAGTGACAAAAATCTCGACAATATACTACATTCTATAATGACAACGCTATGATCCATTGGAATAACAAAAATCTCGACAACAGACTACCTTCCATATGGACAAGGCTACCATCCCTTAGAGTAACAAAAATCTCGACAATAGACTACCTTCCATAATGACAAGGCTACCATCCATTGGAGTAACAAAGATATCGACAACATAGTACCTTCCATAATGACAAGGCTACCATCCATTGGAGTAACAAAAATCACGACAACAGACTACCTTCCATAATGACAAGGCTACTATCCATTGGAATAACAAAAATATCTACAACACACTACCTACCACGATGACAAGGCTACCATGCAATGGATTAACAAAAATCTCGGCAATAGATTACCTTCCATAATGATAAGGGTATCATCATTGGAGTAAGAAAAATATCAACAAGAGACTACCTTCCATAATTACAAGGCTATAATCCATTGGAGTATAAAAAATCTCGACAACAGACTACCTTCCATAATGACAAGGCTACCATCCATTAAAGTAACTAAAATCTCGGACACAAACTACCTTCCATAATGACTCGGCTACCATCCATTGGACTAACAAAGATATCGACAACAAACTACCTTCCATAACGACAAGGCTACAATCCATTATAGTAACAAAAATCTTAACAACAGACTACCTTCCATAATGACAAGGCTACCATCCATTGTAGTGACAAAAATCTCGATAATATACTACCTTCTATAATGACAATGCTACCATCCATTGGAATAACAAAAATCTCGACAACAAACTACGTTTCATAATGACAAGGCTACCATCCCTAAGAGTAACAAAAATCACGACAACAAACTACCTTTAATAATTACAAGGCTACCAGCCATTGGAATAACAAAAATATTTTACACAAACTACCTTCAATAATGACTAGTCTACCATCCATTGGAGTAACAAAGATATCGACAACAGACTACCTTCCATAACGACAAGGCTATAATCCATTGTAGTAACAAAAATCTCGACAACAGATTACCTTCCATAATGACAAGGATACCATTCATTGTAGTGACAAAAATCTCAACAATATACTACCTTCTATAATTACAAGGCTACCATCCATTGGAGTAACAAAAATCTTGACAATAGACTACCTTTCATAATGACAAGGCTACCATCCATTGGAATAACAAAAATCTCGACAACAAACTACATTCCATAATGACAAGGCAACCATCCATTATAGTGACAAAAATCTCGATAATATACTACCTTTTATAATGAGAACGCTACCATCCATTGGAATAACAAAAATCTCGACAACAAACTATGTTCCATAATGACAAGGCTATCATCCCTTAGAGTAACAAATATCTCGACAACAAACCACCTTCCATAATGACAAGGCTACCATCCATTGGAATAACAAAGATGTCGACAACATACTACCTTCCATAATGACAAGGCTACCATCCCTTCGAGTAACAAAAACCACGACAATAGACTACCTTTCATAATGACAAGGCTACCATCCATTGGAATATCAAAAATATCGTACACAAACGAGCTTCAAAAATGACTAGTCTACCATCCATTGGAGTAACAAAGATATCGACAACAGACTACCTTCCATAATGACAAGGCTATAATCCATTGTAGTAACAAAAATCTCGACAACATATTACCTTCCATAATGACAAGGCTACCATTCATTGTAGTGACAAAAATCTCAACAATATACTACCTTCTATAATTACAAGGCTACCATCCATTGGAGTAACATAAATCTCGACAACAGACTACCTTCCATAATGACAAGGCTACAATCTATTATAGTAACAAAAATCTTGACAATAGAATACCTTTCATAATGACAAGGCTACCATCCATTGGAATAACAAAAACCTCGACAACTGACTATGTTCCGTAATGACAAGGCTACCATCCATTGTAGTGACAAAAATATCAATAATATATTACCTTCTATAATGACAACGCTACCATCCATTGGAATAACAAAAATCTCGACAACAGCCTATGTTCCATAATGACAAGCTATCATCCCTTAGAGTAACAAATATCTCGACAACAAACCACCTTCCATAATGACAAGGCTACCATTCATTGGAGGAACAAAGATATCGACAACATACTACCTTCCATAATGACAAGGCTACCATCCCTTAGAGTAACAAAAAACACGTCAATAGACTACATTTCATAATGACAAGGCTACCATCCATTGGAATAACAAAAATATCTTACACAAACTACCTTCCATAATGACACGGCTACCATCCATTATAGTGACAAAAATCTCGATAATATACTACCTTCTATAATGACAATGCTACCATCCATTGGAATAACAAAAATATCGACAACAAACAACGTTCCATAATGACAAGGCTACCATCCCTAAGAGTAACAAAAATAACGACAATAGACTACCTTTAATAATGACAAGGCTACCATCCATTGGAATAACAAAAATATTGTACACAAACTACCTTCAATAATGACTAGTCTACGATCCATTGGAGTAACAAAGATATCGACAACAGACTACCTTCCATAACGACAAGGCTATAATCCATTGTAGTAACAAAAATATCGAAAACAGATTACCTTCCATAATGACAAGGATACCATTCATTGTAGTGACAAAAATCTCAACAATATACTACCTTCTATAATTACAAGGCTACCATCCATTGGAGTAACCAAAATCTCAACAACAGACTACTTTCCATAATGACAAGGCTACAATCTATTATAGTAACAAAAATCTTGACAATAGACTACCTTTCATAATGACAAGGCTACCATCCATTGGAATAATAAAAATCTCGACAACAGACTACATTTCATAATGACAAGGGTACCATCCATTGAAGTGACAAAAATCTCGATAATATACTACCTTCTATAATGAGAACGCTACCATCCATTAGAATAACAAAAATCTCGACAACAAACTATGTTCCATAATGACAAGGCTATCATCCCTTAGAGTAACAAATAACTCGACAACAAACCACCTTCCATAATGACAAGGCTACCATCCATTGGAGTAACAAAGATATCGACAACATACTACCTTCCATAATGACAAGGCTACCATCCCTTCGAGTAACAAAAACCACGACAATAGACTACCTTTCATAATGACAAGGCTACCATCCATTGGAATAACAAAAATATCGTACACAAACGACCTTCAAAAATGACTAGTCTACCATCCATTGGAGTAACAAAGATATCGACAACAGACTACCTTCCATAATGACAAGGCTATAATCCATTGTAGTAACAAAAATCTCGACAACATATTACCTTCCATAATGACAAGGCTACCATTCATTGTAGTGACAAAAATCTCAACAATATACTACCTTCTATAATTACAAGGCTACCATCCATTGGAGTAACAAAAATCTCGACAACAGACTACCTTCCATAATGAGAAGGCTACAATCTATTATAGTAACAAAAATCTTGACAATAGAATACCTTTCATAATGACAAGGCTACCATCCATTGGAATAACAAAAATTTCGACAACATACTATGTTCCATAATGACAAGGCTACCATCCATTGTAGTGACAAAAATATCGATAATATACTACCTTCTATAATGACAATGCTACCATCCATTGGAATAACAAAAATCTCGACAACAGACTATGTTCCATAATGACAAGCTATCATCCCTTAGAGTAACAAATATCTCGACAACAAACCACCTTCCATAATGACAAGGCTACCATCCATTGGAGTAACAAAGATATCGACAACATACTACCTTCCATAATGACAAGGCTACCATCCCTTAGAGTAACAAAAATCACGTCAATAGACTACCTTTCATAATGACAAGGCTACCATCCATTGGAATAACAAAAATATCGTACACAAACGACCTTCAAAAATGACTAGTCTACCATCCATTGGAGTAACAAAGATATCGACAACAGACTACCTTCCATAATGACAAGGCTATAATCCATTGTAGTAACAAAAATCTCGACAACATATTACCTTCCATAATGACAAGGCTACCTTTCATTGTAGTGACAAAAATCTCAACAATATACTACCTTCTATAATTACAAGGCTACCATCCATTGGAGTAACAAAAATCTCGACAACAGACTACCTTCCATAATGATAAGGCTACAATCTATTATAGTAACAAAAATCTTGACAATAGAATACCTTTCATAATGACAAGGCTACCATCCATTGGAATAACAAAAATCTCGACAACAAACTATGTTCCATAATGACAAGGCTACCATGCATTGTAGTGACAAAAATATCGATAATATAATACCTTCTATAATGACAATGCTACCATCCATTGGAATAACAAAAATCTCGACAACAAACTATGTTCCATAATGACAAGCTATCATCCCTTAGAGTAACAAATATCTCGACAACAAACCACCTTCCATAATGACAAGGTTACCATCCATTGGAGTAACAAAGATATCGACAACATACTACCTTCCATAATGACAAGGCTACCATCCCTTGGAGTAACAAAAATCACGTCAATAGACTACCTTTCATAATGACAAGGCTACCATCCATTGGAATAACAAAAATATCGTACACAAACTACCTTCCATAATGACTAGGCTACCATCCATTGGAGTAACAAAGATATCGACAATAGACTACCTTCCATAACGACAAGGCTACAATCCATTCTAGTAACAAAAATATCGACAACAGATTACCTTCCATAATGACAAGGATACCATTCATTGTAGTGACAAAAATCTCAACAATATACTACCTTCTATAATTACAAGGCTACCATCCATTGGAGTAACCAAAATCTCGACAATAGACTACCTTCCATAATGACAAGGCTACAATCTATTATAGTAACAAAAATCTTGACAATAGACTACCTTTCATAATTACAAGGCTACCATAAATTGGAATAACAAAAATATCGACAACAGACTACATTCCATAATGACAAGGCTACCATCCATTGTAGTGACAAAAATCTCGACAACAGAATACCTTCCATAATGACAAGGCTACAATCCATTGGAGTATAAAAAATCTCGACAACAAACTACCTTCCATAATGACAAGGCTACCATCTATTGGAGTAACTAAAATCTCATACACAAACTACCTTCCATAATGACTAGGCTACCATCCATTAGAGTAACAAAGATATCGATAACAGACTACCTTCCACAATGACAAGGATACAATCCATTATAGTAACAAAAATCTCGACAATAGACTACCTTCCATAATGACAAGGCTACCATCCATTATAGTGACAAAAATCTCGACAATGTATTACCTTCTATAATGACAAGGCTACCATCCATTGGAGTAACAATAATCTCGACAATAGACTACCTTCCATAATGACTAGGCTACCATCAATTGGAGTAACAAAGATATCGACCACAGACTATCTTCCATAACGACAAGGCTACAATCCATTGTAGTAACAAATATCTTGACAACAGACTACCTTCCATAATGACAAGGATACCATCCATGGTAGTGACAAAAATCTCGATAATATACTACCTTCTATAATGACAACACTACCATCCATTGGAATAAAAAAAATCTCGACAACAGACTACCTTCCATATTGACAAGGCTACCATCCCTTAGAGTAACAAAAATCTCGACAACAGACTACCTTCCATAATGAAGACGCTACCATCCATTAGAGTAACAAAGATATCGACAACATACTACCTTCCATAATTACAAGGCTACCATCCCTTAGAGTAACAAAAATCTCGACAACAGATTACCTTCCATAATGACAAGGCTACAATCTATTATAGTAACAAAAATCTTGACAATAGACTACCTTTCATAATGACAAGGCTACCATCCATTGGAATAACAAAAATCTCGACAATAGACTACATTCCATAATGACAAGGCTACCATCCATTGTAGTGACAAAAATATCGATAATATACTACCTTCTATAATGAGAACGCTACCATCCATTAGAATAACAAAAATCTCGACAACAAATTATGTTCCATAATGACAAGGCTATCATCCCTTAGAGTAACAAATATCTCGACAACAAACCACCTTCCATAATGACAAGGCTACCATCCATTGGAGTAACAATGATATCGACAACATACTACCTTCCATAATGACAAGGCTACCATCCCTTCGAGTAACAAAAACCACGACAATAGACTACCTTTCATAATGACAAGGCTACCATCCATTGGAATATCAAAAATATCGTACACAAATGAGCTTCAAAAATGATTAGTCTACCATTCATTGGAGTAACAAAGATATCAACAACAGACTACCTTCCATAATGACAAGGCTATAATCCATTGTAGTAACAAAAATCTCGACAACATATTACCTTCCATAATGACAAGGCTACCATTCATTGTAGTGACAAAAATCTCAACAATATACTACCTTCTATGATTACAAGGCTACCATCCATTGGAGTAACAAAAATCTCGACAAGAGACTACCTTCCATAATGACAAGGCTACAATCTATTATAGTAACAAAAATCTTGACAATAGAATACCTTTCATAATGACAAGGCTATCATCCATTGGAATAACAAAAATATCGACAACAGACTATGTTCCGTAATGACAAGGCTACCATCCATTGTAGTGACAAAAATATCTATAATATACTACCTTCTATAATGACAACGCTACCATCCATTGGAATAACAAAAATCTCGACAACAGACTATGTTCCATAATGACAAGCTATCATCCCTTAGAGTAACAAATATCTCGACAACAAACCACCTTCTATAATGACAAGGCTACCATCCATTGGAGTAACAAAGATATCGAGAACATACTACCTTCCATAATGATAAGGCTACCATCCCTTAGAGTAACAAAAATCACGTCAATAGACTACATTTCATAATGACAAGGCTACCATCCATTGGAATAACAAAAATATCGTACACAAACTACCTTCCATAATGACTAGGCTACCATCCATTGGAGTAACAAAGATATCGACAACATACTACCTTCCATAATGACAAGGCTACCATCCATTGGAATAACAAAAATCTCGACAATAGACTACATTCCATAATGACAAGGCTACCATCCATTGTAGTGACAAAAATCTCGATAATATACTACCTTCTATAATGAGAACGCTACCATCCATTGGAATAACAAAAATCTCGACACAAACTATGTTCCATAGTGACAAGGCTATCATCCCTTAGAGTAACAAATATCTCGACAACAAACCACCTTCCATAATGACAAGGCTACCATCCATTGGAGTAACAAAGATATCGACAACATACTACCTTCCATAATGACAAGGCTACCATCCATTGGAATAAAAAAATATCGTACATAAACGACCTTCAAAAATGACTAGTCTACCATCCATTGGAGTAACAAAGATATCGACAACAGACTACCTTCCATAATGACAAGGCTACAATCTATTATAGTAACAAAAATATTGACAATAGAATACCTTTCATAATGACAAGGCTACCATCCATTGGAATAACAAAAATCTCGACAACAGACTATGTTCCGTAATGACAAGGCTACCATCCATTGTAGTGACAAAAATATCGATAATATACTACCTTCTATAATGACAACGCTACCATCCATTGGAATAACAAAAATCTCGACAATAGACTATGTTCCATAATGACAAGCTATCATCCCTTAGAGTAACAAATATCTCGACAACAAACCACCTTCCATAATGACAAGGTTACCATCCATTGGAGTAACAAAGATATCGACAACATACTACCTTCCATAATGACAAGGCTACCATCCCTTGGAGTAACAAAAATCACGTCAATAGACTACCTTTCATAATGACAAGGCTACCATCCATTGGAATAACAAAAATATCGTACACAAACTACCTTCCATAATGACTAGGCTACCATCCATTGGAGTAACAAAGATATCGACAATAGACTACCTTCCATAACGACAAGGCTACAATCCATTCTAGTAACAAAAATATCGACAACAGATTACCTTCCATAATGACAAGGATACCATTCATTGTAGTGACAAAAATCTCAACAATATACTACCTTCTATAATTACAAGGCTACCATCCATTGGAGTAACCAAAATCTCGACAATAGACTACCTTCCATAATGACAAGGCTACAATCTATTATAGTAACAAAAATCTTGACAATAGACTACCTTTCATAATTACAAGGCTACCATAAATTGGAATAACAAAAATATCGACAACAGACTACATTCCATAATGACAAGGCTACCATCCATTGTAGTGACAAAAATCTCGACAACAGAATACCTTCCATAATGACAAGGCTACAATCCATTGGAGTATAAAAAATCTCGACAACAAACTACCTTCCATAATGACAAGGCTACCATCCATTGGAGTAACTAAAATCTCATACACAAACTACCTTCCATAATGACTAGGCTACCATCCATTAGAGTAACAAAGATATCGATAACAGACTACCTTCCACAACGACAAGGATACAATCCATTATAGTAACAAAAATCTCGACAATATACTACCTTCCATAATGACAAGGCTACCATCCATTATAGTGACAAAAATCTCGACAATGTATTACCTTCTATAATGACAAGGCTACCATCCATTGGAGTAACAATAATCTCGACAATAGACTACCTTCCATAATGACTAGGCTACCATCAATTGGAGTAACAAAGATATCGACCACAGACTATCTTCCATAACGACAAGGCTACAATCCATTGTAGTAACAAATATCTTGACAACAGACTACCTTCCATAATGACAAGGATACCATCCATGGTAGTGACAAAAATCTCGATAATATACTACCTTCTATAATGACAACACTACCATCCATTGGAATAAAAAAAATCTCGACAACAGACTACCTTCCATATTGACAAGGCTACCATCCCTTAGAGTAACAAAAATCTCGACAACAGACTACCTTCCATAATGAAGACGCTACCATCCATTAGAGTAACAAAGATATCGACAACATACTACCTTCCATAATTACAAGGCTACCATCCCTTAGAGTAACAAAAATCTCGACAACAGATTACCTTCCATAATGACAAGGCTACAATCTATTATAGTAACAAAAATCTTGACAATAGACTACCTTTCATAATGACAAGGCTACCATCCATTGGAATAACAAAAATCTCGACAATAGACTACATTCCATAATGACAAGGCTACCATCCATTGTAGTGACAAAAATATCTATAATATACTACCTTCTATAATGACAACGCTACCATCCATTGGAATAACAAAAATCTCGACAACAGACTATGTTCCATAATGACAAGCTATCATCCCTTAGAGTAACAAATATCTCGACAACAAACCACCTTCTATAATGACAAGGCTACCATCCATTGGAGTAACAAAGATATCGAGAACATACTACCTTCCATAATGATAAGGCTACCATCCCTTAGAGTAACAAAAATCACGTCAATAGACTACATTTCATAATGACAAGGCTACCATCCATTGGAATAACAAAAATATCGTACACAAACTACCTTCCATAATGACTAGGCTACCATCCATTGGAGTAACAAAGATATCGACAACATACTACCTTCCATAATGACAAGGCTACCATCCATTGGAATAACAAAAATCTCGACAATAGACTACATTCCATAATGACAAGGCTACCATCCATTGTAGTGACAAAAATCTCGATAATATACTACCTTCTATAATGAGAACGCTACCATCCATTGGAATAACAAAAATCTCGACACAAACTATGTTCCATAGTGACAAGGCTATCATCCCTTAGAGTAACAAATATCTCGACAACAAACCACCTTCCATAATGACAAGGCTACCATCCATTGGAGTAACAAAGATATCGACAACATACTACCTTCCATAATGACAAGGCTACCATCCATTGGAATAAAAAAATATCGTACATAAACGACCTTCAAAAATGACTAGTCTACCATCCATTGGAGTAACAAAGATATCGACAACAGACTACCTTCCATAATGACAAGGCTATAATCCATTGTAGTAACAAAATATCGACAATAGATTACCTTCCATAATGACAAGGATACCATTCATTGTAGTGACAAAAAACTCAACAATATACTACCTTCTATAATTACAAGGCTACCATCCATTGGAGTAACCAAAATCTCGACAACAGACTACCTTCCATAATGACAAGGCTACAATCTATTATAGTAACAAAAATCTTGACAATAGACTACCTTTCATAATGACAAGGCTACCATCCATTGGAATAACAAAATTCTCGACAACAGACTACATTCCATAATGACAAGGCTACCATCCATTGTAGTGACAAAAATCTAGATAATATACTACCTTCTATAATGAGAACGCTACCATCCATTGGAATAACAAAAATCTCGACAACAAACTATGTTCCATAATGACAAGGCTATCATCCCTTAGAGTAACAAATAACTCGACAACAAACCACCTTCCATAATGACAAGGCTACCATCCATTGGAGTAACAAAGATATCGACAACATACTACCTTCCATAATGACAAGGCTACCATCCCTTCGAGTAACAAAAACCACAACAATAGACTACCTTTCATAATGACAAGGCTACCATCCATTGGAATAACAAAAATATCGTACACAAACGACCTTCAAAAATGACTAGTCTACCATCCATTGGAGTAACAAAGATATCGACAACAGACTACCTTCCATAATGACAAGGCTATAATCCATTGTAGTAACAAAAATCTCGACAACATATTACCTTCCATAATGACAAGGCTACCATTCATTGTAGTTACAAAAATATCAACAATATACTACCTTCTATAATTACAAGGCTACCATCCATTGGAGTAACAAAAATCTCAACAACAGACTACCTTCCATAATGAGAAGGCTACAATCTATTATAGTAACAAAAATCTTGACAATAGAATACTTTTCATAATGACAAGGCTACCATCCATTAAAATAACAAAAATCTCAACAACAGACTATGTTCCGTAATGACAAGGCTACCATCCATTGTAGTGACAAAAATATCGATAATATACTACCTTCTATAATGACAATGCTACCATCCATTGGAATAACAAAAATCTCGAGAACAGACTATGTTCCATAATGATAAGCTATCATCCCTTAGAGTAACAAATATCTCGACAACAAACCACCTTCCATAATGACAAGGCTACCATCCATTGGAGTAACAAAGATATCGACAACATACTACCTTCCATAATGAAAAGGCTACCATCCCTTAGAGTAACAAAAATCACGTCAATAAACTACCTTTCATAATGACAAGGCTACCATCCATTGGAATAACAAAAATATCGTACACAAACGACCTTCAAAAATGACTAGTCTACCATCCATTGGAGTAACAAAGATATCGACAACAGACTACCTTCCATAATGACAAGGCTATAATCCATTGTAGTAACAAAAATCTCGACAACATATTACCTTCCAGAATGACAAGGCTACCATTCATTGTAGTGACAAAAATCTCAACAATATACTACCTTCTATAATTACAAGGCTACCATCCATTGGAGTAACAAAAATCTCGACAACAGACTACCTTCCATAATGACAAGGCTACAATCTATTATAGTAACAAAAATCTTGACAATAGAATACCTTTCATAATGACAAGGCTACCATCCATTGGAATAACAAAAATCTCGACAACAGACTATGTTCTGTAATGACAACGCTACCATCCATTGTAGTGACAAAAATATCGATAATATACTACCTTCTATAATGACAATGCTACCATCCATTGGAATAACAAAAATCTCGACAACAGACTATGTTCCATAATGACAAGCTATCATCCCTTAGAGTAACAAATATCTCGACAACAAACCACCTTCCATAATGACAAGGCTACCATCCATTGGAGTAACAAAGATATCGACAACATACTACCTTCCATAATGACAAGGCTACCATCCCTTCGAGTAACAAAAACCACGACAATAGACTACCTTTCATAATGACAAGGCTACCATCCATTGGAATAACAAAAATATCATACACAAACGACCTTCAAAAATGACTAGTCTACCATCCATTAGAGTAACAAAGATATCGACAACAAACTACCTTCCATAATGACAAGGCTATAATCCATTGTAGTAACAAAAATCTCGACAACATATTACCTTCCATAATGACAAGGATACCATTCATTGTAGTGACAAAAATCTCAACAATATACTACCTTCTATAATTACAAGGCTACCATCCATTGGAGTAACAAAAATCTCGACAACAGACTACCTTCCATAATGACAAGGCTACAATCCATTATAGTAACAAAAATCTTGACAATAGAATACCTTTCATAATGACAAGGCTACCATCCATTGGAATAACAAAAATCTCGACAACAGACTATGTTCCGTAATGACAAGGCTACCATCCATTGTAGTGACAAAAATATCGATAATATACTACCTTCTATAATGACAACGCTACCATCCATTGGAATAACAAAAATCTCGACAATAAACTATGTTCCATAATGACAAGCTATCATCCCTTAGAGTAACAAATATCTCGACAACAAACCACCTTCCATAATGACAAGGTTACCATCCATTGGAGTAACAAAGATATCGACAACATACTACCTTCCATAATGACAAGGCTACCATCCCTTAGAGTAACAAAAATCACGTCAATAGACTACCTTTCATAATGACAAGGCTACCATCCATTGGAATAACAAAAATATCGTACACAAACTACCTTCCATAATGACTAGGCTACCATCCATTGGAGTAACAAAGATATCGACAATAGACTACCTTCCATAACGACAAGGCTACAATCCATTCTAGTAACAAAAATATCGACAACAGATTACCTTCCATAATGACAAGGATACCATTCATTGTAGTGACAAAAAACTCAACAATATACTACCTTCTATAATTACAAGGCTACCATCCATTGGAGTAACCAAAATCTCGACAATAGACTACCTTCCATAATGACAAGGCTACAATCTATTATAGTAACAAAAATCTTGAAAATAGACTACCTTTCATAATTACAAGGCTACCATAAATTGGAAAAACAAAAATATCGACAACAGACTACATTCCATAATGACAAGGCTACCATCCATTGTATTGACAAAAATCTCGACAACATAATACCTTCCATAATGACAAGGCTACAATCCATTGGATTATAAAAAATCTCGACAACAAACTACCTTCCATAATGACAAGGCTACCATCCATTGGAGTAACTAAAATCTCATACACAAACTACCTTCCATAATGACTAGGCTACCATCCATTAGAATAACAAAGATATCGATAACAGACTACCTTCCATAACGACAAGGATACAATCCATTATAGTAACAAAAATCTCGACAATAGACTACCTTCCATAATGACAAGGCTACTATCCATTATAGTGACAAAAATCTCGACAATGTATTACCTTCTATAATGACAAGGCTACCAGCCATTGGAGTAACAAAAATCTCGACAACAGACTACCTTCCATAATGACAAGGCTACCATCCATTGGAGTAACTAAAATCTCGTACACAAACTACCTTCCATAATGACTAGGCTACCATCCATTGGAGTAACAAAGATATCGACCACAGACTATCTTCCATAACGACAAGGCTACAATCCATTGTAGTAACAAATATCTCGACAACAGACTACCTTCCATAATGACAAGGATACCATCCATTGTAGTGACAAAAATCTCGATAATATACTACCTTCTATAATGAAAACACTACCATCCACTGGAATAAAAGAAATCTTGACAACAGACTACCTTCCATATTGACAAGGCTACCATCCCTTAGAGTAACAAAAATCTCGACAACAGACTACCTTCCATAATGAAGAGGCTACCATCCATTAGAGTAACAAAGATATCGACAACATACTACCTTCCATAATTACAAGGCTACCATCCCTTAGAGTAACAAAAATCTCGACAACAGATTACCTTCCATAATGACAAGGCTACAATCTATTATAGTAACAAAAATCTTGACAATAGACTACCTTTCATAATGACAAGGCTACCATCCATTGGAATAACAAAAATCTCGACAATAGACTACATTCCATAATGACAAGGCTACCATCCATTGTAGTGACAAAAATCTCGATAATATACTACCTTCTATAATGAGAACGCTACCATCCATTGGAATAACAAAAATCTCGACAACAAACTATGTTCCATAATGACAAGGCTATCATCCCTTAGAGTAACAAATATCTCGACAACAAACCACCTTCCATAATGACAAGGCTACCATCCGTTGGAGTAACAAAGATATCGACAACATACTACCTTCCATAATGACAAGGCTACCATCCCTTCGAGTAACAAAAATCACGACAATAGACTACCTTTCATAATGTCAAGGCTACCATCCATTGGAATAAAAAAAATATCGTACATAAACGACCTTCAAAAATGACTAGTCTACCATCCATTGGAGTAACAAAGATATCGACAACAAACTACCTTCCATAATGACAAGGCTATAATCCATTGTAGTAACAAAAATCTCGACAACAAATTACCCTCCATAATGACAAGGATACCATTCATTGTAGTGACAAAAATCTCAACAATATACTACCTTCTATAATTACAAGGCTACCATCCATTGGAGTAACCAAAATCTCGACAACAGACTACCTTCCATAATGACAAGGCTACAATCTATTATAGTAACAAAAATCTTGACAATAGACTACCTTTCATAATGACAAGGCTACCATCCATTGGAATAACAAAAATCTCGACAACAGACTACATTCCATAATGACAAGGCTACCATCCATTGTAGTGACAAAAATCTCGATAATATACTACCTTCTATAATGAGAACGCTACCATCCATTGGAATAACAAAAATCTCGACAACAAACTATGTTCCATAATGATAAGGCTATCATCCCTTAGAGTAACAAATATCTCGACAACAAACCACCTTTCATAATGACAAGGCTACCATCCATTGGAGTAACAAAGATATCGACAGCATACTACCTTCCATAATGAAAAGGCTACCATCCCTTAGAGTAACAAAAATCACGTCAATAAACTACCTTTCATAATGACAAGGCTACCATCCATTGGAATAACAAAAATATCGTACACAAACGACCTTCAAAAATGACTAGTCTACCATCCATTGGAGTAACAAAGATATCGACAACAGACTACCTTCCATAATGACAAGGCTATAATCCATTGTAGTAACAAAAATCTCGACAACATATTACCTTCCATAATGACAAGGCTACCATTCATTGTAGTGACAAAAATCTCAACAATATACTACCTTCTATAATTACAAGGCTACCATCCATTGGAGTAACAAAAATCTCGACAACAGACTACCTTCCATAATGACAAGGCTACAATCTATTATAGTAACAAAAATCTTGACAATAGAATACCTTTCATAATGACAAGGCTACCATCCATTGGAATAACAAAAATCTCGACAACAGACTATGTTCCGTAATGACAACGCTACCATCCATTGTAGTGACAAAAATATCGATAATATACTACCTTCTATAATGACAATGCTACCATCCATTGGAATAACAAAAATCTCGACAACAGACTATGTTCCATAATGACAAGCTATCATCCCTTAGAGTAACAAATATCTCGACAACAAACCACCTTCCATAATGACAAGGCTACCATCCATTGGAGTAACAAAGATATCGACAACATACTACCTTCCATAATGACAAGGCTACCATCCCTTCGAGTAACAAAAACCACGACAATAGACTACCTTTCATAATGACAAGGCTACCATCCATTGGAATAACAAAAATATCATACACAAACGACCTTCAAAAATGACTAGTCTACCATCCATTGGAGTAACAAAGATATCGACAACAGACTACCTTCCATAATGACAAGGCTATAATCCATTGTAGTAACAAAAATCTCGACAACATATTACCTTCCATAATGACAAGGCTACCATTCATTGTAGTGACAAAAATCTCAACAATATACTACCTTCTATAATTACAAGGCTACCATCCATTGGAGTAACAAAAATCTCGACAACAGACTACCTTCCATAATGACAAGGCTACAATCTATTATAGTAACAAAAATCTTGACAATAGAATACCTTTCATAATGACAAGGCTACCATCCATTGGAATAACAAAAATCTCGACAACAGACTATGTTCCGTAATGACAAGGCTACCATCCATTGTAGTGACAAAAATATCGATAATATACTACCTTCTATAATGACAACGCTACCATCCATTGGAATAACAAAAATCTCGACAATAAACTATGTTCCATAATGACAAGCTATCATCCCTTAGAGTAACAAATATCTCGACAACAAACCACCTTCCATAATGACAAGGTTACCATCCATTGGAGTAACAAAGATATCGACAACATACTACCTTCCATAATGACAAGGCTACCATCCCTTAGAGTAACAAAAATCACGTCAATAGACTACCTTTCATAATGACAAGGCTACCATCCATTGGAATAACAAAAATATCGTACACAAACTACCTTCCATAATGACTAGGCTACCATCCATTGGAGTAACAAAGATATCGACAATAGACTACCTTCCATAACGACAAGGCTACAATCCATTCTAGTAACAAAAATATCGACAACAGATTACCTTCCATAATGACAAGGATACCATTCATTGTAGTGACAAAAAACTCAACAATATACTACCTTCTATAATTACAAGGCTACCATCCATTGGAGTAACCAAAATCTCGACAATAGACTACCTTCCATAATGACAAGGCTACAATCTATTATAGTAACAAAAATCTTGACAATAGACTACCTTTCATAATTACAAGGCTACCATAAATTGGAAAAACAAAAATATCGACAACAGACTACATTCCATAATGACAAGGCTACCATCCATTGTATTGACAAAAATCTCGACAACATAATACCTTCCATAATGACAAGGCTACAATCCATTGGATTATAAAAAATCTCGACAACAAACTACCTTCCATAATGACAAGGCTACCATCCATTGGAGTAACTAAAATCTCATACACAAACTACCTTCCATAATGACTAGGCTACCATCCATTAGAGTAACAAAGATATCGATAACAGACTACCTTCCATAACGACAAGGATACAATCCATTATAGTAACAAAAATCTCGACAATAGACTACCTTCCATAATGACAAGGCTACCATCCATTATAGTGACAAAAATCTCGACAATGTATTACCTTCTATAATGACAAGGCTACCAGCCATTGGAGTAACAAAAATCTCGACAACAGACTACCTTCCATAATGACAAGGCTACCATCCATTGGAGTAACTAAAATCTCGTACACAAACTACCTTCCATAATGACTAGGCTACCATCCATTGGAGTAACAAAGATATCGACCACAGACTATCTTCCATAACGACAAGGCTACAATCCATTGTAGTAACAAATATCTCGACAACAGACTACCTTCCATAATGACAAGGATACCATCCATTGTAGTGACAAAAATCTCGATAATATACTACCTTCTATAATGACAACACTACCATCCACTGGAATAAAAGAAATCTTGACAACAGACTACCTTCCATATTGACAAGGCTACCATCCCTTAGAGTAACAAAAATCTCGACAACAGACTACCTTCCATAATGAAGAGGCTATCATCCATTAGAGTAACAAAGATATCGACAACATACTACCTTCCATAATTACAAGGCTACCATCCCTTAGAGTAACAAAAATCTCGACAACAGATTACCTTCCATAATGACAAGGCTACAATCTATTATAGTAACAAAAATCTTGACAATAGACTACCTTTCATAATGACAAGGCTACCATCCATTGGAATAACAAAAATCTCGACAATAGACTACATTCCATAATGACAAGGCTACCATCCATTGTAGTGACAAAAATCTCGATAATATACTACCTTCTATAATGAGAACGCTACCATCCATTGGAATAACAAAAATCTCGACAACAAACTATGTTCCATAATGACAAGGCTATCATCCCTTAGAGTAACAAATATCTCGACAACAAACCACCTTCCATAATGACAAGGCTACCATCCGTTGGAGTAACAAAGATATCGACAACATACTACCTTCCATAATGACAAGGCTACCATCCCTTCGAGTAACAAAAATCACGACAATAGACTACCTTTCATAATGTCAAGGCTACCATCCATTGGAATAAAAAAAATATCGTACATAAACGACCTTCAAAAATGACTAGTCTACCATCCATTGGAGTAACAAAGATATCGACAACAAACTACCTTCCATAATGACAAGGCTATAATCCATTGTAGTAACAAAAATCTCGACAACAAATTACCTTCCATAATGACAAGGATACCATTCATTGTAGTGACAAAAATCTCAACAATATACTACCTTCTATAATTACAAGGCTACCATCCATTGGAGTAACCAAAATCTCGACAACAGACTACCTTCCATAATGACAAGGCTACAATCTATTATAGTAACAAAAATCTTGACAATAGATTACCTTTCATAATGACAAGGCTACCATCCATTGGAATAACAAAAATCTCGACAACAGACTACATTCCATAATGACAAGGCTACCATCCATTGTAGTGACAAAAATCTCGATAATATACTACCTTCTATAATGAGAACGCTACCATCCATTGGAATAACAAAAATCTCGACAACAAACTATGTTCCATAATGATAAGGCTATCATCCCTTAGAGTAACAAATATCTCGACAACAAACCACCTTTCATAATGACAAGGCTACCATCCATTGGAGTAACAAAGATATCGACAACATACTACCTTCCATAATGACAAGGCTACCATCCCTTCGAGTAACAAAAATCACGACAATAGACTACCTTTCATAATGTCAAGGCTACCATCCATTGGAATAAAAAAAATATCATACATAAACGACCTTCAAAAATGACTACTCTACCATCCATTGGAGTAACAAAGATATCGACAACAAACTACCTTCCATAATGACAAGGCTATAATCCATTGTAGTAAAAAAAATCTCGACAACAAATTACCTTCCATAATGACAAGGATACCATTCATTGTAGTTACAAAAATCTCAACAATATACTACCTTCTATAATTACAAGGCTACCATCCATTGGAGTAACCAAAATCTCGACAACAGACTACCTTCCCTAATGACAAGGCTACAATCTATTATAGTAACAAAAATCTTGACAATAGACTACCTTTCATAATGACAAGGCTACCATCCGTTGGAATCACAAAAATCTCGACAACAGACTACATTCCATAATGACAAGGCTACCATCCATTGTAGTGACAAAAATCTCGATAATATACTACCTTCTATAATGAGAACGCTACCATCCATTGGAATAACAAAAATCTCGACAACAAACTATGTTCCATAATGATAAGGCTATCATCCCTTAGAGTAACAAATATCTCGACAACAAACCACCTTCCATAATGACAAGGCTACCATCCATTGGAGTAACAAAGATATCGACAACATACTACCTTCCATAATGACAAGGCTACCATCCCTTCGAGTAACAAAAACCACGACAATAGACTACCTTTCATAATGACAAGGCTACCATCCATTGGAATAACAAAAATATCATACACAAACGACCTTCAAAAATGACTAGTCTACCATCCATTGGAGTAACAAAGATATCGACAACAGACTACCTTCCATAATGACAAGGCTATAATCCATTGTAGTAACAAAAATCTCGACAACATATTACCTTCCATAATGAAAAGGCTACCATTCATTGTAGTGACAAAAATCTCAACAATATACTACCTTCTATAATTACAAGGCTACCATCCATTGGAGTAACAAAAATCTCGACAACAGACTACCTTCCATAATGACAAGGCTACAATCTATTATAGTAACAAAAATCTTGACAATAGAATACCTTTCATAATGACAAGGCTACCATCCATTGGAATAACAAAAATCTTGACAAAAGACTATGTTCCGTAATGACAAGGCTACCATCCATTGTAGTGACAAAAATATCGATAATATACTACCTTCTATAATGACAACGCTACCATCCATTGGAATAACATAAATCTCGACAACAGACTATGTTCCATATTGACAAGCTATCATCCCTTAGAGTAACAAATATCTCGACAACAAACCACCTTCCATAATGACAAGGCTACCATCCATTGGAGTAACAAAGATATTGATAACATACTACCTTCCATAATGACAAGGCTACCATCCCTTAGAGTAACAAAAATCACGTCAATAGACTACCTTTCATAATGATAAGGCTACCATCCATTGGAATAACAAAAATATCGTACACAAACTACCTTCCATAATGACTAGGCTACCATCCATTGGAGTAACAAAGATATCGATAATAGACTACCTTCCATAACGACAAGGCTACAATCCATTCTAGTAACAAAAATATCGACAACAGATTACCTTCCATAATGACAAGGATACCATTTATTGTAGTGACAAAAATCTCAACAATATACTACCTTTTATAATTACAAGGCTACCATCCATTGGAGTAACCAAAATCTCGACAATAGACTACCTTCCATAATGACAAGGCTACAATCTATTATAGTAACAAAAATCTTGACAATAGACCACCTTTCATAATTACAAGGCTACCATACATTGGAATAACAAAAATATCGACAACAGACTACATTCCATAATGACAAGGCTACCATCCATTGTATTGACAAAAATCTCGACAACAGAATACCTTCCATAATGATAAGGCTACAACCATTGGAGTATAAAAAATCTCGACAACAAACTACCTTCCATAATGACAAGGCTACCATCCATTGGAGTAACTAAAATCTCATACACAAACCACCCTCCATAATGACTAGGCTACCATCCATTAGAGTAACAAAGATATCGATAACAGACTACCTTCCACAACGACAAGGATACAATCCATTATAGTAACAAAAATCTCGACAATAGACTACCTTCCATAATGACAAGGCTACCATCCATTATAGTGACAAAAATCTCGACAATGTATTACCTTCTGTAATGACAAGGCTACCATCCATTGGAGTAACAAAAATCTCGACAACAAACTACCTTCCATAATGACAAGGCTACCATCCATTGGAGTAACTAAAATCTCGTACACAAACTACCTTCCATAATGACTAGGCTACCATCCATTGGAGTAACAAAGATATCGACCACAGACTATCTTCCATAACGACAAGGCTACAATCCATTGTAGTAACAAATATCTCGACAACAGACTACCTTCCATAATGACAAGGATACCATCCATTGTAGTGACAAAAATCTCGATAATATACTACCTTCTATAATGACAACACTACCATCCATTGGAATAACAAAAATCTCGACAACAGACTACCTTCCATATGGACAAGGCTACCATCCCTTAGAGTAACAAAAATCTCGACAACAGACTACCTTCCATAATGAAGAGGCTACCATCCATTGGAGTAACAAAGATATCGACAACATACTACCTTCCATAATTACAAGGCTACCATCCCTTAGAGTAACAAAAATCTCGACAACAGATTACCTTCCATAATGACAAGGCTACAATCCATTAGAGTAACAAAAATCTCGACAACAGACTACCTTCCATAATGACAAGGCTATCATCCATTGGAGTAACAAAAATATCGACATCAGACTACCTTCCACAATGACAAGGCTACTATCCATTGTAGTAAAAAAATTCTCGACAACAGACTTCCTTCCATAATGACAAGGCTACCATCCACTGCAGTAAAAAAAATCTCGACAACGGACTACCTTCCATATGACAAGGCTACCATCCGTTGGAGTAAAAAAAATATTGACAATAGACTACCTTCCATAATGACAAGGCTACAATCTATTGGAATAAAAAAAATCTCAACAACATACTACCTTCCATAACGACAAGGCTACATTCCATTGGAGTAACAAAAATATCGACAGCAGACTACCTTCCATAATGATAAGGCTACCATCCATTGGAGTAACAAAAATCTCGACAATAGACTACCTTCCATAATTACAAGGATACCATCCATTGGAGTAAAAAAAATGTCGACAATAGACCACGGTCCATAATGACTGGGCTACCATC
Organism: Vicia faba; assembly: GCA_948472305.1. Lineage (NCBI taxonomy): Eukaryota > Viridiplantae > Streptophyta > Magnoliopsida > Fabales > Fabaceae > Vicia > Vicia faba. The sequence continues at coordinate 509,016,258 of OX451741.1, read as the reverse complement.
CATTGGTGTAAAAAAAATCTCGACAAAAGACTACCTTCCATTATGGTAAGGCTACCATCCATTAGAGTAACAAAAATCTCTACAACAGACTACCTTCCATAATAAAGATCTCGAAAATAGACTACCTTCCATAATTATAAGGCTACCATCCATATGAGTAACAAAAATATCGACAATAGACTACCTTCCATAAAGGCAAGGCTACCATCCATTGGAGTAACAAAAATCTCTACAATAGACTACCTTCCATAATGACAAGGCTATCATCCATTGGAGTAACAAAAATCTAGACAACAAACTACCTTCCATAATGACAAGGCTACCATCCATTGGAGTAACAAAAATATCGACAACAGACTACCTTCCATAATGACAAGGCTACCATCCATTGGAGTAACAAAAATATGAACAACACACTACGTTCCATAGTGACAAGGCTACCATCCATTGAGTAACAAAGATATTGACAACAGACTACCTTGCATAATGACAAGGATACCATCCATTGTAGTAAAAAAAATCTCGACAACAGACTACCTTACATATGACAAGGCTACCATCCGTTGTAGTAAAAAAAACTTTTCAATAGACTACCTTCCATAACGACAAGGCTACAATCCATTCGAATAAAAAAAATCTCGACAACAGACTACCTTCCATAATGGCAAGGCTACAATCCATTGGAGTAACAAAAATCTCGACAGCAAACTACCTTCCATAATGATAAGGCTACCATCCATTGGAATAAAAAAAATCTCGAAAAAAGACTACCTTCCATAATTACAAGGATACCATCAATTGGAGTAAAAAAATGTCGACAATAGACCACGGTCCATAATGACTAGGCTACCATCCATTGGATTAACAAAAATCTCAACAAAAGACTTCCTTCCATAATGGTAAGGCTACCATCCATTAGAGTAACAAAAATATCTACAACAGACTACCTTCCATAATGACAAGGCTACCATCCATTGAGTAATAAAGATCTCGAAAATAGACTAGCTTCAATAATTACAAGGCTAACATCCATATGAGTAACAAAAATATCGACAATAGACTACCTTTCATAAAGGCAAGGATACCATCCATTGGAGTAACAAAAATATCAATAACAAACTACCTTTTATAAAGACAAAGCTACCATCCATTGCAGTAACAAAAATCTCGACAACAGACTACCTTCCCTAATGATAAGGCTAGCATCCATTGGAGTAACAAAAATCTCTACAATAGACTACCTTCCATAATGACAAGGCTATCATCCATTGGAGTAACAAAAATCTAGACAACAAACTACCTTCCATAATGACAAGCCTACCATCCATTGGAGTAACAAAAATATCGACAACAGAATACCTTCCATAATGACAAGGCTAACATCCATTGGGGTAACAAAAATATCGACAATAGACTACCTTCCATAATGACAAGGTTACCATCCATTGGTATAACAAAAATATCGACAACAGACTACCTTGCATAATGACAAGGATACCATCCATTAGAGTAAAAAAAATCTCGACAACAGACTACCTTACATATAACAAGGCTACCATCCATTGGAGTAAAAAAAGTCTCGACAACAGACTACCATCCATAATGACAAGGCTACCATCCATTGGAGTAACAAAAATCTCGACAATAGACTACGTTCCATAAAGACAAGGCCACCATCCATTAGAGTAACAAAAATCTCGACAACATACTACCTTCCATAATGACATGGCTACCATCCATTGGGTAACAAAGATATGGACAACAGACTACCTGGCATAATGACAAGGTTACCATCCTTTGAGTAACAAAGATATCGACAATAGACTACCTGCCATAATGACAAGGCTACCATCCATTGAGTAACAAAGATATCGACAACATACTACCTTCCATAATGACAAGGCTACCATCCATTGCAGTAAAAAAAATCTCGACAACAGAGTACCTTCCATAATGACAAGGCTTCCATCCATTGTAGTAAAAGAAATCTCGACAAAAGACTACCTTCCATAATGACAAGGCTACCATCCATTGGAATAACAAAAATCTCGACAAAAGACTTTCTTCCATAATGGCAAGGCTACCATCCATTAGAGTAACAAAAATCTCTACAACAGACTACCTTCCATAATGACAAGGCTACCATCCATTGAGTAACAAAGATCTCAGAAATAGACTACCTTCCATAATGACAAGGCCACCATCCATATGAGTAACAAAAATATTGACAATAAACTACCTTCCATAAAGACAAGGCTACCATCCATTGGAATAACAAAAATATCGACAAGAGACAACCTTCTATAAAGACAAAGCTACCATCCATTGCAGTAACAAAAATCTCGACAACAGACTACCTTCCATAATGACATGGCTACCATACATTGGAGTAACAAAAATCTCTATAACAGACTACCTTCCATAATGACAAGGCTAACATCCATTGGGGTAACAAAAATATCGACAACAAACTACCTTCCATAATGACAAGGCTACCATCCACTGGAGTAACAAAAATATCAACAACACACTACGTTCCATAGTGACAAGGCTACCATCCATTGGAGTAACAAAAATCTCGACAACAGACTACCTTCCATAAAGAAAAGGCTACCATCCTTTAGAGTAACAAAAATCTCGATATTACACTACCTTCCATAATGACAAGGCTACCATCCATTGGAGTAACAAAAATCTCGACAATAGACTACCTTCCATAATGACAAGGCTACCATCCATTGGAGTAACAAAAATATCTACAATAGACTACCTTCCATAATGACAAGGCTACCATCCATTGGAGTAAAAAAAATCTTGACAATAGACTACCTTCCATAATGACAAGGCTAGCATCCATTGAGTAACAAGGATATCGACAATAGACTACCTTCCATAATGACAAGGCTACCATCCATTGAGTAACAAAGATATCGACAACAGACTACCTTCCATAATGACAAGGCAACCATCCATTGAGTAACAAAGATATCGACAACAGACTACTTTCCATAATGACAAGGATATCATCCATTGGAGTAAAAAAAATCTCGACAACATACTACCTTACATATGACAAGGCTACCATCCATTGGAGTAAAAAAAGTCTCGACAACAGCTACCATCCATTGGAGTAACAAAAATCTCGATAATAGACTATCTTCAAAAATGAAAAGTCTACCATCCATTGGAGTAACAAAAATCTCGACAATAGACTACCTTCCATAATGACAAGGCTACCATCCATTGGAGTAACAAAAATATCTACAATAGACTACCTTCCATAATGACAAGGCTACCATCCATTGGAGTAACAAAAATATCGACAACAGACTACGTTCCATAAAGACAAGGCTGCCATCCATTAGAGTAACAAAAGTATCGACAACAGACTACCTTCCATAATGACAAGGCTACCATCCATTGGAGTAACAAAAATATCGACAATAAACTACCTTCTATAATTAGAAGGCTACCATCCATTGGAGTAAAAAAAATCTTGACAATAGACTACCTTCCATAATGACAAGGCTAGCATCCATTGAGTAACAAGGATATCGAAAATAGAGTACCTTCCATAATTACAAGGCTACCATCCATTGAGTAACAAAGATATCGACAACAGACTACCTTCCATAATGACAAGGCAACCATCCATTGAGTAACAAAGATATAGACAACAGACTACTTTCCATAATGACAAGGATATCATCCATTGGAGTAAAAAAAATCTCGACAACAGACTACCTTACATATGACAAGGCTACCATCCATTGGAGTAAAAAAAGTCTCGACAACAGCTACCATCCATTGGAGTAACAAAAATCTCGACAATAGACTATCTTCAAAAATGAAAAGTCTACCATCCATTGGAGTAACAAAAATCTCGACAATAGACTACCTTCCATAATGACAAGGCTACCATCCATTGGAGTAAAAAAAATATCTACAATAGACTACCTTCCATAATGACAAGGCTACCATCCATTGGAGTAACAAAAATATCGACAACAGACTACGTTCCATAAAGACAAGGCTGCCATCCATTAGAGTAACAAAAATATCGACAACAGACTACCTTCCATAATGACAAGGCTACCATCCATTGGAGTAACAAAAATATCGACAATAAACTACCTTCCATAATGACAAGGCTACCATCCATTGGAGTAAAAAAAATCTTGACAACAAACTACCTTCCATAATGACAAGGCTAGCATGCATTGAGTAACAAAGATATCGACAACAGACTACCTTCCATAATGACAAGGCTACCATCCATTGAGTAACAAAGATATCGACAACCGACTACATTCCATAATGACAAGGATACCATCCATTGGAGTAAAAAAAATCTCGACAACAGACTACGTTACATATGACAAGGCTACCATCCATTGGAGTAAGAAAAGTCTCGACAGTAGACTACCATCCATAATGACAAGGCTACCATATTGGAATAACAAAAATCTCGACAATAGACTACCTTTCATAATGACAAGGCTATCATCCATTGGAGTAATAAAAATCTGAACAACTGATTACCTTCCATAATGACAAGGTTACAATCCATTAGAGTAACAATAATCTCGACAACAAACTACCTTCCATAATGACAAGGCTATCATCCATTGGAGTAACAAAAATATCGACATCAGACTACCTTCCACAATGACAAGGCTACTATCCATTGTAGTAAAAAAAATCTCGACAACAGACTTCCTTCCATAATGACAAGGCTACCATCCATTGAGTAACAAAAATATCGACAACGGACTACCTGCCATAATGACAAGGCTACCATCCATTGAGTAACAAAGATATCGACAATAAACTACCTTCTATAATGACAAGGCTACCATCCACTGTAGTAAAAAAAATCTCGACAACAGGCTACCTTCCATATGACAAGGCTACCATCCGTTGGAGTAAAAATAATATTGACAATAGACTACCTTCCATAATGACAAGGGTACAATCCATTGGAATAAAAAAAATCTCAACAACAGACTACCTTCCATAATGACAAGGCTACAATCCATTGGAGTAAAAAAAATGTCGACAATAGACCACGGTCCATAATGACTAGGCTACCATCCATTGGAGTAACAAAAATCTCGACAAAAGACTACCTTCCATTATGGTAAGGCTACCATTCATTAGAGTAACAAAAATCTCTACAACAGACTACCTTCCATAATAAAGATCTCGAAAATAGACTACCTTCCATAATTATAAGGCTACCATCCATATGAGTAACAAAAATATTGACAATAGACTACCTTCCATAAAGGCAAGGCTACCATCCATTGGAGTAACAAAAATCTCTACAATAGGTTACCTTCCATAATGACAAGGCTATCATCCATTGGAGTAACAAAAATCTAGACAACAAACTACCTTCCATAATGACAAGGCTACCATCCATTGGATTAACAAAAATATCGATAACAGACTACCTTCTATAATGACAAGGCTAACATCCATTGGGGTAACAAAAATATGGATAATAGACTACCTTCCATAATGACAAGGTTACCATCCATTGGTACAACAAAAATATCGACAACAGACTACCTTGCATAATGACAAGGATATCATCCATTGTAGTAAAAAAAATCTCGACAACAGACTACCTTACATATGACAAGGCTACCATCCATTGGAGTAAAAAAAGTCTCCACAACATACTACCATCCATAATGACTAGGCTACCATCCATTGGAGTAACAAAAATCTCGACAATAGACTATCTTCAAAAATGAAAAGGCTACCATCCATTGGAGTAACAAAAATATCAACAACACATTACGTTCCATAATGACAAGGCTACCATCCATTGGAGTAACAAAAATCTCGACAATAGACTACGTTCCATAAAGACAAGGCCAACATCCATTAGAGTAACAAAAATCTCGACAAAAGACTACCTTCTATAATGACAAGGCTACCATCCATAGGGTAACAAAGATATCAACAATAGACTACTTGGCATAATGACAAGGCTACCATCCATTGAGTAACAAAGATATCGACAACATACTACCTTCCATAATGACAAGGCTACCATCCATTGCAGTAAAAAAACTCTCGACAACAGAGTACCTTCCATAATGACAAAGCTTCCATCCATTGTAGTGATAAAAATCTCGACAACAGACTACCTTCCATAATGACAAGGCTACCATCCATTGGAGTAATAAAAATCTCGACGAAAGACATCCTTCCATAATGGCAAGGCTACCATCCATTAGATTAACAAAAATCTCTACAACAGACTACCTTCCATAATGACAAGGCTACCATCCATTGAGTAACAAAGATCTCGGAAATAAACTACCTTCCATAATGACAAGGCCACCATCCATATGAGTAACAAAAATATCGACAATAGACTACCTTCCATAAAGACAAGGCTACCATCCATTGGAGTAACAAAAATATCGACAACTGACTACCTTCTATAAAGACAAAGCTACCATCCATTGCAGTAACAAAAATCTCGACAACAGACTACCTTCCATAATGACAAGGCTATCATCCATTGGAGTAACAAAAATATTGACAACAGACTACCTTCCACAATGACAAGGCTACCATCCTTTGTAGTAAAAAAAATCTCGACAACAAACTATCTTCCATAATGACAAGGCTACCATCCATTGGAGTAACAAAAATATCAACAACACACTACGTTCCATAGTGACAAGGCTACCATCCATTGAGTAACAAAGATATTGACAACAGACAACCTTCCATAATGACAAGGCTACCATCCACTGCAGTAAAAAAAATCTCGACAACAGACTACCTTCCATATGACAAGGCTACAATCCATTCGAATAAAAAAAATCTCGACAACAGACTACCTTCCATAATGGCAAGGCTACAATCCATTGGAGTAACAAAAATATCGACAGCAAACTACCTTCCATAATGATAAGGCTACCATCCATTGGAGTAACAAAAATCTAGAAAAAAGACTACCTTCCATAATTACAAGGATAACATCCATTAGAGTAAAAAAATGTCGACAATAGACCACGGTCCATAATGGTAAGACTACCATCCATTAGAGTAACAAAAATCTCCACAACAGACTACCTTCCATAATGACAAGGCTACCATCCATTGAGTAATAAAGATCTCGAAAATAGACTAGCTTCCATAATTACAAGGCTAACATCCATATGAGTAACAAAAATATCGACAATAGACTACCTTCCATAAAGGCAAGGCTACCATCCATTGGAGTAACAAAAATATCAATAACAAACTACCTTCTATAAAGACAAAGCTACCATCCATTGCAGTAATAAAAATCTCGACAACAGACTACCTTCCATAATGATAAGGCTAGCATCCATTGGAGTAACAAAAATCTCTACAATAGACTACCTTCCATAATGACAAGGCTATCATCCATTGGAGTAACAAAAATCTAGACAACAAACTACCTTCCATAATGACAAGGCTACCGTCCATTGGAGTAACAAAAATATCGACAACAGACTACCTTCCATAATGACAAGGCTAACATCCATTAGGGTAACAAAAATATCGACAATAGACTACCTTCCATAATGACAAGGTTACCATCCATTGGTATAACAAAAATATCGACAACAGACTACCTTGCATAATGACAAGGATACCATCCATTGGAGTAAAAAAAATCTCGACAACAGACTACCTTACATATAACAAGGCTACCATCCATTGGAGTAAAAAAGTCTCGACAACAGACTACCATCCATAATGACAAGGCTACCATCCATTGGAGTAATAAAAATCTCGACGAAAGACATCCTTCCATAATGGCAAGGCTACCATCCATTAGATTAACAAAAATCTCTACAACAGACTACCTTCCATAATGACAAGGCTACCATCCATTGAGTAACAAAGATCTCGGAAATAAACTACCTTCCATAATGACAAGGCCACCATCCATATGAGTAACAAAAATATCGACAATAGACTACCTTCCATAAAGACAAGGCTACCATCCATTGGAGTAACAAAAATATTGACAACTGACTACCTTCTATAAAGACAAAGCTACCATCCATTGCAGTAACAAAAATCTCGACAACAGACTACCTTCCATAATGACAAGGCTATCATCCATTGGAGTAACAAAAATATCGACAACAGACTACCTTCCACAATGACAAGGCTACCATCCTTTGTAGTAAAAAAAATCTCGACAACAAACTATCTTCCATAATGACAAGGCTACCATCCATTGGAGTAACAAAAATATCAACAACACACTACGTTCCATAGTGACAAGGCTACCATCCATTGAGTAACAAAGATATTGACAACAGACAACCTTCCATAATGACAAGGCTACCATCCACTGCAGTAAAAAAAATCTCGACAACAGACTACCTTCCATATGACAAGGCTACAATCCATTCGAATAAAAAAAATCTCGACAACAGACTACCTTCCATAATGGCAAGGCTACAATCCATTGGAGTAACAAAAATATCGACAGCAAACTACCTTCCATAATGATAAGGCTACCATCCATTGGAGTAACAAAAATCTAGAAAAAAGACTACCTTCCATAATTACAAGGATACCATCCATTAGAGTAAAAAAATGTCGACAATAGACCATGGTCCATAATGGTAAGGCTACCATCCATTAGAGTAACAAAAATCTCTACAACAGACTACCTTCCATAATGACAAGGCTACCATCCATTGAGTAATAAAGATCTCGAAAATAGACTAGCTTCCATAATTACAAGGCTAACATCCATATGAGTAACAAAAATATCGACAATAGACTACCTTCCATAAAGGCAAGGCTACCATCCATTGGAGTAACAAAAATATCAATAACAAACTACCTTCTATAAAGACAAAGCTTCCATCCATTGCAGTAATAAAAATCTCGACAACAGACTACCTTCAATAATGATAAGGCTAGCATCCATTGGAGTAACAAAAATCTCTACAATAGACTACCTTCCATAATGACAAGGCTATCATCCATTGGAGTAACAAAAATCTAGACAACAAACTACCTTCCATAATGACAAGGCTACCGTCCATTGGAGTAACAAAAATATCGACAACAGACTACCTTCCATAATGACAAGGCTAACATCCATTAGGGTAACAAAAATATCGACAATAGACTACCTTCCATAATGACAAGGTTACCATCCATTGGTATAACAAAAATATCGACAACAGACTACCTTGCATAATGACAAGGATACCATCCATTGGAGTAAAAAAAATCTCGACAACAGACTACCTTACATATAACAAGGCTACCATCCATTGGAGTAAAAAAGTCTCGACAACAGACTACCATCCATAATGACAAGGCTACCATCCATTGGAGTAACAAAAATCTCGACAATAGACTATCTTCAAAAATGAAAAGGCTACCATCCATTGGAGTAACAAAAATATCAACAACACACTACGTTCCATAATGACAAGGCTACCATCCATTGGAGTAACAAAAATCTCGACAATAGACTATGTTCCATAAAGACAAGGCCACCATCCATTAGAGTAAAAAAAATCTCGATAACATACTACCTTCCATAATGACATGGCTACCATCCATTGGGAAACAAAGATATGGACAACAGACTACCTGGCATAATGACAAGGCTACCATCCATTGAGTAACAAAGATATCGACAACAGACTACCTTCCATAATGACAAGGCAACCATCCATTGAGTAACAAAGATATCGACAACAGACTACTTTCCATAATGACAAGGATATCATCCATTGGAGTAAAAAAAATCTCGACAACAGACTACCTTACATATGACAAGGATACCATCCATTGGAGTAAAAAAAGTCTCGACAACAGCTACCATCCATTGGAGTAACAAAAATCTCGATAATAGACTATCTTCAAAAATGAAAAGTCTACCATCCATTGGAGTAACAAAAATCTCGACAATAGACTACCTTCCATAATGACAAGGCTACCATCCATTGGAGTAACAAAAATATCTACAATAGACTACCTTCCATAATGACAAGGCTACCATCCATTGGAGTAACAAAAATATCGACAACAGACTACGTTCCATAAAGACAAGGCTGCCATCCATTAGAGTAACAAAAATATCGACAACAGACTACCTTCCATAATGACAAGGCTACCATCCATTGGAGTAACAAAAATATCGACAATAAACTACCTTCCATAATTACAAGGCTACCATCCATTGGAGTAAAAAAAACTTGACAATAGACTACCTTCCATAATGACAAGGCTAGCATCCATTGAGTAACAAGGATATCGACAATAGACTACCTTCCATAATTACAAGGCTACCATCCATTGAGTAACAAAGATATCGACAACAGACTACCTTCCATAATGACAAGGCAACCATCCATTGAGTAACAAAGATATAGACAACAGACTACTTTCCATAATGACAAGGATATCATCCATTGGAGTAAAAAAAATCTCGACAACAGACTACCTTACATATGACAAGGCTACCATCCATTGGAGTAAAAAAAGTCTCGACAACAGCTACCATCCATTGGAGTAACAAAAATCTCGACAATAGACTATCTTGAAAAATGAAAAGTCTACCATCCATTGGAGTAACAAAAATCTCGACAATAGACTACCTTCCATAATGACAAGGCTACCATCCATTGGAGTAAAAAAAATATCTACAATAGACTACCTTCCATAATGACAAGGCTACCATCCATTGGAGTAACAAAAATATCGACAACAGACTACGTTCCATAAAGACAAGGCTGCCATCCATTAGAGTAACAAAAATATCGACAACAGACTACCTTCCATAATGACAAGGCTACCATCCATTGGAGTAACAAAAATATCGACAATAAACTACCTTCCATAATGACAAGGCTACCATCCATTGGAGTAAAAAAAATCTTGACAACAAACTACCTTCCATAATGACAAGGCTAGCATGCATTGAGTAACAAAGATATCGACAACAGACTACCTTCCATAATGACAAGGCTACCATCCATTGAGTAACAAAGATATCGACAACCGACTACATTCCATAATGACAAGGATACCATCCATTGGAGTAAAAAAAATCTCGACAACAGACTACCTTACATATGACAAGGCTACCATCCATTGGAGTAAAAAAAGTCTCGACAGTAGACTACCATCCATAAAGACAAGGCTACCATATTGGAATAACAAAAATCTCGACAATAGACTACCTTTCATAATGACAAGGCTATCATCCATTGGAGTAATAAAAATCTGAACAACTGATTACCTTCCATAATGACAAGGCTACAATCCATTAGAGTAACAAAAATCTCGACAACAAACTACCTTCCATAATGACAAGGCTATCATCCATTGGAGTAACAAAAATATCGACATCAGACTACCTTCCACAATGACAAGGCTACTATCCATTGTAGTAAAAAAAATCTCGACAACAGACTTCCTTCCATAATGACAAGGCTACCATCCATTGAGTAACAAAAATATCGACAACAGACTACCTGCCATAATGACAAGGCTACCATCCATTGAGTAACAAAGATATCGACAATAAACTACCTTCTATAATGACAAGGCTACCATCCACTGCAATAAAAAAAATCTCGACAACAGACTACCTTCCATATGACAAGGCTACCATCCGTTGGAGTAAAAATAATATTGACAATAGACTACCTTCCATAATGACAAGGCTACAATCCATTGGAATAAAAAAAATCTCAACAACAGACTACCTTCCATAATGACAAGGCTACAATCCATTGGAGTAACAAAAATAAAGACAGCAGACTACGTTCCATAATGATAAGGCTACCATCCATTGGAGTAACAAAAATCTCGACAACAGACTACCTTCCATAATTACAAGGATAACATCCATTGGAGTAAAAAAAATGTCGACAATAGACCACGGTCCATAATGACTAGGCTACCATCCATTGGAGTAACAAAAATCTCGACAAAAGACTACCTTCCATTATGGTAAGGCTACCATTCATTAGAGTAACAAAAATCTCTACAACAGACTACCTTCCATAATAAAGATCTCGAAAATAGACTACCTTCCATAATTATAAGGCTACCATCCATATGAGTAACAAAAATATTGACAATAGACTACCTTCCATAAAGGCAAGGCTACCATCCATTGGAGTAACAAAAATCTCTACAATAGGTTACCTTCCATAATGACAAGGCTATCATCCATTGGAGTAACAAAAATCTAGACAACAAACTACCTTCCATAATGACAAGGCTACCATCCATTGGATTAACAAAAATATCGATAACAGACTACCTTCTATAATGACAAGGCTAACATCCATTGGGGTAACAAAAATATGGATAATAGACTACCTTCCATAATGACAAGGTTACCATCCATTGGTACAACAAAAATATCGACAACAGACTACCTTGCATAATGACAAGGATACCATCCATTGTAGTAAAAAAAATCTCGACAACAGACTACCTTACATATGACAAGGCTACCATCCATTGGCGTAAAAAAAGTCTCCACAACAGACTACCATCCATAATGACTAGGCTACCATCCATTGGAGTAACAAAAATCTCGACAATAGACTATCATCAAAAATGAAAAGGCTACCATCCATTGGAGTAACAAAAATATCAACAACACATTACGTTCCATAATGACAAGGCTACCATCCATTGGAGTAACAAAAATCTCGACAATAGACTACGTTCCATAAAGACAAGGCCAACATCCATTAGAGTAACAAAAATCTCGACAAAAGACTATCTTCCATAATGACAAGGCTACCATCCATAGGGTAACAAAGATATCGACAATAGACTACTTGGCATAATGACAAGGCTACCATCCATTGAGTAACAAAGATATCGATAACATACTACCTTCCATAATGACAAGGCTACCGTCCATTGCAGTAAAAAAACTCTCGACAACAGAGTACCTTCCATAATGACAAAGCTTCCATCCATTGTAGTAATAAAAATCTCGACAACAGACTACCTTCCATAATGACAAGGCTACCATCCATTGGAGTAATAAAAATCTCGACGAAAGACATCCTTCCATAATGGCAAGGCTACCATCCATTAGAGTAACAAAAATCTCTACAACAGACTACCTTCCATAATGACAAGGATACCATCCATTGAGTAACAAAGATCTCGGAAATAAACTACCTTCCATAATGACAAGGCCACCATCCATATGAGTAACAAAAATATCGACAATAGACTACCTTCCATAAAGACAAGGCTACCATCCATTGGAGTAACAAAAATGTCGACAACTGACTACCTTCTATAAAGACAAAGCTACCATCCATTGCAGTAACAAAAATCTCGACAACAGACTACCTTCCATAATGACAAGGCTATCATCCATTGGAGTAACAAAAATATCGACAACAGACTACCTTCCACAATGACAAGGCTACCATCCTTTGTAGTAAAAAAAATCTCGACAACAAACTATCTTCCATAATGACAAGGCTACCATCCATTGGAGTAACAAAAATATCAACAACACACTACGTTCCATAGTGACAAGGCTACCATCCATTGAGTAACAAAGATATTGACAACAGACAACCTTCCATAATGACAAGGCTACCATCCACTGCAGTAAAAAAAATCTCGACAACAGACTACCTTCCATATGACAAGGCTACAATCCATTCGAATAAAAAAAATCTCGACAACAGACTACCTTCCATAATGGCAAGGCTACAATCCATTGGAGTAACAAAAATATCGACAGCAAACTACCTTCCATAATGATAAGGCTACCATCCATTGGAGTAACAAAAATCTAGAAAAAAGACTACCTTCCATAATTACAAGGATACCATCCATTAGAGTAAAAAAATGTCGACAATAGACCACGGTCCATAATGGTAAGGCTACCATCCATTAGAGTAACAAAAATCTCTACAACAGACTACCTTCCATAATGACAAGGCTACCATCCATTGAGTAATAAAGATCTCGAAAATAGACTAGCTTCCATAATTACAAGGCTAACATCCATATGAGTAACAAAAATATCAACAATAGACTACCTTCCATAAAGGCAAGGCTACCATCCATTGGAGTAACAAAAATATCAATAACAAACTACGTTCTATAAAGACAAAGCTACCATCCATTGCAGTAATAAAAATCTCGACAACAAACTACCTTCCATAATGATAAGGCTAGCATCCATTGGAGTAACAAAAATCTCTACAATAGACTACCTTCCATAATGACAAGGCTATCATCCATTGGAGTAACAAAAATCTAGACAACAAACTACCTTCCATAATGACAAGGCTACCGTCCATTGGAGTAACAAAAATATCGACAACAGACTACCTTCCATAATGACAAGGCTAACATCCATTAGGGTAAAAAAAATATCGACAATAGACTACCTTCCATAATGACAAGGTTACCATCCATTGGTATAACAAAAATATCGACAACAGACTACCTTGCATAATGACAAGGATACCATCCATTGGAGTAAAAAAAATCTTGACAACAGACTACCTTACATATAACAAGGCTACCATCCATTGGAGTAAAAAAGTCTCGACAACAGACTACCATCCATAATGACAAGGCTACCATCCATTGGAGTAACAAAAATCTCGACAATAGACTATCTTCAAAAATGAAAAGGCTACCATCCATTGGAGTAACAAAAATATCAACAACACACTACGTTCCATAATGACAAGGCTACCATCCATTGGAGTAACAAAAATCTCGACAATAGACTATGTTCCATAAAGACAAGGCCACCATCCATTAGAGTAACAAAAATCTCGACAACATACTACCTTCCATAATGACATGGCTACCATCCATTGCGTAACAAAGATATGGACAACAGACTACCTGGCATAATGACAAGGCTACCATCCATTGAGTAACAAAGATATCGACAACAGACTACCTGCCATAATGACAAGGCTACCATCCATTGAGTAACAAAGATATCGACAACATACTACCTTCCGTAATGACAAGGCTACCATCCATTGCAGTAAAAAAAATCTCGACAACAGAGTACCTTCCATAATGACAAGGCTTCCATCCATTGTAGTAAAAGAAATCTCGACAATAGACTACCTTCCATAATGACAAGGCTACAATCTATTATAGTAACAAAAATCTTGACAATAGACTACCTTTCATAATTACAAGGCTACCATACATTGGAATAACAAAAATATCGACAACAGACTACATTCCATAATGACAAGGCTACCATCCATTGTAGTGACAAAAATCTCGACAACAGAATACCTTCCATAATGACAAGGCTACAATCCATTGGAGTATAAAAAATCTCGACAACAAACTACCTTCCATAATGACAAGGCTACCATCCATTGGAGTAACTAAAATCTCATACACAAACTACCTTCCATAATGACTAGGCTACCATCCATTAGAGTAACAAAGATATCGATAACAGACTACCTTCCACAACGACAAGGATACAATCCATTATAGTAACAAAAATCTCGACAATAGACTACCTTCCATAATGACAAGGCTACCATCCATTATAGTGACAAAAATCTCGACAATGTATTACCTTCTATAATGACAAGGCTACCATCCATTGGAGTAACAAAAATCTCGACAACAGACTACCTTCCATAATGACAAGGCTACCATCCATTGGAGTAACTAAAATCTCGTACACAAACTACCTTCCATAATGACTAGGCTACCATCCATTGGAGTAACAAAGATATCGACAATAGACTATCTTCCATAACGACAAGGCTACAATCTATTGTAGTAACAAATATCTCGACAACAGACTACCTTCCATAATGACAAGGATACCATCCATTGTAGTGACAAAAATCTCGATAATATACTACCTTCTATAATGACAACACTACCATCCATTGGAATAACAAAAATCTCGACAACAGACTACCTTCCATATGGACAAGGCTACCATCCCTTAGAGTAACAAAAATCTCGACAACAGACTACCTTCCATAATGAAGAGGCTACCATTCATTGGAGTAACAAAGATATCGACAACATACTACCTTCCATAATTACAAGGCTACCATCCCTTAGAGTAACAAAAATCTCGACAACAGATTACCTTCCATAATGACAAGGCTACAATCCATTAGAGTAACAAAAATCTCGACAACATACTACCTTCCATAATAAAAAGGCTATCACCCATTGGAGTAAAAAAAATATCGACATCAGACTACCTTCCACAATGACAAGGCTACTATCCATTGTAGTAAAAAAATTTTCGACAACAGACTTCCTTCCATAATGACAAGGCTACCATCCACTGCAGTAAAAAAAATCTCGACAACAGACTACCTTCCATATGACAAGGATACCATCCGTTGGAGTAAAAAAAATATTGACAATAGACTACCTTCCATAATGACAAGGCTACAATCTATTGGAATAAAAAAAATCTCAACAGCAGACTACCTTCCATAGCGACAAGGCTACATTCCATTGGAGTAACAAAAATATCGACAGCAGACTACCTTCCATAATAATAAGGCTACCATCCATTGGAGTAACAAAAATCTCGACAATAGACTACCTTCCATAATTACAAGGATACCATCCATTGGAGTAAAAAAATGTCGACAATAGACCACGGTCCATAATGACTAGGCTACCATCCATTGGAGTAACAAAAATCTCGACAAAAGACTACCTTCCATTATGGTAAGGCTACCATCCTTTAGAGTAACAAAAATCTCTACAACAGACTACCTTCCATAATAAAGATCTCGAAAATAGACTACCTTCCATAATTATAAGGCTACCACCCATATGAGTAACAAAAATATCGACAATAGACTACCTTCCATAAAGGCAAGGCTACCATCCATTGGAGTAACAAAAATCTCTACAATAGACTACCTTCCATAATGACAAGGCTAACATCCATTGGGGTAACAAAAATATCGATAATAGACTACCTTCCATAATGACAAGGTTACCATCCATTGGTACAACAAAAATATCGACAACAGACTACCTTGCATAATAACAAGGATACCATCCATTGTAGTAAAAAAATCTCAACAGCATACTACCTTACATATGACAAGGCTACCATCCATTGGAGTAAAAAAAGTCTCCACAACAGACTACCATCCATAATGACTAGGCTACCATCCATTGGAGTAACAAAAATCTCGACAATAGACTATCTTCAAAAATGAAAAGGCTACCATCCATTGGAGTAACAAAAATATCAACAACACATTACGTTCCATAATGACAAGGCTACCATCCATTGGAGTAACAAAAATCTCGACAATAGACAACGTTCCATAAAGACAAGGCCAACATCCATTAGAGTAACAAAAATCTTGACAAAAGACTACCTTCCATAATGACAAGGCTACCATCCATAGGGTAACAAAGATATCGACAATAGACTACTTGGCATAATGACAAGGCTACCATCCATTGAGTAACAAAGATATCGACAACATACTACCTTCCATAATGACAAGGCTACCATCCATTGTAGTAAAAAAACTCTCGACAACAGAGTACCTTGCATAATGACAAGGCTACCATCCATTGGATTAACAAAAATCTCGACAAAAGACTTCCTTCCATAATGGTAAGGCTACCATCCATTAGAGTAACAAAAATCTCTACAACAGACTACCTTCCATAATGACAAGGCTACCATCCATTGAGTAATAAAGATCTCGAAAATAGACTAGCTTCCATAATTACAAGGCTAACATCCATATGAGTAACAAAAATATCGACAATAGACAACCTTCCACAAAGGCAAGGCTACCATCCATTGGAGTAACAAAAATATCAATAACAAACTACCTTCTATAAAGACAAAGCTACCATCCATTGCAGTAACAAAAATCTCGACAACAGACTACCTTCCCTAATGATAAGGCTAGCATCCATTGGAGTAACAAAAATCTCTACAATAGACTACCTTCCATAATGACAAGGCTATCATCCATTGGAGTAACAAAAATCTAGACAACAAACTACCTTCCATAATGAAAAGCCTACCGTCCAATGGAGTAACAAAAATATCGACAACAGAATACCTTCCATAATGACAAGGCTAACATCCATTGGGGTAACAAAAATATCGACAATAGACTACCTTCCATAATGACAAGGTTACCATCCATTGGTATAACAAAAATATCGACAACAGACTACCTTGCATAATGACAAGGATACCATCCATTGGAGTAAAAAAAATCTCGACATCATACTACCTTACATATAACAAGGCTACCATCCATTGGAGTAAAAAAAGTCTCGACAACAGACTACCATCCATAATGACAAGGCTACCATCCATTGGAGTAACAAAAATCTCGACAATAGACTATCTTCAAAAATGAAAAGGCTACCATCCATTGGAGTAACAAAAATATCAACAACACACTATGTTCCATAATGACAAGGCTACCATCCATTGGAGTAACAAAAATCTCGACAATAGACTATGTTCCATAAAGACAAGGCCACCATCCATTAGAGTAACAAAAATCTCGACAACATACTACCTTCCATAATGACATGGCTACCATCCATTGGGTAACAAAGATATGGACAACAGACTACCTGGCATAATGACAAGGCTACCATCCATTGAGTAACAAAGATATCGACAACAGACTACCTGCCATAATGACAAGGCTACCATCCATTGAGTAACAAAGATATCGACAACATACTATCTTCCATAATGACAAGGCTACCATCCATTGCAGTAAAAAAAATCTCGACAACAGAGTACCTTCCATAATGACAAGGCTTCCATCCATTGTAGTAAAAGAAATCTCGACAACAGACTACCTTCCATAATGACAAGGCTACCATCCATTGGAGTAACAAAAATCTCGACAAAAGACTTCCTTCCATAATGGCAAGGCTACCATCCATTAGAGTAACAAAAATCTCTACAACAGACTACCTTCCATAATGACAAGGCTACCATCCATTGAGTAACAAAGATCTCAAAAATAGACTACCTTCTATAATGACAAGGCCACCATCCATATGAGTAACAAAAATATCGACAATAAACTACCTTCCATAAAGACAAGGCTACCATCCATTGGAGTAACAAAAATATCGACAAGAGACAACCTTCTATAAAGACAAAGCTACCATCCATTGCAGTAACAAAAATCTCGACAACAGAATAACTTCCATAATGACATGGCTACCATACATTGGAGTAACAAAAATCTCTATAACAGACTACCTTCCATAATGACAAGGCTAACATCCATTGGGGTAACAAAAATATCGACAACAAACTACCTTCCATAATGACAAGGCTACCATCCATTGGAGTAACAAAAATATCAACAACACACTACGTTCCATAGTGACAAGGCTACCATCCATTGGAGTAACAAAAATCTCGACAACAGACTACCTTCCATAAAGAAAAGGCTACCATCCTTTAGAGTAACAAAAATCTCGATATTACACTACCTTCCATAATGACAAGGCTACCATCAATTAGAGTAACAAAAATCTCGACAATAGACTACCGTCCATAATGACAAGGCTACCATCCATTGGAGTAACAAAAATATCTACAATAGACTACCTTCCATAATGACAAGGCTACCATCCATTGGAGTAAAAAAAATCTTGACAATAGACTATCTTCCATAATGACAAGGCTAGCATCCATTGAGTAACAAGGATATCGATAATAGACTACCTTCCATAATGACAAGGCTACCATCCATTGAGTAACAAAGATATCGACAACAGACTACCTTCCATAATGACAAGGCAACCATCCATTGAGTAACAAAGATATCGACAACAGACTACTTTCCATAATGACAAGGATATCATCCATTGGAGTAAAAAAAATCTCGACAACAGACTACCTTACATATGACAAGGCTACCACTCATTGGAGTAAAAAAAGTCTCGACAACAGCTACCATCCATTGGAGTAACAAAAATTCGACAATAGACTATCTTCAAAAATGAAAAGTCTACCATCCATTGGAGTAACAAAAATCTCGACAATAGACTACCTTCCATAATGACAAGGCTACCATCCATTGGAGTAACAAACATATCTACAATAGACTACCTTCCATAATGACAAGGCTACCATCCATTGGAGTAACAAAAATATCGACAACAGACTACGTTCCATGAAGACAAGGCTGCCATCCATTAAAGTAACAAAAATATCGACAACAGACTACCTTCCATAATGACAAGGCTACCATCCATTGGAGTAACAAAAATATCGACAATAAACTACCTTCCATAATGATAAGGCTACCATCCATTGGAGTAACAAAAATCTTGACAACAGACTACCTTCTATAATGACAAGGCTAGCATGCATTGAGTAACAAAGATATCGACAACAGACTACCTTCCATAATGACAAGGCTACCATCCATTGAGTAACAAAGATATCGACAACCGACTACATTCCATAATGACAAGGATACCATCCATTGGAGTAGAAAAAATCTCGACAACAGACTACCTTACATATGACAAGGCTACCATCCATTGGAGTAAAAAAAGTCTCGACAGTAGACTACCATCCATAATGACAAGGCTACCATATTGGAATAACAAAAATCTCGACAATAGACTACCTTTCATAATGACAAGGCTATCATCCATTGGAGTAATAAAAATCTGAACAACTGATTACCTTCCATAATGACAAGGCTACAATCCATTAGAGTAACAAAAATCTCGACAACAGACTACCTTCCATAATGACAAGGCTATCATCCATTGGAGTAACAAAAATATCGACATCAGACTACCTTCCACAATGACAAGTCTACTATCCATTGTAGTAAAAAAAATCTCGACAACAGACTTCCTTCCATAATGACAAGGCTACCTTTCATTGAGTAACAAAGATATCGACAACAGACTACCTGCCATAATGACAAGGCTACCATCCATTGAGTAACAAAGATATCGACAATAAACTACCTTCCATAATGACAAGGCTACCATCCACTGCAGTAAAAAAAATCTCGACAACAGACTACCTTCCATATGACAAGGCTACCATCCGTTGGAGTAAAAAAAATATTGACAATAGACTACCTTCCATAATGACAAGGCTACAATCCATTGGAATAAAAAGAATCTCAACAACAGACTACCTTCCATAATGACAAGGCTACAATCCATTGGAGTAACAAAAATATCGACAGTAGACTACCTTCCATAATGATAAGGCTACCATCCATTGGAGTAACAAAAATCTCGACAACAGACTACCTTCCATAATTACAAGGATATTGTTCTGGACTGGGCCCGACAGGCCCAAAAGCATTGCAAAGGCCCAGTCCAAATGGACTTACAAGGACCTCGCCGACCAAAGAGTGAGACCGTGCCCGACGCGCAGTCACTGGCTCGACGATACACCTCCAGCTCGACATGAGGTGGTCCAGCACCACATTCTGAGGTCCAGCTCGACGTTACCTCGAGCACCCCAGCTAGGGAAGACTCAGTCCACTGTTCCCCAACGACACTCCGGAAAGACCGCGTCTCCGTCCGCCCGCACTTCACGCAGAACATCCAGGAAGGGGACCACGTGCGGGTCCCTACTACGCACGTAGAACCTGGCAGTTCCTCCGTTGGGCCAAACCTGCCCGGCCCAATGAAGGAACCTTGGCCCAGCGCTGGGGGCTATAAATACCCTCTGCTTCCAGAGGGTTAGGTATTCATCATTCTAACCTTACACTTGCTATTATCTGCTCGTACTCCTACTTACTTCAGCATCGGAGTGCCTTGCAGGTACCCCCCCCCCCCACCTCGTTCAAAAAAGCTTTCTGCTCGGAGCCAGCCGTGACGGTCCATTTCTGATCAGGTCAGATCAGTGGCGCCGTCTGTGGGAAACTAGCTTCCCCGTCTAACGAACAATTCTGAAGACCAAAGCTCGATTCAACAACCTGTCATGGCTGATCCAGCTCGCGACGAGCAGCCCGTCCGTGTCGCCGACACTAATAACGGTACCGCGGACAAGAATGGACACCTCGATAACCCCGGTGATCCTGCCCACAGTACCATCCCTGTGACAACCGCCCCTGGACCTTCCTCCTACAGGGACGGGGCTACTGCATCATCCTCTTCGACCCCTCCAGCACTCGAAGACGACCCGGTAGCTCTCGCTCATCACAGAGCTGCCCGGTTCTATAAAGTCCCAGTTCCCGCCGGGGCAGATGCCACGACTCAGGCACTGTTCGCGGCCATTAATCAGACAAATTATCTCATCTTCGCCCAAGTAGAAAGACTAAGGGCACTTGAAGATGATCGACGACCCCCGAGGAGGCATCGGAGGCCACATTCTCCACCTCCTCGGGTAACGGAAGTTCGACACCCTTCTCCCCCGCGAAGACACTACAGGGAGAACTCCAGGAGCCCTTCTCCCCGGCCAAAGCAGAGGCGGCCCGACCATGAGAGACAGCCCGCCATCCCTGCCGGAGAACCCAGTCGCGACCCATCAAGGCACGACAAGAGGCACGCCGGGGACGGGCGTGTGGCCTTCAACCACCGAGCATCACGCTCAAGGAAAACACAGCACGACCATCGTGCCAGACATAACTACAGGACCCCTTCTCTTTCTCCGGAGAGGAGCGACGAGGACGACCCCCGCGGTCCCCTGTCGCAGGCCATCATGGATGCACCCATCCCCCCGGGCATGGAGAAGCCCCCACACCTGAAGGAGTATGACGGAGTAGCGGACCCGGTCGACCACATTGACGGGTTCGAAGCCATGCTCCACTATCATAATGTCGGGGGGCCCATCAAGTGCCGCCTTTTCCCCACAACTCTCAGGAAGGCGGCCATGGACTGGTATAAAGGACTCACCCCAGGCTCAATTACGTCATGGCGGAATCTGAAGAACCAGTTTATCAGTTCCTTCACAGCTTCTCGGCGCCATCCGAAGACCGAGGCGGCCCTCGAGGCCATCATCCAAAGACAGGATGAAACCTTGAGGGAATTCATCAACCGCTTCAACCGGGAAGCAATACAGGTCCCCTGCACGGACCATATGAAAAGATACTTGCTGGAGAGGGGTCTCCTCCCCGGCACAGAATTCAGAAAGGCTGTGGGTATTGAGCCACCTCCAACTTTTGATGCCCTCCTCGACAAGGCCCGAGCATACATGGACTACGAGGAGAGGGAAGCTGCCAACAGGGCCCGAGACTCCAGAGCTCGCGGTCCCAACAACAGCAGCAGCTCATGACAAGAGCCTCCTCCCCGATGTACCGGGGAGAAAAGGAAAGAAGATCGACCCTGGGAAGTCTGGGAACAAAGGGGCCCCTCGGGCCGCTTCACCGAGTACACTCCGCTCACGGCTTCCCGCGAGCGTATTTTGGCGGAGTGTGCCAGTACAGATTTCAGAGACGGTGGCGTCAAGCGTCCCCGACCTGCTCCCGCCAAGCCAGGGGCAGATAAAAATAAATACTGTCAATACCATAGGAGTCATGGTCATTTGACAGAGGACTGCGTCCACCTCAAGGACGCCATTGAAACCCTCATCAAGGGAGGGAGGCTCGCACAGTACAGGCGAAACGACGCTCCCTGTCGTGACGCCCATGAAGCCAAGGAGCCCGAAGAAGACGCCCGACCATCAGACGAGTCGGTGCCTACCCAGATCGCCTTCTCGGTAACCAGGCCCGAGGATTTCGACGTTCCCGAGCTCCTGCAGGAGCCCCTGACAACACACAGCAGGTGGGAATATTTCCCCTCCGCCATGGTCATCAACGGGGGCGGGTTCAACGACCTCACCATCAATTCGGCTAAGAGGAAATTGGACGAACTGGTCGACATAGCTCCTCCACAAACTGTAACGTTCGAAAGGGTGAAGGGCAGGTCAGAGCCCATCACCTTCTACCCGGAAGAACTCCCCGGCGGAGCCCCGAACGCGGTCATCCCCTTACTGATAAGGGCAAAAATGGCCAATTTTGACGTGCATCGCATCTTGGTCGACGAAGGGAGTTCCGTCGACGTGATGTATAGCCAGCTGTTCCGGACCTTACAACTGGACGACTCACATCTCTCTCCGTATGTGGGTTCGGATCTTCAAGGCTTCAAAGGCTCGACTTCCAAACCCTGGGGTTATGTCGAGCTCCTGCTTACATTCGGAGAAGGAACGGCTACGAGACAGGTTAAGGTCCGCTTCCTCGTCATTGATTTCCCGTCTCTGTACAATTGCATCTTGGGGAGACCGACTCTGGCGGAGCTAACAGCGGTGCCCTCGACTGTCCATCTGAAGATGAAGTTCTATACCAAAAGGGCACGAGTAGCCACTATCCAAGGAGACCTCGCCGCTGCCCGCAGGTGCTTCAACGCCGCTTCAAAGGGACGGGATACCGTCGACGTAGGGACCAGACCCACCAAGAGGACAAAGCAGGAGCCCGACAGAAAAGCATCCACCGAGGAAGAAGTCCAGAAGACCCACCAAAGGTCGACTCCATAGCCCTCGACGCTCGCTTCGATTAGGACGAGCCATCCAGCAGCGAGCAAATCCCACTCCGACCTATTTCGGACGGTGATTTTGAACTCGTTCCCCTCGGCACAGACCCGACCAAGGGAGTGAAGATTGGCAAAGACCTCCGCGACTTGGCCAGGAAGCAAATCAAGGCCTGTCTGCGCGAGAATGCTGATCTCTTCGCCTGGAGCGCTGCAGAGATGCCCGGACTCGAACCTGAGGTCGCCTGTCACCACCTCGCCATTGACCCAGCCGCCAAGGCCGTAGTACAACGTAGGCGTAGGCAGTCTCCAGAAAAAACGGAGGCTGCTGAAAAAGCTGTAAAAGACCTCCTAGAGGCAAATTTTATTTCTGAAGCCCGGTACTCCACCTGGCTGTCAAATGTTGTACTTGTTAAAAAGAATAATGGAAAATGGAGAATGTGTGTTGACTATACCGACCTCAACCGGGCTTGCCCGAAAGATGCTTTTCCTTTACCTAACATAGACATACTGGTCGACAACTCGGCTGGCTACAAGACTTTGTCGTTCATGGACGCCTACTCGGGATATAACCAAATCCCAATGGCTCTGGGCGACAAACACTGCACGGCATTCATGACCAGCTCGGGCAACTATTACTACAACGTAATGCCCTTCGGACTGAAAAACGCCGGAGCAGCTTACCAACGTATGATGAACAGAGTGTTCAACAAACAGATTGGCAACATGCTCGAGGTATATATGGACGACATGATCGTCAAATCCCGAGCAGACACCGATCACGCAGCTCATCTCAAGACAGTCTTCGCCCAAGCAAGACAGTGCAAAATGAGGTTCAACCCCGAGAAGTGCACGTTCGGGGTTAAGGCAGGAAAATTCCTTGGATTCTATCTAACAGAACGAGGGATTGAAGCCAACCCCGACAAATGTCGAGCATTCTCCGACCTCCCAACACCGACGTCAAAGAAGTCGATACAAATCATGAACGGCATGCTGACGTCACTATCCCGCTTCATCGCGAAGTCCGCTCAGCACGCCCTCCCATTCTTCAAACTCCTTCGAAAGGAAGCAGCATTCGAGTGGAATGAGGAATGCGAGCACGCACTTCGCCATCTAAAGCAGAGCCTGTCTCAGCCGCCCGTGCTGTCTCAACTAGACGACGGGGAACCGCTGTACTTATACTTGGCCGTTTCGAACGAAGCCATCAGCGCAACCCTTGTCCGCGAGACCCCCGACGGGCAGAAACCTGTCTACTTCACGAGCAAAGCCTTACAAGGGCCCGAAAGCAGATATCAGCAGATAGAAAAGGATGCTCTGGCCCTCGTCAACGCTGCGAGGAGGCTCAGACACTACTTTCTAGCCCACACCATCATCGTGCGAACCGATCAGCCGGTGAGGCAGCTCCTGGGTCGGCCAGATATGGCGGGCAGGATGCTGAAGTGGTCCTTGGAACTCTCCGAATTCGATATTCAGTACGAAAGCAGGAAAGCCCTGAAAGCACAAGCCTTGGCCGACTTCGTCGCGGAGATGACCACTCACGACCTTCCCCCGGGGAAGGAACACAAGTGGACCATCTTCATCGACGGAGCGTCCAGCTCGTCCGGTAGCGGCGCAGGGATCCTCCTGGAAAACGAAGAAGGCGTAGTGATCGAGCACTCCTTAGTTCTCTCCTTCCCGACGTCAAATAACCAGGCAGAATATGAAGCCCTGCTCGCAGGACTGAGACTAGCCGAGGAACTGGGAGCCCACGAGGTACAAATTTACACCGACTCCCAGCTCGTCGCTTCTCAAGTACAGGGAAGCTACCAGACCAAAAATGACAACCTCATTGAATATTTGAACTTAGTCAAAAAACACATGGCAAAGTTCGTACGAGCAAAAATTTCTCATGTTCCCCGCGAGCAAAACACGAGGGCAGACATATTGTCCAAACTCGCGAGCACACGAAAGAAGGGCGGGAATAAATCCGTCATCCAGGAATCTCTGGCACGTCCAAGTATCAAACCACCCTCGACTACGGTCGAGATCCATGCCATCGGGGATGCCACGTCCTGAATGACCCCGATTTATAATTTCCTGACAAAAGGAGAACTCCCGTCGAACCAGGCCGAAGCTGCCATAATCAAGCGACGAGCATGTTCCTATGTGGTTCTCGAGTAGAAACTGTACCGAAGAGGATTCTCCATTCCCCTCCTGAAATGCATCGACGAGTCCGCCATCCCCGACGTACTACGGGAGATACACGAAGGGATCAACGCCCAGCACATGGGCGGTAAATCCTTGGCACGGAAAGCCCTTCGAGCAGGATACTACTGGCCGACGATGCAACAGGACGCCAAGGAACACGTGAAAAATGTGATAAGTGCCAGAAGCACGGGGATATGCACCTCGCCCCCCCACACGAGCTGAACACATTGTCGTCCCCATGGCCGTTCGCCTGGTGGGGCATGGACATCCTCGGGCCCTTCGTGCAAGGAACCTACCAGAACAAATTTCTCATCGTCGCCGTGGATTACTTCACAAAGTGGATCGAGGCCGAGGCAATCGCAAAAATCACCTCGCACAATATCCTCCGTTTCTACAAAAGAAACGTTCTCGCCAGGTTTAGAATTCCGCAGGCCCTGGTAACCGACAACGGTACCCAATTCACCGACCACGGGTTCTGGGACTTCGTCGCCAAACTAGGGAAAAAACAACATTTCACGTCAGTCGAGCACCCTCAGACCAACAGGAAAGCCGAAGCCGCGAACAGAGTCATCCTCAGAGGGCTCAAACGTCGGCTCGGCGAAGCCAAAAGAGGATGGGTCGAGGAACTCCACAGCGTCTTGTGGGCATACCGCACCACACCCCACTCAACGACGGGTGAAACACCATTTCGACTGACGTATGGCACCGAGGCTGTCATCCCGGTCGAAATCATGGAACCATCCCGACGAACGGAGGAACCCCTCGACGAAGAAATGAACGACGAAGCGCTAAGAGATGAACTCGACCTAGTCGAGGAAATCCGATCGGGTGCGGCCCTGCGTGAAGCCACCCTAAAACAACGAGTGGCTCTGCGCCACAACGACAAGGTCATCAAGCGCGAGTTCGAAATCGGCAGTCTGGTATTACGCAGGAACCAGAAAGATTCCCGTGAAGGGAAGTTGGCCGCAAACTGGGAAGGACCTTACCGCGTCCACGGCACCACGGGTACCGGGGCGTACTACCTCGAGCAATTAGACGGAGAGCCATTACCACGACCCTGGAACGCTGCTAAGCTAAAGCAGTACTACAGTTAGAAACTGCCAACACCTGAGACCCTCGACCAACGGCACCCGTGCTCGGTCAATGAGGAAAAACGTCCGACTTCGTATAAAGGCTAAGGTACAAGCCCGACATACGGCCAAATCGCACAACATCGCACGGTGAACAATGACGATCGATAGTGCCCGACGTGGATAGCTATACAAAGCACCACCGTCGTTGTACCCATAAGGAAGAACACCCAGCTCGCGATGGGAAGTTCACGCCAAGGGCGAGTAGTCCCTACCGGACTTCATGCCCGATTGAGCAACTTCGCTCCCAAAAGCCCAACAAGTCGTCAAGAATGACGGGCCATCTAAAAGGGTCAAAAGGGAAATCTCTCCCCTCGAGCACAACACTTAGGCGACTCTGGCCAGCGGCAGAGGGCTGGACACGCATACAAACGGTAGGCGGGCAGACTCGCTCGCCAAATCATAGCCACTTACGGGCACGCCTCGGGCCCATGACTTAGGCTAAAAATTCATGCAAATATATGATTTCAAACAAGGGCAAACATCCAACATGTAAAACAGCATTCAGATATAAATGGCCGAAGGCGATAAAACAATTAAAAACCGACCAAGAAGGCCGGCGATGTTCATAACGTACAACAAACGGGCACGCAGGCCCAAAGAATACAAATGTCAAGGGCACGCAGGCCCGCTATCCTAGTCAGATCTCCCCAGAACCATCATTGTCGGTGTTTGGAGAGTCGGGCGGAGGAACGATCACGCCATCCACGATCTGATGTGTGTGGCCGATACCCTCAGTAACCAGACCAGGGTTTAGCAAGGAGAGTTGACCGACCGCGGAGTTGAACCCATCCTCCAGGGCACCGACGCAATCTGCCTCGAGGAGCCGGATATTGCGACCAGCTCCAACCGACTGTTCAAAGCCACTATGTCCTCAGGCTCGTCCTCGGCAGGTTGCATGGCAGCATTCATTTCCTGGATCCGCTGGGCCAAGCGTCTGACTTCGGCCCCCAGACGATCTCTGTCTGCCAGGAGAAGCTCCCCCTCCTCGGCCAACTTTCCCGATTTCTCCTTCTCCAGGGTCAACATCTCCCTCTCAGCATCGAGCATCGCCGTCTGCTCGCGGAACATCTCCTCGGAGCGTTCCAGAGCGATCTTTAGCTTCCGCGAGCTCGAGGTCAGGGCCGCCTTCTCCTTCTCGAGTTCTTCGACACGGGCAGGATCCCCTCCTTCCTCGGATAACACCAAAGCCATCTCGGCCATTTTTACCAGCCCGTCCATGCTGGCGGCCAGATGCGTCTTCCGGTCCTCTTTACTCATCTTTCTTATAGCTGCAGCCTCGTCGGCAACCACTGTCAGAGGGAATCTCTCGAAGAAGCCCGCCTCTTCGAAGCAAGGGGGGAAGGCGAAAGATTTAATGGCACTGGCGTCCTCGCCAACAGTCGGACCACTTTCCACACGGGTCCTCTTCCTCTGTATCAGGACGACACTAGGGTCGACCTCCTCAACTTCTAGGGTCCCATCCGACGCGGCCCCCGAGCTTGACGGCGAGTCCACCCTCACCGGCTGAGGAGCACTTGGACTGTGTGGTGGGCCCATCCTCGTCGCCTGTGGGGCCTTCACGACCCTCTTGCCTCGCTTCTGGTCGCAAGATAATTTCAAAAGCCTTTCATGACGACCAACCATCGAACCTGCACAAAATAAAAGTTAGGTCAGTATCGAGCAAACTCATAGACAAATGACGAGCAAAGAAATTCAACCAATAAACGACCTAGCAGACGCGCAGCCTGCCTGTACGTCTCGCACTCCACGAGTGCCTTGGTGTCGATCGGCCAGGACTCAAACGTTGGGTAACCCTCTGCGTCCAGGATGTCGTCCCCTTCCCTCGTAGCCCATCGAGCAGGATGGAAGCTATCGACAAACCGACAAAGGGCGGCGTACGCCTCCTCGTCCTCCGAGCACATGTCCCCGGCAGCAGTGTGGTAGTAGCCAGTCCCATGCTCGTAGTGCTTGGATAGCCAGTGCACAGGGAAAATAGCCGTACGTGCCATCACGGGACTCCCATCGTCGCCCAAAACCGCCTCCCCGTCTTCATCGCTTAGAGCCTCCTCCTCCTCGTACAGCGTTCCTAAAGCCGAGGTGGTAACTGGCCGCACAACAAACCACTTGTCTTTAAAACCCCGTACGGAGTCCATATACATTTTGAAGAGTCTCCTCGACTGCTTCAGGGAGACCCAGCTATGTTTCCCGCCTCGAGACTTACGCTGCAGGTGAAAAATCCGGAAGAAGAGCGGTATGGTCGCCCCGATCCTTATATAGCGACACCTCAGCTCAAACGCCCGGATGAAGGCGAGTGAGTTTGGATGTAGTTGGGGCGGGGCCAACTCCAGGTGAGTGAAGACCCCGACCTGGAAATCAGTGAAGGGCAGCCACAACCCAAGATCTTTGAACGCGATCTCGTACATCGCGAAGCTATATTCCGGATAAACCGAGCAGATCCTTGAACGAGATGACGGACGCATGACTACGAAGTTCCTTTGGAAGTCGGGCTGGCCCTGGCCCGCCTCGATGACGGCGTACGGATTTCGATCGTCTCGGCTGTAGATCGACGCGATCCCTCGAGGCTCGACGCCCACCCAACCCAGCAAAGGGTCGGTCACAGTATCAATCAGGTTGACCGACTCGTCGGCGCTTTGTTCTTCACGGTCGTGGCGCCCGGAGGAGCTCGGCTCGTCCTCCATGGTTACCTGCAGACCACAGAAAACCAGTCAATTGGGCACGAAGCCATACGCTCGACAAATCATGTCGTCCCATTCACGACCACATAGTCCGTTTCCACGAATGGTTGCCTCCCCAACATCCTGAAACTCGGTGTTCTTCCTCAAACCAACTACGCGGTCACTCTCCAACATGTCGACCCAAGGTATGAACATGGCGAGCCACACCATGAGGCCCACGGCCAAGACCATGAACATACCGGGCGCGATCATGAATCAGGCGCCCTGGATCATGAAGACCCCGGGCAGCGCTGAAGTTTATCACCTAAAACTATGAATACGCCGACCACAAACATGCCTTTGCCGGTCCTAGGCACGAATATGTCGGGCTAAGTATGAGTTTACCGGGCTAATCCCACGCGCACAGCCCTAAAACATCTATAAACGCCAAAAATCATGCATTCTAACAAGAAAATGAAGAAGATAGACCACTTACTTGAATCAAAGAGTAGGATTTGGCTACGGAGTAGAAGAATCTGTGACAGAAAATCGCAACTGGAAAAAATCTGGAAGAGCAGCAGCAGAGAGAGCACAGAGAATAGAAACGTGTTATGGGGCCCAAGGTTCCTATTTATAGTGATGACGTGGAATACCAAACGTCACCTCGGGCAACCACGGACTCCCTCTGCTCGACGCGCTGCTCCCAACGCAATGATGACCCTATCCCCATAGGGTGGCGGCACAGTTCCCGAAAGATACCTCGTATGCTCGACAGACGCGCCCGGTAAGGATCCTCCAGGCATCCACCGCGGAAGATGTCTCCGAGCACGACACGAGGAGGCCCCCGAGGGGCCCACACCTCTGTCCCGGGCATGAGACCTCGATGAGGAAGCGACCTGAGTTCAAGTCATGGCTCCTCCCAAAGGAACCACGACTTGGGGGGCTCCTGTTCTGGACTGGGCCCGACAGGCCCAAAAGCATTGCAAAGGCCCAGTCCAAATGGACTTACAAGGACCTCGCCGACCAAAGAGTGAGACCGTGCCCGACGCGCAGTCACTGGCTCGACGATACACCTCCAGCTCGACATGAGGTGGTCCAGCACCACATTCTGAGGTCCAGCTCGACGTTACCTCGAGCACCCCAGCTAGGGCAGACTCAGTCCACTGTTCCCCAACGACACTCCGAAAAGACCGCGTCTCCGTCAGCCCGCACTTCACGCAGAACATCCAGGAACGAGACCACGTGCGGGTCCCCACTACGCACGTAGAACCTGGCAGTTCCTCCGTTGGGCCAAACCTGCCCGGCCCAATGAAGGAACCTTCGCCCAGTGTTGGGGGCTATAAATACCCTCTGCTTCCAGAGGGTCAGGTATTCATCATTCTAACCTTACACTTGCTATTATCTGCTCGTACTCCTACTTACTTCAGCATCGGAGTGCCTTGCAGGTACCCCCCCCCCCCCACCTCGTTCAAAAAAGCTTTCTGCTCGGAGCCAGCCGTGACGGTCCATTTCTGATCAGGTCAGATCAGATACCATCCATTGGAGTAAAAAAAATGTCGACAATAGACCACGGTCCATAATGACTAGGCTACCATCCATTGGAGTAACAAAAATCTCGACAAAAGACTACCTTCCATTATGGTAAGGCTACCATTCATTAGAGTAACAAAAATCTCTACAACAGACTACCTTCCATAATAAAGATCTCGAAAATAGACTACCTTCCATAATTACAAGGCTACCATCCATATGAGTAACAAAAATATCGACAATAGACTACCTTCCATAAAGGCAAGGCTACCATCCATTGGAGTAACAAAAATCTCTACAATAGACTACCTTCCATATTGACAAGGCTATCATCCATTGGAGTAACAAAAATCTAGACAACAAACTACCTTCCATAATGACAAGGCTACCATCCATTGGATTAACAAAAATATCGACAACAAACTACCTTCCATAATGACAAGGCTAACATCAATTGGGGTAACAAAAATATGGATAATAGACTACCTTCCATAATGACAAGGTTACCATCCATTGGTACAACAAAAATATCGACAACAGACTACCTTGCATAATGACAAGGATACCATCCATTGTAGTAAAAAAAATCTCGACAACAGACTACCTTACATATGACAAGGCTACCATCATTAGAGTAAAAAAAGTCTCCACAACAGACTACCATCCATAATGACTAGGATACCATCCATTGGAGTAACAAAAATCTCGACAATAGACTATCTTCAAAAATGAAAAGGCTACCATCCATTGGAGTAACAAAAATATCAACAAAACATTACGTTCCATAATGACAAGGCTACCATCCATTGGAGTAACAAAAATCTCGACAATAGACTACGTTCCATAAAGACAAGGCCAACATCCATTAGAGTAACAAAAATCTCGACAAAAGACTACCTTCCATAATGACAAGGCTACCATCCATAGGGTAACAAAGATATCGACAATAGACTACTTGGCATAATGACAAGGCTACCATCCATTTAGTAACAAAGATATCGACAACATACTACCTTCCATAATGATAAGGCTACCATCCATTGCAGTAAAAAAACTCTTGACAACAGAGTACCTTCCATAATGACAAAGCTTCCATCCATTGTAGTAATAAAAATCTCGACAACAGACTACCATCCATAATGACAAGGCTACCATCCATTGGAGTAATAAAAATCTCGACAAAAGACATCCTTCCATAATGGCAATGCTACCATCCATTAGAGTAACAAAAATCTCTACAATAGACTACCTTCCATAATGACAAGGCCACCATCCATTGAGTAACAAAGATCTCGAAAATAGACTACCTTCCATAAAGACAAGGCTACCATCCATTGGAGTAACAAAAATATCGACAACAGACTACCTTCTACAAAGACAAAGCTACCATCCATTGGAGTAACAAAAATATCGACAACAGACTACCTTCTATAAAGACAAAGCTACCATCAATTGCAGTAACAAAAATCTCGACAACAGACTACCTTCCATAATGACAAGGCTATCATCCATTGGAGTAACAAAAATATCGACAGCAGACTACCTTCCACAATGACAAGGCTACCATCCTTTATAGTAAAAAAAATCTCGACAACAAACTATCTTCAATAATGACAAGGCTACCATCCATTGGAGTAACAAAAATATCAACAACACAATACGTTCCATAGTGACAAGGCTACCATCCATTGAGTAACAAAGATATTGACAACAGACAACCTTCCATAATGACAAGGCTACCATCCACTGCAGTAAAAAAAAATCTCGACAGCAGACTACCTTCCATATGACAAGGCTACCATCCGTTGTAGTAAAAAAAATCTTGTCAATAGACTACCTTCCATAATGACAAGGCTACAATCCATTCAAATAAAAAAAATCTCGACAACAGACTACCTTCCATAATGGCAAGGCTACAATCCATTGGAGTAACAAAAATATCGACAACAAACTACCTTCCATAATGATAAGGCGACCATCCATTGGAGTAACAAAAATCTCGAAAAAAGACTACCTTCCATAATTACAAGGATACCATCCATTGGAGTAAAAAATATGTCGACAATAGACCACGGTCCATAATGGTAAGGCTACCATCCATTAGAGTAACAAAAATCTCTACAACAGACTACCATCCATAATGACAAGGCTACCAACCATTGAGTAATAAAGATCTCGAAAATAGACTAGCTTCCATAATTACAAGGATAACATCCATATGAGTAACAAAAATATCGACAATAGACTACCTTCCATAAAGGCAAGGCTACCATCCATTGGAGTAACAAAAATATCAATAACAAACTACCTTCTATAAAGACAAAGCTACCATCCATTGTAGTAATAAAAATCTCGACAACAGACTACCTTCCATAATGATAAGGCTAGCATCCATTGGAGTAACAAAAATCTCTACAATAGACTACCTTCCATAATGACAAGGCTATCATCCATTAAAGTAACAAAAATCTAGACAACAAACTACCTTCCGTAATGACAAGGCTACCGTCCATTGGAGTAACAAAAATATCGACAACAGACTACCTTCCATAATGACAAGGCTAACATCCATTGGGGTAACAAAAATATCGACAATAAACTACCTTTCATAATGACAAGGTTACCATCCATTGTTATAACAAAAATATCGACAACAGACTACCTTGCATAATGACAAGGATACCTTCCATTGGAGTAAAAAAAATCTCGACAACAGACTACCTTACATATAACAAGGCTACCATCCATTGGAGTAAAAAAGTCTCGACAACAGACTACCATCCGTAATGACAAGGCTACCATCCATTGGAGTAACAAAAATCTCGACAATAGACTATCTTCAAAAATGAAAAGGCTACCATCCATTGGAGTAACAAAAATATCAACAACACACTACGTTCCATAATGACAAGGCTACCATCCATTGGAGTAACAAAAATCTCGACAATAGACTATGTTCCATAAAGACAAGGCCACCATCCATTAGAGTAACAAAAATCTCGACAACATACTACCTTCCATAATGACATGGCTACCATCCATTGGGTAACAAAGATATGGACAACAGACTACCTGGCATAATGACAAGGCTACCATCCATTGAGTAACAAAGATATCGACAACAGACTACCTGCCATAATGACGAGGCTACCATCCATTGAGTAACAAAGATATCGACAACATACTACCTTCCATAATGACAAGGCTACCATCCATTGCAGTAAAAAAAATCTCGACAACAGAGTACCTTCCATAATGACAAGGCTTCCATCCATTGTAGTAAAAGAAATCTCGACAATAGACTACCTTCCATAATGACAAGGCTACCATCCATTGGAGTAACAAAAATCTCGACAAAAGACTTCCTTCCATAATGGCAAGGCTACCATTCATTAGAGTAACAAAAATCTCTACAACAGACTACCTTCCATAATGACAAGGCTACCATCCATTGAGTAACAAAGATCTCAGAAATAGACTACCTTCCATAATGACAAGGCCACCATCCATATGAGTAACAAAAATATCGACAATAGACTTCCTTCCATAAAGACAAGGCTACCATCCATTGGAGTAACAAAAATATCGACAAGAGACAACCTTCTATAATGACAAAGCTACCATCCATTGCAGTAACAAAAATCTCGACAACAGACTACCTTCCATAATGACATGGCTACCATACATTGGAGTAACAAAAATCTCTATAACAGACTACCTTCAATAATGACAAGGCTAAAATCCATTGGGGTAACAAAAATATCGACAACAAACTACCTTTCATAATGACAAGGCTACCATCCATTGGAGTAACAAAAATATCAACAACACACTACGTTCCATAGTGACAAGGCTACCATCCATTGGGGTAACAAAAATCTCGACAACAGACTACCTTCCATAAAGAAAAGGCTACCATCCTTTAGAGTAACAAAAATCTCGATATTACACTACCTTCCATAATGACAAGGCTACCATCCATTGGTGTTACAAAAAACTATACAACAGACTTCCTTCCATAATGACAAGGCTACCATCCATTGGAGTAACAAAAATATCGTCAACAAACTACGTCCCATAAAGACAAGGCTACCATCCATTAGAGTAACAAAAATCTCGACAATAGACTATCTTCCATAACGACAAGGCTACCATCCATTGGAGTAACAAAAATATCTACAATAGACTACCTTCCATAATTACAAGGCTACCATCCATTGGAGTATCAAAAATCTTGACAATAGACTACCTTCCATAATGACAAGGCTAGCATCCATTGAGTAACAAAGATATCGACAATAGACTACCTTCCATAATGACAAGGCTACCATCCATTGAGTAACAAAGATATCGACAACAGACTACCTTCCATAATGACAAGGCAACCATCATTTGAGTAACAAAGATATCGACAACAGACTACTTTCCATAATGACAAGGATATCATCCATTGGAGTAAAAAAAATCTCGACAACAGACTAACTTACATATGACAAGGCTACCATCCATTGGAGTAAAAAAAGTCTGGACAACAGTCTACCATCCATTGGAGTAACAAAAATATCAACAACACACTACGTTCCATAATGACAAGGCTACCATCCATTGGAGTTACAAAAATCTCGACAATAGACTATGTTCCATAAAGACAAGGCCACCATCCATTAGAGTAACAAAAATCTCGACAGCAGACTACCTTCCATATTGACAAGGCTAGCATCCATTGAGTTACAAAGATATCAACAACAGACTACCTGCCATAATGACAAGGCTACCATCTATTGAGTAACAAAGATATCGACAACAGACTACCTTCCATAATGACAAGGCTACCATCCATTGAGTAACAAAGATATCGACAATAGACAACCTTCCATAATGACAAGGCTACCATCCATTGCAGTAAAAAAAATCTCGACAATAAACTACCTTCCATAATGACAAGGCTACCATCCATTGGAGTAACAAAAATATCGACAGCATACTACCTTCCAAAATGACAAGGCTACCATCCATTGGAGTAACAAAAATCTCGACAACAGACTACCTTCCATAATTACAAGGTTACCATCCATTGGAGTAACAAAAATCTCGACAATAGACCACAGTCCATAATGACAAGGCTATCATCCATTGGACTAACAAATATTTCGACAAAAGACTTCCTTCCATAATGACAAGGCTACCATCCATTAGAGTATCAAAAATATCCTCAACAGACTACCTTCCATAACGACAAGGCTACCATCCATTGGAGTAACAAAAATATCGACAACAAACTATGATGCATAATGACACGACTACCATCCATTGCAGTAACAAAAATCTCAAAACCAGACTACTTTCCATAATGTCAAGTCTACCATCCATTGGAGTAACAAAAATATCGATAACAAACAACCTTCCATAAAGACAATGTTAAAATCCATTGGAGTAACAAAAATCTCAACGACATACTACCTTCCATAATGACTTGGCTACCATCCATAGGAGTACCAAAAATATCGACAACAGACTACCTTCAATAAAGACAAGGCTGCCATCCATTGGAGTAACAAAAATATCGACAACAAACTACCTTCCATAAAGAAAAGGCTACAATCCATTGCAATAACAAAAATCTCCTCAATAGACTACCTTCCATAATGACAAGGCTACCATCCATTGGAGTAAAAAAAATCATGAAACAGACTACCTTCAATAATTATAAGGTTACCATCCATTGGAGTAACAAAAATCTCGACAATAGACCACAGTCCATAATGACAAGGCTACCATCCATTGGACTATCAAATATCTCAACAAAAGACTTCCTTCCATAATGACAAGGCTACCATCCATTAGAGTATCATAAATCTCTACAACAGACTACCTTTCATAATGACAAGGCTACCATCCATTGAGTAACAAAGATCTCGATAATAAACTAAATTCCATAATGACAAGGCTACCATTCATAGGAGTAACAAAAATATCGCCAATAGACTACCTTCCATAAAGACAAGGCTACCATCCATTGGAGTAACAAAAATATCGACAACAAAGTACCTTCCATTAAGACAAAGGTACCATCCATTACAGTAAGAAAAATCTCGACAACAGACTACCTTACATAATGACAAGGCTACCATCCATTGGAGTTACAAAAATATATACAACAGACTTCCTTCCATAATGACAAGGCTACCATCCATTGGAGTAACAAAAATATCTACAACAGACTACCTTCCATAATGACAAGACTATCATCCATTGGAGTAACAAAAATCTAGAGAACAGACTACCTTCCATAATGACAAGGCTACCATCCATTGAGTAACACAGATATCGACAATAGACTAGCTTCCATAATGACAAGGCTACCATCCATTGGAATAACAAAAATATCGACAACACACTACCTTCTATAATGACTAGGCTACCATCCATTGGAGTAACAAAGATATCGACAACAGACTACCTTCCACAACGACAAGGCTACAATCCTTTGTATTAACAAAAATCTTGACAATAGACTACCTTCCATGATGACAAGTCTACCATCCATTGTAGTAACAAAAATCACGACAACAGACTACCTTCCATAATGACTAGGCTACCATCCATTGGAATAACAAAAATATCGACTTCACACTACCTTGAATAATTACTAGGATACCATCCAATGGAGTAACAAAAATATCGACAAGAAACTACCTTCCATAATGACTAGGATACCATCCATTGGAGTAACAAAGATATCGACAACAGACTACCTTCTAAAATGACTAGGCTACCATCCATTGGAGTAACAAAGATATCGACAACAGACTACCTTCCATGATGACAAGGCTACCATCCATTGTAGTAACAAATATCTCGACAATAGAATACCTTCCATGATGACAAGTCTACCATCCATTGTAGTAACAAAAATCTCGACAACAGACTACCTTCCATAATGACAAGGCTACCATCCATTATAATAATAAAAATCTCGACAATAGACTACCTTCCATGATGATAAGGCTACCATCCATTGGAGTAACAGAAATCTCGACAACTGACTACCTTCCATAATTACAACGCTACCATCCATTTGAATAACAAAAATATGGACAACACCCTACCTTCCATATTGACAAGGCTACAATCTATTAGAGTAATATAAATATCGACTATTAACTACCTTCCATAATGACTAGGCTACCATCAATTAGTGTAACAAATATATCAACAATCGACTACCTTCCATAACGACAAGGCTACAATCCATTGTAGTAACAAAAATATCGACAACAGACTACCTTCCACAATGACAAGGCTACCATCCATTAGAGTAACAAAAATCTCTACAACAAACTACCTTCCATAATGACAAGGCTACCATCCATTGGAATAACAAAAATATCGACAACACACTACCTTCCATAATGACAAGGCTACCATCCCTTAGACTATCAAAAATCTCGACAACAGACTACCTTCCATAATGACTAGGCTACCATCCATTGGAGTAACAAAGATATCGACAACAAACTACCTTCCATAACCACAAGGCTACAATCCATTGTAGTATCAAAAATCTCGACAACAGACTACCTTCCATAATGACAAGGCTACCATCTTTTGTAGTAACAAAAATCTCGACAATAGACTACCTTCCATGATGACAAGGCTACCATCCATTGGAGTAACAGAAATCTCGACAACTGACTACCTTCCATAATTACAAGGCTACCATCCATTTGAATAACAAAAATATCGACAACACCCTAAGTTCCATAATGACAAGGCTACAATCTATTAGAGTAATATAAATCTCGACAATAGACTACCTTCCATAATGACTAGGCTACCATCCATTGGAGTAACAATGATATCAACAACCGACTACCTTCCATAACGACAGGGCTACAATCCATTGTAGTAACAAAAATCTCGACAATAGACTACCTTCCATAATGACAAGGCTACCATCCATTGTAGTAACAAAAATCTCGACAATAGAATACCTTCCATGATGACAAGGATACCATTCATTGGAGTAACAAAAATCACGACAACAGACTACCTTCCATAATGACTAGGCTACCATCCATTGGAATAACAAAAATATCGACAACACACTACCTTGCATAATTACTAGGATACCATCCAATGGAGTAACAAAAATCTCGACAAGAAACTACCTTCCATAATGACTAGGATTCCATCCATTGGAGTAACAAAGATATCGACAACAGACTACCTTCTATAACGACAAGGCTACAATCCATTGTAGTAACAAAAATCTCGACACTTGACTACCTTCTATAATGACAAGGCTACCATCCATTGTAGTAACAAAAATCTCGACAATAGAATACCTTCCATGATGACAAGGCTACCATCCATTGGAGTAACAAAAATATCGACAACAGACTACTTTCCATAATGACAAGGCTACCATCCATTGGAATAACAAAAATATCTACAACACATTACCTTCCATAATAACAAGGCTACCATCCCTTGGAGAAACAAAAATCCCGACAACAGACTACCTTCCATAATGACTAGGCTTCCATCCATTGGTGTAACAAAGATATCGACAACAGACTACCTTCCATAACGACAAGGCTACAATCCATCATAGTAACAAAAATCTCGACAATAGACTACCTTCCATAATGACAAGGCTACAATCTTTGGAGTATAAGAAATCTCGACAATAGACTACCTTCCATAATGAGAAGGCTACCATCCATTGGAGTAACTACAATCTCAACAATAGACTACCTTCCATAATGAATAGGCTACTATCCATTGGAGTAACAAAGATATCGACAATATGCTAACTTCCATAATGAAAAGGCTCCCATCCATTAGAGTAACAAAAATATCTATAACAAACTACATTCCATAATGACAAGGCTACCATCCATTGGAATAACAAAAATATCGACAACACACTACGTTCCATAATGACAAGGATACCATCCCTTAGACTAACAGAAATCTCGACAACAGACTACCTTCCATAATGACTAGGCTACCATCCATTGGAGTAAGAAAAATCTCGACAATAGACTACCTTCCATGATGACAAGGCTACCATCCATTGGAGTAACAGAAATCTCGACAACTGACTACCTTCCATAATTAGAATGCTGCCATCCATTTGAATAACAAAAATATCGACAACACCCTACCTTCCATAATGACAAGGCTACAATCTATTAGAGTAATATAAATCTCGACAATAGACTACCTTCCATAATGACTAGGCTACCATCAATTGGAGTAACAAATATATCAACAATCGACTACCTTCCATAACGACAAGGCTACAATCCATTGTAGTAACAAAAATATCGACAACAGACTACCTTCCACAATGACAAGGCTACCATCCATTAGAGTAACAAAAATATCTACAACAAACTACCTTCCATAATGACAAGGCTACCATCCATTGGAATAACAAAAATATCGACAACACACTACCTTCCATAATGACAAGGCTACCATCCCTTAGAATATCAAAAATCTCGACAACAGACTACCTTCCATAATGACTAGGATACCATCCATTGGAGTAACAAAGATATCGAAAATAAACTACCTTCCATAACGACAAGGCTACAATCCATTGTAGTATCAAAAATCTCGACAACAGACTACCTTCCATAATGACAAGGCTACCATCTTTTGTAGTAACAAAAATCTCGACAATAGACTACCTTCCATGATGACAAGGCTACCATCCATTGGAGTAACAGAAATCTCGATAACTGACTACCTTCGATAATTACAAGGCTACACCCTACCTTCCATAATGACAAGGCTAAAACTATTAGAGTAATATAAATCTCGACAATAGACTACCTTCCATAATGACTAGGCTACCATCCATTGGAGTAACAAAGATATCAACAACCGACTACCTTCCATAACGACAAGGCTACAATCCATTGTAGTAACAAAAATCTCGACAAGAGACTACCTTCCATAATGACAAGGCTACCATCCATTGTAGTAACAAAAATCTCGACAATAGAATACCTTCCATGATGACAAGGCTACCATTCATTGGAGTAACAAAAATCACGACAACAGACTACCTTCCATAATGACTAGGCTACCATCCATTGGAATAACAAAAATATCGACAACACACTACCTTGCATAATTACTAGGATACCATCCAATGGAGTAACAAAAATCTCGACAAGAAACTACCTTCCATAATGATTAGGATACCATCCTTTGGAGTAACAAAGATATCGACAACAGACTACCTTCCATAACGACAAGGCTACAATCCATTGTAGTAACAAAAATCTTGACAACAGACTACCTTCCGTAATGACAAGGCTACCATCCATTGTAGTAACCAAAATCTCGACAATAGACTACCTTCCATGATGACAAGGCTACCATCCATTGGAGTAACAAAAATCTCGACAACAGACTACCTTCCACAACGACAAGGCTACAATCCTTTATATTAACAAAAATCTCGACAATAGACTACCTTCCATCATGACAAGGCTACAATCCTTTGGAGTATAAGAAATCTTGACAATAGACTACCTTCCAAAATGACAAGACTATCATCCATTGGAGTAACAAAAATCTAGAGAACAGACTACCTTCCATAATGACAAGGCTACCATCCATTGAGTAACACAGATATCGACAATAGACTACCTTCCATAATGACAAGGCTACCATCCATTGGAATAACAAAAATATCAACAACACAATACCTTCTATAATGACTAGGCTACCATCCATAGGAGTAACAAAGATATCGACAACAGACTACCTTCCACAACGACAAGGCTACAATCCTTTGTATTAACAAAAATCTTGACAATAGACTACCTTCCATGATGACAAGTCTACCATCCATTGTAGTAACAAAAATCACGACAACAGACTACCTTCCATAATGACTAGGCTACCATCCATTGGAATAACAAAAATATTGACTTCACACTACCTTGAATAATTACTAGGATACCATCTAATGGAGTAACAAAAATCTCGACAAGAAACTACCTTCCATAATGACTAGGATACCATCCATTGGAGTAACAAAGATATCGACAACAGACTACCTTCCATAACGACAAGGCTATAATCCATTATAGTACCAAAAATCTCGATAACAGACTACCTTCCATAATGACAAGGCTACCATCCATTGTAGTAACAAAAATCTCGACAATAGACTACCTTCCATGATGACAAGGCTACCATCCATTAGAGTAAAAAAAATCTCGACAATAGACTACCTTCCATAATGACAAGGCTACCATCCATTGGAATAACAAAAATATCGACAACACACTACCTTCTAAAATGACTAGGCTACCATCCATTGGAGTAACAAAGATATCGACAACAGACTACCTTCCATGATGACAAGGCTACCATCCATTGTAGTAACAAATATCTCGACAATAGAATACCTTCCATGATGACAAGTCTAGCATCCATTGTAGTAACAAAAATCTCGACAACAGACTACCTTCCATAATGACAAGGCTACCATCCATTATAATAATAAAAATCTCGACAATAGACTACCTTCCATGATGACAAGGCTACCATCCATTGGAGTAACAGAAATCTCGACAACTGACTACCTTCCATAATTACAACGCTACCATCCATTTGAATAACAAAAATATGGACAACACCCTACCTTCCATATTGACAAGGCTACAATCTATTAGAGTAATATAAATATCGACTATTAACTACCTTCCATAATGACTAGGCTACCATCAATTGGTGTAACAAATATATCAACAATCGACTACCTTCCATAACGACAAGGCTACAATCCATTGTAGTAACAAAAATATCGACAACAGACTACCTTCCACAATGACAAGGCTACCATCCATTAGAGTAACAAAAATCTCTACAACAAACTACCTTCCATAATGACAAGGCTA
Organism: Vicia faba; assembly: GCA_948472305.1. NCBI lineage: Eukaryota > Viridiplantae > Streptophyta > Magnoliopsida > Fabales > Fabaceae > Vicia > Vicia faba. The sequence goes on along the minus strand of OX451741.1, from coordinate 508,972,308 downwards.
CCATCCATTGGAATAACAAAAATATCGACAACACACTACCTTCCATAATGACAAGGCTACCATCCCTTAGACTATCAAAAATCTCGACAACAGACTACCTTCCATAATGACTAGGCTACCATCCATTGGAGTAACAAAGATATCGACAACAAACTACCTTCCATAACCACAAGGCTACAATCCATTGTAGTATCAAAAATCTCGACAACAGACTACCTTCCATAATGACAAGGCTACCATCTTTTGTAGTAACAAAAATCTCGACAATAGACTACCTTCCATGATGACAAGGCTACCATCCATTGGAGTAACAGAAATCTCGACAACTGACTACCTTCCATAATTACAAGGCTACCATCCATTTGAATAACAAAAATATCGACAACACCCTAAGTTCCATAATGACAAGGCTACAATCTATTAGAGTAATATAAATCTCGACAATAGACTACCTTCCATAATGACTAGGCTACCATCCATTGGAGTAACAATGATATCAACAACCGACTACCTTCCATAACGACAGGGCTACAATCCATTGTAGTAACAAAAATCTCGACAACAGACTACCTTCCATAATGACAAGGCTACCATCCATTGTAGTAACAAAAATCTCGACAATAGAATACCTTCCATGATGACAAGGATACCATTCATTGGAGTAACAAAAATCACGACAACAGACTACCTTCCATAATGACTAGGCTACCATCCATTGGAATAACAAAAATATCGACAACACACTACCTTGCCTAATTACTAGGATACAATCCAATGGAGTAACAAAAATCTCGACAAGAAACTACCTTCCATAATGACTAGGATTCCATCCATTGGAGTAACAAAGATATCGACAACAGACTACCTTCTATAACGACAAGGCTACAACCCATTGTAGTAACAAAAATCTCGACAACTGACTACCTTCTATAATGACAAGGCTACCATCCATTGTAGTAACAAAAATCTCGACAATAGAATACCTTCCATGATGACAAGGCTACCATCCATTGGAGTAACAAAAATATCGACAACAAACTACTTTCCATAATGACAAGGCTACCATCCATTGGAATAACAAAAATATCTACAACACACTACCTTCCATAATAACAAGGCTACCATCCCTTGGAGAAACAAAAATCCCGACAACAGACTACCTTCCATAATGACTAGGCTTCCATCCATTGGTGTAACAAATATATCGACAACAGACTACCTTCCATAACGACAAGGCTACAATCCATCATAGTAACAAAAATCTCGACAATAGACTACCTTCCATAATGACAAGGCTACAATCTTTGGAGTATAAGAAATCTCGACAATAGACTACTTTCCATAATGAGAAGGCTACCATCCATTGGAGTAACTACAATCTCAACAATAGACTACCTTCCATAATGAATAGGCTACTATCCATTGGAGTAACAAAGATATCGACAATATGCTAACTTCCATAATGAAAAGGCTACCATCCATTAGAGTAACAAAAATATCTACAACAAACTACATTCCATAATGACAAGGCTACCATCCATTGGAATAACAAAAATATCGACAACACACTACCTTCCATAATGACAAGGATACCATCCCTTAGACTAACACAAATCTCGACAACAGACTACCTTCCATAATGACTAGGCTACCATCCATTGGAGTAAGAAAAATCTCGACAATAGACTACCTTCCATGATGACAAGGCTACCATCCATTGGAGTAACAAAAATCTCGACAACTGACTACCTTCCATAATTAGAACACTGCCATCCATTTGAATAACAAAAATATCGACAACACCCTACCTTCCATAATGACAAGGCTACAATCTATTAGAGTAATATAAATCTCGACAATAGACTACCTTCCATAATGACTAGGCTACCATCAATTGGAGTAACAAATATATCAACAATCGACTACCTTCCATAACGACAAGGCTACAATCCATTGTAGTAACAAAAATATCGACAACAGACTACCTTCCACAATGACAAGGCTACCATCCATTAGAGTAACAAAAATATCTACAACAAACTACCTTCCATAATGACAAGGCTACCATCCATTGGAATAACAAAAATATCGACAACACACTACCTTCCATAATGACAAGGCTACCATCCCTTAGAATATCAAAAATCTCGACAACAGACTACCTTCCATAATGACTAGGATACCATCCATTGGAGTAACAAAGATATCGAAAATAAACTACCTTCCATAACGACAAGGCTACAATCCATTGTAGTATCAAAAATCTCGACAACAGACTACCTTCCATAATGACAAGGCTACCATCTTTTGTAGTAACAAAAATCTCGACAAGAAACTACCTTCCATAATGACTAGGATTCCATCCATTGGAGTAACAAAGATATCGACAACAGACTACCTTCTATAACGACAAGGCTACAACCCATTGTAGTAACAAAAATCTCGACAACTGACTACCTTCTATAATGACAAGGCTACCATCCATTGTAGTAACAAAAATCTCGACAATAGAATACCTTCCATGATGACAAGGCTACCATCCATTGGAGTAACAAAAATATCGACAACAGACTACTTTCCATAATGACAAGGCTACCATCCATTGGAATAACAAAAATATCTACAACACACTACCTTCCATAATAACAAGGCTACCATCCCTTGGAGAAACAAAAATCCCGACAACAGACTACCTTCCATAATGACTAGGCTTCCATCCATTGGTGTAACAAATATATCGACAACAGACTACCTTCCATAACGACAAGGCTACAATCCATCATAGTAACAAAAATCTCGACAATAGACTACCTTCCATAATGACAAGGCTACAATCTTTGGAGTATAAGAAATCTCGACAATAGACTACCTTCCATAATGAGAAGGCTACCATCCATTGGAGTAACTACAATCTCAACAATAGACTACCTTCCATAATGAATAGGCTAATATCCATTGGAGTAACAAAGATATCGACAATATGCTAACTTCCATAATGAAAAGGCTACCATCCATTAGAGTAACAAAAATATCTACAACAAACTACATTCCATAATGACAAGGCTACCATCCATTGGAATAACAAAAATATCGACAACACACTACCTTCCATAATGACAAGGATACCATCCCTTAGACTAACAGAAATCTCGACAACAGACTACCTTCCATAATGACTAGGCTACCATCCATTGGAGTAAGAAAAATCTCGACAATAGACTACCTTCCATGATGACAAGGCTACCATCCATTGGAGTAACAAAAATCTCGACAACTGACTACCTTCCATAATTAGAACGCTGCCATCCATTTGAATAACAAAAATATCGACAACACCCTACCTTCCATAATGACAAGGCTACAATCTATTAGAGTAATATAAATCTCGACAATAGACTACCTTCCATAATGACTAGGCTACCATCAATTGGAGTAACAAATATATCAACAATCGACTACCTTCCATAACGACAAGGCTACAATCCATTGTAGTAACAAAAATATCGACAACAGACTACCTTCCACAATGACAAGGCTACCATCCATTAGAGTAACAAAAATATCTACAACAAACTACCTTCCATAATGACAAGGCTACCATCCATTGGAATAACAAAAATATCGACAACACACTACCTTCCATAATGACAAGGCTACCATCCCTTAGAATATCAAAAATCTCGACAACAGACTACCTTCCATAATGACTAGGATACCATCCATTGGAGTAACAAAGATATCGAAAATAAACTACCTTCCATAACGACAAGGCTACAATCCATTGTAGTATCAAAAATCTCGACAACAGACTACCTTCCATAATGACAAGGCTACCATCTTTTGTAGTAACAAAAATCTCGACAATAGACTACCTTCCATGATGACAAGGCTACCATCCATTGGAGTAACAGAAATCTCGATAACTGACTACCTTCCATAATTACAAGGCTACCATCCATTTAAATAACAAAAATATCGACAACACCCTACCTTCCATAATGACAAGGCTACAATCTATTAGAGTAATATAAATCTCGACAATAGACTACCTTCCATAATGACTAGGCTACCATCCATTGGAGTAACAAAGATATCAACAACCGACTACCTTCCATAACGACAAGGCTACAATCCATTGTAGTAACAAAAATCTCGACAAGAGACTACCTTCCATAATGACAAGGCTACCATCCATTGTAGTAACAAAAATCTCGACAATAGAATACCTTCCATGATGACAAGGCTACCATTCATTGGAGTAACAAAAATCACGACAACAGACTACCTTCCATAATGACTAGGCTACCATCCATTGGAATAACAAAAATATCGACAACACACTACCTTGCATAATTACTAGGATACCATCCAATGGAGTAACAAAAATCTCGACAAGAAACTACCTTCCATAATGATTAGGATACCATCCTTTGGAGTAACAAAGATATCGACAACAGACTACCTTCCATAACGACAAGGCTACAATCCATTGTAGTAACAAAAATCTCGACAACAGACTACCTTCCGTAATGACAAGGCTACCATCCATTGTAGTAACCAAAATCTCGACAATAGACTACCTTCCATGATGACAAGGCTACCATCCATTGGAGTAACAAAAATCTCGACAACAGACTACCTTCCACAACGACAAGGCTACAATCCTTTATATTAACAAAAATCTCGACAATAGACTACCTTCCATCATGACAAGGCTACAATCCTTTGGAGTATAAGAAATCTTGACAATAGACTACCTTCCAAAATGACAAGGCTACCATCCATTGGAGTAACTAAAATCTCAACAACAGACTACCTTCCATAATGAATAGGCTACCATCCATTGGAGTAACAAAGATTTCGACAACACACTACCTTCCATAATGACAAGGCTACCATCCCTTAGACTATCAAAAGTCTCGACAATAGACTACCTTCCATAATGACTAGGCTACCATCCATTGTAGTAACAAAAATCTCGACAATAGACTACCTTCCACGATGACAAGGCTACCATCCATTGGAGTAAAAAAAATCTCGACAATAGACTTCCTTCCATAATGACAAGGCTACCATCCATTGGAATAACAAAAATATCGACAACACACTACCTTCTAAAATGACTAGGCTACCATCCATTGGAGTAACAAAGATATCGACAACAGACTACCTTCCATGATGACAAGGCTACCATCCATTGTAGTAACAAAAATCTCGACAATAGAATACCTTCCATGATGACAAGTCTACCATCCATTGTAGTAACAAAAATCTCGACAACAGACTACCTTCCATAATGACAAGGCTACCATCCATTATAGTAATAAAAATCTCGACAATAGACTACCTTCCATGATGAAAAGGCTACCATCCATTGGAGTAACAGAAATCTCGACAACTGACTACCTTCCATAATTACAACGCTACCATCCATTTGAATAACAAAAATATGGACAAAACCCTACCTTCCATATTGACAAGGCTACAATCTATTAGAGTAATATAAATATCGACTATTAACTACCTTCCATAATGACTAGGCTACCATCAATTGGTGTAACAAATATATCAACAATCGACTACCTTCCATAACGACAAGGCTACAATCCATTGTAGTAACAAAAATATCGACAACAAACTACCTTCCACAATGACAAGGCTACCATCCATTAGAGTAACAAAAATCTCTACAACAAACTACCTTCCATAATGACAAGGCTACCATCCATTGGAATAACAAAAATATCGACAACACACTACCTTCCATAATGACAAGGCTACCATCCCTTAGACTATCAAAAATCTCGACAACAGACTACCTTCCATAATGACTAGGCTACCATCCATTGGAGTAACAAAGATATCGACAACAAACTACCTTCCATAACCACAAGGCTACAATCCATTGTAGTATCAAAAATCTCGACAACAGACTACCTTCCATAATGACAAGGCTACCATCTTTTGTAGTAACAAAAATCTCGACAATAGACTACCTTCCATGATGACAAGGCTACCATCCATTGGAGTAACAGAAATCTCGACAACTGACTACCTTCCATAATTACAAGGCTACCATCCATTTGAATAACAAAAATATCGACAACACCCTAAGTTCCATAATGACAAGGCTACAATCTATTAGAGTAATATAAATCTCGACAATAGACTACCTTCCATAATGACTAGGCTACCATCCATTGGAGTAACAATGATATCAACAACCGACTACCTTCCATAACGACAGGGCTACAATCCATTGTAGTAACAAAAATCTCGACAACAGACTACCTTCCATAATGACAAGGCTACCATCCATTGTAGTAACAAAAATCTCGACAATAGAATACCTTCCATGATGACAAGGCTACCATTCATTGGAGTAACAAAAATCACGACAACAGACTACCTTCCATAATGACTAGGCTACCATCCATTGGAATAACAAAAATATCGACAACACACTACCTTGCATAATTACTAGGATACCATCCAATGGAGTAACAAAAATCTCGACAAGAAACTACCTTCCATAATGACTAGGATTCCATCCATTGGAGTAACAAAGATATCGACAACAGACTACCTTCTATAACGACAAGGCTACAATCCATTGTAGTAACAAAAATCTCGACAACTGACTACCTTCTATAATGACAAGGCTACCATCCATTGTAGTAACAAAAATCTCGACAATAGAATACCTTCCATGATGACAAGGCTACCATCCATTGGAGTAACAAAAATATCGACAACAGACTACTTTCCATAATGACAAGGCTACCATCCATTGGAATAACAAAAATATCTACAACACATTACCTTCCATAATAACAAGGCTACCATCCCTTGGAGAAACAAAAATCCCGACAACAGACTACCTTCCATAATGACTAGGCTTCCATCCATTGGTGTAACAAAGATATCGACAACAGACTACCTTCCATAACGACAAGGCTACAATCCATCATAGTAACAAAAATCTCGACAATAGACTACCTTCCATAATGACAAGGCTACAATCTTTGGAGTATAAGAAATCTCGACAATAGACTACCTTCCATAATGAGAAGGCTACCATCCATTGGAGTAACTACAATCTCAACAATAGACTACCTTCCATAATGAATAGGCTACTATCCATTGGAGTAACAAAGATATCGACAATATGCTAACTTCCATAATGAAAAGGCTCCCATCCATTAGAGTAACAAAAATATCTATAACAAACTACATTCCATAATGACAAGGCTACCATCCATTGGAATAACAAAAATATCGACAACACACTACGTTCCATAATGACAAGGATACCATCCCTTAGACTAACAGAAATCTCGACAACAGACTACCTTCCATAATGACTAGGCTACCATCCATTGGAGTAAGAAAAATCTCGACAATAGACTACCTTCCATGATGACAAGGCTACCATCCATTGGAGTAACAGAAATCTCGACAACTGACTACCTTCCATAATTAGAATGCTGCCATCCATTTGAATAACAAAAATATCGACAACACCCTACCTTCCATAATGACAAGGCTACAATCTATTAGAGTAATATAAATCTCGACAATAGACTACCTTCCATAATGACTAGGCTACCATCAATTGGAGTAACAAATATATCAACAATCGACTACCTTCCATAACGACAAGGCTACAATCCATTGTAGTAACAAAAATATCGACAACAGACTACCTTCCACAATGACAAGGCTACCATCCATTAGAGTAACAAAAATATCTACAACAAACTACCTTCCATAATGACAAGGCTACCATCCATTGGAATAACAAAAATATCGACAACACACTACCTTCCATAATGACAAGGCTACCATCCCTTAGAATATCAAAAATCTCGACAACAGACTACCTTCCATAATGACTAGGATACCATCCATTGGAGTAACAAAGATATCGAAAATAAACTACCTTCCATAACGACAAGGCTACAATCCATTGTAGTATCAAAAATCTCGACAACAGACTACCTTCCATAATGACAAGGCTACCATCTTTTGTAGTAACAAAAATCTCGACAATAGACTACCTTCCATGATGACAAGGCTACCATCCATTGGAGTAACAGAAATCTCGATAACTGACTACCTTCGATAATTACAAGGCTACACCCTACCTTCCATAATGACAAGGCTAAAACTATTAGAGTAATATAAATCTCGACAATAGACTACCTTCCATAATGACTAGGCTACCATCCATTGGAGTAACAAAGATATCAACAACCGACTACCTTCCATAACGACAAGGCTACAATCCATTGTAGTAACAAAAATCTCGACAAGAGACTACCTTCCATAATGACAAGGCTACCATCCATTGTAGTAACAAAAATCTCGACAATAGAATACCTTCCATGATGACAAGGCTACCATTCATTGGAGTAACAAAAATCACGACAACAGACTACCTTCCATAATGACTAGGCTACCATCCATTGGAATAACAAAAATATCGACAACACACTACCTTGCATAATTACTAGGATACCATCCAATGGAGTAACAAAAATCTCGACAAGAAACTACCTTCCATAATGATTAGGATACCATCCTTTGGAGTAACAAAGATATCGACAACAGACTACCTTCCATAACGACAAGGCTACAATCCATTGTAGTAACAAAAATCTTGACAACAGACTACCTTCCGTAATGACAAGGCTACCATCCATTGTAGTAACCAAAATCTCGACAATAGACTACCTTCCATGATGACAAGGCTACCATCCATTGGAGTAACAAAAATCTCGACAACAGACTACCTTCCACAACGACAAGGCTACAATCCTTTATATTAACAAAAATCTCGACAATAGACTACCTTCCATCATGACAAGGCTACAATCCTTTGGAGTATAAGAAATCTTGACAATAGACTACCTTCCAAAATGACAAGACTATCATCCATTGGAGTAACAAAAATCTAGAGAACAGACTACCTTCCATAATGACAAGGCTACCATCCATTGAGTAACACAGATATCGACAATAGACTACCTTCCATAATGACAAGGCTACCATCCATTGGAATAACAAAAATATCAACAACACACTACCTTCTATAATGACTAGGCTACCATCCATAGGAGTAACAAAGATATCGACAACAGACTACCTTCCACAACGACAAGGCTACAATCCTTTGTATTAACAAAAATCTTGACAATAGACTACCTTCCATGATGACAAGTCTACCATCCATTGTAGTAACAAAAATCACGACAACAGACTACCTTCCATAATGACTAGGCTACCATCCATTGGAATAACAAAAATATCGACTTCACACTACCTTGAATAATTACTAGGATACCATCTAATGGAGTAACAAAAATCTCGACAAGAAACTACCTTCCATAATGACTAGGATACCATCCATTGGAGTAACAAAGATATCGACAACAGACTACCTTCCATAACGACAAGGCTATAATCCATTATAGTACCAAAAATCTCGATAACAGACTACCTTCCATAATGACAAGGCTACCATCCATTGTAGTAACAAAAATCTCGACAATAGACTACCTTCCATGATGACAAGGCTACCATCCATTAGAGTAAAAAAAATCTCGACAATAGACTACCTTCCATAATGACAAGGCTACCATCCATTGGAATAACAAAAATATCGACAACACACTACCTTCTAAAATGACTAGGCTACCATCCATTGGAGTAACAAAGATATCGACAACAGACTACCTTCCATGATGACAAGGCTACCATCCATTGTAGTAACAAATATCTCGACAATAGAATACCTTCCATGATGACAAGTCTAGCATCCATTGTAGTAACAAAAATCTCGACAACAGACTACCTTCCATAATGACAAGGCTACCATCCATTATAATAATAAAAATCTCGACAATAGACTACCTTCCATGATGACAAGGCTACCATCCATTGGAGTAACAGAAATCTCGACAACTGACTACCTTCCATAATTACAACGCTACCATCCATTTGAATAACAAAAATATGGACAACACCCTACCTTCCATATTGACAAGGCTACAATCTATTAGAGTAATATAAATATCGACTATTAACTACCTTCCATAATGACTAGGCTACCATCAATTGGTGTAACAAATATATCAACAATCGACTACCTTCCATAACGACAAGGCTACAATCCATTGTAGTAACAAAAATATCGACAACAGACTACCTTCCACAATGACAAGGCTACCATCCATTAGAGTAACAAAAATCTCTACAACAAACTACCTTCCATAATGACAAGGCTACCATCCATTGGAATAACAAAAATATCGACAACACACTACCTTCCATAATGACAAGGCTACCATCCCTTAGACTATCAAAAATCTCGACAACAGACTACCTTCCATAATGACTAGGCTACCATCCATTGGAGTAACAAAGATATCGACAACAAACTACCTTCCATAACCACAAGGCTACAATCCATTGTAGTATCAAAAATCTCGACAACAGACTACCTTCCATAATGACAAGGCTACCATCTTTTGTAGTAACAAAAATCTCGACAATAGACTACCTTCCATGATGACAAGGCTACCATCTATTGGAGTAACAGAAATCTCGACAACTGACTACCTTCCATAATTACAAGGCTACCATCCATTTGAATAACAAAAATATCGACAACACCCTAAGTTCCATAATGACAAGGCTACAATCTATTAGAGTAATATAAATCTCGACAATAGACTACCTTCCATAATGACTAGGCTACCATCCATTGGAGTAACAATGATATCAACAACCGACTACCTTCCATAACGACAGGGCTACAATCCATTGTAGTAACAAAAATCTCGACAACAGACTACCTTCCATAATGACAAGGCTACCATCCATTGTAGTAACAAAAATCTCGACAATAGAATACCTTCCATGATGACAAGGATACCATTCATTGGAGTAACAAAAATCACGACAACAGACTACCTTCCATAATGACTAGGCTACCATCCATTGGAATAACAAAAATATCGACAACACACTACCTTGCCTAATTACTAGGATACAATCCAATGGAGTAACAAAAATCTCGACAAGAAACTACCTTCCATAATGACTAGGATTCCATCCATTGGAGTAACAAAGATATCGACAACAGACTACCTTCTATAACGACAAGGCTACAACCCATTGTAGTAACAAAAATCTCGACAACTGACTACCTTCTATAATGACAAGGCTACCATCCATTGTAGTAACAAAAATCTCGACAATAGAATACCTTCCATGATGACAAGGCTACCATCCATTGGAGTAACAAAAATATCGACAACAAACTACTTTCCATAATGACAAGGCTACCATCCATTGGAATAACAAAAATATCTACAACACACTACCTTCCATAATAACAAGGCTACCATCCCTTGGAGAAACAAAAATCCCGACAACAGACTACCTTCCATAATGACTAGGCTTCCATCCATTGGTGTAACAAATATATCGACAACAGACTACCTTCCATAACGACAAGGCTACAATCCATCATAGTAACAAAAATCTCGACAATAGACTACCTTCCATAATGACAAGGCTACAATCTTTGGAGTATAAGAAATCTCGACAATAGACTACTTTCCATAATGAGAAGGCTACCATCCATTGGAGTAACTACAATCTCAACAATAGACTACCTTCCATAATGAATAGGCTACTATCCATTGGAGTAACAAAGATATCGACAATATGCTAACTTCCATAATGAAAAGGCTACCATCCATTAGAGTAACAAAAATATCTACAACAAACTACATTCCATAATGACAAGGCTACCATCCATTGGAATAACAAAAATATCGACAACACACTACCTTCCATAATGACAAGGATACCATCCCTTAGACTAACAGAAATCTCGACAACAGACTACCTTCCATAATGACTAGGCTACCATCCATTGGAGTAAGAAAAATCTCGACAATAGACTACCTTCCATGATGACAAGGCTACCATCCATTGGAGTAACAAAAATCTCGACAACTGACTACCTTCCATAATTAGAACACTGCCATCCATTTGAATAACAAAAATATCGACAACACCCTACCTTCCATAATGACAAGGCTACAATCTATTAGAGTAATATAAATCTCGACAATAGACTACCTTCCATAATGACTAGGCTACCATCAATTGGAGTAACAAATATATCAACAATCGACTACCTTCCATAACGACAAGGCTACAATCCATTGTAGTAACAAAAATATCGACAACAGACTACCTTCCACAATGACAAGGCTACCATCCATTAGAGTAACAAAAATATCTACAACAAACTACCTTCCATAATGACAAGGCTACCATCCATTGGAATAACAAAAATATCGACAACACACTACCTTCCATAATGACAAGGCTACCATCCCTTAGAATATCAAAAATCTCGACAACAGACTACCTTCCATAATGACTAGGATACCATCCATTGGAGTAACAAAGATATCGAAAATAAACTACCTTCCATAACGACAAGGCTACAATCCATTGTAGTATCAAAAATCTCGACAACAGACTACCTTCCATAATGACAAGGCTACCATCTTTTGTAGTAACAAAAATCTCGACAAGAAACTACCTTCCATAATGACTAGGATTCCATCCATTGGAGTAACAAAGATATCGACAACAGACTACCTTCTATAACGACAAGGCTACAACCCATTGTAGTAACAAAAATCTCGACAACTGACTACCTTCTATAATGACAAGGCTACCATCCATTGTAGTAACAAAAATCTCGACAATAGAATACCTTCCATGATGACAAGGCTACCATCCATTGGAGTAACAAAAATATCGACAACAGACTACTTTCCATAATGACAAGGCTACCATCCATTGGAATAACAAAAATATCTACAACACACTACCTTCCATAATAACAAGGCTACCATCCCTTGGAGAAACAAAAATCCCGACAACAGACTACCTTCCATAATGACTAGGCTTCCATCCATTGGTGTAACAAATATATCGACAACAGACTACCTTCCATAACGACAAGGCTACAATCCATCATAGTAACAAAAATCTCGACAATAGACTACCTTCCATAATGACAAGGCTACAATCTTTGGAGTATAAGAAATCTCGACAATAGACTACCTTCCATAATGAGAAGGCTACCATCCATTGGAGTAACTACAATCTCAACAATAGACTACCTTCCATAATGAATAGGCTAATATCCATTGGAGTAACAAAGATATCGACAATATGCTAACTTCCATAATGAAAAGGCTACCATCCATTAGAGTAACAAAAATATCTACAACAAACTACATTCCATAATGACAAGGCTACCATCCATTGGAATAACAAAAATATCGACAACACACTACCTTCCATAATGACAAGGATACCATCCCTTAGACTAACAGAAATCTCGACAACAGACTACCTTCCATAATGACTAGGCTACCATCCATTGGAGTAAGAAAAATCTCGACAATAGACTACCTTCCATGATGACAAGGCTACCATCCATTGGAGTAACAAAAATCTCGACAACTGACTACCTTCCATAATTAGAACGCTGCCATCCATTTGAATAACAAAAATATCGACAACACCCTACCTTCCATAATGACAAGGCTACAATCTATTAGAGTAATATAAATCTCGACAATAGACTACCTTCCATAATGACTAGGCTACCATCAATTGGAGTAACAAATATATCAACAATCGACTACCTTCCATAACGACAAGGCTACAATCCATTGTAGTAACAAAAATATCGACAACAGACTACCTTCCACAATGACAAGGCTACCATCCATTAGAGTAACAAAAATATCTACAACAAACTACCTTCCATAATGACAAGGCTACCATCCATTGGAATAACAAAAATATCGACAACACACTACCTTCCATAATGACAAGGCTACCATCCCTTAGAATATCAAAAATCTCGACAACAGACTACCTTCCATAATGACTAGGATACCATCCATTGGAGTAACAAAGATATCGAAAATAAACTACCTTCCATAACGACAAGGCTACAATCCATTGTAGTATCAAAAATCTCGACAACAGACTACCTTCCATAATGACAAGGCTACCATCTTTTGTAGTAACAAAAATCTCGACAATAGACTACCTTCCATGATGACAAGGCTACCATCCATTGGAGTAACAGAAATCTCGATAACTGACTACCTTCCATAATTACAAGGCTACCATCCATTTAAATAACAAAAATATCGACAACACCCTACCTTCCATAATGACAAGGCTACAATCTATTAGAGTAATATAAATCTCGACAATAGACTACCTTCCATAATGACTAGGCTACCATCCATTGGAGTAACAAAGATATCAACAACCGACTACCTTCCATAACGACAAGGCTACAATCCATTGTAGTAACAAAAATCTCGACAAGAGACTACCTTCCATAATGACAAGGCTACCATCCATTGTAGTAACAAAAATCTCGACAATAGAATACCTTCCATGATGACAAGGCTACCATTCATTGGAGTAACAAAAATCACGACAACAGACTACCTTCCATAATGACTAGGCTACCATCCATTGGAATAACAAAAATATCGACAACACACTACCTTGCATAATTACTAGGATACCATCCAATGGAGTAACAAAAATCTCGACAAGAAACTACCTTCCATAATGATTAGGATACCATCCTTTGGAGTAACAAAGATATCGACAACAGACTACCTTCCATAACGACAAGGCTACAATCCATTGTAGTAACAAAAATCTCGACAACAGACTACCTTCCGTAATGACAAGGCTACCATCCATTGTAGTAACCAAAATCTCGACAATAGACTACCTTCCATGATGACAAGGCTACCATCCATTGGAGTAACAAAAATCTCGACAACAGACTACCTTCCACAACGACAAGGCTACAATCCTTTATATTAACAAAAATCTCGACAATAGACTACCTTCCATCATGACAAGGCTACAATCCTTTGGAGTATAAGAAATCTTGACAATAGACTACCTTCCAAAATGACAAGGCTACCATCCATTGGAGTAACTAAAATCTCAACAACAGACTACCTTCCATAATGAATAGGCTACCATCCATTGGAGTAACAAAGATTTCGACAACACACTACCTTCCATAATGACAAGGCTACCATCCCTTAGACTATCAAAAGTCTCGACAATAGACTACCTTCCATAATGACTAGGCTACCATCCATTGTAGTAACAAAAATCTCGACAATAGACTACCTTCCACGATGACAAGGCTACCATCCATTGGAGTAAAAAAAATCTCGACAATAGACTTCCTTCCATAATGACAAGGCTACCATCCATTGGAATAACAAAAATATCGACAACACACTACCTTCTAAAATGACTAGGCTACCATCCATTGGAGTAACAAAGATATCGACAACAGACTACCTTCCATGATGACAAGGCTACCATCCATTGTAGTAACAAAAATCTCGACAATAGAATACCTTCCATGATGACAAGTCTACCATCCATTGTAGTAACAAAAATCTCGACAACAGACTACCTTCCATAATGACAAGGCTACCATCCATTATAGTAATAAAAATCTCGACAATAGACTACCTTCCATGATGAAAAGGCTACCATCCATTGGAGTAACAGAAATCTCGACAACTGACTACCTTCCATAATTACAACGCTACCATCCATTTGAATAACAAAAATATGGACAACACCCTACCTTCCATATTGACAAGGCTACAATCTATTAGAGTAATATAAATATCGACTATTAACTACCTTCCATAATGACTAGGCTACCATCAATTGGTGTAACAAATATATCAACAATCGACTACCTTCCATAACGACAAGGCTACAATCCATTGTAGTAACAAAAATATCGACAACAAACTACCTTCCACAATGACAAGGCTACCATCCATTAGAGTAACAAAAATCTCTACAACAAACTACCTTCCATAATGACAAGGCTACCATCCATTGGAATAACAAAAATATCGACAACACACTACCTTCCATAATGACAAGGCTACCATCCCTTAGACTATCAAAAATCTCGACAACAGACTACCTTCCATAATGACTAGGCTACCATCCATTGGAGTAACAAAGATATCGACAACAAACTACCTTCCATAACCACAAGGCTACAATCCATTGTAGTATCAAAAATCTCGACAACAGACTACCTTCCATAATGACAAGGCTACCATCTTTTGTAGTAACAAAAATCTCGACAATAGACTACCTTCCATGATGACAAGGCTACCATCCATTGGAGTAACAGAAATCTCGACAACTGACTACCTTCCATAATTACAAGGCTACCATCCATTTGAATAACAAAAATATCGACAACACCCTAAGTTCCATAATGACAAGGCTACAATCTATTAGAGTAATATAAATCTCGACAATAGACTACCTTCCATAATGACTAGGCTACCATCCATTGGAGTAACAATGATATCAACAACCGACTACCTTCCATAACGACAGGGCTACAATCCATTGTAGTAACAAAAATCTCGACAACAGACTACCTTCCATAATGACAAGGCTACCATCCATTGTAGTAACAAAAATCTCGACAATAGAATACCTTCCATGATGACAAGGCTACCATTCATTGGAGTAACAAAAATCACGACAACAGACTACCTTCCATAATGACTAGGCTACCATCCATTGGAATAACAAAAATATCGACAACACACTACCTTGCATAATTACTAGGATACCATCCAATGGAGTAACAAAAATCTCGACAAGAAACTACCTTCCATAATGACTAGGATTCCATCCATTGGAGTAACAAAGATATCGACAACAGACTACCTTCTATAACGACAAGGCTACAATCCATTGTAGTAACAAAAATCTCGACAACTGACTACCTTCTATAATGACAAGGCTACCATCCATTGTAGTAACAAAAATCTCGACAATAGAATACCTTCCATGATGACAAGGCTACCATCCAATGGAGTAACAAAAATATCGACAACAGACTACTTTCCATAATGAGAAGGCTACCATCCATTGGAATAACAAAAATATCTACAACACACTACCTTCCATAATAACAAGGCTACCATCCCTTGGAGAAACAAAAATCCCGACAACAGACTACCTTCTATAATGACTAGGCTTCCATCCATTGGTGTAACAAAGATATCGACAACAGACTACCTTCCATAATGACAAGGCTACAATCCATCATAGTAACAAAAATCTCGACAATAGACTACCTTCCATAATGACAAGGCTACAATCTTTGGAGTATAAGAAATCTCGACAATAGACTACCTTCCATAATGAGAAGGCTACCATCCATTGGAGTAACTAAAATCTCAACAATAGACTACCTTCCATAATGAATAGGCTACTATCCATTGGAGTAACAAAGATATCGACAATATGCTAACTTCTATAATGAAAAGGCTACCATCCATTAGAGTAACAAAAATATCTACAACAAACTACATTCCATAATGACAAGGCTACCATCCATTAGAGTAACAAAAATATCTACAGCAAACTACATTCCATAATGACAAGGCTACCATCCATTGGAATAACAAAAATATCGACAACACACTACCTTCCATAATGACTAGGCTACCATCCATTGGAGTAAGAAAAATCTCGACAATAGACTACCTTCCATGATGACAAGGCTACCATCCATTGGAGTAACAGAAATCTCGACAACTGACTACCTTCCATAATTACAACACTGCCATCCATTTGAATAACAAAAATATCGACAACACCCTACCTTCCATAATGACAAGGCTACAATCTATTAGAGTAATATAAATCTCGACAATAGACTACCTTCCATAATGACTAGGCTACCATCAATTGGAGTAACAAATATATCAACAATCGACTACCTTCCATAACGACAAGGCTACAATCCATTGTAGTAACAAAAATATCGACAACAGACTACCTTCCACAATGACAAGGCTACCATCCATTAGAGTAACAAAAATATCTACAACAAACTACCTTCCATAATGACAAGGCTACCATCCATTGGAATAACAAAAATATCGACAACACACTACCTTCCATAATGACAAGGCTACCATCCCTTAGAATATCAAAAATCTCGACAACAGACTACCTTCCATAATGACTAGGATACCATCCATTGGAGTAACAAAGATATCGACAATAAACTACCTTCCATAACGACAAGGCTACAATCCATTGTAGTATCAAAAATCTCGACAACAGACTACCTTCCATAATGACAAGGCTACCATCTTTTGTAGTAACAAAAATCTCGACAATAGACTACCTTCCATGATGACAAGGCTACCATCCATTGGAGTAACAGAAATCTCGATAACTGACTACCTTCCATAATTACAAGGCTACCATCCATTTGAATAACAAAAATATCGACAACACCCTACCTTCCATAATGACAAGGCTACAATCTATTAGAGTAATATAAATCTCGACAATAGACTACCTTCCATAATGACTAGGCTACCATCCATTGGAGTAACAAAGATATCAACAACCGACTACCTTCCATAACGACAAGGCTACAATCCATTGTAGTAACAAAAATCTCGACAACAGACTACCTTCCATAATGACAAGGCTACCATCCATTGTAGTAACAAAAATCTCGACAATAGAATACCTTCCATGATGACAAGGCTACCATTCATTGGAGTAACAAAAATCACGACAACAGACTACCTTCCATAATGACTAGGCTACCATCCATTGGAATAACAAAAATATCGACAACACACTACCTTGCATAATTACTAGGATACCATCCAATGGAGTAACAAAAATCTCGATAAGAAACTACCTTCCATAATGATTAGGATACCATCCTTTGGAGTAACAAAGATATCGACAACAGACTACCTTCCATAACGACAAGGCTACAATCCATTGTAGTAACAAAAATCTCGACAACAGACTACCTTCCGTAATGAAAAGGCTACCATCCATTGTAGTAACAAAAATCTCGACAATAGACTACCTTCCATGATGACAAGGCTACCATCCATTGGAATAACAAAAATCTCGATAACAGACTACCTTCCACAACGAGAAGGCTACAATCCTTTATATTAACAAAAATCTCGACAATAGACTACCTTCCATCATGACAAGGCTACAATCCTTTGGAGTATAAGAAATCTTGACAATAGACTACCTTCCAAAATGACAAGGCTACCATCCATTGGAGTAACTAAAATCTCAACAATAGACTACCTTCCCTAATGAATAGGCTACCATCCATTGGAGTAACAAAGATATCGACAACACACTACCTTCCATAATGACAAGGCTACCATCCCTTAGACTATCAAAAGTCTCGACAATAGACTACCTTCCATAATGACTAGGCTACCATCCATTGTAGTAACAAAAATCTCGACAATAGACTACCTTCCACGATGACAAGGCTACCATCCATTGGAGTAAAAAAAATCTCGACAATAGACTTCCTTCCATAATGACAAGGCTACCATCCATTGGAATAACAAAAATATCGACAACACACTACCTTCTAAAATGACTAGGCTACCATCCATTGGAGTAACAAAGATATCGACAACAGACTACCTTCCATGATGACAAGGCTACCATCCATTGTAGTAACAAAAATCTCGACAATAGAATACCTTCCATGATGACAAGTCTACCATCCATTGTAGTAACAAAAATCTCGACAACAGACTACCTTCCATAATGACAAGGCTACCATCCATTATAGTAATAAAAATCTCGACAATAGACTACCTTCCATGATGACAAGGCTACCATCCATTGGAGTAACAGAAATCTCGACAACTGACTACCTTCCATAATTACAACGCTACCATCCATTTGAATAACAAAAATATGGACAACACCCTACCTTCCATATTGACAAGGCTACAATCTATTAGAGTAATATAAATATCGACTATTAACTACCTTCCATAATGACTAGGCTACCATCAATTGGTGTAACAAATATATCAACAATCGACTACCTTCCATAACGACAAGGCTACAATCCATTGTAGTAACAAAAATATCGACAACAAACTACCTTCCACAATGACAAGGCTACCATCCATTAGAGTAACAAAAATCTCTACAACAAACTACCTTCCATAATGACAAGGCTACCATCCATTGGAATAACAAAAATATCGACAACACACTACCTTCCATAATGACAAGGCTACCATCCCTTAGACTATCAAAAATCTCGACAACAGACTACCTTCCATAATGACTAGGCTACCATCCATTGGAGTAACAAAGATATCGACAACAAACTACCTTCCATAACCACAAGGCTACAATCCATTGTAGTATCAAAAATCTCGACAACAGACTACCTTCCATAATGACAAGGCTACCATCTTTTGTAGTAACAAAAATCTCGACAATAGACTACCTTCCATAATGACAAGGCTACCATCCATTGGAGTAACAGAAATCTCGACAACTGACTACCTTCCATAATTACAAGGCTACCATCCATTTGAATAACAAAAATATCGACAACACCCTAAGTTCCATAATGACAAGGCTACAATCTATTAGAGTAATATAAATCTCGACAATAGACTACCTTCCATAATGACTAGGCTACCATCCATTGGAGTAACAATGATATCAACAACCGACTACCTTCCATAACGACAGGGCTACAATCCATTGTAGTAACAAAAATCTCGACAACAGACTACCTTCCATAATGACAAGGCTACCATCCATTGTAGTAACAAAAATCTCGACAATAGAATACCTTCCATGATGACAAGGCTACCATTCATTGGAGTAACAAAAATCACGACAACAGACTACCTTCCATAATGACTAGGCTACCATCCATTGGAATAACAAAAATATCGACAACACACTACCTTGCATAATTACTAGGATACCATCCAATGGAGTAACAAAAATCTCGACAAGAAACTACCTTCCATAATGACTAGGATTCCATCCATTGGAGTAACAAAGATATCGACAACAGACTACCTTCTATAACGACAAGGCTACAATCCATTGTAGTAACAAAAATCTCGACAACTGACTACCTTCTATAATGACAAGGCTACCATCCATTGTAGTAACAAAAATCTCGACAATAGAATACCTTCCATGATGACAAGGCTACCATCCATTGGAGTAACAAAAATATCGACAACAGACTACTTTCCATAATGACAAGGCTACCATCCATTGGAATAACAAAAATATCTACAACACACTACCTTCCATAATAACAAGGCTACCATCCCTTGGAGAAACAAAAATCCCGACAACAGACTACCTTCTATAATGACTAGGCTTCCATCCATTGGTGTAACAAAGATATCGACAACAGACTACCTTCCATAATGACAAGGCTACAATCCATCATAGTAACAAAAATCTCGACAATAGACTACCTTCCATAATGACAAGGCTACAATCTTTGGAGTATAAGAAATCTCGACAATAGACTACCTTCCATAATGAGAAGGCTACCATCCATTGGAGTAACTAAAATCTCAACAATAGACTACCTTCCATAATGAATAGGCTACTATCCATTGGAGTAACAAAGATATCGACAATATGCTAACTTCCATAATGAAAAGGCTACCATCCATTAGAGTAACAAAAATATCTACAACAAACTACATTCCATAATGACAAGGCTACCATCCATTAGAGTAACAAAAATATCTACAACAAACTACATTCCATAATGACAAGGCTACCATCCATTAGAGTAACAAAAATATCTACAGCAAACTACATTCCATAATGACAAGGCTACCATCCATTGGAATAACAAAAATATCGACAACACACTACCTTCCATAATGACTAGGCTACCATCCATTGGAGTAAGAAAAATCTCGACAATAGACTACCTTCCATGATGACAAGGCTACCATCCATTGGAGTAACAGAAATCTCGACAACTGACTACCTTCCATAATTACAACACTGCCATCCATTTGAATAACAAAAATATCGACAACACCCTACCTTCCATAATGACAAGGCTACAATCTATTAGAGTAATATAAATCTCGACAATAGACTACCTTCCATAATGACTAGGCTACCATCAATTGGAGTAACAAATATATCAACAATCGACTACCTTCCATAACGACAAGGCTACAATCCATTGTAGTAACAAAAAAATCGACAACAGACTACCTTCCACAATGACAAGGCTACCATCCATTAGAGTAACAAAAATATCTACAACAAACTACCTTCCATAATGACAAGGCTACCATCCATTGGAATAACAAAAATATCGACAACACACTACCTTCCATAATGACAAGGCTACCATCCCTTAGAATATCAAAAATCTCGACAACAGACTACCTTCCATAATGACTAGGATACCATCCATTGGAGTAACAAAGATATCGACAATAAACTACCTTCCATAACGACAAGGCTACAATCCATTGTAGTATCAAAAATCTCGACAACAAACTACCTTCCATAATGACAAGGCAACCATCTTTTGTAGTAACAAAAATCTCGACAATAGACTACCTTCCATGATGACAAGGCTACCATCCATTGGAGTAACAGAAATCTCGATAACTGACTACCTTCCATAATTACAAGGCTACCATCCATTTGAATAACAAAAATATCGACAACACCCTACCTTCCATAATGACAAGGCTACAATCTATTAGAGTAATATAAATCTCGACAATAGACTACCTTCCATAATGACTAGGCTACCATCCATTGGAGTAACAAAGATATCAACAACCGACTACCTTCCATAACGACAAGGCTACAATCCATTGTAGTAACAAAAATCTCGACAACAGACTACCTTCCATAATGACAAGGCTACCATCCATTGTAGTAACAAAAATCTCGACAATAGAATACCTTCCATCATGACAAGGCTACCATTCATTGGAGTAACAAAAATCACGACAACAGACTACCTTCCATAATGACTAGGCTACCATCCATTGGAATAACAAAAATATCGACAACACACTACCTTGCATAATTACTAGGATACCATCCAATGGAGTAACAAAAATATCGATAAGAAACTACCTTCCATAATGATTAGGATACCATCCTTTGGAGTAACAAAGATATCGACAACAGACTACCTTCCATAACGACAAGGCTACAATCCATTGTAGTAACAAAAATCTCGACAACAGACTACCTTCCGTAATGACAAGGCTACCATCCATTGTAGTAACAAAAATCTCGACAATAGACTACCTTCCATGATGACAAGGCTACCATCCATTGGAATAACAAAAATCTCGATAACAGACTACCTTCCACAACGAGAAGGCTACAATCCTTTATATTAACAAAAATCTCGACAATAGACTACCTTCCATCATGACAAGGCTACAATCCTTTGGAGTATAAGAAATCTTGACAATAGACTACCTTCCAAAATGACAAGGCTACCATCCATTGGAGTAACTAAAATCTCAACAACAGACTACCTTCCCTAATGAATAGGCTACCATCCATTGGAGTAACAAAGATATCGACAACACACTACCTTCCATAATGACAAGGCTACCATCCCTTAGCCTATCAAAAATCTCGACAATAGACTACCTTCCATAATGAATAGGCTACCATCCATTGTAGTAACAAAAATCTCGACAATAGACTACCTTCCATGATGACAAGGCTACCATCCATTGGAGTAAAAAAAATCTCGACAATAGACTTCCTTCCATAATGACCAGGCTACCATCCATTGGAATAACAAAAATATCGACAACACACTACCTTCTAAAATGACTAGGCTACCATCCATTGGAGTAACAAAGATATCGACAACAGACTACCTTCCATGATGACAAGGCTACCATCCATTGTAGTAACAAAAATCTCGACAATAGAATACCTTCCTTGATGACAAGTCTACCATCCATTGTAGTAACAAAAATCTCGACAACAGACTACCTTCCATAATGACAAGGCTACCATCCATTATAGTAATAAAAATCTCGACAATAGACTACCTTCCATGATGACAAGGCTACCATCCATTGGAGTAACAGAAATCTCGACAACTGACTACCTTCCATAATTACAACGCTACCATCCATTTGAATAACAAAAATATGGACAACACCCTACCTTCCATATTGACAAGGCTACAATCTATTAGAGTAATATAAATATCGACTATTAACTACCTTCCATAATGACTAGGCTACCATCAATTGGTGTAACAAATATATCAACAATCGACTACCTTCCATAACGACAAGGCTACAATCCATTGTAGTAACAAAAATATCGACAACAAACTACCTTCCACAATGACAAGGCTACCATCCATTAGAGTAACAAAAATCTCTACAACAAACTACCTTCCATAATGACAAGGCTACCATCCATTGGAATAACAAAAATATCGACAACACACTACCTTCCATAATGACAAGGCTACCATCCCTTAGACTATCAAAAATCTCGACAACAGACTACCTTCCATAATGACTAGGCTACCATCCATTGGAGTAACAAAGATATCGACAACAAACTACCTTCCATAACCACAAGGCTACAATCCATTGTAGTATCAAAAATCTCGACAACAGACTATCTTCCATAATGACAAGGCTACCATCTTTTGTAGTAACAAAAATCTCGACAATAGACTACCTTCCATGATGACAAGGCTACCATCCATTGGAGTAACAGAAATCTCGACAACTGACTACCTTCCATAATTACAAGGCTACCATCCATTTGAATAAAAAAAATATCGACAACACCCTAACTTCCATAATGACAAGGCTACAATCTATTAGAGTAATATAAATCTCGACAATAGACTACCTTCCATAATGACTAGGCTACCATCCATTGGAGTAACAATGATATCAACAACCGACTACCTTCCATAACGACAGGGCTACAATCCATTATAGTAACAAAAATCTCGACAACAGACTACCTTCCATAATGACAAGGCTACCATCCATTGTAGTAACAAAAATCTCGACAATAGAATACCTTCCATGATGACAAGGCTACCATTCATTGGAGTAACAAAAATCACGACAACAGACTACCTTCCATAATGACTAGGCTACCATCCATTGGAATAACAAAAATATCGACAACACACTACCTTGCATAATTACTAGGATACCATCCAATGGAGTAACAAAAATCTCGACAAGAAACTACCTTCCATAATGACTAGGATTCCATCCATTGGAGTAACAAAGATATCGACAACAGACTACCTTCTATAACGACAAGGCTACAATCCATTGTAGTAACAAAAATCTCGACAACTGACTACCTTATATAATGACAAGGCTACCATCCATTGTAGTAACAAAAATCTCGACAATAGAATACCTTCCATGATGACAAGGCTACCATCCATTGGAGTAACAAAAATATCGACAACAGACTACTTTCCATAATGACAAGGCTACCATCCATTGGAATAACAAAAATATCTACAACACACTACCTTCCATAATAACAAGGCTACCATCCCTTGGAGAAACAAAAATCCCGACAACAGACTACCATCCATAATGACTAGGCTTCCATCCATTGGTGTAACAAAGATATCGACAACAAACTACCTTCCATAACGACAAGGCTACAATCCATCGTAGTAACAAAAATCTCGACAATAGAATACCTTCCATAATGACAAGGCTACAATCTTTGGAGTATAAGAAATCTCGACAATAGACTACCTTCCATAATGAGAAGGCTACCATCCATTGGAGTAACTAAAATCTCAACAATAGACTACCTTCCATAATGAATAGGCTACTATCCATTGGAGTAACAAAGATATCGACAATATGCTAACTTCCATAATGAAAAGGCTACCATCCATTAGAGTAACAAAAATATCTACAGCAAACTACATTCCATAATGACAAGGCTACCATCCATTGGAATAACAAAAATATCGACAACACACTACCTTCCATAATGACTAGGCTACCATCCATTGGAGTAAGAAAAATCTCGACAATAGACTACCTTCCATGATGACAAGGCTACCATCCATTGGAGTAACAGAAATCTCGACAACTGACTACCTTCCATAATTACAACACTGCTATCCATTTGAATAACAAAAATATCGACAACACCCTACCTTCCATAATGACAAGGCTACAATCTATTAGAGTAATATAAATCTCGACAATAGACTACCTTCCATAATGACTAGGCTACCATCAATTGGAGTAACAAATATATCAACAATCGACTACCTTCCATAACGACAAGGCTACAATCCATTGTAGTAACAAAAATATCGACAACAGACTACCTTCCACAATGACAAGGCTACCATCCATTAGAGTAACAAAAATATCTACAACAAACTACCTTCCATAATGACAAGGCTACCATCCATTGGAATAACAAAAATATCGACAACACACTACCTTCCATAATGACAAGGCTACCATCCCTTAGACTATCAAAAATCTCGACAACAGACTACCTTCCATAATGACTAGGATACCATCCATTGGAGTAACAAAGATATCGACAATAAACTACCTTCCATAACGACAAGGCTACAATCCATTGTAGTATCAAAAATCTCGACGACAGACTACCTTCCATAATGACAAGGCTACCATCTTTTGTAGTAACAAAAATCTCGACAATAGACTACCTTCCATGATGACAAGGCTACCATCCATTGGAGTAACAGAAATCTCGATAACTGACTACCTTCCATAATTACAAGGCTACCATCCATTTGAATAACAAAAATATCGACAACACCCTACCTTCCATAATGACAAGGCTACAATCTATTAGAGTAATATAAATCTCGACAATAGACTACCTTCCATAATGACTAGGCTACCATCCATTGGAGTAACAAAGATATCAACAACCGACTACCTTCCATAACGACAAGGCTACAATCCATTGTAGTAACAAAAATCTCGACAACAGACTACCTTCCATAATGACAAGGCTACCATCCATTGTAGTAACAAAAATCTCGACAATAGAATACCTTCCATGATGACAAGGCTACCATTCATTGGAGTAACAAAAATCACGACAACAGACTACCTTCCATAATGACTAGGCTACCATCCATTGGAATAACAAAAATATCGACAACACACTACCTTGCATAATTACTAGGATACCATCCAATGGAGTAACAAAAATCTCGACAAGAAACTACCTTCCATAATGATTAGGATACCATCCTTTGGAGTAACAAAGATATCGACAACAGACTACCTTCCATAACGACAAGGCTACAATCCATTGTAGTAACAAAAATCTCGACAACAGACTACCTTCCGTAATGACAAGGCTACCATCCATTGTAGTAACAAAAATCTCGACAATAGACTACTTTCCATGATGACAAGGCTACCATCCATTGGAGTAACAAAAATCTCGACAACAGACTACCTTCCATAAGGACAAGGCTACCATCCATTGGAATAACAAAAATATCGACAACACACTACCTTCCATAATGACTAGGCTACCATCCATTGGAGTAACAAAGATATCGACAACAGACTACCTTCCACAACGACAAGGCTACAATCCTTTATATTAACAAAAATCTCGACAATAGACTACCTTCCATCATGACAAGGCTACAATCCTTTGGAGTATAAGAAATCTCGACAATAGACTACCTTCCAAAATGACAAGGCTACCATCCATTAGAGTAACTAAAATCTCAACAACAGACTACCTTCCATAATGAATAGGCTACCATCCATTGGAGTAACAAAGATATCGACAACACACTACCTTCCATAACCACAAGGCTACAATCCATTGTAGTATCAAAAATATGGACAACAGACTACCTTCCATAATGACAAGGCTACCATCTTTTGTAGTAACAAAAATCTCGACAATAGACTACCTTCCATGATGACAAGGCTACCATCCATTGGAGTAACAGAAATCTCGACAACTGACTACCTTCCATAATTACAAGGCTACCATCCATTTGAATAAAACAAAAATATCGACAACACCCTACCTTCCATAATGACAAGGCTACAATCTATTAGAGTAATATAAATCTCGACAATAGACTACCTTCCATAATGACTAGGCTACCATCCATTGGAGTAACAAAGATATCAACAACCGACTACCTTCCATAACGACAAGGCTACAATCCATTGTAGTAACAAAAATCTCGACAACAGACTACCTTCCATAATGACAAGGCTACCATCCATTGTAGTAACAAAAATCTCGACAATAGAATACCTTCCATCATGACAAGGCTACCATTCATTGGAGTAACAAAAATCACGACAACAGACTACCTTCCATAATGACTAGGCTACCATCCATTGGAATAACAAAAATATCGACAACACACTACCTTGCATAATTACTAGGATACCATCCAATGGAGTAACAAAAATATCGATAAGAAACTACCTTCCATAATGATTAGGATACCATCCTTTGGAGTAACAAAGATATCGACAACAGACTACCTTCCATAACGACAAGGCTACAATCCATTGTAGTAACAAAAATCTCGACAACAGACTACCTTCCGTAATGACAAGGCTACCATCCATTGTAGTAACAAAAATCTCGACAATAGACTACCTTCCATGATGACAAGGCTACCATTCATTGGAATAACAAAAATCTCGATAACAGACTACCTTCCACAACGAGAAGGCTACAATCCTTTATATTAACAAAAATCTCGACAATAGACTACCTTCCATCATGACAAGGCTACAATCCTTTGGAGTATAAGAAATCTTGACAATAGACTACCTTCCAAAATGACAAGGCTACCATCCATTGGAGTAACTAAAATCTCAACAACAGACTACCTTCCCTAATGAATAGGCTACCATCCATTGGAGTAACAAAGATATCGACAACACACTACCTTCCATAATGACAAGGCTACCATCCCTTAGCCTATCAAAAATCTCGACAATAGACTACCTTCCATAATGAATAGGCTACCATCCATTGTAGTAACAAAAATCTCGACAATAGACTACCTTCCATGATGACAAGGCTACCATCCATTGGAGTAAAAAAAATCTCGACAATAGACTTCCTTCCATAATGACCAGGCTACCATCCATTGGAATAACAAAAATATCGACAACACACTACCTTCTAAAATGACTAGGCTACCATCCATTGGAGTAACAAAGATATCGACAACAGACTACCTTCCATGATGACAAGGCTACCATCCATTGTAGTAACAAAAATCTCGACAATAGAATACCTTCCTTGATGACAAGTCTACCATCCATTGTAGTAACAAAAATCTCGACAACAGACTACCTTCCATAATGACAAGGCTACCATCCATTATAGTAATAAAAATCTCGACAATAGACTACCTTCCATGATGACAAGGCTACCATCCATTGGAGTAACAGAAATCTCGACAACTGACTACCTTCCATAATTACAACGCTACCATCCATTTGAATAACAAAAATATGGACAACACCCTACCTTCCATATTGACAAGGCTACAATCTATTAGAGTAATATAAATATCGACTATTAACTACCTTCCATAATGACTAGGCTACCATCAATTGGTGTAACAAATATATCAACAATCGACTACCTTCCATAACGACAAGGCTACAATCCATTGTAGTAACAAAAATATCGACAACAAACTACCTTCCACAATGACAAGGCTACCATCCATTAGAGTAACAAAAATCTCTACAACAAACTACCTTCCATAATGACAAGGCTACCATCCATTGGAATAACAAAAATATCGACAACACACTACCTTCCATAATGACAAGGCTACCATCCCTTAGACTATCAAAAATCTCGACAACAGACTACCTTCCATAATGACTAGGCTACCATCCATTGGAGTAACAAAGATATCGACAACAAACTACCTTCCATAACCACAAGGCTACAATCCATTGTAGTATCAAAAATCTCGACAACAGACTATCTTCCATAATGACAAGGCTACCATCTTTTGTAGTAACAAAAATCTCGACAATAGACTACCTTCCATGATGACAAGGCTACCATCCATTGGAGTAACAGAAATCTCGACAACTGACTACCTTCCATAATTACAAGGCTACCATCCATTTGAATAAAAAAAATATCGACAACACCCTAACTTCCATAATGACAAGGCTACAATCTATTAGAGTAATATAAATCTCGACAATAGACTACCTTCCATAATGACTAGGCTACCATCCATTGGAGTAACAATGATATCAACAACCGACTACCTTCCATAACGACAGGGCTACAATCCATTATAGTAACAAAAATCTCGACAACAGACTACCTTCCATAATGACAAGGCTACCATCCATTGTAGTAACAAAAATCTCGACAATAGAATACCTTCCATGATGACAAGGCTACCATTCATTGGAGTAACAAAAATCACGACAACAGACTACCTTCCATAATGACTAGGCTACCATCCATTGGAATAACAAAAATATCGACAACACACTACCTTGCATAATTACTAGGATACCATCCAATGGAGTAACAAAAATCTCGACAAGAAACTACCTTCCATAATGACTAGGATTCCATCCATTGGAGTAACAAAGATATCGACAACAGACTACCTTCTATAACGACAAGGCTACAATCCATTGTAGTAACAAAAATCTCGACAACTGACTACCTTATATAATGACAAGGCTACCATCCATTGTAGTAACAAAAATCTCGACAATAGAATACCTTCCATGATGACAAGGCTACCATCCATTGGAGTAACAAAAATATCGACAACAGACTACTTTCCATAATGACAAGGCTACCATCCATTGGAATAACAAAAATATCTACAACACACTACCTTCCATAATAACAAGGCTACCATCCCTTGGAGAAACAAAAATCCCGACAACAGACTACCATCCATAATGACTAGGCTTCCATCCATTGGTGTAACAAAGATATCGACAACAAACTACCTTCCATAACGACAAGGCTACAATCCATCGTAGTAACAAAAATCTCGACAATAGAATACCTTCCATAATGACAAGGCTACAATCTTTGGAGTATAAGAAATCTCGACAATAGACTACCTTCCATAATGAGAAGGCTACCATCCATTGGAGTAACTAAAATCTCAACAATAGACTACCTTCCATAATGAATAGGCTACTATCCATTGGAGTAACAAAGATATCGACAATATGCTAACTTCCATAATGAAAAGGCTACCATCCATTAGAGTAACAAAAATATCTACAGCAAACTACATTCCATAATGACAAGGCTACCATCCATTGGAATAACAAAAATATCGACAACACACTACCTTCCATAATGACTAGGCTACCATCCATTGGAGTAAGAAAAATCTCGACAATAGACTACCTTCCATGATGACAAGGCTACCATCCATTGGAGTAACAGAAATCTCGACAACTGACTACCTTCCATAATTACAACACTGCTATCCATTTGAATAACAAAAATATCGACAACACCCTACCTTCCATAATGACAAGGCTACAATCTATTAGAGTAATATAAATCTCGACAATAGACTACCTTCCATAATGACTAGGCTACCATCAATTGGAGTAACAAATATATCAACAATCGACTACCTTCCATAACGACAAGGCTACAATCCATTGTAGTAACAAAAATATCGACAACAGACTACCTTCCACAATGACAAGGCTACCATCCATTAGAGTAACAAAAATATCTACAACAAACTACCTTCCATAATGACAAGGCTACCATCCATTGGAATAACAAAAATATCGACAACACACTACCTTCCATAATGACAAGGCTACCATCCCTTAGACTATCAAAAATCTCGACAACAGACTACCTTCCATAATGACTAGGATACCATCCATTGGAGTAACAAAGATATCGACAATAAACTACCTTCCATAACGACAAGGCTACAATCCATTGTAGTATCAAAAATCTCGACAACAGACTACCTTCCATAATGACAAGGCTACCATCTTTTGTAGTAACAAAAATCTCGACAATAGACTACCTTCCATGATGACAAGGCTACCATCCATTGGAGTAACAGAAATCTCGATAACTGACTACCTTCCATAATTACAAGGCTACCATCCATTTGAATAACAAAAATATCGACAACACCCTACCTTCCATAATGACAAGGCTACAATCTATTAGAGTAATATAAATCTCGACAATAGACTACCTTCCATAATGACTAGGCTACCATCCATTGGAGTAACAAAGATATCAACAACCGACTACCTTCCATAACGACAAGGCTACAATCCATTGTAGTAACAAAAATCTCGACAACAGACTACCTTCCATAATGACAAGGCTACCATCCATTGTAGTAACAAAAATCTCGACAATAGAATACCTTCCATGATGACAAGGCTACCATTCATTGGAGTAACAAAAATCACGACAACAGACTACCTTCCATAATGACTAGGCTACCATCCATTGGAATAACAAAAATATCGACAACACACTACCTTGCATAATTACTAGGATACCATCCAATGGAGTAACAAAAATCTCGACAAGAAACTACCTTCCATAATGATTAGGATACCATCCTTTGGAGTAACAAAGATATCGACAACAGACTACCTTCCATAACGACAAGGCTACAATCCATTGTAGTAACAAAAATCTCGACAACAGACTACCTTCCGTAATGACAAGGCTACCATCCATTGTAGTAACAAAAATCTCGACAATAGACTACTTTCCATGATGACAAGGCTACCATCCATTGGAGTAACAAAAATCTCGACAACAGACTACCTTCCATAAGGACAAGGCTACCATCCATTGGAATAACAAAAATATCGACAACACACTACCTTCCATAATGACTAGGCTACCATCCATTGGAGTAACAAAGATATCGACAACAGACTACCTTCCACAACGACAAGGCTACAATCCTTTATATTAACAAAAATCTCGACAATAGACTACCTTCCATCATGACAAGGCTACAATCCTTTGGAGTATAAGAAATCTCGACAATAGACTACCTTCCAAAATGACAAGGCTACCATCCATTAGAGTAACTAAAATCTCAACAACAGACTACCTTCCATAATGAATAGGCTACCATCCATTGGAGTAACAAAGATATCGACAACACACTACCTTCCATAACCACAAGGCTACAATCCATTGTAGTATCAAAAATATGGACAACAGACTACCTTCCATAATGACAAGGCTACCATCTTTTGTAGTAACAAAAATCTCGACAATAGACTACCTTCCATGATGACAAGGCTACCATCCATTGGAGTAACAGAAATCTCGACAACTGACTACCTTCCATAATTACAAGGCTACCATCCATTTGAATAAAACAAAAATATCGACAACACCCTACCTTCCATAATGACAAGGCTACAATCTATTAGAGTAATATAAATCTCGACAATAGACTACCTTCCATAATGACTAGGCTACCATCCATTGGAGTAACAATGATATCAACAACCGACTACCTTCCATAACGACAGGGCTACAATCCATTGTAGTAACAAAAATCTCGACAACAGACTACCTTCCATAATGACAAGGCTACCATCCATTGTAGTAACAAAAATCTCGACAATAGAATACCTTCCATGATGATAAGGCTACCATTCATTGGAGTAACAAAAATCACGACAACAGACTACCTTCCATAATGACTAGGCTACCATCCATTGGAATAACAAAAATATCGACAATAGACTACCTTGCATAATTACTAGGATACCATCCAATGGAGTACCAAATATATCGACAATAGACTACCTTCAACAATGACAAGGCTACAATCCTTTGTATTAACAAAAATCTCGACAATAGACCACCTCCCATAATGACAAGACTACCATCTTTTGTAGTAACAAAAATCTCGACAATAGACTACCTTCCATGATGACAAGGCTACCATCCATTGGAGTAACAGAAATCTCGACAACTGACTACCTTCCATAATTACAAGGCTACCATCCATTTGAATAACAAAAATATCGACAACACCCTACCTTCCATAATGACAAGGCTATAATCTATTAGAGTAATATAAATCTCAACAATAGACTACCTTCCATAATGACTAGGCTACCATCCATTGGAGTAACAATGATATCAACAACCGACTACCTTCCATAACGACAGGGCTACAATCCATTGTAGTAACAAAAATCTCGACAACAGACTTCCTTCCATAATGACAAGGCTACCATCCATTGTAGTAACAAAAATCTCGACAATAGAATACCTTCCATGATGATAACGCTACCATTCATTGGAGTAACAAAAATCACGACAACATACTACATTCCATAATGACTAGGCTACCATCCATTGGAATAACAAAAATATCGACAACACACTACCTTGCATAATTACTAGGATACCATCCAATGGAGTAACAAAAATCTCGACAAGAAACTACCTTCCATAATGACTAGGATTCCATCCATTGGAGTAACAAAGATATCGACAACAAACTACCTTCTATAACGACAAGGCTACAATCCATTGTAGTAACAAAAATCTCGACAACTGACTACCTTCTATAATGACAAGGCTACCATCCATTGTAGTAACAAAAATCTCGACAATAGAATACCTTCCATGATGACAAGGCTACCATCCATTGGAGTAACAAAAATATCGACAACAGACTACTTTCAATAATGACAAGGCTACCATCCATTGGAATAACAAAAATATCTACAACACACTACGTTCCATAATGACAAGGCTACCATCCCTTGTAGAAACAAAAATCTCGACAACAGACTACCTTCCATAATGACTAGGCTTCCATCCATTGGTGTAACAAAGATATCGACAACAGACTACCTTCCATAACGACAAGGCTACAATCCATTGTAGTAACAAAAATCTCGACAATAGACTACCTTCCATAATGACAAGGCTACAATCTTTGGAGTATAAGAAATCTCGACAATAGACTACCTTCCATAATGAGAAGGCTACCATCCATTGGAGTAACTAAAATCTCAACAATAGACTACCTTCCATAATGAATAGGCTACTATCCATTGGAGTAACAAAGATATCGACAATATGCTAACTTCCATAATGAAAAGGCTACCATCCATTAGAGTAACAAAAATATCTACAACAAACTACATTCCATAATGACAAGGCTACCATCCATTGGAATAACAAAAATATCGATAACACACTACCTTCCATAATGACAAGGATACCATCCCTTAGACTAACAGAAATCTCGACAACAGACTACCTTCCATAATGACTAGGCTACCATCCATTGGAGTAAGAAAAATCTCGACAATAGACTACCTTCCATGATGACAAGGCTACCATCCATTGGAGTAACAAAAATTTTGACAACTGACTACCTTCCATAATTACAACGCTGCCATCCATTTGAATAACAAAAATATCGACAACACCCTACCTTCCATAATGACAAGGCTACAATCTATTAGAGTAATATAAATCTCGACAATAGACTACCTTCCATAATGACTAGGCTACCATCAATTGGAGTAACAAATATATCAACAATCGACTACCTTACATAACGACAAGGCAACAATCCATTGTAGTAACGAAAATATCGACAACAGACTACCTTCCACAATGACAAGGCTACCATCCATTAGAGTAACAAAAATCTCTACAACAAACTACCTTCCATAATGACAAGGCTACCATCCATTGGAATAACAAAAATATCGACAACACACTACCTTCCATAATGACAAGGCTACCATCCCTTAGACTATCAAAAATCTCGACAACAGACTACCTTCCATAATGACTAGGATACCATCCATTGGAGTAACAAAGATATCGACAATAAACTACCTTCCATAACCACAAAGATACAATCCATTGTAGTATCAAAAATCTCGACAACAGACTACCTTCCATAATGACAAGGCTACCATCTTTTGTAGTAACAAAAATCTCGACAATAGACTACCTTCCATGATGACAAGGCTACCATCCATTGGAGTAACAGAAATCTCGACAACTGACTACCTTCCATAATTACAAGGCTACCATCCATTTGAATAACAAAAATATCGACAACACCCTACCTTCCATAATGACAAGGCTACAATCTATTAGAGTAATATAAATCTCGACAATAGACTACCTTCCATAATGACTAGGCTACCATCCATTGGAGTAACAAAGATATCAACAACCGACTACCTTCAATAACGACAAGTCTACAATCCATTGTAGTAACAAAAATCTCGACAACAGACTACCTTCCATAATGACAAGGCTACCATCCATTGTAGTAACAAAAATCTCGACAATAGAATACCTTCCATGATGACAAGGCTACCATTCATTGGAGTAACAAAAATCAAGACAACAGACTACCTTCCATAATGACTAGGCTACCATCCATTGGAATAACAAAAATATCGACAACACACTACCTTGTATAATTACTAGGATACCATCCAATGGAGTAACAAAAATATCGACAAGAAACTACCTTCCATAATGATCAGGATACCATCCTTTGGAGTAACAAAGATATCGACAACAGACTACCTTCCAAAATGACAAGGCTACAATCCATTGTAGTAACAAAAATCTCGACAACAGACTACCTTCCGTAATGACAAGGCTACCATCCATTGTAGTAACAAAAATCTCGACAATAGACTACCTTCCATGATGACAAGGCTACCATCCATTGGAGTAACAAAAATCTCGACAACAGACTACCTTCCATAAGGACAAGGCTACCATCCATTGGAATAACAAAAATATCGACAACACACTACCTTCCATAATGACTAGGTTACCATCCATTGGAGTAACAAAGATATCGACAACAGACTACCTTCCACAACGACAAGGCTACAATCCTTTGTATTAACAAAAATCTCGACAATAGACTACCTTCCATCATGACAAGGCTACAATCCTTTGGAGTATAAGAAATCTCGACAATAGACTACCTTCCAAAATGACAAGGCTACCATCCATTGGAGTAACTAAAATCTCAACAACAGACTACCTTCCATAATGAATAGGCTACCATCCATTGGAGTAACAAAGATATCGACAACAGACTACCTTCCATAACGACAAGGCTACAATCCATTGTAGTAACAAAAATCTCGACAATAGACTACCTTCCATAATGACAAGACTACCATCCATTGTAGTAACAAAAATCTCGACAGTAGACTACCTTCCATGATGACAAGGCTACCATCCATTGGAGTGACAGAAATCTCGACAACTCACTACCTTCCATAATTACAAGGTTACTATCCATTTGAATAACAAAAATATCGACAACACCCTACCTTCCATAATGACAAGGCTATAATCTATAAGAGTAATATAAATCTCGACAATAGACTACCTTCCATAATGACTAGGCTACCATTCATTGGAGTAACAAAGATATCAATAACCGACTACCTTCCATAACGACAAGGCTACAATCCGTTGTAGTAACAAAAATCTCGACAACAGACTACCTTCCATAATGACAAGGCTACCATCCATTGTAGTAACAAAAATCTCGACAATAGAATACCTTCCATGATGACAAGGCTACCATTCATTGGAGTAACAAAAATCACGACAACAGACTACCTTCCATAATGACTAGGCTACCATCCAATGGAATAACAAAAATATCGACAACACACTACCTTGCATAATTACTAGGATACCATCCAATGGAGTGACAAAAATCTCGACAAGAAACTACCTTCCATAATGATTAGGATACCATCCTTTGGAGTAACAAAGATATCGAAAACAGACTACCTTCCATAACGACAAGGCTACAATCCATTGTAGTAACAAAAATCTCGACAACAGACTACCTTCCATAATGACAAGGTTACCATCCATTGTAGTAACAAAAATCTCGACAATAGACTACCTTACATGATGACAAGGCTACCATCCATTGGAGTAATAAAAATCTCGACAACAGACTACCTTCCATAATGACAAGGCTATCATCCATTTGAATAACAAAAATATCGACAACACACTACCTTCCATAATGACTAGGCTACCATCCATTGGAGTAACAAAGATATCGACAACAGACTACCTTCCACAACGACAAGGCTACAATCCTTTGTATTAACAAAAATCTCGACAATAGACTACCTTCCATCATGACAAGGCTACCATCCATTGGAGTAACTAAAATCTCAACAACAGACTACCTTCCATAATGAATAGGCTACCATCCATTGGAGTAACAAAGATATCGACAACAGACTACGTTCCATAACGACAAGGCTACAATCCATTGTAGTAACAAAAAAACTCGACAATAGACTACCTTCCATAATGACAAGACTACCATCCATTGTAGTAACAAAAATCTTGACAATATGGTAACTTCCATAATGAAAAGGCTACCATCCATTAGAGTAACAAAAATATCTACAACAAACAACTTCCATAATGACAAGGCTACCATCCATTGGAATAACAAAAATATCGACAACACACTACTCTCCATAATGACAAGGATACCATCCCTTAGACTAACAGAAATCTCGACAACAAACTACCTTCCATAATGACTAGGCTACCATCCATTGTAGTAACAAAGATATTGACAACAAACTACCTTCCATAACGACAAGGCTACAATTCATTGTAGTAAAAAAATCTTGACAACAGACTACCTTCCATAATGACAAGGCTACCATCCATTGTAGTAAGAAAAATCTCGACAATAGACTACCTTCCATGATGACAAGGCTACCATCCATTGGAGTAACAGAAATCTCGACAACTGACTACCTTCCATAATTACAACGCTACCATCCATTTGAATAACAAAAATATCGACAACACCCTACCTTGCATAATGACAAGGCTACAATCTATTAGAGTAATATAAATCTCGACAATAGACTACCTTCCATAATGACTAGGCTACCATCCATTGGAGTAACAAATATATCAACAATCGACTACCTTCCATAACGACAAGGCTACAATCCATTGTAGTAACAAAAATATCGACAACAGACTACCTTCCATAATGACAAGGCTATCATCCATTAGAGTAACAAAAATCTCTACAACAAACTACCTTGCATAATGACAAGGCTACCATCCATAGGAATAACAAAAATATCGACAACACACTACCTTCCATAATGAAAAGGCTACCATCCCTTAGACTATCAAAAATCTCGACAACAGACTACCTTCCATAATGACTAGGCAACCATCCATTGGAGTAACAAAGATATCGACAACAAACTACCTTCCATAACGACAAGGCTACAATCCATTATAGTATCAAAAATCTCGACAACAGACTACCTTCCATAATGACAAGGCTACCATCTTTTGTAGTAACAAAAATCTCGACAATAGACTACCTTCCATGATGACAAGGCTCCCATCCATTGGAGTAACAGAAATCTCGACAACTGACTACCTTCCAAAATTACAAGGCTACCATCCATTGGAATAACAAAAATATCGACAACACCCTACCTTCCATAATGACAAGGCTACCATCCATTGGAGTAACAAAGATATCGACAATAGACTACCTTCCACAACGACAAGGCTACAATCCTTTGTATTAACAAAAATCTCGACAATAGACTACCTTCCATCATGACAAGGCTACAATCCTTTGGAGTATAAGAAATCTCGACAATAGACTACCTTCCAAAATGACAAGGCTACCATCCATTGGAGTAACTAAAATCTCAACAACAGACTACCTTCCATAATGAATAGGCTACCATCCATTGGAGTAACAAAGATATCGACAACAGACTACCTTCCATAACGACAAGGCTACAATCCATTGTAGTAACAAAAATCTCGACAATAGACTACCTTCCATAATGACAAGACTACCATCCATTGTAGTAACAAAAATCTCGACAGTAGACTACCTTCCATGATGACAAGGCTACCATCCATTGGAGTGACAGAAATCTCGACAACTCACTACCTTCCATAATTACAAGGTTACTATCCATTTGAATAACAAAAATATCGACAACACCCTACCTTCCATAATGACAAGGCTATAATCTATAAGAGTAATATAAATCTCGACAATAGACTACCTTCCATAATGACTAGGCTACCATTCATTGGAGTAACAAAGATATCAATAACCGACTACCTTCCATAACGACAAGGCTACAATCCGTTGTAGTAACAAAAATCTCGACAACAGACTACCTTCCATAATGACAAGGCTACCATCCATTGTAGTAACAAAAATCTCGACAATAGAATACCTTCCATGATGACAAGGCTACCATTCATTGGAGTAACAAAAATCACGACAACAGACTACCTTCCATAATGACTAGGCTACCATCCAATGGAATAACAAAAATATCGACAACACACTACCTTGCATAATTACTAGGATACCATCCAATGGAGTGACAAAAATCTCGACAAGAAACTACCTTCCATAATGATTAGGATACCATCCTTTGGAGTAACAAAGATATCGAAAACAGACTACCTTCCATAACGACAAGGCTACAATCCATTGTAGTAACAAAAATCTCGACAACAGACTACCTTCCATAATGACAAGGTTACCATCCATTGTAGTAACAAAAATCTCGACAATAGACTACCTTACATGATGACAAGGCTACCATCCATTGGAGTAATAAAAATCTCGACAACAGACTACCTTCCATAATGACAAGGCTATCATCCATTTGAATAACAAAAATATCGACAACACACTACCTTCCATAATGACTAGGCTACCATCCATTGGAGTAACAAAGATATCGACAACAGACTACCTTCCACAACGACAAGGCTACAATCCTTTGTATTAACAAAAATCTCGACAATAGACTACCTTCCATCATGACAAGGCTACCATCCATTGGAGTAACTAAAATCTCAACAACAGACTACCTTCCATAATGAATAGGCTACCATCCATTGGAGTAACAAAGATATCGACAACAGACTACGTTCCATAACGACAAGGCTACAATCCATTGTAGTAACAAAAAAACTCGACAATAGACTACCTTCCATAATGACAAGACTACCATCCATTGTAGTAACAAAAATCTTGACAATATGGTAACTTCCATAATGAAAAGGCTACCATCCATTAGAGTAACAAAAATATCTACAACAAACAACTTCCATAATGACAAGGCTACCATCCATTGGAATAACAAAAATATCGACAACACACTACTCTCCATAATGACAAGGATACCATCCCTTAGACTAACAGAAATCTCGACAACAAACTACCTTCCATAATGACTAGGCTACCATCCATTGTAGTAACAAAGATATTGACAACAAACTACCTTCCATAACGACAAGGCTACAATTCATTGTAGTAAAAAAATCTTGACAACAGACTACCTTCCATAATGACAAGGCTACCATCCATTGTAGTAAGAAAAATCTCGACAATAGACTACCTTCCATGATGACAAGGCTACCATCCATTGGAGTAACAGAAATCTCGACAACTGACTACCTTCCATAATTACAACGCTACCATCCATTTGAATAACAAAAATATCGACAACACCCTACCTTGCATAATGACAAGGCTACAATCTATTAGAGTAATATAAATCTCGACAATAGACTACCTTCCATAATGACTAGGCTACCATCCATTGGAGTAACAAATATATCAACAATCGACTACCTTCCATAACGACAAGGCTACAATCCATTGTAGTAACAAAAATATCGACAACAGACTACCTTCCATAATGACAAGGCTATCATCCATTAGAGTAACAAAAATCTCTACAACAAACTACCTTGCATAATGACAAGGCTACCATCCATAGGAATAACAAAAATATCGACAACACACTACCTTCCATAATGAAAAGGCTACCATCCCTTAGACTATCAAAAATCTCGACAACAGACTACCTTCCATAATGACTAGGCAACCATCCATTGGAGTAACAAAGATATCGACAACAAACTACCTTCCATAACGACAAGGCTACAATCCATTATAGTATCAAAAATCTCGACAACAGACTACCTTCCATAATGACAAGGCTACCATCTTTTGTAGTAACAAAAATCTCGACAATAGACTACCTTCCATGATGACAAGGCTCCCATCCATTGGAGTAACAGAAATCTCGACAACTGACTACCTTCCAAAATTACAAGGCTACCATCCATTGGAATAACAAAAATATCGACAACACCCTACCTTCCATAATGACAAGGCTACCATCCATTGGAGTAACAAAGATATCGACAATAGACTACCTTCCACAACGACAAGGCTACAATCCTTTGTATTAACAAAAATCTCGACAATAGACTACCTTCCATCATGACAAGGCTACAATCCTTTGGAGTATAAGAAATCTCGACAATAGACTACCTTCCAAAATGACAAGGCTACCATCCATTGGAGTAACTAAAATCTCAACAACAGACTACCTTCCATAATGAATAGGCTACCATCCATTGGAGTAACAAAGATATCGACAACAGACTACCTTCCATAACGACAAGGCTACAATCCATTGTAGTAACAAAAATCTCGACAATAGACTACCTTCCATAATGACAAGACTACCATCCATTGTAGTAACAAAAATCTCGACAATAGACTACCTTCCATGATTACAAGGCTACCATCCATTGGAGTGACAGAAATCTCGACAACTGACTACCTTCCATAATTACAAGGTTACTATCCATTTGAATAACAAAAATATCGACAACACCCTACCTTCCATAATGACAAGGCTATAATCTATAAGAGTAATATAAATCTCGACAATAGACTACCTTCCATAATGACTAGGCTACCATTCATTGGAGTAACAAAGATATCAATAACCGACTACCTTCCATAACGACAAGGCTACAATCCGTTGTAGTAACAAAAATCTCGACAACAGACTACCTTCCATAATGACAAGGCTACCATCCATTGTAGTAACAAAAATCTCGACAATAGAATACCTTCCATGATGACAAGGCTACCATTCATTGGAGTAACAAAAATCACGACAACAGACTACCTTCCATAATGACTAGGCTACCATCCATTGGAATAACAAAAATATCGACAACACACTACCTTGCATAATTACTAGGATACCATCCAATGGAGTGACAAAAATCTCGACAAGAAACTACCTTCCATAATGATTAGGATACCATCCTTTGGAGTAACAAAGATATCGAAAACAGACTACCTTCCATAACGACAAGGCTACAATCCATTGTAGTAACAAAAATCTCGACAACAGACTACCTTCCATAATGACAAGGTTACCATCCATTGTAGTAACAAAAATCTCGACAATAGACTACCTTACATGATGACAAGGCTACCATCCATTGGAGTAATAAAAATCTCGACAACAGACTACCTTCCATAATGACAAGGCTATCATCCATTTGAATAACAAAAATATCGACAACACACTACCTTCTATAATGACTAGGCTACCATCCATTGGAGTAACAAAGATATCGACAACAGACTACCTTCCACAACGACAAGGCTACAATCCTTTGTATTAACAAAAATCTCGACAATAGACTACCTTCCATCATGACAAGGCTACCATCCATTGGAGTAACTAAAATCTCAACAACAGACTACCTTCCATAATGAATAGGCTACCATCCATTGGAGTAACAAAGATATCGACAACAGACTACGTTCCATAACGACAAGGCTACAATCCATTGTAGTAACAAAAATCTCGACAATAGACTACCTTCCATAATGACAAGACTACCATCCATTGTAGTAACAAAAATCTTGACAATATGGTAACTTCCATAATGAAAAGGCTACCATCCATTAGAGTAACAAAAATATCTACAACAAACAACTTCCATAATGACAAGGCTACCATCCATTGGAATAACAAAAATATCGACAACACACTACTCTCCATAATGACAAGGATACCATCCCTTAGACTAACAGAAATCTCGACAACAAACTACCTTCCATAATGACTAGGCTACCATCCATTGTAGTAACAAAGATATTGACAACAAACTACCTTCCATAACGACAAGGCTACAATTCATTGTAGTAAAAAAATCTTGACAACAGACTACCTTCCATAATGACAAGGCTACCATCCATTGTAGTAAGAAAAATCTCGACAATAGACTACCTTCCATGATGACAAGACTACCATCCATTGTAGTAACAAAAATCTCGACAATAGACTACCTTCCATAATGAGAAGGCTACCATCTATTGGAGTAACAAAAATCTCGACAACAAACTACCTTCCATAATGATAAGGCTACCATCCATTGGAATAACAAAAATATCGACAACACACTACCTTCCATAATGATAAGGCTACCATCCCTTAGAGAAACAATAATCTAGACAACAGACTACCTTTTATAATGACTAGGCTACCATCCATTGGAGTAACAAAGATATCGACAACAAACTACCTTCCATAATGACAAGGCTACAATCCCTTAGAGTAACAAAAATCACGACAAAAGACTACCTTCCATAATGAAAAGGATACCA
Organism: Vicia faba; assembly: GCA_948472305.1. Taxonomy (NCBI): domain Eukaryota; kingdom Viridiplantae; phylum Streptophyta; class Magnoliopsida; order Fabales; family Fabaceae; genus Vicia; species Vicia faba. Next base: position 508,927,685 of record OX451741.1, on the reverse strand, counting down.
TCCATTGGAGTAACAAAGATATCGATGACATACTACCTTCCATAATGACTAGGCTACCATCCATTGGAGTAACAAATATATCAACAATCGACTACCTTCCATAACGACAAGGCTACAATCCATTGTAGTAACAAAAATATCGACAACAGACTACCTTCCATAATGACAAGGCTATCATCCATTAGAGTAACAAAAATCTCTACAACAAACTACCTTGCATAATGACAAGGCTACCATCCATAGGAATAACAAAAATATCGACAACACACTACCTTCCATAATGACAAGGCTACCATCCCTTAGACTAACAAAAATATTGACAACAGACTACCTTCCATAATTACTAGGCTACCATCCACTGGAGTAACAATGATATCGACAACAAACTACCTTCCATAACGACAAGGCTACAATCATGTGTAGTAACAAAAATCTCGACAACAGACTACCTTTCATAATGACAAGGCTACCATCCATTTTAGTAATAAAAATCTCGACAATAGACTACCTTCCATGATGACAAGGCTACCATCCATTGGAGTAACATAAATCTTGAAAACAGACTACCTTCCATAATGACAAGGCTACCATCCTTTGGAATAACAAAAATATCGACAACACACTACCTTCCATAATGAAAAGGCTACCATCCCATAGATTAACAAAAATCTTGACAATAGACTACCTTCCATAATGACTAGGCTTCCATCCATTGGAGTATCAAAGATATCGACAACAGACTACCTTCCATAACGACAAGGCTACAATCCATTATAGTAACAAAAATCTCGACATTGGACTACCTTCCATAATGACAAGGCTACAATCCTTTGGAGTATAAGAAATCTCGACAATAGACTACCTTCCATAACGACAATTCTACAATCCATTGTAGTAACAAAAATCTCGACAACAAACTATCTTCCATAATGACAAGGCTACCATCCATTGTAGTAACAAAAATCTCGACAATAGACTACCTTCCATAATGACAAGGCTACCATCCATTGGAATAACAAAAATATCGACAACACACTACCTTCCATAATGGTAAGGCTACCATCCCTTAGAGAAACAATAATCTAGACAACAGACTACCTTCCATAACGACAAGGCTACAATCCCTTAGATTAACAAAAATCACGACATAAGACTACCTTCCATAATGAAAAGGCTACCATCCAATGGAGTAACAAAGATATCGACAACAAACTACCTTCCATAATGACTAGGATACCATCCATTGGAGTAACAAAAATCTAGATAACACACTACCTTCCATAATGACAAGGCTACAATCTATTATAGTAACAAAAATATCGACAATAGACTACCTTTCATAATGACAAGGCTACCATCCATTGGAATAACAAAAATCTCGACAATAGACTACCTTCCATAATGACAAGGCTCCCATCCATTGGAATTAAAAAAATATTGACAACACACTACCTTCCATAATGACAAGGCGACCATCCCTTGGACTAACAAAAATATCGACAACAGACTACCTTCCATAATGACTAGGCTACCATCCATTGGAGTAAAAAAGATATCGACAACAGACTACCTTCCATAACGACAAGGCTACAATCATGTGTAGTAACAAAAATCTCGACAACAGACTACCTTTCATAATGACAAGGCTACAATCCCTTAGATTAACAAAAATCACGACAAAAGACTACCTTCCATAATGAAAAGGCTACCATCCAATGGAGTAACAAAGATATCGACAACAAACTACCTTCCATAATGACTAGGATACCATCCATTGGAGTAACAAAAATCTAGATAACACACTACCTTCCATAATGACAAGGCTATAATCTATTATAGTAACAAAAATATCGACAATAGACTACCTTTCATAATGACAAGGCTACCATCCATTGGAATAACAAAAATCTCGACAATAGACTACCTTCCATAATGACAAGGCTCCCATCCATTGGAATTAAAAAAATATTGACAACACACTACCTTCCATAATGACAAGGCGACCATCCCTTGGACTAACAAAAATATCGACAACAGACTACCTTCCATAATGACTAGGCTACCATCCATTGGAGTAAAAAAGATATCGACAACATACTACCTTCCATAACGACAAGGCTACAATCATGTGTAGTAACAAAAATCTCGACAACAGACTACCTTTCATAATGACAAGGCTACCATCCATTTTAGTAACAAAAATCTCGACAATAGACTACCTTCCATGATGACAAGGCTACCATCCATTGGAGTAACAGAAATATCAACAATAGACTACTTTCCATAATGACAAGGCTACCATCCATTGGAATAACAAAAATATAGACAACACACTACCTTCCATAATGACAAGGCTACCATCCCATAGTGTAACAAAAATATCGATAACAGACTTCCTTCCATAATGACTAGGCTTCAATCCATTAGAGTATCAAAGATATCGACAACAGACTACCTTCCATAACGACAAGGCTACAATCCATTGTAGTAACAAAAATCCCGACAATGGACTACCTTCCATAATGACAAGGCTACAATCCTTTGGTGTATAAGAAATCTCGACAATAGACTACCTTCCATAATGAAAAGTCTACAATCCATTGTAGTAACCAAAATCTCGACAATAGACTACCTTCCATAATGACAAGGCTACCATCCATTGTAGAAACAAAAATCTCGACAATACACTACCTTCCATCATGACAAGGCTACCATCCATTGGAGTAGCAGAAATCTCGACAACTGACTACCTTCCATAATTACATGGCTACCATCCATTTGAATAACAAAAATGTCGACAACACCCTACCTTCCATAATGACAAGGCTACCATCCATTTGAGTAACAAAGATATCGAAAACAAACTACCTTCCATAACGACAAGGCTACAATCCCTTAGAGTAACAAAAATCACGACAAAAGACTACCTTCCATAATGAAAAGGATACCATCCATTGGAGTAACATAGATATCGATGACATACAACCTTCCATAATGACAAGGCTACCATCCCTTAGAGTAATAAAAATCTCGACAACAGACTACCTTCCATAATGACTAGTATACCATCCATTGGAGTAACAAAAATCTCGACAACACACTACCTTCCATAATGACAAGGCTATAATCTATTATAGTAACAAAAATATCGACAATAGACTACCTTTCATAATGACAAGGCTACCATCCATTGGAATAATACAAATCTCGACAACAGACTACGTTCCATAATGACAAGGCTCCCATCCATTCGAATAAAAAAAATATCGACAACAAATTACCTTCCATAATGACAAGGCGACCATCCCTTAGACTAACAAAAATATCGACAACAGACTACCTTCCATAATGACTAGGCTACCATCCATGTGTAGTAACAAAAATCTCGACAATAGACTACCTTTCATAATGACAAGGCTACCATCCATTTTAGTTACAAAAATCTCGACAATAGACTACCTTCCATGATGACAAGGCTACCATCCATTGGAGTAACAAAAATCTCGACAATAGACTACTTTCCATAATGACAAGGCTACCGTCCATTGGAATAACAAAAATATCGACAACACACTACCTTCCATAATGACAAGGCTACCATCCCATAGAGTAACAAAAATATCGACAACAGACTACCTTCCATAATTACTAGGCTACCATCCACTGGAGTAACAATGATATCGACAACAAACTACCTTCCATAACGACAAGGCTACAATCCTTTGGTGTATAAGAAATCTCGACAATAGACTACCTTCCGTAACGAAAAGTCTACAATCCATTGTAGTAACAAAAATCTCGACAACAGACTACCTTCCATAATGACAAGGCTACCATCCATTGTAGTAACAAAAATCTCGACAATAGACTACCTTTTTATCATGACAAGGCCACCATCCATTGGAGTAACAGAAATCTCGACAACTGACTACCTTCCATAATTACAAGGCTACCATCCATTTGAATAACAAAAATATCGACAACACCCTACCTTCCATAATGACAAGGCTACCATCCATTTGAGTAACAAAGATATCGACAACAAACTACCTTCCATAACGACAAGGCTACAATCCCTTAGAGTAACAAAAATCACGACAAAAGACTACCTTCCATATGAAAAGGCTATCCTCCATTGGAGTAACATAGATATCGATGACATACTACCTTCCATAATGACAAGGCTACCATCCCTTAGAGTAATAAAAATCTCGACAACAGACTACCTTCCATAATGACTAGGATACAATCTATTATAATAACAAAAATATCGACAATAGACTACCGTTCATAATTACAAGGCTACCATCCATTGGAATAACAAAAATCTCGACAACAGACAACCTTCCATAATGACAAGGCTACCATCCATTGGAGTAACAAAATCATCGACAACACACTACCTTCCATAATGATAAGGCTACCATACCTTAAAGAAACAATAATCTAGACAACAAACTACCTTCTATAATGACTAGGCTACCATCCATTGGAGTAACAAAGGTATCGACAACAAACTACCTTCCATAATGACAAGGCTACAATCCCTTAGAGTAACAAAAATCACGACAAAAGACTACCTTCCATAATGAAAAGGCTACCATCCATTGGAGTAACAAAGATATCGATGACATACTACCTTCCATAATGAAAAGGCTAGCATCCCTTAGAGTAATAAAAATCTCGACAACAGACTACCTTCCATAATGACTAGGATACCATCCATTGGAGTAACAAAAATCTCGACAACACACTACCTTCCATAATGACAAGGCTACAATCTATTACATTAACAAAAATATCGACAATAGACTACCTTTCATAATGACAAGGATAACATCCATTAGAATAACAAAAATCTCGACAACAAACTACGTTCCATAATGACAAGGCTCCCATCCATGGGAATAAAAAAAATATCGACAACACACTACCTTCCATAATGACAAGGCGACCATCCCTTAGACTAACAAAAATATGGATAACAGACTACCTTCCATAATGACTAGGCTACCATCCACTGGAGTAACAAAGATATCGACAAAAGACTACATTCCATAACGACAAGGCTACAATCATGTGCAGTAACAAAAATCTCGACAATAGACTACCTTTCATAATGACAAGGCTACCATCCATTTTAGCAATAAAAATCTCGACAATAAACTACCTTCCATGATGACAAGGCTACCATCCATTGGAGTAACATAAATCTCGACAACAGACTACCTTCCATAATGACAAGGTTACCATCCATTGGAATAACAAAAATATCGACAACACACTACCTTCCATAATGATAAGGCTACCATCCCATAGAGTAACAAAAATACCGACAATATACTACCTTCCATAATGACTAGGCTTCCATTCATTGGAGTATCAAAGATATCGACGACAGACTACCTTCCATAACGAGAAGGCTACAATCCATTGTAGTAACAAAAATATCGACAATGGACTACCTTCCATAATGACAAGGCTACAATCCTTTGGAGTATAAGAAATCTTGACCATAGACTACCTTCCATAACGAGAAGTCTACAATCCATTGTAGTAACAAAAATCTCGACAACAGACTACCTTCCATAATTACAAGGCTACCATCCATTGTAGTAACAAAAATATCGACAATAGACTACCTTCCATCATGACAAGGCTACCATCCATTGGAGTAACAAAAATCTCGACAACTGACTACCTTCCATAATTACAAGGCTACCATCCATTTGAATAACAAAAATATCGACAACACCCTACCTTCCATAATGACAAGGCTACCATCCATTGGAATAACAAAGATATCGACAACAAACTACCTTCCATAATGACAAGGCTACAATCCCTTAGAGTAACAAAAATCACGACAAAAGACTACCTTCCATAATGAAAAGGCTATCCTCCATTGGAGTAACATAGATATCGATGACATACTACCTTCCATAATGACAAGGCTACCATCCCTTAGAGTAATAAAAATCTCGACAACAGACTACGTTCCATAATGACAAGGCTCCCATCCATTGGAATAAAAAAAATATCAACAACACACTACCTTCCATAATGACAAGGCGACCATCCCTTAGACTAAAAAAAATCTCGACAACAGACTACCTTCCATAATGACTAGGCAACGATCCATTGGAGTAACAAAGATATCGACAACATAATACATTCCATAACGACAAGGCTTCAATCATGTGTAGTAACAAAAATCTCGACAACAGACTACCTTTCATAATTACAAGGCTACCATCCATTTTAGTAACAAAAATCTCGACAATATACTACCTTCCATGATGACAAGGCTACCATCCATTGGAGTAATAGAAATCTCGACAACAGACTACCTTCCATAATGACAAGGCTACCATCCATTGGAATAACAAAAATATTGAAAACACACTACCTTCCATAATGACAAGGCTACCATGCCATAGTGTAACAAAAATCTCGACAACAGACTGCCTTCCATAATGACTAGGCTTCCATCCGTTGGAGTATCAAAGATATCGACAATAGACTACCTTCCATAACGACAAGGCTACAATCCATTATAGTAACAAAAATATCGACAATGGACTACCTTCCATAATGACAAGGCTACAATCCTTTGGAGTATAAGAAATCTTGACCATAGACTACCTTCCATAACGAGAAGTCTACAATCCATTGTAGTAACAAAAATCTCGACAACAGACTACCTTCCATAATTACAAGGCTACCATCCATTGTAGTAACAAAAATATCGACAATAGACTACCTTCCATCATGACAAGGCTACCATCCATTGGAGTAACAAAAATCTCGACAACTGACTACCTTCCATGATTACAAGGCTACCATCCATTTGAATAACAAAAATATCGACAACACCCTACCTTCCATAATGACAAGGCTACCATCCATTGGAGTAACAAAGATATCGACAACAAACTACCTTTCATAATGACAAGGCTACAATCCCTTAGAGTAACAAAAATCACGACAAAAGACTACCTTCCATAATGAAAAGGCTATCCTCCATTGGAGTAACATAGATATCGATGACATACTACCTTCCATAATGACAAGGCTACCATCCCTTAGAGTAATAAAAATCTCGACAACAGACTACGTTCCATAATGACAAGGCTCCCATCCATTGGAATAAAATAAATATCAACAACACACTACCTTCCATAATGACAAGGCGACCATCCCTTAGACTAACAAAAATATCGACAACAGACTACCTTCCATAATGACTAGGCTACCATCCATTGGAGTAACAAAGATATCGACAACATACTACATTCCATAACGACAAGGCTACAATCATGTGTAGTAACAAAAATCTCGACAACAGACTACCTTTCATAATGACAAGGCTACCATCCATTTTAGTAACAAAAATCTCGACAATATACTACCTTCCATGATGAAAAGGCTACCATCCATTAGAGTAATAGAAATCTCGACAACAGACTACCTTCCATGATGACAAGGCTACCATCCATTGGAATAACAAAAATATCGAAAACACACTACCTTCCATAATGACAAGGCTACCATGCCATAGTGTAACAAAAATCTCGACAACAGACTACCTTCCATAATGACTAGGCTTCCATCCATTGGAGTATCAAAGATATCGACAATAGACTACCTTCCATAACGACAAGGCTACAATCCAATGTAGTAACAAAAATATCGACAATGGACTACCTTCCATAATGACAAGGCTACAATCCTTTGGAGTATAAGAAATCTCGACCATAGACTACCTTCCATAACGAGAAGTCTACAATCCATTGTAGTAACAAAAATCTCGACAACAGACTACCTTCCATAATTACAAGGCTACCATCCATTGTAGTAACAAAAATATCGACAATGGACTACCTTCCATCATGACAAGGCTACCATCCATTGGAGTAACAAAAATCTCGACAACTGACTACCTTCCATAATTACAAGGCTACCATCCATTTGAATAACAAAAATATCGACAACACCCTACCGTCCATAATGACAAGGCTACCATCCATTGGAGTAACAAAGATATCGATAACAAACTACCTTCCAAAACGACAAGGCTACAATCCCTTAGAGTAAAAAAAATCACGACAAAAGACTACCTTCCATAATGAAAAGGCTATCATCCATTGGAGTAACATAGATATCGATGACATACTACCTTCCATAATGACAAGACTACCATCCCTTAGAGTAATAAAAATCTCGACAACTGACTACCTTCCATAATGACTAGGATACCATCCATTGGAGTAACAAAAATATCGACAGTAGACTACCTTTCATAATGACAAGGCTACCATCCATTGGAATAACAAAAATCTCGACAACAGACTACGTTCCATAATGACAAGGCTCCCATCAATTGGAATAAAAAAAATATCGACAACACACTACCTTCCATAATGACAAGGCGACCATCCCTTAGACTACAAAAATCTCGACAACAGACTACCTTCCATAATGACTAGGCTACCATCCATCTGAGTAACAAAGATATCGACAACATACTACATTCCATAACGACAAGGCTACAATCATGTGTAGTAACAAAAATCTCGACAACAGACTACCTTTCATAATTATAAGGCTACCATCCACTGGAATAACAAAAATATCAAAAACACACTACCTTCCATAATGACAAGGCTACCATTCCATAGTGTAACAAAAATCTCGACAACAGACTACCTTCCATAATGACTAGGCTTCCATCCATTGGAGTATCAAAGATATCGACAACAAACTACCTTCCATAACGACAAGGCTACAATCCATTATAGTAAAAAAAATCTCGACAATGGACTACCTTCCATAATGACAAGGCTACAATCCTTTGGAGTATAAGAAATCTCGACCATAGACTACCTTCCATAACGACAAGTCTACAATCCATTGTAGTAACAAAAATCTTGACAACAGACTACCTTCCATAATTACAAGGCTACCATCCATTGTAGTAACAAAAATCTCGACAATAGACTACCTTCCATCATGACAAGGCTACCATCCATTAGAGTAACAAAAATCTCGACAACTGACTACCTTCCATAATTACAAGGCTACCATCCATTTGAATAACAAAAATATCGATAACACCCTACCTTCTATAATGACAAGGCTACCATCCATTGGAGTAACAAAATTCTCGACAACAAACTACCTTCCATAATGACAAGGCTACCATCCATTGGAATAACAAAAATATCGACAACACACTACCTTCCATAATGATAAGGCTACCATCCCTTAGAAAAACGATAATCTAGACAACGGACTACCTTCTATATTGACTAGGCTACCATCCATTGGAGTAACAAAGATATCGACAACAAACTACCTTCCATAACAACAAGGCTACAATCCCTTAGAGTAACAAAAATCACGACAAAACACTACCTTCCATAATGAAAAGGCTACCATCCATTGGAGTAACAAAGATATCGATGACATACTACCTTCCATAATGACAAGGCTACCATCCCTTAGAGTAATAAAAATATCAACAACAGACTACCTTCCATAATGACTAGGATACCATCCATTGGAGTAACAAAAATATCGACAATAGACTACCTTTCATAATGACAAGGCTACCATCCATTGGAATAACAAAAATATCGACAACAGACTACGTTCCATAATGACAAGGCTCCCATCCATTGTAATAAAAAAAATATCGACAACACACTACCTTCCATAAGGACAAGGCAACCATCCCTTAGACTAAAAAAAATCTCGACAACAGACTACCTTCCATAATGACTAGGCTACCATCCATTGGAGTAACAAAGATATCGACAACATACTACCTTCCATAACGACAAGGCTACAATCTTGTGTAGTAACAAAAATCTCGACAACAGACTACCTTTCATAATGACAAGGCTCCCATCCATTTTAGTAACAAAAATCTCGACAATAGACTACCTTCCATGATGACAAGGCTACCATCCATTGGAGTAACAGAAATCTCGACAACAGACTACCTTCCATAATGACAAGGCTACCATCAATTGGAATAACAAAAATATCGACAACACACTACCTTCCATAATGACAAGGCTACCATCCCATAGAGTAACAAAAATCTCGACAACAGACTACCTTCCATAATGACTAGGCTTCCATCCATTGGAGTATCAAAGAGATCGACAACATACTACCTTCCATAACGACAAGGCTACAATCCATTGTAGTAAAAAAAATCTCGACAATGGACTACCTTCCATAACGACAAGTCTACAATCCATTGTAGTAAACAAAATCTCGACAATAGACTACCTTCCATAATGACAAGGCTACTATCCATTGTAGTAACAAATATCTCGAAAATAGACTACCTTCCATCATGACAAGGCTACCATCTATTGGAGTAACAGAAATCTCGACAACCAACTACCTTCCATAATTAAAAGGTTACCATCCATTGGAATAACAAAAATATCGACAACACCCTTCCTTCCATAATGACATGGCTACAATATATTAGAGTAATATAACTCTCGACAATAGACTACCTTCCATAATGACTAGGCTACCATCCATTGGAGTAATAAAGATATCAACAATCGACTACCTTCCATAACGACAAGGCTACAATCCATTGTAGTAACAAATATCTCGACAACAGACTACCTTCCATAATGACAAGGCTACCATCCATTGTAGTAACAAAAATCTCGACAATAGAATACCTTCCATGATGACAAGGCTACCATCCATTAGACTAACAAAAATCATGACAACAGACTACATTCCATAATGACTAGGATACCATCCATTGGAATAACAAAAATATCGACAACACACTACCTTGCATAATTACTAGGATACCATCCAATGGAGTAACAAAAATCTCGACAAGAAACTACCTTCCATAATGACAAAGATACCATCCATTGGAGTAACAAAGATATCGACAACAGACTAACTTCCATAACTTCAAGGCTACAATTCATTGTAGTAACAAAAATCTCGACAACAAACTACCTTCCATAATGACAAGGCTACCATCCATTGTAGTAACAAAAATCTCGACAATAGACTACCTTCCATGATGCAAGGCTACCATCCATTGGAGTAACAAAAATCTCGACAACAGACTACCTTCCATAAAGACAAGGCTACCATCCATTGGAATAACAAATATATCGACAACACAGTACCTCCCATAATGACAAGGCTACCATCCCTTGGAGTAACAAAAATTTCGACAACAGACTACCTTCCATAACGACAAGGCTACAATCCATTGTAGTAACAAAAATCTCGACAATAGACTACCTTCCATAATGACAAGGCTACCATCCATTGGAGTAACTAAAATCTCGACCAATGACTATCTTCCATAATGACTATCCTGCCATCCATTGGAGTAACAAAGATATCGAAAACAGACTACCTTCCATAATGACAAGGCAACAATCCATTGTAGTAACAAAAATCTCGACAATAGACTACCTTCCATAACGACAAGACTACCATCCATTGTAGTAACAAAAATCTCGACAATAGACTACCTTCCATAATGACAAGGCTACCATCCATTGGAGTAACAAAAATCTCGACAACAAACTACCTTCCATAATGACAAGGCTACCATCCATTGGAATAACAAAAATATCGACAACACACTACCTTCCATAATGACAAGGCTAACATCCCTTAGACTAACAAAAATATCGACAACAGACTACCTTCCATAATGACTAGGCTACCATCCATTGGAGTAACAAAGATATCGACAACAAACTACCTTACATAACGACAAGGCTACAATCCATTGTAGTAACAAAAATCTCGACAACAGACTACCTTCCATAATGACAAGGCTACCATCCATTGTAGTAGCAAAAATCTCGACAACTGACTACCTTCCATAATGACAAGGCTACCATCCATTGGAATAACAAAAATATCGACAACACACTACCTTCCATAATGACAAGGCTACCATCCCATAGAGTAACAAAAATCTAGACAACACACTACCTTTCATAATGACTAGGCTTCCATCCATTGGAGTATCAAAGATATCGACAACAGACTACCTTCCATAACGACAAGGCTACAATCCATTGTAGTAAAAAAAATCTCGACAATGGACTACCTTCCATAATGACAAGGCTACAATCCTTTGGAGTATAAGAAATCTCGACAATAGACTACCTTCCATAACGATAAATCTACAATCCATTGTAGTAAAAAAAATCTCGACAACAGACTAACTTCCATCATGACAAGGCTACCATCCATTGTAGTAACAAAAATCTCGATAATAGAATGCCTTCCATGATGATAAGGCTACCATCCATTGGACTAACAAAAATCACCACAACAGACTACCTTCCATAATGACTAGGCTACCATCCATTGGAATAACAAAAATATCGACAACACACTACCTTGCATAATTACTAGGATACCATTCAATGGAGTAACAAAAATCTCGACAAGAAACTACCTTCCATAATGACTAGGATACCATCCATTGGAGTAACAAAGATATCGACAACAGACTACCTTCCATAACGACAAGGCTACGATTCATTGTAGTAACAAAAATCTCGACAACATACTACCTTCCATAATGACAAGGCTACCATCCATTGTAGTAACAAAAATCTCGATAATAGACTACCTTCCATGATGCAAGGCTACCATCTTTTGGAGTAACAAAAATCTTGACAACAGACTACCTTCCATAATGACAAGGCTACCATCCATTGGAATAACAAAAATATCGACAACACACTACCTCCCATAATGACAAGGCTACCATCCCTTAGACTAACAAAAATCTCGACAACAGACTACCTTCCATAATGACTAGGCTACCATCCATTGGAGTAACAAAGATATCGACGACAGACTACCTTCCAAAATGACAAGGCTACCATCCATTGTAGTAACAAAAATCTCGACAATAGACTACCTTAAATGACGACAAGGCTACCATCCATTTGAGTAACAGAAATCTCGACAACTGACTACCTTCCATAATTACAAGGCTACCATCCATTGGAATAACAAAAATATAGACAACACCCTACCTTCCATAATGACAAGGCTACAATCTATTAGATGAATAAAAATCTCGACAATAGACTACCTTCCATAATGACTAGGCTAACATCCATTGGAGTCCCAATGATCTCTACAATAGACTACCTTCCATAATGACAAGGCTACAATCCTTTGGAGTATAAAAAATCTCAACAATAGACTACCTTCCATAACGACAAGGCTACAATCCATTGTAGTAACAAAAATCTCGACAACAGACTACCTTCAATAATGACAAGACTACCATCCATTGTAGTAACAAAAATCTCGATAATAGACTACCTTCCATAATGACAAGGCTACCATCCATTGGAGTAACAAAAATCTCGACAACAAACTACCTTCCATAATGACAAGGCTACCATCCATTGGAATAACAAAAATATCGACAACACATTACCTTCCATAATGACAAGGCTACCATCCCTTAGAGAAACAATAATCTAGACAACAGACTACCTTCTATAATGACTAGGGTACCATCCATTGGAGTAACAAAGATATCGACAACAAACTACCTTCCATAACGACAAGGCTACAAACCCTTAGAGTATCAAAAATCAAGACAAAAGACTACCTTCCATAATGAAAAGGCTACCATCCATTGGAGTAACAAAGATATCAATGACATACTACCTTCCATAATGACAAGGCTACCATCCCTTAGAGTAATAAAAATCTCGACAGCAGACTACCTTCCATAATGACTAGGATACCATCCATTGGAGTAACAAAAATCTCGACAACACACTACCTTCCATAATGATAAGGCTGCAATCTATTATAGTAACAAAAATATCGACAATAGACTACCTTTCATAATGACAAGGCTCCCATCCATTGGAATAACAAAAATATAGACAACACACTACCTTCCATAATGACAAGGCTACCATCCCTTAGAGTAACAAAAATCTCGACAACAGACTACCTTCCATAATGACTAGGCTTCCATCCATTGGAGTAACAAAGATATCGACAACAGACTACCTTCCATAACGACAAGGCTAAAATCCATTGTAGTAACAAAAATCTCCATAATGGACTACCTTCCACAATGACAAGGCTACAATCCATTGTAGTAACAAAAATATCGACAATAGACTACCTTCCATGATGACAAGGCTACCATCCATTGCAGTAACAGAAATCTCGACAACAGAATACCTTCCATAATGATAAGGCTACCATCCATTGGAATAATAAAAATATGGACAACACCCTACCTTACATAATGACAAGGCTACAATCTATTAGAGTAACAAAAATCTCTACAACAGACTACCTTCCATAATGACAAGGCTACAATCCATTGTAGTAACAAAAATCTCGACAATGGACTACCTTCCATAATGACAAGGCTACAATCCTTTGGAGTATAAGAAATCTCGACAATAGACTACCTTCCATAACGACAAGTCTACAATCCATTGTAGTAACAAAAATCTCGACAAAAGACTACCTTCCATAATGACAAGGCTACCATCCATTGTAGTAACAAAAATCTCGACAATAGACTACCTTCCATGATGACAAGGTTACCATCCATTGGAGTAACAAAAATCTCGACAACAAACTACCTTCCATAATGACAAGGCTACCATCCATTGGAATAACAAAACTATCGACAACACACTACCTTCCATAATGACAAGGCTACCATCCCTTAGATTAATAAAAATTTCGACAACAGACTACCTTCCATAATGACTAGGCTTCCATCCATTGGAGTAACAAAGATATCGACAACAGACAACCTTCCATAACGACAAGTCTACAATCCATTGTAGTAACAAAAATCTCCACAATGGACTACCTTCCATAATGACAAGGCTACAATCCTTTGGAGTATAAGAAATCTCGGCAATAGACTACCTTCCATAACGACAAGTCTAAAATCCATTGTAGTAACAAAAATCTCGACAGTAGACTACCTTCCATAATGACTAGGGTTCAGTCCATTGGAGTAACAAAGATATCGACAACAGTCTACCTTCCATAACGACAAGGCTACAATCCATTGTAGTAACAAAAATCTCGACAACAGACTACCTTCCATAATGAAAAGACTACCATCCATTGTAGTAACAAAAATCTAGACAATAGACTACCTTCCATAATGACAAGGCTACCATCCATTGGAGTAACGAAAATCTCTACAACAAACTACCTTCCATGATGACAAGGCTACCATCCATTGCAGTAACAGAAATCTCGACAACAGACTACCTTCCATAATGACAAGGCTACCATCCATTGGAATAATAAAAATATCGACAACACCCTACCTTCCATAACGACAAGGCTACAATATATTAGAGTAACTAAAATCTCGACAATAGACTACCTTCCATAATGACTAGGCTACCATCCATTGGAGTAACAAAGATATCGACAACAGACTACCTTCCATAACAACAAGGCTACAATCCATTGTAGTAACAAAAATCTCGACAACAAACTACCTTCCATAATGAAAAGACTACCATCCATTGTAGTAACAAAAATCTAGACAATAGACTACCTTCCATAATGACAAGGCTACCATCCATTGGAGTAACAAAATTCTCTACAACAAACTACCTTCCATAATGACAAGGCTACCATCCATTGGGATAACAAAAATATCGACAACACACTACCTTCCATAATGACAAGGCTACCATCCCTTAAACTAACAAAAATCTCGACAACAGACTACCTTCCATAATGACTAGGCTACCATCCATTGGAGTAACAAAGATATTGACAACAAACTACCTTCCATAACGACAAGGCTACAATCCATTGTAGTAACCAAAATTTCGACAACAGACTACCTTCCATAATGACAAGGCTACCATCCATTGTAGTAACAAAAATCTCGACAATAGACTACCTTCCATGATGACAAGGCTACCATCCATTGCAGTAACAGAAATCTCAACAACAGACTACCTTCCATAATGACAAGGCTACCATCCATTGGAATAATAAAAATATCGACAACACCCTACCTTCCATAATGACAAGGCTACAATCTATTAGAGTAACTAAAATCTCAACAATAGACTACCTTCCATAATGACTAGGCTACCATCCATTAGAGTAACAAAGATATCAACCACAAACTACCTTCCATAACGACAAGGCTACAATCCATTGTAGTAACAAAAATATCGACAATAGACTACCTTCCATAATAACTAGGCTTCCATCCATTGGAGTATCAAAGATATCGACAACAAACTACCTTCCATAATTACAAGGCTACAATCCATTGTAGTAACAAAAATATCGACAATAGACTACCTTCCATGATGACAAGGCTACCATCCATTGCAGTAACAGAAATCTCGACAACAGAATACCTTCCATAATGATAAGGCTACCATCCATTGGAATAATAAAAATATCGACAAAACCCTACCTTACATAATGACAAGGCTACAATCTATTAGAGTAACAAAAATCTCTACAACAGACTACCTTCCATAATGACAAGGCTACAATCCATTGTAGTAACAAAAATCTCGACAATGGACTACCTTCCATAATGACAAGGCTACAATCCTTTGGAGTATAAGAAATCTCGACAATAGACTACCTTCCATAACGACAAGTCTACAATCCATTGTAGTAACAAAAATCTCGACAAAAGACTACCTGCCATAATGACAAGGCTACCATCCATTGTAGTAACAAAAATCTCGACAATAGACTACCTTCCATGATGACAAGGTTACCATCCATTGGAGTAACAAAAATCTCGACAACAAACTACCTTCCATAATGACAAGGCTACCATCCATTGGAATAACAAAACTATCGACAACACACTACCTTCCATAATGACAAGGCTACCATCCCTTAGAGTAATAAAAATCTCGACAACAGACTACCTTCCATAATGACTAGGCTTCCATCCATTGGAGTAATAGAGATATCGACAACAGACAACCTTCCATAACGACAAGTCTACAATCCATTGTAGTAACAAAAATCTCCACAATGGACTACCTTCCATAATGACAAGGCTACAATCCTTTGGAGTATAAGAAATCTCGGCAATAGACTACCTTCCATAACGACAAGTCTAAAATCCATTGTAGTAACAAAAATCTCGACAGTAGACTACCTTCCATAATGACTAGGGTTCAGTCCATTGGAGTAACAAAGATATCGACAACAGTCTACCTTCCATAACGACAAGGCTACAATCCATTGGAGTAACTAAAATCTCGACAACAGACTACCTTCCATAATGACTAGGCTACCATCCATTGGAGTAACAAAGATATCGACAACAGACTACCTTCCATAACAACAAGGCAACAATCCATTGTAGTAACAAAAATCTCGACAACAAACTACCTTCCATAATGAAAAGACTACCATCCATTGTAGTAACAAAAATCTAGACAATAGACTACCTTCCATAATGACAAGGCTACCATCCATTGGAGTAACAAAAATCTCTACAACAAACTACCTTCCATGATGACAAGGCTACCATCCATTGCAGTAACAGAAATCTCGACAACAGACTACCTTCCATAATGACAAGGCTACCATCCATTGGAATAATAAAAATATCGACAACACCCTACCTTCCATAATGACAAGGCTACAATCTATTAGAGTAACTAAAATCTCGACAATAGACTACCTTCCATAATGACTAGGATACCATCCATTAGAGTAACAAAGATATCAACCACAAACTACATTCCATAACGACAAGGCTACAATCCATTGTAGTAACAAAAATATCGACAATAGACTACCTTCCATAATGACAAGGCTACCATCCATTGGAGTAACAAAAATCTCGACAAGAAATTACCTTCCATAATGACAAGGCTACCATCCATTGGAATAACAAAAATATCGACAACACACTACCTTCCATAATGACAAGGCTACCATCCCTTAGAGAAACAAAAATCTCGACCACAGACTACCTTTTATAAAGACTAGGCTACCATCCATTGGAGTAATAAAGATATCGACAACAAACTACCTTCCATAACGACAAGGCTACAATCCCTTAGAGTAACAAAAATCACGACAACAGACTACCTTCCATAATGACTAGGCTTCCATCCATTGGAGTAACAAAGATATCGACAACAGGCTACCTTCCATAACGACAAGTCTACAATCCATTGTAGTAACAAAAATCTCCAGAATGGACTACCTTCCATAATGACAAGGCTACAATCCTTTGGAGTATAAGAAATCTCGACAATAAACTACCTTCCATAACGACAAGTCTAAAATCCATTGTAGTAACAAAAATCTCGACAATAGACTACCTTCCATAATGACTAGGGTTCAGTCCATTGGAGTAACAAAGATATCGACAACAGTCTACCTTCCATAACGACAAGGCTACAATCCATTGGAGTAACTAAAATCTCGACAACAGACTACCTTCCATAATGACTAGGCTACCATCCATTGGAGTAATAAAGATATCGACAACAGACTAACTTCCATAACAACAAGGCTACAATCCATTGTAGTAACAAAAATCTCGACAACAAACTACCTTCCATAATGAAAAGACTACCATCCATTGTAGTAACAAAAATCTAGACAATAGACTACCTTCCATAATGACAAGGCTACCATCCATTGGAGTAACAAAAATCTCTACAACAAACTACCTTCTATAATGACAAGGCTACCATCCATTGGAATAACAAAAATATCGACAACACACTACCTTCCATAATGACAAGGCTACCATCCCTTAAACTAACAAAAATCTCGACAACAGACTACCTTCCATAATGACTAGGCTACCATCCATTGGAGTAACAAAGATATCGACAACAAACTACCTTCCATAACGACAAGGCTACAATCCATTGTAGTAACTAAAATGTCGACAACAGACTACCTTCCATAATGACAAGGCTACCATCCATTGTAGTAACAAAAATCTCGACAATAGACTACCTTCCATGATGACAAGGCTACCATCCATTGCAGTAACAGAAATCTCGACAACAGACTACCTTCCATAATGACAAGACTACCATCCATTGGAATAATAAAAATATCGACAACACCCTACCATCCATAATGACAATGCTACAATCTATTAGAGTAACTAAAATCTCGACAATAGACTACCTTCCATAATGACTAGGCTACCATCCATTAGAGTAACAAAGATATCAACCACAAACTACCTTCCATAACGACAAGGCTACAATCCATTGTAGTAACAAAAAATCGACAATAGACTACCTTCCATAATAATTAGGCTTCCATCCATTGGAGTATCAAAGATATCGACAACAGACTACCTTCCATAATTACAAGGCTACAATCCATTGTAGTAACAAAAATCTCGACAATGGACTACCTTCCATAATGACAAGGCTACAATCCTTTGGAGTATAAGAAATCTCGACAATAGACTACCTTCCATAATGACAAGTCTACAATCCATTGTAGTAACAAAAATCTCGACAACACACTACCTTCCATAATGACAAGGCTACCATCCATTGTAGTAACAAAAATCTCGACAATAGACTACCTTCCATGATGACAAGGTTACCATCCATTGGAGTAACAAAAATCTCGACAACAAACTACCTTCCATAATGACAAGGCTACCATCCATTGGAATAACAAAACTATCGACAACACACTACCTTCCATAATGACAAGGCTACCATCCCTTAGAGTAACAAAAATCTCGACAACAGACTACCTTCCATAATGACTAGGCTTCCATCCATTGGAGTAACAAAGATATCAACAACAGACTACCTTCCATAACGACAAGTCTACAATCCATTGTAGTAACAAAAATCTCCACAATGGACTACCTTCCATAATGACAAGGCTACAATCCTTTGGAGTATAAGAAATCTCAACAATAGACTACCTTCCATAACGACAAGTCTAAAATCAATTGTAGTAACAAAAATCTCGACAATAGACTACCTTCCATAATGACTAGGGTTCAGTCCATTGGAGTAACAAAGATATCGACAACAGTCTACCTTCCATAACGACAAGGCTACAATCGATTGGAGTAACTAAAATCTCGACAATAGACTACCTTCCATAATGACTAGGCTACCATCCATTGGAGTAACAAAGATATCGACAACAGACTACCTTCCATAACAACAAGGCTACAATCCATTGTAGTAACAAAAATCTCGACAACAAACTACCTTCTATAATGAAAAGACTACCATCCATTGTAGTAACAAAAATCTAGACAATAGACTACCTTCCATAATGACAAGGCTACCATCCATTGGAGTAAGAAAAATCTCTACAACAAACTACGTTCCATAATGACAAGGCTACCATCCATTGGAATAACAAAAATATCGACAACACACTACCTTCCATAATGACAAGGCTACCATCCATTGGAATAACCAAAATATCGACAACACACTACCTTCCATAATGACAAGGCTACCATCCCATAGAGTAACAAAAATCTCGACAATAGACTACCTTCCATAACGACAAGTCTAAAATCCATTGTAGTAACAAAAATCTCGACAATAGACTACCTTCCATAATGACTAGGGTTCAGTCCATTGGAGTAACAAAGATATCGACAATAGTCTACCTTCCATAACGACAAGGCTACAATCGATTGGAGTAACTAAAATCTCGACAACAGACTACCTTCCATAATGACTAGGCTACCATCCATTGGAGTAACAAAGATATCGACAACAGCTACCTTCCATAACAACAAGGCTACAATCCATTGTAGTAACAAAAATCTCGACAACAAACTACCTTCCATAATGAAAAGACTACCATCCATTGTAGTAACAAAAATCTAGACAATAGACTACCTTCCATAATGACAAGGCTACCATCCATTGGAGTAAGAAAAATCTCTACAACAAACTACCTTCCATAATGACAAGGCTACCATCCATTGGAATAACAAAAATATCGACAACACACTACCTTCCATAATGACAAGGCTACCATCCATTGGAATAACCAAAATATCGACAACACACTACCTTCCATAATGACAAGGCTACCATCCCATAGAGTAACAAAAATCTCGACAATGGACTACCTTTCATAATGACAAGGCTACAATCCTTTGGAGTATAAGAAATCTCGACAATTGACTACCTTCCATAACGACAAGTCTACAATCCATTGGAATAACAAAAATATCGACAACACACTACCTTCCATAATGAAAAGGCTACCATCCATTGTAGTAACAAAAATCTCGACAACATACTACCTTCCATAATGACAAGGCTACCATCCATTGTAGTAACAAAAATCACGACAATAGACTACCTTCCATGATGACAAGGCTACCATCCATTACAGTAACAGAAATCTCGACAACAGACTACCTTCCATAATGACAAGGCAACCATCCATTGTAGTAACAAAAATCTCGACAACAGACTACCTTCCATAATGACAAGGCTACCATCCATTGGAATAACAAAAATATCGACAACACCCTACCTTCCATAATGACAAGGCTACCATCCCATAGAGTAACAGAAATCTCGACAACATACTACCTTCCATAATGACTAGGCTTCCATCCATTGGAGTATCAAAGATATCGATAATAGACTACCTTCCATAACGACAAGGCTACAATTCATTGTAGTAACAAAAATCTCGACAATGGACTACCTTCCATAATGACAAGGCTACAATCCTTTGGAGTATAAGAAATCTTGACAATAGACTACCTTCCATAACGACAAGTCTACAATCCATTGTAGTAACAAAAATCTCGACAACAGACTACCGTCCATAATGACAAGGCTACCATCCATTGGAGTAACAAAGATATCGACAACATACTACCTTCCATAACGATAAGCCTACAATCCATTGTAGTAACAAAAATCTCCACAAAGGACTACCTTCCATAATGACAAGTCTACAATCCTTTGGAGTATAAGAAATCTCCACAATAGACTACCTTCCATAACGACAAGTCTAAAATCCATTGTAGTAACAAAAATCTCGACAATAGACTACCTTCCATAATGACTAGGCTTCCGTCCATTGGAGTAACAAAGATATCGACAACAGTCTACCTTTTATAATGACTAGGCTAACATCCATTGGAGTAACAAAGATATCGATAACAAACTACCTTCCATAACGACAAGGCTACAATCCGTTTTAGTAACAAAAATCTCGACAACATACTACCTTCCATAATGACAAGGCTACCATCCATTGTAGTAACAAAAATCTCGATAATAAACTACCTTCCATGATGACAAGGCTACCATCCTTTACAGTAACAAAAATCTCGACAACAGACTACCTTCCATAATGACTAGGCTACCATCCATTGGAATAATAAAAATATCGACAACACCCTACCTTCCATAATGACAAGGCTACAATCTATTAGAGTAAGAAAAATCTTGACAACAGACTACCTTCCATAATGACTAGGCTACCATCCATTGGAGTAACAAAGATATCGAAAACAAACTACCTTCCATAACGACAAGGCTACAATCTATTGTAGTAACAAAAATCTCGACAATAGACTACCTTCCATAATGACAAGGCTACCATCCATTGGAGTAACAATAATCTCGACAAAAAATTACCTTCCATAATGACAAGGCTACCATCCATTGGAATAACAAAAATATCGACAACAAACTACCTTCCATAATGACAAGGCTACCATCCCTTAGAGAAACAAAAATCTCGATAACAGACTACCTTCTATAATGACTAGGCTACCATCCATTGGAGTAACAAAGATATCGACAACAAACTACCTTCCATAACGACAAGGCTATAATCCCTTAGAGTAACAAAAATCACGACAAAGACTACCTTCCATAATGAAAAGGCTACCATCCATTGGAGTAACAAAGAAATCGATGACATACTACCTTCCATAATGACACGGATACCAGCTCTTAGAGTAATAAAAATGTCGACAACAGACTACCTTCCATAATGACTAGGATACCATCCATTCGAGTAACAAAAATATCAACAAGACACTACCTTCCATAAT
Source organism: Vicia faba (assembly GCA_948472305.1). Lineage (NCBI taxonomy): Eukaryota > Viridiplantae > Streptophyta > Magnoliopsida > Fabales > Fabaceae > Vicia > Vicia faba. Next base: position 508,904,575 of record OX451741.1, on the reverse strand, counting down.
GACTAGGCTACAATCTCTTATAGTAACAAAAATATCGACAATAGACTACCTTTCATAATGACAAGGCTACCTTCCATAGGAATAACAAAAATCTCGACAACAGACTACGTTCTATAATGACAGGATTACCATCCCTTAGAGTAAGAAAAATCTCAACAACAAACTACCTTCCATAATGAAAAGGCTACCATCCATTGGAGTAACAAAGATATTGACAAAATACTGCCTTCCATAATGACAAGGCTACCATCCCTTAGAGTAACAAAAATCACGACAACACACTACCTTCCATAATGACAAGTCTACCATCCATCGGAGTAACACAAATCACAACAATAGACTATCTTCCATAATGACAAGGGTACCATCATTAGATTAACCCAAATATCCACAAGAGACTACCTTCCATAATGACAAGGGTACAATCCATTGGAGTATACAAAAACTCGACAACATACTACCTTCCATAATGACAAGGCTACCATCCATTGCAGTAACTATAATCTCCACAACAGACTACTTTCCATAATGACTAGGCTACCATCCATTGGAGTAACAAAGATATCACAACAGACTATCTTCCATTACGACAAGGCAACAATCCATTGTAGTAAAAAAAATCTCGACAACAAACTACCTTCCATAATGACAAGACTACCATCCATTGTAGTAACAAAACTGTCGACAATAAACTACCTTCCAAAATGACAAGGCTACCATTCATTGGAGTAACAAAAATCTCGACAACAAACTACCTTCCATAATGATAAGGCTACCATCCATTGGAATAACTAAAATATCGACAACACACTACCTTCCATAATGACAAGGCTATCATCCCTTAGAGAAACAAAAATGTCGACAACAGACTACCTTCCATAATGACTAGGCTACCATCCATTGGAGTGACAAAGATATCGACAACAAACTACCTTCCATAACGACAAGGCTACAATCCCTTAGAGTAACAAAAATCACGACAAAAGACTACCATCCATAATGACTAGGCTTCCATTCATTGGAATAACAAAGATATCGACAACAGTCTACCTTCCATAACGACAAGGCTACAATCCATTGGAGTAACTAAAATCTCGACAATAGACTACCTTCCATAATGACTAGGCTACAATCCATTTGAGTAACAAAGATATCGATAACAGACTACCTTCCATAACGACATGGCTACAATCCATTGTAGTAACAAAAATCTCGACAACTGACTACCTTCCATAATGACAAGACTACCATCCATTATAGTAACAAAAATCTCGACAACAGACTACCTTCCATAATGACAAGGATACCATCCATTGGAGTAACTAAAATCTCCACAACATACTACTTTCCATAATGACTAGGCTACCATCCATTGGAGTAACAAAGATATCACAACAGACTACCTTCCATAACGACAAGGCTACAATCCATTGTAGTAAAAAAAATCTCGACAACAGACTACCTTCCATAATGACAAGACTACCATCCATTGTAGTAACAAAACTCTCGATAATAAACTACCTTCCATAATGACAAGGCTACCATTCATTGGAGTAACAAAAATCTCGACAACAAACTACCTTCCATAATGACAAGGCTACCATCCATTGGAATAACTAAAATATCGACAACACACTACCTTCCATAATGACAAGGCTATCATCCCTTAGACAAACAAAAATGTCGACAACAGACTACCTTCCATAATGACTAGGCTACCATCCATTGGAGTGACAAAGATATCGACAACAAACTACTTTCCATAACGACAAGGCTACAATCCCTTAGAGTAACAAAAATCACGACAAAATACTACCATCCATAATGACTAGGCTTTCGTTCATTGGAGTAAAAAAGATATCGACAACAGTCTACCTTCCATAACGACAAGGCTACAATCCATTGGAGTAACTAAAATCTCGACAACAGACTACCTTCTATAATGACAAGACTACCATCCATTGTAGTAACAAAAATCTCGACAATAGACTACCTTCCATAATGACAACACCCTACCTTCCATAATGACAAGGCTACCATCCCTTAGACTAACAAAAATCTCGACAACAAACTACCTTTCATAATGACTAGGCTACCATCCATTGGAGTAACAAAGATATCGACAAGAAACTGCCTTTCATAATGACAAGGCTACAATCCATTGTAGTAAAAAAAAATCTCGACAACAGACTACCTTCCATAATGACAAGGCTACCATCCATTGTAGTAACAAAAATCTCGACAATAGACTACCTTCCATGATGACAAGGCTACCATCCATTGCAGTAACAGAAATCTCGACAACAAACTACCTTCCATAATAACAAGGCTACCATCCGTTGGAATAATTAAAATATCGACAACACCCTACCTTCCATAATGACAAGGTTACAATCTATTAGAGTAACAAAAATCTCGACAATAGACTACCTTCCATAATGACTAGGCTACCATCCATTGGAGTAACAAAGATATCAATAACAAACTACCTTCCATAACGACAAGGCTACAATCCATTGTAGTAACAAAAATCTCGACAATAGACTACCTTCCATAATGACAAGGCTACCATCCCTTAGAGAAACAAAAATCTTGACAACAGACTACCTTCTATAATGACTAGGCTACCATCCATTAGAGTAACAAAGATATCGACAACAAACTACCTTCCATAACGACAAGGCTACAATCCCTTAGAGTAACAAAAATCACGACAAAGACTGCCTTCCATAATGAAAAGGCTACCATCCATTGGAGTAACAAAGATATCGATGACATACTACCTTCCATAATGACAAGGCTACCATCCCTTAGAGTAATAAAAATCTCGACAACAGACTACCTTCCATAATGACTAGAATACCATCAATTGGAGTAACAAAAATATCGACAACACACTACCTTCCATAATGACTAGGCTACAATCTATTATAGTAACAAAAATATAGACAATAGACTACCTTTCATAATGACAAGGCTACCGTCCATAGGAATAACAAAAATCTCGACAACAGACTATGTTCCATAATGACAGGGTTACCATCCCTTAGAGTAAGAAAAATATCAACAACAAACTACCTTCCATAATGAAAACGCTACCATCCATTGGAGTAACAAAGATATCGACAACATACTACCTTCCATAATGACAAGGCTACAATCCCTTAGTGAAACAAAAATAACGACAACACACTACCTTCCATAATGACAAGTCTACCATCCATCGGAGTAACACAAATCACAACAATAGACTATCTTCCATAATGACAAGGGTACCATCATTGGATTAACCTAAATATCCACAAGAGACTACCTTACATAATGACAAGGCTACAATCCATTGGAGTATACAAAATCTCGACAACAGACTACCTTCCATAATGACAAGGCTACCATCCATTGGAGTAACTAAAATCTCCACAACGGACTACTTTCCATAATGAATAGGCTACCATCCATTGGAGTAACAAAGATATCACAACAGACTACCTTCCATAACGAAAAGGCTACAATCCATTGTAGTAAAAAAAATCTCGACAACAGACTACCTTCCATAATGACAAGACTACCATCCATTGTAGTAACAAAACTCTCGACAATAAACTACCTTCCATAATGACAAGGCTACATCCATTGGAGTAACAAAAATTCGACAACAAACTACCTTCCATAATGACAAGGCTACCATCCATTGGAATAACTAAAATATCGACAACACACTACCTTCCATAATGACAAGGCTACCATCCCTTAGAGAAACAAAAATCTCGAAAACAGACTACCTTCCATAATGACTAGGCTTCCGTCCATTGGAGTAACAAAGATATCGACAACAAACTACCTTCCATAACGACAAGGCTACAATCCCTTAGAGTAACAAAAATCACGACAAAATACTACCTTGCATAATGACTAGGCTTCCGTCCATTGGAGTAACAAAGATATCCACAACAGTCTACCTTCCATAACGACAAGGCTACATTCCATTGGAGTAACAAAAATCTCGACAATAGACTGCCTTCCATAATGACTAGGCTACCATCCATTTGAGTAACAAAGATATCGACAACGGACTACCTTCCATAATGACAGGGCTACAATCCATTGTAGTAACAAAAATCTCGACAACAGACTACCTTCCATAATGACAAGACTACCATCCATTGTAGTAACAAAAATCTCGACAACAGACTACCTTCCATAATGACAAGGCTATCATCCATTAGAGTAACTAAAATCTCCACAACAGACTACTTTCCATAAAGACTAGGCTACCATCCATTGTAGTAACAAAGATATCACAACAGACTACCTTCCATAACGACAAGGCTACAATCCATTGTAGTAAAAAAAATCTCGACAACAGACTACCTTCCATAATGACAAGACTACCATCCATTGTAGTAACAAAACTCTCGACAATAAACTACCTTCCATAATGACAAGGCTACCATTCATTGGAGTAACAAAAATCTCGACAACAAACTACCTTCCATAACGACAAGGCTACAATCCATTGTAGTAACAAAAATCTCGACAATAGACTACCTTCCATAATGACAAGGCTACCATCCCTTAGAGAAACAAAAATCTCGACAACAGACAACCTTCTATAATGACTAGGCTACCATCCATTAGAGTAACAAAGATATCGACAACAAACTACCTTCCATAACGACAAGGCTACAATCCCTTAGAGTAACAAAAATCACGACAAAGACTACCTTCCATAATGAAAAGGCTACCATCCATTGGAGTAACAAAGATATCGATGACATACTACCTTCCATAATGACAAGGCTACCATCCCTTAGAGTAATAAAAATCTCGACAACAGGCTACCTTCCATAATGACTAGAATACCATCAATTGGAGTAACAAAAATATCGACAACACACTACCTTCCATAATGACTAGGATACAATCTATTATAGTAACAAAAATATAGACAATAGACTACCTTTCATAATGACAAGGCTACCGTCCATAGGAATAACAAAAATCTCGACAACAGACTATGTTCCATAATGACAGGGTTACCATCCCTTAGAGTAAGAAAAATATCAACAACAAACTACCTTCCATAATGAAAACGCTACCATCCATTGGAGTAACAAAGATATCGACAACATACTACCTTCCATAATGACAAGGCTACCATCCCTTAGTGTAACAAAAATCACGACAACACACTACCTTCCATAATGACAAGTCTACCATCCATCGGAGTAACACAAATCACAACAATAGACTATCTTCCATAATGACAAGGGTACCATCATTGGATTAAACAAAATATCCACAAGAGACTACCTTACATAATGACAAGGCTACAATCCATTGGAGTATACAAAATCTAGACAACAGACTACCTTCCATAATGACAAGGCTACCATCCATTGGAGTAACTAAAATCTCCACAACGGACTACTTTCCATAATGAATAGGCTACCATCCAGTGGAGTAACAAAGATATCACAACAGACTACCTTCCATAACGAAAAGGCTACAATCCATTGTAGTAAAAAAAATCTCGGCAACAGACTACCTTCCATAATGACAAGACTACCATCCGTTGTAGTAACAAAACTCTCGACAATAAACTACCTTCCATAATGACAAGGCTACATCCATTGGAGTAACAAAAATTCGACAACAAACTACCTTCCATAATGACAAGGCTACCATCCTTTGGAATAACTAAAATATCGACAACACACTACCTTCCACAATGACAAGGCTACCATCCCTTAGAGAAACAAAAATCTCGACAACAGACTACCTTCCATAATGACTAGGCTTCCGTCCATTGGAGTAACAAAGATATCGACAACAAACTACCTTCAATAACGACAAGGCTACAATCCCTTAGAGTAACAAAAATCACGACAAAATACTACCTTGCATAATGACTAGGCTTCCGTCCATTGGAGTAACAAAGATATCCACAACAGTCTACCTTCCATAACGACAAGGCTACATTCCATTGGAGTAACAAAAATCTCGACAACAGACTACCTTCCATAATGACTAGGCTACCATCCATTTGAGTAACAAAGATATCGATAACAGACTACCTTCCATAACGACATGGCTACAATCCATTGTAGTAACAAAAATCTCGACAACTGACTACCTTCCATAACGACAAGACTACCATCCATTATAGTAACAAAAATCTCGACAACAGACTACCTTCCATAATGACAAGGATACCATCCATTGGAGAAACTAAAATCTCGATAATAAACTACCTTCCATGATGACAAGGCTACCATCCTTTACAGTAACAGAAATCTCGACAACAGACTACCTTCCATAATAACTAGGCTACCATCCATTGGAATAATAAAAATATCGACAACACCCTACCTTCCATAATGACAAGGCTACAATCTATTAGAGTAAGAAAAATCTCGACAACAGACTACCTTCCATAATGACTAGGCTACCATCCATTGGAGTAACAAAGATATCGAAAACAAACTACCTTCCATAACGACAAGGCTACAATCTATTGTAGTAACAAAAATCTCGACAATAGACTACCTTCCATAATGACAAGGCTACCATCCATTGGAGTAACAATAATCTCGACAAAAAATTACCTTCCATAATGACAAGGCTACCATCCATTGGAATAACAAAAATATCGACAACAAACTACCTTCCATAATGACAAGGCTACCATCCCTTAGAGAAACAAAAATCTCGATAACAGACTACCTTCTATAATGACTAGGCTACCATCCATTGGAGTAACAAAGATATCGACAACAAACTACCTTCCATAACGACAAGGCTATAATCCCTTAGAGTAACAAAAATCACGACAAAGACTACCTTCCATAATGAAAAGGCTACCATCCATTGGAGTAACAAAGATATCGATGACATACTACCTTCCATAATGACACGGATACCATCCCTTAGAGTAATAAAAATGTCGACAACAGACTACCTTCCATAATGACTAGGATACCATCCATTCGAGTAACAAAAATATCAACAAGACACTACCTTCCATAATGACTAGGCTACAATCTCTTATAGTAACAAAAATATCGACAATAGACTACCTTTCATAATAACAAGGCTACCTTCCATAGGAATAACAAAAATCTCGACAACAGACTACGTTCTATAATGACAGGGTTACCATCCCTTAGAGTAAGAAAAATCTCAACAACAAACTACCTTCCATAATGAAAAGGCTACCATCCATTGGAGTAACAAAGATATTGACAAAATACTGCCTTCCATAATGACAAGGCTACCATCCCTTAGAGTAACAAAAATCACGACAACACACTACCTTCCATAATGACAAGTCTACCATCCATCGGAGTAACACAAATCACAACAATAGACTATCTTCCATAATGACAAGGGTACCATCATTGGATTAACCCAAATATCCACAAGAGACTACCTTCCATAATGACAAGGCTACAATCCATTGGAGTATACAAAAACTCGACAACATACTACCTTCCATAATGACAAGGCTACCATCCATTGCAGTAACTATAATCTCCACAACAGACTACTTTCCATAATGACTAGGCTACCATCCATTGGAGTAACAAAGATATCACAACAGACTATCTTCCATTACGACAAGGCAACAATCCATTGTAGTAAAAAAAATCTCGACAACAAACTACCTTCCATAATGACAAGACTACCATCCATTGTAGTAACAAAACTATCGACAATAAACTACCTTCCAAAATGACAAGGCTACCATTCATTGGAGTAACAAAAATCTCGACAACAAACTACCTTCCATAATGATAAGGCTACCATCCATTGGAATAACTAAAATATCGACAACACACTACCTTCCATAATGACAAGGCTATCATCCCTTAGAGAAACAAAAATGTCGACAACAGACTACCTTCCATAATGACTAGGCTACCATCCATTGGAGTGACAAAGATATCGACAACAAACTACCTTCCATAACGACAAGGCTACAATCCCTTAGAGTAACAAAAATCACGACAAAAGACTACCATCCATAATGACTAGGCTTCCATTCATTGGAATAACAAAGATATCGACAACAGTCTACCTTCCATAACGACAAGGCTACAATCCATTGGAGTAACTAAAATCTCGACAATAGACTACCTTCCATAATGACTAGGCTACAATCCATTTGAGTAACAAAGATATCGATAACAGACTACCTTCCATAACGACATGGCTACAATCCATTGTAGTAACAAAAATCTCGACAACTGACTACCTTCCATAATGACAAGACTACCATCCATTATAGTAACAAAAATCTCGACAACAGACTACCTTCCATAATGACAAGGATACCATCCATTGGAGTAACTAAAATCTCCACAACATACTACTTTCCATAATGACTAGGCTACCATCCATTGGAGTAACAAAGATATCACAACAGACTACCTTCCATAACGACAAGGCTACAATCCATTGTAGTAAAAAAAATCTCGACAACAGACTACCTTCCATAATGACAAGACTACCATCCATTGTAGTAACAAAACTCTCGATAATAAACTACCTTCCATAATGACAAGGCTACCATTCATTGGAGTAACAAAAATCTCGACAACAAACTACCTTCCATAATGACAAGGCTACCATCCATTGGAATAACTAAAATATCGACAACACACTACCTTCCATAATGACAAGGCTATCATCCCTTAGACAAACAAAAATGTCGACAACAGACTACCTTCCATAATGACTAGGCTACCATCCATTGGAGTGACAAAGATATCGACAACAAACTACTTTCCATAACGACAAGGCTACAATCCCTTAGAGTAACAAAAATCACGACAAAATACTACCATCCATAATGACTAGGCTTTCGTTCATTGGAGTAACAAAGATATCGACAACAGTCTACCTTCCATAACGACAAGGCTACAATCCATTGGAGTAACTAAAATCTCGACAACAGACTACCTTCTATAATGACAAGACTACCATCCATTGTAGTAACAAAAATCTCGACAATAGACTACCTTCCATAATGACAACACCCTACCTTCCATAATGACAAGGCTACCATCCCTTAGACTAACAAAAATCTCGACAACAAACTACCTTTCATAATGACTAGGCTACCATCCATTGGAGTAACAAAGATATCGACAAGAAACTGCCTTTCATAATGACAAGGCTACAATCCATTGTAGTAAAAAAAAATCTCGACAACAGACTACCTTCCATAATGACAAGGCTACCATCCATTGTAGTAACAAAAATCTCGACAATAGACTACCTTCCATGATGACAAGGCTACCATCCATTGCAGTAACAGAAATCTCGACAACAAACTACCTTCCATAATAACAAGGCTACCATCCGTTGGAATAATTAAAATATCGACAACACCCTACCTTCCATAATGACAAGGTTACAATCTATTAGAGTAACAAAAATCTCGACAATAGACTACCTTCCATAATGACTAGGCTACCATCCATTGGAGTAACAAAGATATCAATAACAAACTACCTTCCATAACGACAAGGCTACAATCCATTGTAGTAACAAAAATCTCGACAATAGACTACCTTCCATAATGACAAGGCTACCATCCCTTAGAGAAACAAAAATCTTGACAACAGACTACCTTCTATAATGACTAGGCTACCATCCATTAGAGTAACAAAGATATCGACAACAAACTACCTTCCATAACGACAAGGCTACAATCCCTTAGAGTAACAAAAATCACGACAAAGACTACCTTCCATAATGAAAAGGCTACCATCCATTGGAGTAACAAAGATATCGATGACATACTACCTTCCATAATGACAAGGCTACCATCCCTTAGAGTAATAAAAATCTCGACAACAGACTACCTTCCATAATGACTAGAATACCATCAATTGGAGTAACAAAAATATCGACAACACACTACCTTCCATAATGACTAGGCTACAATCTATTATAGTAACAAAAATATAGACAATAGACTACCTTTCATAATGACAAGGCTACCGTCCATAGGAATAACAAAAATCTCGACAACAGACTATGTTCCATAATGACAGGGTTACCATCCCTTAGAGTAAGAAAAATATCAACAACAAACTACCTTCCATAATGAAAACGCTACCATCCATTGGAGTAACAAAGATATCGACAACATACTACCTTCCATAATGACAAGGCTACAATCCCTTAGTGAAACAAAAATAACGACAACACACTACCTTCCATAATGACAAGTCTACCATCCATCGGAGTAACACAAATCACAACAATAGACTATCTTCCATAATGACAAGGGTACCATCATTGGATTAACCTAAATATCCACAAGAGACTACCTTACATAATGACAAGGCTACAATCCATTGGAGTATACAAAATCTCGACAACAGACTACCTTCCATAATGACAAGGCTACCATCCATTGGAGTAACTAAAATCTCCACAACGGACTACTTTCCATAATGAATAGGCTACCATCCATTGGAGTAACAAAGATATCACAACAGACTACCTTCCATAACGAAAAGGCTACAATCCATTGTAGTAAAAAAAATCTCGACAACAGACTACCTTCCATAATGACAAGACTACCATCCATTGTAGTAACAAAACTCTCGACAATAAACTACCTTCCATAATGACAAGGCTACATCCATTGGAGTAACAAAAATTCGACAACAAACTACCTTCCATAATGACAAGGCTACCATCCATTGGAATAACTAAAATATCGACAACACACTACCTTCCATAATGACAAGGCTACCATCCCTTAGAGAAACAAAAATCTCGAAAACAGACTACCTTCCATAATGACTAGGCTTCCGTCCATTGGAGTAACAAAGATATCGACAACAAACTACCTTCCATAACGACAAGGCTACAATCCCTTAGAGTAACAAAAATCACGACAAAATACTACCTTGCATAATGACTAGGCTTCCGTCCATTGGAGTAACAAAGATATCCACAACAGTCTACCTTCCATAACGACAAGGCTACATTCCATTGGAGTAACAAAAATCTCGACAATAGACTGCCTTCCATAATGACTAGGCTACCATCCATTTGAGTAACAAAGATATCGACAACGGACTACCTTCCATAATGACAGGGCTACAATCCATTGTAGTAACAAAAATCTCGACAACAGACTACCTTCCATAATGACAAGACTACCATCCATTGTAGTAACAAAAATCTCGACAACAGACTACCTTCCATAATGACAAGGCTATCATCCATTAGAGTAACTAAAATCTCCACAACAGACTACTTTCCATAAAGACTAGGCTACCATCCATTGTAGTAACAAAGATATCACAACAGACTACCTTCCATAACGACAAGGCTACAATCCATTGTAGTAAAAAAATTCTCGACAACAGACTACCTTCCATAATGACAAGACTACCATCCATTGTAGTAACAAAACTCTCGACAATAAACTACCTTCCATAATGACAAGGCTACCATTCATTGGAGTAACAAAAATCTCGACAACAAACTACCTTCCATAACGACAAGGCTACAATCCATTGTAGTAACAAAAATCTCGACAATAGACTACCTTCCATAATGACAAGGCTACCATCCCTTAGAGAAACAAAAATCTCGACAACAGACAACCTTCTATAATGACTAGGCTACCATCCATTAGAGTAACAAAGATATCGACAACAAACTACCTTCCATAACGACAAGGCTACAATCCCTTAGAGTAACAAAAATCACGACAAAGACTACCTTCCATAATGAAAAGGCTACCATCCATTGGAGTAACAAAGATATCGATGACATACTACCTTCCATAATGACAAGGCTACCATCCCTTAGAGTAATAAAAATCTCGACAACAGGCTACCTTCCATAATGACTAGAATACCATCAATTGGAGTAACAAAAATATCGACAACACACTACCTTCCATAATGACTAGGATACAATCTATTATAGTAACAAAAATATAGACAATAGACTACCTTTCATAATGACAAGGCTACCGTCCATAGGAATAACAAAAATCTCGACAACAGACTATGTTCCATAATGACAGGGTTACCATCCCTTAGAGTAAGAAAAATATCAACAACAAACTACCTTCCATAATGAAAACGCTACCATCCATTGGAGTAACAAAGATATCGACAACATACTACCTTCCATAATGACAAGGCTACCATCCCTTAGTGTAACAAAAATCACGACAACACACTACCTTCCATTATGACAAGTCTACCATCCATCGGAGTAACACAAATCACAACAATAGACTATCTTCCATAATGACAAGGGTACCATCATTGGATTAAACAAAATATCCACAAGAGACTACCTTACATAATGACAAGGCTACAATCCATTGGAGTATACAAAATCTAGACAACCGACTACCTTCCATAATGACAAGGCTACCATCCATTGGAGTAACTAAAATCTCCACAACGGACTACTTTCCATAATGAATAGGCTACCATCCAGTGGAGTAACAAAGATATCACAACAGACTACCTTCCATAACGAAAAGGCTACAATCCATTGTAGTAAAAAAAATCTCGGCAACAGACTACCTTCCATAATGACAAGACTACCATCCATTGTAGTAACAAAACTCTCGACAATAAACTACCTTCCATAATGACAAGGCTACATCCATTGGAGTAACAAAAATTCGACAACAAACTACCTTCCATAATGACAAGGCTACCATCCTTTGGAATAACTAAAATATCGACAACACACTACCTTCCACAATGACAAGGCTACCATCCCTTAGAGAAACAAAAATCTCGACAACAGACTACCTTCCATAATGACTAGGCTTCCGTCCATTGGAGTAACAAAGATATCGACAACAAACTACCTTCAATAACGACAAGGCTACAATCCCTTAGAGTAACAAAAATCACGACAAAATACTACCTTGCATAATGACTAGGCTTCCGTCCATTGGAGTAACAAAGATATCCACAACAGTCTACCTTCCATAACGACAAGGCTACATTCCATTGGAGTAACAAAAATCTCGACAACAGACTACCTTCCATAATGACTAGGCTACCATCCATTTGAGTAACAAAGATATCGATAACAGACTACCTTCCATAACGACATGGCTACAATCCATTGTAGTAACAAAAATCTCGACAACTGACTACCTTCCATAACGACAAGACTACCATCCATTATAGTAACAAAAATCTCGACAACAGACTACCTTCCATAATAACAAGGATACCATCCATTGGAGAAACTAAAATCTCGATAATAAACTACCTTCCATGATGACAAGGCTACCATCCTTTACAGTAACAGAAATCTCGACAACAGACTACCTTCCATAATAACTAGGCTACCATCCATTGGAATAATAAAAATATCGACAACACCCTACCTTCCATAATGACAAGGCTACAATCTATTAGAGTAAGAAAAATCTCGACAACAGACTACCTTCCATAATGACTAGGCTACCATCCATTGGAGTAACAAAGATATCGAAAACAAACTACCTTCCATAACGACAAGGCTACAATCTATTGTAGTAACAAAAATCTCGACAATAGACTACCTTCCATAATGACAAGGCTACCATCCATTGGAGTAACAATAATCTCGACAAAAAATTACCTTCCATAATGACAAGGCTACCATCCATTGGAATAACAAAAATATCGACAACAAACTACCTTCCATAATGACAAGGCTACCATCCCTTAGAGAAACAAAAATCTCGATAACAGACTACCTTCTATAATGACTAGGCTACCATCCATTGGAGTAACAAAGATATCGACAACAAACTACCTTCCATAACGACAAGGCTATAATCCCTTAGAGTAACAAAAATCACGACAAAGACTACCTTCCATAATGAAAAGGCTACCATCCATTGGAGTAACAAAGATATCGATGACATACTACCTTCCATAATGACACGGATACCATCCCTTAGAGTAATAAAAATGTCGACAACAGACTACCTTCCATAATGACTAGGATACCATCCATTCGAGTAACAAAAATATCAACAAGACACTACCTTCCATAATGACTAGGCTACAATCTCTTATAGTAACAAAAATATCGACAATAGACTACCTTTCATAATAACAAGGCTACCTTCCATAGGAATAACAAAAATCTCGACAACAGACTACGTTCTATAATGACAGGGTTACCATCCCTTAGAGTAAGAAAAATCTCAACAACAAACTACCTTCCATAATGAAAAGGCTACCATCCATTGGAGTAACAAAGATATTGACAAAATACTGCCTTCCATAATGACAAGGCTACCATCCCTTAGAGTAACAAAAATCACGACAACACACTACCTTCCATAATGACAAGTCTACCATCCATCGGAGTAACACAAATCACAACAATAGACTATCTTCCATAATGACAAGGGTACCATCATTGGATTAACCCAAATATCCACAAGAGACTACCTTCCATAATGACAAGGCTACAATCCATTGGAGTATACAAAAACTCGACAACATACTACCTTCCATAATGACAAGGCTACCATCCATTGCAGTAACTATAATCTCCACAACAGACTACTTTCCATAATGACTAGGCTACCATCCATTGGAGTAACAAAGATATCACAACAGACTATCTTCCATTACGACAAGGCAACAATCCATTGTAGTAAAAAAAAACTCGACAACAAACTACCTTCCATAATGACAAGACTACCATCCATTGTAGTAACAAAACTGTCGACAATAAACTACCTTCCAAAATGACAAGGCTACCATTCATTGGAGTAACAAAAATCTCGACAACAAACTACCTTCCATAATGATAAGGCTACCATCCATTGGAATAATTAAAATATCGACAACACACTACCTTCCATAATGACAAGGCTATCATCCCTTAGAGAAACAAAAATGTCGACAACAGACTACCTTCCATAATGACTAGGCTACCATCCATTGGAGTGACAAAGATATCGACAACAAACTACCTTCCATAACGACAAGGCTATAATCCCTTAGAGTAACAAAAATCACGACAAAAGACTACCATCCATAATGACTAGGCTTCCATTCATTGGAATAACAAAGATATCGACAACAGTCTACCTTCCATAACGACAAGGCTACAATCCATTGGAGTAACTAAAATCTCGACAATAGACTACCTTCCATAATGACTAGGCTACCATCCATTTGAGTAACAAAGATATCGATAACAGACTACCTTCCATAACGACATGGCTACAATCCATTGTAGTAACAAAAATCTCGACAACTGACTACCTTCCATAATGACAAGACTACCATCCATTATAGTAACAAAAATCTCGACAACAGACTACCTTCCATAATGACAAGGATACCATCAATTGGAGTAACTAAAATCTCCACAACATACTACTTTCCACAATGACTAGGCTACCATCCATTGGAGTAACAAAGATATCACAACAGACTACCTTCCATAACGACAAGGCTACAATCCATTGTAGTAAAAAAATCTCGACAACAGACTATCTTCCATAATGAAAAGACTACCATCCATTGTAGTAACAAAAATCTCGATAATAAACTACCTTCCATAATGACAAGGCTACCATTCATTGGAGTAACAAAAATCTCGACAAAAAACTACCTTCCATAATGACAAGGCTACCATCCATTGGAATAACTAAAATATCGACAACACACTACCTTCCATAATGACAAGGCTATCATCCCTTAGACAAACAAAAATCTCGACAATAGACTACCTTCCATAATGACTAGGCTACCATCCATTGGAGTGACAAAGATATCGACAACAAACTACCTTCCATAACGACAAGGCTACAATCCCTTAGAGTAACAAAAATCACGACAAAATACTACCATCCATAATGACTAGGCTTTCGTTCATTGGAGTAACAAAGATATCGACAACAGTCTACCTTCCATAACGACAAGGCTACAATCCATTGGAGTAACTAAAATCTCGATAACAGACTACCTTCTATAATGACAGGACTACCATCCATTGTAGTAACAAAAATCTCGACAATAGACTACCTTCCATAATGACAACACCCTACCTTCCATAATGACAAGGCTACCATCCCTTAGACTAACAAAAATCTCGACAACAAACTACCTTTCATAATGACTAGGCTACCATCCATTGGAGTAACAAAGATATCGACAAGAAACTGCCTTTCATAATGACAAGGCTACAATCCATTGTAGTAAAAAAAAATCTCGACAACAGACTACCTTCCATAATGACAAGGCTACCATCCATTGTAGTAACAAAAATCTCGACAATAGACTACCTTCCATGATGACAAGGCTACCATCCATTGCAGTAACAGAAATCTCGACAACAAACTACCTTCCATAATAACAAGGCTACCATCCGTTGGAATAATTAAAATATCGACAACACCCTACCTTCCATAATGACAAGGCTACAATCTATTAGAGTAACAAAAATCTCGACAATAGACTACCTTCCATAATGACTAGGCTACCATCCATTGGAGTAACAAAGATATCAATAACAAACTACCTTCCATAACGACAAGGCTACAATCCATTGTAGTAACAAAAATCTCGACAATAGACTACCTTCCATAATGACAAGGCTACCATCCCTTAGAGAAACAAAAATCTCGACAACAGACTACCTTCTATAATGACTAGGCTACCATCCATTAGAGTAACAAAGATATCGACAACAAACTACCTTCCATAACGACAAGGCTACAATCCCTTAGAGTAACAAAAATCACGACAAAGACTACCTTCAATAATGAAAAGGCTACCATCCATTGGAGTAACAAAGATATCGATGACATACTACCTTCCATAATGACAAGGCTACCATCCCTTAGAGTAATAAAAATCTCAACAACATACTACCTTCCATAATGACTAGAATACCATCAATTGGAGTAACAAAAATATCGACAACACACTACCTTCCATAATGACTAGGCTACAATCTATTATAGTAACAAAAATATAGACAATAGACTACCTTTCATAATGACAAGGCTACCGTCCATAGGAATAACAAAAATCTCGACAACAGACTATGTTCCATAATGACAGGGTTACCATCCCTTAGAGTAAGAAAAATATCAACAACAAACTACCTTCCATAATGAAAACGCTACCATCCATTGGAGTAACAAAGATATCGACAACATACTACCTTCCATAATGACAAGGCTACCATCCCTTAGTGAAACAAAAATAACGACAACACACTACCTTCCATAATGACAAGTCTACCATCCATCGGAGTAACACAAATCACAACAATAGACTATCTTCCATAATGACAAGGGTACCATCATTGGATTAACCTAAATATCCACAAGAGACTACCTTACATAATGACAAGGCTACAATCCATTGGGGTATACAAAATCTCGACAACAGACTACCTTCCATAATGACAAGGCTACCATCCATTGGAGTAACTAAAATCTCCACAACGGACTACTTTCCATAATGAATAGGCTACCATCCATTGGAGTAACAAAGATATCACAACAGACTACCTTCCATAACGAAAAGGCTACAATCCATTGTAGTAAAAAAAATCTCGACAACAGACTACCTTCCATAATGACAAGACTACCATCCATTGTAGTAACAAAACTCTCGACAATAAACTACCTTCCATAATGACAAGGCTACATCCATTGGAGTAACAAAAATTCGACAACAAACTACCCTCTATAATGACAAGGCTACCATCCATTGGAATAACTAAAATATCGACAACACACTACCTTCCATAATGACAAGGCTACCATCCCTTAGAGAAACAAAAATCTCGACAACAGACTACCTTCCATAATGACTAGGCTTCCGTCCATTGGAGTAACAAAGATATCGACAACAAACTACCTTCCATAACGACAAGGCTACAATCCCTTAGAGTAACAAAAATCACGACAAAATACTACCTTGCATAATGACTAGGCTTTCGTCCATTGGAGTAACAAAGATATCCACAACAATCTACCTTCCATAACGACAAGGCTACATTCCATTGGAGTAACAAAAATCTCGACAATAGACTGCCTTCCATAATGACTAGACTACCATCCATTTGAGTAACAAAGATATCGACAACGGACTACCTTCCATAATGACAGGGCTACAATCCATTGTAGTAACAAAAATCTCGACAACAGACTACCTTCCATAATGACAAGACTACCATCCATTGTAGTAACAAAAATCTCGACAACAGACTACCTTCCATAATGACAAGGCTATCATTCATTGGAATAACTAAAATCTCCACAACAGACTACTTTCCATAATGACTAGGCTACCATCCATTGTAGTAACAAAGATATCACAACAGACTACCTTCCATAACGACAAGGCTACAATCCATTGTAGTAAAAAAAATCTCGACAACAGACTACCTTCCATAATGACAAGACTACCATCCATTGTAGTAACAAAACTCTCGACAATAAACTACCTTCCATAATGACAAGGCTACCATTCATTGGAGTAACAAAAATCTCGACAACAAACTACCTTCCATAACGACAAGGCTACAATCCATTGTAGTAACAAAAATCTCGACAATAGACTACCTTCCATAATGACAAGGCTACCATCCCTTAGAGAAACAAAAATCTCGACAACAGACAACCTTCTATAATGACTAGGCTACCATCCATTAGAGTAACAAAGATATCGACAACAAACTACCTTCCATAACGACAAGGCTACAATCCCTTAGAGTAACAAAAATCACGACAAAGACTACCTTCCATAATGAAAAGGCTACCATCCATTGGAGTAACAAAGATATCGATGACATACTACCTTCCATAATGACAAGGCTACCATCCCTTAGAGTAATAAAAATCTCGACAACAGGCTACCTTCCATAATGACTAGAATACCATTAATTGGAGTAACAAAAATATCGACAACACACTACCTTCCATAATGACTAGGCTACAATCTATTATAGTAACAAAAATATAGACAATAGACTACCTTTCATAATGACAAGGCTACCGTCCATAGGAATAACAAAAATCTCGACAACAGACTATGTTCCATAATGACAGGGTTACCATCCCTTAAAGTAAGAAAAATATCAACAACAAACTACCTTCCATAATGAAAACGCTACCATCCATTGGAGTAACAAAGATATCGACAACATACTACCTTCCATAATGACAAGGCTACCATCCCTTAGTGTAACAAAAATCACGACAATACACTACCTTCCATAATGACAAGTCTACCATCCATCGGAGTAACACAAATCAGAACAATAGCCTATCTTCCATAATGACAAGGGTACCATCATTGGATTAACCAAAATATCCACAAGAGACTACCTTACATAATGACAAGGCTACAATCCATTGGAGTATACAAAATCTAGACAACAGACTACCTTCCATAATGACAAGGCTACCATCCATTGGAGTAACTAAAATCTCCACAACGGACTACTTTCCATAATGAATAGGCTACCATCCAGTGGAGTAACAAAGATATCACAACAGACTACCTTCCATAACGAAAAGGCTACAATCCATTGTAGTAAAAAAAATCTCGGCAACAGACTACCTTCCATAATGACAAGGCTACATCCATTGGAGTAACAAAAATTCGACAACAAACTACCTTCCATAATTACAAGGCTACCATCCTTTGGAATAACGAAAATATCGACAACACACTACCTTCCACAATGACAAGGCTACCATCCCTTAGAGAAACAAAAATCTCGACAACAGACTACCTTCCATAATGACTAGGCTTCCGTCCATTGGACTAACAAAGATATCGACAACAAACTACCTTCCATAACGACAAGGCTACAATCCCTTAGAGTAACAAAAATCACGACAAAATACTACCTTGCATAATGACTAGGCTTCCGTCCATTGGAGTAACAAAGATATCCACAACAGTCTACCTTCCATAACGACAAGGCTACATTCCATTGGAGTAACAAAAATCTCGACAACAGACTACCTTCCATAATGACTAGGCTACCATCCATTTGAGTAACAAAGATATCGACAACGGACTACCTTCCATAATGACAGGGCTACAATCCATTGTAGTAACAAAAATCTCGACAACAGACTACCTTCCATAATGACAAGACTACCATCCATTGTAGTAACAAAAATCTCGACAACAGACTACCTTCCATAATGACAAGGCTACCATCCATTAGAGTAACTAAAATCTCCACAACAGACTACTTTCCATAATGACTAGGCTACCATCCATTGTAGTAACAAAGATATCACAACAGACTACCTTCCATAACGACAAGGCTACAATCCATTGTAGTAAAAAAAATCTCGACAACAGACTACCTTCCATAATGACAAGACTACCATCCATTGTAGTAACAAAAATCTCGACAATAAACTACCTTCCATAATGACAAGGCTACCATTCATTGGAGTAACAAAAATCTCGACAACAAACTACCTTCCATAATGACAAGGCTACCATCCATTAGAATAACTAAAATATCGACAATACACTACTTTCCATAATGATAAGGCTATCATCCCTTAGAGAAACAAAAATCTCGACAACAGACTACCTTCCATAATGACTAGGCTACCATCCGTTGGAGTAACAAAGCTATCGACAACAAACTACCTTCCATAACTACAAGGCTACAATCCCTTAGAGTAACAAAAATAACGACAAAAGACTACCATCCATAATGACTAGGCTTCCGTCCATTGGAGTAACAAAGATATCGATGACATACTACCTTCCATAATGACAAGGCTACCATCCCTTAGAGTAATAAAAATCTCGACAACAGACTACCTTCCATAATGACTAGGATACCATCAATTGGAGTAACAAAAATATCGACAACACACTACCTTCCATAATGACTAGGCTACAATCTATTATAGTAACAAAAATATCGACAATAGACAACCTTTCATAATGACAAGGCTACCGTCCATAGGAATAACAAAAATCTCGACAACAGACTATGTTCCATAATGACAGGGTTACCATCCCTTAGAGTAAGAAAAATATCAACAACAAACTACCTTCCATAATGAAAAGGCTACCATCCATTGGAGTAACAAAGATATCGACAACATACTACCTTCCATAATGACAAGGCTACCATCCCTTAGTGTAACAAAAATCACGACAACATACTACCTTCCATAATGACAAGTCTACCATCCATCGGAGTAACACAAATCACAACAATAGACTATCTTCCATAATGACAAGGGTACCATCATTGGATTAACCCAAATATCCACAAGAGACTACCTTCCATAATGACAAGGCTACAATCCATTGGAGTATACAAAATCTCGACAACAGACTACCTTCCATAATGACAACGCTACCATCCATTGGAGTAACTAAAATTCCCACAACGGAGTACTTTCCATAATGAATAGGCTACCATCCAGTGGAGTAACAAAGATATCACAAAAGACTACCTTCCATAACGAAAAGGCTACAATCCATTGTAGTAAAAACATTCTCGACAACAGACTACCTTCCATAATGACAAGACTACCATCCATTGTAGTAACAAAACTCTCGACAATAAACTACCTTCCATAATGACAAGACTACCATCCAGTGTAGTAACAAAACTCTCGACAATAAACTACCTTCCATAATGACAAGGCTACCATCCATTGGAATAACTAAAATATCGACAACACACTACCTTCCATAATGACAAGGCTACCATCCCTTAGAGAAACAAAAATCTCGTCAACAGACTACCTTCCATAATGACTAGGCTACCATCCATTGGAGTAACAAAGATATCAACAACACACTACCTTCCATAACGACAAGGCTAACATCCCTTAGAGTAACAAAAATCAATATAAAAGACTACCTTCCATAATGAAAAGGCTACCATCCATTGGAGTAACAAAGATATCGACAACATAATACCTTCCATAATGACAAGGCTACCATCCCTTAGAGTAATAAAAAAAAACGATAACACACTACCTTTCTTAATGACAAGTCTACCATCCATTGGAGTTACAAAAATCTCAACAATAGAATACCTTCCATAATGACAAGGCTACCCTCCATTGGAGTAAAAAAAATCACGACAACATACTACCTTCCATAATGACTAGGCTACCATCCATTGGAATAACAAAAATATCGATAACACACTACTTTCCATAATGACAAGGCTACCATCCAATGGAGTAACAAAAATCTCGACAACAGACTACCTTCCATAATGACAAGGCTACCATCCATTAGAGTAACTAAAATCTCCACAACAGACTACTTTCCATAATGACTAGGCTACCATCCACTGTAGTAACAAAGATATCACAACAGACTACCTTCCATAACGACAAGGCTACAATCCATTGTAGTAAAAAAAATCTCGACAATAGACTACCTTCCATAATGACAAGACTACCATCCATTGTAGTAACAAAACTCTCGACAATAAACTACCTTCCATAATGACAAGGCTACCATTCATTGGAGTAACAAAAATCTCGACAACAAACTACCTTCCATAATGACAAGGCTACCATCCATTAGAATAACTAAAATATCGACAATACACTACTTTCCATAATGATAAGGCTATCATCCCTTAGAGAAACAAAAATCTAGACAACAAACTACCTTCCATAATGACTAGGCTACCATCCTTTGGAGTAACAAAGCTATCGACAACAAACTACCTTCCATAACTACAAGGCTACAATCCCTTAGAGTAACAAAAATAACGACAAAAGACTACAATCCATAATGACTAGGCTTCCGTCCATTGGAGTAACAAAGATATCGATGACATACTACCGTCCATAATGACAAGGCTACCATCCCTTAGAGTAATAAAAATCTCGACAACAGACTACCTTCCATAATGACTAGGATACCATCAATTGGAGTAACAAAAATATCGACAACACACTACCTTCCATAATGACTAGGCTACAATTTATTATAGTAACAAAAATATCGACAATAGACAACCTTTCATAATGACAAGGCTACCGTCCATAGGAATAACAAAAATCTCGACAACAGACTATGTTCCATAATGACATGGTTACCATCCCTTAGAGTAAGAAAAATATCAACAACAAACTACCTTCCATAATGAAAAGGCTGCCATCCATTGGAGTAACAAAGATATCGACAACATACTACCTTCCATAATGACAAGGCTACCATCCCTTAGTGTAACAAAAATCACGACAACACACTACCTTCCAGAATGACAAGTCTACCATCCATCGGAGTAACACAAATCACAACAATAGACTATCTTCCATAATGACAAGGGTACCATCATTGGATTAACCCAAATATCCACAAGAGACTACCTTCCATAATGACAAGGCTACAATCCATTGGAGTATACAAAATCTCGACAACAGACTACCTTCCATAATGACAACGCTACCATCCATTGGAGTAACTAAAATTCCCACAACGGACTACTTTCCATAATGAATAGGCTACCATCCAGTGGAGTAACAAAGATATCACAACAGACTACCTTCCATAACGAAAAGGCTACAATCCATTGTAGTAAAAACATTCTCGACAACAGACTACCTTCCATAATGACAAGACTACCATCCATTGTAGTAACAAAACTCTCGACAATAAACTACCTTCCATAATGACAAGACTACCATCCAGTGTAGTAACAAAACTCTCGACAATAATCTACCTTCCATAATGACAAGGCTACCATCCATTGGAATAACTAAAATATCGACAACACACTACCTTCCATAATGACAAGGCTACCATCCCTTAGAGAAACAAAAATCTCGTCAACAGACTACCTTCCATAATGACTAGGCTACCATCCATTGGAGTAACAAAGATATCAACAACAAACTACCTTCCATAACGACAAGGCTAACATCCCTTAGAGTAACAAAAATCAATACAAAAGACTACCTTCCATAATGAAAAGGCTACCATCCATTGGAGTAACAAAGATATCGACAACATAATACCTTCCATAATGACAAGGCTACCATCCCTTAGAGTAATAAAAAAAAACGATAACACACTACCTTCCTTAATGACAAGTCTACCATCCATTGGAGTTACAAAAATCTCAACAATAGAATACCTTCCATAATGACAAGGCTACCCTCCATTGGAGTAAAAAAAATCACGACAACATACTACCTTCCATAATGACTAGGCTACCATCCATTGGAATAACAAAAATATCGATAACACACTACTTTCCATAATGACAAGGCTACCATCCAATGGAGTAACAAAAATCTCGACAACAGACTACCTTCCATAATGACAAGGCTACCATCCATTAGAGTAACTAAAATCTCCACAACAGACTACTTTCCATAATGACTAGGCTACCATCCATTGTAGTAACAAAGATATCACAACAGACTACCTTCCATAACGACAAGGCTACAATCCATTGTAGTAAAAAAAATCTCGACAATAGACTACCTTCCATAATGACAAGACTACCATCCATTGTAGTAACAAAACTCTCGACAATAAACTACCTTCCATAATGACAAGGCTACCATTCATTGGAGTGACAAAAATCTCGACAACAAACTACCTTCCATAATGACAAGGCTACCATCCATTAGAATAACTAAAATATCGACAATACACTACTTTCCATAATGATAAGGCTATCATCCCTTAGAGAAACAAAAATCTAGACAACAAACTACCTTCCATAATGACTAGGCTACCATCCTTTGGAGTAACAAAGCTATCGACAACAAACTACCTTCCATAACTACAAGGCTACAATCCCTTAGAGTAACAAAAATAACGACAAAAGACTACAATCCATAATGACTAGGCTTCCGTCCATTGGAGTAACAAAGATATCGATGACATACTACCGTCCATAATGACAAGGCTACCATCCCTTAGAGTAATAAAAATCTCGACAACAGACTACCTTCCATAATGACTAGGATACCATCAATTGGAGTAACAAAAATATCGACAACACACTACCTTCCATAATGACTAGGCTACAATTTATTATAGTAACAAAAATATCGACACTAGACAACCTTTCATAATGACAAGGCTACCGTCCATAGGAATAACAAAAATCTCGACAACAGACTATGTTCCATAATGACAGGGTTACCATCCCTTAGAGTAAGAAAAATATCAACAACAAACCACCTTCCATAATGAAAAGGCTACCATCCATTGGAGTAACAAAGATATCGACAACATACTACCTTCCATAATGACAAGGCTACCATCCCTTAGTGTAACAAAAATCACGACAACACACTACCGTCCATAATGACAAGTCTACCATCCATCGGAGTAACACAAATCACAACAATAGACTATCTTCCATAATGACAAGGGTACCATCATTGGATTAACCCAAATATCCACAAGAGACTACCTTCCATAATGCCAAGGCTACAATCCATTGGAGTATACAAAATCTCGACAACAGACTACCTTCCATAATGACAACGCTACCATCCATTGGAGTAACTAAAATTCCCACAACGGACTACTTTCCATAATGAATAGGCTACCATCCAGTGGAGTAACAAAGATATCACAACAGACTACCTTCCATAACGAAAAGGCTACAATCCATTGTAGTAAAAACATTCTCGACAACAGACTACCTTCCATAATGACAAGACTACCATCCATTGTAGTAACAAAACTCTCGACAATAAACTACCTTCCATAATGACAAGACTACCATCCAGTGTAGTAACAAAACTCTCGATAATAAACTACCTTCCATAATGACAAGGATACCATCCATTGGAATAAATAAAATATCGACAACACACTACCTTCCATAATGACAAGGCTACCATCCCTTAGAGAAACAAAAATCTCGTCAACAGACTACCTTCCATAATGACTAGGCTACCATCCATTGGAGTAACAAAGATATGGACAACATAATACCTTCCATAATGATAAGGCTACCATCCCTTAGAGTAATAAAAAAAAAAGATAACACACTACCTTCCTTAATGACAAGTCTACCATCCATTGGAGTTACAAAAATCTCAACAATAGAATACCTTCCATAATGACAAGGCTACCATCCATTGGAGTAAAAAAAATCACGACAACATACTACCTTCCATAATGACTAGGCTACCATCCATTGGAATAACAAAAATATCGATAACACACTACTTTCCATAATGACAAGGCTACCATCCAATGAAGTAACAAAAATCTCGACAACAGACTATCTTCCATAATGACAAGGCTACAATCTATTATAGTAACAAAAATATCGACAATAGACTACCTTTCATAATGACAAGGCTACCATCCATTGGAATAACAAAAATCTCGACAACAAACTACCTTCCATAATGAAAAGGCTACCATCCATTGGAGTGACAAATATATCGACAACATACTACCTTCCATAATGACAAGGCTACCATCCCTTAGAGTAACAAAAATCACGACAACACACTACCTTCCATAATGAAAAGTCTACCATCCATTGGAGTAACAAAAATCTCAACAATAGACTATCTTCCATAATGACAAGGGTAACATCATTGGAGTAACCCAAATATCCACACGAGACTACCTTCCATAAAGACAAGGTTACAATTCATTGGAGTATACAAAATCTCGACAACAAACTACCTTCCATAATGACAAGGCTACCATCCATTGGAGTAACTAATATCTCGACAAAAGATCCATAATGACTAGGCTACCATCCATTGGAGTAACAAAGATATCGACAACAGACTACCTTCCATAACGACAAGGGTACAATCAATTGTAGTAAATAAAATCTCGACAACAGACTACCTTCCATAATGACAAGACTACCATCCATTGGAGTAACAAAAATCTCGGCAACAAACTACCTTCCATAATGACAAGTCTACCATCTATTGGAATAACAAAAATATCGAAAACACATTACCTTCCATAATGACAAGGCTACCATCCCTTAGAGAAACAAAAATCTCGACAACAGACTACCTTCCATAATGACTAGGCTACCATCCATTGGAGTAACAAAGATATCGACAACAAACTACCTTCCATAACGACAAGGCTACAATCCCTTAGAATAACAAAAATCAAGACAAAAGACTACCTTCCAAAATGAAAAGGCTACCATCCATTGGAGTAACATTGATATGGGCAACATACTACCTTCCAGAATGACAAGGCTACCATCCATTGGAGTAACAAAAATCTAGACAACAAACTACCTTCCATAATGACTAGGCTACCATCCGTTGGAGTAACAAAGCTATCGACAACAAACTACCTTCCATAACTACAAGGCTACAATCCCTTAGAGTAACAAAAATAACGACAAAAGACAACCATCCATAATGACTAGGCTTCCGTCCATTGGAGTAACAAAGATATCGATGACATACTACCTTCCATAATGACAAGGCTACCATCCCTTAGAGTAATAAAATTTCGACAACAGACTACCTTCCATAATGACTAGGATACCATCAATTGGAGTAACAAAAATATCGACAACACACTACCTTCCATAATGACTAGGCTACAATCTATTATAGTAACAAAAATATCGACAATAGACAACCTTTCATAATGACAAGGCTACCGTCCACAGGAATAACAAAAATCTCGACAACAGACTATGTTCCATAATGACAGGGTTACCATCCCTTAGAGTAAGAAAAATATCAACAACAAACTACCTTCCATAATGAAAAGGCTACCATCCATTCGAGTAACAAAGATATCGACAACATACTACCTTCCATAATGACAAGGCTACCATCCCTTAGTGTAACAAAAATAACGACAACACACTACCTTCCATAATGACAAGTCTACCATCCATCGGAGTAACACAAATCACAACAATAGACTATCTTCCATAATGACAAGGGTACCATCATTGGATTAACCCAAATATCCACAAGAGACTACCTTCCATAATGACAAGGCTACAATCCATTGGAGTATACAAAATCTCGACAACAGACTACCTTCCATAATGACAAGGCTACCATCCATTGGAGTAACTAAAATCTCCACAACGGACTATTTTCCATAATGAATAGGCTACCATCCATTGGAGTAACAAAGATATCACAACAGACTACCTTCCATAACGAAAAGGCTACAATCCGTTGTAGTAAAAAAAATCTCGACAACAGACTACCTTCCATAATGACAAGACTAACATCCATTGTAGTAACAAAACTCTCGACAATAAACTACCTTCCATAATGACAAGACTACCATCCATTGTAGTAACAACACTCTCGACAATAAACTAGCTTCCATAATGACAAGGCTACCATCCATTGGAAGAACTGAAATATCGACAACACACTACCTTCCATAATGACAAGGCTACCATCCCTTAGAGAAACAAAAATCTCGTCAACAGACTACCTTCCATAATGACTAGGCTACCATCCATTGGAGTAACAAAGATATCAACAACAAACTACCTTCCATAACGACAAGGCTAACATCCCTTAGAGTAACAAAAATCAAGACAAAAGACTACCTTCCATAATGAAAAGGCTACCATCCATTGGAGTAACAAAGATATCGACAACATACTACCTTCCATAATGACAAGGCTACCATCCCTTAGAGTAATAAAAAAAACGATAACACACTACCTTCCTTAATGACAAGTCTACCATCCATTGGAGTTACAAAAATCTCAACAATAGAATACCTTCCATAATGACAAGGCTACCATCCATTGGAGTAAAAAAATCACGACAACATACTACCTTCCATAATGACTAGGCTACCATCCATTGGAATAACAAAAATATCGATAACACACTACTTTCCATAATGACAAGGCTAACATCCAACGGAGTAACAAAAATCTCGACAACAGACTATCTTCCATAATGACAAGGCTACAATCTATTATAATAACAAAAATATCGGCAATAGACTACCTTTCATAATGACAAGGCTACCATCCCTTAGAGTAACAAAAATCACGACAACACACTACCTTCCATAATGAAAAGTCTACCATCCATTGGAGTAACAAAAATCTCAACAATAGACTATCTTCCATAATGACAAGGGTACCATCATTGGAGTAACCCAAATATCCACACGAGACTACCTTCCATAAAGACAAGGTTACAATTCAATGGAGTATACAAAATCTCGACAACAAACTACCTTTCATAATGACAAGGCTACCATCCATTGGAGTAACTAATATCTCGACAACAGATCCATAATGACTAGGCTACCACCCATTGGAGTAACAAAGATATCGACAACAGACTACCTTCCATAACGACAAGGCTACAATCAATTGTAGTAAATAAAATCTCGACAACAGACTACCTTCCATAATGACAAGACTACCATCCATTGGAGTAACATAAATCTCGACAACAAACTACCTTCCATAATGACAAGTCTACCATCCATTGGAATAACAAAAATATCGAAAACACATTACCTTCCATAATGACAAGGCTACCATCCCTTAGAGAAACAAAAATCTCGACAATAGACTACCTTCCATAATGACTAGGCTACCATCCATTGGAGTAACAAAGATATCGACAACAAACTACCTTCCATAACGACAAGGCTACAATCCCTTAGAGTAACAAAAATCAAGACAAAAGACTACCTTCCAAAATGAAAAGGCTACCATCCATTGGAGTAACATTGATATGGGCAACATACTACCTTCCAGAATGACAAGGCTACCATCCATTGGAGTAACAAAAATCTGGACAACAAATTACCTTCCATAATGACAAGGCTACCATCCATTGGAATAACAAAAATATCGACAACACAACCTTCCATAATTACAAGGCTACCATCCCTTAGAGAAACAAAAATCTTGACAACAAACTACCTTCTGTAATGACTAGGTTACCATCCATTGTAGTAACAAAAATCTCGACAACATACTACCTTCCATAATGAAAAGGCTACCATCCATTGGAGTATCAAAGATATCGATGACATACGACCTTCCATAATGACAAGGCTACCATCCCTAAGAGTAATAAAAATCTCGACAACAGACTACCTTCCATAATGACTAGGATACCATCAATTGGAGTAACAAAAATATCGACAACACACTACCTTCCATAATGACTAGGCTACAATCTATTATAGTAACAAAAATATCGACAATAGACTACCTTTCAAAATGACAAGGCTACCGTCCATCGGAATAACAAAAATCTCAACAACAGACTACGTTCCATAATGACAGGGTTACCATCCCTTAGAGTAAGAAAAATCTCAACAACAAACTACCTTCCATAATGAAAAGGCTACCATCCATTGGAGTAACAAAGATATCGACAACATACTACCTTCCATAATGACAAGGCTACCATCCCTTAGAGTAACAAAAATCACGACAACACACTACCTTCCATAATGACAAGTCTACCATCCATCGGAGTAACACAAATCACAAAAATTGACTATCTTCCATAATGACAAGGGTACCATCATTGGATTAACCTAAATATCCACAAGAGACTACCTTCCATAATGACAAGGCTACAATCCATTGGAGTATACAAAATCTCGACAACAGACTACCTTCCATAATGACAAGGCTACCATCCATTGGAGTAACTAAAATCTCCACAACAGACTAATTTCCATAATGACTAGGCTACCATCCATTGGAGTAACAAAGATATCACAACAGACTACCTTTCATAACGACAAGGCTACAATCCATTGTATTAAAAAAAATCTCGACAATAGACTACCTTCCGTATTGATAAGACTACCATCCATTGTAGTAACAAAACTCTCGACAATAAACTACCTTCGATAATGACAAGGCAACCATCCATTGGAGTAACAAAAATTCGAGAACAAACTAACTTCCATAATGACAAGGCTACCATCCATTGGAATAACTAAAATATCTACAACACACTACCTTCCATAATGACAAGGCTACCATCCCTTAGAGAAACAAAAATCTCGACAACAGACTACCTTCCATAATGACTAGGCTACCATCCATTGGAGTAACAAAGATATCGTCAACAAACTACCTTCCATAACGACAAGGCTACAATCCCTTAGAGTAACAAAAATCGCGACAAAAGACTACCTTCCAAAATGAAAAGGCTACCATCCATTGGAGTAACAAAGATATCGACAACATACTATCTTCAATAATGACAAGGCTACCATCCCTTAGAGTAATAACAATAACGACAACACACTACCTTCCTTAATGACAAGTCTACCATCCATTGGAGTTACAAAAATCTCAACAATAGAATACCTTCCATAATGATAAGGCTACCATCCAATGGAGTAAAAAAAATCACGACAACATACTACCTTCCATAATGACTAGGCTACCATCCATTGGAATAACAAAAATATCGACAACACACTACTTTCCATAATGACAAGGCTACCATCCAATGGAGTAACAAAAATCTCGACAACAGACTACCTTCCATAATGACAAGGCTACAATCTATTATAGTAACAAAAATATCGACAATAGACTACCTTTCATAATGACAAGGCTACCATCCATTGGAATAACAAAAATCTCCACAACAAACTACCTTCCATAATGAAAAAGCTACCATCCATTGGAGTAACAAAGATATCGACAACATACTACCTTCCATAATGACAAGGCTACCATCCATCGGAGTAACAAAAATCTCAACAATAGACTATCTTCCATAATGACAAGGGTACCATCATTGGAGTAACCCAAATATCCACAAGAGACTACCTTCCATAAAGACAAGGTTACAATTCATTGGAGTATACAAAATCTCGACAACAAACTACCTTCCATAATGACAAGGCTACCATCCATTGGAGTAACTAAAATCTCGACAACAGACTACCTTCCATAATGACTAGGCTACCATCCATTGGAGTAACTAAAATCTCGACAACAGACTACCTTCCATAACGACAAGGCTACAATCCATTGTAGTAAAAAAAATCTCGACAACAGACTACCTTCCATAACAACAAGGCTACAATCAATTGTAGTAAATAAAATCTCGACAACAGACTACCTTCCATAATGACAAGACTACCATCCATTGTAGTAACAAAAATCTCGACAACAAACTATCTTCCATAACGACAAGTCTATCATCCATTGGACTAACAAAAATATCGAAAATACATTACCTTCCATAATGACAAGGCTACCATCCCTAAGAGTAATAAAAATCTCGACAACAGACTACCTTCCATAATGACTAGGATACCATCCATTGGAGTAACAAAGATATCCACAACACACTACCTTCCATAATGACTAGGCTACAATCTATTATAGTAACAAAAATATCGACAATAGACTACCTTTCAAAATGACAAGGCTACCGTCCATCGGAATAACAAAAATCTCAACAACAGACTACGTTCCATAATGACAGGGTTACCATCCCTTAGAGTAAGAAAAATCTCAACAACAAACTACCTTCCATAATGAAAAGGCTACCATCCATTGGAGTAACAAAGATATCGACAACATACTACCTTCCATAATGACAAGGCTACCATCCCTTAGAGTAACAAAAATCACGACAACACACTACCTTCCATAATGACAAGTCTACCATCCATCGGAGTAACACAAATCACAAAAATTGACTATCTTCCATAATGACAAGGGTACCATCATTGGATTAACCTAAATATCCACAAGAGACTACCTTCCATAATGACAAGGCTACAATCCATTGGAGTATACAAAATCTCGACAACAGACTACCTTCCATAATGACAAGGCTACCATCCATTGGAGTAACTAAAATCTCCACAACAGACTAATTTCCATAATGACTAGGCTACCATCCATTGGAGTAACAAAGATATCACAACAAACTACCTTTCATAACGACAAGGCTACAATCCATTGTATTAAAAAAAATCTCGATAATAGACTACCTTCCGTATTGATAAGACTACCATCCATTGTAGTAACAAAACTCTCGACAATAAACTACCTTCGATAATGACAAGGCAACCATCCATTGGAGTAACAAAAATTCGAGAACAAACTAACTTCCATAATGACAAGGCTACCATCCATTGGAATAACTAAAATATCTACAACACACTACCTTCCATAATGACAAGGCTACCATCCCTTAGAGAAACAAAAATCTCGACAACAGACTACCTTCCATAATGACTAGGCTACCATCCATTGGAGTAACAAAGATATCGTCAACAAACTACCTTCCATAACGACTTGGCTACAATCCCTTAGAGTAACAAAAATCGCGACAAAAGACTACCTTCCAAAATGAAAAGGCTACCATCCATTGGAGTAACAAAGATATCGACAACATACTATCTTCAATAATGATAAGGCTACCATCCCTTAGAGTAATAACAATAACGACAACACACTACCTTCCTTAATGACAAGTCTACCATCCATTGGAGTTACAAAAATCTCAACAATAGAATACCTTCCATAATGATAAGGCTACCATCCAATGGAGTAAAAAAAATCACGACAACATACTACCTTCCATAATGACTAGGCTACCATCCATTGGAATAACAAAAATATCGACAACACACTACTTTCCATAATGACAAGGCTACCATCCAATGGAGTAACAAAAATCTCGACAACAGACTACCTTCCATAATGACAAGGCTACAATCTATTATAGTAACAAAAATATCGACAATAGACTACCTTTCACAATGACAAGGCTACCATCCATTGGAATAACAAAAATCTCCACAACAAACTACCTTCCATAATGAAAAAGCTACCATCCATTGGAGTAACAAAGATATCGACAACATACTACCTTCCATAATGACAAGGCTACCATCCATTGGAGTAACAAAAATCTCAACAATAGACTATCTTCCATAATGACAAGGGTACCATCATTGGAGTAACCCAAATATCCACAAGAGACTACCTTCCATAAAGACAAGGTTACAATTCATTGGAGTATACAAAATCTCGACAACAAACTACCTTCCATAATGACAAGGCTACCATCCATTGGAGTAACTAAAATCTCGACAACAGACTACCTTCCATAATGACTAGGCTACCATCCATTGGAGTAACTAAAATCTCGACAACAGACTACCTTCCATAACGACAAGGCTACAATCCATTGTAGTAAAAAAAATCTCGACAACAGACTACCTTCCATAACAACAAGGCTACAATCAATTGTAGTAAATAAAATCTCGACAACAGACTACCTTCCATAATGACAAGACTACCATCCATTGTAGTAACAAAAATCTCGACAACAAACTATCTTCCATAACGACAAGTCTATCATCCATTGGACTAACAAAAATATCGAAAATACATTACCTTCCATAATGACAAGGCTACCATCCCTTAGAGAAACAAAAATCTCGAAAACAGACTACCTTCCATAATGACTATGCTACCATCCATTGGAGTAACTAAAATCTCGACAACAGACTACCTTCCATAATGACTAGGCTACCATCCATTGGAGTAACAAAGCTATCGACAACAAACTACCTTCCATAAATACAAGGCTATAATCCCTTAGAGTAAAAAAAATCACGACAAAAGACTACCTTCATTAATGAAAAGGCTACCATCCATTGGAGTAACATTGATATGGACAACGTAATACCTTCCATAATGACAAGGCTACCATCCCTTAGAGTAATAAAAATTACAACAACACACTACCTTCCATAATGACAACTCTACCATCCATTGGAGTAACAAAAATCTCAACAATAGAATACCTTCCATAATGACAAGGGTACCATCCATTGGAGTACCAAATTTCACGACAATAGACTACCTTCCATAATGACAAGGCTACCATCCATTGGAATAACAAAAATATCGAAAACACACTAACTTCCATAATGACAAGGCTACCATCCAATGGAGTAACAAAAATCTCGACAACATACTACCTTCCATAATGACTAGGATACCATCCATTGGAGTAACAAAGATATCGACAGCAGACTACCTTCCATAATGACAAGGCTACCATCCAATGGAGTTACAAAAATATCGACAACAGACTACCTTCCATAATGACAAGGCTACCATCCATTGGAGTAACAAAGATATCGACAACAGACTACCTTCCATAATGACAAGGCTACCATCCAATAGAGTTACAAAAATATCGACAACAGACTACCTTCCATAATGACAAGGCTACCATCCATTGGAGTAACTAAAATCTCGACAACAGACTACCTTCCATAATGACTAGGCTACCATCCATTGGAGTAACAATGATATCGACAACAGACTACCTTCCATAATGACAAGGCTACAATCCATTGTAGTAAATAAAATCTCGACAACAGACTACCTTCCATAATGACAAGACTACCATCCATTGGAGTAACAAAAATCTCGACAACAAACTATCTTCCATAACGACAAGTCTACCATCCATTGGACTAACAAAAATATCGAAAATACATTACCTTCCATAATGACAAGGCTACCATCTCTTAGAGAAACAAAAATCTCGACAACAGACTACCTTCTATAATTACTAGGCTACCATCCATTGGAGTAACAAAGATATCGACAACAGACTACCTTCTATAACAACAAGGCTACAATCCATTGTAGTAAAAAAAATCTCGACAACAAACTACCTTCCATAATGACAAGGCTACAATCCTTTGGAGTATAAAAAATATCGACAATAGACTACCTTCCATAATGACAAGGCTACCATCCATTGGAGTAATAAAAATCTCGACAATAGACTACCTTCCTAAATGACTAGGCTACCATCCATTGGAATAACAAAAATATCGATAACACACTACCTTCCAAAATGACAAGGCTACCATCCAATGAAGTAACAAAAATCTCGACAACAAACTACCTTCCATAATGACTAGGATACTATCCATTAGAGTAAAAAAAATCTCGACAACACACTACCTTCCATAATGACCAGGCTACAATCTATTATAGTAACAAAAATACCGACAATAGACTACCATCCATTGGAATAACAAAAATATCGACAACACACTACCTTCCATAATGACAAGGCTACCATCCAATGGAGTAATAAAAATCTCGAAAACAAACTACCTTCCATAATGACTAGGATACCATCCATTGGAGTAACAAAGATATCGACAACAGACTACCTTCCATAATGACCAGGATACTATCCATTGGAATAACCAAAATCTCAACAAAAAACTACCTTCCAAATTGACTAGGCTACCATCCATTGGAGTAACAATGATATCGACAACAGACTACCTTCCATAACGACAAGGCTACAATCCATTGTAGTAAATAAAATCTCGACAACAGACTACCTTCCATAATGACAAGACTACCATCCACAGGAGTAACAAAAATCTCGACAACAGACTACCTTCCATAACGACAAGTCTACCATCCATTGGACTAACAAAAATATCGAAAATACATTACCTTCCATAATGACAAGGCTACCATCCCTTAGAGAAACAAAAATCTCGACAACAGACTACCTTCCATAATGACTAGGCTACCATCCATTGGAGTAACAAAGATATCGACAACAAACTACCTTCCATAATGACAAGGCTACCATCATTGGAGTAACCCAAATATCCACAAGAGACTACCTTCCATAATGACAAGGCTACAATCCATTGGAGTATACAAAATCTCGACAACACACTACCTTCCATAATGACAAGGCTACCATCCATTGGAGTAATCAAAATCTCGACAACAAACTACCTTCTATAATTACTAGGCTACCATCCATTGGAGTAACAAAGATATCGACAACAGACTACCTTCTATAACGACAAGGCTACAATCCATTGTAGTAAAAAAAATCTCGACAACAGACTACCTTCCATAATGACAAGGCTACAATCCTTTGGAGTATAAAAAATCTCGACAATAGACTACCTTCCATAATGACAAGGCTACCATCCATTGGAGTAACAAAAATTTCGACAATAGACTACCTTCCATAATGACTAGGCTACCATCCATTGGAATAACAAAAATATCGATAACACACTACCTTCCATAATGACAAGGCTACCATCCAATGAAGTAACAAAAATCTCGACAACAAACTACCTTCCATAATGACTAGGATACTATCCATTAGAGTAAAAAAAATCTCGACAACACACTACCTTCCATAATGACAAGGCTACAATCTATTATAGTAACAAAAATACCGATAATAGACTACCTTTCATAGTGATAAGGCTACCATCCATTGGAATAACAAAAATCTCGACAACAAACTACCTTCCATAATGACAAGGCTACCATCCATTGGAATAACAAAAATATCGACAACACACTACCTTCCATAATGACAAGGCTACCATCCAATGGAGTAATAAAAATCTCGACAACAAACTACCTTCCATAATGACTAGGATACCATCCATTGGAGTAAAAAAGATATCGACAGCAGACTACCTTCCATAATGACCAGGATACTATCCATTGGAATAACAAAAATCTCGACAACAAACTACCTTCCATAATGACAAGGCTACCATTCATTGTAGTAACAAAAATCTCGACAATAGACTACCTTCCATAATGACAAGGCTACCATCCATTGGAGTAACCAAAATATCGACAACAGTCTACCTTCCATAATGACAAGGCTACCATCCATTGGAATAACAAAAATATCGACAACAGACTACCTTCCATAATGACAAGGATACCATCCTTTAGACTAACAAAAATCTCGACAATAGTCTACCTTCCATAATGACTAGGCTACCATCCATTGGAGTAACAAAGATATCGACAACAGACTACCTTCAATAACGACAAGGCTACCATCCATTGGAGTAACAAAAATCACGACAATAGACTACCTTCCATAATGACTAGGATACCATCCATTGGAGTAACAAAGATATCGATAACAAACTACCTTCCATAATGACAAGGCTACCATCCAATAGAGTTACAAAAATATCGACAACAGACTACCTTCCATAATGAAAAGGCTACCATCCATTGGAGTAACTAAAATCTCGACAACAGACTACCTTCCATAATGACTAGGCTACCATCCATTGGAGTAACAATGATATCGACAACAGACTACCTTCCATAACGACAAGGCTACAATCCATTATAGTAAATAAAATCTCGACAATAGACTACCTTTCATAATGACAAGACTACCATCCATTGGAGTAACAAAAATCTCGACAACAAACTATCTTCCATAACGACAAGTCTACCATCCATTGGACAAACAAAAATATCAAAAATACATTACCTTCCATAATGACAAGGCTACCATCCCTTAGAGAAACAAAAATCTCGACAACAGACTACCTTCCATAATGACTATGCTACCATCCATTGGAGTAACAAAGATATTAACAACAAACTACCTTCCATAACGACAAGGCTATAATCCCTTAGAGTAACAAAAATCACGACAAAAGACTACCTTCATTAATGAAAAGGCTACCATCCATTGGAGTAACATTGATATGGACAACGTACTACCTTCCATAATGACAAGGCTACCATCCCTTAGAGTAATAAAAATCACAACAACACACTACCTTCCATAATCACAAGTCTACCATCCATTGGAGTAACAAAAATCTCAACAATAGAATACCTTCCACAATGACAAGCCTACCATCCATTGGAGTACCAAAATTCACGACAATAGACTACCTTCCATAATGACAAGGCTACCATCCATTGGAATAACAAAAATATCCACAACACACTACCTTCCATAATGACAAAGCTACCATCCAATGGAGTAACAAAAATCTTGACAACAAACTACCTTCCATAATGACTAGGATACCATCCATTGGAGTAACAAAGATATCGACAGCAGACTACCTTCCATAATGACTAGGATACTATCCATTGTAAAAACAAAAATCTCGAAAACAAACTACCTTCCAAAATGAAAAGGATACCATCCGTTGGAGTAACAAAGATATCGACAACATACTACCTTCCATAATGACAAGGCTACCATCCCTTAGAGTAACAAAAATCACGACAACACACTACCTTCCATAATGAAAAGTCTACCATCCATTGGAGTAACAAAAATCTCAACAATAGACTATCTTCCATAATGACAAGGGTACCATCATTGGAGTAACCCAAATATCCACAAGAGACTACCTTCCATAAAGACAAGGCTACAATTCTTTGGAGTATACAAAATCTCGACAACAAACTACCTTCCATATTGACAAGGCTACCTTCCATTGGAGTAACTAAAATCTCGACAACAGACTACCTTCTATAATGACTTGGCTACCATCCATTGGAGTAACAAAGATATCAACAACAGACTACCTTCCATAACGACAAGGCTACAATCCATTGTAGTAAATAAAATCTCGACAACATAACTAACTTCCATAACGACAAGACTACCATCCATTGGACTAACAAAAATATCGAAAATACATTACCTTCCATAATGACAAGGCTACCATCCCTTAGAGAAACAAAAATCTCGACAATAGACTACCTTCCATAATGACTAGGCTACCATCCATTGGAGTAACAAAGATATCGACAGCAAACTACCTTCCATAACGACAAGGCTATAATCCCTTAGAGTAACAAAAATCACGACAAAAGACTACCTTCATTAATGGAAAGGATACCATCCATTGGAGTAACATTGATATGGACAACGTACTACCTTCCATAATGACAAGGCTACCATCCCTTAGAGTAATAAAAATCAAAATAACACACTACCTTCCATAATGACAAGTCTACCATCCATTGGAGTAACAAAAATCTCAACAATAGAATACCTTCCATAATGACAAGGCTACCATCCATTAGAGTACCAAAATTCACGACAATAGACTACCTTCCATAATGACAAGGCTACCATCCATTGGAATAACAAAAATATCGACAACACACTACCTTCCATAATGACAAGGCTACCATCCAATGGAGTAACAAAAATCTCGACAACAGACTACCTTCCATAATGACTAGGATACCATCCATTGGAGTAAAAAAGATATCGACAGCAGACTACCTTTCATAATGACTAGGATACTATCCATTGTAGTACCAAAAATCTCGACAACAGACTACATTCCATAATGACAAGCTACCATTCATTGTAGTAACAAAAATCTCGACAATAGACTACCTTCCATAATAACAAGGCTACCATCCATTGGAGTAACCAAAATATCGACAACAGACTACCTTCCATAAAGAAAAGGCTACCATCCATTGGAATAACAAAAATATCGACAACAGACTACCTTCCATAATGACAAGGCTACCATCCCTTAGACTAACAAAAATCTCGGCAACAGACTACCTTCCAAAATGACTAGGCTACCATCCATTGGAGTAACAAAGATATCGACAACAAACTACTTTCAATAACGACAAGGCTACCATCCATTGGAGTAACAAAAATACCGACAATAGACTACCTTCCATAATGACAAGGCTATCATCCATTGGAATAACAAAAATATCGACAACACACTACCTTCCATAATGACAAGGCTACCATCTAATGGAGTAACAAAAATCTCGACAAATGACAACCTTCCATAATGACAAGGCTACCATCCCTTAGAGAAACAAAAATCTCGACAATAGACTACCTTCCATAATGACTAGGCTACAATCCATTGGAGTAACAAAGATATCGACAGCAAACTACCTTCCATAACGACAAGGCTATAATCCCTTAGAGTAAAAAAAATCACGACAAAAGACTACCTTCATTAATGAAAAGGATACCATCCATTGGATTAACATTGATATGGACAACGTACTACCTTCCATAATGACAATGCTACCATCCATTGGAGTACCAAAATT
This sequence comes from Vicia faba, assembly GCA_948472305.1. Lineage (NCBI taxonomy): Eukaryota > Viridiplantae > Streptophyta > Magnoliopsida > Fabales > Fabaceae > Vicia > Vicia faba. The sequence goes on along the minus strand of OX451741.1, from coordinate 508,863,685 downwards.
CGAGACAATAGACTACCTTCCATAATGACAAGGCTACCATCCATTGGAATAACAAAAATATCGACAACACACTACCTTCCATAATGACAAGGCTACCATCCAATGGAGTAACAAAAATCTCGACAACAGACTACCTTCCATAATGACTAGGATACCATCCATTGGAGTAATAAAGATATCGACAGCAGACTACCTTCCATAATGACTAGGATACTATCCATTGTAGTAACAAAAATCTCGACAACAGACTACGTTCCATAATGACAAGGCTACCATTCATTGTAGTAACAAAAATCTCGACAATAGACTACCTTCCACAATGACAAGGCTACCATCCATTGGAGTAACCAAAATATCGACAACAGACTACCTTCCATAAAGAAAAGGCTACCATCCATTGGAATAACAAAAATATCGACAACAGACTACCTTCCATAATGACAAGGCTACCATCCCTTAGACTAACAAAAATCTCGGCAACAGACTACCTTCCAAAATGATTAGGCTACCATCCATTGGAGTAACAAAGATATCGACAACAGACTACCTTCAATAACGACAAGGCTACCATCCATTGGAGTAACAAAAATACCGACAATAGACTACCTTCCATAATGACAAGGCTATCATCCATTGGAATAACAAAAATATCGACAACACACTACCTTCCATAATGACAAGGCTACCATCTAATGGAGTAACAAAAATCTCGACAAATGACAACCTTCCATAATGACAAGGCTACCATCCCTTAGAGAAACAAAAATCTCGACAATAGACTACCTTCCATAATGACTAGGCTACCATCCATTGGAGTAACAAAGATATCGACAGCAAACTAACTTCCATAACGACAAGGCTATAATCCCTTAGAGTAAAAAAAATCACGACAAAAGACTACCTTCATTAATGAAAAGGCTACCATCCATTGGATTAACATTGATATGGACAACGTACTACCTTCCATAATGACAATGCTACCATCCCTTAGAGTAATAAAAATCACAACAACACACTACCTTCCATAATCACAAGTCTACCATCCATTGGAGTAACAAAAATCTCAACAATAGAATACCTTCCATAATGACAAGGCTACCATCCATTGGAGTACCAAAATTCACGACAATAGACTACCTTCCATAATGACAAGGCTACCATCCATTGGAATAACAAAAATATCCACAACACACTACCTTCCATAATGACAAAGCTACCATCCAATGGAGTAACAAAAATCTTGACAACAAACTACCTTCCATAATGACTAGGATACCATCCATTGGAGTAACAAAGATATCGACAGCAGACTACCTTCCATAATGACTAGGATACTATCCATTGTAATAACAAAAATCTCGACAACAAACTACCTTCCAAAATGAAAAGGCTACCATCCGTTGGAGTAACAAAGATATCGACAACATACTACCTTCCATAATGACAAGGCTACCATCCCTTAGAGTAACAAAAATCACGACAACACACTACCTTCCATAATGAAAAGTCTACCATCCATAATGAAAAGTCTACCATCCATTGGAGTAACAAAAATCTCAACAATAGACTATATTCCATAATGACAAGGGTACCATCATTGGAGTAACTAAAATCTCGACAACAGACTACCTTCCATAATGACTAGGCTACCATCCATTGGAGTAACAAAGATATCAACAACAGACTACCTTCCATAACGACAAGGCTACAATCCATTGTAGTAAATAAAATCTCGACAACAGACTAACTTCCAAAATGACAAGACTACCATCCATTGGACTAACAAAAATATCGAAAATACGTTACCTTCCATAATGACAAGGCTACCATCCCTTAGAGAAACAAAAATCTCGACAATAGACTACCTTCCATAATGACTAGGCTACCATCCATTGGAGTAACAAAGATATCGACAGCAAACTACCTTCCATAACGACAAGGCTATAATCCCTTAGAGTAACAAAAATCACGACAAAAGACTACCTTCATTAATGAAAAGGCTACCATCCATTGGAGTAACATTGATATGGACAACGTACTACCTTCCATAATGACAAGGCTACCATCCCTTAGAGTAATAAAAATCACAACAACACACTACCTTCCATAATGACAAGGCTACCATCCATTGGAATAACAAAAATATCGACAACACACTACCTTCCATAATGACAAGGCTACCATCCAATGGAGTAACAAAAATCTCGACAACAGACTACCTTCCATAATGACTAGGATACCATCCATTGGAGTAAAAAAGATATCGACAGCAGACTACCTTCCATAATGACTAGGATACTATCCATTGTAGTACCAAAAATCTCGACAACAGACTACATTCCATAATGACAAGCTACCATTCATTGTAGTAACAAAAATCTCGACAATAGACTACCTTCCATAATAACAAGGCTACCATCCATTGGAGTAACCAAAATATCGACAACAGACTACCTTCCATAAAGAAAAGGCTACCATCCATTGGAATAACAAAAATATCGACAACAGACTACCTTCCATAATGACAAGGCTACCATCCCTTAGACTAACAAAAATCTCGGCAACAGACTACCTTCCAAAATGACTAGGCTACCATCCATTGGAGTAACAAAGATATCGACAACAAACTACTTTCAATAACGACAAGGCTACCATCCATTGGAGTAACAAAAATACCGACAATAGACTACCTTCCATAATGACAAGGCTATCATCCATTGGAATAACAAAAATATCGACAACACACTACCTTCCATAATGACAAGGCTACCATCTAATGGAGTAACAAAAATCTCGACAAATGACAACCTTCCATAATGACAAGGCTACCATCCCTTAGAGAAACAAAAATCTCGACAATAGACTACCTTCCATAATGACTAGGCTACAATCCATTGGAGTAACAAAGATATCGACAGCAAACTACCTTCCATAACGACAAGGCTATAATCCCTTAGAGTAAAAAAAATCACGACAAAAGACTACCTTCATTAATGAAAAGGATACCATCCATTGGATTAACATTGATATGGACAACGTACTACCTTCCATAATGACAATGCTACCATCCATTGGAGTACCAAAATTCGAGACAATAGACTACCTTCCATAATGACAAGGCTACCATCCATTGGAATAACAAAAATATCGACAACACACTACCTTCCATAATGACAAGGCTACCATCCAATGGAGTAACAAAAATCTCGACAACAGACTACCTTCCATAATGACTAGGATACCATCCATTGGAGTAATAAAGATATCGACAGCAGACTACCTTCCATAATGACTAGGATACTATCCATTGTAGTAACAAAAATCTCGACAACAGACTACGTTCCATAATGACAAGGCTACCATTCATTGTAGTAACAAAAATCTCGACAATAGACTACCTTCCACAATGACAAGGCTACCATCCATTGGAGTAACCAAAATATCGACAACAGACTACCTTCCATAAAGAAAAGGCTACCATCCATTGGAATAACAAAAATATCGACAACAGACTACCTTCCATAATGACAAGGCTACCATCCCTTAGACTAACAAAAATCTCGGCAACAGACTACCTTCCAAAATGATTAGGCTACCATCCATTGGAGTAACAAAGATATCGACAACAGACTACCTTCAATAACGACAAGGCTACCATCCATTGGAGTAACAAAAATACCGACAATAGACTACCTTCCATAATGACAAGGCTATCATCCATTGGAATAACAAAAATATCGACAACACACTACCTTCCATAATGACAAGGCTACCATCTAATGGAGTAACAAAAATCTCGACAAATGACAACCTTCCATAATGACAAGGCTACCATCCCTTAGAGAAACAAAAATCTCGACAATAGACTACCTTCCATAATGACTAGGCTACCATCCATTGGAGTAACAAAGATATCGACAGCAAACTAACTTCCATAACGACAAGGCTATAATCCCTTAGAGTAAAAAAAATCACGACAAAAGACTACCTTCATTAATGAAAAGGCTACCATCCATTGGATTAACATTGATATGGACAACGTACTACCTTCCATAATGACAATGCTACCATCCCTTAGAGTAATAAAAATCACAACAACACACTACCTTCCATAATCACAAGTCTACCATCCATTGGAGTAACAAAAATCTCAACAATAGAATACCTTCCATAATGACAAGGCTACCATCCATTGGAGTACCAAAATTCACGACAATAGACTACCTTCCATAATGACAAGGCTACCATCCATTGGAATAACAAAAATATCCACAACACACTACCTTCCATAATGACAAAGCTACCATCCAATGGAGTAACAAAAATCTTGACAACAAACTACCTTCCATAATGACTAGGATACCATCCATTGGAGTAACAAAGATATCGACAGCAGACTACCTTCCATAATGACTAGGATACTATCCATTGTAATAACAAAAATCTCGACAACAAACTACCTTCCAAAATGAAAAGGCTACCATCCGTTGGAGTAACAAAGATATCGACAACATACTACCTTCCATAATGACAAGGCTACCATCCCTTAGAGTAACAAAAATCACGACAACACACTACCTTCCATAATGAAAAGTCTACCATCCATAATGAAAAGTCTACCATCCATTGGAGTAACAAAAATCTCAACAATAGACTATATTCCATAATGACAAGGGTACCATCATTGGAGTAACTAAAATCTCGACAACAGACTACCTTCCATAATGACTAGGCTACCATCCATTGGAGTAACAAAGATATCAACAACAGACTACCTTCCATAACGACAAGGCTACAATCCATTGTAGTAAATAAAATCTCGACAACAGACTAACTTCCAAAATGACAAGACTACCATCCATTGGACTAACAAAAATATCGAAAATACGTTACCTTCCATAATGACAAGGCTACCATCCCTTAGAGAAACAAAAATCTCGACAATAGACTACCTTCCATAATGACTAGGCTACCATCCATTGGAGTAACAAAGATATCGACAGCAAACTACCTTCCATAACGACAAGGCTATAATCCCTTAGAGTAACAAAAATCACGACAAAAGACTACCTTCATTAATGAAAAGGCTACCATCCATTGGAGTAACATTGATATGGACAACGTACTACCTTCCATAATGACAAGGCTACCATCCCTTAGAGTAATAAAAATCACAACAACACACTACCTTCCATAATGACATGTCTACCATCCATTGGAGTAAAAAAAATCTCAACAATAAAATACATTCAATAATGACAAGGCTACCATCCATTGGAGTACCAAAATTCACGACAATAGACTACCTTCCATAATGACAAGGCTACCATCCATTGGAATAACAAAAATATCGGCAACACACTACCTTCCATAATGACAAGGCTACCATCCAATGGAGTAACAAAAATCTCGACAACACACTACCTTCCATAATGACAAGGCTACCATCCATTGGAGTAATCAAAATCTCGACACCAAACTACCTTCCATAATTACTAGGCTACTATCCATTGGAGTAACAAAGATATCGACAACAGACTACCTTCCATAACGACAAGGCTACAATCCACTGTAGTAAAAAAAATCTCGACAACAGACTACCTTCAATAATGACAAGGCTACAATCCTTTGGAGTATAAAAATCTCGACAATAGACTACCTTCCTTAATGACTAGGCTACCATCCATTGGAATAACAAAAATATCGATAACACACTACCTTCCATAATGACAAGGCTACCATCCAATGAAGTAACAAAAATCTCGACAACAAACTACCTTCCATAATGACTAGGATACTATCCAATAGAGTAAAAAAAATCTCGACAACACACTACCTTCCATAATGACAAGGCTACAATCTATTATAGTAACAAAAATACCGACAATAGACTACCTTTCATAGTGACAAGGCTACCATCCATTGCAATAACAAAAATCTCGACAACAAACTACCTTCCATAATGAAAAGGCTACCATCCATTGGAGTAACAAATATATCCACAACATACTACCTTCCATAATGACAAGGCTACCATCCCTTAGAGTAACAAAAATCACGACAACACTCCACCTTCCATAATGAAAAGTCTACCATCCATTGGAGTAACAAAAATCTCAACAATAGACTATCTTCCATAATGACAAGGGTACCATCATTGGAGTAACCCAAATATCCACAAGAGACTACCTTCTATAAATACAAGGCTACAATTCATTGGAGTATACAAAATCTCGACAATAAACTACCTTCCATAATGACAAGGCTACCATCCATTGGAGTAACTAAAATCCTGACAATAGACTACCTTCCATAAAGACTAGGCTACCATCCATTGGAGTAACAAAGATATCGACAACAGACTACCTTCCATAACGACAAGGCTACAATCCATTGTAGTAAATAAAATCTCGACAACAGACTACCTTCCATAATGACAAGACTACCATCCATTGGAGTAACAAAAATCTCGACAACAAACTATCTTCCATAACGACAAGTCTACCATCCATTGGACTAACAAAAATATCGAAAATACATTACCTTCCATAATGACAAGGCTACCATCCCTTAGAGAAACAAAAATCTCGACAATAGACTACCTTCCATAATGACTAGGCTACCATCCATTGGAGTAACAAAGATATCGACAGCAAACTACCTTCCATAACGACAAGGCTATAATCCCTTAGAGTAACAAAAATCACGACAAAAGACTACCTTCATTAATGAAAAGGCTACCATCCATTGGAGTAACATTGATATGGACAACGTACTACCTTCCATAATGACAAAGCTACCATCCCTTAGAGTAATAATAATCACAACAACACACTACCTTCCATAATGACAAGTCTACGATCCATTGGAGTAACAAAAATCTCAACAATAGAATACATTCAATAATGACAAGGCTACCATCCATTGGAGTACCAAAATTCACGACAATAGACTACCTTCCATAATGACAAGGCTACCATCCATTGGAATAACAAAAATATCGGCAACACACTACCTTCCATAATGACAAGGCTACCATCCAATGGAGTAACAAAAATCTCGACAACAAATTATCTTCCATAACGACAAGTCTACCATCCATTGGACTAACAAAAATATCGAAAATACATTACCTTCCATAATGACAAGGCTACCATCCCTTAGAGAAACAAAAATCTCGACAACAGACTACCTTCCATAATGACTAGGCTACCATCCATTGGAGTAACAAAGATATCGACAACAAACTACCTTCCATAACGACAAGGCTATAATCCCTTAGAGTAACAAAAATCACGACAAAAGACTACCTTCATTAATGAAAAGGATACCATCCATTGGAGTAACATTGATATGGACAACGTACTACCTTCCATAATGACAAGGCTACCATCCCTTAGAGTAATAAAAATCACAACAACACACTACCTTCCATAATGACAAGTCTACCATCCATTGGAGTAACAAAAATCTCAACAATAGAATACCTTCCATAATGACAAGGCTACCATCCATTGGAGTACCAAAATTCACGACAATAGACTACCTTCCATAATGACAAGGCTACCATCCATTGGAATAACAAAAATATCGACAACACACTACCTTCTATAATGACAAGGCTACCATCCAATGGAGTAACAAAAATCTCGACAACAGACTACCTTCCATAATGACTAGGATACCATCCATTGGAGTAACAAAGATATCGACAGCAGACTACCTTCCATAATGACTAGGATACCATCCAATTGAGTAACAAAGATATCGACAACAGACTACCTTCCATAACGACAAGGCTACAATCCATTGTAGAAAAAAAAATCTCGACAACATACTACCTTCCATAATGACAAGCCTACCATCCCTTAGAGTAACAAAAATCACGACAACACACCACCTTCCAAAATGAAAAGTCTACCATCCATTGGAGTAACAAAAATCTCAACAATAGACTATCTTCCATAATGATAAGGGTACCATCATTGGAGTAACCCAAATATCCACAAGAGACTACCTTCCATAAATACAAGGCTACAATTCATTGGAGTATACAAAATCTCGACAATAAACTACCTTCCATAATGACAAGGCTACCATCCATTGGAGTAACTAAAATCTCGACAATAGACTACCTTCCATAATGACTAGGCTACCATCCATTGGAGTAACAAAGATATCGACAACAGACTACCTTCCATAACGACAAGGCTACAATCCATTGTAGTAAATAAAATCTCGACAACAGACTATCTTACATAAAGACATGTCTACCATCCATTGGACTAACAAAAATATCGAAAATACATTACCTTCCACAATGACAAGGCTACCATCCCTTAGAGAAACTAAAATCTCGACAACAGACTACCTTCCATAATGACTAGGCTACCATCCATTGGAGTAACAAAGATATCGACAACAAACTACCTTCCACAATGACAAGGCTATAATCCCTTAGAGTAACAAAAATCACGACAAAAGACTACCTTCATTAATGAAAAGGCTACCATCCATTGGAGTAACATTGATATGGACAACGTACTACCTTCCATAATGACAAGGCTACCATCCCTTAGAGTAATAAAAATCACAACAACACACTACCTTCCATAATGACAAGTCTACCATCCATTGGAGTAACAAAAATCTCAACAATAGAATACCTTCCATAATGACAAGGCTACCATCCATTGGAGTACCAAAATTCACGACAATAGACTACCTTCCATAATGACAAGGCTACCATCCATTGGAATAACGAAAATATCGACAACACACTACCTTCCATAATGACAAGGCTACCATCCAATGGAGTAACAAAAATCTCAACAAGAGACTACCTTCCATAATGACTAGGATACCATCCATTGGAGCAACAAAGATATCGACAGCAGACTACCTTCCATAATGACTAGGATACCATCCATTGGAGTAACAAAGATATCGACAACAGACTACCTTCCATAACGACAAGGCTACAATCCATTGTAGTAAAAAAAATCTCGACAACAGACTACCTTCCATAATGACAAGGCTACAATCCATTGGAGTAACCAAAATATCGACAACAGACTACCTTCCATAATGAAAAAGGCTACCATCCATTGGAATAACAAAAATATCGATAACACACTACCTTCCATAATGACAAGGCTACCATCCAATGAAGTAAGAAAAATCTCGACAACAAACTACCTTCCATAATGACTAGGATACTATCCATTAGAGTAAAAAAAATATCGACAACACACTACCTTCCATAACGACAAGGCTACAATCTATTATAGTAACAAAAATACCGACAATAGACTACCTTTCATAGTGACAAGGCTACCATCCATTGGAATAACAAAAATCTCGACAACAAACTACCTTCCATAATGAAAAGGCTACCATCCATTGGAGTAACAAATATATCGACAACATACTACCTTCCATAATGACAAGGCTACCATCCCTTAGAGTAACAAAAATCACGACAACACACCACCTTCCATAATGAAAAGTCTACCATCCATTGGAGTAACAAAAATCTCAACAATAGACTATCTTCCATAATGACAAGGGTACCATCATTAGAGTAACCCAAATATCCACAAGAGACTACCTTCCATAAATACAAGGCTACAATTCATTGGAGTATACAAAATCTTGAAAATAAACTACCTTCCATAATGACAAGGCTACCATCCATTGGAGTAACTAAAATCTCGACAATAGACTACCTTCCATAATGACTAGGCTACCATCCATTGGAGTAACAAAGATATCGACAACAGACTACCTTCCATAACGACAAGGCTACAATCCATTGTAGTAAATAAAATCTCGACAACAGACTACCTTCCATAATGACAAGACTACCATCCATTGGAGTAACAAAAATCTTGACAACAAACTATCTTCCATAACGACAAGTCTACCATCCATTGGACTAACAAAAATATCGAAAATACATTACCTTCCACAATGACAAGGCTACCATCCCTTAGAGAAACAAAAATCTCGACAACAGACTACCTTCCATAATGACTAGGCTACCATCCATTGGAGTAACAAAGATATTGACAACAAACTACCTTCCACAACGACAAGGCTATAATCCCTTAGAGTAACAAAAATCACGACAAAAGACTGCCTTCATTAATGAAAAGGCTACCATCCATTGGAGTAACATTGATATGGACAACGTACTACCTTCCATAATGACAAGGCTACCATCCCTTAGAGTAATAAAAATCACAACAACACACTACCTTCCATAATGACAAGTCAACCATCCATTGGAGTAACAAAAATCTCAACAATAGAATACATTCAATAATGACAAGGCTACCATCCATTGGAGTACCAAAATTCACGACAATAGACTACCTTCCATAATGACAAGGCTACCATCCATTGGAATAACAAAAATATCGGCAACACACTACCTTCCATAATGACAAGGCTACCATCCAATGGAGTAACAAAAATCTCGACAACAAATTATCTTCCATAACGACAAGTCTACCATCCATTGGACTAACAAAAATATCGAAAATACATTACCTTCCATAATGACAAGGCTACCATCCCTTAGAGAAACAAAAATCTCGACAACAGACTACCTTCCATAATGACTAGGCTACCATCCATTGGAGTAACAAAGATATCGACAACAAACTACCTTCCATAACGACAAGGCTATAATCCCTTAGAGTAACAAAAATCACGACAAAAGACTACCTTCATTAATGAAAAGGATACCATCCATTGCAGTAACATTGATATGGACAACGTACTACCTTCCATAATGACAAGGCTACCATCCCTTAGAGTAATAAAAATCACAACAACACACTACCTTCCATAATGACAAGTCTACCATCCATTGGAGTAACAAAAATCTCAACAATAGAATACCTTCCATAATGACAAGGCTACCATCCATTGGATTACCAAAATTCACGACAATAGACTACCTTCCATAATGACAAGGCTACCATCCATTGGAATAACAAAAATATCGACAACACACTACCTTCCATAATGACAAGGCTACCATCCAATGGAGTAACAAAAATCTCGACAACAGACTACCTTCCATAATGACTAGGATACCATCCATTGGAGTAACAAAGATATCGACAGCAGACTACCTTTCATAATGACTAGGATACTATCCATTGTAGTAACAAAAATCTAGACAACAGACTACATTCCATAATGACAAGGCTACCATCCATTGGAGTAACCAAAATATCGACAACAGACTACCTTCCATAATGAAAAGGCTACCATCCTTTGGAATAACAAAAATATCGACAACAGACTACCTTCCATAATGACAAGGCTACCATCCCTTAGACTAACAAAAATCTCGGCAACAGACTACCTTCCAAAATGACTAGGCTACCATCCATTGGAGTAACAAAGATATCGACAATAGACTACCTTAAATAACGACAAGGCTACCATCCATTGGAGTAACAAAAATCACGACAATAGACTACCTTCCATAATGACAAGGCTATCATCCATTGGAATAACAAAAATATCGACAACACACTACCTTCCATAATGACAAGGCTACCATCTAATGGAGTAACAAAAATCTCGACAATAGACTACCTTCCATAATGACTAGGATATCATCCATTGGAATAACAAAGATATCGACAACATACTACCTTCCATAACGACAAGGCTTCCATCTAATGGAGTAACAAAAATATCGACAAATGACAACCTTCCATAATGACAAGGCTACCATCCCTTAGAGAAACAAAAATCTCGACAATAGACTACCTACTATAATGATTAGGCTATCGTCCATTGGAGTAACAAAGATATCAACAACAAACTACCTTCCCTAACGACAAGGCTACAATCCCTTAGAGTAACAAAAATCACGACAAAAGACTACCTTCCATAATGAGAAGGCTACTATCCATTGGAGTAACAAATATATCGCCAAAATACTACCTTCCATAATGACAAGGCTACCATCCCTTAGAGTAATAAAAATCACGACAACACACTACCTTCCATAATGACAAGTCTACCATCCATTGGCATAACTAAAATCTCAACAATAGAATACCTTCCATAATGATAAGGCTACCATCTATTGGAGTAACAAAAATCATGACAACAGACTACCTTCCATAATGACAAGGCTACCATCCATTGGAATAACAAAAATATTGAAAACACACTACCTTCCATAATGACAAGGCTACCATCCATTGGAATAAAAAAAATATCGACAACACACTACCTTCCATAATGACAAGGCTACCATCTAATGGAGTAACAAAAATCTCGACAACAGACTACCTTCCATAATGACTAGGATACCATCCATTGGAATAACAAAGATATCGACAACAGACTACCTTCCATAACGACAAGGCTACAATCCATTGTAGTAACAAAAATCTCGACAACAGACTACCTTCCATAATGACAAGGGTACCATCCATTATAGGAACAAAAATCATGAAAATAGACTACCTTCCATAATGATATGGCTACCATCCATTGGAATAACAAAAATATCGACAACACACTACCTTCCATAATGACAAGGCTACCATCCCTTAGACTAACAAAAATCTAGACAACATACTACCTTCCATAATGATTAGGCTACCATCCATTAGAGTAACAAAGATATCGACAACAGGCTACCTTCCATAACGACAAGGCTTCAATCCCTTAGAGTAAAAAAAATCACGACAAAAGACTACCTTCCATAATGAAAAGGCTACCATCCATTGGAGTAACAAAGATATCGACAACATCCTACCTTCCATAATGACAAGGCTACCATCCCTTAGAGTAATAAAAATCACGACAACACACTACCTTCCATAATGACAAGTCTACCATCCATTGGAGTAACAAAAATCTCAACAATAGAATACCTTCCATAATGACAAGGCTACCATCCATTGGATTACCAAAATTCACGACAATAGACTACCTTCCATAATGACAAGGCTACCATCCATTGGAATAACAAAAATATCGACAACACACTACCTTCCATAATGACAAGGCTACCATCCAATGGAGTAACAAAAATCTCGACAACAGACTACCTTCCATAATGACTAGGATACCATCCATTGGAGTAACAAAGATATCGACAGCAGACTACCTTTCATAATGACTAGGATACTATCCATTGTAGTAACAAAAATCTCGACAACAGACTACATTCCATAATGACAAGGCTACCATTCATTGTAGTAACAAAAATCTCGACAATAGACTACCTTCCATAATGACAAGGCTACCATCCATTGGAGTAACCAAAATATCGACAACAGACTACCTTCCATAATGAAAAGGCTACCATCCTTTGGAATAACCAAAATATCGACAACAGACTACCTTCCATAATGACAAGGCTACCATCCCTTAGACTAACAAAAATCTCGGCAACAGACTACCTTCCAAAATGACTAGGCTACCATCCATTGGAGTAACAAAGATATCGACAATAGACTACCTTAAATAACGACAAGGCTACCATCCATTGGAGTAACAAAAATCACGACAATAGACTACCTTCCATAATGACAAGGCTATCATCCATTGGAATAACAAAAATATCGACAACACACTACCTTCCATAATGACAAGGCTACCATCTAATGGAGTAACAAAAATCTCGACAATAGACTACCTTCCATAATGACTAGGATATCATCCATTGGAATAACAAAGATATCGACAACATACTACCTTCCATAACGACAAGGCTTCCATCTAATGGAGTAACAAAAATATCGACAAATGACAACCTTCCATTATGAAAAGGCTACCATCCCTTAGAGAAACAAAAATCTCGACAATAGACTACCTACTATAATGATTAGGCTACCGTCCATTGGAGTAACAAAGATATCAACAACAAACTACCTTCCCTAACGACAAGGCTACAATCCCTTAGAGTAACAAAAATCACGACAAAAGACTACCTTCCATAATGAGAAGGCTACTATCCATTGGAGTAACAAATATATCGCCAAAATACTACCTTCCATAATGACAAGGCTACCATCCCTTAGAGTAATAAAAATCACGACAACACACTACCTTCAATAATGACAAGTCTACCATCCATTGGCATAACTAAAATATCAACAATAGAATACCTTCCATAATGATAAGGCTACCATCTATTGGAGTAACAAAAATCATGACAACAGACTACCTTCCATAATGACAAGGCTACCATCCATTGGAATAACAAAAATATTGAAAACACACTACCTTCCATAATGACAAGGCTACCATCCATTGGAATAAAAAAAATATCGACAACACACTACCTTCCATAATGACAAGGCTACCATCTAATGGAGTAACAAAAATCTCGACAACAGACTACCTTCCATAATGACTAGGATACCATCCATTGGAATAACAAAGATATCAACAACAGACTACCTTCCATAACGACAAGGCTACAATCCATTGTAGTAACAAAAATCTCGACAACAGACTACCTTCCATAATGACAAGGGTACCATCCATTATAGGAACAAAAATCTTGAAAATAGACTACCTTCCATAATGATATGGCTACCATCCATTGGAATAACAAAAATATCGACAACACACTACCTTCCATAATGACAAGGCTACCATCCCATAGACTAACAAAAATCTAGACAACAGACTACCTTCCATAATGATTAGGCTACCATCCATTAGAGTAACAAAGATATCGACAACAGGCTACCTTCCATAACGACAAGGCTTCAATCCCTTAGAGTAAAAAAAATCACGACAAAAGACTACCTTCCATAATGAAAAGGCTACCATCCATTGGAGTAACAAAGATATCCACAACATACTACCTTCCATAATGACAAGGCTACCATCCCTTAGAGTAATAAAAATCACGACAACACATTACCTTCCATAATGACAAGTCTACCATCCATTGGAGTAACAAAAATCTCAACAATAGAATACCTTCCATAATGACAAGGCTACCATCCATTGGAGAAACAAAAATCACAATAGCAGACTACCTTCCATAATGACAAGGCTACCATCCATTGGAATAACAAAAATATCGACAACACACTACCTTCCATAATGACAAGGCTACCATCTAATGGAGTAACAAAAATGTCGACAACATACTACCTTCTATAACGACAAGGCTACAATCCATTGTAGTAACAAAAATCTCGACAATAGAGTACCTTCCATAATGAGAAGACTACCATCCATTGTAGTAACAAAAATATCAATAATAGACTACCTTCCATAATGACAATGCTACCATCCATTGGAGTAACAAAAATCTCGACAACAAACTACCTTCCATAATGACAAGGCTATCATCTATTGGAATAACAAAAATATCGACAACACACTACCTTCCATAATGACAAGGCTACCATCCCTTAGAGAAACAAAAATCTCAACAACAGACTACCTACTATAATGACTATGCTACCGTCCATTGGAGTAACAAAGATATCGACAACAAACTACCTTCCATAACGACAAGGCTACGATCCCTTAGAGTAACAAAAATCACGACAAAAGACTACCTTCCATAATGAAAAGGCTACCATCCATTGGAGTAACAAATATATCGCCAAAATACTACCTTACATAATGACAAGGCTACCATCCCTTAGAGTAATAAAAGTCACGATAACACACTACCTTCCATAATGACAAGTCTACCATCCATTGGCATAACAAAAACCTCAACAATAGAATACCATCCATAATGACAAGGCTACCATCCATTGGAGTAACAAAAATAATGACAAGAGACTACCTTCCATAATGACAAGGCTACCATCCATTGGAATAACAAAAATATCGAAAACACACTACCTTCAATAATGACAAGGCTACCATCTAATGGAGTAACAAAAATCACTACAGTAGACTACCTTCCATAATGACAAGGCTACCATCCATTGGAATAACAAAAATATCGACATCACACTACCTTCCATAATGACAAGGCTACCATCTAATGGTGTAACAAAAATCTCGACAAATGACTACCTTCCATAATGACAAGGCTACCATCCCTTAGAGAAACAAAAATCTCGACAATAGACTACCTACTATAATGATTAGGCTACCGTCCATTGGAGTAACCAAGATATCGACAACAAACTACCTTCCCTAACGAGAAGGCTACAATCCCTTAGAGTAACAAAAATCTTGAAAAAAGACTACCTTCCATAATAAAAAGGCTACCATCCATTGGAGTAACAAATATATCGCCAAAATACTACCTCCCATAATGACAAGGCTACCATCCCTTAGAGTAATAAAAATCACGACAACACACTACCTTCCATAATGACAAGTCTACCATCCATTGGCGTAACTAAAATCTCAATAATAGAATACCTTCCATAATGACAAGGCTACCATCCATTGGAGTAACAAAAATTATTACAACAGACTACCTTCCATAATGACAAGGCTACCATCCATTGGAATAACAAAAATATCGAAAACACACTACCTTCCATAAGGACAAGGCTACCATCTAATGGAGTAACAAAAATCACTACAGCAAACTACCTTCCATAATGACAAGGCTACCATCCATTGGAATAACAAAAATATCGACAACACACTACCTTCCATAATGACAAGGCTACCATCTAATGGAGTAACACAAATCTCGACAACAGACTACCTTCCATAATGACTAAGATACCATCCATTGGAATAACAAAGATATCGACAACAGACTACCTTCCATAATGACAAGGCTACAATCCATTGTAGTAACAAAAATCTCGACAACAGACTACCTTCCATAATGACAAGGGTACCATCCATTATAGTAACAAAAATATTGAAAATAGACTACCTTCCATAATGATAAGGCTACCATCCATTGGAATAACAAAAATATCGACAACACATTACCTTCCATAATAACAAGGCTACCATCCCTTAGACTAACAAAAATCTAGTCAACATACTACCATCCATAATGATTAGGCTACCATCCATTAGAGTAACAAAGATATCGACAACAGACTACCTTCCATAACGACGAGGCTTCAATCCCTTAGAGTAAAAAAAATCACGACAAAAGACTACCTTCCATAATGAAAAGGCTACCATCCATTGGAGTAACAAAGATATCGACAACATACTACCTTCCATAATGACAAGGCTACCATCCCTTAGAGTAATAAAAATCACGACAACACACTACCTTCCATAATGACAAGTCTACCATCCATTGGAGTAACAAAAATCTCAACAATAGAATACCTTCCATAATGACAAGGCTACCATCCATTGGAGAAACAAAAATCACTATAGCAGACTACCTTCCATAATGACTAGGCTACCATCCATTGGAATAACAAAAATATCGACAACACACTACCTTCCATAATGACAACGCTACCATCTAATGGAGTAACAAAAATGTCGACAACATACTACCTTCTATAACGACAACGTTACAATCCATTGTAGTAACATAAATCTCGACAACAGAGTACCTTCCATAATGAGAAGACTACCATCCATTGGAGTAACAAAAATCTCGACAACAAACTACCTTCCATAATGACAAGGCTATCATCCATTGGAATAACAAAAATATCGACAACACACTACCTTCCATAATGACAAGGCTACTATCCCTTAGAGAAACAAAAATCTCAACAACAGATTACTTTCCATAATGACTAGGCTACCGTCCATTGGAGTAACAAACATATCGACAACAAACTACCTTCCATAACAACAAGGCTGCAATCCCTTAGAGTAACAAAAATCACGACAAAAGACTACCTTCCCTAATGAAAAGGCTACCATCCATTGGAGTAACAAAGATATCGACAACATACTACCTTCCATAATGACAAGGCTACCATCCCTTAGAGAAATAAAAATCACGACAACACACTACCTTCCATAATGACAAGTCTACCATCCTTTGGAGTAATAAAAATCTCAACAATAGAATACCTTCCATAATGACAAGGCTACCATCCATTGGAGTAACAAAAATCACTACAGCAGACTACCTTCCATAATGACAAGGCTACCATCCATTGGAATAACAAAAATATCGACAACACACTACCTTCCATAATGACAAGGCTACCATCTAATGGAGTAACAAAAATCTCGACAACAGACTACTTTCCATAATGACTAGGATATCATCCATTGGAATAACAAAGATATTGACAACAAACTACCTTCCATAACGACAAGGCTACAATCCATTGTAGTAACAAAAATCTCGACAACAGAGTACCTTCCATAATGAGAAGACTACCATCCATTGTAGTAACAAAAATATCGATAATAGACTACCTTCCATAATGACAACGCTACCATCCATTGGAGTAACAAAAATCTCGACAACAAACTACCTTCCATAATGACAAGGCTATCATCCATTGGAATAACAAAAATATCGAAAACAAACTACCTTCCATAATGACAAGGCTACATCCCTTAGAGACACAAAAATCTCGACAACAGACTACCTACTATAATGACTAGGCTATCGTCCATTGGAGTAACAAAGATATCGACAACAAACTACCTTCCATAACGACAAGGCTACGATCCCTTAGAGTAACAAAAATCACGACAAAAGACTACCTTCCATAATGAAAAGGCTACCATCCATTGGAGTAACAAATATATCGCCAAAATACTACCTTCCATAATGACAAGGCTACCATCCCTTAGAGTAATAAAAGTCACGACAACACACTACCTTCCATAATGACAAGTCTACCATCCATTGGCATAACAAAAACCTCAACAATAGAATACCTTCCATAATGACAAGGATACCATCCAATGGAGTAACAAAAATCATGACAACAGACTACCTTCCATAATGACAAGGCTACCATCCATTGGAATAACAAAAATATCGAAAACACACTACCTTCCATAATGACAAGGCTACCATCTAATGGAGTAAGAAAAATCACTACAGTAGACTACCTTCCATGATGACAAGGCTACCATCCATTGGAATAACAAAAATATCGACATCACACTACCTTCCATAATGACAAGGCTACCATCTAATGGTGTAACAAAAATCTCGACAAATGACTACCTTCCATAATGACAAGGCTACCATCCCTTAGAGAAACAAAAATCTCGACAATAGACTACCTAATATAATGATTAGGCTACCGTCCATTGGAGTAACCAAGATATCGACAACAAACTACCTTCCCTAACGAGAAGGCTACAATCCCTTAGAGTAACAAAAATCACGACAAAAGACTACCTTCCATAATAAAAAGGCTACCATCCATTGGAGTAACAAATATATCGCCAAAATACTACCTTCCATAATGACAAGGCTACCATCCGTTAGAGTAATAAAAATCACGACAACACACTACCTTCCATAATGACAAGTCTACCATCCATTGGCGTAACTAAAATCTCAATAATAGAATACCTTCCATAATGACAAGGCTACCATCCATTGGAGTAACAAAAATTATTACAACAGACTACCTTCCATAATGACAAGGCTACCATCCATTGGAATAACAAAAATATCGAAAACACACTACCTTCCATAAGGACAAGGCTACCATCTAATGGAGTAACAAAAATCACTACAGCAAACTACCTTCCATAATGACAAGGCTACCATCCATTGGAATAACAAAAATATCGACAACACACTACCTTCCATAATGACAAGGCTACCATCTAATGGAGTAACAAAAATCTCGACAACAGACTACCTTCCATAATGACTAAGATACCATCCATTGGAATAACAAAGATATCGACAACAGACTACCTTCCATAATGACAAGGCTACAATCCATTGTAGTAACAAAAATCTCGACAACAGACTACCTTCCATAATGACAAGGGTACCATCCATTATAGTAACAAAAATATTGAAAATAGACTACCTTCCATAATGATAAGGCTACCATCCATTGGAATAACAAAAATATCGACAACACATTACCTTCCATAATGACAAGGCTACCATCCCTTAGACTAACAAAAATCTAGACAACAGACTACCTTCCATAATGATTAGGCTACCATCCATTAGAGTAACAAAGATATCGACAACAGACTACCTTCCATAACGACGAGGCTTCAATCCCTTAGAGTAAAAAAAATCACGACAAAAGACTACCTTCCATAATGAAAAGGCTACCATCCATTGGAGTAACAAAGATATCGACAACATACTACCTTCCATAATGACAAGGCTACCATCCCTTAGAGTAATAAAAATCACGACAACACACTACCTTCCATAATGACAAGTCTACCATCCATTGGAGTAACAAAAATCTCAACAATAGAATACCTTCCATAATGACAAGGCTACCATCCATTGGAGAAACAAAAATCACTATAGCAGACTACCTTCCATAATGACTAGGCTACCATCCATTGGAATAACAAAAATATCGACAACACACTACCTTCCATAATGACAACGCTACCATCTAATGGAGTAACAAAAATGTCGACAACATACTACCTTCTATAACGACAACGTTACAATCCATTGTAGTAACATAAATCTCGACAACAGAGTACCTTCCATAATGAGAAGACTACCATCCATTGGAGTAACAAAAATCTCGACAACAAACTACCTTCCATAATGACAAGGCTATCATCCATTGGAATAACAAAAATATCGACAACACATTACCTTCCATAATGACAAGGCTACTATCCCTTAGAGAAACAAAAATCTCAACAACAGATTACTTTCCATAATGACTAGGCTACCGTCCATTGGAGTAACAAACATATCGACAACAAACTACCTTCCATAACAACAAGGCTGCAATCCCTTAGAGTAACAAAAATCACGACAAAAGACTACCTTCCCTAATGAAAAGGCTACCATCCATTGGAGTAACAAAGATATCGACAACATACTACCTTCCATAATGACAAGGCTACCATCCCTTAGAGAAATAAAAATCACGACAACACACTACCTTCCATAATGACAAGTCTACCATCCTTTGGAGTAATAAAAATCTCAACAATAGAATACCTTCCATAATGACAAGGCTACCATCCATTGGAGTAACAAAAATCACTACAGCAGACTACCTTCCATAATGACAAGGCTACCATCCATTGGAATAACAAAAATATCGACAACACACTACCTTCCATAATGACAAGGCTACCATCTAATGGAGTAACAAAAATCTCGACAACAGACTACTTTCCATAATGACTAGGATATCATCCATTGGAATAACAAAGATATTGACAACAAACTACCTTCCATAACGACAAGGCTACAATCCATTGTAGTAACAAAAATCTCGACAACAGAGTACCTTCCATAATGAGAAGACTACCATCCATTGTAGTAACAAAAATATCGATAATAGACTACCTTCCATAATGACAACGCTACCATCCATTGGAGTAACAAAAATCTCGACAACAAACTACCTTCCATAATGACAAGGCTATCATCCATTGGAATAACAAAAATATCGAAAACAAACTACCTTCCATAATGACAAGGCTACATCCCTTAGAGACACAAAAATCTCGACAACAGACTACCTACTATAATGACTAGGCTACCGTCCATTGGAGTAACAAAGATATCGACAACAAACTACCTTCCATAACGACAAGGCTACGATCCCTTAGAGTAACAAAAATCACGACAAAAGACTACCTTCCATAATGAAAAGGCTACCATCCATTGGAGTAACAAATATATCGCCAAAATACTACCTTCCATAATGACAAGGCTACCATCCCTTAGAGTAATAAAAGTCACGACAACACACTACCTTCCATAATGACAAGTCTACCATCCATTGGCATAACAAAAACCTCAACAATAGAATACCTTCCATAATGACAAGGATACCATCCAATGGAGTAACAAAAATCATGACAACAGACTACCTTCCATAATGACAAGGCTACCATCCATTGGAATAACAAAAATATCGAAAACACACTACCTTCCATAATGACAAGGCTACCATCTAATGGAGTAAGAAAAATCACTACAGTAGACTACCTTCCATGATGACAAGGCTACCATCCATTGGAATAACAAAAATATCGACATCACACTACCTTCCATAATGACAAGGCTACCATCTAATGGTGTAACAAAAATCTCGACAAATGACTACCTTCCATAATGACAAGGCTACCATCCCTTAGAGAAACAAAAATCTCGACAATAGACTACCTAATATAATGATTAGGCTACCGTCCATTGGAGTAACCAAGATATCGACAACAAACTACCTTCCCTAACGAGAAGGCTACAATCCCTTAGAGTAACAAAAATCACGACAAAAGACTACCTTCCATAATAAAAAGGCTACCATCCATTGGAGTAACAAATATATCGCCAAAATACTACCTTCCATAATGACAAGGCTACCATCCGTTAGAGTAATAAAAATCACGACAACACACTACCTTCCATAATGACAAGTCTACCATCCATTGGCGTAACTAAAATCTCAATAATAGAATACCTTCCATAATGACAAGGCTACCATCCATTGGAGTAACAAAAATTATTACAACAGACTACCTTCCATAATGACAAGGCTACCATCCATTGGAATAACAAAAATATCGAAAACACACTACCTTCCATAAGGACAAGGCTACCATCTAATGGAGTAACAAAAATCACTACAGCAAACTACCTTCCATAATGACAAGGCTACCATCCATTGGAATAACAAAAATATCGACAACACACTACCTTCCATAATGACAAGGCTACCATCTAATGGAGTAACAAAAATCTCGACAACAGACTACCTTCCATAATGACTAAGATACCATCCATTGGAATAACAAAGATATCGACAACAGACTACCTTCCATAATGACAAGGCTACAATCCATTGTAGTAACAAAAATCTCGACAACAGACTACCTTCCATAATGACAAGGGTACCATCCATTATAGTAACAAAAATATTGAAAATAGACTACCTTCCATAATGATAAGGCTACCATCCATTGGAATAACAAAAATATCGACAACACATTACCTTCCATAATGACAAGGCTACCATCCCTTAGACTAACAAAAATCTAGACAACAGACTACCTTCCATAATGATTAGGCTACCATCCATTAGAGTAACAAAGATATCGACAACAGACTACCTTCCATAACGACGAGGCTTCAATCCCTTAGAGTAAAAAAAATCACGACAAAAGACTACCTTCCATAATGAAAAGGCTACCATCCATTGGAGTAACAAAGATATCGACAACATACTACCTTCCATAATGACAAGGCTACCATCCCTTAGAGTAATAAAAATCACGACAACACACTACCTTCCATAATGACAAGTCTACCATCCATTGGAGTAACAAAAATCTCAACAATAGAATACCTTCCATAATGACAAGGCTACCATCCATTGGAGAAACAAAAATCACTATAGCAGACTACCTTCCATAATGACTAGGCTACCATCCAATGGAATAACAAAAATATCGACAACACACTACCTTCCATAATGACAAGGCTACCATCTAATGGAGTAACAAAAATGTCGACAACATACTACCTTCTATAACGACAAGGCTACAATCCATTGTAGTAACAAAAATCTCGACAACAGAGTACCTTCCATAATGAGAAGACTACCATCCATTGGAGTAACAAAAATCTCGACAACAAACTACCTTCCATAATGACAAGGCTATCATCCATTGGAATAACAAAAATATCGACAACACACTACCTTCCATAATGACAAGGCTACCATCCCTTAGAGAAACAAAAATCTCGACAACAGATTACTTTCCATAATGACTAGGCTACCGTCCATTGGAGTAACAAACATATCGACAACAAACTACCTTCCATAACAACAAGGCTGCAATCCCTTAGAGTAACAAAAATCACGACAAAAGACTACCTTCCCTAATGAAAAGGCTACCATCCATTGGAGTAACAAAGATATCGACAACATACTACCTTCCATAATGACAAGGCTACCATCCCTTAGAGAAATAAAAATCACGACAACACACTACCTTCCATAATGACAAGTCTACCATCCTTTGGAGTAATAAAAATCTCAACAATAGAATACCTTCCATAATGACAAGGCTACCATCCATTGGAGTAACAAAAATCACTACAGCAGACTACCTTCCATAATGACAAGGCTACCATCCATTGGAATAACAAAAATATCGACAACACACTACCTTCCATAATGACAAGGCTACCATCTAATGGAGTAACAAAAATCTCGACAACAGACTACTTTCCATAATGACTAGGATATCATCCATTGGAATAACAAAGATATCGACAACAAACTACCTTCCATAACGACAAGGCTACAATCCATTGTAGTAACAAAAATCTCGACAATAGAGTACCTTCCATAATGAGAAGACTACCATCCATTGTAGTAACAAAAATATCGATAATAGACTACCTTCCATAATGACAACGCTACCATCCATTGGAGTAACAAAAATCTCGACAACAAACTACCTTCCATAATGACAAGGCTATCATCCATTGGAATAACAAAAATATCGAAAACAAACTACCTTCCATAATGACAAGGCTACATCCCTTAGAGACACAAAAATCTCGACAACAGACTACCTACTATAATGACTAGGCTACCGTCCATTGGAGTAACAAAGATATCAACAACAAACTACCTGCCATAACGACAAGGCTACGATCCCTTAGAGTAACAAAAATCACGACAAAAGACTACCTTCCATAATGAAAAGGCTACCATCCATTGGAGTAACAAATATATCGCCAAAATACTACCTTCCATAATGACAAGGCTACCATCCCTTAGAGTAATAAAAGTCACGACAACACACTACCTTCCATAATGACAAGTCTACCATCCATTGGCATACAAAAACCTCAACAATAGAATACCTTCCATAATGACAAGGATACCATCCAATGGAGTAACAAAAATCATGACAACAGACTACCTTCCATAATGAAAAGGCTACCATCCATTGGAATAACAAAAATATCGACAACACACTACCTTCCATAATGACAAGGCTACCATCTAATGGAGTAACAAAAATCTCGACAAATGACTACCTTCCATAATGACAAGGCTACCATCCCTTAGAGAAACAAAAATATCGACAATAGACTACCTACTATAATGATTAGGCTACCGTCCATTGGAGTAACAAAGATATCGACAACAAACTACCTTCCATAACGACAAGGCTACAATCCCTTAGAGTAACAAAAATCACGACAAAAGACTACCTTCCATAATGAAAAGGCTACCATCCATTGGAGTAAAAAATATATCGCCAAAATACTACCTTCCATAATGACAAGGCTACCATCCCTTAGAGTAATAAAAATCACGACAACACACTACCTTCCATAATGACAAGTCTACCATCCATTGGCGTAACTAAAATCTCAACAATAGAATACCTTCCATAATGACAAGGCTACCATCCATTGGAGTAACAAAAATCATGACAACAGACTACCTTCCATAATGACAAGGCTACCATCCATTGGAATAAGAAAAATATTGAAAACACACTACCTTCCACAATGACAAGGCTACCATCTAATGGAGTAACAAAAATCACTACAGCAAACTACCTTCCATAATGACAAGGCTACCATCCATTGGAATAACAAAATTATCGACAACACACTACCTTCCATAATGACAAGGCTACCATCTAATGGAGTAAAAAAAATCTCGACAACAGACTACCTTCCATAATGACTATGATACCATCCATTGGAATAAAAAAGATATCGACAACAGACTACCTTCCATAACGACAAGGCTACAATCCATTGTAGTAACAAAAATCTCGACAACAGACTACCTTCCATAATGACAAGGGTATCATCCATTATAGTAACAAAAATATTGAAAATAGACTACCTTCCATAATGATAAGGCTACCATCCATTGGAATAACAAAAATATCGACAACACACTACCTTCCATAATGACAAGGCTACCATCCCTTAGACTAACAAAAATCTAGACAACAGACTACCTTCCATAATGATTAGGCTACCGTCCATTGGAGTAACAAAGATATCGACAACAAACTACCTTCCATAACGACAAGGCTACGATCCCTTAGAGTAACAAAAATCACGACAAAAGACTACCTTCCATAATGAAAAGGCTACCATCCATTGGTGTAACAAATATATCGCCAAAATACTTCCTTCCATAATGACAAGGCTACCATCCCTTAGAGTAATAAAAGTCACGACAACACACTACCTTCCATAATTACAAGTCTACCATTCATTGGCATAACAAAAACCTCAACAATAGAATACCTTCCATAATGACAAGGATACCATCCAATGGAGTAACAAAAATCATGACAACAGACTACCTTCCATAATGACAAGGCTACCATCCATTGGAATAACAAAAATATCGACAACACACTACCTTCCATAATGACAAGGCTACCATCTAATGGAGTAACAAAAATCTCGACAAATGACTACCTTCCATAATGACAAGGCTACCATCCCTTAGAGAAACAAAAATATCGACAATAGACTACCTACTTTAATGATTAGGCTACCGTCCATTGGAGTAACAAAGATATCGACAACAAACTACCTTCCATAACGACAAGGCTACAATCCCTTAGAGTAACAAAAATCACGACAAAAGACTACCTTCCATAATGAAAAGGCTACCATCCATTGGAGTAAAAAATATATCGCCAAAATACTACCTTCCATAATGACAAGGCTACCATCCCTTAGAGTAATAAAAATCACGACAACACACTACCTTCCATAATGACAAGTCTACCATCCATTGGCGTAACTAAAATCTCAACAATAGAATACCTTCCATAATGACAAGGCTACCATCCATTGGAGTAACAAAAATCATGACAACAGACTACCTTCCATAATGACAAGGCTACCATCCATTGGAATAAGAAAAATATTGAAAACACACTACCTTCCATAATGACAAGGCTACCATCTAATGGAGTAACAAAAATCACTACAGCAAACTACCTTCCATAATGACAAGGCTACCATCCATTGGAATAACAAAATTATCGACAACACACTACCTTCCATAATGACAAGGTAACCATCTAATGGAGTAAAAAAAATCTCGACAACAGACTACCTTCCATAATGACTATGATACCATCCATTGGAATAAAAAAGATATCGACAACAGACTACCTTCCATAACGACAAGGCTACAATCCATTGTAGTAACAAAAATCTCGACAACAGACTACCTTCCATAATGACAAGGGTACCATCCATTATAGTAACAAAAATATTGAAAATAGACTACCTTCCATAATGATAAGGCTACCATCCATTGGAATAACAAAAATATCAACAACACACTACCTTCCATAATGACAAGGCTACCATCCCTTAGACTAACAAAAATCTAGACAACAGACTACCTTCCATAATGATTAGGCTACCATCCATTAGAGTAACAAAGATATCGACAACAAACTCCCTTCCATAACGACAAGGCTACACTCCATTGTAGTACCAAAAATCTCGACAATAGACTTCCTTCCATAATGACGAGGCTACCATCCATTAGAGTAACAAAAATATCGATAACAGACTACCTTCCATAATGACAAGGCTACCATCCATTGTAGGAACAAAAATCTCGACAAGACTATCTTCCATAATGACTAGGCTACCATCCATTGGAGTAACAAAGATATCGACAATAGAGTACCTTCCATAATGACAAGGCTACCATCCATTGGAGTAACAAAAATATCAACAACTTACTACCTTCCATAATGACAAGGCTACCAACCATTGGAATAACAAAGATATCGACAACACACTACCTTCCGTAATGAGTAGGCTACCATCCATTGGAGTACCAAAGATATCGAAAACAGACTACCTTCCATAATGGCTAGGCTACAATCCATTGTAGTAACAAAAATCTCGACAACAGACTACCTTCCATAATGGCTAGGCTACAATCCATTGGAGTAACAAAAATCACTACAGCAGACTACCTTCCATAATGACAAGGCTACCATCCATTGGAATAACAAAAATATCGACAACACACTACCTTCCATAATGACAAGGCTACCATCTAATGGAGTAACAAAAATCTCGACAACAGACTACTTTCCATAATGACTAGGATATCATCCATTGGAATAACAAAGATATCGACAACAAACTACCTTCCATAACGACAAGGCTACAATCCATTGTAGTAACAAAAATCTCGACAACAGAGTACCTTCCATAATGAGAAGACTACCATCCATTGTAGTAACAAAAATATCGATAATAGACTACCTTCCATAATGACAACGCTACCATCCATTGGAGTAACAAAAATCTCGACAACAAACTACCTTCCATAATGACAAGGCTATCATCCATTGGAATAACAAAAATATCGAAAACAAACTACCTTCCATAATGACAAGGCTACATCCCTTAGAGACACAAAAATCTCGACAACAGACTACCTACTATAATGACTAGGCTACCGTCCATTGGAGTAACAAAGATATCGACAACAAACTACCTTCCATAACGACAAGGCTACGATCCCTTAGAGTAACAAAAATCACGACAAAAGACTACCTTCCATAATGAAAAGGCTACCATCCATTGGAGTAACAAAAATATCGTCAAAATACTACCTTCCATAATGACAAGGCTACCATCCCTTAGAGTAATAAAAGTCACGACAACACACTACCTTCCATAATGACAAGTCTACCATCCATTGGCATAACAAAAACCTCAACAATAGAATACCTTCCATAATGACAAGGATACCATCCAATGGAGTAACAAAAATCATGACAACAGACTACCTTCCATAATGACAAGGCTACCATCCATTGGAATAACAAAAATATCGAAAACACACTACCTTCCATAATGACAAGGCTACCATCTAATGGAGTAAGAAAAATCACTACAGTAGACTACCTTCCATGATGACAAGGCTACCATCCATTGGAATAACAAAAATATCGACATCACACTACCTTCCATAATGACAAGGCTACCATCTAATGGTGTAACAAAAATCTCGACAAATGACTACCTTCCATAATGACAAGGCTACCATCCCTTAGAGAAACAAAAATCTCGACAATAGACTACCTAATATAATGATTAGGCTACCGTCCATTGGAGTAACCAAGATATCGACAACAAACTACCTTCCCTAACGAGAAGGCTACAATCCCTTAGAGTAACAAAAATCACGACAAAAGACTACCTTCCATAATAAAAAGGCTACCATCCATTGGAGTAACAAATATATCGCCAAAATACTACCTTCCATAATGACAAGGCTACCATCCGTTAGAGTAATAAAAATCACGACAACACACTACCTTCCATAATGACAAGTCTACCATCCATTGGCGTAACTAAAATCTCAATAATAGAATACCTTCCATAATGACAAGGCTACCATCCATTGGAGTAACAAAAATTATTACAACAGACTACCTTCCATAATGACAAGGCTACCATCCATTGGAATAACAAAAATATCGAAAACACACTACCTTCCATAAGGACAAGGCTACCATCTAATGGAGTAACAAAAAGCACTACAGCAAACTACCTTCCATAATGACAAGGCTACCATCCATTGGAATAACAAAAATATCGACAACACACTACCTTCCATAATGACAAGGCTACCATCTAATGGAGTAACAAAAATCTCGACAACAGACTACCTTCCATAATGACTAAGATACCATCCATTGGAATAACAAAGATATCGACAACAGACTACCTTCCATAATGACAAGGCTACAATCCATTGTAGTAACAAAAATCTCGACAACAGACTACCTTCCATAATGACAAGGGTACCATCCATTATAGTAACAAAAATATTGAAAATAGACTACCTTCCATAATGATAAGGCTACCATCCATTGGAATAACAAAAATATCGACAACACATTACCTTCCATAATGACAAGGCTACCATCCCTTAGACTAACAAAAATCTAGACAACAGACTACCTTCCATAATGATTAGGCTACCATCCATTAGAGTAACAAAGATATCGACAACAGACTACCTTCCATAACGACGAGGCTTCAATCCCTTAGAGTAAAAAAAATCACGACAAAAGACTACCTTCCATAATGAAAAGGCTACCATCCATTGGAGTAACAAAGATATCGACAACATACTACCTTCCATAATGACAAGGCTACCATCCCTTAGAGTAATAAAAATCACGACAACACACTACCTTCCATAATGACAAGTCTACCATCCATTGGAGTAACAAAAATCTCAACAATAGAATACCTTCCATAATGACAAGGCTACCATCCATTGGAGAAACAAAAATCACTATAGCAGACTACCTTCCATAATGACTAGGCTACCATCCAATGGAATAACAAAAATATCGACAACACACTACCTTCCATAATGACAAGGCTACCATCTAATGGAGTAACAAAAATGTCGACAACATACTACCTTCTATAACGACAAGGCTACAATCCATTGTAGTAACAAAAATCTCGACAACAGAGTACCTTCCATAATGAGAAGACTACCATCCATTGGAGTAACAAAAATCTCGACAACAAACTACCTTCCATAATGACAAGGCTATCATCCATTGGAATAACAAAAATATCGACAACACACTACCTTCCATAATGACAAGGCTACCATCCCTTAGAGAAACAAAAATCTCGACAACAGATTACTTTCCATAATGACTAGGCTACCGTCCATTGGAGTAACAAACATATCGACAACAAACTACCTTCCATAACAACAAGGCTGCAATCCCTTAGAGTAACAAAAATCACGACAAAAGACTACCTTCCCTAATGAAAAGGCTACCATCCATTGGAGTAACAAAGATATCGACAACATACTACCTTCCATAATGACAAGGCTACCATCCCTTAGAGAAATAAAAATCACGACAACACACTACCTTCCATAATGACAAGTCTACCATCCTTTGTAGTAATAAAAATCTCAACAATAGAATACCTTCCATAATGACAAGGCTACCATCCATTGGAGTAACAAAAATCACTACAGCAGACTACCTTCCATAATGACAAGGCTACCATCCATTGGAATAACAAAAATATCGACAACACACTACCTTCCATAATGACAAGGCTACCATCTAATGGAGTAACAAAAATCTCGACAACAGACTACTTTCCATAATGACTAGGATATCATCCATTAGAATAACAAAGATATCGACAACAAACTACCTTCCATAACGACAAGGCTACAATCCATTATAGTAACAAAAATCTCGACAACAGAGTACCTTCCATAATGAGAAGACTACCATCCATTGTAGTAACAAAAATATCGATAATAGACTACCTTCCATAATGACAACGCTACCATCCATTGGAGTAACAAAAATCTCGACAACAAACTACCTTCCATAATGACAAGGCTATCATCCATTGGAATAACAAAAATATCGAAAACAAACTACCTTCCATAATGACAAGGCTACATCCCTTAGAGACACAAAAATCTCGACAACAGACTACCTACTATAATGACTAGGCTACCGTCCATTGGAGTAACAAAGATATCGACAACAAACTACCTTCCATAACGACAAGGCTACGATCCCTTAGAGTAACAAAAATCACGACAAAAGACTACCTTCCATAATGAAAAGGCTACCATCCATTGGAGTAACAAATATATCGCCAAAATACTACCTTCCATAATGACAAGGCTACCATCCCTTAGAGTAATAAAAGTCACGACAACACACTACCTTCCATAATGACAAGTCTACCATCCATTGGCATAACAAAAACCTCAACAATAGAATACCTTCCATAATGACAAGGATACCATCCAATGGAGTAACAAAAATCATGACAACAGACTACCTTCCATAATGAAAAGGCTACCATCCATTGGAATAACAAAAATATCGACAACACACTACCTTCCATAATGACAAGGCTACCATCTAATGGAGTAACAAAAATCTCGACAAATGACTACCTTCCATAATGACAAGGCTACCATCCCTTAGAGAAACAAAAATATCGACAATAGACTACCTACTATAATGATTAGGCTACCGTCCATTGGAGTAACAAAGATATCGACAACAAACTACCTTCCATAACGACAAGGCTACAATCCCTTAGAGTAACAAAAATCACGACAAAAGACTACCTTCCATAATGAAAAGGCTACCATCCATTGGAGTAAAAAATATATCGCCAAAATACTACCTTCCATAATGACAAGGCTACCATCCCTTAGAGTAATAAAAATCACGACAACACACTACCTTCCATAATGACAAGTCTACCATCCATTGGCGTAACTAAAATCTCAACAATAGAATACCTTCCATAATGACAAGGCTACCATCCATTGGAGTAACAAAAATCATGACAACAGACTACCTTCCATAATGACAAGGCTACCATCCATTGGAATAAGAAAAATATTGAAAACACACTACCTTCCACAATGACAAGGCTACCATCTAATGGAGTAACAAAAATCACTACAGCAAACTACCTTCCATAATGACAAGGCTACCATCCATTGGAATAACAAAATTATCGACAACACACTACCTTCCATAATGACAAGGCTACCATCTAATGGAGTAAAAAAAATCTCGACAACAGACTACCTTCCATAATGACTATGATACCATCCATTGGAATAAAAAAGATATCGACAACAGACTACCTTCCATAACGACAAGGCTACAATCCATTGTAGTAACAAAAATCTCGACAACAGACTACCTTCCATAATGACAAGGGTATCATCCATTATAGTAACAAAAATATTGAAAATAGACTACCTTCCATAATGATAAGGCTACCATCCATTGGAATAACAAAAATATCGACAACACACTACCTTCCATAATGACAAGGCTACCATCCCTTAGACTAACAAAAATCTAGACAACAAACTACCTTCCATAATGATTAGGCTACCGTCCATTGGAGTAACAAAGATATCGACAACAAACTACCTTCCATAACGACAAGGCTACGATCCCTTAGAGTAACAAAAATCACGACAAAAGACTACCTTCCATAATGAAAAGGCTACCATCCATTGGTGTAACAAATATATCGCCAAAATACTACCTTCCATAATGACAAGGCTACCATCCCTTAGAGTAATAAAAGTCACGACAATGCACTACCTTCCATAATGACAAGTCTACCATCCATTGGCATAACAAAAACCTCAACAATAGAATACCTTCCATAATGACAAGGATACCATCCAATGGAGTAACAAAAATCATGACAACAGACTACCTTCCATAATGACAAGGCTACCATCCATTGGAATAACAAAAATATCGACAACACACTACCTTCCATAATGACAAGGCTACCATCTAATGGAGTAACAAAAATCTCGACAAATGACTACCTTCCATAATGACAAGGCTACCATCCCTTAGAGAAACAAAAATATCGACAATAGACTACCTACTATAATGATTAGGCTACCGTCCATTGGAGTAACAAAGATATCGACAACAAACTACCTTCCATAACGACAAGGCTACAATCCCTTAGAGTAACAAAAATCACGACAAAAGACTACCTTCCATAATGAAAAGGCTACCATCCATTGGAGTAAAAAATATATCGCCAAAATACTACCTTCCATAATGACAAGGCTACCATCCCTTAGAGTAATAAAAATCACGATAACACACTACCTTCCATAATGACAAGTCTACCATCCATTGGCGTAACTAAAATCTCAACAATAGAATACCTTCCATAATGACAAGGCTACCATCCATTGGAGTAACAAAAATCATGACAACAGACTACCTTCCATAATGACAAGGCTACCATCCATTGGAATAAGAAAAATATTGAAAACACACTACCTTCCATAATGACAAGGCTACCATCTAATGGAGTAACAAAAATCACTACAGCAAACTACCTTCCATAATGACAAGGCTACCATCCATTGGAATAACAAAATTATCGACAACACACTACCTTCCATAATGACAAGGCTACCATCTAATGGAGTAAAAAAAATCTCGACAACAGACTACCTTCCATAATGACTAAGATACCATCCATTGGAATAACAAAGATATCGACAACAGACTACCTTCCATAATGACAAGGCTACAAAATCTCGACAACAGACTACCTTCCATAATGACAAGGGTACCATCCATTATAGTAACAAAAATATTGAAAATAGACTACCTTCCATAATGATAAGGCTACCATCCATTGGAATAACAAAAATATCGACAACACATTACCTTCCATAATGACAAGGCTACCATCCCTTAGACTAACAAAAATCTAGACAACAGACTACCTTCCATAATGATTAGGCTACCATCCATTAGAGTAACAAAGATATCGACAACAGACTACCTTCCATAACGACGAGGCTTCAATCCCTTAGAGTAAAAAAAATCACGACAAAAGAGTACCTTCCATAATGAAAAGGCTACCATCCATTGGAGTAACAAAGATATCGACAACATACTACCTTCCATAATGACAAGGCTACCATCCCTTAGAGTAATAAAAATCACGACAACACACTACCTTCCATAATGACAAGTCTACCATCCATTGGAGTAACAAAAATCTCAACAATAGAATACCTTCCATAATGACAAGGCTACCATCCATTGGAGAAACAAAAATCACTATAGCAGACTACCTTCCATAATGACTAGGCTACCATCCAATGGAATAACAAAAATATCGACAACACACTACCTTCCATAATGACAAGGCTACCATCTAATGGAGTAACAAAAATGTCGACAACATACTACCTTCTATAACGACAAGGCTACAATCCATTGTAGTAACAAAAATCTCGACAACAGAGTACCTTCCATAATGAGAAGACTACCATCCATTGGAGTAACAAAAATCTCGACAACAAACTACCTTCCATAATGACAAGGCTATCATCCATTGGAATAACAAAAATATCGACAACACACTACCTTCCATAATGACAAGGCTACCATCCCTTAGAGAAACAAAAATCTCGACAACAGATTACTTTCCATAATGACTAGGCTACCGTCCATTGGAGTAACAAACATATCGACAACAAACTACCTTCCATAACAACAAGGCTGCAATCCCTTAGAGTAACAAAAATCACGACAAAAGACTACCTTCCCTAATGAAAAGGCTACCATCCATTGGAGTAACAAAGATATCGACAACATACTACCTTCCATAATGACAAGGCTACCATCCCTTAGAGAAATAAAAATCACGACAACACACTACCTTCCATAATGACAAGTCTACCATCCTTTGGAGTAATAAAAATCTCAACAATAGAATACCTTCCATAATGACAAGGCTACCATCCATTGGAGTAACAAAAATCACTACAGCAGACTACCTTCCATAATGACAAGGCTACCATCCATTGGAATAACAAAAATATCGACAACACACTACCTTCCATAATGACAAGGCTACCATCTAATGGAGTAACAAAAATCTCGACAACAGACTACTTTCCATAATGACTAGGATATCATCCATTGGAATAACAAAGATATCGACAACAAACTACCTTCCATAACGACAAGGCTACAATCCATTATAGTAACAAAAATCTCGACAACAGAGTACCTTCCATAATGAGAAGACTACCATCCATTGTAGTAACAAAAATATCGATAATAGACTACCTTCCATAATGACAACGCTACCATCCATTGGAGTAACAAAAATCTCGACAACAAACTACCTTCCATAATGACAAGGCTATCATCCATTGGAATAACAAAAATATCGAAAACAAACTACCTTCCATAATGACAAGGCTACATCCCTTAGAGACACAAAAATCTCGACAACAGACTACCTACTATAATGACTAGGCTACCGTCCATTGGAGTAACAAAGATATCGACAACAAACTACCTTCCATAACGACAAGGCTACGATCCCTTAGAGTAACAAAAATCACGACAAAAGACTACCTTCCATAATGAAAAGGCTACCATCCATTGGAGTAACAAATATATCGCCAAAATACTACCTTCCATAATGACAAGGCTACCATCCCTTAGAGTAATAAAAGTCACGACAACACACTACCTTCCATAATGACAAGTCTACCATCCATTGGCATAACAAAAACCTCAACAATAGAATACCTTCCATAATGACAAGGATACCATCCAATGGAGTAACAAAAATCATGACAACAGACTACCTTCCATAATGAAAAGGCTACCATCCATTGGAATAACAAAAATATCGACAACACACTACCTTCCATAATGACAAGGCTACCATCTAATGGAGTAACAAAAATCTCGACAAATGACTACCTTCCATAATGACAAGGCTACCATCCCTTAGAGAAACAAAAATATCGATAATAGACTACCTACTATAATGATTAGGCTACCGTCCATTGGAGTAACAAAGATATCGACAACAAACTACCTTCCATAACGACAAGGCTACAATCCCTTAGAGTAACAAAAATCACGACAAAAGACTACCTTCCATAATGAAAAGGCTACCATCCATTGGAGTAAAAAATATATCGCCAAAATACTACCTTCCATAATGACAAGGCTACCATCCCTTAGAGTAATAAAAATCACGACAACACACTACCTTCCATAATGACAAGTCTACCATCCATTGGCGTAACTAAAATCTCAACAATAGAATACCTTCCATAATGACAAGGCTACCATCCATTGGAGTAACAAAAATCATGACAACAGACTACCTTCCATAATGACAAGGCTACCATCCATTGGAATAAGAAAAATATTGAAAACACACTACCTTCCACAATGACAAGGCTACCATCTAATGGAGTAACAAAAATCACTACAGCAAACTACCTTCCATAATGACAAGGCTACCATCCATTGGAATAACAAAATTATCGACAACACACTACCTTCCATAATGACAAGGCTACCATCTAATGGAGTAAAAAAAATCTCGACAACAGACTACCTTCCATAATGACTATGATACCATCCATTGGAATAAAAAAGATATCGACAACAGACTACCTTCCATAACGACAAGGCTACAATCCATTGTAGTAACAAAAATCTCGACAACAGACTACCTTCCATAATGACAAGGGTATCATCCATTATAGTAACAAAAATATTGAAAATAGACTACCTTCCATAATGATAAGGCTACCATCCATTGGAATAACAAAAATATCGACAACACACTACCTTCCATAATGACAAGGCTACCATCCCTTAGACTAACAAAAATCTAGACAACAAACTACCTTCCATAATGATTAGGCTACCGTCCATTGGAGTAACAAAGATATCGACAACAAACTACCTTCCATAACGACAAGGCTACGATCCCTTAGAGTAACAAAAATCACGACAAAAGACTACCTTCCATAATGAAAAGGCTACCATCCATTGGTGTAACAAATATATCGCCAAAATACTACCTTCCATAATGACAAGGCTACCATCCCTTAGAGTAATAAAAGTCACGACAACACACTACCTTCCATAATGACAAGTCTACCATCCATTGGCATAACAAAAACCTCAACAATAGAATACCTTCCATAATGAAAAGGATACCATCCAATGGAGTAACAAAAATCATGACAACAGACTACCTTCCATAATGACAAGGCTACCATCCATTGGAATAACAAA
The DNA here is from genome assembly GCA_948472305.1 of Vicia faba. NCBI lineage: Eukaryota > Viridiplantae > Streptophyta > Magnoliopsida > Fabales > Fabaceae > Vicia > Vicia faba. Next base: position 508,825,918 of record OX451741.1, on the reverse strand, counting down.
AATATCGACAACACACTACCTTCCATAATGACAAGGCTACCATCTAATGGAGTAACAAAAATCTCGACAAATGACTACCTTCCATAATGACAAGGCTACCATCCCTTAGAGAAACAAAAATATCGACAATAGACTACCTACTATAATGATTAGGCTACCGTCCATTGGAGTAACAAAGATATCGACAACAAACTACCTTCCATAACGACAAGGCTACAATCCCTTAGAGTAACAAAAATCACGACAAAAGACTACCTTCCATAATGAAAAGGCTACCATCCATTGGAGTAAAAAATATATCGCCAAAATACTACCTTCCATAATGACAAGGCTACCATCCCTTAGAGTAATAAAAATCACGACAACACACTACCTTCCATAATGACAAGTCTACCATCCATTGGCGTAACTAAAATCTCAACAATAGAATACCTTCCATAATGACAAGGCTACCATCCATTGGAATAAGAAAAATATTGAAAACACACTACCTTCCATAATGACAAGGCTACCATCTAATGGAGTAACAAAAATCACTACAGCAAACTACCTTCCATAATGACAAGGCTACCATCCATTGGAATAACAAAATTATCGACAACACACTACCTTCCATAATGACAAGGCTACCATCTAATGGAGTAAAAAAAATCTCGACAACAGACTACCTTCCATAATGACTATGATACCATCCATTGGAATAAAAAAGATATCGACTACAGACTACCTTCCATAACGACAAGGCTACAATCCATTGTAGTAACAAAAATCTCGACAACAGACTACCTTCCATAATGACAAGGGTACCATCCATTATAGTAACAAAAATATTGAAAATAGACTACCTTCCATAATGATAAGGCTACCATCCATTGGAATAACAAAAATATCAACAACACACTACCTTCCATAATGACAAGGCTACGATCCCTTAGACTAACAAAAATCTAGACAACAGACTACCTTCCATAATGATTAGGCTACCATCCATTAGAGTAACAAAGATATCGACAACAAACTCCCTTCCATAACGACAAGGCTACACTCCATTGTAGTACCAAAAATCTCGACAATAGACTTCCTTCCATAATGACGAGGCTACCATCCATTAGAGTAACAAAAATATCGATAACAGACTACCTTCCATAATGACAAGGCTACCATCCATTGTAGGAACAAAAATCTCGACAAGACTATCTTCCATAATGACTAGGCTACCATCCATTGGAGTAACAAAGATATCGACAATAGAGTACCTTCCATAATGACAAGGCTACCATCCATTGGAGTAACAAAAATATCAACAACTTACTACCTTCCATAATGACAAGGCTACCAACCATTGGAATAACAAAGATATCGACAACACACTACCTTCCGTAATGAGTAGGCTACCATCCATTGGAGTACCAAAGATATCGAAAACAGACTACCTTCCATAATGGCTAGGCTACAATCCATTGTAGTAACAAAAATCTCGACAACAGACTACCTTCCATAATGATAATGCCATCATCCATTGGAATAACAAAAATCTCGACAATAGATTACTTTCCATGATGACTAGGCTACCATCCATTGCAGTAACAAAAATCTCGACAACAGACTACCTTCCATAATGACTAGACTACCATCCATTAGAGTAATAAAGATATCGACAACAGACTACCTTCCATAACGACAAGGATACAATCCATTGTAGTAACAAACATCCCGACAATAGACTATCTTCCATAATGACAAGGCTACCATCCATTGGAGTAACAAAGATATCGACAACAAACTACCTTCCATGATGACAAGGCTACCATCCATTGGAGTAACAAAAATCTCGACAACAGACTACCTTCCAAAATGACTAGGCTACCATCCATTAGAGTAACAAAGATATCGATAACAGACTACCTTCCATAACGACAAGGCTAACATCCATTGTAGTAACAAAAATCTCGACAATAGACTACCTTCCATGATGACAAGGCTACCATCCATTGGAGTAACAAAAATCTCGACAATAGACTACCTTCCATAATGACAAGACTACCATCCATTGTAGTAACAAAAATATCGACAATAGACTACCTTCCATAATGACAAGGCTACCATCCATTGGAGAAACAAAAATCCCGACAACAAACTACCTTTCATAATGACAAGGCTATCATCCATTGGAATAAGAAAAATATCGACAAGACACTACCTTCCATAATGACTAGGCTACCATCCCTAAGACTAACAAAAATCTCGACAACAGACTACCTTCCATAATGACTAGGCTACCATCCATTAGAGTAACAAAGATATCGACAACAGACTACCTTCCATAACGACAAGGCTACTATCCATTGTAGTAACAAAAATCTCGACAACAGACTACCTTCCATAATGACAAAGCTACCATCCAATGTAGTAACAAAAATCTCGACAATAGACTACCTTCCATGATGACAAGGCTACCATCCATTGGAGTAACAAAAATCTCGACAACAGACTACCTTCCATAATGACAAGACTACCATCCATTGTAGTAACAAAAATATCGACAATAGACTACCTTCCATAATGACAAGGCTACCATCCATTGGAGTAACAAAAATCTCGACAACAAACTACCTTCCATAATGACAAGGCTGTCATCCATTGGAATAACAAAAATATCGACAACACACTACCTTCCATAATGACAAGGCTACCATCCATTAGAGAAACAAAAATCTCGACAACAGACTACCTTCTTAAAAGACTAGGCTACCATCCATTTGAGTAAAAAAGATATCCACAACAAAGTACCTTCCATAACGACAAGGCTACGATCCCCTAGAGTAACAAAAATCACAACAAAATACTACCTTCCATAATGAAAAGGCTACCATCCATTGGAGTAACAAATATATCGCCAACATACTACCTTCCATAATGACAAGGCTACCATCCCTTAGAGTAATAAAATTCACGACAACACACTACCTTCCATAATGACAAGTCTACCATCCATTGGCGTAAAAAAAATCTCATCAATAGAATACATTCCATAATGACAAGGCTACCATCCATTGGAGTAACAAAAATCAAGACAATAGACTACCTTCCAAAATGACAAGGCTACTATTATAAGGCTACCTTCCATAATTATAAGGCTACCATTCATTGGAATAACAAAAATATCGACAACACACTACCTTCCATAATGACAAGGCTACCATCCCTTAGAGTAACAAAATTCACGACAATAGACTACCTTCCATAATGAATAGGCTACCATCCATTGGAGTAACAATGATATCGACAACAGACTACCTTCCATAACGACAAGGCTACAATCCATTATAGTAACAAAACTCTCGACAATAGACTACCTTCCATAATGACAAGGCTACCATCCATTGGAGTAACTAAAATCTTGACAACATACTACCTTCCATAATGACTAGGCTACCATCCATTGGAGTAACAAAGATATCGACAACATACTACCTTCCATAACGATAAGGCTATAATCCATTGTAGTAACAAAAATCTAAACAAGCGACTACCTTCCATAATGACAAGACTACCATCCATTGGAGTAACAAAAATTTCAACAATAGACTACCTTCCATAATGACAAGGCTACCATCCATTGGAGTAACAAAAATCTCGACAACAAACTACCTTCCATAATGACAAGGTTATCATCCATTGGAATAACAAAAATAACGAAAACACACTACGTTCCATAATGACAAGGCTACGATCCCTTAGAGAAACAAAAATCTCGACAACAGACTACCTTCTATAATGACTAGGCTATCATCCATTTGAGTAACAAAGATATCGACAACAAACTACCTTCCATAACGACAATGATACAATCCCTTAGAGTAACAAAAATCATGACAAAAGACTACCTTCCATAATGAAAAGGCTACCATCCATTGGAGTAACAAATATATCGCCAACATACTACCTTCCATAATGACAAGGCTACCATCCCTTAGAGTAATAAAAATCACGACAACACATTACCTTCCATAATGACAAGTCTACCATCCATTGGCGTAACAAAAATCTCAACAATAGAATACCTTCCATAATGACAAGGCTACCATCCATTGGAGTAACAAAAATCTCGACTACAGACTACCTTCCATAATTACTAGGATACCATCCATTGGAGTATCAAAGATATCGACAACAGACTACCCTCCATAACGACAAGGCTACAATGCATTGTAGTAACAAAAATCTCGACAACAGGCTACCTTCCATAATGACAAGGCTACCATCCATTATAGTAAAAAAAATCTCGACAATAGACTACCTTCCATAATGACAAGGCTACTATCCATTGGAATAAAAAAAATATCGACAACACACTACCTTCCATAATGACAAGGCTACCATCCAATGGAGTAACAAAAATCTCGACATCAGACTACCTTCCATAATTACTAGGATACCATCCATTGGAGTAACAAAGATATCGACAACAGACTACCTTCCATAACGACAAGGCTACAATCCATTGTAGTAACAAAAATCTCGACAACAGGCTACCTTCCATAATGACAAGGATACCATCCATTGTAGTAACAAAAATCTAAACAATAGACTACCTTCCATAATGACAAGGCTACCATCCATTGGAGTAACAAAAATCTCGACAATAGACTACCTTCCATAATGATAAGGCTACCATCCATTGGAATAACAAAAATATCGACAACACACTACCTTCCATAATGACAAGGCTACCATCCCTTAGAGTAACAAAATTCTCGACAATAGACTACCTTCGATAATGACAAGGCTACCATCCATTGGAGTAACAATGATATCGACAACAGACTACCTTCCATAACGACAAGGCTACAATCCATTATAGTAACAAAACTCTCGACAATAGACTACATTCCATAATGACAAGGCTACCATCCATTGGAGTAACTAAAATCTTGACAACAGACTACCTTCCATAATGACTAGGCTACCATCCATTGGAGTAACAAAGATATCGATAACAGACTACCTTCCATAACGACAAGGCTACAATCCATTGTAGTAACAAAAATCTAGACAGGAGACTACCTTCCATAATGACAAGACTACCATCCATTGGAGTAACAAAAATCTCAACAATAGACTACCTTCCATAATGACAAGGCTACCATCCATTGGAGTAACAAAAATCTCGACAACAAACTACCTTCCATAATGACAAGGTTATTATCCATTGGAATAACAAAAATATCGAAAACACACTACGTTCCATAATGACAAGGCTACCATCCCTTAGAGAAACAAAAATTTCGACAACAGACTTCCTTCTATAATGACTAGGCTACCATCCATTTGAGTAACAAAGATATCGACAACAAACTACCTTCCATAACGACAACGCTACAATCCCTTAGAGTAACAAAAATCACGACAAAAGACTACCTTCCATAATGAAAAGGCTACCATCCATTGGGGTAACAAATATATCGACAACATACTACCTTCCATAATGACAAGGCTACCATCCCTTAGAGTAATAAAAATCACGACAACACATTACCTTCCATAATGATAAGTCTACCATCCATTGGCGTAAAAAAAATCTCAACAATAGAACACCTTCCATAATGACAAGGCTACCATCCATTGGAGTAACAAAAATATCGACAACACACTACCTTCCATAATGACAAGGCTACCATCCAATGTAGTAACAAAAATATCGACAACAAACTGCCTTCCATAATTACTAGGATACCATCCATTTGGAGTATCAAAGATATCGACAACAGACTACCCTCCATAACAACAAGGCTACAATGCATTGTAGTAACAAAAATCTCGACAACAGGCTACCTTCCATAAGTACAAGGATACCATCCATTGTAGTATCAAAAATCTCGAAAATGGACTACCTTCCATAATGACAAGGCTACCATACATTGGAGTAACAAAAATCTCGACAACAGACTACCTTCCATAATGATAAGGCTACCATCCATTGGAATAACAAAAATATCGACAACACACTACCTTCCATAATGACAAGGCTACCATCCCTTAGAGTAACAAAAATCTCGACAATAGACAACCTTCCATAATGACTAGGCTACCATCCATTAGAGTAACAAAGATATCGACCACAGACTACCTTCCATAACAACAAGGCTACAATCCATTGTAGTAACAAAACTCTCGACAATAGACTACCTTCCATAATGATGAGGCTACCATCCATTGGAGTAACTAAAATCTTGACAACAGACTATTTCCATAATGACTAGGCTACCATCCATTGGAGTAACAAAAATATCGACAACAGACTACCTTCCATAATGACAAGGCTACCATCCATTGGAGTTACAAAAATATGAACAACAGACTACCTTCCATAATGACAAGACTACCATCCATTGTAGTAACAAAAATCTCAACAATAGACTACCTTCCATAATGACAAGGCTACCATCCATTGGAGTAACAAAAATATCGACAACAAATTACCTTCCATAATGACAAGGCTACCATCCATTGGAATAACAAAAATATCGACAACACACTACCTTCCATAATGACAAGGCTACCATCCCTTAGAGAAACAAAAATCTCGACAATAGACTACCTTCCATAATGACGAGGCTACCATCCATTGGAGTAAGAAAGATATCGATAACAAACTACCTTCCATAACGACAAGGCTGGAATCCGTTAGAGTAACAAAAATGACGACAAAAGACTACCTTCCATATTGAAATGGCTACCATCCATTGGAGTAACAAAGATATCGACAACATACTACTTTCCATAATGACAAGGCTACCATCCCTTAGAGTAATAAAAATCACGACAACACACTACATTTCATAATGACAAGTCTACCATCCATTGGAGTAACAAAAATCTCAATAAATAGAATACCTTCCATAATGACAAGGCTACCATCCATTGGAGTAACAAAAATCACTACAGCAAACTACCTTCCATAATGACAAGGCTATAATCCATTAGAGTAACAAAAATATCGACAACACACTACCTTCCATAATGACCAGGCTACCATCTAATGGAGTAACAAAAATCTCGACAACAGACTACCTTCCATAATGACTAGGCTACCATCCATTGGAGTAACAAAGATATCAATAACAGACTTCCTTCCATAACCACAAGGCTAATTCCATTTTAGTAACAAAAATCTCGACAATAGACTACCTTCCATAATGACAAGGCTACAATCCTTTGGAGTATAAAAAATCTCGACAATAGACTACCGTCCATAATGACAAGGCTACCATCCATCGGAGTAACAAAAATCTCGATAACAAACTATCTTCTATAATGACTAGGCTACCATCCATTGGAGTAACAAAGATATCGACAATAGAGTACCTTCCATAATGACAAGGCTACCATCCATTGGAGTAACAAAAATTTCGACAACAGACTACCTTCCATAATGACAAGGCTACCATCCATTGGAAAAACAAAGATATCGACATGACATTACCTTCCATAATGACAAGGCTACCATCCCTTAGAGAAACAAAAATCTCGACAATAGACTACCTTCCATAATGACGAGGCTACCATTCATTGGAGTAATAAAGATATCGATAACAAACTACCTTCCATAACGACAAGGCTACAATCCCTTAGAGTAACAAAAATGACGACAAAAGACTACCTTCCATAATGAAAAGGCTACCATCCATTGGAATAACAAAGATATCGACAACATACTACTTTCAACAATGACAAGGCTACCATCCCTTAGAGTAATAAAAATCACGACAACACACTACCTTTCATAATGAAAAGTCTACCATCCATTGGAGTAAAAAAAATCTCAATAAATAGAATACCTTCCATAATGACAAGGCTACCATCCATTGGAGTAACAAAAATCACTACAACAGACTACCTTCCATAATGACAAGGCTATAATCCATTAGAGTAACAAAAATATCGACAACACACTACCTTCCATAATGACAAGGTTACCATCTAATGGAGTAACAAAAATCTCGACAACAGACTACCTTCCATAATGACTAGGCTACCATCCATTGGAGTAACAAAGATATCAGTAACAGACTACCTTCCATAACGACAAGGCTAATTCCATTTTAGTAACAAAAATCTCTACAATAGACAACCTTCCATAATGACAAGGCTATAATCCTTTGGAGTATAAAAATCTCGACAATAGACTACCGTCCATAATGACAAGGCTACCATCCATTGTAGTAACAAAAATATCGACAATAGAGTACCTTCTATAATGACAAGGCTATAATCCTTTGGAGTATAAAAAATCTCGACAATAGACTACCGTCCATAATGACAAGGCTACCATCCATTGGAGTAACAAAAATCTCGACAACAAACTATCTTCTATAATGACTAGGCTACCATCCATTGGAGTAACAAAGATATCGACAATAGAGTACCTTCCATAATGACAATGCTACCATCCATTGGAGTAACAAAAATTTTGACAACAGACTACCTTCCATAATGACAAGGCTACCAACCATTGGAATAACAAAGATATCGACAACCAATTACCTTCCATAATGACATGGCTACCATCCCTTAGAGAAACAAAAATCTCGACAACAGACTACCTTCCATAATGACGAGGCTACCATCCATTGGAGTAACAAAGATATCGATAACAAACTACCTTCCATAACGACAAGGCTACAATCCCTTAGAGTAACAAAAATGACGACAAAAGACTACCTTCCATAATGAAAAGGCTACCATCCATTGGAGTAACAAAGATATCGACAACATACTACTTTCAACAATGACAAGGCTACCATCCCTTAGAGTAATAAAAATCACGACAACACACTACCTTTCATAATGAAAAGTCTACCATCCATTGGAGTAAAAAAAATCTCAATAAATAGAATACCTTCCATAATGACAAGGCTACCATCCATTGGAGTAACAAAAATCACTACAACAGACTACCTTCCATAATGACAAGGCTATAATCCATTAGAGTAACAAAAATATCGACAACACACTACCTTCCATAATGACAAGGCTACCATCTAATGGAGTAACAAAAATCTCGACAACATAATACCTTCCATAATGACTAGGCTACCATCCAATGGAGTAACAAAGATATCAATAATAGACTAGCTTCCATAACGAAAAGGCTAATTCCATTTTAGTAACAAAAATCTCTAAAATAGACTACCTTCCATAATGACAAGGCTACAATCCTTTGGAGTATAAAAATCTCGACAATAGACTACCGTCCATAATGACAAGGCTACCATCCATTGTAGTAACAAAAATCTCGATAATAGACTACCTTCCATAATGACAAGGCTACAATCCTTTGGAGTATAAAAAATCTCGACAATAGACTACCGTCCATAATGACAAGGCTACCATCCATTGGAGTAACAAAAATCTCGACAACAAAGTATCTTCTATAATGACTAGGCTACCATCCATTGGAGTAACAAAGATATCGACAATAGAGTACCTTCCATAATGACAAGGCTACCATCCATTGGAGTAAAAAAAATTTCGACAACAGACTACCTTCCATAATGACAAGGCTACCAACCATTGGAATAACAAAGATATCGACAACCAATTACCTTCCATAATGACATGGCTACCATCCCTTAGAGAAACAAAAATCTCGACAACAGACTACCTTCCATAATGACGAGGCTACCATCCATTGGAGTAACAAAGATATCGATAACAAACTACCTTCCATAACGACAAGGCTACAATCCCTTAGAGTAACAAAAATGACGACAAAAGACTACCTTCCATAATGAAAAGGCTACCATCCATTGGAGTAACAAAGATATCGACAACATACTACTTTCAACAATGACAAGGCTACCATCCCTTAGAGTAATAAAAATCACGACAACACACTACCTTCAATAATGACATGGCTACCATCCATTGGAGTAACAAAAATCACTACAACGGACTACCTTCCATAATGACAAGGCTATAATCCATTAGAGTAACAAAAATATCGATAACACACTACCTTCCATAATGACAAGGCTACCATCTAATGGAGTAACAAAAATCTCGATAACAGACTACCTTCCATAATGACTAGGCTACCATCCATTGGAGTAACAAAGATATCAATAACAGACTACCTTCCATAACGACAAGGCTAATTCCATTTTAGTAACAAAAATCTCTACAATAGACTACCTTCCATAATGACAAGGCTACAATCCTTTGGAGTATAAAAACCTCGACAATAAACTACCGTTCATAATGACAAGGCTACCATCCATTGGAGTAACAAAAATCTCGACAACAAACTATTTTCCATAATGACTAGGCTACCATCCATTGGAGTAACAAAGATATAGATAATAGAGTACTTTCCATAATGACAAGGCTACCATCCATTGGAGTAACAAAAATCTCGACAACAGACTAATTTCCATAATGACTAGGCTACCATCCATTGGAGTAACAAAGATATAGATAATATAGTACTTTCCATAATGACAAGGCTACCATCCATTGAACTAACAAAAATCTTGACAACAGACTACCTTCCATAATGACAAGGCTACCAACCATTGGAATAACAAAGATATCGACAACACATTACCTTCCATAATGACAAGGCTACCATCCCTTGGAGTAACAAAAATCTCGACAACACACTACCTTCCATAACGACAAGGCTACAATCCCTTAGAGTACCAAAGATATCGACAAAAGACTACCTTCCATAATGACTAGGATACCATCCATTGGAGTAACAAAGATATCGAGAACATACTACTTTCCATAATGACAAGGCTACCATCCCTTAGAGTAATAAAAATTACGACAACACACTACCTTTCATAATGACAAGGCTACCATCCATTGGAGTAACCAAAATCTCGAAAACAGACTATCTTCTATAATGAATAGGCTACCATCCATTGGAATAAAAAAAATATCGACAACACACTACCTTCCATAATGAAAAGACTACCATCCATTGGAGTAACAAAGATATCGACAATAGACTTCCTTCCATAATGACAAGGCTACCATCCCTTAGAGTAATTAAAATCAAGACAACACACTACCTTTTATAATGACAAGTCTACCATCCATTGGAGTAACAAAAATCTGAATAAATAGAATACCTTCCATAATGACAAAACTACCATCCATTGGAGTAACAAAAATCACTACAGCAGACTACCTTCCATAATGACAAGGCTATAATCCATTGTAGTAACAAAAATATCGACAACACACTACCTTCCATAATTACAAGGCAACCATCCATTGGAGTAACAAAAATATCGACAACAAACTACCTTCCATAATGACAAGGCTACCATCCATTGGAATAACAAAAATATCGACAACATACTACCTTTCATAATGACAAGGCTACCATCCCTTAGAGAAACAAAAATCTTGACAATACACTACCTTCTATAATGACGAGGCTACCATCCATTGGAGTAACAAAGATATCGATAACAAACTACCTTCCATAACGACAAGGGTGGAATCCCTTAGAGTAACAAAAATGACGACAAAAGACTACCTTCCATAATGAAAAGGCTACCATCCATTGGAGTAACAAAGATATCGACAACATACTACTTTCCATAATGACAAGGCTACCATCCCTTAGAGTAATAAAAATCACGACAACACACTACCTTTCATAATGACTAGTCTACCATCCATTGAAGTAACAAAAATCTCAATAAATAGAATACCTTCCAGAATGACAAGGCTACCATCCATTGGAGTAACAAAAATCACTACAACAGACTACCTTCCATAATGACAAGGTTATAATCCATTAGAGTAACAAAAATATCGACAACACACTACCTTCCATAATGACAAGGCTACCATCTAATGGAGTAACAAAAATCTCGACAACAGACTACCTTCCATAATGACTAGGCTACCATCCATTGGAGTAACAAAGATATCAATAACAGACTACCTTCCATAACGACAAGGCTAATTCCGTTTTAGTAACAAAAATCTCTACAATAGACTACCTTCCATAATGACAAGGCTACAATCCTTTGGAGTATAAAAATCTCGACAATAGACTACCGTCCATAATGACAAGGCTACCATCCATTGTAGTAACAAAAATCTCGATAATAGACTACCTTCCATAATGACAAGGCTACAATCCTTTGGAGTATAAAAAATCTCGACAATAGACTACCGTCCATAATGACAAGGCTACCATCCATTGGAGTAACAAAAATCACGACAACAAACTATCTTCTATAATGACTAGGCTACCATCCATTAGAGTAACAAAGATATCGACAATAGAGTACCTTCCATAATGACAAGGCTACCATCCATTGGAGTAAAAAAAATTTCGATAACAGACTACCTTCGATAATGACAAGGCTACCAACCATTGGAATAACAAAGATATCGAAAACACATTACCTTCCATAATGACAAGGCTACCATCCCTTAGAGAAACAAAAATCTCGACAATAGACTACCTTCCATAATGACGAGGCTACCATCCATTGGAGTAACAAAGATATCGATAACAAACTACCTTCCATAACGACAAGGCTACAATCCCTTAGAATAACAAAAATGACGACAAAAGACTACCTTCCATAATGAAAAGGCTACCATCCATTGGAGTAACAAAGATATCGACAACATACTACTTTCAACAATGACAAGGCTACCATCCCTTAGAGTAATAAAAATCACGACAACACACTACCTTTCCTAATGACAAGTCTACCATCCATTGAAGTAACAAAAATCTCAATAAATAGAATACCTTCCAGAATGACAAGGCTACCATCCATTGGAGTAACAAAAATCACTACAACAGACTACCTTCCATAATGACAAGGCTATAATCCATTAGAGTAACAAAAATATCGACAACACACTACCTTCCATAATGACAACGCTACCATCTAATGGAGTAACAAAAATCTCGAAACAGACTACCTTCCATAATGACTAGGCTACCATCCATTGGAGTAACAAAGATATCAATAACAGACTACCTTCCATAACGACAAGGCTAATTCCATTTTAGTAACAAAAATCTCTACAATAGACTACCTTCCATAATGACAAGGCTACAATCCCTTGGAGTATAAAAATCTTGACAATAGACTACCGTCCATAATGACAAGTCTACCATCCATTGTAGTAACAAAAATCTCGATAATACACTACCTTCCATAATGACAAGGCTACAATCCTTTGGAGTATAAAAAATCTCGACAATAGACTACCGTCCATAATGACAAGGCTACCATCCATTGGAGTAACAAAAATCTCGACAACAAACTACCTTCCATAATGACAAGGCTACCAACCATTGGAATAACAAAGATATCGACAATAGAGTACCTTCCATAATGACAAGGCTACCATCCATTGGAGTAACAAAAGTTTCGACAACAAACTATCTTCCATAATGACAAGGCTACCAACCATTGGAATAACAAAGATATCGACAAGACACTTCCTTCCATAATGACAAGGCTACCATCCCTTAATGAAACAAAAATATCGACAATAGACTACCTTCCATAATGACGAGGCTACCATCCATTGGAGTAACAAAGATATCGATAACAAACTACCTTCCATAACGACAAGGCTACAATCCCTTAGAGTAACAAAAATGACGACAAAAGACTACCTTCCATAATGACAAGGCTACCAACCATTGGAATAACAAAGATATCGACAACACATTACCTTCCATAATGACAAGGCTACCATCCCTTAGAGAAACAAAAATCTCGACAATACACTACCTTCCATAATGACGAGGCTACCATCCATTGGAGTAACAAAGATATCGATAACAAACTACCTTCCATAACGACAAGGGTGGAATCCCTTAGAGTAACAAAAATGACGACAAAAGACTACCTTCAGTAATGAAAAGGCTACCATCCATTGGAGTAACAAAGATATCGACAACATACTACTTTACATAATGACAAGGCTACCATCCCTTAGAGTAATAAATATCACGACAACACACTACCTTTCCTAATGACAAGTCTACCATCCATTGAAGTAACAAAAATCTCAATAAATAAAATACCTTCCAGAATGACAAGGCTTCCATCCATTGGAGTAACAAAAATCACTACAGCAGACTACCTTCCATAATGACAAGGCTATAATCCATTAGAGTAACAAAAATATCGACAACACACTACCTTCCATAATGACAACGCTACCATCTAATGGAGTAACAAAAATCTCTACAACAGACTACCTTCCATAATGACTAGGCTACCATCCATTGGAGTAACAAAGATATCAATAACAGACTACCTTCCATAATGAAAAGGCTAATTCCATTTTAGTAACAAAAATCTCTACAATAGACTACCTTCCATAATGACAAGGCTACAATCCTTTGGAGTATAAAAATCTCGACAACAAACTATCTTCTATAATGACTAGGCTACACTCCATTGGAGTAACAAAGATATCGACAATAGAATACCTTCCATAATGACAAGGCTACCATCCATTGGAGTAACAAAAATTTCGACAACAAACTACCTTCCATAATGACAAGGCTACCAACCATTAGAATAACAAAGATATCGACAACACATTACCTTCCATAATGACAAGGCTACCATCCCTTAGAGAAACAAAAATCTCGACAATAGACTACCTTCCATAATGACGAGGCTACCATCCATTGGAGTAACAAAGATATCGATAACAAACTACCTTCCATAACGAAAAGGCTACAATCCCTTAGAGTAACAAAAATGACGACAAAAGACTACCTTCCATAATGAAAAGGCTACCATCCATTGGAGTAACAAAGATATCGACAACATACTACTTTCAACAATGACAATGCTACCATCCCTTAGAGTAAAAAAAATCACGACAACACACTACCTTTCATAATGACAAGTCTACCATCCATTGGAGTAAAAAAAATCTCAATAAATAGAATACCTTCCATAATGACAAGGCTACCATCCATTGGAGTAACAAAAATCACTACAACAGACTACCTTCCATAATGACAAGGCTATAATCCATTAGAGTAACAAAAATATCGACAACACACTACCTTCCATAATGACAAGGCTACCATCTAATGGAGTAACAAAAATCTCGACAATAGACTACCTTCCATAATGACTAGGCTACCATCCATTGGAGTAACAAAGATATCAATAACAGACTACCTTTCATAACGACAAGGCTAATTCCATTTTAGTAACAAAAATCTCTACAATAGACTACCTTCCATAATGACAAGGCTACAATCCTTTGGAGTATAAAAATCTCGACAATAGACTACCGTCCATAATGACAAGGCTACCATCCATTGGAGTAACAAAAATTTCGACAACAGACTATTTTCCATAATGACTAGGCTACCATCCATTGGAGTAACAAAGATATAGATAATAGAGTACTTTCCATAATGACAAGGCTACCATCCATTGAAGTAACAAAAATCTCGACAACAGACTACCTTCCATAATGACAAGGCTACCAACCATTGGAATAACAAAGATATCGACAACACATTACCTTCCATAATTACAAGGCTACCATCCCTTCGAGTAACAAAAATCTCGACAACACACTACCTTCCATAATGACTAGGCTACCATCCATTGGAGTACCAAAGATATCGACAAAAGACTACCTTCCATAATGACTAGGCCTCAATCCATTGTAGTAACAAATATCTCGACAACAGACTACCTTCCATAATGACGAGGCTACCATCCATTGGATTAACAAAGATATTGATAACAAACTACCTTCCATAACGACAAGGCTACAATCCCTTAGAGTAACAAAAATGACGACAAGAGACTACCTTCCATAATGAAAAGGCTACCATCCATTGGAGTAACAAAGATATCGAGAACATACTACTTTCCATAATGACAAGGCTACCATCCCTTAGAGTAATAAAAATTACGACAACACACTACCTTTCATAATGACAAGGCTACCATCCATTGGAGTAACCAAAATCTCGACAATAGACTATATTCTATAATGAATAGGCTACCATCCATTGGAATAACAAAATTATCGAAACACACTACCTTCCATAATGAAAAGGCTACCATCCATTAGAGTAACAAAGATATCGACAATAGACTACCTTCCATAATGACAAGGATACCATCCCTTAGAGTAATAAAAATAAAGACAACACACAACCTTTTATAATGTCAAGTCTACCATCCATTGGAGTAACAAAAATCTCAATAAATAGAATACCTTCCATAATGACAAGGCTACCATCCATTGGAGTAACAAAAATCACTACAGTAGACTACCTTCCATAATGACAAGGCTATAATCCATTGTAATAACAAAAATATCAACAACACACTACCTTCCATAATGACAAGGCAACCATCCATTGGAGTAACAAAAATATCGACAACAAACTACCTTCCATAATGACAAGGCTACCATCCATTGGAATAACAAAAATATCGACAACATACTACCATTCATAATGACAAGGCTACCATCCCTTAGAGAAACAAAAATCTCGACAATACACTACCTTCCATAATGACGAGGCTACCATCCATTGGAGTAACAAAGATATCGATAACAAACTACCTTCCATAACGACAAGGGTGGAATCCCTTAGAGTAACAAAAATGACGATAAAAGACTACCTTCCATAATGAAAAGGCTACCATCCATTGGTGTAACAAAGATATCGACAACATACTACTTTCCATAATGACAAGGCTACCATCCCTTAGAGTAATAAAAATCACGACAACACACTACCTTTCATAATGACAAGTCTACCATCCATTGAAGTAACAAAAATCTCAATAAATAGAATACCTTCCAGTATGACAAGGCTACCATCCATTGGAGTAACAAAAATCACTACAGCAGACTACCTTCCATAATGACAAGGCTATAATCCATTAGAGTAACAAAAATATCGACAACACACTACCTTCCATAATGACAAGGCTACCATCTAATGGAGTAACAAAAATCTCGACAACAGACTACCTTCCATAATGACTAGGCTACCATCCATTGGAGTAACAAAGATATCAATAACAGACTACCTTCCATAACGACAAGGCTAATTCCATTGTAGTAACAAAAATCTCGACAATAGACTACCTTCCTTAATGATAAGGCTACAATCCTTTGGAGTATAAAAAATCTCGACAATAGACTACCGCCCATAATGACAAGGCTACCATCCATTGAAGTAACAAAAATCTCGACAACAAACTATCTTCTATAATGACTAGGCTACCATCCATTGGAGTAACAAAGATATCGACAATAGAGTACCTTCCATAATGACAAGGCTACCATCCATTGGAGTAATAAAAATCTCGACAACAGACTACCTTCCATAATGACAAGGCTACCAACCATTGGAATAACAAAGATATCGATAACACTTTACCTTCCATAATGACAAGGCTACCATCCCTTAGAGAAACAAAAATCTCGACAACAGACTAACTTCCATAATGACTAGGTTACCATCCATTGGAGTAACAAAGATATAAATAACAGACTACCTTCCATAACGACAAGGCTACAATCCCTTAGAGTAACAAAAATGACGACAAAAGACTACCTTCCATAATGAAAAGGCTACCATCCATTGGAGTAACAAAGATATCGACAACATACTACTTTCAACAATGACAAGGCTACCATCCCTTAGAGTAATAAAAATCACGACAACACACTACCTTTCATAATGATAAGTCTACCATCCATTGGAACAAAAAAATCTCAATAAATAGAATACCTTCCATAATGACAAGGCTACCATCCATTGGAGTAACAAAAATCACTACACCAGACTACCTTCCATAATGACAAGGCTATAATCCATTAGAGTAACAAAAATATCGACAACACACTACCTTCCATAATGACAAGGCTACCATCTAATGTAGTAACAAAAATCTCGACAACAGACTACCTTCCATAATGACTAGGCTACCATCCATTGGAGTAACAAAGATATCAATAAAAGACTACCTTCCATAACGACAAGACTAAATCCATTGTAGTTACAAAAATCTCGACAATAGACTACCTTCCATAATGTCAAGGCTACCATCCATTGGAGTAACAAAAATCTCGACAAGACTATCTTCCATAATGACTAGGCTACCATCCATTGGAGTAACAAAGATATCGACAATAGAGTACCTCCCATAATGACAAGGCTACCATCCATTGGAGTAACAAAAATCTCGACAATAGACTACCTTCCATAATGACAAGGCTACCAACCATTGGAATAACAAAGATATCGACAACACATTACCTTCCATACTGACAAGGCTACCATCCCTTAGAGTAACAAAAATCTCGACAATAGACTACCTTCCATATTGGGTAGGCCACCTTCCATTGGAGTACCAAAGATATCGAAAACATACTACCTTCCATTATGACTAGGCTAGAATCCATTGTAGTAACAAAAATCTCGACAACAGACTACCTTCCATAATGACAAGGCTATCATCCATTGGAATAACAAAAATCTCGACAATAGACTACCTTCCATGATGACAAGGCTACCATCCATTGCAGTAACAAAAATATCGACAACAGACAACCTTCCATAATGACTAGACTACCATCCATTAGAGTAACAAAGATATCGACAACAGACTACCTTCTATAACGACAAGGCTACAATCCATTGTAGTAACAAACATCCCGACAATAGACTACCTTCCATAATGACAAGGCTACCATCCATTGTAGTAACAAAAATCTCAACAATAGACTACCTTCCATGATGACAAGGCTACCATCCATTGGAGTAACAAAAATCTCGACAACAGACTACCTTCCATAATGACTAGGCTACCATCCATTAGAGTAACAAAGATATCGACAACATACTACCTTCCATAACGACAAGGCAAAAATCCATTGTAGTAACAAAAATCTCGACAATAGACTACCTTCCATGATGACAAGGCTACCATCCATTGGATTAACAAAAATCTCGACAACAGACTACCTTCCATAATGACAAGACTACCATCCATTGTAGTAACAAAAATATCGACAACAGACTACCTTCCATAATGACAAGGCTACCATCCATCGGAGTAACAAAAATCTCGACAACAAACTACCTTCCATAATGACAAGGCTATCATCCATTGGAATAACAAAAATATCGACAACACACTACCTTCCATAATGACTAGGCTACCATCCCTTAGACTAACAAAAATCTCGACAACAGACTACCTTCCATAATGACAAGGCTATCATCCATTGGAATAACAAAAATATCGACAACAGACTACCTTCCATAATGACAAGGCTACCATCCAATGTAGTAACAAAAATCTCGACAATAGACTACCTTCCATGATGACAAGGCTACCATCCATTGGAATAACAAAAATCTGGACAACAGACTACCTTCCATAATGACAAGATACCATCCATTGTAGTAACAAAAATATCGACAATAGACAACCTTCCATAATGACAAGGCTACCATCCATTGGAGTAACAAAACTCTCGACCACAAACTACCTTCCATAACGACAAGGCTACAATCCCTTAGAGTAACAAAAATCACGACAAAAGACTACCTTCCATAATGAAAAGGCTACCATCCATTGGAGTAACAAATATATCGCCAACATACTACCTTCCATAATGACAAGTCTACCATCCCTTAGAGTAATAAAAATCACGACAACGCACTATCTTCCATAATGACAAGTCTACCATCCATTGGCGTAACAAAAATCTCAACAATAGAATACCTTCCATAATGACAAGGCTACCATCCATTGGAGTAACAAAAATCACGACAACAGACTACCTTCCATAATGACAAGGCAACTATCCTTTGGAATAACAAAGATATCGATAACATACTACTTTCAATAATGACAAGGCTACCATCCCTTAGAGTAATAAGAATCACGACAACACACTACCTTTCATAATGAGAAGTCTACCATCCATTGGAGTAACACAAATTTTAATAAATAGAATACCTTCCATAATGACAAGGCTACCATCCATTGGAGTAACAAAAATCACTACAGCAAACTACCTTCCATAATGACAAGGCTATAATCCATTAGAGTAACAAAAATATCGACAACACACTACCTTCCATAATTACAAGGCTACCATCTAATGGAGTAACAAAAATCTCGACAAAAGACTACCTTCCATAATGACTAGGCTACCATCCATTGGAGTAAAAAAGATATCAATAACAGACTACCTTCCATAACGACAAGGCTAATTTTCATTGTAGTAACAAAAATCTCGACAATAGACTACCTTCCATAATGACAAGGCTACAATCCTTTGGAGTATAAAAAATCTCGACAATAGACTACCGTCCATAATGACAAGTCTACCATCCATTGGAGTAACAAAAATATCGACAACAGACTATCTTCTATAATGACTAGGCTACCATCCATTGGAGTAACAAAGATATCGATGATAGAGTACCTTCCATAATGACAAGGCTACCATCCATTGGAGTAACAAAAATCTCGACAACAGACTACCTTCCATAATGACAAGGCTACCAACCATTGGAATAACAAAGATATCGACAACACACTACCTTCCATAATGACGAGGCTACCATCCATTGGATAACAAAGATATCAATAACAAACTACCTTCCATAACGACAAGGCTACAATCCCTTAGAGTAACAAAAATGACGACAAAATACTACCTTCCATAATGAAAAGGCTACCATCCATTGGAGTAACAAAGATATCGACAACATACTACTTTCCATAATGACAAGGCTACCATCCCTTAGAGTAATAAAAATCACGAAAACACACTACCTTTCATAATGACAAGTCTACCATCCATTGGATTAACAAAAATCTCAGTAAATAGAATACCTTCCAGAATGACAAGGCTACCATCCATTGGAGTAACAAAAATTACTACAGTAGATTACCTTCAATAATGTAGTAACAAAAATTACTACAGTAGACAACACACTACCTTCCATTATGACAAGGCTACCATCTAATGGAGTAACAAAAATCTCGACAATAGACTACCTTCCATAATGACTAGGCTACCATCCATTAGAGTAACAAAGATATCAATAACAAACTACCTTCCATAACGACAAGGCTAATTCCATTGTAGTAACAAAAATATCGACAATAGACTACCTTCCATAATGACAAGGCTACAATCCTTTGGAGTATAAAAAATCTCGACAATAGACTACCATCCATAATGACAAGGCTACCATCCATTGGAGTAACAAAAATCTCGACAACAGACTATCTTCTATAATGACTAGGCTACCATCCATTGGAGTAATAAAGATATCGATGATAGAGTACCTTCCATAATGACAAAGCTACCATCCATTGGAGTAACAAAAATCTCGACAACAGACTAAATTCCATAATGACAAGGCTATCATCCATTGGAATAACAAAAATATCGACAACACACTACCTTCCATAATGACTAGGCTACCATACCTTAGAGAAACAAAAATCTCGAGAACAGACTACCTTCCATAATGAAAACTCTACCATCCATTGGATTAACAAAAATCTCAATAAATAGAATACCTTCCCGAATGACAAGGCTACCATCCATTGGAGTAACAAAAATCACTACAGCAGACTACCTTCAATAATGACAAGGCTATAATCCATTAGAGTAAAAAAATATCGACAACACACTACCTTCCATTATGACAAGGCTACCATCTAATGGAGTAACAAAAATCTTGACAACAGACTACCTTCCATAATGACTAGGATACCATCCATTAGAGTAACAAAGATATCAATAACAAAATACCTTCCATAACGACAAGGCTAATTCCATTGTAGTAACAAAAATATCGACAATAGACTACCTTACATAATGACAAGGCTACAATCCTTTGGAGTACAAAAAATCTCGACAATAGACTACCTTCCATAATGACGAGGCTACCATCCATTGGAGTAACAAAGTTATCGACAACAAACTACCTCCCATAACGACAAGGCTACAATCCCTTAGAGTAACAAAAATCACGACAAAAGACTACCTTCCATAATGAAAAGGCTACCATCCATTGGAGTAACAAAGATATATACAACATACTACTTTCCACAATGACAAGGCTACCATCCCTTAGAGTAATAAAAATCACGACAACACACTACCTTTCATAATGACAAGTCTACCATCCATTGGAGTAAAAAAAATCTCAATAAATAGAATACCTTCCATAATGACAAGGCTACCATCCATTGGAGTAACAAAAATCACTACAGCAGACTACCTTCCATAATGACAAGGCCATAATCCATTAGAGTAACAAAAATATCGACAACACACTACCTTCCATTATGACAAGGCTACCATCTAATGGAGTAACAAAAATCTCAACAACAAACTACCTTCCATTATGACAAGGCTACCATCTAATGGAGTAACAATGATATCAATAACAGACTACCTTCCATAAAGACAAGGCTAATTCCATTGTAGTAACAAAACTCTCGACAATAGACTACCTTCCATAATGACAAGGCATCAATCCTTTGGAGTATAAAATATCTCGACAATAGACTACCGTCCATAATGACAAGGCTACCATCCATTGGAGTAACAAAAATCTCGACAATAGACTACCTTCCATAATGACTAGTCCACCATACATTGGAGTAACAAAGATATCGACAATAGAGTACCTTCCATAATGACTAGGCTACCATCCATTGAAGTAACAAAAATCTCTACAACAAACTACCTTCCATAATGACAAGGCTACCAACCATTGGAATAACAAAGATATCAAAAACACATTACCTTCCATAATGACAAGGATACCATCCCTTAGAGTAACAAAAATCTCGACAATAGACTACCTTCCATAATGACTAGGCTACCATCCATTGGAGTACCAAGGATATCGACAACAAACTACCTTCCATAACGACAAGGCTACAATCCCTTAGAGTAACAAATATGACGACAAAATACTACCTTCCATAATGAAAAGGCTACCATCCATTGCAGTAACAAAGATATCGACAACATACTACTTTCCATAATGACAAGGCTACCATCCCTTAGAGTAATAAAAATCACGACAACACGCTACCTTTTATAATGACAAGTCTACCATCCATTGGATTAACAAAAATCTCAATAAATAGAATACTTTCCATAATGACAAGGCTACCATCCATTGGAGTAACAAAAATCACTACAGCAGACTATCTTCCATAATGACAAGGCTATAATCCATTAGAGTAACAAAAATATCGACAACACACTACCTTCCTTAATAACAAGGCTACCATCTAATGGAGTAACAAAAATCTCAACAACAGACTACCTTCCATAATGACTAGGATACCATCCATTGGAGTAACAATGATATCAATAACAGACTACCTTCCATAAAGACAAGGCTAATTCCATTGTAGTAACAAAAATCTCGACAATAGACTACCTTCCATAATGACAAGGCTTCAATCCTTTGGAGTATAAAATATCTCGACAATAGACTACCGTCCATAATGACAAGGCTACCATCCATTTGAGTAACAAAAATCTCGACAACAGACTATCTTCCATAATGACTAAGCTACCATCCATTGGAGTAACAAAGATATCGACAATAGAGTACCTTCCATAATGACAAGGCTACCATCCATTGAAGTAACAAAAATCTCTACAACATACTACCTTCCATAATGACAAGGCTACCAACCATTGGAATAACAAAGATATCGACAACACATTACCTTCCATAATGACAAGGCTACCATCCCTTAGAGTAACAAAAATCTCGACAACAGACTGCCTTCCATAATGACAAGGCTACCATCCATTGTAGTAACAAAAATCTCGACAATAAACTACCTTCCATGATGATAAGGCTACCATCCATTTGAGTAACAAAAATCTTGACAACAAACAACCTTCCATAATGACAAGGCTACCAACCATTGGAATAACAAATATATCGACAACACATTACCTTCCATAATGACAAGGCTACCATCCCTTAGAGAAACAAAAATCTCGACAACAGACTACCTTCCATAATGACGAGGCTACCATTCATTGGAGTAACAAAGATATCGATAACAAACTACCTTCCATAACGACAAGGCTACAATCCCTTAGAGTAACAAAAATGACGACAAAAGACTACCTTCCATAATGAAAAGGCTACCATCCATTGGAGTAACAAAGATATCGACAACATACTACTTTCCATAATGACAAGGCTTCCATCCATTAGAGTAATAAAAATCACGACAACACACTACCTTTCATAATGACAAGTCTACCATCCATTGGAGTAACAAAAATCTCAATAAATAGAATACCTTCCATAATGACAAGGATACCATCCATTGGAGTAACAAAAATCACTACAGCAGACTACCTTCCATAATGACAAGGCTATAATCCATTAGAGTAACAAAAATATCGATAACACACTACCTTCCATAATGACAAGGCTACCATCTAATGGAGTAACAAAAATCTCGACAACAGACTACCTTCCATAATGACTAGGCTACCATCCATTGGAGTAACAATGATATCAATAACAGACTACCTTCCATAACGACAAGGCTAATTCCATTGTAGTAACAAAAATCTCGACAATAGACTACCTTCCATAATGACAAGGCTACAATCCTTTGGAGTATAAAATATCTCGACAATAGACTACCGTCCATAATGACAAGGCTACCATCCATTGGAGTAACAAAAATCTCGACAACAGACTATCTTCCATAATGACTAGGCTACCATCCATTGGAGTAACAAAGATATCGACAATAGAGTACCTTCCATAATGACAAGGCTACCATCCATTGAAGTAACAAAAATCTCGACAGCAGACTACCTTCCATAATGACAAGGCTACCAACCATTGGAATAACAAAGATATCGACAACACATTACCTTCCATAATGACAAGGCTACCATCCCTTAGAGTAACAAAAATCTCGACAACAGACTACCTTCCATAATGACTAGGCTACCATCCATTGGAGTACCAAGGATATCGACAACAGACTACCTTCCATAATGACAAGGCTACAATCCATTATAGTAACAAAAATCTCGACAATAGACTACCTTCCATGATGACAAGGCTACCATCCATTGGAGTAACAAAAATCTCGACAACAAACTACCTTCCATAATGACAAGACTACCATCCATTGTAGTAACAAAGATATCGATAACACACTACATTCCATAATGACAAGGCTATCATCCATTGGAATAACAAAAAGATCGACAACACACTACCTTCCATAATGACTAGGCTACCATCCCTTAGACTAACAAAAATCTCGACAGCAGACTACTTTCCATAATGACTAGGCTACCATCCATTAGAGTAACAAAGTTATCGACAACAAACTACCTTCCATAACGACAAGGCTACAATCCCTTAGAGTAACAAAAATCATGACAAAAGACTACCTTCCATAATGAAAAGGCTACCATCCATTGGAGTAACAAAGATATCGACAACATACTACCTTCCATAATGACAAGGCTACCATCCCTTAGAGTAATAAAAATGACGACAACACACTACCTTCCATAATGACAAGTCTACCATCCATTGGAGTAACAAAAATCTCAACAATAGACTACATTCCATAATGACAAGGCTACCAACCATTGGAATAACAAAGATATCGACAACACATTACCTTCCATAATGACAAGGCTACCATCCCTTAGAGAAACAAAAATCTCGACAACAGACTACCTTCCATAATGACGAGGCTACCATCCATTGGAGTAACAAAGATATCGAAAACAAACTACCTTCCATAACGACAAGGCTACAATCCCTTAGAGTAACAAAAATGACGACAAAAGACTACCTTCCATAATGAAAAGGCTACCATCCATTGGAGTAACAAAGATATCGACAACATACTACTTTCCATAACGACAAGGCTACCATCCATTAGAGTAATAAAAATCACGACAACACACTACCTTTCATAATGACAAGTCTACCATCCATTGGAGTAACAAAAATCTCAATAAATAGAATACCTTCCATAATGACAAGGATACCATCCATTGGAGTAACCAAAATCATTACAGCAGACTACCTTCCATAATGACAAGGCTATAATCCATTAGAGTAACAAAAATATCGACAACACACTACCATCCATAATTACAAGGCTACCATCTAATGGAGTAACAAAAATCTCAACAACAAACTACCTTCCATAATGACTACGCTACCATCCATTGGAGTAACATTGATATCAATAACAGACTACCTTCCATAACGACAAGGCTAATTCCATTGTAGTAACAAAAATCTCGACAATAGACTACCTTCCATAATGACAAGGCTACAATCCTTTGGAGTATAAAATATCTCGACAATAGACTACCGTCCATAATGACAAGACTACCATCCATTGGAGTAACAAAAATCTCGACAACAGACTATCTTCCATAATGACTAGGCTACCATCCATTGGAGTAACAAAGATATCGATAACAAAATACCTTCCATAACGACAAGGATACAATCCCTTAGAGTAACAAAAATGACGACAAAAGACTACCTTCCATAATGAAAAGGCTACCATCCATTGGAGTAACAAAGATATCGACAACATACTACTTTCCATAATGACAAGGCTACCATCCATTAGAGTAATAAAAATCACGACAACACACTACCTTTCATAATGACAAGTCTACCATCCATTGGAGTAACAAAAATCACTACAGCAGACTACCTTCCATAATGACAAGGCTATAATCCATTAGAGTAACAAAAATATCGATAACACACTACCTTCCATAATGACAAGGCTACCATCTAATGGAGTAACAAAAATCTCGACAATAGACTACCTTCCATAATGACTAGGCTACCATCCATTGGAGTAACAATGATATCAATAACAGACTACCTTCCATAACGACAAGGCTAATTCCATTGTAGTAACAAAAATCTCGACTATAGACTACCTTCCATAATGACAAGGCTACAATCCTTTGGAGTATAAAATATCTCGACAATAGACTATCGTCCATAACGACAAGGCTACCATCAATTGGAGTAACAAAAATCTCGACAACAGACTATCTTGCATAATGACTAGCCTACCATCCATTGGAGTAACAAAAATATCGATAACAAACTACCTTCCATAACGACAAGGCTACAAACCCTTAGAGTAACAAAAATGACAACAAAAGACTACCTTCCATAATGAAAAGGCTACCATCCATTGGAGTAACAAAGATATCGACAACATACTACTTTCCATAATGACAAGGCTACCATCCATTAGAGTAATAAAAATCACGAGAACATACTATCTTTCATAATGACAAGTCTACCATCCATTGGAGTAACAAAAATCACAATAAATAGAATACCTTCCATAATGACATGGATACCATCCATTGGAGTAACAAAAATCACTACAGCAGACTACCTTCCATAATTACAAGGCTATAATCCATTAGAGTAACAAAAATATCGACAACACACTACCTTCCATAAAGACAAGGCTACCATCTAATGGAGTAACAAAAATCTCGACAACAGACTACCTTCCATAATGACTAGGCTACCATCCATTAGAGTAACAATGATATCAATAACAGTCTACCTTCCATAACGACAAGGCTAATTCCATTGTAGTCACAAAAATCTCGACAATAGACTACCTTCCATAATGACAAGGCTACAATCCTTTGGAGTATAAAATATCTCGACAATAGACTACCGTCGATAATGACAAGGCTACCATCCATTGGAGTAACAAAAATCTCGACAACAGACTATCTTCCATAATGACTAGGCTACCATCCATTGGAGTAACAAAGATATCGATAACAAACTACCTTCCATAACGACAAGGCTACAATCCCTTAGAGTAACAAAAATGACGACAAAAGACTACCTTCCATAATGAAAAGGCTACCATCCATTGGAGTAACAAAGATATCGACAACATACTACCTTCCATAATGACAAGGCTACCATCCCTTAGAGTAATAAAAATGACGACAACACACTACCTTCCATAATGACAAGTCTACCATCCATTGGAGTAACAAAAATCTCAACAATAGACTACATTCCATAATGACAAGGCTACCAACCATTGGAATAACAAAGATATCGACAACACATTACCTTCCATAATGACAAGGCTACCATCCCTTAGAGAAACAAAAATCTCGACAACAGACTACCTTCCATAATGACGAGGCTACCATCCATTGGAGTAACAAAGATATCGAAAACAAACTACCTTCCATAACGACAAGGCTACAATCCCTTAGAGTAACAAAAATGACGACAAAAGACTACCTTCCATAATGAAAAGGCTACCATCCATTGGAGTAACAAAGATATCGACAACATACTACTTTCCATAATGACAAGGCTACCATCCATTAGAGTAATAAAAATCACGACAACACACTACCTTTCATAATGACAAGTCTACCATCCATTGGAGTAACAAAAATCTCAATAAATAGAATACCTTCCATAATGACAAGGATACCATCCATTGGAGTAACCAAAATCATTACAGCAGACTACCTTCCATAATGACAAGGCTATAATCCATTAGAGTAACAAAAATATCGACAACACACTACCATCCATAATGACAAGGCTACCATCTAATGGAGTAACAAAAATCTCAACAACAAACTACCTTCCATAATGACTACGCTACCATCCATTGGAGTAACATTGATATCAATAACAGACTACCTTCCATAACGACAAGGCTAATTCCATTGTAGTAACAAAAATCTCGACAATAGACTACCTTCCATAATGACAAGGCTACAATCCTTTGGAGTATAAAATATCTCGACAATAGACTACCGTCCATAATGACAAGACTACCATCCATTGGAGTAACAAAAATCTCGACAACAGAATATCTTCCATAATGACTAGGCTACCATCCATTGGAGTAACAAAGATATCGATAACAAAATACCTTCCATAACGACAAGGCTACAATCCCTTAGAGTAACAAAAATGACGACAAAAGACTACCTTCCATAATGAAAAGGCTACCATCCATTGGAGTAACAAAGATATCGACAACATACTACTTTCCATAATGACAAGGCTACCATCCATTAGAGTAATAAAAATCACGACAACACACTACCTTTCATAATGACAAGTCTACCATCCATTGGAGTAACAAAAATCACTACAGCAGACTACCTTCCATAATGACAAGGCTATAATCCATTAGAGTAACAAAAATATCGATAACACACTACCTTCCATAATGACAAGGCTACCATCTAATGGAGTAACAAAAATCTCGACAATAGACTACCTTCCATAATGACTAGGCTACCATCCATTGGAGTAACAATGATATCAACAACAGACTACCTTCCATAACGACAAGGCTAATTCCATTGTAGTAACAAAAATCTCGACAATAGACTACCTTCCATAATGACAAGGCTACAATCCTTTGGAGTATAAAATATCTCGACAATAGACTACCGTCCATAACGACAAGGCTACCATCAATTGGAGTAACAAAAATCTCGACAACAGACTATCTTGCATAATGACTAGCCTACCATCCATTGGAGTAACAAAAATATCGATAACAAACTACCTTCCATAACGACAAGGCTACAAACCCTTAGAGTAACAAAAATGACGACAAAAGACTACCTTCCATAATGAAAAGGCTACCATCCATTGGAGTAACAAAGATATCGACAACATACTACTTTCCATAATGACAAGGCTACCATCCATTAGAGTAATAAAAATCACGAGAACATACTATCTTTCATAATGACAAGTCTACCATCCATTGGAGTAACAAAAATCACAATAAATAGAATACCTTCCATAATGACAAGGATACCATCCATTGGAGTAACAAAAATCACTACAGCAGACTACCTTCCATAATTACAAGGCTATAATCCATTAGAGTAACAAAAATATCGACAACACACTACCTTCCATAAAGACAAGGCTATCATCTAATGGAGTAACAAAAATCTCGACAACAGACTACCTTCCATAATGACTAGGCTACCATCCATTGGAGTAACAATGATATCAATAACAGTCTACCTTCCATAACGACAAGGCTAATTCCATTGTAGTCACAAAAATCTCGACAATAGACTACCTTCCATAATGACAAGGCTACAATCCTTTGGAGTATAAAATATCTCGACAATAGACTACCGTCGATAATGACAAGGCTACCATCCATTGGAGTAACAAAAATCTCGACAACAGACTATCTTCCATAATGACTAGGCTACCATCCATTGGAGTAACAAAGATATCGATAACAAACTACCTTCCATAACGACAAGGCTACAATCCCTTAGAGTAACAAAAATGACGACAAAAGACTACCTTCCATAATGAAAAGGCTACCATCCATTGGAGTAACAAAGATATCGACAACATACTACTTTCCATAATGACAAGGCTACCATCCATTAGAGTAATAAAAATCACGACAACAAACTACCTTTCATAATGACAAGTCTACCATCCATTGGAGTAACAAAAATCACAATAAATAGAATACCTTCCATAATGACAAGGATACCATCCATTGGAGTAACAAAAATCACTACAGCAGACTACCTTCCATAATGACAAGGCTATAATCCATTAGAGTAACAAAAATATCGACAACACACTACCTTCCATAATGACAAGGCTACCATCTAATGGAGTAACAAAAATCTCGACAACAGACTACCTTCCATAATGACTAGGCTACCATCATTGGAGTAACAATGATATCAATAACAGACTACCTTCCATAACGACAAGGCTAATTCCATTGTAGTAACAAAAATCTCGACAATAGACTACCTTCCATAATGACAAGGCTACAATCCTTTGGAGTATAAAATATCTCGACAATAGACTACCGTCCATAATGACAAGGCTACAATCCATTGGAGTAACAAAAATCTCGACAACAGACTATCTTCCATAATGACTAGGCTACCATCCATTGGACTAACAAAGATATCGACAATAGAGTACCTTCCATAATGACAAGGCTACCATCCATTGAAGTAACAAAAATCTCGACAGCAGACTACCTTCCATAATGACAAGGCTACCAACCATTGGAATAACAAAGATATCGACAACACATTACCTTCCATAATGACAAGGATACCATACCTTAGAGTAACAAAAATCTAGACAATAGACTACCTTCCATAATGACTAGGCTACCATCCATTGGAGTACCAAGGATATCGACAACAAACTACCTTCCATAATGACAAGGCTACAATCCTTTATAGTAACAAAAATCTCAAAAATAGACTACCTTCCATAATGAAAAGGCTACCATCCATTGGAGTAACAAAGATATCGACAACATACTACTTTCCATAATGACAAGGCTACCATCCATTAGAGTAATAAAAATCACGACAACATACTATCTTTCATAATGACAAGTCTACCATCCATTGGAGTAACAAAAATCACAATAAATAGAATACCTTCCATAATGACAAGGATACCATCCATTGGAGTAACAAAAATCACTACAGCAGACTACCTTCCATAATTACAAGGCTATAATCCATTAGAGTAACAAAAATATCGACAACACACTACCTTCCATAAAGACAAGGCTACCATCTAATGGAGTAACAAAAATCTCGACAACAGACTACCTTCCATAATGACTAGGCTACCATCCATTGGAGTAACAATGATATCAATAACAGTCTACCTTCCATAACGACAAGGCTAATTCCATTGTAGTCACAAAAATCTCGACAATAGACTACCTTCCATAATGACAAGGCTACAATCCTTTGGAGTATAAAATATCTCGACAATAGACTACCGTCGATAATGACAAGGCTACCATCCATTGGAGTAACAAAAATCTCGACAACAGACTATCTTCCATAATGACTAGGCTACCATCCATTGGAGTAACAAAGATATCGATAACAAACTACCTTCCATAACGACAAGGCTACAATCCCTTAGAGTAACAAAAATGACGACAAAAGACTACCTTCCATAATGAAAAGGCTACCATCCATTGGAGTAACAAAGATATCGACAACATACTACTTTCCATAATGACAAGGCTACCATCCATTAGAGTAATAAAAATCACGACAACAAACTACCTTTCATAATGACAAGTCTACCATCCATTGGAGTAACAAAAATCACAATAAATAGAATACCTTCCATAATGACAAGGATACCATCCATTGGAGTAACAAAAATCACTACAGCAGACTACCTTCCATAATGACAAGGCTATAATCCATTAGAGTAACAAAAATATCGACAACACACTACCTTCCATAATGACAAGGCTACCACCTAATGGAGTAACAAAAATCTCGACAACAGACTACCTTCCATAATGACTAGGCTACCATCATTGGAGTAACAATGATATCAATAACAGACTACCTTCCATAACGACGAGGCTAATTCCATTGTAGTAACAAAAATCTCGACAATAGACTACCTTCCATAATGACAAGGCTACAATCCTTTGGAGTATAAAATATCTCGACAATAGACTACCGTCCATAATGACAAGGCTACAATCCATTGGAGTAACAAAAATCTCGACAACAGACTATCTTCCATAATGACTAGGCTACCATCCATTGGACTAACAAAGATATCGACAATAGAGTACCTTCCATAATGACAAGGCTACCATCCATTGAAGTAACAAAAATCTTGACAACAGACTACCTTCCATAATGACAAGGCTACCAACCATTGGAATAACAAAGATATCGACAACACATTACCTTCCATAATGACAAGGCTACCATACCTTAGAGTAACAAAAATCTAGACAATAGACTACCTTCCATAATGACTAGGCTACCATCCATTGGAGTACCAAGGATATCGACAACAGACTACCTTCCATAATGACAAGGCTACAATCCATTATAGTAACAAAAATCTCGAAAATAGACTACCTTCCATAATGACAAGGCTACCATCCATTATAGTAACAAAAATCTCGACAATAGACTACCTTCCATGATGACAAGGCTACCATCAATTGGAGTAACAAAAATCTCGACAACAAACTACCTTCCATAATGACAAGACTACCATCCATTGTAGTAACAAAGATATCGATAACACACTACATTCCATAATGACAAGGCTATCATCCATTGGAATAACAAAAATATCGACAACACACTACCCTCCATAATGACTAGGCTACCATCCCTTAGACTAACAAAAATCTCGACAGCAGACTACTTTCCATAATGACTAGGCTACCATCCATTAGAGTAACAAAGTTATCGACAACAAACTACCTTCCATAACGACAAGGCTACAATCCCTTAGAGTAATAAAAATCACGACAAAAGACTACCTTCCATAATGAAAAGGCTACCATCCATTGGAGTAACAAAGATATCGACAACATACTACCTTCCATAATGACAAGGCTACCATCCCTTAGAGTAATAAAAATGACGACAACACACTACCTTCCATAATGACAAGTCTACCATATATTGGAGTAACAAAAATCTCAATAATAGACTACATTCCATAATGACAAGGCTACCAACCATTAGAATAACAAAGATATCGACAACACATTACCTTCCATAATGACAAGGATACCATCACTTAGAGAAACAAAAATATCGACAACAGACTACCTTCCATAATGACGAGGCTACCATCCATTGGAGTAACAAAGATATCGATAACAAACTACCTTCCATAACGACAAGGCTACAATCCCTTAGAGTAACAAAAATGATGACAAATGACTACCTTCCATAATGAAAAGGCTACCATCCATTGGAGTAACAAAGATATCGACAACATACTACTTTCCATAATGACAAGGCTACCATCCATTAGAGTAATAAAAATCATGAGAACACACTACCTTTCATAATGACAAGTCTACCATCCATTGGAGTAACAAAAATATCAATAAATAGAATACCTTCCATAATGGCAAGGATACCATCCATTGGAGTAACAAAAATCACTATAGTAGACTACCTTCCATAATGACAAGGCTATAATCCATTAGAGTAACAAAAATATCGACAACACACTACCTTCCATAATGACAAGGCTACCATCTAATGGAGTAACAAAAATCTCGACAACAGACTACCTTCCATAATGACTAGGCTACCATCCATTGGAGTAACAATGATATCAATAACAGACTACCTTCCATAACGACAAGGCTAATTCCATTGTAGTAACAAAAATCTCGACAATAGACTACCTTCCATAATGACAAGGCTACAATCCTTTGGAGTATAAAATATCTCGACAATAGACTACCATCCATAATGACAAGACTACCATCCATTGGAGTAACAAAAATCTTGACAACAGACTATCTTCCATAATGACTAGGCTACCATCCATTGGAGTAACAAAGATATCGATAACAAACTACCTTCCATAACGACAAGGCTACAATCCCTTAGAGTAACAAAAATGACGACAAAAGACTATCTTCCATAATGAAAAGGCTACCATCCATTGGAGTAAAAAAGATATCGACAACATACTACTTTCACTAATGACAAGGCTACCATCCATTAGAGTAATAAAAATCACGACAACACACTACCTTTCATAATGACAAGTCTACCATCCATTGGAGTTACAAAAATCTCAATAAATAGAATACCTTCCATAATGACAAGGATAATATCCATTGGAGTAACAAAAATCACTACAGCAGACTACCTTCCATAATGACAAGGCTATAATCCATTAGAGTAACAAAAATATCGACAACACACTACCTTCCATAATGACAAGGCTACCATCTAATGGAGTAACAAAAATCTCAACAACAGACTACTTTCCATAATGACTAGGCTACCATCCATTGGAGTAACAATGATATCAATAACAGACTACCTTCCATAATGACAAGGCTAATTCCATTGTAGTAACAAAAATCTCAACAATAGATTACCTTCCATAATGACAAGGCTACAATCCTTTGGAGTATAAAATATCTCGACAATAGACTACCGTCCATAATGACAAGACTACCATCCATTGGAGTAACAAAAATCTCGACAACAGACTATCTTCCATAATGACTAGGCTACCATCCATTGGAGTAACAAAGATATCGACAATAGAGTACCTTCCATAATGACAAGGCGACCATCCATTGAAGTAACAAAAATCTCTACAACAAACTACCTTCAATAATGACAAGGCTACCAACCATTGGAATAACAAAGATATCGACAACACATTACCTTCCATATTGACAAGGCTACCATCCCTTAGAGTAACAAAAATATCGACAACAGACTACCTTCCATAATGAGTAGGCTACCATCCATTGGAGTACCAAGGATATCAACAACGGACTACCTTCCATAATGACTAGGCTACAATCCATTATAGTAACAAAAATCTTGACAACAGACTGCCTTCCATAATGACAAGGCTACCATCCATTATAGTAACAAAAATCTCGACAATAGACTACCTTCCATGATGACAAGGCTACCATCCATTGGAGTAACAAAAATCTCGACAACAAACTACCTTCCATAATGAAAAGACTACCATCCATTGTAGTAACAAAAATATCGACAACAGAGTACCTTCCATAATGACAAGGCTACCAACAATTGGAATAACAAAGATATCGACAACACATACCTTCCATAATGACAAGGCTACCATCCCTTAGAGAAACAAAAATATCGACAGTAGACTACCTTCCATAATGACGAGGCTACCATCCATTTGAGTAACAAAGATATCGATAACAAACTACCTTCCATAACGACAAGGCTACAATCCCTTAGAGTAATAAAAATCACGACAACACACTACCTTTCATAATGACAAGTCTACCATCCATTGGAGTAACAAAAATCTCAATAAATAGAATACCTTCCATAATGACAAGGCTATCATCCATTGGAGTAACAAAAATCACTACAGTAGACTACCTTCCATAATGACAAGGCTATAATCCATCAGAGTAACAAAAATATCGACAACACACTACCTTCCATAATGACATGGCTACCATCTAATGGAGTACCAAAAATCTCGAAAACAAACTACCTTCCATAATGACTAGGCTACCATCCATTGGAGTAACAAAGATATCAATAACAGACTACCTTCCATAACGACAAGGCTAATTCCATTGTAGTAACAAAAATCTCGACAATAGACTACCTTCCATAATGACAAGGCTACAATCCTTTGGAGTATAAAAAATCTAGACAATAGACTACCGTCCATAATGACAAGGCTACCATCCATTGGAGTAACAAAAATCTCGACAACAGACTATCTTCCATAATGATTAGGCTACCATCCATTGGAGTAACAAAGATATCGACAATAGAGTACCTTCCATAATGCAAGGCTAACATTCATTGAAGTAACAAAAATCTCGACAGCAGACTACCTTCCATAATGACAAGGCTACCAACCATTGGAATAACAAAGATATCGACAACACATTACCTTCCATAATGACAAGGCTACCATCCCTTAGAGTACCAAAAATCTCGACAACATACTACCTTCCATAATGACTAGGCTACCATCCATTGGAGTACCAAAGATATCGACAACAGACTACCTTCCATAATGACTAGGCTACAATCCATTATAGTAACACAAATCTCGACAACAGACTACCTTCCATAATGACAAGGCTACCATCCATTGTAGTAACAAAAATCTCGAAAATAGACTACCTTCCATGATGACAAGGCTACCATCCCTTGGAGTAACAAAAATATCGACAACAGACTACCTTCCATAATGTCAAAACTACCATCCATTGTAGTAACAAAAATATCGACAATAGACTACCTTCCATAATGACAAGGCTACCATCCATTGGAGTAACAAAAATCTTGACAACAAACTACATTCCATAATGACAAGGCAATCATCCATTGGAATAACAAAAATATCGACAACACACTACCTTCCATAATGACTAGGCTATCATCCTTTAGACTAACAAAAATCTCGACAGCAGACTACTTTCCATAATGACTAGGCTACCATCCATTAGAGTAACAAAGTTATCGACAACAAACTACCTTCCATAACGACAAGGCTACAATCCCTTAGAGTAACAAAAATCACGACAAAAGACTACTTTCCATAATGAAAAGGCTACCATCCATTGGAGTAACAAAGATATCGACAACATACTACCTTCCATAATGACAAGGCTACCATCCCTTAGAGTAATAAAAATGACGACAACACACTACCTTCCATAATGACAAGTCTACCATCCATTGGAGTAACAAAAATCTCAACAATAGACTACATTCCATAATGACAAGGCTACCATCCATTGGAATAACAAAAATATAGAAAACACACTACCTTCCATAATGACAAGGCTACCATCCCTTTGAGAAACCAAAATCTCGAGAACAGACTACCTTCCATAATGACTAGGATACCATCCATTGGAGTAACAAAGATATCGACAACAAACTACCTTCCATAACGACAAGGCTACAATCCCTTAGAGTAACAAAAATCACGACAAAAGACTACCTTTCATAATGAAAAGGCTACCATCCATTGGAGTAACAAATATATCGCCAACATACTACCTTCCATAATGACAAGGCTACCATCCCTTAGAGTAATAAAAATCACGACAACACACTACCTTCCATAATGACAAGTCTAACATCCATTAGCATAACAAAAATCTCAACAATAGAATACCTTCCAAATTGACAAGGCTACCATCCACTGGAATAACCAAAATCTCAACAACAGACTCCCTTTCATAATGACAAGGCTACAATCCATTGTAGTAACAAAAATCTCGAAAACAGACTACCTTCCATAATGACTAGGCTACCATCCATTGGAGTACCAAAGATATCGACAACAAACTACCTTCCATAATGACTAGGCTACAATCCATTGTAGTAATAAAAATATCGACAATAGAGTACCTTCCATAATGACAAGGCTACCATCCATTGGAGTAACAAAAATCTCAACAATAGACTACATTCCATAATGACAAGGCTACCATCCATTGTAGTAACAAAAATCTCAACAATAGACTACCTCCCATAATGACAAGGCTACCATCCATTGGAGTAAAAAAAATCTCGACAACAGACTACCTTCAATAATGACAAGGCTACCATCCATTGGAATAACAAAAATCTCGACAACAGACTACCTTCCATAATGACAAGGCTACCATCCATTGTAGTAACAAAAATCTCGACAATAGACTACCTTCCATAATGACTAGGCTACCATCCATTGGAGTAACAAAGATATCGACAACAGACTACCTTCCATAACGACAAGGCTACAATCCATTGTAGTAACAAAAATCTCGACAACAGACTACCTTCCATAATGACAAGGCTACCATCCATTGTAGTAACAAAAATCTCGACAACAGACTACCTTCCATAATGACAAGGCTACCATCCATTGGAGTAACAAAAATTACTACAACATACTACCTTCTATAATGACTAGGCTACTATCCCTTGGAATAACAAAAATATCTACAACACACTACCTTCCATAATGACAAGGCTACCATCCAATGGAGTAACAAAAATCTCGACAACAGACTACCTTCCATAATGGCTAGGATACCATCCATTGGAGTAACAAAGATATCGACAAAAGACTACCTTCCATAATGAAAAGGCTACCATCCATTGGAGTAACAAAGATATCGACAACATACTACCTTTCATAATGACAAGGCTACCATCCCTTAAAGTAATAAAAATCACGACAACAAACTACCTTCCATAATGATAAGTCTACCATCCATTGGAGTAACAAATATCTCAATAATAAACTACCTTCCATAATGATAAGGCTACCATCCATTGGAGTAACAAAAATCTCGACAACAGACTACCTTCTATAATGACAAGGCTACCATCCATTGGAGTAACAAAAATCACGACAACAGACTACCTTCCATAATGACTAGGCTACTATGCATTGGAATAACAAAAATATCTACAACACACTACCTTCCACAATGACAAGGCTACTATCCAATGGAGTAACAAAAATATCGACAACAGACTACCTTCTATAATGACTAGGATATCATCCATTGGAATAACAAAAATATCTACAACACACTACCTTCCATAATGACAAGGCTACCATCCAATGGAGAAACAAAAATCTCGACAACAGACTACCTTCCATAATTAGTAGGATACCATCCAATGGAGTAACAAAGATATCCACAAGAGACTACCTTCCATAAGGACTAGGCTACTATCTATTGTAGTAACAAAAATCTCGACTACAGGCTACCTTCCATAATGACAAGGCTACCATCCATTGTAGTAACAAAAATCTCGACAATAGACTACCTTCCATAATGACAAGGCTACCATCCATTGGAGTAACAAAAATCTCGACAACAGACTACCTTCAATAATGACAAGGCTACCATCCATTGGAATAACAAAAATCTCGACAACAGACTACCTTCCATAATGACAAGGCTACCATCCATTGTAGTAACAAAAATCTCGACAATAGACTACCTTCCATAATGACTAGGCTACCATCCATTGGAGTAACAAAGATATCGACAACAGACTACCTTCCATAACGACAAGGCTACAATCCATTGTAGTAACAAAAATCTCGACAACAGACTACCTTCCATAATGACAAGGCTACCATCCATTGTAGTAACAAAAATCTCGACAACAGACTACCTTCCATAATGACAAGGCTACCATCCATTGGAGTAACAAAAATTACTACAACAGACTACCTTCTATAATGAGTAGGCTACTATCCCTTGGAATAACAAAAATATCTACAACACACTACCTTCCATAATGACAAGGCTACCATCCAATGGAGTAACAAAAATGTCGACAACAGACTACCTTTCATAATGGCTAGGATACCATCCATTGGAGTAACAAAGATATCGACAATAGACTACCTTCCATAATGACAAGGCTACCATCCATTGGAGTAACCAAAATCTCGACAACAGACTACCTTCCATAATGACAAGGCTACCATCCATTGTAGTAACAAAAATCTCGACAATAGACTACCTTCCATAATGACAAGGCTACCATCCATTGGAATAACAAAAATATCGACGATGCACTACCTTCCATGATAACAACGCTATCATCCCTTGGAGAAACAAAAATCTCGACAACAGACTACCTTCCATAATGTCTAGGCTACCATCCATTGGAGTAACAAAGATATCGACAATAGACTACCTTCCATAACGACAAGGCTACAATCCCTTAGAGTAAATAAAAACACAACAAAAGACTACCTTCCATAATGAAAAGGCTACCATCCATTGGAGTAACAAAGATATCGACAACATACTACCTTTCATAATGACAAGGCCACCATCCCTTAGAGTAATAAAAATCACGACAACAAACTACCTTCCATAATGATAAGTATACCATCGATTGGAGTAACAAAAATCTCAATAATAAACTACCTTCCATAATGAAAAGGCTACAATCCATTGGAGTAACAAAAATCACGACAACAGACTACCTTCCATAATGACTAGGCTACCATCCATTGGAATAACAAAAATATCTACAACAAACTACCTTCCATAATGAGTAGGATACCATCAATTTGAGTAACAAAGATATCCACAACAGACTACCTTCCATAAGGACTAGGCTACAATATATTGTAGTAACAAAAATCTCGACTACAGACTACCTTCCTTAATGACAAGGCTACAATCCATTGTAGTAACAAAAATCTCGACAATAGACTACTTTCCATAATGACAAGGCTACCATCCATTGGAGTAACAAAAATCACGACAACAGACTACCTTCCATAATGACAAGGCTAACATCCATTGGAATAACTAAAATATCGACAACACACTACCTTCCATAATGACAAGGCTACCATCCCTTAGACTAACAAAAATCTCGACAACAACATACCTTCCATAATGACTAGGCTACCATCCATTGGAGTAACAATGATATCGACAATAGACTACCTTCCATAACGACAAGGCTACAATCCATTGTAGTAACAAAAATCTCGACAACAGACTACCTTCCATAATGACAAGGCTACCATCCATTGTAGTAACAAAAATCTCGACAATAGACTACCTTCCATAATGACAAGGCTACCATCCATTGGAGTAACAAAAATCACGACAACAGACTACCTTCTATAAT
Organism: Vicia faba; assembly: GCA_948472305.1. Lineage (NCBI taxonomy): Eukaryota > Viridiplantae > Streptophyta > Magnoliopsida > Fabales > Fabaceae > Vicia > Vicia faba. The sequence continues at coordinate 508,784,587 of OX451741.1, read as the reverse complement.
GAGTAGGCTATTATCCCTTGGAATAACAAAAATATCTACAACACAATACCTTCCATAATGACAAGTCTACCATCCAATGGAGTTACAAAAATCTTGACAACACTCTACCTTCCATAATGACTAGGATACCATCCATTGGAGTAACAAAGATACCGACAACAGACTACCTTCCTTAACGACTAGGCTATAATCCATTGTAGTAACCAAAATCTCGACAATAGACTACCTTCCATAATGACAAGGCGACCATCCATTGGTATAACAAATATATCGACAACGCACTACCTTCCATAATGACAAGGCTACCATCCCTTGGAGAAACAAAAATCTCGACAACAGACTACCTTCCGTAATGTCTAGGCTACCATCCATTGGAGTAACAAAGATATCGACAACAGACTACCTTCCATAACGACAAGGCTACAATCCCTTAGAGTAACAAAAATAACGACAAAAGACTACTTTCCATAATGAAAAGGCTACCATCCATTGGAGTAACAAAGATATCGACAACATACTACCTTCCATAATGACAAGGCTACCATCCCTTAGAGTAATAAAAATCACGACAATAAAATACCTTCCTTAATGACAAGTCTACCATCCATTGGAGTAACAAAAATCTCTACAATAGACTACCTTCCATAATGACAAGGCTACCATCCATTGGAGTAACAAAAATCATGACAACAGACTACCTTCCATAATGACTAGGCTACCATGCATTGGAATAACACAAATATCTATAACACACTACCTTCCATAATGACAAGGCTACCGTCCAATGGAGTAACAAAAATCTCGACAACAGACTACCTTCCATAATGACTAGGATACCATCCATTGGAGTAACAAAGATATCGACAAAAGACTCCCTCCATAGCGAGTAGGCTACAATCCATAGTAGTAACAAAAATCTGGACAACAGACTACCTTCCATAATGACAAGGCTACCATCCATTATAGTAATAAAAATCTCGACAATAGACTACCTTCCATAATGACAAGGCTACCATCCATTGGAGTAACAAAAATCACGACAAAAGACTACCTTCTATAATGTGTAGGCTACTATCCCTTGGAATAACAAAAATATCTACAACACACTACCTTCCATAATGACAAGTCTACCATCCAATGGAGTTACAAAAATCTCGACAACACTCTACCTTCCATAATGACTAGGATACCATCCATTGGAGTAACAAAGATACCGACAATAGACTACCTTCCATAACGACTAGGCTATAATCCATTGTAGTAACCAAAATCTCGACAACAGACTACCTTCCATAATGACAAGGCTACCATCCATTGGAATAACAAAAATATCGACAAGGCACTACCTTCCATAATGACAAGGCTACCATCCCTTGGAGAAACAAAAATCTCGACAACAGACTACCTTCCGTAATGTCTAGGCTACCATCCATTGGAGTAACAAAGATATCGACAACAGACTACCTTCCATAACGACAAGGCTACAATCCCTTAGAGTAACAAAAATAACGACAAAAGACTACCTTCCATAATGAAAAGGCTACCATCCATTGGAGTAACAAAGATATCGACAACATACTACCTTCCATAATGACAAGGCTACCATCCCTTAGAGTAATAAAAATCACGACAATAAAATACCTTCCTTAATGACAAGTCTACCATCCATTGGAGTAACAAAAATCTCAACAATAGACTACCTTCCATAATGACAAGGCTACCATCCATTGGAGTAACAAAAATCACGACAACACACTACCTTCCATAATGACTAGGCTACCATCCATTGGAATAACAAAAATATCTACAACACACTACCTTCCATAATGACAAGGCTACCGTCCAATGGAGTAACAAAAATCTCGACAACAGACTACCTTCCATAATGACTAGGATACCATCCATTGGAGTAACAAAGATATCGACAAAAGACTCCCTTCCATAGCGACTAGGCTACAATCCATTGTAGTAACAAAAATCTTGACAACAGACTACCTTCCATATTGACAAGGCTACCATCCATTGTAGTAACAAAAATCTCGAAAATAGACTACCTTCCATAATGACAAGGCTAACATCCATTGGAGTAACAAAAATCTCGAAAATAGACTACCTTCCATAATGATAAGGCTACCATCCATTGGAGTAACAAAAATCTTGACAACAGACTACCTTCCATAATGACAAGGCTACCATCCATTGGAATAACAAAAATATCGACAACACACCACATTCCATAATGACAAGGCTACCATCCAATGGACTAACAAAAATCTCGACAATAGACTACCTTCCATAATTAGTAGGATACCATCCATTGGAGTAATAAAGATATCCACAACAGACTAACTTCCATAAGGACTAGGCTACAATCTATTATAGTAACAAGAATCTCGACTACAGACTACTTTCCATAATGACAAGGCTACCATCCATTGTAGTAACAAAATCCTCGACAATAGACTACCTTCCATAATGACAAGGCTACCATCCATTGGAGTAACATAAATCTCGACAACAGACTACCTTCCATAATGACAAGGCTACCATCCATTGGAATAACAAAAATCTCGACAACAGAATACCTTCAATAATGACAAGGCTACCATCCATTGTAGTAACAAAAATCTCGACAATAGACTACCTTCCATAATGACTAGGCTACCATCCATTGGAGTAACAAAGATATCGACAACATACTACCTTCCATAACGACAAGGCTACAATCCATTGTAGTAACAAAAATCTCGACAACAGACTACCTTCCATAATGACAAGGCTACCATCCATTGGAGTAACAAAAATCACGACAACAGACTACCTTCTATAATGACTAGGCTAATATCCCTTGGAATAACAAAAATATCTACAACACATTACCTTCCATAATGACAAGGCTACCATCCAATGGAGAAACAAAAATCTCGACAACAGACTACCTTCCATAATGAGTAGGATACCATCCATTGGAGTAACAAAGATATCCACAACAGACTACCTTCCATAAGGACTAGGCTACAATCTATTGTAGTAACAAAAATCTCGACTACAGACTACTTTCCTTAATGACAAGGCTACCATCCATTGTAGTAACAAAAAACTCGACAATAGACTACCTTCCATAATGACAAGGCTACTATCCATTGGAATAACAAAAATATCGACAACACACTACCTTCCATAATGACAAGGCTACCATCCCTTAGACTAACAAAAATCTCGACAACAAAATACCTTCCATAATGACTAGGCTACCATCCATTGGAGTAACAAAGATATCGACAACAGACTACCTTTCATAACGACAAGGCTACAATCCATTGTAGTAACAAAAATCTCGACAACAGACTACCTTCCTTAATGACAAGGCTACCATCCATTGTAGTAACAAAAACTCTACAATAGACTACCTTCCATAATGATAAGGCTACCGTCCATTGGAGTAACAAAAATCTCGACAATAGACTACCTTCCATAATGGCAAGGCTACCATCCATTGGAGTAACAAAAATCACGACAACAAACTACCTTCCATAATGACTAGGCTACTATGCATTGGAATAACAAAAATATCTACAACACACTACCTTCTATAATGACAAGGCTACCATCCAATGGAGTAACAAAAATCTCGACAACAGACCACCTTCCATAATGGCTAGGATACCATCCATTGGAGTAACAAAGATATCGACAATAGACTACCTTCCATAATGACAAGGCAACCATCCATTGGAGTAACCAAAATCTCGACAATAGACTACCTTCTATAATGATAAGGCTACCATCCATTGTAGTAACAAAAATCTCGACAATAGACTACCTTCCATAATGAGAAGGCTACCATCCATTGGAATAACAAAAATATCGACAATGCACTACCTTCCGTGATAACAAGGCTACCATCCCTTGGAGAAACAAAAATCTCGACAACAGACTACCTTCCATAATGCTGAGGCTACCATCCATTGGAGTAACAAAGATATCGACAATAGACTACCTTCCATAATGACAAGGCTACAATCCCTTAGAGTAAATAAAACCACAACAAAAGACTACCTTCCATAATGAAAAGGCTACCATCCATTGGAGTAACAAAGATATCGACAACATACTACCTTTCATAATGACAAGGATACCATCCCTTAGAGTAATAAAAATCACGACAACAAACTACCTTCCATAATGATAAGTCTACCATCCATTGGAGTAACAAAAATCTCAATAATAAACTACCTTCCATAATGATAAGGCTACCATCCATTGGAGTAACAAAAATCTGGACAACAGACTACCTTCTATAATGACAAGGCTACCATCCATTGGAGTAACAAAAATCACGACAACAGACTACCTTCCATAATGACTAGGCTATTATGCGTTGGAATAACAAAAATATCTACAACACACTACCTTCCACAATGACAAGGCTACTATCCAATGGAGTAACAAAAATATCGACAACAGACTACCTTCCATAATGACTAGGATACCATCTATTGGAATAACAAAAATATCTACAACACACTGCCTTCCATAATGACAAGGCTACCATCCAATGGAGAAACAAAAATCTCGACAACAGACTACCTTCCATAATTAGTAGGATACAATCCAATGGAGTAACAAAGATATCCACAACAGACTACCTTCCATAAGGACTAGGCTACAATCTATTGTAGTAACAAAAATCTCGACTACAGGCTACCTTCCATAATGACAAGGCTACCATCCATTATAGTAACAAAAATCTCGACAATAGACTACCTTCCATAATGACAAGGCTACCATCCATTGGAGTAACAAAAATATGGATAATAGACTACCTTCCATAATGATAAGGCTACCGTCCATTGGAGTAACAAAAATCTCGACAATAGACTACCTTCCATAATGGCAAGGCTACCATCCATTGGAGTAACAAAAATCACGACAACAAACTACCTTCCATAATGACTAGGCTACTATGCATTGGAATAACAAAAATATCGACAATGCACTACCTTCCATGATAACAAGGCTATCATCCCTTGGAGAAACAAAAATCTCGACAACAGACTACCTTCCATAATGTCTAGGCTACCATCCTTTGGAGTAACAAAGATATCGACAATAGACTACCTTCCATAACGACAAGGCTACAATCCCTTAGAGTAAATAAAAACACAAAAAAAGACTACCTTCCATAATGAAAAGGCTACCATCCATTGGAGTAACAAAGATATCGACAACATACTACCTTTCATAATGACAAGGCCACCATCCCTTTGAGTAATAAAAATCACGACAACAAACTACCTTCCATAATGATAAGTATACCATCGATTGGAGTAACAAAAATCTCAATAATAAACTACCTTCCATAATGACAAGGCTACAATCCATTGGAGTAACAAAAATCACGACAACAGACTACCTTCCATAATGACTAGGCTACCATCCATTGGAATAACAAAAATATCTACAACAAACTACCTTCCATAATGAGTAGGATACCATCAATTGGAGTAACAAAGATATCCACAACAGACTACCTTCCATAAGGACTAGGCTACAATCTATTGTAGTAACAAAAATCTCGACTACAGACTACCTTCCATAACGACAAGGCTACAATCCATTGTAGTAACAAAAATCTCGACAACAGACTACCTTCCATAATGACAAGGCTACCATCCATTGTAGTAACAAAAATCTCGACAATAGACTACCTTCCATAATGACAAGGCTAACATCCATTGGAGTAACAAAAATCACGACAACAGACTACCTTCTATAATGAGTAGGCTACTATCCCTTGGAATAACAAAAATATCTACAACACACTACCTTCCATAATGACAAGTCTACCATCCAATGGAGTTACAAGAATCTCGACAACACTCTACCTTCCATAATGACTAGGATACCATCCATTGGAGTAACAAAGATACCGACAACAGACTACCTTCCTTAACGACTAGGCTATAATCCATTGTAGTAACCAAAATCTCGACAATAGACTACCTTCCATAATGACAAGGCGACCATCCATTTGTATAACAAATATATCGACAATGCACTACCTTCCATAATGACAAGGCTACCATCCCTTGGAGAAACAAAAATCTCGACAACAGACTACCTTCCGTAATGTCTAGGCTACCATCCATTGGAGTAACAAAGATATCGACAACAGACTACCTTCCATAACGACAAGGATACAATCCCTTAGAGTAACAAAAATAACGACAAAAGACTACCTTCCATAATGAAAATGCTACCATCCATTGGAGTAACAAAGATATCGACAACATACTACCTTCCATAATGACAAGGCTACCATCCCTTAGAGTAATAAAAATCACGACAATAAAATACCTTCCTTAATGACAAGTCTACCATCCATTGGAGTAACAAAAATCTCAACAATAGACTACCTTCCATAATGACAAGGCTACCATCCATTGGAGTAACAAAAATCACGACAACAGACTACCTTCCATAATGACTAGGCTACCATCCATTGGAATAACACAAATATCTATAACACACTACCTTCCATAATGACAAGGCTACCGTCCAATGGAGTAACAAAAATCTCAACAACAGACTACCTTCCATAATGACTAGGATACCATCCATTGGAGTAACAAAGATATCGACAAAAGACTCCCTTCCATAGTGACTAGGCTACAATCCATTGTAGTAACAAAAATCTCGACAACAGACTACCTTCCATAATGACAAGGCTACCATCCATTATAGTAATAAAAATCTCGACAATAGACTACCTTCCATAATGACAAGGCTACCATCCATTGGAGTAACAAAAATCACGACAACAGACTACCTTCTATAATGTGTAGGCTACTATCCCTTGGAATAACAAAAATATCTACAACACACTACCTTCCATAATGACAAGTCTACCATCCAATGGAGTTACAAAAATCTCGACAACACTCTACCTTCCATAATGACTAGGATACCATCCATTGGAGTAACAAAGATACCGACAACAGACTACCTTCCATAACGACTAGGCTATAATCCATTGTAGTAACCAAAATCTCGACAACAGACTACCTTCCATAATGACAAGGCTACCATCCATTGGAATAACAAAAATATCGACAACGCACTACCTTCCATAATGACAAGCCTACCATCCCTTGGAGAAACAAAAATCTCAACAACAGACTACCTTCCGTAATGTCTAGGCTACCATCCATTGGAGTAACAAAGATATCGACAACAGACTACCTTCCATAACGACAAGGCTACAATCCCTTATAGTAACAAAAATAACGACAAAAGACTACCTTCCATAATGAAAAGGCTACCATCCATTGGAGTAACAAAGATATCGACAACATACTACCTTCCATAATGACAAGGCTACCATCCCTTAGAGTAATAAAAATCACGACAATAAAATACCTTCCTTAATGACAAGTCTACCATCCATTGGAGTAACAAAAATCTCAACAATAGACTACCTTCCATAATGACAAGGCTACCATCCATTGGAGTAACAAAAATCACGACAACACACTACCTTCCATAATGACTAGGCTACCATCCATTGGAATAACAAAAATATCTACAACACACTACCTTCCATAATGACAAGGCTACCGTCCAATGGAGTAACAAAAATCTCGACAACAGACTACCTTCCATAATGACTAGGATACCATCCATTGGAGTAACAAAGATATCGACAAAAGACTCCCTTCCATAGCGACTAGGCTACAATCCATTGTAGTAACAAAAATTTTGACAACAGACTACCTTCCATATTGACAAGGCTACCATCCATTGTAGTAACAAAAATCTCGAAAATAGACTACCTTCCATAATGACAAGGCTACCATCCATTGGAGTAACAAAAATCTCGAAAATAGACTACCTTCCATAATGACAAGGCTACCATCCATTGGAGTAACAAAAATTTTCGACAACAGACTACCTTCCATAATGACAAGGCTACCATCCATTGGAATAACAAAAATATCGACAACACACTACATTCCATAATGACAAGGCTACCATCCAATGGAATAACAAAAATCTCGACAATAGACTACCTTCCATAATTAGTAGGATACCATCCATTGGAGTAATAAAGATATCCACAACAGACTACCTTCCATAAGGACTAGGCTACAATCTATTATAGTAACAAGAATCTCGACTACAGACTACCTTCCATAATGACAAGGCTACCATCCATTGTAGTAACAAGAATCTCGACAATAGACTACCTTCCATAATGACAAGGCTACCATCCATTGGAGTAACAAAAATCTCAACAACAGACTACCTTCCATAATGACAAGGCTACCATCCATTGGAATAACAAAAATCTCGACAACAGAATACCTTCAATAATGACAAGGCTACCATCCATTGTAGTAACAAAAATATCGACAATAGACTACCTTCCATAATGACTAGGCTACCATCCATTGGAGTAACTAAGATATCGACAACATACTACCTTCCATAACGACAAGGCTACAATCCATTGTAGTAACAAAAATCTCGACAACAGACTACCTTCCATAATGACAAGGCTACCATCCATTGTAGTAACAAAAATCTCGACAACAGACTACCTTCCATAATGACAAGGCTACCATCCATTGGAGTAACAAAAATCACGACAACAGACTACCTTCTATAATGACTAGGCTACTATCCCTTGGAATAACAAAAATATCTACAACACATTACCTTCCATAATGACAAGGCTACCATCCAATGGAGAAACAAAAATCTCGACAACAGACTACCTTCCATAATGAGTAGGATACCATCCATTGGAGTAACAAAGATATCCACAACAGACTACCTTCCATAAGGACTAGGCTACAATCTATTGTAGTAACAAAAATCTCGACTACAGACTACTTTCCTTAATGACAAGGCTACCATCCATTGTAGTAACAAAAAACTCGACAATAGACTACCTTCCATAATGACAAGGCTACTATCCATTGGAATAACAAAAATATCGACAACACACTACCTTCCATAATGACAAGGCTACCATCCCTTAGACTAACAAAAATCTCGACAACAAAATACCTTCCATAATGACTAGGCTACCATCCATTGGAGTAACAAAGATATCGACAACAGACTACCTTTCATAACGACAAGGCTACAATCCATTGTAGTAACAAAAATCTCGACAACAAACTACCTTCCATAATGACAAGCCTACCATCCATTGTAGTAACAAAATCTCGACAATAGACTACCTTCCATAATGGCAAGGCTACCATCCATTGGAGTAACAAAAATCACGACAACAAACTACCTTCCATAATGACTAGGCTACTATGCATTGGAATAACAAAAATATCTACAACACACTACCTTCCATAATGACAAGGCTACCATCCAATGGAGTAACAAAAATCTCGACAACAGACCACCTTCCATAATGGCTAGGATACCATCCATTGGAGTAACAAAGATATCGACAATAGACTACCTTCCATAATGACAAGGAAACCATCCATTGGAGTAACCAAAATCTCGACAATAGACTACCTTCTATAATGATAAGGCTACCATCCATTGTAGTAACAAAAATCTCGACAATAGACTACCTTCCATAATGAGAAGGCTACCATCCATTGGAATAACAAAAATATCGACAATGCACTACCTTCCATGATAACAAGGATACCATCCCTTGGAGAAACAAAAATCTCGACAACAGACTACCTTCCATAATGCTGAGGCTACCATCCATTGGAGTAACAAAGATATCGACAATAGACTACCTTCCATAATGACAAGGCTACAATCCCTTAGAGTAAATAAAACCACAACAAAAGACTACCTTCCATAATGAAAAGGCTACCATCCATTGGAGTAACAAAGATATCGACAACATACTACCTTTCATAATGACAAGGCTACCATCCCTTAGAGTAATAAAAATCACGACAACAAACTACCTTCCATAATGATAAGTCTACCATCCATTGGAGTAACAAAAATCTCAATAATAAACTACCTTTCATAATGATAAGGCTACCATCCATTGGAGTAACAAAAATCTGGACAACAGACTACCTTCTATAATGACAAGGCTACCATCCATTGGAGTAACAAAAATCACGACAACAGACTACCTTCCATAATGACTAGGCTACTATGCATTGGAATAACAAAAATATCTACAACACACTACCTTCCACAATGACAAGGCTACTATCCAATGGAGTAACAAAAATATCGACAACAGACTACCTTCCATAATGACTAGGATACCATCTATTGGAATAACAAAAATATCTACAACACACTACCTTCCATAATGACAAGGCTACCATCCAATGGAGAAACAAAAATCTCGACAACAGACTACCTTCCATAATTAGTAGGATACAATCCAATGGAGTAACAAAGATATCCACAACAGACTACCTTCCATAAGGACTAGGCTACAATCTATTGTAGTAACAAAAATATCGACTACAGGCTACCTTCCATAATGACAAGGCTACCATCCATTGTAGTAACAAAAATCTCGACAATAGACTACCTTCCATAATGACAAGGCTACCATCCATTGGAGTAACAAAAATATGGATAATAGACTACCTTCCATAATGATAAGGCTACCGTCCATTGGAGTAACAAAAATATTGACAATAGACTACCTTCCACAATGGCAAGGCTACCATCCATTGGAGTAACAAAAATCACGACAACAAACTACCTTCCATAATGACTAGGCTACTATGCATTGGAATAACAAAAATATCTACAACACACTACCTTCCATAATGACAAGGCTACCATCCAATGGAGTAACAAAAATCTCGACAATAGACTACCTTCCATAATGGCTAGGATACCATCCATTGGAGTAACAAAGATATCGACAATAGATTACCTTCCATAATGACAAGGCTACCATCCATTGGAGTAACCAAAATCTCGACAACAGACTACCTTCCATATTGACAAGGCTACTATCCATTGTAGTAACAAAAATCTCAACAATAGACTACCTTCCATAATGACAAGGCTACCATCCATTGGAATAACAAAAATATTGACAATGCACTACCTTCCATGATAACAAGGCTACCATCCCTTGGAGAAACAAAAATCTCGACAACAGACTACCTTCCATAATGTCTAGGCTACCATCCATTGGAGTAACAAAGATATCGACAATAGACTACCTTCCATTACGACAAGGCTACAATCCCTTAGAGTAAATAAAACCACAACAAAAGACTACCTTCCATAATGAAAAGGCTACCATCCATTGGAGTAACAAAGATATCGACAACATACTACCTTTCATAATGACAAGGCTACCATCCCTTAGAGTAATAAAAATCACGACAACAAACTACCTTCCATAATGATAAGTCTACCATCCATTGGAGTAACAAAAATCTCAACAATAAACTACCTTCCATAATGATAAGGCTACCATCCATTGGAGTAACAAAAATCTCGACAACAGACTACCTTCTATAATGACAAGGCTACCATCCATTGGAGTAACAAAAATCAGGACAACAGACTACCTTCCATAATGACTAGGCTACTATGCATTGAAATAACAAAAATATCTACAACACAGTACCTTCCACAATTACAAGGCTACTATCCAATGGAGTAACAAAAATATCGATAACAGACTACCTTCCATAATGACTAGGATACCATCCATTGGAATAACAAAAATATCTACAACACACTACCTTCCATAATGACAAGGCTACCATCCAATGGAGAAACAAAAATCTCGACAACAGACTACCTTCCATAATTAGTAGGATACCATCCAATGGAGTAACAAAGATATCCACAACAGACTACCTTCCATAAGGACTAGGCTACAATCTATTGTAGTATCAAAAATCTCGACTACAGGCTACCTTCCATAATGACAAGGCTACCATCCATTGTAGTAACAAAAGTCTCGACAATAGACTACCATCCATAATGACAAGGCTACCATCCATTGGAATAACAAAAATATCGACAACACACTACCTTCCATAATGACAAGGCTACCATCCCTTAGACTAACAAAAATCCCGACAACAAAATACCTTCCATAATGACTAGGCTACCATCCATTGGAGTAACAAAGATATCGACAACAGACTACCTTTCATAACGACAAGACTACAATCCATTGTAGTAACAAAAATCTCGACAACAGACTACCTTCCATAATGACAAGGCTACCATCCATTGTAGTAACAAAAATATGGATAATAGACTACCTTCCATAGTGATAAGGCTACCGTCCATTGGAGTAACAAAAATCTCGACAATAGACTACCTTCCATAATGGCAAGGCTACCATCCATTGGAGTAACAAAAATCACGACAACAAACTACCTTCCATAATGACTAGGCTACTATGCATTGGAATAACAAAAATATCTACAACACACTACCTTCCATAATGACAAGGCTACCATCCAATGGAGTAACAAAAAACTCGACAACAGACTACCTTCCATAATGGCTAGGATACCATCCATTGGAGTAACAAAGATATCGACAATAGATTACCTTCCATAATGACAAGGCTACCATCCATTGGAATAACCAAAATCTCGACAACAGACTACCTTCCATAATGACAAGGCTACCATCCATTGTAGTAACAAAAATCCCGACAATAGACTACCTCCCATAATGACAAGCCTACCATCCATTGGAATAACAAAAATATCGACAATGCACTACCTTCCATGATAACAAGGCTACCATCCCATGGAGAAACAAAAATCTCGACAACATACTACCTTCCATAATGTCTAGGCTACCATCCATTGGAGTAACAAAGATATCGATAATAGACTACCTTCCATTACGAAAAGGCTACATTCCCTTAGAGTAAATAAAACCACAACAAAAGACTACCTTCCATAATGAAAAGGCTACCATCCATTGGAGTAACAAAGATATCGACAACATACTACCTTTCATAATGACAAGGCTACCATCCCTTAGAGTAATAAAAATCACGACAACAAACTACCTCCCATAATGATAAGTCTACCATCCATTGGAGTAACAAAAATCTCAATAATAAACTACCTTCCATAATGATAAGGCTACCATCCATTGGAGTAACAAAAATCTCGACAACCGACTACCTTCTATAATGACAAGGCTACCATCCATTGGAGTAACAAAAATCACGACAACAGACTACCTTCCATAATGACTAGGCTACCATGCATTGGAATAACAAAAATATCTACAACACACTACCTTCCACAATGACAAGGCTACTATCCAATGGAGTAACAAAAATATCGACAACAGACTACCTTCCATAATGACTATGATACCATCTATTGGAATAACAAAAATATCTACAACACACTACCTTCCATAATGACAAGGCTACCATCCAATGGAGAAACAAAAATCTCGACAACAGACTACCTTCCATAATTAGTAGGATACAATCCAATTGAGTAACAAAGATATCCACAACAGACTACCTTCCATAAGGACTAGGCTACAATCTATTGTAGTAACAAAAATCTCGACTACAGGCTACCTTCCATAATGACAAGGCTACCATCCATTGTAGTAACAAAAATCTCGACAATAGACTACCTTCCATAATGACAAGGCTACCATCCATTGGAGTAACAAAAATCTCGACAACAGACTACCTTCCATAATGACAAGGCTACCATCCATTGGAATAACAAAAATCTCGACAACAGACTACCTTCTATAATGACAAGGCTACCATCCATTGTAGTAACAAAAATCTCGACAATAGACTACCTTCCATAATGACTAGGCTACCATCCATTGGTGTAACAAAGATATCGACAACAGACTACCTTCCATAACGACAAGGCTACAATCCATTGTAGTAACAAAAATCTCGACAACAGACTACCTTCCATAATGACAAGGCTACCATCCATTGTAGTAACAAAAATCTCGACAAAAGACTACCTTCCATAATGACAAGGCTACCATCCATTGGAGTAACAAAAATCACGACAACAGACTACCTTTTATAATGACTAGGCTACTATCCCTTGGAATAACAAAAATATCTACAACACACTACCTTCCATAATGACAAGGCTACCATCCAATGGAGTAACAAAAATCTCGACAACAGACTACCTTCCATAATGGCTAGGATACCATCCATTGGAGTAACAAAGATATCGATAATAGACTACCTTCCATAATGACAAGGCTACCATCCATTGGAGTAACCAATATCTCGACAACAGACTACCTTCCATAATGACAAGGCTACCATCCATTGTAGTAACAAAAATCTCGATAATAGACTACCTTCCATAATGACAAGGCTACCATCCATTGGAATAACAAAAATATCGACAATGCACTACCTTCCATGATAACAAGGCTATCATCCCTTGGAGAAACAAAAATCTCGACAATAGACTACCTTCCATAATGTCTAGGCTACCATCCATTGGAGTAACAAAGATATCGACAATAGACTACCTTCCATAACGACAAGGCTACAATCCCTTAGAGTAAATAAAAACACAACAAAAGACTACCTTCCATAATGAAAAGGCTACCATCCATTGGAGTGACAAAGATATCGACAACATACTACCTTTCATAATGACAAGGCTACCATCCCTTAGAGTAATAAAAATCACGACAACAAACTACCTTCCATAATGATAAGTCTACCATCCATTGGAGTAACAAAAATCTCAATAATAAACTACCTTCTATAATGACAAGCCTACAATCCATTGGAGTAACAAAAATCACGACAACAAACTACCTTCCATAATGACTAGGCTACCATCCATTGGAATAACAAAAATATCTACAACACACTACCTTCCATAATGACAAGGCTACCATCCAATGGAGAAACAAAAATCTCGACAACAAACTACCTTCCATAATGAGTAGGATACCATCCATTGGAGTAACAAAGATATCCACAACATACTACCTTCCATAAGGACTAAGCTACAATCTATTGTAGTAACAAAAATCTCGACTACAGACTACCTTCCATAATGACAAGGCTACCATCCATTGGAGTAACAAAAAACACGACAACAGACTACCTTCCATAATGACAAGGCTAACATCCATTGGAATAACAAAAATATCGACAACACACTACCTTCCATAATGACAAGGCTACCATCCCTTAGACTAACAAAAATCTCGACAACAAAATACCTTCCATAATGACTACGCTACCATCCATTGGAGTAACAAAGATATCGACAATAGACTACCTTCCATAACGACAAGGCTACAATCCATTGTAGTAACAAAAATCTCGACAAGAGACTACCTTCCATAATGACAAGGCTACCATCCATTGTAGTAACAAAAATCTCGACAATAGACTACCTTCCATAATGACAAGGCTACCATCCATTGGAGTAACAAAAATCACGACAATAGACTACCTTCTATAATGAGTAGGCTACTATCCCTTCGAATAACAAAAATATCTACAACACACTACCTTCCATAATGACAAGTCTACCATCCAATGGAGTTACAAAAATATCGACAACAGACTACCTTCCATAATGACTAGGATACCATCCATTGGAGTAACAAAGATACCGACAACAGACTACCTTCCATAACGACTAGGCTACAATCCATTGTAGTAACCAAAATCTCGACAACAGACTACCTTCCATAATGACAAGGCTACCATCCATTGTAGTAACAAAAATCTCGACAGTAGACTACCTTCCATAATGACAAGGCTACCATCCATTGGAATAACAAAAATATCGACAATGCACTACCTTCCATAATGACAAGGCTACCATCCCTTGGAGAAACAAAAATCTCGACAACAGACTACCTTCCGTAATGTCTAGGCTACCATCCATTGGAGTAACAAAGATATCGACAACAGACTACCTTCCATAACGACAAGGCTACAATCCCTTAGAGTAACAAAAATACGTCAAAAGACTACCTTCCATAATGAAAAGGCTACCATCCATTGGAGTAACAAAGATATCGACAACATACTACCTTTCATAATGACAAGGCTACCATCCCTTAGAGTAATAAAAATCACGACAATAAAATACCTTCCTTAATGACAAGTCTACCATCCATTGGAGTAACAAAAATCTCAACAATAGACTACCTTCCATAATGACAAGGCTACCATCCATTGGAGTAACAAAAATCACGACAACAGACTACCTTCCATAATGACTAGGCTACCATCCATTGGAATAACAAAAATATCTACAACACACTACCTTCCATAATGACAAGGCTACCGTCCAATGGAGTAACAAAAATCTCGATAACAGACTACCTTCCATAATGACTAGGATACCATCCATTGGAGTAACAAAGATATCGACAAAAGACTCCCTTCCATAGCGACTAGGCTAAAATCCATTGTAGTAACAAAAATCTTGACAACAGACTACCTTCCATATTGACAAGGCTACCATCCATTGTAGTAACAAAAATCTCGAAAATAGACTACCTTCCATAATGACAAGGCTACCATCCATTGGAGTAACAAAAATCTCGACAACAGACTACCTTCCATAATGACAAGGCTACCATCCATTGGAATAACAAAAATATCGACAACACACTACATTCCATAATGACAAGGCTACCATCCAATGGACTAACAAAAATCTCTACAATAGACTAGCTTCCATAATAATTAGGCTACCATCAAATGGAGTAACAAAAATTTCGACAATAGACTACCTTCCGTAATGACAAGGCTACAATTTATTATAGTAACAAAAATATCGACAATAGACTACCTTTCATAATGACAAGGCTACCATCCATTGGAATAACAAAAATCTTGACAACATACTATGTTGCATAATGACAAGGCTACCATTCATTGGAGTAACAAAAATCTCGACAATAGACTACCTTCCATAATGGCAAGGCTTCCATCCATTGGAGTAACAAAAATCTCGACAGCAGACTACCTTCCATAATGACTAGGCTACCATCCATTGGAGTAATAAAGATATCGACAACAAACTACCTTCCATAATGACAAGGATACCATCCATTGGAGTAATAAAAATCTCGAAAACATACTACGTTCCATAATGACAAGGCTACCATCCATTGTTGTAACAAAAATCTCGACAACAGACTACCTTCCATAATGACAAGACTAACATCCATTGTACTAAGAAAAATCTCGACAACAGACTATTTTCCATAATGACAAGGCTACCATCCATTGGAGTAATAGAAATCTCGACAACAAACTACCTTCGATAATGAGAAGTCTACCATCCATTGGAGTACCAAAAATCCCGACAACAGACTACCTTCCATAATGAAAGGGGTACCATCATTGGAGTAACCAAAACATCCACAAGAGACTACCTTCCATAATGACAACACTATAATCCATTGGAGTATAAAAAATCTCGGCAACAGACGACCTTCCATAACGACAAGGCTACCATCCATTGGAGTAACTAAAATCAAGACAACAGAGTACCTTCCATAATGACAAGGCTACCATCTATTGTAGTGACAAAAATCTCGACAATATACTACCTTCTATAATGACAAGGCTACCGTCCATTGGAGTAACAAAAATCTCGACAATAGACTACCTTCCTTAATGACAAGGCTACAATCTATTATAGTAACGAAAATCTCGACAATATACTACCTTTCATAATGACAAGGCTACAATCCATTGGAGTAACAAAGATATCGAAAACATACTACCTTCCATAATGACAAGGCTACCATCCATTGTAGTAACAAAAATCTCAACAATGGACTACCTTCCATAATGACAAGGCTACCATCCACTAGAGTAACAAATATATAGACAACATACTACCTTCCATAATGACAAGGCTACAATCTATTATAGTAACCAAAATCTCGACAACAGACTACCATTCATAATGACAAGGCTACAATCCATTGTAGTAACAAAATTCTCGACAATAGACTACCTTCCATAATGACAAGGCTACCAATCATTGGAGTAACAAAAATCACGACAATAGACTACCTTCCATAATGACAAGGCTACCATCCATTGAAGTAACAAAGATATCGAAAACATACAACCTTCCATAATGACAAGGATACCATCCCTTAGATTGATAAAAATTACGATAACACACTACCTTCAATAATGACAAGTCTACCATTCATTGGTGTAACAAAAATCTAAACAATAGAATACCTTCCATAATGACAAGGCTACCATCCATTGGAGTAACAAAAATCACAACAAGAGACTACCTTTCATAATGACAAGGCTACCATCCATTGGAATAACAAAAATATGGACAACACTCTACCTTCCATAATGAGAAGGCTACCATCCAATGGAGTAACAAAAATGTCGACAACAGATTACCTTCCATAATGACTAGGATACCATCCATTGGAGTAACAAAGATATCGACAACAGACTACCTTCCATAGAGACAAGGCTACAATCCATTGTAGTAACAAAAATCTCAACAACATACTACCTTCCACAATGACAAGGCTACCATCCATTGTAGTAACAAAAATCTCGACAATACACTACCTTCCATAATGACAAGGCTACCATCCATTGGAGTAACGAAAATCTCGAAAACAGACTACCTTCCATAATGACAAGTCTACCATCCATTGGAATAAAAAAAATATCGACAACACACCACCTTCCATAATGACAAGGCTACCATCCCTTAGACTAACAAAAATCTCGACAACAAACTACCTTCCATAATGATTAGGCTACCATCCATTGGAGTAACAAAGATATCGACAATAGACTACCTTCCATAACGACTAGGATATAATCCATTATAGTAACAAAAATCTCGACAACAGACTACCTTCCATAATGACAAGGCTACCATCCATTGTAGTAACAAAAATCTCGACAATAGATTACCTTCAATGATGACAAGGCTACCATCCATTGGAGTAACAAAAATCTCGACAACAGACTATCTTCCATAATGACAACGCTACCATCCATTGGAATAACAAAAATATCGACAACACACTACCTTCCATAACGACAAGGCTACCATCCCTTAGATTAACAAAACTCTCGACAACAGACAACCTTTCATAATGACTACGCTTCAATCCATTGGAGTAACAAAGATATCGACAACATACTACCTTCCATAACGACAAGGATACAATCCATTGAAGTAACAAAAATCTCGATAATAGACTACCTTCTATAATGACAAGGCTTCGATCCTTTGGAGTAAAAAAATCTCGGAAATAGAGTACCTTCCATAATGACAAGGAGACCATCCATTGGAGTAACTAAAATATCGACAACAAACTACCTTCCATAATGACTAGGCTACCATCCATTGGAATTACAAAGATATGGACAACAAACTACCTTCCATAACGACAAGGCTGCAATCCATTGTAGTAACAAAAATATCGACAACAGACAACCTTCCATAATGACAAGACTACCATCCATTGTAGTAACAAAAATCTCGACAATAGACTACTTTCCATAATGACAAGGCTACCATCCATTGGAGTAATAAAAATCACGATAACAAACTACCTTCCATAATGACAAGGCTACCATCCATTGGAATAACAAAAATATGGACAACACTCTACCTTCCATAATGATAAGGCTACCATCCAATGGAGTAACAAAAATCTCGACAACAGATTACCTTCCATAATGACAAGGATACCATCCATTGGAGTAACAAAGATATCGATAACAGACTACCTTCCATAAAGACAAGGCTACAATCCATTGTAGTAACAAAAATCTCGACAATAGACTACCTTCCATAATGACAAGACTACCATCCATTGTAGTAACAAAAATCTCGACAATAGACTACCTACCATAATAACAAGGCTACTATCCATTGGAGTAACAAAAATCTCGACAACAAACTACCTTCCATAATGACAAGGCTACCATTTATTGGAATAACAAAAATATCGACAACACACTACCTTCCATAATGACAAGGCTACCATCCCTTAGAGAAACAAAAATCTCGACAACAGACTACATTCCACAATGACTAGGCTACCATCCATTGGAGTAACAAAGATATCGAAAACAAACTACCTTCCATAACGACAAGGCTACAATCCCTTAGAGTAACAAAAATCACGACAAAAGACTACCTTCCATAATGAAAAGGCTACCGTCCATTGGAGTAACAAAGATATCGACAACATACTACCTTCCATAATGACAAGGCTACCATCCCTTAGAGTGATAAAAATTACGACAACACACTACCTTCCATAATGACAAGTCTACCATTCATTGGTGTAATAAAAATCTAAACAATAGTATACCTTCCATAATGACAAGGCTACCATCCATTGGAGTAACAAAAATCACGACAACAGACTACCTTCAATAATGACAAGGCTACCATCCATTGGAATAACAAAAATATGGACAACACTCTACCTTCCATAATGACAAGGCTACCATCCAATGGAGTAACAAAAATCTCGACAACAGATTACCTTCCATAATGACTAATATACCATCCATTGGAGTAACAAAGATATCGACAACAGACTACCTTCCATAAAGACAAGGCTACAATCCATTGTAGTAACAAAAATCTCCACAACAAACTACCTTCCACAATGACAAGGCTACAATCCATTGTAGTAACAAAAATCTCGACAATAGACTACCTTCCATAATGACAAGGCTTCCATCCATTGGAGTAACGAAAATCTCGAAAACAGACTTCCTTCCATAATGACAAGGCTACCATCCATTGGAATAAAAAAATATCGACAACACACCACCTTCCATAATGACAAGGCTACTATCCCTTAGACTAACAAAAATCTCGACAACAGACTACCTTCCATAATGATTAGTCTACCATCCATTGGAGTAAAAAAGATATCGACAACAGACTACCTTCCATAACGACAATGCTACAATCCATTGTAGTAACAAAAATCTCGACAACGGACTACCTTCCATAATGACAAGGCTACCATCCATTGTAGTAACAAAAATCTCGACAATAGATTACCTTCCATGATGACAAGGCTACCATCCATTGGAGTAACAAAAATCTCGACAACTGACTACCTTCCATAATGACAAGGCTACCATCCATTGGAATAACAAAAATATCGACAACACACTACCTTCCATAATGACAAGGCTACCATCCCTTAGATTAACAAAACTCTCGACAACAGACTACCTTCCATAATGACTACGCTTCCATCCATTGGAGTAACAAAGATATCAACACCATACTACCGTCCATAACGACAAGGCTACAATCCATTGTAGTAACAAAAATCTCGACAATAGACTACCTTCCATAATGACAAGGCTTCAATCCTTTGGAGTATAAAAAATCTCGACAATTGACTACCTTCCATAATGACAAGGCGACCATCCATTGGAGTAACTAAAATATCGACAACAGACTACCTTCCATAATGACTAGGCTACCATCCTTTGGAGTTACAAAGATATCGACAACAGACTACCTTCCATAACGACAAGGCTGCAATCCATTGTAGTAACAAAAATATCGACAACAGACTACCTTCTATAATGACAAGACTACCATCCATTGTAGTAACAAAAATCTCGACAATAGACTACTTTCCATAATGACAACGCTACCATCCATTGGAGTAACAAAAATCACGACAACAAACTACCTTCCATAATGACAAGGCTACCATCCATTGGAATAACAAAAATATGGACAACACTCTACCTTCCATAATGACAAGGCTACCATCCAATGGAGTAACAAAAATCTCGACAATAGATTACCTTCCATAATGACTAGGATACCATCCATTGGAGTAACAAAGATATCGAGAACAAACTACCTTCCATAAACACAAGGCTACAATCCATTGTAGTAACAAAAATCTCGACAACAAACTACCTTCCATAATGACAAGGATGCCATCTTTTATAGTAACAAGAATCTCGACAATAGACAACCTTCCATGATGACAAGGCTACTAATCATTGGAGTAACAAAAATCACGACAATAGACTACCTTCCATAATGACAAGGCTACCATCCATTGGAGTAACAAAGATATCGACAACATACTACCTTCCATAATGACAAGGCTACCATCCCTTAGAGTGATAAAAATTACGACAACACACTACCTTCCATAATGACAAGTCTACCATTCATTTGTGTAACAAAAATCTAAACAATAGAATACCTTCCATAATGACAAGGCTACCATCCATTGGAGTAACAAAAATCACGACAACAGACTACCTTCCATAATGACAAGGCTACCATCTATTGGAATAACAAAAATATGGACAACACTCTAACTTCCATAATGAAAAGGCTACCATCCAATGGAGTAACAAAATTCTCGAAAACAGATTACCTTCCATAATGACTAGGATACCATCCATTGGGGTAACAAAGATATCGACAACAAACTACCTTCCATAAAGACAAGGCTACAATCCATTGTAGTAACAAAAATCTCGACAACTTACTACCTTCCACAATGACAAGGCCACCATCCATTGTAGTAACAAAAATCTCGACAATAGACTACTCTCCATAATGACAAGGCTACCATCCATTGGAGTAACAAAAATCTCGACAACAAACTACCTTCCATAATGACAAGGCTACCATCCATTGGAATAACAAAAATATCGACAACACACTACCTTCCATAATGACAAGGCTACCATCCATTGTAGTAACAAAAATATGGACAACAGACGACCTTCCATAATGATAAGGCTACCATCCATTATAGTAACAAAAATTACGACAATAGACTACCTTCCATGATGACAAGGCTACCATCCATTGGAGTAACAAAAATCTCGACAATAGACTACCTTCCATAATGACAAGGCTACCATCCATTGGAGTAACAAAGATATCGACGATAGACTACCTTCCATAACGACAAGGCTTCAATCCATTGTAGTAACAAAAATCTCGACAATAGACTACCTTCCATAATGACAAGGCTACAATCCTTTGGAGTATAAGAAATCTCGACAATAGACTACCTTCCATAATGACAAGGTTACCATCCATTGGAGTAACAAAATCTCGACAACAGACTACCTTCCATAATGACCAGGCTACCATCCATTGGAGTAACAAAGATATCGACAACAGACTACCTTCCATAACGACAAGGCTACAATCCATTGTAGTAACAAAAATCTTGACAACAGACTACCTTCCATAATGACTAGACTACCATCCATTGTAGTAACAAAAATCTCAACAATAGAATACCTTCCATAATGACAAGGCTACCATCCATTGTGGTAACAAAGATCTTTACAACAAACTCCCTTCCATAACGACAAGGCTACCATCCATTGGAATAACAAAAATATCGACTACACACTACCTTCTATAATGACAAGGCTACCATCCCTTAGAGTAACAAAAATCTCGACAACAGACTACCTTCCATAATGACTACGCTACAATCCATTGGAGTAACAAAGATATTGACAAAAAACTACCTTTCATAACGACAAGGCTACAATCCATTGTAGTAACAAATATCTCGACAATAGACTACCTTCCATAATGACAAGGCTACCATCCATTGTAGTAACAAAAATATCGATAATAACTACCTTCCATGATGACAAGGCTACCTTCCATTGGAGTAACAGAAATCTCGACAACTGACTACCTTCCATAATTACAAGGCTACCATCCATTGGAATAACAAAAATATTGACAACAGACTACCTTCCATAATGACAACGCTACCATCCATTGGAGTAACAAAGATATCGATGACAGAGTACCTTCCATAACGACAAGGCTACAATCCATTGTAGTAACAAAAATCTCTACAATAGACTACCTTCCATAATGACAAGGCTACAATCCTTTGGAGTATAAGAAATCTCGACAATAGACTACCTTCCATAATGACAAGGCTACCATCCATTGGAGTAACTAAAATCTCGACAACAGACTACCTTCCATAATGACTAGGCTACCATCCATTGGAGTAACAAAGATATCGACAACAAACTACCTTCCATAACGACAAGGCTACAATCCATTGTAGTAACAAAAATCTCGACAACAGACTACCTTCCATAATGACAAGACTACAATCCATTGTAGTAACAAAAATCTCAACAAAAGAATACCTTCCATAATGAGAAGGCCACATTCCATTGAGGTAACAAAAATCTCTACAACAAACTACCTTCCATAATGACAAGGCTACCATCCATTGGAATAACAAAAATATCGACAACACACTAACTTCTATAATGACAAGGCTACCATCCATTAGAGTAACAAAAATCTCGACAATAGACTACCTTCCATAATGACTAGGCTACCATCCATTGGAGTAACAAAGATATTGACAAAAAACTACCTTCCATAACGACAAGGCTACAATCCATTGTAGTAACAAAAATCTCGACAATAGACTACCTTCCATAATGACAAGGCTACCATCCATTGTAGTAACAAAAATATCGACAATAACTACCTTCCGTGATGACAAGGCTACCATCCATTGGAGTAACAAAAATCTCGACAACTGACTACCTTCCATAATTACAATGCTACCATCCATTGGAATAACAAAAATATCGACAACAGACTACCTTCCATAATGACAACGCTACCATCCATTGGAGTAACAAAGATATCGATGATAGACGACCTTCCATAACGACAAGGCTACAATCCATTGTAGTAACAAAAATCTCGACAATAGACTACCTTCCATAATGACAAGGCTACAATCCTTTGGAGTATAAGAAATCTTGACAATAGACTACCTTCCATAATGACAAGGCTACCATCCATTGGAGTAACTAAAATCTCGACAACAGACTACCTTCCATAATGACTAGGCTACCATCCATTGGAGTAAC
Source organism: Vicia faba (assembly GCA_948472305.1). Lineage (NCBI taxonomy): Eukaryota > Viridiplantae > Streptophyta > Magnoliopsida > Fabales > Fabaceae > Vicia > Vicia faba. The sequence goes on along the minus strand of OX451741.1, from coordinate 508,759,671 downwards.
AAAGATATCGACAACAGACTACCTTCCATAACGACAAGGCTACAATCCATTGTAGTAACAAAAATCTCGACAACAGACTACCTTCCATAATGACAAGACTACAATCCATTGTAGTAACAAAAATCTCAACAAAAGAATACCTTCCATAATGACAAGGCCACATTCCATTGTGGTAACAAAAATCTCTACAACAAACTACCTTCCATAATGACAAGGCTACCATCCATTGGAATAACAAAAATATCGACAACACACTAACTTCTATAATGACAAGGCTACCATCCATTAGAGTAACAAAATTCTCGACAACAGACTACCTTCCATAATGACTAGGCTACCATCCATTGGAGTAACAAAGATATTGACAAAAAACTACCTTCCATAACGACAAGGCTACAATCCTTTGTAGTAACAAAAATCTCGACAATAGACTACCTTCCATAATGACAAGGCTACCATCCATTGTAGTAACAAAAATATCGACAATAACTACCTTCCATGATGACAAGGCTACCATCCATTGGAGTAACAAAAATCTCGACAACTGACTACCTTCCATAATTACAAGGCTACCATCCATTGGAATAATAAAAATATCGACAACAGACTACCTTCCATAATGACAACGCTACCATCCATTGGAGTAACAAAGATATCGATGATAGACGACCTTCCATAACGACAAGGCTACAATCCATTGTAGTAACAAAAATCTCGACAATAGACTACCTTCCATAATGACAAGGCTACAATCCTTTAAAGTATAAGAAATCTCGACAATAGACTACCTTCCATAATGACAAGGCTACCATCCATTGGAGTAACTAAAATCTCGACAACAGACTACCTTCCATAATAACTAGGCTACCATCCATTGGAGTAACAAAGATATCGACAGCAGACTACCTTCCATAACAACAAGGCTACAATCCATGGTAGTAACAAAAATCTCGACAACAGACTACCTTCCATAATGACAAGACTACCATCCATTGTAGTAACAAAAATCTCAACAATAGAATACCTTCCATAATGACAAGGCTACCATCCATTGGGGTAACAAATATGTCTAGAACAAACTACCTTCCATAATGATAAGGCTATCATCCTTTGGAATAACAAAAATATCGACAACACACTACCTTCTATAATGACAAAGCTACCATCCCTTAGACTAACAAAAATCTCGACAACAGACTACCTTCCACAATGACAAGGCTACAATCCATTGTAGTAACAAAAATCTCGACAATAGACTACCTTCCATAATGAGAAGGCTACCATCCATTGGAGTAACGAAAATCTCGACAACAGACTACCTTCCATAATGAGAAGGCTACCATCCATTGGAATAATAAAAACATCGACAACACACTACCTTCCATAATGTCAAGGCTACCATCCCTTAGACTAACAAAAATATCGACAAAAGACTACCTTCCATAATGACTAGGCTACCATCCATTAGAGTAACAAAGATATCGACAACAAACTACCTTCCATAACGACAAGGCTACAATCCATTGTAGTAACAAAAATCTGGACAACAGACGACCTTCCATAATGACAAGGCTACCATCAATTATAGTAACAAAAATCACGACAATGGACTACCTTCCATGATGACAAGGCTACCATCCATTGGAGTAACAAAAATCTCGACAATAGCCTACCTTCCATAATGACAAGGCTACCATCCATTGGAGTAACAAAGATATCGATGATAGACTACCTTCCATAACGACAAGGCTACAATCCATTGTAGTAACAAAAATCTCGACAATAGACTACCTTCCATAATGACAAGGCTACAATCCTTTGGAGTATAAGAAATCTCGACAATAGACTACCTTCCATAATGACAAGGTTACCATCCATTGGAGTAACTAAAATCTCGACAACAGACTAACTTCCATAATGACTAGGCTACCATCCATTGGAGTAACAAAGATATCGACAACAGACTACCTTCCATAACGACAAGGCTACAATCCATTGTAGTAACAAAAATCTCGACAACAGACTACCTTCCATAATGACTAGACTACCATCCATTATAGTAACAAAAATCTCAACAATAGAATACCTTCCATAATGACAAGGCTACCATCCATTGTGGTAACAAAAATATCGACAACACACTACCTTCTATAATGACAAGGCTACCATCCGTTAGAGTAACAAAAATCTCGACAACAGACTACCTTCCATAATGACTAGGCTACCATCCATTGGAGTAACAAAGATATTTACAAAAAACTACCTTCCATAACGACAAGGCTACAATCCATTGTAGTAGCAAAAATCTCGACAATAGACTACCTTACATAATGACAAGGCTACCATCCATTGTAGTAACAAAAATCTTGACAATAGACTACCTTCCATGATGACAAGGCTACCATCCATTAGAGTAATAGAAATCTCGACAACTGACTACCTTCCATAATTACAAGGCTACCATCCATTGGAATAACAAAAATATCGACAACACCCTACCTTCCATAATGACAAGGATACAATCCCTTAGAGTAAAAAAAATCTCGACAACATACTACCTTCCATAATGACTATGCTACCATCCATTGGAGTAACAAAGATATCAACAACCGACTTCCTTCCATAACGTCAAGGCTACAATCCATTGTAGTAACAAAAATGTCGACAATAGACTACCTTCCATAATGACAAGGCTACCATCCATTGGAGTAACTAAAATCTCGACAACAGACTACCTTCTATAATGACTAGGCTACCATCCATTGGAGTAACAAAGATATCGACAACAGAGTACCTTCCACAACGGTAAGGCTACAATCCATTGTAGTAACAAAAATCTCGACAACAGACTACCTTTCGTAATGACAAGACTAACATCCATTGTAGTAAAAAAAATCTTGACAATAGACTACCTTCCATAATGACAAGGCTACAATCCGTTGTAGTAACAAAAATCTCGACAACAGACTACCTTCCACAATGACAAGGCTACCATCCATTATAGTAACAAAAATCTCGACAATAGACTACCTTCCATAATGTCAAGGCTACCATCCATTGGAGTAACGAAAATCTCGACAATAGACTACCTTCCATAATGAGAAGGCTACCATCCATTGGAATAAAAAAAATATCGACAACACACTACCTTCCATAGTGACAAGGCTACCATCCCTTAGACTAAAAAAATCTCGACAATAGACTACCTTCCATAACGACAAGGCTACAATCCATTGTAGTAACAAAAATCTCGACAACAGACTACCTTCCACAATGACAAGGCTACCATCCATTGTAGTAACAAAAATCTCGACAATAGACTACCTTCCATGATGACAAGGCTACCGTCCATTAGAGTAATAGAAATCTCGACAATTGACTACCTTCCATAATTACAAGGCTACCATCCATTGGAATAACAAAAATATCGACAACACCCTACCTTCCATAATGACAAGGAAACAATCCCTTAGAGTAAAAAAAATCTCGACAACATACTACCTTCCATAATGACTATGCTACCATCCATTGGAGTAACAAAGATATCAACAACCGACTTCCTTCCATAACGTCAAGGCTACAATCCATTGTAGTAACAAAAATGTCGACAATAGACTACCTTCCATAATGACAAGGCTACCATCCATTGGAGTAACTAAAATCTCGACAACAGACTACCTTCTATAATGACTAGGCTACCATCCATTGGAGTAACAAAGATATCGACAACAGAGTACCTTCCACAACGGTAAGGCTACAATCCATTGTAGTAACAAAAATCTCGACAACAGACTACCTTTCGTAATGACAAGACTAACATCCATTGTAGTAAAAAAAATCTTGACAATAGACTACCTTCCATAATGACAAGGCTACAATCCGTTGTAGTAACAAAAATCTCGACAACAGACTACCTTCCACAATGACAAGGCTACCATCCATTATAGTAACAAAAATCTCGACAATAGACTACCTTCCATAATGTCAAGGCTACCATCCATTGGAGTAACGAAAATCTCGACAATAGACTACCTTCCATAATGAGAAGGCTACCATCCATTGGAATAAAAAAAATATCGACAACACACTACCTTCCATAGTGACAAGGCTACCATCCCTTAGACTAAAAAAATCTCGACAATAGACTACCTTCCATAACGACAAGGCTACAATCCATTGTAGTAACAAAAATCTCGACAACAGACTACCTTCCACAATGACAAGGCTACCATCCATTGTAGTAACAAAAATCTCGACAATAGACTACCTTCCATGATGACAAGGCTACCGTCCATTAGAGTAATAGAAATCTCGACAACTGACTACCTTCCATAATTACAAGGCTACCATCCATTGGAATAACAAAAATATCGACAACACCCTACCTTCCATAATGACAAGGATACAATCCCTTAGAGTAACAAAAATCTCGACAACATACTACCTTCCATAATGACTATGCTACCATCCATTGGAGTAACAAAGATATCAACAACCGACTTCCTTCCATAACGTCAAGGCTACAATCCATTGTAGTAAAAAAATGTCGACAATAGACTACCTTCCATAATGACAAGGCGACCATCCATTGAAGTAACTAAAATCTCGACAACAGACTACCTTCTATAATTACTAGGCTACAATCCATTGGAGTAACAAAGATATCGACAACAGAGTACCTTCTACAATGGCAAGGCTATAATCCATTGTAGTAACGAAAATCTCGACAACAGACTACCTTTCATAATGACAAGACTAACATCCATTGTAGTAAAAAAAATCTTGACAATAGACTACCTTCCATAATGACAAGGCTACAATCCATTGTAGTAACAAAAATCTCGACAACAAACTACCTTCCACAATGACAAGGCTACCATCCATTGTAGTAACAAAAATCTCGACAATAGACTACCTTCCATAATGAGAAGGCTACCATCCATTGGAATAAAAAAATATCGACAACACACTACCTTCCATAGTGAGAAGGCTACCATCCCTTAGACTAAAAAAAATCTCGACAATAGACTACCTTCCATAACGACAAGGCTACAATCCATTGTAGTAACAAAAATCTTGACAACAGACTACCTTCCACAATGACAAGGCTACCATCCATTGTAGTAACAAAAATCTCGACAATAGACTACCTTCCATAATGAGAAGGCTACCATCCATTGGAGTAACGAAAATCTCGACAACAGACTACCTTCCATAATGAGAAGGCTACCATCCATTGGAATAATAAAAATATCGACAACACACTACCTTCCATAATGTCAAGGCTACCATCCCTTAGACTAACAAAAATATCGACAACAGACTACCTTCCATAATGACTAGGCTTCCATCCATTAGAGTAACAAAGATATCGACAACAGACTACCTTCCATAACGACAAGGCTACAATCCATTGTAGTAACAAAAATCTCGACAACAGACTACCTACCATAATGACAAGACTACCATCCATTGTAGTAACAAAAATCTCAACAATAGAATACCTTCCATAATGACAAGGCTACCATCCATTGTGGTAACCAAAATCTCTACAACAAACTACCTTCCATAATGACAAGGCTACCATCCATTAGAATAACAAAAATATCGACAACACACTACCTTCTATAATGACAAGGCTACCATCCATTAGAGTAACAAAAATCTCGACAACAGACTACCTTCCATAATGACTAGGCTACCATCCATTGGAGTAACAAAGATATTGACAAAAAACTACCTTCCATAACGACAAGGCTACAATCCATTGTAGTAGCAAAAATCTCGACAATAGACTACCTTACATAATGACAAGGCTACCATCCATTGTAGTAACAAAAATCTCGACAATAGACTACCTTCCATGATGACAAGGCTACCATCCATTAGAGTAATAGAAATCTCGACAACTGACTACCTTCCATAATTACAAGGCTACCATCCATTGGAATAACAAAAATATCGACAACACCCTATGTTCCATAATGACAAGGACACAATCCCATAGAGTAAAAAAAATCTCGACAACATACTACCTTCCATAATGACTATGCTACCATCCATTGGAGTAACAAAGATATCAACAACCGACTTCCTTCCATAACGTCAAGGCTAGAATCCATTGTAGTAACAAAAATGTCGACAAAAGACTACCTTCCATAATGACAAGGCTACCATCCATTGGAGTAACTAAAATCTCGACAACATACTACCTTCTATAATGACAAGGCTACCATCCATTGGAGTAACAAAGATATCGACAACAGAGTACCTTCCACAACGACAAGGCTACAATCCATTGTAGTAACAAAAATCTCGACAACAGACTACCTTTCATAATGACAAGACTAACATCCATTGTAGTAAACAAAAATCTTGACAATAGACTACCTTCCATAATGACAAGGCTACAATCCATTGTAGTAACAAAAATCTCGACAACAGACTACCTTCCACAATGACAAGGCTACCATCCATTATAGTAACAAAAATCTCGACAATAGACTACCTTCCATAATGACAAGGCTACCATCCATTGGAGTAACGAAAATCTCGACAATAGACTACCTTCCATAATGAGAAGGCTACCATCCATTGGAATAAAAAAAATATCGACAACACACTACCTTCCATAGTGACAAGGCTACCATCCCTTAGACTAAAAAAATCTCGACAACAGACTACCTTCCATAACGACAAGGCTACAATCCATTGTAGTAACAAAAATCTCGACAACAGACTACCTTCCACAATAACAAGGCTACCATCCATTGTAGTAACAATAATCTCGACAATAGACTACCTTCCATAATGAGAAGGCTACCATCCATTGGAATAATAAAAATATCGACAACACACTACCTTCCATAATGTCAAGGCTACCATCCCTTAGACTAACAAAAATATCGACAACAGACTACCTTCCATAATGACTAGGCTTCCATCCATTAGAGTAACAAAGATATCGCCAACAGACTACCTTCCATAACGACAAGGCTACAATCCATTGTAGTAACAAAAATCTGGACAACAGACGACCTTCCATAATGACAAGGCTACCATCCATTATAGTAACAAAAATCACGACAATAGACTACCTTCCATGATGACAAGGCTACCATCCATTGGAGTAACAAAATTCTCGACAATAGACTACCTTCCATAATGACAAGGCTACCATCCATTGGAGTAACAAAGATATCGACGATAGACTACCTTCCATAACGACAAGGCTACAATCCTTTGGAGTATAAGAAATCTCGACAATAGACTACCTTCCATAATGACAAGGCTACCATCCATTGGAGTAACTAAAATCTCGACAACAGACAACCTTCCATAATGACTAGGCTACCATCCATTGGAGTAACAAAGATATCGACAACAGACTACCTTCCATAACGACAAGGCTACAATCCATTGTAGTAACAAAAATCTCGACAACAGACTACCTTCCATAATGACTAGACTACCATACATTGTAGTAACAAAAATCTCAACAATAGAATACCTTCCATAATGACAAGGCTACCATCCATTCTGGTAACAAAAATCTCTACAACAAACTACCTTCCATAATGACAAGGATACCATCCATTGGAATAACAAAAATATCGACAACACACTACCTTCTATAATGACAAGGCTACCATCCCTTAGAGTAACAAAAATCTCGACAACAGACTACCTTCCATAATGACTAGGCTACAATCCATTGGAGTAACAAAGATATTGACAAAAAACTACCTTCCATAACGACAAGGCTACAATCCGTTGTAGTAACAAAAATCTCGACAATAGACTACCTTCCACAATGACAAGGCTACCATCCATTGTAGTAACAAAAATATCGACAATAACTACCTTCCATGATGACAAGGCTACCATCCATTGGAGTAACAGAAATCTCGACAACTGACTACATTCCATAATTACAAGGCTATCATCCATTGGAATAACAAAAATATCGACAACAGACTACCTTCCATAATGACAACCCTACCATCCATTGGAGTAACAAAGATATCGATGACAGACTACCTTCCATAACGACAAGGCTACAATCCATTGTAGTAACAAAAATCTTGACAATAGACTACCTTCCATAATGACAAGGCTACAATCCTTTGAAGTATAAGAAATCTCGACAATAGACTACGTTACATAATGACAAGGCTACCATCCATTGGAGTAACTAAAATCTCGACAACAGACTACCTTCCATAATAACTAGGCTACCATCCATTGGAGTAACAAAGATATCGACAATAGACTACCTTCCATAACGACAAGGCTACAATCCATTGTAGTAACAAAAATCTCGACAACAGACTACCTTCCATAATGACAAGACTACCATCCATTGTAGTAACAAAAATCTCAACAATAGAATACCTTCCATAATAACAAGGCTACCATCCATTGGAATAACAAAAATATCGACAACACACTACCTTCTATAATGACAAGGCTACCATCCCTTAGACAAACAAAAATCTCGACAACAGACTACCTTCCATAATTACTAGGCTACCATCCATTGGAGTAACAAAGATATTGACAAAAAACTACCTTCCATAACGACAAGGCTACAATCCATTATAGTAGCAAAAATCTCGACAATAGACTACCTTCCATAATGACAAGGCTACCATCCATTGTAGTAACAAAAATCTCGACAATAGACTACCTTCCATGATGACAAGGCTACCATCCATTAGAGTAACAGAAATATCGACAACTGACTACCTTCCATAATTACAAGGCTACCATCCATTGGAATAACAAAAATATCGACAACACCCTACCTTCCATAAGGACAAGGCTACAATCCATTGTAGTAACAAAAATCTCGACAATAGACTACCTTCCATAATGACAAGGCTACCATCCATTGGAGTAACAAAAATCTCGACAACATACTATCTTCCATAATGACTAGGCTACCATCCATTGGAGTAACAAAGATCTCGACAACAGACTACCTTCCATAATGACAAGGCTACAATCCATTGTAGTAACAAAAATCTCGACAACAGACTACCTTCCATAATGACAACACTACCATCCATTGTAGTAACAAAAATCTCAACAATAGAATACATTCCATAATGACAAGGCTAGCATCGATTGTGGTAACAAAAATCTCTACAACAAACTACCTTCCATAATGACATGGCTACCATCCATTGGAATAACAAAAATATCGACAACACACTACCTTCTATAATGACAAGGCTACCATCCCTTAGAGTAACAAAAATCTCGACAACAGACTACCTTCCATAATGACTAGGCTACCATCCATTGGAGTAACAAAGATATTGACAAAAAACTACCTTCCATAACGACAATGCTACAATCCATTGTAGTAACAAAAATCTCGAATATAGACTACCTTCCATAATGACAAGGCTACCATCCATTATAATAACAAAAATCTCGACAATAGACTACCTTCCATGATGACAAGGCTACCATCCATTGGAGTAACAGAAATCTCGACAACTGACTACCTTCCATAATTACAAGGCTACCATCCATTGGAATAACAAAAATATCGACAACAGACTACCTTCCATAATGACAACGCTACCATCCATTGGAGTAACAAAGATATCGATGACATACTACCTTCCATAACGACAAGGCTACAATCCATTGTAGTAACAAAAATCTCGACAATAGACTACCTTCCATAATGACAAGGCTACCATCCATTGGAGTAACTAAAATCTCGACAACAGACTACCTTCCATAATGACTAGGCTACCATCCATTGGAGTAACAAAGATATCGACAATAGACTACCTTCCATAACGATAAGGCTACAATCCATGGTAGTAACAAAAATCTCAACAACAGACTACCTTCCATAATGACAAGACTACCATCCATTGTAGTAACAAAAATCTCAACAATAGAATACGTTCCATAATGACAAGGCTACCATCCATTGGGGTAACAAAAATCTCTACAACAAACTACCTTCCATAATGACAAGGCTACCATCCATTGGAATAACAAAAATATCGACAACACGTTACCTTCTATAATGACAAGGCTACCATCCCTTAGACTAACAAAAATCTCGACAATAGACTACCTTCCATAATGACTAGGCTACCTCATTGGAGTAACAAAGATATTGACAAAAACTACCTTCCATAACGACAAGGCTACAATCCATTGTAGTAGAAAAAATCTCGACAATAGACTACCTTCCATTATGACAAGGCTACCATCCATTGTAGTAACAAAAATCTCGACAATAGACTACCTTCCATGATGACAAGGCTACCATCCATTAGAGTAACAGAAATCTCGACAACTGACTACCTTCCATAATTACAAGGCTACCATCCATTGGAATAACAAAAATATCGACAACACCCTACCTTCCATAATGAGAAGGATACAATACCTTAGAGTAACAAAAATCTCGACAACATACTACCTTCCATAATGACTAGGCTACCATCCATTGGAGTAACGAAGATATCAACAACCGACTTCCTTCCATAACGTCAAGGCTACAATCCATTGGAGTAACAAAAATCTCGAGAACAGAGTACCTTCCACAACGGCAAGGCTACAATCCATTGTAGTAACAAAAATCTCGACAACAGACTACCTTTCATAATGACAAGGCTACCATCCATTGTAGTAAAAAAAAATCTCGACAATAGACTACCTTCCATAATGACAAGGCTACAATCCATTGTAGTAACAAAAATCTCGACAACAGACTACCTTCCACAATGACAAGGCTACCATCCATTGTAGTAACAAAAATCTCAACAATAGACTACCTTCCATAATGACAAGGCTACCATCCATTGGAGTAACGAAAATCTCGACAATAGACTACCTTCCATAATGAGAAGGCTACAATCCTTTGAAGTATAAGAAATCTCGACAATAGACTACGTTACATAATGACAAGGCTACCATCCATTGGAGTAACTAAAATCTCGACAACAGACTACCTTCCATAATAACTAGGCTACCATCCATTGGAGTAACAAAGATATCGACAATAGACTACCTTCCATAACGACAAGGCTACAATCCATGGTAGTAACAAAAATCTCGACAACAGACTACCTTCCATAATGACAACACTACCATCCATTGTAGTAACAAAAATCTCAACAATAGAATACCTTCCATAATGACAAGGCTACCATCGATTGTGGTAACAAAAATCTCTACAACAAACTACCTTCCATAATGACAAGGCTACCATCCATTGGAATAACAAAAATATCGACAACACACTACCTTCTATAATGACAAGGCTACCATCCCTTAGAGTAACAAAAATCTCGACAACAGACTACCTTCCATAATGACTAGGCTACCATCCATTGGAGTAACAAAGATATTGACAAAAAACTACCTTCCATAACGACAAGGCTACAATCCATTGTAGTAACAAAAATCTCGAAAATAGACTACCTTCCATAATGACAAGGCTACCATCCATTATAGTAACAAAAATCTCGACAATAGAGTACCTTCCATGATGACAAGGCTACCATCCATTGAAGTAACAGAAATCTCGACAACTGACTACCTTCCATAATTACAAGGCTACCATACATTGGAATAACAAAAATATCGACAACAGACTACCTTCCATAATGACAACGCTACCATCCATTGGAGTAACAAAGATATCGATGACAGACTACCTTCCATAACGACAAGGCTACAATCCATTGTAGTAACAAAAATCTCGACAATAGACTACCTTCCATAATGACAAGGCTACAATCCTTTGAAGTATAAGAAATCTCGACAATAGACTACCTTCCATAATGACAAGGCTACCATCCATTGGAGTAACTAAAATCTCGACAACAAACTACCTTCCATAATGACTAGGCTACCATCCATTGGAGTAACAAAGATATCGACAACAGAGTACCTTCCACAACGGCAAGGCTACAATCCATTGTAGTAACAAAAATCTCGACAACAGACTACCTTTCATAATGACAAGGCTACCATCCATTGTAGTAAAAAAAATCTCGACAATAGACTACCTTCCATAATGACAAGGCTACAATCCATTGTAGTAACAAAAATCTCGACAACAGACTACCTTCCACAATGACAAGGCTACCATCCATTGTAGTAACAAAAATCTCAACAATAGACTACCTTCCATAATGACAAGGCTACCATCCATTGGAGTAACGAAAATCTCGACAATAGACTACCTTCCATAATGAGAAGGCTACCATTCATTGGAATAAAAAAAATATCGACAACACACTACCTTCCATAATGACAAGGCTACCATCCCTTAGACTAAAAAAAATCTTGACAACAGACTACCTTCCATAATGACAAGGCTACAATCCATTGTAGTAACAAAAATCTCGACAACAGACTACCTTGCACAATGACAAGGCTACCATCCTTTGTAGTAACAAAAATCTCGAGAATAGAGTACCTTCCACAACGGCAAGGCTACAATCTATTGTAGTAACAAAAATCTCGACAACAGACTATCTTTCATAATGACAAGGCTACCATCCATTGTATTAAAAAAAATCTCAACAATAGAATACCTTCCATAATGACAAGGCTACCATCCATTGGGGTAACAAAAATCTCTACAACAAACTACCTTCCATAATGACAAGGCTACCATCCATTGGAATAACAAAAATATCGACAACACACTACCTTCTATAATGACAAGGCTACCATCCCTTAGACTAACAAAAATCTCGACAACAGACTACCTTCCATAATGACTAGGCTACCTCATTGGAGTAAAAAAGATATTGACAAAAACTACCTTCCATAACGACAAGGCTACAATCCATTGTAGTAGAAAAAATCTCGACAATAGACTACCTTCCATAATGACAAGGCTACCATCCATTGTAGTAACAAAAATCTCGACAATAGACTACCTTCCATTATGACAAGGCTACCATCCATTAGAGTAACAGAAATCTCGACAACTGACTACCTTTCATAATTACAAGGCTACCATCCATTGGAATAACAAAAATATCGACAACACCCTACCTTCCATAATGAGAAGGATACAATACCTTAGAGTAACAAAAATCTCGACAACATACTACCTTCCATAATGACTAGGCTACCATCCATTGGAGTAACAAAGATATCAACAACCGACTTCCTTCCATAACGTCAAGGTTACAATCCATTGGAGTAACAAAAATCTCGAGAACAGAGTACCTTCCACAACGGCAAGGCTACAATCCATTGTAGTAACAAAAATCTCGACAACAGACTACCTTTCATAATGACAAGGCTACCATCCATTTTAGTAAAAAAAATCTCGACAATAGACTACCTTCCATAATGACAAGGCTACAATCCATTGTAGTAACAAAAATCTCGACAACAGACTACCTTCCACAATGACAAGGCTACCATCCATTGTAGTAACAAAAATCTCAACAATAGACTACCTTCCATAATGACAAGGCTACCATCCATTGGAGTAACGAAAATCTTGACAATAGACTACCTTCCATAATGAGAAGGCTACCATTCATTGGAATTAAAAAAATATCAACAACACACTACATTCCATAATGACAAGGCTACCATACCTTAGACTAAGAAAAATCTCGACAACAGACTACCTTCCATAATGACAAGGATACAATCCATTGTAGTAACAAAAATCTCGACAACAGACTACCTTCCACAATGACAAGGCTACCATCCATTGTAGTAACAAAAATCTCGACAATAGACTACCTTGCATAATGAGAAGGCTACCATCCATTGGAGTAACGAAAATATCGAAAAAAGACTACCTTCCATAATGAGAAGGCTACCATCCATTGGAATAAAAAAAATATCGACAACACACTACCTTCCATAATGACAAGGCTACCATCCCTTAGACTAAAAAAAATCTCGACAACAGACTACCTTCCATAATGACAAGGCTACAATCCATTGTAGTAACAAATATCTCGACAACAGACTACCTTCCACAATGACAAGGCTACCATCCATTGTAGTAGAAAAAATCTCGACAATAGACTACCTTCCATAATGACAAGGCTACCATCCATTGTAGTAACAAAAATCTCGACAATAGACTACCTTCCATGATGACAAGGCTACCATCCATTAGAGTAACAGAAATCTCGACAACTGACTACCTTCCATAATTACAAGGCTACCATCCATTGGAATAACAAAAATATCGACAACACCCTACCTTCCATAATGAGAAGGATACAATACCTTAGAGTAACAAAAATCTCGACAACATACTACCTTCCATAATGACTAGGCTACCATCCATTGGAGTAACAAAGATATCAACAACCGACTTCCTTCCATAACGTCAAGGTTACAATCCATTGGAGTAACAAAAATCTCGAGAACAGAGTACCTTCCACAACGACAAGGCTACAATCCATTGTAGTAACAAAAATCTCGACAACAGACTACCTTTCATAATGACAAGGCTACCATCCATTTTAGTAAAAAAAATCTCGACAATAGACTACCTTCCATAATGACAAGGCTACAATCCATTGTAGTAACAAAAATCTCGACAACAGACTACCTTCCACAATGACAAGGCTACCATCCATTGTAGTAACAAAAATCTCAACAATAGACTACCTTCCATAATGACAAGGCTACCATCCATTGGAGTAACGAAAATCTTGACAATAGACTACCTTCCATAATGAGAAGGCTACCATTCATTGGAATTAAAAAAATATCAACAACACACTACCTTCCATAATGACAAGGCTACCATACCTTAGACTAAGAAAAATCTCGACAACAGACTACCTTCCATAATGACAAGGATACAATCCATTGTAGTAACAAAAATCTCGACAACAGACTACCTTCCACAATGACAAGGCTACCATCCATTGTAGTAACAAAAATCTCGACAATAGACTACCTTGCATAATGAGAAGGCTACCATCCATTGGAGTAACGAAAATATCGAAAAAAGACTACCTTCCATAATGAGAAGGCTACCATCCATTGGAATAAAAAAAATATCGACAACACACTACCTTCCATAATGACAAGGCTACCATCCCTTAGACTAAAAAAAATCTCGACAACAGACTACCTTCCATAATGACAAGGCTACAATCCATTGTAGTAACAAATATCTCGACAACAGACTACCTTCCACAATGACAAGGCTACCATCCATTGTAGTAACAAAAATCTCGAGAACAGAGTACCATCCACAACGGCAAGGCTAATCCATTGTAGTAACAAAAATCTCAACAACAGACTACCTTTCATAATGACAAGGCTACCATCCATTGTAGTAAAAAAAATCTCAACAATAGAATACCTTCCATAATGACAAGGCTACCATCCATTGGGGTAACAAAAATCTCTACAACAAACTACCTTCCATAATGACAAGGCTACCATCCATTGGAATAACAAAAATATCGACAACAGACTACCTTCTATAATGACAAGGCTACCATCCCTTAGACTAACAAAAATCTCAACAACAGACTACCTTCCATAATGACTAGGCTACCTCATTGGAGTAACAAAGATATTGACAAAAACTACCTTCCATAACGACAAGGCTACCATCCATTGTAGTAACAAAAATCTCGAAAATAGACTACCTTCCATAATGACAAGGCTACCATCCATTATAGTAACAAAAATCTCGACAATAGAGTACCTTCCATGATGACAAGGCTACCATCCATTGAAGTAACAGAAATCTCGACAACTGACTACCTTCCATAATTACAAGGCTACCATACATTGGAATAACAAAAATATCGACAACAGACTACCTTCCATAATGACAACGCTACCATCCATTGGAATAACAAAGATATTGATGACAGACTACCTTCCATAACGACAAGGCTACAATCCATTGTAGTAACAAAAATCTCGACAATAGACTACCTTCCATAATGACAAGGCTACAATCCTTTGAAGTATAAGAAATCTCGATAATAGACTACCTTCCATAATGACAAGGCTACCATCCATTGGAGTAACTAAAATCTCGACAACAGACTACCTTCCATAATGACTAGGCTACCATCCATTGGAGTAACAAAGATATCGACAACAGACTACCTTCCATAATGATAAGGCTACAATCCATGGTAGTAACAAAAATCTCGACAACAGACTACCTTCCATAATGACAAGACTACCATCCATTGTAGTAACAAAAATATCAACAATAGAATACCTTCCATAATGACAAGGCTACCATCCATTGGGGTAACAAAAATCTCTACAACAAACTACCTTCCATAATGACAAGGCTACCATCCATTGGAATAACAAAAATATCGACAACACACTACCTTCTATAATGACAAGGCTACCATCCCTTAGACTAACAAAAATCTCGACAATAGACTACCTTCCATAATGACTAGGCTACCTCATTGGAGTAACAAAGATATTGACAAAAACTACCTTCCATAACGACAAGGCTACAATCCATTGTAGTAGCAAAAATCTCGACAATAGACTACCTTCCATAATTACAGGGCTACCATCCATTGTAGTAACAAAAATCTCGACAATAGACTACCTTCCATAATGACAAGGCTACCATCCATTAGAGTAACAGAAATCTCGACAACTGACTACCTTCCATAATTACAAGGCTACCATCCATTGGAATAACAAAAATATCGACAACACCCTACCTTCCATAATAAGAAGGATACAATACCTTAGAGTAACAAAAATCTCGACAACGTACTACCTTCCATAATGACAAGGCTACCATCCATTTTAGTAAAAAAAATCTCGACAATAGACTACCTTCCATAATGACAAGGCTACAATCCATTGTAGTAACAAAAATCTCGACAACAGACTACCTTCCACAATGACAAGGCTACCATCCATTGTAGTAACAAAAATCTCAACAATAGACTACCTTCCATAATGACAAGGCTACCATCCATTGGAGTAACGAAAATCTTGACAATAGACTACCTTCCATAATGAGAAGGCTACCATTCATTGGAATTAAAAAAATATCAACAACACACTACCTTCCATAATGACAAGGCTACCATACCTTAGACTAAGAAAAATCTCGACAACAGACTACCTTCCATAATGACAAGGATACAATCCAGTGTAGTAACAAAAATCTCGACAACAGACTACCTTCCACAATTACAAGGCTACCATCCATTGGAATAACAAAAATATCGACAACACCCTACCTTCCATAATGAGAAGGATACAATACCTTAGAGTAACAAAAATCTCGACAACATACTACCTTCCATAATGACTAGGCTACCATCCATTGGAGTAACAAAGATATCAACAACCGACTTCCTTCCATAACGTCAAGGTTACAATCCATTGGAGTAACAAAAATCTCGAGAACAGAGTACCTTCCACAACGGCAAGGCTACAATCCATTGTAGTAACAAAAATCTCGACAACAGACTACCTTTCATAATGACAAGGCTACCATCCATTTTAGTAAAAAAAATCTCGACAATAGACTACCTTCCATAATGACAAGGCTACAATCCATTGTAGTAACAAAAATCTCGACAACAGACTACCTTCCACAATGACAAGGCTACCATCCATTGTAGTAACAAAAATCTCAACAATAGACTACCTTCCATAATGACAAGGCTACCATCCATTGGAGTAACGAAAATCTTGACAATAGACTACCTTCCATAATGAGAAGGCTACCATTCATTGGAATTAAAAAAATATCAACAACACACTACCTTCCATAATGACAAGGCTACCATACCTTAGACTAAGAAAAATCTCGACAACAGACTACCTTCCATAATGACAAGGATACAATCCATTGTAGTAACAAAAATCTCGACAACAGACTACCTTCCACAATGACAAGGCTACCATCCATTGTAGTAACAAAAATCTCGACAATAGACTACCTTGCATAATGAGAAGGCTACCATCCATTGGAGTAACGAAAATATCGAAAAAAGACTACCTTCCATAATGAGAAGGCTACCATCCATTGGAATAAAAAAAATATCGACAACACACTACCTTCCATAATGACAAGGCTACCATCCCTTAGACTAAAAAAAATCTCGACAACAGACTACCTTCCATAATGACAAGGCTACAATCCATTGTAGTAACAAATATCTCGACAACAGACTACCTTCCACAATGACAAGGCTACCATCCATTGTAGTAACAAAAATCTCGAGAACAGAGTACCATCCACAACGGCAAGGCTAATCCATTGTAGTAACAAAAATCTCAACAACAGACTACCTTTCATAATGACAAGGCTACCATCCATTGTAGTAAAAAAAATCTCAACAATAGAATACCTTCCATAATGACAAGGCTACCATCCATTGGGGTAACAAAAATCTCTACAACAAACTACCTTCCATAATGACAAGGCTACCATCCATTGGAATAACAAAAATATCGACAACAGACTACCTTCTATAATGACAAGGCTACCATCCCTTAGACTAACAAAAATCTCAACAACAGACTACCTTCCATAATGACTAGGCTACCTCATTGGAGTAACAAAGATATTGACAAAAACTACCTTCCATAACGACAAGGCTACCATCCATTGTAGTAACAAAAATCTCGAAAATAGACTACCTTCCATAATGACAAGGCTACCATCCATTATAGTAACAAAAATCTCGACAATAGAGTACCTTCCATGATGACAAGGCTACCATCCATTGAAGTAACAGAAATCTCGACAACTGACTACCTTCCATAATTACAAGGCTACCATACATTGGAATAACAAAAATATCGACAACAGACTACCTTCCATAATGACAACGCTACCATCCATTGGAATAACAAAGATATTGATGACAGACTACCTTCCATAACGACAAGGCTACAATCCATTGTAGTAACAAAAATCTCGACAATAGACTACCTTCCATAATGACAAGGCTACAATCCTTTGAAGTATAAGAAATCTCGATAATAGACTACCTTCCATAATGACAAGGCTACCATCCATTGGAGTAACTAAAATCTCGACAACAGACTACCTTCCATAATGACTAGGCTACCATCCATTGGAGTAACAAAGATATCGACAACAGACTACCTTCCATAATGATAAGGCTACAATCCATGGTAGTAACAAAAATCTCGACAACAGACTACCTTCCATAATGACAAGACTACCATCCATTGTAGTAACAAAAATATCAACAATAGAATACCTTCCATAATGACAAGGCTACCATCCATTGGGGTAACAAAAATCTCTACAACAAACTACCTTCCATAATGACAAGGCTACCATCCATTGGAATAACAAAAATATCGACAACACACTACCTTCTATAATGACAAGGCTACCATCCCTTAGACTAACAAAAATCTCGACAATAGACTACCTTCCATAATGACTAGGCTACCTCATTGGAGTAACAAAGATATTGACAAAAACTACCTTCCATAACGACAAGGCTACAATCCATTGTAGTAGCAAAAATCTCGACAATAGACTACCTTCCATAATTACAGGGCTACCATCCATTGTAGTAACAAAAATCTCGACAATAGACTACCTTCCATAATGACAAGGCTACCATCCATTAGAGTAACAGAAATCTCGACAACTGACTACCTTCCATAATTACAAGGCTACCATCCATTGGAATAACAAAAATATCGACAACACCCTACCTTCCATAATAAGAAGGATACAATACCTTAGAGTAACAAAAATCTCGACAACGTACTACCTTCCATAATGACAAGGCTACCATCCATTTTAGTAAAAAAAATCTCGACAATAGACTACCTTCCATAATGACAAGGCTACAATCCATTGTAGTAACAAAAATCTCGACAACAGACTACCTTCCACAATGACAAGGCTACCATCCATTGTAGTAACAAAAATCTCAACAATAGACTACCTTCCATAATGACAAGGCTACCATCCATTGGAGTAACGAAAATCTTGACAATAGACTACCTTCCATAATGAGAAGGCTACCATTCATTGGAATTAAAAAAATATCAACAACACACTACCTTCCATAAAGACAAGGCTACCATACCTTAGACTAAGAAAAATCTCGACAACAGACTACCTTCCATAATGACAAGGATACAATCCATTGTAGTAACAAAAATCTCGACAACAGACTACCTTCCACAATGACAAGGCTACCATCCATTGTAGTAACAAAAATCTCGACAATAGACTACCTTGCATAATGAGAAGGCTACCATCCATTGGAGTAACGAAAATATCGAAAAAAGACTACCTTCCATAATGAGAAGGCTACCATCCATTGGAATAAAAAAAATATCGACAACACACTACCTTCCATAATGACAAGGCTACCATCCCTTAGACTAAAAAAAATCTCGACAACAGACTACCTTCCATAATGACAAGGCTACAATCCATGGTAGTAACAAAAATCTCGACAACAGACTACCTTCCACAATGACAAGACTACCATCCATTGTAGTAACAAAAATCTCGAGAACAGAGTACCATCCACAACGGCAAGGCTAATCCATTGTAGTAACAAAAATCTCAACAACAGACTACCTTTCATAATGACAAGGCTACCATCCATTGTAGTAAAAAAAATCTCAACAATAGAATACCTTCCATAATGACAAGGCTACCATCCATTGGGGTAACAAAAATCTCTACAACAAACTACCTTCCATAATGACAAGGCTACCATCCATTGGAATAACAAAAATATCGACAACAGACTACCTTCTATAATGACAAGGCTACCATCCCTTAGACTAACAAAAATCTCAACAACAGACTACCTTCCATAATGACTAGGCTACCTCATTGGAGTAACAAAGATATTGACAAAAACTACCTTCCATAACGACAAGGCTACCATCCATTGTAGTAACAAAAATCTCGAAAATAGACTACCTTCCATAATGACAAGGCTACCATCCATTATAGTAACAAAAATCTCGACAATAGAGTACCTTCCATGATGACAAGGCTACCATCCATTGAAGTAACAGAAATCTCGACAACTGACTACCTTCCATAATTACAAGGCTACCATACATTGGAATAACAAAAATATCGACAACAGACTACCTTCCATAATGACAACGCTACCATCCATTGGAGTAACAAAGATATCGATGACAGACTACCTTCCATAACGACAAGGCTACAATCCATTGTAGTAACAAAAATCTCGACAATAGACTACCTTCCATAATGACAAGGCTACAATCCTTTGAAGTATAAGAAATCTCGACAATAGACTACCTTCCATAATGACAAGGCTACCATCCATTGGAGTAACTAAAATCTCGACAACAGACTACCTTCCATAATGACTAGGCTACCATCCATTGGAGTAACAAAGATATCGACAACAGACTACCTTCCATAATGATAAGGCTACAATCCATGGTAGTAACAAAAATCTCGACAACAGACTACCTTCCATAATGACAAGACTACCATCCATTGTAGTAACAAAAATATCAACAATAGAATACCTTCCATAATGACAAGGCTACCATCCATTGGGGTAACAAAAATCTCTACAACAAACTACCTTCCATAATGACAAGGCTACCATCCATTGGAATAACAAAAATATCGACAACACACTACCTTCTATAATGACAAGGCTACCATCCCTTAGACTAACAAAAATCTCGACAATAGACTACCTTCCATAATGACTAGGCTACCTCATTGGAGTAACAAAGATATTGACAAAAACTACCTTCCATAACGACAAGGCTACAATCCATTGTAGTAGCAAAAATCTCGACAATAGACTACCTTCCATAATTACAGGGCTACCATCCATTGTAGTAACAAAAATCTCGACAATAGACTACCTTCCATAATGACAAGGCTACCATCCATTAGAGTAACAGAAATCTCGACAACTGACTACCTTCCATAATTACAAGGCTACCATCCATTGGAATAACAAAAATATCGACAACACCCTACCTTCCATAATAAGAAGGATACAATACCTTAGAGTAACAAAAATCTCGACAACGTACTACCTTCCATAATGACTAGGCTACCATCCATTGGAGTAACAAAGATATCAACAACCGACTTCCTACCATAACGTCAAGGCTACAATCCATTGAAGTAACAAAAATCTCGAGAACAGAGTACCTTCCATAAGGACAAGGCTACAATCCATTATAGTAGCAAAAATCTCGACAATAGACTACCTTCCATAATGACAAGGCTACCATCCATTCTAGTAACAAAAATCTCGACAATAGACTACCTTCCATGATGACAAGGCTACCATCCATTAAAGTAACAGAAATATCGACAACTGACTACCTTCCATAATTACAAGGCTACCATCCATTGGAATATCAAAAATATCGACAACACCCTACCTTCCATAATGACAAGGATACAATCCCTTAGAGTAACAAAAATCTCGACAACATACTACCTTCCATAATGAATAGGCTACCATCCATTGGAGTAACAAAGATATCAACAACCGACTTCCTTCCATAACGTGAAGGCTACAATCCATTGTAGTAACAAAAATCTCGACAATAGACTACCTTCCATAATGACAAGGCTACAATCCTTTGGAGTATAAGAATTCTCGTCAATAGACTACCTTCTATAATGACTAGGCTACCATCCATTGGAGTAACAAAGATATCGACATCAGAGTACCTTCCACAACGGTAAGGCTACAATCCATTGTAGTAACAAAAATCTCGACAACAGACTACCTTTCATAATGACAAGACTAACATCCATTATAGTAAAAAAACATCTCGATAATAGACTACTTTCCATAATGACAAGGCTACAATCCATTGTAGTAACAACAATCTCGACAACAGACTACCTTCCACAATGAGAAGGCTACCATCCATTGTAGTAATAAAAATCTCAACAATATACTACCTTCCATAATGACAAGGCTACCATCCATTGGAGTAACGAAAATATCGACAATAGACTACCTTCCATAATGAGAAGGCTACCATCCATTGGAATAAAAAAATTTTGACAACACACTACCTTCCATAGTGACAAGGCTACCATCCCTTAGACTAAAAAAAATCTCGACAACAGAATACCTTCCATAACGACAAGGCTACAATCCATTATAGTAACAAAAATCTCGACAACAGACTACCATCCACAATTACAAGGCTACCATCCATTATAGTAACAAAAATCTCGACAATAGACTACCTTCCATAATGAGAAGGCTACCATCCATTGGAATAAAAAAAATATCGACAACACATTACCTTCCATAATGTCAAGGCTACCATCCCTTAGACTAACAAAAATCTCGACAACAGACTACCTTCCATAATGACTAGGCTACCATCCATTAGAGTAACAAATATATGGACAACAGAAGGCCTTCCATGATGACAAGGCTACCATCCATTGTAGTAACAAAAATCTCGACAATAGACTACCTTCCATGATGACAAGGCTACCATCCATTCGAGTAACAAAAATCTCGACAATAGACTACCTTTCATAATGACAACGATACCATCCATTTTAGTAACAAAGATATCAACGACAGACTACCTTCCATAACGACAAGGCTACAATCCATTGTAGTAACAAAAATCTCGACAATAGACTACCTTCCATAATGACAAGGCTACCATCCATTGGAGTAACTAAAATCTCGACAACAGACTACCTTCCATAATGACTAGGCTACCATCCATTGGAGTAACAAAGATCTCGACAACAGACTACCTTCCATAACGACAAGGCTACAATCCATTGTAGTAACAAAAATCTCGACAACATACTACCTTCCATAATGACAACACTACCATCCATTGTAGTAACAAAAATCTCAACAATAGAATACCTTCCATAATGACAAGGCTACCATCGATTGTGGCAACAAAAATATCTACAACAAACTACCTTCCATAGTGACAAGGCTACCATCCATTGGAATAACAAAAATATCGACAACACACTACCTTCTATAATGACAAGGCTATCATCCCTTAGAGTAACAAAAATCTCGACAACAGACTACCTTCCATAATGACTAGGCTACCATCCATTGGAGTAACAAAGATATTGACAAAAAACTACCTTCCATAACGACAAGGCTACAATCCATTGTAGTAACAAAAATCTCGAAAATAGACTACCTTCCATAATGACAAGGCTACCATCCATTATAGTAACAAAAATCTCGAAAATAGACTACCTTCCATAATGACAAGGCTACCATCCATTATAGTAACAAAAATCTCGACAATAGAGTACCTTCCATGATGACAAGGCTACCATCCATTGAAGTAACAGAAATCTCGACAACTGACTACCTTCCATAATTACAAGGCTACCATACATTGGAATAACAAAAATATCGACAACAGACTACCTTCCATAATGACAACGCTACCATCCATTGGAATAACAAAGATATTGATGACAGACTACCTTCCATAACGACAAGGCTACAATCCATTGTAGTAACAAAAATCTCGACAATAGACTACCTTCCATAATGACAAGGCTACAATCCTTTGAAGTATAAGAAATCTCGATAATAGACTACCTTCCATAATGACAAGGCTACCATCCATTGGAGTAACTAAAATCTCGACAACAGACTACCTTCCATAATGACTAGGCTACCATCCATTGGAGTAACAAAGATATCGACAACAGACTACCTTCCATAATGATAAGGCTACAATCCATGGTAGTAACAAAAATCTCGACAACAGACTACCTTCCATAATGACAAGACTACCATCCATTGTAGTAACAAAAATATCAACAATAGAATACCTTCCATAATGACAAGGCTACCATCCATTGGGGTAACAAAAATCTCTACAACAAACTACCTTCCATAATGACAAGGCTACCATCCATTGGAATAACAAAAATATCGACAACACACTACCTTCTATAATGACAAGGCTACCATCCCTTAGACTAACAAAAATCTCGACAATAGACTACCTTCCATAATGACTAGGCTACCTCATTGGAGTAACAAAGATATTGACAAAAACTACCTTCCATAACGACAAGGCTACAATCCATTGTAGTAGCAAAAATCTCGACAATAGACTACCTTCCATAATTACAGGGCTACCATCCATTGTAGTAACAAAAATCTCGACAATAGACTACCTTCCATAATGACAAGGCTACCATCCATTAGAGTAACAGAAATCTCGACAACTGACTACCTTCCATAATTACAAGGCTACCATCCATTGGAATAACAAAAATATCGACAACACCCTACCTTCCATAATAAGAAGGATACAATACCTTAGAGTAACAAAAATCTCGACAACGTACTACCTTCCATAATGACAAGGCTACCATCCATTTTAGTAAAAAAAATCTCGACAATAGACTACCTTCCATAATGACAAGGCTACAATCCATTGTAGTAACAAAAATCTCGACAACAGACTACCTTCCACAATGACAAGGCTACCATCCATTGTAGTAACAAAAATCTCAACAATAGACTACCTTCCATAATGACAAGGCTACCATCCATTGGAGTAACGAAAATCTTGACAATAGACTACCTTCCATAATGAGAAGGCTACCATTCATTGGAATTAAAAAAATATCAACAACACACTACCTTCCATAATGACAAGGCTACCATACCTTAGACTAAGAAAAATCTCGACAACAGACTACCTTCCATAATGACAAGGATACAATCCATTGTAGTAACAAAAATCTCGACAACAGACTACCTTCCACAATGACAAGGCTACCATCCATTGTAGTAACAAAAATCTCGACAATAGACTACCTTGCATAATGAGAAGGCTACCATCCATTGGAGTAACGAAAATATCGAAAAAAGACTACCTTCCATAATGAGAAGGCTACCATCCATTGGAATAAAAAAAATATCGACAACACACTACCTTCCATAATGACAAGGCTACCATCCCTTAGACTAAAAAAAATCTCGACAACAGACTACCTTCCATAATGACAAGGCTACAATCCATGGTAGTAACAAAAATCTCGACAACAGACTACCTTCCACAATGACAAGACTACCATCCATTGTAGTAACAAAAATCTCGAGAACAGAGTACCATCCACAACGGCAAGGCTAATCCATTGTAGTAACAAAAATCTCAACAACAGACTACCTTTCATAATGACAAGGCTACCATCCATTGTAGTAAAAAAAATCTCAACAATAGAATACCTTCCATAATGACAAGGCTACCATCCATTGGGGTAACAAAAATCTCTACAACAAACTACCTTCCATAATGACAAGGCTACCATCCATTGGAATAACAAAAATATCGACAACAGACTACCTTCTATAATGACAAGGCTACCATCCCTTAGACTAACAAAAATCTCAACAACAGACTACCTTCCATAATGACTAGGCTACCTCATTGGAGTAACAAAGATATTGACAAAAACTACCTTCCATAACGACAAGGCTACCATCCATTGTAGTAACAAAAATCTCGAAAATAGACTACCTTCCATAATGACAAGGCTACCATCCATTATAGTAACAAAAATCTCGACAATAGAGTACCTTCCATGATGACAAGGCTACCATCCATTGAAGTAACAGAAATCTCGACAACTGACTACCTTCCATAATTACAAGGCTACCATACATTGGAATAACAAAAATATCGACAACAGACTACCTTCCATAATGACAACGCTACCATCCATTGGAGTAACAAAGATATCGATGACAGACTACCTTCCATAACGACAAGGCTACAATCCATTGTAGTAACAAAAATCTCGACAATAGACTACCTTCCATAATGACAAGGCTACAATCCTTTGAAGTATAAGAAATCTCGACAATAGACTACCTTCCATAATGACAAGGCTACCATCCATTGGAGTAACTAAAATCTCGACAACAGACTACCTTCCATAATGACTAGGCTACCATCCATTGGAGTAACAAAGATATCGACAACAGACTACCTTCCATAATGATAAGGCTACAATCCATGGTAGTAACAAAAATCTCGACAACAGACTACCTTCCATAATGACAAGACTACCATCCATTGTAGTAACAAAAATATCAACAATAGAATACCTTCCATAATGACAAGGCTACCATCCATTGGGGTAACAAAAATCTCTACAACAAACTACCTTCCATAATGACAAGGCTACCATCCATTGGAATAACAAAAATATCGACAACACACTACCTTCTATAATGACAAGGCTACCATCCCTTAGACTAACAAAAATCTCGACAATAGACTACCTTCCATAATGACTAGGCTACCTCATTGGAGTAACAAAGATATTGACAAAAACTACCTTCCATAACGACAAGGCTACAATCCATTGTAGTAGCAAAAATCTCGACAATAGACTACCTTCCATAATTACAGGGCTACCATCCATTGTAGTAACAAAAATCTCGACAATAGACTACCTTCCATAATGACAAGGCTACCATCCATTAGAGTAACAGAAATCTCGACAACTGACTACCTTCCATAATTACAAGGCTACCATCCATTGGAATAACAAAAATATCGACAACACCCTACCTTCCATAATAAGAAGGATACAATACCTTAGAGTAACAAAAATCTCGACAACGTACTACCTTCCATAATGACTAGGCTACCATCCATTGGAGTAACAAAGATATCAACAACCGACTTCCTACCATAACGTCAAGGCTACAATCCATTGAAGTAACAAAAATCTCGAGAACAGAGTACCTTCCATAACGACAAGGCTACAATCCATTATAGTAGCAAAAATCTCGACAATAGACTACCTTCCATAATGACAAGGCTACCATCCATTCTAGTAACAAAAATCTCGACAATAGACTACCTTCCATGATGACAAGGCTACCATCCATTAAAGTAACAGAAATATCGACAACTGACTACCTTCCATAATTACAAGGCTACCATCCATTGGAATATCAAAAATATCGACAACACCCTACCTTCCATAATGACAAGGATACAATCCCTTAGAGTAACAAAAATCTCGACAACATACTACCTTCCATAATGAATAGGCTACCATCCATTGGAGTAACAAAGATATCAACAACCGACTTCCTTCCATAACGTGAAGGCTACAATCCATTGTAGTAACAAAAATCTCGACAATAGACTACCTTCCATAATGACAAGGCTACAATCCTTTGGAGTATAAGAATTCTCGTCAATAGACTACCTTCTATAATGACTAGGCTACCATCCATTGGAGTAACAAAGATATCGACATCAGAGTACCTTCCACAACGGTAAGGCTACAATCCATTGTAGTAACAAAAATCTCGACAACAGACTACCTTTCATAATGACAAGACTAACATCCATTATAGTAAAAAAACATCTCGATAATAGACTACTTTCCATAATGACAAGGCTACAATCCATTGTAGTAACAACAATCTCGACAACAGACTACCTTCCACAATGAGAAGGCTACCATCCATTGTAGTAATAAAAATCTCAACAATATACTACCTTCCATAATGACAAGGCTACCATCCATTGGAGTAACGAAAATATCGACAATAGACTACCTTCCATAATGAGAAGGCTACCATCCATTGGAATAAAAAAATTTTGACAACACACTACCTTCCATAGTGACAAGGCTACCATCCCTTAGACTAAAAAAAATCTCGACAACAGAATACCTTCCATAACGACAAGGCTACAATCCATTATAGTAACAAAAATCTCGACAACAGACTACCATCCACAATTACAAGGCTACCATCCATTATAGTAACAAAAATCTCGACAATAGACTACCTTCCATAATGAGAAGGCTACCATCCATTGGAATAAAAAAAATATCGACAACACATTACCTTCCATAATGTCAAGGCTACCATCCCTTAGACTAACAAAAATCTCGACAACAGACTACCTTCCATAATGACTAGGCTACCATCCATTAGAGTAACAAATATATGGACAACAGAAGGCCTTCCATGATGACAAGGCTACCATCCATTGTAGTAACAAAAATCTCGACAATAGACTACCTTCCATGATGACAAGGCTACCATCCATTCGAGTAACAAAAATCTCGACAATAGACTACCTTTCATAATGACAACGATACCATCCATTTTAGTAACAAAGATATCAACGACAGACTACCTTCCATAACGACAAGGCTACAATCCATTGTAGTAACAAAAATCTCGACAATAGACTACCTTCCATAATGACAAGGCTACCATCCATTGGAGTAACTAAAATCTCGACAACAGACTACCTTCCATAATGACTAGGCTACCATCCATTGGAGTAACAAAGATCTCGACAACAGACTACCTTCCATAACGACAAGGCTACAATCCATTGTAGTAACAAAAATCTCGACAACATACTACCTTCCATAATGACAACACTACCATCCATTGTAGTAACAAAAATCTCAACAATAGAATACCTTCCATAATGACAAGGCTACCATCGATTGTGGCAACAAAAATATCTACAACAAACTACCTTCCATAGTGACAAGGCTACCATCCATTGGAATAACAAAAATATCGACAACACACTACCTTCTATAATGACAAGGCTATCATCCCTTAGAGTAACAAAAATCTCGACAACAGACTACCTTCCATAATGACTAGGCTACCATCCATTGGAGTAACAAAGATATTGACAAAAAACTACCTTCCATAACGACAAGGCTACAATCCATTGTAGTAACAAAAATCTCGAAAATAGACTACCTTCCATAATGACAAGGCTACCATCCATTATAGTAACAAAAATCTCGACAATAGACTACCTTCCATGATGACAAGGCTACCATCCATTAGAGTAACAGAAATCTCGACAACTGACTACCTTCCATAATTACAAGGCTACCATCCATTGGAATAACAAAAATATCGACAACACCCTACCTTCCATAATGAGAAGGATACAATACCTTAGAGTAACAAAAATCTCGACAACATACTACCTTCCATAATGACTAGGCTACCATCCATTGGAGTAACATAGATATCAACAATCGACTTCCTTCCATAACGTCAAGGCTACAATCCATTGGAGTAACAAAAATCTCGAGAACATAGTACCTTCCACAACGACAAGGCTACAATCCATTGTAGTAACAAAAATCTCGACAACAAACTACCTTTCATAATGACAAGGCTACCATCCATTGTAGTAAAAAAAATCTCGACAATAGACTACCTTCCATAATGACAAGGCTACAATCCATTGTAGTAACAAAAATCTCAACAACAGACTACCTTCCACAATGACAAGGCTACCATCCATTGTAGTAACATAAATCTCAACAATAGACTACTTTCCATAATGACAAGGCTACCATCCATTGGAGTAACAAAAATCTCGACAATAGACTACCTTCCATAATGAGAAGGCTACCATTCATTGGAATAAAAAAAATATCGACAACACACTACCTTCCATAATGACAAGGCTACCATCCCTTAGACTAAAAAAAATCTCGACAACAGACTGCCTTCCATAATGACAAGGCTACAATCCATTGTAGTAACAAAAATCTCGACAACAGACTACCTTCCACAATGACAAGGCTACCATCCATTGTAGTAACAAAAATCTCGACAATAGACTACCTTCCATAATGAGAAGGCTACCATCCATTAGAGTAACGAAAATATCGACAACAGACTACCTTCCATAATGAGAACGCTACCATCCATTGGAATAAAAAAATATCGACAACACACTACCTTCCATAATGTCAAGGCTACCATCCCTTAGACTAACAAAAATCTCGACAACAGACTACCTTCCATAATGAGAACGCTACCATCCATTGGAATAAAAAAAATATCGACAACACACTACCTTCCATAATGACTAGGCTACCATCCATTAGAGTAACAAAGATATCGACAACAAACTACCTTCCATAACGACAAGGCTACAATCCATTGTAGTAACAAAAATCTCGACAACAGACTACCTTCCATAATGACAAGGCTACCATCCATTGTAGTAACAAAAATATCGACAATAGACTACCTTCCATGATGACAAGGCTACCATTTATTGGAGTAACAAAAATCTCGACAACAGACTACCTTCCTTAAAGACAACGATACCATCCATTGGAGTAACAAAGATATTGACGACAGACTACCTTCTATAACGACAAGTCTACAATCCATTGTAGTAACAAAAATCTCGACAATAGACTACCTTCCATAATGACAAGGCTACAATCCTTTGGAGTATAAGAAATCTCGACAATAGACTACCTTCCATAATGACAAGGCTACCATCCATTGGAGTAACTAAAATCTCGACAACAGACTACCTTCCATAATGACTACGATACCATCCATTGGAGTAACAAAGATATCAACAACAAACTACCTTCCATAACGACAAGGCTACAATCTATTGTAGTAACAAAAATCTCGACAACAGACTACCTTCCATAATGACAAGGCTACCATCCATTGTAGTAACAAAAATCTCAACAATAGACTACCTTCCATAATGACAAGGCTACCATCCATTGGAGTAACGAAAATCTCGACAATAGACTACCTTCCATAATGAGAAGGCTACCATTCATTGGAATAAAAAAAATATCGACAACACACTACCTTCCATAATGACAAGGTTACCATCCGTTAGACTAAAAAAAATCTCGACAACAGACTACCTTCCATAATGATAAGGCTACAATCCATTGTAGTAACAAAAATCTCGACAACAGACTACCTTCCACAATGACAAGGCTACCATCCATTGTAGTAACAAAAATCTCGACAATAGACTACCTTCCATAATGAGAAGGCTACCATCCATTGGAGTAACGAAAATATCGACAACAGACTGCCTTCCATAATGAGAACGCTACCATCCATTAGAATAAAAAAAATATCGACAACACACTACCTTCCATAATGTCAAGGCTACCATCCCTTAGACTAACAAAAATCTCAACAACAGACTACCTTCCATAATGACTAGGCTACCATCCATTAGAGTAACAAAGATATCGACAACAAACTACCTTCCATAACGACAAGGCTACAATCCATTGTAGTAACAAAAATCTCGACAACAGACTACCTTCCATAATGACAAGGCTACCATCCATTGTAGTAACAAAAATCTCGACAATAGACTACCTTCCATAATGACAAGGCTACCATTTATTGGAGTAACAAAAATCTCGACAACAGACTACCTTCCATAATGACAATGATACCATCCATTGGAGTAACAAAGATATTGACGACAGACTACCTTCCATAACGACAAGTCTACAATCCATTGTAGTAACAAAAATCTCGACAATAGACTACCTTCCATAATGACAAGCCTACAATCCTTTGGAGTATAAGAAATCTCGACAATAGACTACCTTCCATAATGACAAGGCTACCATCCATAGGAGTAACTAAAATCTCGGCAACAGACTACCTTCCATAATGACTACGCTACCATCCATTGGAGTAACAAAGATATCAACAACAAACTACCTTCCATAACGACAAGGCTACAATCTATTGTAGTAACAAAAATCTGGACAACAGACTACCTTCCATAATGACAAGGCTACCATTCATTGTAGTAACAAAAATCACGATAATAGACTACCTTCCATGATGACAAGGCTACCATCCATTGGAGTAACAAAAATATCGATAACATACTACCTTCTATAATGACAAGGCTACCATCCATTGGAGTAACAAAGATATCGACGACAGACTACCTTCCATAACGACAAGGCTATAATCCATTGTAGTAACAAAAATCTCGACAATAGACTACCTTCCATAATGACAAGGCTACCATTCACTGTAGTAACAAAAATCTCGACAATAGACTACATTCCATGATGACAAGGCTACCATCCATTGGAGTAACAAAAATCTCGACAACAGACTACCTTCCATAATGACAAGGCTACCATCCATTGGAGTAACAAAGATATCAACGACAGACTACCTTCCATAACGACAAGGCTACAATCCATTGTAGTAACAAAAATCTCGACAATAGACTACCTTCCATAATGACAAGGATACCATCCTTTGGAGTATAAGAAATCTTGACAATAGACTACCTTCCATTATGACTAGGCTACCATCCATTGGAGTAACAAAGATATTGACAAAAAACTACCTTCCATAACGACAAGGCTACAATCCATTGTAGTAACAAAAATCTCGACAATAGACTACCTTCCATAATGACAAGGCTACCATCCATTGTAGTAACAAAAATCTCGACAATAGACTACCTTCCATGATGACAAGGCTACCATCCATTGGAGTAACAGAAATCTTGGCAACTGACTACCTTCCATAATTACAAGGCTACCATCCATTGGAATAACAAAAATATCGACAACACCCTACCTTCCATAATCACAAGGATACAATCCCTTAGAGTAACAAAAATCTCGACAATAGACTACCTTCCATAATGACTAGGCTACCATCCATTGGAGTAACAAAGATATCAACAACCGAATTCCTTCTATAACGTCAAGGCTACAATCCATTGTAGTAACAAAAATCTCGTCAATAGACTACCTTCCATAACAACAAGGCTACAATCCTTTGGAGTATAAAAAATTTCAACAAAAGACTACCTTCCATAATGACAAGGCTACCATCCATTGGAGTAACTAAAATATCGACAACAGACTACCTTCCATAACGACAAGGCTACAATCCATTGTAGTAACAAAAATCTCGACAACAGACTACCTTCCATAATGACAAGGCTACCATCCATTGTAGTAACAAAAATCACGACAATAGACTACCTTCTATAATGAGAAGGCTACCATCCATTGGAGTAAAGAAAATCTCGACAATAGACTACCTTCCATAATGAGAAGGCTACCATCCAATGGAATAAAAAAAATATCGACAACACACTACCTTCCATAATGACAAGGCTACCATCCCTTAGACTAACAAAAATCTCGACAACATACTACCTTCCATAATGACTAGGCTACCATCCATTAGAGTAACAAAGATATCGACAGTAGACTACCTTCCATAACGACAAGGCTACAATCCATTGTAGTAACAAAAATCTCGACAATAGACTACCTTCCATAATGACAAGGCTACCATCCATTGTAGTAAAAAAAATCTCGACAATAGACTACCTTCCATGATGACAAGGCTACCATCCATTGGAGTAACAAAAATCTCGACAACAGACTACCTTCCATAATGACAAGGCTACCATCCATTGGAGTAACAAATATATCAACGACATACTACCTTCCATAACGACAAGGCTACAATCCATTGTAGTAACAAAAATCTCGACAATAGACTACCTTCCATAATGACAAGGATACCATCCTTTGGAGTATAAGAAATATCGACAATAGACTACTTTCCATAATGACAAGGCTACAATCCATTGTAGTAACAAAAATCTCGACAACAGACTACCTTCCATAATGACAAGGCTACCATCCATTGTAGTAACAAAAATCACGACAATAGACTACCTTCTATAATGAGAAGGCTACCATCCATTGGAGTAAAGAAAATCTCGACAATAGACTACCTTCCATAATGAGAAGGCTACCATCCAATGGAATAAAAAAAATATCGACAACACACTACCTTCCATAATGACAAGGCTACCATCCCTTAGACTAACAAAAATCTCGACAACATACTACCTTCCATAATGACTAGGCTACCATCCATTAGAGTAACAAAGATATCGACAGTAGACTACCTTCCATAACGACAAGGCTACAATCCATTGTAGTAACAAAAATCTCGACAATAGACTACCTTCCATAATGACAAGGCTACCATCCATTGTAGTAAAAAAAATCTCGACAATAGACTACCTTCCATGATGACAAGGCTACCATCCATTGGAGTAACAAAAATCTCGACAACAGACTACCTTCCATAATGACAAGGCTACCATCCATTGGAGTAACAAATATATCAACGACATACTACCTTCCATAACGACAAGGCTACAATCCATTGTAGTAACAAAAATCTCGACAATAGACTACCTTCCATAATGACAAGGATACCATCCTTTGGAGTATAAGAAATATCGACAATAGACTACTTTCCATAATGACAAGGCTACCATCCATTGGAGTAACTAAAATCTCGACAACAGACTATTTTCCATAATGACTAGGCTACCATCCATTGGAGTAACAAAGAAATAGACAACAAACTACCTTCCCTAACGACAAGGCTACAATCCATTATAGTAACAAAAATCTCGACAACAGACTACGTTCCATAATGACAAGGCTACCATTCATTATAGTAACAAAAATCACGATAATAGACTAACTTCCATGATGACAAGGCTACCATCCATTGGAGTAACTAAAATCTCGATAACAGACTACCTTCCATAATGACAAGGCTACCATCCATTGGAGTAACAAAGATATCGACGACAGACTACCTTCTATAATGACAAAGCTACCATCCCTTAGACTAACAAAAATCTCGACAACAGTCTACCTTCCATAATGACTTGGCTACCATCCATTGGAGTAACAAAGATATTGACAAAAAACTACCTTCCATAACGACAAGGCTACAATCCATTGTAGTAATAAAAATCTCGACAATAGACTACCTTCCATAATGACAAGGCTACCATCCATTGTAGTAACAAAAATCTCGAAAATAGACTACCTTCCATGATGACAAGGCTACCATCCATTGGAGTAACAGAAATCTCGACAACTGACTACCTTCCATAATTACAAGGCTACCATCCATTGAAATAACAAAAATATCGACAACACCCTACCTTCCATGATGACAAGGATACAATCCCTTAGAGTAACAAAAATCTCGACAATAGACTACCTTCCATAATGACTAGGCTACCATCCATTGGAGTAAAAAAGATATCAACAACCGACTTCCTTTTATAACGTCAAGGCTACAATCCATTGTAGTAACAAAAATCTCGACAATAGACTACCTTCCTTAATGACAAGGCTACAATCCTTTGGAGTATAAAAAATCTCACTACAGACTACCTTTCATAATGACAAGGCTACCATCCATTGGAGTAACTAAAATCTCGACAACAGACTACCTTCCATAACGACAAGGCTACAATCCATTATAGTAACAAAAAACTCGACAACAGACTACTTTCCATAATGACAAGGCTACCATCCATTGTAGTAACAAAAATCTCGACAATAGACTACCTTCCATAATAAGAAGGCTACCATCCATTGGAGTAAAGAAAATCTCGACAACAAACTACCTTCCATAATGAGAACGCTACCATCCATTGGAATAAAAAAAATATCGACAACACACTCCCTTCCATAATGACAAGGCTACCATCCCTTAGACTAACAAAAATATCGACAACAGACTACCTTCCATAATGACTAGGCTACCATCCATTAGAGTAACAAATATATCGATAACAGACTACCTTCCATAACGACAAGGCTACAATCCATTGTAGTAACAAAAATCTCGACAAAAGACTACCTTCCATGATGAAAAGGCTACCATCCATTGGAGTAACAAAAATCTCGACAACAGACTACCTTCCATAATGACAAGGCTACCATCCATTGGAGTAACAAAGATATCAACGACATACTACCTTCCATAACGACAAGGCAACAATCCATTGTAGTAACAAAAATCTCGACAATAGACTACCTTCCATAATTACAAGGCTACAATCCTTTGGAGTATAAGAAATCTCGACAATAGCCTACCTTCCATAATGACAAGGCTACCATCCATTGCAGTAACTAAAATCTCGACAACTGACTACCTTCCATAATGACTAGGCTACCATCCATTGGAGTAACAAAGATATCGACAAAATACTACCTTCCATAACGACAAGGCTACAATCCATTGTAGTAACAAAAATCTCGACAACAGACTACCTTACACAATGACAAGGCTACCATCCATTGTAGTAACAAAAATATCGACAATAGACTACCTTCCATAATGACAAGGCTACCATCCATTTCAGTAACGAAAATCTCGACAACAGACTACCTTCCATAATGACAAGGCTACCATCCATTGGAATAACAAAAATATCGATAACACACTACCTTCTATAATGAAAAGGCTACCATCCCTTAGACTAATAAAAATGTCGACAACAGACTACCTTCCATAATGACTAGGCTACCATCCATTAGAGTAACAAAGATATTGACAAAAAACTACCTTCCATAACGACAAGGATACAATCCATTGTAGTAAAAAAAATCTCGACAATAGACTACCTTCCATAATGACAAGGCTACCATCCATTGTAGTAACAAAAATCTCGACAACTGACTACCTTCCATAATTACAAGGCTACCATCCATTGGAATAACAAAAATATCGACAACACCTTACCTTCCATAATGACAAGGATACAATCCCTTAGAGTAACAAAAATCTCGACAATAGACTACCTTCCATAATGACTAGGCTACCATCCCTTGGAGTAACAAAGATATCAACAACCGACTTCCTTCTATAATGTCAAGGCTACAATCCATTGTAGTAACAAAAATCTCGACAATAGACTACCTTCCATAATGACAAGGCTACAATCCTTTGGAGTATAAAAAATCTCAACAACAGACTACCTTTCGTAATAACAAGGCTACCATCCATTGGAGTAACTAAAATCTCGACAACAGACTACCTTCCATAACGACAAGGCTACAATCCATTGTAGTAAAAAAAATCTCGACAACAAACTACCTTCCATAATGACAAGGCTACCATCCATTGTAGTAACAAAAATCTCGACAATAGATTACCTTCCATAATGAGAAGGCTACCATTCATTGGAGTAAAGAAAATCTCGACAACAGACTACCTTCCATAATGAGAAGGCTACCATCCATTGGAATAAAAAAAATATTGACAACACACTCCCTTCCATAATGACAAGGCTACCATCCCTTAGACTAACAAAAATATCGACAACAGACTACCTTCCATAATGACTAGGCTACCATCCATTAGAGTAACAAAGATATCGATAACAAACTACCTTCCATAACGACAAGGCTACAATCCATTGTAGTAACAAAAATCTCGACAACAAACTACCTTCCATAATGACAAGGCTACCATCCATTGTAGTAACAAAAATCTCGACAATAGACTACCTTCCATGATGAAAAGGCTACCATCCATTGGAGTAACAAAAATCTCGACAACAGACTACCTTCCATAATGACAAGGCTACCATCCATTGGAGTAACAAAGATATCAATGACATACTACCTTCCATAACGACAAGGTTACAATCCATTGTAGTAACAAAAATCTCGACAATAGACTACCTTCCATAATTACAAGGCAACAATCCTTTGGAGTATAAGAAATCTCGACAATAGGCTACCTTCCATAATGACTAGGCTACCATCCATTGGAGTAACAAAGATATCAACAACCAACTTCCTTCTATAACGTTAAGGCTATAATCCATTGTAGTAACAAAAATCTCGACAATAGACTACCTTCCATATTGACAAGGCTACAATCCTTTAGAGTATAAAAAATCTCAACAACAGACTACCTTCCATAATGACAAGGCTACCATCCATTGGAGTAACTAAAATCTCGACAACAGACTAGCTTCCATAACGACAAGGCTACATTCCATTGTAGTAACAAAAATCTCGACAACAGACTACCTTCCACAATGACAAGGCTACCATCCATTGTAGTAACAAAAATATCGACAATAGACTACCTTCCATAATGAGAAGGCTACCATCCATTGGAATAAAAAAAATATCGACAACACACTACCTTCCTTAGTGAGAAGGCTACCATCCCTTAGACTAACAAAAATATCGACAACAGACTACCTTCCATAATGACTAGGCTACCATCCATTAGAGTAACAAATATATCGATAACAGACTACCTTCCATAACGACAAGGCTACAATCCATTGTAGTAACAAAAATCTCGACAAAAGACTACCTTCCATGATGAAAAGGCTACCATCCATTGGAGTAACAAAAATCTCGACAACAGACTACCTTCCATAATGACAAGGCTACCATCCATTGGAGTAACAAAGATATCAACAACATACTACCTTCCATAACGACAAGGCAACAATCCATTGTAGTAACAAAAATCTCGACAATAGACTACCTTCCATAATTACAAGGCTACAATCCTTTGGAGTATAAGAAATCTCGACAATAGCCTACCTTCCATAATGACAAGGCTACCATCCATTGCAGTAACTAAAATCTCGACAACTGACTACCTTCCATAATGACTAGGCTACCATCCATTGGAGTAACAAAGATATCGACAAAATACTACCTTCCATAACGACAAGGCTACAATCCATTGTAGTAACAAAAATCTCGACAACAGACTACCTTACACAATGACAAGGCTACCATCCATTGTAGTAACAAAAATATCGACAATAGACTACCTTCCATAATGACAAGGCTACCATCCATTTCAGTAACGAAAATCTCGACAACAGACTACCTTCCATAATGACAAGGCTACCATCCATTGGAATAACAAAAATATCGATAACACACTACCTTCTATAATGAAAAGGCTACCATCCCTTAGACTAATAAAAATGTCGACAACAGACTACCTTCCATAATGACTAGGCTACCATCCATTAGAGTAACAAAGATATTGACAAAAAACTACCTTCCATAACGACAAGGATACAATCCATTGTAGTAAAAAAAATCTCGACAATAGACTACCTTCCATAATGACAAGGCTACCATCCATTGTAGTAACAAAAATCTCGACAACTGACTACCTTCCATAATTACAAGGCTACCATCCATTGGAATAACAAAAATATCGACAACACC
Source organism: Vicia faba (assembly GCA_948472305.1). NCBI lineage: Eukaryota > Viridiplantae > Streptophyta > Magnoliopsida > Fabales > Fabaceae > Vicia > Vicia faba. The sequence continues at coordinate 508,719,758 of OX451741.1, read as the reverse complement.
TTACCTTCCATAATGACAAGGATACAATCCCTTAGAGTAACAAAAATCTCGACAATAGACTACCTTCCATAATGACTAGGCTACCATCCCTTGGAGTAACAAAGATATCAACAACCGACTTCCTTCTATAATGTCAAGGCTACAATCCATTGTAGTAACAAAAATCTCGACAATAGACTACCTTCCATAATGACAAGGCTACAATCCTTTGGAGTATAAAAAATCTCAACAACAGACTACCTTTCGTAATAACAAGGCTACCATCCATTGGAGTAACTAAAATCTCGACAACAGACTACCTTCCATAACGACAAGGCTACAATCCATTGTAGTAAAAAAAATCTCGACAACAAACTACCTTCCATAATGACAAGGCTACCATCCATTGTAGTAACAAAAATCTCGACAATAGATTACCTTCCATAATGAGAAGGCTACCATTCATTGGAGTAAAGAAAATCTCGACAACAGACTACCTTCCATAATGAGAAGGCTACCATCCATTGGAATAAAAAAAATATTGACAACACACTCCCTTCCATAATGACAAGGCTACCATCCCTTAGACTAACAAAAATATCGACAACAGACTACCTTCCATAATGACTAGGCTACCATCCATTAGAGTAACAAAGATATCGATAACAAACTACCTTCCATAACGACAAGGCTACAATCCATTGTAGTAACAAAAATCTCGACAACAAACTACCTTCCATAATGACAAGGCTACCATCCATTGTAGTAACAAAAATCTCGACAATAGACTACCTTCCATGATGAAAAGGCTACCATCCATTGGAGTAACAAAAATCTCGACAACAGACTACCTTCCATAATGACAAGGCTACCATCCATTGGAGTAACAAAGATATCAATGACATACTACCTTCCATAACGACAAGGTTACAATCCATTGTAGTAACAAAAATCTCGACAATAGACTACCTTCCATAATTACAAGGCAACAATCCTTTGGAGTATAAGAAATCTCGACAATAGGCTACCTTCCATAATGACTAGGCTACCATCCATTGGAGTAACAAAGATATCAACAACCAACTTCCTTCTATAACGTTAAGGCTATAATCCATTGTAGTAACAAAAATCTCGACAATAGACTACCTTCCATATTGACAAGGCTACAATCCTTTAGAGTATAAAAAATCTCAACAACAGACTACCTTCCATAATGACAAGGCTACCATCCATTGGAGTAACTAAAATCTCGACAACAGACTAGCTTCCATAACGACAAGGCTACATTCCATTGTAGTAACAAAAATCTCGACAACAGACTACCTTCCACAATGACAAGGCTACCATCCATTGTAGTAACAAAAATATCGACAATAGACTACCTTCCATAATGAGAAGGCTACCATCCATTGGAATAAAAAAAATATCGACAACACACTACCTTCCTTAGTGAGAAGGCTACCATCCCTTAGACTAACAAAAATCTCGACAACATACTACCTTCCATAATGAATAGGCTACCATCCATTAGAGTAACAAAGATATCGACAACAGACTACCTTCCGTAACGACAAGGCTACAATCCGTTGTAGTAACAAAAATATCGACAACATACTACCTTCCATAATGACAAGGCTACCTTTCATTGTAGTAACAAAAATCTCGACAATAGACTACCTTCCATGATGACAAGGCTACCATCCATTGGAGTAACAAAAATCTCGATAACATACTACCTTCCATAACGACAAGGCTACCATCCATTTGAGTAACCAAGATATCAATGACAGACTACCTTCCATAACGACAAGGCTACAATCCATTGTAGTAACAAAAATCTCGACAATAGACTACCTTCCATAATGAGAAGGATACCATCCTTTGGAGTATAAAAAATCTCGACAATAGACTACCTTCCATAATGACAAGGCTACCATTCATTGGAGTAACTAAAATCTCGACAACAGACTACCTTCCATAAGGACTAGGCTACCATCCATTGGAGTAACAAAGATATTGACAAAAAACTACCTTCCATAACGACAAGGCTACAATCCATTGTAGTAACAAAAATCTCGACAATAGACTACCTTCCATAATGACAAGGCTACCATCCATTGTAGTAACAAAAATCTCGACAATAGACTACCTTCCATAATGACAGGGCTACCATCCATTGGAGTAACATAAATCTTGACAACTGACTACCTTCCATAATTACAAGGCTACCATCCATCGGAATAACAAAAATATCGACAACACCATACCTTCCATAATAACAAGGATACAATCCCTTAGAGTAACAAAAATCTCGACAACAGACTACCTTCCATAATGACTAGGCTACCATCCATTGGAGTAACAAAGATATCAACAACCGACTTCCTTCAATAACGTCAAGGCTACAATCCATTGTAGTAACAAAAATCTTGACAATAGACTACCTTCCATATGACAAGGCTACAATCCTTAGGAGTATAAAAAATCTCAACAAAAGACTACCTTCCATAATGACAAGGCTACCAGCCATTGGAGTAACTAAAATCTCGACAACAAACTACCTTACATAACGACAAGGCTACAATCCATTGTAGTAACAAAAATCTCGACAACAGACTACCTTCCACAATGACAAGGCTACCATCCATTGTAGTAACAAAAATCTTGACAATAGACTACCTTCCATAATGAGAAGGCTACCATCCATTGGAGTAATGAAAATCTCGACAACAGACTACCTTCCATAATGAGAAGGCTACCATCCATTGGAATAAAAAAAATATCGACAACACACTACCTTCCATAATGACAAGGCTACCATCCCTTAGACTAACAAAAATCTCGACAACATACTACCTTCCATAATGACTAGGCTACCATCCATTAGAGTAACAAAGATATCGACAGTAGACTACCTTCCATAACGACAAGGCTACAATCCATTGTAGTAACAAAAATCTCGACAACAGACTACCTTCCATAATGACAAGGCTACCATCCATTGTAGTAAAAAAAATCTCGACAATAGACTACCTTCCATGATGACAAGGCTACCATCCATTGGAGTAACAAAAATCTCGACAACAGACTACCTTCCATAATGACAAGGCTACCATCCATTGGAGTAACAAATATATCAACGACATACTACCTTCCATAACGACAAGGCTACAATCCATTGTAGTAACAAAAATCTCGACAACAGACTACCTTCCATAACGACAAGGATACCATCCTTTGGAGTATAAGAAATATCGATAATAGACTACTTTCCATAATGACAAGGCTACCATCCATTGGAGTAACTAAAATCTCGACAACAGACTATTTTCCATAATGACTAGGCTACCATCCATTGGAGTAACAAAGAAATAGACAACAAACTACCTTCCCTAACGACAAGGCTACAATCCATTGTAGTAACAAAAATCTCGACAACAGACTATGTTCCATAATGACAAGGCTACCATTCATTATAGTAACAAAAATCACGACAATAGACTACCTTCCATGATGACAAGGCTACCATCCATTGGAGTAACTAAAATCTCGACAACAGACTACCTTCCATAATGACAAAGCTACCATCCATTGGAGTAACAAAGATATCGACTACAGACTACCTTCTATAATGACAAGGATACAATCCCTTAGAGTAACAAAAATCTCGACAATAGACTACCTTCCATAATGACTAGGCTACCATCCATTGGAGTAACAAAGATATCAACAACTGACTTCCTTCTATAACGTCAAGGCTACAATCCATTGGAGTAAGAAAAATATCGACAATATACTACCTTTCATAATGACAAGGCTACCATCCATTAGAGTAACAAAAATATCGACAACATACTACCTTTCATAATGACAAGTCTACAATCTATTATAGTAACAAAAATATCGACAATAAACTACCTTCCATAATGACAAGGCTATCACCCATTGGAGTTGCAAAAATCTCGACAACAGACTACCTTCCATAATGACAAGGCTACCATCCATTGGAGTAACAAATATATCGACAACATACTACCTTCCACAATAAACGGGGAAACCATCCATTAGAGTATCAAAAATCACGACAACAAACTGCCTTCCATAATGACAAGGCTACCATCCATTGGAATAACAAAAATCTCGACAACAGAATACCTTCCATAATGACTAGGCTACCATCCATTGGAGTATGAAAGATATTGATAACATACTACCTTCCATAATGAAAAGGATACAATCGATTGTAGTAACAAAAATCTCGACAACAGACTACCTTCCATAATGATAAGGCTACCATCCATTGTAGTAACAAAAATCTCGACAATAAACTACATTCCATTATGACAAGGATACCATCCATTAGAGTAACAAAAATCACGACAACAGACTGCCTTCCATAATGACAAGGCTACCATCCAATGGAGTAAGAAAGATATCGATAACATACTACCTTCCATAATGAAAAGGATACAATCGATTGTAGTAACAAAAATTTCGACAATAGACTACCTTCCATAATGACAAGGCTACCATCCATTGTATTAACAAAAATCTCGATAATAAACTACCTTCCATAATGACAAGGCTATCATCCATTGGAGTAACAAAAATCTCGACAACATACTACCTTCCATAATGACAAGTCTACAATCTATTATAGTAACAAAAATATCGACAATAAACTACCTTCCATAATGACAAGGCTATCATCCATTGGAGTAACAAAAATATCGACAACAAACTACCTTCCATAATGACAAGGCTACCATCCATTGGAGTAACAAAGATATCGACAACATACTACCTTCCATAATGACAAGGATACCATCCATTAGAGTAACAAAAATCACGACAATAGACTGCCTTCCATAATGACAAGGCTACCATCCATTGGAATAACAAAAATCTCGACAACAGAATACCTTCCATAATGACTAGGCTACCATCCATTGGAGTAAGAAAGATATCGATAACATACTACCTTCTATAATGAAAAGGATACAATCAATTGTAGTAACAAAAATATCGACAACAGACTACCTTCCATAATGACAACGCTACCATCCATTGTAGTAACAAAAATATCGACAATAAACTACCTTCCATAATGACAAGGCTATCATCCATTGGAGTAAAATAAATCTCGACAACAGACTACCTTCCATAATGACAAGGCTACCATCCATTGGAGTAACAAAGATATCGATAACATACTACCTTCCATAATGACAAGGATACCATCCCTTAGAGTAACAAAAATCTCGACAACAGACTACCTTCCATAATGAAAAGGCTACCATCCATTGGAGTAACAAAGATATCGACGACATACTACCTTCCATAATGACAAGGATACCATCCATTAGAGTAACAAAAATCATGACAATCGACTACCTTCCATAATGATAAGGCTACCATCCATTGGAATAACAAAAATCTCGACAACAAAATAACTTCCATAATGACTAGGCTACCATCCATTGGAGGAAGAAAGATATCGATAACATACTACCTTCCATAATGTAAAGGATACAGTCTATTATAGTAACAAAAATATCGACAATAAACTACCTTCCATAATGACAAGGCTATCATCCATTGGAGTAACAAAAATCTCGACAACAGACTACCTTCCATAATGACAAGGCTACCATCCATTGGAATAACAAAATTATCGACAACAAACTAACTTCCATAATTATAAGGCTATCATCCATTGTAGTAACAAAAATCTCGACAATAAACTACCTTCCATAATGACAAGGCTATCATCCATTGGAGTAACAAAAATCTCGATAACAGACTACCTTCCATAATGACAAGGCTACCATCTATTGGAATAACAAAAATATCGACAACACAGTAACTTCCATAATGGCAAGGCTACCATCCCTGAGAGTAACGAAAATCTCGACAACAGACTACCTTCCATAATGACAAGGCTACCATCCATTGGAGTAACAAAGATATCGACAACATACTACCTTCAATAATGACAAGGCTACCATCCATTGGAGTAACAAAAATCACGACAACAAACTACCTTCCATAATGACAAGGCTACCATCCATTGGTATAATAAAAATCTCGACAACAGACTACCTTCCATAATGACTAGGTTAGGATCCATTGGAGTAAGAAAGATATCGACAATAGACTACCTTCCATAATGACAAGGATACCATCCATTGTAGTAACAAAAATCAGGACAACATACTACTTTCCATAATGACAAGGCTACCATCCATTGGAATAACAAAAATATCGATAACACACTAACTTCCATAATGACAAGGCTTCCATCCCTTAGAGTAACAAAAATCTCGACAATAGACTACCTTCCATAATTACTAGGCTACCATCCTTTGGAGTAACAAAGATATCGACAACAGACTACCTTCCATATTGACAAGGCTAAAATCCGTTGTAGTAACAAAAATCTCGACAACAGACTACCTTCCATAATGACAAGGCTACCATCCATTGTAGTGACAAAATTCTCGACAATAGACTACCTTCTAAAATGACAAGGCTACCATCCATTGGAGTAACAAAAATCTCGACAACAGACTACCTTCCATAATGACAAGGCTACCATCCATTAGAGTAACAAAAATCTCGACAACATACTACCTTTCATAATGACGAGTCTACAATCTATTATAGTAACGAAAATATCGACAATAAAATACCTTCCATAATGACAAGGCTATCACCCATTGGAGTTACAAAAATCTCGACAACAGACTACCTTCCATAATGACAAGGCTACCATCCATTGGAGTAAAAAATATATCGACAACATACTAACTTCCACAATAAATGGGGAAACCATCCATTAGAGTAACAAAAATCACGACAACAAACTGCCTTCCATAATGACAAGGCTACCATCCATTGGAATATCAAAAATCTCGACAACAGAATACCTTCCATAATGACTAGGCTACCATCCATTGGAGTATGAAAGATATCGATAACAAACTAACTTCCATAGTGAAAAGGATACAATCGATTGTAGTAACAAAAATCTCGACAACAGACTACCTTCCATAATGATAAGGCTACCATCCATTGTAGTAACAAAAATCTCGACAATAAACTACATTCCATTATGACAAGGATACCATCCATTAGAGTAACAAAAATCACGACAACAGACTTCCTTCCATAATGACAAGGCTACCATCCAATGGAGTAAGAAAGATATCGATAACATACTACCTTCCATAATGAAAAGGATACAATCGATTGTAGTAACAAAAATTTCGACAACAGACTACCTTCCATAATGACAAGGCTATCATCCATTGTATTAACAAAAATCTCGATAATAAACTACCTTCCATAAAGACAAGGCTATCATCCATTGGAGTAACAAAAATCACGACAACAGACTACCTTCCATAATGACAAGGCTACCATCCACTGGAATAACAAAAATATCGACGACACACTAACTTCCATAATAACAAGGCTACCATTCCTGAGAGTAACGAAAATCTCGACAACAGACTACCCTCCATAATGACAAGGCTACCATCCATTAGAGTAACAAAGATATCGACAACATACTACCTTCCATAATGACAAGGATACCATCCATTGGAGTAATAAAAATCACGACAACAAACTACCTTCCATAATGACAAGGCTACCATCCATTGGAATAACAAAAATCTCGACAACAGACTACCTTCCATAATGACTAGGCTACCATCCATTGGAGTAAGAAAGATTTCGACAACATACTACCTTCCATAATGAAAAGGCTACCATCCAATAGAGTAACAAAAATCACGACGACACACTACCTTCCATAATGACAAGGCTACCATCCAATGGAGTAACAAAAATCACGACAATAAACTACCTTTCATAATGACAAGGCTACCATCCATTGTAGTAACAAAAATCTGGACAACAGACTACTTTCCATAATGACAAGGCTACCATCCATTGGAGTAACAAAAATATCAACACCACACTAACTTCCATAATGACAAGGCTACCATCCCTTAGAGTAACAAAAATCACGACAATAGACTACCTTCCATAATGACTAGGCTACCATCCTTTGGAGTAACAAAGATATCGACAACAGACTACCTTCCATATTGACAAGGCTACAATCTGTTGTAGTAACGAAAATCTCGACAATAAACTACCTTCCATAATGACAAGGCTACCATCCATTGTATTGTCAAAAATCTCGACAATAGACTACCTTCTATAATGACAAGGCTACCATCCATTGGAGTAACAAAAATCTCGACAACATACTACCTTCCATAATGACAAATCTACAATCTATTATAGTAATAAAAATATCGACAATAAACTACCTTCCATAATGACAAGGCTATCATCCATTGGAGTAACAAAAATCTCGACAACAGACTACCTTCCATAATGACAAGCTACCATCCATTGGGGTAACAAAGATATCGACAACATACTACCTTCCATAATGACAAGGATACCATCCATTAGAGTAACAAAAATCACGACAACAGACTGCCTTCCATAATGACAAGGCTACCATCCATTGGAGTAAGAAAGATATCAATAACATACTACCTTCCATAATGAAAAGGATACAATCGATTGTAGTAACAAAAATTTCGAAAACAAACTACCTTCCATAATGACAAGGCTACCATCCATTGTAGTAACATAAATATCGACAATAAACTACCTTCCATAATGACAAGGCTATCATCCATTGGAGTAATAAAAATATCGACAACAGACTACCTTCCATAATGACAAGGCTATCATCCATTGGAGTAACAAAAATCTCGACAACAGACTACCTTCCATAATGACAAGGCTACCATCCATTGGAATATCAAAAATATCGACAACACACTAACTTCCATACTGACAAGGCTATCATCCATTGGAGTAACAAAAATCTCGACAACATACTACCTTCCTTAACGACAAGTCTAAAATCTATTATAGTAACAAAAATCTCAACAACAGACTACCTTCCATAATGACAAGGCTACCATCCATTGGAATAACAAAAATATACATAACACACTAACTTCCATAATGACAAGGCTACCATCCCTTAGAGTAACAAAAATTTCGACAATAGACTACCTTCCATAATGACTACGCTGCTATCCATTGGAGTAACAAAGATATCGACAACAAACTACCTTCCATAATGATAAGGCTACCATCCATTGGAATAACAAAAATCTCGAAAATAGAATACCTTCCATAATGACTAGGCTACCATCCATTGGAGTAAGAAAGATATCGATAACATACTACCTTCCATAATGTAAAGGATACAATCTATTATAGTAACAAAAATATCGACAACAGACTGCCTTCCATAATGACAAGGCTACCATCCATTGGAATAACAAAAATATCGACAACACACTAACTTCCATAATGACAAGGCTATCATCCATTGGAGTAACAAAAATCTCGACAACATACTACCTTTCTTAATAACAAGTCTAAAATCTATTATAGTAACAAAAATATCAACATTAGACTACCTTCCATAATGACAAGGCTACCATCAATTGGAATAACAAAAATATCCATAACACACTACCTTCCATAATGACAAGGCTACCATCCATTGTAGTAACAAAAATCACGACAACAGACTACCTTCCATAATGACAAGGCTACCATCCATTGGAATAACAAAAATCTCGACAACAAACTACCTTCCATAATGACTAGCCTACCATCCATTGGAGTAAGAAAGATATCGATAACGTACTTCCTTCCATAATGAAAAGGCTACCATCCAATGGCGTAACAAAAATCACAACAACACACTACCTTCCATAATGACAAGGCTACCATCCAATGGAGTAACAAAAATCTCGACAATAGACTACCTTTCATAATGACAAGGCTTCCATCCATTGTAGTAACAAAAATCTGGACAAAAGACTACTTTCCATAATGACAAGTCTACCATCCAGTGGAATAACAAAAATATCGACAACACACTAACTTCCATAATGACAAGGCTACCATCCCTTAGAGTAACAAAAATCACGACAATAGACTACCTTCAATAATGACTAGGCTACAATCCTTTGGAGTAACAAAGATATCGACAACAGACTACCTTTCATATTGACAAGGCTACAATCCGTTGTAGTAACAAAAATCTCGACAATAGACTACCTTCCATAATGAAAAAGCTACCATCCATTGTATTGTAAAAAATCTCGACAATAGACTACCTTCCATAATGACAAGGCTACCATCCATTGGAGTAACAAAAATCTCGACAACATACTACCTTCCATTATGACAAGTCTACAATCTATTATAGTAACAAAAATATCGACAATAAACTACCTTCCATAATGACAAGGCTATCATCCATTGTAGTAACAAAAATATCGACAACAGACTACCTTCCATAATGAAAAGGCTACCATCCATTGGAGTAACAAAGATATCGATAACATACTACCTTCCATTATGACAAGTCTACAATCCATTATAGTAATAAAAATATCGACAATAAACTAACTTCCATAATGACAAAGCTATCATCCATTGTAGTAACAAAAATATCGACAACAGACTACCTTCCATAATGAAAAGGATACCATCCATTGGTGTAACAAAGATATCGACAACATACTACCTTCCATAATGACAAGGATACCATCCATTAGAGTAATAAAAATCACGACAACAGACTACCTTCCATAATGATAAGGCTACCATCCATTGGAATAACAAAAATCTCGATAATAGAATACCTTCCATAATGACTAGGCTACCATCCATTGGAGTAAGAAAGATATCGAGAACATACTACCTTCCATAATGTAAAGGATACAATCTATTATAGTAACAAAAATATCGACAATAAACTACCTTCCATAATGACAAGGCTATCATCCATTGGAGTAACAAAAATCTCGACAACAGACTACCTTCCATAATGACAAGGCTACCATCCATTGGAATATCAAAAATATCGACAACACACTAACTTCCATATTGACAAGGCTATCATCCATTGGAGTAACAAAAAATCTCAACAACATACTACCTTCCTTAATGACAAGTCTAAAATCTATTATTGTAACAAAAATCTCAACAACAAAATACCTTCCATAATGACAAGGCTACCATCCATTGGAATAACAAAAATATCCATAACACACTAACTTCCATAATTAGAAGGCTACCATCCCTTAGAGTAACAAAAATCTCGACAATAGACTACCTTCCTTAATGACTAGGCTACTATCCATTGGAGTAACAAAGATATCGACAACATACTACCTTCCATAATGACAAGGATACCATCCATTAGAGTAACAAAAATCACGACAATAGACTACCTTCCATAATGACAAGGCTACCATCCATTGGAATAACAAAAATATCGACAACACACTAACTTCCATAATGACAAGGCTATCATCCATTGGAGTAACAAAAATCTCGACAACATACTACCTTTCTTAATAACAAGTCTAAAATCTATTATAGTAACAAAAATATCAACATTAGACTACCTTCCATAATGACAAGGCTACCATCAATTGGAATAACAAAAATATCCACAACACACTACCTTCCATAATGACAAGGCTACCATCCATTGTAGTAACAAAAATCACGACAACAGACTACCTTCCATAATGACAAGGCTACCATCCATTGGAATAACAAAAATCTTGACAACAAACTACCTTCCATAATGACTAGCCTACCATCCATTGGAGTAAGAAAGATATCGATAACATACTTCCTTCCATAATGAAAAGGCTACCATCCAATGGCGTAACAAAAATCACAACAACACACTACCTTCCATAATGACAAGGCTACCATCCAATGGAGTAACAAAAATCTCGACAATAGACTACCTTTCATAATGACAAGGCTTCCATCCATTGTAGTAACAAAAATATGGACAAAAGACTACTTTCCATAATGACAAGTCTACCATCCAGTGGAATAACAAAAATATCGACAACACACTAACTTCCATAATGACAAGGCTACCATCCCTTAGAGTAACAAAAATCACGACAATAGACTACCTTCAATAATGACTAGGCTACAATCCTTTGGAGTAAAAAAGATATCGACAACAGACTACCTTTCATATTGACAAGGCTACAATCCGTTGTAGTAACAAAAATCTCGACAACAGACTACCTTCCATAATGAAAAAGCTACCATCCATTGTATTGTAAAAAATCTCGACAATAGACTACCTTCCATAATGACAAGGCTACCATCCATTGGAGTAACAAAAATCTCGACAACATACTACCTTCCATTATGACAAGTCTACAATCTATTATAGTAACAAAAATATCGACAATAAACTACCTTCCATAATGACAAGGCTATCATCCATTGTAGTAACAAAAATATCGACAACAGACTACCTTCCATAATGAAAAGGCTACCATCCATTGGAGTAACAAAGATATCGATAACATACTACCTTCCATTATGACAAGTCTACAATCTATTATAGTAATAAAAATATCGACAATAAACTAACTTCCATAATGACAAGGCTATCATCCATTGTAGTAACAAAAATATCGACAACAGACTACCTTCCATAATGAAAAGGATACCATCCATTGGTGTAACAAAGATATCGACAACATACTACCTTCCATAATGACAAGGATACCATCCATTAGAGTAATAAAAATCACGACAACAGACTACCTTCCATAATGATAAGGCTACCATCCATTGGAATAACAAAAATCTCGATAATAGAATACCTTCCATAATGACTATGCTACCATCCATTGGAGTAAGAAAGATATCGAGAACATACTACCTTCCATAATGTAAAGGATACAATCTATTATAGTAACAAAAATATCGACAATAAACTACCTTCCATAATGACAAGGCTATCATCCATTGGAGTAACAAAAATCTCGACAACAGACTACCTTCCATAATGACAAGGCTACCATCCATTGGAATATCAAAAATATCGATAACACACTAACTTCCATATTGACAAGGCTATCATCCATTGGAGTAACAAAAAATCTCAACAACATACTACCTTCCTTAATGACAAGTCTAAAATCTATTATTGTAACAAAAATCTCAACAACAAAATACCTTCCATAATGACAAGGCTACCATCCATTGGAATAACAAAAATATCCATAACACACTAACTTCCATAATTAGAAGGCTACCATCCCTTAGAGTAACAAAAATCTCGACAATAGACTACCTTCCATAATGACTAGGCTACTATCCATTGGAGTAACAAAGATATCGACAACATACTACCTTCCATAATGACAAGGATACCATCCATTAGAGTAACAAAAATCACGACAATAGACTACCTTCCATAATGATAAGGCTACCATCCATTGGAATAACAAAAATCTCGACAATAGAATACCTTCCATAATGACTAGGCTACCATCCATTGGAGTAAGAAAGATATCGATAACATAATACCTTCCATAATGTAAAGGATACAATCTATTATAGTAACAAAAATATCGACAATAAACTACCTTCCATAATGACAAGGCTATCATCCATTGGAGTAACAAAAATTTCGACAACAGACTACCTTCCATAATGACAAGGCTACCATCCATTGGAATATCAAAAATATCGACAACACACTAACTTCCATACTGACAAGGCTATCATCCATTGGAGTAACAAAAATCTCGACAACATACTACCTTCCTTAATGACAAGTCTAAAATCTATTATAGTAACAAAAATCTTAACAACAGACTACCTTCCATAATGACAAGGCTACCATCTATTGGAATAACAAAAATATCCATAACACACTAACTTCCATATTGACAAGGCTACCATCCCTTAGAGTAACAAAAATCTCGACAACAGACTACCTTCCATAATGACAAGGCTACCATCCATTGGAGTAACAAAAATCACGACAACAGACTACCTTCCATAATGACAAGGCTACCATCCATTGGTATAACAAAAATCTCGACAACAGACTACCTTCCATAATGACAAGGCTACAATACATTGGAGTAACAAAGATATCAACAACATACTACCTTCCATAATAACAAGGATACCATCCATTGGAGTAACAAAAATCACGACAACAGACTACCTTCCATAATGACAAGGCTACCATCCATTGGATAAACAAAATTCTCGACAACAGACTACCTTCCATAATGACCTGGCTACGATCCATTGGAGTAAGAAAGATATCGATAACATACTACCTTCCATAATGAAAAGGCTACCATCCAATGGAGTAACAAAAATCACGACAACATACTACCTTCCATAATGACAAGGCTACCATCCAATGGAGTAACAAAAATCTCGACAATAGACTACCTTTCATAATGACAAGGCTACCATCCATTGTAGTAACAAAAATCTTGACAAAAGACTACTTTCCATAATGACAAGGCTACCATCCATTGGAATAACAAAAATATCGACAACACACTAACTTCCATAATGACAAGGCTACCATCCCTTAGAGTAACAAAAATCACGACAATAGACCACCTTCCATAATGACTAGGCTACCATCCTTTGGAGTAACAAAGATATCGACAACAGACTACCTTCCATATTGACAAGGCTACAATCCGTTGTAGTAACAAAAATCTCGACAATAGACTACCTTCCATAATGAAAAGCTACCATCCATTGTATTATCAAAAATCACGACAATAGACTACCTTCCATAATGACAAGGCTACCATCCATTTGAGTAACAAAAATCTCGACAACATACTACCTTCCATTATGACAAGTCTACAATCTATTATAGTAAAAAAAATATCGACAATAAACTACCTTCCATAATGACAAGGCTATCATCCATTATAGTAACAAAAATATCGACAATAGACTACCTTCCATAATGAAAAGGCTACCATCCATTGGAGTAACAAAGATATCGACAACATACTACCTTCCATAATGACAAGGATACCATCCATTAGAGTAACAAAAATCACGACAATAGACTACCTTCCATAATGACTAGGCTACCATCCTTTGGAGTAACAAAGATATCGACAACAGACTGCCTTCCATATTGACAAGGCTACAATCCGTTGTAGTAACAAAAATCTCTACAACAGACTACCTTCCATAATGACAAGGCTACCATCCATTGTATTGTCAAAAATCTTGACAATAGACTACCTTCCATAATGACAAGGCTACCATCCATTGGAGTAAGAAAAATCTAGACAACATACTACCTTCCATAATGACAAGTCTACAATCTATTATAGTAGTAAAAATATCGACAATAAACTACCTTCCATAATGACAAGGCTATCATCCATTGGAGTAACAAAAATCTCGACAACAGACTACCTTCCATAATGTCAAGCTACCATCCATTGGTGTAACAAAGATATCGACAACATACTACCTTCCATAATTAAAAGGATACAATCGATTGTAGAAACAAAAATTTCGACAATAGACTAACTTCCATAATGACAAGGCTACCATCCCTTAGAGTAACAAAAATCACGACAATAGACTACCTTCCATAATGACTAGGCTACCATCCTTTGGAGTAACAAAGATATCGACAACAGACTGCCTTCCATATTGACAAGGCTACAATCCGTTGTAGTAACAAAAATCTCTACAACAAACTACCTTCCATAATGACAAGGCTACCATCCATTGTATTGTCAAAAATCTTGACAATAAACTACCTTCCATAATGACAAGGCTACCATCCATTGGAGTAAGAAAAATCTAGACAACATACTACCTTCCATAATGACAAGTCTACAATCTATTATAGTAATAAAAATATCGACAATAAACTACCTTCCATAATGACAAGGCTATCATCCATTGGAGTAACAAAAATCTCGACAACAGACTACCTTCCATAATGTCAAGCTACCATCCATTGGTGTAACAAAGATATGGACAACATACTACCTTCCATAATGAAAAGGATACAATCGATTGTAGAAACAAAAATTTCGATAATAGACTAACTTCCATAATGACAAGGCTACCATCCCTTAGAGTAACAAAAATCACGACAATAGACTTCCTTCCATAATGACTAGGCTACCATCCTTTGGAGTAACTAAGATATCGACAACAAACTACCTTCCATAGTGACAAGGTACCATCCATTGGAGTAAGAAAAATCTCGACAACATACTACCTTCCATAATGACAAGGATACCATCCATTAGAGTAACAAAAATCACGACAACAGGTATCCTTCCATAATGACAAGGCTACCATCCATTGAAATAACAAAAATCTCGACAACAGACTACCTTCCATAATGACTAGGCTACCATCCATTGGAGTAAGAAAGATATCGATAACATACTGCCTTCCATAATGAAAAGGATCAATCGATTGTAGTAACAAAAATCTCGACAACAGACTACCTTCCATAATGACAAGGCTACCATCCATTGTAGTAAGAAAAATATCGACAATAAACTACCTTCCATAATGACAAGGCTATCATCCATTGGAGTAAAAAAATCTCGACAACATATTACCTTCCATAATGATAAGGCTACCATCCATTGGAGTAACAAAGATATCGACAACCTACTACCTTCCATAATGACAAGGATACCATTCCTTATAGTAACAAAAATCTCGACAATAGACTACCTTCCATAATGAAAAGGCTACCATCCATTGGAGTAACAAAGATATCGACAACATACTACCTTCCATAATGACAAGGACACCATCCATTAGAGTAACAAAAATTACGACAATAGACTACCTTCCATAATGATAAGGCTACCATCCATTGGAATAACAAAAATCTCGACAATAGAATACCTTCCATAATGACTAGGCTACCATCCATTGGAGTAAGAAAGATATCGATAACATACTACCTTCCATAATGTAAAGGATACAATCTATTATAGTAACAAAAATATAGATAATAAACTACCTTCCATAATGACAAGGCTATCATCCATTGGAGTAACAAAAATTTCGACAACAGACTACCTTCCATAATGACAAGGCTACCATCCATTGGAATAACAAAAATATCGACAACACACTAACTTCCATAATGACAAGGCTATCATCCATTGGAGTACCAAAAATCTCGACAACATACTACCTTCCTTAATGACAAGTCTATAATCTATTATAGTAACAAAAATCTCAACATTAGACTACCTTCCATAATGACAAGGCTACCATCAATTGGAATAACAAAAATATCCACAACACACTACCTTCCATAATGACAAGGCTACCATCCATTGGAGTAACAAAAATCACGACAACAGACTACCTTCCATAGTTACAAGGCTACCATCCATTGGAATAACAAAAATCTCGACAACAGACTACCTTCCATAATGACTAGGCTACCATCCATTGGAGTAAGAAAGATATCGATAACATACTACCTTCCATAATGAAAAGGGTACCATCCAATGGAGTAACAAAAATCACAACAACACACTACCTTCCATAATGATAAGGCTACCATCCAATGGAGTAACAAAAATCTCGACAATAGACTACCTTTCATAATGACAAGGCTACCATCCATTGTAGTAACAAAAATCTGGACAAAACACTACTTTTCGTAATGACAAGTCTACCATCCATTGGAATAACAAAAATATCGACAACACACTAACTTCCATAATGACAAGGCTACCATCCCTTAGAGTAACAAAAATCACGACAATAGACTACCTTCAATAATGACTAGGCTACAATCCTTTGGAGTAACAAAGATATCGACAACAGACTACCTTTCATATTGACAAGGCTACAATCCGTTATAGTAACAAAAATCTCGACAACAGACTACCTTCCATAATGAAAAAGCTACCATCCATTGTATTGTAAAAAATCTCGACAATAGACTACCTTCCATAATGACAAGGCTACCATCCATTGGAGTAACAAAAATCTCGACAACATACTACCTTCCATTATGACAAGTCTACAATCTATTATAGTAACAAAAATATCGACAATAAACTACCTTCCATAATGACAAGGCTATCATCCATTGTAGTAACAAAAATATCGACAACAGACTACCTTCCATAATGAAAAGGCTACCATCCATTGGAGTAACAAAGATATCGATAACATACTACCTTCCATTATGACAAGTCTACAATCTATTATAGTAATAAAAATATCGACAATAAACTAACTTCCATAATGACAAGGCTATCATCCATTGTAGTAACAAAAATATCGACAACAGACTACCTTCCATAATGAAAAGGATACCATCCATTGGTGTAACAAAGATATCGACAACATACTACCTTCCATAATGACAAGGATACCATCCATTAGAGTAATAAAAATCACGACAACAGACTACCTTCCATAATGATAAGGCTACCATCCATTGGAATAACAAAAATCTCGATAATAGAATACCTTCCATAATGACTAGGCTACCATCCATTGGAGTAAGAAAGATATCGAGAACATACTACCTTCCATAATGTAAAGGATACAATCTATTATAGTAACAAAAATATCGACAATAAACTACCTTCCATAATGACAAGGCTATCATCCATTGGAGTAACAAAAATCTCGACAACAGACTACCTTCCATAATGACAAGGCTACCATCCATTGGAATATCAAAAATATCGACAACACACTAACTTCCATATTGACAAGGCTATCATCCATTGGAGTAACAAAAAATCTCAACAACATACTACCTTCCTTAATGACAAGTCTAAAATCTATTATTGTAACAAAAATCTCAACAACAAAATACCTTCCATAATGACAAGGCTACCATCCATTGGAATAACAAAAATATCCATAACACACTAACTTCCATAATTAGAAGGCTACCATCCCTTAGAGTAACAAAAATCTCGACAATAGACTACCTTCCATAATGACTAGGCTACTATCCATTGGAGTAACAAAGATATCGACAACATACTACCTTCCATAATGACAAGGATACCATCCATTAGAGTAACAAAAATCACGACAATAGACTACCTTCCATAATGATAAGGCTACCATCCATTGGAATAACAAAAATCTCGACAATAGAATACCTTCCATAATGACTAGGCTACCATCCATTGGAGTAAGAAAGATATCGATAACATAATACCTTCCATAATGTAAAGGATACAATCTATTATAGTAACAAAAATATCGACAATAAACTACCTTCCATAATGACAAGGCTATCATCCATTGGAGTAACAAAAATTTCGACAACAGACTACCTTCCATAATGACAAGGCTACCATCCATTGGAATATCAAAAATATCGACAACACACTAACTTCCATACTGACAAGGCTATCATCCATTGGAGTAACAAAAATCTCGACAACATACTACCTTCCTTAATGACAAGTCTAAAATCTATTATACTAACAAAAATCTTAACAACAGACTACCTTCCATAATGACAAGGCTACCATCTATTGGAATAACAAAAATATCCATAACACACTAACTTCCATATTGACAAGGCTACCATCCCTTAGAGTAACAAAAATCTCGACAACAGACTACCTTCCATAATGACAAGGCTACCATCCATTGGAGTAACAAAAATCACGACAACAGACTACCTTCCATAATGACAAGGCTACCATCCATTGGTATAACAAAAATCTCGACAACAGACTACCTTCCATAATGACAAGGCTACAATACATTGGAGTAACAAAGATATCAACAACATACTACCTTCCATAATAACAAGGATACCATCCATTGGAGTAACAAAAATCACGACAACAGACTACCTTCCATAATGACAAGGCTACCATCCATTGGATAAACAAAAATCTCGACAACAGACTACCTTCCATAATGACCTGGCTACGATCCATTGGAGTAAGAAAGATATCGATAACATACTACCTTCCATAATGAAAAGGCTACCATCCAATGGAGTAACAAAAATCACGACAACATACTACCTTCCATAATGACAAGGCTACCATCCAATGGAGTAACAAAAATCTCGACAATAGACTACCTTTCATAATGACAAGGCTACCATCCATTGTAGTAACAAAAATCTTGACAAAAGACTACTTTCCATAATGACAAGGCTACCATCCATTGGAATAACAAAAATATCGACAACACACTAACTTCCATAATGACAAGGCTACCATCCCTTAGAGTAACAAAAATCACGACAATAGACCACCTTCCATAATGACTAGGCTACCATCCTTTGGAGTAACAAAGATATCGACAACAGACTACCTTCCATATTGACAAGGCTACAATCCGTTGTAGTAACAAAAATCTCGACAATAGACTACCTTCCATAATGAAAAGCTACCATCCATTGTATTGTCAAAAATCACGACAATAGACTACCTTCCATAATGACAAGGCTACCATCCATTTGAGTAACAAAAATCTCGACAACATACTACCTTCCATTATGACAAGTCTACAATCTATTATAGTAAAAAAAATATCGACAATAAACTACCTTCCATAATGACAAGGCTATCATCCATTATAGTAACAAAAATATCGACAATAGACTACCTTCCATAATGAAAAGGCTACCATCCATTGGAGTAACAAAGATATCGACAACATACTACCTTCCATAATGACAAGGATACCATCCATTAGAGTAACAAAAATCACGACAATAGACTACCTTCCATAATGACTAGGCTACCATCCTTTGGAGTAACAAAGATATCGACAACAGACTGCCTTCCATATTGACAAGGCTACAATCCGTTGTAGTAACAAAAATCTCTACAACAGACTACCTTCCATAATGACAAGGCTACCATCCATTGTATTGTCAAAAATCTTGACAATAGACTACCTTCCATAATGACAAGGCTACCATCCATTGGAGTAAGAAAAATCTAGACAACATACTACCTTCCATAATGACAAGTCTACAATCTATTATAGTAGTAAAAATATCGACAATAAACTACCTTCCATAATGACAAGGCTATCATCCATTGGAGTAACAAAAATCTCGACAACAGACTACCTTCCATAATGTCAAGCTACCATCCATTGGTGTAACAAAGATATCGACAACATACTACCTTCCATAATTAAAAGGATACAATCGATTGTAGAAACAAAAATTTCGACAATAGACTAACTTCCATAATGACAAGGCTACCATCCCTTAGAGTAACAAAAATCACGACAATAGACTACCTTCCATAATGACTAGGCTACCATCCTTTGGAGTAACAAAGATATCGACAACAGACTGCCTTCCATATTGACAAGGCTACAATCCGTTGTAGTAACAAAAATCTCTACAACAAACTACCTTCCATAATGACAAGGCTACCATCCATTGTATTGTCAAAAATCTTGACAATAAACTACCTTCCATAATGACAAGGCTACCATCCATTGGAGTAAGAAAAATCTAGACAACATACTACCTTCCATAATGACAAGTCTACAATCTATTATAGTAATAAAAATATCGACAATAAACTACCTTCCATAATGACAAGGCTATCATCCATTGGAGTAACAAAAATCTCGACAACAGACTACCTTCCATAATGTCAAGCTACCATCCATTGGTGTAACAAAGATATCGACAACATACTACCTTCCATAATGAAAAGGATACAATCGATTGTAGAAACAAAAATTTTGATAATAGACTAACTTCCATAATGACAAGGCTACCATCCCTTAGAGTAACAAAAATCACGACAATAGACTTCCTTCCATAATGACTAGGCTACCATCCTTTGGAGTAACTAAGATATCGACAACAAACTACCTTCCATAGTGACAAGGTACCATCCATTGGAGTAAGAAAAATCTTGACAACATACTACCTTCCATAATGACAAGGATACCATCCATTAGAGTAACAAAAATCACGACAACAGATATCCTTCCATAATGACAAGGCTACCATCCATTGAAATAACAAAAATCTCGACAACAGACTACCTTCCATAATGACTAGGCTACCATCCATTGGAGTAAGAAAGATATCGATAACATACTGCCTTCCATAATGAAAAGGATCAATCGATTGTAGTAACAAAAATCTCGACAACAGACTACCTTCCATAATGACAAGGCTACCATCCATTGTAGTAAGAAAAATCTCGACAATAAACTACCTTCCATAATGACAAGGCTATCATCCATTGGAGTAAAAAAATCTCGACAACATATTACCTTCCATAATGATAAGGCTACCATCCATTGGAGTAACAAAGATATCGACAACCTAATACCTTCCATAATGACAAGGATACCATTCCTTATAGTAACAAAAATCTCGACAATAGACTACCTTCCATAATGAAAAGGCTACCATCCATTGGAGTAACAAAGATATCGACAACATACTACCTTCCATAATGACAAGGACACCATCCATTAGAGTAACAAAAATTACGACAATAGACTACCTTCCATAATGATAAGGCTACCATCCATTGGAATAACAAAAATCTCGACAATAGAATACCTTCCATAATGACTAGGCTACCATCCATTGGAGTAAGAAAGATATCGATAACATACTACCTTCCATAATGTAAAGGATACAATCTATTATAGTAACAAAAATATAGATAATAAACTACCTTCCATAATGACAAGGCTATCATCCATTGGAGTAACAAAAATTTCGACAACAGACTACCTTCCATAATGACAAGGCTACCATCCATTGGAATAACAAAAATATCGACAACACACTAACTTCCATAATGACAAGGCTATCATCCATTGGAGTACCAAAAATCTCGACAACATACTACCTTCCTTAATGACAAGTCTATAATCTATTATAGTAACAAAAATCTCAACATTAGACTACCTTCCATAATGACAAGGCTACCATCAATTGGAATAACAAAAATATCCACAACACACTACCTTCCATAATGACAAGGCTACCATCCATTGGAGTAACAAAAATCACGACAACAGACTACCTTCCATAGTTACAAGGCTACCATCCATTGGAATAACAAAAATCTCGACAACAGACTACCTTCCATAATGACTAGGCTACCATCCATTGGAGTAAGAAAGATATCGATAACATACTACCTTCCATAATGAAAAGGCTACCATCCAATGGAGTAACAAAAATCACAACAACACACTACCTTCCATAATGATAAGGCTACCATCCAATGGAGTAACAAAAATCTCGACAATAGACTACCTTTCATAATGACAAGGCTACCATCCATTGTAGTAACAAAAATCTGGACAAAACACTACTTTTCGTAATGACAAGTCTACCATCCATTGGAATAACAAAAATATCGACAACACACTAACTTCCATAATGACAAGGCTACCATCCCTTAGAGTAATAAAAATCACGACAATAGACTACCTTCAATAATGACTAGGCTACCATCCTTTGGAGTAACAAAGATATCGACAACAGACTACCTTCCATAATGAAAAAGCTACCATCCATTGTATTGTCAAAAATCTCGACAATAGACTACCTTCCATAATGACAAGGCTATCATCCATTAGAGTAAAAAAAATCTCGACAACATATTACCTTCCATAATGACAAGGCTACCATCCATTGGAGTAACAAAGATATCGACAACATACTACCTTCCATAATGACAAGGCTATCATCCCTTAGAGTAACAAAAATTTCGACAACAGACTACCTTCCATAATGAAAAGGCTACCATCCATTGGAGTAACAAAGATATCGACAACATACTACCTTCCATAATGACAAGGATACCATCCATTAGAGTAACAAAAATCACGACAACAGACTACCTTCCATAATGATAAGGCTACCATCCATTGGAATAACAAAAATCTCGACAATAGAATACCTTCCATAATGACTAGGCTACAATCCATTGGAGTAAGAAAGATATCGATAACATACTACCTTCCATAATGTAAAGGATACAATCTATTATAGTAACAAAAATATCGACAATAAACTACCTTCCATAATGATAAGGCTACCATCCATTGGAATAACAAAAATCTCGATAATAGAATACCTTCCATAATGACTAGGCTACCATCCATTGGAGTAAGAAAGACATTGATAACGTACTACCTTCCATAATGAAAAGGATACAATCTATTATAGTAACAAAAATATCGACAATAAACTACCTTCCATAATGACAAGGCTATCATCCATTGGAGTAACAAAAATCTCGACAATAGACTACCTTCTATAATGACAAGGCTACCATCCATTGGAATATCAAAAATATCGACAACACACTAACTTCCATATTGACAAGGCTATCATCCATTGGAGTAACAAAAATCTCAACAACATACTACCTTCCTTAATGACAAGTCTAAAATCTATTATAGTAACAAAAATCTCAAGAACAAAATACCTTCCATAATGACAAGGCTACCATCCATTGGAATAACAAAAATATCCATAACACACTAACTTCCATAATGACAAGGCTACCATCCCTTAGAGTAACAAAAATTTCGACATAGACTACCTTCCATAATGACTACGCTGTTATCCATTGGAGTAACAAAGATATCGACAACATACTACCTTCCATAATGACAAGGATACCATCCATTAGATTAACAAAAATCACGACAACAGACTACCTTCCATAATGATAAGGCTACCATCCATTGGAATAACAAAAATCTCGAAAATAGAATACCTTCCATAATGACTAGGCTACCATCCATTGGAGTAAGAAAGATATCGATAACATACTACCATCCATAATGTAAAGGATACAATCTATTATAGTAACAAAAATATCGACAACAGACTGCCTTCCATAATGACAAGGCTACCATCCATTGGAATAACAAAAATATCGACAACACACTAACTTCCATAATGACAAGGCTATCATCCATTGGAGTAACAAAAATCTCGACAACATACAACCTTCCTTAATAACAAGTCTAAAATCTATTATAGTAACAAAAATATCAACATTAGACTACCTTCCATAATGACAAGGCTACCATCAATTGGAATAACAAAAATATCCACAACACACTACCTTCCATAATGACAAGGCTACCATCCATTGGAGTAACAAAAATCACGACAACAGACTACCTTCCATAATGACAAGGCTACCATCCATTGGAATAACAAAAATCTCGACAACAAACTACCTTCCATAATGGCTAGGCTACCATCCA
The DNA here is from genome assembly GCA_948472305.1 of Vicia faba. Taxonomy (NCBI): domain Eukaryota; kingdom Viridiplantae; phylum Streptophyta; class Magnoliopsida; order Fabales; family Fabaceae; genus Vicia; species Vicia faba. The sequence continues at coordinate 508,694,603 of OX451741.1, read as the reverse complement.
TTGGAGTAAGAAAGATATCGATAACATACTTCCTTCCATAATGAAAAGGCTACCATCCAATGGCGTAACAAAAATCACAACAACACACTACCTTCCATAATGACAAGGCTACCATCCAATGGAGTAACAAAAATCTCGACAATAGACTACCTTTCATAATGACAAGGCTACCATCCATTGTAGTAACAAAAATCTGGACAAAAGACTACTTCCCATAATGACAAGTCTACCATCCAGTGGAATAACAAAAATATCGACAACACACTAACTTCCATAATGACAAGGCTACCATCCCTTAGAGTAACAAAAATCACGACAATAGACTACCTTCAATAATGACTAGGCTACAATCCTTTGGAGTAACAAAGATATCGACAACAGACTACCTTTCATATTGACAAGGCTACAATCCGTTGTAGTAACAAAAATCTCGACAACAGACTACCTTCCATAATGAAAAAGCTACCATCCATTGTATTGTCAAAAATCTCGACAATAGACTACCTTCCATAATGACAAGGCTACCATCCATTGGAGTAACAAAAATCTCGACAACATACTACCTTCCATTATGACAAGTCTACAATCTATTATAGTAACAAAAATATCGACAATAAACTACCTTCCATAATGACAAGGCTATCATCCATTGTAGTAACAAAAATATCGACAACAGACTACCTTCCATAATGAAAAGGCTACCATCCATTGGAGTAACAAAGATATCGATAACATACTACCTTCCATTATGACAAGTCTACAATCTATTATAGTAATAAAAATATCGACAATAAACTACCTTCCATAATGACAAGGCTATCATCCATTGTAGTAACAAAAATATCGACAACAGACTACCTTCCATAATGAAAAGGATACCATCCATTGGAGTAACAAAGATATCGACAACATACTACCTTCCATAATGACAAGGATACCATCCATTAGAGTAACAAAAATCACGACAACAGACTACCTTCCATAATGATAAGGCTACCATCCATTGGAATAACAAAAATCTCGATAATAGAAAACCTTCCATAATGACTAGGCTACCATCCATTGGAGTAAGAAAGATATCGAGAACATACTACCTTCCATAATGTAAAGGATACAATCTATTATAGTAACAAAAATATCGACAATAAACTACCTTCCATAATGACAAGGCTATCATCCATTGGAGTAACAAAAATCTCGACAACAGACTACCTTCCATAATGACAAGGCTACCATCCATTGGAATATCAAAAATATCGACAACACACTAACTTCCATATTGACAAGGCTATCATCCATTGGAGTAACAAAAAATCTCAACAACATACTACCTTCCTTAATGACAAGTCTAAAATCTATTATAGTAACAAAAATCTCAACAACAAAATACCTTCCATAATGACAAGGCTACCATCCATTGGAATAACAAAAATATCCATAACACACTAACTTCCATAATTAGAAGGCTACCATCCCTTAGAGTAACAAAAATCTCGACAATAGACTACCTTCCATAATGACTAGGCTACTATCCATTGGAGTAACAAAGATATCGACAACATACTACCTTCCATAATGACAAGGATACCATCCATTAGAGTAACAAAAATAATGACAATAGACTACCTTCCATAATGATAAGGCTACCATCCATTGGAATAACAAAAATCTCGACAATAGAATACCTTCCATAATGACTAGGCTACCATCCATTGGAGTAAGAAAGATATCGATAACATAATACCTTCCATAATGTAAAGGATACAATCTATTATAGTAACAAAAATATCGACAATAAACTACCTTCCATAATGACAAGGCTATCATCCATTGGAGTAACAAAAATTTCGACAATAGACTACCTTCCATAATGACAAGGCTACCATCCATTGGAATATCAAAAATACCGACAACACACTAACTTCCATACTGACAAGGCTATCATCCATTGGAGTAACAAAAATCTCGACAACATACTACCTTCCTTAATGACAAGTCTAAAATCTATTATAGTAACAAAAATCTTAACAACAGACTACCTTCCATAATGACAAGGCTACCATCTATTGGAATAACAAAAATATCCATAACACACTAACTTCCATATTGACAAGGCTACCATCCCTTAGAGTAACAAAAATCTCGACAACAGACTACCTTCCATAATGACAAGGCTACCATCCATTGGAGTAACAAAAATCACGACAACAGACTACCTTCCATAATGACAAGGCTACCATCCATTGGTATAACAAAAATCTCGACAACAGACTACCTTCCATAATGACAAGGCTACAATCCATTGGAGTAACAAAGATATCAACAACATACTACCTTCCATAATAACAAGGATACCATCCATTGGAGTAACAAAAATCACGACAACAGACGACCTTCCATAATGACAAGGCTACCATCCATTGGATAAACAAAAATCTCGACAACAGACTACCTTCCATAATGACTAGGCTACGATCCATTGGAGTAAGAAAGATATCGATAACATACTACCTTCCATAATGAAAAGGCTACCATCCAATGGAGTAACAAAAATCACGACAACATACTACCTTCCATAATGACAAGGCTACCATCCAATGGAGTAACAAAAATCTCGACAATAGACTACCTTTCATAATGACAAGGCTACCATCCATTGTAGTAACAAAAATCTTGACAAAAGACTACTTTCCATAATGACAATGCTACCATCCATTGGAATAACAAAAATATCGACAACACACTAACTTCCATAATGACAAGGCTACCATCCCTTAGAGTAACAAAAATCACGACAATAGACCACCTTCCATAATGACTAGGCTACCATCCTTTGGAGTAACAAAGATATCGACAACAGACTACCTTCCATATTGACAAGGCTACAATCCGTTGTAGTAACAAAAATCTCGACAATAGACTACCTTCAATAATGAAAAGCTACCATCCATTGTATTGTCAAAAATCACGACAATAGACTACCTTCCATAATGACAAGTCTACCATCCATTTGAGTATCAAAAATCTCGACAACATACTACCTTCCATTATGACAAGTCTACAATCTATTATAGTAACAAAAATATCAACAAAAAACTACCTTCCATAATGACAAGGCTATCATCCATTATAGTAACAAAAATATCGACAATAGACTACCTTCCATAATGAAAAGGCTACCATCCATTGGAGTAACAAAGATATCGACAACATACTACCTTCCATAATGACAAGGATACCATCCATTAGAGTAACAAAAATCACGACAATAGACTACCTTCCATAATGACTAGGCTACCATCCTTTGGAGTAACAAAGATATCGACAACAGACTGCCTTCCATATTGACAAGGCTACAATCCGTTGTAGTAACAAAAATCTCTACAACAGACTACCTTCCATAATGACAAGGCTACCATCCATTGTATTGTCAAAAATCTTGTCAATAGACTACCTTCCATAATGACAAGGCTACCATCCATTGGAGTAAGAAAAATCTAGACAACATACTACCTTCCATAATGACAAGTCTACAATCTATTATAGTAGTAAAAATATCGACAATAAACTACCTTCCATAATGACAAGGCTATCATCCATTGGAGTAACAAAAATCTCGACAACAGACTACCTTCCATAATGTCAAGCTACCATCCATTGGTGTAACAAAGATATCGACAACATACTACCTTCCATAATTAAAAGGATACAATCGATTGTAGAAACAAAAATTTCGACAATAGACTAACTTCCATAATGACAAGGCTACCATCCCTTAGAGTAACAAAAATCACGACAATAGACTACCTTCCATAATGACTAGGCTACCATCCTTTGGAGTAACAAAGATATCGACAACAGACTGCCTTCCATATTGACAAGGCTACAATCCGTTGTAGTAACAAAAATCTCTACAACAAACTACCTTCCATAATGACAAGGCTACCATCCATTGTATTGTCAAAAATCTTGACAATAGACTACCTTCCATAATGACAAGGCTACCATCCATTGGAGTAAGAAAAATCTAGACAACATACTACCTTCCATAATGACAAGTCTACAATCTATTATAGTAATAAAAATATCGACAATAAACTACCTTCCATAATGACAAGGCTATCATCCATTGGAGTAACAAAAATCTCGACAACAGACTACCTTCCATAATGTCAAGCTACCATCCATTGGTGTAACAAAGATATCGACAACATACTACCTTCCATAATGAAAAGGATACAATCGATTGTAGAAACAAAAATTTCGACAATAGACTAACTTCCATAATGACAAGGCTACCATCCCTTAGAGTAACAAAAATCACGACAATAGACTTCCTTCCATAATGACTAGGCTACCATCCTTTGGAGTAACTAAGATATCGACAACAAACTACCTTCCATAGTGACAAGGTACCATCCATTGGAGTAAGAAAAATCTCGACAACATACTACCTTCCATAATGACAAGGATACCATCCATTAGAGTAACAAAAATCACGACAACAGATATCCTTCCATAATGACAAGGCTACCATCCATTCAAATAACAAAAATCTCGACAACAGACTACCTTCCATAATGACTAGGCTACCATCCATTGGAGTAAGAAAGATATCGATAACATACTTCCTTCCATAATGAAAAGGATCAATCGATTGTAGTAACAAAAATCTCGACAACAGACTACCTTCCATAATGACAAGGCTACCATCCATTGTAGTAAGAAAAATCTCGACAATAGACTACCTTCCATAATGACAAGGCTATCATCCATAGGAGTAAAAAAAATCTCGACAACATATTACCTTCCATAATGACAAGGCTACCATCCATTGGAGTAACAAAGATATCGACAACATACTACCTTCCATAATGACAAGGCTATCATCCCTTAGAGTAACAAAAATTTCGACAACAGACTACCTTCCATAATGAAAAGGCTACCATCCATTGGAGTAACAAAAATATCGACAACATACTACCTTCCATAATGACAAGGATACCATCCATTAGAGTAACAAAAATCACGACAACAGACTACCTTCCATAATGATAAGGCTACCATCCATTGGAATAACAAAAATCTCGACAATAGAATACCTTCCATAATGACTAGGCTACAATCCATTGGAGTAAGAAAGATATCGATAACATACTACCTTCCATAATGTAAAGGATACAATCTATTATAGTAACAAAAATATCGACAATAAACTACCTTCCATAATGATAAGGCTACCATCCATTGGAATAACAAAAATTTCGATAATAGAATACCTTCCATAATGACTAGGCTACCATCCATTGGAGTAAGAAAGACATCGATAACATACTACCTTCCATAATGAAAAGGATACAATCTATTATAGTAACAAAAATATCGACAATAAACTACCTTCCATAATGACAAGGCTATCATCCATTGGAGTAACAAAAATCTCGACAATAGACTACCTTCCATAATGACAAGGCTACCATCCATTGGAATATCAAAAATATCGACAACACACTAACTTCCATATTGACAAGGCTATCATCCATTGGAGTAACAAAAATCTCAACAACATACTACCTTCCTTAATGACAAGTCTAAAATCTATTATAGTAACAAAAACCTCAAGAACAAAATACCTTCCGTAATGACAAGGCTACCATCCATTGGAATAACAAAAATATCCATAACACACTAACTTCCATAATGACAAGGCTACCATCCCTTAGAGTAACAAAAATATCGACAATAGACTACCTTCCATAATGACTAGGCTACTATCCATTGGAGTAACAAAAATCTCGACAATAGACTACCTTCCATAATGACAAGGCTACCATCGATTGGAATAACAAAAATATGGACAACACACTAACTTCCATAATGACAAGGCTATCATCCATTGGAGTAACAAAAATCTCGACAACATACTACCTTCCTTAATGAAAAGTCTAAAATCTATTATAGTAACAAAAATCTCAACATTAGACTAACTTCCATAATGACAAGGCTACCATCAATTGGAATAAGAAAAATATCCACAACACACTACCTTCCATAATGACAAGGCTACCATCCATTGGAGTAACAAAAATCACGACAACAGACTACCTTCCATTATGACAAGGCTACCATCCATTGGAATAACAAAAATCTCGACAACAGACTACCTTCCATAATGACTAGGCTACCATCCATTGGAGTAAGAAAGATATCGATAACATTCTACCTTCCATAATGAAAAGGCTACCATCCAATGGAGTAACAAAAATCACAACAACACACTACCTTCCATAATGACAAGGCTACCATCCAATGGAGTAACAAAAATCTCGACAATAGACTACCTTTCATAATGACAAGGCTACCATCCATTGTAGTAACAAAAATCTGGACAAAAGACTACTTTCCATAATGACAAGTCTACCATCCATTGGAATAACTAAAATATCGACAACACACTAACTTCCATAATGACAAGGCTACCATCCCTTAGAGTAACAAAAATCGCGACAATAGACTACCTTCAATAATGACTAGGCTACCATCCTTTGGAGTAACAAAGATATCGACAACAGACTACCTTTCATATTGACAAGGCTACAATCCGTTGTAGTCACAAAAATCTCGACAACAGACTACCTTCCATAATGAAAAAGCTACCATCCATTGTATTATCAAAAATCTCGACAATAGACTACCTTCCATAATGACAAGGCTATCATCTATTAGAGTAAAAAAAATCTCGTCAACATATTACCTTCCATAAGGACAAGGCTACCATCCATTGGAGTAACAAAGATATCGACAACATACTACCTTCCATAATGACAAGGCTATCATCCCTTAGAGTAACAAAAATTTCGACAACAGACTACCTTCCATAATGAAAAGGCTACCATCCATTGGAGTAACAAAGATATCGACAACATACTACCTTCCATAATGACAAGGATACCATCCATTAGAGTAACAAAAATCACGACAACAGACTACCTTCCATAATGATAAGGCTACCATCCATTGGAATAACAAAAATCTCGACAATAGAATACCTTCCATAATGACTAGGCTACAATCCATTGGAGTAAGAAAGATATCGATAACATACTACCTTCCATAATGTAAAGGATACAATCTATTATAGTAACAAAAATATCGACAATAAACTACCTTCCATAATGATAAGGCTACCATCCATTGGAATAACAAAAATTTCGATAATAGAATACCTTCCATAATGACTAGGCTACCATCCATTGGAGTAAGAAAGACATCGATAACATACTACCTTCCATAATGAAAAGGATACAATCTATTATAGTAACAAAAATATCGACAATAAACTACCTTCCATAATGACAAGGCTATCATCCATTGGAGTAACAAAAATCTCGACAATAGACTACCTTCCATAATGACAAGGCTACCATCCATTGGAATATCAAAAATATCGACAACACACTAACTTCCATATTGACAAGGCTATCATCCATTGGAGTAACAAAAATCTCAACAACATACTACCTTCCTTAATGACAATTCTAAAATCTATTATAGTAACAAAAACCTCAAGAACAAAATACCTTCCATAATGACAAGGCTACCATCCATTGGAATAACAAAAATATCCATAACACACTAACTTCCATAATGACAAGGCTACCATCCCTTAGAGTAACAAAAATCGCGACAATAGACTACCTTCCATAATGACTAGGGTACTATCCATTGGAGTAACAAAAATCTCGACAATAGACTACCTTCCATAATGACAAGGCTACCATCGATTGGAATAACAAAAATATGGACAACACACTAAATTTTATAATGACAAGGCTATCATCCATTGGAGTAACAAAAATCTCGACGACATACTACCTTCCTTAATGAAAAGTCTAAAATCTATTATAATAACAAAAATCTCAACATTAGACTACCTTCCATAATGACAAGGCTACCATCAATTGGAATAACAAAAATATCCACAACACACTACCTTCCATAATGACAAGGCTACCATCCATTGGAGTAACAAAAATCACGACAACAGACTACCTTCCATAATGACAAGGCTACCATCCATTGGAATAACAAAAATCTCAACAACAGACTACCTTCCATAATGACTAGGCTACCATCCATTGGAGTAAGAAAGATATCGATAACATTCTACCTTCCATAATGAAAAGGCTACCATCCAATGGAGTAACAAAAATCTCGACAATAGACTACCTTTCATAATGACAAGGCTACCATCCATTGTAGTAACAAAAATCTGGACAAAAGACTACTTTCCATAATGACAAGTCTACCATCCATTGGAATAACAAAAATATCCACAACACACTAACTTCCATAATGACAAGGCTACCATCCCTTAGAGTAACAAAAATCACGACAATAAACTACCTTCAATAATGACAAAAATATCCACAACACACTACCTTCCATAATGACAAGGCTACCATCCATTGGAGTAACAAAAATCACGACAACAGACTACCTTCCATAATGACAAGGCTACCATCCATTGGAATAACAAAAATCTCAACAACAGACTACCTTCCATAATGACTAGGCTACCATCCATTGGAGTAAGAAAGATATCGATAACATTCTACCTTCCATAATGAAAAGGCTACCATCCAATGGAGTAACAAAAATCTCGACAATAGACTACCTTTCATAATGACAAGGCTACCATCCATTGTAGTAACAAAAATCTGGACAAAAGACTACTTTCCATAATGACAAGTCTACCATCCATTGGAATAACAAAAATATCCACAACACACTAACTTCCATAATGACAAGGCTACCATCCCTTGGAGTAACAAAGATATCGACAACAGACTACCTTTCATATTGACAAGGCTACAATCTGTTGTAGTCACAAAAATCTCGACAACTGACTACCTTCCATAATGAAAAAGCTACCATCCATTGTATTGTCAAAAATCTCGACAATAGACTACCTTCCATAATGACAAGGCTACCATCCATTGGAGTAACAAAAATCTCGACAACATATTACCTTCCATTATGACAAGTCTACAATCTATTATAGTAACAAAAATATCGACAATAAACTACCTTCCATAATGACAAGGCTATCATCCATTGTAGTAACAAAAATATCGACAACAGACTACCTTCCATAATGAAAAGGCTACCATCCATTATAGTAACAAAGATATCGATAACATACTACCTTACATTATGACAAGTCTACAATCTATTATAGTAACAAAAATATCGACAACAGACTACCTTCCATAATGAAAAGGCTACCATCCATTGGAGTAACAAAGATATCGACAACATACTACCTTACATAATGACAAGGCTACCATCCAATAGAGTAACAAAAATCACGACAACAGACTACCTTCCATAATGATAAGGCTACCATCCATTGGAATAACAAAAATCTCGATAATAGAATACCTTCCATAATGACTAGGCTACCATCCATTGGAGTAAGAAAGATATCGATAACATACTACCTTCCATAATGTAAAGGATACAATCTATTATAGTAACAAAAATATCGACAATAAACTACCTTCCATAATGACAAGGCTATCATCCATTGGAGTAACAAAAATCTCGACAACAGACTACCTTCCATAATGACAAGGCTACCATCCATTGGAATATCAAAAATATCGACAACACACTAACTTCCATATTGACAAGGCTATCATCCATTGGAGTAACAAAAATCTCAACAACATACTACCTTAGTTAATGACAAGTCTAAAATCTATTATAGTAACAAAAATCTCAACAACAAAATACCTTCAATAATGACAAGGCTACCATCCATTGGAATAACAAAAATATCCATAACACACTAACTTCCATAATGACAAGGCTACCATCCCTTAGAGTAACAAAAATCTCGACAATAGACTACCTTCCATAATGACTAGGCTACTATCCATTGGAGTAACAAAGATATCGACAACATACTACCTTCCATAATGACAAGGATACCATCCATTAGAGTAACAAAAATCACGACAATAGACTACCTTCCATAATGATAAGGCTACCGTCCATAGGAATAACAAAAATCTCGACAATAGAATACCTTCCATAATGACTAGGCTACCATCCATTGGAGTAAGAAAGATATCGATAACATAATACCTTCCATAATGTAAAGGATACAATCTATTATAGTAACAAAAATATCGACAATAAACTACCTTCCATAATGACAAGGCTATCATCCATTGGAGTAACAAAAATCTCGACAATAGACTAACTTCCATAATGACAAGGCTACCATCCTTTGGAATATCAAAAATATCGACAACACACTAACTTCCATACTGACAAGGCTATCATCCATTGGAGTAACAAAAATCTCGACAACATACTACCTTCCTTAATGACAAGTCTAAAATCTATTATAGTAACAAAAATCTTAACAACAGACTACCTTCCATAATGACAAGGCTACCATCCATTGGAATAAAAAAAATATCCATAACACACTAACTTCCATAATGACAAGGCTACCATCCCTTATAGTAACAAAAATCTCGACAATAGACTACCTTCCATAATGACTACGCTACTATCCATTTGAGTAACAAAGATATCGACAACATACTACCTTCCATAATGACCAGGATGCCATCCATTCGAGTAACAAAAATCACGACAAAAGACTACCTTCCATAATGATAAGGCTACCATCCATTGGAATAACAAAAATCTCGACAATAGAATACCTTCCATAATGACTAGGCTACCATCCATTGGAGTAAGAAAGACATCGATAAAATACTACCTTCCATAATGTAAAGGATACAATCTATTATAGTAACAAAAATATCGACAATAAACTACCTTCCATAATGACAAGGCTATCATCCATTGTAGTAACAAAAATATCGACAACAGACTACCTTCCATAATGAAAAGGCTACCATCCAATGGAGTAACAAAAATCACGACAACACACTACCTTCCATAATGACAAGGCTACCATCCAATGGAGTGACAAAAATTTCGACAATAGACTACCTTTAATAATTACAAGGCTACCATCCATTGGAATAACAAAAATATCGACAACACACTAACTTCCATAATGACAAGGCTATCATCCATTGGAGTAACAAAAATCTCGACAACATACTACCTTCCTTAATAACAAGTCTAAAATCTATTATAGTAACAAAAATCTCAACATTAGACTACCTTCAATAATGACAAGGCTACCATCAATTGGAATAACAAAAATATCCACAACACACTACCTTCCATAATGACAAGGCTACCATCCATTGGAGTAACAAAAATCAGGACAACAGACTACCTTCCATAATGACAAGGCTATCATCCATTGATATAACAAAAATCTCGACAACAGAATACCTTCCATAATGACAAGGCTACCATCCATTGGAGTAAGAAAGATATCGATAACATACTACCTTCCATAATGAAATGGCTACCATCCAATGGAGTAACAAAAATCACGACAACACACTACCTTCCATAATGACAAGGCTACCATCCAATGGAGTAACAAAAATATCGACAATAGACTACCTTTCATAATGACAAGGCTACCATCCATTGTAGTAACATAAATTTGGACAAAAGACTACTTTCCATAATGACAAGGCTACCATCCATTGGAATGACAAAAATATTGACAACACACTAACTTCCATAATGACAAGGCTACCATCCCTTAGAGTAACAAAAATCACGACAATAGACTACCTTCCATAATGACTAGGCTACCATCCTTTGGAGTAACGAAGATATCAACAACTGACTACCTTCCATATTGACAAGGCTACAATCCGTTGTAGTAACAAAAATCTCGACAACAGACTACCTTCCATAATGACAAAGCTACCATCCATTGTATTGTCAAAAATCTCGACAATAGACTACCTTCCATAATGACAAGGCTACCATCCATTGGAGTAACAAAAATATCGATAACATACTACCTTCCATTATGACAAGTCTACAATCTATTATAGTAACAAAAATATCGACAATAAACTACCTTCCATAATGACAAGGCTATCATCCCTTAGAGTAACAAAAATATCGACAATAGACTACCTTCCATAATGACAAGGCTACCATCCATTGGAGTAACAAAGATATCGACAACATACTACCTTCTATAATGACAAGGATACCATCCATTAGAGTAACAAAAATCATGACAACAGACTTCCTTCCATAATGACAAGGCTACCATCCATTGGAATAACAAAAATCTCGACAACATAATACCTTCCATAATGACTAGGCTACCATCCATTGGAGTAAGAAAGATATCGATAACATACTACCTTCCATAATGTAAAGGATACAATCTATTATAGTAACAAAAATATCGAAAATAAACTACCTTCTATAATGACAAGGCTATCATCCATTGTAGTAACAAAAATATCGACAACAGACTACCTTCCATAATGAAAAGGCTACCATCCATTGGAGTTACAAAGATATCCACAACACACTACCTTCCATAATGACAAGGCTACCATCCATTGGAGTAACAAAAATCTCGACAACAGACTACCTTCCATAATGACAAGGCTACCATCCATTGGTATAACAAAAATCTCGACAACAAACTACCTTCCATAATGACAAGGCTACAATCCATTGGAGTAACAAAGATATCAACAACATACTACCTTCCATAATGACAAGGATACCATCCATTGGAGAAACAAAAATCACGACAACAGACTACCTTCCATAATGACAAGGCTACCATCCATTGGAATAACAAAAATCTCGACAACAGACTACCTTCCATAATGACTAGGCTACCATCCATTGGAGTAAGAAAGATATCGTTAACATATTACCTTCCATAATGAAAAGGCTACCATCCAATGGAGTAACAAAAATCACGACAACACACTACCTTCCATAATGACAAGGCTACCATCCAATGGAGTAACAAAAATCTCGACAATAGACTACCTTTCATAATGACAAGGCTACCATCCATTGGAATAACAAAAATATCGACAACACACTAACTTCCATAATGACAAGTCTATCATCCAATGGAGTAACAAAAATCTCGACAACATACTACCTTCCTTAATGACAAGTTTAAAATCTATTATAGTAACAAAAATCTCAACATTAGACTACCTTCCATAATGACAAGGATACCATCAATTGGAATAACAAAAATATCCACAACACACTACCTTCCATAATGAGAAGGCTACCATCCATTGGAGTTACAAAAATCACGACAACATACTACCTTCCATTATGACAAGTCTACAATCTATTATAGTAACAAAAATATCGACAATAAACTACCTTCCATAATGACAAGGCTATCATCCATTGTAGTAATAAAAATATCGATAACAGACTACCTTCCATAATGAAAAGGCTACCATCCATTGGAGTAACAAAGATATCGACAACATACTACCTTCCATTATGACAAGTCTACAATCTATTATTGTAACAAAAATATCGACAATAAACTACCTTCCATAATGACAAGGCTATCATCCATTGTAGTAACAAAAATATGGACAACAGACTACCTTCCATAATGAAAAGGCTACCATCCAATGGAGTAACAAAAATCACGACAACACACTACCTTCCATAATGACAAGGCTACCATCCAATGGAGTAACAAAAATTTCGACAATAGACTACCTTTCATAATGACAAGGCTACCATCCATTGGAATAACAAAAATATCGACAACACACTACCTTCCATAATGACAAGGCTACCATCCATTGGAGTAACAAAAATCAGGACAACAGACTACCTTCCATAATGACAAGGCTATCATCCATTGATATAACAAAAATCTCGACAACAGAATACCTTCCATAATGACAAGGCTACCATCCATCGGAGTAAGAAAGATATCGATAACATAATACCTTCCATAATGAAAAGGCTACCATCCAATGGAGTAACAAAAATCACGACAACACACTACCTTCCATAATGACAAGGCTACCATCCAATGGAGTAACAAAAATATCGACAATAGTCTTCCTTTCATAATGACAAGGCTACCATCCATTGTAGTAACATAAATTTGGACAAAAGACTACTTTCCATAATGACAAGGCTACCATCCATTGGAATAACAAAAATCACGACAATAGACTACCTTCCATAATGACTAGGCTACCATCCTTTGGAGTAACAAAGATATCAACAACTGACTACCTTCAATATTGACAAGGCTACAATCCGTTGTAGTAACAAAAATCTCGACAACAGACTACCTTCCATAATGACAAAGCTACCATCCATTGTATTGTCAAAAATCTCGACAATAGACTACCTTCCATAATGACAAGGCTACCATCCATTGGAGTAACAAAAATATCGATAACATACTACCTTCCATTATGACAAGTCTACAATCTATTATAGTAACAAAAATATCGACAATAAACTACCTTCCATAATGACAAGGCTATCATCCCTTAGAGTAACAAAAATATCGACAATAGACTACCTTCCATAATGACAAGGCTACCATCCATTGGAGTAACAAAGATATCGACAACATACTACCTTCTATAATGACAAGGATACCATCCATTAGAGTAACAAAAATCATGACAACAGACTTCCTTCCATAATGACAAGGCTACCATCCATTGGAATAACAAAAATCTCGACAACATAATACCTTCCATAATGACTAGGCTACCATCCATTGGAGTAAGAAAGATATCGATAACATACTACCTTCCATAATGTAAAGGATACAATCTATTATAGTAACAAAAATATCGACAATAAACTACCTTCTATAATGACAAGGCTATCATCCATTGTAGTAACAAAAATATCGACAACAGACTACCTTCCATAATGCAAAGGCTACCATCCATTGGAGTTACAAAGATATCCACAACACACTACCTTCCATAATGACAAGGCTACCATCCATTGGAGTAACAAAAATCTCGACAACAGACTACCTTCCATAATGACAAGGCTACCATCCACTGGTATAACAAAAATCTCGACAACAAACTACCTTCCATAATGACAAGGCTACAATCCATTGGAGTAACAAAGATATCAACAACATACTACCTTCCATAATGACAAGGATACCATCCATTGGAGAAACAAAAATCACGACAACAGACTACCTTTCATAATGTCAAGGCTACCATCCATTGGAATAACAAAAATCTCGACAATAGACTACCTTCCATAATGACTAGGCTACCATCCATTGGAGTAAGAAAGATATCGTTAACATATTACCTTCCATAATGAAAAGGCTACCATCCAATGGAGTAACAAAAATCACGACAACACACTACCTTCCATAATGACAAGGCTACCATCCAATGGAGTAACAAAAATCTCGACAATAGACTACCTTTCATAATGACAAGGCTACCATCCATTGGAATAACAAAAATATCGACAACACACTAACTTCCATAATGACAAGTCTATCATCCAATGGAGTAACAAAAATCTCGACAACATACTACCTTCCTTAATGACAAGTCTAAAATCTATTATAGTAACAAAAATCTCAACATTAGACTACCTTCCATAATGACAAGGATACCATCAATTGGAATAACAAAAATATGCACAACACACTACCTTCCATAATGAGAAGGCTACCATCCAATGGAGTAACAAAAATCACGACAACATACTACCTTCCATTATGACAAGTCTACAATCTATTATAGTAACAAAACTATCAACAATAAACTACCTTCCATAATGACAAGGCTATCATCCATTGTAGTAACAAAAATATCGATAACAGACTACCTTCCATAATGAAAAGGCTACCATCCATTGGAGTAACAAAGATATCGACAACATACTACCTTGCATTATGACAAGTCTACAATCTATTATTGTAACAAAAATATCGACAATAAACTACCTTCCATAATGACAAGGCTATCATCCATTGTAGTAACAAAAATATCGACAACAGACTACCTTCCATAATGAAAAGGCTACCATCCATTGGAGTTACAAAGATATCGACAACATACTACCTTCCATAATGACAAGGATACCATCCATTAGAGTAACAAAAATTACGACAACAGACTACCTTCCATAATGATAAGGCTACCATCCATTGGAATAACAAAAATCTCGATAATAGAATACCTTCCATAATGACTAGGCTACCATCCATTGGAGTAAGAAAGATATCGATAACATACTACCTTCCATAATATAAAGGATACAATCTATTATAGTAACAAAAATATAGACAATAAACTACCTTCCATAATGACAAGGCTATCATCCATTGGAATATCAAAAATATCGACAACACACAAACTTCCATATTGACAAGGCTATCATCCATTGGAGTAACAAAAATCTCAACAACATACTACCTTCCTTAATGACAAGTCTAAAATCTATTATAGTAACAAAAATCTCAACAACAGAATACCTTCCATAATGACAAGGCTACCATCCATTGGAATAACAAAAATATCCATAACACACTAACTTCCATAATGATAAGGCTACCATCCATTGGAATAACAAAAATCTCGACAATAGAATACCTTCCATAATGACTAGGCTACCATCCATTGGAGTAAGAAAGATATCGATAACATAATACCTTCCATAATGTAAAGCATACAATCTATTATAGTAACAAAAATCACGACAACAGACTACCTTCCATAATGATAAGGCTACCATCCATTGGAATAACAAAAATCTCGATAATAGAATACCTTCCATAATGACTAGGCTACCATCCATTGGAGTAAGAAAGATATCGACAACATACTACCTTCCATTATGACAAGTCTACAATCTATTATTGTAACAAAAATATCGACAATAAACTACCTTCCATAATGACAAGGCTATCATCCATTGTAGTAACCAAAATATCGACAACAGACTACCTTCCATAATGAAAAGGCTACCATCCATTGGAGTAACAAAGATATCGACAACATACTACCTTCCATAATGAAAAGGCTACCATCCAATGGAGTAACAAAAATCACGACAACACACTACCTTCCATAATGACAAGGCTACCATCCAATGGAGTAACAAAAATTTCGACAATAGACTACCTTTCATAATGACAAGGCTACCATCCATTGGAATAACAAAAATATCGACAACACACTAACTTCCATAATGTCAAGGCTATCATCCATTGGAGTAACAAAAATCTCGACAACATACTACCTTCCTTAATAACAAGTCTAAAATCTATTATAGTATCAAAAATCTCAACATTAGACTACCTTCAATAATGATAAGGCTACCATCAATTGGAATAACAAAAATATCCACAACACACTACCTTCCATAATGACAAGGCTACCATCCATTGGAGTAACAAAAATCACGACAACAGACTACCTTCCATAATGACAAGGCTACCATCCATTGATATAACAAAAATCTCGACAACAGAATACCTTCCATAATGACAAGGCTACAATCCATTGGAGTAACAAAGATATCAACAACATACTACCTTCCATAATGACAAGGATACCATCCATTGGAGAAACAAAAATCACGACGACAGACTACCTTCCATAATGACAAGGCTACCATCCATTGGAATAACAAAAATCTCGACAACAGACTACCTTCCATAATGACTAGGCTACCATCCATTGGAGTAAGAAAGATATCGATAACATACTACCTTCCATAATGAAAAGGCTACCATCCAATGGAGTAACAAAAATCACGACAACACACTACCTTCCATAATGACAAGGCTACCATCCAATGGAGTAACAAAAATATCGACAATAGACTACCTTTCATAATGACAAGGCTACCATCCATTGTAGTAACATAAATCTGGACAAAAGACTACTTTCCATAATGACAAGGCTACCATCCATTGGAATATCAAAAATATCGACAACACACTAACTTCCATAATGACAAGGCTACCATCCCTTAGAGTAAAAAAAATCACGACAATAGTCTACCTTCCATAATGACTAGGCTACCATCCTTTGGAGTAACAAAGATATCAACAACTGACTACCTTCCATATTGACAAGGCTACAATCCGTTGTAGTAACAAAAATCTCGACAACAGACTACCTTCCATAATGACGAAGCTACCATCCATTGTATTGTCAAAAATCTCGACAATAGACTACCTTCCATAATGAAAAGGCTACCATCCATTGGAGTAACAAAAATATCGATAACATACTACCTTCCATTATGACAAGTCTACAATCTATTATAGTAACAAAAATATCGACAATAAACTACCTTCCATAATGACAAGGCTATCATCCATTGTAGTAACAAAAATATCGACAATAGACTACCTTCCATAATGACAAGGCTACCATCCATTGGAGTAACAAAGATATCGGCAACATACTACCTTCCATAATGACAAGGATACCATCCATTAGAGTAACAAAAATCATGACAACAGACTTCCTTCCATAATGACAAGGCTACCATCCATTGGAATAACAAAAATCTCGACAACATAATACCTTCCATAATGACTAGGCTACCATCCATTGGAGTAAGAAAGATATCGTTAACATACTACCTTCCATAATGTAAAGGATACAATCTATTATAGTAACAAAAATATCGACAATAAACTACCTTCCATAATGACAAGGCTATCATCCATTGGAGTAACAAAAATCTCGACAACAGAGTACCTTCCATAATGACAAGGCTACCATCCATTGGAATAACAAAAATATCGACAACACACTAACTTCCATAATGACAAGGCTATCATCCATTGGAGTAACAAAAATCTCGACAACATACTACCTTCCTTAATGACAAGTCTAAAATCTATTATAGTAACAAAAATCTCAACATTAGACTACCTTCCATAATGACAAGGCTACCATCAATTGGAATAACAAAAATATCCACAACACACTACCTTCCATAATGACAAGGCTACCATCCATTGGAGTAACAAAAATCAAGACAATAGACTACCTTCCATAATGACAAGGCTACCATCCATTGGTATAACAAAAATCTCGACAACAAACTACCTTCCATAATGACAAGGCTACAATCCATTGGAGTAACAAAGATATCAACAACATACTACCTTCCATAATGACAAGGATACCATCCATTGGAGAAACAAAAATCACGACAACAGACTACCTTCCATAATGACAAGGCTACCATCCATTGGAATAACAAAAATCTCGACAACAGAACACCTTCCATAATGACTAGGCTAACATCCATTGGAGTAAGAAAGATATCGTTAACATATTACCTTCCATAATGAAAAGGCTACCATCCAATGGAGTAACAAAAATCACGACAACACACTACCTTCCATAATGACAAGGCTACCATCCATGGGAGTAACAAAGATCTCGACAATAGACTACCTTTCATAATGACAAGGCTACCATCCATTGGAATAACAAAAATATCGACAACACACTAACTTCCATAATGACAAGGCTATCATCCATTGGAGTAAAAAAAATCTCGACAACATACTACCTTCCTTAATGACAAGTCTAAAATCTATTATAGTAACAAAAATCTCAACATTAGACTACCTTCCATAATGACAAGGCTACCATCAATTGGAATAACAAAAATATCCACAACACCATACCTTCCATAATGACAAGGCTACCATCACTTGGAGTAACAAAAATCACGACAACATACTACCTTCCATTATGACAAGTCTACAATCTATTATAGTAACAAAAATATCGACAATAAACTACCTTCCACATTGACAAGGCTATCATCCATTGTAGTAACAAAAATATCGATAACAGACTACCTTCCATAATGAAAAGGCTACCATCCATTGGAGTAACAAAGATATCGACAACATACTACCTTCCATTATGACAAGTCTACAATCTATTATTGTAACAAAAATATCGACAATAAACTACCTTCCATAATGACAAGGCTATCATCCATTGTAGTAACAAAAATATCGACAACAGACTACCTTCCATAATGAAAAGGCTACCATCCATTGGAGTAACAAAGATATCGACAACATACTACCTTCCATAATGACAAGGATACCATCCATTAGAGTAACAAAAATCACGACAACAGACTACCTTCCATAATAATAAGGCTACCATCCATTGGAATAACAAAAATCTCGATAATAGAATACCTTCCATAATGACTAGGCTACCATCCATTTGAGTAAGAAAGATATCGATAACATATTACCTTCCATAATGTAAAGGATACAATCTATTATAGTAACAAAAATATCGACAATAAACTACCTTCCATAATGATAAGGCTATCATCCATTGGAGTAACAAAAATCTCGATAACAGACTACCTTCCATAATAACAAGGCTACCATCCATTGGAATATCAAAAATATCGACAACACACTAACTTCCATATTGACAAGGCTATCATCCATTGGAGTAACAAAAATCTCAACAACATACTACCTTCCTTAATGACAAGTCTAAAATCTATTATAGTAACAAAAATCTCAACAACAGAATACCTTCCATAATGACAAGGCTACCATCCATTGGAATAACAAAAATATCCATAACACACTAACTTCAATAATGATAAGGCTACCATCCATTGGAATAACAAAAATCTCGACAATAGAATACATTCCATAATGACTAGGCTACCATCCATTGGAGTAAGAAAGATATCGATAACATAATACCTTCCATAATGTAAAGGATACAATCTATTATAGTAACAAAAATATCGACAATAAACTACCTTCCATAATGACAAGGCTACCATGCAATGGAGTAACAAAAATCTCGACAATAGACTACCTTTCATAATGACAAGGCTACCATCCATTGGAATAACAAAAATATCGACAACACACTAACTTCCATAATGACAAGGCTATCATCCATTGGAGTAACAAAAATCTCGACAACATACTACCTTCCTTAATGACAAGTCTAAAATCTATTATAGTAACAAAAATCTAAACATTAGACTACCTTCCATAATGACAAGGCTACCATCAATTGGAATAACAAAAATATCCACAACACACTACCTTCCATAATGACAAGGCTACCATCCATTGGAGTAACAAAAATCACGAAAACATACTACCTTCCATTATGACAAGTCTACAATCTATTATAGTAACAAAAATATCGACAATAAACTACCTTCCATAATGACAAGGCTATCATCCATTGTAGTAACAAAAATATCGATAACAGACTACCTTCTATAATGAAAAGGCTACCATCCATTGGAGTAACAAAGATATCAACAACATACTACCTTCCATTATGACAAGTCTACAATCTATTATTGTAACAAAAATATCGACAATAAACTACCTTCCATAATGACAAGGCTATCATCCATTGTAGTAACAAAAATATCGACAACAGACTACCTTCCATAATGAAAAGGCTACCATCCATTTGAGTAACAAAGATATCGACAACATACTACCTTCCATAATGACAAGGATACCATCCATTAGAGTAACAAAAATCACGACAACAGACTACCTTCCATAATAATAAGGCTACCATCCATTGGAATAACAAAAATCTCGATAATAGAATACCTTCCATAATGACTAGGCTACCATCCATTGGAGTAAGAAAGATATCGATAACATACTACCTTCCATAATGTAAAGGATACAATCTATTATAGTAACAAAAATATCGACAATAAACTACCTTCCATAATGACAAGGCTATCATCCATTGGAGTAACAAAAATCTCGATAACATACTACCTTCCATAATAACAAGGCTACCATCCATTGGAATATCAAAAATATCGACAACACACTAACTTCCATAATGACAAGGCTATCATCCATTGGAGTAACAAAAATCTCGACAACATACTACCTTCCTTAATGACAAGTCTAAAATCTATTATTGTAACAAAAATCTAAACATTAGACTACCTTCCATAATGACAAGGCTACCATCAATTGGAATAACAAAAATATCCACAACACACTACCTTCCATAATGACAAGGCTACCATCCATTGGAGTAACAAAAATCACGAAAACATACTACCTTCCATTATGACAAGTCTACAATCTATTATAGTAACAAAAATATTGACAATAAACTACCTTCCATAATGACAAGGCTATCATCCATTGTAGTAACAAAAATATCGATAACAGACTACCTTCTATAATGAAAAGGCTACCATCCATTGGAGTAACAAAGATATCAACAACATACTACCTTCCATTATGACAAGTCTACAATCTATTATTGTAAGAAAAATATCGACAATAAACTACCTTCCATAATGACAAGGCTATCATCCATTGTAGTAACAAAAATATCGACAACAGACTACCTTCCATAATGAAAAGGCTACCATCCATTTGAGTAACAAAGATATCGACAACATACTACCTTCCATAATGACAAGGATACCATCCATTAGAGTAACAAAAATCACGACAACAGACTACCTTCCATAATAATAAGGCTACCATCCATTGGAATAACAAAAATCTCGATAATAGAATACCTTCCATAATGTCTAGGCTACCATCCATTGGAGTAAGAAAGATATCGATAACATACTACCTTCCATAATGTAAAGGATACAATCTATTATAGTAACAAAAATATCGACAATAAACTACCTTCCATAATGACAAGGCTATCATCCATTGGAGTAACAAAAATCTCGATAACATACTACCTTCCATAATAACAAGGCTACCATCCATTGGAATATCAAAAATATCGACAACACACTAACTTCCATATTGACAAGGCTATCATCCATTGGAGTAACAAAAATCTCAACAACATACTACCTTCCTTAATGACAAGTCTAAAATCTATTATAGTAACAAAAATCTCAACAACAGAATACCTTCCATAATGACAAGGCTACCATCCATTGGAATAACAAAAATATCCATAACACACTAACTTCAATAATGATAAGGCTACCATCCATTGGAATAACAAAAATCTCGACAATAGAATACCTTCCATAATGACTAGGCTACCATCCATTGGAGTAAGAAAGATATCGATAACATAATACCTTCCATAATGTAAAGGATACAATCTATTATAGTAACAAAAATATCGACAATAAACTACCTTCCATAATGACAAGGCTATCATCCATTGGAGTAACAAAAATCTCGACAACAGACTACCTTCCATAATGACAAGGCTACCATCCATTGGAATAACAAAAATATCGACAACACACTAACTTCCATAATGACAAGGCTATCATCCATTGGAGTAACAAAAATCTCGACAACATACTACCTTCCTTAATGACAAGTCTAAAATCTATTATAGTAACAAAAATCTCAACATTAGACTACCTTCCATAATGACAAGGCTACCATCAATTGGAATAACAAAAATATCCACAACACACTACCTTCCATAATGAAAAGGCTACCATCCATTGGAGTAACAAAAATCACGACAACAGACTACCTTCCATAATGACAAGGCTACCATCCATTGGTATAACAAAAATCTCGATAACAAACTACCTTCCATAATGACAAGGCTACAATCCATTGGAGTAACAAAGATATCAACAACATACTACCTTCCATAATGACAAGGATACCATCCATTGGAGAAACAAAAATCACGACAACAAACTACCTTCCATAATGACAAGGCTACCATCCATTGGAATAACAAAAATCTCGACAACAGAACACCTTCCATAATGACTAGGCTAACATCCATTGGAGTAAGAAAGATATCGTTAACATATTACCTTCCATAATGAAAAGGCTACCATCCAATGGAGTAACAAAAATCACGACAACACACTACCTTCCATAATGACAAGGCTACCATGCAATGGAGTAACAAAAATCTCGACAATAGACTACCTTTCATAATGACAAGGCTACCATCCATTGGAATAACAAAAATATCGACAACACACTAACTTCCATAATGACAAGGCTATCATCCATTGGAGTAACAAAAATCTCGACAACATACTACCTTCCTTAATGACAAGTCTAAAATCTATTATAGTAACAAAAATCTAAACATTAGACTACCTTCCATAATGACAAGGCTACCATCAATTGGAATAACAAAAATATCCACAACACACTACCTTCCATAATGACAAGGCTACCATCCATTGGAGTAACAAAAATCACGACAACATACTACCTTCCATTATGACAAGTCTACAATCTATTATAGTAACAAAAATATCGACAATAAACTACCTTCCATAATGACAAGGCTATCATCCATTGTAGTAACAAAAATATCGATAACAGACTACCTTCCATAATGAAAAGGCTACCATCCATTAGAGTAACAAAGATATCGACAACATACTACCTTCCATTATGACAAGTCTACAATCTATTATTGTAACAAAAATATCGACAATAAACTACCTTCCATAATGACAAGGCTATCATCCATTGTAGTAAAAAAAATATCGACAACAGACTACCTTCCATAATGAAAAGGCTACCATCCATTTGAGTAACAAAGATATCGACAACATACTACCTTCCATAATGACAAGGATACCATCCATTAGAGTAACAAAAATCACGACAACAGACTACCTTCCATAATAATAAGGCTACCATCCATTGGAATAACAAAAATCTCGATAATAGAATACCTTCCATAATGACTAGGCTACCATCCATTGGAGTAAGAAAGATATCGATAACATACTACCTTCCATAATGTAAAGGATACAATCTATTATAGTAACAAAAATATCGACAATAAACTACCTTCCATAATGACATGGCTATCATCCATTGGAGTAACAAAAATCTCGATAACAGACTACCTTCCATAATAACAAGGCTACCATCCATTGGAATATCAAAAATATTGACAACACACTAACTTCCATATTGACAAGGCTATCATCCATTGGAGTAACAAAAATCTCAACAACATACTACCTTCCTTAATGACAAGTCTAAAATCTATTATAGTAACAAAAATCTCAACAACAGAATACCTTCCATAATGACAAGGCTACCATCCATTGGAATAACAAAAATATCCATAACACACTAACTTCAATAATGATAAGGCTACCATCCATTGGAATAACAAAAATCTCGACAATAAAATACCTTCCATAATGACTAGGCTACCATCCATTGGAGTAAGAAAGATATCGATAACATAATACCTTCCATAATGTAAAGGATACAATCTATTATAGTAACAAAAATATCGACAATAAACTACCTTCCATAATGACAAGGCTATCATCCATTGGAGTAACAAAAATCTCGACAACAGACTACCTTCCATAATGACAAGGCTACCATCCATTGGAATAACAAAAATATCGACAACACACTAACTTCCATAATGACAAGGCTATCATCCATTGGAGTAACAAAAATCTCGACAACATACTACCTTCCTTAATGACAAGTCTAAAATCTATTATAGTAACAAAAATCTCAACATTAGACTACCTTCCATAATGACAAGGCTACCATCAATTGGAATAACAAAAATATCCATAACACACTACCTTCCATAATGACAAGGATACCATCCATTGGAGAAACAAAAATCACGACAACAGACTACCTTCCATAATGACAAGGCTACCATCCATTGGAATAACAAAAATCTCGACAACAGACTACCTTCCATAATGACTAGGCTACCATCCATTGGAGTAAGAAAGATATCGTTAACATATTACCTACCATAATGAAAAGGCTACAATCCAATGGAGTAACAAAAATCACGACAACACACTACCTTCCATAATGACAAGGCTACCATCCAATGGAGTAACAAAAATCTCGACAACAGAACACCTTCCATAATGACTAGTGTAACATCCATTGGAGTAAGAAAGATATCGTTAACATATTACCTTCCATAATGAAAAGGCTACCATCCAATGGAGTAACAAAAATCACGACAACACACTACCTTCCATAATGACAAGGCTACCATGCAATGGAGTAACAAAAATCTCGACAATAGACTACCTTTCATAATGACAAGGCTATCATCCATTGGAATAACAAAAATATCGACAACACACTAACTTCCATAATGACAAGGCTATCATCCATTGGAGTAACAAAAATCTCGACAACATACTACCTTCCTTAATGACAAGTCTAAAATCTATTATAGTAACAAAAATCTAAACATTAGACTACCTTCCATAATGACAAGGCTACCATCAATTGGAATAACAAAAATATCCACAACACACTACCTTCCATAATGACAAGGCTACCATCCATTGGAGTAACAAAAATCACGACAACATACTACCTTCCATTATGACAAGTCTACAATCTATTATAGTAACAAAAATATCGACAATAAACTACCTTCCATAATGACAAGGCTATCATCCATTGTAGTAACAAAAATATCAATAACAGACTACCTTCCATAATGAAAAGGCTACCATCCATTGGAGTAACAAAGATATCGACAACATACTACCTTCCATTATGACAAGTCTACAATCTATTATTGTAACAAAAATATCGACAATAAACTACCTTCCATAATGACAAGGCTATCATCCATTGTAGTAACAAAAATATCGACAACAGACTACCTTCCATAATGAAAAGGCTACCATCCATTTGAGTAACAAAGATATCGACAACATACTACCTTCCATAATGACAAGGATACCATCCATTAGAGTAACAAAAATCACGACAACAGACTACCTTCCATAATAATAAGGCTACCATCCATTTGAATAACAAAAATCTCGATAATAGAATACCTTCCATAATGACTAGGCTACCATCCATTGGAGTAAGAAAGATATCGATAACATACTACCTTCCATAATGTAAAGGATACAATCTATTATAGTAACAAAAATATCGACAATAAACTACCTTCCATAATGACATGGCTATCATCCATTGGAGTAACAAAAATCTCGATAACAGACTACCTTCCATAATAACAAGGCTACCATCCATTGGAATATTAAAAATATCGACAACACACTAACTTCCATATTGACAAGGCTATCATCCATTGGAGTAACAAAAATATCAACAACATACTACCTTCCTTAATGACAAGTCTAAAATCTATTATAGTAACAAAAATCTCAACAACAGAATACCTTCCATAATGACAAGGCTACCATCCATTGGAATAACAAAAATATCCATAACACACTAACTTCAATAATGATAAGGCTACCATCCATTGGAATAACAAAAATCTCGACAATAGAATACCTTCCATAATGACTAGGCTACCATCCATTGGAGTAAGAAAGATATCGATAACATAATACCTTCCATAATGTAAAGGATACAATCTATTATAGTAACAAAAATATCGACAATAAACTACCTTCCATAATGACAAGGCTATCATCCATTGGAGTAACAAAAATCTCAACAACATACTACCTTCCATAATGACAAGGCTACCATCCATTGGAATAACAAAAATATCGACAACACACTAACTTCCATAATGACAAGGCTATCATCCATTGGAGTAACAAAAATCTCAACATTAGACTACCTTCCATAATGACAAGGCTACCATCAATTGGAATAACAAAAATATCCACAACACACTACCTTCCATAATGACAAGGATACCATCCATTGGAGAAACAAAAATCACAACAACAGACTACCTTCCATAATGACAAGGCTACCATCCATTGGAATAACAAAAATCTCGACAACAGACTACCTTCCATAATGACTAGGCTACCATCCATTGGAGTAAGAAAGATATCGTTAACATATTACCTACCATAATGAAAAGGCTACAATACAATGGAGTAACAAAAATCACGACAACACACTACCTTCCATAATGACAAGGCTACCATCCAATGGAGTAACAAAAATCTCGACAGTAGACTACCTTTCATAATGACAAGGCTACCATCCATTGGAATAACAAAAATATCGACAACACACTAACTTCCATAATGACAAGGCTATCATCCATTGGTGTAACAAAAATCTCAATAACATACTACCTTCCTTAATGACAAGTCTAAAATCTATTATAGTAACAAAAATCTGAACATTAGACTACCTTCCATAATGACAAGGCTACCATCAATTGGAATAACAAAAATATCCACAACACACTACCTTCCATAATGACAAGGCTACCATCCATTGGAGTAACAAAAATCACGACAACAGACTACCTTCCATAATGACAAGGCTACCATCCATTGGTATAACAAAAATCTCGACAACAAACTGCCTTCCATAATGACAAGGCTACAATCCATTGGAGTAACAAAGATATCAACAACATACTACCTTCCATAATGACAAGGATACCATCCATTGGAGAAACAAAAATCAGGACAACAGACTACCTTCCATAATGACAAGGCTACCATCCATTGGAATAACAAAAATCTCGACAACAGACTACCTTCCATAATGACTAGGCTACCATCCATTGGAGTAAGAAAGATATCGTTAACATATTACCTTCCATAATGAAAAGGCTACCATCCAATGGAGTAACAAAAATCACGACAACACACTACCTTCCATAATGACAAGGCTACCATCCAATGGAGTAACAAAAATCTCGACAATAGACTACCTTTCATAATGACAAGGCTACCATCCATTGGAATAATAAAAATATCGACAACACACTAACTTCCATAATGACAAGGCTATCATCCATTGGAGTAACAAAAATCACGACAACATACTACCTTCCTTAATGACAAGTCTAAAATCTATTATAGTAACAAAAATCTCAACATTAGACTACCTTCCGTAATGACAAGGCTACCATCAATTGGAATAACAAAAATATCCACAACACACTACCTTTCATAATGACAAGGCTACCATCCATTGGAGTAACAAAAATCACGACAACATACTACCTTCCATTATGACAAGTCTACAATCTATTATAGTAACAAAAATATCGACAATAAACTACCTTCCATAATGACAAGGCTATCATGAATTGTAGTAACAAAAATAGCGATAACAAACTACCTTCCATAATGAAAAGGCTACCATCCATTGGAGTAACAAAGATATCGACAACATACTACCTTCCATAATGACAAGGATACCATATATTAGAGTAACAAAAATCACGACAACAGACTACCTTCCATAATGATAAGGCTACCATCCATTGGAATAACAAAAATCTCGATAATAGAATACCTTCCATAATGACTAGGCTACCATCCATTGGAGTGAGAAAGATATCGATAACATACTACCTTCCATAATGTAAAGGATACAATCTATTATAGTAATAAAAATATCGACAATAAACTACCTTCCATAATGACAAGGCTATCATCCATTGGAGTAACAAAAATCTCGATAACAGACTACCTTCCATAATAACAAGGCTACCATCCATTGGAATATCAAAAATATCGACAACACACTAACTTCCATATTGACAAGGCTATCATCCATTGGAGTAACAAAAATCTCAACAACATACTACCTTCCTTAATGACAAGTCTAAAATCTATTATAGTAACAAAAATCTCAACAACAGAATACCTTCCATAATGACAAGGCTACCATCCATTGGAATAACAAAAATATCCATAACACACTAACTTCCATAATGATAAGGCTACCATCCATTGGAATAACAAAAATCTCGACAATAGAATACCTTCCATAATGACTAGGCTACCATCCATTGGAGTAAGAAAGATATTGATAACATAATACCTTCCATAATGTAAAGGATATAATCTCTTATAGTAACAAAAATATCGACAATAAACTACCTTCCATAATGACAAGGCTATCATCCATTGGAGTAACAAAAATCTCGACAACAGACTACCTTCCATAATGACAAGGCTACCATCCATTGGAATAACAAAAATATCGACAACACACTAACTTCCATAATGACAAGGCTATCATCCATTGGAGTAACAAAAATCTCGACAACATACTATCTTCCATTATGAAAAGTCTACAATCTATTATTGTAACAAAAATATCGACAATAAACTACCATCCATAATGACAAGGCTATCATCCATTGTAGTAACAAAAATATCGACAACAGACTACCTTCCATAATGAAAAGGCTACCATCCATTGGAGTAACAAAGATATCGACAACATACTACCTTCCATAATGACAAGGATACCATCCATTAGAGTAACAAAAATCACGACAAGAGACTACCTTCCATAATGATAAGGCTACCATCCATTGGAATAACAAAAATCTCGATAATAGAATACCTACCATAATGACTAGGCTACCATCCATTGGAGTAACAAAGATATCGATAACATACTACCTTCCATAATGTAAAGGATACAATCTATTATAGTAACAAAAATATCGACAATAAACTACCTTCCATAATGACAAGGCTATCATCCATTGGAGTAACAAAAATCTCGACAACAGACTACCTTCCATAATGACAAGGCTACCATCCATTGGAATAACAAAAATATCGACAACACACTAACTTCCATAATGACAAGGCTATCATCCATTGGAGTAACAAAAATCTCGACAACATACTACCTTCCATTATGACAAGTCTACAATCTATTATTGTAACAAAAATATCGATAATAAACTACCATCCATAATGACAAGGCTATCATCCATTGTAGTAACAAAAATATCGACAACAAACTACCTTCCATAATGAAAAGGCTACCATCCATTGGAGTAACAAAGATATCGATAACATACTACCTTCCATAATGACAAGGATACCATCCATTAGAGTAACAAAAATCACGACAACAGACTACCTTCCATAATGATAAGGCTACCATCCATTGGAATAACAAAAATCTCGATAATAGAATACCTTCCATAATGACTAGGCTACCATCCATTGGAGTAAGAAAGATATCGATAACATACTACCTTCCATAATGTAAAGGATAAAATCTATTATAGTAACAAAAATATCGACAATAAACTACTTTCCATAATGACAAGGCTATCATCCATTGGAGTAACAAAAATCTCGATAACAGACTACCTTCCATAATAACAAGGCTACCATCCATTGGAATATCAAAAATATCGACAACACACTAACTTCCATATTGACAAGGCTATCATCCATTGGAGTAACCAAAATCTCAACAACATACTACCTTCCTTAATGACAAGTCTAAAATCTATTATAGTAACAAAAATCTAAACAACAGAATACCTTCCATAATGACAAGGCTACCATCCATTGGAATAACAAAAATATCCATAACACACTAACTTCCATAATGATAAGGCTACCATCCATTGGAATAACAAAAATCTAGACAATAGAATACCTTCCATAATGACTAGGCTACCATCCATTGGAGTAAGAAAGATATCGATAACATAATACCTTCCATAATGTAAAGGATATAATCTATTATAGTAACAAAAATATCGACAATAAACTACCTTCCATAATGACAAGGCTATCATCCATTGGAGTAACAAAAATCTCGACAACAGACTACCTTCCATAATGACAAGGCTACCATCCATTGGAATAACAAAAATATCGACAACACACTAACTTCCATAATGATAAGGCAATCATCCATTGGAGTAACAAAATTCTCGACAACATACTACCTTCCTTAATGACAAGTCTAAAATCTATTATAGTAACAAAAATCTCAACATTAAACTACCTTCCATAATGACAAGGCTACCATCAATTGGAATAAAAAAAATATCCACAACACACTACCTTCCATAATGGCAAGGATACCATCCATTGGAGAAACAAAAATCACGACAACAGACTACCTTCCATAATGATAAGGCTACCATCCATTGGAATAACAAAAATCTCGACAACAGACTACCTTCCATAATGACTAGGCTACCATCCATTGGAGTAAGAAAGATATCGTTAACATATTACCTTCCATAATGAAAAGGCTACCATCCAATGGAGTAACAAAAATCACGACAACACACTACCTTCCATAATGACAAGGCTACCATCCAATGGAGTAACAAAAATCTCGACAATAGACTACCTTTCATAATGACAAGGCTACCATCCATTGGAATAACAAAAATATCGACAACACACTAACTTCCATAATGACAAGGCTATCATCCATTGGAGTAACAAAAATCTCGATAACATACTACCTTTCTTAATGACAAGTCTAAAATCTATTATAGTAACAAAAATCTCAACATTAGACTACCTTCCATAATGACAAGGATACCATCCATTAGAGTAACAAAAATCACGACAACAGACTACCTTCCATAATGATAAGGCTACCATCCATTGGAATAACAAAAATCACAACAACAGACTACCTTCCATAATGACAAGGCTACCATCCATTGGTATAACAAAAATCTCGACAACAGAATACCTTCCATAATGACAAGGCTACAATCCATTGCAGTAACAAAGATATCAACAACATGCTACCTTCCATAATGACAAGGATACCATCCATTGGAGAAAAAAAAATCACGACAACAGACTACCTTCCATAATGACAAGGCTACCATCCATTGGAATAACAAAAATCTCAACAACAGACTACCTTCCATAATGACTAGGCTACCATCCATTGGAGTAAGAAAGATATCGTTAACATACTACCTTCCATAATGAAAAGGCTACCATCCAATGGAGTAACAAAAATAACGACAACACACTACCTTCCATAATGACAAGGCTACCATCCAATGGAGTAACAAAAATTTCGACAACAGACTACCTTTTATAATGACAAGGCTACCATCCATTGGAATAACAAAAATATTGACAACACACTAACTTCCATAATGACAAGGCTATCATCCATTGGAGTAACAAAAATCTCGACAACATACTACCTTCCTTAATGACAAGTCTAAAATCTATTATAGTAACAAAAATCTCAACATTAGACTACCTTTAATAATGACAAGGCTACCATCAATTGGAATAACAAAAATATCCACAACACACTACCTTCCATAATGACA
The DNA here is from genome assembly GCA_948472305.1 of Vicia faba. Classification (NCBI taxonomy): domain Eukaryota; kingdom Viridiplantae; phylum Streptophyta; class Magnoliopsida; order Fabales; family Fabaceae; genus Vicia; species Vicia faba. The sequence goes on along the minus strand of OX451741.1, from coordinate 508,661,604 downwards.
AGGCTACCATCCATTGGAGTAACAAAAATCACGACAACAGACTATCTTCCATAATGACAAGGCTACCATCCATTGATATAACAAAAATCTCGACAATAGAATACCTTCCATAATGACAAGGCTACAATCCATTGGAGTTACAAAGATATCAACAACATACTACCTTCCATAATGACAAGGATACCATCCATTGGAGAAACAAAAATCACGACAATAGACTACCTTCCATAATGACAAGGCTACCATCCATTGGAATAACAAAAATCTCGACAACAGACTACCTTCCATAATGACTAGGCTACCATACATAGGAGTAAGAAAGATATCGATAACATACTACCATCCATAATGAAAAGGCTACCATCCAATGGAGTAACAAAAATCACGACAACACACTACCTTCCATAATGACAAGGCTACCATCCAATGGAGTAACAAAAATCTCGACAATAGACTACCTTTCATAATGACAAGGCTACCATCCATTGTAGTAACATAAATCTGGACAAAAGACTACTTTCCACAATGACAAGGCTACCATCCATTGGAATAACAAAAATATCGACAACACACTAACTTCCATAATGACAAGGCTACCATCCCTTAGAGTAACAAAAATCATGATAATAGACTACCTTCCATAACGACTAGGCTAGCATCCTTTGGAGTAACAAAGATATCAACAACTGACTACCTTCCATATTGACAAGGCTACAATCCGTTGTAGTAACAAAAATATCGACAACAGACTACCTTCCATAATGACAAAGCTACCATCCATTGTATTGTCAAAAATCTCGACAATAGACTACCTTCCATAATGACAAGGCTACCATCCATTGGAGTAACAAAAATATCGATAACATACTACCTTCCATTATGACAAGTCTACAATCGATTATAGTAACAAAAATATCGACAATAAACTACCTTCCATAATGACAAGGCTATCATCCATTGTAGTAACAAAAATAACGACAATAGACTACCTTCCATAATGACAAGGCTACCATCCATTGGAGTAACAAAGATATTGACAACATACTACCTTCCATAATGACAAGGATACCATCCCTTAGAGTAACAAAAATCCCGACAACAGACTTCCTTCCATAATGACAAGGCTACCATCCATTGGAAGAACAAAAATCTCGACAACATAATACCTTCCATAATGACTAGGCTACCATCCATTGGAGTAAGAAAGATATCGATAACATACTACATTCCATAATGAAAAGGATACAATCGATTGTAGTAATAAAAATCTCGACAACAGACTACCTTCCATAATGACAAGGCTACCATCCATTGTAGTAACAAAAATCTCGTCAATAAACTACCTTCCATACTGACAAGGCTATCATCTATTAGAGTAACAAAAATCTCGACAACAGACTACCTTCCGTAATGACAAGGCTACCATCCATTGGAGTAACAAAGATATAGACAACATACTACCTTCCATAATGACAAGGATACCATCCCTTAGAGTAACAAAAATCTCGACAATAGACTACCTTCCATAATGAAAAGGCTACAATCCATTGGAGTAACAAAGATATCGATAACATACTACCTTCCATAATGACAAGGATACCATCCATTAGAGTAACAAAAATCACGACAACAGATTACCTTCCATAATGATAAGGCTACCATCCATTGGAATAACAAAAATCTCGATAATAGAATACCTTCCATAATGACTAGGCTACCATCCATTGGAGTAAGAAAGATATCGATAACATACTACCTTCCATAATGTAAAGGATACAATCTATTATAGTAACAAAAATATCGACAATAAACTACCTTCCATAATGACAAGGCTATCATCCATTGGAGTAACAAAAATCTCGACAACATACTACCTTCCATAATGACAAGGCTACCATCCATTGGAGTATCAAAAATATCGACAACACACTAACTTCCATACTGACAAGGCTATCATCCATTGTAGTAACAAAAATCTCGACAAGATACTACCTTCCTTAATGACAAGTCTAAAATCTATTATAGTAACAAAAATCTCAACAACATTCTACCTTCCATAATGACAAGGCTACCATCCATTGGAATAACAAAAATATCCATAACACACTAACTTCCATAATGACAAGGCTACCAGCCCTTAGAGTAACAAAAATCTCGACAATAGACTACCTTCCATAATGACTACACTACTATCCATTGGAGTAACAAAGATATCGACAACATACTACCTTCCATAATGACAAGGATACCATCCATTAGAGTAACAAAAATCACGACAACAGACTACCTTCCATAATGATAAGGCTACCATCCATTGGAATAACAAACATCACAACAACAGACTACCTTCCATAATGACAAGGCTACCATCCATTGGTATAACAAAAATCTCGACAACAGAATACCTTCCATAATGACAAGGCTACAATCCATTGCAGTAACAAAGATATCAACAACATGCTACCTTCCATGATGACAAGGATACCATCCATTGGAGAAAAAAAATCACGACAACAGACTACCTTCCATAATGACAAGGCTACCATCCATTGGAATAACAAAAATCTCGACAACAGACTACCTTCCATAATGACTAGGCTACCATCCATTGGAGTAAGAAAGATATCGTTAACATACTACCTTCCATAATGAAAAGGCTACCATCCAATGGAGTAACAAAAATCACGACAACACACTACCTTCCATAATGACAAGGCTACCATCCAATGGAGTAACAAAAATTTCGACAATAGACTACCTTTTATAATGACAAGGCTACCATCCATTGGAATAACAAAAATATTGACAACACACTAACTTCCATAATGACAAGGCTATCATCCATTGGAGTAACAAAAATCTCGACAACATACTACCTTCCTTAATGACAAGTCTAAAATCTATTATAGTAACAAAAATCTCAACATTAGACTACCTTCAATAATGACAAGGCTACCATCAATTGGAATAACAAAAATATCCACAACACACTACCTTCCATAATGACAAGGCTACCATCCATTGGAGTAACAAAAATCACGACAACAGACTATCTTCCATAATGACAAGGCTACCATCCATTGATATAACAAAAATCTCGACAACAGAATACCTTCCATAATGACAAGGCTACAATCCATTGGAGTTACAAAGATATCAACAACATACTACCTTCCATAATGACAAGGATACCATCCATTGGAGAAACAAAAATCACGACAACAGACTACCTTCCATAATGACAAGGCTACCATCCATTGGAATAACAAAAATCTCGACAACAGACTACCTTCCATAATGACTAGGCTACCATCCATAGGAGTAAGAAAGATATCGATAACATACTACCTTCCATAATGAAAAGGCTACCATCCAATGGAGTAACAAAAATCACGACAACACACTACCTTCCATAATGACAAGGCTACCATCCAATGGAGTAACAAAAATCTCGACAATAGACTAACTTTCATAATGACAAGGCTACCATCCATTGTAGTAACATAAATCTGGACAAAAACTACTTTCCATAATGACAAGGCTACCATCCATTGGAATAACAAAAATATCGACAACACACTAACTTCCATAATGACAAGGCTACCATCCCTTAGAGTAACAAAAATCACGACAATAGACTACCTTCCATAATGACTAGGCTACCATCCTTTGGAGTAACAAAGATATCAACAACTGACTACCTTCCATATTGACAAGACTACAATCCGTTGTAGTAACAAAAATCTCGACAACAGACTACCTTCCATAATGACAAAGCTACCATCCATTGTATTGTCAAAAATCTCGACAATAGACTACCTTCCATAATGACAAGGCTACCATCCTTTGGAGTAACAAAAATATCGATAACATACTACCTTCCATTATGACAAGTCTACAATGTATTATAGTAACAAAAATATCGACAATAAACTACCTTCCATAATGACAAGGCTATCATCCATTGTAGTAACAAAAATATCGACAATAGACTACCTTCCATAATGACAAGGCTACCATCCATTGGAGTAACAAAGATATTGACAACATACTACCTTCCATAATGACAAGGATACCATCAATTTGAGTAACAAAAATCACGACAACAGACTTCCTTCCATAATGACAAGGCTACCATCCATTGGAAGAACAAAAATCTCGACAACATAATACCTTCCATAATGACTAGGCTACCATCCTTTGGAGTAAGAAAGATATCGATAACATACTACGTTCCATAATGAAAAGGATACAATCGATTGTAGTAATAAAAATCTCGACAACAGACTACCTTCCATAATGACAAGTCTACCATCCATTGTAGTAACAAAAATCTCGTCAATAAACTACCTTCAATAGTGACAAGGCTATCATCTATTAGAGTAACAAAAATCTCGACAACAGACTACCTTCCATAATGACAAGGCTACCATCCATTGGAGTAACAAAGATATAGACAACATACTACCTTCCATAATAACAAGGATACCATCCCTTAGAGTAACAAAAATCTCGACAATAGACTACCTTCCATAATGAAAAGGCTACAATCCATTGGAGTAACAAAGATATCGACAACATACTACCTTCCATAATGACAAGGATACCATCCATTAGAGTAACAAAAATCACGACAACAGATTACCTTCCATAATAATAAGGCTACCATCCATTGGAATAACAAAAATCTCGATAATAGAATACCTTCCATAATGACTAGGCTACCATCCATTGGAGTATGAAAGATATCGATAACATACTACCTTCCATAATGTAAAGGATACAATCTATTATAGTAACAAATATATCGACAATAAACTACCTTCCATAATGACAAGGCTATCATCCATTGGAGTAACAAAAATCTCGACAACAGACTACCTTCCATAATGACAAGGCTACCATCCATTGGAGTATCAAAAATATCGACAACACCCTAACTTCCATACTGACAAGGCTATCATCCATTGTAGTAACAAAAATCTTGACAACATACTACCTTCCTTAATGACAAGTCTAAAATCTATTATAGTAACAAAAATCTCAACAACATTCTACCTTCCATAATGACAAGGCTACCATCCCTTAGAGTAAAAAAAATCTCGACAATAGACTACCTTCCATAATGACTACACTACTATCCATTGGAGTAACAAAGATATTGACAACATACTACCTTCCATAATGACAAGGATACCATCCCTGAGAGTAACGGAAATATCGACAACAAACTACCCTCCATAACGACAAGGCTACCATCCATTGGAGTAACAAAGTATCGACAACATACTACATTCCATAATGACAAGGCTACCATCCATTGGAGTAACAAAAAAATTGAAAACACACTACCTTCCATAATGACAAGGCTACCATCCAATGGAGTAACACAAATCTCTACAATAAACTACCTTCCATAATGACAAGGCTACCATCCATTGGAGTACCAAAAATCTGAACAACAGACTACCGTCCTTAATTATAAGGCTATCATCCATTGGAGTAACAAAAATCTCGACAACAAACTACCTTCCATAATGACAAGGCTATCATCCATTGTAGTAACAAAAATATCGACAATAGACTACCTTCCATAATGACAAGGCTACCATCCATTGGAGTAACAAAGATATTGACAACATACTACCTTCCATAATGACAAGGATACCATCAATTTGAGTAACAAAAATCACGACAACAGACTTCCTTCCATAATGACAAGGCTACCATCCATTGGAAGAACAAAAATCTCGACAACATAATACCTTCCATAATGACTAGGCTACCATCCTTTGGAGTAAGAAAGATATCGATAACATACTACGTTCCATAATGAAAAGGATACAATCGATTGTAGTAATAAAAATCTCGACAACAGACTACCTTCCATAATGACAAGTCTACCATCCATTGTAGTAACAAAAATCTCGTCAATAAACTACCTTCAATAGTGACAAGGCTATCATCTATTAGAGTAACAAAAATCTCGACAACAGACTACCTTCCATAATGACAAGGCTACCATCCATTGGAGTAACAAAGATATAGACAACATACTACCTTCCATAATAACAAGGATACCATTCCTTAGAGTAACAAAAATCTCGACAATAGACTACCTTCCATAATGAAAAGGCTACAATCCATTGGAGTAACAAAGATATCGACAACATACTACCTTCCATAATGACAAGGATACCATCCATTAGAGTAACAAAAATCACGACAACAGATTACCTTCCATAATAATAAGGCTACCATCCATTGGAATAACAAAAATCTCGATAATAGAATACCTTCCATAATGACTAGGCTACCATCCATTGGAGTATGAAAGATATCGATAACATACTACCTTCCATAATGTAAAGGATACAATCTATTATAGTAACAAATATATCGACAATAAACTACCTTCCATAATGACAAGGCTATCATCCATTGGAGTAACAAAAATCTCGACAACAGACTACCTTCCATAATGACAAGGCTACCATCCATTGGAGTATCAAAAATATCGACAACACCCTAACTTCCATACTGACAAGGCTATCATCCATTGTAGTAACAAAAATCTTGACAACATACTACCTTCCTTAATGACAAGTCTAAAATCTATTATAGTAACAAAAATCTCAACAACATTCTACCTTCCATAATGACAAGGCTACCATCCCTTAGAGTAAAAAAAATCTCGACAATAGACTACCTTCCATAATGACTACACTACTATCCATTGGAGTAACAAAGATATTGACAACATACTACCTTCAATAATGACAAGGATACCATCCCTGAGAGTAACGGAAATATCGACAACAAACTACCCTCCATAACGACAAGGCTACCATCCATTGGAGTAACAAAGTATCGACAACATACTACATTCCATAATGACAAGGCTACCATCCATTGGAGTAACAAAAAAATTGAAAACACACTACCTTCCATAATGACAAGGCTACCATCCAATGGAGTAACACAAATCTCTACAATAAACAACCTTCCATAATGACAAGGCTACCATCCATTGGAGTACCAAAAATCTGAACAACAGACTACCGTCCTTAATTATAAGGCTATCATCCATTGGAGTAACAAAAATCTCGACAACAAACTACCTTCCATAATGACAAGGCTACCATCCATTGGAGTAACAAAGATATCGACAACATACTACCTTCCATAATGTAAAGGATACAATCCATTGTAGTAACAAAAATATCGACAACAGACTATCTTCCATAATGACAAGGCTACCATCCATTGTAGTAACAAAAATCACGACAATAAACTACCTTCCATAATGACAAGGCTATCATCCATTGGAGTAACAAAAATCTCGACAATAGACTACCTTCCATAATGAGAAGGCTACCATCCATTGGAATAACAAAAATATTGACAACACACTAACTTCCATAATGACAAGGCTACCATCCCTTAGAGTAACAAAAATCTCGACAACAGACTACCCTCCATAATGACCAGGCTATCATCAATTGGAGTAACAAAAATCTCGACAACAGACTAACTCCCATAATGACAAGGCTACCATCCCTGAGAGTAACGAAAATCTCGACAATAAACTACCTTCCATACTGACAAGGGTATCATCCATTGGAGTAACAAAAATCTCGACAATAGACTACTTTCCATAATGACAAGGCTACCATCCATTGTAATAACAAAAATATCAACAACACACTAACTTCCATAATGACAAGGCTACCATCCCTGAGAGTAACGAAAATATCGACAACAGACTACCCTCCATAATGACTAGGCTACCATCCATTGGAGTAACAAAGATATCGACAACATACTACATTCCATAATGACAAGGCTACCATCCATTGGAGTAACAAAAAAATCGACAACACACTACCTTCCATAATGACAAGGCTACCATCCAATGGGGTAACAAAAATATCGACAACAGACTACCTTCCATAATGACAAGGCTACCATCCATTGTAGTAACAAAAATCTCGACAATAGACTACCTTCCATGATGACAAGGCTACCATCCATTGGAATAACATAAATATCGACAACACACTAACTTCCACAATGACAAGGCTACCATCCCTGAGAGTAACGAAAATCTCGACAACAGACTACCCTCCATAATGACAAGGCTACCATCCATTGGAGTATCAAAGATATCGACAACATACTACCATCAATAATGACAAGGATACCATCCATTGGAGTAAAAAAATCACGACAACAGACTACCTTCCATAATAACAAGGCTACCATCCATTGGAACAACAAAAATCTCGACAACAAACTACCTTCCATAATGACTAGGCTACCATCCATTGGAGTAAGAAAGATATCGATAACATACTACCTTCCATAATGAAAAGGCTACCATCCAATGGAGTAACAAAAATCACAACAACACACTACCTTCCATGATGACAAGGCTACCATCCAATGGAGTAACAAAAATCTCGACAACAGACTACCTTTCATAATGACAAGGCTACCATCCATTGTAGTAACAAAAATCTTGACAACAGACTACCTTCAATAATGACAAGGCTACCATCCATTGGAATAAAGAAAATATCGACAACACACTAACTTCCATAATGACAAGGCTACCATCCCTTAGAGTAACAAAAATCTCGACAATTGACTACCATCCATAATGACTAGGCTACCATCCATTGGAATAACAAAAATATCGACGACACACTAACTCCAATAATGACAAGGCTACCATCCCTGAGAGTAACGAAAATCACGACAATAAACTACCTTCCATACTGACAAGGCTATCATCCAATGGAGTAACAAAAATCTCGACAATAGACTACCTTCCATAATGACAAGGCTACCATCCATTGGAATAACAAAAATATTGACAACACACTAACTTCCATAATGACAAGGCTACCATCCCTGAGAGTAACGAAAATATCGACAACAGACTACCCTCCATAATGACAAGGCTACCATCCATTGGAGTAACAATGATATCAACAACATACTACATTCCATAATGACAAGGCTACCATCCATTGGAGTAACAAAAAAATCGACAACACACTACCTTCCATAATGACAAGGCTACAATCCAATGGAGTAACACAAATCTCGACAACAGACTACCTTCCATAATAACAAGGCTACGATCAATTGGAGTAACAGAAATCACAATGACAGACTACCTTCCATAATGACAAGGCTACCATCCATTGTAGTAACAAAAATATCGACAACAGACTACCTTCCATAATGACAAGGCTACCATCCATTGTTGTAACAAAAATCTGGGCAACATACTAGCTTCCATAATGACAAGGCTACCATCCATTAGAGTAACAAAAATCCCGAAAATAGACTACCATCCATAATAAAGGCTACCATCCATTGGAGTAACAAAAATCTCGACAAAAGACTACCTTTCATAATGACAATGCTACAATCTATTATAGTAACAAAAATCTCGATAACAGACTACCCTCCATAATGACAAGGCTATCATCCATTGGAGTAAAAAAATCTCGACAAAAGACTACCTTCCATAATGACAAGGCTACCATCCATTGGAATAACAAAAATATCGACAACACACTAACTTCCATAATGACAAGGCTACCGTCCCTAAGAGTAACGAAACTCTCGACAACAGACTACCCTCCATAATGACAAGGCTACCATCCATTGGAGTAACAAAGATATCGACAACGTACTACCTTCAATAATGACAAGGCTACCATCCATTGGAGAAAAAAAAATCACGACAATAGACTACCTTCCATAATGACAAGGCTACCATCCATTGGAACAACAAAAATCTCGACAATAGACTACCTTCAATAATGACAAGGCTACCATCCATTGGAATAAAAAAAATATCGACAACACACTAACTTTCATAATGACAAGGCTACCATCCCTTAGAGTAACAAAAATCTCGACAATTGACTACCGTCCATAATGACTAGGCTACCATCCATTGGAATAACAAAAATATCGACGACACACTAACTCCCATAATGACAAGGCTACCATCCATTGGAGTAACAAAAAAATCGACAACACACTACCTTCCATAATAACAAGGCTACAATCCAATGGAGTAACACAAATCTTGACAATAAACTACCTTCCATAATGACAAGTCTACCTTCCATTGGAGTACCAAAAATCTGAACAACAGACTATCGTCCTTAATCACAGGGCTATCATCCATTGGAGTAACAAAAATCTCGACAAAAGACTACCTTCCATATCGACAAGGCTACCATCCATTGGAGTAACAAAGATATCGACAACATACTACCTTCCATAATATAAAGGATACAATCCATTGTAGTAACAAAAATCTCGACAACAGACTATCTTCCATAATGACAAGGCTACCATCCATTGTAGTAACAAAAATAACTACAATAAACTACCTTCCTTACTGACAAGGCTATCATCCATTGGAGTAACAAAAATCTCGACAACAGACTACCTTCCATAATGACAAGGCTACCATCCATTGGAATAACAAAAATATTGACAACACACTAACTTCCATGATGACAAGACTACAAACCCTTAGAGTAACAAAAATCTCGACAATTGACTACTATCCATAATGACTAGGCTACCATCCATTGGAATAACAAAAATATCGACGACACACTAACTCCCATAATGACAAGGCTACCATCCATTGGAGTAACAAAAAAATCGACAACACACTTCCTTCCATAATGACAAGGCTACAATCCAATGGAGTAACACAAATCTCGACAACAGACTACCTTCCATAATAACAAGGCTACGATCAATTGGAGTAACAGAAATCACAATGACAGACTACCTTCCATAATGACAAGGCTACCATCCATTGTTGTAACAAAAATCTGGGCAACATACTAGCTTCCATAATGACAAGGCTACCATCCATTAGAGTAACAAAAATCCCGAAAATAGACTACCATCCATAATAAAGGCTACCATCCATTGGAGTAACAAAAATCTCGACAAAAGACTACCTTTCATAATGACAATGCTACAATCTATTATACTAACAAAAATCTCGATAACAGACTACCCTCCATAATGACAAGGCTATCATCCATTGGAGTAAAAAAATCTCGACAAAAGACTACCTTCCATAATGACAAGGCTACCATCCATTGGAATAACAAAAATATCGACAACACACTACCTTCCATAATGACAAGGCTACCGTCCCTAAGAGTAACGAAACTCTCGACAACAGACTACCCTCCATAATGACAAGGCTACCATCCATTGGAGTAACAAAGATATCGACAACATACTACCTTCAATAATGACAAGGCTACCATCCATTGGAGAAAAAAAAATCACGAAAACAGACTACCTTCCATAATGACAATGCTACCATCCATTGGAACAACAAAAATCTCGACAATAGACTACCTTCAATAATGACTAGGCTACCATCCATTGGAATAAAAAAATATCGACAACACACTAACTTTCATAATGACAAGGCTACCATCCCTTAGAGTAACAAAAATCTCGACAATTGACTACCGTCCATAATGACTAGGCTACCATCCATTGGAATAACAAAAATATCGACGACACACTAACTCCCATAATGACAAGGCTACCATCCCTGAGAGTAACGAAAATCTCGACAATAAACTACCTTCCATACTGACAAGGCTATCATCCATTGGAGTAACAAAAATCTCGACAACATACTACATTCCATAATGACAAGGCTACCATCCATTGAAGTAACAAAAAAATCGACAACACACTACCTTCCATAATGACAAGGCTACAATCCAATGGAGTAACACAAATCTCGACAATAAACTACCTTCCATAATGACAAGTCTACCTTCCATTGGAGTACCAAAAATCTGAACAACAGACTACCGTCCTTAATCACAAGGCTATCATCCATTGGAGTAACAAAAATCTCGACAACAGACTACCTTCCATAATGACAAGGCTACCATCCATTGGAGTAACAAAGATATCGACAACATACTACCTTCCATAATGTAAAGGATACAATCCATTGTAGTAACAAAAATCTCGACAATAGACTATCTTCCATAATGACAAGGCTACCATCCATTGTAGTAACAAAAATCACGACAATAAACTACCTTCCTTACTGACAAGGCTATCATCCATTGGAGTAACAAAAATCTCTACAACAGACTACCTTCCATAATGACCAGGCTACCATCCATTGGAATAACAAAAATATTGACAACACACTAACTTCCATAATGACAAGACTACCAACCCTTAGAGTAACAAAAATCTCGAAAATTGACTACCTTCCATAATGACTAGGCTACCATCCATTGGAATAAAAAAAAATATCAACAAAACACTATCTCCCATAATGACAAGGCTACCATCCCTGAGAGTAATGAAAATCTCGACAATAAACTACCTTCCATACTGACAAGGCTATCATCCATTGGAGTAACAAAAATCTCGATAACAGACTACCTTCCATAATGACAAGGCTACCATCCATTGGAATAACAAAAATATCGACAACACACTAACTTCCATAATGACAAGGCTACCATCCTTGAGAGTAACGAAAATATCGACAACAAACTACCCTCCATAACGACAAGGCTACCATCCATTGGAGTAACAAAGATATCGACAACATACTACATTCCATAATGACAAGGCTACCATCCATTGGAGTAACAAAAAAATCGAAAACACACTACCTTCCATAATGACAAGGCTACCATCCATTAGAGTAACAAAAATCCCGAAAATAGACTACCATCCATAATAAAGGCTACCATCCATTGGAGTAACAAAAATCTCGACAAAAGACTACCTTTCATAATGACAATGCTACAATCTATTATAGTAACAAAAATCTCGATAACAGACTACCCTCCATAATGACAAGGCTATCATCCATTGGAGTAAAAAAATCTCGACAAAAGACTACCTTCCATAATGACAAGGCTACCATCCATTGGAATAACAAAAATATCGACAACACACTAACTTCCATAATGACAAGGCTACCGTCCCTAAGAGTAACGAAACTCTCGACAACAGACTACCCTCCATAATGACAAGGCTACCATCCATTGGAGTAACAAAGATATCGACAACGTACTACCTTCAATAATGACAAGGCTACCATCCATTGGAGAAAAAAAAAATCACGACAACAGACTACCTTCCATAATGACAAGGCTATCATCCATTGGAACAACAAAAATCTCGACAATAGAATACCTTCAATAATGACAAGGCTACCATCCATTGGAATAAAAAAAATATCGACAACACACTAACTTTCATAATGACAAGGCTACCATCCCTTAGAGTAACAAAAATCTCGACAATTGACTACCGTCCATAATGACTAGGCTACCATCCATTGGAATAACAAAAATATCGACGACACACTAACTCCCATAATGACAAGGCTACCATCCATTGGAGTAACAAAAAAAATCGACAACACACTACCTTCCATAATAACAAGGCTACAATCCAATGGAGTAACACAAATCTTGACAATAAACTACCTTCCATAATGACAAGTCTACCTTCCATTGGAGTACCAAAAATCTGAACAACAGACTATCGTCCTTAATCACAGGGCTATCATCCATTGGAGTAACAAAAATCTCGACAAAAGACTACCTTCCATAATGACAAGGCTACCATCCATTGGAGTAACAAAGATATCGACAACATACTACCTTCCATAATATAAAGGATACAATCCATTGTAGTAACAAAAATCTCGACAACAGACTATCTTCCATAATGACAAGGCTACCATCCATTGTAGTAACAAAAATAACTACAATAAACTACCTTCCTTACTGACAAGGCTATCATCCATTGGAGTAACAAAAATCTCGACAACGGACTACCTTCCATAATGACAAGGCTACCATCCATTGGAATAACAAAAATATTGACAACACACTTACTTCCATGATGACAAGACTACAAACCCTTAGAGTAACAAAAATCTCGACAATTGACTACTATCCATAATGACTAGGCTACCATCCATTGGAATAACAAAAATATCGACGACACACTAACTCCCATAATGACAAGGCTACCATCCATTGGAGTAACAAAAAAATCGACAACACACTTCCTTCCATAATGACAAGGCTACAATCCAATGGAGTAACACAAATCTCGACAACAGACTACCTTCCATAATAACAAGGCTACCATCCATTGTTGTAACAAAAATCTGGGCAACATACTAGCTTCCATAATGACAAGGCTACCATCCATTAGAGTAACAAAAATCCCGAAAATAGACTACCATCCATAATAAAGGCTACCATCCATTGGAGTAACAAAAATCTCGACAAAAGACTACCTTTCATAATGACAAGGCTACAATCTATTATACTAACAAAAATCTCGATAACAGACTACCCTCCATAATGACAAGGCTATCATCCATTGGAGTAAAAAAATCTCGACAAAAGACTACCTTCCATAATGACAAGGCTACCATCCATTGGAATAACAAAAATATCGACAACACACTACCTTCCATAATGACAAGGCTACCGTCCCTAAGAGTAACGAAACTCTCGACAACAGACTACCATCCATAATGACAAGGCTACCATCCATTGGAGTAACAAAGATATCGACAACATACTACCTTCAATAATGACAAGGCTACCATCCATTGGAGAAAAAAAATCACGACAACAGACTACCTTCCATAATGACAATGCTACCATCCATTGGAACAACAAAAATCTCGACAATAGACTACCTTCAATAATGACTAGGCTACCATCCATTGGAATTAAAAAATATCGACAACACACTAACTTTCATAATGACAAGGCTACCATCCCTTAGAGTAACAAAAATCTCGACAATTGACTACCGTCCATAATGACTAGGCTACCATCCATTGGAATAACAAAAATATCGACGACACACTAACTCCCATAATGACAAGGCTACCATCCCTGAGAGTAACGAAAATCTCGACAATAAACTACCTTCCATACTGACAAGGCTATCATCCATTGGAGTAACAAAAATCTCGACAACATACTACATTCCATAATGACAAGGCTACCATCCATTGAAGTAACAAAAAAATCGACAACACACTACCTTCCATAATGACAAGGCTATAATCCAATGGAGTAACACAAATCTCGACAATAAACTACCTTCCATAATGACAAGTCTACCTTCCATTGGAGTACCAAAAATCTGAACAACAGACTACCGTCCTTAATCACAAGGCTATCATCCATTGGAGTAACAAAAATCTCGACAACAGACTACCTTCCATAATGACAAGGCTACCATCCATTGGAGTAACAAAGATATCGACAACATACTACCTTCCATAATGTAAAGGATACAATCCATTGTAGTAACAAAAATCTCGACAATAGACTATCTTCCATAATGACAAGGCTACCATCCATTGTAGTACGAAAAATCACGACAATAAACTACCTTCCTTACCGACAAGGCTATCATCCATTGGAGTAACAAAAATCTCGACAACAGACTACCTTCCATAATGACCAGGCTACCATCCATTGGAATAACAAAAATATTGACAACACACTAACTTCCATAATGACAAGACTACCAACCCTTAGAGTAACAAAAATCTCGAAAATTGACTACCTTCCATAATGACTAGGCTACCATCCATTGGAATAAAAAAAAATATCAACAAAACACTATCTCCCATAATGACAAGGCTACCATCCCTGAGAGTAATGAAAATCTCGACAATAAACTACCTTCCATACTGACAAGGCTATCATCCATTGGAGTAACAAAAATCTCGATAACAGACTACCTTCCATAATGACAAGGCTACCATCCATTGGAATAACAAAAATATCGACAACACACTAACTTCCATAATGACAAGGCTACCATCCTTGAGAGTAACGAAAATATCGACAACAAACTACCCTCCATAACGACAAGGCTACCATCCATTGGAGTAACAAAGATATCGACAACATACTACATTCCATAATGACAAGGCTACCATCCATTGGAGTAACAAAAAAATCGAAAACACACTACCTTCCATAATGACAAGGCTACCATCCATTAGAGTAACAAAAATCCCGAAAATAGACTACCATCCATAATAAAGGCTACCATCCATTGGAGTAACAAAAATCTCGACAAAAGACTACCTTTCATAATGACAATGCTACAATCTATTATAGTAACAAAAATCTCGATAACAGACTACCCTCCATAATGACAAGGCTATCATCCATTGGAGTAAAAAAATCTCGACAAAAGACTACCTTCCATAATGACAAGGCTACCATCCATTGGAATAACAAAAATATCGACAACACACTAACTTCCATAATGACAAGGCTACCGTCCCTAAGAGTAACGAAACTCTCGACAACAGACTACCCTCCATAATGACAAGGCTACCATCCATTGGAGTAACAAAGATATCGACAACGTACTACCTTCAATAATGACAAGGCTACCATCCATTGGAGAAAAAAAAAATCACGACAACAGACTACCTTCCATAATGACAAGGCTATCATCCATTGGAACAACAAAAATCTCGACAATAGACTACCTTCAATAATGACAAGGCTACCATCCATTGGAATAAAAAAAATATCGACAACACACTAACTTTCATAATGACAAGGCTACCATCCCTTAGAGTAACAAAAATCTCGACAATTGACTACGGTCCATAATGACTAGGCTACCATCCATTGGAATAACAAAAATATCGACGACACACTAACTCCCATAATGACAAGGCTACCATCCATTGGAGTAACAAAAAAAATCGACAACACACTACCTTCCATAATAACAAGGCTACAATCCAATGGAGTAACACAAATCTTGACAATAAACTACCTTCCATAATGACAAGTCTACCTTCCATTGGAGTACCAAAAATCTGAACAACAGACTATCGTCCTTAATCACAGGGCTATCATCCATTGGAGTAACAAAAATCTCGACAAAAGACTACCTTCCATAATGACAAGGCTACCATCCATTGGAGTAACAAAGATATCGACAACATACTACCTTCCATAATATAAAGGATACAATCCATTGTAGTAACAAAAATCTCGACAACAGACTATCTTCCATAATGACAAGGCTACCATCCATTGTAGTAACAAAAATAACTACAATAAACTACCTTCCTTACTGACAAGGCTATCATCCATTGGAGTAACAAAAATCTCGACAACGGACTACCTTCCATAATGACAAGGCTACCATCCATTGGAATAACAAAAATATTGACAACACACTTACTTCCATGATGACAAGACTACAAACCCTTAGAGTAACAAAAATCTCGACAATTGACTACTATCCATAATGACTAGGCTACCATCCATTGGAATAACAAAAATATCGACGACACACTAACTCCCATAATGACAAGGCTACCATCCATTGGAGTAACAAAAAAATCGACAACACACTTCCTTCCATAATGACAAGGCTACAATCCAATGGAGTAACACAAATCTCGACAACAGACTACCTTCCATAATAACAAGGCTACGATCAATTGGAGTAACAGAAATCACAATGACAGACTACCTTCCATAATGACAAGGCTACCATCCATTGTTGTAACAAAAATCTGGGCAACATACTAGCTTCCATAATGACAAGGCTACCATCCATTAGAGTAACAAAAATCCCGAAAATAGACTACCATCCATAATAAAGGCTACCATCCATTGGAGTAACAAAAATCTCGACAAAAGACTACCTTTCATAATGACAAGGCTACAATCTATTATACTAACAAAAATCTCGATAACAGACTACCCTCCATAATGACAAGGCTATCATCCATTGGAGTAAAAAAATCTCGACAAAAGACTACCTTCCATAATGACAAGGCTACCATCCATTGGAATAACAAAAATATCGACAACACACTACCTTCCATAATGACAAGGCTACCGTCCCTAAGAGTAACGAAACTCTCGACAACAGACTACCATCCATAATGACAAGGCTACCATCCATTGGAGTAACAAAGATATCGACAACATACTACCTTCAATAATGACAAGGCTACCATCCATTGGAGAAAAAAAATCACGACAACAGACTACCTTCCATAATGACAATGCTACCATCCATTGGAACAACAAAAATCTCGACAATAGACTACCTTCAATAATGACTAGGCTACCATCCATTGGAATAAAAAAATATCGACAACACACTAACTTTCATAATGACAAGGCTACCATCCCTTAGAGTAACAAAAATCTCGACAATTGACTACCGTCCATAATGACTAGGCTACCATCCATTGGAATAACAAAAATATCGACGACACACTAACTCCCATAATGACAAGGCTACCATCCCTGAGAGTAACGAAAATCTCGACAATAAACTACCTTCCATACTGACAAGGCTATCATCCATTGGAGTAACAAAAATCTCGACAACATACTACATTCCATAATGACAAGGCTACCATCCATTGAAGTAACAAAAAAATCGACAACACACTACCTTCCATAATGACAAGGCTACAATCCAATGGAGTAACACAAATCTCGACAATAAACTACCTTCCATAATGACAAGTCTACCTTCCATTGGAGTACCAAAAATCTGAACAACAGACTACCGTCCTTAATCACAAGGCTATCATCCATTGGAGTAACAAAAATCTCGACAACAGACTACCTTCCATAATGACAAGGCTACCATCCATTGGAGTAACAAAGATATCGACAACATACTACCTTCCATAATGTAAAGGATACAATCCATTGTAGTAACAAAAATCTCGACAATAGACTATCTTCCATAATGACAAGGCTACCATCCATTGTAGTACGAAAAATCACGACAATAAACTACCTTCCTTACCGACAAGGCTATCATCCATTGGAGTAACAAAAATCTCGACAACAGACTACCTTCCATAATGACCAGGCTACCATCCATTGGAATAACAAAAATATTGACAACACACTAACTTCCATAATGACAAGACTACCAACCCTTAGAGTAACAAAAATCTCGAAAATTGACTACCTTCCATAATGACTAGGCTACCATCCATTGGAATAAAAAAAAATATCAACAAAACACTATCTCCCATAATGACAAGGCTACCATCCCTGAGAGTAATGAAAATCTCGACAATAAACTACCTTCCATACTGACAAGGCTATCATCCATTGGAGTAACAAAAATCTCGATAACAGACTACCTTCCATAATGACAAGGCTACCATCCATTGGAATAACAAAAATATCGACAACACACTAACTTCCATAATGACAAGGCTACCATCCTTGAGAGTAACGAAAATATCGACAACAAACTACCCTCCATAACGACAAGTCTACCATCCATTGGAGTAACAAAGATATCGACAACATACTACATTCCATAATGACAAGGCTACCATCCATTGGAGTAACAAAAAAATCGAAAACACACTACCTTCCATAATGACAAGCCTACCATCCAATGGAGTAACACAAATCTCGATAATAAACTACCTTCCATAATGACAAGTCTACCATCCATTGGAGTACCAAAAATCTGAACAACAGACTACCGTCCTTAATTACAAGGCTATCATCCATTGGAGTAATAAAAATCTCGACAACAAACTACTTTCCATAATGACAAGGCTATCATCCATTGGAGTAACAAAGATATCGACAACATACTACCTTCAATAATGACAAGGCTACCATCCATTGGAGAAAAAAAAATCACGACAACAGACTACCTTCCATAATGACAAGGCTACCATCCATTGGAACAACAAAAATCTCGACAATAGACTACCTTCAATAATGACAAGGCTACCATCCATTGGAATAAAAAAATATCGACAACACACTAACTTTCATAATGACAAGGCTACCATCCCTTAGAGTAACAAAAATCTCGACAATTGACTACCGTCCATAATGACTAGGCTACCATCCATTGGAATAACAAAAATATCGACGACACACTAACTCCCATAATGACAAGGCTACCATCCCTGAGAGTAACGAAAATCTCGACAATAAACTACCTTCCATACTGACAAGGCTATCATCCATTGGAGTAACAAAAATCTCGACAACATACTACATTCCATAATGACAAGGCTACCATCCATTGAAGTAACAAAAAAATCGACAACATACTACCTTCCATAATGACAAGGCTACAATCCAATGGAGTAACACAAATCTCGACAATAAACTACCTTCCATAATGACAAGTCTACCTTCCATTGGAGTACCAAAAATCTGAACAACAGACTACCGTCCTTAATCACAAGGCTATCATCCATTGGAGTAACAAAAATCCCGACAACAGACTCCCTTCCATAATGACAAGGCTACCATCCATTGGAGTAACAAAGATATCGACAACATACTACCTTCCATAATGTAAAGGATACAATCCATTGTAGTAACAAAAATCTCGACAATAGACTATCTTCCATAATGACAAGGCTACCATCCATTGTAGTAACAAAAATCACGACAATAAACTACCTTCCTTACTGACAAGGCTATCATCCATTGGAGTAACAAAAATCTCGACAACAGACTACCTTCCATAATGACCAGGCTACCATCCATTGGAATAACAAAAATATTGACAACACACTAACTTCCATAATGACAAGACTACCAACCCTTAGAGTAACAAAAATCTCGAAAATTGACTACCTTCCATAATGACTAGGCTACCATCCATTGGAATAAAAAAAAATATCAACAAAACACTATCTCCCATAATGACAAGGCTACCATCCCTGAGAGTAATGAAAATCTCGACAATAAACTACCTTCCATACTAACAAGGCTATCATCCATTGGAGTAACAAAAATCTCGACAACATACTACATTCCATAATGACAAGGCTACCATCCATTGAAGTAACAAAAAAATCGACAACATACTACCTTCCATAATGACAAGGCTACAATCCAATGGAGTAACACAAATCTCGACAATAAACTACCTTCCATAATGACAAGTCTACCTTCCATTGGAGTACCAAAAATCTGAACAACAGACTACCGTCCTTAATCACAAGGCTATCATCCATTGGAGTAACAAAAATCTCGACAACAGACTCCCTTCCATAATGACAAGGCTACCATCCATTGGAGTAACAAAGATATCGACAACATACTACCTTCCATAATGTAAAGGATACAATCCATTGTAGTAACAAAAATCTCGACAATAGACTATCTTCCATAATGACAAGGCTACCATCCATTGTAGTAACAAAAATCACGACAATAAACTACCTTCCTTACTGACAAGGCTATCATCCATTGGAGTAACAAAAATCTCGACAACAGACTACCTTCCATAATGACCAGGCTACCATCCATTGGAATAACAAAAATATTGACAACACACTAACTTCCATAATGTCAAGACTACCAACCCTTAGAGTAACAAAAATCTCGAAAATTGACTACCTTCCATAATGACTAGGCTACCATCCATTGGAATAAAAAAAAATATCAACAAAACACTATCTCCCATAATGACAAGGCTACCATCCCTGAGAGTAATGAAAATCTCGACAATAAACTACCTTCCATACTAACAAGGCTATCATCCATTGGAGTAACAAAAATCTCGATAACAGACTACCTTCCATAATGACAAGGCTACCATCCATTGGAATAACAAAAATATCGACAACACACTAACTTCCATAATGACAAGGCTACCATCCTTGAGAGTAACGAAAATATCGACAACAAACTACCCTCCATAACGACAAGGCTACCATCCATTGGAGTAACAAAGATATCGACAACATACTACATTCCATAATGACAAGGCTACCATCCATTGGAGTAACAAAAAAATCGAAAACACACTTCCTTCCATAATGACAAGGCTACCATCCAATGGAGTAACACAAATCTCGATAATAAACTACCTTCCATAATGACAAGTCTACCATCCATTGGAGTACCAAAAATCTGAACAACAGACTACCGTCCTTAATTACAAGGCTATCATCCATTGGAGTAACAAAAATCTCGACAACAAACTACTTTCCATAATGACAAGGCTATCATCCATTGGAGTAACAAAGATATCGACAACATGCTACCTTCCATAATGTAAAGGATACAATCCATTGTAGTAACAAAAATATCGACAACAGACTATCTTCCATAATGACAAGGCTACCATCGATTGTAGTAACAAAAATCACGACAATAAACTACCTTCCATAATGAGAAGGCTACCATCCATTGGAATAACAAAAATATTGACAACACACTAACTTCCATAATGACAAGGCTACCATCCCTTAGAGTAACAAAAATCTCGACAACAGACTACCCTCCATAATGACCAGGCTATCATCCATTGGAGTAACAAAAATCTCGACAACAGACTTACTCCCATAATTACAAGGCTACCATCCTTGAGAGTAACGAAAATCACGGCAATAAACTACCTTCCATAATGACAAGGCTACCATCCATTATAATAACAAAAATATCAACAACACACTACCTTCCATAATGACAAGGCTACCATCCCTGAGAGTAACGAAAATATCGACAACAGACTACCCTCCATAATGACAAGGCTACCATCCATTGGAGTAACAAAGATATCGACAACATACTACGTTCCATAATGACAAGGCTACCATCCATTGGAGTAACAAAAAAATCGACAACACACTACCTTCAATAATGACAAGGCTACCATCCAATGGGGTAACAAAAATATTGACAACAGACTACCTTCCATAATGACAAGGCTACCATCTATTGTAGTAACAAAAATCTCGACAATAGACTACCTTCCATGATGACAAGGCTACCATCCATTGGAATAACAAAAATATCGACAACACACTAACTTCCATAATGACAAGGCTACCATCCCTGAGAGTAACGAAAATCTCGACAACAGACTACCCTCCATAATGACAAGGCTACCATCCATTGGAGTATCAAAGATATCGACAACATACTACCTTCAATAATGACAAGGATACCATCCATTGGAGTAAAAAAATCACGACAACAGACTACCTTCCATAATAACAAGGCTACCATCCATTGGAACCACAAAAATATCGACAACAAACTACCTTCCATAATGACTAGGCTACCATCCATTGGAGTAAGAAAGATATCGATAAAATACTACCTTCCATAATGAAAAGGCTACCATCCAATGGAGTAACAAAAATCACAACAACACACTACCTTCCATGATGACAAGGCTACCATCCAATGGAGTAACAAAAATCTCGACAACAGACTACCTTTCATAATGACAAGGCTACCATCCATTGTAGAAACAAAAATATTGACAACAGACTACCTTCAATAATGACAAGGCTACCATCCATTGGAATAACAAAAATATCGACGACACACTAACTCCCATAATGACAAGGCTACCATCCCTGAGAGTAATGAAAATCTCGACAGTAAACTACCTTCCATACTGACAAGGCTATCATCCATTGGAGTAACAAAAATCTCGACAATAGACTACCTTCCATAATGACAAGGCTACCATTCATTGGAATAACAAAAATATCGACAACACACTAACTTCCATAATGACAAGGCTACCATCCCTGAGAGTAACGAAATTATCGACAACAGACTACCCTCCATAATGACAAGGCTACCATCCATTGGAGTAACAAAGATATCGACAACATACTACATTCCATAATGACAAGGCTACCATCCATTGGAGTAACAAAAAAATCGACAACACACTACCTTCCATAATGGAAAGGCTACAATCTAATGGAGTAACACAAATCTCGACAACAGACTACCTTCCATAATAACAAGGCTACGATCAATTGGAGTAACAGAAATCACAATGACAGACTACCTTCCATAATGACAAGGCTACCATCCATTGCAGTAACAAAAATATCGACAACAGACTACCTTCCATAATGACTAGGCTACCATCCATTGTTGTAACAAAAATCTGGGCAACATACTAGCTTCCATAATGACAAGGCTACAATCCATTGGAATAACAAATATATCGACAACACACTAACTTCCATAATGACAAGGCTACCATCCCTGAGAGTAACGAAAATCTCCACAACAGACTACCCTCCATAATGACAAGGCTACCATCCCTTAGAGTAACAAAAATCTCGACAATAGACTATCTTCCATAATGACTAGACTACCATGCTTTGGAGTAACAAAGATATCGATAACAGACTACCTTCCATAACGACAAGGCTACAATCCATTGTAGTAAAAAAAATCTCGACAATAGACATCCTTCCATAATGACAAGGCTATCATCCATTGTAGTGTCACAAATCTCGACAATAAACTACCTTCCATAATGATAAGGCTACCATCCATTGGAGTAACAAAAATCTCGACAACAGACTACCTTCCATAATGACAAGTCTATAATCTATTATAGTAACAAAAATCTCGACAATAAACTTACTTCCTTAATGACAATACTATCATCCCTGAGAGTAACAAAAATCTGGACAACGTACTACCTTCCATAATGACAAGGTTACCATCCATTGGAGTAACAAAAATCCCGAAAATAGACTACCTTCCGTAATAAAGGCTACCGTCCATTGGAGTAACAAAAATCTCGACAAAAGACTACCTTTCATAATGACAAGGCTACAATCTATTATAGTAACAAAAATCAAGACAATAGACTACCTTTCATAATTACAAGGCTACCATCCATTAGAATAACAAAAATCTCGACAACAAACTACTTTCCATAATGACAAGGCTACCATCCCTTAGAGTAACAAAAATACTGACAATAGACTACCTTCCATAATGACAAGGCTACCATCCATTGGAGTAACAAAGATATCGACAACATACTACCTTCCATAATGTAAAGGATACAATATATTGTAGTAACAAAAATCTCGACAACAGACTACCTTCCATAATGACAAGGCTACCATCCATTATAGTAACAAAAATCTCGACAACAAACCACCTTCCATAATGACAAGGCTATCATCCATTGGAGTAACAAAAATCTCGACAACAGAATACCTTCCTTAATGACAAGGCTACCATCCATTGGAATAACAAAAATATTGACAACACACTAACTTCCATAATGACAAGGCTACCATCCCTGAGTGTACCGAAAATCTCCACAACAGACTACCCTCCATAATGACAAGGCTATCATCCTTTGGAGAAAATAAAAACTCGACAAAAGACTACCTTCCATAATTACAAGGCTACCATCCATTGGAATAACAAAAATATCGACAACACACTAACTTCCATAATGACAAGGCTACCATCCCTGAGAGTAACGAAAAGCTCGACAACAAACTACCCTCCATAATGACAAAGCTACCATCCATTGGAGTAACAAAGATATCGACAACATACTACCTTCCATAATGACAAGGATACCATCCATTGGAGTAACAAAAATCACGAAAATAGACTACCTTCCATAATAACAAGGCTACCATCCATTGGAACAACAAAAATCTCGACAATAGACTACCTTCCATAATTACTAGGCTACCATCCATTAGAGTAAGAAAGATATCGATAACATACTACCTTCCATAATGAAAAGGCTACCATCCAATGGAGTAACAAAAATCACGACAACACACTACCTTCCATAATGACAAGGCTACCATCCAATGGAGTAACACAAATCTCGATAATAAACTACCTTCCATAATGACAAGTCTACCATCCATTGGAGTACCAAAAATCTGAACAACAGACTGCCTTCCTTAATGACAAGGCTATCATCCATTGGAGTAACAAAAATCTCGACAATAGACTACTTTCCATAATGAGAAGGCTACCATCCATTGGAGTAACAAAGATATCGACAACATACTACCTTCCATAATGTAAAGCATACAATCCATTGTAGTAACAAAAATCTCGACAACAGACTATCTTCCATAATGACAAGGCTACCATCCATTGTAGTCACAAAAATCACGACAATAAACTACCTTCCATAATGACAAGGCTATCATCAATTGGAGTAACAAAAATCTCGACAACAGACTACCTTCCATAATGACAAGGCAACTATCCATTGGAATAACAAAAATATTGACAACACACTAACTTGCACAATGACAAGGCTACCATCCCTTAGAGTAACGAAAACCTCGACAACAGACTACCCTCCATAATGACCAGGCTATCATCCATAGGAGTAACAAAAATCTCGACAACAGACTAACTCCCATAATGACTAGGCTACCATCCCTGAGAGTAACGAAAATCTCGACAATAAACTACCTTCCATACTGACAAGGGTATCATCCATTGGAGTAACAAAAATCTCAACAACAGACTACCTTCCATAATGACAAGGCTACCATCCATTGGAATAACAAAAATATCGACAACACACTAACTTCCATAATGACAAGGCTACCATCCCTGAGAGTAACGAAAAAATCGATAACAGACTACCCTCCATAATGACAAGGCTACCATCCATTGGAGTAACAAAGATATCGACTACATACTACATTCCATAATGACAAAGCTACCATCCATTGGAGTAACAAAAAAATCGGCAACACACTACCTTTCATAATGACAAGGGTACCATCCAATGGAGTAACACAAATCTCGATAATAAACTACTTTCCATAATGACAAGTCTACCATCCATTGGAGTACCAAAAATCTGAACAACAGACTGCCTTCCTTAATGACAAGGCTATCATCCATTGGAGTAACAAAAATCTCGACAACAGACTACCTTCCATAATGACAAGGCTACCATCCATTGAAGTAACAAAGATATCGACAACATACTACCTTCCATAATGTAAAGTATACAATCCATTGTAGTAACAAAAATCTCGACAACAGACTATCTTCCATAATGACAAGGCTACCATCCATTGTAGTAACAAAAATCACGACAATAAACTACCTTCCATAATGACAAGGCTATTATCCATTGGAGTAACAAAAATCTCGACAACAGACTACCTTCCATAATGACAAGGCTATCATCCGTTGGAATAACAAAGATATTGACAACACACTAACTTCCACAATGACAAGGCTACCATCCCTTAGAGTAACGAAAACCTCGACAACAGACTACCCTCCATAATGACCAGGCTATCATCCATTGGAGTAACAAAAATCTCGACAACAGACTAACTCCCATAATGACAAGGCTACCATCCTTGAGAGTAACGAAAATCTCGACAATAAACTACCTTCCATACTGACAAGGGTATCATCCATTGGAGTAACAAAAATCTAGACAACAGACTACCTTCCATAATGACAAGGCTACCATCCATTGGAATAACAAATATATCGACAACACACTAACTTCCATAATGACAAGGCTACCATCCCTGAGAGTAACGAAAATCTCGACAACAGACTACCCTCCATAATGACAAGGCTACCATCCCTTAGAGTAACAAAGATATCGACAACATACTACATTCCATAATGACAAGGCTACCATCCATTGGAGTAACAAAGATATCGATAACATACTACCTTCCATAATGACAGGGATACCATTCATTGGAGTAACAAAAATCTCGACAACAGACTATCTTCCATAATGACTAGACTACCATGCTTTGGAGTAACAAAGATATCGATAACAGACTACCTTCCATAACGACAAGGCTACAATCCATTGTAGTAAAAAAAATCTCGACAATAGACATCCTTCCTTAATGACAAGGCTATCATCCATTGTAGTGTCACAAATCTCGACAATAAACTACCTTCCATAATGACAAGGCTACCATCCATTGGAGTAACAAAAATCTCGACAACAGACTACCTTCCATAATGACAAGTCTATAATCTATTATAGTAACAAAAATCTCGACAATAAACTACCTTCCTTAATGACAATACTATCATCCCTGAGAGTAACAAAAATCTGGACAACATACTACCTTCCATAATGACAAGGCTACCATCCATTGGAGTAACAAAAATCCCGAAAATAGACTACCTTCCATAATAAAGGCTACCGTCCATTGGAGTAACAAAAATCTCGACAAAAGACTACCTTTCATAATGACAAGGCTACAATCTATTATAGTAACAAAAATCAAGACAATAGACTACCTTTTATAATTACAAGGCTACCATCCATTAGAATAACAAAAATCTCGACAACAAACTACTTTCCATAATGACAAGGCTACCATCCCTTAGAGTAACAAAAATACTGACAATAGACTACCTCCCATAATGACAAGGCTACCATCCATTGGAGTAACAAAAAAATCGACAACATACTACCTTCCATAATGACAAGGCTACAATCCAATGGAGTAACACAAATCTCGACAACAGACTACCTTCCATAATAACAAGGCTACGATCAATTGGAGTAACAGAAATCACAATGACAGACTACCTTCCATAATGACAAGGCTACCATCCATTGTTGTAACAAAAATCTGGGCAACATACTAGCTTCCATAATGACAAGGCTACCATCCATTAGAGTAACAAAAATCCCGAAAATAGACTACCATCCATAATAAAGGCTACCATCCATTGGAGTAACAAAAATCTCGACAAAAGACTACCTTTCATAATGACAAGGCTACAATCTATTATACTAACAAAAATCTCGATAACAGACTACCCTCCATAATGACAAGGCTATCATCCATTGGAGTAAAAAAATCTCGACAAAAGACTACCTTCCATAATGACAAGGCTACCATCCATTGGAATAACAAAAATATCGACAACACACTACCTTCCATAATGACAAGGCTACCGTCCCTAAGAGTAACGAAACTCTCGACAACAAACTACCCTCCATAATGACAAGGCTACCATCCATTGGAGTAACAAAGATATCGACAACATACTACCTTCAATAATGACAAGGCTACCATCCATTGGAGAAAAAAAAATCACGACAACAGACTACCTTCCATAATGACAAGGCTACCATCCATTGGAACAACAAAAATCTCGACAATAGACTACCTTCAATAATGACAAGGCTACCATCCATTGGAATAAAAAAATATCGACAACACACTAACTTTCATAATGACAAGGCTACCATCCCTTAGAGTAACAAAAATCTCGACAATTGACTACCGTCCATAATGACTAGGCTACCATCCATTGGAATAACAAAAATATCGACGACACACTAACTCCCATAATGATAAGGCTACCATCCCTGAGAGTAACGAAAATCTCGACAATAAACTACCTTCCATACTGACAAGGCTATCATCCATTGGAGTAACAAAAATCTCGACAACATACTACATTCCATAATGACAAGGCTACCATCCATTGAAGTAACAAAAAAATCGACAACACACTACCTTCCATAATGACAAGGCTACAATCCAATGGAGTAACACAAATCTCGACAATAAACTACCTTCCATAATGACAAGTCTACCTTCCATTGGAGTACCAAAAATCTGAACAACAGACTACCGTCCTTAATCACAAGGCTATCATCCATTGGAGTAACAAAAATCTCGACAACAGACTACCTTCCATAATGACAAGGCTACCATCCATTGGAGTAACAAAGATATCGACAACATACTACCTTCCATAATGTAAAGGATACAATCCATTGTAGTAACAAAAATCTCGACAATAGACTATCTTCCATAATGACAAGGCTACCATCCATTGTAGTAACAAAAATCACGACAATAAACTACCTTCCTTACTGACAAGGCTATCATCCATTGGAGTAACAAAAATCTCGACAACAGACTACCTTCCATAATGACCAGGCTACCATCCATTGGAATAACAAAAATATTGACAACACACTAACTTCCATAATGACAAGACTACCAACCCTTAGAGTAACAAAAATCTCGAAAATTGACTACCTTCCATAATGACTAGGCTACCATCCATTGGAATAAAAAAAAATATCAACAAAACACTATCTCCCATAATGACAAGGCTACCATCCCTGAGAGTAATGAAAATCTCGACAATAAACTACCTTCCATACTGACAAGGCTATCATCCATTGGAGTAACAAAAATCTCGATAACAGACTACCTTCCATAATGACAAGGCTACCATCCATTAGAATAACAAAAATATCGACAACACACTAACTTCCATAATGACAAGGCTACCATCCTTGAGAGTAACGAAAATATCGACAACAAACTACCCTCCATAACGACAAGGCTACCATCCATTGGAGTAACAAAGATATCGACAACATACTACATTCCATAATGACAAGGCTACCATCCATTGGAGTAACAAAAAAATCGAAAACACACTACCTTCCATAATGACAAGGCTACCATCCAATGGAGTAACACAAATCTCGATAATAAACTACCTTCCATAATGACAAGTCTACCATCCATTGGAGTACCAAAAATCTGAACAACAGACTACCGTCCTTAATTACAAGGCTATCATCCATTGGAGTAACAAAAATCTCGACAACAAACTACTTTCCATAATGACAAGGCTATCATCCATTGGAGTAACAAAGATATCGACAACATGCTACCTTCCATAATGTAAAGGATACAATCCATTGTAGTAACAAAAATATCGACAACAGACTATCTTCCATAATGACAAGGCTACCATCCATTGTAGTAACAAAAATCACGACAATAAACTACCTTCCATAATGAGAAGGCTACCATCCATTGGAATATCAAAAATATTGACAATACACTAACTTCCATAATGACAAGGCTACCATCCCTTAGAGTAACAAAAATCTCGACAACAGACTACCCTCCATAATGACCAGGCTATCATCCATTGGAGTAACAAAAATCTCGACAACAGACTTACTCCCATAATGACAAGGCTACCATCCCTGAGAGTAACGAAAATCACGACAATAAACTACCTTCCATAATGACAAGGCTACCATCCATTATAATAACAAAAATATCAACAACACACTAACTTCCATAATGACAAGGCTACCATCCCTGAGAGTAACGAAAATATCGACAACAGACTACCCTCCATAATGACAAGGCTACCATCCATTGGAGTAACAAAGATGTCGACAACATACTACGTTCCATAATGACAAGGCTACCATCCATTGGAGTAACAAAAAAATCGACAACACACTACCTTCCATAACGACAAGGCTACCATCCAATGGGGTAACAAAAATATTGACAACAGACTACCTTCCATAATGACAAGGCTACCATCTATTGTAGTAACAAAAATCTCGACAATAGACTACCTTCCATGATGACAAGGCTACCATCCATTGGAATAACAAAAATATCGACAACACACTAACTTCCATAATGACAAGGCTACCATCCCTGAGAGTAACGAAAATCTCGACAACAGACTACCCTCCATAATGACAAGGCTACCATCCATTGGAGTATCAAAGATATCGACAACATACTACCTTCAATAATGACAAGGATACCATCCATTGGAGTAAAAAAATCACGACAACAGACTACCTTCCATAATAACAAGGCTACCATCCATTGGAACCACAAAAATCTCGACAACAAACTACCTTCCATAATGACTAGGCTACCATCCATTGGAGTAAGAAAGATATCGATAACATACTACCTTCCATAATGAAAAGGCTACCATCCAATGGAGTAACAAAAATCACAACAACACACTACCTTCCATGATGACAAGGCTACCATCCAATGGAGTAACAAAAATCTCGACAACAGACTACCTTTCATAATGACAAGGCTACCATCCATTGTAGAAACAAAAATCTTGACAACAGACTACCTTCAATAATGACAAGGCTACCATCCATTGGAATAACAAAAATATCGACGACACACTAACTCCCATAATGACAAGGCTACCATCCCTGAGAGTAACGAAAATCTCGACAGTAAACTACCTTCCATACTGACAAGGCTATCATCCATTGGAGTAACAAAAATCTCGACAATAGACTACCTTCCATAATGACAAGGCTACCATTCATTGAAATAACAAAAATATCGACAACACACTAACTTCCATAATGACAAGGCTACCATCCCTGAGAGTAACGAAATTATCGACAACAGACTACCCTCCATAATGACAAGGCTACCATCCATTGGAGTAACAAAAAAATCGACAACACACTACCTTCCATAATGGAAAGGCTACAATCTAATGGAGTAACACAAATCTCGACAACAGACTACCTTCCATAATAACAAGGCTACGATCAATTGGAGTAACAGAAATCACAATGACAGACTACCTTCCATAATGACAAGGCTACCATCCATTGCAGTAACAAAAATATCGACAACAGACTACCTTCCATAATGACTAGGCTAACATCCATTGTTGTAACAAAAATCTGGGCAACATACTAGCTTCCATAATGACAAGGCTACAATCCATTGGAATAACAAATATATCGACAACACACTAACTTCCATAATGACAAGGCTACCATCCCTGAGAGTAACGAAAATCTCCACAACAGACTACCCTCCATAATGACAAGGCTACCATCCCTTAGAGTAACAAAAATCTCGACAACAGACTATCTTCCATAATGACTAGACTACCATGCTTTGGAGTAACAAAGATATCGATAACAGACTACCTTCCATAACGACAAGGCTACAATCCATTGTAGTAAAAAAAATCTCGACAATAGACATCCTTCCATAATGACAAGGCTATCATCCATTGTAGTGTCACAAATCTCGACAATAAACTACCTTCCATAATGATAAGGCTACCATCCATTGGAGTAACAAAAATCTCGACAACAGACTACCTTCCATAATGACAATTCTATAATCTATTATAGTAACAAAAATCTCGACAATAAACTTACTTCCTTAATGACAATACTATCATCCCTGAGAGTAACAAAAATCTGGACAACGTACTACCTTCCATAATGACAAGGTTACCATCCATTGGAGTAACAAAAATCCCGAAAATAGACTACCTTCCGTAATAAAGGCTACCGTCCATTGGAGTAACAAAAATCTCGACAAAAGACTACCTTTCATAATGACAAGGCTACAATCTATTATAGTAACAAAAATCAAGACAATAGACTACCTTTCATAATTACAAGGCTACCATCCATTAGAATAACAAAAATCTCGACAACAAACTACTTTCCATAATGACAAGGCTACCATCCCTTAGAGTAACAAAAATACTGACAATAGACTACCTTCCATAATGACAAGGCTACCATCCATTGGAGTAACAAAGATATCGACAACATACTACCTTCCATAATGTAAAGGATACAATATATTGTAGTAACAAAAATCTCGACAATAGACTACCTTCCATAATGACAAGGCTACCATCCATTATAGTAACAAAAATCTCGACAAGAAACCACCTTCCATAATGACAAGGCTATCATCCATTAGAGTAACAAAAATCTCGACAACAGAATACCTTCCTTAATGACAAGGCTACCATCCATTGGAATAACAAAAATATTGACAACACACTAACTTCCATAATGACAAGGCTACCATCCCTGAGTGTACCGAAAATCTCCACAACAGACTACCCTCCATAATGACAAGGCTATCATCCTTTGGAGAAAATAAAAACTCGACAAAAGACTACCTTCCATAATTACAAGGCTACCATCCATTGGAATAACAAAAATATCGACAACACACTAACTTCCATAATGACAAGGCTACCATCCCTGAGAGTAACGAAAAGCTCGACAACAAACTACCCTCCATAATGACAAGGCTACCATCCATTGGAGTAACAAAGATATCGACAACATACTACCTTCCATAATGACAAGGATACCATCCATTGGAGTAACAAAAATCACGAAAATAGACTACCTTCCATAATAACAAGGCTACCATCCATTGGAACAACAAAAATCTCGACAATAGACTACCTTCCATAATTACTAGGCTACCATCCATTAGAGTAAGAAAGATATCGATAACATACTACCTTCCATAATGAAAAGGCTACCATCCAATGGAGTAACAAAAATCACGACAACACACTACCTTCCATAATGACAAGGCTACCATCCAATGGAGTAACACAAATCTCGATAATAAACTACCTTCCATAATGACAAGTCTACCATCCATTGGAGTACCAAAAATCTGAACAACAGACTGCCTTCCTTAATGACAAGGCTATCATCCATTGGAGTAACAAAAATCTCGACAATAGACTACCTTCCATAATGAGAAGGCTACCATCCATTGGAGTAACAAAGATATCGACAACATACTACCTTCCATAATGTAAAGCATATAATCCATTGTAGTAACAAAAATCTCGACAACAGACTATCTTCCATAATGACAAGGCTACCATCCATTGTAGTCACAAAAATCACGACAATAAACTACCTTCCATAATGACAAGGCTATCATCAATTGGAGTAACAAAAATCTCGACAACAGACTACCTTCCATAATGACAAGGCAACTATCCATTGGAATAACAAAAATATTGACAACACACTAACTTGCACAATGACAAGGCTACCATCCCTTAGAGTAACGAAAACCTCGACAACAGACTACCCTCCATAATGACCAGGCTATCATCCATAGGAGTAACAAAAATCTCGACAACAGACTAACTCCCATAATGACAAGGCTACCATCCCTGAGAGTAACGAAAATCTCGACAATAAACTACCTTCCATACTGACAAGGGTATCATCCATTGGAGTAACAAAAATCTCAACAACAGACTACCTTCCATAATGACAAGGCTACCATCCATTGGAATAACAAAAATATCGACAACACACTAACTTCCATAATGACAAGGCTACCATCCCTGAGAGTAACGAAAAAATCGATAACAGACTACCCTCCATAATGACAAGGCTACCATCCATTGGAGTAACAAAGATATCGACTACATACTACATTCCATAATGACAAAGCTACCATCCATTGGAGTAACAAAAAAATCGACAACACACTACCTTTCATAATGACAAGGGTACCATCCAATGGAGTAACACAAATCTCGACAATAAACTACTTTCCATAATGACAAGTCTACCATCCATTGGAGTACCAAAAATCTGAACAACAGACTGCCTTCCTTAATGACAAGGCTATCATCCATTGGAGTAACAAAAATCTCGACAACAGACTACCTTCCATAATGACAAGGCTACCATCCATTGAAGTAACAAAGATATCGACAACATACTACCTTCCATAATGTAAAGTATACAATCCATTGTAGTAACAAAAATCTCGACAACAGACTATCTTCCATAATGACAAGGCTACCATCCATTGTAGTAACAAAAATCACGACAATAAACTACCTTCCATAATGACAAGGCTATTATCCATTGGAGTAACAAAAATCTCGACAACAGACTACCTTCCATAATGACAAGGCTACCATCCGTTGGAATAACAAAAATATTGACAACACACTAACTTCCACAATGACAAGGCTACCATCCCTTAGAGTAACGAAAACCTCGACAACAGACTACCCTCCATAATGACCAGGCTATCATCCATTGGAGTAACAAAAATCTCGACAACAGACTAACTCCCATAATGACAAGGCTACCATCCTTGAGAGTAACGAAAATCTCGACAATAAACTACCTTCCATACTGACAAGGGTATCATCCATTGGAGTAACAAAAATCTAGACAACAGACTACCTTCCATAATGACAAGGCTACCATCCATTGGAATAATAAATATATCGACAACACACTAACTTCCATAATGACAAGGCTACCATCCCTGAGAGTAACGAAAATCTCGACAACAGACTACCCTCCATAATGACAAGGCTACCATCCCTTAGAGTAACAAAGATATCGATAACATACTACCTTCCATAATGACAGGGATACCATTCATTGGAGTAACAAAAATCTCGACAACAGACTATCTTCCATAATGACTAGACTACCATGCTTTGGAGTAACAAAGATATCGATAACAGACTACCTTCCATAACGACAAGGCTACAATCCATTGTAGTGTCACAAATCTCGACAATAACCTACCTTCCATAATGACAAGGCTACCATCCATTGGAGTAACAAAAATCTCGACAACAGACTACCTTCCATAATGACAAGTCTATAATCTATTATAGTAACAAAAATCTCGACAATAAACTACCTTCCTTAATGACAATACTATCATCCCTGAGAGTAACAAAAATCTGGACAACATACTACCTTCCATAATGACAAGGCTACCATCCATTGGAGTAACAAAAATCCCGAAAATAGACTACCTTCCATAATAAAGGCTACCGTCCATTGGAGTAACAAAAATCTCGACAAAAGACTACCTTTCATAATGACAAGGCTACAATCTATTATAGTAACAAAAATCAAGACAATAGACTACCTTTCATAATTACAAGGCTACCATCCATTAGAATAACAAAAATCTCGACAACAAACTACTTTCCATAATGACAAGGCTACCATCCCTTAGAGTAACAAAAATACTGACAATAGACTACCTTCCATAATGACAAGGCTACCATCCATTGGAGTAACAAAGATATCGACAACATACTACCTTCCATAATGTAAAGGATACAATCCATTGTAGTAACAAAAATCTTGACAACAGACTACCTTCCATAATGACAAGGCTACCATCCATTATAGTAACAAAAATCTCGACAACAAACCACCTTCCATAATGACAAGGCTATCATCCATTGGAGTAACAAAAATGTCGACAACAGAATACCTTCCTTAATGACAAGGCTACCATCCATTGGAATAACAAAAATATTGACAACACACTAACTTCCATAATGAGAAGGCTACCATCCCTGAGTGTAACGAAAATCTCAACAACAGACTACCCTCCATAATGACAAGGCTATCATCCTTTGGAGAAAATAAAAACTCGACAAAAGACTACCTTCCATAATTACAAGGCTACCATCCATTGGAATAACAAAAATATCGACAACACACTAACTTCCATAATGACAAGGCTACCATCCCTGAGAGTAACGAAAATCTCGACAACAAACTACCCTCCATAATGACAAGGCTACCATCCATTGGAGTAACAAAGATATCGACAACATACTACCTTCCATAATGACAAGGATACCATCCATTGGAGTAACAAAAATCACGAAAATAGACTACCTTCCATAATGACAAGGCTACCATCCATAGTAGTAACAAAAATCTTCACAACATACTACCTTCCATAATGACAAGGCTACCATCCATTGGAATAAAAAAAATATCGACAACACACTAACTTCCATAATGACAAGGCTACCATCCCTTAGAGTAACAAAAATCTCGACAATTGACTACCTTCCATAAGGACTAGGCTACCATCCATTAGAATAACAAAAATATCGACAACACAGTAACTCCCATAATGAAAAGGCTACCATCCCTGAGAGTAACGAAAATCTCAACAATAAACTACCTTCTATACTGACAAGGCTATCATCCATTAGAGTAACAAAAATCTGGACAACAGACTACCCTCCATAATGACAAGGCTACCATCCATTGGAGTAACAAAGATATCGATAACATACTACATTCCATAAAGACAAGGCTACCATCCCTTAGAGTAACAAAAATACTGACAATAGACTACCTTCCATAATGAGAAGGCTACCATCCCTGAGTGTAACGAAAATCTCAACAACAGACTACCCTCCATAATGACAAGGCTATCATCCTTTGGAGAAAATAAAAACTCGACAAAAGACTACCTTCCATAATTACAAGGCTACCATCCATTGGAATAACAAAAATATCGACAACACACTAACTTCCATAATGACAAGGCTACCATCCATGAGAGTAACGAAAATCTCGATAACAAACTACCCTCCATAATGACAAGGCTACCATCCATTAGAGTAACAAAGATATCGACAACATACTACCTTCCATAATGACAAGGATACCATCCATTGGAGTAACAAAAATCTCGATAATAGACTACCTTCCATAATGACTAGGCTACCATCCATTAGAGTAAGAAAGATATCGATAACATACTACCTTCCATAATGAAAAGGCTACCATCCAATGGAGTAACAAAAATCACGACAACACACTACCTTCCATAATGACAAGGCTACCATCCAATGGAGTAACAAAAATCTCGACAACAGACTACCTTTCATAATGACAAGGCTACCATCCATTGTAGTAACAAAAATCTTCACAACATACTACCTTCCATAATGACAAGGCTACCATCCATTGGAATAAAAAAAATATCGACAACACACTAACTTCCATAATGACAAGGCTACCATCCCTTAGAGTAACAAAAATCTCGACAATTGACTACCTTCCATAAGGACTAGGCTACCATCCATTGGAATAACAAAAATATCTACAACACAGTAACTCCCATAATGAAAAGGCTACCATCCCTGAGAGTAACGAAAATCTCAACAATAAACTACCTTCTATACTGACAAGGCTATCATCCATTGGAGTAACAAAAATCTGGACAACAGACTACCCTCCATAATGACAAGGCTACCATCCATTGGAGTAACAAAGATATCGATAACATACTACATTCCATAAAGACAAGGCTACCATCCCTTAGAGTAACAAAAATACTGACAATAGACTACCTTCCATAATAACAAGGCTACCATCCATTGGAGTAACAAAGATATCGACAACATACTACCTTCCATAATGTACAGGATACAATCCATTGTAGTAACAAAAATCTCGACAACAGACTACCTTTCATAATGACAAGGCTACCATCCATTGTAGTAACAAAAATCTTCACAACATACTACCTTCCATAATGACAAGGCTACCATCCAATGGAGTAACACAAATCTCGACAATAAACTACCTTGAATAATGACAAGTCTACCAGCCATTGGAGTACCAAAAATCTGAACAACAGACTACCGTCCTTAATGACAAGGCTATCATCCATCGGAGTAACAAAAATCTCGACAACATACTACCTTCCATAATGACAAGGCTACCATCCATTGGAGTAACAAAGATATCGACAACATACTACCTTCCATAATGTAAAGGATACAATCCATTGTAGTAACAAAAATCTCGATAACAGACTACCTTCCATAATGACAAGGATACAATCCATTGTAGTAAGAAAAATCTCGACAACAGACTACCTTTCATAATGACAAGGCTACCATCCATTGTAGTAACAAAAATCTTCACAACATACTACCTTCCATAATGACAAGGCTACCATCCAATGGAGTAACACAAATCTCGACAATAAACTACCTTGAATAATGACAAGTCTACCATCCATTGGAGTACCAAAAATCTGAACAACAGGCTACCGTCCTTAATGACAAGGCTATCATCCATTGGAGTAACAAAAATCTCGACAACATACTACCTTCCATAATGACAAGGCTACCATCCATTGGAGTAACAAAGATATCGACAACATACTACCTTCCATAATGTAAAGGATACAATCCATTGTAGTTACAAAAATCTCGACAAAAGACTATCTTCCATAATGACAAGGCTACCATGCATTGTAGTAACAAAAATCACGACAATAAACTACCTTCCATAATGACAAGGCTATCTTCCATTGGAGTAACAAAAATCTCGACAACAGACTACCTTCCATAATGATAAGGCTACCATCCATTGGAATAACAAAAATATTGACAACACACTAACTTCCATAATGACAAGGCTACCATCCCTGAGTGTAACAAAAATCTCGACCACAGACTACCCTCCATAATGATCAGGCTATCATCCATTGTTGTAACAAAAATCTCGACAACAGACTACCTTCCATAATGACAAGGATACCATCAACTATTGTAACAAAAATCTGGACAACATACTACCTTCCATAATGACAAGGCTATCATCCATTGGAGTAACAAAAATCTCAACAACATACTACCTTCCATAATGACAAGTCTACAATCTATTGTAGTAACTAAAATCTCGACAATAGACTACCTTTCATAATGACAAGGCTACCGTCCATTGGAATGACAAAAATGTAAACTAAAGACTATGTTCCATAATGACAAGGCTACCATCCCTTAGAGTAACAAAAATCATGACAACAAACTACCTTCCATAATGACAAGGCTACCATCCATTGGAATAACAAATATATCGACGACACACTAACTTCCATAATGACAAGGCTACCATCCCTGAGAGTAACGAAAATCTCGACAACAGACTACCCTCCATAATGACAAGGCTACCATCCCTTAGAGTAACAAAAATCACGACAACAGACTACCTTCCATAATGACAAGGCTACCATCCATTGGAATAACAAAAATATCGACAACACACTAACTTCCATAATGACAAGGCTACCATCCCTGAGAGTAACCAAAATCTCGACAACAAAGTACTCTCCATAATGACAAGGCTACCATCCATTGGAGTAACAAAGATATCGACAACATACTACCTTCCATAATGACATGGCTACCATCCATTGGAGTAACAAAAAAATCGAATACACACTACCTTCCATAATGACAAGGCTACCATCCAATGGAGTAACAAAAATCTCGACAACATACTACCTTTCATAATGACAAGGCTACCATCCATTGTAGTAACAAAAATCTTCACAACATACTACCTTCCATAATGACATGGCTACCATCCATTGGAATAAAAAAAATATCGACAACACACTAACTTCCATAATGACAAGGCTACCATCCCTTAGAGTAACAAAAATCTCCACAATTGACTACCTTCCATAAGGACTAGGCTACCATCCATTGGAATAACAAAAATATCGACAACACAGTAACTCCCATAATGAAAAGGCTACCATCCCTGAGAGTAACGAAAATCTCGACAATAGACTACCCTCCATAATGACAAGGCTACCATCCCTTAGAGTAACAAAAATCACGACAACAGACTACCTTCCATAATGACAAGGCTACCATCCATTGGAATAACAAAAATATCGACAACACACTAACTTCCATAATGACAAGGCTACCATCCCTGAGAGTAACCAAAATCTCGACAACAAAGTACTCTCCATAATGACAAGGCTACCATCCATTGGAGTAACAAAGATATCGACAACATACTACCTTCCATAATGACATGGCTACCATCCATTGGAGTAACAAAAAAATCGAATACACACTACCTTCCATAATGACAAGGCTACCATCCAATGGAGTAACAAAAATCTCGACAACATACTACCTTTCATAATGACAAGGCTACCATCCATTGTAGTAACAAAAATCTTCACAACATACTACCTTCCATAATGACAAGGCTACCATCCATTGGAATAAAAAAAATATCGACAACACACTAACTTCCATAATGACAAGGCTACCATCCCTTAGAGTAACAAAAATCTCGACAATTGACTACCTTCCATAAGGACTAGGCTACCATCCATTGGAATAACAAAAATATCGACAACACAGTAACTCCCATAATGAAAAGGCTACCATCCCTGAGAGTAACGAAAACCTCAACAATAAACTACCTTCGATACTGACAAGGCTATCATCCATTGGAGTAACAAAAATCTCGACAACAGACTACCCTCTATAATGACAAGGCTACCATCCATTGGAGTAACAAAGATATCGATAACATACTACATTCCATAAAGACAAGGCTACCATCCCTTAGAGTAACAAAAATACTGACAATAGACTACCTTCCATAATGACAAGGCTACCATCCATTGGAGTAACAAAGATATCGACAACATACTACCTTCCATAATGTAAAGGATACAATCCATTGTAGTAACAAAAATCTCGACAACAGTCTACCTTTCATAATGACAAGGCTACCATCCATTGTAGTAACAAAAATCTTCACAACATACTACCTTCCATAATGACAAGGCTACCATCCAATGGAGTAACACAAATCTCGACAATAAACTACCTTGAATAATGACAAGTCTACCATCCATTGGAGTACCAAAAATCTGAACAACAGACTACCGTCCTTAATGACAAGGCTATCATCCATTGGAGTAACAAAAATCTCGACAACATACTACCTTCCATAATGACAAGGCTACCATCCATTGGAGTAACAAAGATATCGACAACATACTGCCTTCCATAATGTAAAGGATACAATCCATTGTAGTTACAAAAATCTCGACAACAGACTATCTTCCATAATGACAAGGCTACCATGCATTGTAGTAACAAAAATCACGACAATAAACTACCTTCCATAATGACAAGGCTATCATCCATTGGAGTAACAAAAATCTCGACAACAGACTACCTTCCATAATGATATGGCTACCATCCATTGGAATAACAAAAATATTGACAACACACTAACTTCCATAATGACAAGGCTACCATCCCTGAGTGTAACAAAAATCTCGACCACAGACTACCCTCCATAATGATCAGGCTATCATCCATTGTTGTAACAAAAATCTCGACAACAGACTACCTTCCATAATGACAAGGATACCATCAATTATTGTAACAAAAATCTGGACAACAGACTACCTTCCATAATGACAAGGCTATCATCCATTGGAGTAACAAAAATCTCAACAACATACTACGTTCCATAATGACAAGTCTACAATCTATTGTAGTAACTAAAATCTCGACAATAGACTACCTTTCATAATGACAAGGCTACCGTCCATTGGAATGACAAAAATGTCAAGAAAAGACTATGTTCCATAATGACAAGGCTACCATCCCTTAGAGTAACAAAAATCATGACAACAGACTACCCTCCATAATGACAAGGCTACCATCCATTGGAATAACAAAAATATCGACAACACACTAACTTCCATAATGACAAGGCTACCATCCCTGAGAGTAACCAAAATCTCGACAACAAAGTACTCTCCATAATGTCAAGGCTACCATCCATTGGAGTAACAAAGATATCGACAACATACTACCTTCCATAATGACAAGGCTACCATCCAATGGAGTAACAAAAATCTCGACAATAAACTACCTTCCATAATGATAAGTCTACCATCCATTGGAGTACCAAAGATATCGACAACATACTACCTTCCATAATGTAAAGGATACAATCCATTGTAGTTACAAAAATCTCGACAACAAACTTTCTTCCATAATGACAAGGCTACCATCCATTGTAGTAACAAAAATCTTCACAACATACTACCTTCCATAATGACAAGGCTACCATCCATTGGAATAAAATAAATATCGACAACACACTAACTTCCATAATGACAAGGCTACCATCCCTTAAAGTAACAAAAATCTCGACAATTGACTACCTTCCATAAGGACTAGGCTACCATCCATTGGAATAACAAAAATATCGACAACACAGTAACTCCCATAATGAAACGGCTACCATCCCTGAGAGTAACGAAAATCTCAACAATAAACTACCTTCCATACTGACAAGGCTATCATCCATTGGATTAACAAAAATCTCGACAACAGACTACCCTCCATAATGACAAGGCTACCATCCATTGGAGTAACAAAGATATCGATAACATACTACATTCCATAAAGACAAGGCTACCATCCCTTAGAGTAACAAAAATACTGACAATAGACTACCTTCCATAATGACAAGGCTACCATCCATTGGAGTAACAAAGATATCGACAACATACTACCTTCCATAATGTAAAGGATACAATCCATTGTAGTAACAAAAATCTCGACAACAGACTACCTTTCATAATGACAAGGCTACCATCCAATGTAGTAACAAAAATCTTCACAACATACTACCTTCCATAATGACAAGGCTACCATCCAATGGAGTAACACAAATCTCGACAATAAACTACCTTGAATAATGACAAGTCTAAAATCCATTGGAGTACCAAAAATCTGAACAACAGACTACCGTCCTTAATGACAAGGCTATCATCCATTGGAGTAACAAAAATCTCGACAACATACTACCTTCCATAATGACAAGGCTACCATACATTGGAGTAACAAAGATATCGACAACATACTACCTTCCATAATTTAAAGGATACAATCCATTGTAGTTACAAAAATCTCGACAACAGACTATCTTTCATAATGACAAGGCTACCATGCATTGTAGTAACAAAAATCACGACAATAAACTACCTTCCATAATGACAAGGCTATCATCCATTGGAGTAACAAAAATCTCGACAACAGACTACCTTCCATAATGATAAGGCTACCATCCATTGGAATAACAAAAATATTGACAACACACTAACTTGCATAATGACAAGGCTACCATCCCTGAGTGCAACGAAAATGTCGACCACAGACTACCCTCCATAATGATCAGGCTATCATCCATTGTTGTAACAAAAATCTCGACAACAGACTACCTTCCATAATGACAAGGCTATCATCCATTGGAGTAACAAAAATCTCAACAACATACTATGTTCCATAATGACAAGTCTACAATCTATTGTAGTAACTAAAATCTCGACAATAGACTACCTTTCATAATGACAAGGCTACCGTCCATTGGAATGACAAAAATGTCAACAAAAGACTATGTTCCATAATGACAAGGCTACCATCCCTTAGAGTAACAAAAATCATGACAACAGACTACCTTCCATAATGACAAGGCTACCATCCATTGGAATAACAAATATATCCACGACACACTAACTTCCATAAT
The DNA here is from genome assembly GCA_948472305.1 of Vicia faba. Lineage (NCBI taxonomy): Eukaryota > Viridiplantae > Streptophyta > Magnoliopsida > Fabales > Fabaceae > Vicia > Vicia faba. The sequence goes on along the minus strand of OX451741.1, from coordinate 508,616,919 downwards.
GACAAGGCTACCATCCCTGAGAGTAACGAAAATCTCGACAACAGACTACCCTCCATAATGACAAGGCTACCATCCCTTAGAGTAACAAAAATCTCGACAACAGACTACCTTCCATAATGACAAGGCTACCATCCATTGGAATAACAAAAATATCGACAACACACTAACTTCCATAATGACAAGGCTACCATCCCTGAGAGTAACCAAAATCTCGACAACAAAGTACTCTCCATAATGTCAAGGCTACCATCCATTGGAGTAACGAAGATATCGACAACATACTACCTTCCATAATGACAAGGCTACCATCCAATGGAGTAACAAAAATCTCGACAATAAACTACCTTCCATAATGATAAGTCTACCATCCATTGGAGTACCAAAGATATCGAAAACATACTACATTCCATAATGTAAAGGATACAATCCATTGTAGTTACAAAAATCTCGACAACAAACTTTCTTCCATAATGACAAGGCTACCATCCATTGTAGTAACAAAAATCTTCACAACATACTACCTTCCATAATGACAAGGCTACCATCCATTGGAATAAAATAAATATCGACAACACACTAACTTCCATAATGACAAGGCTACCATCCCTTAAAGTAACAAAAATCTCGACAATTGACTACCTTCCATAAGGACTAGGCTACCATCCATTGGAATAACAAAAATATCGACAACACAGTAACTCCCATAATGAAACGGCTACCATCCCTGAGAGTAACGAAAATCTCAACAATAAACTACCTTCCATACTGACAAGGCTATCATCCATTGGATTAACAAAAATCTCGACAACAGACTACCCTCCATAATGACAAGGCTACCATCCATTGGAGTAACAAAGATATCGATAACTACTACATTCCATAAAGACAAGGCTACCATCCCTTAGAGTAACAAAAATACTGACAATAGACTACCTTCCATAATGACAAGGCTACCATCCATTGGAGTAACAAAGATATCGACAACATACTACCTTCCATAATGTAAAGGATACAATCCATTGTAGTAACAAAAATCTCGACAACAGACTACCTTTCATAATGACAAGGCTACCATCCAATGTAGTAACAAAAATCTTCACAACATACTACCTTCCATAATGACAAGGCTACCATCCAATGGAGTAACACAAATCTCGACAATAAACTACCTTGAATAATGACAAGTCTACCATCCATTGGAGTACCAAAAATCTGAACAACAGACTACCGTCCTTAATGACAAGGCTATCATCCATTGGAGTAACAAAAATCTCGACAACATACTACCTTCCATAATGACAAGGCTACCATCCATTGGAGTAACAAAGATATCGACAACATACTACCTTCCATAATTTAAAGGATACAATCCATTGTAGTTACAAAAATCTCGACAACAGACTATCTTTCATAATGACAAGGCTACCATGCATTGTAGTAACAAAAATCATGACAATAAACTACCTTCCATAATGACAAGGCTATCATCCATTGGAGTAACAAAAATCTCGACAACAGACTACCTTCCATCATGATAAGTCTACCATCCATTGGAATAACAAAAATATTGACAACACACTAACTTGCATAATGACAAGGCTACCATCCCTGAGTGTAACGAAAATGTCGACCACAGACTACCCTCCATAATGATCAGGCTATCATCCATTGTTGTAACAAAAATCTCGACAACAGACTACCTTCCATAATGACAAGGCTATCATCCATTGGAGTAACAAAAATATCAACAACATACTACGTTCCATAATGACAAGTCTACAATCTATTATAGTAACTAAAATCTCGACAATAGACTACCTTTCATAATGACAAGGTTACCGTCCATTGGAATGACAAAAATGTCGACAAAAGACTACGTTCCATAATGACAAGGCTACCATCCCTTAGAGTAACAAAAATCACGACAACAGACTACCTTCCATAATGACAAGGCTACGATCCCTTGGAATAACAAATATATCGACAACACACTAACTTCCATAATGACAAGGCTACCATCCCTGAGAGTAACGAAAATCTCGACAACAGACTACCCTCCATATTGACAAGGCTACCATCCCTTAGAGTAACAAAAATCTCGACAACAGACTACCTTCCATAATGACAAGGCTACCATCTATTGTAATAACAAAAATATCGACAACACACTAACTTCCATAATGACAAGGCTACCATCCCTGAGAGTAACCAAAATCTCGACAACAAAGTACTGTCCATAATGACAAGGCTACCATCCATTGGAGTAACAAAGATATCGACAACATACTACCTTCCATAATGACATGGCTACCATCCATTGGAGTAACAAAAAAATCGAATACACACTACCTTCCATAATGACAAGGCTACCATCCAATGGAGTAACAAAAATCTCGACAATAAACTACCTTCCATAATGATAAGTCTACCATCCATTGGAGTACCAAAAATCTGACAAACAGACTACCGTCCTTAATGACAAGGCTACCATCCATTAGAGTAACTGAAATCACAATGACATACTATCTTCCATAAAGACAAGGCTACCATCCATTGTAGTAACAAAAATCTCGACAACAGCCTAACTTCCATAATGACAAGGCTACCATAAATTGTTGTAACAAAAATCTGGACAACAAACTACCTTCCATAATGACAAGGCTACCATCCATTGGAGTAACAAAAATCTCGACAACATACTACCTTCCATAATGACAAGTCTAAAATCTATTATAGTAACAAAAATCACGACAATAGACAACCTTTCATAATGACAAGGCTACCATCCATTGGAGTAACAAAGATATCGATAACATACTACATTCCATAAAGACAAGGCTACCATCCCTTAGAGTTACAAAAATACTGACAATAGACTACCTTCCATAATGACAAGGCTACCATCCATTGGAGTAACAAAGATATCGACAACATACTACCTTCCATAATGTAAAGGATACAATCCATTGTAGTAACAAAAATCTCGACAACAGACTACCTTTCATAATGACAAGGCTACCATCCATTGTAGTAACAAAAATCTTCACAACATACTACCTTCCATAATGACAAGGCTACCATCCAATGGAGTAACACAAATCTCGACAATAAACTACCTTGAATAATGACAAGTCTACCATCCATTGGAGTACAAAAAATCTGAACAACAGACTACCGTCCTTAATGACAAGGCTATCATCCATTGGAGTAACAAAAATCTCGACAACATACTACCTTCCATAATGACAAGGCTTCCATCCATTGGAGTAACAAAGATATCGACAACATACTACCTTCCATAATGTAAAGGATACAATCCATTGTAGTTACAAAAATCTCGACAACAAACTTTCTTCCATAATGACAAGGCTACCATGCATTGTAGTAACAAAAATCACGACAATAAACTACCTTCCATAATGACAAGGCTATCATCCATTGGAGTAACAAAAATCTCGACAACAGACTACCTTCCATAATGATAAGGCTACCATCCATTGAAATAACAAAAATATCGACAACACACTAACTACCATAATGACAAGGCTACCATCCCTGAGAGTAACGAAAATCTCGACAACAGACTACCCTCCATAATGACAAGGCTACCATCCATTGGAATAACAAAAATATCGACAACACACTAACTTCCATAATGACAAGGCTACCATCCCTGAGAGTAACCAAAATCTCGACAACAAAGTACTGTCCATAATGACAAGGCTACCATCCATTGGAGTAACAAAGATATCGACAACATACTACCTTCCATAATGACATGGCTACCATCCATTGGAGTAACAAAAAAATCGAATACACACTACCTTCCATAATGACAAGGCTACCATCCAATGGAGTAACAAAAATCTCGACAATAAACTACCTTCCATAATGATAAGTCTACCATCCAATGGAGTACCAAAAATCTGACAAACAGACTACCGTCCTTAATGACAAGGCTACCATCCATTAGAGTAACTGAAATCACAATGACATACTATCTTCCATAAAGACAAGTCTACCATCCATTGTAGTAACAAAAATCTCGACAACAACCTAACTTCCATAATGACAAGGCTACCATAAATTGTTGTAACAAAAATCTGGACAACAGACTACCTTCCATAATGACAAGGCTACCATCCATTGGAGTAACAAAAATCTCGACAACATACTACCTTCCATAATGACAAGTCTACAATCTATTATAGTAACAAAAATCACGACAATAGACTACCTTTCATAATGACAAGGCTACCATCCATTGGAGTAACAAAGATATCGATAACATACTACATTCCATAAAGACAAGGCTACCATCCCTTAGAGTTACAAAAATACTGACAATAGACTACCTTCCATAATGACAAGGCTACCATCCATTGGAGTAACAAAGATATCGACAACATACTACCTTCCATAATGTAAAGGATACAATCCATTGTAGTAACAAAAATCTCGACAACAGACTACCTTTCATAATGACAAGGCTACCATCCATTGTAGTAACAAAAATCTTCACAACATACTACCTTCCATAATGACAAGGCTACCATCCAATGGAGTAACACAAATCTCGACAATAAACTACCTTGAATAATGACAAGTCTACCATCCATTGGAGTACCAAAAATCTGAACAACAGACTACCGTCCTTAATGACAAGGCTATCATCCATTGGAGTAACAAAAATCTCGACAACATACTACCTTCCATAATGACAAGGCTACCATCCATTGGAGTAACAAAGATATCGACAACATACTACCTTCCATAATGTAAAGGATACAATCCATTGTAGTTACAAAAATCTCGACAACAAACTTTCTTCCATAATGACAAGGCTACCATGCATTGTAGTAACAAAAATCACGACAATAAACTACCTTCCATAATGACAAGGCTATCATCCATTGGAGTAACAAAAATCTCGACAACAGACTACCTTCCATAATGATAAGGCTACCATCCATTGAAATAACAAAAATATCGACAACACACTAACTACCATAATGACAAGGCTACCATCCCTGAGAGTAACGAAAATCTCGACAACAGACTACCCTCCATAATGACAAGGCTACCATCCATTGGAATAACAAAAATATCGACAACACACTAACTTCCATAATGACAAGGCTACCATCCCTGAGAGTAACGAAAATCTCGACAACAAAGTACTGTCCATAATGACAAGGCTACCATCCATTGGAGTAACAAAGATATCGACAACATACTACCTTCCATAATGACATGGCTACCATCCATTGGATTAACAAAAAAATCGAATACACACTACCTTCCATAATGACAAGGCTACCATCCAATGGAGTAACAAAAATCTCGACAATAAACTACCTTCCATAATGATAAGTCTACCATCCATTGGAGTACCAAAAATCTGACAAACAGACTACCGTCCTTAATGACAAGGCTACCATCCATTAGAGTAACTGAAATCACAATGACATACTATCTTCCATAAAGACAAGGCTACCATCCATTGTAGTAACAAAAATCTCGACAACAACCTAACTTCCATAATGACAAGGCTACCATAAATTGTTGTAACAAAAATCTGGACAACAGACTACCTTCCATAATGACAAGGCTACCATCCATTGGAGTAACAAAAATCTCGACAACATACTACCTTCCATAATGACAAGTCTACAATCTATTATAGTAACAAAAATCACGACAATAGACTACCTTTCATAATGACAAGGCTACCATCCATTGGAGTAACAAAGATATCGATAACATACTACATTCCATAAAGACAAGGCTACCATCCCTTAGAGTTACAAAAATACTGACAATAGACTACCTTCCATAATGACAAGGCTACCATCCATTGGAGTAACAAAGATATCGACAACATACTACCTTCCATAATGTAAAGGATACAATCCATTGTAGTAACAAAAATCTCGACAACAGACTACCTTTCATAATGACAAGGCTACCATCCATTGTAGTAACAAAAATCTTCACAACATACTACCTTCCATAATGACAAGGCTACCATCCAATGGAGTAACACAAATCTCGACAATAAACTACCTTGAATAATGACAAGTCTACCATCCATTGGAGTACCAAAAATCTGAACAACAGACTACCGTCCTTAATGACAAGGCTATCATCCATTGGAGTAACAAAAATCTCGACAACATACTACCTTCCATAATGACAAGGCTACCATCCATTAGAGTAACAAAGATATCGACAACATACTACCTTCCATAATGTAAAGGATACAATCCATTGTAGTTACAAAAATCTCGACAACAAACTTTCTTCCATAATGACAAGGCTACCATGCATTGTAGTAACAAAAATCACGACAATAAACTACCTTCCATAATGACAAGGCTATCATCTATTGGAGTAACAAAAATCTCGACAACAGACTACCTTCCATAATGATAAGGCTACCATCCATTGGAATAACAAAAATATCGACAACACACTAACTACCATAATGACAAGGCTACCATCCCTGAGAGTAACGAAAATCTCGACAACAGACTACCCTCCATAATGACAAGGCTACCATCCATTGGAATAACAAAAATATCGACAACACACTAACTTCCATAATGACAAGGCTATCATCCATTGGAGTAACAAAAATATCAACAACATACTACGTTCCATAATGACAAGTCTACAATCTATTATAGTAACTAAAATCTCGACAATAGACTACCTTTCATAATGACAAGGCTACCGTCCATTGGAATGACAAAAATGTCGACAAAAGACTACGTTCCATAATGACAAGGCTACCATCCCTTAGAGTAACAAAAATCACGATAACAGACTACCTTCCATAATGACAAGGCTACGATCCATTGGAATAACAAATATATCGACAACACACTAACTTCCATAATGACAAGGCTACCATCCCTGAGAGTAACGAAAATCTCGAAAACAGACTACCCTCCATAATGACAAGGCTACCATCCCTTAGAGTAACAAAAATCTCGACAACAGACTACCTTCCATAATGACAAGGCTACCATCCATTGGAATAACAAAAATATCGACAACACACTAACTTCCATAATGACAAGGACACCATCCCTGAGAGTAACCAAAATCTCGACAACAAAGTACTGTCCATAATGACAAGGCTACCATCCATTGGAGTAACAAAGATATCGACAACATACTACCTTCCATAATGACATGGCTACCATCCATTGGAGTAACAAAAAAATCGAATACACACTACCTTCCATAATGACAAGGCTACCATCCAATGGAGTAACAAAAATCTCGACAATAAACTACCTTCCATAATGATAAGTCTACCATCCATTGGAGTACCAAAAATCTGACCAACAGACTACCGTCCTTAATGACAAGGCTACCATCCATTAGAGTAACTGAAATCACAATGACATACTATCTTCCATAAAGACAAGGCTACCATCCATTGTAGTAACAAAAATCTCGACAACAACCTAACTTCCATAATGACAAGGCTACCATAAATTGTTGTAACAAAAATCTGGACAACAGACTACCTTCCATAATGACAAGGCTACCATCCATTGGAGTAACAAAGATATCGACAACATACTACCTTCCATAATGACATGGCTACCATCCATTGGAGTAACAAAAAAATCGAATACACACTACCTTCCATAATGACAAGGCTACCATCCAATGGAGTAACAAAAATCTCGACAATAAACTACCTTCCATAATGATAAGTCTACCATCCATTGGAGTACCAAAAATCTGACAAACAGACTACCGTCCTTAATGACAAGGCTACCATCCATTAGAGTAACTGAAATCACAATGACATACTATCTTCCATAAAGACAAGGCTACCATCCATTGTAGTAACAAAAATCTCGACAACAACCTAACTTCCATAATGACAAGGCTACCATAAATTGTTGTAACAAAAATCTGGACAACAGACTACCTTCCATAATGACAAGGCTACCATCCATTGGAGTAACAAAAATCTCGACAACATACTACCTTCCATAATGACAAGTCTACAATCTATTATAGTAACAAAAATCACGACAATAGACTACCTTTCATAATGACAAGGCTACCATCCATTGGAGTAACAAAGATATCGATAACATACTACATTCCATAAAGACAAGGCTACCATCCCTTAGAGTTACAAAAATACTGACAATAGACTACCTTCCATAATGACAAGGCTACCATCCATTGGAGTAACAAAGATATCGACAACATACTACCTTCCATAATGTAAAGGATACAATCCATTGTAGTAACAAAAATCTCGACAACAGACTACCTTTCATAATGACAAGGCTACCATCCATTGTAGTAACAAAAATCTTCACAACATACTACCTTCCATAATGATAAGGCTACCATCCAATGGAGTAACACAAATCTCGACAATAAACTACCTTGAATAATGACAAGTCTACCATCCATTGGAGTACCAAAAATCTGAACGACAGACTACCGTCCTTAATGACAAGGCTATCATCCATTGGAGTAACAAAAATCTCGACAACATACTACCTTCCATAATGACAAGGCTACCATCCATTGGAGTAACAAAGATATCGACAACATACTACCTTACATAATGTAAAGGATACAATCCATTGTAGTTACAAAAATCTCGACAACAAACTTTCTTCCATAATGACAAGGCTACCATGCATTGTAGTAACAAAAATCACGACAATAAACTACCTTCCATAATGACAAGGCTATCATCCATTGGAGTAACAAAAATCTCGACAACAGACTACCTTCCATAATGATAAGGCTACCATCCATTGGAATAACAAAAATATCGACAACACACTAACTACCATAATGACAAGGCTACCATCCCTGAGAGTAACGAAAATCTCGACAACAGACTACCCTCCATAATGACAAGGCTACCATCCATTGGAATAACAAAAATATCGACAACACACTAACTTCCATAATAACAAGGCTACCATCCCTGAGAGTAACCAAAATCTCGACAACAAAGTACTGTCCATAATGACAAGGCTACCATCCATTGGAGTAACAAAGATATCGACAACATACTACCTTCCATAATGACAAGGCTACCATCCAATGGAGTAACAAAGATATCGACAATAAACTACCTTCCATAATGACAAGGCTACCATCCATTGGAGTAACAAAGATATCGACAACATACTACCTTCCATAATGACAAGGCTACCATTAATTGTTGTAACAAAAATCTGGACAGCAGACTACCTTCCATAATGACAAGGCTACCATCCATTGGTGTAACAAAAATCTCGACAACATACTACCTTCCATAATGACAAGTCTATAATCTATTATAGTAACTAAAATCTCGACAATAGACTACCTTTCATATTGACAAGGCTACCGTCCATTGGAATGACAAAAATGTCGACAAAAGACTACGTTCCATAATGACAAGGCTACCATCCCTTAGAGTAACAAAAATCACGACAACAGACTACCATCCATAATGACAAGGCTACCATCCCTTAGAGTAACAAAAATCATGACAACAGACTACCTTCCAAAATGACAAGGCTACCATCCATTGGAATAATAAAAATATAGACAACACACTAACTTCCATAATGACAAGGCTACCATCCAATGGATTAACAAAAATTTCGACAATAGACTACCTTCCATAATGATAAGTCTACCATCCATTGGAGTACCAAAAATCTGAACAACAGACTATTGTCCTTAATGACAAGGCTACCATCCTTTGGAGTAACTGAAATCACAACGACAGACTACCTTCCATAATGACAAGGCTACCATCCATTGCAGTTACAAAAATCTCGACAACAAACTACCTTCCATAATGACAAGTCTAAAATCTATTATAGTAACAAAAATCTCGACAATAGACTACCTTTAATAATGACAAGGCTACCGTCCTTTGGAATAACAACAATCTCGACAATAGACTACGTCCCATAATGATAACGCTACCATCCCTTAGAGTAATAAAAATCTCGACAACAGACTACTTTCCATAATGACAAGGCTACCATCCATTGGAATAACAAAAATATCGACAACGCATTACCTTCCATAATGAAAAGGCTACCATCCAATGTATTAACAAAAATATCGACAACAAATTACCTTCCATAATGACAAGGTTACCATCCATTGTAGTAACACAAATCTCGACAATAGACTACCTTCCATGATGACAAGGCTACCATCCATTGGAGTAACAAAAATCTCGACAACAGACTACCTTCTTAATGACAAGGCTACCATCCCTTAGAGTAACAAAAATCTCGACAATAGACTACCTTCCATAATGAATAGGCTACCATCCATTGGAGTAACAAAGATATCGACAACAGACTATATTCCATATTGACTAGGATAAAATCCATTGTAGCAACAAAAATCTCGACAACAGACTACCTTTCATAATGATAAGGCTACCATCCACTGTAGTAACAAAAATCTCGACAATAGACTACCTTACATAATGACAAGGCTACCATCCAATGGAGTAACAAAAATCTCGACAACAGAATACCTTCCATAATAACAAGGCTACCATCAATTGGAGTAACAAAAATCACAATGACAGACTACCTTCCATAATGACAAGGCTACCATCCATTGTAGTAAAAAAAATATCGATAATAGACTACCTTCCATAATGACAAGGCTTCCATCCATTGTAGTAACAAAAATCTGGACAACATACTACCTTCCATAATGACAAGGCTACAATCCATTGGAGTAACAAAAATCCCGAAAATAGACTACCTTCCATAATAAAGGGTACCATCCATTGGAGTAACAAAAATCTAGACAAAATACTACCTTTCATAATGACAAGGCTACAATTTATTATAGTAACAAAAATCTCGACAATAGACTACCTTTCATAATTACAAGACTACCATCCATTAGAATAACAAAAATCTCGACAACAAACTACTATCCATAATGACAAGGCTACCATCCCTTAGAGTAACAAAAATACTGACAATAGAATACCTTCCATAATGACAAGGCTACCATCCATTGGAGTAACAAAGATATCGACAACATACTACCTTCCATAATGACAAGGGTATCATCCATTGTAGTAACAAAAATCTCGACAACAGACTACCTTCCATAATTACAAGGCTACCATCCATTGGAATAACAAAAATATCGACAACACACTAACTTCCATAATGACAAGGCTACCATCCCTGAGATTAACGAAAATCTCGACAACAGACTAACCTCCATAATGACAAGGCTACCATCCATTGGAGTAACAAAGATATCGACAACATACTACCTTCCATAATGACAAGGATACCATCCATTGGAGTAACAAAAATCACGACAATAGACTACCTTCCATAATGACAAGGCTACCATCCATTGGAACAACAAAAATCTCGACAACAGACTACCTTCCATAATGGCTAGGCTACCATCCATTGGAGTAAGAAAGATATAGATAACATACTACCTTCCATAATGAAAAGGCTACCATCCAATGGAGTAACAAAAATCACGACAACATAATACCTTCCATAATGACAAGGCTACCATCCAATGGAGTAACAAAAATCTCGACAATAGACTACCTTTCATAATGACAAGGCTACCATCCATTGTAGTAACTAAAATCTCGACAATAGACTACCTTCCATAATGACAAGGCTACCGTCCATTGGAATGACAAAAATGTCGACAAAAGACTATGTTCCATAATGACAAGGCTACCATCCCTTAGAGTAACAAAAATCTCGACAATTGACTACCTTCCATAATGACTAGGCTACCATCCATTGGAATAACAAAAATATCAACAACACACTAACTCCCATCATGACAAGGCTACCTTCCCTGAGAGTAACGAAAATCTCGAAAATAAACTACCTTCCATACTGACAAGGCTATCATCCATTGGAGTAACAAAAATATCGACAACAGACTACCTTCCATAATGACAAGGCTACCATCCATTGGAATAACAAAAATATTGACAACACACTAACTTCCATAATGACAAGGCTACCATCCCTGAGAGTAACAAAAATATCAACAACAGACTACCCTCCATAATGACAAGGCTACCATCCATTGGAGTAACAAAGATACCGAAAACATACTAAATTCCATAATGACAAGGCTACCATCCATTGGAGTAACAAAAAAATCGACAACTCACTACCTTCCATAATGACAAGGCTACCATCCAATGGAGTAACACAAATCTCGACAATAAACTACCTTCCATAATGACAAGTCTACCATCCATTGGAGTACATAAAATCTGAACAACAGACTACCGTCCTTAATGACAAGGCTATCATCCATTGGAGTAAAAAAAATCTCGACAACAGACTACCTTCCATAATGACAAGGCTACCATCCATTGGAGTTACAAAGATATCGACAACATACTACATTCCATAATGTAAAGGATACAATCCATTGTAGTAACAAAAATCTTGACAACAGACTATCTTCCATAATGACAAGGCTACCATCCATTGTAGTAACAAAAATCTCGACAATAAACTACCTTCCATAATGACAAGGCTATCATCCATTGGAGTAACAAAAATCTCGACAACAGACTACCTTCCATAATGACAAGGCTACCATCCATTGGAATAACAAAAATATTGACAACACACTAACTTCCATAATGACAAGACTACCATCCCTGAGTGTAACGAAAATCTCGACAGTAGACTACCCTCCATAATGACTAGGCTATCATCCATTGGAGTAACAAAAATCTCGACAACAGACTACCTTCCATAATGACAAGGCTACCATCCATTGGATTAACAAAGATATCGATAACATACTACCTTCCATAATGACAAGATACCATCCACTTGAGTAACAAAAATCTCGACAAAAGACTATCTTCCATAATGACTAGACTACCATCCTTTGGAGTAACAAAGATATCGATAACAGACTACCTTCCATAACGACAAGGCTACAATCCATTGTAGTAACAAAAATCTCAACAACAGACTACCTTCCATCATGACAAGGCTATCATCCATTGTAGTGTCACAAATCTCGACAATAAACCACCTTCCATAATGACAAGGCTACCATCCATTGGAGTAACAAAAATCTCGACAACAGACTACCTTCCACAATGACAAGTCTAGAATCTATTATAGTAACAAAAATCTCGACAATAAACTACCTTCCATAATGACAATACTATCATCCACTGGAGTAACAAAAATCTCGACAACAGACTACCTTCCATACTGACAAGGCTACCATCCATTGGAATAACAAAAATATCGACAACACACTACCTTCCATAATGACAAGGCTACCATCCATTAGAGTACCAAAATACTGACCAACAGACTACCGTCCTTAATGACAAGGCTACCATCCATTGGAGTAACTGAAATCACAACGACATACTATCTTCCATAATGACAAGGCTACCATCCATTGTATTAACAAAAATCTCGACAACAGACTAACTTCCATAATGGCAAGGCTACCATAAATTGTTGTAACAAAAATCTGGATAACAGACTACCTTCCATAATGACAAGGCTGGCATCCATTGGAGTAAAAAAAATCTCGACAACAAACTACCTTCCATAATGACAAGTCTATAATCTATTATAGTAACAAAAATCTCGACAATAGATTACCTTTCATAATGACAAGGCTACCATCCATTAGAATAACAAAAATCTCGACAACAGACTACGTTCCATAATGACAAGGCTACCATCCCTTAGATTAACAAAAATCTCAACAATAGAATACCTTCCATAATGACAAGGCTACCATCCATTGGAGTAACAAAGATATCCACAACATACTCCCTTCCATAATGACAAGGCTAGCATCCCTTAGAGTAACAAAAATCATGACAAGAGACTACCTTCTATAATGACAAGGCTATCATCCATTGGAGTAACAAAAATCTCGACAACAGACTACTTTCCATAATGACAAGGCTACCATCCATTGGAATAACAAAGATATCGATAGCATACTACCTTCCATAATGACAAGGCTACTATCAATTGTTGTAACAAAAATCTGGACAATAGACTACCTTCCATAATGACAAGGCTACCGTCCATTGGAATGACAAAAATCTCGACAAAAGACTACGTTCCATAATGACAAGGCTACCATCCCTTAGAGTAACAAAAATCTCGACAACAGACTACCTTCCATAATGAAAAGGCTACCATCCATTGGAGTAACAAAGATATCGACAACAGACTACTTTCCATAATGACAAGGCTACCATCCATTGGAATAACAAAGATATCGATAGCATACTACCTTCCATAATGACAAGTCTACAATCTATTATAGTAACAAAAATCTCGACAATAGACTACCTTCCATAATGACAATGCTATCATCCATTGGAGTAACAAAAATCTCGACAACAGACTACCTTCCATAATGACAAGGCTACCATCCATTGGAGTAACAAAAATATCGACAACACACTACCTTCCATAATGACATGGCTACCATCCATTGGAATAACAAAAATGTCGACAACACACTAACTTCCATAATGATAAGGCTACCATCCCTGAGAGTAACCAAAATCTCGACAACAGACTACTCTCCATAATGACAAGGCTACCATCCATTGGAGTAACAAAGATATCGACAACATACTACCTTCCATAATGACAAGGCTACCATCCATTGGAGTAACAAAAAAATCGACAACACACTACCTTCCATAATGGCAAGGCTACCATCCAATGGAGTAACAAAAATCTCGACAATAAACTACCTTCCATAATGACAAGTCTACCATCCATTGGAGTACCAAAAATCTGAACAACAGACTACCGTCCTTAATGACAAGGCGACCATCCATTGGAGTAACTGAAATCACAACGACATACTACCTTCCATAATGACAATGCTACCATCCATTGTAGTAACAAAAATCTCGACAACAAACTAACTTCCATAATGACAAGGCTACCATAAATTGTTGTAACAAAAATCTGGACAATAGACTACCTTCCATAATGACAAGGATACCATCCATTGGAGTAACAAAAATCTTGGCAACATACTATGTTCCATAATGACAAGTCTACAATCTATTATAGTAAAAAAAAATCGACAACAGACTACCTTCCATAATGACAAGGCTACCATCCCTTAGAGTAACAAAAATCATGAAAACAGACTACCTTCCATTATGACAAGGCTATCACCCATTGGAGTAACAAAAATCTCGACAACAGACTACCTTCCATAATGATAAGGCTACCATCCATTGGAATAACAAAAATATCGACAACACACTAACTTCCATAATGACAAGGCTACCATCCCTGAGAGTAACGAAAATCTCGACAATAGACTACCCTCCATAATGAAAAAGGCTACCATCCATTGGAGTAACAAAGATATCGACAACATACTGCCTTCCATAATGACAAGAATACCATCCATTGGAATAACAAAAATCACGACAACAGACTACCTTCCATAATGACAAGGCTACCATCCATTGGAACAACAAAAATGTCGACAACAGACTACCTTCAATAATGACTAGGCTACCATCCATTGGAGTAAGAAAGATATCGATAACATACTACCTTCCATAATGAAAACGCTACCATCCAATGGAGTAACAAAAATCACAACAACACACTACCTTCCATAATGACAAGGCTACCATCCAATGGAGTAACAAAAATATTGACAATAGACTACCTTTCATAATGACAAGGCTATCATCCATTGTAGTAACAAAAATCTTGACAACAGACTACCTTCCATAATGACAAGGCTACCATCCATTGGAATAAAAAAATATATCGACAACACACTAATTTCCATAATGACAAGGCTACCATCCCTTAGAGTAACAAAAACTCAACAATTCACTACCTTCCATAATGACTAGGCTACCATCCATTGGAATAACAAAAATATCGACAACACACTAACTTCCATAATGACAAGCCTACCATCCCTGAGAGTAACGAAAATCTCGACAATATACTACCCTCCATAATGACAAGGCTACCATCCATTGGAGTAACAAAGATATCGACAACATACTACCTTCCATAATGACAAGGCTACCATCCATTGGAGTAACAAAAATATCGACAACACACTACCTTCCATAATGACAAGGCTACCATCGATTGGAATAACAAAAATATCGAAAACACACTACCTTCTATAATGACAAGGCTACTATCCCTTAGAGTAACAAAAATCTCGACAACAGACTACCTTCCCTAATGACAAGGCTACCATCCATTGGAGTAAGAAAGATATCGAGAACATACTACCTTCCATAATGACAAGGATACCATCCATTGGAGTAACAAAAATCTCGACAACAGACTACCTTCCATAATGACTAGACTACCATCCTTTGGAGTAACAAAGATATCAATAATAGACTACCTTCCATAACGACAAGGCTACAATCCATTGTAGTAACAAAAATCTCGACAACAGACTACCTTCCATAATGACAAGGCTAGCATCCATTGTAGTGTCAAAAATCTCGACAATAAACTACCTTCCATAATGACAAGGCAACCATCCATTGGAGTAACAAAAATCTCGACAACATACTACCTTCCATAATGACAAATCTACAATCTATTATAGTAACAAATATCTCGATAATAAACTACCTTCCATAATGACAATGCTATCATCCATTGGAGTAACAAAAATCTCGACAACAGACTACCTTCCATAATGACAAAGCTAACCTCCATTGGAATAAAAAAAATATCGACAACACACTAAATTCCATAATGACAAGGCTACCATCCATTGGAGTAACCAAAATCTCGACAACAGACTACTCTCCATAATGACAAGGCTACCATCCATTGGAGTAACAAAAAAATCGGCAACACACTACCTTCCATAGTGACAAGGCTACCATCCAATGGAGTAACAAAAATATCGACAATAATCTACCTTCCATAATGACAAGTCTACCATCCAGTGGAGTACCAAAAATCTGAACAACAGACTACCGTCCTTAATGACAAGGCTACCATCCATTGGAGTAACTGAAATCACAACGACATACTACCTTCCATAATGACAATGCTACCATCCATTGTAGTAACAAAAATCTCGACAACATACTAACTTCCATAATGAGAAGGCTACCATAAATTGTTGTAACAAAAATCTGGACAATAGACTACCTTCCATAATGACAAGGATACCATCCATTGGAGTAACAAAAATCTTGACAACATACTACGTTCCATAATGACAAGTCTACAATTTATTATAGTAAGAAAAAATTCGACAATAGACTACCTTTCATAATGACAAGGCTACCGTCCATTAGAATAACAAAAATCTCGACAACTGACTACGTTCCATAATGACAAGGCTACCATCCCTTAGAGTAACAAAAATCTCGACAACAGACAACCTTCCATAATGACAAGGCTACCATCCATTGGAGTAACAAAGATATCGATAACATACTACCTTCCATAATGACAAGGCTACCATCCCTTAGAGTAACAAAAATCATGAAAACAGACTACCTTCCATAATGACAAGGCTATCATCCATTGGAGTAACAAAAATCTCGACAACAAACTACCTTCCATAATGATAAAGCTACCATCCATTGGAATAACAAAAATATCGACAACACACTAACTTCCATAATGACAAGGCTACCATCCAATGGAGTAACAAAAATCACAATAACACACTACCTTCCATAATAACAAGGCTACCATCCAATGGAGTAACAAAAATATCGACAATAGACTACCTTTAATAATGACAAGGCTACCATCCATTGTAGTAACAAAAATCTTGACAACAGACTACCTTCCATAATGACAATGCTACCATCCATTGGAATAAAAAAATATATCGATAACACACTAATTTCCATAATGATAAGGCTACCATCCCTTAGAGTAACAAAAATCTCAACAATTCACTACCTTCCATAATGATAAGGCTACCATCCATTGGAATAACAAAAATATCGACAACACACTAATTTCCATAATGACAAGGCTACAATCCCTGAGAGTATCGAAAATCTCGACAACAGACTACCCTCCATAATGAAAAAGGCTACCATCCATTGGAGTAACAAAGATATCGACAACATACTACCTTCCATAATGACAAGGATACCATCCATTGGAATAACAAAAATCACGACAACAGACTACCTTCCATAATGACAAGGCTACCATCCATTGGAACAACAAAAATGTCGATAACAGACTACCTTCAATAATGACTAGGCTACCATCCATTGGAGTAAGAAAGATATCGATAACATACTACCTTCCATAATGAAAACGCTACCATCCAATGGAGTAACAAAAATCACAACAACACACTACCTTCCATAATAACAAGGCTACCATCCAATGGAGTAACAAAAATATCGACAATAGACTACCTTTCATAATGACAAGGCTACCATCCATTGTAGTAACAAAAATCTTGACAATAGACTACCCTCCATAATGACAAGGCTACCATCCATTGGAATAAAAAAATATATCGACAACACACTAATTTCCATAATGATAAGGCTACCATCCCTTAGAGTAACAAAAATCTCAACAATTCACTACCTTCCATAATGACTAGGCTACCATCCATTGGAATAACAAAAATTTCGACAACACACTAACTTCCATAATGACAAGCCTACCATCCCTGAGAGTAACAAAAATCTCGACAATAGACTACCCTCCATAATGACAAGGATACCATCCATTGGAGTAACAAAGATATCGACAACATACTACCTTCCATAATGACAAGGCTACCATCCATTGGAGTAACAAAAATATTGACAACACACTACCTTCCATAATGACATGGCTACCATCCATTGGAATAACAAAAATATCGACAACACACTACCTTCTATAATGACAAGGCTACCATCTCTTAGAGTAACAAAAATCTCGACAACAGACTACCTTCCCTAATGACAAGGCTACCATCCATTGGAGTAAGAAAGATATCGAGAACATACTACCTTCCATAATGACAAGGATACCATCCATTGGAGTAACAGAAATCTCGACAACAGACTACCTTCCATAATGACTAGACTACCATGCTTTGGAGTAACAAAGATATCGATAATAGACTACCTTCCATAACGACAAGGCTACAATCCATTGTAGTAACAAAAATCTCGACAACAAACTACCTTCCATAATGACAAGGCTAGCATCCATTATAGTGTCAAAAATCTCGACAATAAACTACCTTCCATAATGACAAGGCTACCATCCATTGGAGTAACAAAAATCTCGACAACATACTACCTTCCATAATGACAAATCTACAATCTATTATAGTGACAAATATCTCGATAATAAACTACGTTCCATAATGACAATGCTATCATCCATAGGAGTAACAAAAATCTCGACAACTGACTACCTTCCATAATGACAAAGCCACCATCTATTGGAATAAAAAAAATATCGACAACACACTAAATTCCATAATGACAAGGCTACCATCCATTGGAGTAACCAAAATCTCGACAACAGACTACTCTCCATAATGACAAGGCTACCATCCATTGGAGTAACAAAGATATCGACAACATACTACCTTCCATAATGACAAGGCTACCATCCATTGGAGTAACAAAAAAATCGACAACACACTACCTTCCATAATGACAAGGCTACCATCCAATGGAGTAACAAATATCTCGACAATAAACTACCTTCCATAATGACAAGTCTACCATCCATTGGAGTACCAAAAATCTGAACAACAGACTACCGTCCTTAATGACAAGGCTACCATCCATTGGAGTAACTGAAATCACAACGACATACTACCTTCCATAATGACAATGCTACCATCCATTGTAGTAACAAAAATCTCGACAACAGACTAGCTTCCATAATGACAAGGCTACCATCCATTGGAGTAACAAAAATCTAGACAACATACTACCTTCCATAATGACAAGTGTACAATCTATTATAGTAACAAAAATCTTGACAATAGACTACCTTTCATAATGACAAGTCTACAGTCCATTGGAATAACAAAAATCTCGACAACAGACTACGTTCCATAATGACAAGGCTACCATCCCTTAGAGTAACAAAAATCTCGACAACAGACTCTATTCCATAATGACAAGGCTACCATCCGTTGGAGTAACAAAGATATCGACAAGATACAACCTTCTATAATGACAAGGATACCATCCCTTAGAGTAACAAAAATCATGACAATAGACTACCTTCCATAATGACAAGGCTACCATCCATTGGAATAAAAAACATATCGATGACACACTACCTTCCATAATGACAAGGCCACCATCCAATGGAATAACAAAAATCTCGACAATAGACTTCCTTCCATAATGATAAGTCTACCATCCGTTGGAGTACCAAAAATATGACAAACAGACTACCGTCCTTAATGACAAGGCTAACATCCATTGGAGTAACAGAAATCACAATGACAGACTACCTTCCATAATGACAAGGCTACCATCCATTGCAGTAACAAAAATCTCGACAACAGGCTACCTTCAATAATGACAAGGCTACCATCCATTGGAGTAACAAAAATCCCGAAAATAGACTACCTTCCATAATAAAGGATACCATCCATTAGAGTAACAGATATCTCGACAAAAGACTACCTTTCATAATGACAAGGCTACAATCTATTATAGTAACAAAAATCTCGACAATAGACTACCTTTCATAATGACAAGGCTACCATCCATTAGAATAATAAAAATCTCGACAACAAACTACTTTCCATAATGACAAGACTACCATTTCCTTAGAGTAACAAAAATCTCGACAACAGACTACCTTCCATAATGACAAGGCTACCATCACTTGGAGTAAAAAAGATATCGACAACATACTACCTTCCATAATGACAAGGATACCATCCATTAGAGTAACAAAAATCACGACAACACACTACCTTCCATAATGACAAGGCTACCATCGATTGGAATAACAAAAATCTCGACAACAAAATACCTTCCACAATGACTAGGCTACCATCCATTGGAGTAAGAAAGATATCCATAACATACTACCTTCCATAATGAAAAGGATACAATCCATTGTAATAACAAAAATCTCGACAATAGACTACCTTCCATAATGACAAGTCTACCATCCATTATAGTCACAAAAATCTCGACAATAAACTACCTTCCATAATGACAAGGCTATCATCCATTGGTGTAACAAAAATCTCGACAATAGACTACCGTTCATAATGACAAGGCTACAATCCATTGGAATAACAAAAATATTGACAACACACTAACTTCCATAATGTCAAGGCTACCTTCCCTGAGAGTAACGAAAATCTCGATAACAGACTACCCTCCATAATGACAAGGCTACCATCCATTGGAGTAACAAAAATATCGACAACAGACTACCTTCCAAAATGACTAGGCTACCATCCTTTGGAGTAACAAAGGTATCGATAAGAGACTACCTTCCATAACGACAAGGCTACAATCCATTGTAGTAACAAAAATCTCGACAACAGACTACCTTCCATAATGACAAGGCTAACATCTATTGTAGTGACTAAAATCTCGACAATAAATTACCTTCCATAATGACAAGGCTAACATCTATTAGAGTTACAACAATCTTGACAACATACTATCTTCCATAATGACAAGGATACAATCTATTATAGTAACAAAAATCTCGACAATAGACTACCTTCCATAATGACAAGGCTACCGTCCATTGGAATAACAAAAATCTCGACAACACACTAACTTCCATAATGATTAGGCTACCATCCCTGAGAGTAACGAAAATCTCGACAACAAACTACCCCCCATAATGACAAGGCTACCATCCATTGGACTAACAAAGATATCGACAACATACTACCTTCCATAATGACAAGGCTAGCATCCATTGGAGTAAAAAAATCACGACAATAGACTACCTTCCATAATGACAAGGCTACCATCCATTGGAATAACAAAAATCTCGAAAATGGACTACCTTCCATATTGACAAGGATACCATTCATTGGAGTAACAAAGATATCGAGAACATACTACCTTCCATAATGACAAGGCTACCATCCAATGGAGTAACAAAAACCACGACAACATACTACCTTCCATAATAACTAGGCTACCATCCATTGGAATAACAAAAATCTCGACAACAGACTACCTTCCATAATGACAAGGCTACCATCCATTGTAGTAATAAAAATCTCGATAACAGACTACCTCTCATAATGACAAGGCTACCATCCATTGTAGTAACAAAAATCTCGACAACAAACTACCTTCCATAATGACAAGGCTACTATCCATTGTAGTAACAAAATTCTCGACAACAAACTACCTTCCATAATGACAAGGCTACCATCCATTGTAGTAACAAAAATATCGACAACATACTACCTTCCATAATGACAAGGCTACCATCCAATGGAGTAACAAAAATCTCGAGAATAAACTACCTTCCATAATGACAAGTCTACCATCCATTGGAGTATCAAAAATCTGAACAACATACTATCGTCCTTATTTAGAAGGCTACCATCCATTGGAGTAACAAAAATCTACACAACAGATTACCTTCCATAATGACATGGATACCATCAATTGTTGTAACAAAAATCTGGACAACCGACTACCTTCCATAATGACAAGGCTACCATCCATTGGAGTAACAAAAATCTAGACAACATACTACCTTCCATAATGACAAGTGTATAATCTATTATAGTAACAAAAATCTTGACAATAGACTACCTTTCATAATGACAAGGCTACAATCCATTGGAATAACAAAAATCTCGACAACAGGCTACCATCCCTTAGAGTAACAAAAATCTCGACAACAGACTAAATTGCATAATGACAAGGCTACCATCCGTTGGAGTACCAAATATATCGACAACATACTACCTTCCATAATGACAAGGTTACCATCCCTTAGAGTAACAAAAATCATGACAACAGACTACCTTCCATAATGACAAGGCTACCATCCATTGGAATAAAAAAAATATCGACAACACACTACCTTCCATAATGACAAGGCAACCATCCAATGGAGTAACAAAAATCTCGACAATAGACTTCCTTACATAATGATAAGTCTACCATCCGTTGGAGTACCAAAAATCTGAACAAAAGACTACCGTCCTTAATGACATGGCTACCATCCATTGGAGTAACAGAAATCACAATGACAGACTACCTTCCATAATGACAAGGCTACCATCCATTGCAGTAACAAAAATCTCGACAACAGACTACCTTCCATAATTACAAGGCTACCATCCATTGTTGTAACAAAAATCTGGACAACAGACTACCTTCCATAATGACAAGGCTACCATCCATTGGAGTAACAAAAATCCCGAAAATAGACTACCTTCCATAATAAGAATACCATCCATTAGAGTAACAGAAATCTCGACAAAAGACTACCTTTCATAATGACAAGGCTACAATCTATTATAGTAACAAAAATCTCAACAAAAGACTACCTTTCATTGTGACAAGGCTACCATCCAATGGACTAACAAAAATCTCGACAATAAACTACCTTCCATAATGACAAGTCTACCATCCATTGGAGTACCAAAAATCTTAACAACAGACTACCGTCCTTAATGACAAGGCTACCATCCATTGGAGTAACTGAAATCACAACGACATACTACCTTCCATAATGACAATGCTACCATCCATTGTAGTAACAAAAATCTCGACAACAGACTAACTTCCATAATGACAAGGCTTCCATAAATTGTTGTAACAAAAATCTGGACAATAGACTACTAACCATAATGACAAGGCTACCATCCAATGGAGTAACAAAAATCTAGACAATAAACCACCTTCCATAAAGACAAGTCTACCATCCATTGGAGTACCAAAAATCTGAACAACAGACTACCGTCCTTAATGATAAGGCTACCGTCCATTAGAGTAACTGCAATCACAACGACATACTACCTTCCATAATGACGAGGCTACCATCCATTGTAGTAACAAAAATCTCGACAACAGACTACCTTCCATAATGACAAGGCTACCATCCATTGAAGTAACAAAGATATCGACAACATACTACCTTCCATAATGACAAGGCTACCATCCCTTAGAGTAACAAAAATCATGATAACAGACTACCTTCCATAATGACAAGGCTATCATCCATTGGAGTAACAAAAATCTCGACAACATACTACCTTCCATAATGACAAGGCTACCATCCATTGGAATAACAAAAATATAGGACAACACACTAACTTCCATAATGACACGGCTACCATCTGTGAGAGTAACGAAAATCTCGACAACAGACTACCCTCCATAATGACAAGGCTACCATCCATTAGAGTAATAAAGATATCGACAACATACTAATTTCCATAACGACAAGGCTACCATCAATTGTTGTAACAAAAATCAGGACAACGGACAACCTTCCATAATGATAAGGCTACCATCCATTGGAGTAACAAAAATCTCGAGAACATACTACCTTCCATAATGACAAGTCTACAATTTATTATAGTAACTAAAATCTCGACAATAGGCTTAATTTCATAATCACAAGGCTATCGTCCATTGGAATGAAAAAAAACTCGACAAAAGACTACGTTCCATAATGACAAGGCTACCATCCCTTAGAGTAACAAAAATATCGACAATAGACTACCTTCCATAATGACAAGGCTACCATCCATTGGAGTAACAAAGATATCGACAACATACTACCTTCCATAATGACAAGGCAACCATCCCTTAGAGTAACAAAAATCATGATAACAGACTACCTTCCATAATGACAAGGCTATCATCCATTGGAGTAACAAAAATCTCGACAACAAACTACCTTCCATAATGAAAAGGCTACCATCCATTGGAATAACAAAAATATAGGACAACACACTAACTTCCATAATGACACGGCTACCATCTGTGAGAGTAACGAAAATCTCGACAACAGACTACCCTCCATAATGACAAGGCTACCATCCATTAGAGTAATAAAGATATCGACAACATACTAATTTCCATAACGACAAGGCTACCATCAATTGTTGTAACAAAAATCAGGACAACGGACTACCTTCCATAATGATAAGGCTACCATCCATTGGAGTAACAAAAATCTCGAGAACATACTACCTTCCATAATGACAAGTCTACAATTTATTATAGTAACTAAAATCTCGACAATAGGCTTAATTTCATAATCACAAGGCTATCGTCCATTGGAATGAAAAAAAACTCGACAAAAGACTACGTTCCATAATGACAAGGCTACCATCCCTTAGAGTAACAAAAATATCGACAATAGACTACCTTCCATAATGACAAGGCTACCATCCATTGGAGTAACAAAGATATCGACAACATACTACCTTCCATAATGACAAGGCAACCATCCCTTAGAGTAACAAAAATCATGATAACAGACTACCTTCAATAATGACAAGGCTATCATCCATTGGAGTAACAAAAATCTCGACAACAGACTACCTTCCATAATGACAAGGCTACCATCCATTGGAATAACAAAAATATTGACAACACACTACATTACATAATGACAAGGATACCATCCATTGGATTAACAAAAATCGTGACAATAGACTACCTTCAATTATGACTAGGCTACCATCCATTGGAGTAAGAAAGATATCGATAACATACTACCTTCCATAATGAAAAGGCTACCATCCAATGGAGTAACAAAAATCACGACAATAGACTACCTTTCATAATGACAAGGCTACCATCCATTGTAGTAACAAAAATCATGACAACAGACTCCCTTCCATAATGACAAGGCTACCATCCATTGGAATAAAAAAATATCGACAACACACTAATTTCCATAATGACAAGGCTACCATCCCTTAGAGTAACAAAAATCTCAACAATTCACTACCTTCCATAATGACTAGGCTACCATCCATTGGAATAACAAAAATATTGACAACACACTAACTTCCATAATGATAAGCCTACCATCCCTGAGAGTAACGAAAATCGCGACAATAGACTACCCTCCATAATGACAAGGCTACCATCCATTGGAGTAACAAAGATATCGACAATATACTACCTTCCATAATGCCAAGGCTACCATCCACAGGAGTAACAAAAATATCGACAACACACTACCTTCCATAATGACATGGCTACCATCCATTGGAATAACAAAAATATCGACAACACACTACCTTCTATAATGACAAGGCTACCATCCCTTAGAGTAACAAAAATCTGGACAACAGACTACCTTCCATAATGATAAGGCTACCATCAATTTGAGTAAGAAAGATATCGACAACATACTACCTTCCATAATGACAAGGATACCATCCATTGGAGTAACAAAAATCTCGACAATAGACTACCTTCCATAATGACTAGACTACCATCCTTTGGAGTACCAAAGATATCGATAATAGACTACCTTCCATAACGACAAGGCTACAATCCATTGTAGTAACAAAGATCTCGACAATAGACTACCTTCCATAATGACAAGGCTACCATCCATTGTAGTGTCAAAAATCTCGACAATAAACTACTTTCCATAATGACAAGGCTACCATCCATTGGAGTAACAAAAATCTCGACAACATACTACCTTCCATAATGACAAGTCTACAATCTATTATAGTAACAAAAATCTCGACAATAAACTACCTTCCATAATGACAATGCTATCATCCATTGGAGTAACAAAAATCTCGACAACAGACAACCTTCCATAATGACAAGGCTACCATCCATTGGAGTAACAAAAATATCGACAACACACTACCTTCCATAATGACATGGCTACCATCCATTGGAATAACAAAAATATCGACAACACACTAACTTCCATAATGACAAGGCTACCATCCCTGAGAGTAACCAAAATCTCGACAACAGACTACTCTCCATAATGACAAGGCTACCATCCATTGGAGTAACAAAGATATCGACAACATACTACCTTCTATAATGACAAGGCTACCATCCATTGGAGTAACAAAAAAATTGACAACACACTACCTTCCATAATGACAAGGCTACCATCCAATGGAGTAACAAAAATCTCGACAATAAACTACCTTCCATAATGACAAGTCTACCATCCATTGGAGTACCAAAAATTTGAACAACAGACTACCGTCCTTAATGACAAGGCGACCATCCATTGGAGTAACTGAAATCACAACGACATACTACCTTCCATAATGACAATGGTACCATCCATTGTAGTAACAAAAATCTCGACAACAGACTAACTTCCATAATGACAAGGCTACCATAAATTGTTGTAACAAAAATCTGGACAATAGACTACCTTCCATAATGACAAGGATACCATCCATTGGAGTAACAAAAATCTTGGCAACATACTATGTTCCATAATGACAAGTCTACAATCTATTATAGTAAAAAAAAAATCGACAACAGACTACCTTCCATAATGACAAGGCTACCATCCCTTAGAGTAACAAAAATCATGAAAACAGACTACCTTCCATAATGACAAGGCTATCATCCATTGGAGTAACAAAAATCTCGACAACAGACTACCTTCCATAATGATAAGGCTACCATCCATTGGAATAACAAAAATATCGACAACACACTAACTTCTATAATAAAAAGGCTACCATCCCTGAGAGTAACGAAAATCTCGACAACAAACTACCCTCCATAATGAAAAAGGCTACCATCCATTGGAGTAACAAAGATATCGACAACATACTGCCTTCCATAATGACAAGGATACCATCCATTGGAATAACAAAAATATCGACAACACACTACCTTCTATAATGACAAGGCTACCATCCCTTAGAGTAACAAAAATCTGGACAACAGACTACCTTCCATAATGATAAGGCTACCATCAATTTGAGTAAGAAAGATATCGACAACATACTACCTTCCATAATGACAAGGATACCATCCATTGGAGTAACAAAAATCTCGACAATAGACTACCTTCCATAATGACTAGACTACCATCCTTTGGAGTACCAAAGATATCGATAATAGACTACCTTCCATAACGACAAGGCTACAATCCATTGTAGTAACAAAGATCTCGACAATAGACTACCTTCCATAATGACAAGGCTACCATCCATTGTAGTGTCAAAAATCTCGACAATAAACTACTTTCCATAATGACAAGGCTACCATCCATTGGAGTAACAAAAATCTCGACAACATACTACCTTCCATAATGACAAGTCTACAATCTATTATAGTAACAAAAATCTCGACAATAAACTACCTTCCATAATGACAATGCTATCATCCATTGGAGTAACAAAAATCTCGACAACAGACAACCTTCCATAATGACAAGGCTACCATCCATTGGAGTAACAAAAATATCGACAACACACTACCTTCCATAATGACATGGCTACCATCCATTGGAATAACAAAAATATCGACAACACACTAACTTCCATAATGACAAGGCTACCATCCCTGAGAGTAACCAAAATCTCGACAACAGACTACTCTCCATAATGACAAGGCTACCATCCATTGGAGTAACAAAGATATCGACAACATTCTACCTTCCATAATGACAAGGCTACCATCCATTGGAGTAACAAAAAAATCGACAACACACTACCTTCCATAATGACAAGGCTACCATCCAATGGAGTAACAAAAATCTCGACAATAAACTACCTTCCATAATGACAAGTCTACCATCCATTGGAGTACCAAAAATCTGAACAACAGACTACCGTCCTTAATGACAAGGCGACCATCCATTGGAGTAACTGAAATCACAACGACATACTACCTTCCATAATGACAATGGTACCATCCATTGTAGTAACAAAAATCTCGACAACAGACTAACTTCCATAATGACAAGGCTACCATAAATTGTTGTAACAAAAATCTGGACAATAGACTACCTTCCATAATGACAAGGATACCATCCATTGGAGTAACAAAAATCTTGGCAACATACTATGTTCCATAATGACAAGTCTACAATCTATTATAGTAAAAAAAAAATCGACAACAGACTACCTTCCATAATGACAAGGCTACCATCCCTTAGAGTAACAAAAATCATGAAAACAGACTACCTTCCATAATGACAAGGCTATCATCCATTGGAGTAACAAAAATCTCGACAACAGACTACCTTCCATAATGATAAGGCTACCATCCATTGGAATAACAAAAATATCGACAACACACTAACTTCTATTATAAAAAGGCTACCATCCCTGAGAGTAACGAAAATCTCGACAACAGACTACCCTCCATAATGAAAAAGGCTACCATCCATTGGAGTAACAAAGATATCGACAACATACTGCCTTCCATAATGACAAGGATACCATCCATTGGAATAACAAAAATCACGACAACAGACTACCTTCCATAATGACAAGGCTAACATCCATTGGAACAACAAAAATGTCGACAACAGACTACCTTCAATAATGACTAGGCTACCATCCATTGGAGTAAGAAAGATATCGATAACATACTACCTTCCATAATGAAAACGCTACCATCCAATGGAGTAACAAAAATCACAACAACACACTACCTTCCATAATGACAAGGCTACCATCCAATGGAGTAACAAAAATATTGACAATAGACTACCTTTCATAATGACAAGGCTATCATCCATTGTAGTAACGAAAATCTTGACAACAGACTACCTTCCATAATGACAAGGCTACCATCCCTTAGAGTAACAAAAATCTCAACAATTCACTACCTTCCATAATGACTAGGCTACCATCCATTGGAATAACAAAAATATCGACAACACACTAACTTCCATAATGACAAGCCTACCATCCCTGAGAGTAACGAAAATCTCGACAATATACTACCCTCCATAATGACAAGGCTACCATCCATTGGAGTAACAAAGATATCGACAACATACTACCTTCCATAATGAGAAGGCTACCATCCATTGGAGTAACAAAAATATCGACAACACACTACCTTCCATAATGACATGGCTACCATCGATTGGAATAACAAAAATATCGAAAACACACTACCTTCTATAATGACAAGGCTACCATCCCTTAGAGTAAAAAAAATCTCGACAACAGACTACCTTCCCTAATGACAAGTCTACCATCCATTGGAGTAAGAAAGACATCGAGAACATACTACCTTCCATAATGACAAGGATACCATCCATTGGAGTAACAAAAATCTCGACAACAGACTACCTTCCATAATGACTAGACTACCATCCTTTGGAGTAACAAAGATATCGATAATAGACTACCTTCCATAACGACAAGGCTACAATCCATTGTAGTAACAAAAATCTCGACAACAGACTACCTTCCATAATGACAAGGCTAGCATCCATTGTAGTGTCAAAAATCTCGACAATAAACTACCTTCCATAATGACAAGGCTACCATACATTGGATTAACAAATATCTCGACAACATACTACCTTCCATAATGACAAATCTACAATCTATTATAGTAACAAATATCTCGATAATAAACTACCTTCCATAATGACAATGCTATCATCCATTGGAGTAACAAAAATCTCGACAACAGACTACCTTCCATAATGACAAAGCTAACCTCCATTGGAATAAAAAAAAAATATCAACAACACACTGAATTCCATAATGACAAGGCTACCATCCATTGGAGAAACCAAAATCTCGACAACAGACTACTCTCCATAATTACAAGGCTACCATCCATTGGAGTAACAAAAAAATCGGCAACACACTACCTTCCATAGTGACAAGGCTACCATCCAATGGAGTAACAAAAATATCGACAATAAACTACCTTCCATAATGACAAGTCTACCATCCATTGGAGTACCAAAAATCTGAACAACAGACTACCGTCCTTAATGACAAGGCTACCATCCATTGGAGAAACTGAAATCACAACGACATACTACCTTCCATAATGACAATGCTACCATCCATTGTAGTAACAAAAATCTCGACAACAGACTAACTTCCATAATGACAAGGCTACCATAAATTGTTGTAACAAAAATCTGGACAATAGACTACCTTCCATAATGACAAGGATACCATCCATTGGAGTAACAAAAATCTTGACAACATACTACGTTCCATAATGACAAGTCTACAATCTATTATAGTAAAAAAAAAATCGACAATAGACTACCTTTCATAATGACAAGGCTACCGTCCATTAGAATAACAAAAATCTCGACAACTGACTACGTTCCATAATGACAAGGCTACCATCCCTTAGAGTAACAAAAATCTCGACAACAGACAACCTTCCATAACGACAAGGCTACCATCCATTGGAGTAACAAAGATATCGACAACATACTACCTTCCATAATGACAAGGCTACCTTCCATTGTAGTGAGTAAAATCTCGACAATAAATTACCTTCGATAATGACAAGGCTACCATCTATTAGAGTACCAAAACTCTTGACAACATACTATCTTCCATAATGGCAAGGCTACAATCTATTATAGTTACAAAAATCTCGACAATAGACTACCTTTCATAATGACAAGGCTACCGTCCATTGGAATAACAAAAATCTCGACAACAGAATACCTTCCATAACGACAAGGCTACCATCAATTGGAGTAACAAAGATATCGATACCATACTACCTTCCATATTGACAAAGCTACCATCCATTGTAGTGACTAAAATCTCGACAATAAACTACCTTCCATAATGACTAGGCTACCATCCATTGGAGTAACAAAGATATCGACAACAGACTACCTTCCATAACGACTAGGCTACAATCCATTGTAGTAACAAAAATCTCGACAACAGACTACCTTCCATAATGACAAGGCTACCATCCATTGTAGTAACAAAAATCTCGACAATAGACTACCTTCCATAATGACAAGGCTACCATCCATTGGAGTAACAAAAATATCGACAACGGACTGCCTTCCATAATGACTAGGCTACCATCCTTTGGAGTAACAAATATATAGACAACATACTACCTTCCATAATGACAAGGCTACAATCTATTATAGTTACAAAAATCTCGACAATAGACTACCTTTCATAATGACAAGGCTACCGTCCATCGTAATAACAAAAATCTCGACAACAGAATACCTTCCATAATGACTAGGCTACCATCCATTGGAGTAAGAAAGATATCGATAACATGCTACCTTCCATAATGAAAAGGATACAATCCATTGTAGTAACAAAAATCTCGATAACAAACTACCTTCCATAATGACAAGGCTACCATCCATTGTAGTATCAAAAATCTCGACAATAAACTACCTTCCATAATGACAACGCTATCATCCATTGGTGTAACAAAAATCTCGACAACAAACTACCTTCCTTAATGACAAGGCTACCATCCATTGGAATAACAAAAATATCGATAACACACTAACTTCCATAACGACAAGGCTACAATCCATTGTAGTAACAAAAATATCGACAACAGACTACCTTCCATAATGACAAGGCTACCATCCATTGTAGTAACAAAAATCTCGACAATAGACTTCCTTCCATAATGACAAGGCTACCATCCATTGGAGTAACAAAAATATCGACAACAGACTACCTTCCACAATGACAAGGCTACCATGCATTGGAAGAACAAAAATCTCGACAAAAGACTACCTTCCATAATGACAAGGCTACCATCCATTGTAGTGACCAAAATCTCGACAACAGACTACCTTCCATAATGACAAGGCTACCATCCATTGTAGTGACCAAAATCTCGACAATAGACTACCTTCCATAATGACAAGGCTACCATCCATTGTAGTAACAAAAATCTCGACAATAGACTACCTTCCATAATGATAGGCTACCATCCATTGGAGTAACAAAAATATCGACAACAGACTACCTTCCATAATGACAAGGCTACCATGCATTGGAAGAACAAAAATCTCGACAACAGACTACCTTCCATAATGACAAGGCTACCATCCATTGTACTGACCAAAATCTCGACAATAGACTACCTTCCATAATGACAAGGCTACCATCCACCGGAGTAACAAATATATAGACAACATACTACCTTCCATAATGACAAGGCTACAATCTATTATAGTAACCAAAATCACGACAACAGACTACCTTTCATAATGACAAGGCTACCGTCCATTGGAGTAACAAAAGTATCGACAACTTACTATCTTCCATAATGACAAGTCTACCATGCATTGGAAGAACAAAAATCACGACAACATACTACCTTCCATAATGACAAGGCTACCATCCATTGTAGTGACAAAAATCTCGAAAATAGGCTACCTTCCATAATGACAACGCTACCATCCATTGGAGTAACAAATATATAGACAACATACTACCTTCCATAATGAAAAGGCTACAGTCTATTATAGTAACCAAAATCTCGACAACAGACTACCTTTCATAAAGACAAGGCTACCATCCATTGGAGTAACAAAGATATCGACAACATACTACCTTCCATAATGACAAGGCTACCATCCATTGTAGTAACAAAAATCTCGACAATAGACTACCTTCCATAATGACAAGGCTACCATCCATTGGAGTAACAAAAATATCGACAACGGACTACCTTCCATAATGACTAGGCTACCATCCTTTGGAGTAACAAATATATAGACAACATACTACCTTCCATAATGACAAGGCTACAATCTATTATAGTTACAAAAATCTCGACAATAGACTACCTTTCATAATGACAAGGCTACCGTCCATCGGAATAACAAAAATCTCGACAACAGAATACCTTCCATAATGACTAGGCTACCATCCATTGGAGTAAGAAAGATATCGATAACATGCTACCTTCATTAATGAAAAGGATACAATCCATTGTAGTAACAAAAATCTCGATAACAAACTACCTTCCATAATGACAAGGCTACCATCCATTGTAGTATCAAAAATCTCGACAATAAACTACCTTCCATAATGACAACGCTATCATCCATTGGTGTAACAAAAATCTCGACAACAAACTACCTTCCTTAATGACAAGGCTACCATCCATTGGAATAACAAAAATATCGATAACACACTAACTTCCATAACGACAAGGCTACAATCCATTGTAGTAACAAAAATCTCGACAACAGACTACCTTCCATAATGACAAGGCTACCATCCATTGTAGTAACAAAAATCTCGACAATAGACTACCTTCCATAATGACAAGGCTACCATCCATTGGAGTAACAAAAATATCGACAACAGACTACCTTCCACAATGACAAGGCTACCATGCATTGGAAGAACAAAAATCTCGACAAAAGACTACCTTCCATAATGACAAGGCTACCATCCATTGTAGTGACCAAAATCTCGACAACAGACTACCTTCCATAATGACAAGGCTACCATCCATTGTAGTGACCAAAATCTCGACAATAGACTACCTTCCATAATGACAAGGCTACCATCCATTGTAGTAACAAAAATCTCGACAATAGACTACCTTCCATAATGATAGGCTACCATCCATTGGAGTAACAAAAATATCGACAACAGACTACCTTCCATAATGACAAGGCTACCATGCATTGGAAGAACAAAAATCTCGACAATAGACTACCTTCCATAATGACAAGGCTACCATCCATTGTACTGACCAAAATCTCGACAATAGACTACCTTCCATAATGACAAGGCTACCATCCACCGGAGTAACAAATATATAGACAACATACTACCTTCCATAATGACAAGGCTACAATCTATTATAGTAACCAAAATCACGACAACAGACTACCTTTCATAATGACAAGGCTACCGTCCATTGGAGTAACAAAAGTATCGACAACTTACTATCTTCCATAATGACAAGTCTACCATGCATTGTAAGAACAAAAATCACGACAACATACTACCTTCCATAATGACAAGGCTACCATCCATTGTAGTGACAAAAATCTCGAAAATAGACTACTTTCCATAATGACAACGCTACCATCCATTGGAGTAACAAATATATAGACAACATACTACCTTCCATAATGAAAAGGCTACAGTCTATTATAGTAACCAAAATCTCGACAACAGACTACCTTTCATAAAGACAAGGCTACCATCCATTGGAGTAACAAAGATATCGACAACATACTACCTTCCATAATGACAAGGCTACCATCCATTGTAGTAACAAAAATCTCGACAATAGACTACCTTCCATAATGACAAGGCTACCATCCATTGGAGTAACAAAAATATCGACAACGGACTACCTTCCATAATGACTAGGCTACCATCCTTTGGAGTAACAAATATATAGACAACATACTACCTTCCATAATGACAAGGCTACAATCTATTATAGTTACAAAAATCTCGACAATAGACTACCTTTCATAATGACAAGGCTACCGTCCATCGGAATAACAAAAATCTTGACAACAGAATACCTTCCATAATGACTAGGCTAACATCCATTGGAGTAAGAAAGATATCGATAACATGCTACCTTCCATAATGAAAAGGATACAATCCATTGTAGTAACAAAAATCTCGATAACAAACTACCTTCCATAATGACAAGGCTACCATCCATTGTAGTATCAAAAATCTCGACAATAAACTACCTTCCATAATGACAACGCTATCATCCATTGGTGTAACAAAAATCTCGACAACAAACTACCTTCCTTAATGACAAGGCTACCATCCATTGGAATAACAAAAATATCGATAACACACTAACTTCCATAACGACAAGGCTACAATCCATTGTAGTAACAAAAATCTCGACAACAGACTACCTTCCATAATGACAAGTCTACCATCCATTGTAGTAACAAAAATCTCGACAATAGACTACCTTCCATAATGACAAGGCTACCATCCATTGGAGTAACAAAAATATCGACAACAGACTACCTTCCACAATGACAAGGCTACCATGCATTGGAAGAACAAAAATCTCGACAAAAGACTACCTTCCATAATGACAAAGCTACCATCCATTGTAGTGACCAAAATCTCGACAACAGACTACCTTCCATAATGACAAGGCTACCATCCATTGTAGTGACCAAAATCTCGACAATAGACTACCTTCCATAATGACAAGGCTACCATCCATTGTAGTAACAAAAATCTCGACAATAGACTACCTTCCATAATGATAGGCTACCATCCATTGGAGTAACAAAAATATCGACAACAGACTACCTTCCATAATGACAAGGCTACCATGCATTGGAAGAACAAAAATCTCGACAACAGACTACCTTCCATAATGACAAGGCTACCATCCATTGTACTGACCAAAATCTCGACAATAGACTACCTTCCATAATGACAAGGCTACCATCCACCGGAGTAACAAATATATAGACAACATACTACCTTCCATAATGACAAGGCTACAATCTATTATAGTAACCAAAATCACGACAACAGACTACCTTTCATAATGACAAGGCTACCGTCCATTGGAGTAACAAAAGTATCGACAACTTACTATCTTCCATAATGACAAGTCTACCATGCATTGGAAGAACAAAAATCACGACAACATACTA
This sequence comes from Vicia faba, assembly GCA_948472305.1. Classification (NCBI taxonomy): domain Eukaryota; kingdom Viridiplantae; phylum Streptophyta; class Magnoliopsida; order Fabales; family Fabaceae; genus Vicia; species Vicia faba. Next base: position 508,580,317 of record OX451741.1, on the reverse strand, counting down.
CCTTCCATAATGACAAGGCTACCATCCATTGTAGTGACAAAAATCTCGAAAATAGACTACCTTCCATAATGACAACGCTACCATCCATTGGAGTAACAAATATATAGACAACATACTACCTTCCATAATGAAAAGGCTACAGTCTATTATAGTAACCAAAATCTCGACAACAGACTACCTTTCATAAAGACAAGGCTACCATCCATTGGAGTAACAAAGATATCGACAACATACTACCTTCCATAATGACAAGGCTACCATCCATTGTAGTAACAAAAATCTCGACAATAGACTACCTTCCATAATGACAAGGCTACCATCCATTGGAGTAACAAAAATATCGACAACGGACTACCTTCCATAATGACTAGGCTACCATCCTTTGGAGTAACAAATATATAGACAACATACTACCTTCCATAATGACAAGGCTACAATCTATTATAGTTACAAAAATCTCGACAATAGACTACCTTTCATAATGACAAGGCTACCGTCCATCGGAATAACAAAAATCTTGACAACAGAATACCTTCCATAATGACTAGGCTAACATCCATTGGAGTAAGAAAGATATCGATAACATGCTACCTTCCATAATGAAAAGGATACAATCCATTGTAGTAACAAAAATCTCGATAACAAACTACCTTCCATAATGACAAGGCTACCATCCATTGTAGTATCAAAAATCTCGACAATAAACTACCTTCCATAATGACAACGCTATCATCCATTGGTGTAACAAAAATCTCGACAACAAACTACCTTCCTTAATGACAAGGCTACCATCCATTGGAATAACAAAAATATCGATAACACACTAACTTCCATAACGACAAGGCTACAATCCATTGTAGTAACAAAAATCTCGACAACAGACTACCTTCCATAATGACAAGTCTACCATCCATTGTAGTAACAAAAATCTCGACAATAGACTACCTTCCATAATGACAAGGCTACCATCCATTGGAGTAACAAAAATATCGACAACAGACTACCTTCCACAATGACAAGGCTACCATGCATTCGAAGAACAAAAATCTCGACAAAAGACTACCTTCCATAATGACAAAGCTACCATCCATTGTAGTGACCAAAATCTCGACAACAGACTACCTTCCATAATGACAAGGCTACCATCCATTGTAGTGACCAAAATCTCGACAATAGACTACCTTCCATAATGACAAGGCTACCATCCATTGTAGTAACAAAAATCTCGACAATAGACTACCTTCCATAATGATAGGCTACCATCCATTGGAGTAACAAAAATATCGACAACAGACTACCTTCCATAATGACAAGGCTACCATGCATTGGAAGAACAAAAATCTCGACAACAGACTACCTTCCATAATGACAAGGCTACCATCCATTGTACTGACCAAAATCTCGACAATAGACTACCTTCCATAATGACAAGGCTACCATCCACCGGAGTAACAAATATATAGACAACATACTACCTTCCATAATGACAAGGCTACAATCTATTATAGTAACCAAAATCACGACAACAGACTACCTTTCATAATGACAAGGCTACCGTCCATTGGAGTAACAAAAGTATCGACAACTTACTATCTTCCATAATGACAAGTCTACCATGCATTGGAAGAACAAAAATCACGACAACATACTACCTTCCATAATGACAAGGCTACCATCCATTGTAGTGACAAAAATCTCGAAAATAGACTACCTTCCATAATGACAACGCTACCATCCATTGGAGTAACAAATATATAGACAACATACTACCTTCCATAATGAAAAGGCTACAGTCTATTATAGTAACCAAAATCTCGACAACAGACTACCTTTCATAAAGACAAGGCTACCATCCATTGGAGTAACAAAGATATCGACAACATACTACCTTCCATAATGACAAGGCTACCATCCCTTAGAGTAACAAAAATCATGAGAACAGACTACCTTCCATAATGACAAGGCTACCATACATTGGAATAACAAAAATATCGACAACACACTACCTACCATAAAGACAAGGCTACCATCCAATGGAGTAACAAAAATCTCGACAATAGACTACCTTCCATAATGACAAGTCTACCATCCATTGGAGTAACAGAAATCTGAACAACAGACTACCGTCCTTAATGACAAGGCTACCATCCATTGGAGTAACAGAAATCACAACGACAAACTACCTTCCATAATGACAAGGCTACGATCCATTGCAGTAACAAAAATCCCAACAACAGACTACCTTCCATAATGACAAGGCTACCATCCATTATTGTAACAAAAATCTGGACAATAGACTACCTTCCATAATGACAAGGCTACCATTCAATGGAGTAACAATAATCCCTAAAATAGACTACCTTCCATAACAACGAGGCTACAATCCATTATAGTAACAAAAATCTCGACAACAGACTATCTTCCATAATGACAAGGCTACCATCCATTGTAGTGACAAAAATCTCGACAATAGACTATCTTCCATAATGACAAGGCTACCATCCATTGGAGTAACAAAAATCTCGACAACATACTACCTTCCATAATGACAAGGCGACAATTTATTATAGTAACAAAAATCTCGACAATAGACTACCTTTCATAATGACAAGGCTACCGTCCATTGGAATAACAAAAATCTCGACAACAGACTACGTTCCATAATGACAAGGCTACCATCCCTTAGTGTAACAATAATCTCGACAACAGACTACCTTCCACAATGACTAGGCTACCATCCATTGGAGTAACAAAGATATCGACAACATACTACCTTCCATAATGACAAGGCTACCATTCCTCAGAGTAACAAAAATCATGACAACAGACTACCTTCCATATCGACAAGGCTACCATCCATTGGAAAAACATAAATATCGATAACACACTACCTTCCATAATCACAAGGCTAACATCCAATGGAGTAACAAAAATCTCGACAACAGACTAACTTCCATAATGACAAGGATACCATCCATTGTAGTAACAAAAATCTCGACAATAGACTACGTTCCATAATGACAAGGATACCATCCCTTAGAGTATCAAAAATCTCGCAACAAACTACCTTCCGTAATGACTAGGCTACCATCCATTGGAGTAACAACGATATCGACAACAGACTACCTTCCATAACGACAAGGCTACAATCCATTATAGTAACAAAAATCTCGACAACAGACTACCTTCCATAATGACAAGGCTACCATCCACTGGAGTAACAAATATATAGACAACATACTACCTTCCATAATGACAAGGCTACCATCTATTATAGTAACCAAAATCTCGACAACAGACTACCGTCCATAATGACAAGGCTACCATCCATTGTAGTAACAAAAATCTCGACAATAGACTACCTTCCATAATGACAAGGCTACCATCCACTGGAGTAACAAATATATAGACAACATACTACCTTCCACAATGACAAGGCTACCATGCATTGGAAGAACAAAAATCTCGACAACAGACTACCTTCCATAATGACAAGGCTACCATCCATTGTAGTGACCAAAATCTCGACAACAGACTACCTTCCATAATGACAAGGCTACCATCCATTGTAGTGACCAAAATCTCGACAATAGACTACCTTCCATAATGACAAGGCTACCATCCATTGTAGTAACAAAAATCTCGACAATAGACTACCTTCCATAATGATAGGCTACCATCCATTGGAGTAACAAAAATATCGACAACAGACTACCTTCCATAATGACAAGGCTACCATGCATTGGAAGAACAAAAATCTCGACAACAGACTACCTTCCATAATGACAAGGCTACCATCCATTGTACTGACCAAAATCTCGATAATAGACTACCTTCCATAATGACAAGGCTACCATCCACCGGAGTAACAAATATATAGACAACATACTACCTTCCATAATGACAAGGCTACAATCTATTATAGTAACCAAAATCACGACAACAGACTACCTTTCATAATGACAAGGCTATCGTCCATTGGAGTAACAAAAGTATCGACAACTTACTATCTTCCATAATGACAAGTCTACCATGCATTGGAAGAACAAAAATCACGACAACATACTACCTTCCATAATGACAAGGCTACCATCCATTGTAGTGACAAAAATTTCGAAAATAGACTACCTTCCATAATGACAACGCTACCATCCATTGGAGTAACAAATATATAGACAACATACTACCTTCCATAATGAAAAGGCTACAGTCTATTATAGAAACCAAAATCTCGACAACAGACTACCTTTCATAAAGACAAGGCTACCATCCATTGGAGTAACAAAGATATCGACAACATACTACCTTCCATAATGACAAGGCTACCATCCTTTAGAGTAAAAAAAATCATGAGAACAGACTACCTTCCATAATGACAAGGCTACCATACATTGGAATAACAAAAATATCGACAACACACTACCTACCATAAAGACAAGGCTACCATCCAATGGAGTAACAAAAATCTCGACAATAGACTACCTTCCATAATGACAAGTCTACCATCCATTGGAGTAACAGAAATCTGAACAACAGACTACCGTCCTTAATGACAAGGCTACCATCCATTGGAGTAACAGAAATCACAACGACAAACTACCTTCCATAATGACAAGGCTACGATCCATTGCAGTAACAAAAATCCCGACAACAGACTACCTTCCATAATGACAAGGCTACCATCCATTATTGTAACAAAAATCTGGACAATAGACTACCTTCCATAATGACAAGGCTACCATTCAATGGAGTAACAATAATCCCTAAAATAGACTACCTTCCATAACAACGAGGCTACAATCCATTATAGTAACAAAAATCTCGACAACAGACTATCTTCCATAATGACAAGGCTACCATCCATTGTAGTGACAAAAATCTCGACAATAGACTATCTTCCATAATGACAAGGCTACCATCCATTGGAGTAACAAAAATCTCGACAACATACTACCTTCCATAATGACAAGGCGACAATTTATTATAGTAACAAAAATCTCGACAATAGACTACCTTTCATAATGACAAGGCTACCGTCCATTGGAATAACAAAAATCTCGACAACAGACTACGTTCCATAATGACAAGGCTACCATCCCTTAGTGTAACAATAATCTCGACAACAGACTACCTTCCACAATGACTAGGCTACCATCCATTGGAGTAACAAAGATATCGACAACATACTACCTTCCATAATGACAAGGCTACCATTCCTCAGAGTAACAAAAATCATGACAACAGACTACCTTCCATATCGACAAGGCTACCATCCATTGGAAAAACATAAATATCGATAACACACTACCTTCCATAATCACAAGGCTAACATCCAATGGAGTAACAAAAATCTCGACAACAGACTAACTTCCATAATGACAAGGATACCATCCATTGTAGTAACAAAAATCTCGACAATAGACTACGTTCCATAATGACAAGGATACCATCCCTTAGAGTATCAAAAATCTCGCAACAAACTACCTTCCGTAATGACTAGGCTACCATCCATTGGAGTAACAACGATATCGACAACAGACTACCTTCCATAACGACAAGGCTACAATCCATTATAGTAACAAAAATCTCGACAACAGACTACCTTCCATAATGACAAGGCTACCATCCACTGGAGTAACAAATATATAGACAACATACTACCTTCCATAATGACAAGGCTACCATCTATTATAGTAACCAAAATCTCGACAACAGACTACCGTCCATAATGACAAGGATACCATCCATTGTAGTAACAAAAATCTCGACAATAGACTACCTTCCATAATGACAAGGCTACCATCCACTGGAGTAACAAATATATAGACAACATACTACCTTCCACAATGACAAGGCTACCATGCATTGGAAGAACAAAAATCTCGACAACAGACTACCTTCCATAATGACAAGGCTACCATCCATTGTAGTGACCAAAATCTCGACAACAGACTACCTTCCATAATGACAAGGCTACCATCCATTGTAGTGACCAAAATCTCGACAATAGACTACCTTCCATAATGACAAGGCTACCATCCATTGTAGTAACAAAAATCTCGACAATAGACTACCTTCCATAATGATAGGCTACCATCCATTGGAGTAACAAAAATATCGACAACAGACTACCTTCCATAATGACAAGGCTACCATGCATTGGAAGAACAAAAATCTCGACAACAGACTACCTTCCATAATGACAAGGCTACCATCCATTGTACTGACCAAAATCTCGATAATAGACTACCTTCCATAATGACAAGGCTACCATCCACCGGAGTAACAAATATATAGACAACATACTACCTTCCATAATGACAAGGCTACAATCTATTATAGTAACCAAAATCACGACAACAGACTACCTTTCATAATGACAAGGCTATCGTCCATTGGAGTAACAAAAGTATCGACAACTTACTATCTTCCATAATGACAAGTCTACCATGCATAGGAAGAACAAAAATCACGACAACATACTACCTTCCATAATGACAAGGCTACCATCCATTGTAGTGACAAAAATTTCGAAAATAGACTACCTTCCATAATGACAACGCTACCATCCATTGGAGTAACAAATATATAGACAACATACTACCTTCCATAATGAAAAGGCTACAGTCTATTATAGAAACCAAAATCTCGACAACAGACTACCTTTCATAAAGACAAGGCTACCATCCATTGGAGTAACAAAGATATCGACAACATACTACCTTCCATAATGACAAGGCTACCATCCTTTAGAGTAAAAAAAATCATGAGAACAGACTACCTTCCATAATGACAAGGCTACCATACATTGGAATAACAAAAATATCGACAACACACTACCTACCATAAAGACAAGGCTACCATCCAATGGAGTAACAAAAATCTCGACAATAGACTACCTTCCATAATGACAAGTCTACCATCCATTGGAGTAACAGAAATCTGAACAACAGACTACCGTCCTTAATGACAAGGCTACCATCCATTGGAGTAACAGAAATCACAACGACAAACTACCTTCCATAATGACAAGGCTACGATCCATTGCAGTAACAAAAATCCCGACAACAGACTACCTTCCATAATGACAAGGCTACCATCCATTATTGTAACAAAAATCTGGACAATAGACTACCTTCCATAATGACAAGGCTACCATTCAATGGAGTAACAATAATCCCTAAAATAGACTACCTTCCATAACAACGAGGCTACAATCCATTATAGTAACAAAAATCTCGACAACAGACTATCTTCCATAATGACAAGGCTACCATCCATTGTAGTGACAAAAATCTCGACAATAGACTATCTTCCATAATGACAAGGCTACCATCCATTGGAGTAACAAAAATCTCGACAACATACTACCTTCCATAATGACAAGGCGACAATCTATTATAGTAACAAAAATCTCGACAATAGACTACCTTTCATAATGACAAGGCTACCGTCCATTGGAATAACAAAAATCTCGACAACAGACTACGTTCCATAATGACAAGGCTACCATCCCTTAGCGTAACAATAATCTCGACAACAGACTACCTTCCACAATGACTAGGCTACCATCCATTGGAGTAACAAAGATATCGACAACATACTACCTTCCATAATGACAAGGCTACCATTCCTTAGAGTAACAAAAATCATGACAACAGACTACCTTCCATATCGACAAGGCTACCATCCATTGGAAAAACAAAAATATCGATGACACACTACCTTCCATAATCACAAGGCTAACATCCAATGGTGTAACAAAAATCTCGACAACAGACTAACTTCCATAATGACAAGGATACCATCCATTGTAGTAACAAAAATCTCGACAATAGACTACGTTCCATAATGACAAGGATACCATCCCTTAGAGTATCAAAAATCTCGCAACAAACTACCTTCCGTAATGACTAGGCTACCATCCATTGGAGTAACAACGATATCGACAACAGACTACCTTCCATAACGACAAGGCTACAATCCATTATAGTAATAAAAATCTCGACAACAGACTACCTTCCATAATGACAAGGCTACCATCCACTGGAGTAACAAATATATAGACAACATACTACCTTCCATAATGACAAGGCTACCATCTATTATAGTAACCAAAATCTCGACAACAGACTACCTTCCATAATGACAAGGCTACCATGCATTGGAAGAACAAAAATCTCGACAATAGACTACCTTCCATAATGACAAGGCTACCATCCACTGGAGTAACAAATATATAGACAACATACTACCTTCCATAATGACAAGGCTACAATCTATTATAGTAACCAAAATCTCGACAACATACTACCTTTCATAATGACAAGGCTACCGTCCATTCGAGTAACAAAGATATCGACAACTTACTACCTTCCATAATTACAAGGCTACCATCCCTTAGAGTAACAAAAATCATGACAATAGTATACCTTCCATAATGACAAGGCTACCATACATTGGAATAAGAAAAATATCGACAACACACTACCTACCATAATGACAAGGCTACCATCCAATGGAGTAACAAAAATCACGACAATAGACTACCTTCCATAATGATAAGTCTACCATCCATTGGAGTAACAAAAATCTGAACAACAGACTACCGTCCTTAATGACAAGGCTACCATCCATTGGAGTAACTGAAATCACAATGACAGACTACCTTCCATAATGACAAGGCTACGATCCATTGCTGTAACAAAAATCCCGACAACATACTACCTTCCATAATGACAAGGCTACCATCCCTTAGAGTAACAAAAATCATGACAACAGACTACCTTCCATAATGACAAGGCTACCATATATTGGAATAACAAAAATATCGACAACACACTACCTACCATAAAGACAAGGCTACCATCCAATGGAGTAACAAAAATCACGACAATAGACTACCTTCCATAATGACAAGTCTACCATCCATTGGAGTAACAGAAATCTGAACAACAAACTACCTTCCTTAATGACAAGGCTACCATCCATTGGAGTAACAGAAATCACAACGACAAACTACCTTCCATAATGACAAGGCTACTATCCATTGCAGTAACAAAAACCCGACAACAGACTACCTTCCATAACGACAAGGCTACCATCCATTGTTGTAACAAAAATCTGGACAATAGACTACCTTCCATAATTACAACGCTACCATCCATTGTAGTAACAAAAATCTCGACAATAGACTACCTTCCATAATGACAAGGCTACCATCCATTGGAGTAACAAAAATATCGACAACAGACTACCTTTCATAATGACTAGGTTACCATCCATTGGAGTAACAAATATATAGACAACATACTACCTTCCATAATGACAAGGCTACAATCTATTATAGTTACAAAAATCTCGACAATAGACTACCTTTCATAATGACAAGGCTACCATCCATTGTAGTATCAAAAATCTCGACAATAAACTACCTTCCATAATGACAAGGCTACCATCCATTGGAGTAACAAAAATATCGACAACAGACTACCTTCCACAATGACAAGGCTACCATGCATTGGAAGAACAAAAATCTCGACAACAGACTACCTTCCATAATGACAAGGCTACCATCCATTGTAGTGACCAAAATCTCGACAATAGACTACCTTCCATAATGATAAGGCTACCATCCATTGTAGTAACAAAAATCTCGACAATAGACTACCTTCCATAATGATAGGCTACCATCCATTGGAGTAACAAAAATATCGACAACAGACTACCTTCCATAATGACAAGGCTACCATGCATTGGAAGAACAAAAATCTCGACAACAGACTACCTTCCATAATGACAAGGCTACCATCCATTGTACTGACCAAAATCTCGACAATAGACTACCTTCCATAATGACAAGGCTACCATCCACTGGAGTAACAAATATATAGACAACATACTACCTTCCATAATGACAAGGCTACAATCTATTATAGTAACCAAAATCACGTCAGCAGACTACCTTTCATAATGACAAGGCTACCGTCCATTGGAGTAACAAAAGTATCGACAACTTACTATCTTCCATAATGACAAGTCTACCATGCATTGGAAGAACAAAAATCTCGACAACATACTACCTTCCATAATGACAAGGCTACCATCCATTGTAGTGAGAAAAATCTCGAAAATAGACTACCTTCCATAATGACAACGCTACCATCCACTGGAGTAACAAATATATAGACAACATACTACCTTCCATAATGAAAAGGCTACAGTCTATTATTGTAACCAAAATCTCAACAACAGACTACCTTTCATAAAGACAAGGCTACCATCCATTGGAGTAACAAATATATAGACAACATACTACCTTCCATAATGAAAAGGCTACAGTCTATTATAGTAACCAAAATCTCGACAATAGACTACCTTTCATAAAGACAAGGCTACCATCCATTGGAGTAACAAAGATATCGACAACCTACTACCTTCCATAATGACAAGGCTACCATCCCTTAGAGTAACAAAAATCATGACAACAGACTACCTTCCATAATGACAAGGCTACCATACATTGGAATAACAAAAATATCGACAACACACTACCTACCATAAAGACAAGGCTACCATCCAATAGAGTAACAAAAATCTCGACAATAGACTACCTTCCATAATGACAAGTCTACCATCCATTGGAGTAACATAAATCTAAACAACAGACTACCGTCCTTAATGACAAGGCTACCATCCATTGGAGTAACAGAAATCACAACGATAAACTACCTTCCATAATGACAAGGCTACGATCCATTGCAGTAACAAAAATCCCGACAACAGACTACCTTCCATAATGACAAGGCTACCATCCATTGTTGTAACAAAAATCTGTACAATAGACTACCTTCCATAATGACAAGGCTACCATCCAATGGAGTAACAATAATCCCTAAAATAGACTACCTTCCATAACAACGAGGCTACAATCCATAATAGTAACAAAAATCTCGACAACAGACTATCTTCCATAATGACAAGGCTACCATCCATTATAGTGACAAAAATCTCGACAATAGACTATCTTCCATAATGACAAGGCTACCATCCATTGGAGTAACAAAAATCTCGACAACATACTACCTTCCATAATGACAAGGCGACAATCTATTATAGTAACAAAAATCTCGACAATAGACTACCTTTCATAATGACAAGGCTACCGTCCATTGGAATAACAAAAATCTCGACAACAGACTACGTTCCATAATGACAAGGCTACCATCCCTTAGCGTAACAATAATCTCGACAACAGACTACCTTCCACAATGACTAGGCTACCATCCATTGGAGTAACAAAGATATCGACAACATACTACCTTCCATAATGACAAGGCTACCATTCCTTAGAGTAACAAAAATCATGACAACAGACTACCTTCCATATCGACAAGGCTACCATCCATTGGAAAAACAAAAATATCGATAACACACTACCTTCCATAATCACAAGGCTAACATCCAATGGAGTAACAAAAATCTCGACAACAGACTAACTTCCATAATGACAAGGATACCATCCATTGTAGTAACAAAAATCTCGACAATAGACTACGTTCCATAATGACAAGGATACCATCCCTTAGAGTATCAAAAATCTCGCAACAAACTACCTTCCGTAATGACTAGGTTACCATCCATTGGAGTAACAACGATATCGACAACAGACTACTTTCCATAACGACAAGGCTACAATCCATTATAGTAACAAAAATCTCGACAACAGACTACCTTCCATAATGACAAGGCTACCATCCACTGGAGTAACAAATATATAGACAACATACTACCTTCCATAATGACAAGGCTACCATCTATTATAGTAACCAAAATCTCGACAACAGACTACCTTCCATAATGACAAGGCTACCATGCATTGGAAGAACAAAAATCTCGACAATAGACTACCTTCCATAATGACAAGGCTACCATCCACTGGAGTAACAAATATATAGACAACATACTACCTTCCATAATGACAAGGCTACAATCTATTATAGTAACCAAAATCTCGACAACATACTACCTTTCATAATGACAAGGCTACCGTCCATTGGAGTAACAAAGATATCGACAACTTACTACCTTCCATAATTACAAGGCTACCATCCCTTAGAGTAACAAAAATCATGACAATAGTATACCTTCCATAATGACAAGGCTACCATACATTGGAATAAGAAAAATATCGACAACACACTACCTACCATAATTACAAGGCTACCATCCAATGGAGTAACAAAAATCTCGACAATAGACTACCTTCCATAATGATAAGTCTACCATCCATTGGAGTAACAAAAATCTGAACAACAGACTACCGTCCTTAATGACAAGGCTACCATCCATTGGAGTAACTGAAATCACAATGACAAACTACCTTCCATAATGACAAGGCTACGATCCATTGCTGTAACAAAAATCCCGACAACATACTACCTTCCATAATGACAAGGCTACCATCCCTTAGAGTAACAAAAATCATGACAACAGACTACCTTCCATAATGACAAGGCTACCATACATTGGAATAACAAAAATATCGACAACACACTACCTACCATAAAGACAAGGCTACCATCCAATGGAGTAACAAAAATCACGACAATAGACTACCTTCCATAATGACAAGTCTACCATCCATTGGTGTAACAGAAATCTGAACAAGAGACTACCTTCCTTAATGACAAGGCTACCATCCATTGGAGTAACAGAAATCACAACGACAAACTACCTTCCATAATGACAAGGCTACGATCCATTGCAGTAACAAAAATCCCGACAACAGACTACCTTCCATAACGACAAGGCTACCATCCATTGTTGTAACAAAAATCTGGACAATAGACTACCTTCCATAATGACAATGCTACCATCCAATGCAGTAACAATAATCCCGAAAATAGACTACCTTCCATAATGACAAGGCTACAATCCATTGTAGTAACAAAAATATCGACAACATACTACCTTCCATAATGACAAGGCTACCATCCATTGTAGTGACAAAAATCTCGACAATAGACTATCTTCCATAATGACAAGGCTAACATCCATTGGAGTAACAAAAATATCGACAACATACTACATTCCATAATGACAAGGCGACAATCTATTATAGTAACAAAAATCTCGACAATAGACTACCTTTCATAATGACAAGGCTACCGTCCATTGGAATAACAAAAATCTCGACAACAGACTACGTTCCATAATGACAAGGCTACCATCCCTTAGAGTAACAATAATCTCGACCACAGACTACCTTCCATAATGACTAGGCTACCATCCATTGGAGTAACAAAGATATCGACAACATACTACGTTCCATAATGCAAGGCTACCATTCCTTAGAGTAACAAAAATCATGACAACAAACTACCTTCCATATCGACAAGGCTACCATCCATTGGAAAAACAAAAATATCGATAACACACTAGCTTCCATAATCACAAGGCTAACATCCAATGGAGTAACAAAAATCTCGACAACAGACTACCTTCCATAATGACAAGGCTACCATCCATTATAGTAACAAAAATCTCGACAATAGACTACGTTCCATAATGACAAGGATACCATCCCTTAGAGTATCAAAAATCTCGACAACAGACTACCTTCCATAATGACTAGGCTACCATCCATTGGAGTAACAAAGATATCGACAACAGACTACCTTCCATAACGACAAGGCTACAATCCTTTGTAGTAACAAAAATATCGACAACAGACTACCTTCCATAATGACAAGGCTACCATCCCTTAGAGTAACAAAAATCATGACAACAGACTACTTTCCATAATGACAAGGCTTCCATACATTAGAATAACAAAAATATCGACAACACACTACCTACCATAAAGACAAGGCTACCATCCAATAGAGTAACAAAAATCTGGACAATAGACTACCTTCCATAATGACAAGTCTACCATCCATTGGAGTAACAGAAATCTGAACAACAGACTACCGTCCTTAATGACAAGGCTACCATCCATTGGAGTAACAGAAATCACAATGACAGACTACCTTCCATAATGACAAGGCTACGATCCATTGCAGTGACAAAAATCCCAACAACAGACTACCTTCCATAATGACAAGGCTACCATCCATTGTTGTAACAAAAATCTGGACAGTAGACTACCTTCCATAATGACAAGGCTACCATCCAATGGAGTAAAAATAATCCAGAAAATAGACTACCTTCCATAACGACAAGGCTACAATCCATTGTAGTAACAAAAATCTCGACAACAGACTACCTTCCATAATGATAAGGCTACCATCCATTCTAGTGACAGAAATCACAACGACAGACTACCTTCCATAATGAAAAGGCTATGATCCATTGCAGTAACAAAAATCCCGACAACAGACTACCTTCCATAATGACAAGGCTACCATCCATTTTTGTAACAAAAATCTGGACAATAGACTACCTTCCATAATGACAAGGCTATAATCCAATGGAGTAACAAAAATCTCGACAACAGACTACCTTCCATAATGACAAGGCTACCATCCATTGGAGTAACAGAAATCACAACGACAGACTACCTTCCATAATGACAAGGCTACGATCCATTGCAGTAACAAAAATCCCGACAACAGACTACCTTCCATAATGACAAGGCTACCATCCATTGTTGTAACAAAAATCTGGACAGTAGACTACCTTCCATAATGACAAGGCTACCATCCATTGGAGTAACAATAATCCCGAAAATAGACTACCTTCCATAACGAGAAGGATACAATCCAATGGAGTAACAAAAATCTCGACAACAGACTACCTTCCATAATGACAAGGCTACCATCCATTATAGTAACAAAAATCTCGACAATAGACTATGTTCCATAATGACAAGGATACCATCCCTTAGAGTATCAAAAATCTCGACAACAGACTACCTTCCATAATGACTAGGCTACCATCCATTGGAGTAACAAAGATATCGACAACAGACTACCTTCCATAACGACAAGGCTACAATCCATTGTAGTAACAAAAATCTCGACAACAGACTACCTTCCATAATGACAAGGCTACCATCCCTTAGAGTAACAAAAATCATGACAACAGACTACCTTCCATAATGACAAGGCTACCATACATTGGAATAACAAAAATATCGACAACACACTACCTACCATAAAGACAAGGCTACCATCCAATAGAGTAACAAAAATCTCGACAATAGAATACCTTCCATAATGACAAGTCTACCATCCATTGGAGTAACAGAAATCTGAACAACAGACTACCGTCCTTAATGACAAGCCTACCATCCATTGGAGTAACAGAAATCACAACGACAGACTACCTTCCATAATGACAAGGCTACGATCCATTGCAGTAACAAAAATCCCGACAACAGACTACCTTCCATAATGACAAGGCTACCATCCATTGTTGTAACAAAAATCTGGACAATAGACTACCTTCCATAATGACAAGGCTACCATCCAATGGAGTAACAATAATCACGAAAATAGACTACCTTCCATAATGACAAGGCTACAATCCATTGTAGTAACAAAAATCTCGACAACAGACTACCTTTCATAATGACAAGGCTACCATCCATTGTAGTGACAGAAATCACAACGACAAACTACCTTCCCTAATGACAAGGCTACGATCCATTGCAGTAACAAAAATCCCGACAACAGACTACCTTCCATAATGACAAGGCTACCATCCATTGTTGTAACAAAAATCTGGAGAGTAGACTACCTTCCATAATGACAAGGCTACCATCCATTGGAGTAACAATAATCCCGAAAATAGACTACCTTCCATAACGAGAAGGCTACAATCCAATGGAGTAACAAAAATCTCGACAACAGACTACCTTCCATAATGACAAGGCTACCATCCATTGGAGTAACAGAAATCACAACGACAGACTACCTTCCATAATGACAAGGCTACGATCCATTGCAGTAACAAAAATCCTGACAACAGACTACCTTCCATAATGACAAGGCTACCATCCATTGTTGTAACAAAAATCTGGACAGTAGACTACCTTCGATAATGACAAGGCTACCATCCAATGGAGTAACAATAATCCCGAAAATAGACTACCTTCCATAACGACAAGGCTACAATCCAATGGAGTAACAAAAATCTCGACAACAGGCTACCTTCCATAATGACTAGGCTACCATCCATTGGAGTAACAAAGATATCGACAACATACTACCTTCCATAACGACAAGACTACAATCCATTGTAGTAACAAAAATATCGACAACAGACTACCTTCCATAATGACAAGGCTACCATCCCTTAGAGTAACAAAAATCATGACAACAGACTACCTTCAATAATGATAAGTCTACCATCCATTGGAGTAACAAAAATCTGAACAACAGACTACCGTCCTTAATGACAAGGCTACCATCCATTGGAGTAACCGAAATCACAATGACAAACTACCTTCCATAATGACAAGGCTACGATACATTGCTGTAACAAAAATCCCGACAACATACTACCTTCCATAATGACAAGGCTACCATCCCTTAGAGTAACAAAAATCATGACAACAGACTACCTTCCATAATGACAAGGCTACCATACATTGGAATAACAAAAATATCGACAACACACTACCTACCATAAAGACAAGGCTACCATCCAATGGAGTAACAAAAATCACGACAATAGACTACCTTCCATAATGACAAGTCTACCATCCATTGGAGTAACAGAAATCTGAACAACAGACTACCTTCCTTAATGACAAGGCTACCATCCATTGGAGTAACAGCAATCACAACGACAAACTACCTTCCATAATGACAAGGCTACGATCCATTGCAGTAACAAAAATCCCGACAACAGACTACCTTCCATAACGACAAGGCTACCATCCATTGTTGTAACAAAAATCTGGACAATAGACTACCTTCCATAATGACAATGCTACCATCCAATGCAGTAACAATAATCCCGAAAATAGACTACCTTCCATAATGACAAGGCTACAATCCATTGTAGTAACAAAAATATCGACAACGTACTACCTTCCATAATGACAAGGCTACCATCCATTGTAGTGACAAAAATCTCGAAAATAGACTATCTTCCATAATGACAAGGCTAACATCCATTGGAGTAACAAAAATATCGGCAACATACTACCTTCCATAATGACAAGGCGACAATCTATTATAGTAACAAAAATCTCGACAATAGACTACCTTTCATAATGACAAGGCTACCGTCCATTGGAATAACAAAAATCTCGACAACAGACTACGTTCCATAATGTCAAGGCTACCATCCCTTAGAGTAACAATAATCTCGACAACAGAATACCTTCCATAATGACTAGGCTACCATCCATTGGAGTAACAAAGATATCGACAACATACTACGTTCCATAATGCAAGGCTACCATTCCTTAGAGTAACAAAAATCATGACAACAAACTACCTTCCATATCGACAAGGCTACCATCCATTGGAAAAACAAAAATATCGATAACACACTAGCTTCCATAATCACAAGGCTAACATCCAATGGAGTAACAAAAATCTCGACAACAGACTACCTTCCATAATGACAAGGCTACCATCCATTATAGTAACAAAAATCTCGACAATAGACTACGTTCCATAATGACAAGGATACCATCCCTTAGAGTATCAAAAATCTCGACAACAGACTACCTTCCATAATGACTAGGCTACCATCCATTGGAGTAACAAAGATATCGACAACAGACTACCTTCCATAACGACAAGGCTACAATCCTTTGTAGTAACAAAAATATCGACAACAGACTACCTTCCATAATGACAAGGCTACCATCCCTTAGAGTAACAAAAATCTGGACAATAGACTACCTTCCATAATGACAAGTCTACCATCCATTGGAGTAACAGAAATCTGAACAACAGACTACCGTCCTTAATGACAAGGCTACCATCCATTGGAGTAACAGAAATCACAACGACAGACTACCTTCCATAATGACAAGGCTACGATCCATTGCAGTGACAAAAATCCCGACAACAGACTACCTTCCATAATGACAAGGCTACCATCCATTGTTGTAACAAAAATCTCGACAGTAGACTACCTTCCATAATGACAAGGCTACCATCCAACGGAGTAAAAATAATCCAGAAAATAGACTACCTTCCATAACGACAAGGCTACAATCCATTGTAGTAACAAAAATCTCGACAACAGACTACCTTCCATAATGACAAGGCTACCATCCATTCTAGTGACAGAAATCACAACGACAGACTACCTTCCATAATGAAAAGGCTATGATCCATTGCAGTAACAAAAATCCCGACAACAGACTACCTTCCATAATGACAAGGCTACCATCCATTTTTGTAACAAAAATCTGGACAATAGACTACCTTCCATAATGACAAGGCTATAATCCAATGGAGTAACAAAAATCTCGACAACAGACTACCTTCCATAATGACAAGGCTACCATCCATTGGAGTAACAGAAATCACAACGACAGACTACCTTCCATAATGACAAGGCTACGATCCATTGCAGTAACAAAAATCCCGACAACAGACTACCTTCCATAATGAAAAGGCTACCATCCATTGTTGTAACAAAAATCTGGACAGTAGACTACCTTCCATAATGACAAGGCTACCATCCATTGGAGTAACAATAATCCCGAAAATAGACTACCTTCCATAACGAGAAGGATATAATCCAATGGAGTAACAAAAATCTCGACAACAGACTACCTTCCATAATGACAAGGCTACCATCCATTATAGTAACAAAAATCTCGACAATAGACTATGTTCCATAATGACAAGGATACCATCCCTTAGAGTATCAAAAATCTCGACAACAGGCTACCTTCCATAATGACTAGGCTACCATCCATTGGAGTAACAAAGATATCGACAACAGACTACCTTCCATAACGACAAGGCTACAATCCATTGTAGTAACAAAAATCTCGACAACAGACTACCTTCCATAATGACAAGGCTACCATCCCTTAGGGTAACAAAAATCATGACAACAAACTACCTTCCATAATGACAAGGCTACCATACATTGAAATAACAAAAATATCGACAACACACTACCTACCATAAAGACAAGGCTACCATCCAATAGAGTAACAAAAATCTCGAAAATAGAATACCTTCCATAATGACAAGTCTACCATCCATTGGAGTAACGGAAATCTGAACAACAGACTACCGTCCTTAATGACAAGCCTACCATCCATTGGAGTAACTGAAATCACAACGACAGACTACCTTCCATAATGACAAGGCTACGATCCATTGCAGTAACAAAAATCCCGACAACAGACTACCTTCCATAATGACAAGGCTACCATCCATTGTTGTAACAAAAATCTTGACAGTAGACTACCTTCCATAATGACAAGGCTACCATCCAATGGAGTAACAATAATCCCGAAAATAGACTACCTTCCATAATGACAAGGCTACAATCCATTGTAGTAACAAAAATCTCGACAACAGACTACCTTTCATAATGACAAGGCTACCATCCATTGTAGTGACAGAAATCACAACGACAGACTACCTTCCATAATGACAAGGCTACGATCCATTGCAGTAACAAAAATCCCGACAACAGACTACCTTCCATAATGACAAGGCTACCATCCATTGTTGTAACAAAAATCTGGAGAGTAGACTACCTTCCATAATGACAAGGCTACCATCCATTGGAGTAACAATAATCCCGAAAATAGACTAACTTCCATAATGAGAAGGCTACAATCCAATGGAGTAACAAAAATCTCGACAACAGACTACCTTCCATAATGACAAGGCTACCATCCATTGGAGTAACAGAAATCACAACGACAGACTACCTTCCATAATGACAAGGCTACGATCCATTGCAGTAACAAAAATCCCGACAACAGACTACCTTCCATAATGACAAGGCTACCATCCATTGTTGTAACAAAAATCTGGACAGTAGACTACCTTCGATAATGACAAGGCTACCATCCAATGGAGTAACAATAATCCCGAAAATAGACTACCTTCCATAACGACAAGGCTACAATCCAATGGAGTAACAAAAATCTCGACAACAGGCTACCTTCCATAATGACAAGGCTACCATCCCTTAGAGTAACAAAAATCATGACAACAGACTACCTTCCATAATGACAAGGCTACCATACATTGGAATAACAAAAATATCGACAACACACTACCTACCATAAAGACAAGGCTACCATCCAATAGAGTAACAAAAATCTCGACAATAGACTACCTTCCATAATTACAAGTCTACCATCCATTGGAGTAACAGAAATCTGAACAACAGACTACCGTCCTTAATGACAAGCCTACCATCCATTGGAGTAACAGAAATCACAACGACAGACTACCTTCCATAATAACAAGGCTACGATCCATTGCAGTAACAAAAATCCCGACAACAGACTACCTTCCATAATGACAAGGCTACCATCCATTGTTGTAACAAAAATCTGGACAGTAGACTACCTTCCATAATGACAAGGCTACCATCCAATGGAGTAACAATAATCCCGAAAATAGACTACCTTCCATAACGACAAGACTACAATCCATTGTAGTAACAAAAATCTCGACAACAGACTACCTTCCATAATGACAAGGCTACCATCCATTGTAGTGACAGAAATCACAACGAAAGACTACCTTCCATAATGACAAGGCTACGATCCATTGCAGTAACAAAAATCCCGACAACAGACTACCTTCCATAATGACAAGGCTACCATCCATTGTTGTAACAAAAATCTGGAGAGTAGACTACCTTCCATAATGACAAGGCTACCATCCATTGGAGTAACAATAATCCCGAAAATAGACTACCTTCCATAACGAGAAGGCTACAATCCAATGGAGTAACAAAAATCTCGACAACAGACTACCTTCCATAATGACAAGGCTACCATCCATTGGAGTAACAGAAATCACAACGACAGACTACCTTCCATAATGACAAGGCTACGATCCATTGCAGTAACAAAAATCCCGACAACAGACTACCTTCCATAATGACAAGGCTACCATCCATTGTTGTAACAAAAATCTGGACAGTAGACTACCTTCGATAATGACAAGGCTACCATCCAATGGAGTAACAATAATCCCGAAAATAGACTACCTTCCATAACGACAAGGCTACAATCCAATGGAGTAACAAAAATCTCGACAACAGGCTACCTTCCATAATGACTAGGCTACCATCCATTGGAGTAACAAAGATATCGACAACATACTACCTTCCATAACGACAAGACTACAATCCATTATAGTAACAAAAATCTCGACAACAGACTACCTTCCATAATGACAAGCCTACCATCCCTTAGAGTAACAAAAATCATGACAACAGACTACCTTCCATAATGACAAGGCTACCATACATTGGAATAACAAAAATATCGACAACACACTACCTACCATAAAGACAAGGCTACCATCCAATAGAGTAACAAAAATCTCGACAATAGAATACCTTCCATAATGACAAGTCTACCATCCATTGGAGTAACAGAAATCTGAACAACAGACTACCGTCCTTAATGACAAGGCTACCATCCATTGGAGTAACAGAAATCACAACGACAGACTACCTTCCATAATAACAAGGCTACGATCCATTGCAGTAACAAAAATCCCGACAACAGACTACCTTCCATAATGACAAGGCTACCATCCATTGTTGTAACAAAAATCTGGACAGTAGACTACCTTCCATAATGACAAGGCTACCATCCAATGGAGTAACAATAATCCCGAAAATAGACTACCTTCCATAACGACAAGGCTACAATCCATTGTAGTAACAAAAATCTCGACAACAGACTACCTTCCATAATGACAAGGCTACCATCCATTGTAGTGACAGAAATCACAACGACAGACTACCTTCCATAATGACAAGGCTACGATCCATTGCAGTAACAAAAATACCGACAACAGACTACCTTCCATAATGACAAGGCTACCATCCATTGTTGTAACAAAAATATGGAGAGTAGACTACCTTCCATAATGACAAGGCTACCATCCATTGGAGTAACAATAATCCCGAAAATAGACTACCTTCCATAACGAGAAGGATACAATCCAATGGAGTAACAAAAATCTCGACAACAGACTACCTTCCATAATGGCAAGGCTACCATTCATTGGAGTAACAGAAATCACAACGACAGACTACCTTCCATAATGACAAGGCTACGATCCATTGCAGTAACAAAAATCCCGACAATAGACTACCTTCCATAATGACAAGGCTACCATCCATTGTTGTAACAAAAATCTGGACAGTAGACTACCTTCGATAATGACAAGGCTACCATCCAATGGAGTAACAATAATCCCGAAAATAGACTACCTTCCATAACGACAAGACTACAATCCAATGGAGTAACAAAAATATCGACAACAGGCTACCTTCCATAATGTCTAGGCTACCATCCATTGGAGTAACAAAGATATCGACAACATACTACCTTCCATAACGACAAGACTACAATCCATTATAGTAACAAAAATCTCGACAACAGACTACCTTCCATAATGACAAGGCTACCATCCCTTAGAGTAACAAAAATCATGACAACAGACTACCTTCCATAATGACAAGGCTACCATACATTGGAATAACAAAAATATCGACAACACACTACCTACCATAAAGACAAGGCTACCATCCAATAAAGTAACAAAAATCTCGACAATAGAATTCCTTCCATAATGACAAGTCTACCATCCATTGGAGTAACAGAAATCTGAACAACAGACTACCGTCCTTAATGACAAGGCTACCATCCATTGGAGTAACAGAAATCACAACGACAGACTACCTTCCATAATGACAAGGCTACGATCCATTGCAGTAACAAAAATCCCGACAACAGACTACCTTCCATAATGACAAGGCTACCATCCATTGTTGTAACAAAAATATGGACAGTAGACTATCTTCCATAATGACAAGGCTACCATCCAATGGAGTAACAATAATCCCGAAAATAGACTACCTTCCATAACGACAAGGCTACAATCCATTGTAGTAACAAAAATCTCGACAACAGACTACCTTCCATAATGACAAGGCTACCATCCATTGTAGTGACAGAAATCACAACGACAGACTACCTTCCATAATGACAAGGCTACGATCCATTCCAATAACAAAAATCCCGACAACAGACTACCTTCCATAATGACAAGGCTACCATCCATTGTTGTAACAAAAATCTGGACAGTAGACTACCTTCCATAATGACAAGGCTACCATCCATTGGAGTAACAATAATCCCGAAAATAGACTACCTTCCATAACGAGAAGGATACAATCCAATGGAGTAACAAAAATCTCGACAACAGACTACCTTCCATAATGACAAGGCTACCATCCATTATAGTAACAAAAATCTCGACAATAGACTATGTTCCATAATGACAAGGATACCATCCCTTAGAGTATCAAAAATCTCGACAACAGGCTACCTTCCATAATGACTAGGCTACCATCCATTGGAGTAACAAAGATATCGACAACAGACTACCTTCCATAACGACAAGGCTACAATCCATTGTAGTAACAAAAATCTCGACAACAGACTACCTTCCATAATGACAAGGCTACCATCCCTTAGAGTAACAAAAATCATGACAACAGACTACCTTCCATAATGACAAGGCTACCATACATTGGAATAACAAAAATATCGACAACACACTACCTACCATAAAGACAAGGCTACCATCCAATAGAGTAACAAAAATCTCGACAATAGAATACCTTCCATAATGACAAGTCTACCATCCATTGGAGTAACAGAAATCTGAACAACAGACTACCGTCCTTAATGACAAGCCTACCATCCATTGGAGTAACAGAAATCACAACGACAGACTACCTTCCATAATGACAAGGCTACGATCCATTGCAGTAACAAAAATCCCGACAACAGACTACCTTCCATAATGACAAGGCTACCATCCATTGTTGTAACAAAAATATGGACAGTAGACTATCTTCCATAATGACAAGGCTACCATCCAATGGAGTAACAATAATCCCGAAAATAGACTACCTTCCATAACGACAAGGCTACAATCCATTGTAGTAACAAAAATCTCGACAATAGACTACCTTCCATAATGACAAGGCTACCATCCATTGTAGTGACAGAAATCACAACGACAGACTACCTTCCATAATGACAAGGCTACGATCCATTCCAATAA
This sequence comes from Vicia faba, assembly GCA_948472305.1. NCBI lineage: Eukaryota > Viridiplantae > Streptophyta > Magnoliopsida > Fabales > Fabaceae > Vicia > Vicia faba. The sequence goes on along the minus strand of OX451741.1, from coordinate 508,556,042 downwards.
CAAAAATCCCGACAACAGACTACCTTCCATAATGACAAGGCTACCATCCATTGTTGTAACAAAAATCTGGAGAGTAGACTACCTTCCATAATGACAAGGCTACCATCCATTGGAGTAACAATAATCCCGAAAATAGACTACCTTCCATAACGAGAAGGCTATAATCCAATGGAGTAACAAAAATCTCGACAACAGACTACCTTCCATAATGACAAGGCTACCATCCCTTAGAGTAACAAAAATCATGACAACAGACTACCTTCCATAATGACAAGGCTACCATACATTGGAATAACAAAAATATCGACAACACACTACCTACCATAAAGACAAGGCTACCATCCAATAGAGTAACAAAAATCTCGACAATAGAATACCTTCCATAATGACAAGTCTACCATCCATTGGAGTAACAGAAATCTGAACAACAGACTACCGTCCTTAATGACAAGCCTACCATCCATTGGAGTAACAGAAATCACAACGACAGACTACCTTCCATAATGACAAGGCTACGATCCACTGCAGTAACAAAAATCCCGACAACAGACTACCTTCCATAATGACAAGGCTACCATCCATTGTTGTAACAAAAATCTGGACAGTAGACTACCTTCCATAATGACAAGGCTACCATCCAATGGAGTAACAATAATCCCGAAAATAAACTACCTTCCATAATGACAAGGCTACAATCCATTGTAGTAACAAAAATCTCGACAACAGACTACCTTTCATAATGACAAGGCTACCATCCATTGTAGTGACAGAAATCACAACGACTGACTACCTTCCATAATGACAAGGCTACGATCCATTGCAGTAACAAAAATCCCGACAACAGACTACCTTCCATAATGACAAGGCTACCATCCATTGTTGTAACAAAAATCTGGAGAGTAGACTACCTTCCATAATGACAAGGCTACCATCCATTGGAGTAACAATAATCCCGAAAATAGACTACCTTCCATAACGAGAAGGCTATAATCCAATGGAGTAACAAAAATCTCGACAACAGACTACCTTCCATAATGACAAGGCTACCATCCATTGGAGTAACAGAAATCACAACGACAGACTACCTTCCATAATGACAAGGCTACGATCCATTGCAGTAACAAAAATCCCGACAACAGACTACCTTCCATAATGACAAGGCTACCATCCATTGTTGTAACAAAAATCTGGACAGTAGACTACCTTCGATAACGACAAGGCTACCATCCAATGGAGTAACAATAATCCCGAAAATAGACTACCTTCCATAACGACAAGGCTACAATCGAATGGAGTAACAAAAATCTCGACAACAGGCTACCTTCCATAATGACTAGGCTACCATCCATTGGAGTAACAAAGATATCGACAACATACTACCTTCCATAACGACAAGACTACAATCCATTGTAGTAACAAAAATCTCGACAACAGACTACCTTCCATAATGACAAGGCTACCATCCCTTAGAGTAACAAAAATCAGGACAACAGACTACCTTCCATAATGACAAGGCTACCATACATTGGAATAACAAAAATATCGACAACACACTACCTACCATAAAGACAAGGCTACCATCCAATAGAGTAACAAAAATCTCGACAATAGACTACCTTCCATAATGACAAGTCTACCATCCATTGGAGTAACATAAATCTGAACAACAGACTACCGTCCTTAATGACAAGGCTACCATCCATTGGAGTAACAGAAATCACAACGACAGACTACCTTCCATAATGACAAGGCTACGATCCATTGCAGTAACAAAAATCCCGACAACAGACTACCTTCCATAATGACAAGGCTACCATCCATTGTTGTAACAAAAATCTCGACAGTAGACTACCTTCCATAATGACAAGGCTACCATCCAATGGAGTAACAATAATCCCGAAAATAGACTACCTTCCATAACGACAAGGCTACAATCCATTGTAGTAACAAAAATCTCGACAATAGACTACCTTCTATAATGACAAGGCTTCCATCCACTAAAGTAACAAATATATAGACAACATACTACCTTCCATAATGACAAGGCTACAATCTATTATAGTAACCAAAATCTTGACAACAAACGACCTTTCATAATGACAAGGCTACAATCCATTGGAGTAACAAAGATATCGACAATATAGTACCTTCCATAATGACAAGGCTACCATCCCTTAGAGTAACAAAAATCATGACAATAGACTACCTTCCATAACGACAAGTCTACCATACATTGGAATAACAAAAATATCAACAACACACTACCTACCATGATGACAAGGCTACCATCCAATGGAGTAACAAAAATCTCGACAATAGACTACCTTCCATAATGACAAGTGTACCATCCATTGGAGTAACAAAAAATTGAACAACAGACTACCGTCCTTAATGACAAGGCTACCATCCATTGGAGTAACAGAAATCACAACGACAGACTACCTTCCATAATGACAAGGCTACGATCCATTGCAGTAACAAAAATCCTGACAACAGACTACCTTCCATAATGACAAGGCTACCATCCAACGGAGTAACAAAAATGTCGACAACAGACTACCATCCATAATGACAAGGCTACCATCCATTGTAGTAACAAAAATCTCGATAATAGACTACCTTCCATAATGATAAGGCTACCATCCATTGGTGTAACAAAAATCTCGACAATAGACTACCTTCCATAATGACAAGGCTACCATCCATCAGAATAACAAAAATATCGACAAGACACTAACTTCCATAATGACAGGGCTACCATCCCTTAGAGTATCAAAAATCTCGAGAACAATCTACCTTCCATAATTACTAGGCTACCATCCATTGGAGTAACAAAGATATCGATAATAGACTACCTTCCATAACGACAAGGCGACAATCATTTGTAGTAACAAAAATCTCGACAACAAACTTCCTTCCATAATGACAAGGCGGCCATCCATTGTAGTAACAAAAATCTCGACAATAGAGTACCTTCCATAATGACAAGGCTACCATCCATTGGAGTAACAAAAATCTCGACAATAGACTACCTTCCATAATGACAAGGCTACCATCCATTGGAATAACAAAAATATCGACAACACACTAACTTCCATAATGACAAGGATACAATCCCTTAGAGTACAAAAAAAACAAAAACAGACTACCTTCCATAATGACTAGGCTTTCATCCATTGTAGTAACAAAAATATCGACAATAGACTACCTTCCATAATGAGAAGGCTACCGTCCATTGGAGTAACAAAAATCTTGAAAACAGACTACCTTCTATAATGACAAGGCTACCATGCATTGGAAGAACAAAAATATTGACAACACACTACTTTCCATAATGACAAGGCTACCATCCCTTACAGTAACAAAAATCTCGACAACAAACTACCTTCCTTAATGACAAGGCTACCATCCATTGAAGTAACAAATATATCAACAACATACTACCTTCATAATGACAAGGCTACCATCCATCGGAGTAACAAAAATCTCGACAATAGAGTACCTTCCATAATGACTAGGCTAGCATCCTTTGGAGTAACAAAGATATCGATAATAGACTACCTTCCATAACAACAATGCTACAATCCATTATAGTAACAAAAATCGTGACAACAGACTACGTGACACCCCAAATAATCCAATTATTAAATAATTAGAATTTTTAATTATTAATTTATTTGGAAATTTAATTATTGGTATTTTTGGATTATTGGAATTAATTTAATTAATTAAAGGAATGAAGTATTGGTGGTGTGAAGAGTGATTAGAGGGTGTGAGGGGTAAAATACTCTAGTCTTACTAATTACTAATTTAATTATTTTATTGGAATAATAAAAGGAGTATTAAAAGGAAAAAGAAGAGAAAGAGAGTTATTTTGGAATAATTAACAACTGCTAAAGCCTTCTTGATTCAAACCACATCCCGGTTTGTCAAGGTAACACTTTCTTACAAAGAGATAAAACTATGTGTGTGGATGTTTTCTACAAAACTTTATCACAACTGTGATGTATACACAAATTGAAGCTTAGAAACTAGATTTCTAAACAGTAATGGAATATCAGAGTGTGTGGTTTAGCAAAACTGGTAGAACGAAGATTATGGTTCAGCTTTTGTGCGTGTAGAGATTTGGAGAGCATTCACCATTTCAATCTTCAAAGCTTTGTTTATATAGCACTGAGATGATGATCGTTGGATGCAATATTCTTGATTCAATGCTAATAACAAACTTTCCTTATTGAGCAGATCTTGTCTGGAATGAGGCCGTTGGAATTAATTTGCTTTCAATGCACAGTACCGTTGCTTACTTAATGCAAGTTCTGGCTTGGCTCATTCTGACTCTGCTTCGCTGCTGATGAACTATTGTGTTTCTGTATCAGAGTGTTTAGCGCAGTCTTGTTCATCAGGCTTCAGCATGTACGTGAGTTGATCATCTGATTTTGACGTTCTGATGTAGCAACTTCTGATGCTGGTGTCTGAAATCAAGTTCTGATGCTGAATAGATGTGATCTTGCTTATATCAATCAGAGTATCTGCAAGTCAGAACATAATAATTTTAGGCAGCAAATAGTTCATTCATGAAACTTATAAATACTATATCTTTTCACTTTGTTATCATCAAAACTTAAATATAGGGTAGTAGATTCAAACTTTGTTCTAACAATCTCCCCCTTTTTGATGATGACAAAAACTAGATATTTTAAATGAAAATAACGTGAAAAGGTATCTGGAATAAGTATCAGAATAAGAAGTAAAAGGATAAGGAGTAAGGAGATGTCAGAGTTGAGAGATACTCCCCCTGAGTTGATTACTTCCCTTTGATTATACGCGTTCTTCAGGATCAGATCTTTTTCTTTCTTTGAACATCAGATTATCAGAGTCTTTGACTTATCAGAAGCTTTATGTCAGAGCAGAGCTTCAGAGCTTTTCTTGTCAGAGCTTTGCTTTGGATCAGAATATTAGAGCGGATCAGAACTTCATAGTGATCAGAGCTTCTAGTCTTCAGAGTGTCCAGGAGCTTCCTTGTGCCTGTAGACTTTAAGCAAAATAGAAAAAAAAACATTTCAAGTAATAGAGTTAGAATGTTTGAGAGTTTCTGTCTAGTTAGCCGTTATTGATTTAAATATCATTCTTGTTCTCCCCCTTTTGTCAGCAATCAAAAAGTGTTGGTGATGTGCTAAAATAATTAAGATCAGAAAAACTAATCATATTAGGATAGTTCAGAATCAAAACAAGAAAATATTACAAAATATAATCAAATAGTACATCAGAAAATCAAGGAAAACATGAAAAAGGTCATGCATGAAAAAAAAGATTAAGGTTGAGGAGGCAAGCGTGTGAACAGGTTCTCCAGCATGGCTTGAATCTTTTCAGAAGTCTCATTCTGCTTATGCAACATGCTGACAACAGTGTCAATCTTGCTGTCCTGCACATCCATTCTCTCTTTCATCTTCTGATCGTTTTCATCCATTCGCTGCTGTAGACGCATGTCATTCAGCCTTAGTTCTTCCAGAGTCTGCCTGTCCAAGGCAGCTTGAGAAGCATCAGAAGCAGGAGGCTTCTGAGAACTTTCAGCAACATCCTCTGCTTGAATTTCTTCAGCCTGAATGGTCTTGTCTTCTTCTGATGGTTGCACCTTTGCAGCTTGCTGTTTCTCAGACCAGGGTTCACTGTCCAGATGGAGCACGTCCTCTTTCAGAAGCATACTTCCAACTTCATTCAGAAGCTTGCTGAAATTTTGTTGAGCCTGCTCATAGTTGATATCCTGCAACTTGAGGGCTTCAGCACATACCCAAAGTCTGAATTGTGACCAGAGCTGATCAGAAGCAGCTGGGTCAATCATTCCCGGACAGACTTGCTTCAAAGAAGCAATCCATTGCAGCACACCTGTTTCAAAATTCAAAATACCAGAGCCAACATCTGGTTGCTTTGGTTTTGGGATGGCAATTTTGTGTTTTAGATCAGCAAGACGGTCAAGACTGGTTAAGTCAATGAAAGTCCTGCTGGGGTTTTCAGAGGTTTTCTGAGAGGCTGTTTGTTTTGGAGAAGGGGTATCAGAATCAGAGATTACGATTGGACTGGGTGGTGTTTTGGGAGTATTTGGAGGTGTCGATTCTGATGAGGATGGTAACTGGGGCATGACAACAGTTGTTCCACATGGCAACTGAATTGCCAGCGGTGATGGTTGAGGTGAATGAGGTTCAGATTGATGAGGAGAAGGAGTTTCAGAGTGGTGAAACTCTGTTTGTGGTGAAGGTGGATTAATTTCTGGTTGGGGAGAGGGAGGTGGAATCTCTGATTGCTCAGGGATCAGAGGTTCTTCTGAGAGTGGTTGTTGTTGTTCTGGTTCTTCAGCAGATTGCTGGTGTTCTGGTTGTGGAGGAGGAACATTTTGTGGTTCAGAGTTTGGTTGATCAGAGGCATGTTGATCAATGTCAGACAGCACTTGGTCAAGTGCTGAGGTTGTTGACATTTTTGGTTGTTTGGGATGTTTGGTTCTAGGTCTTCTAAGTTTTAATGCCTCAGAAGGGTCTTCTTCTTGAACGGTTTCATCAATGGTAGGGATGGGAATTGATATTCTATGAGAGGTTTGAGGAGGGATAGATGCTGGAATAGTAAAAGAATTTGAAACAGGGGCAGCAGATGAAATACCACTTTTCTTTGGAGTCTGCTGAGATGATCCTTCTGATGGCGCCTTCCTCTTCTTTGTCTTCTTCAGAGTCACTTCTGGTTGGGGTTGATGCAGATCTCTGATATTCAGCTTTGGATCTGTACCATCTGCCTTGTACGCATCCAAGTACCTGAGAATCACCTCTGGTTTGGATTCAATTTCAGAGAATAACGGAAAATCACTCAGAGGTACTCTTCTGCTGGAGATATCAGCAGTGGAAGTAGCTCTGGGTTCCTTCTGAATATTCTCTATCAGCTTCATCTTTTTCAGATTCTTTGCGTTCAGAGGTTTCCCAATTGTTGGTTCAATAGTGCTCAGCTCTTGAGCTTCTATCAGATGCTCAATCAGCCTATTCTCTGTCAGAATATCTGATATCAACCTTCCAAAAGGTATCCAATCCCTCTTGGTTCTTTCTTCTTCCCTTGTTTCTTTCACACTGGTTCTGAGATGGTTGAACAGGAAGTGAGCCAGATTGATCTTTATCTTCTGATCAATAAAGTAGATCAGAAACTGCTGATCCACATTTATGTAATCAGGAGAACTTGTTGGTTTCCTGTGGTTGAAGCACCCCAGAATTATCTTAGCCCATACTCTGAAATGATCCTTCAGATCTTTAATCTTGCTGCTGGGCAACCCAAGAGTGAAGATCCTGTTAGCTACCACACCTATATCAGCACATCTTTCAGCCATGTCCACACAACGGACGCCACCACCACTTTGACCGATTAGCCTTGCAATGAGATCTTCAGTAATCACAATCTTCTTCCCCATAACAGAGGAGATGACTAGATGTGTTGAAACCTTGGCGTGAATCGAAAATTCCTTGACCAGCGCTGGGAATGTTGGTCCAACCAACCTACCGAAATACCTTTCCCACTTTTGAGCCCTAACTTCTTCAGTTAGGTCAAAACCATTCTCCTTCAAGCTTTCAAAGTCAATGATTAATTCAGAAAGTACTTCTAGATTCTTCACCGGAGTGAGGAGAGTTCTGAGTGGCACTTGATATTGCTCAGATGATGCTTTCTTCTGATTACCTGCAGAAACGCTACTGGAGGTTGCCATGTTCACACTAAAAGGGTTTTGAGAATGAACTGAGGAAAGAGGTTTGCAAGAGATGAACTCAGAAATGTGCAGAAAAAGCTTGAGTATTAGTGAGAAAGCGTAAAGAATAAGAATGAGAGATTAATGTGTTTAAATAGAGTTTTCAGAACTATTTTGAAAAGATAAACGTTTTTAAGAGAGAGAAAAATCATGATTGCCATTTAAAAGCATGATTACTTTTCATTAAATGCTTGCTGATTTTGGGGGATTTGAGAAATATACTTAAAAACGGTTACCAGACATGTGTCTCAATGCACCCAATCAGCGCTTTGCCTTCTCATAAGCGTGCACGCGTTCTGCTTCAGAGATTTGCTGATGATTGGATGACACTTGTTTGATGTAGTGATCAGCACGTCTGTCTTTGAGCATAGACTCTCAGATCTTTAGACTTGCATCTGATACAATCTGCATGTTCTATCTTTCTGAAAGGAGATTGATCAGAAGTTCACAGTAAAATAATTACATTCTGAAGGTAAATATATGGAATTAAAACATTTTCACTCTGGGCATACTTTCATGCTGAGATGTCTCAGAATGAAATTAAACCTATCTTCTGAAAGGGGTTTAGTAAAGATATCAGCCCATTGATGGTCTGTATCTATAAATTTTAAGTTCAAAATACCTTTCTGAATATAGTCCCTAATGAAGTGATGTTTTATTTCTATATGCTTTGCTCTAGAATGTAAAATGGGATTCTTACTTAAGCAAATAGCAGAAGTATTATCACAAAGTATAGGAATGTTACTCTCAAAAATCTGGAAGTCTTCAAGCTGACTTTTCATCCAGAGCATTTGTGTGCTACATCCTGCTGCTGCTATGTACTCAGCTTCTGCTGTTGACAGAGCAATTGTTGATTGTCTTTTGCTGGACCAAGAGATCAGATTTTCTCCCAGAAACTGGCAGCTTCTAGAAGTACTTTTACGTTCCACTCTGTCTCCAGCAAAATCAGCATCACAGTAGCCTACTAAGCTGTAATCACTAGATTTTCTATAAAACAAACCCAGATTAGTAGTACTTTTCAGATACTTGAAAATTCGCTTAACAGATGTTAAGTGAGATTCTCTAGGATCTGATTGGAATCTAGCACAGATACAAACACTGAATAGTATGTCAGGTATTGAAGCAGTCAGATAGAGGAGAGAACCAATCATACCTCTGTAGACTTTCTGTTCTACACTTTTGCTTACCTCTTCTCTTTCCAGAATGCACGTGGGATGCATTGGAATCTTTGATGGCTTACATTCTGAGAGGTCAAATTTCTTCAGAAGATCTCTGATGTATTTGCTCTGATGAATGTAAGTTCCTTCTGGAGTTTGATTGATCTGAATTCCTAGAAAGAATTTCAGTTCCCCCATGAGGCTCATCTCAAATTCTGCCTGCATACACTTAGCAAATTTTCTTCCAAGAGAAGGATTAGTAGAACCAAAGATAATATCATCAACATAAATTTGACAGACTAAGATGTCACTCTTAACTGATTTACAGAATAGAGTAGTGTCCACTTTCCCTCTGGTGAATTCATTTTCAAGCAGAAAGTTACTTAGCCTTTCATACCAAGCTCTGGGAGCTTGTTTCAGACCATACAGTGACTTCTTTAGTTTGAAAACATGTTCTGGATGTTTTGTATTTTCAAAACCTGGGGGTTGGTGTACATAAACTTCTTCTTCTATATAACCATTTAAGAATGCACTTTTGACATCCATCTGATACAGAGTGATGCCTCTATTAACAGCAAATGAAATTAAAAGTCTGATAGATTCTAACCTGGCGACTGGGGCAAAGGTTTCTGTATAGTCTATCCCCTCTTGCTGACTATAACCTTGTGCAACCAGTCGTGCCTTGTTTCTGATGACTTCACCTTGTTCATTTAGCTTGTTTCTGAACACCCATCTTGTTCCAATGACGTTGAATCCTTTTGGTCTGGGAACGAGATCCCATACGTCGTTTCTGGTGAATTGATTCAGCTCTTCTTGCATTGCCAGAATCCAGTCATTATCCAGAAGTGCTTCATCAATTGAAGAAGGTTCAATCAGAGACACAAGTCCCATAAGAGTTTCTTCAGAGTTTCTGAAGCTTGCTCTTGTTCTGATTGGATCTTCCTTTCTTCCTAGGATAGTCTCTTCTGGGTGATCCAAGCTGCTTCTGGGTAATCTCTTCTGAGGTTGATCAGCAGCTGTTGTAGGATTTCTAGCAGTGCTCCTTTCAGACATTGAAGGAATGTCTGTGTTGATAGCTTCTGATGACTTGTCTTCAGAACCTGCAAATTCAATTTCTATACCTGCAAAAACTTCATTCTGCTTTGACTTTTCAGAGTCAAGCTTGTCATCAAAACGAACACTGATTGATTCTTCCACAATTTGTGTTTCTGTATTGTATACTTTGTACCCTCTTGAGCGTTCAGAGTATCCTAACATAATACACTTCTGTGCTTTAGAGTCAAACTTGTTCAAATAATTCTTTGTATTTAATATAAAGCAAGTACATCCAAATTGATGAAAATATGAAATGTTGGGCTTTCTGTTCTTCCACAATTCATATGGAGTCTTTTCCAGAATAGGTCTTATTGAGATTCTATTCTGAATGTAGCACGCTGTGTTTATTGCCTCTGCCCAGAAGGTCTTAGCAACGTTTGTCTCATTGATCATGGTTCTGGCCATTTCTTGCAATGTTCTGTTCTTTCGTTCTACAACTCCATTTTGTTGGGGAGTTAAAGGACAAGAGAAATCATGCAGAATGCCTCTGTCATTAAAGAATGACTCAAAATGTTTATTTTCAAATTCTCCACCATGATCACTTCTGACTTTAACGACTCTAAGATCCTTTTCATTCTGAACTTGGTTACAGAAGGTAACAAACACAGAGTGTGACTCGTCCTTGTGTCTTAAGAACTTTACCCATGTCCATCTGCTATAGTCATCTACGATTACTAACCCATACTTCTTACCACTGACTGAAGCAGTTTTAACTCGTCCAAATAAGTCAATGTGCAGAAGTTCTAATGGCTTAGAGGTGGAAACAACATTTTTGGATTTAAAAGAAGGTTTTGCAAATTTGCCTTTCTGACATGCTTCACACAGAGCATCTGAATTGAACTTCAAGTTAGGAAGTCCTCTGACCAGATTGAGTTTGTTAATCTGAGATATTCTTCTCATACTAACATGCCCCAATCTTCTGTGCCAGATCCACTGCTCGTTGTTAACAGACAGAAGACATTTTACATTCTGACTCTTTAGTTCAGAAAGTTTGATTTTGTAAATGTTGTTTTTCCTCTTACCATTAAACAGGATAGTCCCATCTTTCTGACTAACAGCTTTACATGATTTTTGATTAAAGATTATATCATAACCGTTATCACTTAATTGACTTATGGATAACAGATTATGCATCAATCCATCTACTAGCAGAACATTATTAATAGAGGGAAGATTTCCATTACCTACAGTTCCAGAGCCAATTATCTTTCCCCTCTGATTTCCTCCAAAGCCAATGTGGCCTCCAGGCTTAAGTTCCAGGCTTTGGAACATATGCCTTCTTCCCATCATGTGTCGTGAGCAGCCAGAGTCCAGGTACCATGACTGGTGTTTCTGACTTGCTGCTAAAGATATCTGCAACATGTATTATTTTATCCTTAGGTACCCAGATTTTCTTGGGTCCTGATTTGTTAGTTTTACCAAAACTCTGGTTGAATTTTGGTTTCACAGAGTGCTTACTGCTAGTATATTTGATATCATGTGTGTGACCATACACAAAGTGTGAATTCAGAGGAGTGTGTTTAATGGTTAAGTCCATGACATTCTTTGGTGTTGGAACCTTACCTTGGTATCCTATTCCTTTCCTGCCGTTTCTGCTAACTCCATAGATCATTGAAGCCATTCTGCTTCTATCTATGCTTTTAGCTAGGAACTTCTGGAAACTGTGATCATACTCCTTGATGATCTCATCAGCGTTGCTGGGAGTTTCAGAAATTGGTTCCTTCTGAGAGTTTTGTAAAGTGTTTTCTAATTTTGAAATCTTATTTCTCAGCTCAGAATTTTCCAATTTGAGACTCTCAGACTTATTAGAGTCAGATTCAAGATTCCTTTTCAGGTCTGTGAATTTAGCTCTAATTTGCTGATAATGTTCCAGAATCTCATTAAGGCTTTCAGCAAGTTCAGCCTTTGTAAAGTTAACAGCGAAGTTAGGAAATACCTCTTCAGTGTCTGATTCTGAGTCTGATTCAGAGGCTTCACTATCTTCTGAAATGTTAGCCATGAGAGCTATGTTTGCCCTTTCATCATCTGATTCTGAGTCAGCTTCAGACGAGTCAGAGTCATCCCATGTAGCCATGAGACTTTTCTTCTTCTCTCTTCCAAACATCTTTTTGGGCTTTTCCCTCTGAAGCTTTGGGCAGTCACTCTTGTAGTGTCCTTGCTCATTGCACTCATAGCAGATGATGTCTTTGGTGTTTGGCTTTTTGCTACTGGAGGAGCCTTCAGATCTTCTGTATCCAGAGGAAGAATCTGTCCTTCTGTATCTGGAAGAAGACTCGTTCTGATCAGATCTTCTGGGATTCCTGAACTTCCTTTGTCTTTGCTTCCACAGTTGATTTACTCTTCTGGAGAGAAGGGAAAGTTCGTCTTCTTCTGATGAGGATCCATCAGATGTTTCTTCAACTGCCTGCAAAACTTTAGACTCAAATTTTCTGTTAGATTTTAATGCTAAAGGCTTACCTTGCTTCTGAGGCTCATCAGCTTCTAGCTCTATCTCATGACTTCTGAGGGAGCTGATAAGTTCCTCCAGAGTGATTTTGTTGAGATCTTTAGCTAGCTTCAGAGCAGTAACCATAGGCCTCCACTGCTTGGGTAAACATCTGACGATTTTCTTGACATGGTCAGCAGTAGAGTATCCTTTGTCCAGAACTTTGAGACCAGCTACCAGAATCTGGAATCTAGAGAACATAGTTTCAATGGATTCAAATTCTTCCATTTTGAACGCCTCATATTTCTGAATGAGCGCCAGAGCTTTTGTTTCTTTGACCTGAACGTTGCCCTCATGCGTCATTCTGAGAGAATCAAAAATATTCTTTGTTGTGTCTCTGTTGGAGATCTTTTCATACTCAGTATAGGAGATGGCACTGAGGAGGATGGTTCTGGCCTTGTGGTGATTCTTGAAGTCACGCTTTTGTTGATCAGACATTCTTTTTCTATCAATCTTCTGACCACTTGCATTCACAGGGTGCGTGTATCCATCTGTCACCATATCCCACAGATCAGCATCATGTGCCAGAAAGAAGCTTTCAATTCTGTCTTTCCAGTAATCAAAGTTTTCTCCATCAAAGACTGGATGTTTTCCACTGAATCTGTCTCTATCCTCATTGTTGTCATTGCTGATGTGAGAATTGTTTCCTGCCATTGTGTTTTTCTGACGCTGGATCTTGTACTGACACGGTTAAGTGTTTTAGCTCAGAACCAGGCGCTCTGATACCAATTGAAGTGGTGAAAAACACAAGAAGGGGGGGTTGAATTGTAAAACTGAATTCTAAAGCAATGAACACGATATTTTTATCCTGGTTCGTTTAATCTCAAACTACTCCAGTCCACCCGTCAAGGTGATTTCGCCTCTCTCCAACGAGTTCTTAATCCACTATATTCAACTGAATATTACAGACTGCTTTAACAACTGCTAAAGCCTTCTTGATTCAAACCAACACCCGGTTTGTCAAGGTAACACCTTCTTACAAAGAGATAAAACTATGTGTGTGGATGTTTTCTACAAAACTTTATCACAACTGTGATGTATACACAAATTGAAGCTTAGAAACTAGATTGCTAAACAGTAATGGAATATCAGAGTGTGTGGTTTAGCAAAACTGGTAGAACGAAGATTATGGTTCAGCTTTTGTGCGTGTAGAGATTTGGAGAGCATTCACCATTTCAATCTTCAAAGCTTTGTTTATATAGCACTGAGATGATGATCGTTGGATGCAATATTCTTGATTCAATGCTAATAACAAACTTTCCTTATTGAGCAGATCTTGTCTGGAATGAGGCCGTTGGAATTAATTTGCTTTCAATGCACAGTACCGTTGCTTACTTAATGCAAGTTCTGGCTTGGCTCATTCTGACTCTGCTTCGCTGCTGATGAACTATTGTGTTTCTGTATTAGAGTGTTGAGCGTAGTCTTGTTCATCAGGCTTCAGCATGTACGTGAGTTGATCATCTGATTTTGACGTTCTGATGTAGCAACTTCTGATACTGGTGTCTGAAATCAAGTTCTGATGCTGAATAGATGTGATCTTGCTTATTTCAATCAGAGTATCTGCAAGTCAAAACATAATAATTTTAGGCAGCAGATAGTTCATTCATGAAACTTATAAATACTATATCTTTTCACTTTGTTATCATCAAAACTTAAATATAGGGTAGTGGATTCAAACTTTGTTCTTACACCATACATTGGAGTAAAAAAAATCTCGATAATATACTACCTTCCATAATGACAAGGCTACAATCCATTGGAGTAAATAAAAATCTCGACAACAGACTACCTTCCATAATGACTAGGTTACCATCCATTGGAGTAACAAAGATATCTACAGCATACTACCTTCTATAACGACAAGGCTACAATCCATTATAGTAACAAAAATCTCGACAACAGACTACCTTCCATAATGACAAGGCTACGATCCATTGTAGTAACAAAATTTTCGACAATAGACTACCTTCTATAATGACAAGGCTACCATCAATTGGAGTAACAAAGATAACGACAACAAACTACCTCCCATAATGACAAGGCTACCATCCATTGGAGTAACAAAGATATCAACAACATACTACCTTCCATAATGACAAGGCTACCATCCATTGGAGTAAAAAAAATCACGACAACAGACTACCTTCCATAATGACAAGGATACCATCCATTGGAATAAGAATAATATCGACAACACACTACCTTCCATGATGACAAGGCTACCATCCAATGGAGTAACAAAAATCTAGACAACAGACTACCTTCCATAATAACTAGGCTACCATCCATTGGAGTAAAAAAGATATCGGCAACAGACTACCTTCCATAATGACAAGGCTACAATCATTTGCAGTAACAAAAATCTTGACAACAAACTACCTTCCATAATGACAAGGATACCATCCATTGGAGTAAAAAAAATCTCGATAATATACTACCTTCCATAATGACAAGGCTACAATCCATTGGAGTAAACCAAAATCTCGACAAAAGACTACCTTCCATAATGACTAGGTTACCATCCATTGGAGTAACAAAGATAACAACAACATACTACCTTCTATAACAACAAGGCTACAATCCATTATAGTAACAAAAATCTCGACAATAGACTACCTTCCATAATGACAAGGCTACCATCCATTGTAGTAACAAAATTTTCGACAATAGACTACCTTCTATAATGACAAGGCTACCATCAATTGGAGTAACAAAGATACCGACAACAAACTACCTCCCATAATGACAAGGCTACAATCCATTGGAGTAAAAAAGATAACGACAACAAACTACCTCCCATAATGACAATGCTACCATCCATTGGAGTAAAAAAGATATCAACAACATACTACCTTCCATAATGACAAGGCTACCATCCAATGGAGTAACAAAAATCACGACAATAGACTACTTTCCATAATGACAAGGCTACCATCCATTGTAGTAACAAAAATCTCGACAATAGACTACTTTCCATAATGACAAGGCTACCATACATTGGAGTAAAAAAAATCTCGATAATATACTACCTTCCATAATGACAAGGCTACAATCCATTGGAGTAAATAAAAATCTCGACAACAGACTACCTTCCATAATGACTAGGTTACCATCCATTGGAGTAACAAAGATATCTACAGCATACTACCTTCTATAACGACAAGGCTACAATCCATTATAGTAACAAAAATCTCGACAACAGACTACCTTCCATAATGACAAGGCTACCATCCATTGTAGTAACAAAATTTTCGACAATAGACTACCTTCTATAATGACAAGGCTACCATCAATTGGAGTAACAAAGATACCGACAACAAACTACCTCCCATAATGACAAGGCTACAATCCATTGGAGTAACAAAGATATCGACAACATACTACCTTCCATAATGACAAGGCTACCATCCATTGGAGTAACAAAAATCACGACAACAGACTACCTTCCATAATGACAAGGATACCATCCATTGGAATAAGAATAATATCGACAACACACTACCTTCCATAATGACAAGGCTACCATCCAATGGAGTAACAAAAATCTAGACAACAGACTACCTTCCATAATGACTAGGCTACCATCCATTGGAGTAACAAAGATATCGGCAACAGACTACCTTCCATAATGACAAGGCTACAATCATTTGCAGTAACAAAAATCTTGACAACAAACTACCTTCCATAATGACAAGGATACCATCCATTGGAGTAAAAAAAATCTCGATAATATACTACCTTCCATAATGACAAGGCTACAATCCATTGGAGTAAACCAAAATCTCGACAACAGACTACCTTCCATAATGACTAGGTTACCATCCATTGGAGTAACAAAGATAACAACAACATACTACCTTCTATAACAACAAGGCTACAATCCATTATAGTAACAAAAATCTCGACAATAGACTACCTTCCATAATGACAAGGCTACCATCCATTGTAGTAACAAAAATCTCGACAATAGACTACTTTCCATAATGACAAGGCTACCATACATTGGAGTAAAAAAAATCTCGATAATATACTACCTTCCATAATGACAAGGCTACAATCCATTAGAGTAAATAAAAATCTCGACAACAGACTACCTTCCATAATGACTAGGTTACAATCCATTGGAGTAACAAAGATATCTACAGCATACTACCTTCTATAACGACAAGGCTACAATCCATTATAGTAACAAAAATCTCAACAACAGACTACCTTCCATAATGACAAGGCTACCATCCAATGGAGTAACAAAAATCTAGACAACAGAGTACCTTCAATAATGACTAGGCTACCATCCATTAGAGTAACCAAGATATCGACAACATACTACCTTCCATAACAACAAGGCTATGATCATTTGTAGTAACAAAAATCTCCACAACAGACTACCTTCCATAATGAGAAGGCTACCATCCATTGTAGTAAAAAAAATCTCAACAATAGAGTACCTTCCATAATGAAAAGGCTACCATCCATTGGAGTAACAAAGATATCGACAATAGACTACCTTCTATAACGACAAGGCTACAATCCATTATAGTAACAAAAATATCGACAACAAACAACCTTTCATAATGACAAGGCTACCATCCATTGTAGTAACAAAAATATCGACAATAGACTACCTTCTATAATGACAAGGCTACCATCCATTGGAGTAACAAAGATATCGACAACATACTACCTTCCATAACGACAAGGCTACAATCATTTGCAGTAAAATAAATCTCGACAACAGACTAACTTCTATAATGACAAGGCTACCATCCATTGTAGTAACAAAAATATCGACAATAGAGTACCTTCCATAATGACAAGGCTACCATCCAGTGGAGTAACAAAAATCTCGACAACAGACTACCTTCCATAATGACAAGGCTACCAGCCATTGGAGTAACGAAAATATCGACAACACACTAACTTCCATAATGACAAGGCTACAATCCCTTAGAGTATAAAAATCTCGACAACAGACTACCTTTCATAATGACAAGGCTATTGTCCATTGGAATAACAAAAATCTCGACAACAGACTATGTTCCATAATGACAAGGCTACCATCCCTTAGAGTAACAAAGATCTCGACAATAGATTACCTTCAATAATGACAAGGCTACCATCCATTGGAGAAACAAAAATATCGACAACACACTACATTCTATAATGACAAGGCTACCATCCAATGGAGTAACAAAAATCTCGACAACAGACTACCTTCCATAATGACAAGGCTACCATCCATTGTAGTAACAAAAATCTCGACAATAGACTACTTTCCATAATGACAAGGCTACCATACATTGGAGTAAAAAAAATCTCGATAATATACTACCTTCCATAATGACAAGGCTACAATCCATTGGAGTAAATAAAAATCTCGACAACAGACTACCTTCCATAATGACTAGGTTACCATCCATTGGAGTAACAAAGATATCTACAGCATACTACCTTCTATAACGACAAGGCTACAATCCATTATAGTAACAAAAATCTCGACAACAGACTACCTTCCATAATGACAAGGCTACCATCCATTGTAGTAACAAAATTTTCGACAATGAACTACCTTCTATAATGACAAGGCTACCATCAATTGGAGTAACAAAGATAACGACAACAAACTACCTCCCATAATGACAAGGCTACCATCCATTGGAGTAACAAAGATATCAACAACATACTACCTTCCATAATGACAAGGCTACCATCCATTGGAGTAACAAAAATCACGACAACAGACTACCTTCCATAATGAAAAGGATACCATCCATTGGAATAAGAATAATATCGACAACACACTACCTTCCATAATGACAAGGCTACCATCCAATGGAATAACAAAAATCTAGACAACAGACTACCTTCCATAATGACTAGGCTACCATCCATTGGAGTAACAAAGATATCGGCAACAGACTACCTTCCATAATGACAAGGCTACAATCATTTGCAGTAACAAAAATCTTAACAACAAACTACCTTCCATAATGACAAGGATACCATCCATTGGAGTAAAAAAAATCTCGATAATATACTACCTTCCATAATGACAAGGCTACAATCCATTGGAGTAAACCAAAATCTCGACAACAGACTACCTTCCATAATGACTAGGTTACCATCCATTGGAGTAACAAAGATAACAACAACATACTACCTTCTATAACAACAAGGCTACAATCCATTATAGTAACAAAATCTCGACAATAGACTACCTTCCATAATGACAAGGCTACCATCCATTGTAGTAACAAAATTTTCGACAATAGACTACCTTCTATAATGACAAGGCTACCATCCATTGGAGTAAAAAAGATAACGACAACAAACTACCTCCCATAATGACAATGCTACCATCCATTGGAGTAACAAAGATATCAACAACATACTACCTTCCATAATGACAAGGCTACCATCCAATGGAGTAACAAAAATCACGACAATAGACTACTTTCCATAATGACAAGGCTACCATCCATTGTAGTAACAAAAATCTCGACAATAGACTACTTTCCATAATGACAAGGCTACCATACATTGGAGTAAAAAAAATCTCGATAATATAATACCTTCCATAATGACAAGGCTACAATCCATTGGAGTAAATAAAAATCTCGACAATAGACTACCTTCCATAATGACTAGGTTACCATCCATTGGAGTAACAAAGATATCTACAGCATACTACCTTCTATAACGACAAGGCTACAATCCATTATAGTAACAAAAATCTCGACAACAGACTACCTTCCATAATGACAAGGCTACCATCCATTGTAGTAACAAAATTTTCGACAATAGACTACCTTCTATAATGACAAGGCTACCATCAATTGGAGTAACAAAGATAACGACAACAAACTACCTCCCATAATGACAAGGCTACCATCCATTGGAGTAACAAAGATATCAACAACATACTACCTTCCATAATGACAAGGCTACCATCCATTGGAGTAACAAAAATCACGACAACAGACTACCTTCCATAATGACAAGGATACCATCCATTGGAATAAGAATAATATCGACAACACACTACCTTCCATAATGACAAGGCTACCATCCAATGGAGTAACAAAAATCTAGACAACAGACTACCTTCCATAATGACTAGGCTACCATCCATTGGAGTAACAAAGATATCGGCAACAGACTACCTTCCATAATGACAAGGCTACAATCATTTGCAGTAACAAAAATCTTGACAACAAACTACCTTCCATAATGACAAGGATAACATCCATTGGAGTAAAAAAAATCTATATAATATACTACCTTCCATAATGACAAGGCTACAATCCATTGGAGTAAACCAAAATCTCGACAACAGACTACCTTCCATAATGACTAGGTTACCATCCATTGGAGTAACAAAGATAATAACAACATACTACCTTCTATAACAACAAGGCTACAATCCATTATAGTAACAAAAATCTCGACAATAGACTACCTTCCATAATGACAAGGCTACCATCCATTGTAGTAACAAAATTTTCGATAATAGACTACCTTCTATAATGACAAGGCTACCATCCATTAGAGTAAAAAAGATAACAACAACAAACTACCTCCCATAATGACAATGCTACCATCCATTGGAGTAACAAAGATATCAACAACATACTACCTTCCATAATGACAAGGCTACCATCCATTGGAGTAACAAAAATCACGACAACAGACTACCTTCCATAATGACAAGGATACCATCCATTGGAATAAGAATAATATCAACAACACACTACCTTCCATAATGACAAGGCTACCATCCAATGGAGTAACAAAAATCTAGACAACAGACTACCTTCCATAATGACTAGGCTACCATCCATTGGAGTAACAAAGATATCGACAACAGACTACCTTCCATAACGACAAGGCTACAATCATTTGCAGTAACAAAAATCTCGACAACAGACTACCTTCCATAATGACAAGGCTACCATCCATTTTAGTAACAAAAATCTCGACAATAGAGTACCTTCCATAATGACAAGGCTACAATCCAGTGGAGTAACAAAAATCTCGACAACAGAATACCTTCCATAATGACAAGGCTACCAGCCATTGGAGTAACGAAAATATCGACAACACACTAACTTCCTTAATGACAAAGCTACAATCCTTTAGAGTATAAAAATATCGATAATAGACTATGTTCCATAATGACAAGGCTACCATCCCTTAGAGTAACAAAATTCTCGACAGCAGATTACCTTCCATAATGACAAGGCTACCATCCAATGGAAAAACAAAAATATCGACAACACACTACCTTCCATGATTACAAGGCTACCATCCAATGGAGTAACAGAAATCTCGATAGCAGACTACCTTCCATAGTGACATGGGTACCATCCATTGTAGTAACAAAAATCTCGACAATAGACTACCTTCCATAATGACAAGGGTACAATCCATTGGAGTATAAAAATCTCGACAACAGACTACCTTCCATAATAACAAGGCTGCCATCCATTGGAGTAACAAAAATCTCGACAACACACTACCTACCATAATGACAAGGCTACAATCCATTGTAGTAACAAAAATCTCGACAATAGACTACTTTCCATAATGACAAGGATACCATACATTGGAGTAAAAAAAATCTCGATAATATACAACCTTCCATAATGACAAGGCTACAATCCATTGGAGTAAATAAAAATCTCGACAACAGACTACCTTCCATAATGACTAGGTTACCATCCATTGGAGTAACAAAGATATCTACAGCATACTACCTTCTATAACGACAAGGCTACAATCCATTATAGTAACAAAAATCTCGACAACAGACTACCTTCCATAATGACAAGGCTACCATCCATTGTAGTAACAAAATTTTCGACAATAGACTACCTTCTATAATGACAAGGCTACCATCAATTGGAGTAACAAAGATAACGACAACAAACTACCTCCCATAATGACAAGGCTACCATCCATTGGAGTAACAAAGATATCAACAACATACTACCTTCCATAATGACAAGGCTGCCATCCATTGGAGTAACAAAAATCACGACAACAGACTACCTTCCATAATGACAAGGATACCATCCATTGGAATAAGAATAATATCGACAACACACTACCTTCCATAATGACAAGGCTACCATCCAATGGAGTAACAAAAATCTAGACAACAGACTACCTTCCATAATGACTAGGCTACCATCCATTGGAGTAACAAAGATATCGGCAACAGACTACCTTCCATAATGACAAGGCTACAATCATTTGCAGTAACAAAAATCTTGACAACAAACTACCTTCCATAATGACAAGGATACCATCCATTGGAGTAAAAAAAATCTCGATAATATACTACCTTCCATAATGACAAGGCTACAATCCATTGGAGTAAACCAAAATCTCGACAACAGACTACCTTCCATAATGACTAGGTTACCATCCATTGGAGTAACAAAGATAACAACAACATACTACCTTCTATAACAACAAGGCTACAATCCATTATAGTAACAAAAATCTCGACAATAGACTACCTTCCATAATGACAAGGCTACCATCCATTGTAGTAACAAAATTTTCGACAATAGACTACCTTCTATAATGACAAGGCTACCATCCATTGGAGTAAAAAAGATAACGACAACAAACTACCTCCCATAATGACATTGCTACCATCCATTGGAGTAACAAAGATATCAACAACATACTACCTTCCATAATGACAAGGCTACCATCCAATGGAGTAACAAAAATCACGACAATAGACTACTTTCCATAATGACAAGGCTACCATCCATTGTAGTAACAAAAATCTCGACAATAGACTACTTTCCATAATGACAAGGCTACCATACATTGGAGTAAAAAAAATCTCGATAATATAATACCTTCCATAATGACAAGGCTACAATCCATTGGAGTAAATAAAAATCTCGACAACAGACTACCTTCCATAATGACTAGGTTACCATCCATTGGAGTAACAAAGATATCTACAGCATACTACCTTCTATAACGACAAGGCTACAATCCATTATAGTAACAAAAATCTCGACAACAGACTACCTTCCATAATGACAAGGCTACCATCCATTGTAGTAACAAAATTTTCGATAATAGACTACCTTCTATAATGACAAGGCTACCATCAATTGGAGTAACAAAGATAACGACAACAAACTACCTCCCATAATGACAAGGCTACCATCCATTGGAGTAACAAAGATATCAACAACATACTACCTTCCATAATGACAAGGCTACCATCCATTGGAGTAACAAAAATCACGACAACAGACTACCTTCCATAATGACAAGGATACCATCCATTGGAATAAGAATAATATCGACAACACACTACCTTCCATAATGACAAGGCTACCATCCAATGGAGTAACAAAAATCTAGACAACAGACTACCTTCCATAATGACTAGGCTACCATCCATTGGAGTAACAAAGATATCGGCAACAGACTACCTTCCATAATGACAAGGCTACAATCATTTGCAGTAACAAAAATCTTGACAACAAACTACCTTCCATAATGACAAGGATACCATCCATTGGAGTAAAAAAAATCTATATAATATACTACCTTCCATAATGACAAGGCTACAATCCATTGGAGTAAACCAAAATCTCGACCACAGACTACCTTCCATAATGACTAGGTTACCATCCATTGGAGTAACAAAGATAATAACAACATACTACCTTCTATAACAACAAGGCTACAATCCATTATAGTAACAAAAATCTCGACAATAGACTACCTTCCATAATGACAAGGCTACCATCCATTGTAGTAACAAAATTTTCGATAATAGACTACCTTCTATAATGACAAGGCTACCATCCATTGGAGTAAAAAAGATAACAACAACAAACTACCTCCCATAATGACAATGCTACCATCCATTGGAGTAACAAAGATATCAACAACATACTACCTTCCATAATGACAAGGCTACCATCCATTGGAGTAACAAAAATCACGACAACAGACTACCTTCCATAATGACAAGGATACCATCCATTGGAATAAGAATAATATCAACAACACACTACCTTCCATAATGACAAGGCTACCATCCAATGGAGTAACAAAAATCTAGACAACAGACTACCTTCCATAATGACTAGGCTACCATCCATTGGAGTAACAAAGATATCGACAACAGACTACCTTCCATAACGACAAGGCTACAATCATTTGCAGTAACAAAAATCTCGACAACAGACTACCTTCCATAATGACAAGGCTACCATCCATTTTAGTAACAAAAATCTCGACAATAGAGTACCTTCCATAATGACAAGGCTACAATCCAGTGGAGTAACAAAAATCTCGACAACAGAATACCTTCCATAATGACAAGGCTACCAGCCATTGGAGTAACGAAAATATCGACAACACACTAACTTCCTTAATGACAAGGCTACAATCCTTTAGAGTATAAAAATATCGATAATAGACTATGTTCCATAATGACAAGGCTACCATCCCTTAGAGTAACAAAATTCTCGACAACAGATTACCTTCCATAATGACAAGGCTACCATCCATTGGAAAAACAAAAATATCGACAACACACTACCTTCCATGATGACAAGGCTACCATCCAATGGAGTAACAAAAATCTCGATAGCAGACTACCTTCCATAGTGACATGGGTAACATCCATTGTAGTAACAAAAATCTCGACAATAGACTACCTTCCATAATGACAAGGGTACAATCCATTGGAGTATAAAAAATCTCGACAACAGACTACCTTCCATAATAACAAGGCTGCCATCCATTGGAGTAACAAAAATCTCGACAACACACTACCTACCATAATGACAAGGCTACAATCCATTGTAGTAACAAAAATCTCGACAATAGACTACTTTCCATAATGACAAGGCTACCATACACTGGAGTAAAAAAAATCTCGATAATATACTACCTTCCATAATGACAAGGCTACAATCCATTGGAGTAAATAAAAATCTCGACAACAGACTACCTTCCATAATGACTAGGTTACCATCCATTGGAGTAACAAAGATATCTACAGCATACTACCTTCTATAACGACAAGGCTACAATCCATTATAGTAACAAAAATCTCGACAACAGACTACCTTCCATAATGACAAGGCTACCATCCATTGTAGTAACAAAATTTTCGACAATAGACTACCTTCTATAATGACAAGGCTACCATCAATTGGAGTAACAAAGATAACGACAACAAACTACCTCCCATAATGACAAGGCTACCATCCATTGGAGTAACAAAGATATCAACAACATACTACCTTCCATAATGACAAGGCTACCATCCATTGGAGTAACAAAAATCACGACAACAGACTACCTTCCATAATGACAAGGATACCATCCATTGGAATAAGAATAATATCGACAACACACTACCTTCCATAATGACAAGGCTACCATCCAATGGAGTAACAAAAATCTAGACAACAGACTACCTTCCATAATGACTAGGCTACCATCCATTGGAGTAACAAAGATATTGGCAACAGACTACCTTCCATAATGACAAGGCTACAATCATTTGCAGTAACAAAAATCTTGACAACAAACTACCTTCCATAATGACAAGGATACCATCCATTGGAGTAAAAAAAATCTATATAATATACTACCTTCCATAATGACAAGGCTACAATCCATTGGAGTAAACCAAAATCTCGACCACAGACTACCTTCCATAATGACTAGGTTACCATCCATTGGAGTAACAAAGATAATAACAACATACTACCTTCTATAACAACAAGGCTACAATCCATTATAGTAACAAAAATCTCGACAATAGACTACCTTCCATAATGACAAGGCTACCATCCATTGTAGTAACAAAATTTTCGATAATAGACTACCTTCTATAATGACAAGGCTACCATCCATTGGAGTAAAAAAGATAACAACAACAAACTACCTCCCATAATGACAATGCTACCATCCATTGGAGTAACAAAGATATCAACAACATACTACCTTCCATAATGACAAGGCTACCATCCATTGGAGTAACAAAAATCACGACAACAGACTACCTTCCATAATGACAAGGATACCATCCATTGGAATAAGAATAATATCAACAACACACTACCTTCCATAATGACAAGGCTACCATCCAATGGAGTAACAAAAATCTAGACAACAGACTACCTTCCATAATGACTAGGCTACCATCCATTGGAGTAACAAAGATATCGACAACAGACTACCTTCCATAACGACAAGGCTACAATCATTTGCAGTAACAAAAATCTCGACAACAGACTACCTTCCATAATGACAAGGCTACCATCCATTTTAGTAACAAAAATCTCGACAATAGAGTACCTTCCATAATGACAAGGCTACAATCCAGTGGAGTAACAAAAATCTCGACAACAGAATACCTTCCATAATGACAAGGCTACCAGCCATTGGAGTAACGAAAATATCGACAACACACTAACTTCCTTAATGACAAGGCTACAATCCTTTAGAGTATAAAAATATCGATAATAGACTATGTTCTATAATGACAAGGCTACCATCCCTTAGAGTAACAAAATTATCGACAACAGATTACCTTCCATAATGACAAGGCTACCATCCATTGGAAAAACAAAAATATCGACAACACACTACCTTCCATGATGACAAGGCTACCATCCAATGGAGTAACAGAAATCTCGATAGCAGACTACCTTCCATAGTGACATGGGTACCATCCATTGTAGTAACAAAAATCTCGACAATAGACTACCTTCCATAATGACAAGGGTACAATCCATTGGAGTATAAAAAATCTCGACAACAGACTACCTTCCATAATAACAAGGCTGCCATCCATTGGAGTAACAAAAATCTCGACAACACACTACCTACCATAATGACAAGGCTACAATCCATTGTAGTAACAAAAATCTCGACAATAGACTACTTTCCATAATGACAAGGCTACCATACACTGGAGTAAAAAAAATCACGATAATATACTACCTTCCATAATGACAAGGCTACAATCCATTGGAGTAAATAAAAATCTCGACAACAAACTACCTTCCATAATGACTAGGTTACCATCCATTGGAGTAACAAAGATATCTACAGCATACTACCTTCTATAACGACAAGGCTACAATCCATTATAGTAACAAAAATCTCGACAACAGACTACCTTCCATAATGACAAGGCTACCATCCATTGTAGTAACAAAATTTTCGACAATAGACTACCTTCTATAATGACAAGGCTACCATCAATTGGAGTAACAAAGATAACGACAACAAACTACCTCCCATAATGACAAGGCTACCATCCATTGGAGTAACAAAGATATCAACAACATACTACCTTCCATAATGACAAGGCTACCATCCATTGGAGTAACAAATATCTCGACAGCAGACTACCTTCAACAATGACAAGGGTACAATCATTGGAGTAACAAATATATCCACAAGAGACTACCTTCCATAATGACAAGGCTACAATCCATTGGAGTATTAAAAATCTCGACAACAGACTACCTTCCATAATGACTAAGCTACCATCCATTGGAGTAACAAAGCTATCGACAACAGACTACCTTCCATACCGACAAGGCTACAATCCACTGTAGTAACAAAAATCTCGACAAAAGACTACCTTCCATATTGACAAGGCTACCATCCATTGCAGTAACAAAAATCTCGACCACACACTACCTTCCATAATGAAAAGGCTACCATCCATTGGAATAACAAAAATTTCGACAACACAATACCTTCCATAATAACAAGGCTACCATCCCTTAGAGTAATAAAAATCTAGACAACAGACTACCTTCCATAATGTCAAGGCTACCATCCATTGGAGTAACAAAAATCACGACAACAGACTACCTTCCATAATGACAAGGCTACCATCCAATGAAGTAACAAAAATCTCGACAATAGACTACATTCCATAATGACAAGTCTACCATCCATTGGAGTAAAAAAAATCTGAACAACAGACTACCTTCCATAATGACAAGGCTACCATCGATTGGAGTAACAGAAATCTGGACAACAAACTACCTTCCGTAATGACAAGGCTACCATCCATTGGAGTAACAAAAATCCCGACAGCAGACTACCTTCCATAATGACAAGGGTACCATCATTTGAGTAACAAAAATATCCACAAGAGACTACCTTTCATAATGACAAGGCTACAATCCATTGAAGTATAAAAAATCTCGACAACAGACTACCTTCCATAATGACTAGGCTACCATCCATTGTAGTAACAAAAATCCCGACAACAGACTACCTCCCATAATGACAAGGCTACCATCCATTATAGTAACAATAATACACGACAATAGACTACCTTTCGTAATGACAAGGCTACCATTCATTGGAGTAACAAAAAACTCGACAACAGAATACCTTCTATAATGACAAGGCTACCATCCATTGAAATAACAAAAATATCGACAACACACTACCTTCAATAATGACAAGGCTACCATCCCTAAATGTAACAAAAATCTCGACAACAAACTACCTTCCATAATGAAAAGGCTACCATCCATTGGAGTAACAAAAATCTCGACAATAGACTACCTTCCATAATGACTAGGCTACCATCCATTGTAGTACCAAAAATACACGACAATAGACTACCTTCCATAATGACAAAGATACCATCCATTGGAGTAACAAAAATCTCGATAACAGAGTACCTTCCATAATGACAAGGCTACCATCCATTGGAATAACAAAAATATCGACAACACACTACCTTCCATAATGACAAGGCTACCATCCCTTAGAGAAACAAAAATCTCGACAACAACTTACTTTCTATAATGACAAGGCTACCATCCATTCGAGTAACAAAAATATCGACAACAGACTACCTTCCATAATGACAAGGCTACCATCCATTGGAGTAACAAAAATCTTGATAATACACTACCTTCCATAATGACAAGTCTACCATCCATTGGAGTAAATAAAATATGAACAACAAATTATCATCCTTAATGACAAGGCTACCATCCATTGGAGTAACAAAAATCACAACGACAGACTACCTTCCATAATGATAAGGCTACCATCCTTTACAGTAACAAAAATCTTGACAACAGACTACCTTCCCTAATGACAAGGCTACCATCCATTGGAGTAACATAAATCTAGACAACAGACTACCTTCCATAATGACATGGCTACCATCCATTGGAGTAACAAATATCTCGACAGCAGACTACCTTCAACAATGACAAGGGTACCATCATTGGAGTAACAAATATATCCACAAGAGACTACCTTCCATAATGACAAGGCTACAATCCATTGGAGTATTAAAAATCCTGACAACAGACTACCTTCCATAATGACTAGGCTACCATCCATTGGAGTAACAAAGATATCGACAACAGACTACCTTCCATACCCGACAAGGCAACAATCCATTGTAGTAACAAAAATCTCGACAAAAGACTACCTTCCATATTGACAAGGCTACCATCCATTGCAGTAACAAAAATCTCGACAACACACTACCTTCCATAATGAAAAGGCTACCATCCATTGGAATAACAAAAATTTCGACAACACAATACCTTCCATAATGACAAGGCTACCATCCCTTAGAGTAATAAAAATCTAGACAACAGACTACCTTCCATAATGTCAAGGCTACCATCCATTGGAGTAACAAAAATCACGACAACAAACTACCATCCATAATGACAAGGCTACCATTCATTGGAATAACAAAAATATCGACAACACACTACCTTCCATAATGACAAGGCTACCATCCAATGGAGTAACAAAAATCTCAACAATAGACTACCTTCCATAATGACAAGTCTACCATCCATTGGAGTAAAAAAAATCTGAACAACAGACTACCGTCCTTAATGACAAGGCTACCATCCATTGAAGTAATAGAAATCATAACGACATACTACCTTCCATAATGACAAGGCTAACATCCATTGCAGTAACAAAAATCTCACCAACAGACTACCTTCCATAATGACAAGGCTACCATCGATTGGAGTAACAGAAATCTGGACAACAAACTACCTTCCTTAATGACAAGGCTACCATCCATTGGAGTAACAAAAATCTCGACAGCAGACTACCTTCCATAATGACAAGGGTACCATCATTTGAGTAACAAAAATATCCACAAGAGACTACCTTTCATAATGACAAGGCTACAATCCATTGAAGTATAAAAAATCTCGACAACAGACTACCTTCCATAATGACAAGGCTACCATCCATTATAGTAACAATAATACACGACAATAGACTACCTTCCGTAATGACAAGGCTACCATCCATTGGAGTAACAAAAAACTCGACAACAGAGTACCTTCTATAATGACAAGGCTACCATCCATTGAAATAACAAAAATATCGACAACACACTACCTTCAATAATGACAAGGCTACCATTCCTTAGAGTAACAAAAATCTCGACAATAGACTACTTTCTATAATGACAAGGCTACCATCCATTGGAGTAAAAAAAATATCGAAAACAGACTACCTTCCATAATGACAAGGCTACCATCCATTGGAGTAAAAAAAATCTTGACAATACACTACCTTCCATAATGACAAGTCTACCATCCGTTGGAATAACAAAAATATGAACAACACATTATCGTCCTTAATGACAAGGCTACAATCCATTGGAGTAACAAAAATCACAACAACAGACTACCTTCCATACCGACAAGGCTACAATCCATTGTAGTAACAAAAATCTAGACAAAAGACTACCTTCCATATTGACAAGGCTTTTATCCATTGTAGTAACAAAAATTTCGACAATAGACTACCTTCAATAATGACAAGGCTACCATCCATTGCAGTAACAAAAATCTCAACAACATACTACCTTTCATAATGAAAAAGCTACCATCCATTGGAATAACAAAAATTTCGACAACACAATACCTTCCATAATGACAAGGCTACCATCCCTTAGAGTAATAAAAATCTTGACAACAAACTCCCTTCCATAATGACAAGGTTACCATCCATTGGAGTAACAAAGATATCGACAACATACTACCTTCCATAATTACAAGGCTACCATCCATTGGAGTAACAAAAATCACGACAACAGACTACCTACCATAATGACAAGGCTACCATTCATTGGAATAACAAAAATATCGACAACACACTACCTTCCCTAATGACAAGGCTACCATCCAATGGAGTAACAAAAATCTCGACAATAGACTACCATCAATAATGACAAGTCTACCATCCATTGGAGTAAAAAAAATCTGAACAACAGACTACTGTCCTTAATGACAAGGCTACCATCCATTGGAGTAACAGAAATCACAACGACATACTACCTTCCATAATGACAAGGCTAACATCCATTACAGTAACAAAAATCTCAACAACTGACTACCTTCCATAATGACAAGGCTACCATCGAATGGAGTAACAGAAATCTCGACAACAGACTACCTTCCGTAATGACAAGGCTACCATCCATTGGAGTAAAAAAAATCTCGACAGCAGACTACCTTCCATAATGACAAGGGTACCATCATTTGAGTAACAAAAATATCCACAAGAGACTACCTTCCATAATGAAAAGGCTACAATCCATTGAAGTATAAAAAATCTCGACAACAGACTACCTTCCATAATGACAAGGATACCATCCATTGGAGTAACAAAAATCTCGACAATAGACTACCTTCCATAATGAATAGGCTACCATCCATTGGAGTAACAAAGATATCGACAATAGACTACCTTCCATAACGACAAGGCTACAATCCACTGTAGTAACAAAAATCTAGACAACAGACTACCTCCCATAATGACAAGGCTACCATCCATTGTAGTAACAATAATACACGACAATAGACTACTTTCCGTAATGACAAGGCTACCATCCATTGGAGTAACAAAAATCTAGACAACAGAGTACCTTCCATAATGGAAAGGCTGCCATCCATTAAAATAACAAAAATATCAACAACACACTACCTTTCCATAATGACAAGGCTACCATCCATTGGAGTAACAAAGATATCAACAACATACTACCTTTCATAATGACAAGGATACCATCCATTGGAGTAACAAAAACACAGACTACATTCCATAATGACTAGGCTACCATCCATTGTAGTAACAAAAATACACGACAATAGACTACCTTCCATAATGAAAAAGCTACCATCCATTGGAGTAACAAAAATCTCGACAACAGAGAACCTTCCATAATGACAAGGCTACCATCCATTGGAATAACAAAAATATCGACAACACACTACCTTCCATAATGAGAAGGCTACCATCCCTTAGAGTAACAAAAATCTCGACAATAGACTACTTTCTATAATGACAAGGCTACCATCCATTGGAGTAGCAAAAATATCGATAGCAGACTACCTTCCACAATGATAATGCTACCATCCATTGGAGTAACATAAATCTTGACAATACACTACCTTCCATAATGAGAAGGCTTCCATCCATTGCAGTAACAAAAATCTCGATAACAGACTACCTTCCCTAATGACAAGGCTACCATCCTTTGTAGTAACATAAATCTAGACAACAGACTACCTTCCATAATGACTAGGCTACCATCCATTGGAGTAACAAAAATCTCGACAGCAGACTACCTTCCACAATGACAAGGGTACCATCATTGGAGTAACAAATATATCCACAAGAGACTACCTTCCATAATGACAAGGCTACAATCCATTGGAGTATTAAAAATCTCGACAACAGACTACCTTCCATAATGACATGGCTAGAATCCATTAGAGTAACAAAAATCTCGACAACAGACTACCTTCCATAATGACTAGGCTACCATCCATTGGAGTAACAAAGATATCGACAACAGACTACCTTCCATACCGATAAGGCTACAATCCATTGTAGTAACAAAAATCTGGACAACAGACTACCTTACATAATGACAAGGATACCATCCATTGTAGTAACAAAAATCTCGACGATAGACTACCTTTCATAATGACAAGGCTACCATCAATTGCAGTAATAAAAATCTCGACAACATACTACCTTCCATAATGAAAAGGCTACCATCCGTTGGAATAACAAAAATTTCGATAACACAATACCTTCCATAATGACAAGGCTACCATCCCTTAGAGTAATAAAAATCTAGACAACAGACTACCTTCAATAATGACAAGGTTACCATCCATTGGAGTATCAAAGATATCGACAACATACTACCTTCCATAATTACAAGGCTACAATCCATCGGAGTAAAAAAAATTTCGACAACATACTACCTTTCATAATGACAAGGCTACCATCCATTGGAATAACAAAAATATCGACAATAGACTAACTTCCATAATGACAAGTCTACTATCCATTGGAGTAACAAAAATATGAACAACTATCTACCGTCCTTAATGACAAGACTACCATCCTTTCGAGTAACAAAAATCACAATGACAGACTACCTTCCATAACGACAAGGCTACCATCCGTTGCAGTAACAAAAATATCGACAACAAACTATCTTCCATAATGACAAGGCTACCATCCATTGTTGTCACAAAAATCTGGACAACATACTACCTTGCATAATGACAAGCCTACCATCCATTGGAGTAACAAAAATCTCAACAACATACTACCTTCCATAATGACAAGGGTACCATCATTGGAGTAACAAAATTATCCACAAGAGACTACCTTCCATATTGACAAGGTTACAATCCATTGGAGTATAAAAAATCTCGACAACAGACTACCTTCTATAATGACAAGGCTACCATCCATTGGAGTAACAAAAATCTCGACAACACACAACCTTCCATAATGACTAGGCTACCATCCATTGGAGTAACAAAGATACCGACAACAGACTACCTTCCATAACGACAAGGCTACAATCCATTGTAGTAACAAAAATCTCGATGACAGACTACCTTCCATAATGACAAGGCTACCATGCATTGGAATAAAAAAAATTTTGACATCACAGTACCTTCCATAATTACAAGGCTACCATCCCTTAGAGTAACAAAAATCTTGGCAACAGACTACCTTGCATAATGACAAGGTTACCATCCATTGGAGTAATTAAGATATAGACAACATACTACCTTCCATAATGACAAGGCTACCATCCATTGGAGTAAAAAAATCACGACAATAGACTACCTTCCATAATGACAAGGCTACCATCCATTGTAATAACAAAAATATCAACACACACTACCTTCCATAATGACAAGGCTACCATCCAATGGAGTAACAAAAATCTCGACAATAGACTACATTCCATAATGAGAAGTCTAACATCCATTGGAGTAACAAAAATGAGAAAAACAAACTACTGTCCTTAATGACAAGGCTACCATCCATTGGAGTAATAGAAATCACAACGACAGACTACCTTCCATAATGACAAGGCTAACATCCATTGCAATAACAAAAATCTCGACAACAGACTACCATCCGTAATGACAACGCTACCATCCATTGTTGTATCAAAAATATGGACAACAGACTACCTTGCATAATGAAAAGGGTGCCATCAATTGGAGTAACAAAAATCCCGAAAAACATACTACCTTCCTTAATTAAAAGGGTACCATCCGTTGGAGTAACAAAAATCTGGACAACATATTACCTTCCATAATGACAAGGGTACCATCATTGGAGTAACAAAATTATCCACTAGAGACTACCTTCCATAATGACAAGGCGACAATCCATTGGAGTATAAAAAATCTCGACAACAGACTACCTTCCATAATGACAAGGCTTCCATCCATTAGAGTAATAGAAATCACAACGACATACTACCTTCCATAATGACAAGGCTAACATCCATTGCAGTAACAAAAATCTCAACAACAGACTACCTTCCATAATGACAAGGCTACCATCGATTGGAGTAACAGAAAACTGGACAACAAACTACCTTCCTTAATGACAAGGCTACCATCCATTGGAGTAACAAAAATCTCGACAGCAGACTACCTTCCATAATGACAAGGGTACCATCATTTGAGTAACAAAAATATCCACAAGAGAGTACCTTTCATAATGACAAGGCTACAATCCATTGAAGTATAAAAAATCTCGACAACAGACTACCTTCCATAATGACAAGGCTACCATCCATTATAGTAACAATAATACACGACAATAGACTACCTTCCGTAATGACAAGGCTACCATCCATTGGAGTAACAAAAAACTCGACAACAGAGTACCTTCTATAATGACAAGGCTACCATCCATTGAAATAACAAAAATATCGATAACACACTACCTTCAATAATGACAAGGCTACCATCCCTTAGAGTAACAAAAATCTCGACAATAGACTACTTTCTATAATGACAACGCTACCATCCATTGGAGTAAAAAAAATATCGAAAACAGACTACCTTCCATAATGACAAGGCTACCATCCATTGGAGTAACAAAAATCTTGACAATACACTACCTTCCATAATGACAAGTCTACCATCTGTTGGAGTAACAAAAATATGAACAACACATTATCGTCCTTAATGACAAGGCTACAATCCATTGGAGTAACAAAAATCACAACAACAGACTACCTTCCATACCGACAAGGCTACAATCCATTGTAGTAACAAAAATCCCGACAAAAGACTACCTTCCTTAATTAAAAGGGTACCATCCGTTGGAGTAACAAAAATCTGGACAACATATTACCTTCCATAATGACAAGGGTACCATCATTGGAGTAACAAAATTATCCACTAGAGACTACCTTCCTTAATGACAAGGTGACAATCCATTGGAGTATAAAAAATCTCGACAACAGACTACCTTCCATAATGACAAGGCTTCCATCCATTGGAGTAACAAAAATCTCGACAACACACTGCCTTCCATAGTGACTAGGCTACCATCCATTGGAGTAACAAAGATATCAATAACAGACTACCTTCCATAACGACAAGGATACAATCGATTGTAGTAACAAAAATCTCGACCACAGACTACCTTCCATAATGACAAGGCTAACATCCATTGGAATAACAAAAATTTCGACAACACAGTACCTTCCATAATTACAAGGCTACCACCCCTTAGAGTATAAAAAATCTTGGCAACAGACTACCTTCCATAATGACAAGGTTACCATCCATTGGAGTAATAAAGATATCGACAACATACTACCTTCCATAATGACAAGGCTACCATCCAATGGAGTAATAAAAATATTGAAAATAGACTACCTTCCATAATGACATGTCTACCATCCATTGGAGTAACAAAAATTTGACCAACAAACTACCGTACTTAATGACAAGGCTACCATCCATTGGAGTAACAGAAATCACAATGACAGACTACCTTCCATAATGACAAGGCTACCATCCATTGCAGTAAAAAAAATCTCGACAACAGACTACCTTCCATAATGACAAGGCTACCATCCAATGGAATAACAAAAATCTCGACAATAGACTACATTCCATAATGACAAGTCTACCATCCGTTGGAGTAACAAAAATCTGAAAAACAAACTACTGTCCTTAATGACAAGGCTACCATCCATTGGAGTAATAGAAATCACAACGACAGACTACCTTCCATAATGACAAGGCTAACATCCATTGTAATAACAAAAATCTCGACAACAGACTACCTTCCGTAATGACAACGCTACCATCCATTATTGTAACAAAAATATGGACAACAGACTACCTTGCATAATGATAAGGCTGCCATCAATTGGAGTAACAAAAATCCCGACAACATACTACCTTCCTTAATGACAAGGGTACCATCCGTTTGAGTAACAAAAATCTTGACAACATACTACCTTCCATAATGACAAGGGTACCATCATTGTAGTAACAAAATTATCCATAAGAGACTACGTTCCATAATGACAAGGCTACAATCCATTGGAGTATAAAAAATCTCGAAAACAGACTACCTTCCATAATGACAAGGCTACCATCCATTGGAGTAACAAAAATCTCGACAACACACTACCTTCCATAGTGACTAGGCTACCATCCATTGGAGTAACAAAGATATCGACAACAGACTACCTTCCATAACGACAAGGATACAATCCATTGTAGTAACAAAAATCTCGACGACAGACTACCTTCCATAATGACAAGGCTACCATCCATTGGAATAACAAAAATTTCGACAACACAGTACCTTCCATAATTACAAGGCTACCATCCCTTAGAGTAACAAAAATCTTGGCAACAGACTACCTTCCATAATGACAAGGCTACCATCCAATGGAGTAACAAAAACATTGAAAATACACTACCTTCCATAATGACAAGTCTACCATCCATTGGAGTAACAAAAATTTGACCAACAAACTACCGTCCTTAATGACAAGGCTACCATGCATTGGAGTAACAGAAATCACAATGGCAGACTACCTTCCATAATGACAAGGCTAGCATCCATTGCAGTAACAAAAATCTTGACAACAGACTACCTTCCATTATGACAAGGCTACCATCGATTGTTGTAACAAAAATCTGGACAACAGACTACCTTGCATATTGACAAGGCTGCCATCAATTGGAGTAACAAAAATCCTGATAACAGACTACCTTCCTTAATGACAAGGCTACCATCCGTGGGAGTAACAAAAATCTCGACAACAGACTACCTTCCATAATGACAAGGCTACAATCCATTGGAGTAAAAAAAATCTCGAAAACAGACTACCTTCCATAATGACTAGGCTACCACCATTGGAGTAACAAAGATATCGACAACAGACTACCTTCCATAACGACAAAGCTACAATCCATTGTAGTAACAAAAATCTTGACAACAGACTACCTTACATAATGACAAGGATACCATCCATTGTAGTAACAAAAATCTCAACGATAGACTACCTTTTACAATGACAAGGCTACCATCAATTGGAGTAACAAAAATATCGACAACAAACTACCTTACATAATGACAAGGCTACCATCCATTGGAATAACAAAAATTTCGACAACACAATACCTTCCATAATGACAAGGCTACCATCCCTTAGAGTAACAAAAATCTCGACAACAGACTACATTCCATAATGACAAGGTTACCATTCATTGGAGTAACAAAGATATCGACAACATACTACCTTCCATAATGACAAGGCTACCATCCATTGGAGTAACAATAATCACGACAACGGACTACCTTCCCTAATGACAAGGCTACCATCCATTGGAATAAAAAAAATAACGACAACACACTACCTTCCATAATGACAAGGCAACCATCCAATGAAGTAACAAAAATCTCGACAATAGACTACCTTCCATAATGACAAGTCTACCATCCATTGGAGTAACAAAAATCTGAACAACAAACTAACGTCATTAATGACAAGGCTACCATCCATTAGAGTAACAAAAATCACAATGACAGACTACCTTCCATAATGACAAGGCTACCATCCATTGCAGTTACAAAAATCTCGACAACAAACTACCTTGCATAATGACAAGGCTGCCATCAATTGGAGTAACAAAAATCCTGATAACAGACTACCTTCCTTAATGACATGGCTACCATCCGTTGGAGTAACAAAAATCTCGACAACATACTACCTTCCATAATGACAAGGGTACCATCATTGGAGTAACAATAATCACGAAAACATATTACCTTCCCTAATGACAAGGCTACCATCCATTGGAATAAAAAAAATATCGACAACACACTAACTTCAATAATGACAAGGCAAACATCTTAATGACAAGTCTACCATCCATTGGAGTAACAAAAATCTGAACAAAAAACTACCGTCCTTAATGACAAGGCTACCATCCATTGGAGTAACATAAATCACAATGACAGACTACCTTCCATAATGACAAGGCTACCTTCCATAATGACGAGGCTACCATCCATTGTTGTAACAAAAATCTGGACAGCAGACTACCTTGCATAACGATAAGGCTACCATCCATTGGAGTAACAAAAATCCCAATAACAAACTACCTTCCTTAATGACAAAGCTACCATCCATTGAAGAAACAGAAATCTCAACAACAGACTACCTTCTATAATGACAAGGCTACCATCCGCTGGAGTAACAAAAATCTCGACAACATGCTATCTTCCATAATGACAAGGGTACCATCATTGGAGTAATAAAGATATCGACAACATACTACCTTCCATAATGACAAGGCTACAATCCGTTGGAGTATAAAAAATCTGGACAATAGACTACCTTTCATAATGAAAAGGCTACCACCCAATGGAGTAATAAAAATCTCGACAACACACTACCTTCCATAATGACTAGGCTACCATCCATTGGAGTAACAAACATATCGACAAAAGACTACCTTCCATAACGACCATGCTACAATCCATTGTAGTAACAAAAATCTCGATGACAGACTACCTTCCCTAATGACAAGGCTACTATGCATTGGAATAAAAAAAATTTCGACAACGCAGTACCTTCCGTAATTACAAGGCTACCATCCCTTAGAGTAACAAAAATCTTGGCAACAGACTACCTTCCATAATGACAAGGTTACCATCCATTGGAGTAATAAAGATATCGACAACATACTACCTTCCATAATGAAAAGTCTACCATCCGTTGGAGTAAAAAAAATCATGACAACAGACTACCTTTCATAATGACAAGGCTACCATCCATTGGAATAAAAAAAATATCGACAACACACTACCTTCCAAAATGACAAGGCTACCATCAAATGGAGTAACAAAAATCTCGACAATAGACTAGCTTCCATAATGACAAGTCTACCATCCATTGGAGTAACAAAAATATGAACAACAAACTACCGTCCTTAATGACAAGGCTACCATCCATTGGAGTAACAGAAATCAAAACGACAGACTACCTTCCCTAATGACAAGGCTACCATCCCTTAGAGTAACAAAAATCTCGACAACAGACTACCTTCCATAATGACAAGGCTACCATCCATTGTTGTAACAAAAATATGGACAATAGACTACCTTGCATAATGACAAGGCTGCCATTAATTGGAAAATAAAAATCTGGACAACAGACAACCTTCCATAATGACAAGGTTACCATCCATTGGAGTAATAAAGATATCAACAACATACTACCTTCCATAATGACATGTCTAACATCCATTGGAGTAAAAAAAATCACGACAACAGACGACCTTCCATAACGACAAGGCTACAATCCATTGTAGTAACAAAAATCTCGATGACAGACTACCTTCCATCATGACAAGGCTACTATGCATTGGAATAACAAAAATTTCTACAACACAGTACCTTCCATAATTACAAGGCTACCATCCCTTAGAGTAACAAAAATCTTGGCAACAGACTACCTTCCATAATGACAAGGTTACCATCAATTGGATTAATAAAGATATCGAAAACATACTTCCTTCCATAATGGCAAGGCTACCATCCAATGGAGTAACAAAAATCTTGACAATAGACTACCTTCCATAATGACAAGTCTACCATCCATTGGAGTAACAAAAATCTGAACAAGAAAAAACCGTCCTTAATGACAAGCCTACCATCCATTGGAGTAACAGAAATCACAATGACAGACTACCTTCCATAATGACAAGGCTACCATCCATTGCAGTTACAAAAATCTAGAAAACAGACTACCTTCCATAATGACAAGGCTACCATCCATTGTTGTAACAAAAATCTGGACAATAGACTACCTTGCATAATGACAAGGCTACCATCCATTGGAGTAACAAAAATCCTGATAACAGACTACCATCCTTAATGACAAAGCTACCATCCATTGAAGAAACAAATCTCGACAACATACTACCTTCCATAATGACAAGGGTACCATCATTGGAGTAACAACAATATCCATAAGATACTACCTTCCATATTGACAAGGCTACAATCCATTGGAGTATAAAAAATATGGACAACAAACTACCTTTCATAATGACAAGGCTACCATCCATTGGAGTAAAAAAAATCTCGACAAAACACTACTTTCCATAATGACTAGGCTACCATCCATTGGAGTAACAAAGATATCGACAACAGACTAACTTCCATAACGACAAGGCTACAATCCATTGTAGTAAAAAAAATCTCGACGACAGATTACCTTCCATAATGACAAGGCTACTATGCATTGGAGTAACAAAGATATCGACAACATACTCCTTCCATAATGACAAGGCTACCATCTGTTGGAGTAACAAAGATATCGACAACATACTACCTTCCATAATGACAAGGCTACCATCCATTGGAGTAACAATAATCACGACGACATACTACCTTCCCTAATGACAAGGATACCATCCATTAGAATAAAAAAATATCGACAACACACTACCTTCAATAATGACAAGGCAACCATCCAATGGAGTAATAAAAATATCGACAATAGACTACCTTTCATAATGACAAGTCTACCATCCATTGGAGTAACAAAAATCTAAACAACAAACTATCATCCTTAATGACAAGGCTACCATCCATTGGAGTAACAAAAATCACAACGACATACTACCTTCCATAATGACAAGGCTACCATCCATTGCAGTTACAAAAATCTCGAAAACAGACTACCCTCCATAATAACAAGGCTACCATCCATTGTTCTAACAAAAATCTGGACAACAGACTACCTTGCATAATGACAAGGCTACCATCCATTGGAGTAACAAAAATCCTGATAATAGACAACCTTCATTAATTAAAAAGCTACCATCCATTGAAGAAACAAAAATCTCGACAACAGACTACCTTCCATAATGACAAGGCTACCATCCGTTGGAGTAACAAAAATATCGACAACATACTACCTTACATAATGACAAGGGTACCATCATTGGAGTAACAAAAATATCCACAACAGACTACCTTCCATAATGACAAGGCTACAATCCATTGGAGTATAAAAAATCTCGACAACAGACTACCTTCCATGATGACAAGGTTACCATAGAGTAACAAAGATATCCACAAGAGACTACCTTCCATAATGACAAGGCTACAATCCATTGGAGTATTAAAAATCTCGACATCAGACTACCTTCCATAATGAAAAGGCTACCATCCATTGGAGTAACAAAAATCTCCACAACAGACTACCCTACATAATGACAAGGCTACCATCCATTATAGTGACAAAAATATCGATAATAGACTACCTTCCATAATGACAAGGCTACAATCCACTGGAGTAACAAAAATCTCGACAACATACTACCTTTCATAATGAAAAGGTTACAATCTATTATAGTAACAAAAATCTCGACAATTGACTATCTTTCATAATGAAAAGGCTACCGTCCATTGGAATAACAAAAATCTCGACAACAGACTATGTTCCTTAATGACAAGGCTACCATCCCTTAGAGTAACAAAAATCTCGACAACAGACTGCCTTCCATAATGACAAGGCTACCATCCATTGGAGTAACCAAGATATCGACAACATACTACCTTCCATAATGACAAGGCTACCATCCCTTAGAGTAACAAAAATCATGACAACAGACTACCTTCCATAATGACAAGGCTCATTCCATTGGAGTAACAAAAATATGAACAACAGACTACTGTCCTTAATGACAAGGCTACCATCCAATGGAGTAACATAAATTGAAATGGCAAACTACCTTCCATAATGACAAGGCTACGATCCATTGCAGTAACAAAATTCTCGACAATAGACTACCTTCCATAATGACAAGGCTACCATCCATTGTTGTAACAAAAATCTAGACAATAGACTACCTTTCATAATGACAAGGCTACCATCCATTGGAGTAACAAAAATCCTGACAATAGACTATCTTCAATAATGACAACGCTACCATCCATTGGAGTAACAAAAATCTCGAAAACTAACTACCTACCATAATGACAAGGCTACCATCCATTGGAATAACAAAAATATCGACAACACACTACCCACCATAATGACAAGGCTACCATCCAATGGAGTAACAAAAATCTCGACAATAGACTACCTTCCATAATGACAAGTCTACCATCCGTTGGAGTAACAAAAATCTAGACAACAGACTACCTTCCATAATGACAAGGATACCATCCATTGGAGTAACAAATCCCAACAATAGACTACCTTCCATAATGACAAGGCTACCATCCATTGGAGTAACAGAAATATCGACAAAACACTACCTTCCATAATGACAAGGCTACCATCCATTGGAGAAACAAAAATCTGAACAACAGACTACCATCCTTAATGACAAGGCTACCGTCCATTGTAGTAACAGAAATCACAACGACAAACTACCTTCCATAATGACAAGGCTACGATCCATTGCACTAACAAAAATATCGACAATAGACTACCTTCCATAATGACAAGGCTACCATCCATTGGAGTAACAAAAATCCCAACAATAGACTACCTTCCATAATGACAAGGCTACCATGCATTGGAGTAACAAAAATCTCGACGATAGACTGCCTTCCATAATGACAAGTCTACCATCCGTTGGAGTAACAAAAATCTGAACAACAGACTACCATCCTTAATGACAAGGCTACCGTCCATTGTAGTAACAGAAATCACAACGACAAACTACCTTCCATAATGACAAGGCTACGATCCATTGCACTAACAAAAATATCCACAACATACTACCTTCCATAATGACAAGGCCACCATCCATTGGAGTAACAAAAATCTAGACAACAGACTACCTTCCATAATGACAAGGATACCATCCATTACAGTAACAAAAATCCCAACAATAGACTACCTTCCATAATGACAAGCCTACCATCCATTGGAGTAACAGAAATATCGACAAAACACTACCTTCCATAATGACAAGGCTACCATCCATTGGAGAAACAAAAATCTGAACAACAGACTACCATCCTTAATGAGAAGGCTACCATCCATTGTAGTAACAGAAATCACAACGACAAACTACCTTCCATAATGACAAGGCTACGATCCATTGCACTAACAAAAATATCGACAATAGACTACCTTTCATAATGACAAGGCCACCATCCATTGGAGTAACAAAAATCTAGACAACAGACTACCTTCCATAATGACAAGGCTACCATCCATTGGAGTAACAAAAATCCCAACAATAGACTACCTTCCATAATGACAAGGCTACCATCCATTGGAGAAACAAAAATATCGACAAAACACTACCTTCCATAATGACAAGGCTACCATCCATTGGAGTAACAAAAATCTCGATAGCAGACTACCTTCCATAATGATAAGTGTACCATCATTGGAGAAACAAAATTATCCACAAGAGACTACCTTACATAATGACAAGGCTATAATACATTGGAGTATAAAAAATTCCGTCAACAGACTACCTTCCATAATGACAAGGCTACCATCCATTGGAGTAACAAAAATCTCGACAACAGACTACCTTCCATAATGACCAGGTTAGCATCCAATGGAGTAACAAAGATATCGACAATAGACTACCTTCTATAACGACAAGGCTACAATCCATTGTAGTAACAAAAATCTCAACTACAGACTACCTTCCATAATGACAAGGCTACCATCCATTATAGTTAAAAAATTATCGACAATAGACTACCTTCCATAATGACAAGGATACTTCCCATTGGAGTAACAAAAATCTCAATAACATAGTACCTTCCATAAAGACAAGGCTACCATCCATTTGAGTAATAGAAATCTGGACAACAGACTACCTTCCCTAATGACAAGGCTACCGTCCAATGGAGTAACAAAAATCTCGACAGCAAACTACCTTTCATAATGACTAGGGTAACATCATTTGAGTAACACAAATATCCACAAGAGACTACCTTCCATAATGACAAGGCTACAATCCATTGGAGTATTAAAAATATCGACAATAGACTACCTTCCATAATGACAAGGCTAACATCCATTGGAATAACAAATATCTCGCAACAGACTACCTTCCATAATGACAAGGCTACCATCCATTGTAGTGACAAAAATCTCGACAATAGACTACCTTTCATAATGTCAAGGCTACAATCCACTGGAGTAACAAAAATATCGACAACCTACTAGCTTCCATAATGACAAGGTTATAATCTATTATAGTAATAAAAATCTCGACAACTGACTACCTTTCATAATGACAAGGCTACCATTCATTGGAATAACAAAAATCTCGACAATAGACTATGTTCCATTATGATAAGGCTATGATCCCTTAGAGTAACAAAAATCTCGACGATAGACTGCCTTCCATAATGACAAGGCTACCATCCATTGGAGTAACAAAGATATCGACAACATACTACCTTCCATAATGACAAGGCTACCATCCCTTAGAGTAACAAAACTCATGACAACAGACTACCTTCCATAATGACAAGGCTACCATCCATAGGAGTAACAAAAATCTGAACAATAGACTACCGTCCATAATGAGAAGGCTACCATCCATTGGAATAACAAAAATATCGACAACACACTACCTT
The DNA here is from genome assembly GCA_948472305.1 of Vicia faba. Taxonomy (NCBI): domain Eukaryota; kingdom Viridiplantae; phylum Streptophyta; class Magnoliopsida; order Fabales; family Fabaceae; genus Vicia; species Vicia faba. The sequence goes on along the minus strand of OX451741.1, from coordinate 508,511,047 downwards.
CCATAATGACAAGGCTACCATCCCTTAGAGTAATAAAAATATCGAAAACTGACTACTTTCCATTATGACGAGGCTACCATCCATTGGAGTAACAAAGATATCGAGAACATACTACCTTCCATAATGACAAGGCTACCATCCATTGGAGTAACAAAAATCCCAACAATAGACTACCTTCCATAATGACAAGGCTACCATCCATTGGATTAACAGAAATCTCGACAAAACACTACCTTCCATAATGACAAGGCTACCATCCATCGGAGTAACAAAAATCTCGATAGGAGACTGCCTTACATAATGACAAGGGTACCATCATTGGAGTAATAAAAATATCCACAAGAGACTACCTTCCATAATGACAAGTCTATAATCAATAGGAGTATAAAAAATCTTGACAACAGACTACCTTCCATAATGACAAGGCTACCATCCATTAGAGTAACAAAAATCTCGACAACAGACTACCTTCCATAATGACAAGGCTACCATCCATTGCAGTAACAAAAATCTCGACAATAGACTACCTTCCATTATGACAAGGCTACCATCCATTGGAATAACAAAAATATCGACAACACACTACCTTCCATAATGACAAGGCTACCATCCCTTAGAGTAACTAAAATATCGACAACAGACTACCTTCCATAATGACGAGGCTACAATCCATTGGAGTAACAAAGATATCGAGAACATACTACCTTCCATAATGACAAGGCTACCATCCATTGGAGTAACAAAAATCACGAAGACAGACTACCTTCCATAATGAGAAGGCTACCATTCATTGGAATAACAAAAATATCGACAACAGACTACCTTCCATAATGACAAGGCTACCATCCAATGGAGTAACAAAAATCTCGACAATAGACTACCTTCCATAATAACAAGTCTACCATCCATTGGAGTAAAAAAAATCTGACCAACAGACTACCGTCCTTAATGACAAGGCTACCATCCATTTGAGTAACAGAAATATCCAAGACAAACTACCTTCCATAATGACAAGGCTAACATCCATTGCAGTAACAAAAATCTCAACAACAGACTACCTTCCATAATGACAAGGCTACCATCCATTGGAGTAATAGAAATCTAGACAACAGACTACCTTCAATAATGACAAGGTACCATCCATTGGAGTAACAAAAATCTCAACATCAGACTACGTTCCATAATGACAAGGGTACCATCATTTGAGTAACAAAAATATCAACAAGAGACTACCTTCCATAATGACAAGGCTACAATCCATTAGAGTATAAAAAATATCGACAACAGACTACCTTCCATAATGACAAGGCTACCATCCATTGGAGTAACAAAAATCTAGACAATAGACTACCTACCATAATGACAAGGCTACCATCCATTGGAATAACAAAAATATCGACAACACACTACCTACAATAATGACAAGGCTACCATCCAATGGAGTTACAAAAATCTCGACAATAGACTTCCTTCCATAATGACAAGTCTACCATCCATTGGAGTAACATAAATCACAACGACAAACTACCTTCCATAATGAAAAGGCTACGATCCATTGGAGTAACAAAAATCTCGATAGCAGACTACCTTCCATAATGACTAGGGTACCATCATTGGAGTAACAAAAATATCCACAAGAGACTACCTTCCATAATTACAAGGCTACAATCCATAGGAGTATAAAAAATATCAACAACAGACTACCTTCCATAATGACAAGGCTACCATCCATTGGAGTAACAAAAATCTTTACAACAGTGTAGCTTCCATAATGACTAGGTTACAATCCATTGGAGTAACAAAGATATCGACAATAGACTACCTTCCATAATGACAAGGCTACCAAACGTTGTAGTAAAAAAAATATCGACAATTGACTACCGTCCATAATGAGAAGGCTACCATCCATTGGAATAACAAAAATATCGACAACACACTACCTTCCATAATGACAAGGCTACCATCCCTTAGAGTAACAAAAATCTCGAAAACTGACTACTTTCCATTATGACGAGGCTACCATCCATTGGAGTAACAAAGATATCGAGAACATACTACCTTCCATAATGACAAGGCTACCATCCATTGGAGTAACAGAAATCTCGACAAAACACTACCTTCCATAATGACAAGGCTACCATCCATCGGAGTAACAAAAATCTCGATAGCAAACTGCCTTACATAATGACAAGGGTACCATCATTGGAGTAATAAAAATATCCACAAGAGACTACCTTCCATAATGACAAGGCTATAATCAATAGGAGTATAAAAAATCTTGACAACAGACTACCTTCCATAATGACAAGGCTACCATCCATTAGAGTAACAAAAATCTCGACAATAGACTACCTTCCATAATGACAAGGCTACCATCCATTGCAGTAACAAAAATCTTGACAATAGACTACCTTCCATTATGACAAGGCTACCATCCATTGGAATAATAAAAATATCGGCAACACACTACCTTCCATAATGACAAGGCTATCATCCCTTAGAGTAACAAAAATATCGACAACAGACTACCTTCCATAATGACGAGGCTACCATCCATTGGAGTAACAAAGATATCGAGAACATACTACCTTCCATAATGACAAGGCTACCATCCATTGGAGTAACAAAAATCACGACAACACACTACCTTCCATAATGAGAAGGCTACCATTCATTGGAATAACAAAAATATCGACAACACACTACCTTCCATAATGACAAGGCTACCATCCAATGGAGTAACAAAAATCTCGACAATAGACTACCTTCCATAATAACAAGTCTACCATCCATTGGAGTAAAAAAAATTTACCAACAGACTACCGTCCTTAATGACAAGGCTACCATCCATTGGAGTAACAGAAATATCCAAGACAGACTACCTTCCATAATGACAAGGCTAACATCCATTGCAGTAACAAAAATCTCAACAACAGACTACCTTCCATAATGACAAGGCTACTATCCATTGGAGTATTAGAAATCTAGAAAAGAGACTACCTTCCGTAATGACAAGGCTACCATCCATTGGAGTAACAAAAATCTCGACAGCAGACTACCTTCCAAAATGACAAGGGTACCATCATTTGAGTAACAAAAATATCAACAAGAGACTACCTTCCATAATGACAAGGCTACAATCCATTAGAGTATAAAAATATCGACAACAGACTACCTTCCATAATGACAAGGCTACCATCCATTGGAGTAACAAAAATCTAGACAATAGACTACCTACCATAATGACAAGGCTACCATCCATTGGAATAACAAAAATATCGACAACACACTACCTACAATAATGACAAGGCTACCATCCAATGGAGTTACAAAAATCTCGACAATAGACTTCCTTCCATAATGACAAGTCTACCATCCATTGGAGTAACATAAATCACAACGACAAACTACCTTCCATAATGAAAAGGCTACGATCCATTGGAGTAACAAAAATCTCGATAGCAGACTACCTTCCATAATGCCTAGGGTACCATCATTGGAGTAACAAAAATATCCACAAGAGACTACCTTCCATAATGACAAGGCTACAATCCATAGGAGTATAAAAAATCTCGACAACAGACTACCTTCCATAATGACAAGGCTACCATCCATTGGACTAACAAAAATATTTACAACAGAGTACCTTCCATAATGACTAGGTTACAATCCATTGGAGTAACAAAGATATCGACAATAGACTACCTTCCATAATGACAAGGCTACCAAACGTTGTAGTAAAAAAATATCGACAATTGACTACCTTCCATAATGACAAGGCTACCATCCATTGGAATAACAAAAATATCGACAACACACTACCTTACATAATGACAAGGCTACCATCCCTTAGAGTAACAAAAATCTCGACAACAGACTACCTTAATGAGAAGGCTACCATCCATTGGAATAACAAAAATATCGACAACACTACCTTCAATAATGACAAGGCTACCTTCCAATGGAGTAACAAAAATCTCGACAATAAACTACCTTCCATAATGACAAGTCTACCATCCATTGGAGTAAATAAAATCTGAACAACAGACTACCGTTCTTAATGACAAGGCTACCATCCATTGGAGTAACAAAAATCACAACGACAGACTACCTTCCATAATGACAAGGCTACCATCCATTGGAGTAAAAGAAATCTAGACAACAGACTACCTTCCGTAATGAAAAGTCTACCATCCATTAGAGTAACAAAAATCACGACAGCAGACTACCTTCCATAATGATAAGGGTACCATCATTTGAGTAACAAAAATATCCACAAGAGACTACCTTCCATAATGACAAGGCTACAATCCATTGGATTATAAAAAATCTGGACAACAGACTACCTTCCATAATGACTAGGTTACCATCCATTGGAGTAACAAAGATATCGACAATAGACTACTTTCCATAATGACAAGGCTACCATCCATTGTAGTAAAAAAATATTGACAATTGACTACCTTACATAATGACAAGGCTACCATCCATTGCAGTAACAAAAATCTCGACAACAGAGTACCTTCCTTAATGACAAGGCTACCATCCATTGGAATAAAAAAAATATCGACAACACACTACCTTCCATAATGACAAGGCTACCATCCCATAGAGTAACAAAAATCTCGACAACAGGCTACTTTCCATAATGACAAGGCTACCATCCCTTGGAGTAACAAAACTCATGACAACATACTACCTTCCATAATGACAAGGCTACCATCCATTGGAGTAACAAAAATCACGACAACAGACTACCTTCCATAATGACAAGGCTACAATCCATTGGAATAAAAAATATTGACACCATACTACCTTCCATAAAGAACAAGCCTACCATCCCTTAGAGTAACAAAAATCTCGACAACAGACTACTTTCCATAATGACAAGGCTACCATCCATTAGAGTAACGAAAATATCGACAACAAACTACCTTCCATAATGACAAGGCTACCATCCATTTGAGTAACAAAAATCTCGATAATAGACTACCTTCCATAATGACTAGGCTACCATCCATTGGAGTAACAAAGATATCGACAATAGACTACCTTCCGTAAAGACAAGGCTACCATCCATTGGAGTAACAAATATCTCAACAACAGAGTACCTTCCATAATGACAAGGCTACCATACCTTAGAATAACAAAAATCTCAACAACAGACTACTTTCCATAATGACAAGGCTACCATACGTTGGAGTAACAAAAATATCGACAAAAGACTACCTTCCATAATGACAAGGCTACCATCCATTGGAGTAACAAAAATATCGACAACAGACTACCTTCCATAATGACAAGTCTACCATCCATTGGAGTAACAAAAATATGAACAATACACTACCTTCCATAATGACAAGTATACCATTCATTGGAGTAACAAAAATATGAACAGATTACCACCCTTAATGACAAGGCTACGATCCATTGGAGTAACAGAAATCACAATGACATACTACCTTCCATAATGACTAGGCTACCATCCATTGCATTAACAAAAATATCGACAACAGACTACCTTCCCTAATGACAAGGCTACCATCCATTGGAGTAACATAAATCTAGACAACAAACTACTTTCCATAATGACAAGGCTACCATCCATTGGAGTAACAAAGATATGAACAACATACTACCTTCCATAATGACAAGGCTACCAACCCTTAGAGTAACAAAAATCTCGACAACAGACTACCTTCCATTATGACAAGGCTACCATTCATTGGAATAACAAAAATATCGACAACACTACCTCTAATAATGACAAGGCTACCATCCAATGGAGTAAAAAAAATTTCGACAATAGACTACCTTCCATAATGACAAGTCTACCATCCATTGGAGTAAATAAAATCTGAACAACAGACTACAGTCCTTAATGACAAGGCTACCATCCATTGGAGTAACAGAAATCACAACGACAAACTACCTTCCACAATGACAAGGCTAACATCCATTGCAGTAACAAAAATCTCAACAACAGACTACCTTCCATAATGACAAGGCTACCATCCATTGGAGTAACAGAAATCTAGACAACATACAACCTTCCGTAATGAAAAGGCTACCATCCATTAGAGTAACAAAAATCTCGATAGCAAACTACCTTCCATAATGACAAGGGTACCATCATTTGAATAACAAAAATATCCACAAGAGACTACCTTCCATAATGACAAGGCTACCATTCCTTAGAGTAACAAAAATCTCGAAAACAGACTACTTTCCATTATGACGAGGCTACCATCCATTGGAGTAACAAAGATATCGAAAACATACTACCTTCCATAATGACAAGGCTACCATCCATTGGAGTAACAAAAATCCCAACAATAGACTACCATCCATAATGACAAGGCTAGCATCCATTGGATTAACAGAAATCTCGACAAAACACTACCTTCCATAATGACAAGGCTACCATCCATCGGAGTAACAAAAATCTCGATAGCAGACTGCCTTACATAATGACAAGGGTACCATCATTGGAGTAATAAAAATATCCACAAGAGACTACCTTCCATAATGACAAGGCTATAATCAATAGGAGTATCAAAAATCTTGACAACAGACTACCTTCCATAATGACAAGGCTACCATCCATTAGAGTAACAAAAATCTCGACAACAGACTACCTTCCATAATGACAAGGCTACCATCCATTGCAGTTACAAAAATCTCGACAATAGACTACCTTTCATTATGACAAGGCTACCATCCATTGGAATAACAAAAATATCGACAACACACTACCTTCCATAATGACAAGGCTACCATCCCTTAGAGTAACAAAAATATCGACAACAGACTACCTTCCAAAATGACGAGGCTACCATCCATTGGAGTAACAATGATATCGAGAACATACTACCTTCCATAATGACAAGGCTACCATCCATTGGAGTAACAAAAATCACGACAACACACTACCTTCCATAATGAGAAGGCTACCATTCATTGGAATAACAAAAATATCGACAACACACGACCTTCCATAATGACAAGGCTACCATCCAATGGAGTAACAAAAATCTCGACAATAGACTACCTTCCATAATAACAAGTCTACCATCCATTGGAGTAAAAAAAATATGACCAACAGACTATCGTCCTTAATGACAAGGCTACCATCCATTGGAGTAACAGAAATATCCAAGACAGACTACCTTCCATAATGACAAGGCTAACATCCATTGCAGTAACAAAAATCTCAACAACAGACTACCTTCCATAATGACAAGGCTACCATCCATTGGAGTAATAGAAATCTAGACAACAGACTACCTTCCATAATGACAAGGGTACCATCATTTGAGTAACAAAAATATCAACAAGAGACTACCTTCCATAATGACAAGTGTGATCGGTGGATCTGGAACTGACTGTTTAACGCTGGTTCGCGAAATGTCGCGGAAGCAAGAGTCGCCACCATCTTTTATTTTCTCCAAATGGAAAGGTCAAAAGCACAGAAAAATTCCTTATAGAGATTGCTCTCGGTTCGGGAGGTAGGTTATAGAAAGGGAAGGTGTTAGCACCCTTTCTATCCATGGTTATCCATGGGCTCTTAGATACTTGCTCACTTGTGTTTTCAAAAATGGTTTGTTTGCTTTTCAACTGTGGGTTTTAAAAAGTTTCTTTGAAAATTTCATTTCGACTCTTGTATCGGTCCTCAAGAGTGTTTGAAAAATGCTTTCGAAAGCTTTTTGAAAATGTGTTGGTGTGAAAAGTATTTTTGATTTGTTTTGTTTTGAATTAGAGCAAGTATCCTTGAGTCGTCTACCTACCCTAAGGAATTCGTCTGTGTAAATGTCCTTTAAAGTAGTGCCATCCCACCATTGAGAGGTAGGTAGCACCACCGTTGGAGGTGTTCGGGTCAATTCGAGGTTCGGGTCATGGTGATCACCAGAGCAATGGGAAGACACCTTAGAAGCTACCCTCATGCCAAGTTCCCGGATCATGAGGACTTACTAAGACATCCTCTACTCGACGATCACCTTTCGAGGCGAGGCAACAGTGAGGAGTACCCTAGGGGTGGTGTGTGATTAGTGTGTCATGTTCAGTTATTTTGTCTTATTTATGTTATTGGTGATCTAGCGTTTGTTTTTATTTTTGTTCATACATTCTTTCATGCCTTGATTTAACAATTAAAAATGCGAGAAAAGTAAAAGTCTAAAGCTATTACAAAAGGCGCGGGTCCACATCGCCAAAATTTCTCGAACCCGATTTGACAGAAAAATAAAGGAATTAATGAAAGTAAAGAAATTAAAAGTGCGAGGAGTTAATTACAAGGCCTTGGGAGAGATACATAAATATGATAAAGAATAAAAATAAACATGCGAATTTAATAAGAATTAAACGAGGGCGTTGGACCCTTTTTGCAAAATTAAATTAAATGATGAATTAATTAAGATTAAAAAGAAAAGAAATTGTTTTTGGTATTTTTTTGTATTTTATGATTTTAATGAAAAAGAATTAAATGCAATTAAACCTAATTCTACAATTTTTATTTTATTATGAAAACATTGAATTTTAACCTAAAATTAACCCTAATTAATTTACATGCAATTTTAATTACAAAAATAGACATTTAATTATTTAATTATTTATGAAAGAAAAATAAAAAGGGATAAAAAATTAATTAAACCCTAATTCTACCATTTTTTAGATTTTTATTATGAAAAGATTATAATTAATCCTAATTTAATAACTAAATGAATTAATGCAATTTATTTATGAAAATACTAAAAATAAAAATGTTTATTATTTTTCTCTTTTCTGTTTTTTTTTATGTGTTTTTTATATATTATGAAAATAATAAATTAATTAAAAAACAATAATTAAAAATAAAATAGAAATAATGAAGAATATTAAAAACTTGCAAACCTAGGGGGTCTCTGTCCCCAGAGTGGAGGTGAAATTGTGGTAATTCTGGCCCATTAAGGTCCTGGCCTTGTTGACTTTATTGACCACGTGTAGCTTCGTTGACTTATGCCTATGGTGTTCTCCAGATTCTAGCCTTCTGATTGATCTTGAGATAGACGTGGCAAGCTTGATTTGGAGGATGCACGGTGTTCCTTGGTCACGAAATTACATACAAACGCGTTAGTAAAAATAACATGAAAGGGATGGGGGACCTGGGGTTCGAACCCAGGTCCTAGAGATTACCAGTTTTATGCCTTGCCAATCGTACTGAACGCGCTTCTTGTATATTAAATAACTGAAGAATAATATAATGAGAAAATAATGGTTAATGGAAAGTCAGCGCGCGAAATTTGAATGCTCCAATGGTGCCCTTCCACGCATCATCTTCTTCCTCGCTTATTTGTTTTCCTGAAAATATCAAAACATTGGCAACGGTTTTAACCCGTTCCCTAAGACACCATTACAGAAAATAACGATTAGGCCATGGATGCTCATAAATTGAGCGCGAGGGTGGCCTTGTGATCGTCCAATCATGCTGAATCCAGTTATGGTACTGTGGGGTTCTAATTTTTCCTGAACTGGGAAACCCCAATTCAAAGTTCTTCAAACCCTAAAAAACGATAATGGTAGATTCGCGTAGGGTGCATAAAAATTCAATCAAACATATGGGTTAGCTTCAGAATTGAATATTGAATATGAATCAAGCATCAAAAATTATTAAAAGTGCATGAATCGAGATGCAAGATTATGAGATTTTTTCTGTACAGGGCGAGGTCGTGTTACCAATCTAGGGTGTTAGAACGATTGGTTTTGATTGGAAAACTCTTCTTGAAGCTTCAGGAAGCTAATGAGATGAAAATCTTGCCTTGAATCGCCCTAGGACTAGGTTTTCAGAATTCACTTTTCAAGCAAAAATTTCAAGTTCTTTGGATGCTTTTCTACGCAGCTGAGTGGTCTTGAGGCATTAGGTCTTGCTTGTGCTTATGTATGGAACCAATTAGGGTTGAAAAACTTGACTAGAATCCATGAATTAATGAATGCAATATTTGATTTTTCACCATGATTTTCAAATCTTTTTTCATGCTATTTTTGTACAAATCATATCCAATCAATTCCAATTCTTCCATATCTGATCATGCACGAATTATTGAGTATATTTCATGCACAAAAAGATTTTATTTCATTGGTTTTATATTTTTCATGTATTTTATTTGATTAAATGAATTATTAATAATAAAAAATTCAAATAAATAAATAAAAATGGAGAAAAACTTCCCTTTGGGCCAAATTGTCGTGTGCATGCCTTGGATGATGAATTATGGAAGAAAAATAGGCCCATTAGCAATTTTAGGTCATTTGAATCAATGTTGACTTTTCAAAATATCCAAAAATTTCCCAACTTCCACAAGGCATAACGTGCTCAATATTTAAGATTTGCTCATGTTCTTGGACATTTTGGAAAGGTCTTTGAGTCCTCTAACCAATGCCTTTGGTCCCATGTCATTTTGATTTACCAATCTCAAGTTATGGCCTTTGACTTAAAGTCCCTTTTTGTTGACTTTTGAAAATGACCTATAATGTTGAAATTGATAACTTTTTGTGAGGGCATTTCTTGGACTTGAAGTATGAAGATGAGTTGTAGGAAATGTCTTTCTCTTCAAAATGAGCTTTGGATGGAATTTTTCTGATAATCCATGTGAAAGTTATGCCCTGGTCAATTTACAGTTGACTTTTTCAACTGTCCAAATAAGGAAACTTTTGCATCTTGATGATTTTTGATCCAAGCTTTGAGAATCATGATCAAGCATTGATCAAATGATGTTTGTGGCTTCAAAATGAGATGTTGACCAAAAATTTGAACTTTTGACTGTCAAATGACCATTTTGCCCCTACAGTTGACTGTAGTGCAATTAGGGTTTTGATTGTGCAATTTTGTGCTGAAAGTCTTGAAACTTGGTATGAGGATGCTTGACCATATTTATAGGCATATGGGACTTGATTGGACCTTTGGAAACTTCATTTTCTTGATCAGAACAAAAACCCTAATTTTGACTGTTTAGGAGGCCCTTACACTGTGCAACCCTTGGGGAATCTTGAAGCTTTGACTTGGCAATTCTTGAAGAATATGGGAGGGCAAATTTAGGGGTACAACAGTTGCCCCTGTTCAATCTTCTTAGACCTGAGGATGCAGATTGGCTGACGTGCCTTTCGTAATCCGAAGGTGGAAGATGATTGAACACTAGAGTGCCCAGAAATTTGCGCTTACATAGTAGCAATGCGATGATGGGAATGGGCTTATAGATGCCATCTGGATGTAGATCGCGTAAGAGACTCCTTAGCGAGAACTTGCGTACCTGCCAAAAGAAAAATGAATACCTGACATGTTGCAGGATCTGGTTTTCAGATGCTTTGTGTAGCTATGTCCTGACTGGTTACAGGAATCGGATCTTCAAATTCTTCAGACGTGCCCTGGCGAGATACAGGAATCGAGTCTGGTAATTTTAGTCTTCAACGGATACACCCTGGCAAGATTCAGGTATCGGATCCTCGAACTCTTCAGACGCATCCTGGCAAGATACAGGAATCGGATCTGGTAATGCTAGTCTTCAACGGATACACCCTGGAAAGATTCAGGTATCGGATCCTCGAACTCTTCAGACACACCCAGGCAAGATACAGGAATCGGATCTGGTATTGCTAGTCTTCAACGGATACACCCTGGCAAGATTCAGGTATCGGATCCTCGAACTCTTCAGACACACCCTGGCAAGATACAGGAATCGGATCTGGTAATGCTAGTCTTCAACGGATACACCCTGGCAAGATTCAGGTATCGGATCCTCGAACTCTTCAGACACACCCTGGCAAGATACAGGAATCGGATCTGGTAATGCTAGTCTTCAACGGATACACCCTGGCAAGATTCAGGTATCGGATCCTCGAACTCTTCAGACACACCCTGGAAAGATACAGGAATCGGATCTGGTAATGCGAGTCTTCAACGGATACACCCTGGAAAGATTCAGGTATCGGATCCTCGAACTCTTCAGACACACCCTGGCAAGATACAGGAATCGGATCTGGTAATGCTAGTCTTCAACGGATACACCCTGGCAAGATTCAGGTATCGGATCCTCGAACTCTTCAGACACACCCTGGCAAGATACAGGAATCGGATCTGGTAATGCTAGTCTTCAACGGATACACCCTGGCAAGATTCAGGTATCGGATCCTCGAACTCTTCAGACACACCCTGGCAAGATACAGGAATCGGATCTGGTAATGCTAGTCTTCAACGGATACACCCTGGCAAGATTCAGGTATCGGATCCTCGAACTCTTCAGACACACCCTGGCAAGATACAGGAATCGGATCTGGTAATGTTAGTCTTCAACGGATACACCCTGGCAAGATTCAGGTATCGGATCCTCGAACTCTTCAGACACACCCTGGCAAGATACAGGAATCGGATCTGGTAATATTCATCAACAGATACACCCTGGCAAGATTCAGGAATCGGATCTTTAGTTGCGACCATTGATGGTAATCATTTTTGTACTTTTGTCCTAAAAAGACAAGCGTTAGTTGTATGCGATGTCATGTGGTATGACATGCGAGATACTCTCTGAATACGTGAGATTGTATGTTCATGATGCGTATATGCATGCTATAATGTATGAAGATGTTTATGAATGTATTTTTCGTCTAGGAAGGTAAATCCTTGACGGGTGCCGGGAAGTCACTCCTGGGCTGATGTTGGAGAATAGATTTTGCTTCCGCCGGGGATGATAGTTGCAAGAATACCGGTAAGAGAAGATAACTCCATCGGGGAATAAACTTGGAGAATGGAATAGCTCTGCGGGGAGGAAAGTATTCTAGCAATCTTACTGGGAAGCAATACTCTGTGGGGAGAGAGATACTTCATTGAGTTGAAAATAACTTGCTGGGGATATCTTTGCTGTGTTGGAAGTGTTAATAGACTTCGCTGGGGATAAGAAAGAATTGTGTTGACGACGATCTCTCCGTGGCTCTTGGCTGAGGATAACCCAGTTATATCCTGGTAAGGAAATAACTCTTTGAATAAAGTCGGGCGACGCGTTCGTGCTTTGTGAGGATAAGCTTCCAGAATCTACTGAGGATAAGCCTACTGCTTGGGGAGATGAATTCCGACTTTCCTGGGGAAACTGGATTGGAATCCTGGGGAAGTTTTGAGCTGCATCGGGAAATGACTCCTTTGAAAGTCTGGTATGCCGCCGGGGAACAATCTTTAGACCAAGACTGTCGGGGATGCTTGTTAAAGATACATATGCTGCTGGGAAAATGTTGAGATCCACGGGAGGGTACCCAACTTCCTTAAGGTCTGATAACTTTGCTTGAGGAAGAGTGCCCTGATTTGCTGGCTTACTCTCTGGGGGGATTAAGATGTCGGTTGTGTTCTTTAGCTGAACCTACCTTGGTACCTTAGAGGATAGAACAATTAGATCGCTTAGACAACTCTTTATTCCCCCTATTTCTAATGTTACCTGTAATTAATCCTTTGTTTCGTATGCAAATATTCATGAGTTAGCAAATTATTGTCGATGCATATATCACAAATTGAACCTTGGACGTTCTTCGCAAAACAAAACAGAAAAAGAAAAACAATTGGCACTTTTAACTGAAAAGTATATTTGTATTGATTTTTGAATGGCCTGAAAATAGGCGTTTTGTGAATAAGAGGCTGACGTCCTAGTAAGAGAACGCCGCCGAACAAAGAGTTTATACAAATTTTGTACAAAAGAAAATGAAACAGCTGTGTGAAATGAATGATCCCAATGGGTTTCAACTCTGCTATTGCCTTTATAACTCCGAGCGTCTCATCACTTGATGACCTAAACGAAGATGAAGCTGACTGATCGATGCCGTCTGAGCTTGATGCAGATTCCGGATTCTGGATGCAGAGTGATCCAATGAGACATAGTATTACGCTTTATCCCTAATTTTAGCCTGGACCGCCCTTTCGGGTTTTCAGTCCACCGGGATACCCATTTTTGCCCAAGCCGCCTTTTCAGGTTTTCGACTTGCCGGGTGTACAGATTTTTTTTTATTTCATCCCTTCATTTTTCCCGAACCCTTTTGGTTCGCCAGGAAGCCCTAATTTTTGCCTAGGCATGTCAGCCTAGCGGGTCTTTTTTCATGCTTAGTATCTTTTTACTATGTCTGCATTGGCGGGGTGAGGAAGGTCGTCACCATCCATGTTGGTCAAAATCATGGCTCCTCCTGAGAACACATGTTTAACCACAAATGGCCCTTCATATGTAGGGGTCCATTTGCCCCTTGGATCACTCTGAGGAAGGATGATTCATTTGATTACCAGATCCCCAACTTGATATTCCTGCGGTCTGACCTTTTTGTTAAATGCCCTGATCATCCGTTTTTGATATGTCTGACCATGACAGATAGCAGCAAGTCTCTTTTCATCAATGAGGTTTAGCTGATCAGGTCGTGTCTGGATCCAATCATCTTCGTTCAGATTTGCATCCTTCATTATCCGGAGAGAGGGAATTTGCACTTCGATCGGCAAGACTGCCTCCATACCATAAACCAAAGAGAAAGGAGTTTCCCCGGTTGACGTCCTACCTGAGGTACGGTACCCATGCAGAGCGAACGGTAACATCTCGTGCCAATCTTTATAAGTCACTGTCATTTTCTGCACGATTTTCTTGATATTTTTATTTGCTGCTTCTACAGCCCCATTCATCTTTGGTCTGTAAGGAGAAGAATTGTGGTGCTGTATCTTGAACTGCTCGCAGAGCTCAGCGATCATCTTGTTATTCAGATTGGTACCGTTGTCTGTAATAATTATCTCTGGGACACCGTATCGACAGATCAGGTTATGCCGAATGAACCGTGCCACGACAGTCTTGGTTACCGTGGCATAGGATGCTGCTTCAACCCACTTTGTAAAGTAATCAATCGCCACTAGGATGAAGCGATGTCCATTAGATGCTGTAGGTTTAATCTCGCCGATCATGTCTATGCCCCACATTGCAAACGGCCAAGGCGCAGTCAGAACATTCAGGGGAACTGGAGGAACATGCACCTTGTCTGCATAAATCTGGCACTTATGGCATGTCCTGGAATGTTGGTAGCAGTCAACTTCCATTGTGGACCAATAATACCCTGCCCGAAGGATCTTCTTTGCCATAGTGTGTCCACTGGAATGTGTACCAAAGGTCCCTTCATGTAGCTCTTCCATGATCCTTTCTGCTTCAGTTTTATCCACACAACACAGTAAGGTTGAATCATGGTTTCGCTTGTACAAGATGCCGTTGCTAAGGAAGAACTTTGCTGCGGACCTTCTCAGGAACTTGTTATCATTGACTGAGGAACCTTCAGGGTATTCCTGAGCTTCCAGATATCTCTTTACCTCATGGTACCAAGGCATCTCAGTCACCAATTCAGTCTCGAGATCGCAACAGTATGCTGGTTCGTCCAGTTTCCAGATGATGATCCGGGGAGCCTCATTATCCCATTTAACTTTGAACATAGAAGCCATTGTAGCTAACGCGTCCGCCAGCTGATTCTCTTCTCTTGGAAAGTGCTCAAAGGTTATCTCTGTAAAGTGGGGAATCAAGGTCAACACACATTCTCTGTAAGGAATAAGATTCGGATGTTTCGTATCCCACTCTCCCTTGATCTGATTGATCACGAGAGAGGAATCTCCGAAGACACTCAGAAACTTGATCCTTAAGTCGATCGCAGCTTGAAGACCCATGATGCACGCCTCATACTCTGCCATGTTGTTGGTACAGTTGAAACATAGTCGGGCAGTGAGTGGAGTATGAGTACCTTGAGGTGATATGATTATGGCGCCGATACCGTTTCCCAAAGCGTTAGAGGCTTCGTCAAAGTGCATAGACCATCGGGATCCTTCCTCAGGTCCTTCATCCGGTCCAGGTACTTCACAATCAGTCACAATCATGATGCTTTCATCTGGAAACTCGAAGTTCATTGACTGATAGTCATCTACTGCCTGATGTGCCAAGTGGTCTGCCAATACACTTCCCTTGATGGCTTTCTGGGTCGTGTACTGAATGTCGTATTCCGTCAAGATCATTTGCCATCTTGCAATCCTCCCAGACAGAGCAGGCTTTTCGAATATGTACTTTATAGGATCCATCTTTGAGATCAACAAGGTAGTGTGAGTCAGCATATACTGTCTCAGCCGGCGAGCAGCCCATACCAAAGTGCAGCAAGTTTTCTCAAGCAGTGAGTATCGGGTCTCAGAGTTGGTAAACTTTTTGCTAAGGTAATAAATGGCATGCTCTTTTCGGCCAGACTCGTCATGCTGCCCCAGCACGCACCCCATTGAGTTGTCCAGTACTGTCAGATATAGTATCAGAGGTCTCCCCTCAACCGGTGGCATAAGGATGGGTGGTTCTTGGAGATATTCTTTGATTTTGTCGAAAGTAGCCTGACATTCATCGTTCCAACGTACTACCTGATCTTTCTTCAGCAGCTTGAAGATTGGCTCACAGGTAGCAGTTAGGTGTGAGATGAAGCGAGCAATGTAATTCAGGCGTCCTAAAAATCCTCTGACTTCCTTCTCTATCCTAGGAACTGGCATCTCTTGAATAGCTTTGACCTTGGCAGGGTCCACTTGAATTCCCTTGTCACTTACCACGAAGCCTAGCAACTTTCCCGATCTTACCCCGAAGGTGCACTTGTTCGGGTTCAATCTCAGCTTGTATAGTTTCAACCGGTCGAACAATTTCTGCAGATGATCTAGGTGCTCTTCCTCAGTCTGGGACCTTGCGATCATGTCGTCAACATACACTTCTATCTCATGATGGATCATATCATGAAATAAAGCAACCATGGCACGTTGGTAGGTTGCCCCAGCGTTCTTTAATCCGAAAGGCATGACCTTGTAGCAGAAGGTGCCCCACTGAGTAACAAAGGTAGTCTTTTCCATGTCTTCAGGTGCCATCTTGATCTGATTGTACCCTGAAAAGCCATCCATGAAAGAGAATACATTGTGCTGAGCTGTATTATCAACAAGGACATCAATGTGCGGTAGGGGGAAGTCGTCCTTGGGGCTGGCCCTGTTCAGATCCCTGTAGTCGACACACATTCTGACCTTACCGTCCTTCTTTGGTACCGGCACCACATTAGCAACCCACTGAGGGTAAGAAGTCACTGCAAGGAACCCAACATCAAACTGTTTCATAACCTCGGCTTTAATCTTCTCAGACATCTCTGGACGCATACGACGGACCTTTTGCTTAACCGGAGGGCAATCTTCCTTAGTTGGCAAGTGGTGGACCACAATGTCGGTATCCAACCCGGGCATGTCTTTGTAGGACCAGGCAAAGATCTCCATATAATCATGCAGCATTTGAGTCAACCATTGCTTCACGCTGAGCTCTAGGTTGGCACCAATCTTTACCTCTTTCCTGTCTTCTTCAGTACCTAGGTTTATTGTTTCCACTGGCTCTTCATGGGGTTGAATTGCCTTCTCTTCCTGAAGCAACAGTCTTGCAAGCTCGCCAGGCACTTCGCAATCATCTTCACCTTCGTCTTCGGCTAAGTTGATCGGATTATCAAAGTCATAACTGGCAGTAGCAGAGTCGTTACCAGTGAGATCCAGAGTGGATTGAAACCTGTATGAGTGAGTGTGTGTGTAAATACAACTGTTTTGAAAAATATGTAAAGGAAAGAAAGACAGAAAAGGAGCATAAGATTTGCAATGCGAGAAAACGTCCAAGATTTTCATTCATGATATATGAAATGACAATTTATATGCCCTCACAAATAGAACCACGGTGCCCCGGGTAAGACACCGGGCCATAAAGTTCAATTTATTGTTTATTACAGATACCAAAAACATAGGAATTCATTACTTAGTAACAAGAGAAACAGGTAGATTGTCCTTTGCACTCCAATTGTTAAGTCCACTATCGGTTTCCGGGTAGATCCAGCTATCAAACTCAGCTTCATCAACTTCCTCTTCGTCCCTAATAGCATTTACTCCATGAGCAGACAGGGGAGCTGTCACTACATTAGGCTTCTCAGATGCCTCAAACTGTGCCTCCTTGGCATCAATAAGATCCTGCAGCTTGTTCCTTAATGCCCAACAGTCGTCAGTGGCATGCCCCGGGCTATCAGAATGATAAGCACAACGAGCATTCGGGTTGTACTTAGGAGATGTAGTATTTGCAACCCTCGGAGCCTCTCTGACGGTTACCAAGTTGGTTGAGAGCAACTGTGGTAAGATCTGCGACAAAGTCATACTCAAACGGGTGAATTCCCTTCTGGGTCTCTCAGCCCTTGGTTGGTTAGCTTGCCGAGGAGCGGCTGCAGGCTTGGCAATCATTAATGCACTGACAGATTGACGGCGCTCTGGTTTATCCTGCCTTCTAGGCCCATACACCGCACTGGCCTCCTTCTTGAAGGGTTTCTTCTCAGAGCTAGACGATGCACCCTTCGGAATCTTTCCAGACTTCAACCCAGCCTCGATTCTCTCTCCAGTCAGAATCAGATCAGTGAACCCGGCAGACGAATTCCCGATGAGATGGTTGAAAAATGGCCCAGATAGGGTCCCCAAGAACATGTCTACCAACTCTCGATCAGTCAACGGAGGCTGCACCCTGCCAGCCAGATCCCTCCACTTCTGAGCGTACTCCTTAAAACCTTCGCTTGAACCTAACGACATACCAATGTATATCCGCATGTGTAAGAGTCATCAACCGTTGTGACCATCTCAAACCCCGCTCATTCTTCAAAACTGATTGTGGAAGGTGTGAAATAAACCACCTTCCCAGGAGAGGAGTGCAACACATAAGGACACCTCTTTTTCTTATGGTTCGAGTGTAACATGAGGGAAGGATGTCTCCCAGCAATGTAGGTATAGGATTCCTGGACATAAAGATCTGGACAACACTGATATCAATAAGCTGATCTGGGTTAGGGAACAACACCAAACCATAGACAAGGAGGGCCACAACCTCTTCAAAAGCTTGCAAGTCAAGGGAGTTCCAACATTCATGGGCCTTTTCAAACAGAAACCTGGCTAAGAACCCTTTCATACCACTTCTAACTTCCCAATGTCCCTTGAGGTCAGATGACTGTAGGTGCAAGGCTTTAGCAATCTCTTCAAGCTTAGGTTCCTTTTCTGTACCGTTGAAGGGTAGCTGATCAAGGATAGGGATCTTCAGGAGCCGGGAGAACTCCTCCAATGTAGGTACCAGCTGATAATCCAAGAAGGTGAAACAGTGATGCAGAGGGTCAAAGAATTGGAACAGGACCTTGATCATATCTTCCTCAATGTTGGTATTGACCAAGCTGATGAGACTTCCATGTCTTTCACTGAATGAAGAGTTCTCGGGAATCCTGGATATAAGTTCCTTAAGCTGAGGAGGGATCCTTACAAGACTCACTTGAATTGTCTTTCTACGAACAGTTTCCATATCCTACAAAACAAGAACAAAGATGAAAATTCGAACCCCTGAAATGGTTAGTCAATGCATATGATGCTGGATGATGTCATGATGCTATGATTAAACACACCACAGATATTTACAAAGACAAACATGTAAGGCACACAAGGCACACAAGACAAGCCCTTAGGGTTTAAGGCCAGCATGGGGTCTGGGTAGTACCCTCTTGAAGTCGGTGGGTTCAACTTGTCCTATCAATGTAACCGGGTTCTAAGGGTCCCAATATCACGGGATTGCTTTCATTGTTCATCGTTTCGATTTAGCCACTAAAATGGCGACCGAAATATTCCAGGAAAGCAACCCTCAATTGAGTGTAGTATCGAGTATCAACCAACCTCGGACTGCACCAAAGTCAGTTATCTCACTACCCTAAAGAGGCCAAGATAGTTCAATTAAGGTTCCTAAGGTCAGTTGATGCTTCACGACACCACGCGGAGGCCCCGTACTCTCCTTGACTGAACTCAAGGGTTACCGGTACACACCAAAGTGCCACATCAACGTAGCAGACTGTTTCAACCATGTCGGTATACCCCGCACAGTTCCCTCACAGTCTTGTTGCTACTTTCTAAGAAGGTATCCCCCAGATCCGGGTTAGGATCTATAGAACTCCCAAGACAGTCCCACAATAATAAAGCAAGCAAGTCAATACAATTGAAAACACAGTTATGAACTACCCTAAGGTACACCTCACTCTAAGTTTAAGTCCCCAGCAGAGTCGCCAGTTCTGTGATCGGTGGATCTGGAACTGATTGTTTAACGTTGGTTCGCGAAATGTCGCGGAAGCAACAGTCGCCACCGTCTTTTATTTTCTCCAAATGGAAAGGACAAAAGCACAGAAAAATTCCTTATAGAGATTGCTCTCGGTTCGGGAGGTAGGTTATAGAAAGGGAAGGTGTTAGCACCCTTTCTATCCATGGTTATCCATGGGCTCTTAGATACTTGCTCACTTGTGTTTTCAAAAATGGTTTGTTTGCTTTTCAACTGTGGGTTTTAAAAAGTTTCTTTGAAAATTTCAGTTCGACTCTTGTATCGGTCCTCAAGAGTGTTTGAAAAATGCTTTCGAAAGCTTTTTGAAAATGTGTTGGTGTGAAAAGTATTTTTGATTTGTTTTGTTTTGAATTAGAGCAAGTATCCACGATTCGTCTACCTACCCTAAGGAATTCGTCTGTGTAAATGTCCTTTAAAGTAGTGCCATCCCACCATTGAGAGGTAGGTAGCACCACCGTTGGAGGTGTTCGGGTCAATTCGAGGTTCGGGACATGGTGATCACCAGAGCAATGGGAAGACACCTTAGAAGCTACCCTCATGCCAGGTTCCCGGATCATGAGGACTTACTAAGACATCCTCTACTCGACGATCACCTTTCGAGGCGAGGCAACAGTGAGGCGTACCCTAGGGGTGGTGTGTGATTGGTGTGTCATGTTCAGTTATTTTGTCTTATTTATGTTATTGGTGATCTAGCGTTTGTTTTTATTTTTGTTCATACATTCTTTCATGCCTTGATTTAACAATTAAAAATGCGAGAAAAGTAAAAGTCTAAAGCTATTACAAAAGGCGCGGGTCCACATCGCCAAAATTTCTCGAACCCGATTTGACAGAAAAAATAAAGGAATTAATGAAAGTAAAGAAATTAAAAGTGCGAGGAGTTAATTACAAGGCCTTGGGAGAGATACATAAATATGATAAAGAATAAAAATAAACATGCAAATTTAATAAGAATTAAACGAGGGCGTTGGACCCTTTTTGCAAAATTAAATTAAACGATGAATTAATTAAGATTAAAAAGAAAAGAAATTGTTTTTGGTATTTTTTAGTATTTTATGATTTTAATGAAAAAGAATTAAATGCAATTAAACCTAATTCTACAATTTTTATTTTATTATGAAAACATTGAATTTTAACCTAAAATTAACCCTAATTAATTTACATGCAATTTTAATTACAAAAATAGACATTTAATTATTTAATTATTTAGGAAAGAAAAATAAAAAGGGATAAAAAATTAATTAAACCCTAATTCTACCATTTTTTAGATTTTTATTATGAAAAGATTATAATTAATCCTAATTTAATAACTAAATGAATTAATGCAATTTATTTATGAAAATACTAAAAATAAAAATGTTTATTATTTTTCTCTTTTCTGATTTTTTTTATGTGTTTTTTATATATTATGAAAATAATAAATTAAAAAGAAAATAGAAATAATGAAGAATAATAAAAACTTGCAAACCTAGGGGGTCCCTGTCCCCAGAGTGGAGGTGAAATTGTGGTAATTCTGGCCCATTAAGGTCCTGGCCTTGTTGACTTTATTGACCACGTGTAGCTTCGTTGACTTATGCCTATGGTGTTCTCCAGATTCTAGCCTTCTGATTGATCTTGAGATAGACGTGGCAAGCTTGATTTAGAGGATGCACGGTGTTCCTTGGTCACGAAATTACATACAAACGCGTTAGTAAAAATAACATGAAAGGGATGGGGGACCTGGGGTTCGAACCCAGGTCCTAGAGATTACCAGTTTTATGCCTTGCCAATCGTACTGAACGCGCTTCTTGTATATTAAATAACTGAAGAATAATATAATGAGAAAATAATGGTTAATGGAAAGTCAGCGCGCGAAATTTGAATGCTCCAATGGTGCCCTTCCATGCATCATCTTCTTCCTCGCTTATTTGTTTTCCTGAAAATATCAAAACATTGGCAACGGTTTTAACCCGTTCCCTAAGACACCATTACAGAAAATAACGATTAGGCCATGGATGCTCATAAATTGAGCGCGAGGGTGGCCTTGTGATCGTCCAATCATGCTGAATCCAGTTATGGTACTGTGGGGTTCTAATTTTTCCTGAACTAGGAAACCCCAATTCAAAGTTCTTCAAACCCTAAAAAACGATAATGGTAGATTCGCGTAGGGTGCATAAAAATCCAATCAAACATATGGGTTAGCTTCAGAATTGAATATTGAATATGAATCAAGCATCAAAAATTATTAAAAGTGCATGAATCGAGATGCAAGATTATGAGATTTTTTCTGTACAGGGCGAGGTCGTGTTACCAATCTAGGGTGTTAGAACGATTGGTTTTGATTGGAAAACTCTTCTTGAAGCTTCAAGAAGCTAATGAGATGAAAATCTTGCCTTGAATCGCCCTAGGACTAGGTTTTCAGAATTCACTTTTCAAGCAAAAATTTCAAGTTCTTTGGATGCTTTTCTGCGCAGCTGAGTGGTCTTGAGGCATTAGGTCTTGCTTGTGCTTATGTATGGAACCAATTAGGGTTGAAAAACTTGACTAGAATCCATGAATTAATGAATGCAATATTTGATTTTTCACCATGATTTTCAAATCTTTTTTCATGCTATTTTTGTACAAATCATATCCAATCAATTCCAATTCTTCCATATCTGATCATGCACGAATTATTGAGTATATTTCATGCACAAAAAGATTATATTTCATTGGTTTTATATTTTTCATGTATTTTATTTGATTAAATGAATTATTAATAATAAAAAATTCAAATAAATAAATAAAAATGGCAAGGCTACCTTCCATAAAATCTTGACAAGGCTACCTTCCATAATGACAAGGCTACCATCATTTGGAGTAACAAAAATCTTGACAATACACTACCTTCCATAATGACAAGTCTACCATCCATTGGAGTAACAAAAATATGAACAATAGATTACCACCCTTAATGACAAGGCTACCATCCATTGGAGTAACAAAAATCACAACGACATACTACCTTCCATAATGACAAGGCTACCATCCATTGCATTAACAAAAATCTCGACAACAGACTACCTTCCCTAATGACAAGGCTACCATCCATTGGAGTAACATAAATCTAGACAACAGACTACTTTCCATAATGACAAGGCTACCATCCATTGGAGTAACAAAGATATGAACAACATACTACCTTCCATAATTACAAGGCTACCATCCCTTAGAGTAACAAAAATCTTGGCAACAGACAACCTTCCATAATGACAAGGTTACCATCCATTGGAGTAATAAAGATATCAACAACATACTACCTTACATAATGACATGGCTACCATCCATTGGAGTAAAAAAAATCACGACAACAGACTACCTTCCATAATGACAAGTCTACCATCCATTGGAGTAACAAAAATCTCGACAATAGACTACCTTCCATAATGACAAGTCTACCATCCATTGGAGTAACAAAAATCTGAACAACAAACTACCGTCCTTAATGACAAGGCTACCATCCATTGGAGTAACAGAAATCACTATGATAGACTACCTTCCATAATGACAAGGCTACCATCCATTTCAGTAACAAAAATCTTGACAACGGACTACCTTCCATAATGACAAGGCTACCATCCATTGTTGTAACAAAAATCTGGATAATGGACTACCTTGCATAATGAAAAGGCTGCCATCAATTGGAGTAAGAAAAATCCCGATAACAGACTACCTTCCTTAATGACAAGGCTACCATCAGTTGGAGTAACACAAATATGGACAACATACTACCTTCCATAATGACAAGGGTACCATCATTGGAGTTAAAAAAATATCCACAAGAGACTACCTTCCATAATGACAAGGCTACAATCCATTGGAGTATAAAAAATCTCGACAATAGACTACCTTCCATAATGACAAGGCTACCATCCATTGGAGTAACAAAAATCTCGGAAATAGACTACCTTCCATAATGACTAGGCTACCACCAATGGAGTAACAAAGATATCGACAACAGACTAACTTCCATAACGACAAGGCTATAATCCATTGTAGTAACAAAAATCTCGACAACATACTACCATATATAAGGACAAGGCTACCATCCATTCTGGTAACAAAAATCTCGACGATAGACTACCTTTCATAATGACAAGGCTACCATCCATTGGAGTAACAAAAATCTCCACAATAGACTACCTTACATAATGACAAGGCTACCATCCATTGGAATAACAAAAAATTTGACAACACAATACCTTCATTAATGACAAGGCTACCATCCCTTAGAGTAACAAAAATCTCGAGAACAGACTACCTTCCATAATGACAAGGTTACCATCCATTAGAGTAACAAAAATATCGACAACACACTACCTTCCATAATGACAAGGCAACCATCAAATGGAGTAAAAAAAATCTCGACAATAGACTACCTTCCATAATGACAAGTCTACCATCCATTGGAGTAAGAAAAATCTGAACAACAAACTACCGTCCTTAATGACAACGCTACCATCCATTAGAGTAACAGAGATCACAACGTCAAACCACCTTCCATAATGACAACGCTACCATCCATTGCAATTACAAAAATATCGACAACACACTACCTTCCATAATGACAAGACTACCATCCCTTAGAGTAACAAAAATCTCGACAACAGACTACTTTCCATAATGACAATGCTACCATCCATTGGAGTAACAAAGATATGAACAACATACTACCTTCCATAATGAAAAGGATACCATCCATTGGAGTAACAAAAACACAGACTACCTTCTATAATGACAAGGCTACCATCCATTGTATTAACAAACATACACGACAATAGACTACCTTCCATAATGACCAAGCTACCATCCCTTAGAGTAACAAAAATCTCGCCAACACACTACCTTCCATAATGACAAGGCTACCATCCCTTAGAGTAACAAAAATCTCGACAATAGAATACTTTCCATAATGACAAGGCTACCATCCATTGGAGTAACAAAGATCTCGATAATAGACTACCTTCCATAATGACCAGGCTACCATCCATTGCAGTAACAAAGATGTCGACAATAGGATACCTTCCATAACGACAAGGCTGCAATCCATTGGAGTAACAGAAATCACAACGACAGACTACCTTCCATAATAACAAGGCTACCATCCATTATAGTTACAAAAATCTCGACAACAGACTACCTTCCATAATGACAAAGCTACCATCCATTGTTGTAACAAAAATTTAGACAACATACTACCTTTCATAATGACAAGGCTACCATCCATTGGAGTAACAAAAATCCCATAACAGACTACCTTCCTTAATGGAAAAGCTACCATCCATAGAAGAAACAAAAATCTCGACAACAAACTACCCTCCATAATGACAAGGCTTCCATCCGTTGGATTAACAAAAATCTCGACAACATACTACCTTCCATAATGACAAGGGTACCATCGTTGGACTAACAAAAATATACACAAGAGACTACCTTCCATAATCATAAGGCTACAATCCATTGGAGTATAAAAAATCTCGACAACAGACTACCTTCCATAATGACAAGGCTACAATCCATTGGATTATAAAAAATCTCGACAATAAACTACCTTCCATAATGACAAGGTTACCATCCATTGGAATAACAAAGATATCGACAATAGACTACCTTCCATAATGACAAAGCTACCATCCATTGTTGTAACAAAAATCTGGACAATAGACTACCTTGCATAATGACAAGGCTGCCATCCATTGGAGTAACAGAAATCTCGACGATAGACTACCTTCCATAATGATAAGGCAATTATCCGTTGGAGTAACAAAAATCTCGTCAACATACTACCTTCCATAATGACAAGACTACCATCCATTGGAATATCAAAAATTTCGACAACACAATACCTTCCATAATGACAAGGCTAACATCCCTTAGAGTAACAAAAATCTCGACAACAGACTACCTTCCATAATGACAAGGTTACCATCCATTGGAGTAACAAAGATATCGACAACATACTACCTTCCATAATGACAAGCCTACCATCCATTGGAGTAACAATAATCACGACAACACACTACCTTCCATAATGACAAGGATACCATCCAATGGAGAACAAAAAACTAGACAATAGACTACCGTCCTTAATGACAAGGCTACAATCCATTGGAGTAACATAAATCACAATGACAGACTACCTTCCATAATGACAAGGCTACCATCCATTGTAGTTACAAAAATGTCGACAACAGACTACCTTCCATAATGACAAAGCTACCATCCATTGTTGTAACAAAAATGTAGACAACATACTACCTTTATAATGTCAAGGCTACCATCCATTGGAGTAACAAAAATCCCGATAACAGACTACCTTCATTAATGACAAAGCTACCATCCATTGAATAAACAGAAATCTCGACAACAGAATAACTTCCATAATGACTAGGCTACCATCCATTGGAGTAATAAAAATCTCGACAACATACTACCTTCCATAATGACAAGGGTACCATCATTGGAGTAACAAAAATATCCACAAGAGATTACCTTCTATAATGACAAGGCTACAATCCATTGGAGTATAAAAAATCTCAACAACAGACTACCTTCCCTAATGACAAGGCTATAATCCATTGGAGTATAAAAAATCTCGAAAACAGACTACCTTCCATAATGACAAGGTTACCATCCATTGGAATAACAAAGATATCGACAACAGACTACCTTCCATAACGACAAGGCTACAATCCATTGTAGTAATAAAAATATCGACAACAGACTACCTTCCATAATGACAAGGCTACCATCCATTGGAATAACAAAAATTTCGACAACACAATACCTTCCATAATGACAAGGCTACCATCCCTTAGAGTAACAAAAATCTCGACAATAGACTACCTTCCATAATGACAAGGTTACCATCCATTGGAGTAACAAAGATTTCGACAACATACTACCTTTCAAATGACAACGCTACCATCCCTTAGAGTAACAAAAATCTCGACAACAGACTACCTTCCGTAATGACAAGGCTACCATCCATTGGAGTAACAAAGATATCGACAACACACTACCTTCCATAATGACAAGGCTACCATCCCTTAGAGTAACAAAAATCACGACAACAGACTACCTTCCATAATGACAAGGCTACCATCCATTGGAATAACAGAAATCACAACAATAGAATACCTTCTATAATTGCAAGGATACCATCCATTGCAGTAACAAAAATCTCGACAACAGACTACCTTCCATAATGGCAAGGCTACCATCCATTAGAGAAACAAAAATATGGACAACAGACTACCTTCCATAATGACAAGGCTACCATCCATTGGAGTAACAGAAATCTCGACAAAAGACTACCTTCCATAATGACAAGGCTACAATCCATTGGAGTATAAAAAATATCGAAAACAGACTACCTTCCATAACGACAAGGCTACAATCCATTGTAGTAACAAAAATCTCGACAACAAACTACCTACCAAAATGAAAAGGCAACCAATCATTGTAGTAAAAAAATATCGACAATAGACTACCTTCCATAATGACAAGGCTACCATCCATTGGAGTAACAAAAATCTCGACAACACACTACCTTCCATAATGACAAGGCTACCATCCCTTAGAGTAACAAAAATCTTGACAACAGACTACCTTCCATAATGACAAGTCTACCATCCATTGGATTAACAAAGATATCGACAACAGACTACCTTCCATAATGACAAGGCTACCATCCGTTGGAGTAACAAAAACTCGACAACATACTACCTTCCATAATGACAAGGGTACCATCATTGGAGTAACAAAAATATACACAAGAGACTACCTTCCATAATGACAAGGCTACAATCCATTGGAGTATAAAAAATATCGACAATAGACTACCTTCCATAATGACAAGCCTACATTCTATTATAGTAAGAAAAATCTCGACAATAGACTACCTTCCATAATGACAACGCTACCATCCCTTAGAGTAACAAAAATCTCGACAACAGACTACCTTCTGTAATGACAAGGCTACCATCCATTGGAGTAACAAAGATATCGACAACACACTACCTTCCATAATGACAAGGCTACCATCCCTTAGAGTAACAAAAATCACGACAACATACTACCTTCCATAGTGACAAGGCAACCATCCATTGGAGTAACAAAAATCACGACAATAGACTACCTTCCATAATGACAAGGCTACCATCCATTGGAATAACAAAAATATCAATAGCATACTACCTTCCATAATGACAAGGCTACCATCCAATGGAGTAACAAAAATATCTATAAAACATTACCTTCCATAATGACAAGTCTACCATCCATTGGAGTAACAAAAATATGAACAACAGACTACCGTCCTTAATGACAAGGCTACCATCCTTTGGAGTAACATAAAATCACAACGACATACTACCTTCCATAATGACAAGGCTACCATCCATTCCAGTGACAAAAATCTCGACAACAGACTACCTTTCATAAGGACAAGGCTACCATCCATTAGAGTAACAAAAATCCCGACAATAACTTACTTTCCATAATGACAAGGCTACCATCCATTGGAGTAACATAAATCTCGACAACAGTCTACCTTCCATAATGACAACGCTACCATCCATTGGAGTAACAAAACTCTCGACAGCAGATTACCTTCCATAATGACAAGGGTACTATCATTGGAGTAACAAAAATATCCACAAGAGACTACCTTCCATAACGACAAGGCTACAATCCATTGTAGTAACAAATATCTCGAAAACAGACTACCTTCCTTAATGAAAAGGCTACCATCCATTGTAGTAACAAAAATATCGACAATAGACTACCTTCCATAATGACAAGGCTACCATCCATTGGAGTAACAAAAATCTGGACAACAGACTACCTTCTAATATGACAAGGCTACCATCCATTAGAGTAACAAAAATCCCGACAATAACCTACCTTAAATAATGACAAGGCTACCATCCATTGGAGTAACAGAGATCTCGACAACAGACTACCTTCCATAGTGACAAGGCTACCATCCATTGGAGTAACAAAAATATCGACAACAGGCTACCTTCCATAACGACAAGGCTACAATCCATTGTAGTAACAAAAATCTCGACAACAGACTACCTTCCAAAATGAAAAGGCCACCAATCATTGTAGTAAAAAAATATCGACAATAGACTACCTTCCATAATGACAAGGCTACCATCCATTGGAGTAACAAAAATCTCGACAACACACTACCTTCCATAATGACAAGGCTACCATCCCTTAGAGTAACAAAAATCTCGACAACAGACTACCTTCTGTAATGACAAGGCTACCATCCATTGGAGTAACAAAGATAGCGACAACACACTACCTTCCATAATGACAAGGCTACCATCCCTTAGAGTAACAAAAATCACGACAACATAGTACCTTCCATAGTGACAAGGCAACCATCCATTGGAGTAACAAAAATCACGACAATAGACTACCTTCCATAATGACAAGGCTACCATCCATTGGAATAACAAAAATATCAACAGCATACTAACTTCCATAATGACAAGGCTACCATCCAATGGAGTAACAAAAATATCTACAATACATTACCTTCCATAATGACAAGTCTACCATCCATTGGAGTAACAAAAATATGAACAACAGACTACCGTCCTTAATGACAAGGCTACCATCCTTTGGAGTAACAGAAAATCACAACGATAGACTAGATTCCATAATGACAAGGATACCATTCATTGTAGTGACAAAAATATCCACAAGAGACTACCTTCCATAATGACAAGGCTACAATCCATTGGAGTATAAAAAATCTCGACAACAGACTACCTTCCATAATGACAAGGCTACCATCCATTGGAGTAACAAAAATCTCAACAACAGACTACCTTCCATTATGACTAGGTTATCGTCTATTGGAGTAACAAAGATATCGACAAAAGACTACCTTCCATAACGACAAGGATACAATCCATTGTAGTAACAAATATCTCGAAAATAGACTACCTTCCATAATGAAAAGGCTACCATCCATTGTAGTAACAAAAATATCGACAATAGACTACCTTCAATAATGACAAGGCTACCATCCATTGGAGTAACAAAAATCGGGACAACAAACTACCTTCCAATATGACAAGGCTACCATCCATTAGAGTAACAAAAATCCCGACAATAACCTACCTTTCATAATGACAAGGCTACCGTCCATTGGAGTAACAGAAATCTCGACAACAGACTACCTTCCATAGTTACAAGGCTACCATACATTGGAGTAACTAAAATATCGACAATAGACTACCTTCCATATTGACAAGGATACCATCCATTGTAGTAAAAAAATATCGACAATAGACTACCTTCCATAATGACAAGGCTACCATCCATATGAGTAACAAAAATCTCGACAACACACTACCTTCCATAATGACAAGGTTACCATCCCGTAGAGTAACAAAAATCTCGACAATAGACTACCTTCCATAATGACAAGGCTACCATCCATTGGATTAATAAAGATATCAACAACAGACTACCTTCCATAGTGACAAGGCTACCATACATTGGAATAACAAAAATATCGACAAGAGACTACCTTCCATAATGACAAGGCTACAATCCATTGGAGTATAAAAAATATCGACAACAGACTACCTTCCATAATGACAAGCCTACAATCTATTATAGTAACAAAAATATCGACAATAGACTACCTTTCATAATGACAACGCTACCATCCCTTAGAGTAACAAAAATATCGACAATAGACTACCTTCCGTAATGACAAGGCTACCATCCATTGGAGTAACAAAGATATCGACAACACATTACCTTCCATAATGAAAAGGCTTTCATCCCTTATAGTAACAAAAATCACGACAACAAACTACCTTCCATAATGACAATGCTACCATCCATTGGAGTAACAAAGATATCGACAACAAACTACCTTCCATTGTGACAAGGCTACCATCCATTAGAGTAACAAAAATCCCGACAATAACCTACCTTTCATAATGACAAGGCTACTATCCATTGGAGTAAAAGAAATCTCGACAACAGACTACCTTCCATAGTGATAAGGCTATCATCCATTGGAGTAACAAAAATATCGACAACAGACTACCTTCCAAAACGACAAGGCTACAATCCATTGTAGTAACAAAAATCTCGATAATAAACTACCAGCCATAATGACAAGGCTACCATCCCTTAGAGTATCAAAAATCACGATAATAGACTACCTTCCATAATGACAAGGCTACCATCCATTGGAGTAACAAAGATATCGACAACATACTACCTTCCATAGTGACAAGGCAACCATCCATTGGAGTAACAAAGATCACGACAATAGACTACCTTCCATAATGACAAGGCTACCATCCATTGGAATAACAAAAATATCAACAGCATACTACCTTCCATAATGACAAGGCTACCATCCAATGGAGTAACAAAAATATCTACAATACATTACCTTCCATAATGACAAGTCTACCATCCATTGGACTAACAAAAATATGAACAACAGACTACCGTCCTTAATGACAAGGCTACCATCCTTTGGAGTAACAGAAAATCACAACGACAGACTAGCTTCCATAATGACAAGGCTACCATTCATTGTAGTGACAAAAATATCCATAAGAGACTACCTTCCATAATGACAAGGCTACAATCCATTAGAGTATAAAAAATCTCGACAACAGACTACCTTCCATAATGACAAGGCTACCATCCATTGGAGTAACAAAAATCTCAACAACAGACTACCTTCCATAATGACTAGGTTACAATCTATTGGAGTAACAAAGATATCGACAACAGACTACCTTCTATAACGACAAGGCTACAATCCATTGTAGTAACAAATATCTCGAAAACAGACTACCTTCCATAATGAAAAGGCTACCATCCATTGTAGTAACAAAAATATCGATAATAGATTACCTTCCATAATGACAAGGCTACCATCCATTGGAGTAACAAAAATTAGGACAACAAACTACCTTCCAATATGACAAGGCTACCATCCATTAGAGTAACAAAAATCCCGACAATAACATACATTTCATAATGACAAGGCTACTATCCATTGGAGTAACAGAAATCTCGACAACAGACTACCTTCCATAGTTACAAGGATACCAGACATTGGAGTAACAAAAATATCGACAACAGACTACCTTTTATAATGACAAGGCTACCATCCATTGGAATAACAAAAATATCGACAGCATACTACCTTCCATAATGACAAGGCTACCATCCAATGGAGTAACAAAAATATCGACAATACATTACCTTCCATAATGACAAGTCTACCATCCATTGGAGTAACGAAAATATGAACAACAGACTACCGTCCTTAATGACAAGGCTACCATCCTTTGGAGTAACAGAAAATCACAATGACAGACTACCTTCCATAATGACAAGGCTACCATCCATTGCAGTGACAAAAATCTTGACAATAGACTACCTTCCATAATGACAAGGGTATTATCATTGGAGTAACAAAAATATCCACAAGAGACTACCTTCCATAATGAAAAGGCTACAATCGATTGGAGTATAAAAAATCTCGACAACAGACTACCTTCCATAATGACAAGGCTACCATCCATTGGAGTAACAAAAATCTCAACAACAGACTACCTTCCATAATGACTAGGTTACCATCTATTGGAGTAACAAAAATATCGACAATAGACTACCTTCCATAACGACAAGGCTACAATCCATTGTAGTAAAAAATATCTCGAAAATAGTCTACCTTCCATAATGAAAAGGCTACCATCCATTGCAGTAACAAAAATATCGACAATAGACTACCTTCCATAATGACAAGGCTACCATCCATTGGAGTAACAAAAATCTGGACAACAAACTACCTTCCAATATGACAAGGCTACCATCCATTAGAGTAACAAAAATCCCGACAATAACCTACCTTTCATAATGACAAGGCTACCATCCATTGGAGTAACAGAAATCTCGACAACAGACTACCTTCCATAGTGACAAGGCTACCATCCATTGGAGTAACAAAAATATCGACAACAGACTACCTTCCATAACGACAAGGCTACAATCCATTGTAGTAACAAAAATCTCGGCAATAGACTACCTTCCATAATGAAAAGGCTACCTTCCATTGTAGTAAAAAAATATCGACAATAGACTACCTTCCATAATGACAAGGCTACCATCCATTGGAGTAACAAAAATCTCGACAACACACTACCTTCCATAATGAAAAGGCTACCATCCCTTAGAGTAACAAAAATCTCGAGAACAGACTACCTTCCATAATGACAAGGCTACCATCCTTTGGATTAACAAAGATATCGACAACATACTATGTTCCATAGTGATAAGGCTACCATCCATTGGAGTAACAAAAATCATGACAACAGACTACCTTCCATAATGACAAGGCTACCATACATTGGAATAACAAAAATATCGACAAGAGACTACCTTCCATAATGACAAGGCTACAATCCATTGGAGTATAAAAAATATTGACAACAGACTACCTTCCATAATGACAAGCCTACAATCTATTATAGTAACAAAAATATCGACAACAGACTACCTTCCGTAATGACAAGGCTACCATCCATTGGAGTAACAAAGATATCGACAACACATTACCTTCCATAATGATAAGGCTATCATCCCTTATAGTAACAAAAATCTCGACAACAAACTACCTTCCATAATGACAATGCTACCATCCAATGGAGTAACAAAAATATCGACAATACATTACCTTCCATAATGACAAGCCTACCATCCATTGGAGTAACGAAAATATGAATAACAGACAACCATCCTTAATGACAAGGCTACCATCCATTGCAGTGAAAAAAATCTCGACATCAGATTACCTTCCATACTGACAAGGCTACCATCTATTGTTGTAACAAAAATCTGGACAACAGAGTACCTTCCATAATGACAAGGCTACCATCCATTGGAGTAAAAAAAATCCCGACAATAACCTACCTTCCATAATGACAAGGCTACCAACTACAGGAGTAACAGAAATCTCGAGAACAAACTACCTTCCATAATGACAAGGCTACCATCCATTGTAGTAACAAAAATCTCGACAGCAGACTACCTTCCATAATGACAAGGGTACTATCATTGGAGTAACAAAAATATCCACAAGTGACTACCTTCCATAATGACAAGGCTACAATCCATTGGAGTATAAAAAATCTCGACAACAGACTACCTTCCATAATGACAAGGCTACCATCCGTTGGAGTAACAAAAACTCGAAAACATACTACCTTCCATAATGACAAGGGTACCATCATTGAAGTAACAAAAATATCCACAAGAGACTACCTTCCATAATGACAAGGCTACAATCCATTGGAGTATAAAAAATATCGACAACAGACTACCTTCCATAATGACAAGCCTACAATCTATTATAGTAAAAAAAATCTCGACAATAGACTACCTTCCATAATGACAATGCCATCATTCCTTAGAGTAACAAAAATACCGACAACAGACTACCTTCCGTAATGACAAGGCTACCATCCATTGGAGTAACAAAGATATCGACAACACACTACCTTCCATAATGACAAGGCTACCATCCCTTAGAGTAACAAAAATCACGACACCATACTACCTTCCATAATGACAAGGCTACCATCCAATGGAGTAACAAAGATATCGACAACATACTACCTTCCATAGTGACAAGGCTACCATCCATTGGAGTAACAAAAATCACGACAATAGACTACCTTCCATAATGACAAGGCTACCATCCATTGGAATAACTAAAATATCGACAGCATACTACCTTCCATAATGACAAGGCTACCATCCAATGGAGTAACTAAAATATCGACAATACATTA
Organism: Vicia faba; assembly: GCA_948472305.1. NCBI lineage: Eukaryota > Viridiplantae > Streptophyta > Magnoliopsida > Fabales > Fabaceae > Vicia > Vicia faba. The sequence continues at coordinate 508,475,997 of OX451741.1, read as the reverse complement.
CCTTCCATAATGACAAGTCTACCATCCATTGGAGTAACAAAAATATGAACAACGGACTAACGTTCTTAATGACAAGGCTACCATCCTTTGGAGTAATAGAAAATCACAACGAAAGACTACCTTCCATAATGACAAGGCTACCATCCATTGCAGTGACAAAAATATCGACAACAGACTACTCATCCATATTGACAAGCCTACAATCTATTATAGTAACAAAAATATCGATAATACACTACCTTTCATAATGACAATGCTACCATCCCTTAGAGTAACAAAAATCTCGACAACAGACTACCTTCCGTAATGACAAGGCTACCAACTATTGGAGTAATAGAAATCTCGAGAACAGACTACCTTCCATAATGACAAGGCTACCATCCATTGTAGTAACAAAAATCTCGACAGCAGACTACCTTCCATAATGACAAGGGTACTATCATTTTAGTAACAAAAACATCCACAAGAGACTACCTTCCATAATGACAAGGCTACAATCCATTGGAGTATAAAAAATCTAGACAATAGACTACCTTCAATAATGACAAGGCTACCATCCGTTGGAGTAACAAAAACTCGACAACATACTACCTTCCATAATGACAAGGTACCATCATTGGAGTAACAAAAATATCCACAAGAGACTACCTTCCATAATGACAAGGCTACAATCCATTGGAGTATAAAAAATATTGACAACAGACTACCTTCCATAATGACAAGCCTACAATCTATTATTGTAAAAAAATCTCGACAATAGACTACCTTCCATAATGACAATGCTACCATCCCTTAGAGTAACAAAAATCTCGACAACAGACTACCTTCCGCAATGACAAGGCTTCCATCCATTGGAGTAACAAAGATATCGACAACACACTACCTTCCATAATGACAAGGCTACCATCCCTTAGAGTAACACAAATCACGACAACAGACTACCTTCCATAATGACAAGGCTACCATCAATTAGAGTAACAAAGATATCAACAACATACTACCTTTCATAGTGACAAGGCTACCATCCATTGGAGTAACAAAAATCACGACAATAGACTACCTTCCATAATGACAAGGCTACCATCCATTGGAATAACTAAAATATTGACAACATACTACCTTCCATAATGACATGGCTACCATCCAATGGAGTAACAAAAATATCGACAATACATTACATTCCATAATGACAAGTCTACCATCCTTAATGACAAGGCTACCACTCTTTGGAGTAACAGAAAATCACAACAGCAGACTACCTTCCATAATGACAAGGCTACCATCCATTGTAGTGACAAAAATCTCGACAACAGACTACCTTCCATACTGACAAGGCTACCATCTTTTGTTGTAACAAAAATCTGGACAACAGATTACCTTCCATAATGACAAGGCTAGCATCCATTGGAGTAATAAAAATCCTGACAATAACCTACCTTCCATAATGACAAGGCTACCAACTATTGGAGTAATAGAAATCTCGAGAACATACTACCTTCCATAATGACAAGGCTACCATCCATTGTAGTAACAAATATCTCGACAGCAGACTACCTTCCATAATGCCAAGGGTACTATCATTAGAGTAACAAAAATATCCACAAGAGACTACCTTCCATAATGACAAGGCTACAATCCATTGGAGTATAAAAAATCTCGACAATAGACTACCTTCCATAATGATAAGGCTACCATCCGCTGGAGTATCAAAAACTTGACAACATACTACCTTCCATAATGACAAGGTACCATCATTGGAGTAACAAAAATATCCACAAGAGACTACCTTCCATAATGACAAGGCTACAATCCATTGGAGAATAAAATTTTTTGACAATAGACTACCTTCCATAATGACAAGCCTACAATCTATAATAGTAAAAAAAATCTCGACAATAGACTACCTTCCATAATGACAACGCTACCATCCCTTAGAGTAACAAAGATATCGACAACAGACTACCTTCTGTAATGACAAGGCTACCATCCCTTAGAGTAACAAAAATCACGACAACAGACTACCGTCCATAATGACAAGGCTACCATCCGTTGGAGTAAAAAAGATATCGACAACATATTACCTTCCATAGTGACAAGGCTACCATCCATTAGAGTAACAAAAATCACGACAACAAACTACATTCCATAATAAAAAGGCTACCATCCATTGGAATAACTAAAATATCGACAATAGACTACCGTCCTTAATTACAAGGCTACTATCCATTGGAGTAACAGAAATCACAACAACAAACTACCTTCCATAATGACAAGGCTACCATCCATTGCAGTAACAAAAATCTCGACAACATACTACCTTCCATAATGGCAAGGCTACCATCCATTAGAGAAACAAAAATATGGACAACAAACTACCTTCCATAATGACAAGGCTACCATCCATTAGAGTAACAGAAATCTCGACAACATTCTACCTTCCGTAATGACAAGGCTACCATCCGTTGGAGTAATAAAAACTCGACAACATACTACCTTCAATAATGACAATGGTACCATGATTGGAGTAACAAAAATATCCACAAGAGACTACCTTCCATAATGACAAGGCTACAATCCATTGAAGTATAAAAAATATCGACAACGGACTCTCTTCCTTAATGACAACCCTACAATCTATTATAGTAACAAAAATCTCGACAATAGACTACCTTTCATAATGACAATGCTACCATCCCTTAGAGTAACAAAAATCTTGACAACAGACTACCTTCCATAATGACAAGGCTACCATCCGTTGGAGTAACAAAGATATCGACAACACACTACCTTCCATAATGACAAGGCTAGCATCCCTTAGAGTAACAATAATCACGACAACAGACTACCTTCCATAATGACAAGCCTACAATCTATTATAGTAACAAAAATAATGACAAGAAACTACCTTCCATAGTGACAAGGCTACTATCCATTGGAGTAACAAAAATCACGACAACAACCTACCTTCCATAATGACAAGGCTACCATCCATTGGAATAACAAAAATATGGACAACATACTATCTTCCATAATGACAAGGCTACCATCCAATGGAGTAACAAAAATATCGACAATACATTACCTTCCATAATGACAAGTCTACCATCCATTGGAGTAACAAAAATATGAACAACAGACTACCGTCCTTAATGAAAAGGCTACAATCCTTTGGAGTAACAGAAAATCACAACGACATACTACGTTCCATTATGACAAGGATACCATCCATTGCAGTGACAAAAATCTCGACAACAGACTACCTTCCATAATGACAAGGATACCATCTATTGTTGTAACAAAAATATGGACAACAGACTACCTTCCATAATGATAAGGCTACCATCCATTGGAGTAACAAAAATCCCGACAATAACCTACCTTCCATAATGTCAGGCTACCAACTATTGGAGTAACAGAAATCTCGAGAATAACCTACCTTCCATAATGTCAGGCTACCATCCATTGGAGTAAAAAAAATCTCAACAGCAGACTACCTTCCATAATGACAAGGGTACTATCATTGGAGTAACAAAAATATCCACAAGAGACTACCTTCCATAATGACAAGGCTACAATCCATTGGAGTATAAAAAATATCGACAACAGACTCTCTTCCATAATGACAAGCCTACAATCTATTATAGTAACAAAAATCTCGACAATAGACTACCTTTCATAATGACAATGCTACCATCCCTTAGAGTAACAAAAATCTTGACAACAGACTACCTTCCGTAATGACAAGGCTACCATCCGTTGGAGTAACAAAGATATCCACAACACACTACCTTCCATAATGACAAGGCTACCATCCCTTAGAGTAACAAAAATCACGACAACAGACTACCTTCCATAATGAAAAGGCTACCATCCATTGGAGTAACGAAGATATCGATAACATACTACCTTCCATAGTGACAAGGCTACCATCCATTGGAGTAACAAAAATCACGACAACAGACTACCTTCCATAATGACAAGGCTACCATCCATTGGAATAACTAAAATATCGATAATAGACTACCTTCCATAACGACAAGGCTACTATCCATTGGAATAACAAAAATATCGACAACACACTACCTTCCATAATATCAAGGCTACCATCCAATGGAGTAAAAAAAATATCGACAATTGCCTACATTCCATAATGACAAGGCTACCATCCATTGAAGTAACAGAAATCTGAACAATAGACTACCGTCCTTAATTACAAGGCTACCATCCATTGGAGTAACATAAATCACAACAATAGACTACCTTCTATAATGACAAGGCTACCATCCATTGCAGTAACAAAAATCTCGACAATAGACTACCTTCCATAATGGCAAGGCTACCATCCATTATAGAAACAAAAATATGGAAAACAGACTACCTTCCATAATGACACGGCTACCCTCCATTGGAGTTACAGAAATCTCGACAACAGACTACCTTCCATAATGACAAGGCTACCATCCGTTGGAGTAACAAAAACTCGACAACATACTACCTTCCATAATGATAAGGGTACCATCATTGGAGTAACAAAAATATCCACAAGAGACTACCTTCCATAATAACAAGGCTACAATCCATTGGAGTATAAAAAATATTGACAACAGACTACCTTCCATAATGATAAGCCTACAATCTATTATAGTAACAAAAATATCGACAATAGACTACCTTTCATAATGACAACACTACCATCCCTTAGAGTAACAAAAATCTCGACAACAGACTACCTTCCGTAATGACAAGGCTACCATCCATTGGAGTAACAAAGATATCGACAACACACTACCTTCCATAATGACAAGGCTACCATCCCTTAGAGTAACAAAAATCACGACAACAGACTACCTTCCATAATGACAAGCCTACAATCTATTATAGTAACAAAAATAATGACAAGAGACTACCTTTCATAGTGACAAGGCTACCATCCATTGGAGTAACAAAAATCACGACAACAACCTACCTTCCATAATGACAAGGCTACCATCCATTGGAATAACAAAAATATGGACATCATACTATCTTCCACAATGACAAGGCTGCCATCCAATTGAGTAACAAAAATATCGACAATACATTATCTTTCATAATGACAAGTCTACCATCCATTAGAGTAACAAAAATAAGAACAACAGACTACCGTCCTTAATGACAAGGCTACCATCCTTTGGAGTAACAAAAAATCACAACGACATACTACGTTCCATAATGACAAGGATACCATCCATTGCAGTGACAAAAATCTCGACAACAGACTACCTTCCATAATGACAAGGCTACCATCTATTGTTGTAAAAAAAATCTGGACAACAGACTACCTTCCATAATGACAAGGCTACCATCCATTGGAGTAACAAAAATCCCGACAATAACCTACCTTCCATAATGACAAGGCTACCATCCATTGGAGTAACAAAAATCTCGACAGTACACTACCTTCCATAATGACAAGGGTACTATCATTGGAGTAACAAAAATATCCACAAGAGACTACCTTCCATAATGACAAGGGTACAATCCATAGGAGTATAAAAAATCTCGACAACAGACTACCTTCCATAATGACAAGGCTACTATCCATTGGAGTAAAAAAATCTCAACAACAGACTACCTTTCATAATGACTAGGTTACCATCCATTGGAGTAACAAAGATATCGACAACAGACTACCTTCCATAACGACAAGGCTACAATCCATTGTAGTAACAAACATCTCGAAAACAGACTACCTTCCATAATGAAAAGGCTACCATCCATTTTAGTAACAAAAATATCGACAATAGACTACCTTCCATAATGACAAGGCTACCATCCATTGGAGTAATAAAAATCTAGACAACAGACTACCTTCCATAATGACAAGGCAACCATCCATTGGAGTAACAAAAATCCCGACAATAACCTACCTTCCATAATGACAAGGCTACCATCCATTGGAGTAACAGAAATCTCGACAACAAACTACCTTTCATAGTGAAAAGGCTACCATCCATTGGAGTAACAAAAATATCGACAACAGACTACCTTCTATAACGACAAGGCTACAATCCATTGTAGTAACAAAAATCTCGACAATAGACTACCTTCCATAATGAAAAGGCTACAATCCATTCTAGTAAAAAAATATCGACAATAGACTACCTTCCATAAAGACAAGGCTATCATCCATTGGAGTAACAAAAATCTCGACAACAGACTAGCTTCCATAATAACAAGGCTATCATCCATTGGAATAACAAAAATATCGATAACACACTACCTGCCATAATGACAAGGCTACCATCCCTTAGAGTACCAAAAATCTCGACAACAGACTACCGTCCATAATGACAAGGCTACCATCCATTGGATTAACAAAGATATCGACAACATACTACGTTCCATAGTGATAAGGCTACCATCCATTGGAGTAACAAAAATCACGGCAACATACTACATTCCATAATGACAAGGCTACCATACATTGGAATAACAAAAATATCGACAATAGACTACCTTCCATAATGACAAGGCTACCATCCATTAGTAATAGAAATATGAACAACAGACGACCGTCCTTAATTACAAGGCTACCATCCATTAGAGTAACAGATATGACAACAACATACTACCTTCCATAATGACAAGGCTACCATCCATTGAAGTAACAGAAATCTGAACAATAGACTACCGTCCTTAATTACAAGGCTACCATCCATTGGATTAACAGAAATCACAACAACAGACTACCTTCCATAATGATAAGGCTACCATCCGTTGGAGTAACAAAAACTCGACAACATACTACCTTCCATAATGGCAAGCCTACCATCCATTAGAGAAACAAAAATATGGACAACAGACTACCTTCCATAATGACAAGGCTACAATCTATTGGAGTATAAAATATATCGACAATAGACTACCTTCCATAATGATAAGCCTACAATCTATTATAGTAACAAAAATATCGACAATAGACTACCTTTCATAATGACAACGCTACCATCCCTTAGAGTAACAAAAATCTCGACAACAGACTACCTTCCGTAATTACAAGGCTACCATCCATTGGAGTAACAAAGATATCGACAACACACTACCTTCCATAATGACAAGCCTACCATCCCATAGAGTAACAAAAATCACGATAACAGACTACCTTCCATAATAACAATGCTACCATCCCTTAGAGTAACAAAAATCACGATAATAGACTACCTTCCATAATTACAAGACTACCATCCATTGGAATAACAAAAATATCGACAACATACTACCTTCCATAATGACAAGGCAACAATCCAATGGAGTAACAAAAATATCGACAATAGATTACCTTCCTTAATGACAAGGCTACCATCCTTTGGAGTAACAGAAAATCACAACGACAAACTACCTTCCATAATGACAAGGCTACCATCCATTGCAGTGACAAAAACCTCGACAACAGACTACCTTCGATAAGGACAAGGCTACCATCTATTGTTGTAACATAAATCTGGACAACAGACTACCTTCCATAATGACAAGGCTACCATCCATTGGAGTAACAAAAATCCCGACAATAACCTACCTTCCATAATGACAAGGCTACCATCCATTGGAGTAACAGAAATCTCGACAACAGACTGCCTTCCATAATGACAAGGCTACCATCCATTGGAGTAAAAAAAATCTCGACAGCAGACTACCTTCCATAATGACAAGGGTACTAACATTGGAGTAACAAAAATATCCACAAGAGACTACCTTCCATAATGACAAGGCTACAGTCCATTGGAGTATAAAAAATCTCGACAACAGACTACCTTCCATAACGACAAGGCTACCATCCATTGGAGTAACAAAAATCTCAACAACAGACTACCTTCCATAATGACTAGGTTACCGTCCATTGGAGTAACAAAGATATCGACAACAGACTACCTTCCATAATGACAAGGCTACGATCCATTGTAGTAACAAATATCTCGAAAACAGACTACCTTCCATAATGAAAACGCTACAATCCATTATAGTAACAAAAATATCGACAATAGACTACCTTCCATAATGACAAGGCTACCATCCATTGATGTAATAAAAATATGAACAACAGACTACCGTCCTTAATTACAAGGCTACCATCCATTGGAGTAACAGAAATCACAACAACATACTACCTTCCATAATGACAAGGCTACCATCCATTGAAGTAACAGAAATATAAACAACAGACTACCGTCCTTAATTACAAGGCTACCATCCAGTGGATTAACAGAAATCACAATAACAGACTACCTTCCATAATGGCAAGGCTACCATCCGTTGGAGTAACAAAAACTCGACAACATACTACCTTCCATAATGGAAAGGCTACCATCCATTAGAGAAACAAAAATATGGACAACAGACTACCTTCCATAATGACAAGGCTACAATCCATTGGAGTATAAAAAATATCGACAACAGACTACCTTCCATAATGATAAGCCTACAATCTATTATAATAACAAAAATATCGACAATAGACTACCTTTCATAATGACAACGCTACCATCCCTTAGAGTAACAAAAATCTCGACAACAGACTACCTTCCGTAATGACAAGGCTACCATCCATTGGAGTAACAGAGATATCGACAACACACTACCTTCCATAATGACAAGCCTACCATCCCTTAGAGTAACAAAAATCACGACAACAGACTACCGTCCATAATGACAATGCTACCATCCCTTAGAGTAACAAAAATCACGACAATAGACTACCTTCCATAGTGACAAGGCTACCATCCATTGGAGTAACAAAAATCACGACAACAGACTACCTTCCATAATGACAAGACTACCATCCATTGGAATAACAAAAATATCGACCACATACTACCTTCCATAATGACAAGGCTACCATTAAATGGAGAAACAAAAATATCGACAATAGATTACCTTCCATAATGACAAGTCTACCATCCATTGGAGTAACAAAAATATGAACAACAGACTACCGTCCTTAATGACAAGGCTACCCTCCTTTGGAGTAACAGAAAATCACAACGACAAACTACCTTCCATAGTGACAAGGCTACCATCCATTGCAGTGACAAAAATCTCGACAACAACCTACCTTCCATAAGGACAAGGCAACCATCTATTGTTGTAACATAAATCTGGACAACAGACTACCTTCCATAATGACAAGGCTACCATCCATTGAGTAACAAAAATCCCGACAATAACCTACCTTCCATAATGACAAGGCTACCATCCATTGGAGTAACACAAATCTCGACAACAGACTACCTTCCATAAAGACAAGGCTACCATCCATTGGAGTAACAAAAATCTCGACAACAAACTACCTTCCATAATGACAAGGGTACTATCATTGGAGTAACAAAAATATCCACAAGAGACTACCTTCCATAATGACAAGGCTACAATCCATTGGAGTATAAAAAATCTCGACAATAGACTACCTTCCATAACGACAAGGCTACCATCCATTGGAGTAACAACAATCTCAACAACAGACTACCTTCCATAATGACTAGGTTACCATCCATTGGAGTAACAAAGATATCGACAACAGACTACCTTCCATAACGACAAGGCTACAATCCATTGTAGTAAAAAAAATATCGACAATAGACTACCTTCCATAATGACAAGGATACCATCCATTGGAGTAACAAAAATCTCGACAATAGACTAGCTTCCATAATGACAAGGCTATCATCCATTAGAATAACAAAAATATCAACAACACACTACCTTCCATAATGACAAGGCTACCATCCCTTAGAGTAACAAAAATCTCGACAACAGACTACCTTCCATAATGACAAGGCTACCATCCATTGGATTAACAAAGATATCGACAACATACTACGTTCCATAGTGATAAGGCTACCATCCATTGGAGTAACAAAAATCACGACAACAGACTACATTTCATAATGACAAGGCTAGCATATATTGGAATAACAAAAATATCGACAAGAGACTACCTTCCATAATGACAAGGCTACATTCCATTGGAGTATAAAAATATCGACAACAGACTACCTTCCATAATGACAAACCTACAATCTATTATAGTAACAAAAATATCGATAATAGACTACCTTTCATAATGACAATGCTATAATCCCTTAGAGTAACAAAAATCTCGACAACAGACTACCTTCCGTAATGACAAGGCTACCATCCATTGGAGTAACAGAGATATCGACAACACACTACCTTCCATAATGACAAGCCTACCATCCCTTGGAGTAACAAAAATCATGACAACAGACTACCTTCCATAATGACAATGCTACCATCCCTTAGAGTAACAAAAATCACGACAATAGACTACCTTCCATAGTGACAAGGCTACCATCCATTGGAGTAACAAAAATCACGACAACAGACTACCTTCCATAATGACAAGACTACCATCCATTGGAATAACAAAAATATCGACCACATACTACCTTCCATAATGACAAGGCTACCATTAAATGGAGAAACAAAAATATCGACAATAGATTACCTTCCATAATGACAAGTCTACCATCCATTGGAGTAACAAAAATATGAACAACAGACTACCGTCCTTAATGACAAGGCTACCCTCCTTTGGAGTAACAGAAAATCACAACGACAAACTACCTTCCATAGTGACAAGGCTACCATCCATTGCAGTGACAAAAATCTCGACAACAACCTACCTTCCATAAGGACAAGGCAACCATCTATTGTTGTAACATAAATCTGGACAACAGACTACCTTCCATAATGACAAGGCTACCATCCATTGAGTAACAAAAATCCCGACAATAACCTACCTTCCATAATGACAAGGCTACCATCCATTGAAGTAACACAAATCTCGACAACAGACTACCTTCCATAAAGACAAGGCTACCATCCATTGGAGTAACAAAAATCTCGACAACAAACTACCTTCCATAATGACAAGGGTACTATCATTGGAGTAACAAAAATATCCACAAGAGACTACCTTCCATAATGACAAGGCTACAATCCATTGGAGTATAAAAAATCTCGACAATAGACTACCTTCCATAACGACAAGGCTACCATCCATTGGAGTAACAACAATCTCAACAACAGACTACCTTCCATAATGACTAGGTTACCATCCATTGGAGTAACAAAGATATCGACAACAGACTACCTTCCATAACGACAAGGCTACAATCCATTGTAGTAACAAAAATATCGACAATAGACTACCTTCCATAATGACAAGGATACCATCCATTGGAGTAACAAAAATCTCGACAATAGACTAGCTTCCATAATGACAAGGCTATCATCCATTAGAATAACAAAAATATCAACAACACACTACCTTCCATAATGACAAGGCTACCATCCCTTAGAGTAACAAAAATCTCGACAATAGACTACCTTCCATAATGACAAGGCTACCATCCATTGGATTAACAAAGATATCGACAACATACTACGTTCCATAGTGATAAGGCTACCATCCATTGGAGTAACAAAAATCACGACAACAGACTACATTTCATAATGACAAGGCTAGCATATATTGGAATAACAAAAATATCGACAAGAGACTACCTTCCATAATGACAAGGCTACATTCCATTGGAGTATAAAAATATCGACAACAGACTACCTTCCATAATGACAAACCTACAATCTATTATAGTAACAAAAATATCGATAATAGACTACCTTTCATAATGACAATGCTATAATCCCTTAGAGTAACAAAAATCTCGACAACAGACTACCTTACGTAATGACAAGGCTACCATCCATTGGAGTAACAAAGATATCGACAACACACTACCTTCCATATTGACAAGGCTACCATCCCTTAGAGTAACAAAAATCACGACAACAAACTACCTTCCATAATGACAAGGCTACCATCCATTGGAGTAACAAAGATATCGACAACAAACTACCTTCCATAGTGACAAGGCTACCATCGATGGGAGTAACAATAATCACGACAACAGACTACTTTCCATAATGACAAGGCTACCATCCATTGGAATAACAAAAATATCGACAGCATACTACCTTCCATAATGACAAGGCTACCATCCAATGGAGTAACAAAAACATCGACAATACATTACCTTCCATAATGACAAGTCTACCATCCATTGGAGTAAAAAAAATATGAACAACAGACTACCGTCCTTAATGACAAGGCTACCATCCTTTGGAGTAACAGAAAATCACAACGACATACTACCTTCCATAATGACAAGGCTACCATCTATTGTTGTAACAAAAATATGGACAACAGACTACCTTCCATAATGACAAGGCTACCATCCATTGGAGTAACAAAAATCCCGTCAATAACCTACCTTCCAAATGACAAGGCTACAAACTATTGGAGTAACAGAAATCTCGAGAACAGACTACCTTCCATAATGACAAGGCTACCATCCATTGGAGTTACAAAAATCTCGACAGCAGACTACCTTCCATAATGACAAGGGTACTATCATTGGAGTAACACAAATATCTACAAGAGACTACCTTCCATAATGACAAGGGTATAATCCATAGGAGTATAAAAAATCTCGACAGTAGACTACCTTCCTAAATGACAAGGCTACTATCCATTGGAGTAACAAAAATCTCAACAACAGACTACCTTCCATAATGACTAGGTTACCATCCATTGGAGTAACAAAGATATCGACAACATACTACCTTCCATAACGACAAGGCTACAATCCATTGTAGTAACAAACATCTCGAAAATAGACTACCTTCCTTAATGAAAAGGCTACCATCCATTGTAGTAACAAAAATATCGATAATAGACGACCTTCCATAATGACAAGGCTACCATCCATTTGACTAACAAAAATCTAGACAACAGACTACCTTCCATAATGACAAGGCTACCATCCATTGGAGTAACAAAAATCCCGACAATAACCTACCTTCCATAATGACAAGGCTACCATCCATTGGAGTAACAAAAATCTCGACAACAAACTACCTTTCATAATGACAAGGCTACCATCCATTGGAGTAACAAAAATCTCGACAGCAGACTACCTTCAATAACGACAAGGCTACAATCCATTGTAGTAACAAAGATCTCGACAACAGACTACCTTCCATAATGAAAAGGATACCATCCATTGTAGTAAAAAAATATCGACAATAGACTACCTTTCATAATGATAAGGCTACCATCCATTGGAGTAACAAAAATCTCGACAACAGACTAGCTTCCATAATGACAAGGCTATCATCCATTGGAATAAGAAAAATATCGACAACACACTACCTGCCATAATGACAAGGCTACCATCCCTTAGAGTACCAAAAATCTCGACAACAGACTACCTTCCATAATGACAAGGCTACTATCTATTGGATTAACAAAGATATTGACAACATACTACGTTCCATAGTGACAAGGCTACCATCCATTGGAGTAACAAAAATATCGAAAATAGACTACCTTCTATTATGACAAGGCTAACATCCATTAGAGTAACAAAAATCTCGACAATAGACTAGCTTCCATAATGACAAGGCTACCATCCATTGAAGTAATAGAAATATGAACAACAGACTACCGTCCTTAATTTCAAGGCTACCATCCATTGGAGTAACAGAAATCACAACAACATACTACCTTCCATAATGACAAGGCTACCATCCATAGAAGTAACATAAATCTGAACAGCAGACTACCGTCCTTAATTACAAGGCTACCATCCATTGGATTAACAGAAATCACAACAACAGACTACCTTCCATAATGACAAGGCTACCATCCATTGAAGTGACAAAAATCTCGACAACAGACTACCTTCCATAATGGCAAGGCTACCATCCATTAGAGAAACAAAAATATGGACAACAGACTACCTTCCATAATGACAAGGCTAACATCATTGGAGTAACAAAAATATCCACAACAGACTACCTTCCATAATGACAAGGCTATAATCCATTGGAGTATAAAAAATATCGACAACAGACTACCTTCCATAATGACAAGCCTACAATCTATTATAGTAACAAAAATCTCGACAATAGACTACCTATCATAATGACAATGCTACCATCCCTTAGAGTAACAAAAATCATGACAATAGACTACCTTCCATAATGACAAGGCTACCATACATTGGAGTAACAAAAATATCGACAATATATTACCTTCCATAATGACAAGTCTACCATCCATTGGAGTAACAAAAATATGAACAACATACTACCTTCCTTAATGACAAGGCTACCATCCTTTGGTGTAACAGAAAATCACAATGACAGACTAACTTCCATAATGACAAGGCTACCATCCATTGCAGTGACAAAAATCTCGACAACAGACTACCTTCCATAAGGACAAGGCTACCATCTATTATTGTAAAAAAAATCTAGACAACAGACTACCTTCCATAATGACAAGGCTACCATCCATTGGAGTAACAAAAATCCCGACAATAACCAACCTCCCATAATGACAAGGCTACCATCCATTGGAGTAAAAAAAATCTCGACAACAGACTACCTTCCATAATGACAAGGCTACCATCCATTGGAGTAACAAAAATCTCGACAGTAGACTACCTTCCATAATGACAACGGTACTATCATTGGAGTAACAAAAATATCCACAAGAGACTACCTTCCATAATGACAAGGCTACAATCCATTGGAGTATAAAAAATCTCGACAACAGACTACCTTCCATAATGACAAGGCTACCATCCGTTGGAGTAACAAAAATCTCAACAACAAACTACCTTCCATAATGACTAGGTTACCATCCATTGGAGTAACCAAGATATCGACAACAGGGTACCTTCCATAACGACAAGGCTACAATCCACTGGAGTAACAAAAATCTGGAAAACAAACTACCTTCCAATATGACAAGGCTACCATCCATTAGAGTAACAAAAATCCCGACAATAACCTACCTTTCATAATGACAAGGCTACCATCCATTGGAGTAACAGAAATCTCGACAACAGACTACCTTCCATAGTGACAAGGCTACCATCCATTGGAGTAACAAAAATATCGACAACAAACTACCTTCCGTAATGAAAAGGCTACCATCCATTATAGTAAAAAAATATCAACAATAGACTACCTTCCATAATGACAAGGCTACCATCCATTGGAGTAACAAAAATCTCGACAACAGACTAGCTTCCATAATGACAAGGCTATCATCCATTAGAATAACAAAAATATTGACAACACACTGCCTTCCATAATGATAAGGCTACCATCCCTTAGAGTAACAATAATCTTGACAACAGACTACCTTCCATAATGACAAGGCTACCATCCATTGGATTAACAAAGATATCGACAACATACTACGTTCCATAGTGATAAGGCTACCATCCATTGGAGTAACAAAAATCATGACAACAGACTACCTTCCATAATGACAAGGCTACCATACATTGGAATAACAAAAATATCGACAAGAGACTACCTTCCATAATGACAAGGCTAAAATCCATTGGAGTATAAAAAATATCGACAACAGACTACCTTCCATAATGACAAGCCTACAATCTATTATAGTAACAAAAATATTGACAATAGACTACCTTTCATAATGACAACGCTACCATCCCTTAGAGTAACAAAAATCTCCACAATAGACTACCTTCCATAATGACAAGGCTACCATCCATTGGAGTAACAAAGATATCGAAAACTCACTACCTTCCATAATGACAAGGCTACCATCCCTTAGAGTAACAAAAATCACGACAACAGACTACCTTCCATTATGACAAGGCTACCATCCGTCTGAGTAACAAATATATCGACAACAAACTACCTTCCATAGTGACAAGGCTACCATCCATTGGAGTAACAAAAATCACGACAAGAGACTACCTTCCATAATGACAAGGCTATTATCCATTGGAATAACAAAAATATCGACAACATACTACCTTCCATAATGACAAGGCTACCATCCAATGGAGTAAAAAAAATATCGACAATAAATTACTTTCCATAATGACAAGTCTACCATCCATTGGAGTAACAAAAATATGAACAACAGACTACCTTCCTTAATGGCAAGGCTACCATCAATTGGAGTAACAGAAAATCACAACGACAGACTAACTTCCATAATGACAAGGCTACCATCCATTGTAGTGACAAAAATCTCGAGAACAGACTACCTTCCATAATGACAAGGCTACCATCTATTTTTGTAACAAAAATCCCGACAATATCCTACCTTCCATAATGACAAGGCTACCAACTATTGGAGTAACAGAAATCTCGAGAATAGACTACCTTCCATAATGACATGGCTAGCATCCATTGGACTAACAAAAATCTCGACAGCAGACTACCTTCCATAATGACAAGGGTACTATCATTGGAGTAACAGAAATATCCACAAGGGAGTACCTTCCATAATGACAAGGCTACAATCCATTGGAGTATAAAAAATCTCGACAACAGATTACCTTCCATAATGACAAGGCTACTATCCAATGGAGTAACAAAAATCTCAACAACAGACTACCTTCCATAATGACTAGGTTACCATCCATTGGAGTAACAATGATATCAACAACAGACTACCTTCCATAACGACAAATGTACAATCCATTGTAGTAACAAACATCTCGAAAACAAACTACCTTCCATAATGAAAAGGCTACCATCCATTGTAGTAACAAAAATCTAGATAATAGACTACCTTCCATAATGACAAGGCCACCATCCATTGGAGTAACAAAAATCCCGACAATAACCTACCTTACATAATGACAAGGCTACCATCCATTGGAGTAACAGAAATCTCGACAACAAACTACCTTTCATAGTGACAAGGCTACCATCCATTGTAGTAAAAAAAATCTACAATAGACTACCTTCCATAATGACAAGGCTACCATCCATTGGAGTAACAAAAATCTCGACAATAGACTAGCTTCCATAATGACAAGGCTATCATCCATTGGAATAACAAAAATATCGACAACACACTACCTTCCATAATGACAAGGCTACCATCCCTTAGAGTACCAAAATTCTTGACAACAGACTACATTCCATAATGACAAGGCTACCATCCATTGGAATAACAAAAATCTCGACAATAGACTAGCTTCCATAATGACAAGGCTACCATCCATTGAAGTAATAGAAATATGAACAACAGACTATCGTCCTTAATTACAAGGATACCATCCATTGGAGTAACAGAAATCACAACAACATACTACCTTCCATAATTACAAGGCTACCATCCATTGAAGTAACAGAAATCTGAACAACAGACTACCGTCCTTAATTACAAGGCTGCCATCCATTGGATTAACAGAAATCACAACAACAGACTACCTTCCATAATTACAAGGCTACCATCTATTGCAGTAACAAAAATCTCGACAACAGACTACCTTCCATAATGGCAAGGCTACCATCCATTAGAGAAACAAAAATATGGACAACAGACTACCTTCCATAATGGCAAGGCTACCATCCATTGGATAACAGAAATCTCGACAACAGACTACCTTGCATAATGACAAGGCTACCATCCGTTGGAGTAACAAAAACTCGACAACATACTACCTTCCATAATGACGAGGGTACCATCATTGAAGTAACAAAATATCCACAACAGACTACCTTCCATAATGACAAGGCTACAATCCATTGGAGTATAAAAAATACCGACAACAAACTACCTTCCATAATGAGAAGCCTACAATCTATTATAGTAACAAAAATCTCGACAACACACAACCTTCCATAATGACAATGCTACCATCCCTTAGAGTACCAAAAATCTCGACAACAGACTACCTTCCGTAATGACAAGGCTACCATCCATTGGATTAACAAAGATATCGAAAACATACTACGTTCCATAGTGACAAGGATACCATCCATTGGAGTAACAAAAATATCGACAATAGACTAGCTTCCATAATGACAAGGCTACCATCCATTGAAGTAATAGAAATATGAACAAAAGACTATCGTCCTTAATTACAAGTCTACCATCCATTGGAGTAACAGAAATCACGACAATATCCTACCTTCCATAATGACAAGGCTACCAACTATTGGAGTAACAGAAATCTCGAGAACAGAGTACCTTCCATAATGACAAGGCTACCATCCATTGGAGTAACAAAAATCTCGACAGTAGACTACCTTCCATAATGACAAGGGTGCTATCATTGGAATAACAAAAATATCCACAAGAGACTACCTTCCATAAGGACAAGGCTACAATCCATTGGAGTATAAAAAATCTCGACAACAGACTACCTTCCATAATGACAAGGCTACTATCCATTGGAGTAACAAAAATCTCATCAACAAACTACTTTCCATAATGACTAGGTTACCATCCATTGGAGTAACAAAGATATCGACAATAGACTACCTTCCATAACGACAAGGCTACAATCCATTGTAGTAATAAACATCTCGAAAACAGACTACCTTCCATATTGAAAAGGCTACCATCCATTGTAGTAACAAAAATATCGATAATAGACTACCTTCTATATTGACAAGGCTACCATCCATTGGAGTAACAAAAATATAGACAACAGACTACCTTCCATAATGACAAGGCTACCATCCATTGGAGTAACAAAAATCCCGACAATAACCTACCTTCCATAATGACAAGGCTACCATCCATTGGAGTAACAGAAATCTCGACAACAAACTACATTTCATAATGACAAGGCTACCATCCATTGGAGTAACAAAAATCTCGACAGCAGACTACCTTCCATAACGACAAGGCTACAATCCATTGTAGTAACAAAAATCTCGACTACAGACTACCTTCCATAATGAAAAGGCTACGATCCATTGTAGTAAAAAAATATCGACAATAGACTACCTTTCATAATGACAAGCCTACCATCCATTGGAGTAAGAAAAATCTCGACAACAGACTAGCTTCCATAATGACAAGGCTATCATCCATTGGAATAACAAAAATATCGACAACACACTACCTGCCATAATGACAAGGCTACCATCCCTTAGAGTACCAAAAATCTCGACAACAGACTACCTTCCATAATGACAAGGCTACCATCCATTGGATTAACAAAGATATCGACAACATACTACGTTCCATAGTGATAAGGCTACCAACCATTGCAGTAACAAAAATCATGGCAACAGACTACCTTCCATAATGACAAGGCTACCATACATTGGAATAACAAAAATATCGACAATAGACTACCTTCCATTATGACAAGGCTACCATCCATTGGAGTAACAAAAATCTCGACAATAGATTAGCTTCCATAATGACAAGGCTACCATCCATTGAAGTAATAGAAATATGAACAACAGACTACCGTCCTTAAACACAAGGCTACCATCCATTGGAGTAATAGAAATCACAACAACATACTACCTTCCATAATGATAAGGCTACCATCCATTGAAGTAAAAGAAATCTGAACAACAGACTACCGTCCTTAATTACAAGGCTACCATCCATAGGATTAACAGAAATCACAACAACATACTACCTTCAATAATGACAAGGCTACCATCCATTGCAGTAACAAAAATCTCGACAACAGACTACCTTCCATAATGGCAAGGGTACCATCCATTAGAGAAACAAAAATATGGACAACAGACTACCTTCCATAATGACAAGGCTACCATCCATTGGATAACAGAAATCTCGACAACAGAATACCTTCCATAATGACAAGGCTACCATCCGTTGGAGTAACAAAAACTCGACAACATACTACCTTCCATAATGACAAGGGTACCATCATTGGAGTAACAAAAATATCCACAACAGACTACCTTCCATAATGACAAGGCTACAATCCATTGGAGTATAAAAAATATCGACAACAGACTACCTTCCATAATGACAAGCCTACAATCTATTATAGTAACAAAAATCTCGACAATAGACTACCTATCATAATGACAACGCTACCATCCCTTAGAGTAACAAAAATCACAACAATAGACTACCTTCCATAATGACAAGGCTACCATCCATTAGAGTAACAAAGATATTGACAACATACTACCTTCCATAGTGACAAGGCTACCATCCATTGGAGTAACAAAAATCACGACAGCAGACTACCTTCCATAATAACAAGGCTACCATCCATTGGAGTAACAGAAATCACAACAACATACTACCTTCCATAATGATAAGGCTACCATCCATTGAAGTAACAGAAATCTGAACAACAGACTACCGTCCTTAATTACAAGGCTACCATCCATAGGATTAACAGAAATCACAACAACATACTACCTTCAATAATGACAAGGCTACCATCCATTGCAGTAACAAAAATCTCGACAACAGACTACCTTCCATAATGGCAAGGGTACCATCCATTAGAGAAACAAAAATATGGACAACAAACTACCTTCCATAATGACAAGGCTACCTTCCATTGGATAACAGAAATATCGACAACAGACTACCTTCCATAATGACAAGGCTACCATCCGTTGGAGTAACAAAAACTCGACAACATACTACCTTCCATAATGACAAGGGTACCATCATTGGAGTAATAAAAATATCCACAACAGACTACCTTCCATAATGACAAGTCTACAATCTATTGGAGTATAAAAAATATCGACAACAGACTACCTTCCATAATGACAAGCCTACAATCTATTATAGTAACAAAAATCTCGACAATAGACTACATATCATAATGACAACGCTACCATCCCTTAGAGTAACAAAAATCACGACAATAGACTACCTTCCATAATGACAAGGCTACCATCCATTAGAGTAACAAAGATATCGACAACATACTACCTTCCATAGTGACAAGGCTACCATCCATTGGAGTAACAAAAATCACGACAACATACTACCTTCCATAATGACAAGGCTACCATCCAATGGAGTAACAAAAATATCGAAAATAGATTACCTTCCATAATGACAAGTCTACCATCCATTGGAGTAACAAAAATATGAACAACAGACTACTGTCCTTAATGACAAGGCTACCATCCTTTGGACTAATAGAAAATCAAAACAACAAACTACCTTCCATAATGACAAGGCTACCATCCATTGCAGTGACAAAAATCTCGACAATAGACTACCTTCCATAAGGACAAGGCTACCATCTATTATTGTAACAAAAATCTGGACAACAGACTACCTTCCATAATGACAAGGCTACCATCCATTGGAGTAACAAAAATCCCGACAATAACCTACCTTCCATAATGACAAGGCTACCATCCATTGGAGTAACAAAAATCTCGACAACAGACTACCTTCCATAATGACAAGGCTACCATCCATTGGAGTAACAAAAAACTCGACAGCAGACTACCTTCCATAATGACAAGGCTACCATCCATTGGAATAACAAAAATATCGACAATAGACTACCTTCCATAATGAGAAGGCTACCATCCATTGGAGTATCAAAAATCTAGACAACATACTTGCTTCCATAATGACAAGGATACCATCCAATGGAGTACCAAAAATATCGAAAATAGACTACCTTCCTTAATGAAAAGGATACCATCCATTGTAGTAACAAAAATATCGACAATAGACTACCTTCCATAATGACAAGGCTACCATCTATTGTTGTAACAAAATCTGGACAACAAACTACCTTCCATAATGACAAGGCTACCATCCATTGGAGTAACAAAAATCCCGACAATAACCTACCTTCCATAATGACAAGGCTACCATCCATTGTAGTAACATAAATCTCGACAACAGACTACCTTCCATAATGACAAGGCTACCATCCATTGGAGTAACAAAAATCTCGACAACAAACTACCTTCCATAATGACTAGGTTACCATCCATTGGAGTTACCAAGATATCGACAACAGACTACCTTCAATAACGACAAGGCTACAATCCATTGTAGTAACAAAAATCTCGACAAAAGACTACCTTCCATAATGAAAAGGCTACCATCCATTGGAGTAACAGAAATCTCGAAAACAGACTACCTTCTATAATGACAAGGCTACCATCCGTTGGAGTAACAAAAATCTGAATAACAGACTACATTCCATAATGACAAGGTTACCATCCATTGGAGTAACAAAAATCCCGACAATAACCTACCTTCCATAATGACAAGGCTACCATCCATTGGAGTAACAGAAATCTCGAAAACAGACTACCTTCCATAATGATAAGGCTACCATCTATTGGAGTAACAAAAATCTCGACAATAGATTAGCTTCCATAATGACAAGGCTATCATCCATTGGAATAACAAAAATATCGACAACACACTACCTTCCATAATGACAAGGCTACCATCCCTTAGAGTAACAAAAATCTCGACAACAGACTACCTTCCATAATGACAAGGCTACCATCCAATGGATTAACAAAGATATCAACAACATACTACGTTCCATTGTGACAAGGCTACCATCCATAGGAGTACCAAAAATCACGACAACAAACTACCTTCCATAATGACAAGGCTACCATACAATGGAATAACAAAAATATCGACAATAGACTACCTTCCATAATGACAAGGCTACCATCCATTAGAATAACAAAAATATCGACAACACACTACCTTCCATAATAACAAGGTTACCATCCAATGGAGTAATAAAAATCTCGACAATTGCCTACCTTCCATAATGACAAGGCTACCATCCATTGAAGTAATAGAAATCTGAACAACAGACAACCGTCCTTAATGACAAGGCTACCATCCATTGGAGTAACAGAATCACAACAACAGAGTACCTTCCATAATGACAAGGCTACCATGCGTTGCAGTAACAAAAATCTCGACAACAAACTACCTTCCATAATGGCAAAGCTACAATCCATTATAGAAACAAAAAAATGGACAACATACTACCTTCCATAATGACAAGGCTACCATCCATTGGAGTAACAAAAATATCAACAAGAGACTAGCTTCAATAATGACAAGGCTACCAACCATTGGAGTAACAAAAATCTTGACAACAAACTACCTTCGATAATGACAAGGCTACCATCCATTGGAGTAATAAAAATCTCGAAACAGACTACCTTCCATAATGACTAGGCTACCATCCATTGGAATAACAAAAATCTCGACAACATAGTACCTTCCATAATGACAAGGCAGTAACAAAAATCTCGACAACAGACTACCTTCCATAATGACAAGGCTACCATCCATTGGAGTGACAAAAATCACAACGATAGACTACCTTCCATAATGCAAGGCTACCATCCATTGGAATAACAAAAATCTTGACACCAGATTACCTTCCATAATGACAAGGCTACCATCCATTGGAGTAACAATAATCTTGACAACAAACTACCTTACATAATGACTAGGCTACCATCCATTGGAGTAACAAAGATATCAACAATAGACTACCTTCCATAATGACAAGGATACCATCCATTGTTGTAACAAAAATCTCGACAACAGACTACCTTCCATAATGACAAGGCTACCATCCATTATAGTAACAAAAATATCCACAACAGACTACCTTTCATAATGACAACGCTAACATCCCTTAGAGTAACAAAAATCTCGACAATAGACTACCTTCCGTAATGACAAGGCTACAATCCATTGGAGTAACAAAGATATCGACAACACACTACCTTCCATAATTACATGGCTACCATCTCTTAGAGTAACAAAAATCACAACAACAGACTACCTTCCATAATGACAAGGCTACCATCCATTGGAGTAACAAAGATAATCGATAACAAACTACCTTCCATAGTGACAAGGCTACCATCCATTGGAGTAACAAAAATCACGATAATAGACTACCTTCCATAATGACAAGGCTACCATCCATTGGAATAACAAAAATATCGACAGCATACTACCTTCGATAATGACAAGGCTACCATCCAATGGAGTAACAAAAATATCAACAATAGATTACCTTCCATAATGACAAGTCAACCATCCATTGGAGTAACAAAGATATCGACAATAGACTACCGTCCTTAATGACAAGGCTACAATCCATTGGAGTAACAGAAAATCACAAGGACAAACTACCATCCATAATGACAAGGCTACCATCCATTGTAGTGAGAAAAATCTCGACAACAGACTACCTTCCATAATGACAAGGCTACCAACTATTGTTGTAACAAAAATCTAGACAATAACCTACCTTCCAGAATGACAAGGCTACCATCCATTGGAGTAACAGAAATCTCGACAACAGACTACCTTCCATAATGATAAGGCTACCATCCATTGGAGTAACAAAAATCTCGACAGCAGACTACCTTTCATAATGACAAGGGTACTATCATTGGAGTAACAAAAATATCCACAAGAGACTACCTTCCATAATGACAAGGCTACAATCCATTGGAGTATAAAAAATCTTGACAACATAGTACCTTTCATAATGACAAGGCTACCATCCATTGGAGTAACAAAAATATCAACAAGAGACTAGCTTCAATAATGACAAGGCTACCAAGCATTGGAGTAACAAAAATCTCGAAATAGACTACCTTCCATAATGACTAGGCTACCATCCATTGGAATAACAAAAATCTATACAACATAGTACCTTCCATAATGACAAGGCAGTAACAAAAATCTCGACAACAGACTACCTTCCATAATGACAAGGCTACCATCCATTGGAATAACAAAAATCTATACAACATAGTACCTTCCATAATGACAAGGCAGTAACAAAAATCTCGACAACAGACTACCTTCCATAATGACAAGGCTACCATCCATTGGAGTGACAAAAATCACAACGATAGACTACCTTCCATAATGCAAGGCTACCATCCATTGGAGTAACAAAAATCTCGACAACAGACTACCTTCCATAATGACAAGGCTACCATCCATTGGAGTAACAAAAATCTCGACAACAAACTACCTTACATAATGACTAGGCTACCATCCATTGGAGTAACAAAGATATCAACAATAGACTACCTTACATAATGATAAGGCTACCATCCATTGGAGTAACAAAAATCTAGACAATAACCTACCTTCCATAATGACAAGGCTACCATCCATTGGAGTAACAGAAATCTCGACAACAGACTACCTTCCATAATGATGAGGCTACCATCCATTGGAGTAACACAAATCTCGACAACAGACTACCTTCCATAATGACAAGGGTACTATCATTGGAGTAACAAAAATATCCACAAGAGACTACCTTCCATAATGACAAGGCTACAATCCATTGGAGTATAAAAAATCTCGACAACAGAGTACCTTCCATAATGACAAGGCTACCATCCATTGGAGTAACAAAAATATCAACAAGAGACTACCTTCAAAAATGAAAAGGCTACCAACCATTGGAGTAACAAAAATCTCGACAACAGACTACCTTCGATAATGACAAGGCTACCATCCATTGGAGTAACAAAAATCTCGAAACAGACTACCTTCCATAATGACTAGGCTACCATCCATTGGAATAACAAAAATCTCGACACCATAGTACCTTCCATAATGACAAGGCAGTAACAAAAATATCGACAATAGACTACCTTTAATAATGACAAGGCTACCATCCATTGGAGTGACAAAAATCACAACGACAGACTACCTTCCATAATGCAAGGCTACCATCCATTGGAGTAACAAAAATCTCGACAACAGACTACCTTCCATAATGACAAGGCTACCATCCATTGGAGTAACAAAAATCTCGACAACAAACTACCTTACATAATGACTAGGCTACCATCCATTAGAGTAACAAAGATATCAACAATAGACTACCTTCCATAATGACAAGGATACCATCCAGTGTTGTAAGAAAAATCTCGACAATAGACTACCTTCCATAATGACAAGGCTACCATCCATTATAGTAACAAAAATCTCCACAACAGACTACCTTCAATAATGACAAGGCTACCATCCATTGGAGTAACAGAAATCACGACAATAGACTACCTTCCATAATGACAAGGTTACCATCCGT
Organism: Vicia faba; assembly: GCA_948472305.1. Taxonomy (NCBI): domain Eukaryota; kingdom Viridiplantae; phylum Streptophyta; class Magnoliopsida; order Fabales; family Fabaceae; genus Vicia; species Vicia faba. The sequence continues at coordinate 508,450,027 of OX451741.1, read as the reverse complement.
TGGAGTAACAAAAACTCGACAACATACTACCTTCCATAGTGACAAGGGTACCATCATTGGAGTAATAAACATATCCGCAAGAGACTACCTTCCATAATGACAAGGCTAAAATCCATTGGAGTATAAAAATTATCGACAACAGACTACCTTCCATAATGACAAGGCTACCATCCCTTAGAGTAACAAAAATCTCGACAACAGACTACCTTCCGTAATGACAAGCCTACCATCCATTGGAGTAATAAAGATATCGACAACATACTACCTTCCATAATGACAAGGATACCATCCCTTTGAGTAACAAAAATCACGACAACAGACTACCTTCCATAATGACAAGGCTACCATCCATTGGAATAACAAAAATATCGACAAAATGATACCTTCCCAAATGACAACGCTACAAGCCAATGGAGTAACAAATATCTGAATAACAGACTATCGTCCTTTAATGACAAGGCTACCATCCATTGGAGTAACAGTAAATCTCGACAACAGACTACCTTCCATAATGACAAGCCTACCATCCATTATAGTAACAAAAATATCCACAACAGACTACCTTTCATAATGACAACGCTAACATCCCTTAGAGTAACAAAAATCTCGACAATAGACTACCTTCCGTAATGACAAGGCTACAATCCATTGGAGTAACAAAGATATCGACAACACACTACCTTCAATAATTACATGGCTACCATCTCTTAGAGTAACAAAAATCACAACAACAGACTACCTTCCATAATGACAAGGCTACCATCCATTGGAGTAACAAAGATAATCGATAACAAACTACCTTCCATAGTGACAAGGCTACCATCCATTGGAGTAACAAAAATCACGACAATAGACTACCTTCCATAATGACAAGGCTACCATCCATTGGAATAACAAAAATATCGACAGCATACTACCTTCGATAATGACAAGGCTACCATCCAATGGAGTAACAAAAATATCAACAATAGATTACCTTCCATAATGACAAGTCAACCATCCATTGGAGTAACAAAGATATCGACAATAGACTACCGTCCTTAATGACAAGGCTACAATCCATTGGAGTAACAGAAAATCACAAGGACAAACTACCATCCATAATGACAAGGCTACCATCCATTGTAGTGAGAAAAATCTCGACAACAGACTACCTTCCATAATGACAAGGCTACCAACTATTGTTGTAACAAAAATCTAGACAATAACCTACCTTCCAGAATGACAAGGCTACCATCCATTGGAGTAACAGAAATCTCGACAACAGACTACCTTCCATAATGATAAGGCTACCATCCATTGGAGTAACAAAAATCTCGACAGCAGACTACCTTTCATAATGACAAGGGTACTATCATTGGAGTAACAAAAATATCCACAAGAGACTACCTTCCATAATGACAAGGCTACAATCCATTGGAGTATAAAAAATCTCGACAACAGAGTACCTTTCATAATGACAAGGCTACCATCCATTGGAGTAACAAAAATATCAACAAGAGACTAGCTTCAATAATGACAAGGCTACCAAGCATTGGAGTAACAAAAATCTCGACAACAGACTACCTTCGATAATGACACGGCTACCATCCATTGGAGTAACAAAAATCTCGAAATAGACTACCTTCCATAATGACTAGGCTACCATCCATTGGAATAACAAAAATCTATACAACATAGTACCTTCCATAATGACAAGGCAGTAACAAAAATCTCGACAACAGACTACCTTCCATAATGACAAGGCTACCATCCATTGGAATAACAAAAATCTATACAACATAGTACCTTCCATAATGACAAGGCAGTAACAAAAATCTCGACAACAGACTACCTTCCATAATGACAAGGCTACCATCCATTGGAGTGACAAAAATCACAACGATAGACTACCTTCCATAATGCAAGGCTACCATCCATTGGAGTAACAAAAATCTCGACAACAGACTACCTTCCATAATGACAAGGCTACCATCCATTGGAGTAACAAAAATCTCGACAACAAACTACCTTACATAATGACTAGGCTACCATCCATTGGAGTAAATAAAATCTCAACAACAAACTACCTTACATAATGACTAGGCTACCATCCATTAGAGTAACAAAGATATCAACAATAGACTACCTTCCATAATGACAAGGATACCATCCAGTGTTGTAAGAAAAATCTCGACAATAGACTACCTTCCATAATGACAAGGCTACCATCCATTATAGTAACAAAAATCTCCACAACAGACTACCTTCAATAATGACAAGGCTACCATCCATTGGAGTAACAGAAATCACGACAATAGACTACCTTCCATAATGACAAGGTTACCATCCGTTGGAGTAACAAAAACTCGACAACATACTACCTTCCATAGTGACAAGGGTACCATCATTGGAGTAATAAACATATCCGCAAGAGACTACCTTCCATAATGACAAGGCTAAAATCCATTGGAGTATAAAAATTATCGACAACAGACTACCTTCCATAATGACAAGCCTACCATCCCTTAGAGTAACAAAAATCTCGACAACAGACTACCTTCCGTAATGACAAGCCTACCATCCATTGGAGTAATAAAGATATCGACAACATACTACCTTCCATAATGACAAGGATACCATCCCTTTGAGTAACAAAAATCACGACAACAGACTACCTTCCATAATGACAAGGCTACCATCCATTGGAATAACAAAAATATCGACAAAATGATACCTTCGCAAATGACAACGCTACAAGCCAATGGAGTAACAAATATCTGAATAACAGACTATCGTCCTTTAATGACAAGGCTACCATCCATTGGAGTAACAGTAAATCACAAAGACAGACTACCTTCCTTAATGACAAGGATACCATCCATTGTAGTGACAAAAATCTTGAAAACAGACTACCTTCCATAATGACAAGGGTACCATCTATTGGAGTAAAAAAATTCCCGACAATAATGACAAGTTCTACCACCCATTGGAGTAACAGAAATCTCGACAACAGACTACCTTCCATAATGACAAGGCTACCATCCATTGGAGTAACAAAAATCTCGACAGCAGACTACCTTCCATAATGACATGGGTACCATCACTGGAGTAACAAAAATATCCACAAGAGACTAACTTCCATAATGAGAAGGCTACAATCCATTGAAGTATAAAAAATCTTGACAATAGACTACCTTCCATAATGACAAGGCTACCATCCATTGGAGTAACAAAAATCTCGACAACAGACTACCTTCCATAACAACAAGGCTACAATCCATCGTATTAATAAAAATCTCGACAACACACTACCTTCCATAATGACAAGGCTACCATCCATTGTAGTAACAAAAATCCCGACAATAACCTACCTTCCATAATGACAAGGCTACAATCCATTGGAGTAACAAAGATATCGACAACATACTACCTTCTATAGTGACAAGGATACCATCCAATGGAGTAACAAAAATCTCGACAATAGACTACCATCCATAATGACAAGGCTACCGTCCACTGGATTAACAAAGATATCAACAACATACTACATTCCATAGTGACAAGGCTACCATCCATTGGAATAACAAAAATCACGACAACAGACTACCTTCCATAATGACAAGGCTTCCATCCATTGGAATAACAAAAATATCGACAATAGACTACCTTCCATAATAACAAGGCTACCATCCATTGGAGTAACAAAAATCTCGACAACAGACTAGCTTCCATAATAACAAGGATACCATCCTTTGGAATAAAAAAAATATCGATAAGACACTACCTTCCATAATAACAAGGCTACCATCCCTTAGAGGAACAAAATTCTCGACAACAGACTACCTTCCATAATGACAAGGCTACCATCCATTGGAATAACAAAAATACCGACAACACACTACCTTCCATAATGACAAGCCTACCATCTAATGGAGTAAAAAATATCGATAATAGATTACCTTCCATAATGACAAGTCTACCATCCATTGGAGTAACAAAATTATGAACAACAGACTACCGTCCTTAATGACAAGGCTACCATCCATTGGAGTAACAGAAAATCACAATGACATACTACCTTCCATAATGACAAGGCTACCATCCATTGCAGTGACAAAAATCTCGACAACAAACTACCTTCCATAATGACAAGGCTACCATCTATTGTTCTAGCAAAAATCTGGACAACAGACTACCTTCCATAATGACAAGGCTACCATCCATTGGAGTAACAAAAATCCCGACAATAACCGACCTTCCATAATGACAAGGCTACTATCCATTGGAGTAACAAAAATCTCGACAGCAGACTACCTTCCATAATGACAAGGGTACCATCATTGGAGTAACAAAAATATCCACAAGAGATTACCTTCCATAATGACAAGGCTACAATCCATTGGAGTATAAAAAATCTCGACAATAGACTACCTTCCATAATGACAAGGATACCATCCATTGGAGTAACAAAAATCTCGACAACAGACTACCTTCCATAATGACTAGTTTACCATCCATTGGAGTAACAAAGATATCGACAACAGACTACCTTCCATAACGACAAGGCTGCAATCCTTTGTAGTAACAAAAATCTCGACAACAGACCACCTTCCATAATGATAAGGCTAACATCCATTGGAATAATAAAAATATCGACAACAGACTACCTTCCATAATGACAAGGCTACCATCCATTGGAGTAACAAAAATCTCGACAACAAACTACCTTACATAATGACTAGGCTACCATACATTAGAGTAACAAAGATATCAACAATAGACTACCTTCCATAATGACAAGGATACCATCCAGTGTTGTAAGAAAAATCTCTTCAATAGACTACCTTCCATAATGACAAGGCTACCATCCATTATAGTAATAAAAATCTCCACAACAGACTACCTTCAATAATGACAAGGCTACCATCCATTGGAGTAACAGAAATCACGACAATAGACTACCTTCCATAATGACAAGGTTACCATCCGTTGGAGTAACAAAAACTCGACAACATACTACCTTCCATAATGACAAGGGTACCATCATTGGAGTAATAAACATATCCACAAGAGACTACCTTCCATAATGACAAGGCTAAAATCCATTGGAGTATAAAAATTATCGACAACAGACTACCTTCCATAATGACAAGCCTACCATCCCTTAGAGTAACAAAAATCTCGACAACAGACTACCTTCCGTAATGACAAGCCTACCATCCATTGGAGTAATAAAGATATCGACAACATACTACCTTCCATAATGACAAGGATACCATCCCTTTGAGTAACAAAAATCACGACAACAGACTACCTTCCATAATGACAAGGCTACCATCCATTGGAATAACAAAAATATCGACAAAATGATACCTTCCCAAATGACAACGCTACAAGCCAATGGAGTAACAAATATCTGAATAACAGACTATCGTCCTTTAATGACAAGGCTACCATCCATTGGAGTAACAGTAAATCACAAAGACAGACTACCTTCCTTAATGACAAGGATACCATCCATTGTAGTGACAAAAATCTTGAAAACAGACTACCTTCCATAATGACAAGGGTACCATCTATTGGAGTAAAAAAATTCCCGACAATAATGACAAGTTCTACCACCCATTGGAGTAACAGAAATCTCGACAACAGAGTACCTTCCATAATGACAAGGCTACCATCCATTTGAGTAACAAAAATCTCGACAGCAGACTACCTTCCATAATGACATGGGTACCATCACTGGAGTAACAAAAATATCCACAAGAGACTAACTTCCATAATGACAAGGCTACAATCCATTGAAGTATAAAAAATCTTGACAATAGACTACCTTCCATAATGACAAGGCTACCATCCATTGGAGTAACAAAAATCTCGACAACAGACTACCTTCCATAACAACAAGGCTACAATCCATCGTATTAATAAAAATCTCGACAACACACTACCTTCCATAATGACAAGGCTACCATCCATTGTAGTAACAAAAATCCCGACAATAACCTACCTTCCATAATGACAAGGCTACAATCCATTGGAGTAACAAAGATATCGACAACATACTACCTTCTATAGTGACAAGGATACCATCCAATGGAGTAACAAAAATCTCGACAATAGACTACCATCCATAATGACAAGGCTACCGTCCACTGGATTAACAAAGATATCGACAACATACTACATTCCATAGTGACAAGGCTACCATCCATTGGAGTAACAAAAATCACGACAACAGACTACCTTCCATAATGACAAGGCTTCCATCCATTGGAATAACAAAAATATCGACAATAGACTACCTTCCATAATAACAAGGCTACCATCCATTGGAGTAACAAAAATCTCGACAACAGACTAGCTTCCATAATAACAAGGATACCATCCTTTGGAATAAAAAAAATATCGATAAGACACTACCTTCCATAATAACAAGGCTACCATCCCTTAGAGGAACAAAATTCTCGACAACAGACTACCTTCCATAATGACAAGGCTACCATCCATTGGAATAACAAAAATACCGACAACACACTACCTTCCATAATGACAAGCCTACCATCTAATGGAGTAAAAAATATCGATAATAGATTACCTTCCATAATGACAAGTCTACCATCCATTGGAGTAACAAAATTATGAACAACAGACTACCGTCCTTAATGACAAGGCTACCATCCATTGGAGTAACAGAAAATCACAATGAAATACTACCTTCCATAATGACAAGGCTACCATCCATTGCAGTGACAAAAGTCTCGACAACAAACTACCTTCCATAATGACAAGGCTACCATCTATTGTTCTAGCAAAAATCTGGACAACAGACTACCTTCCATAATGACAAGGCTACCATCCATTGGAGTAACAAAAATCCCGACAATAACCGACCTTCCATAATGACAAGGCTACTATCCATTGGAGTAACAAAAATCTCGACAGCAGACTACCTTCCATAATGACAAGGGTACCATCATTGGAGTAACAAAAATATCCACAAGAGATTACCTTCCATAATGACAAGGCTACAATCCATTGGAGTATAAAAAATCTCGACAATAGACTACCTTCCATAATGACAAGGCTACCATCCATTGGAGTAAAAAAAATCTCGACAACAGACTACCTTCCATAATGACTAGTTTACCATCCATTGGAGTAACAAAGATATCGACAACAGACTACCTTCCATAACGACAAGGCTGCAATCCATTGTAGTAACAAAAATCTCGACAATAGACTACCATCCATAATGACAAGGCTACAATCCTTTGTAGTAACAAAAATCTCGACAACAGACTACCTTCCATAATGATAAGGCTAACATCCATTGGAATAATAAAAATATCGACAACACACTACCTTCCATAACGACAAGGCTACCATCCCTTAGAGTAACAAAAATCTCGACAACAGACTACCTTCCATAATGACAAGGCTACCTTCCATTGGATTAACAAAGATATCGACAACATACTATGTTCCATAGTGACAAGGCAACCATCCATTGGAGTAACAAAAATCACGAAAACAGACTACCTTCCATAATGACAAGGCTACTATCCATTGGAATAACAAAAATCTCGACAACATGATACCTTCCATAATGACAAGGCTACCATCCATTGTTGTAACAAAAATCTCGACAACAGACTACCTTCCATAATGACAAGGCTACAATCCATTATAGTAACAAAAATATCCACAACAGACTACCTTGCATAATGACAAGGCTACCATCCATTGGAGTAACAGAAATCTCGACAATAGACTACCTTCCATAATGACAAGGATACCATCTGTTGGAGTAACAAAAACTCGACAACATACTATCTTCTATAATGACAAGGGTACCATCATTGGAGGAACAAAAATATCCACAAGAGACTACCTTCCATAATGACAAGGCTACAATCCATTTGACTATAAAAATTCTCGACAACAAACTACCTTCCATAATGACAAGGCTACCATCCATTGGAGTAACAAAAATCTCGACAGCAGACTACCTTCCACATTGACTAGGTTACCATCAATTTGAGTAACAAAGATATCTACAACAGCCTACCTTCCATAACGATAAGGCTACAATCCATCGTATTAACAAAAATCTCGAGAACACACTACCTTCCATAATGACAAGGCTACCATCCATTGTAGTAACAAATATCCCGAAAATAACCTACCTTCCATAATGACAAGGCTACAATCCATTGGAGTAACAAAGATATCGACAACATACTACCTTCTATAGTGACAAGGCTACCATCCATTGGAGTAACAAAAATCTCGACAATAGACTACCTTCCATAATGACAAGGCTACCGTCCACTGGATTAACTAAGATATCGACAACATACTACGTTCCACAGTGACAAGGCTACCATCCATTGGAGTAACAAAAATTACGACAACAGACTACCTTCCATAATGACAAAGCTACCATCCATTGGAATAACAAAAATATCGACAATAGACTACCTTCCATAATGACAAGGCTACCATTCATTGGAGTAACAAAAATCTCGAAAACAGACTAGCTTCCATAATAACAAGGCTACCATCCTTTGGAATAACAGAATTATCGACAAGACACTACCTTCCATGATAACAAGGCTACCATCCCTTAGAGGAACAAAAATTTTGACAATAGACTACCTTCCATAATGACAAGGCTACCATCCATTGGAGTTACAAAGATATCGACAACATACTACCTTCCATAGTGACAAGGCTACCATCCATTGGAGTAACAAAAATTACGACAACAGACTACCTTCCATAATGAGAAGGCTACCATCCATTGGAATAACAAAAATATCGACAACACACTACCTTCCATAGTGACAAGCCTACAATCCAATGGAGTAAAAAAAATATCGATAATAGATTACCTTCCATAATGACAAGTCTACCATCCATTGGAGTATCAAAAATATGAACAACAGACTACCGTCCTTAATAACAAGGCTACCATCCATTGGAGTAAGAGAAAATCACAACGACAGACTACCTTTAATAATTACAAGGCTACCATCCATTGTAGTGACAAAAATATCGACAACAGACTACCTTCCATAATGACAAGGCTACCATCTATTGTTCTAACAAAAATATGGACAACAGACTACCTTCTATAATGACAAGGGTACCATCCATTGGAGTAACAAAAATCCCAACAATAACCTACCTTCCATAATGACAAGGCTACCATCCATTGGAGTAACAAAAATCTTGACAACTGACTACCTTCCATAATGACAAGGCTACCATCCATTGGAGTAACCAAAATCTTGACAACACACTACCTTCCATAAGGACAAGGGTACCATCATTGGAGTAACAAAAATATCCACAAGAGACTACCTTCCATAATGACAAGGCTACAATCCATTGGAGTATAAAAAATCTCGACAACAGACTACCTTCCATAATGACAAGGCTACCATTCATTGGAGTAACAAAAATCTCGTCAACAGACTACCTTCCATAATGACTAGTTTACCATCCATTGGAGTAACAAAGATATCGACAACAGACTACCTTCCATAACGACAAGGCTATAATCCATTGTAGTAAAAAAAATCTCGACAACAGACTACCTTCCATAATGACAAGGCTACCATCCACTAGAATAACAAAAATATCGACAACACACTACCTTCCATAATGGCAAGGCTACCAACCCTTAGAGTAACAAAAATCTCATCAACAGACTACCTTCCATAATGACAAGGCTACCATCCATTGGAATAACAAAAATGTCGACAATAAACTACCTTCCATAATGACAAGGCTATCATCCAGTGGAGTAACAAAAATGTCGACAACATACTACCATCCATAGTGACAAGGCTACCATCCATTAGAGTAACAAAAATCACGAAACAGACTACCTTCCATAAGGACAAGGCTACCATCCATTGGAATAAAAAAAATCTCGACAACATGATACCTTCCATAATGACAAGGCTACCATCCATTGTTGTAACAAAAATCTCGACAACAGACTACCTTCCATAATGACAAGGCTACAATCCATTATAATAACAAAAATATCCACAACAGACTACCTTACATAATGACAAGGCTACCATCCGTTGGAGTAACAAAAACTCGACAACATACCACCTTCCATAATGACAAGGGTACCATCATTGGAGTAACAAAAATATCCATAAGAGACTACCTTCCATAATGACAAGGCTACAATCCATTGGAGTATAAAAAATCTCGACAACAGACTACCTTCCATAATGACAAGGTTACCATCCATTGGAGTAACAAAAATACCGACAATAACCTACCTTCCATAATGACAAGGCTACCATCCATTGCAGTAACAGAAATCTCGACAACAGACTACCTTCCATAATGACAAGGCTACCATCCATTGGAGTAACAAAAATCTCGATAGCAGACTACCTTCCATAATGACAAGGGTACCATCATTGGAGTAACAAAAATATCCACAAGAGACTACCTTCCATAATGACATGGCTACAATCCATTGGAGTATAAAAAATCTCTACAACAGACTACCTTCCATAATGACAAGGCTACCATCCATTGGGGTAACAAAAATCTCGACAACAGACTACCTTCCATAATGACAAGGCTACCATCCATTGCAGTAACAGAAATCTCGACAACAGACTACCTTCCATAGTGACAAGGCTACCATCCATTGGAGTAACAAAAATCTCGATAGCAGACTACCTTCCATAATGGCAAGGGTACCATCATTGGAGTAACAAAAATATCCACAAGAGACTACCTTCCATAATGACAAGGCTACAATCCATTGGAGTATAAAAAATCTCGACAACAGACCACCTTCCATAATGACAAGGCTACCATCCATTGGACTAACAAAAATCTCGACAACAGACTACCTTCCATAATGACTAGTTTACCATCCACTAGAGTAACAAAGATATCGACAACAGACTAACTTTTATTACGACAAGGCTACAATCCATTGTAGTAACAAAAATCTCGACAATAGACTACCTTCCATAATGACAAGGCTACCATCCATTGGAATAACAAAAATATCGACAACACACTACCTTCCATAATGACAAGGCTACCATCCCTTAGAGTAACAAAAATCTCGACAAAAGACTACCTTCCATAATGACAAGGCTACCGTCCATTGGATTAACAAAGATATCGACAACAGACTACCTTCCATAATGACAAGGCTACCATCCATTGGAGTAACAAAAATCTCGATAGCAGACTACCTTCCATAATGACAAGGGTACCATCATTGGAGTAACAAAAATATCCACAAGAGACTACCTTCCATAATGACAAGGCTACAATCCATTGGAGTATAAAAAATCTCGACAACAGACTACCTTCCATAATGACAAGGCTACCATCCATTGGAGTAACAAAAATCTCGACAACAGACTACCTTCCATAATGACTAGTTTACCATCCATTGTAGTAACAAAGATATCGACAACAGACTACCTTCCATAACGACAAGGCTATAATCCATTGTAGTAACAAAAATCTCGACAACAGACTACCTTCCATAATGACAAGGCTACCATCCACTAGAATAACAAAAATATCGACAACACACTACCTTCCATAATGGCAAGGCTACCAACCCTTAGAGTAACAAAAATCTCAACAACAGACTACCTTCCATAATGACAAGGCTACCATCCATTGGAATAACAAAAATATCAACAATAGACTACCTTCCATAATGACAAGGCTACCATCCATTGGAGTAATAAAAATCTCGACAACAGACTAGCTTCCATAATGACAAGGCTACCATCCATTGGAGTTACAAAAATATCGACAACATACTACCTTCCATAGTGACAAGGCTACCATCCATTAGAGTAACAAAAATCACGACAACAGACTACCTTCCATAATGACAAGGCTACCATCCATTGGAATAAAAAAAATCTCGACAACATGATACCTTCCATAATGACAATGCTACCATCCATTGTTGTAACAAAAATCTGGACAACAGACTACCTTCCATAATGACAAGGCTACAATCCATTATAGTAACAAAAATATCCACAACAGACTACCTTCCATAATGAAAAGGCTACCATCCATTGGAGTAACAGAAATCTCGACAATAGTCTACCTTCCATAATGACAAGGCTACCATCCGTTGGAGTAACAAAAACTCGACAACATACTACCTTCCATAATGACAAGGGTACCATCATTGGAGTAAAAAAAATATCCATAAGAGACTACCTTCCATAATGACAAGGCTACAATCCATTGGAGTATAAAAAACCTCGACAACAGACTACCTTCCATAATGACAAGGCTACCATCCATTGGAGTAACAAAAATCCCGACAATAACCTACCTTCCATAATGACAAGGCTACCATCCATTGCAGTAACAGAAATCTCGACAACAGACTACCTTCCATAATGACAAGGCTACCATCCATTGGAGTAACAAAAATCTCGATAGCAGACTACCTTCCATAATGACAACGGTACCATCATTGGAGTAAAAAAATATCCACAAGAGACTACCTTCCATACTGACAAGGCTACAATCCATTGGAGTATAAAAAATCTGGACAATAGACTACCTTCAATAATGACAAGGCTACCATCCATTGGAGTAACAAAAATCCCGACAATAACCTACCTTCCATAATGACAAGGCTACCATCCATTGGACTAACAAAAATCTCGACAACAGACTACCTTCCATAATGACTAGTTTACCATCCACTAGAGTAACAAAGATATCGACAACAGACTAACTTTCACAATGACAAGGCTACAATCCATTGTAGTAACAAAAATCTCGACAACAGAATACCTTCCATAATGACAAGGCTACCATCCATTGGAATAACAAAAATATCGACAACACACTACCTTCCATAATGACAAGGCTACCTTCCCTCAGAGTAACATAAATCTCGACAACAGACTACCTTCCATAATGACAAGGCTACCGTCCATTGGATTAACAAAGATATCGACAACATACTACCTTCCATAGTGACAAGGCTACCATCCACTGGAGTAACAAAAATCACGACAACAAACTACTTTCCATAATGACAAGGCTACCATCCATTGGAATAACAAATATCTCGACAACACGATACCTTCCATAATGACAAGGCTACCATCCATTGTTGTAACAAAAATATCGACAACATACTACCTTCCATAATGACAAGGCTACCATCCATTATAGTAACAAAAATATCCACAACAGACTACCTTCCATAATGACAAGGCTACCATCCAATGTGTAACAGAAATCTCGACAATAGACTACCTTCCATAATGACAAGGCTACAATCCATTGGAGTAATAAAAGTCACGACAACAGACTATCTTCCATAATGACAAGGCTACCATCCATTGGAATAAAAAAAATCTCGACAAAACGATACCTTCCATAATGACAAGGCTACCATCCATTGTTGTAACAAAAATCTCGACAACAGACTACCTTCCATAATGACAAGGTTATAATCCATTATAGTAACAAAAATATCCACAACAGACTACCTTCCATAATGACAAGGCTACCATCCATTGGAGTAACAGAAATCTCGACAATAGACTACCTTCCATAATGACAAGGCTACCATCCGTTGGAGTAACAAAAACTAGACAACATATTACCTTCCATAATGACAAGGGTACCATCATTGGAGTAACAAAAATATCCATAAGAGACTACCTTCAATAAAGACAAGGCTACAATCCATTGGAGTATAAAAATCTCGACAATAGACTACCTTCCATAATGACAAGGCTACCATCCATTGGAGTAACAAAAAACCCGACAATAACCTACCTTCCAGAATGACAAGCCTACCATCCATTGCAGTAACAGAAATCTCGACAACAGACTACCTTCCATAATGACAAGGCTACCATCCATTGGAGTAACAAAAATCTCGATAGCAGACTACCTTCCATAATGACAAGGGTACCATCATTGGAGTAACAAAAATATCCACAAGAGACTACCTTCCATAATGACAAGGCTACAATCCATTGGAGTATAAAAAATCTCGACATCAGACCACCTTCCATAATGACAAGGCTACCATCCATTGGACTAACAAAAATCTCGACAACAGACTACCTTCCATAATGACTAGTTTACCATCCACTAGAGTAACAAAGATATCGACAACAGACTAACTTTCATAATGACAAGGCTACAATCCATTGTAGTAACAAAAATCTCGACAATAGACTACCTTCCATAATGACAAGGCTACCATCCATTGGAATAACAAAAATATCGACAACACACTACCTTCCATAATGACAAGGCTACCATCCCTTAGAGTAACAAATCTCGACAATAGACTACCTTCCATAATGACAAGGCTACCGTCTATTGGATTAACAAAGATATCGACAACATACTATGTAACATATTGACAAGGCTACCATCCATTGGAGTAACAAAAATCACGACAACAAACTACCTTCCATAATGACAAGGCTACCATCCATTGGAATAACAAAAATATCGACAATAGACTACCTTCCATAATGACAAGGCCAGCATCCATTGGAGTTACAAAGATATCGACAACATACTACCTTCCATAGTGACAAGGCTACCATCCATTGGAGTAACAAAAATCACAACAATAAAACTACCTTCCATAATGACAAGGCTACCATCCATTGGAATAACAAAAATCTCGACAACATGATACCCTCCATAATGACAAGGCTACCATCCATTGTTGTAACAAAAATCTCGACAACATACTACCTTCCATAATGACAAGGCTACCATCCATTATAGTAACAAAAATATTCACAACAGACTACCTTCCGTAATGACAAGGCTACCATCCATTTGTGTAACAGAAATCTCGACAATAGACTACCTTCCATATTGACAAGGCTACCATCCGTTGGAGTAACAAAAACTCGACAACATACTACCTTCCATAATGACAAGGGTACCATCATTGGAGTAACAAAAATATCCACAAGAGAGTACCTTCCATAATGACAAGGCTACAATCCATTGGAGTATAAAAAATATCGACAACAGACTACCTTCCATAATGTCAAGCCTACAATCTATTATAGTAACAAAAATATCAACAATAGACTACCTTTCACAATGACAACGCTACCATCCCTTAGAGTAACATAAATCTCGACAACAAACTACCTTCCGTAATGACAAGGCTACCATCCATTGGAATAACAAAAATATCGACAATAGACTACCTTCCATAATGACAAGGCTACCATCCATTGGAGTAAAAAAAATCTCGACAACAGACTAGCTTCCATAATGACAAGGCTACAATCCATTGGAGTTACAAAGATATCGAAAACATACTACCTTCCATAGTGGCAAGGCTACCATCCATTAGAGTAACAAAAATCACGACAACAGACTATCTTCCATAATGACAAGGCTACCATCCATTGGAATAAAAAAAATCTCGACAAAACGATACCTCCCATAATGACAAGGCTTCCATCCATTCTTGTAACAAAAATCTCGACAACAGACTACCTTCCATAATGACAAGGCTACAATCCATTATAGTAACAAAAATATCCACAACAGACTACCTTCCATAATGATAAGGCTACCATCCATTGGAGTAACAGAAATCTCGACAGTACACTACATTCCATAATGACAAGCCTACCATCCATTGGAGTAACAAAAACTCGACAATATACTACCTTCCATAATGACAAGGCTACAATCCATTGGAGTATAAAAAATATCGACAACAAACAACCTTCCATAATGACAAGCCTACAATCTATTATAGTAACAAAAATCTCGACAATAGACTACCTTTCATAATGACAATGCTACCATCCCTTAGAGTAACAAAAATCTCGACAACACACTACCTTCCGTTATGACAAGGCTACCATCCATTGGAGTAACCAAGATATCGACAACATACTACCTTCTATAATGACAAGGCTGCCATCCCTTAGAGTAACAAAAATCACGACAACAGACTACCTTCCATAATGACAAGGCTACCATCCATTGGAATTACAAAAATATCGATAAAACGATACCTTCCATAATGATAACGCTACAATACAATGGAGTAACAAATTTATGAACAATAGACTACAGTCCTTAATGACAAGGCTACCATCCATTGGAGTAACAGTAATCTCGACAACAGACTACCTTCCATAATGACAAGTCTACCAACCATTGGAGTAAGAAAAATCTCGACAGCAGACTACCTTCCATAATGACAAGGGTACCATCATTGGAGTAACAAAAATATGCACAAGAGACTACCTTCCATAATGACAAGGCTACAATCAATTGGAGTATAAAAAATCTCGACAACAGACCACCTTCCATAATGACAAGACTACCATCCATTGGACTAACAAAAATCTCGACAACAGACTACCATCCATAATGACTAGTTTACCATCCACTGGAGTAACAAAGATATCGACAATAGACTTCCTTTCATAACGACAAGGCTACAATCCATTGTAGTAACAAAAATCTCGACAACAGACTACCTTCCATAATGACAAGGCTACCATCCATTGGAATTACAAAAATATCGACAACACACTACCTTCCATAATGACAAGGCTACCATCCCTTAGAGTAACAAAAATCTCGAAAATAGACTACCTTCCATAATGACAAGTCTACCGTCCATTAGATTAACAAAGATATCGACAACATACTATGTTCCATAGTGACAAGGCTACCATCCATTGGAGTAACAATAATCACGACAACAGACAACCTTCCATAATGACAAGGCTACCATCCATTGGAATAACAAAAATATCGAGAATACACTACCTTCCATAATGACAAGGCTACCATCCATTGGAGTAACAAAAATCTCGACAACAGACTAGCTTCCATAATGACAAGGCTACCATCCATTGGAGTTAGAAAGATATCGAAAAAATACTACCTTCCATAGTGACAAGGCTACCATCCATTAGAGTAAAAAAAATCACGATAACAAACTACCTTCCATAATGACAAGGCTACCATCCATTGGAATAACAAAAATCTCGACAACACGATACCTTCCATAATGACAAGGCTACCCTTCATTGTTGTAACAAAAATCTCGACAACATACTACCTTCCATAATGACAAGGCTACCATCCATTGGAGTAAGAAAAATCTCGACAATAGACTACCTTCCATAATGACAAGGCTACCATCCGTTGGAGTAACAAAAACTCGATAACATACTACCTTCCATAATGACAAGGGTACCATCATTGGAGTAACAAAAATATCCACAAGAGACTACCTTCCATAATGACAAGGCTACAATCCATTGGAGTATAAAAAATATCGACAACAGACTACCTTCCATAATGACAAGCCTACAATCTATTATACTAACAAAAATCTCGACAATAGACTACCTTTCATAATGACAACGCTACCATCCCTTAGAGTAACAAAAATCTCGACAACAAACTACCTTCCGTAATGACAAGGCTACCATCCATTGGAGTAACCTAGATATCGACAACATACTACCTTCTATAATGACAAGGCTGCCATCCCTTAGAGTAACAAAAATCATGACAACAGACTACCTTCCATAATGATAAGGCTACCATCCATTGGAATAATAAAAATATTGAAAAACGATACCTTCCATAATGACAACGCTACAATCCAACAGAGTAACAAATATCTGAACATCAGACTACCGTCCTTAATGACAAGGCTACCATCCATTGGAGTAACAGTAAATCACAACGACAGACTACCTTTCTTAATGACAAGGATACCATCCATTGTAGTGACAAAAATCTCGAAAAAAGACTACCTTCTATAATGACAAGGGTACCATCTATCGTTGTAACCAAAATCTGGACAACAAACTACCTTCCATAATGACAAGGCTACCATCCATTGGAGTAACAAAAATCCTGACAATAGCCTACATTCCATAATGACAAGGCTACCGTCCATTGGAGTAACAGAAATCTCGAAAACAGACTACCTTCCATAATGACAAGGCTACCACCCATTGGAGTAACAAAAATCTCGACAACAGACTACCTTCCATAATGACAAGGGTACTATCATTGGAGTAACAAAAATATCCACAAGAGACTAACTTCCATAATGACAAGGCTACAATCCATTGGAGTATAAAAAATCTCAACAACAGACTACCTTCCATAATGACAAGTCTACCATTCATTGGAGTAACAAAAATCTCGACAATAGACTACCTTCCATAATGACTAGTTTACCATCCATTGGAGTAACAAAGATATCGACAACAGACTACCTTCCATAACGACAAGGCTACAATCCATTGTAGTAACAAAAATCTCGACAACAGACTACCTTCCATAATGACAAGTCTACCATCCATTGGAGTAACAAAAATCTCGACAGCAGACTACCTTCCATAATGACAAGGGTACCATCATTGGAGTAACAAAAATATCCACAACGGACTACCTTCCATAATGACAAGGCTACATTCCATTGGAGCATAAAAAATCTCGACAACACACCACCTTCCATAATGACAAGGCTACCATCCATTGGACTAACAAAAATCTCGACAACAGACTACCTTCCATAATGACTAGTTTACCATCCACTAGAGTAACAAAGATATCGGCAACAGACTACCTTTCATAACGACAAGGCTACAATCCATTGTAGTAACAAAAATCTCGACAACAGACTACCTTCCATAATGACAAGGCTACCATCCATTGGAATAACAAAAATATCGACAAAACGATACCTTCCATAATGACGATGCTACAATCCAATGGAGTAACAAATATCTGAACAACAGACTACCGTCCTTAATGACAAGGCTACCATCCATTGGAGTAACAGTAAATCACAACGACAGACTACCTTTCTTAATGACAAGGATACCATCCATTGTAGTGACAAAAATCTCAAAAACATACTACTTTCCATAATGACAAGGGTACCATCTATTGTTGTAACAAAAATATGGACAACAAACTACCTTCCATAATGACAAGGCTACCATCCATTGGAGTAACAAAAATCCTGACAATAGCCTACATTCCATAATGACAAGGCTACCATCCATTGGAGTAACAAAAATCTCAACAATAGACTACCTTCCATAATGACAAGTCTACCATCCATTGGAGTAACAAAAATCTCGACAGCGGAGTACCTTCCATAATGACAAGGGTACCATCATTGGAGTAACAAAAATATCCACAAGAGACTAACTTCCATAATGACAAGGCTACAATCCATTGGAGTATAAAAAATTTCGACAACAAACTACCTTCCATAATGACAAGTCTACCATTCATTGGAGTAACAAAAATCTCGACAACAGACTACCTTCCATAATGACTAGTTTACCATCCATTGGAGTAACAAAGATATCGACAATAGACCACCTTCCATAACGACAAGGCTACAATCCATTGTAGTAACAAAAATATCGACAATAGACTACCTTCCATAATGACAAGTCTACCATCCATTGGAGTAACAAAAATCTCGACAGCAGACTACCTTCCATAATGACAAGGGTACCATCATTGGAGTAACAAAAATATCCACAACAGACTAACTTCCATAATGACAAGGCTACAATCCATTGGAGTATAAAATATCAAGAAAACAGACTAGCTTCCATACAAGGCTACCATCCATTGGATTAACAAAAATCTCGACAATAGACTAGCTTCCATAATGACAAGGCTACCATCCATTGGAGTTACAAAGATATCGTCAACATACTACCTTCCTTAGTGACAAGGCTACCATCCATTTTAGTAACAAAAATAACGACAACAAACTACCTTCCATAATGACAAGGCTACCATCCATTGGAATAACAAAAATCTCGATAACACGCTACCTTCCATAATGACAAGGCAACCATCCATTGGAGTAACAAAAATTCTGACAATAGCCAACATTCCATAATGACAAGTCTCCCATCCATTGGAGTAACAGAAATCTCGACAACAGACTACCTTCCATAATGACAAGGCTACCATCCATTATAGTAACTAAAATATCCACAACATACTACCTTCCAATAATGACAAGGCTACCATCCGTTGGAGTAATAAAAACTCGACAACATGCTACCTTCTATAATGACAAGGGGACCATCATTGGAGTAACAAAAATATCTAAAAGAGACTACCTTCCATAATGACAAGGCTACAATCCATTGGAGTATAAAAAATATCGACAACAGACTACCTACCATAATGACAAGCCTATAATCTATTATAGTAACAAAAATCTCGACAATAGACTACCTTTCATAATGATAACACTACCATCCCTTAGACTAACAAAAATCTCGACAACAAACTACCTTCCATAATGACAAGGCTACCATTCATTGGAGTAACCAAGATATCGACAACATACTACCTTCTATAATGACAAGGCTGCCATCCCTTAGAGTAACAAAAATCACGACAACAAACTACCTTTCATAATGACAAGGCTACCATCCATTGGAATACCAAAAATATCGACAAAATGATACCTTCCATAATGACAACGCTACAATCCAATGGAGTAACAAATATCTGAACAACAGACTACCGTCCTTAATGATAAGGCTACCATCCATTGGAGTTACAGTAAATCACAACGACAAATTACCTTTCTTAATGACAAGGATACCATCCATTGTAGTGACAAAAATCTCAAAAACAGACTACCTTCCATAATGACATGGGTACCATCTATTGTTGTAACAAAAATCTGGACAACAAACTACCTTCCATAATGACAAGGCTACCATCCATTGGGGTAACAAAAATCCTGACAATAGCCTACATTCCATAATGACAAGGCTACCATCTATTGGAGTAACAAAAATCTTGATAATAGACTACCTTCCATAATGACAAGGATATCATCCATTGGTGTAACAAAAATCTCGACAACAGACTACCTTCCATAATGACAAGTCTACCATTCATTGGAGTAACAAAAATCTTGACAATAGCCTACATTCCATAATGACAAGGCTACCATCTATTAGAGTAACAAAAATCTCGACAACAGACTACCTTCCATAATGACTAGTTTACCATCCATTGGAGTCACAAAGATATCGACAACAGACTACCTTCCATAAAGACAAGGCTACAATCCATTGTAGTAACAAAAATCTCGACAACAGACTACCTTCCGTAATGACAAGTCTAACATCCATTGGAGTAACAAAAATCTCGACAACAGATTACCTTCCATAATGACAAGGGTACCATCATTGGAGTAATAAAAATATCCACAAGAGACTAACTTCCATAATTACAAGGCTAAAATCCATTGGAGTATAAAAAATCTCGACAACAAATTACCTTCCATAATGACAAGTCTACTATTCATTGGAGTAACAAAAATCTTGACAACAGACTACCTTCCATAATGACTAGTTTACCATCCATTGGAGTAACACAGATATCGACAACAGACTACCCTCTATAATGACAAGGCTACAATCCATTATAGTAACAAAAATCTCGACAACAGACTACCTTCCATAATGACAAGTCTACCATCCATTGGAGTAACAAAAATCTCGACAATAGACTACCTTCCATAATGACAAGCCTACAATCTATTATAGAAACAAAAATCTCGACAATAGACTACCTTTCATAATGACAAGGCTACCTTCCTTTGGAGTAACCAAGATATCGACAACATACTACCTTCTTTAATGACAAGGCTGTCATCCTTTAGAGTAACAAAAATCTCGACAACAGACTACCTTCCATAATGACAAGGCTACCATCCATTGGAATAACAAAAATATCGACAAAACGATACCTTCCATAATGATAATGCTACAATCCAATGGAGTAACAAACATCTGAACAACAGACTGCCGTCCTTAATGACAAGGCTACCATCCATTGGAGTAACAGTAAATTACAACGACAAACTACCTTTTTTAATGACAAGGATACCATCCATTGTAGTGACAAAAATCTCAAAAATAGACTACCTTCCATAATGACAAGGGTGCCATCTTTTGTTGTAACTAAAATCTGGACAACAAACTACCTTCCATAATGACAAGGCTACCATCCATTGGAGTAACAAAAATCCCGACAATAGCCTACATTCCATAATGACAAGGCTACCATCCATTGGAGTAACAGAAATATTGACAACAGACTACCTTCCATAATGACAAGCCTACCATCCATTGGAGTAACAAAAATCTCGACAGCAGACTACCTTCAATAATTATAAGGGTACCATCATTGGAGTAACAAAAATATCAACAAGAGACTAACTTCCATAATGACAAGGCTACAATCAATTGGAGTATAAAAAATCTCGACAACAGACTACCTTCCATAATGACAAGTCTACCATTCATTGGAGTATCAAAAATCTCGACAACTGACTACCTTCCATAATGACAAGGCTACCATCCATTGGAAAAACAAAAATATCGATAACACACTACCTTCCATAATGACAAGGCTACCATCCCTTAGAGAAACAAAAATCTCGACAACAGACTACCTTCCATAATGGCAAGTCTACCACCCATTGGAGTAACAAAAATCTCGACAGCAGACTACCTTCCATAATGACAAGGGTACCATCATTGGAGTAACAAAAATATCCACAAGAGACTACCTTCCATAATGAACAGGCAACAATCCATGGGGGTATAAAAATTCTCGACAACAGACTACCTTCCGTTATGAAAAGGCTACCATCCATTGGATTAACAAAAATCTCGACAACAGACTACCTTCCATAATGACAAGTTTACCATCCATTGAAGTAACAAAGATATCGACAACAGACTACCTTCCATAACAACAAGGCTATAATCCATTGTAGTAACAAAAATCTCGACAACAGACTACCTTCCATAATGACAAGGCTACCATCCATTGGAATAACAAAAATATCGACAACACACTACCTTCCATAATGACAAGGCTACCATCCCTTAGAGTAACAAAAATCTCGACAACAGACTACCTTCCATAATGACAAGTCTTTCGTCCATTGGATTAACCATGTTATCGACAACATACTATGTTCCATAGTGACAAGGCTACCATCCATTGGAGTAACAAAAATCTTGACAACAGACTACCTTCAATAATGACAAGGGTACTATCATTGGAGTAACAAAAATATCCACAAGAGACTAACTTCCATAATGACAAGGCTACAATCAATTGGAGTATAAAAAATCTCGACAACAAACTACCTTCCATAATGATAAGTCTACCGTTCATTGGAGTAACAAAAATCTCGACAATAGACTATCTTCCATAATGACTAGTTTACCATCCATTGGAGTAACAAAGATATCGACAACAGACTACCTTCCATAACGACAAGGCTACAATCCATTGTAGTAACAAAAATCTCTTCAATAGACTACCTTCCATAATGACAAGTCTACCATCCATTGGAGTAACAAAAATCTCGACAGCAGACTGCCTTCCATAATGACAAGGGTACCATCATTGGAGTAACAAAAATATCCAGAAGAGACTACCTTCCATAATGACAAGGCTACAATCCATTGGAGTATAAAAAATATCGACAACAGACTACCTTCCATAATGACAAGCCTATAATCTATTATAGTAACAAAAATCTCGACAATAGACTACCTTTCATAATGATAACGCTACCATCCTTTAGACTAACAAAAATCTCGACAACAAACTACCTTCCGTAATGACAAGGCTACCATTCATTGGAGTAACCAAGATATCGACAACATACTACCTTCTATAATGACAAGGCTACCATCCATTGGAATACCAAAAATATCGACAAAACGATACCTTCCATAATGACAACGCTACAATCCAATGGAGTAACAAATATCTGAACAACAGACTACCGTCCTTAATGACAAGGCTACCATCCATTGGAGTAACAGTAAATCACAACGACAGACTACCTTTCTTAATGACAAGGATACCATCCATTGTAGTGACAAAAATCTCGAAAACAGACTACCTTCCATAATGACAAGGATATCATCCATTGGTGTAACAAAAATCTTGACAACAGAATACCTTCCATAATGACAAGTCTACCATTCATTGGAGTAACAAAAATCTTGACAATAGCCTACATTCCTTAATGACAAGGCTACCATCTATTGGAGTAACAGAAATCTCGACAACAGACTACCTTCCATAATGACTAGTTTACCATCCATTGGAGTAACAAAGATATCGACAACAGACTACCTTCCATAAAGACAAGGCTACAATCCATTGTAGTAACAATAATCTCGACAACAAACTACCTTCCATAATGACAAGTCTAACATCCATTGGAGTAACAAAAATCTCGACAGCAGAGTACCTTCCATAATGACAAGGGTACCATCATTGAAGTAACAAAAATATCAGCAAGAGACTAACTTCCATAATGACAAGGCTACAATCAATTGGAGTATAAAAAATCTTGACAACAGACTACCTTCCATAATGACAAGTCTACCATTCATTGGAGTAACAAAAATCTCGACAACAGACTACCTTCCATAATGACAAGGCTACCATCCATTGGAAAAACAAAAATATCGATAACACACTACCTTCCATAATGACAAGGCAACCATCCCTTAGAGTAACAAAAATCTCGACAACAGACTACCTTCCATAATGGCAAGTCTACCACCCATTAGAGTAACAAAAATCTCGACAGCAGACTACCTTCCATAATGACAAGGGTACCATCATTGGAGTAACAAAAATATCCACAAGAGACTACCTTCCATAATGACAAGGCTACAATCCATGGGGGTATAAAAATTCTCGACAACAGACTACCTTCCATTATGAAAAGGCTACCATCCATTGGAGTAACAAAAATCTCGACAACAGACTACCTTCCATAATGACCAGTTTACCATCCATTGGAGTAACAAAGATATCGACAACAGACTACCTTCCATAACAACAAGGCTATAATCCATTATAGTAACAAAAATCTCGACAACAGACTACCTTCCATAATGACAAGGCTACCATCCATTGGAATAACAAAAATATCGACAACACACTACCTTCCATAATGACAAGGCTACCATCCCTTAGAGTAACAATATCTCGACAATAGACTACCTTCCATAATGACAAGTCTTCCGTCCATTGGATTAACCATGTTATCGAAAACATACTATGTTCCATAGTGACAAGGCTACCATCCATTGGAGTAACAAAAATCTCGACAACAGACTACCTTCAATAATGACAAGGGTACCATCATTGGAGTAACAAAAATATCCACAAGAGACTAACTTCCATAATGACAAGGCTACAATCAATTGGAGTATAAAAAATCTCGACAACAGACTACCTTCCATAATGATAAGTCTACCGTTCATTGGAGTAACAAAAATCTCGACAATAGACTACCTTCCATAATGACTAGTTTACCATCCATTGGAGTAACGAAGATATCGACAACAGACTACCTTCCATAACGACAAGGCTACAATCCATTGTAGTAACAAAAATCTCGACAATAGACTACCTTCCATAATGACAAGTCTACCATCCATTGGAGTAACAAAAATCTCGACAACAGACTACCTTCAATAATGACAAGGGTACCATCATTGGAGTAACAAAAATATCCACAAGAGACTAACTTCCATAATGATGAGGCTACAATCAATTGGATTATAAAAAATCTCGACAACAGACTACCTTCCATAATGATAAGTCTACCGTTCATTGGAGTAACAGAAATCTCGACAATAGACTACCTTCCATAATGACTAGTTTACCATCCATTGGAGTAACGAAGATATCGACAACAGACTACCTTCCATAACGACAAGGCTACAATCCATTTTAGTAACAAAAATCTCGACAATAGACTACCTTCCATAATGACAAGTCTACCATCCGTTGGAGTAACAAAAATCTCGACAGCAGACTGCCTTCCATAATGATAAGGGTACCATCATTGGAGTAACAAAAATATCCACAAGAGACTACCTTCCATAATGACAAGGCTACAATCCATTAGAGTATAAAAATTCTCGACAACAGACTACCTTCCATAATGAAAAGGCTACCATCCATTGGAGTAACAAAAATCTCGACAACAGACTACCTTCCATAATGACTAGTTTACAATCCATTGGAGTAACAAAGATATCAACAACAGACTACCTTCCATAACGACAAGGCTACAATCCATTGTAGTAACAAAAGTCTCGACAACAGAGTACCTTCCATAATGACAAGGCTACCATCCATTGGAAAAACAAAAATATCGATAACACACTACCTTCCATAATGACAAGGCTACCATACCTTAGAGTAACAAAAATTTGGACAACATACTACCTTCCATAATGACAAGTCTTCCGTCCATTGGATTAACAAAGTTATCGACAACATACTATGTTCCATAGTGACAAGTTTACCATCCATTGGAGTAACAAAAAATCAAGACAACAGATTACCTTCCATAATAAACAGGCTACCATCCATTGGAATAACAAAAATATTGACAATAGACTACCTTCCATAATGACAAGGCTACCATCCATTGGAGTAACAAAAATCTAGACAACGGACTAGCTTCCTTAATGACAAGGCTACCATCCATTGGAGTTACAAAGATATCGACAACATACTACCTACATAATGACAAGGCTACCATCCATTGGAGTAACAAAAATCACGACAACAGATTATCCTTCCATAATGACAAGGGTACCATCATTGGAGTAACAAAAATATCCACAAGAGACTACCTTCCATAATGACAAGGCTACAATCCATTGGAGTATAAAAAATATCGACAACAAACTACCTTCCATAATGACAAGCCTACAATCTATTATAGTAACAAAAATCTCGACAATAGACTACCTTTCATAATGACAACGCTACCAACCCTTAGAGTAACAAAAATCTCGACAACAAACTACCTTCCGTAATGACAAGGCTACCATCCATTGGAGTAACAAAGATATCAACAACATACTACCTTCTATAATGACAAGGTTGCCATCCCTTAGAGTAACAAATATCACGACAACAGACTACCTTCCATAATGACAAGGCTACGATCCATTGGAATAACCAAAATATCGACAAAACGATACCTTCCATAATGACAACGCTACAATCCAATGGAGTAACAAATATCTGAACAATAGACTACCGTCCTTGATGATAAGGCTACCATCCATTGGAGTAACAGTAAATCACAATGATAGACTACCTTCCTTAATGACCAGGATACCATCCATTGCAGTGACAAAAATCTCGAAAACAGACTACCTTCCATAATGACAAGGGTACCATCTATTGTTGTAACAAAAATCTGGACAACAAACTAACTTCCATAATGACAAGGATATCATCCATTGGTGTAACAAAAATCTCGACAACAGACTACCTTCCATAATGACAAGTCTACCATTCATTGGAGTAACAAAAATCTTGACAATAGCCTACATTCCATAATGACAAGGCTACCATCTATTAGAGTAACAAAAATCTCGACAACAGACTACCTTCCATAATGACTAGTTTACCATTCATTGGAGTCACAAAGATATCGACAACAGACTACCTTCCATAAAGACAAGGCTACAATCCATTGTAGTAACAAAAATCTCGACAACAGACTACCTTCCGTAATGACAAGTCTAACATCCATTGGAGTAACAAAAATCTCGACAACAGAGTACCTTCCATAATGACAAGGGTACCATCATTGGAGTAATAAAAATATCCACAAGAGACTAACTTCCATAATTACAAGGCTAAAATCCATTGGAGTATAAAAAATCTCGACAACAGATTACTTTCCATAATGACAAGTCTACTATTCATTGGAGTAACAAAAATCTTGACAACAGACTACCTTCCATAATGACTAGTTTACCATCCATTGGAGTAACACAGATATCGACAACAGACTACCCTCTATAATGACAAGGCTACAATCCATTATAGTAACAAAAATCTCGACAACAGACTACCTTCCATAATGACAAGTCTACCATCCATTGGAGTAACAAAAATCTCGACAATAGACTACCTTCCATAATGACAAGCCTACAATCTATTATAGAAACAAAAATCTCGACAATAGACTACCTTTCATAATGACAAGGCTACCATCCTTTGGAGTAACCAAGATATCGACAACATACTACCTTCTTTAATGACAAGGCTGTCATCCTTTAGAGTAACAAAAATCTCGACAACAGACTACCTTCCATAATGACAAGGCTACCATCCATTGGAATAACAAAAATATCGACAAAATGATACCTTCCATAATGATAATGCTACAATCCAATGGAGTAACAAACATCTGAACAACAGACTGCCGTCCTTAATGACAAGGCTACCATCCATTGGAGTAACAGTAAATTACAACGACAAACTACCTTTTTTAATGACAAGGATACCATCCATTGTAGTGACAAAAATCTCAAAAATAGACTACCTTCCATAATGACAAGGGTGCCATCTTTTGTTGTAACTAAAATCTGGACAACAAACTACCTTCCATAATGACAAGGCTACCATCCATTGGAGTAACAAAAATCCTGACAATAGCCTACATTCCATAATGACAAGGCTACCATCCATTGGAGTAACAGAAATATTGACAACAGACTACCTTCCATAATGACAAGCCTACCATCCATTGGAGTAACAAAAATCTCGACAGCAGACTACCTTCAATAATTATAAGGGTATCATCATTGGAGTAACAAAAATATCAACAAGAGACTAACTTCCATAATGACAAGGCTACAATCAATTGGAGTATAAACAATCTCGACAACAGACTACCTTCCATAATGACAAGTCTACCATTCATTGAAGTATCAAAAATATCGACAACTGACTACCTTCCATAATGACAAGGCTACCATCCATTGGAAAAACAAAAATATCGATAACACACTACCTTCCATAATGACAAGGCTCCCATCCCTTAGAGTAACAAAAATCTCGACAACAGACTACCTTCCATAATGGCAAGTCTACCACGCATTGGAGTAACAAAAATCTCGACAGCAGACTACCTTCCATAATGACAAGGGTACCATCATTGGAGTAACAAAAATATCCACAAGAGACTACCTTCCATAATGACAAGGCAACAATCCATGGGGGTATAAAAATTCTCGACAACAGACTACCTTCCGTTATGAAAAGGCTACCATCCATTGGAGTAACAAAAATCTCGACAACAGACTACCTTCCATAATGACCAGTTTACCATCCATTGAAGTAACAAAGATATCGACAACAGACTACCTTCCATAACAACAAGGCTATAATCCATTGTAGTAACAAAAATCTCGACAACAGACTACCTTCCATAATGACAAGGCTACCATCCATTGGAATAACAAAAATATCGACAACACACTACCTTCCATAATGACAAGGCTACCATCCCTTAGAGTAACAAAAATCTCGACAACAGACTACCTTCCATAATGACAAGTCTTTCGTCCATTGGATTAACCATGTTATCGACAACATACTATGTTCCATAGTGACAAGGCTACCATCCATTGGAGTAACAAAAATCTTGACAACAGACTACCTTCAATAATGACAAGGGTACTATCATTGGAGTAACAAAAATATCCACAAGAGACTAACTTCCATAATGACAAGGCTACAATCAATTGGAGTATAAAAAATATCGACAACAAACTACCTTCCATAATGATAAGTCTACCGTTCATTGGAGTAACAAAAATCTCGACAATAGACTATCTTCCATAATGACTAGTTTACCATCCATTGGAGTAACAAAGATATCGACAACAGACTACCTTCCATAACGACAAGGCTACAATCCATTGTAGTAACAAAAATCTCTTCAATAGACTACCTTCCATAATGACAAGTCTACCATCCATTGGAGTAACAAAAATCTCGACAGAAGACTGCCTTCCATAATGACAAGGGTACCATCATTGGAGTAACAAAAATATCCAGAAGAGACTACCTTCCATAATGACAAGGCTACAATCCATTGGAGTATAAAAAATATCGACAACAGACTACCTTCCATAATGACAAGCCTATAATCTATTATAGTAACAAAAATCTCGACAATAGACTACCTTTCATAATGATAACGCTACCATCCTTTAGACTAACAAAAATCTCGACAACAAACTACCTTCCGTAATGACAAGGCTACCATTCATTGGAGTAACCAAGATATCGACAACATACTACCTTCTATAATGACAAGGCTACCATCCATTGGAATACCAAAAATATCGACAAAACGATACCTTCCATAATGACAACGCTACAATCCAATGGAGTAACAAATATCTGAACAACAGACTACCGTCCTTAATGACAAGGCTACCATCCATTGGAGTAACAGTAAATCACAACGACAGACTACCTTTCTTAATGACAAGGATACCATCCATTGTAGTGACAAAAATCTCGAAAATAGACTACCTTCCATAATGACATGGGTACCATCTATTGTTGTAACAAAAATCTGGACAACAAACTACCTTCCATAATGACAAGGCTACCATCCATTGGAGTAACAAAAATCCTGACAATAGCCTACATTCCATAATGACAAGGCTACCATCTATTGGAGCAACAAAAATCTCGATAACAGACTACCTTCCATAATGACAAGGATATCATCCATTGGTGTAACAAAAATCTTGACAACAGACTACCTTCCATAATGACAAGTCTACCATTCATTGGAGTAACAAAAATCTTGACAATAGCCTACATTCCTTAATGACAAGGCTACCATCTATTGGAGTAACAAAAATCTCGACAACAGACTACCTTCCATAATGACTAGTTTACCATCCATTGGAGTAACAAAGATATCGACAACAGACTACCTTCCATAAAAACAAGGCTACAATCCATTGTAGTAACAATAATCTCGACAACAAATTACCTTCCATAATGACAAGTCTAACATCCATTGGAGTAACAAAAATCTCGACAGGAGAGTACCTTCCATAATGACAAGGGTACCATCATTGAAGTAACAAAAATATCAGCAAGAGACTAACTTCCATAATGACAAGGCTACAATCAATTGGAGTATAAAAAATCTTGACAACAGACTACCTTCCATAATGACAAGTCTACCATTCATTGGAGTAACAAAAATCTCGACAACAGACTACCTTCCATAATGACAAGGCTACCATCCATTGGAAAAACAAAAATATCGATAACACACTACCTTCCATAATGACAAGGCAACCATCCCTTAGAGTAACAAAAATTCTCGACAACAGACTACCTTCCATAATGGCAAGTCTACCACCCATTAGAGTAACAAAAATCTCGACAGCAGACTACCTTCCATAATGACAAGGGTACCATCATTGGAGTAACAAAAATATCCACAAGAGACTACCTTCCATAATGACAAGGCTACAATCCATAGGGGTATAAAAATTCTCGACAACAGACTACCTTCCATTATGAAAAGGCTACCATCCATTGGAGTAACAAAAATCTCGACAACAGACTACCTTCCATAATGACCAGTTTACCATCCATTGGAGTAACAAAGATATCGACAACAGACTACCTTCCATAACAACAAGTCTATAATCCATTATAGTAACAAAAATCTCGACAACAGACTACCTTCCATAATGACAAGGCTACCATCCATTGGAATAACAAAAATATCGACAACACACTACCTTCCATAATGACAAGGCTACCATCCCTTAGAGTAACAATATCTCGACAATAGACTACCTTCCATAATGACAAGTCTTCCGTCCATTGGATTAACCATGTTATCGAAAACATACTATGTTCCATAGTGACAAGGCTACCATCCATTGGAGTAACAAAAATCTCGACAACAGACTACCTTCAATAATGACAAGGGTACCATCATTGGAGTAACAAAAATATCCACAAGAGACTAACTTCCATAATGACAAGGCTACAATCAATTGGAGTATAAAAAATCTCGACAACAGACTACCTTCCATAATGATAAGTCTACCGTTCATTGGAGTAACAAAAATCTCGACAATAGACTACCTTCCATAATGACTAGTTTACCATCCATTGGAGTAACAAAGATATCGACATCAGACTACCTTCCATAACGACAAGGCTACAATCCATTGTAGTAACAAAAATCTCGACAATAGACTACCTTCCATAATGACAAGTCTACCATCCATTGGAGTAACAAAAATCTCGACAACAGACTACCTTCAATAATGACAAGGGTACCATCATTGGAGTAACAAAAATATCCACAAGAGACTAACTTCCATAATGACAAGGCTACAATCAATTGGAGTATAAAAAATCTCGACAACAGACTACCTTCCATAATGATAAGTCTACCGTTCATTGGAGTAACAAAAATCTCGACAATAGACTACCTTCCATAATGACTAGTTTACCATCCATTGGAGTAACGAAGATATCGACAACAGACTACCTTCCATAACGACAAGGCTACAATCCATTTTAGTAACAAAAATCTCGACAATAGACTACCTTCCATAATGACAAGTCTACCATCCATTGGAGTAACAAAAATCTCGACAGCAGACTGCCTTCCATAATGATAAGGGTACCATCATTGGAGTAACAAAAATATCCACAAGAGACTACCTTCCATAATGACAAGGCTACAATCCATTAGAGTATAAAAATTCTCGACAACAGACTACCTTCCATAATGAAAAGGCTACCATCCATTGGAGTAACAAAAATCTCGACAACAGACTACCTTCCATAATGACTAGTTTACAATCCATTGGAGTAACAAAGATATCGACAACAGACTACCTTCCATAACGACAAGGCTACAATCCATTGTAGTAACAAAAATCTCGACAACAGAGTACCTTCCATAATGACAAGGCTACCATCCATTGGAAAAACAAAAATATCGATAACACACTACCTTCCATAATGACAAGGCTACCATACCTTAGAGTAACAAAAATCTGGACAACAGACTACCTTCCATAATGACAAGTCTTCCGTCCATTGGATTAACAAAGTTATCGACAACATACTATGTTCCATAGTGACAAGTTTACCATCCATTGGAGTAACAAAAAATCAAGACAACAGATTACCTTCCATAATAAACAGGCTACCATCCATTGGAATAACAAAAATATTGACAATAGACTACCTTCCATAATGACAAGGCTACCATCCATTGGAGTAACAAAAATCTAGACAACGGACTAGCTTCCTTAATGACAAGGCTACCATCCATTGGAGTTACAAAGATATCGACAACATACTACCTACATAATGACAAGGCTACCATCCATTGGAGTAACAAAAATCACGACAACAGATTATCCTTCCATAATGACAAGGGTACCATCATTGGAGTAACAAAAATATCCACAAGAGACTACCTTCCATAATGACAAGGCTACAATCCATTGGAGTATAAAAAATATCGACAACAAACTACCTTCCATAATGACAAGCCTACAATCTATTATAGTAACAAAAATCTCGACAATAGACTACCTTTCATAATGACAACGCTACCACCCCTTAGAGTAACAAAAATCTCGACAACAAACTACCTTCCGTAATGACAAGGCTACCATCCATTGGAGTAACAAAGATATCAACAACATACTACCTTCTATAATGACAAGGTTGCCATCCCTTAGAGTAACAAATATCACGACAACAGACTACCTTCCATAATGACAAGGCTACGATCCATTGGAATAACCAAAATATCGAAAAAACGATACCTTCCATAATGACAACGCTACAATCCAATGGAGTAACAAATATCTTAACAATAGACTACCGTCCTTGATGATAAGGCTACCATCCATTGGAGTAACAGTAAATCACAATGATAGACTACCTTCCTTAATGACCAGGATACCATCCATTGCAGTGACAAAAATCTCGAAAACAGACTACCTTCCATAATGACAAGGGTACCATCTATTGTTGTAACAAAAATCTGGACAACAAACTAACTTCCATAATGACAAGGCTATCATCCATTGGTGTAACAAAAATCTCGACAACAGACTACCTTCCATAATGACAAGTCTACCATTCATTGGAGTAACAAAAATCTTGACAATAGCCTACATTCCATAATGACAAGGCTACCATCTATTGGAGTAACAAAAATCTCGACAACAGACTACCTTCCATAATGACTAGTTTACCATCCATTGGAGTAACAAAGATATCGACAACAGACTACCTTCCATAAAGACAAGGCTACAATCCATTGTAGTAACAAAAATCTCGACAACAAACTACCTTCCATAATGACAAGTCTAACATCCATTGGAGTAACAAAAATCTCGAGAGCAGAGTACCTTCCATAATGACAAGGGTACCATCATTGGAGTAACAAAAATATCAGCAAGAGACTAACTTCCATAATGACAAGGCTACAATCAATTGAGTATAAAAAATCTCGACAACAGACTACCTTCCATAATGACAAGTCTACCATTCATTGGAGTAACAAAAATCTCGACAACAGACTACCTTCCATAATGACAAGGCTACCAT
This sequence comes from Vicia faba, assembly GCA_948472305.1. NCBI lineage: Eukaryota > Viridiplantae > Streptophyta > Magnoliopsida > Fabales > Fabaceae > Vicia > Vicia faba. The sequence goes on along the minus strand of OX451741.1, from coordinate 508,415,446 downwards.
CCATTGGAAAAACAAAAATATCGATAACACACTACCTTCTATAATGACAAGGCTACCATCCCTTAGAGTAACAAAAATCTCGACAACAGACTACCTTCCATAATGGCAAGTCTACCACCCATTGGAGTAACAAAAATCTCGACAGCAGACTACCTTCCATAATGACAAGGGTACCATCATTGGAGTAACAAAAATATCCACAAGAGACTACCTTCCATAATGACAAGGCTACAATCCATGGGGGTATAAAAATTCTCGACAACAGACTACCTTCCATTATGAAAAGGCTACCATCCATTGGAGTAACAAAAATCTCGACAACAGACTACCTTCCATAATGACCAGTTTACCATCCATTGGAGTAACAAAGATATCGACAACAGACTACCTTCCATAACAACAAGGCTATAATCCATTATAGTAACAAAAATCTCGACAACAGACTACCTTCCATAATTACAAGGCTACCATCCATTGGAATAACAAAAATATTGACAACACACTACCTTCCATAATGACAAGGCTACCATCCCTTAGAGTAACAAAAATCTTGACAACAGACTACCTTCCATAATGACAAGTCTTCCGTCCATTGGATTAACCATGTTATCGAAAACATACTATGTTCCATAGTGACAAGGCTACCATCCATTGGAGTAACAAAAATCTCGACAACAGACTACCTTCAATAATGACAAGGGTACCATCATTGGAGTAACAAAAATATCCACAAGAGACTAACTTCCATAATGACAAGGCTACAATCAATTGGAGTATAAAAAATCTCGACAACAGACTACCTTCCATAACGATAAGTCTACCGTTCATTAGAGTAATAAAAATCTCGACAATAGACTACCTTCCATAATGACTAGTTTACCATCCATTGGAGTAACAAAGATATCGACAACAGACTACCTTCCATAACGACAAGGCTACAATCCATTGTAGTAACAAAAATCTCGACAATAGACTACCTTCCATAATGACAAGTCTACCATCCATTGGAGTAACAAAAATCTCGACAGCAGACTGCCTTCCATAATGATAAGGGTACAATCATTGGAGTAACAAAAATATCCACAAGAGACTACCTTCCATAATGACAAGGCTACAATCCATTGGAGTATAAAAATTCTCGACAACAGACTACCTTCCATAATGAAAAGGCTACCATCCATTGGAGTAACAAAAATCTCGACAACTGACTACCTTCCATAATGACTAGTTTACCATCCATTGGAGTAACAAAGATATCGACAACAGACTACCTTCCATAATGACAAGGCTACAATCCATTGTAGTAACAAAAATCTCGACAACAGACTACCTTCCATAATGACAAGGCTACCATCCATTGGAAAAACAAAAATATCGATAACACACTACCTTCCATAATGACAAGGCTACCATCCCTTAGAGTAACAAAAATCTGGACAACAGACTACCTTCCATAATGACAAGTCTTCCGTCCATTGGATTAACAAAGTTATCGACAACATACTATGTTACATAGTGATAAGTTTACCATCCATTGGAGTAACAAAAATCAAGACAACAGATTACCTTCCATAATAACAAGGCTACCATCCATTGGAATAACAAAAATATTGACAATAGACTACCTTCCATAATGACAAGGCTACCATCCATTGGAGTAACAAAAATCTCGACAACAGACTAGCTTCCTTAATGACAAGGCTACCATCCATTGGAGTTACAAAGATATCGACAACATACTACCTACATAATGACAAGGCTACCATCCATTGGAGTAACAAAAATCACGACAACAGATTATCCTTCCATAATGACAAGGGTACCATCATTGGAGTAACAAAAATATCCACAAGAGACTACCTTCCATAATGACAAGGCTACAATCCATTGAAGTATAAAAAATATCGACAACAAACTACCTTCCATAATGACAAGCCTACAATCTATTATAGTAACAAAAATCTCGACAATAGACTACCTTTCATAATGACAACGCTACCACCCCTTAGAGTAACAAAAATCTCGACAACAAACTACCTTCCGTAATGACAAGGCTACCATCCATTGGAGTAACAAAGATATCAACAACATACTACCTTCTATAATGACAAGGTTGCCATCCCTTAGAGTACCAAAAATCACGACAACAGACTACCTTCCATAATGACAAGGCTACGATCCATTAGAATAACCAAAATCTCGACAGAACGATACCTTCCATAATGACAACGCTACAATCCAATGGAGTAACAAATATCTGAACAACAGACTACCGTCCTTGATGATAAGGCTACCATCCATTGGAGTAACAGTAAATCACAACGACATACTACCTTCCTTAATGACAAGGATACCATCCATTGCAGTGACAAAAATCTCGAAAATAGACTACCTTCCATAATGACAAGGGTACCATCTATTGTTGTAACAAAAATCTGGACAAGAAACTAACTTCCATAATGACAAGGCTACCATCAATTGTAGTAACAAAAATTCCGACAATAGCCTACATTCCATAATGACAAGGCTCCCATCCATTGGAGTAACATAAATCTCGACAACAGACTACCTTCCATAATGACAAGGCTACCATCCATTAGAGTAATAGAAATCTCGACAACAGACTACCTTCAATAATGACAAGGCTACCATCCATTGGAGTAACAAAAATCTCGACAACAGACTACCTTCAATAATGACAAGGGTACCATCATTGGAGTAACAAAAATATCCACAAGAGACTAACTTCCATAATGACAAGGCTACAATCAATTGGAGTATAAAAAATCTCGACAACAAATTACCTTCCATAATGATAAGTCTACCGTTCATTGGATTAACAAAAATCTCGACAATAGACTACCTTCCATAATGACTAGTTTACCATCCATTGGAGTAACAAAGATATCGACAACAGACTACCTTCCATAACGACAAGGCTACAATCCATTGTAGTAACAAAAATATCGACAATAGACTACCTTCCATAATGACAAGTCTACCATCCATTGGAGTAACAAAAATCTCGACAGCAGACTACCTTCCATAATGACAAGGGTACCATCATTGGAGTAACAAAAATATCCACAAGAGACTACCTTCCATAATGACAAGGCTACAATCCATTGGAGTATAAAAATTCTCCATAACAGACTACCTTCCATAATGAAAAGGCTACCATCCATTGGAGTAACAAAAATCTCGACAACAGACTACCTTCTATAATGACTAGTTTACCATCCATTGGAGTAACAAAGATATCGACAACATACTACCTTCCATAACGACAAGGCTACAATCCATTGTAGTAACAAAAATCTCGACAACAGACTACCTTCCATAATGACAAGGCTACCATCCATTGGAAAAACAAAAATATCGATAACACACTACCTTCCATAATGACAGGGCTACCATCCCTTAGAGTAACAAAAATATCGACAACAGACTACCTTCCATAATGGAAAGTCTACCATCTATTGGAGTAACAAAAATCTCGACAGCAGACTATCTTCCATAATGATAAGGGTACCATCATTGGAGTAAATAAAATATCCACAAGAGACTACCTTCCATAATGACAAGGCTACAATCCATGGGGCTATAAAAATTCTCGACAACAGACTACCTTCCATAATGAAAAGGCTACCATCCATTGGAGTAACAAAAATCTCGACAACAAACTACCTTCCATAATGACCAGTTTACCATCCATTGGAGTAACAAAGATATCGACAACAAACTACCTTCCATAACAACAAGGCTATAATCCATTGTAGTAACACAAATCTCGACAACAGACTACCTTCCATAATAACAAGGCTACCATCCATTGGAATAACAAAAATATCGACAACACACTACCTTCCATAATGACAAGGCTACCATCCCTTAGAGTAACAAAAATATCGACAACAGACTACCTTCCATAATGACAAGTGTTTCGTCCATTGGATTAACAAAGTTATCGACAACATACTATGTTCCATAGTGACAAGGCTACCATCCATTGGAGTAACAAAAATCACGACAACAAATTACCTTCCATAATAACAAGGCTACCATCCATTGGAATAACAAAAATATTGACAATAGACTACCTTCCATAATGACAAGGCTACCATCCATTGGAGTTACAAGGATATCGACAACATACTACCTACATAATGACAAGGCTACAATCCATTGGAGTAACAAAAATCACGACAACAAATTACCTTCCATAATGACAAGGGTACCATCATTGGAGTAACAAAAATATCCACAAGAGACTACCTTCCATAATGACAAGGCTACAATCCATTGGAGTATAAAAAATATCGACAACAGACTACCATCCATAATGACAAGCCTACAATCTCTTATAGTAACAAAAATATCGACAATAGACTACCTTTCATAATGACAAAGCTACCACCCCTTATGGTAACAAAAATCTCGACAACAAACTACCTTCCGTAATGACAAGGGTACCATCCATTGGAGTAACAAAGATATCAACAACATACTACCTTTTATAATAACAAGGTTGCCATCCATTAGAGTAACAAAAATCACGACAACAGACTACCTTCCATAATGATAAGGCTACGATCCATTGGAATAACCAAAATATCGAGAAAACGATACCTTCCATAATGACAAAGCTAAAATCCAATGGAGTAACAAATATGTGAACAACAGACTACCGTCCTTAATGACAAGGCTACCATCCATTGGAGTAACAGTAAATCATAACGAAAGACTACCTTCCTTAATGACAAGGATGCCATCCATTACAGTGACAAAAATCTCGAAAACAGACTACCTTCCATAATGACAAGGGTACCATCTATTGTTGTAACAAAAATATAGACAACAAACTAACTTCCATAATGATAAGGCTACCATCCATTGGAGTAACAAAAATTCCGACAATAGCCTACATTCCATAATGACAAGGCTCCCATCCATTGGAGTAACATAAATCTCGACAACAGACTACATTCCATAATGACAAGGCTACCATCTATTGGAGTAATAGAAATCTCGACAACAGACTACCTTCCATAATGACAAGGCTACCATCCATTGGAGTAACAAAAATCTCGACAACAGACTACCTTCAATAATGACAAGGGTACCATCATTGGAGTAACAAAAATATCCACAAGAGACTAACTTCCATAATGACAAGGCTACAATCAATTGGAGTATAAAAAATCTCGACAACAGACTACCTTCCATAATGATAAGTCTACCGTTCATTGGAGTAACAAAAATCTCGACAATAGACTACCTTCCATAATGACTAGTTTACCATCCATTGGAGTAACAAAGATATCGACAACAGACTACCTTCCATAACGACAAGGCTACAATCCATTGTAGTAACAAAAATCTCGACAATAGACTACCTTCCATAATGACAAGTCTACCATCCATTGGAGTAACAAAAATCTCGACAGCAAACTACCTTCTATAATGACAAGGGTACCATCATTGGAGTAACAAAAATATCCACAAGAGACTAGCTTCCATAATGACAAGGCTACAATCCATTGGAGTATAAAAATTCTCGACAACAGACTACCTTCCATAATGAAAAGGCTACCATCCATTGGAGTAACAAAAATCTCGACAACAGACTACCTTCCATAATGACTAGTTTACCATCCATTGGAGTAACAAAGATATCTACAACAGACTACCTTCCATAACGACAAGGCTACAATCCATTGTAGTAACAAAAATCGCGACAACAGACTACCTTCCATATTGACAAGGCTACCATCCATTGGAAAAACAAAAATATCGATAACACACTACCTTCCATAATGACAAGGCTACCATCCCTTAGAGTAACAAAAATCTCGACAACAGACTACCTTCCATAATGACAAGTCTTCCGTCCATTGGATTAACAAAAATCTCGACAGCAGACTACCTTCCATAATGACAAGGGTACCATCATGGGAGTAACAAAAATATCCACAAGGGACTACCTTCCATAATGACAAGGCTACAATCCATGGGGGTATAAAAATTCTCGACAACAGACTACCTTCCATAATGAAAAGGCTACCATCCATTGGAGAAACAAAAATCTCGACAACAGACTACCTTCCATAATGACCAGTTTACCATCCATTGGAGTAACAAAGATATCGACAACAAACTACCTTCCATAACGACAAGGCTACAATCCATTGTAGTAACAAAAATCTCGACAACAGACTACCTTCCATAATGACAAGGCTACCATCCATTGGAAAAACAAAAATATCGATAACACACTACCTTCCATAATGACAAGGCTACCATCCCTTAGAGTAACAAAAATCTCGACAACAGACTACCTTCCATAATGATAAGTCTTTCGTCCATTGGATTAACAAAGTTATCGACAACATACTATGTTCCATAGTGACAAGGCTACCATCCATTGGAGTAACAAAAATCACGACAACAGATTACCTTCCATAATAACAAGGCTACAATCCATTGGAATAACAAAAATATTGACAATAGACTACCTTCCATAATGACAAGTCTACCATCCATTGGAGTAACAAAAATCTCGACAACAAACTAGCTTCCTTAATGACAAGGCTACCATCCATTGGAGTTACAAAGATATCGACAACATACTACCTACATAATGACAAGGCTACCATCCATTGGAGTAACAAAAATCACGACAACAGATTACCTTCCATAATGACAAGGGTACCATCATTGGAGTAACAAAAATATCCACAAGAGACTACCTTCCATAATGACAAGGCTACAATCCATTGGAGTATAAAAAATATCGACAACAAACTACCTTCCATAATGACAAGCCTACAATTTATTATAGTAACAAAAATCTCGACAATAGACTACCTTTCATAATGACAAAGCTACCACCCCTTATAGTAACAAAAATCTCGACAACAAACTACCTTCCGTAATGACAAGGGTACCATCCATTGGAGTAACAAAGATATCAACAACATACTACCTTTTATAATAACAAGGTTGCCATCCATTAGAGTAACAAAAATCACGACAACAGACTACCTTCCATAATGACAAGGCTACGATCCATTGGAATAACCAAAATATCGAGAAAACGATACCTTCCATAATGACAAAGCTAAAATCCAATGGAGTAACAAATATCTGAACAACAGACTACCGTCCTTAATGACAAGGCTACCATCCATTGGAGTAACAGTAAATCATAACGAAAGACTACCTTCCTTAATGACAAGGATGCCATCCATTACAGTGACAAAAATCTCGAAAACAGACTACCTTCCATAATGACAAGGGTACCATCTATTGTTGTAACAAAAATATGGACAACAAACTAACTTCCATAATGACAAGGCTACCATCCATTGGAGTAACAAAAATTCCGACAATAGCCTACATTCCATAATGACAAGGCTCCCATCCATTGGAGTAACATAAATCTCGACAACAGACTACATTCCATAATGACAAGGCTACCATCCATTGGAGTAATAGAAATCTCGACAACAGACTACCTTCCATAATGACAAGGCTACCATCCATTGGAGTAACAAAAATCTCGACAACAGACTACCTTCAATAATGACAAGGGTACCATCATTGGAGTAACAAAAATATCCACAAGAGACTAACTTCCATAATGACAAGGCTACAATCAATTGGAGTATAAAAAATCTCGACAACAGACTACCTTCCATAATGATAAGTCTACCGTTCATTGGAGTAACAAAAATCTCGACAATAGACTACCTTCCATAATGACTAGTTTACCATCCATTGGAGTAACAAAGATATCGACAACAGACTACCTTCCATAACGACAAGGCTACAATCCATTGTAGTAACAAAAATCTCGACAATAGACTACCTTCCATAATGACAAGTCTACCATCCATTGGAGTAACAAAAATCTCGACAGAAAACTACCTTCCATAATGACAAGGGTACCATCATTGGAGTAACAAAAATATCCACAAGAGACTAGCTTCCATAATGACAAGGCTACAATCCATTGGAGTATAAAAATTCTCGACAACAGACTACCTTCCATAATGAAAAGGCTACCATCCATTGGAGTAACAAAAATCTCGACAACAAACTACCTTCCATAATGACTAGTTTACCATCCATTGGAGTAACAAAGATATCGACAACAGACTACCTTCCATAACGACAAGGCTACAATCCATTGTAGTAACAAAAATCTCGACAACAGACTACCTTCCATATTGACAAGGCTACCATCCATTGGAAAAACAAAAATATCGATAACACATTACCTTCCATAATGACAAGGCTACCATCCCTTAGAGTAACAAAAATCTCGACAACAGACTACCTTCCATAATGACAAGTCTTCCGTCCATTGGATTAACAAAAATCTCGACAGCAGACTACCTTCCATAATGACAAGGGTACCATCATTGGAGTAACAAAAATATCCACAAGGGACTACCTTCCATAATGACAAGGCTACAATCCATGGGGGTATAAAAATTCTCGACAACAGACTACCTTCCATAATGAAAAGGCTACCATCCATTGGAGTAACAAAAATCTCGACAACAGACTACCTTCCATAATGACCAGTTTACCATCCATTGGAGTAACAAAGATATCGACAACAAACTACCTTCCATAACGACAAGGCTACAATCCATTGTAGTAACAAAAATCTCGACAACAGACTACCTTCCATAATGACAAGGCTACCATCCATTGGAAAAACAAAAATATCGATAACACACTACCTTCCATAATGACAAGGCTACCATCCCTTAGAGTAACAAAAATCTCGACAACAGACTACCTTCCATAATGATAAGTCTTTCGTCCATTGGATTAACAAAGTTATCGACAACATACTATGTTCCATAGTGACAAGGCTACCATCCATTGGAGTAACAAAAATCACGACAACAAATTACCTTCCATAATAACAAGGCTACCATCCATTGGAATAACAAAAATATTGACAATAGACTACCTTCCATAATGACAAGGCTACCATCCATTGGAGTAACAAAAATCTCGACAACAGACTAGCTTCCATAATGACAAGGCTACCATCCATTGGAGTTACAAGGATATCGACAACATACTACCTACATAATGACAAGGCTACAATCCATTGGAGTAACAAAAATCACGACAACAAATTACCTTCCATAATGACAAGGGTACCATCATTGGAGTAACAAAAATATCCACAAGAGACTACCTTCCATAATGACAAGGCTACAATCCATTGGAGTATAAAAAATATCGACAACAGACTACCTTCCATAATGACAAGCCTACAATCTATTATAGTAACAAAAATATCGACAATAGACTACCTTTCATAATGACAAAGCTACCACCCCTTATGGTAACAAAAATCTCGACAACAAACTACCTTCCGTAATGACAAGGGTACCATCCATTGGAGTAACAAAGATATCAACAACATACTACCTTTTATAATAACAAGGTTGCCATCCATTAGAGTAACAAAAATCACGACAACAGACTACCTTCCATAATGACAAGGCTACGATCCATTGGAATAACCAAAATATCGAGAAAACGATACCTTCCATAATGACAACGCTAAAATCTAATGGAGTAACAAATATCTGAACAACAGACTACCGTCCTTAATGACAAGGCTACCATCCATTGGAGTAACAGTAAATCACAACGACAGACTACCTTCCTTAATGACAAGGATGCCATCCATTACAGTGACAAAAATCTAGAAAACAGACTACCTTCCATAATGACAAGGGTACCATCTATAGTTGTAACAAAAATCTGGACAACAAACTAACTTCCATAATGACAAGGCTACCAACCATTGGAGTAACAAAAATTCCGACAATAGCCTACATTCCATAATGACAAGGCTCCCATCCATTGGAGTAACATAAATCTCGACAACAGACTACCTTCCATAATGACAAGGCTACCATCCATTGGAGTAATAGAAATCTCGACAACAGACTACCTTCCATAATGACAAGGCTACCATCCATTGGAGTAACAAAAATCTCGACAACAGACTACCTTCAATAATGACAAGGGTACCATCATTGGAGTAACAAAAATATCCACAAGAGACTAACTTCCATAATGACAAGGCTACAATCAATTGGAGTATAAAAAATCTCGACAACAGACTACCTTCCATAATGATAAGTCTACCGTTCATTGGAGTAACAAAAATCTCGACAATAGACTACCTTCCATAATGACTAGTTTACCATCCATTGGAGTATAAAAGATATCGACAACAGACTACCTTCCATAACGACAAGGCTACAATCCATTGTAGTAACAAAAATCTCGACAATAGACTACCTTCCATAATGACAAGTCTACCATCCATTGGAGTAACAAAAATCTCGACAGCAGACTACCTTCCATAATGACAAGGGTACCATCATTGGAGTAACAAAAATATCCACAAGAGACTAGCTTCCATAATGACAAGGCTACAATCCATTGGAGTATAAAAATTCTCGACAACAGACTACCTTCCATAATGAAAAGGCTACCATCCATTGGAGTAACAAAAATCTCGACAACAAACTACCTTCCATAATGAATAGTTTACCATCCATTGGAGTAACAAAGATATCGACAACAGACTACCTTCCATAACGACAAGGCTACAATCCATTGTAGTAACAAAAATCTCGACAACAGACTACCTTCCATATTGACAAGGCTACCATCCATTGGAAAAACAAAAATATCGATAACACACTACCTTCCATAATGACAAGGCTACCATCCCTTAGAGTAACAAAAATCTCGACAACAGACTACCTTCCATAATGACAAGTCTTCCGTCCATTGGATTAACAAAAATCTCGACAGCAGACTACCTTCCATAATGACAAGGGTACCATCATTGGAGTAACAAAAATATCCACAAGAGACTACCTTCCATAATGACAAGCTACAATCCATGGGGGTATAAAAATTCTCGACAACAGACTACCTTCCATAATGAAAAGGCTACCATCCATTGGAGTAACAAAAATCTCGACAACAGACTACCTTCCATAATGACCAGTTTACCATCCATTGGAGTAACAAAGATATCGACAACAGACTACCTTTCATAATGACAAGTCTACCATCCATAGGAGTAACAAAAATCTCGACATCAGACTACCTTCCATAATAACAAGGGTACCATCATTGGAGTAACAAAAATATCCACAAGAGACTACCTACCATAATGACAAGGCTACAATCCATTGGAGTATAAAAATTCTCGACAACAGACTACCTTCCATAATGAAAAGGCTACCATCCATTGGAGTAACAAAAATCTCGACAACAGACTACCTTCCATAATACTAGTTTACCATCCATTGGAGTAACAAAGATATCGACAACAAACTACCTTCCATAACGACAAGGCTACAATCCATTGTAGTAACAAAAATCTCGACAACAGACTACCTTCCATAATGACAAGGCTACCATCCATTGGAAAAACAAAAATATCGATAACACACTACCTTCCATAATGACAAGGCTACCATCCCTTAGAGTAACAAAAATCTCGACAACAGACTACCTTCCATAATGACAAGTCTTCCGTCCATTGGTTTAACAAAGTTATCGACAACATACTATGTTCCATAGTGACAAGGCTACCATCCATTGGAGTAACAAAAATCACGACAACAGATTACCTTCCATAATAACAAGGCTACCATCCATTGGAATAACAAAAATATTGACAATAGACTACCTTCCATAATGACAAGGCTACCATCCATTGGAGTAACAAAAATCTCGACAACAGACTAGCTTCCTTAATGACAAGGCTACCATCCATTGGAGTTACAAAGATATCGACAACATACTACCTACATAATGACAAGGCTACCATCCATTGGAGTAACAAAAATCACGACAACATATTACCTTCCACAATGACAAGGGTACCATCATTGGAGTAACAAAAATATCCATAAGAGACTACCTTCCATAATGACAAGGCTACAATCCATTGGAGTATAAAAAATATCGACAACAAACTACCTTCCATAATGATAAGCCTACAATCTATTATAGTAACAAAAATATCGACAATAGACTACCTTTCATAATGATAAAGCTACCACCCCTTAGAGTAACAAAAATCTCGACAACAAACTACCTTCTGTAATGATAAGGCTACCATCCATTGGAGTAACAAAGATATCCAAAACATACTACCTTCTATAATGACAAGGCTGCCATCCCTTAGAGTAACAAAAATCACGACAACAGACTACCTTCCATAATGACAAGGCTACGATCCATTGGAATAACAAAAATATCGACAAAATGATACCTTCCATAATGACAACGCTACAATCCAATGGAGTAACAAATATCTGAACAACAGACTAGCGTCCTTAATGACAAGGCTACCATCCATTGGAGTAACAGTAAATCACAACGTCAGACTACCTTCCTTAATGACAAGGATACCATCCATTGCAGTGACGAAAATCTCGAAAACAGACTACCTTCCATAATTACAAGGGTAGCATCTATTGTTGTAACAAAAATCTGGACAACAAACTAACTTCCATAATGACAAGGCTACCATCCATTGGAGTAACAAAAATTCGGACAATAGCCTATATTCCATAATGAAAAGGCTCCCATCCATTGGAGTAACAGAAATCTCGACAACAGACTACCTTCCATAATGACAAGGCTACCATCCATTGGAGTAACAGAAATCTCGACAACAGACTACCTTCCATAATGACAGGCTACCATCCATTGGAGTAACAAAAATATTGACAACGGACTACCTTCAATAATGACAAGGGTACCATCATTGGAGAAACAAAAATATCCACAAGAGACTAACTTCCATAATGACAAGGCTACAATCAATTGGAGTATAAAAAATCTCGACAACAGACTACCTTCCATAATGACAAGTCTACCATTCATTGGAGTAACAAAAATCTCGACAACAGACTACCTTCCATAATAACTAGTTTACCATCCATTAGAGTAACAATGATATCGACAACAGACTACCTTCCATAACGACAAGGCTACAATCCATTATAGTAACAAAAATCTCGATAACCGACTACCTTCCATAATGACAAGTCTACCATCCATTGGAGTAACAAAAATCTCGACAGCAGACTACCTTCCATAATGACAAGGGTACCATCATTGGAGTAACAAAAATATGCACAAGAGACTACCTTCCATAATGATAAGACTACAATCCATTGGAGTATAAAAATTCTCGACAACAGACTACCTTCCATAATGAAAAGGCTACCATCCATTGGAGTAACAAAAATCTCGACAACAGACTACCTTCCATAATGACTAGTTTACCATCCATTGGAGTACCAAAGATATCGACAACAGACTACCTTCCATAACGACAAGCCTACAATCCATTGTAGTATCAAAAATCTCGACAACAGACTACCTTCCATAATGACAAGGCTACCATCCATTGGAATAAAAAAAATATCAACAACACACTACCTTCCATAATGACAAGGGTACCATCCCTTAGAGTAACAAAAATCTCGACAACAAACTACCTTCCATAATGACAAGTATTCCGTCCATTGGATTAACAAAGTTATCGACAACATACTATGTTCCATAGTTATAAGGCTACCATCCATTGGAGTAACAAAAATCACGACAACAGATTACCTTCCTTAATGACAAGGCTACCATCCATTGGAATAACAAAAATATTGACAATAGACTACCTTCCATAATGACAAGGCTACCATCCATTGGAGTAACAAAAATCTCGACAATAGACTAGCTTCCATAATGACAAGGCTACCATCCATAGGAGTTACAAAGATATCGACAACATACTACCTACATAATGACAAGGCTACCATCCATTGGAGTAACAAAAATCACGATAACAAATTACCTTCCATAATGACAAGGGTACCATCATTGGAGTAACAAAAATATCCACAAGAGACTACCTTCCATAATGACAAGGCTACAATCCATTGGAGTGTAAAAAATATCGACAACAGACTACCTTCCATAATGACAAGCCTACAATCTATTATAGTAACAAAAATCTCGACAATACACTACCTTTCATAATGACAACGCTACCACCCCTTAGAGTAACAAAAATCTCGATAACAAACTACCTTCCGTAATGACAAGGATACCATCCTTTGGAGTAACAAAGATATCAACAACATACTACCTTCTATAATGACAAGGCTGCCATCCCTTAGAGTAACAAAAATCACGACAACAGACTACCTTCAATACTGACTAGGCTACGATCCATTGGAATAACAAAAATATCGACAAAATGATACCTTCCATAATGACAACGCTACAATCCAATGGAGTAACAAATATCTGAATAACAGACTAGCGTCCTTAATGACAAGGCTACCATCCATTGGAGTAACAGTAAATCACAACGTCAGACTACCTTCCTTAATGACAAGGATACCATCCATTGCAGTGACGAAAATCTCGAAAACAGACTACCTTTCATAATGACAAGGGTAGCATCTATTGTTGTAACAAAAATCTGGACAACAAACTAACTTCCAAAATGACAAGGCTACCATCCATTGGAGTAACAAAAATTCCGACAATAGCCTATATTCCATAATGACAAGGCTCCCATCCATTGGAGTAACAGAAATCTCGACAACAGACTACCTTCCATAATGACAAGGCTACCATCCATTGGAGTAACAGAAATCTCGACAACAGACTACCTTCCATAATGACAGGCTACCATCCATTGGAGTAACAAAAATATTGACAACGGACTACCTTCAATAATGACAAGGGTACCATCATTGGAGAAACAAAAATATCCACAAGAGACTAACTTCCATAATGACAAGGCTACAATCTATTGGAGTATAAAAAATCTCGACAACAGACTACCTTCCATAATGACAAGTCTACCATTCATTGGAGTAACAAAAATCTCGACAACAGACTACCTTCCATAATAACTAGTTTACCATCCATTAGAGTAACAATGATATCGACAACAGACTACCTTCCATAACGACAAGGCTACAATCCATTATAGTAAAAAAAATCTCGACAACTGACTACCTTCCATAATGACAAGTCTACCATCCATTGGAGTAACAAAAATCTCGACAGCAGACTACCTTCCATAATGACAAGGGTACCATCATTGGAGTAACAAAAATATGCACAAGAGACTACCTTCCATAATGATAAGACTACAATCCATTGGAGTATAAAAATTCTCGACAACAGACTACCTTCCATAATGAAAAGGCTACCATCCATTGGAGTAACAAAAATCTCGACAACAGACTACCTTCCATAATGACTAGTTTACCATCCATTGGAGTAACAAAGATATCGACAACAGACTACCTTCCATAACGACAAGCCTACAATCCATTGTAGTATCAAAAATCTCGACAACAGACTACCTTCCATAATGACAAGGCTACCATCCATTGGAATAAAAAAAATATCAACAACACACTACCTTCCATAATGACAAGGCTACCATCCCTTAGAGTAACAAAAATCTCGACAACAGACTACCTTCCATAATGACAAGTATTCCGTCCATTGGATTAACAAAGTTATCGACAACATACTATGTTCCATAGTGATAAGGCTACCATCCATTGGAGTAACAAAAATCACGACAACAGATTACCTTCCTTAATGACAAGGCTACCATCCATTGGAATAACAAAAATATTGACAATAGACTACCTTCCATAATGACAAGGCTACCATCCATTGGAGTAACAAAAATCTCGACAACAGACTAGCTTCCATAATGACAAGGCTACCATCCATTGGAGTTACAAAGATATCGACAACATACTACCTACATAATGACAAGGCTACCATCCATTGGAGTAACAAAAATCACGACAACAAATTACCTTCCATAATGACAAGGGTACCATCATTGGAGTAACAAAAATATCCACAAGAGACTACCTTCCATAATGACAAGGCTACAATCCATTGGAGTGTAAAAAATATCGACAACAGACTACCTTCCATAATGACAAGCCTACAATCTATTATAGTAACAAAAATCTCGACAATAGACTACCTTTCATAATGACAACGCTACCACCCATTAGAGTAACAAAAATCTCGATAACAAACTACCTTCCGTAATGACAAGGATACCATCCTTTGGAGTAACAAAGATATCAACAACATACTACCTTCTATAATGACAAGGCTGCCATCCCTTAGAGTAACAAAAATCACGACAACAGACTACCTTCAATACTGACTAGGCTACGATCCATTGGAATAACAAAAATATCGACAAAACGATACCTTCCATAATGACAACCATACAATCCAATGGAGTAACAAATATCTGAACAACAGACTAGCGTCCTTAATGACAAGGCTACCATCCATTGGAGTAATAGTAAATCACAACGACAGACTACCTTCCTTAATGACAAGGATACCATCCATTGCAGTGACGAAAATCTCGAAACCAGACTACCTTCCATAATGACAAGGGTAGCATCTATTGTTGTAACAAAAATCTGGACAACAAACTAACTTCCATAATGACAAGGCTACCATCCATTGGAGTAACAAAAATTCCGACAATAGCCTACATTCCATAATGACAAGGCTCCCATCCATTGGAGTAACAGAAATCTCGACAACAGACTACCTTCCATAATGACAAGGCTACCATCCATTGGAGTAACAGAAATCTCGACAACAGACTACCTTCCATAATGACAGGCTACCATCCATTGGAGTAACAAAAATATTGACAACGGACTACCTTCAATAATGACAAGGGTACCATCATTGGAGTAACAAAAATATCCACAAGAGACTAACTTCCATAATGACAAGGCTACAATCAATTGGAGTATAAAAAATCTCGACAACAGACTACCTTCCATAATGACAAGTCTAACATTCATTGGAGTAACAAAAATCTCGACAACAGACTACCTTCCATAATAACTAGTTTACCATCCATTAGAGTAACAATGATATCGACAACAGACTACCTTCCATAACGACAAGGCTACAATCCATTATAGTAACAAAAATCTCGACAACTGACTACCTTCCATAATGACAAGTCTACCATCCATTGGAGTAACAAAAATCTCGACAGCAGACTACCTTCCATAATGACAAGGGTACCATCATTGGAGTAACAAAAATATGCACAAGAGACTACCTTCCATAATGATAAGACTACAATCCATTGGAGTATAAAAATTCTCGACAACAGACTACCTTCCATAATGAAAAGGTTACCATCCATTGGAGTAACAAAAATCTCGACAACAGACTACCTTCCATAATGACTAGTTTACCATCCATTGGAGTAACAAAGATATCGATAACAGACTACCTTCCATAACGACAAGCCTACAATCCATTATAGTATAAAAAATATCGACAACAGACTACCTTCCATAATGACAAGGCTACCATCCATTGGAATAACAAAAATATCAACAACACACTACCTTCCATAATGAAAAGGCTACCATCCCTTAGAGTAACAAAAATCTCGACAATAGACTACCTTCCATAATGACAAGTCTTCCGTCCATTGGATTAACAAAGTTATCGATAACATACTATGTTCCATAGTGACAAGGCTACCATCCATTGGAGTAACAAAAATCACGACAACAGATTACCTTCCTTAATGACAAGGCTACCATCCATTGGAATAACAAAAATATTGACAATAGACTACCTTCCATAATGACAAGGCTACCATCCATTGGAGTAACAAAAATCTCGACAACAGACTAGCTTCCATAATGACAAGGCTACCATCCATTGGAGTTACAAAGATATCGACAACATACTACCTACATAATGACAAGGCTACCATCCATTGGAGTAACAAAAATCACGACAACAAATTACCTTCCATAATGACAAGGGTACCATCATTGGAGTATCAAAAATATCCACAACAAACTACCTTCCATAATGACAAGGCTACAATCCATTGGAGTGTAAAAAATATCGACAACAGACTACCTTCCATAATGACAAGCCTATAATCTATTATAGTAACAAAAATCTCGACAATAGACTACCTTTCTTAATGACAACGCTACCACCCCTTAGAGTAACAAAAATCTCGATAACAAACTACCTTCCGTAATGACAAGGATACCATCCTTTGTAGTAACAAAGATATCAACAACATACTACCTTCTATAATGACAAGGCTGCCATCCCTTAGAGTAACAAAAATCACGACAACAGACTACCTTCAATAATGACTAGGCTACGATCCATTGGAATAACAAAAATATCGACAAAACGATACCTTCCATAATGACAACCATACAATCCAATGGAGTAACAAATATCTGGACAACAGACTACCGTCCTTAATGACAAGGCTACCATCCATTGGAGTAACAGTAAATCACAACGACAGACTACCTTCCTTAATGACAAGGATACCATCCATTGCAGTGACAAAAATCTCGAAAATAGACTACCTTCCATAATGACAAGGGTACCATCTATTGTTGTAACAAAAATCTGGACAACACACTAACTTCCATAATGACAAGGCTACCATCCATTGGAGTAACAAAAATTTCGACAATAGCCTACATTCCATAATGACAAGGCTCTCATCCATTGGAGTAACAGAAATCTCGAAAACAGACTACCTTCCATAATGACATGTCTACCATTCATTGGAGTGACAAAAAGCTCGACAACAGACTACCTTCCATAATGACTAGTTTACCATCCATTGGAGTAACAAAGATATCGACAACAGACTACCTTCCATAACGACAAGGCTACAATCCATTGTATTAACAAAAATCTCGACAACAGACTACCATCCATAATGACAAGTCTACCATCCATTGGAGTAACAAAAATCTTGACAGCAGACTACCTTCCATAATGATAAGGGTACCATCATTGGAGTAACAAAAATATCCACAAGAGACTGCCTTCCATAATGACAAGGCTACAATTCATTGGAGTATAAAAATTCTCGACAACAGACTACCTTCCATAATGAAAAAGCTACCATCCATTGCAGTAACAAAAATCTCGACAACAGACTACCTTCCGTAATGACTAGTTTACCATCCATTGGAGTAACAAAGATATCGACAACAGACTACCTTCCATAACGACAAGGCTACAATCCATTGTAGTAACAAAAGTCTCAACAATAGACTACCTTCCATAATGACAAGGCTACCATCAATTGGAATAACAAAAATATCAACAACACACTACCTTCCATAATGACAAGGCTACCATCCCTTAGAGTAACAAAAATCTCGACAACAGACTACCTTCCATAATGACAAGTCTTCCATCCATTGGATTAACAAAGTTATCGACAACATACTATGTTCCATAGTGACAAGGCTACCATCCATTGGAGTAACAAAAATCACGACAACATATTACCTTCCATAGTGACAAGGCTACCATCCATTGGAATAACAAAAATATTGACAATAGACTACCTTCCATAATGACAAGGCTACCATCCATTGGAGTAACAAAAATCTCGACAACATACTACCTACATAATGACAAGGCTACCATCCATTGGAGTAACAAAAATCACGACAACAAATTACCTTCCATAATGACAAGGGTACCATCATTGGAGTAACAAAAATATCCACAAGAGACTACCTTCCATAATGACAAGGCTACAATCCATTGGAGTGTAAAAAATATCGACAACAGACTACCTTCCATAATGACAAGCCTACAATCTATTATAGTAACAAAAATCTCGACAATAGACTACCTTTCATAATGACAACGCTACCACCCCTTAGAGCAACAAAAATCTCGATAACAAACTACCTTCAGTAACGACAAGGATACCATCCTTTGGAGTAACAAAGATATCAACAACATACTACCTTCTATAATGACAAGGCTGCCATCCCTTAGAGTAACAAAAATCACGACAACAGACTACCTTCAATAATGACAAGGCTACGATCCATTGGAATAACAAAAATATCGACAAAATGATACCTTCCATAAGGACAACCCTACAATCCAATGGAGTAACAAATATCTGAACAACAGACTACCGTCCTTAATGACAAGGCTACCATCCATTGGAGTAACAGTAAATCACAACGACAGACTACCTTCCTTAATAACAAGGATACCATCCATTGCAGTGACAAAAATCTCGAAAACAGACTACCTTCCATAATGACAAGGGTACCATCTATTGTTGTAACAAAAATCTGGACAACAAACTAACTTCCATAATGATAAGGCTACCATCCATTGGAGTAACAAAAATTTCGACAATATCCTACATTCCATAATGACAAGGCTCCCATCCATTAGAGTAACAGAAATCTCGACAACAGACTACCTTCCATAATGACAAGTCGACCATTCATTGGAGTAACAAAAAGCTCCACAATAGACTACCTTAAATAATGACTAGTTTACCATCCATTGGAGTAACAAAGATATCGACAACAGACTACCTTCTATAACGACAAGGCTACAATCCATTGTATTAACAAAAATATCGACAACAGACTACCATCCATAATGACAAGTCTACAATCCATTGGAGTAACAAAAATCTTGACAGCAGACTACCTTCCATAATGACAAGGGTACCATCATTGGAGTAATAAAAATATCCACAAGAGACTACCTTCCATAATGACAAGGCTACAATCCATTGGAGTATAAAAATTCTCGACAACAGACTACCTTCCATAATGAAAAAGCTACCATCCATTGCAGTAACAAAAATCTCAACAACAGACTACCTTCCATAATGACTAGTTTACCATCCATTGGAGTAACAAAGATATCGACAACAGACTACCTTCCATAACGACAAGGCTACAATCCATTGTAGTAACAAAAGTCTCGACAATAGACTACCTTCCATAATGACAAGGCTACCATCCATTGGAATAACAAAAATATCAACAACACACTACCTTCCATAATGACAAGGCTACCATCCCATAGAGTAACAAAAATCTCGACAACAGACTACCTTCCATAATGACAAGTCTTCCGTCCATTGGATTAACAAAGTTAACGACAACATACTATGTTCCATAGTGACAAGGCTACCATCAATTGGAGTAACAAAAATCACGACAACAGATTACCTTCCATAATGACAAGGCTACCATCCATTGGAATAACAAAAATATTGACAATAGACTACCTTCCATAATGACAAGGCTACCATCCATTGGAGTAACAAAAATCTCGACAACAGACTAGCTTCCATAATGACAAGGCTACCATCCATTGGAGTTACAAAGATATCGACAACATACTACCTACATAATGACAAGGCTACCATCCATTGGAGTAACAAAAATCACGACAACAAATTACTTTCCATAATGACAAGGGTACCATCATTGGAGTAACAAAAATATCCACAAGAGACTACCTTCCATAATGACAAGGCTACAATCCATTGGAGTGTAAAAAATATCGACAACAGACTACCTTCTATAATGACAAGCCTACAATCTATTATAGTAACAAAAATATCGACAATAGACTACCTTTCATAATGACAACGCTACCAACCCTTAGAGTAACAAAAATCTCGATAACAAACTACCTTCCGTAATGACAAGGATGCCATCCATTGGAGTAACAAAGATATCAACAACATAATACCTTCTATAATGACAAGGCTGCCATCCCTTAGAGTAACAAAAATCACGACAACAGACTACCTTCATTAATGACAAGGCTACGATCCATTGGAATAACAAAAATATCGACAAAATGATACCTTCCATAATGACAACTCTACAATCCAATGGAGTAACAAATATCTGAACAACAGACTACCGTCCTTAATGACAAGGCTAGCATCCATTGGAGTAACAGTAAATCACAACGACAGACTACCTTCCTTGATTACAAGGATACCATCCATTGCAGTGACAAAAATCTCGAAAACAGACTACCTTCCATAATGACAAGGGTACGATCTATTGTTGTAACAAAAATCTGGACAACAAACTAACTTCCATAATGACAAGGCTACCATCCATTGGAGTAACAAAAATTTCGACAATAGACTACATTCCATAATGACAAGGCTCCCATCCATTGGAGTAACAGAAATCTCGACAACAGACTACCTTCCATAATGACAAGTCTACCATCCATTAGAATAACAAAAGTATCAACAGCAGACTACCTTCCATAATGACAAGGGTACCATCATTGGAGTAACAAAAATATCCACAAGAGACTACCTTCCATAATGACAAGGCTACAATCCATTGGAGTATAAAAAATCTCGACAACAGACTACCTTCCATAATGACAAGGCTACCATCCATTGGAGTAACACAAATCCGACAACAGACTACCTTCCATAATGACAAGGCTACCATCCATTGGAATAACAAAAATATCGACAACACACTACCTTCCATAATGACAAGGCTACCATCCCTTAGAGTAACAAAAATCTCGACAACAGACTACCTTCCATAATGACAAGGCTACGATCCATTGGAATAACAAAAATATCGACAAAACGATACCTTCCATAATGACAACCCTACAATCCAATGGAGTAACAAATATCTGAACAAAAGACTACCGTCCTTAATGACAAGGCTACCATCCATTGGAGTAACAGTAAATCACAACGACAGACTACCTTCCTTAATGACAAGGATACCATCCATTGTAGTGACAAAAATCTCGAAAACAGACTACCTTCCATAATGACAAGGGTACCATCTATTGTTGTAACAAAAATATGGACAACAAACTAACTTCCATAATGACAAGGCTACCATCCATTGGAGTAACAAAAATTTCGACAATAGCCTACATTCCATAATGACAAGGCTCTCATCCATTGGAGTAACAAAAATCTCGACAACAGAATACCTTCCATAATGACAAGTCTGCCATCCATTGGAGTTACAAAAATCTCGAAAGCAGACTACCTTCCATAATGACAAGGGTACCATCATTGGAGTAACAAAAATATCCACAAGAGACTACCTTCCATAATGACAAGGCTACAATCCATTGGAGTATAAAAAATCTCGACAACAGATTACCATCCATAATGACAAGGCTACCATCCATTGGAGTAACACAAATCTCGACAACAGACTACCTTCCATAATGACTAGTTTACCATCCATTGCAGTAACAAAGATATCGACAATAGACTACCTTCCATAACGACAAGGCTACAATCCATTGTAGTAACAAAAATCTCGACAACAGACTACCTTCCATAATGACAAGGCTACCATCCATTGGAATAACAAAAATATCGACAACACACTACCTTCCATAATGACAAGGCTACCATCCCTTAGAGTAACAAAAATCTCGACAACAGACTACCTTCCATAATGACAAGTCTACAGTCCATTGGATTAACAAAGTTATCGACAACATACTATGATCCATAGTGACAAGGCTACCATCCATTGGAGTAACAAAAATCACGACAACAGACTACCTTCCATAATGAAAAGGCTCCCATCCATTGGAGTAACAGAAATCTCGACAACAGACTACCTTCCATAATGACAAGTCTACCATCTATTGGAGTTACAAAAATCTCGACAGCAGACTACCTTCCATAATGACAAGGGTACCATCATTGGAGTAACAAAAATATCCACAAGAGACTACCTTCCATAATGACAAGGCTACAATCCATTGGAGTATAAAAAATCTCGACAACAGACTACCTTCCATAATGACAAGGCTACCATCCCTTAGAGTAACAAAAATCTCGACAACAGACTACCTTCCATAATGACAAGTCTTCCGTCCATTGGATTAACAAAGTTAACGACAACATACTATGTTCCATAGTGACAAGGCTACCATCAATTGGAGTAACAAAAATCACGACAACAGATTACCTTCCATAATGACAAGGCTACCATCCATTGGAATAACAAAAATATTGACAATAGACTACCTTCCATAATGACAAGGCTACCATCCATTGGAGTAACAAAAATCTCGACAACAGACTAGCTTCCATAATGACAAGGCTACCATCCATTGGAGTTACAAAGATATCGACAACATACTACCTACATAATGACAAGGCTACCATCCATTGGAGTAACAAAAATCACGACAACAAATTACTTTCCATAATGACAAGGGTACCATCATTGGAGTAACAAAAATATCCACAAGAGACTACCTTCCATAATGACAAGGCTACAATCCATTGGAGTGTAAAAAATATCGACAACAGACTACCTTCTATAATGACAAGCCTACAATCTATTATAGTAACAAAAATATCGACAATAGACTACCTTTCATAATGACAACGCTACCAACCCTTAGAGTAACAAAAATCTCGATAACAAACTACCTTCCGTAATGACAAGGATGCCATCCATTGGAGTAACAAAGATATCAACAACATAATACCTTCTATAATGACAAGGCTGCCATCCCTTAGAGTAACAAAAATCACGACAACAGACTACCTTCATTAATGACAAGGCTACGATCCATTGGAATAACAAAAATATCGACAAAATGATACCTTCCATAATGACAACTCTACAATCCAATGGAGTAACAAATATCTGAACAACAGACTACCGTCCTTAATGACAAGGCTAGCATCCATTGGAGTAACAGTAAATCACAACGACAGACTACCTTCCTTGATTACAAGGATACCATCCATTGCAGTGACAAAAATCTCGAAAACAGACTACCTTCCATAATGACAAGGGTACGATCTATTGTTGTAACAAAAATCTGGACAACAAACTAACTTCCATAATGACAAGGCTACCATCCATTGGAGTAACAAAAATTTCGACAATAGACTACATTCCATAATGACAAGGCTCCCATCCATTGGAGTAACAGAAATCTCGACAACAGACTACCTTCCATAATGACAAGTCTACCATCCATTAGAATAACAAAAGTATCAACAGCAGACTACCTTCCATAATGACAAGGGTACCATCATTGGAGTAACAAAAATATCCACAAGAGACTACCTTCCATAATGACAAGGCTACAATCCATTGGAGTATAAAAAATCTCGACAACAGACTACCTTCCATAATGACAAGGCTACCATCCATTGGAGTAACACAAATCCGACAACAGACTACCTTCCATAATGACAAGGCTACCATCCATTGGAATAACAAAAATATCGACAACACACTACCTTCCATAATGACAAGGCTACCATCCCTTAGAGTAACAAAAATCTCGACAACAGACTACCTTCCATAATGACAAGGCTACGATCCATTGGAATAACAAAAATATCGACAAAACGATACCTTCCATAATGACAACCCTACAATCCAATGGAGTAACAAATATCTGAACAAAAGACTACCGTCCTTAATGACAAGGCTACCATCCATTGGAGTAACAGTAAATCACAACGACAGACTACCTTCCTTAATGACAAGGATACCATCCATTGTAGTGACAAAAATCTCGAAAACAGACTACCTTCCATAATGACAAGGGTACCATCTATTGTTGTAACAAAAATATGGACAACAAACTAACTTCCATAATGACAAGGCTACCATCCATTGGAGTAACAAAAATTTCGACAATAGCCTACATTCCATAATGACAAGGCTCTCATCCATTGGAGTAACAAAAATCTCGACAACAGAATACCTTCCATAATGACAAGTCTGCCATCCATTGGAGTTACAAAAATCTCGAAAGCAGACTACCTTCCATAATGACAAGGGTACCATCATTGGAGTAACAAAAATATCCACAAGAGACTACCTTCCATAATGACAAGGCTACAATCCATTGGAGTATAAAAAATCTCGACAACAGATTACCATCCATAATGACAAGGCTACCATCCATTGGAGTAACACAAATCTCGACAACAGACTACCTTCCATAATGACTAGTTTACCATCCATTGCAGTAACAAAGATATCGACAATAGACTACCTTCCATAACGACAAGGCTACAATCCATTGTAGTAACAAAAATCTCGACAACAGACTACCTTCCATAATGACAAGGCTACCATCCATTGGAATAACAAAAATATCGACAACACACTACCTTCCATAATGACAAGGCTACCATCCCTTAGAGTAACAA
Organism: Vicia faba; assembly: GCA_948472305.1. NCBI lineage: Eukaryota > Viridiplantae > Streptophyta > Magnoliopsida > Fabales > Fabaceae > Vicia > Vicia faba. The sequence continues at coordinate 508,389,279 of OX451741.1, read as the reverse complement.
AAATCTCGACAACAGACTACCTTCCATAATGACAAGTCTACAGTCCATTGGATTAACAAAGTTATCGACAACATACTATGATCCATAGTGACAAGGCTACCATCCATTGGAGTAACAAAAATCACGACAACAGACTACCTTCCATAATGAAAAGGCTCCCATCCATTGGAGTAACAGAAATCTCGACAACAGACTACCTTCCATAATGACAAGTCTACCATCTATTGGAGTTACAAAAATCTCGACAGCAGACTACCTTCCATAATGACAAGGGTACCATCATTGGAGTAACAAAAATATCCACAAGAGACTACCTTCCATAATGACAAGGCTACAATCCATTGGAGTATAAAAAATCTCGACAACAGACTACCTTCCATAATGACAAGGCTACCATCCCTTAGAGTAACAAAAATCTCGACAACAGACTACCTTCCATAATGACAAGTCTTCCGTCCATTGGATTAACAAAGTTAACGACAACATACTATGTTCCATAGTGACAAGGCTACCATCAATTGGAGTAACAAAAATCACGACAACAGATTACCTTCCATAATGACAAGGCTACCATCCATTGGAATAACAAAAATATTGACAATAGACTACCTTCCATAATGACAAGGCTACCATCCATTGGAGTAACAAAAATCTCGACAACAGACTAGCTTCCATAATGACAAGGCTACCATCCATTGGAGTTACAAAGATATCGACAACATACTACCTACATAATGACAAGGCTACCATCCATTGGAGTAACAAAAATCACGACAACAAATTACTTTCCATAATGACAAGGGTACCATCATTGGAGTAACAAAAATATCCACAAGAGACTACCTTCCATAATGACAAGGCTACAATCCATTGGAGTGTAAAAAATATCGACAACAGACTACCTTCCATAATGACAAGCCTACAATCTATTATAGTAACAAAAATATCGACAATAGACTACCTTTCATAATGACAACGCTACCAACCCTTAGAGTAACAAAAATCTCGATAACAAACTACCTTCCGTAATGACAAGGATGCCATCCATTGGAGTAACAAAGATATCAACAACATACTACCTTCTATAATGACAAGGCTGTCATCCCTTAGAGTAACAAAAATCACGACAACAGACTACCTTCAATAATGACAAGGCTACGATCCATTGGAATAACAAAAATATCGACAAAATGATACCTTCCATAATGACAACTCTACAATCCAATGGAGTAACAAATATCTGAACAACAGACTACCGTCCTTAATGACAAGGCTAGCATCCATTGGAGTAACAGTAAATCACAACGACAGACTACCTTCCTTGATGACAAGGATACCATCCATTGCAGTGACAAAAATCTCGAAAACAGACTACCTTCCATAATGACAAGGGTACGATCTATTGTTGTAACAAAAATCTGGACAACAAACTAACTTCCATAATGACAAGGCTACCATCCATTGGAGTAACAAAAATTTCGACAATAGACTACATTCCATAATGACAAGGCTCCCATCCATTGGAGTAACAGAAATCTCGACAACAGACTACCTTCCATAATGACAAGTCTACCATCCATTAGAATAACAAAAGTATCAACAGCAGACTACCTTCCATAATGACAAGGGTACCATCATTGGAGTAACAAAAATATCCACAAGAGACTACCTTCCATAATGACAAGGCTACAATCCACTGGAGTATAAAAAAACTCGACAACAGACTACCTTCCATAATGACAAGGCTACCATCCATTGGAGTAACACAAATCTCGACAACAGACTACCTTCCATAATGACTAGTTTACCATCCATTGCAGTAACAAAGATATCAACAACAAACTACCTTCCATAACGACAAGGCTACAATCCATTGTAGTAACAAAAATCTCGACAACAGACTACCTTCCATAATGTCAAGGCTACCATCCATTGGAATAACAAAAATATCGACAACACACTACCTTCCATAATGACAAGGCTACCATCCCTTAGAGTAACAAAAATCTCGACAACAGACTACCTTCCATAATGACAAGGCTACGATCCATTGGAATAACAAAAATATCGACAAAACGATACCTTCCATAATGACAACCCTACAATCCAATGGAGTAACAAATATCTGAACAAAAGACTACCTTCCTTAATGACAAGGCTACCATCCATTGGAGTAACAGTAAATCACAACGACAGACTACCTTCCTTAATGACAAGGATACTATCCATTGTAGTGACAAAAATCTCGAAAACAGACTACCTTCCATAATGACAAGGGTACCATCTATTGTTGTAACAAAAATATGGACAACAAACTAACTTCCATAATGACAAGGCTACCATCCATTGGAGTAACAAAAATTTCGACAATAGCCTACATTCCATAATGACAAGGCTCCCATCCATTGGAGTAACAAAAATCTCGACAACAGAATACCTTCCATAATGACAAGTCTACCATCCATTGGAGTTACAAAAATCTCGAAAGCAGACTACCTTCCATAATGACAAGGGTACCATCATTGGAGTAACAAAAATATCCACAAGAGACTACCTTCCATAATGACAAGGCTACAATCCATTGGAGTATAAAAAATCTCGACAACAGACTACCATCCATAATGACAAGGCTACCATCCATTGGAGTAACACAAATCTCGACAACATACTACCTTCCATAATGACTAGTTTACCATCCATTGCAGTAACAAAGATATCGACAATAGACTACCTTCCATAACGACAAGGCTACAATCCATTGTAGTAACAAAAATCTCGACAACAGACTACCTTCCATAATGACAAGGCTACCATCCATTGGAATAACAAAAATATCGACAACACACTACCTTCCATAATGACAAGGCTACCATCCCTTAGAGTAACAAAAATCTCGACAACAGACTACCTTCCATAATGACAAGTCTACAGTCCATTGGATTAACAAAGTTATCGACAACATACTATGATCCATAGTGACAAGGCTACCATCCATTGGAGTAACAAAAATCACGACAACAGATTACCTTCCATAATGACAAGGCTACCATCCATTGGAATAACAAAAATATTGACAATAGACTACCTTCTATAATGACAAGGCTACCATCCATTGGAGTAACAAAAATCTTGACAACAGACTAGCTTCCATAATGACAAGGCTACCATCCATTGGAGTTACAATGATATCAACAACATACTACCTTCCATAATGACAAGGCTACCATCCATTGGAGTAACAAAAATCACGACAACAGACTACCTTCCATAATGACAAGGGTATCATCATTGGAGTAACAAAAATATCCACAAGAGACTACCTTCCATAATGACAAGGCTACAATCCATTGGAGTATAAAAAATCTCGACAACAGATTACCATCCATAATGACAAGGCTACCATCCATTGGAGTAACACAAATCTCGACAACAGACTACCTTCCATAATGACTAGTTTACCATCCATTGCAGTAACAAAGATATCGACAATAGACTACCTTCCATAACGACAAGGCTACAATCCATTGTAGTAACAAAAATCTCGACAACAGACTACCTTCCATAATGACAAGGCTACCATCCATTGGAATAACAAAAATATCGACAACACACTACCTTCCATAATGACAAGGCTACCATCCCTTAGAGTAACAAAAATCTCGACAACAGACTACCTTCCATAATGACAAGTCTACAGTCCATTGGATTAACAAAGTTATCGACAACATACTATGATCCATAGTGACAAGGCTACCATCCATTGGAGTAACAAAAATCACGACAACAGACTACCTTCCATAATGAAAAGGCTCCCATCCATTGGAGTAACAGAAATCTCGACAACAGACTACCTTCCATAATGACAAGTCTACCATCTATTGGAGTTACAAAAATCTCGACAGCAGACTACCTTCCATAATGACAAGGGTACCATCATTGGAGTAACAAAAATATCCACAAGAGACTACCTTCCATAATGACAAGGCTACAATCCATTGGAGTATAAAAAATCTCGACAACAGACTACCTTCCATAATGACAAGGCTACCATCCCTTAGAGTAACAAAAATCTCGACAACAGACTACCTTCCATAATGACAAGTCTTCCGTCCATTGGATTAACAAAGTTAACGACAACATACTATGTTCCATAGTGACAAGGCTACCATCAATTGGAGTAACAAAAATCACGACAACAGATTACCTTCCATAATGACAAGGCTACCATCCATTGGAATAACAAAAATATTGACAATAGACTACCTTCCATAATGACAAGGCTACCATCCATTGGAGTAACAAAAATCTCGACAACAGACTAGCTTCCATAATGACAAGGCTACCATCCATTGGAGTTACAAAGATATCGACAACATACTACCTACATAATGACAAGGCTACCATCCATTGGAGTAACAAAAATCACGACAACAAATTACTTTCCATAATGACAAGGGTACCATCATTGGAGTAACAAAAATATCCACAAGAGACTACCTTCCATAATGACAAGGCTACAATCCATTGGAGTGTAAAAAATATCGACAACAGACTACCTTCCATAATGACAAGCCTACAATCTATTATAGTAACAAAAATATCGACAATAGACTACCTTTCATAATGACAACGCTACCAACCCTTAGAGTAACAAAAATCTCGATAACAAACTACCTTCCGTAATGACAAGGATGCCATCCATTGGAGTAACAAAGATATCAACAACATACTACCTTCTATAATGACAAGGCTGTCATCCCTTAGAGTAACAAAAATCACGACAACAGACTACCTTCAATAATGACAAGGCTACGATCCATTGGAATAACAAAAATATCGACAAAATGATACCTTCCATAATGACAACTCTACAATCCAATGGAGTAACAAATATCTGAACAACAGACTACCGTCCTTAATGACAAGGCTAGCATCCATTGGAGTAACAGTAAATCACAACGACAGACTACCTTCCTTGATGACAAGGATACCATCCATTGCAGTGACAAAAATCTCGAAAACAGACTACCTTCCATAATGACAAGGGTACGATCTATTGTTGTAACAAAAATCTGGACAACAAACTAACTTCCATAATGACAAGGCTACCATCCATTGGAGTAACAAAAATTTCGACAATAGACTACATTCCATAATGACAAGGCTCCCATCCATTGGAGTAACAGAAATCTCGACAACAGACTACCTTCCATAATGACAAGTCTACCATCCATTAGAATAACAAAAGTATCAACAGCAGACTACCTTCCATAATGACAAGGGTACCATCATTGGAGTAACAAAAATATCCACAAGAGACTACCTTCCATAATGACAAGGCTACAATCCACTGGAGTATAAAAAAACTCGACAACAGACTACCTTCCATAATGACAAGGCTACCATCCATTGGAGTAACACAAATCTCGACAACAGACTACCTTCCATAATGACTAGTTTACCATCCATTGCAGTAACAAAGATATCAACAACAAACTACCTTCCATAACGACAAGGCTACAATCCATTGTAGTAACAAAAATCTCGACAACAGACTACCTTCCATAATGTCAAGGCTACCATCCATTGGAATAACAAAAATATCGACAACACACTACCTTCCATAATGACAAGGCTACCATCCCTTAGAGTAACAAAAATCTCGACAACAGACTACCTTCCATAATGACAAGGCTACGATCCATTGGAATAACAAAAATATCGACAAAACGATACCTTCCATAATGACAACCCTACAATCCAATGGAGTAACAAATATCTGAACAAAAGACTACATTCCTTAATGACAAGGCTACCATCCATTGGAGTAACAGTAAATCACAACGACAGACTACCTTCCTTAATGACAAGGATACTATCCATTGTAGTGACAAAAATCTCGAAAACAGACTACCTTCCATAATGACAAGGGTACCATCTATTGTTGTAACAAAAATATGGACAACAAACTAACTTCCATAATGACAAGGCTACCATCCATTGGAGTAACAAAAATTTCGACAATAGCCTACATTCCATAATGACAAGGCTCCCATCCATTGGAGTAACAAAAATCTCGACAACAGAATACCTTCCATAATGACAAGTCTACCATCCATTGGAGTTACAAAAATCTCGAAAGCAGACTACCTTCCATAATGACAAGGGTACCATCATTGGAGTAACAAAAATATCCACAAGAGACTACCTTCCATAATGACAAGGCTACAATCCATTGGAGTATAAAAAATCTCGACAACAGACTACCATCCATAATGACAAGGCTACCATCCATTGGAGTAACACAAATCTCGACAACATACTACCTTCCATAATGACTAGTTTACCATCCATTGCAGTAACAAAGATATCGACAATAGACTACCTTCCATAACGACAAGGCTACAATCCATTGTAGTAACAAAAATCTCGACAACAGACTACCTTCCATAATGACAAGGCTACCATCCATTGGAATAACAAAAATATCGACAACACACTACCTTCCATAATGACAAGGCTACCATCCCTTAGAGTAACAAAAATCTCGACAACAGACTACCTTCCATAATGACAAGTCTACAGTCCATTGGATTAACAAAGTTATCGACAACATACTATGATCCATAGTGACAAGGCTACCATCCATTGGAGTAACAAAAATCACGACAACAGATTACCTTCCATAATGACAAGGCTACCATCCATTGGAATAACAAAAATATTGACAATAGACTACCTTCTATAATGACAAGGCTACCATCCATTGGAGTAACAAAAATCTTGACAACAGACTAGCTTCCATAATGACAAGGCTACCATCCATTGGAGTTACAATGATATCAACAACATACTACCTTCCATAATGACAAGGCTACCATCCATTGGAGTAACAAAAATCACGACAACAGACTACCTTCCATAATGACAAGGGTATCATCATTGGAGTAACAAAAATATCCACAAGAGACTACCTTCCATAATGACAAGGCTACAATCCATTGGAGTATAAAAAATCTCGACAACAGACTACCTTCCATAATGACAAGGCTACCATCCATTGGAGTAACACAAATCTCGACAACAGACTACCTTCCATAATGACTAGTTTACCATCCATTGCAGTAACAAAGATATCGACAACAGACTACCTTCCATAACGATAAGGCTACAATCCATTGTAGTAACAAAAATCTCGACAACAGACTACCTTCCATAATGACAAGGCTACCATCCATTGGAATAACAAAAATATCGACAACACACTACCTTCCATAATGACAAGGCTACCATCCCTTAGAGTAACAAAAATCTCGATAACAGACTACCTTCCATAATGACAAGGCTATGATCCATTGGAATAACAAAAATATCGACAAAACGATACCTTCCATAATGACAACCCTACAATCCAATGGAGTAACAAATATCTGAACAAAAGACTACCGTCCTTAATGACAAGGCTACCATCCATTGGAGTAACAGTAAATCACAACGACAGACTACCTTCCTTAATGACAAGGTTACCATCCATTGCAGTGACAAAAATCTCGAAAATAGACTACCTTCCATAATGACAAGGGTACCATCTATTGTGGTAACAAAAATATGGACAACAAACTAACTTCCATAATGACAAGGCTACCATCCATTGGAGTAACAAAAATTTCAACAATAGCCTACATTCCATAATGAAAAGGCTCCCATCCATTGGAGTAACAGAAATCTCGACAACAGACTACCTTCCATAATGACAAGTCTACCATCTATTGGAGTTACAAAAATCTCGACAGCAGACTACCTTCCATAATGACAAGGGTACCATCATTGGAGTAACAAAAATATCCACAAGAGACTACCTTCCATAATGACAAGGCTACAATCCATTGGAGTATAAAAAATCTCGACAACAGACTACCTTCCATAATGACAAGGCTACCATCCATTGGAGTAACACAAATCTCGACAACAGACTACCTTCCATAATGACTAGTTTACCATCCATTGCAGTAACAAAGATATCGACAACAGACTACCTTCCATAACGACAAGGCTACAATCCATTGTAGTAAAAAAAATCTCGACAACAGACTACCTTCCATAATGACAAGGCTACCATCCATTGGAATAACAAAAATATCGACAACACACTACCTTCCATAATGACAAGGCTACCATCCCTTAGAGTAACAAAAATCTCAACAACAGACTACCTTCCATAATGACAAGTCTACCGTCCATTGGATTAACAAAGTTATCGACAACATACTATGTTCCATAGTGACAAGGCTACCATCCATTGGAGTAACAAAAATCACGACAACAGATTACCTTCCATAATGACAAGGCTACCATCCATTGGAATAATAAAAATATTGACAATAGACTACCTTCCATAATGACAAGGCTACCATCCATTGGAGTAACAAAAATCTCGACAACAGACTAGCTTCCATAATGACAAGGCTACCATCCATTGGAGTTACAAAGATATCGACAACATACTACCTTCCATAATGACAAGTCTACCATTCATTGGAGTAACAAAAATCACGACAACAGACTACCTTCCATAATGACAAGGGTATCATCATTGGAGTAACAAAAATATCCACAAGAGACTACCTTCAATAATGACAAGGCTACAATCCATTGGAGTATAAAAAATATCGACAATAGACTACCTTCCATAATGACAAGCCTACAATCTATTATAGTAAAAAAAATCTAGACAATAGACTACTTTTCATAATGACAACGCTACCATCCCTTAGAGTAAAAAAAATTTCGACAACAAACTACCTTCCGTAATGACAAGGCTACCATCCATTGGAGTAACAAAGATACCAACAACATACTACCTTCTTTAATGACAAGGTTGCCATCCCTTAGAGTAACAAAAATCACGAAAATAGACGGCCTTCCATAATGAAAAGGCTAAGATCCATTGGAATAACAAAAAAATCGACAAAATGATACCTTCCATAATGACAACGCTACAATCCAATGGAGTAAAAAATATCTAATCAACAGAATACCGTCCTTAATGACAAGGCTACCATCCATTGGAGTAACAGTAAATCACAACGACAGACTACCTTCCTTAATGACAAGGATACCATCCATTGCAGTGACAAAAATCTCGAAAATAGACTACCTTCCATAATGACAAGGGTACCATCTATTGTTGTAACAAAAATTTGAACAACAAACTACCTTCCATAATGACAAGGCTACCATCCATTGCAGTAACAAAAATCCCGACAATAGCCTACATTCCATAATGACAAGGCTCCCATCCATTGGAGTAACAGAAATCTCTACAACAAAATACCTTCCAAAATGACAAGGCTACCATCCCTTAGAGTAACAAAAAATATCGACAACAGACTACCTTCCATAATGACAAGTCTTCCGTCCATTGGATTAACAAAGTTATCGAGAACATACTATGTTCCATAGTGACAGGGCTACCATCCATTGGAGTAACAAAAATCACGACAACAGATTACCTTCCATAATTACAAGGCTACCATCCATTGGAATAACAAAAATATCGACAACACACTACCTTCCATAATGACAAGGCTACCATCCCTTAGAGTAACAAAAATCTCGATAACAGACTACCTTCCATAATGACAAGGCTATGATCCATTGGAATAACAAAAATATCGACAAAACGATACCTTCCATAATGACAACCCTACAATCCAATGGAGTAACAAATATCTGAACAAAAGACTACCGTCCTTAATGACAAGGCTACCATCCATTGGAGTAACAGTAAATCACAACGACAGACTACCTTCCTTAATGACAAGGTTACCATCCATTGCAGTGACAAAAATCTCGAAAATAGACTACCTTCCATAATGACAAGGGTACCATCTATTGTGGTAACAAAAATATGGACAACAAACTAACTTCCATAATGACAAGGCTACCATCCATTGGAGTAACAAAAATTTCAACAATAGCCTACATTCCATAATGAAAAGGCTCCCATCCATTGGAGTAACAGAAATCTCGACAACAGACTACCTTCCATAATGACAAGTCTACCATCTATTGGAGTTACAAAAATCTCGACAGCAGACTACCTTCCATAATGACAAGGGTACCATCATTGGAGTAACAAAAATATCCACAAGAGACTACCTTCCATAATGACAAGGCTACAATCCATTGGAGTATAAAAAATCTCGACAACAGACTACCTTCCATAATGACAAGGCTACCATCCATTGGAGTAACACAAATCTCGACAACAGACTACCTTCCATAATGACTAGTTTACCATCCATTGCAGTAACAAAGATATCGACAACAGACTACCTTCCATAACGACAAGGCTACAATCCATTGTAGTAAAAAAAATCTCGACAACAGACTACCTTCCATAATGACAAGGCTACCATCCATTGGAATAACAAAAATATCGACAACACACTACCTTCCATAATGACAAGGCTACCATCCCTTAGAGTAACAAAAATCTCAACAACAGACTACCTTCCATAATGACAAGTCTACCGTCCATTGGATTAACAAAGTTATCGACAACATACTATGTTCCATAGTGACAAGGCTACCATCCATTGGAGTAACAAAAATCACGACAACAGATTACCTTCCATAATGACAAGGCTACCATCCATTGGAATAATAAAAATATTGACAATAGACTACCTTCCATAATGACAAGGCTACCATCCATTGGAGTAACAAAAATCTCGACAACAGACTAGCTTCCATAATGACAAGGCTACCATCCATTGGAGTTACAAAGATATCGACAACATACTACCTTCCATAATGACAAGTCTACCATTCATTGGAGTAACAAAAATCACGACAACAGACTACCTTCCATAATGACAAGGGTATCATCATTGGAGTAACAAAAATATCCACAAGAGACTACCTTCAATAATGACAAGGCTACAATCCATTGGAGTATAAAAAATATCGACAATAGACTACCTTCCATAATGACAAGCCTACAATCTATTATAGTAAAAAAAATCTAGACAATAGACTACTTTTCATAATGACAACGCTACCATCCCTTAGAGTAAAAAAAATTTCGACAACAAACTACCTTCCGTAATGACAAGGCTACCATCCATTGGAGTAACAAAGATACCAACAACATACTACCTTCTTTAATGACAAGGTTGCCATCCCTTAGAGTAACAAAAATCACGAAAATAGACGGCCTTCCATAATGAAAAGGCTAAGATCCATTGGAATAACAAAAAAATCGACAAAATGATACCTTCCATAATGACAACGCTACAATCCAATGGAGTAAAAAATATCTAATCAACAGAATACCGTCCTTAATGACAAGGCTACCATCCATTGGAGTAACAGTAAATCACAACGACAGACTACCTTCCTTAATGACAAGGATACCATCCATTGCAGTGACAAAAATCTCGAAAATAGACTACCTTCCATAATGACAAGGGTACCATCTATTGTTGTAACAAAAATTTGAACAACAAACTACCTTCCATAATGACAAGGCTACCATCCATTGCAGTAACAAAAATCCCGACAATAGCCTACATTCCATAATGACAAGGCTCCCATCCATTGGAGTAACAGAAATCTCTACAACAAAATACCTTCCAAAATGACAAGGCTACCATCCCTTAGAGTAACAAAAAATATCGACAACAGACTACCTTCCATAATGACAAGTCTTCCGTCCATTGGATTAACAAAGTTATCGAGAACATACTATGTTCCATAGTGACAGGGCTACCATCCATTGGAGTAACAAAAATCACGACAACAGATTACCTTCCATAATTACAAGGCTACCATCCATTGGAATAACAAAAATATTGATAATAGACCACCTTCCATAATGACAAGGCTACCATCCATTGGAGTAACAAAAATCTCGACAACAGACTAGCTTCCATAATGACAAGGCTACCATCCATTGGAGTTACAAAGATATCATCAACATACTACCTACATAATGACAAGGCTACCTACCATTGGAGTAACAAAAATCACGACAACATATTACCTTCCATAATGACAAGGGCACCATCATTGGAGTAACAAAAATATCCACAAGAGACTACCTTCCATAATGACAAGGCTACAACCCATTGGAGTATAAAAAATATCCACAACAAACTACCTTCCATAATGACAAGCCTACAATCTATTATAGTAACAAAAATCTCGACAATAGACTACCTTTCATAATGACAACGCTACCACCCCTTAGAGTAACAAAAATCTCGACAACAAACTACCTTCTGTAATGACAAGGCTACCATCCATTGGAGTAACAAAGATATCAACAACATACTACCTTCTATAATGACAAGGCTGCCATCCCTTAGAGTAACAAAAATCACGACAACAGACTACCTTCCAAAATGACAAGGCTACAATCCATTGGAATAACAAAAATATCGATAAAACGATACCTTCCATAATGACAACGCTACAATCCAATGGAGTAACAAATATCTGAACAACAGACTAACGTCCTTAATGACAAGGCTACCATCCATTGGAGTAACAGTAAATCACAACGACAGACTACCTTCCTTAATGACAAGGATACCATCCATTGCAGTGACAAAAATCTCGAAAACAGACTACCTTCCATAATGACAAGGGTACCATCTATTGTTGTAACAAAAATCTGGACAACAAACTAACTTCCATAATGACAAGTCTACCATCCATTGGAGTAACAAAAATCTCGACAGCAGACTACCTTCCATAATGACAAGGCTCCCATCCATTGGAGTAACAGAAATCACGACAACAGACTACCTTCCATAATGACAAGGCTACAATCCATTGGAGTATAAAAAATCTCGACAACAGACTACCTTCCATAATGACAAGGCTACTATCCATTGGAGTAACACAAATCTCGACAACAGACTACCTTCCATAATGACTAGTTTACCATCCATTGCAGTAACAAAGATATCGACAACAGACTACCTTCCATAACGACAAGGCTACAATCCATTGTAGTAACAAAAATTCGACAACAGACTACCTTCCATAATGACAAGGCTACCATCCATTGGAATAACAAAAATATTGACAATAGACTACCTTCCATAATGACAAGGCTACCATCCATTGGAATAACAAAAATATTGACAATAGACTACCTTCCATAATGACAAGGCTACCATCCATTGGAGTAACAAAAATCTCGACAACAAACTAGCTTCCATTATGACAAGGCTACCATCCATTGGAGTTACAAAGATATCGACAACATACTACCTACATAATGACAAGGCTACCTACCATTGGAGTAACAAAAATCACGACAACAGATTACCTTCCATAATGACAAGGGCACCCTCATTGGAGTAACAAAAATATCCACAAGAGACTACCTTCCATAATGACAAGGCTACAATCCATTGGAGTATAAAAAATATCGACAACAGACTACCTTCCATAATGACAAGCCTACAATCTATTATAGTAACAAAAATCTCGACAATAGACTACCTTTCATAATGACAATGCTACCACCCCTTAGAGTAACAAAAATCTCGACAACAAACTACCTTCTGTAATGACAAGGCTACCATCCATTGGAGTAACAAAGATATCAACAACATACTACCTTCTATAATGACAAGGCTGCCATCCCTTAGAGTAACAAAAATCACGACAACAGACTACCTTCCATAATGACAAGGCTACGATCCATTGGAATAACAAAAATATCGACAAAACGATACCTTCCATAATGACAACGCTACAATCCAATGGAGTAACAAATATCTGAACCACAAACTAACGTCCTTAAAGATAAGGATACCATCCATTGGAGTAACAGTAAATCACAACGACAGACTACCTTCCTTAATGACAAGGGTATCATCCATTGGAGTTTAAAAAATCTCGACAACAGACTACCTTCCATAATGACAAGGCTACCATCCATTGGAATAACACAAATCTCGACAAAAGACTACCTTCCATAATGACTAGTTTACCATCCATTGCAGTAACAAAGATATCGACAACAGACTACCTTCCATAACGACAAGGCTACAATCCATTTTAGTAACAAAAATATCGACAACAGACTACCTTACATAATGACAAGGCTACCATCCATTGCAATAACAAAAATATCGACAACACACTACCTTCCATAATGACAAGGCTACCATCCCATAGAGTAACAAAAATCTCGACAACAGACTACCTTCCATAATGACAAGTCTACAGTCCATTGGATTAACAAAGTTATCGACAACATACTATGTTCCATAGTGACAAGGCTACCATCCATTGGAGTAACACAAATCACGACAACAGATTACCTTCCATAATGACAAGGCTATCATCCATTGGAATAACAAAAATATTGACAATAGACTACCTTCCATAATGACAAGGCTACCATCCATTGGAGTAACAAAAATCTCGACAACAGACTAGCTTCCATAATGACAAGGCTACCATCCATTGGAGTTACAAAGATATCGACAACATACTACCTTCCATAATGACAAGGCTACCATCCATTGGAGTAACAAAAATCACGACAACAGAGTACCTTCCATAATGACAAGGCTACCATCCATTGGAGTAACAAAAATATCGACAACAGACTAGCTTCCATAATGACAAGGCTACCATCCATTGGAGTTACAAAGATATCGACAACATACTACCTTCCATAATGACAAGGCTACCATCCATTGGAGTAACAAAAATCACGACAACAGACTACCTTCCATAATGACAAGGGTATCATCATTGGAGTAACAAAAATATCCACAAGAGACTACCTTCCATAATGACAAGGCTACAATCCATTGGAGTATAAAAAATATCGACAATAGACTACCTTCGATAATGACAAGCCTACAATCTATTATAGTAACAAAAATCTCGACAATAGACTACATTTCATAATGACAACGCTACCATCCCTTAGAGTAAAAAAATTTTTGACAACAAACTACCTTCCGTAATGACAAGGCTACCATCCATTGGAGTAACAAAGATATCAACAACATACTACCTTCTTTAATGACAAGGTTGCCATCCCTTAGAGTAACAAAAATCACGACAATAGACTGCCTTCCATAATGAAAAGGCTAAGATCCATTGGAATAACAAAAATTTCGACAAAATGATACCTTCTATAATGACAATGCTACAATCCAATGGAGTAAAAAATATCTGATCAACAGAATACCGTCCTTAATGACAAGGCTACCATCCATTGGAGTAACAGCAAATCACAACGACAGACTACCTTCCTTAATGACAAGGATACCATCCATTGCAGTGACAAAAATCTCGAAAATAGACTACCTTCCATAATGACAAGGGTACCATCTATTGTTGTAACAAAAATTTGAACAACAAACTACCTTCCATAATGACAAGGCTACCATCTATTGCAGTAACAAAAATCCCGACAAAAGCCTACATTCCATAATGACAAGGCTCCCATCCATTGGAGTAACAGAAATCTCTACAACAAAATACCATCCAAAATGACAAGGCTACCATCCCTTAGAGTAACAAAAAATCTCGACAACAGACTACCTTCCATAATGACATGTCTTCCATCCATTGGACTAACAAAGTTATCGACAACATACTATGTTCCATAGTGACAAGGCTACCATCCATTGGAGTAACAAAAATCACGACAACAGATTACCTTCCATAATTACAAGGCTACCATCCATTGGAATAACAAAAATATTGACAATAGACTACCTTCCATAATGACAAGGCTACCATCCATTGGAGTAACAAAAATCTCGACAACAAACTAGCTTCCATAATGACAAGGCTACCATCCATTGGAGTTACAAAGATATCGACAACATACTACCTACATAATGACAAGGCTACCTACCATTGGAGTAACAAAAATCACGACAACAAATTACCTTCCATAATGACAAGGGCACCATCATTGGAGTAACAAAAATATCCACAAGAGACTACCTTCCATAATGACAAGGCTACAATCCATTGGAGTATAAAAAATATCGACAACATACTACCTTCCATAATGACAAGCCTACAATCTATTATAGTAACAAAAATCTCGACAATAGACTACCTTTCATAATAACAAGGCTACCACCCCTTAGAGTAACAAAAATCTCGACAACAAACTACCTTCTGTAATGACAAGGCTACCATCCATTGGAGTAACAAAGATATCAACAACATACTACCTTCTATAATGACAAGGCTGCCATCCCTTAGAGTAACAAAAATCACGACAACAGACTACCTTCCATAATGACAAGGCTACGATCCATTGGAATAACAAAAATATCGACAAAACGATACCTTCCATAATGACAACACTACAATCCAATGGAGTAACAAATATCTGAACCACAAACTAACGTCCTTAATGATAAGGATACCATCCATTGGAGTAACAGTAAATCACAACGACAGACTACCTTCCTTAATGACAAGGGTATCATCCATTGGAGTATAAAAAATCTCGACAATAGACTACCTTCCATAATGACAAGGCTACCATCCATTGGAGTAACACAAACTCGACAAAAGACTACCTTCCATAATGACTAGTTTACCATCCATTGCAGTAACAAAGATATCGACAACAGACTACCTTCCATAACGACAAGGCTACAATCCATTTTAGTAACAAAAATATCGACAACAGACTACCTTACATAATGACAAGGCTACCATCCATTGCAATAACAAAAATATCGACAACACACTACCTTCCATAATGACAAGGCTACCATCCCATAGAGTAACAAAAATCTCGACAACAGACTACCTTCCATAATGACAAGTCTACAGTCCATTGGATTAACAAAGTTATCGACAACATACTATGTTCCATAGTGACAAGGCTACCATCCATTGGAGTAACACAAATCACGACAACAGATTACCTTCCATAATGACAAGGCTACCATCCATTGGAATAACAAAAATATCGACAACATACTACCTTCCATAATGACAAGGCTACCATCCATTAGAGTAACAAAAATCACGACAACAGAGTACCTTCCATAATGACAAGGCTACCATCCATTGGAGTAACAAAAATATCGACAACAGACTAGCTTCCATAATGACAAGGCTACCATCCATTGGAGTTACAAAGATATCGACAACATACTACCTTCCATAATGACAAGGCTACCCTCCATTGGAGTAACATAAATCTCGACAGCAGACTACCTTCCATAATGACAAGGGTACCATCATTGGAGTAACAAAAATATCCACAAGAGACTAACTTCCATAATGACAAGGCTGCAATCCATTGGAGTATAAAAAATATCGACAACAGACTACCTTCCATAATGACAAGTCTACCATTCATTGGAGTAACAAAAATCTCGACAGTAGACTACCTTCCATAATGACTAGTTTACCATCCATTGGAGTAACAAAGATATCGACAGCAGACTACCTTCCATAACGACAAGGCTATAATCCATTGTAGTAAAAAAAATCTCGACAACAGACTACCTTTTATAATGACAAGTTTACCATCCATTGGAGTAACAAAAATCTCGACAACAGACTACTTTCCATAATGACAAGCCTATAATCTATTATAGTAACAGAAATCTTGACAATAGACTACCTTTCATAATGACAATGCTACCATCCCTTAGAGTAACAAAAATCTCGACAACCAACTACCTTCCATAATGACAAGGCTACCATCCTTTGAAGTAACCAAGATATCGACAACATACTACATTCTTTAATGACAAGGCTGCCATCCCTTAGAGTAACAAAAATCACGACAACAGACTACCTTCCATAATAACAAGTCTACCATCCATTGGAATAACAAAAATATCGACAAAATGCTACCTTCCATAATGACAACACTACAATCCAATGGAGTAAAAAATATCTGATCAACAGACTACCGTCCTTAATGACAAGGCTACCATCCATTGGAGTAATAGTAAATCACAACGACAGACTACCTTCCTTAATGACAAGGATACAATCCATTGCAATGACAAAAATCTCGAAAATAGACTACCTTCCATAATGACAAGGGTACCATCTATTGTTGTAACAAAAATTTGGACAACAAACTACCTTCCATAATGACAAGGCTACCATCCATTGCAGTAACAAAAATCCCGACAATAGCCTACATTCCATAATGACAAGGCTCCCATCCATTGGAGTAACAGAAATCGCGACAACAGACTACCTTCCATAATGACAAGTCTACCCTCCATTGGAGTAACATAAATCTCGACAGCAGACTACCTTCCATAATGACGAGGGTACCATCATTGGAGTAACAAAAATATCCACAAGAGACTAACTTCCATAATGACAAGGCTGCAATCCATTGGAGTATAAAAAATATCGACAACAGACTACCTTCCATAATAACAAGTCTACCATTCATTGGAGTAACAAAAATCTCGACAGTAGACTACCTTCCATAATGACTAGTTTACCATCCATTGGAGTAACAAAGATATCGACAGCAGACTACCTTCCATAACGACAAGGCTATAATCCATTGTAGTAACAAAAATCTCGACAACAGACTACCTTCCATAATGACAAGTCTACCATCCATTGGAGTAACAAAAATCTCGACAACAGACTACCTTCCATAATGGCAAGCCTACAATCTATTATAGTAACAGAAATCTCGACAATAGACTACCTTTCATAATGACAACGCTACCATCCCTTAGAGTAACAAAAATCTCGACAACAAACTACCTTCCTAATGACAAGGCTACCATCCTTTGGAGTAACCAAGATATCGACAACATACTACCTTCTTTAATGATAAGGCTGCCATCCCTTAGAGTAACAAAAATCACGACAACAGACTACCTTCCATAATAACAAGTCTACCATCCATTGGAATAACAAAAATATCGACAAAACGATACCTTCCATAATGACAACGCTACAATCCAATGGAGTAAAAAATATCTGATCAACAGACTACCGTCCTTAATGACAAGGCTACCATCCATTGGAGTAATAGTAAATCACAACGACAGACTACCTTCCTTAATGACAAGGATACCATCCATTGCAATGATAAAAATCTCGAAAACAGACTACTTTCCATAATGACAATGGTACCATCTATTGTTGTAACAAAAATTTGGACAACAAACTACCTTCCATAATGACAAGGCTACCATCCATTGCAGTAACAAAAATCCCGACAATAGCCTATGTTCCACAATGACAAGGCTCCCATCCATTGGAGTAACAGAAATCGCGACAACAGACTACCTTCCATAATGACAAGTCTACCCTCCATTGGAGTAACATAAATCTCGACAGCAGACTACCTTCCATAATGACAAGGGTATCATCATTGGAGTAACAAAAATATCCACAAGAGACTAACTTCCATAATGACAAGGCTGCAATCCATTGGAGTATAAAAAATATCGACAACAGACTACCTTCCATAATGACAAGTCTACCATTCATTGGAGTAACAAAAATCTCGACAGTAGACTACCTTCCATAATGACTAGTTTACCATCCATTGGAGTAACAAATATATCGACAGCAGACTACCTTCCATAACGACAAGGCTATAATCCATTGTAGTAACAAAAATCTCGACAACAGACCACCTTCCATAATGACAAGTCTACCATCCATTAGAGTAACAAAAATCTCGACAACAGACTACCTTCCATAATGGCAAGCCTACAATCTATTATAGTAACAGAAATCTCGACAATAGACTACCTTTCATAATGACAACGCTACCATCCCTTAGAGTAACAAAAATCTCGACAACAAACTACCTTCCTAATGACAAGGCTACCATCCTTTGGAGTAACCAAGATATCGACAACATACTACCTTCTTTAATGACAAGGCTGCCATCCCTTAGAGTAACAAAAATCACGACAACAGACTACCTTCCATAATAACAAGGCAACCATCCATTGGAATAACAAAAATATCTACAAAACGATACCTTCCATAATAACAACGCTATAATCTAATGGAGTAACAAATATCTGAACAACAGACTACCGTCCTTAATGACAAGGCTACCATCCATTGGAGTAACAGTAAATAACAACGACAGAGTACCTTTCTTAATGACAAGGATACCATTCATTGTTGTGACAAAAATCTCGAAAATAGACTACCTTCCATAATGACAAGGGTACCATCTATTGTTGTAACAAAAATCTGGACAACAGACTACCTTCCATAATGACTAGTTTACCATCCATTAGAGTAACAAAGATATCGACAACAGACTACCTTCCATAACGACAAGGCTACAATCCATTGTAGTAACAAAAATCTCGACAACAGACTCCCTTTCATAATGACAAGACTACCATCCATTGGAGTAACAAAAATATCGACAACACACTACCTTCCATAATGACAAGGCTACCATCCCTTAGAGTAAAAAAAATCTCGACAATAGACTACTTTCCATAATGACAAGTCTACCGTCCATTGGATTAACAAAGTTATCGACAACATACTATGTTCCATAGTGACAAGACTACCATCCATTGGAGTAACACAAATCACGACAACAGATTACCTTCCATAATGACAAGGCTACCATCCATTGGAATAACAAAAATATCGACAACATACTACCTTCCATAATGACAAGGCTACCATCCATTAGAGTAACAAAAATCACGACAACAGAGTACCTTCCATAATGACAAGGCTACCATCCATTGGAGTAACAAAAATATCGACAACAGACTAGCTTCCATAATGACAAGGCTACCATCCATTGGAGTAACAAAAATCACGACAACAGACTACCTTCAATAATGACAAGGGTACCATCATTGGAGTATAAAAAATCTCGACAACAGACTACCTTCCATAGTGACAAGGCCACCATCCATTGGAGTAACAAAAATCTCGACAACAGACTACCTTCCATAATGACTAGTTTCCCATCCATTGCAGTAACAAAAATATCGACAACCGACTACCTTCCATAACGACAAGGCTACAATCCATTGTAGTAACAAAAATCTCGACAACAGACTACCTCCCATAATGACAAGGCTACCATCCATTGGAATAACAAAAATATCGACAACTCACTACCTTCCATAATGACAAGGCTACCATCCCTTAGAGTAACAAAAATCTCGACAACAAACTACCTTTCATAATGACAAGTCTACCGTCCATTGGATAACAAAGTTATCGACAACATACTATGTTCCATGGTGACAAGGCTACCATCCATTGGAATAACAAAAATATTGACAATAGACTACCTTCCATAATGACAAGGCTACCATCCATTGGAGTAACAAAAATATCGACAATAGACTAGCTTCCATAATGACAAGGCTACCATACATTGGAGTAAGAAATATATCAACAACATACTACCTTCTATAATGACAAAGCTTCAATCCCTTAGAGTAACAAAAATCACGACAACAGACTACCTTCCATAATGACAAGGCTATGATCCATTGGAATAACAAAAATATCGACAAAACGATACCTTCCATAATGACAACGCTACAATCCAATGGAGTAACAAATATCTGAACAACAGACTACCGTCCTTAATGACAAGGCTACCATCCATTGGAGTAACAGTAAATCACAACGACATACTACCTTCCTTAATGACAAGGATACCATCCATTGCACGGACAAAAATTTCGAAAAAAGACTACCTTCCATAATGAAAAGGGTACCATCTATTGTTGTAACTAAAATCTGAACAACAAACTAACTTCCATAATGACAAGGCTACCATCCATTGGAGTAACAAAAATCCCGACAATAGCCTACATTCCATAATGACAAGGCTCCAATCCATTGGAGTAACAGAAATTTCGACAACAGACTACCTTCCATAATGACAAGTCTACCATCCATTGGAGTAACAAAAATCTCGACAGCAGACTACCTTCCATAATGACAAGGGTACCATCATTGGAGTAACAAAAATATCCACAAGAGACTACCTTCCATAATTACAAGGCTACAATCCATTGGAGTATAAAAAATCTCGACAACAGACTACCTTCCATAATGAAAAGGCTACCATCCATTGGAGTAACAAAAATCTCGACAACAGACTACCTTCCATAATGACTAGTTTACCATCTATTGGGTAACAAAGATATCGACAACAGACTACCTTCCATAACAACAAGGCAACATTCCATTGTAGTAATAAAAATCTCGACAATAGACTACCTTCCATAATGACAAGGCTACCATCCATTGGAATAACAAAAATATCGACAACACACTACCTTCCATAATGACAAGGCTACCGTCCATTGGATTAACAAAGTTATCGACAACATATTATGTTCCATAGTGACAAGGCTACCATCCATTGGATAACAAAAATCACGACAACAGATTACCTTCCATAATGACAAGGCTACCATCCCTTGGAATAACTAAAATATTGACCATAGACTACCTTCCTTAATGACAAGGCTACCATCCATTGGAGTAACAAAAATCTCGACAACAGACTAGCTTCCATAATGACAAGGCTACCATCCATTGGAGTTACAAAGATATCGACAACATACTACCTTCTATAATGACAAGGCTACCATCCATTCGAGTAACAAAAATCACGACAACAGACTACCTTCCATAATGACAAGGGTACCATCCATTGGAGTATAAAAAATATCGACAACAGACTACCTTCCATAATGACAAGCCTATAATCTATTATAGTGACAAAAATCTCGACAATAGACTACCTTTCATAATGACAACGCTACCATCCCTTAGAGTAACAAAAATCTCGACAACAAACTACCTTCCGTAATGACAAGGCTACCATCCATTGAAGTAAGAAAGATATCAACAACATATTACCTTCTATAATGACAAGGCTGTCATCCCTTAGAGTAACAAAAATCACGACAATAGGCTACCTTCAATAATGACAAGGATATGATCCATTGGAATAACAAAAATATTGACAAAACGATACCTTCCATAATGACAACGCTACAATCCAAGGGAGTAACAAATATCTGAACAACAGACTACCGTCCTTAATGACAAGGCTACCATCCATTGGAGTAACAGTAAATCACAACGACAAACTACCTTCCTTAATGACAAGGATACCATCCATTGCAGTGACAAAAATCTCGAAAACAGACTACCTTCCATAATGAAAAGGGTACCATCTATTGTTGTAACTAAAATATGGACAACAAAATAACTTCCATAATGACAAGGCTACCATCCATTGGAGTAACAAAAATCCCGACAATTGCCTACATTCCATAATGACAAGGCTCCCATCCATTGGAGTAACAGAAATATCGACAACAGACTACCTTCCATAATGACAAGTCTACCATCCATTGGAGTAACATAAATCTCGACAGCAGACTACCTTCCATAATGACAAGGGTACCATCATTGGAGTAAAAAAAAATCCACAAGAGACTACCTTCCATAATGACAAGGCTGCAATCCATTGGAGTATAAAAAATCTCGACAACAGACTACCTTCCATAATGAAAAGGCTACCATCCATTGGAGTAACAAAAATCTCGACAACAGACTACCTTCCATAACAACAAGGCAACAATCCATTGTTGTAAAAAAAATCTCGACAACAAACTAACTTCCATAATGACAAGGCTACCATCCATTGGAATAACAAAAATATTAACAATAGACTACCTTCCATAATGACAAGGCTACCATCCATTGGAGTAACGAAAATCTCGACAACAGTCTAGCTTCCATAATGACAAGGCTACCATCCATTGGAGTTACAAAGATATCGATAACATACTACCTTCCATAATGACAAGGGTACCATCCATTGGAGTATAAAAAATATCGACAACAGACTACCTTCCATAATGACAAGCCTACAATCTATTATAGTAACAAAAATCTTGACAATAGACTACCTTTCATAATGACAACGCTACCATCCCTTAGAGTAACAAAAATCTCGACAACAAACTACCTTCCGTAATGACAAGGCTACCATCCATTGGAGTTAGAAATATATCAACAACATACTACCTTCTATAATGACAAGGCTGCCATCCCTTAGAGTAACAAAAATCACGACAACAGACTACCTTCCATAGTGACAAGGCTACGATCCATTGGAATAACAAAAATATCGACAAAACGATACCTTCCATAATGACAACGCTACAATCCAATGGAGTAACAAATATCTGAACAACAGACTACCGTCCTTAATGAGAAGGCTACCATCCATTGGAGTAACAGTAAATCACAACGACATACTACCTTCCTTAATGACAAGGATACCATCCATTGCAGTGACAAAAATCTCGAAAACAGACTACCTTCCATAATGAAAAGGGTACCATCTATTGTTGTAACTAAGATCTGGACAACAAACTAACTTCCATAATGACAAGGCTACCATCCATTGGAGTAACAAAAATCCCGACAATAGCCTACATTCCATAATAACAAGGCTCCCATCTATTGGAGTAACAGAAATCTCTACAACAGACTACCTTCCATAATGACAAGTCTACCATCCATTGGAGTAACATAAATCTCGACAGCAGACTACCTTCCATAATGACAAGGGTACCATCATTGGAGTAAAAAAAAATCCACAAGAGACTACCTTCCATAATGACAAGGCTGCAATCCATTGGAGTATAAAAAATCTCGACATCAAACTACCTTCCATAATGAAAAGGCTACCATCCATTGGAGTAACAAAAATCTCGACAACAGACTACCTTCCATAATGACTAGTTTACCATCTATTGGCGTAACAAAGATATCAACAACAGACTACCTTCCATAACGACAAGGCTACAATCCATTGTAGTAATAAAAATCTCGACAATAGACTAACTTCCATAATGACAAGGCTACCGTCCATTGGAATAACAAAAATATTAACAATAGACTACCTTCCATAATGACAAGGCTACCATCCATTGGAGTAACAAAAATCTCGACAACAGACTAGCTTCCATAATGATAAGTCTACCGTCCATTGGAGTTACAAAGATATCGACAACATACTACCTTCTATAATGTAAAGGCTACCATCCATTGGAATAACAAAAATCACGACAACAGACTACCTTCCATAATGACAAGGGTACCATCCATTGGAGTATAAAAAATATCGACAATAGACTACCTTTCATTATGACAATGCTACCATCCCTTAGAGTGACAAAAATCTCGACAACAAACTACCTTCCATAATGATAAGGCTACCATCCATCGGAGTAACAGAAATCCTGACAATAGCCTACATTCCATAATGACAAGGCTCCCATCCATTGGAGTAACAGAAATCTCGACAACAGACTACCTTCCATAATGCCAAGTCTACCATCCATTGGAGTAACAAAAATCTCGACAGCAGACTACCTTCCATAATGACATGGGTACCATCATTGGAGTAACAAAAATATCCACAAGAGACTACCTTCCATAATGACAAGGCTACAATCCATTGGAGTATAAAAAATCTCGACAATAGACTACCTTCCATAATGACAAGGCTACCATCCATTGGAGTAACAAAAATCTCGACAACAGACTACCTTCCATAATGACTAGTTTCCCATCCATTACAGTAACAAAGATATCGACAACAGACTACCTTCCATTACAACAAGGCTACAATCTATTGTAGTAACAAAAATCTCGACAACAGACTACCTTCCATAATGACAAGGCTACCATCCATTGGAATAACAAAAATATCGACAACACACTACCTTCCATAATGACAAGGCTACCATCCCTTAGAATAAGAATAAATCTCGACAACAAACTACCTTCCATAATGACAAGTCTACCGTCCATTGGATTAACAAAGTTATCGACAACATACTATGTTCCATAGTGACAAGGCTACCATCCATTGGAGTAACAAAAATCACGACAACAGATTACCTTCCATAATGACAAGGATACCATCCATTTGAGAAACAAAAATATTGACAATAGACTACCTTCCATAATGACAAGGTTACCATCCATTGGAGTAACAAAAATCTCGACAACAGACTAGCTTCCATAATGACAAGGCTACCATCCATTGGAGTTACAAAGATATCGACAACATACTACCTTCCATAATGACAAGGCTACCATCCATTGGAGTTAGAAAGATATCGACAACATACTACCTTCTATAATGACAAGGCTACCATCCATTGGATTAACAAAAATCACGACAACAGAGTACCTTCCATAATGACAAGGGTACCATCATTGGAGTAACAAAATTATCCATAAGAGACTACCTTCCATAATGACAAGGCTACAATCCATTGGAGTATAAAAAGTATCGACAACAGACTACCTTCCATAATGACAAGCCTACAATCTATTATAGTAACAAAAATCTCGACAATAGACTACCTTTCATAATGACAAGGCTCCCATCCATTGGAGTAACAGAAATCTCGACAACAGACTACCTTCCATAATGACAAGTCTACCATCCATTGGAGTAACAAAAATCTCGACAGCAGACTACCTTCCATAATGACTAGTTTACCATCCATTGGAGTAACAAAGATATCGACAACAGACTACCTTCCATAACGACAAGGCTACAATCCATTGTAGTAACAAAAATCTCGACAACAAACTAACTTCCATAATGACAAGGCTACCATCCATTGGAATAACAAAAATATTAACAATAGACTGCCTTCCATAATGACAAGGCTACCATCCATTAGAGTAACAAAAATCTCGACAACATACTAGCTTCCATAATGACAAGGCTACCATCCATTGGAGTTACAAAGATATCGACAACATACTACTTTCTATAATGACAAGGCTACCATCCATTGGAGTAACAAAAATCACGACAACAGACTACCTTCCATAATGACAAGGCTACCATCCATTGGATTAACAAAAATGTCGACAACAGACTAGCTTCCATAATAACAAGGCTACCATCCATTGGAATAACAAAAATATCGACAACACACTACCTTCCATAATGACAAGGCTACCATCCCTTAGAGTAACAAAAATATCGACAACAGACTACCTTCCATAATGACAAGTCTACCATCCATTGGAGTAACAAAGATATTGACAACATACTACCTTCCATAGTGACAAGGCTACCATCCATTGGAGTAACAAAAATCACGACAACAGACTACCTTCCATAATGACAAGGCTACCATCCATTGGAATAACAAAAATATCGACAACACACTACCTTCCATAATTACAAGGCTACCATCCCTTAGAGTAACAAAAATCTCGACAACAGACTACCTTCCATAATGACAAGGCTACCATCCATTGGAATAACAAAAATATCGACAACACACTACCTTCCATAATGACAAGGCTACCATCCAATGGAGTAACAAAAATATCGACAATAGATTACCTTCCATAATGACAAGTCTACCATCCATTGTAGTAACAAAAATATGAACAACAGACTACCGTCCTTAATGACAAGGCTACCATCCGTTGGAGTAACAGAAAATCCCAATGACATACTACCTTCCATAATGACAAGGCTACCATCCATTGCAGTGACAAAAATATCGACAACAGACTACCTTCCATAATGACAAGGCTACCATCTATTGTTGTAACAAAAATCTGGTCGATAGACTACCTTCCATAATGACAAGGCTACCATCCATTGGAGTAACAAAAATCCCGACAATAACCTACTTTCCATAATGACAAGGCTACAATCCATTGGAGTATAAAAAATCTCGACAACAGACTACCTTCCATAATGACTAGGCTACCATCCATTGGAGTACCAAAAATCTCGACAGCAGACTACCTTCCATAATGACTAGGTTACCATCCATTGGAGTAACAAATATATGGACAACAAACTACCTTCCATAACGAAAAGGCTACAATCCAACGTATTAACAAACAGCTCGACAATAAACTACCTTCGATAATGACAAGGCTACCATCCATTGTAGTAACAAAAATCCCAACAATAACCTACCTTCAATAATGACAAGGCTACAATCCATTGGAGTAACAAAGATATTGACAACATACTACCTTCTATAGTGACAAGGCTACCATCCATTGGAGTAACAAAAATATCGACAATAGACTACCTTCCATAATTACAAGGCTACCATCCATTGGATTAACATAGATATCGACAACATACTACGTTCCATAGTGACAAGGCTACCATCCATTGGAGTAACAAAAATCACGACAACAGACTACCTTCCATAATGACAAGGCTACAATCCATTGGAATAACAAAAATATCGACAATAGACTACCTTCCATAATGACAAGGCTACCATCCATTAGAGTAAAAAAAATCTCGACAATAGACTAGCTTCCATAATGACAAGGCTACCATCCTTTGGAATAACAAAAATATCCACAAGACACTACCTTCCGTAATAACAAGGCTACCATCCCTTAGACTAACAAAATCTTGACAATAGACTTCCTTCCATAATGACAAGGCTACCATCCATTGGAGTTACAAAGATATCGACAACATACTACCTTCCATAATGACAAGGCTACCATCCATTGGAATAACAAAAATATCGACAACACCCTACCTTCCATAATGACAAGTCTACCATCCAATGGAGTAACAAAAATATCGATACTAGATTACCTTGCATAATGACAAGTCTACCATCCATTGGAGTAACAAAAATATGAACAACAGACTACCGTCCTTAATGATAAGGCTACCATCCATTGGAGTAACAGAAAATCACAACGTCTGACTACCTTCCAAAACGACAAGGCTACCATCCATTGAAGTGACAAAAATATTGACAATAGACTACCTTCCATAATGATAAGGCTACCATCTATTGTTGTAACAAAAATCTGGACAACATACTACCTTTCGTAAGGACAAGGCTACCATCCATTGGTGTTACAAAAAATCCCGACAATAACCTACCTTCCATAAGGACAAGGCTACCATCCATTGGATTAACAAAAATCAAGACAACATACTACCTTCCATAATGACAAGGCTACCATCCATTGGAATAACAAAAATCTCGAGAACACGATACCTTCAATAATGACAAGGCTACCATCCATTGGAGGAACAAAAATCTCGACAACATACTACCTTCCATAGTGACAAGGCTACCATCCATTGGAGTTAGAAAGATATCGACAACATACTACCTTCTATAATGACAAGGCTACCATCCATTGGAGTAACAAAAATCACGACAACAGCTACCTTCCATAATGACAAGGGTACCATCATTGGAGTAACAAAATTATCCATAAGAGACTACCTTCCATAATGACAAGGCTACAATCCATTGGAGTATAAAAAATATCGACAACAGACTACCTTCCATAATGACAAGCCTACAATCTACTATAGTAACAAAAATCTCGACAATAGACTACCTTTCATAATGACAAGGCTCCCATCCATTGGAGTAACAGAAATATCGACAACAGACTACCTTCCATAATGACAAGTCTACCATCCATTGGAGTAACAAAAATCTCGACAGCAGACTACCTTCCATAATGACTAGTTTACCATCCATTGGAGTAACAAAGATATCGACAACAGACTACCTTCCATAACGACATGGCTACAATCCATTGTAGTAACAAAAATCTCGACAACAAGCTAACTTCCATAATGACAAGGCTACCATCCATTGGAATAACAAAAATATTAACAATAGACTGCCTTCCAAAATGACAAGGCTACCATCCATTAGAGTAACAAAAATCTCGACAACATACTAGCTTCCATAATGACAAGGCTACCATCCATTGGAGTTACAAAGATATCGACAACATACTACTTTCTATAATGACAAGGCTACCATCCATTGGAGTAACAAAAATCACGACAACAGACTACCTTCCATAATGACAAGGCTACCATCCATTGGATTAACAAAAATCTCGACAACAGACTAGCTTCCATAATAACAAGGCTACCATCCATTGGAATAACAAAAATATCGACAACACACTACCTTCCATAATGACAAGGCTACCATCCCTTAGAGTAACAAAAATCTCGACAGCAGACTACCTTCCATAATGACAAGTCTACCATCCATTTGAGTAACAAAGATATTGACAACATACTACCTTCCATAGTGACAAGGCTACCATCCATTGGAGTAACAAAAATCACAACAACAGACTACCTTCCATAATGACAAGGCTACCATCCATTGGAATAACAAAAATATCGACAACACACTACCTTCCAAAATAAAAGGCTACCATCCCTTAGAGTAACAAAAATCTCGACAACAGACTACCTTCCATATTCAGCGTATGTATTTGTGCTAGATTCCAATCAGATCCTAGAGAATCTCACTTAACCGCTGTTAAGCGAATTTTCAAGTATCTGAAAGGTACTACTAATCTGGGTTTATTTTATAGAAAATCTAGTGATTACAGCTTAGTAGGCTACTGCGAAGCTGACTTTGCTGGAGACAGAGTAGAGCGTAAAAGTAATTCTCGAAAATAGAGTACCTTCCATAATGACAAGGCTACCATCCATTGTAGTAACAAAAATCTCGACAATAGACTACCTTCCATAATGGCAAGGCTACCGTCCATTGGAGTAACAAAAATCACGACAATAGACTACCTTCTATAATTAAAAGGCTACCATCCATTGGAATAACAAAAATATCGACACCACACTACCTTCTATAATGACAAGGCTACCATCCCTTAGAGTAACAAAAATCTCGGAAACAGAATACCTTCCATAATGACAGGGCCACCATCCATTGGAGTAACAAAGATATCGACAACATACTACCCTCCATAATGACAAGGCTACTATCCGTTGGAGTAATAAAACTCACGACAACTTACTACCTTCCATAATGACAAGGCTACCATCCATTGAAATAACAAAAATCTCGACAACAGACTACCTTCCATAATGACTAGGCTACCATCCATTGGAGTAACAAAGATATCGACAACGGACTATCTTTCATAATGACAAGGATACCATCCATTGGAGTAACAAAAATCTCGACAAGAGACTACCTTCCATGATGACAAGGATACCATCCATTGGAGTAACAAAAATCTCGACAACAGACTACCTTTCATAATGACAAGGCTACCATCCATTGGAGTAACAAAAATCTCAACAACAGACTAGCTTCCATAATGACTAGGCTAACATCCATTGGAGTAACAATGATATCGATAAAAAACTACCTTCCATAATGACAAGGCTACAATCCATTTTAGTAACAAAAATCTCGAAAACAGAGTACATTCCATAATGACAAGGCTACCATCCATTGTAGTAACAAAAATCTCGACAATAGACTACCTTCAATAATGACAAGGCTACCATCCATTGCAATAACAAAAATCTCGACAACAGACTACCTTCCATAATGACAAGGCTACCATCCATTGGAGTAACAAAAATCTCAACAACACACTACCTTCCATAATGACTAGGCTACCATCCGTTGGAGTAAAAATGATATCGACAACAAACTACCTTCCATAATGACAAGGCTACAATCTATTGTAGTAACAAAAATTTCGAAAACATAGTACCTTCCATAATGACAAGGCTACCATCCATTGTAGTAACAAAAATCTCGACAATAGACTACCTTCCATAATGGCAAGGCTACCGTCCATTGGAGTAACAAAAATCACGACAATAGACTACCTTCTATAATTAAAAGGCTACCATCCATTGGAATAACAAAAATATCGACACCACACTACCTTCTATAATGACAAGGCTACCATCCCTTAGAGTAACAAAAATCTCGGAAACAGAATACCTTCCATAATGACAGGGCCACCATCCATTGGAGTAACAAAGATATCGACAACATACTACCCTCCATAATGACAAGGCTACTATCCGTTGGAGTAATAAAACTCACGACAACTTACTACCTTCCATAATGACAAGGCTACCATCCATTGAAATAACAAAAATCTCGACAACAGACTACCTTCCATAATGACTAGGCTACCATCCATTGGAGTAACAAAGATATCGACAACGGACTATCTTTCATAATGACAAGGATACCATCCATTGGAGTAACAAAAATCTCGACAAGAGACTACCTTCCATGATGACAAGGATACCATCCATTGGAGTAACAAAAATCTCGACAACATACTACCTTTCATAATGACAAGGCTACCATCCATTGGAGTAACAAAAATCTCAACAACAGACTAGCTTCCATAATGACTAGGCTAACATCCATTGGAGTAACAATGATATCGATAAAAAACTACCTTCCATAATGACAAGGCTACAATCCATTTTAGTAACAAAAATCTCGAAAACAGAGTACATTCCATAATGACAAGGCTACCATCCATTGTAGTAACAAAAATCTCGACAATAGACTACCTTCAATAATGACAAGGCTACCATCCATTGCAATAACAAAAATCTCGACAACAGACTACCTTCCATAATGACAAGGCTACCATCCATTGGAGTAACAAAAATCTCAACAACAGACTACCTTCCATAATGACTAGGCTACCATCCGTTGGAGTAAAAATGATATCGACAACAAACTACCTTCCATAATGACAAGGCTACAATCCATTGTAGTAACAAAAATCTCGAAAACATAGTACCTTCCATAATGACAAGGCTACCATCCATTGTAGTAACAAAAATCTCGACAATAAACTACCTTCCATAATGGCAAGGCTACCATCCATTAGAGTAACAAAAATCACGACAACAAACTACCTTCTATAATTACAAGGCTACCATCCATTGGAATAACAAAAATATCGACACCACACTACCTTCCATAATGACAAGGCTACCATCCCTTAGAGTAACAAAAATCTCGGAAACAGAATACCTTCCATAATGACAGGGCTACCATCCGTTGGAGTAACAAAGATATCGACAACATACTACCCTCCATAATGACAAAGCTACCATCCGTTGGAGTAATAAAAATCACGACAACTGACTACCTTCCATAATGACAAGGCTACCATCCATTGAAATAACAAAAATCTCGACAATAGACTACCTTCCATAATGACTAGGCCACCATCCATTGGAGTAACAAAGATATCGACAACGAACTATCTTTCATAATGACAAGGATACCATCCATTGGAATAACAAAAATCTCGACAAGAGACTACCTTCCATGATGACAAGGATACCATCCATTGGAGTAACAAAAATCTCGACAACAGACTACCTTTCATAATGACAAGGCTACCATCCATTGGAGTAACAAAAATCTCAACAATAGACTACCTTCCATAATGACTAGGCTACCTTCCATTGGAGTAACAATGATATCGACAAAAAACTACCTACCAAAATGACAAGGCTACAATCCATTTTAGTAACAAAAATCTCGAAAACAGAGTACATTCCATAATGACAAGGCTACCATCCATTGTAGTAACAAAAATCTCGACAATAGACTACCTTCAATAATGACAAGGCTACCATCCATTGCAATAACAAAAATCTCGACAACAGACTACCTTCCATAATGACAAGGCTACCATCCATTGGAGTAACAAAAATCTCAACAACACACTACCTTCCATAATGACTAGGCTACCATCCGTTGGAGTAAAAATGATATCGACAACAAACTACCTTCCATAATGACAAGGCTACAATCTATTGTAGTAACAAAAATTTCGAAAACATAGTACCTTCCATAATGACAAGGCTACCATCCATTGTAGTAACAAAAATCTCGACAATAGACTACCTTCCATAATGGCAAGGCTACCGTCCATTGGAGTAACAAAAATCACGACAATAGACTACCTTCTATAATTAAAAGGCTACCATCCATTGGAATAACAAAAATATCGACACCACACTACCTTCTATAATGACAAGGCTACCATCCCTTAGAGTAACAAAAATCTCGGAAACAGAATACCTTCCATAATGACAGGGCCACCATCCATTGGAGTAACAAAGATATCGACAACATACTACCCTCCATAATGACAAGGCTACTATCCGTTGGAGTAATAAAAATCACGACAACTTACTACCTTCCATAATGACAAGGCTACCATCCATTGAAATAACAAAAATCTCGACAACAGACTACCTTCCATAATGACTAGGCTACCATCCATTGGAGTAACAAAGATATCGACAACGGACTATCTTTCATAATGACAAGGATACCATCCATTGGAGTAACAAAAATCTCGACAAGAGACTACCTTCCATGATGACAAGGATACCATCCATTGGAGTAACAAAAATCTCGACAACAGACTACCTTTCATAATGACAAGGCTACCATCCATTGGAGTAACAAAAATCTCAACAACAGACTAGCTTCCATAATGACTAGGCTAACATCCATTGGAGTAACAATGATATCGATAAAAAACTACCTTCCATAATGACAAGGCTACAATCCATTTTAGTAACAAAAATCTCGAAAACAGAGTACATTCCATAATGACAAGGCTACCATCCATTGTAGTAACAAAAATCTCGACAATAGACTACCTTCAATAATGACAAGGCTACCATCCATTGCAATAACAAAAATCTCGACAACAGACTACCTTCCATAATGACAAGGCTACCATCCATTGGAGTAACAAAAATCTCAACAACAGACTACCTTCCATAATGACTAGGCTACCATCCGTTGGAGTAAAAATGATATCGACAACAAACTACCTTCCATAATGACAAGGCTACAATCCATTGTAGTAACAAAAATCTCGAAAACATAGTACCTTCCATAATGACAAGGCTACCATCCATTGTAGTAACAAAAATCTCGACAATAAACTACCTTCCATAATGACTAGGCTACCATCCATTGGAGTAACAAAGATATCGACAACGGACTATCTTTCATAATGACAAGGATACCATCCATTGGAATAACAAAAATCTCGACAAGAGACTACCTTCCATGATGACAAGGATACCATCCATTGTAGTAACAAAAATCTCGACAACAGACTACCTTTCATAATGACAAGGCTATCATCCATTGGAGTAAAAAAAATCTAAACAACAGACTACCTTCCATAATGACTAGGCTACCATCCATTGGAGTAACAATGATATCGACAAAAAACTACCTTCCATAATGACAAGGCTACAATCCATTTTAGTAACAAAAATCTCGAAAACAGAGTACATTCCATAATGACAAGGCTACCATCCATTGTAGTAACAAAAATCTCGACAATAGACTACCTTCAATAATGACAAGGCTACCATCCATTGCAATAACAAAAATCTCGACAACAGACTACCTTCCATAATGACAAGGCTACCATCCATTGGAGTAACAAAAATCTCAACAACAGACTACCTTTCATAATGACTAGGCTACCATCCGTTGGAGTAAAAATGATATCGACAACAAACTACCTTCCATAATGACAAGGCTACAATCCATTGTAGTAACAAAAATCTCGAAAACATAGTACCTTCCATAATGACAAGGCTACCATCCATTGTAGTAACAAAAATCTCGACAATAGACTACCTTCCATAATGACAACGCTACCATCCATTGGATTAACAAAAATCTCAACAACAGACTACCTTCCATAATGACTAGGCTACCATCCATTGGAGTAACAATTATATCGACAAAAAACTACCTTCCATAATGACAAGGCTACAATCCATTTTAGTAACAAAAATCTCGAAAACAAAGTACATTCCATAATGACAAGGCTACCATCCATTGTAGTAACAAAAACCTCGACAATAGACTACCTTCAATAATGACAAGGCTACCATCCATTGCAATAATAAAAATCTCGACAACAGACTACCTTCCATAATGGTAAGGCTACCATCCATTGGAGTAACAAAAATCTCAACAACAGACTACCTTCCACAATGACTAGGCTACCATCCGTTGGAGTAAAAATGATATCGACAACAAACTACCTTCCATAATGACAAGGCTACAATCCATTGTAGTAACAAAAATCTCGAAAACATACTACCTTCCATAATGACAAGGCTACCATCCATTGTAGTAACAAAAATGTCGACAATAGACTACCTTCCATAATGACAAGGCTACCGTCCATTGGATTAACAAAAATCTCAACAACAGACTACCTTCCATAATGACTAGGCTACCATCCATTGGAGTAACAATTATATCGACAAAAAACTACCTTCCATAATGACAAGGCTACAATCCATTTTAGTAACAAAAATCTCGAAAACAAAGTACATTCCATAATGACAAGGCTACCATCCATTGTAGTAACAAAAATCTCGACAATAGACTACCTTCAATAATGACAAGGCTACCATCCATTGCAATAACAAAAATCTCGACAACAGACTACCTTCCATAATGGTAAGGCTACCATCCATTGGAGTAACAAAAATCTCAACAACAGACTACCTTCCACAATGACTAGGCTACCATCCGTTGGAGTAAAAATGATATCGACAACAAACTACCTTCCATAATGAGAAGGCTACAATCCATTGTAGTAACAAAAATCTCATAAACATAGTACCTTCCATAATGACAAGGCTACCATCCATTGTAGTAACAAAAATCTCGACACCACACTACCTTCCATAATGAAAAGGCTACCATCCTTTAGAGTAACAAAAATCTCGACAACAGAATACCTTCCATAATGACAGGGCTACCATCCATTGGAGTAACAAAGATATCGACAACATACTACCCTCCATAATGACAAGGCTACCATCCGTTGGAGTAATAAAAATCAC
Organism: Vicia faba; assembly: GCA_948472305.1. Lineage (NCBI taxonomy): Eukaryota > Viridiplantae > Streptophyta > Magnoliopsida > Fabales > Fabaceae > Vicia > Vicia faba. The sequence continues at coordinate 508,352,495 of OX451741.1, read as the reverse complement.
GACAACTGACTACCTTCCATAAGGACAAGGCTACCATCCATTGAAATAACAAAAATCTCGACAACAGACTACCTTCCATAATGACGAGGCTACCATCCATTGGAGTAACAAAGATATCGACAACGGACTATCTTTCATAATGGCAAGGATACCATCCATTGGAATAACAAAAATCTCGACAATGGACTACCTTCCATGATGACAAGGATACCATCCATTGGAGTAACAAAAATCTCGACAACAGACTACCTTTCATAATGACAAGGCTACCATCCATTGGAGTAACAAAAATCTCAACAACAGACTACCTTCCATAATGACTAGGCTACCATCTATTGGAGTAACAATAATATCGACAAAACACTACCTTCCATAGTGACAAGGCTACAATCAATTTTAGTAACAAAAATCTCGAAAACAAAGTACATTCCATAATGACAAGGCTACCATCCATTCTAGTAACAAAAATCTCGACAATAGACTACCTTCAATAATGACAAGGCTACCATCCATTGCAATAACAAAAATCTCGACAACAGACTACCTTCCATAATGGTAAGGCTACCATCCATTGTAGTAACAAAAATCTCAAAAACAGACTACCTTCCATAATGACTAGGCTACCATCCGTTGGAGTAAAAATGATATCGACAACAAACTACCTTCCATAATGACAAGGCTACAATCGATTGTAGTAACAAAAATCTCAAAAACATAGTACCTTCCATAATGACAAGGCTACCATCCATTGTAGTAATAAAAATCTCGACAAGAGACTACCTTCCATGATGACAAGGATACCATCCATTGGAGTAACAAAAATCTCGACAACAGACTACCTTTCATAATGACAAGGCTACCATCCATTGGAGTAACAAAAATCTCAACAATAGACTACCTTCCATAATGACTAGGCTACCTTCTATTGGAGTAACAATGATATCGACAAAAAACTACCTACCAAAATGACAAGGCTACAATCCATTTTAGTAACAAAAATCTCGAAAACAGAGTACATTCCATAATGACAAGGCTACCATCCATAGTAGTAACAAAAATCTCGACAATAGACTACCTTCAATAATGACAAGGCTACCATCCATTGCAATAACAAAAATCTCGACAACAGACTACCTTCCATAATGACAAGGCTACCATCCATTGGAGTAACAAAAATCACAACAACAGACTACCTTCCATAATGACCAGGCTACCATCCGTTGGAGTAAAAATGATAACGACATAAAACTACCTTCCATAATGATAAGGCTACAATCCATTGTAGTAACAAAAATCTCAAAAACATAGTACCTTCCATAACGACAAGGCTACCATCCATTGTAGTAAAAAAAATCTCGACAACAGACTACGTTCCATAATGGCAAGGCTACCGTCCATTGGAGTAACAAAAATCACGACAACAGACTACCTTCCATAATGACAAGGCTACCATCCATTGGAGTAACAAAAATCTCAACAACAGACTACCTTCCATAATGACTAGGCTACCATCCGTTGGAGTAAAAATGATATCGACAACAAACTACCTTCCATAATGACAAGGCTTCAATCTATTGTAGTAACAAAAATTTCGAAAACATAGTACCTTCCATAATGACAAGGCTACCATCCATTATAGTAACAAAAATCTCGACAATAGACTACCTTCCATAATGGCAAGGCTACCGTCCATTGGAGTAACAAAAATCACGACAATAGACTACCTTCTATAATTAAAAGGCTACCATCCATTGGAATAACAAAAATATCGACACCACACTACCTTCCATAATGACAAGGCTACCATCCCTTATAGTAACAAAAATCTCGGAAACAGAATACCTTCCATAATGACAGGGCCACCATCCATTGGAGTAACAAAGATATCGACAACATACTACCCTCCATAATGACAAGGCTACCATCCGTTGGAGTAATAAAAATCACGACAACTTACTACCTTCCATAATGACAAGGCTACCATCCATTGAAATAACAAAAATCTCGACAACAGACTACCTTCCATAATGACTAGGCTACCATCCATTGGAGTAACAAAGATATCGACAACGGACTATCTTTCATAATGACAAGGATACCATCCATTGGAGTAACAAAAATCTCGACAAGAGACTACCTTCCATGATGACAAGGATACCATCCATTGGAGTAACAAAAATCTCGACAACAGACTACCTTTCATAATGTCAAGGCTACCATCCATTGGAGTAACAAAAATCTCAACAACAGACTACTTTCCATAATGACGAGGCTACCATCCATTGGAGTAAAAAAGATATCGACAACAGACTATCTTTCATAATGACCAGGATACCATCCAATGGAATAACAAAAATATCTACAAGAGACTACCTTCCATGATGACAAGGATACCATCCATTGGAGTAACAAAAATCTCGACAACAGACTACCTTCCATAATGACAAGGCTACCATCCATTGGAGTAACAAAAATCTCAACAACAGACTAGCTTCCATAATGACTAGGCTAAAATCCATTGGAGTAACAATGATATCGATAAAAAACTACCTTCCATAATGACAAGGCTACAATCCATTTTAGTAACAAAAATCTCGAAAACAGAGTACATTCCATAATGACAAGGCTACCATCCATTGTAGTAACAAAAATCTCGACAATAGACTACCTTCAATAATGACAAGGCTACCATCCATTGCAATAACAAAAATCTCGACAACAGACTACCTTCCATAATGACAAGGCTACCATCCATTGGAGTAACAAAAATCTCAACAACAGACTACCTTCCATAATGACTAGGCTACCATCCGTTGGAGTAAAAATGATATCGACAACAAACTACCTTCCATAATGACAAGGCTACAATCCATTGTAGTAACAAAAATCTCGAAAACATAGTACCTTCCATAATGACAAGGCTACCATCCATTGTAGTAACAAAAATCTCGACAATAAACTACCTTCCATAATGACTAGGCTACCATCCATTGGAGTAACAAAGATATCGACAACGGACTATCTTTCATAATGACAAGGATACCATCCATTGGAATAACAAAAATCTCGACAAGAGACTACCTTCCATGATGACAAGGATACCATCCATTGTAGTAACAAAAATCTCGACAACAGACTACCTTTCATAATGACAAGGCTATCATCCATTGGAGTAAAAAAAATCTCAACAACAAACTACCTTCCATAATGACTAGGCTACCATCCATTGGAGTAACAAAACTCTCGACAATAGACTACCTTCAATAATGACAAGGCTACCATCCATTTTAGTAACAAAAATCTCGAAAACAGAGTACATTCCATAATGACAAGGCTACCATCCATTGTAGTAACAAAAATCTCGACAATAGACTACCTTCAATAATGACAAGGCTACCATCCATTGCAATAACAAAAATCTCGACAACAGACTACCTTCCATAATGACAAGGCTACCATCCATTGGAGTAACAAAAATCTCAACAACAGACTACCTTTCATAATGACTAGGCTACCATCTGTTGGAGTAAAAATGATATCGACAACAAACTACCTTCCATAATGACAAGGCTACAATCCATTGTAGTAACAAAAATCTCGAAAACATAGTACCTCCCATAATGACAAGGCTACCATCCATTGTAGTAACAAAAATCTCGACGACATACTACCCCCCATAATGACAAGGCTACCATCTGTTGGAGTAATAAAAATCACGACAACTGACTACCTTCCATAATGACAAGGCTACCATCCATTGGAGTAACAAAAATCTCAACAACAGACTACCTTCCATAATGACTAGGCTACCATCCGTTGGAGTAAAAATGATATCGACAACAAACTACCTTCCATAATGACAAGGCTACAATCCATTGTAGTAACAAAAATCTCGAAAACATAGTACCTTCCATAATGACAAGGCTACCATCCATTGTAGTAACAAAAATCCCGACAATAAACTACCTTCCATAATGGCAAGGCTACCATCCATTGGAGTAACAAAAATCACGACAACAGACTACCTTCTATAATTACAAGGCTACCATCCATTGGAATAACAAAAATATCGACACCACACTACCTTCCATAATGACAAGGCTACCATCCCTTAAAGTAACAAAAATCTTGAAAACAGAATACCTTCCATAATGACAGGGCTACCATCCATTGGAGTAACAAAGATATCGACAACATATTACCCTCCATAATGAAAAGGCTACCATCCGTTGGTGTAATAAAAATTACGACAACTGACTACCTTCCATAATGACAAGGCTACCATCCATTGAAATAACAAAAATCTCGACAACAAACTACCTTCCATAATGACTAGGCTACCATCCATTGGAGTAACAAAGATATCGACAACGAACTATCTTTCATAATGACAAGGATACCATCCATTGGAATAACAAAAATCTCGACGAGAGACTACCTTCCATGATGACAAGGATACCATCCATTGGAATAACAAAAATCTCGACAACAGACTACCTTTCATAATGACAAGGCTACCATCCATTGGAGTAACAAAAATCTCAACAACAGACCAACTTCCATAATGACTAGGCTACCATCCATTGGAGTAACAATGATATCGACAAAAAACTACCTTCCATAATGACAAGTCTTCAATCCATTTTAGTAATAAAAATCTCGAAAACAGAGTACATTCCATAATGACAAGTCTACCATCCATTGTAGTAACAAAAATCTCGACAATATACTACCCTCCATAATGACAAGGCTACCATCCGTTGGAGTAATAAAAATCACGACAACTGACTACCTTCCATAATGACAAGGCTACCATCCATTGGAGTAACAAAAATCTCAACAACAGACTACCTTCCATAATGACTAGGCTACCATCCGTTGAGGTAAAAATGATATCGACAACAAACTACCTTCCATAATGACAAGGCTACAAGCCATTGTAGTAACAAAAATCTCGAAAACATAGTACCTTCCATAATGACAAGGCTACGATCCATTGTAGTAACAAAAATCTCGACAATAAACTACCTTCCATAATGGCAAGGCTACCATCCATTGGAGTAACAAAAATCACGACAACATACTACTTTCTATAATTACAAGGCTACCATCCATTGGAATAACAAAAATATCGACACCACACTACCTTCCATAATGACAAGGCTACCATCTCTTAAAGTAACAAAAATCTTGAAAATAGAATACCTTCCATAATGACAGGGCTACCATCCATTGGAGTAACAAAGATATCGACAACATACTACCCTCCATAATGAAAAGGCTACCATCCATTGGAGTAATAAAAATCACGACAACTGACTACCTTCCATAATGATAAGGCTACCATCCATTGAAATAACAAAAATCTCAACATCAAACTACCTTCCATAATGACTAGGCTACCATCCATTGGTGTAACAAAGATATCGACAACGAACTATCTTTCATAATGACAAGGATACCATCCATTGGAATAACAAAAATCTCGACAAGAGACTACCTTCCATGATGAAAGGATACCATCCATTGGAGTAACAAAAATCTCGCCAACAGACTACCTTTCATAATGACAAGGCTACCATCCATTGGAGTAACAAAAATCTCAACAACATACTACCTTCCATAATGACTAGGCTACCATCCATTGGAGTAACAACGATATCGACAAAAAACTACCTTCCATAATGACAAGGCTACCATCCATTGCAATAACAAAAATCTCGACAACAGACTACCTTCCATAATGACAAGGCTACCATCCATTGGAGTAACAAAAATCTCAACAACAGACTACCTTCCATAATGACTAGGCTACCATCCGTTGAGGTAAAAATGATGTCGACAACAAACTACCTTCCATAATGACAAGGCTACAAGCCATTGTAGTAACAAAAATCTCGAAAACATAGTACCTTCCATAATGACAAGGCTACGATCCATTGTAGTAACAAAAATCTCGACAATAAACTACCTTCCATAATGGCAAGGCTACCATCCATTGGAGTAACAAAAATCACGACAACAGACTACCTTCTATAATTACAAGGCTACCATCCATTGGAATAACAAAAATATCGACACCATACTACCTTCCATAATGACAAGGCTACCATCCCTTAAAGTAACAAAAATCTTGAAAATAGAATACCTTCCATAATGACAGGGCTACCATCCATTGGAGTAACAAAGATATCGACAACATACTACCCTCCGTAATGAAAAGGCTACCATCCATTGGAGTAATAAAAATCACGACAACTGACTACCTTCCATAATGACAAGGCTACCATCCATTGAAATAACAAAAATCTCGACAACAAACTACCTTCCATAATGACTAGGCTACCATCCATTGGAGTAACAAAGATATCGACAACGAACTATCTTTCATAATGACAAGGATACCATCCATTGGAATAACAAAAATCTCGACAAGAGACTACCTTCCATGATGAAAGGATACCATCCATTGGAGTAACAAAAATCTCGACAACAGACTACCTTTCATAATGACAAGGCTACCATCCATTGGAGTAACAAAAATCTCAACAACATACTACCTTCCATAATGACTAGGCTACCATCCATTGGAGTAACAACGATATCGACAAAAAACTACCTTCCATAATGACAAGGCTACAATCCATTTTAGTAACAAAAATCTCGAAAACAGAGTACATTCCATAATGACAAGGCTACCATCCATTGTAGTAACAAAAATCTCGACAATAGACTACCTTCAATAATGACAAGGCTACCATCCATTGCAATAACAAAAATCTCAACAACAGACTACCTTCCATAATGACAAGGCTACCATCCATTAGAGTAACAAAAATCTCAACAACAGACTACCTTTCATAATCACTAGGCTACCATCCGTTGGAGTAAAAATGATATCGACAACAAACTACCTTCCATAATGACAAGGCTACAATCCATTGTAGTAAAAAAAATCTCGAAAACATAGTACCTTCCATAATGACAAGGCTACCATCCATTGTAGAAACAAAAATCTCGACAATATACTACCCTCCATAATGACAAGGCTACCATCCGTTGGAGTAATAAAAATCACGACAACTGACTACCTTCCATAATGACAAGGCTACCATCCATTGGAGTAACAAAAATCTCAACAACAGACTACCTTCCATAATGACTAGGCTACCATCCGTTGGAGTAAAAATGATATCGACAACAAACTACCTTCCATAATGACAAGGCTACCATCCATTGAAATAACAAAAATCTCGACAACAAACTACCTTCCATAATGACTAGGCTACCATCCATTGGAGTAACAAAGATATCGACAACGAACTATCTTTCATAATGACAAGGATACCATCCATTGGAATAACAAAAATCTCGACAATAGACTACCTTCAATAATGACAAGGCTACCATCCATTGGAGTAAAAAAAATCTCGACAACAGACTACCTTCCATAATGACAAGGCTACCATCCATTGGAGTAACAAAAATCTCAACAACAGACTACCTTCCATAATGACTAGGCTACCATCCGTTGGAGTAAAAATGATATCGACAACAAACTACCTTCCATAATGACAAGGCTACAATCCATTGTAGTAACAAAAATCTCGAAAACATAGTACCTTCCATAATGACAAGGCTACCATCCATTGTAGTAACAAAAATCTCGACAATAGACTACCTTCAATAATGACAAGGCTACCATCCATTGCAATAACAAAAATCTCGACAACAGACTACCTTCCATAATGACAAGGCTACCATCCATTGGAGTAACAAAAATCTCAACAACAGACTACCTTTCATAATGACTAGGCTACCATCCGTTGGATTAAAAATGATATCGACAACAAACTACCTTCCATAATGACAAGGCTACAATCCATTGTAGTAACAAAAATGTCGAAAACATAGTACCTTCCATAATGACAAGGCTACCATCCATTGTAGTAACAAAAATCAAGACAATATACTACCCTCCATAATGACAAGGCTACCATCCGTTGGAGTAATAAAAATCACGACAACTGACTACCTTCCATAATGACAAGGCTACCATCCATTGGAGTAACAAAAATCTCAACAACAGACTACCTTCCATAATGACTAGGCGACCATCCGTTGGAGTAAAAATGATATCGACAGCAAACTACCTTCCATAATGACAAGGCTACAATCCATTGTAGTAACAAAAATCTCGAAAACATAGTACCTTCCATAATGACAAGGCTACGATCCATTGTAGTAACAAAAATCTCGACAATAAACTACCTTCCATAATGGCAAGGCTACCATCCATTGGAGTAACAAAAATCATGACAACAAACTACCTTCTATAATTACAAGGCTACCATCCATTGGAATACCAAAAATATCGACACCACACTACCTTCCATAATGACAAGGCTACCATCCCTTAAAGTAACAAAAATCTTGAAAATAGAATACCTTCCATAATGACAGGGCTACCATCCATTGGAGTAACAAAGATATCGACAACATACTACCCTCCATAATGAAAAGGCTACCATCCGTTGGAGTAATAAAAATCACGACAACTGACTACCTTCCATAATGACAAGGCTACCATCCATTGAAATAACAAAAATCTCGACAACAAACTACCTTCCATAATGACTAGGCTACCATCCATTGGAGTAACAAAGATATCGACAACGAACTATCTTTCATAATGACAAGGATACCATCCATTGGAATAACAAAAATCTCGACAACAGACTACCTTTCATAATGACAAGGCTACCATCCATTGGAGTAACAAAAATATCAACAACATACTACCTTCCATAATGACTAGGCTACCATCCATTGGAGTAACAACGATATCGACAAAAAACTACCTTCCATAATGACAAGGCTACAATCCATTTTAGTAACAAAAATCTCGAAAACAGAGTACATTCCATAATGACAAGGCTACCATCCATTGTAGTAACAAAAATCTCGACAATAGACTACCTTCAATAATGACAAGGCTACCATCCATTGCAATAACAAAAATCTCGACAACAGACTACCTTCCATAATGACAAGGCTACCATCCATTAGAGTAACAAAAATCTCAACAACAGACTACCTTTCATAATGACTAGGCTACCATCCGTTGGAGTAAAAATGATATCGACAACAAACTACCTTCCATAATGACAAGGCTACAATCCATTGTAGTAAAAAAAATCTCGAAAACATAGTACCTTCCATAATGACAAGGCTACCATCCATTGTAGAAACAAAAATCTCGACAATATACTACCCTCCATAATGACAAGGCTACCATCCGTTGGAGTAATAAAAATCACGACAACTGACTACCTTCCATAATGACAAGGCTACCATCCATTGGAGTAACAAAAATCTCAACAACAGACTACCTTCCATAATGACTAGGCTACCATCCATTGGAGTAAAAATGATATCGACAACAAACTACCTTCCATAATGACAAGGCTACCATCCATTGAAATAACAAAAATCTTGACAACAAACTACCTTCCATAATGACTAGGCTACCATCCATTGGAGTAACAAAGATATCGACAACGAACTATCTTTCATAATGACAAGGATACCATCCATTGGAATAACCAAAATCTCGACAATAGACTACCTTCAATAATGACAAGGCTACCATTCATTGGATTAAAAAAAATCTCGACAACAAACTACCTTCCATAACGACAAGGCTACCATCCATTGGAGAAACAAAAATCTCAACAACAGACTACCTTCCATAATGACTAGGCTACCATCCGTTGGAGTAAAAATGATATCGACAACAAACTACCTTCCATAATGATAAGGCTACAATCCATTGTAGTAACAAAAATCTCGAAAACATAGTACCTTCCATAATGACAAGGCTACCATCCATTGTAGTAACAAAAATCTCGACAATAGACTACCTTCAATAATGACAAGGCTACCATCCATTGCAATAACAAAAATCTCGACAACAGACTACCTTCCATAATGACAAGGCTACCATCCATTGGAGTAACAAAAATCTCAACAACAGACTACCTTTCATAATGACTAGGCTACCATCCGTTGGAGTAAAAATGATATCGACAACAAACTACCTTCCATAATGACAAGGCTACAATCCATTGTAGTAACAAAAATGTCGAAAACATAGTACCTTCCATAATGACAAGGCTACCATCCATTGTAGTAACAAAAATCAAGACAATATACTACCCTCCATAATGACAAGGCTACCATCCGTTGGAGTAATAAAAATCACGACAACTGACTACCTTCCATAATGACAAGGCTACCATCCATTGGAGTAACAAAAATCTCAACAACAGACTACCTTCCATAATGACTAGGCGACCATCCGTTGGAGTAAAAATGATATCGACAGCAAACTACCTTCCATAATGACAAGGCTACAATCCATTGTAGTAACAAAAATCTCGAAAACGTAGTACCTTCCATAATGACAAGGCTACGATCCATTGTAGTAACAAAAATCTCGACAATAAACTACCTTCCATAATGGCAAGGCTACCATCCATTGGAGTAACAAAAATCATGACAACAAACTACCTTCTATAATTACAAGGCTACCATCCATTGGAATACCAAAAATATCGACACCACACTACCTTCCATAATGACAAGGCTACCATCCCTTAAAGTAACAAAAATCTTGAAAATAGAATACCTTCCATAATGACAGGGCTACCATCCATTGGAGTAACAAAGATATCGACAACATACTACCCTCCATAATGAAAAGGCTACCATCCGTTGGAGTAATAAAAATCACGACAACTGACTACCTTCCATAATGACAAGGCTACCATCCATTGAAATAACAAAAATCTCGACAACAAACTACCTTCCATAATGACTAGGCTACCATCCATTGGAGTAACAAAGATATCGACAACGAACTATCTTTCATAATGACAAGGATACCATCCATTGGAATAACAAAAATCTCGACAAGAGACTACCTTCCATGATGAAAGGATACCATCCATTGGAGTAACAAAAATCTCGACAACAGACTACCTTTCATAATGACAAGGCTACCATCCATTGGAGTAACAAAAATATCAACAACATACTACCTTCCATAATGACTAGGCTACCATCCATTGGAGTAACAACGATATCGACAAAAAACTACCTTCCATAATGACAAGGCTACAATCCATTTTAGTAACAAAAATCTCGAAAACAGAGTACATTCCATAATGACAAGGCTACCATCCATTGTAGTAACAAAAATCTCGACAATAGACTACCTTCAATAATGACAAGGCTACCATCCATTGCAATAACAAAAATCTCGACAACAGACTACCTTCCATAATGACAAGGCTACCATCCATTAGAGTAACAAAAATCTCAACAACAGACTACCTTTCATAATGACTAGGCTACCATCCGTTGGAGTAAAAATGATATCGACAACAAACTACCTTCCATAATGACAAGGCTACAATCCATTGTAGTAAAAAAAATCTCGAAAACATAGTACCTTCCATAATGACAAGGCTACCATCCATTGTAGAAACAAAAATCTCGACAATATACTACCCTCCATAATGACAAGGCTACCATCCGTTGGAGTAATAAAAATCACGACAACTGACTACCTTCCATAATGACAAGGCTACCATCCATTGGAGTAACAAAAATCTCAACAACAGACTACCTTCCATAATGACTAGGCTACCATCCATTGGAGTAAAAATGATATCGACAACAAACTACCTTCCATAATGACAAGGCTACCATCCATTGAAATAACAAAAATCTTGACAACAAACTACCTTCCATAATGACTAGGCTACCATCCATTGGAGTAACAAAGATATCGACAACGAACTATCTTTCATAATGACAAGGATACCATCCATTGGAATAACCAAAATCTCGACAATAGACTACCTTCAATAATGACAAGGCTACCATTCATTGGATTAAAAAAAATCTCGACAACAAACTACCTTCCATAACGACAAGGCTACCATCCATTGGAGAAACAAAAATCTCAACAACAGACTACCTTCCATAATGACTAGGCTACCATCCGTTGGAGTAAAAATGATATCGACAACAAACTACCTTCCATAATGATAAGGCTACAATCCATTGTAGTAACAAAAATCTCGAAAACATAGTACCTTCCATAATGACAAGGCTACCATCCATTGTAGTAACAAAAATCTCGACAATAGACTACCTTCAATAATGACAAGGCTACCATCCATTGCAATAACAAAAATCTCGACAACAGACTACCTTCCATAATGACAAGGCTACCATCCATTGGAGTAACAAAAATCTCAACAACAGACTACCTTTCATAATGACTAGGCTACCATCCGTTGGAGTAAAAATGATATCGACAACAAACTACCTTCCATAATGACAAGGCTACAATCCATTGTAGTAACAAAAATGTCGAAAACATAGTACCTTCCATAATGACAAGGCTACCATCCATTGTAGTAACAAAAATCAAGACAATATACTACCCTCCATAATGACAAGGCTACCATCCGTTGGAGTAATAAAAATCACGACAACTGACTACCTTCCATAATGACAAGGCTACCATCCATTGGAGTAACAAAAATCTCAACAACAGACTACCTTCCATAATGACTAGGCGACCATCCGTTGGAGTAAAAATGATATCGACAGCAAACTACCTTCCATAATGACAAGGCTACAATCCATTGTAGTAACAAAAATCTCGAAAACGTAGTACCTTCCATAATGACAAGGCTACGATCCATTGTAGTAACAAAAATCTCGACAATAAACTACCTTCCATAATGGCAAGGCTACCATCCATTGGAGTAACAAAAATCATGACAACAAACTACCTTCTATAATTACAAGGCTACCATCCATTGGAATACCAAAAATATCGACACCACACTACCTTCCATAATGACAAGGCTACCATCCCTTAAAGTAACAAAAATCTTGAAAATAGAATACCTTCCATAATGACAGGGCTACCATCCATTGGAGTAACAAAGATATCGACAACATACTACCCTCCATAATGAAAAGGCTACCATCCGTTGGAGTAATAAAAATCACGACAACTGACTACCTTCCATAATGACAAGGCTACCATCCATTGAAATAACAAAAATCTCGACAACAAACTACCTTCCATAATGACTAGGCTACCATCCATTGGAGTAACAAAGATATCGACAACGAACTATCTTTCATAATGACAAGGATACCATCCATTGGAATAACAAAAATCTCGACAAGAGACTACCTTCCATGATGAAAGGATACCATCCATTGGAGTAACAAAAATCTCGACAACAGACTACCTTTCATAATGACAAGGCTACCATCCATTGGAGTAACAAAAATATCAACAACATACTACCTTCCATAATGACTAGGCTACCATCCATTGGAGTAACAACGATATCGACAAAAAACTACCTTCCATAATGACAAGGCTACAATCCATTTTAGTAACAAAAATCTCGAAAACAGAGTACATTCCATAATGACAAGGCTACCATCCATTGTAGTAACAAAAATCTCGACAATAGACTACCTTCAATAATGACAAGGCTACCATCCATTGCAATAACAAAAATCTCGACAACAGACTACCTTCCATAATGACAAGGCTACCATCCATTAGAGTAACAAAAATCTCAACAACAGACTACCTTTCATAATGACTAGGCTACCATCCGTTGGAGTAAAAATGATATCGACAACAAACTACCTTCCATAATGACAAGGCTACAATCCATTGTAGTAAAAAAAATCTCGAAAACATAGTACCTTCCATAATGACAAGGCTACCATCCATTGTAGAAACAAAAATCTCGACAATATACTACCCTCCATAATGACAAGGCTACCATCCGTTGGAGTAATAAAAATCACGACAACTGACTACCTTCCATAATGACAAGGCTACCATCCATTGGAGTAACAAAAATCTCAACAACAGACTACCTTCCATAATGACTAGGCTACCATCCATTGGAGTAAAAATGATATCGACAACAAACTACCTTCCATAATGACAAGGCTACCATCCATTGAAATAACAAAAATCTTGACAACAAACTACCTTCCATAATGACTAGGCTACCATCCATTGGAGTAACAAAGATATCGACAACGAACTATCTTTCATAATGACAAGGATACCATCCATTGGAATAACCAAAATCTCGACAATAGACTACCTTCAATAATGACAAGGCTACCATTCATTGGAGTAAAAAAAATCTCGACAACAAACTACCTTCCATAACGACAAGGCTACCATCCATTGGAGAAACAAAAATCTCAACAACAGACTACCTTCCATAATGACTAGGCTACCATCCGTTGGAGTAAAAATGATATCGACAACAAACTACCTTCCATAATGATAAGGCTACAATCCATTGTAGTAACAAAAATCTCGAAAACATAGTACCTTCCATAATGACAAGGCTACCATCCATTGTAGTAACAAAAATCTCGACAATAGACTACCTTCAATAATGACAAGGCTACCATCCATTGCAATAACAAAAATCTCGACAACAGACTACCTTCCATAATGACAAGGCTACCATCCATTGGAGTAACAAAAATCTCAACAACAGACTACCTTTCATAATGACTAGGCTACCATCCGTTGGAGTAAAAATGATATCGACAACAAACTACCTTCCATAATGACAAGGCTACAATCCATTGTAGTAACAAAAATGTCGAAAACATAGTACCTTCCATAATGACAAGGCTACCATCCATTGTAGTAACAAAAATCTCGACAATATACTACCCTCCATAATGACAAGGCTACCATCCGTTGGAGTAATAAAAATCACGACAACTGACTACCTTCCCTAATGACAAGGCTACCATCCATTGGAGTAACAAAAATCTCAACAACAGACTACCTTCCATAATGACTAGGCTACCATCCGTTGGAGTAAAAATGATATCGACAACAAACTACCTTCCATAATGACAAGGCTACAATCCATTGTAGTAACAAAAATCTCGAAAACATAGTACCTTCCATAATGACAAGGCTACCATCCATTGTAGTAACAAAAATCTCGACAATAAACTACCTTCCATAATGGCAAGGCTACCATCCATTGGAGTAACAAAAATCACGACAACAGACTACCTTCTATAATTACAAGGCTACCATCCATTGGAATAACAAAAATATCGACACCACACTACCTTCCATAATGACAAGGCTACCATCCCTTAAAGTAACAAAAATCTTGAAAACAGAATACCTTCCATAATGACAGGGCTACCATCCATTGGAGTAACAAAGATATCGACAACATACTACCCTCCATAATGAAAAGGCTACCATCCGTTGGAGTAATAAAAATCACGACAACTGACTACCTTCCATAATGACAAGGCTACCATCCATTGAAATAACAAAAATCTCGACAACAAACTACCTTCCATAATGACTAGGCTACCATCCATTGGAGTAACAAAGATATCGACAACGAACTATCTTTCATAATGACAAGGATACCATCCATTGGAATAACAAAAATCTCGACGAGAGACTACCTTCCATGATGACAAGGATACCATCCATTGGAATAACAAAAATCTCGACAACAGACTACCTTTCATAATGACAAGGCTACCATCCATTGGAGTAACAAAAATCTCAACAACAGATTACCTTCCATAATGACTAGGCGACCATCCATTGGAGTAACAATGATATCGACAAAAAACTACCTTCCATAATGACAAGGCTACAATCCATTTTAGTAATAAAAATCTCGAAAACATAGTACATTCCATAATGACAAGTCTACCATCCATTGTAGTAACAAAAATCTCGACAATATACTACCCTCCATAATGACAAGGCTACCATCCATTGGAGTAATAAAAATCACGACAACTGACTACCTTCCATAATGACAAGGCTACCATCCATTGGAGTAACGAAAATCTCAACAACAGACTACCTTCCATAATGACTTTGCTACCATCCGTTGGAGTAAAAATGATATCGACAACAAACTACCTTCCATAATGACTAGGCTACCATCCATTGTAGTAAAAAAAATCTCGAAAACATAGTACCTTCCATAATGACAAGGCTACCATCCATTGTAGTAACAAAAATCTCGACAATATACTACCCTCCATAATGACAAGGCTACCATCCGTTGAAGTAATAATAATCACGACAACTGACTACCTTCCATATTTACAAGGCTACCATCCATTGGAGTAACAAAAATCTCAACAACAGACTACCTTCCATAATAACTAGGCTACCATCCGTTGGAGTAAAAATGATATCGACAACAAACTACCTTCCATAATGACAAGGCTACCATCCATTGAAATAACAAAAATCTTGACAACAAACTACCTTCCATAATGACTAGGCTACCATCCATTGGAGTAACAAAGATATCGACAACGAACTATCTTTCATAATGACAAGGATACCATCCATTGGAATAACCAAAATCTCGACAATAGACTACCTTCAATAATGACAAGGCTACCATTCATTGGAGTAAAAAAAATCTCGACAACAAACTACCTTCCATAACGACAAGGCTACCATCCATTGGAGAAACAAAAATCTCAACAACAGACTACCATCCATAATGACTAGCCTACCATCCGTTGGAGTAAAAATGATATCGACAACAAACTACCTTCCATAATGATAAGGCTACAATCCATTGTAGTAACAAAAATCTCGAAAACATAGTACCTTCCATAATGACAAGGCTACCATCCATTGTAGTAACAAAAATCTCGACAATAGACTACCTTCAATAATGACAAGGCTACCATCCATTGCAATAACAAAAATCTCGACAACAGACTACCTTCCATAATGACAAGGCTACCATCCATTGGAGTAACAAAAATCTCAACAACAGACTACCTTTCATAATGACTAGGCTACCATCCGTTGGAGTAAAAATGATATCGACAACAAACTACCTTCCATAATGACAAGGCTACAATCCATTGTAGTAACAAAAATGTCGAAAACATAGTACCTTCCATAATGACAAGGCTACCATCCATTGTAGTAACAAAAATCTCGACAATATACTACCCTCCATAATGACAAGGCTACCATCCGTTGGAGTAATAAAAATCACGACAACTGACTACCTTCCCTAATGACAAGGCTACCATCCATTGGAGTAACAAAAATCTCAACAACAGACTACCTTCCATAATGACTAGGCTACCATCCGTTGGAGTAAAAATGATATCGACAACAAACTACCTTCCATAATGACAAGGCTACAATCCATTGTAGTAACAAAAATCTCGAAAACATAGTACCTTCCATAATGACAAGGCTACCATCCATTGTAGTAACAAAAATCTCGACAATAAACTACCTTCCATAATGGCAAGGCTACCATCCATTGGAGTAACAAAAATCACGACAACAGACTACCTTCTATAATTACAAGGCTACCATCCATTGGAATAACAAAAATATCGACACCACACTACCTTCCATAATGACAAGGCTACCATCCCTTAAAGTAACAAAAATCTTGAAAACAGAATACCTTCCATAATGACAGGGCTACCATCCATTGGAGTAACAAAGATATCGACAACATACTACCCTCCATAATGAAAAGGCTACCATCCGTTGGAGTAATAAAAATCACGACAACTGACTACCTTCCATAATGACAAGGCTACCATCCATTGAAATAACAAAAATCTCGACAACAAACTACCTTCCATAATGACTAGGCTACCATCCATTGGAGTAACAAAGATATCGACAACGAACTATCTTTCATAATGACAAGGATACCATCCATTGGAATAACAAAAATCTCGACGAGAGACTACCTTCCATGATGACAAGGATACCATCCATTGGAATAACAAAAATCTCGACAACAGACTACCTTTCATAATGACAAGGCTACCATCCATTGGAGTAACAAAAATCTCAACAACAGATTACCTTCCATAATGACTAGGCGACCATCCATTGGAGTAACAATGATATCGACAAAAAACTACCTTCCATAATGACAAGGCTACAATCCATTTTAGTAATAAAAATCTCGAAAACATAGTACATTCCATAATGACAAGTCTACCATCCATTGTAGTAACAAAAATCTCGACAATATACTACCCTCCATAATGACAAGGCTACCATCCGTTGGAGTAATAAAAATCACGACAACTGACTACCTTCCATAATGACAAGGCTACCATCCATTGGAGTAACGAAAATCTCAACAACAGACTACCTTCCATAATGACTTTGCTACCATCCGTTGGAGTAAAAATGATATCGACAACAAACTACCTTCCATAATGACTAGGCTACCATCCATTGTAGTAAAAAAAATCTCGAAAACATAGTACCTTCCATAATGACAAGGCTACCATCCATTGTAGTAACAAAAATCTCGACAATATACTACCCTCCATAATGACAAGGCTACCATCCGTTGAAGTAATAATAATCACGACAACTGACTACCTTCCATATTTACAAGGCTACCATCCATTGGAGTAACAAAAATCTCAACAACAGACTACCTTCCATAATAACTAGGCTACCATCCGTTGGAGTAAAAATGATATCGACAACAAACTACCTTCCATAATGACAAGGCTACCATCCATTGAAATAACAAAAATCTTGACAACAAACTACCTTCCATAATGACTAGGCTACCATCCATTGGAGTAACAAAGATATCGACAACGAACTATCTTTCATAATGACAAGGATACCATCCATTGGAATAACCAAAATCTCGACAATAGACTACCTTCAATAATGACAAGGCTACCATTCATTGGAGTAAAAAAAATCTCGACAACAAACTACCTTCCATAACGACAAGGCTACCATCCATTGGAGAAACAAAAATCTCAACAACAGACTACCTTCCATAATGACTAGGCTACCATCCGTTGGAGTAAAAATGATATCGACAACAAACTACCTTCCATAATGATAAGGCTACAATCCATTGTAGTAACAAAAATCTCGAAAACATAGTACCTTCCATAATGACAAGGCTACCATCCATTGTAGTAACAAAAATCTCGACAATAGACTACCTTCAATAATGACAAGGCTACCATCCATTGCAATAACAAAAATCTCGACAACAGACTACCTTCCATAATGACAAGGCTACCATCCATTGGAGTAACAAAAATCTCAACAACAGACTACCTTTCATAATGACTAGGCTACCATCCGTTGGAGTAAAAATGATATCGACAACAAACTACCTTCCATAATGACAAGGCTACAATCCATTGTAGTAACAAAAATGTCGAAAACATAGTACCTTCCATAATGACAAGGCTACCATCCATTGTAGTAACAAAAATCTCGACAATATACTACCCTCCATAATGACAAGGCTACCATCCGTTGGAGTAATAAAAATCACGACAACTGACTACCTTCCCTAATGACAAGGCTACCATCCATTGGAGTAACAAAAATCTCAACAACAGACTACCTTCCATAATGACTAGGCTACCATCCGTTGGAGTAAAAATGATATCGACAACAAACTACCTTCCATAATGACAAGGCTACAATCCATTGTAGTAACAAAAATCTCGAAAACATAGTACCTTCCATAATGACAAGGCTACCATCCATTGTAGTAACAAAAATCTCGACAATAAACTACCTTCCATAATGGCAAGGCTACCATCCATTGGAGTAACAAAAATCACGACAACAGACTACCTTCTATAATTACAAGGCTACCATCCATTGGAATAACAAAAATATCGACACCACACTACCTTCCATAATGACAAGGCTACCATCCCTTAAAGTAACAAAAATCTTGAAAACAGAATACCTTCCATAATGACAGGGCTACCATCCATTGGAGTAACAAAGATATCGACAACATACTACCCTCCATAATGAAAAGGCTACCATCCGTTGGAGTAATAAAAATCACGACAACTGACTACCTTCCATAATGACAAGGCTACCATCCATTGAAATAACAAAAATCTCGACAACAAACTACCTTCCATAATGACTAGGCTACCATCCATTGGAGTAACAAAGATATCGACAACGAACTATCTTTCATAATGACAAGGATACCATCCATTGGAATAACAAAAATCTCGACGAGAGACTACCTTCCATGATGACAAGGATACCATCCATTGGAATAACAAAAATCTCGACAACAGACTACCTTTCATAATGACAAGGCTACCATCCATTGGAGTAACAAAAATCTCAACAACAGATTACCTTCCATAATGACTAGGCGACCATCCATTGGAGTAACAATGATATCGACAAAAAACTACCTTCCATAATGACAAGGCTACAATCCATTTTAGTAATAAAAATCTCGAAAACATAGTACATTCCATAATGACAAGTCTACCATCCATTGTAGTAACAAAAATCTCGACAATATACTACCCTCCATAATGACAAGGCTACCATCCGTTGGAGTAATAAAAATCACGACAACTGACTACCTTCCATAATGACAAGGCTACCATCCATTGGAGTAACGAAAATCTCAACAACAGACTACCTTCCATAATGACTTTGCTACCATCCGTTGGAGTAAAAATGATATCGACAACAAACTACCTTCCATAATGACTAGGCTACCATCCATTGTAGTAAAAAAAATCTCGAAAACATAGTACCTTCCATAATGACAAGGCTACCATCCATTGTAGTAACAAAAATATCGACAATATACTACCCTCCATAATGACAAGGCTACCATCCGTTGAAGTAATAATAATCACGACAACTGACTACCTTCCATATTTACAAGGCTACCATCCATTGGAGTAACAAAAATCTCAACAACAGACTACCTTCCATAATAACTAGGCTACCATCCGTTGGAGTAAAAATGATATCGACAACAAACTACCTTCCATAATGACAAGGCTACCATCCATTGAAATAACAAAAATCTTGACAACAAACTACCTTCCATAATGACTAGGCTACCATCCATTGGAGTAACAAAGATATCGACAACGAACTATCTTTCATAATGACAAGGATACCATCCATTGGAATAACCAAAATCTCGACAATAGACTACCTTCAATAATGACAAGGCTACCATTCATTGGAGTAAAAAAAATCTCGACAACAAACTACCTTCCATAACGACAAGGCTACCATCCATTGGAGAAACAAAAATCTCAACAACAGACTACCTTCCATAATGACTAGCCTACCATCCGTTGGAGTAAAAATGATATCGACAACAAACTACCTTCCATAATGATAAGGCTACAATCCATTGTAGTAACAAAAATCTCGAAAACATAGTACCTTCCATAATGACAAGGCTACCATCCATTGTAGTAACAAAAATCTCGACAATAGACTACCTTCAATAATGACAAGGCTACCATCCATTGCAATAACAAAAATCTCGACAACAGACTACCTTCCATAATGACAAGGCTACCATCCATTGGAGTAACAAAAATCTCAACAACAGACTACCTTTCATAATGACTAGGCTACCATCCGTTGGAGTAAAAATGATATCGACAACAAACTACCTTCCATAATGACAAGGCTACAATCCATTGTAGTAACAAAAATGTCGAAAACATAGTACCTTCCATAATGACAAGGCTACCATCCATTGTAGTAACAAAAATCTCGAAAATATACTACCCTCCATAATGACAAGGCTACCATCCGTTGGAGTAATAAAAATCACGACAACTGACTACCTTCCCTAATGACAAGGCTACCATCCATTGGAGTAACAAAAATCTCAACAACAGACTACCTTCCATAATGACTAGGCTACCATCCGTTGGAGTAAAAATGATATCGACAACAAACTACCTTCCATAATGACAAGGCTACAATCCATTGTAGTAACAAAAATCTCGAAAACATAGTACCTTCCATAATGACAAGGCTACCATCCATTGTAGTAACAAAAATCTCGACAATAAACTACCTTCCATAATGGCAAGGCTACCATCCATTGGAGTAACAAAAATCACGACAACAGACTACCTTCTATAATTACAAGGCTACCATCCATTGGAATAACAAAAATATCGACACCACACTACCTTCCATAATGACAAGGCTACCATCCCTTAAAGTAACAAAAATCTTGAAAACAGAATACCTTCCATAATGACAGGGCTACCATCCATTGGAGTAACAAAGATATCGACAACATACTACCCTCCATAATGAAAAGGCTACCATCCGTTGGAGTAATAAAAATCACGACAACTGACTACCTTCCATAATGACAAGGCTACCATCCATTGAAATAACAAAAATCTCGACAACAAACTACCTTCCATAATGACTAGGCTACCATCCATTGGAGTAACAAAGATATCGACAACGAACTATCTTTCATAATGACAAGGATACCATCCATTGGAATAACAAAAATCTCGACGAGAGACTACCTTCCATGATGACAAGGATACCATCCATTGGAATAACAAAAATCTCGACAACAGACTACCTTTCATAATGACAAGGCTACCATCCATTGGAGTAACAAAAATCTCAACAACAGATTACCTTCCATAATGACTAGGCGACCATCCATTGGAGTAACAATGATATCGACAAAAAACTACCTTCCATAATGACAAGGCTACAATCCATTTTAGTAATAAAAATCTCGAAAACATAGTACATTCCATAATGACAAGTCTAC
Organism: Vicia faba; assembly: GCA_948472305.1. NCBI lineage: Eukaryota > Viridiplantae > Streptophyta > Magnoliopsida > Fabales > Fabaceae > Vicia > Vicia faba. Next base: position 508,329,750 of record OX451741.1, on the reverse strand, counting down.
CATCCATTGTAGTAACAAAAATCTCGACAATATACTACCCTCCATAATGACAAGGCTACCATCCGTTGGAGTAATAAAAATCACGACAACTGACTACCTTCCATAATGACAAGGCTACCATCCATTGGAGTAACGAAAATCTCAACAACAGACTACCTTCCATAATGACTTTGCTACCATCCGTTGGAGTAAAAATGATATCGACAACAAACTACCTTCCATAATGACTAGGCTACCATCCATTGTAGTAAAAAAAATCTCGAAAACATAGTACCTTCCATAATGACAAGGCTACCATCCATTGTAGTAACAAAAATCTCGACAATATACTACCCTCCATAATGACAAGGCTACCATCCGTTGAAGTAATAATAATCACGACAACTGACTACCTTCCATATTTACAAGGCTACCATCCATTGGAGTAACAAAAATCTCAACAACAGACTACCTTCCATAATAACTAGGCTACCATCCGTTGGAGTAAAAATGATATCGACAACAAACTACCTTCCATAATGACAAGGCTACCATCCATTGAAATAACAAAAATCTTGACAACAAACTACCTTCCATAATGACTAGGCTACCATCCATTGGAGTAACAAAGATATCGACAACGAACTATCTTTCATAATGACAAGGATACCATCCATTGGAATAACCAAAATCTCGACAATAGACTACCTTCAATAATGACAAGGCTACCATTCATTGGAGTAAAAAAAATCTCGACAACAAACTACCTTCCATAACGACAAGGCTACCATCCATTGGAGAAACAAAAATCTCAACAACAGACTACCTTCCATAATGACTAGGCTACCATCCGTTGGAGTAAAAATGATATCGACAACAAACTACCTTCCATAATGATAAGGCTACAATCCATTGTAGTAACAAAAATCTCGAAAACATAGTACCTTCCATAATGACAAGGCTACCATCCATTGTAGTAACAAAAATCTCGACAATAGACTACCTTCAATAATGACAAGGCTACCATCCATTGCAATAACAAAAATCTCGACAACAGACTACCTTCCATAATGACAAGGCTACCATCCATTGGAGTAACAAAAATCTCAACAACAGACTACCTTTCATAATGACTAGGCTACCATCCGTTGGAGTAAAAATGATATCGACAACAAACTACCTTCCATAATGACAAGGCTACAATCCATTGTAGTAACAAAAATGTCGAAAACATAGTACCTTCCATAATGACAAGGCTACCATCCATTGTAGTAACAAAAATCTCGACAATATACTACCCTCCATAATGACAAGGCTACCATCCGTTGGAGTAATAAAAATCACGACAACTGACTACCTTCCCTAATGACAAGGCTACCATCCATTGGAGTAACAAAAATCTCAACAACAGACTACCTTCCATAATGACTAGGCTACCATCCGTTGGAGTAAAAATGATATCGACAACAAACTACCTTCCATAATGACAAGGCTACAATCCATTGTAGTAACAAAAATCTCGAAAACATAGTACCTTCCATAATGACAAGGCTACCATCCATTGTAGTAACAAAAATCTCGACAATAAACTACCTTCCATAATGGCAAGGCTACCATCCATTGGAGTAACAAAAATCACGACAACAGACTACCTTCTATAATTACAAGGCTACCATCCATTGGAATAACAAAAATATCGACACCACACTACCTTCCATAATGACAAGGCTACCATCCCTTAAAGTAACAAAAATCTTGAAAACAGAATACCTTCCATAATGACAGGGCTACCATCCATTGGAGTAACAAAGATATCGACAACATACTACCCTCCATAATGAAAAGGCTACCATCCGTTGGAGTAATAAAAATCACGACAACTGACTACCTTCCATAATGACAAGGCTACCATCCATTGAAATAACAAAAATCTCGACAACAAACTACCTTCCATAATGACTAGGCTACCATCCATTGGAGTAACAAAGATATCGACAACGAACTATCTTTCATAATGACAAGGATACCATCCATTGGAATAACAAATATCTCGACGAGAGACTACCTTCCATGATGACAAGGATACCATCCATTGGAATAACAAAAATCTCGACAACAGACTACCTTTCATAATGACAAGGCTACCATCCATTGGAGTAACAAAAATCTCAACAACAGATTACCTTCCATAATGACTAGGCGACCATCCATTGGAGTAACAATGATATCGACAAAAAACTACCTTCCATAATGACAAGGCTACAATCCATTTTAGTAATAAAAATCTCGAAAACATAGTACATTCCATAATGACAAGTCTACCATCCATTGTAGTAACAAAAATCTCGACAATATACTACCCTCCATAATGACAAGGCTACCATCCGTTGGAGTAATAAAAATCACGACAACTGACTACCTTCCATAATGACAAGGCTACCATCCATTGGAGTAACGAAAATCTCAACAACAGACTACCTTCCATAATGACTTTGCTACCATCCGTTGGAGTAAAAATGATATCGACAACAAACTACCTTCCATAATGACTAGGCTACCATCCATTGTAGTAAAAAAAATCTCGAAAACATAGTACCTTCCATAATGACAAGGCTACCATCCATTGTAGTAACAAAAATCTCGACAATATACTACCCTCCATAATGACAAGGCTACCATCCGTTGAAGTAATAATAATCACGACAACTGACTACCTTCCATATTTACAAGGCTACCATCCATTGGAGTAACAAAAATCTCAACAACAGACTACCTTCCATAATAACTAGGCTACCATCCGTTGGAGTAAAAATGATATCGACAACAAACTACCTTCCATAATGACAAGGCTACCATCCATTGAAATAACAAAAATCTCGACAACAAACTACCTTCCATAATGACTAGGCTACCATCCATTGGAGTAACAAAGATATCGACAACGAACTATCTTTCATAATGACAAGGATACCATCCATTTGAATAACAAAAATCTCGGCAATAGACTACCTTCAATAATGACAAGGCTACCATCCATTGGAGTAAAAAAAATCTCGACAACAGACTACCTTCCATAATGACAAGGCTACCATCCATTGGAGTAACAAAAATCTCAACAACAGACTACCTTCCATAATGACTAGGCTACCATCCGTTGGAGTAAAAATGATATCGACAACAAACTACCTTCCATAATGACAAGGCTACAATCCATTGTAGTAACAAAAATCTCGAAAACATAGTACCTTCCATAATGACAAGGCTACCATCCATTGTAGTAACAAAAATCTCGACAATAGACTACCTTCAATAATGACAAGGCTACCATCCATTGCAATAACAAAAATCTCGACAACAGACTACCTTCCATAATGACAAGGCTACCATCCATTGGAGTAACAAAAATCTCAACAACAGACTACCTTTCATAATGACTAGGCTACCATCCGTTGGAGTAAAAATGATATCGACAACAAACTACCTTCCATAATGACAAGGCTACAATCCATTGTAGTAACAAAAATCTCGAAAACATAGTACCTTCCATAATGACAAGGCTACCATCCATTGTAGTAACAAAAATCTCGACAATATACTACCCTCCATAATGACAAGGCTACCATCCGTTGGAGTAATAAAAATCACGACAACTGACTACCGTCCATAATGACAAAGCTACCATCCATTGGAGTAACAAAAATCTCAACAACAGACTACCTTCCATAATGACTAGGCTACCATCCGTTGGAGTAAAAATGATATCGACAACAAACTACCTTCCATAATGACAAGGCTACAATCCATTGTAGTAACAAAAATCTCGAAAACATAGTACCTTCCATAATGACAAGGCTACCATCCATTGTAGTAACAAAAATCTCGACAATAAACTACCTTCCATAATGGCAAGGCTACCATCCATTGGAGTAACAAAAATCACGACAACAGACTACCTTCTATAATTACAAGGCTACCATCCATTGGAATAACAAAAATATCGACACCACACTACCTTCCATAATGACAAGGCTACCATCCATTGGAGTAACAAAAATCTTGAAAACAGAATACCTTCCATAATGACAGGGCTACCATCCATTGGAGTAACAAAGATATCGACAACATACTACCCTCCATAATGAAAAGGCTACCATCCGTTGGAGTAATAAAAATCACGACAACTGACTACCTTCCATAATGACAAGGCTACCATCCATTGAAATAACAAAAATCTCGACAACAAACTACCTTCCATAATGACTAGGCTACCATCCATTGGAGTAACAAAGATATCGACAACGAACTATCTTTCATAATGACAAGGATACCATCCATTGGAATAACAAAAATCTCGACGAGAGACTACCTTCCATGATGACAAGGATACCATCCATTGGAGTAACAAAAATCTCGACAACAGACTACCTTTCATAATGACAGGGCTACCATCCATTGGAGTAACAAAAATCTCAACAACAGACTACCTTCCATAATGACTAGGCTACCATCCATTGGAGTAACAATGATATCGACAAAAAACTACCTTCCATAATGACAAGGATACAATCCATTTTAGTAATAAAAATTCGAAAACAGAGTACATTCCATAATGACAAGTCTATCATCCATTGTAGTAACAAAAATCTCGACAATATACTACCCTCCATAATGACAAGGCTACCATCCATTGGAGTAACAAAAATCTCAACAACAGACTACCTTCCATAATGACTAGGCTACCATCCGTTGGAGTAAAAATGATATCGACAACAAACTACCTTCCATAATGACAAGGCTACAATCCATTGTAGTAACAAAAATCTCGAAAACATAGTACCTTCCATAATGACAAGGCTACCATCCATTGTAGTAACAAAAATCTCGACAATAGACTACCTTCAATAATGACAAGGCTACCATCCATTGCAATAACAAAAATCTCGACAACAGACTACCTTCCATAATGACAAGGCTACCATCCATTGGAGTAACAAAAATCTCAACAACAGACTACCTTTCATAATGACTAGGCTACCATCCGTTGGAGTAAAAATGATATCGACAACAAACTACCTTCCATAATGACAAGGCTACAATCCATTTTAGTAATAAAAATCTCGAAAACAGAGTACATTCCATAATGACAAGTCTATCATCCATTGTAGTAACAAAAATCTCGACAATATACTACCCTCCATAATGACAAGGCTACCATCCGTTGGAGTAATAAAAATCACGACAACTGACTACCTTCCATAATGACAAGGCTACCATCCATTGGAGTAACAAAAATCTCAACAACAGACTACCTTCCATAATGACTAGGCTACCATCCGTTGGAGTAAAAATGATATCGACAACAAACTACCTTCCATAATGACACGGCTACCATCCATTGAAATAACAAAAATCTCGACAACAAACTACCTTCCATAATGACTAGGCTACCATCCATTGGAGTAACAAAGATATCGACAACGAACTATCTTTCATATGACAAGGATACCATCCATTGGAATAACAAAAATCTCGACAATAGACTACCTTCAATAATGACAAGGCTACCATCCATTGGAGTAACAAAAATCTCGATAACAGACTACCTTCCATAATGACAAGGCTACCATCCATTGGAGTAACAAAAATCTCAACAACAAACTACCTTCCATAATGACTAGGCTACCATCCGTTGGAGTAAAAATGATATCGACAACAAACTACCTTCCATAATGACAAGGCTACAATCCATTGTAGTAACAAAAATCTCGAAAACATAGTACCTTCCATAATGACAAGGCTACCATCCATTGTAGTAACAAAAATCTCGACAATAGACTACCTTCAATAATGACAAGGCTACCATCCATTGGAGTAACAAAAATCTCGACAACAGACTACCTTCCATAATGACAAGGCTACCATCCATTGGAGTAACAAAAATCTCAACAACAGACTACCTTTCATAATGACTAGGCTACCATCCGTTGGAGAAAAAATGATATCGACAACAAACTACCTTCCATAATGACAAGGCTACCATCCATTGAAATAACAAAAATCTCGACAACAAACTACCTTCCATAATGACTAGGCTACCATCCATTGGAGTAACAAAGATATCGACAACGAACTATCTTTCATAATGACAAGGATACCATCCATTGGAATAACAAAAATCTCGACAATAGACTACCTTCAATAATGACAAGGCTACCATCCATTGGAGTAACAAAAATCTCGACAACAAACTACCTTCCATAATGACAAGGCTACCATCCATTGGAGTAACAAAAATCTCAACAACAGACTACCTTCCATAATGACTAGGCTACCATCCGTTGGAGTAAAAATGATATCGACAACAAACTACCTTCCATAATGACAAGGCTACAATCCATTGTAGTAACAAAAATCTCGAAAACATAGTACCTTCCATAATGACAAGGCTACCATCCATTGTAGTAACAAAAATCTCGACAATAGACTACCTTCAATAATGACAAGGCTACCATCCATTGCAATAACAAAAATCTCGACAACAGACTACCTTCCATAATGACAAGGCTACCATCCATTGGAGTAACAAAAATCTCAACAACAGACTACCTTTCATAATGACTAGGCTACCATCCGTTGGAGTAAAAATGATATCGACAACAAACTACCTTCCATAATGACAAGGCTACAATCCATTTTAGTAATAAAAATCTCGAAAACAGAGTACATTCCATAATGACAAGTCTATCATCCATTGTAGTAACAAAAATCTCGACAATATACTACCCTCCATAATGACAAGGCTACCATCCGTTGGAGTAATAAAAATCACGACAACTGACTACCTTCCATAATGACAAGGCTACCATCCATTGGAGTAACAAAAATCTCAACAACAGACTACCTTCCATAATGACTAGGCTACCATCCGTTGGAGTAAAAATGATATCGACAACAAACTACCTTCCATAATGACAAGGCTACCATCCATTGAAATAACAAAAATCTCGACAACAAACTACCTTCCATAATGACTAGGCTACCATCCATTGGAGTAACAAAGATATCGACAACGAACTATCTTTCATAATGACAAGGATACCATCCATTGGAATAACAAAAATCTCGACAATAGACTACCTTCAATAATGACAAGGCTACCATCCATTGGAGTAACAAAAATCTCGACAACAAACTACCTTCCATAATGACAAGGCTACCATCCATTGGAGTAACAAAAATCTCAACAACAGACTACCTTCCATAATGACTAGGCTACCATCCGTTGGAGTAAAAATGATATCGACAACAAACTACCTTCCATAATGACAAGGCTACAATCCATTGTAGTAACAAAAATCTCGAAAACATAGTACCTTCCATAATGACAAGGCTACCATCCATTGTAGTAACAAAAATCTCGACAATAGACTACCTTCAATAATGACAAGGCTACCATCCATTGCAATAACAAAAATCTCGACAACAGACTACCTTCCATAATGACAAGGCTACCATCCATTGGAGTAACAAAAATCTCAACAACAGACTACCTTTCATAATGACTAGGCTACCATCCGTTGGAGTAAAAATGATATCGACAACAAACTACCTTCCATAATGACAAGGCTACAATCCATTTTAGTAATAAAAATCTCGAAAACAGAGTACATTCCATAATGACAAGTCTATCATCCATTGTAGTAACAAAAATCTCGACAATATACTACCCTCCATAATGACAAGGCTACCATCCGTTGGAGTAATAAAAATCACGACAACTGACTACCTTCCATAATGACAAGGCTACCATCCATTGGAGTAACAAAAATCTCAACAACAGACTACCTTCCATAATGACTAGGCTACCATCCGTTGGAGTAAAAATGATATCGACAACAAACTACCTTCCATAATGACAAGGCTACCATCCATTGAAATAACAAAAATCTCGACAACAAACTACCTTCCATAATGACTAGGCTACCATCCATTGGAGTAACAAAGATATCGACAACGAACTATCTTTCATATGACAAGGATACCATCCATTGGAATAACAAAAATCTCGACAATAGACTACCTTCAATAATGACAAGGCTACCATCCATTGGAGTAACAAAAATCTCGACAACAGACTACCTTCCATAATGACAAGGCTACCATCCATTGGAGTAACAAAAATCTCAACAACAAACTACCTTCCATAATGACTAGGCTACCATCCGTTGGAGTAAAAATGATATCGACAACAAACTACCTTCCATAATGACAAGGCTACAATCCATTGTAGTAACAAAAATCTCGAAAACATAGTACCTTCCATAATGACAAGGCTACCATCCATTGTAGTAACAAAAATCTCGACAATAGACTACCTTCAATAATGACAAGGCTACCATCCATTGGAGTAACAAAAATCTCGACAACAGACTACCTTCCATAATGACAAGGCTACCATCCATTGGAGTAACAAAAATCTCAACAACAGACTACCTTTCATAATGACTAGGCTACCATCCGTTGGAGTAAAAATGATATCGACAACAAACTACCTTCCATAATGACAAGGCTACAATCCATTGTAGTAACAAAAATCTCGAAAACATAGTACCTTCCATAATGACAAGGCTACCATCCATTGTAGTAACAAAAATCTCGACAATAGACTACCTTCAATAATGACAAGGCTACCATCCATTGCAATAACAAAAATCTCGACAACAGACTACCTTCCATAATGACAAGGCTACCATCCATTGGAGTAACAAAAATCTCAACAACAGACTACCTTTCATAATGACTAGGCTACCATCCGTTGGAGTAAAAATGATATCGACAACAAACTACCTTCCATAATGACAAGGCTACAATCCATTGTATTAACAAAAATCTCGAAAACATAGTACCTTCCATAATGACAAGGCTACCATCCATTGTAGTAACAAAGATATCGACAACGAACTATCTTTCATAATGACAAGGATACCATCCATTGGAATAACAAAAATCTCGACAATAGACTACCTTCAATAATGACAAGGCTACCATCCATTGGAGTAACAAAAATCTCGACAACAGACTACCTTCAATAATGACAAGGCTACCATCCATTGGAGTAACAAAAATCTCAACAACAAACTACCTTCCATAATGACTAGGCTACCCTCCGTTGGAGTAAAAATGATATCGACAACAAACTACCTTCCATAATGACAAGGCTACAATCCATTGTAGTAACAAAAATCTCGAAAACATAGTACCTTCCATAATGACAAGGTTACCATCCATTGTAGTAACAAAAATCTCGACAATATACTACCCTCCATAATGACAAGGCTACCATCCGTTGGAGTAATAAAAATCACGACAACTGACTACCTTCCATAATGACAAGGCTACCATCCATTGGAGTAACAAAAATCTCAACAACAGACTACCTTCCATAATGACTAGGCTACCATCCGTTGGAGTAAAAATGATATCGACAACAAACTACCTTCCATAATGACAAGGCTACCATCCATTGAAATAACAAAAATCTCGACAACAAACTACCTTCCATAATGACTAGGCTACCATCCATTGGAGTAACAAAGATATCGACAACGAACTATCTTTCATAATGACAAGGATACCATCCATTGGAATAACAAAAATCTCGACAATAGACTACCTTCAATAATGACAAGGCTACCATCCATTGGAGTAACAAAAATCTCGACAACAGACTACCTTCCATAATGACAAGGCTACCATCCATTGGAGTAACAAAAATCTCAACAACAGACTACCTTCCATAATGACTAGGCTACCATCCGTTGGAGTAAAAATGATATCGACAACAAACTACCTTCCATAATGACAAGGCTACAATCCATTGTAGTAACAAAAATCTCGAAAACATAGTACCTTCCATAATGACAAGGCTACCATCCATTGTAGTAACAAAAATCTCGACAATAGACTACCTTCAATAATGACAAGGCTACCATCCATTGCAATAACAAAAATCTCGACAACAGACTACCTTCCATAATGACAAGGCTACCATCCATTGGAGTAACAAAAATCTCAACAACAGACTACCTTTCATAATGACTAGGCTACCATCCGTTGGAGTAAAAATGATATCGACAACAAACTACCTTCCATAATGACAAGGCTACAATCCACTGAAATAACAAAAATCTCGACAACAAACTACCTACCATAATGACTAGGCTACCATCCATTGGAGTAACAAAGATATCGACAACGAACTATCTTTCATAATGACAAGGATACCATCCATTGGAATAACAAAAATCTCGACAATAGACTACCTTCAATAATGACAAGGCTACCATCCATTTGAGTAACAAAAATCTCGACAACAGACTACCCTTCATAATGACTAGGCTACCATCCGTTGGAGTAAAAATGATATCGACAACAAACTACCTTCCATAATGACAAGGCTACAATCCATTGTAGTAACAAAAATCTCGAAAACATAGTACCTTCCATAATGACAAGGCTACCATCCATTGTAGTAACAAAGATATCGACAACGAACTATCTTTCATAATGACAAGGATACCATCCATTGGAATAACAAAAATCTCGACAATAGACTACCTTCAATAATGATAAGGCTACCATCCATTGGAGTAACAAAAATCTCGACAACAGACTACCTTCAATAATGACAAGGCTACCATCCATTGGAGTAACAAAAATCTCAACAACAAACTACCTTCCATAATGACTAGGCTACCCTCCGTTGGAGTAAAAATGATATCGACAACAAACTACCTTCCATAATGACAAGGCTACAATCCATTGTAGTAACAAAAATCTCGAAAACATAGTACCTTCCATAATGACAAGGTTACCATCCATTGTAGTAACAAAAATCTCGACAATAGACTACCTTCAATAATGACAAGGCTACCATCCATTGCAATAACAAAAATCTCGAGAACAGACTACCTTCCATAATGACAAGGCTACCATCCATTGGAGTAACAAAAATCTCAACAACAGACTACCTTCCATAATGACTAGGCTACCATCCGTTGGAGTAAAAATGATATCGACAACAAACTACCTTCCATAATGACAAGGCTACCATCCATTGAAATAACAAAAATCTCGACAACAAACTACCTTCCATAATGACTAAGCTACCATCCATTGGAGTAACAAAGATATCGACAACGAACTATCTTTCATAATGACAAGGATACCATCCATTGGAATAACAAAAATCTCGACAATAGACTACCTTCAATAATGACAAGGCTACCATCCATTGGAGTAACAAAAATCTCGACAACAGACTACCTTCAATAATGACAAGGCTACAATCCATTGGAGTAACAAAAATCTCAACAACAAACTACCTTCCATAATGACTAGGCTACCCTCCGTTGGAGTAAAAATGATATCGACAACAAACTACCTTCCATAATGACAAGGCTACAATCCATTGTAGTAACAAAAATCTCGAAAACATAGTACCTTCCATAATGACAAGGCTACCATCCATTGTAGTAACAAAAATCTCGACAATAGACTACCTTCAATAATGACAAGGCTACCATCCATTGCAATAACAAAAATCTCGAGAACAGACTACCTTCTATAATGACAAGGCTACCATCCATTGGAGTAACAAAAATCTCAACAACAGACTACCTTTCATAATGACTAGGCTACCATCCGTTGGAGTAAAAATGATATCGACAACAAACTACCTTCCATAATGACAAGGCTACAATCCATTGTAGTAACAAAAATCTCGAAAACATAGTACCTTCTATAGTGACAAGGCTACCATCCATTGTAGTAACAAAAATCTCGACAATATACAACCCTCCATAATGACAAGGCTACCATCCGTTGGAGTAATAAAAATCACGACAACTGACTACCTTCCATAATGACAAGGCTACCATCCATTGGAGTAACAAAAATCTCAACAACAGACTACCTTCCATAATGACTAGGCTACCATCTGTTGGAGTAAAAATGATATCGACAACAAACTACCTTCCATAATGACAAGGCTACAATCCATTGAAGTAACAAAAATCTCGAAAACATAGTACCTTCCATAATGACAAGGCTACCATCCATTGTAGTAACGAAAATCTCGACAATAAACTACCTTCCATAATGGCAAGGCTACCATCGATTGGAGTAACAAAAATCACGACAACAGACTACCTTCTATAATTACAAGGCTACCATCCATTGGAATAACAAAAATATCGACACCATACTACCTTCCATAATGAAAAGGCTACCATCCCTTAAAGTAACAAAAATCTTGAAAACAGAATACCTTCCATAATGACAGGGCTACCATCCATTGGAGTAACAAAGATATCGACAACATACTACCCTCCATAATGAAAAGGCTACCATCCGTTGGAGTAATAAAAATCACGACAACTGACTACCTTCCATAATGACAAGGCTACCATCCATTGAAATAACAAAAATCTCGACAACAAACTACCTTCCATAATGACTAGGCTACCATCCATTGGAGTAACAAAGATATCGACAACGAACTATCTTTCATAATGACAAGGATACCATCCATTGGAATAACAAAAATCTCGACGAGAGACTACCTTCCATGATGACAAGGATACCATCCATTGGAGTAACAAAAATCTCGACAACAGACTACCTTTCATAATGACAAGGCTAACAACCATTGGAGTAACAAAAATCTCAACAACAGACTACCTTCCATAATGACTAGGCTACCATCCATTGGAGTAACAATGATATCGACAAAAAACTACCTTCCATAATGACAAGGCTACAATCCATTTTAGTAATAAAAATCTCGAAAACAGAGTACATTCCATAATGACAAGTCTACCATCCATTGTAGTAACAAAAATCTCGACAATATACTACCCTCCATAATGACAAGGCTACCATCCGTTGGAGTAATAAAAATCACGACAACTGACTACCTTCCATAATGACAAGGCTACCATCCATTGGAGTAACAAAAATCTCAACAACAGACTACCTTCCATAATGACTAGGCTACCATCCGTTGGAGTAAAAATGATATCGACAACAAACTACCTTCCATAATGACAAGGCTACAATCCATTGTAGTAAAAAAAATCTCGAAAACATTGTACCTTCCATAATGACAAGGCTACCATCCATTGTAGAAACAAAAATCTCGACAATATACTACCCTCCATAATGACAAGGCTACCATCCGTTGGAGTAATAAAAATCACGACAACTGACTACCTTCCATAATGACAAGGCTACCATCCATTGGAGTAACAAAAATCTCAACAACAGACTACCTTCCATAATGACTAGGCTACCATCTGTTGGAGTAAAAATGATATCGACAACAAACTACCTTCCATAATGACAAGGCTACAATCCATTGTAGTAACAAAAATCTCGAAAACATAGTACCTTCCATAATGACAAGGCTACCATCCATTGTAGTAACAAAAATCTCGACAATAGACTACCTTCAATAATGACAAGGCTACCATCCATTGCAATAACAAAAATCTCGAGAACAGACTACCTTCTATAATGACAAGGCTACCATCCATTGGAGTAACAAAAATCTCAACAACAGACTACCTTTCATAATGACTAGGCTACCATCCGTTGGAGTAAAAATGATATCGACAACAAACTACCTTCCATAATGACAAGGCTACAATCCATTGTAGTAACAAAAATCTCGAAAACATAGTACCTTCTATAGTGACAAGGCTACCATCCATTGTAGTAACAAAAATCTCGACAATATACAACCCTCCATAATGACAAGGCTACCATCCGTTGGAGTAATAAAAATCACGACAACTGACTACCTTCCATAATGACAAGGCTACCATCCATTGGAGTAACAAAAATCTCAACAACAGACTACCTTCCATAATGACTAGGCTACCATCTGTTGGAGTAAAAATGATATCGACAACAAACTACCTTCCATAATGACAAGGCTACAATCCATTGAAGTAACAAAAATCTCGAAAACATAGTACCTTCCATAATGACAAGGCTACCATCCATTGTAGTAACGAAAATCTCGACAATAAACTACCTTCCATAATGGCAAGGCTACCATCCATTGGAGTAACAAAAATCACGACAACAGACTACCTTCTATAATTACAAGGCTACCATCCATTGGAATAACAAAAATATCGACACCATACTACCTTCCATAATGAAAAGGCTACCATCCCTTAAAGTAACAAAAATCTTGAAAACAGAATACCTTCCATAATGACAGGGCTACCATCCATTGGAGTAACAAAGATATCGACAACATACTACCCTCCATAATGAAAAGGCTACCATCCGTTGGAGTAATAAAAATCACGACAACTGACTACCTTCCATAATGACAAGGCTACCATCCATTGAAATAACAAAAATCTCGACAACAAACTACCTTCCATAATGACTAGGCTACCATCCATTGGAGTAACAAAGATATCGACAACGAACTATCTTTCATAATGACAAGGATACCATCCATTGGAATAACAAAAATCTCGACGAGAGACTACCTTCCATGATGACAAGGATACCATCCATTGGAGTAACAAAAATCTCGACAACAGACTACCTTTCATAATGACAAGGCTAACAACCATTGGAGTAACAAAAATCTCAACAACAGACTACCTTCCATAATGACTAGGCTACCATCCATTGGAGTAACAATGATATCGACAAAAAACTACCTTCCATAATGACAAGGCTACAATCCATTTTAGTAATAAAAATCTCGAAAACAGAGTACATTCCATAATGACAAGTCTACCATCCATTGTAGTAACAAAAATCTCGACAATATACTACCCTCCATAATGACAAGGCTACCATCCGTTGGAGTAATAAAAATCACGACAACTGACTACCTTCCATAATGACAAGGCTACCATCCATTGGAGTAACAAAAATCTCAACAACAGACTACCTTCCATAATGACTAGGCTACCATCCGTTGGAGTAAAAATGATATCGACAACAAACTACCTTCCATAATGACAAGGCTACAATCCATTGTAGTAAAAAAAATCTCGAAAACATTGTACCTTCCATAATGACAAGGCTACCATCCATTGTAGAAACAAAAATCTCGACAATATACTACCCTCCATAATGACAAGGCTACCATCCGTTGGAGTAATAAAAATCACGACAACTGACTACCTTCCATAATGACAAGGCTACCATCCATTGGAGTAACAAAAATCTCAACAACAGACTACCTTCCATAATGACTAGGCTACCATCTGTTGGAGTAAAAATGATATCGACAACAAACTACCTTCCATAATGACAAGGCTACAATCCATTGTAGTAACAAAAATCTCGAAAACATAGTACCTTCCATAATGACAAGGCTACCATCCATTGTAGTAACAAAAATCTCGACAATAGACTACCTTCAATAATGACAAGGCTACCATCCATTGCAATAACAAAAATCTCGAGAACAGACTACCTTCTATAATGACAAGGCTACCATCCATTGGAGTAACAAAAATCTCAACAACAGACTACCTTTCATAATGACTAGGCTACCATCCGTTGGAGTAAAAATGATATCGACAACAAACTACCTTCCATAATGACAAGGCTACAATCCATTGTAGTAACAAAAATCTCGAAAACATAGTACCTTCTATAGTGACAAGGCTACCATCCATTGTAGTAACAAAAATCTCGACAATATACAACCCTCCATAATGACAAGGCTACCATCCGTTGGAGTAATAAAAATCACGACAACTGACTACCTTCCATAATGACAAGGCTACCATCCATTGGAGTAACAAAAATCTCAACAACAGACTACCTTCCATAATGACTAGGCTACCATCTGTTGGAGTAAAAATGATATCGACAACAAACTACCTTCCATAATGACAAGGCTACAATCCATTGAAGTAACAAAAATCTCGAAAACATAGTACCTTCCATAATGACAAGGCTACCATCCATTGTAGTAACGAAAATCTCGACAATAAACTACCTTCCATAATGGCAAGGCTACCATCCATTGGAGTAACAAAAATCACGACAACAGACTACCTTCTATAATTACAAGGCTACCATCCATTGGAATAACAAAAATATCGACACCATACTACCTTCCATAATGAAAAGGCTACCATCCCTTAAAGTAACAAAAATCTTGAAAACAGAATACCTTCCATAATGACAGGGCTACCATCCATTGGAGTAACAAAGATATCGACAATATACTACCCTCCATAATGAAAAGGCTACCATCCGTTGGAGTAATAAAAATCACGACAACTGACTACCTTCCATAATGACAAGGCTACCATCCATTGAAATAACAAAAATCTCGACAACAAACTACCTTCCATAATGACTAGGCTACCATCCATTGGAGTAACAAAGATATCGACAACGAACTATCTTTCATAATGACAAGGATACCATCCATTGGAATAACAAAAATCTCGACGAGAGACTACCTTCCATGATGACAAGGATACCATCCATTGGAGTAACAAAAATCTCGACAACAGACTACCTTTCATAATGACAAGGCTACCAACCATTGGAGTAACAAAAATCTCAACAACAGACTACCTTCCATAATGACTAGGCTACCATCCATTGGAGTAACAATGATATCGACAAAAAACTACCTTCCATAATGACAAGGCTACAATCCATTTTAGTAATAAAAATCTCGAAAACAGAGTACATTCCATAATGACAAGTCTACCATCCATTGTAGTAACAAAAATCTCGACAATATACTACCCTCCATAATGACAAGGCTACCATCCGTTGGAGTAATAAAAATCACGACAACTGACTACCTTCCATAATGACAAGGCTACCATCCATTGGAGTAACAAAAATCTCAACAACAGACTACCTTCCATAATGACTAGGCTACCATCCGTTGGAGTAAAAATGATATCGACAACAAACTACCTTCCATAATGACAAGGCTACAATCCATTGTAGTAAAAAAAATCTCGAAAACATTGTACCTTCCATAATGACAAGGATACGATCCATTGTAGTAACAAAAATCTCGACAATAAACTACCTTCCATAATGGCAAGGCTACCATCCATTGGAGTAACAAAAATCACGACAACAGACTACCTTCTATAATTACAAGGCTACCATCCATTGGAATAACAAAAATATCGACACCACACTACCTTCCATAATGAAAGGGCTACCATACCTTAAAGTAACAAAAATCTAGAAAACAGAATACCTTCCATAATGACAGGGCTACCATCCATTGGAGTAACAAAGATATCGACAACATACTACCCTCCATAATGAAAAGGCTACCATCCGTTGGAGTAATAAAAATCACGACAACTGACTACCTTCCATAATGACAAGGCTACCATCCATTGCAATAACAAAAATCTCGACAACAGACAACCTTCCATAATGACAAGGCTAACATCCATTGGAGTAACAAAAATCTCAACAACAGACTACCTTTCATAATGACTAGGCTACCATCCGTTGGAGTAAAAATGATATCGACAACAAAATACCTTCCATAATGACAAGGCTACAATCCATTGTAGTAACAAAAATCTCGAAAACATAGTACCTTCCATAATGACAAGGCTACCATCCATTGTAGTAACAAAAATCTCGACAATATACTACCCTCCATAATGACAAGGCTAACATTCGTTGGAGTAATAAAAATCACGACAACTGACTACCTTCCATAATGACAAGGCTACCATCCATTGGAGTAACAAAAATCTCAACAACAGACTACCTTCCATAATGACTAGGCTACCATCCGTTGGAGTAAAAATGATATCGACAACAAACTACCTTCCATAATGACAAGGCTACAATCCATTGTAGTAACAAAAATCTCGAAAACATAATACCTTCCATAATGACAAGGCTACCATCCATTGTAGTAACAAAAATCTCGACAATAAACTACCTTCCATAATGGCAAGGCTACCATCCATTGAAGTAACAAAAATCACGACAATAGACTACCTTCTATAATTACAAGGCTACCATCCATTGGAATAACAAAAATATCGACACCACACTACCTTCCATAATGAAAGGGCTACCATACCTTAAAGTAACAAAAATCTTGAAAACAGAATACCTTCCATAATGACAGGGCTACCATCCATTGGAGTAACAAAGATATCGACAACATACTACCCTCCATAATGAAAAGGCTACCATCCGTTGGAGTAATAAAAATCACGACAACTGACTACCTTCCATAATGACAAGGCTACCATCCATAGAAATAACAAAAATCTCGACAACAAACTACCTTCCATAATGACTAGGCTACCATCCATTGGAGTAACAAAGATATCGACAACGAACTATCTTTCATAATGACAAGGATACCATCCATTGGAATAACAAAAATCTCGACGAGAGACTACCTTCCATGATGACAAGGATACCATCCATTGGAGTAACAAAAATCTCGACAACAGACTACCTTTCATAATGACAAGGCTACCATCCATTGGAGTAACAAAAATCTCAACAACAGTCTACCTTCCATAATGACTAGGCTACCATCCATTGGAGTAACAATCATATCGACAAAAAACTACCTTCCATAATGACAAGGCTACAATCCATTTTAGTAATAAAAATCTTGAAAACAGAGTACATTCCATAATAACAAGTCTACCATCCATTGTAGTAACAAAAATCTCGACAATATACTACCCTCCATAATGACAAGGCTACCATCCATTGGAGTAATAAAAATCACGACAACTGACTACCTTCCATAATGACAAGGCTACCATCCATTGGAGTAACTAAAATCTCAACAACAGACTACCTTCCATAATGACTAGGCTACCATCCGTTGGAGTAAATATGATATCGACAACAAACTACCTTCCATAATGACAAGGCTACAATCCATTGTGGTAACAAAAATTTCGAAAACATAGTACCTTCCATAATGACAAGGCTACGATCCATTGTAGTAACAAAAATCTCGACAATAAACTACCTTCCATAATGGCAAGGCTACCATCCATTGGAGTAACAAAAATCACGACAACAGACTACCTTCTATAATTACAAGGCTACCATCCATTGCAATAACAAAAATATCGACACCACACTACCTTCCATAATGAAAGGGCTACCATACCTTAAAGTAACAAAAATCTAGAAAACAGAATACCTTCCATAATGACAGGGCTACCATCCATTGGAGTAACAAAGATATCGACAACATACTACCCTCCATAATGAAAAGGCTACCATCCGTTGGAGTAATAAAAATCACGACAACTGACTACCTTCCATAATGACAAGGCTACCATCCATTGCAATAACAAAAATCTCGATAACAGACTACCTTCCATAATGACAAGGCTACCATCCATTGGAGTAACAAAAATCTCAACAACAGACTACCTTTCATAATGACTAGGCTACCATCCGTTGGAGTAAAAATGATATCGACAACAAACTACCTTCCATAATGACAAGGCTACAATCCATTGTAGTAACAAAAATCTCGAAAACATAGTACCTTCCATAATGACAAGGCTACCATCCATTGTAGTAACAAAAATCTCGACAATATACTACCCTCCATAATGACAAGGCTACCATCCGTTGGAGTAATAAAAATCACGACAACTGACTACCTTCCATAATGACAAGGCTACCATCCATTGTAGTAACAAAAATCTCGACAATAAACTACCTTCCATAATGGCAAGGCTACCATCCATTGAAGTAACAAAAATCACGACAATAGACTACCTTCTATAATTACAAGGCTACCATCCATTGGAATAACAAAAATATCGACACCACACTACCTTCCATAATGAAAGGGCTACCATACCTTAAAGTAACAAAAATCTTGAAAACAGAATACCTTCCATAATGACAGGGCTACCATCCATTGGAGTAACAAAGATATCGACAACATACTACCCTCCATAATGAAAAGGCTACCATCCGTTGGAGTAATAAAAATCACGACAACTGACTACCTTCCATAATGACAAGGCTACCATCCATTGAAATAACAAAAATCTCGACAACAAACTACCTTCCATAATGACTAGGCTACCATCCATTGGAGTAACAAAGATATCGACAACGAACTATCTTTCATAATGACAAGGATACCATCCATTGGAATAACAAAAATCTCGACGAGAGACTACCTTCCATGATGACAAGGATACCATCCATTGGAGTAACAAAAATCTCGACAACAGACTACCTTTCATAATGACAAGGCTACCATCCATTGGAGTAACAAAAATCTCAACAACAGACTACCTTCCATAATGACTAGGCTACCATCCATTGGAGTAACAATCATATCGACAAAAAACTACCTTCCATAATGACAAGGCTACAATCCATTTTAGTAATAAAAATCTTGAAAACAGAGTACATTCCATAATAACAAGTCTACCATCCATTGTAGTAACAAAAATCTCGACAATATACTACCCTCCATAATGACAAGGCTACCATCCATTGGAGTAATAAAAATCACGACAACTGACTACCTTCCATAATGACAAGGCTACCATCCATTGGAGTAACTAAAATCTCAACAACAGACTACCTTCCATAATGACTAGGCTACCATCCGTTGGAGTAAAAATGATATCGACAACAAACTACCTTCCATAATGACAAGGCTACAATCCATTGTGGTAACAAAAATATCGAAAACATAGTACCTTCCATAATGACAAGGCTACGATCCATTGTAGTAACAAAAATCTCGACAATAAACTACCTTCCATAATGGCAAGGCTACCATCCATTGGAGTAACAAAAATCACGACAACAGACTACCTTCTATAATTACAAGTCTACCATCCATTGGAATAACAAAAATATCGACACCACACTACCTTCCATAATGAAAGGGCTACCATACCTTAAAGTAACAAAAATCTAGAAAACAGAATACCTTCCATAATGACAGGGCTACCATCCATTGGAGTAACAAAGATATCGACAACATACTACCCTCCATAATGAAAAGGCTACCATCCGTTGGAGTATTAAAAATCACGACAACTGACTACCTTCCATAATGACAAGGCTACCATCCATTGCAATAACAAAAATCTCGACAACAGACTACCTTCCATAATCACAAGGCTACCATCCATTGGAGTAACAAAAATCTCAACAACAGACTACCTTTCATAATGACTAGGCTACCATCCGTTGGAGTAAAAATGATATCGACAACAAACTACCTTCCATAATGACAAGGCTACAATCCATTGTAGTAACAAAAATCTCGAAAACATAGTACCTTCCATAATGACAAGGCTACCATCCATTGTAGTAACAAAAATCTCGACAATATACTACCCTCCATAATGACAAGGCTACCATCCGTTGGAGTAATAAAAATCACGACAACTGACTACCTTCCATAATGACAAGGCTACCATCCATTGGAGTAACAAAAATCTCAACAACAGACTACCTTCCATAATGACTAGGCTACCATCCGTTGGAGTAAAAATGATATCGACAACAAACTACCTTCCATAATGACAAGGCTACAATCCATTGTAGTAACAAAAATCTCGAAAACATAGTACCTTCCATAATGACAAGGCTACCATCCATTGTAGTAACAAAAATCTCGACAATAAACTACCTTCCATAATGGCAAGGCTACCATCCATTGGAGTAACAAAAATCACGACAACAGACTACCTTCTATAATTACAAGGCTACCATCCATTGGAATAACAAAAATATCGACACCACACTACCTTCCATAATGAAAGGGCTACCATACCTTAAAGTAACAAAAATCTTGAAAACAGAATACCTTCCATAATGACAGGGCTACCATCCATTGGAGTAACAAAGATATCGACAACATACTACCCTCCATAATGAAAAGGCTACCATCCGTTAGAGTAATAAAAATCACGACAACTGACTACCTTCCATAATGACAAGGCTCCCATCCATTGAAATAACAAAAATCTCGACAACAAACTACCTTCCATAATGACTAGGCTACCATCCATTGGAGTAACAAAGATATCGACAACGAACTATCTTTAATAATGACAAGGATACCATCCATTGGAATAACAAAAATCTCGACGAGAGACTACCTTCCATGATGACAAGGATACCATCCATTGGAGTAACAAAAATCTCGACAACAGACATCCTTTCATAATGACAAGGCTACCATCCATTGGAGTAACAAAAATCTCAACAACAGACTACCTTCCATAATGACTAGGCTACCATCCATTGGAGTAACAATCATATCGACAAAAAACTACCTTCCATAATGACAAGGCTACAATCCATTTTAGTAATAAAAATCTCGAAAACAGAGTACATTCCATAATGACAAGTCTACCATCCATTGTAGTAACAAAAATCTCGACAATATACTACCCTCCATAATGACAAGGCTACCATCCATTGGAGTAATAAAAATCACGACAACTGACTACCTTCCATAATGACAAGGCTACCATCCATTGGAGTAACAAAAATCTCAACAACAGACTACCTTCCATAATGACTAGGCTACCATCCGTTGGAGTAAAAATGATACCGACAACAAACTACCTTCCATAATGACAAGGCTACAATCCATTGTAGTAACAAAAATCTCGAAAACATAGTACCTTCCATAATGACAAGGCTACGATCCATTGTAGTAACAAAAATCTCGACAATAAACTACCTTCCATAATGGCAAGGCTACCATCCATTGGAGTAACAAAAATCACGACAACAGACTACCTTCTATAATTACAAGGCTACCATCCATTGGAATAACAAAAATATCGACACCACACTACCTTCCATAATGACAAGGCTACCATACCTTAAAGTAACAAAAATCTTGAAAACAGAATACCTTCCATAATGACAGGGCTACCATCCATTGGAGTAACAAAGATATCGACAACATACTACCATCCATAATGAAAAGGCTACCATCCGTTGGAGTAATAAAAATCACGACAACTGACTACCTTCCATAATGACAAGGCTACCATCCATTGAAATAACCAAAATCTCGACAACAAACTACCTTCCATAATGACTAGGCTACCATCCATTGGAGTAACAAAGATATCGACAACGAACTATCTTTCATAATGACAAGGATACCATCCATTGGAATAACAAAAATCTCGACAAGAGACTACCTTCCATGATGACAAGGATACCATCCATTGGAGTAACAAAAATCTCGACAACAGACTACCTTTCATAATGACAAGGCTACCATCCATTGGAGTAACAAAAATCTCAACAACAGACTACCTTCCATAATGACTAGGCTACCATCCATTGGAGTAACAACGATATCGACAAAAAACTACCTTCCATAATTACAAGGCTACCATCCATTGTAGTAACAAAAATCTCGACAATAGACTACCTTCAATAATGACAAGGCTACCATCCATTGCAATAACCAAAATCTCGATAACAGACTACCTTCCATAATGACAAGGCTACCATCCATTGGAGTAACAAAAATCTCAACAACAGACTACCTTTCATAATGACTAGGCTACCATCCGTAGGAGTAAAAATGATATCGACAACAAACTACCTTCCATAATGATAAGGCTACAATCCATTGTAGTAACAAAAATCTCGAAAACATAGTACCTTCCATAATGAGAAGGCTACCATCCATTGTAGTAACAAAAATCTCGACAATAGACTACCTTCCATAATGACAAGGCTACCATCCATTGGAGTAACAAAAATCTCAACAACAGACTACCTTCCATAATGACTAGGCTACCATCCATTGGAGTAACAATGATATCGACAAAAAACAACCTTCCATAATGACAAGGCTACAATCCATTTTAGTAACAAAAATCTTGAAAACAGAGTACATTCCATAATGACAAGGCTACCATCCATTGTAGTAACAAAAATCTCGACAATATACTACCCTCCATAATGACAAGGCTACCATCCGTTGGAGTAATTAAAATCACGACAACTGACTACCTTCCATAATGACAAGGCTACCATCCATTGAAATAACAAAAATCTCGACAACAGACTACCTTCCATAATGACTAGGCTACCATCCATTGGAGTAAAAAAGATATCGACAACAGAATATCTTTCCTAATGACAAGGATACCATCCAATGGAAAATCAAAAGTATCTATAAGAGACTACCTTCCATGATGACAAGGATACCATCCATTGGAGTAACAAAAATATCGACAATAGACTACCTTCCATAATGACAAGGCTACCATCCATTGGAGTAACAAAAATCTAAACAACAGAATACCTTCCATAATCACAAGGCTACCATCCATTGAAATAACAAAAATCTAGAAAATAGAGTACCTTCCATAATGACAAGGCTACCATCCATTGTAGTAACAAAAATCTCGACAATAGACTATCTTTCATAATGACAAGGATACCATCAATTGCAATAACAAAAATCTCGACAACACACTACCTTCCATTATGACAAGGCTACCATCCATTGGAGTAACAAAAATCTCAACAACAGACTACCTTCCATAGTGACTAGGCTACCATCCGTTGGAGTAAAAATGATATCGACAACAAACTACCTTCCATAATGACAAGGCTACAATCCATTGTAGTAACAAAAATCTCGAAAACATAGTACCTTCAATAATGACAAGGCTACTATCCATTGTAGTAACAAAAATCTCGACAATAGACTACCTTCCATAATGGAAAGGCTACCGTCCATTGGAGTAACAAAAATCGCGACAACAGACTACCTTCTATACTTACAAGGCTACCATCCATTGGAATAACAAAAATATCGACACCACACTACCTTCCATAATGACAAGGCTACCGTCCCTTAGAGTAACAAAAATCTCGGAAATAGAATACCTTCCATAATGAAAGGGCTACCATCCATTGGAGTAACAAAGATATCGACAACATACTAACCTCTATAATGGCAAGGCTACCATCCGTTGGAGTAATAAAAATCACGACAACTGACTACCTTCCATAATGACAAGGCTACCATCCATTGAAATAACAAAAATCTCGACAACAAACTACCTTCCATAATGACTAGGCTACCATCCATTGGAGTAACAAAAATCTCGACAACAGACTACCTTCCATAATGACAAGGCTACCATCCATTGGAGTAACAAAAATCTCAACAACAGACTACCTTCCATAATGACTAGGCTACCATCCATTGGAGTAACAATGATATCGACAAAAAACTACCTTCCATAATGACAAGGCTACAATCCATTGTAGTAACAAAAATCTCGAAAATAGAGTACCTTCCATAATGACAAGGCTACCATCCATTGGAGTAACAAAGATATCGACAACGGACTATCTTTCATAATGACAAGGATACCATCCATTGGAATAACAAAAATCTCGACAAGAGACTACCTTCCATGATGACAAGGCTACCATCCATTGGAGTAACAAAAATCTCAACAACAAACTACATTCCATAATGACTAGGCTACCATCCGTTAGAGTAAAATTGATATTAACAACAAACTACCTTCCATAATGACAAGGATACCATCCCCTTTAGTAACAAAAATCTCGAAAATAGACTACCTTTAATAATGACAAGGCTACCATCCATTGCAATAACAAAAATCTCGACAACAAAATAGAGTACCTTCCATAATGACTAGGCTACCATCCGTTAGAGTAAAAATGACATCGACAACAAACTACCTTCCATAATGACAAGGCTTCAATATATTATAGTAACAAAAATCTCGAAAACATAATACCTTCCATAATGACAAGGCTACCATCCATTATAGTAACAAAAATCTCGACAATAGACTACCTTCCATAATGGCAAGGCTACCGCCCATTGGAGTAACAAAAATCGAGACAACAGACTACCTTCTATACTTACAAGGATACCATCCATTGGAATAACAAAAATATCGACACCACACTACCTTCCATAATGACAAGGCTACCTTCCCTTAGAGTAACAAAAATCTCGACAACAGAATACCTTCCATAATGACAGGGCTACCATCCATTGGGGTAACAAAGATATCGACAACATACTACCCTCCATAATGACAAGGCTACCATCCGTTGGAGTAATAAAAATCACGACAACTGACTACCTTCCATAATGACAAGGCTACCATCCATTGAAATAACAAAAATCTCGACAACAAACTACCTTCCATGATGACTAGGCTACCATCCATTGGAGTAACAAATATATCGACAACATACTACCCTCCATAATGACAAGGCTACCATCCGTTGGAGTAATAAAAATCACGACAACTGACTACCTTCCATAATGGCAAGGCTACTGTCCATTGGAGTAACAAAAATCACGACAACAGACTACCTTCTATAATTACAAGGCTACCATCCATTGGAATAACAAAATCATCGACACCACACTACCTTCCATAATGACAAGGCTACCATCCCTTAGAGTAAAAAAATTCTCAAGAACAGAATACCTTCCATAATGACATAGCTACCATCCATTGGAGTAACAAAGATATCGATAACATACTACCCTCCATAATGACAAGGCTACCATCCGTTGGAGTAATAAAAATCATGACAACTGACTACCTTCCATAATGACAAGGCTACCATCCATTGAAATAACAAAAATCTCGACAATAGACTACCTTCCATAATGACTAGGCTACCATCCATTGGAGTAACAATGATATCGACAAAAACTACCTTCCATAATGACAAGGCTACAATCCATTATAGTAACAAAAATTTCGAAAACAGAGTACCTTCCATAATGACAAGGCTACCATCCATTGTAGTAACAAAAATCTCGAAAATAGACTACCTTTAATAATAACAAGGCTACCATCCATTGCAATAACAAAAATCTCGACAACAGACTACCTTCCATAAAGACAAGGCTACCATCCATTGGAGTAACAAAAATCTCAACAACAGACTACCTTCCATAATGACTAGGCTACCATCCGTTGGAGTAAAAATGATATTGACAACAAACTACCTTCCATAATGACAAGGCTACAATCCATTGTAGTAACAAAAATCTCGAAAACATAATACCTTCCATAATGACAAGGCTACCATCCATTGTAGTAACAAAAATCTCGACAATAGACTACCTTCCATAATGGCAAGGCTACCGTCCATTGGAGTAACAAAAATCACGACAACAGACTAGCTTCTATACTTACAAGGCTACCATCCATTGGAATAACAAAAATATCAACACCACACTACCTTCCATAATGACAAGGCTACCATCCCTTAGAGTAACAAAAATCTCGACAATAGAATACCTTCCATAATGACAGGGCTACCATCCATTGGGGTAACAAAGATATCGACAACATACTACCCTCCATAATGACAAGGCTACCATCCGTTGGAGTAATAAAAATCACGACAACTGACTACCTTCCATAATGACAAGGCTACCATCCATTGAAATAACAAAAATCTCGACAACCGACTACCTTCCATAATGACTAGGCTACAATCCATTGGAGTAACAAAGATATCGACAATGGACTATCTTTCATAATGACAAGGATACCATCCATTGGAATAACAAAAATCTCGACAAGAGACTACCTTCCATGATGACAAGGATACCATCCATTGGAGTAACAAAAATCTCGACAACAGACTACCTTCCATAATGACAAGGCTACAATCCATTGGAGTAACAAAAATCTCGACAACAGACTACCTTCCATAATGACAAGGCTACAATCCATTGTAGTAACAAAAATCTCGAAAACATAATACCTTCCATAATGACAAGGCTACCATCCATTGTAGTAACAAAAATCTCGACAATAGACTACCTTCCATAATGGCAAGGCTACCGTCCATTGGAGTAACAAAAATCACGACAACAGACTACCTTCTATACTTACAAGGCTACCATCCATTGGAATAACAAAAATATCGACACCACACTACCTTCCATAATGACAAGGCTACCATCCATTGGAATAACAAAAATATCGACACCACACTACCTTCCATAATGACAAGGCTACCATCCATTAGAATAACAAAAATATCGACACCACACTACCTTCCATAATGACAAGGCTACCATCCATTGGAGTAATAAAAATCACGACAACTGACTACCTTCCATAATGACTAGGCTACCATCCATTGAAATAACAAAAATCTCGACAACAGACTACCTTCCATAATGACTAGGCTACCATCCATTGGAGTAACAAAGATATCAACAACGGACTATCTTTCATAATGACAAGGATACCATCCATTGGAATAACAAAAATCTCGACAAGAGACTACCTTCCATGATGACAAGGATACCATCCATTGGAGTAACAAAAATCTCGACAACAGACTACCTTCCATAATGACAAGGCTACCATCCATTGGAGTAACAAAAATCTCAACAACAGACTACCTTCCATAATGACTAGGCTACCATCCATTGGAGTAACAATGATATCGACAAAAAACTACCATCTATAATGACAAGGCTACAATCCTTTGTAGTAACAAAAATCTCAAAAACAGAGTACCTTCCATAATGACAACGCTACCATCCATTGTAGTAACAAAAATCTCGAAAATAGACAACCTTTAATAATGACAAGGATACCATCCATTGCAATAACAAAAATCTCGACAATAGACTACCTTCCATAATGACAAGGCTACCATCCATTGGAGTAACAAAAATCTCAACAATAGACTACCTTCCATAATGACTAGGCTACCATCTGTTGGAGTAAAAATGATATCTACAACAAACTACCTTCCATAATGACAACGCTACAATCCATTGTAGTAACCAAAATCTCGAAAACATAATACCTTCCATAATGACAAGGCTACCATCCATTGTAGTAACAAAAATCTCGACAATAGACTACCTTCCATAATGGCAAGGCTACCGTCCATTGGAGTAACAAAAATCACGACAACAGACTACCTTCTATACTTACAAGGCTACCATCCATTGGAATAACAAAAATATCGACACCACACTACCTTCAATAATGACAAGGCTACCATCCCTTAGAGTAACAAAAATCTCGACAACAGAATACCTTCCATAATGACAGGGCTACCATCCATTGGGGTAACAAAGATATCGACAACATACTACCCTCCATAATTACAAGGCTACCATCCGTTGAAGTAATAAAAATCACGACAACTGACTACCTTCCATAATGACAAGGCTACCATCCATTGAAATAACAAAAATCTCGACAACAGACTACCTTCCATAATGACTAGGCTACCATCCATTGGAGTAACAAAGATATCGACAATGGACTATCTTTCATAATGACAAGGATACCATCCATTGGAATAACAAAAATCTCGACAACAGACTACCTTCCATAATGACAAGGCTACCATCCATTGGAGTAACAAAAATCTCAACAACGGACTACCTTCCATAATGACTAGGCTACCATCAATTGGAGTAACAATGATATCGACAAAAAACTACCTTCCATAATGACAAGGCTACAATCCATTGTAGTAACAAAAATCTCGAAAACAGAGTACCTTCCATAATGACAAGGCTATCATCCATTGTAGTAACAAAAATCTCGACAATAGACTACCTTCAATAATGACAAGGCTACCATCCATTGCAATAACAAAAATCTCGACAACAGACTACCTTCCATAATGACAAGGCTACCATCCATTGGAGTAACAAAAATCCCAACAACAGACAACCTTCCATAATGACTAGGTTACCATCCGTTGGAGTAAAAATGATATCGACAACAAACTACCTTCCATAATGACAAGGCTATAATCCATGGTAGTAACAAAAATCTCAAAAAAACATAGTACCTTCCATAATGACATGGCTACCATCCATTGTAGTAACAAAAATCTCGACAATAGACTACCTTGCATAATTGCAAGGCAACCGTCCATTGGAGGAACAAAAATCACGACAACAGACTACCTTCGATAATTACAAGACTACCATCCATTGGAATAACAAAAATATCGACACCATACTACCTTCCTTAATGACAAGGCTACCATCCCTTAGAGTAACAAAAATCTCGACAACAAAATACCTTCCATAATGACAGGGCTACCATCCATTGGTGTAACAAAGATATCGACAACATTCTACCCTCCATAATGACAAGGCTACCATCCGTTGGAGTAATAAAAATCATGACAACTGACTACCTTCCATAATGACAAGGCTACCATCCATTGAAATAACAAAAATCTCGACAACGGACTACCTTCCATAATGACTAGGCTACCATCCATTGGAGTAACAATGATATCGACAAAAAACTACCTTCCATAATGACAAGGCTACAATCCATTGTAGTAACAAAAATCTCAAAAACAGAGTACCTTCCATAATGACAAGGCTACCATCCATTGTAGTAACAAAAATCTCGAAAATAGACTACCTTTAATAATGACAAGGCTACCATCCATTGCAATAACAAAAATCTCGACAACAGACTACCTTCCATAATGACAAGGCTACCATCCATTGGAGTAACAAAAATCTCAACAACAGACTACCTTCCATAATGACTAGGCTACCATCCGTTGGAGTAAAAATGATATCGACAACAAACTACCTTCCATAATGACAAGGCTACAATCCATTGTAGTAACAAAAATCTCGAAAACATAGTACCTTCCATAATGACAAGGCTACCATCCATTGTAGTAACAAAAATCTCGACAATAGACTACATTCAATAATGACAAGGCTACCATCCATTGCAATAACAAAAATCTCGAAAACAGACTACCTTCCATAATGACAAGGCTACCATCCATTGGAGTAACAAAAATCCCAACAACAGACAACCTTCCATAATGACTAGGTTACCATCCGTTGGAGTAAAAATGATATCGACAACAGACTACCTTCCATAATGACAAGGCTACCATCCATTGGAGTAACAAAAATCTCAACAACAGACTACCTTCCATAATGACTAGGCTACCATCCATTGGAGTAACAATGATATCGACAAAAAACTACCATCTATAATGACAAGGCTACAATCCTTTGTAGTAACAAAAATATCAAAAACAGAGTACCTTCCATAATGACAACGCTACCATCCATTGTAGTAACAAAAATCTCGAAAATAGACAACCTTTAATAATGACAAGGCTACCATCCATTGCAATAACAAAAATCTCGACAATAGACTACCTTCCATAATGACAAGGCTACCATCCATTGGAGTAACAAAAATCTCAACAATAGACTACCTTCCATAATGACTAGGCTACCATCTGTTGGAGTAAAAATGATATCGACAACAAACTACCTTCCATAATGACAACGCTACAATCCATTGTAGTAACCAAAATCTCGAAAACATAATACCTTCCATAATGACAAGGCTACCATCCATTGTAGTAACAAAAATCTCGACAATAGACTACCTTCCATAATGGCAAGGCTACCGTCCATTGGAGTAACAAAAATCACGACAACAGACTACCTTCTATACTTACAAGGCTACCATCCATTGGAATAACAAAAATATCGACACCACACTACCTTCCATAATGACAAGGCTACCATCCCTTAGAGTAACAAAAATCTCGACAACAGAATACCTTCCATAATGACAGGGCTACCATCCATTGGGGTAACAAAGATATCGACAACATACTACCCTCCATAATTACAAGGCTACCATCCGTTGAAGTAATAAAAATCACGACAACTGACTATCTTCCATAATGACAAGGCTACCATCCATTGAAATAACAAAAATCTCGACAACAGACTACCTTCCATAATGACTAGGCTACCATCCATTGGAGTAACAAAGATATCGACAATGGACTATCTTTCATAATGACAAGGATACCATCCATTGGAATAACAAAAATCTCGACAACAGACTACCTTCCATAATGACAAGGCTACCATCCATTGGAGTAACAAAAATCTCAACAACGGACTACCTTCCATAATGACTAGGCTACCATCAATTGGAGTAACAATGATATCGACAAAAAACTACCTTCCATAATGACAAGGCTACAATCCATTGTAGTAACAAAAATCTCGAAAACAGAGTACCTTCCATAATGACAAGGCTATCATCCATTGTAGTAACAAAAATCTCGACAATAGACTACCTTCAATAATGACAAGGGTACCATCCATTGCAATAACAAAAATCTCGACAACAGACTACCTTCCATAATGACAAGGCTACCATCCATTGGAGTAACAAAAATCCCAACAACAGACAACCTTCCATAATGACTAGGTTACCATCCGTTGGAGTAAAAATGATATCGACAACAAACTACCTTCCATAATGACAAGGCTATAATCCATGGTAGTAACAAAAATCTCAAAAAAACATAGTACCTTCCATAATGACATGGCTACCATCCATTGTAGTAACAAAAATCTCGACAATAGACTACCTTGCATAATTGCAAGGCAACCGTCCATTGGAGGAACAAAAATCACGACAACAGACTACCTTCGATAATTACAAGACTACCATCCATTGGAATAACAAAAATATCGACACCATACTACCTTCCTTAATGACAAGGCTACCATCCCTTAGAGTAACAAAAATCTCGACAACAAAATACCTTCCATAATGACAGGGCTACCATCCATTGGTGTAACAAAGATATCGACAACATACTACCCTCCATAATGACAAGGCTACCATCCGTTGGAGTAATAAAAATCATGACAACTGACTACCTTCCATAATGACAAGGCTACCATCCATTGAAATAACAAAAATCTCGACAACGGACTACCTTCCATAATGACTAGGCTACCATCCATTGGAGTAACAATGATATCGACAAAAAACTACCTTCCATAATGACAAGGCTACAATCCATTGTAGTAACAAAAATCTCAAAAACAGAGTACCTTCCATAATGACAAGGCTACCATCCATTGTAGTAACAAAAATCTCGAAAATAGACTACCTTTAATAATGACAAGGCTACCATCCATTGCAATAACAAAAATCTCGACAACAGACTACCTTCCATAATGACAAGGCTACCATCCATTGGAGTAACAAAAA
This sequence comes from Vicia faba, assembly GCA_948472305.1. Taxonomy (NCBI): domain Eukaryota; kingdom Viridiplantae; phylum Streptophyta; class Magnoliopsida; order Fabales; family Fabaceae; genus Vicia; species Vicia faba. Next base: position 508,296,625 of record OX451741.1, on the reverse strand, counting down.
TCTCAACAACAGACTACCTTCCATAATGACTAGGCTACCATCCGTTGGAGTAAAAATGATATCGACAACAAACTACCTTCCATAATGACAAGGCTACAATCCATTGTACTAACAAAAATCTCGAAAACAGAGTACCTTCCATAATGACAAGGCTACCATCCATTAGAGTAACAAAAATCTCGACAATAGACTACCTTCAATAATGACAAGGCTACCATCCATTGCAATAACAAAAATCTCGACAACAGACTACCTTCCATAATGACAAGGCTACCATCCATTGGAGTAACAAAAATCCCAACAACAGACAACCTTCCATAATGACTAGGTTACCATCCGTTGGAGTAAAAATGATATCGACAACAAACTACCTTCCATAATGACAAGGCTATAATCCATGGTAGTAACAAAAATCTCAAAAAAACATAGTACCTTCCATAATGACATGGCTACCATCCATTGTAGTAACAAAAATCTCGACAATAGACTACCTTGCATAATTGCAAGGCAACCGTCCATTGGAGGAACAAAACCACGACAACAGACTACCTTCGATAATTACAAGACTACCATCCATTGGAATAACAAAAATATCGACACCATACTACCTTCCTTAATGACAAGGCTACCATCCCTTAGAGTAACAAAAATCTCGACAACAAAATACCTTCCATAATGACAGGGCTACCATCCATTGGTGTAACAAAGATATCGACAACATACTACCCTCCATAATGACAAGGCTACCATCCGTTGGAGTAATAAAAATCATGACAACTGACTACCTTCCATAATGACAAGGCTACCATCCATTGAAATAACAAAAATCTCGACAACGGACTACCTTCCATAATGACTAGGCTACCATCCATTGGAGTAACAATGATATCGACAAAAAACTACCTTCCATAATGACAAGGCTACAATCCATTGTAGTAACAAAAATCTCAAAAACAGAGTACCTTCCATAATGACAAGGCTACCATCCATTGTAGTAACAAAAATCTCGAAAATAGACTACCTTTAATAATGACAAGGCTACCATCCATTGCAATAACAAAAATCTCGACAACAGACTACCTTCCATAATGACAAGGCTACCATCCATTGGAGTAACAAAAATCTCAACAACAGACTACCTTCCATAATGACTAGGCTACCATCCGTTGGAGTAAAAATGATATCGACAACAAACTACCTTCCATAATGACAAGGCTACAATCCATTGTAGTAACAAAAATCTCGAAAACAGAGTACCTTCCATAATGACAAGGCTACCATCCATTGTAGTAACAAAAATCTCGACAATAGACTACCTTCAATAATGACAAGGCTACCATCCATTGCAATAACAAAAATCTCGAAAACAGACTACCTTCCATAATGACAAGGCTACCATCTATTGGAGTAACAAAAATCCCAACAACAGACAACCTTCCATAATGACTAGGTTACCATCCGTTGGAGTAAAAATGATATCGACAACAGACTACCTTCCATAATGACAAGGCTACCATCCATTGGAGTAACAAAAATCTCAACAACAGACTACCTTCCATAATGACTAGGCTACCATCCATTGGAGTAACAATGATATCGACAAAAAACTACCATCCATAATGACAAGGCTACAATCCTTTGTAGTAACAAAAATCTCAAAAACAGAGTACCTTCCATAATGACAAGGCTACCATCCATTGTAGTAACAAAAATCTCGAAAATAGACAACCTTTAATAATGACAAGGCTACCATCCATTGCAATAACAAAAATCTCGACAATAGACTACCTTCCATAATGACAAGGCTACCATCCATTGGAGTAACAAAAATCTCAACAACAGACTACCTTCCATAATGACTAGGCTACCATCTGTTGGAGTAAAAATGATATCGACAACAAACTACCTTCCATAATGACAACGCTAAAATCCATTGTAGTAACCAAAATCTCGAAAACATAATACCTTCCATAATGACAAGGCTACCATCCATTGTAGTAACAAAAATCTCGACAATAGACTACCTTCCATAATGGCAAGGCTACCGTCCATTGGAGTAACAAAAATCACGACAACAGACTACCTTCTATACTTACAAGGCTACCATCCATTGGAATAACAAAAATATCGACACCACACTACCTTCCATAATGACAAGGCTACCATCCCTTAGAGTAACAAAAATCTCGACAACAGAATACCTTCCATAATGACAGGGCTACCATCCATTGGGGTAACAAAGATATCGACAACATACTACCCTCCATAATTACAAGGCTACCATCCGTTGAAGTAATAAAAATCACGACAACTGACTACCTTCCATAATGACAAGGCTACCATCCATTGAAATAACAAAAATCTCGACAACAGACTACCTTCCATAATGACTAGGCTACCATCCATTGGAGTAACAAAGATATCGACAATGGACTATCTTTCATAATGACAAGGATACCATCCATTGGAATAACAAAAATCTCGACAACAGACTACCTTCCATAATGACAAGGCTACCATCCATTGGAGTAACAAAAATCTCAACAACGGACTACCTTCCATAATGACTAGGCTACCATCAATTGGAGTAACAATGATATCGACAAAAAACTACCTTCCATAATGACAAGGCTACAATCCATTGTAGTAACAAAAATCTCGAAAACAGAGTACCTTCCATAATGACAAGGCTATCATCCATTGTAGTAACAAAAATCTCGACAATAGACTACCTTCAATAATGACAAGGCTACCATCCATTGCAATAACAAAAATCTCGACAACAGACTACCTTCCATAATGACAAGGCTACCATCCATTGGAGTAACAAAAATCCCAACAACAGACAACCTTCCATAATGACTAGGTTACCATCCGTTGGAGTAAAAATGATATCGACAACAAACTACCTTCCATAATGACAAGGCTATAATCCATGGTAGTAACAAAAATCTCAAAAAAACATAGTACCTTCCATAATGACATGGCTACCATCCATTGTAGTAACAAAAATCTCGACAATAGACTACCTTGCATAATTGCAAGGCAACCGTCCATTGGAGGAACAAAAATCACGACAACAGACTACCTTCGATAATTACAAGACTACCATCCATTGGAATAACAAAAATATCGACACCATACTACCTTCCTTAATGACAAGGCTACCATCCCTTAGAGTAACAAAAATCTCGACAACAAAATACCTTCCATAATGACAGGGCTACCATCCATTGGTGTAACAAAGATATCGACAACATACTACCCTCCATAATGACAAGGCTACCATCCGTTGGAGTAATAAAAATCATGACAACTGACTACCTTCCATAATGACAAGGCTACCATCCATTGAAATAACAAAAATCTCGACAACAGACTACCTTCCATAATGACTAGGCTACCATCCATTGGAGTAACAATGATATCGACAAAAAACTACCTTCCATAATGACAAGGCTACAATCCATTGTAGTAACAAAAATCTCAAAAACAGAGTACCTTCCATAATGACAAGGCTACCATCCATTGTAGTAACAAAAATCTCGAAAATAGACTACCTTTAATAATGACAAGGCTACCATCCATTGCAATAACAAAAATCTCGACAACAGACTACCTTCCATAATGACAAGGCTACCATCCATTGGAGTAACAAAAATCTCAACAACAGACTACCTTCCATAATGACTAGGCTACCATCCGTTGGAGTAAAAATGATATCGACAACAAACTACCTTCCATAACGACAAGGCTACAATCCATTGTAGTAACAAAAATCTCGAAAACATAATACCTTCCATAATGACAAGGCTACCATCCATTGTAGTAACAAAAATCTTGACAATAGACTACCTTCCATAATGGCAAGGCTACCGTCCATTGGAGTAACAAAAATCACGAGAACAGACTACCTTCTATACTTAAAAGTCTACCATCCATTGGAATAACAAAAATATCGACACCGCACTACCTTGCATAATGACAAGGCTACCATCCCTTAGAGTAACAAAAATCTGGACAACAGAATACCTTCCATAATGACAGGGCTACCATCCATTGGGGTAACAAAGATATTGACAACATACTACCCTCCATAATGACAAGGCTACCATCCATTGGAGTAATAAAAATCACGAGAATTGACTACCTTCCGTAATGACAAGGCTACCATCCATTGGAGTAACAAAGATATTGACAACGGACTATCTTTCATACTGACAAGAATACCATCCATTGGAATAACAAAAATCTCGACAAGAGACTACCTTCCATGATGACAAGGATACCATCCATTGGAGTAACAAAAATCTCAACAACAGACTACCTTCCATAATGACTAGGCTACCATCCATTGGAGTAACAATGATATCGACAAAAAACTACCTTCCATAATGACAAGGCTACAATCCATTGTAGTAACAAAAATCTCGAAAACAGAGTACCTTCCATAATGACAAGGCTACCATCCATTGTAGTAAAAAAAATCTCGAAAATAGACTACCTTCAATAATGACAAGGCTACCATCCATTGGAATAACAAAAATCTCGACAAGAGACTACCTTCCATGATGACAAGGATACCATCCATTGGAGTAACAAAAATCTCGACAACAGACTACCTTCCATAATGACAAGGCTACCATCCGTTGGAGTAAAAATGATGTCGACAACAACCTACCTTCCATAATGACAAGGCTATAATCCATGGTAGTAACAAAAATCTCGAAAACATAGTACCTTCCATAATTACATGGCTACAATCTATTGTAGTAACAAAAATCTCGACAATAGACTTCCTTCCATAATGGCAAGGCAACCGTCCATAGGAGTAACAAAAATCACGACAACAGACTACCTTCGATAATTACAAGGCTACCATCCATTGGAATAACAAAAATATCGACACCACACTACCTTCCATAATGAGAAGGCTACCATCCCTTAGAGTAACAAAAATATCGACAACAAAATACCTTCCACAATGACAGGGCTACCATCCATTGGAGTAACAAAGATATCGACAACATACTACCCTCCATAATGACAAGGCTACCATCTGTTGGAGTAATAAAAATCATGACAAATGACTAACTTCAATAATGACAAGGCTACCATCCATTGCAATAACAAAAATCTCGACAACAGACAACCTTCCATAATGACTAGGTTACCATCCGTTGGAGTAAAAATGATATCGACAACAAACTACCTTCCATAATGACAAGGCTATAATCCATGGTAGTAACAAAAATCTCAAAAAAACATAGTACCTTCCATAATGACATGGCTACCATCCATTGTAGTAACAAAAATCTCGACAATAGACTACCTTGCATAATTGCAAGGCAACCGTCCATTGGAGGAACAAAACCACGACAACAGACTACCTTCGATAATTACAAGACTACCATCCATTGGAATAACAAAAATATCGACACCATACTACCTTCCTTAATGACAAGGCTACCATCCCTTAGAGTAACAAAAATCTCGACAACAAAATACCTTCCATAATGACAGGGCTACCATCCATTGGTGTAACAAAGATATCGACAACATACTACCCTCCATAATGACAAGGCTACCATCCGTTGGAGTAATAAAAATCATGACAACTGACTACCTTCCATAATGACAAGGCTACCATCCATTGAAATAACAAAAATCTCGACAACGGACTACCTTCCATAATGACTAGGCTACCATCCATTGGAGTAACAATGATATCGACAAAAAACTACCTTCCATAATGACAAGGCTACAATCCATTGTAGTAACAAAAATCTCAAAAACAGAGTACCTTCCATAATGACAAGGCTACCATCCATTGTAGTAACAAAAATCTCGAAAATAGACTACCTTTAATAATGACAAGGCTACCATCCATTGCAATAACAAAAATCTCGACAATAGACTACCTTCCATAATGACAAGGCTACCATCCATTGGAGTAACAAAAATCTCAACAACAGACTACCTTCCATAATGACAAGGCTACAATCCATTGTACTAACAAAAATCTCGAAAACAGAGTACCTTCCATAATGACAAGGCTACCATCCATTAGAGTAACAAAAATCTCGACAATAGACTACCTTCCATAATGACAAGGCTACCATCCATTGGAGTAACAAAAATCCCAACAACAGACAACCTTCCATAATGACTAGGTTACCATCCGTTGGAGTAAAAATGATATCGACAACAAACTACCTTCCATAATGACAAGGCTATAATCCATGGTAGTAACAAAAATCTCAAAAAAACATAGTACCTTCCATAATGACATGGCTACCATCCATTGTAGTAACAAAAATCTCGACAATAGACTACCTTGCATAATTGCAAGGCAACCGTCCATTGGAGGAACAAAACCACGACAACAGACTACCTTCGATAATTACAAGACTACCATCCATTGGAATAACAAAAATATCGACACCATACTACCTTCCTTAATGACAAGGCTACCATCCCTTAGAGTAACAAAAATCTCGACAACAAAATACCTTCCATAATGACAGGGCTACCATCCATTGGTGTAACAAAGATATCGACAACAAACTACCTTCCATAATGACAAGGCTACAATCCATTGTACTAACAAAAATCTCGAAAACAGAGTACCTTCCATAATGACAAGGCTACCATCCATTAGAGTAACAAAAATCTCGACAATAGACTACCTTCCATAATGACAAGGCTACCATCCATTGGAGTAACAAAAATCCCAACAACAGACAACCTTCCATAATGACTAGGTTACCATCCGTTGGAGTAAAAATGATATCGACAAAAAACTACCTTCCATAATGACAAGGCTACAATCCATTGTAGTGACAAAAATCTCGAAAACAGAGTACCTTCCATAATGACAAGGCTACCATCCATTGTAGTAACAAAAATCTCGACAATAGACTACCTTCAATAATTACAAGGCTACCATCCATTGCAATAACAAAAATCTCGACAACAGACTACCTTCCATAATGACAAGGCTACCATCCATTGGAGTAACAAAAATCTCAACAACAGACTACCTTCCATAATGACTAGGCTACCATCCGTTGGAGTAAAAATGATATCGACAACAAACTACCTTCCATAATGACAAGGCTATAATCCATGGTAGTAACAAAAATCTCGAAAACATAGTACCTTCCATAATTATATGGCTACCATCCATTGTAGTAACAAAAATCTCGACAATAGACTACCTTCCATAATGGCAAGGCAACCGTCCATTGGAGTAACAAAAATCACGACAACAGACTACCTTCGATAATTACAAGGCTACCATCCATTGGAATAACAAAAATATCGACACCACACTACCTTCCATAATGAGAAGGCTACCATCCCTTAGAGTAACAAAAATCTCGACAACAAAATACCTTCCACAATGACAGGGCTACCATCCATTGGAGTAACAAAGATATCGACAACATACTACCCTCCATAATGACAAGGCTAACATCCGTTGGAGTAATAAAAATCATGACAACTGACTACCTTCCATAATGACAAGGCTACCATCCATTGAAATAACAAAAATCTCGACAACAGACTACCTTCCATAATGACTAGGCTACCATCCATTGGAGTAACAATGATATCGACAGAAAACTACCTTCCATAATGACAAGGCTACAATCCATTGTAGTAACAAAAATCTCGAAAACAGAGAACCTTCCATAATGACAAGGCTACCATCCATTGTAGTAACAAAAATCACGAAAATAGACTACCTTTAATAATGACAAGGCTACTATCCATTGCAATAACAAAAATCTCGACAACAGACTACCTTCCATAATGACAAGGCTACCATCCATTGGAGTAACAAAAATCTCAACAACAGGCTACCTTCCATAATGACTAGGCTACCATCTGTTGGAGTAAAAATGATATCGACAACAAACTACCTTCCATAATGACAAGGCTACAATCCATTGTAGTAACAAAACTCTCGAAAACATAATACCTTCCATAATGACAAGGCTAGCATCCATTGTAGTAACAAAAATCTCGAGAATAGACTACCTTCCATAATGGCAAGGCTACCTTCCATTGGAGTAAAAAAAATCACGACAACAGACTACCTTCTATACTTACAAGGCTACCATCCATTGGAATAACAAAAATATCGACACCACACTACCTTCCATAATGACAAGGCTACCATCCCTTAGAGTAACAAAAATCTCGACAACAAAATACCTTCCATAATGACAGGGCTACCATCCATTGGGTTAAGAAAGATATCAACAACATACTACCCTCCATAATGACAAGGCTACCATCCGTTGGAGTAATAAAAATCACGACAACTGACTACCTTCCATAATGACAAGGCTACCATCCATTGAAATAACAAAAATCTCGACAACAGACTACCTTCCATAATGACTAGGCTACCATCCATTGGAGTTACAAAGATATCGACAACGGACTATCTTTCATAATGACAAGGATACCATCCATTAGAATAACAAAAATCTCGACAAGAGACTACCTTCCATGATGACAAGGATACCATCCATTGGAGTAACAAAAATCTCGACAATAGACTACCTTCCATAATGACAAGGCTACCATCCATTGGAGTAAGAAAAATCTCAACAACAGACTACCTTCCATAATGACTAGGCTACCATCCATTGGAGTAAGAAAAATCTCAACAACAGACTACCTTCCATAATGACTAGGCTACCATCCATTGGAGTAACAATGATATCGACAAAAAACTACCTTCCATAATGACAAGGCTACAATCCATTGTAGTAACAAAAATCTCGAAAACAAAGTACCTTCCATAATGACAAGGCTACCATCCATTGTAGTAACAAAAATCTCGACAATAGACTACCTTCAATAATGACAAGGCTACCATCCATTGGAATAAAAAAAATCTCGACAAGAGACTACCTTCCATGATGACAAGGATACCATCCATTGGAGTAACAAAAATCTCGACAACAGACTACCTTCCATAATGACAAGGCTACCATCCGTTGGAGTAAAAATGATGTCGACAACAACCTACCTTCCATAATGACAAGGCTATAATCCATGGTAGTAACAAAAATCTCGAAAACATAGTACCTTACATAATTATATGGCTACAATCTATTGTAGTAACAAAAATCTCGACAATAGACTACCTTCCATAATGGCAAGGCAACCGTCCATTGGAGTAACAAAAATCACGACAACAGACTACCTTCGATAATTACAAGGCTACCATCCATTGGAATAACAAAAATATCGACACCACACTACCTTCCATAATGAGAAGGCTACCATCCCTTAGAGTAATAAAAATCTCGACAACAAAATACCTTCCACAATGACAGGGCTACCATCCATTGGAGTAACAAAGATATCGACAACATACTACCCTCGATAATGACAAGGCTAACATCCGTTGGAGTAATAAAAATCATGTCAACTGACTACCTTCCATAATGACAAGGCTACCATCCATTGAAATAACAAAAATCTCGACAACAGACTACCTTCCATAATGACTAGGCTACCATCCATTGGAGTAACAATGATGACGACAACAACCTACCTTCCATAATGACAAGGCTATAATCCATGGTAGTAACAAAAATCTCGAAAACATAGTACCTTCCATAATTATATGGCTACAATCTATTGTAGTAACAAAAATCTCGACAATAGACTACCTTCCATAATGGCAAGGCAACCGTCCATTGGAGTAACAAAAATCACGACAACAGACTACCTTCGATAATTACAAGGCTACCATCCATTGGAATAACAAAAATATCGACACCACACTACCTTCCATAATGAGAAGGCTACCATCCCTTAGAGTAATAAAAATCTCGACAACAAAATACCTTCCACAATGACAGGGCTACCATCCATTGGAGTAACAAAGATATCGACAACATACTACCCTCCATAATGACAAGGCTAACATCCGTTGGAGTAATAAAAATCATGTCAACTGACTACCTTCCATAATGACAAGGCTACCATCCATTGAAATAACAAAAATCTCGACAACAGACTACCTTCCATAATGACTAGGCTACCATCCATTGGAGTAACAATGATATCGACAGAAAACTACCTTCCATAATGACAAGGCTACAATCCATTGTAGTAACAAAAATCTCGAAAACAGAGAACCTTCCATAATGACAAGGCTACCATCCATTGTAGTAACAAAAATCACGAAAATAGACTACCTTTAATAATGACAAGGCTACTATCCATTGCAATAACAAAAATCTCGACAACAGACTACCTTCCATAATGACAAGGCTACCATCCATTGGAGTAACAAAAATCTCAACAACAGGCTACCTTCCATAATGACTAGGCTACCATCTGTTGGAGTAAAAATGATATCGACAACAAACTACCTTCCATAATGACAAGGCTACAATCCATTGTAGTAACAAAACTCTCGAAAACATAATACCTTCCATAATGACAAGGCTAGCATCCATTGTAGTAACAAAAATCTCGAGAATAGACTACCTTCCATAATGGCAAGGCTACCTTCCATTGGAGTAAAAAAAATCACGACAACAGACTACCTTCTATACTTACAAGGCTACCATCCATTGGAATAACAAAAATATCGACACCACACTACCTTCCATAATGACAAGGCTACCATCCCTTAGAGTAACAAAAATCTCGACAACAAAATACCTTCCATAATGACAGGGCTACCATCCATTGGGTTAAGAAAGATATCAACAACATACTACCCTCCATAATGACAAGGCTACCATCCGTTGGAGTAATAAAAATCACGACAACTGACTACCTTCCATAATGACAAGGCTACCATCCATTGAAATAACAAAAATCTCGACAACAGACTACCTTCCATAATGACTAGGCTACCATCCATTGGAGTTACAAAGATATCGACAACGGACTATCTTTCATAATGACAAGGATACCATCCATTAGAATAACAAAAATCTCGACAAGAGACTACCTTCCATGATGACAAGGATACCATCCATTGGAGTAACAAAAATCTCGACAATAGACTACCTTCCATAATGACAAGGCTACCATCCATTGGAGTAAGAAAAATCTCAACAACAGACTACCTTCCATAATGACTAGGCTACCATCCATTGGAGTAAGAAAAATCTCAACAACAGACTACCTTCCATAATGACTAGGCTACCATCCATTGGAGTAACAATGATATCGACAAAAAACTACCTTCCATAATGACAAGGCTACAATCCATTGTAGTAACAAAAATCTCGAAAACAAAGTACCTTCCATAATGACAAGGCTACCATCCATTGTAGTAACAAAAATCTCGACAATAGACTACCTTCAATAATGACAAGGCTACCATCCATTGGAATAAAAAAAATCTCGACAAGAGACTACCTTCCATGATGACAAGGATACCATCCATTGGAGTAACAAAAATCTCGACAACAGACTACCTTCCATAATGACAAGGCTACCATCCGTTGGAGTAAAAATGATGTCGACAACAACCTACCTTCCATAATGACAAGGCTATAATCCATGGTAGTAACAAAAATCTCGAAAACATAGTACCTTACATAATTATATGGCTACAATCTATTGTAGTAACAAAAATCTCGACAATAGACTACCTTCCATAATGGCAAGGCAACCGTCCATTGGAGTAACAAAAATCACGACAACAGACTACCTTCGATAATTACAAGGCTACCATCCATTGGAATAACAAAAATATCGACACCACACTACCTTCCATAATGAGAAGGCTACCATCCCTTAGAGTAATAAAAATCTCGACAACAAAATACCTTCCACAATGACAGGGCTACCATCCATTGGAGTAACAAAGATATCGACAACATACTACCCTCGATAATGACAAGGCTAACATCCGTTGGAGTAATAAAAATCATGTCAACTGACTACCTTCCATAATGACAAGGCTACCATCCATTGAAATAACAAAAATCTCGACAACAGACTACCTTCCATAATGACTAGGCTACCATCCATTGGAGTAACAATGATGACGACAACAACCTACCTTCCATAATGACAAGGCTATAATCCATGGTAGTAACAAAAATCTCGAAAACATAGTACCTTCCATAATTATATGGCTACAATCTATTGTAGTAACAAAAATCTCGACAATAGACTACCTTCCATAATGGCAAGGCAACCGTCCATTGGAGTAACAAAAATCACGACAACAGACTACCTTCGATAATTACAAGGCTACCATCCATTGGAATAACAAAAATATCGACACCACACTACCTTCCATAATGAGAAGGCTACCATCCCTTAGAGTAATAAAAATCTCGACAACAAAATACCTTCCACAATGACAGGGCTACCATCCATTGGAGTAACAAAGATATCGACAACATACTACCCTCCATAATGACAAGGCTAACATCCGTTGGAGTAATAAAAATCATGTCAACTGACTACCTTCCATAATGACAAGGCTACCATCCATTGAAATAACAAAAATCTCGACAACAGACTACCTTCCATAATGACTAGGCTACCATCCATTGGAGTAACAATGATATCGACAGAAAACTACCTTCCATAATGACAAGGCTACAATCCATTGTAGTAACAAAAATCTCGAAAACAGAGAACCTTCCATAATGACAAGGCTACCATCCATTGTAGTAACAAAAATCTCGAAAATAGACTACCTTTAATAATGACAAGGCTACTATCCATTGCAATAACAAAAATCTCGACAACAGACTACCTTCCATAATGACAAGGCTACCATCCATTGGAGTAACAAAAATCTCAACAACAGGCTACCTTCCATAATGACTAGGCTACCATCTGTTGGAGTAAAAATGATATCGACAACAAACTACCTTCCATAATGACAAGGCTACAATCCATTGTAGTAACAAAACTCTCGAAAACATAATACCTTCCATAATGACAAGGCTAGCATCCATTGTAGTAACAAAAATCTCGAGAATAGACTACCTTCCATAATGGCAAGGCTACCTTCCATTGGAGTAAAAAAAATCACGACAACAGACTAACTTCTATACTTACAAGGCTACCATCCATTGGAATAACAAAAATATCGACACCACACTACCTTCCATAATGACAAGGCTACCATCCCTTAGAGTAACAAAAATCTCGACAACAAAATACCTTCCATAATGACAGGGCTACCATCCATTGGGTTAAGAAAGATATCAACAACATACTACCCTCCATAATGACAAGGCTACCATCCCTTGGAGTAATAAAAATCACGACAACTGACTACCTTCCATAATGACAAGGCTACCATCCATTGAAATAACAAAAATCTCGACAACAGACTACCTTCCATAATGACTAGGCTACCATCCATTGGAGTTACAAAGATATCGACAACGGACTATCTTTCATAATGACAAGGATACCATCCATTAGAATAACAAAAATCTCGACAAGAGACTACCTTCCATGATGACAAGGATACCATCCATTGGAGTAACAAAAATCTCGACAATAGACTACCTTCCATAATGACAAGGCTACCATCCATTGGAGTAAGAAAAATCTCAACAACAGACTACCTTCCATAATGACTAGGCTACCATCCATTGGAGTAACAATGATATCGACAAAAAACTACCTTCCATAATGACAAGGCTACAATCCATTGTAGTAACAAAAATCTCGAAAACAAAGTACCTTCCATAATGACAAGGCTACCATCCATTGTAGTAACAAAAATCTCGACAATAGACTACCTTCAATAATGACAAGGCTACCATCCATTGGAATAAAAAAAATCTCGACAAGAGACTACCTTCCATGATGACAAGGATACCATCCATTGGAGTAACAAAAATCTCGACAACAGACTACCTTCCATAATGACAAGGCTACCATCTGTTGGAGTAAAAATGATGTCGACAACAACCTACCTTCCATAATGACAAGGCTATAATCCATGGTAGTAACAAAAATCTCGAAAACATAGTACCTTCCATAATTATATGGCTACAATCTATTGTAGTAACAAAAATCTCGACAATAGACTACCTTCCATAATGGCAAGGCAACCGTCCATTGGAGTAACAAAAATCACGACAACAGACTACCTTCGATAATTACAAGGCTACCATCCATTGGAATAACAAAAATATCGACACCACACTACCTTCCATAATGAGAAGGCTACCATCCCTTAGAGTAATAAAAATCTCGACAACAAAATACCTTCCACAATGACAGGGCTACCATCCATTGGAGTAACAAAGATATCGACAACATACTACCCTCCATAATGACAAGGCTAACATCCGTTGGAGTAATAAAAATCATGAAAACTGACTACCTTCCATAATGACAAGGCTACCATCCATTGAAATAACAAAAATCTCGACAACAGACTACCTTCCATAATGACTAGGCTACCATCCATTGGAGTAACAATGATATCGACAGAAAACTACCTTCCATAATGACAAGGCTACAATCCATTGTAGTAACAAAAATCTCGAAAACAGAGAACCTTCCATAATGACAAGGCTACCATCCATTGTAGTAACAAAAATCTCGAAAATAGACTACCTTTAATAATGACAAGGCTACCATCCATTGCAATAACAAAAATCTCGACAACAGACTACCTTCCATAATGACAAGGCTACCATCCATTGGAGTAACAAAAATCTCAACAACAGGCTACCTTCCATAATGACTAGGCTACCATCCGTTGGAGTAAAAATGATATCGACAACAAACTACCTTCCATAATGACAAGGCTACAATCCATTGTAGTAACAAAACTCTCGAAAACATAATACCTTCCATAATGACAAGGCTAGCATCCATTGTAGTAACAAAAATCTCGAGAATAGACTACCTTCCATATAGGCAAGGCTACCTTCCATTGGAGTAACAAAAATCACGACAACAGACTACCTTCTATACTTACAAGGCTACCATCCATTGGAATAACAAAAATATCGACACCACACTACCTTCCATAATGACAAGGCTACCATCCCTTAGAGTAACAAAAATCTCGACAACAAAATACCTTCCATAATGATAGGGCTACCATCCATTGGGGTAAGAAAGATATCAACAACATACTACCCTCCATAATGACAAGGCTACCATCCGTTGGAGTAATAAAAATCACGACAACTGACTACCTTCCATAATGACAAGGCTACCATCCATTGAAATAACAAAAATCTCGACAACAGACTACCTTCCATAATGACTAGGCTACCATCCATTGGAGTTACAAAGATATCGACAACGGACTATCTTTCATAATGACAAGGATACCATCCATTAGAATAACAAAAATCTCGACAAGAGACTACCTTCCATGATGACAAGGATACCATCCATTGGAGTAACAAAAATCTCGACAATAGACTACCTTCCATAATGACAAGGCTACCATCCATTGGAGTAAGAAAAATCTCAACAACAGACTACCTTCCATAATGACTAGGCTACCATCCATTGGAGTAACAATGATATCGACAAAAAACTACCTTCCATAATGACAAGGCTACAATCCATTGTAGTAACAAAACTCTCGAAAACATAATACCTTCCATAATGACAAGGCTAGCATCCATTGTAGTAACAAAAATCTCGAGAATAGACTACCTTCCATATAGGCAAGGCTACCTTCCATTGGAGTAACAAAAATCACGACAACAGACTACCTTCTATACTTACAAGGCTACCATCCATTGGAATAACAAAAATATCGACACCACACTACCTTCCATAATGACAAGGCTACCATCCCTTAGAGTAACAAAAATCTCGACAACAAAATACCTTCCATAATGATAGGGCTACCATCCATTGGGGTAAGAAAGATATCAACAACATACTACCCTCCATAATGACAAGGCTACCATCCGTTGGAGTAATAAAAATCACGACAACTGACTACCTTCCATAATGACAAGGCTACCATCCATTGAAATAACAAAAATCTCGACAACAGACTACCTTCCATAATGACTAGGCTACCATCCATTGGAGTTACAAAGATATCGACAACGGACTATCTTTCATAATGACAAGGATACCATCCATTAGAATAACAAAAATCTCGACAAGAGACTACCTTCCATGATGACAAGGATACCATCCATTGGAGTAACAAAAATCTCGACAATAGACTACCTTCCATAATGACAAGGCTACTATCCATTGGAGTAAGAAAAATCTCAACAACAGACTACCTTCCATAATGACTAGGCTACCATCCATTGGAGTAACAATGATATCGACAAAAAACTACCTTCCATAATGACAAGGCTACAATCCATTGTAGTAACAAAAATCTCGAAAACAGAGTACCTTCCATAATGACAAGGCTACCAACCATTGTAGTAACAAAAATATCGACAATAGACTACCTTCAATAATGACAAGGCTACCATCCATTGCAATAACAAAAATCTCGACAACAGACTACCTTCCATAATGACAAGGCTACCATCCATTGGAGTAACAAAAATCTCAAAAACAGACTACCTTCCATAATGACTAGGCTACCATCCGTTGGAGTAAAAATGATATCGAAAACAAACTACCTTCCATAATGACAAGGCTATAATCCATGGTAGTAACAAAAATCTCGAAAACATAGTACCTTCCATAATGACATGGCTACCATCCATTGTAGTAACAAAAATCTCGACAATAGACTACCTTCCATAATGGCAAGGCAACCGTCCATTGGAGTAACAAAAATCACGACAACAGACTACCTTCGATAATTGCAAGGCTACCATCCATTGGAATAACAAAAATATCGACACCACACTACCTTCCATAATGACAAGGCTACCATCCCTTAGAGTAACAAAAATCTCGACAACAAAATACCTTCCATAATGACAGGGCTACCATCCATTGGAGTAACAAAGATATCTATAACATACTACCCTCCATAATGACAAGGCTACCATCCGTTGGAGTAATAAAAATCACGACAACTGACTACCTTCCATAATGACAAGGCTACCATCCATTGAAATAACAAAAATCTCGACAACAGACTACCTTCCATAATGACTAGGCTACCATCCATTGGAGTAACAAAGATATCGACAACGGACTATCTTTCATAATGACAAGGATACCATCCATTGGAATAACAAAAATCTCGACAAGAGACTACCTTCCATGATGACAAGGATACCATCCATTTGAGTAACAAAAATCTCAACAACAGACTACCTTCCATAATGAAATGGCTACCATCCATTGGAGTAACAAAAATCTCAACAACAGACTACCTTCCATAATGACTAGGCTACCATCCATTGGAGTAACAATGATATCGACAAAAAACTACCTTCCATAATGACAAGGCTACAATCCATTGTAGTAACAAAAATCTCGAAAGTAGAGTAACTTCCATAATGACAAGGCTACCAGCCATTGTAGTAAGAAAAATCTCGACAATAGACTACCTTTAATAATGACAAGGCTACCATCCATTGCAATAACAAAAATCTCGACAACAGACTACCTTCCATAATGACAAGGCTACCAACCATTGGAGTAACAAAAATCTCAACAACAGACTACCTTCCATAATGACTAGGCTACCATCCGTTGGAGTAAAAATGATATGGACAACAAACTACCTTCCATAATGACAAGGCTACAATCCATTGTAGTAACAAAAATCTCGAAAACATAGTACCTTCCATAATGACAAGGCTACCATCCATTGTAGTAACCAAAATCTCGACAATAGACTACCTTCCATAATGGAAAGGCTACCGTCCATTGGAGTAACAAAAATCACGACAACAGACTACCTTCTATAATTACAAGGCTACCATCCATTGGAATAACAAAAATATCGACTCCACACTACCTTCCATAATGACAAGGCTACCATCCCTTAGAGTAACAAAAATCTAGACAACAAAATACCTTCCATAATGACAGGGCTACCATCCATTGGAGTAACAAAGATATCGACAACATACTACCCTCAATAATGACAAGGCTACCTTCCGTTGGAGTAATAAAAAACACGACAACTGACTACCTTCCATAATGACAAGGCTACCATCCATTAAAATGACAAAAATCTCGACAACAGACTACCTTCGATAATGACTAGGCTACCATCCATTGGAGTAACAATGATATCGACAAAAAACTACCTTCTATAATGACAAGTCTATAATCCATTGTAGTAACAAAAACCTCGAAAACATAGTACCTTCCATAATGACAAGGATACCATCCATTGTAGTAACAAAAATCTCGAAAATAGACTACCTTCTAAAATGACAAGTCTACAATCCATTGTAGTAACAAAAACATCGAAAACATAGTACCTTCCATAATGACAAGGCTACCATCCATTGTAGTAACAAAAATCTCGAAAATAGACTACCTTTAATAATGACAAGGCTACCATCCATTGCAATAACAAAAATATCGACAACAGACTACCTTCCATAATGAAATGGCTACCATCCATTGGAGTAACAAAAATCTCAACAACAGACTACCTTCCATAATGACTAGGCTACCATCCGTTGGAGTAACAATGATATCGACAAAAAACTACCTTCCATAATGACAAGACTACAATCCATTGTAGTAACAAAAATCTCGAAAGTAGAGTAACTTCCATAATGACAAGGCTACCATCCATTGTAGTAAGAAAAATCTCGACAATAGACTACCTTCAATAATGACAAGGCTACCATCCATTGCAATAACAAAAATCTCGACAACAGACTACCTTCCATAATGACAAGGCTACCAACCATTGGAGTAACAAAAATCTCAACAACAGAATACCTTCCATAATGACTAGGCTACCATCCGTTGGAGTAAAAATGATATCGACAACAAACTACCTTCCATAATGACAAGGCTACAATCCATTGTAGTAACAAAAATCTCGAAAACATAGTACCTTCCATAATGACAAGGCTACCATCCATTGTAGTAACAAAAATCTCGACAATAGACTACCTTCCATAATGGAAAGGCTACCGTCCATTGGAGTAACAAAAATCCCGACAACAGACTACCTTCTATAATTACAAGGCTACCATCCATTGGAATAACAAAAATATCAACTCCACACTACCTTCCATAATGACAGGGCTACCATCCCTTAGAGTAACAAAAATCTCGACAACAAAATACCTTCCATAATGAAAGGGCTACCATCCATTGGAGTAACAAAGATATCGACAACATACTATCCTCCATAATTACAAGGCTACCTTCCATTGGAGTAATAAAAAACACGACAACTGACTACCTTCCATAATGATAAGGCTACCATCCATTGAAATAACAAAAATCTCGACAACAGACTACCTTCCATAAAGACTAGGCTACCATCCATTGGAGTAACAAAGATATCGACAAAAAACTACCTTCTATAATGACAAGTCTACAATCCATTGTAGTAACAAAAACCTCGAAAACATAGTACCTTCCATAATGATAAGGCTACCATCCATTGTAGTAACAAAAATATCGAAAATAGACTACCTTTAATAATGACAAGGCTACCATCCATTGCAATAACAAAAGTCTCGACAACAGACTACCTTCCATAATGAAAAGGCTACCATCCATTGGAGTAACAAAAATCTCAACAACAGACTACCTTCCATAATGACTAGGCTACCATCCGTTGGAGTAAAAATGACATCGACAACAAACTACCTTCCATAATGAAATGGCTACAATCCATTGTAGTAACAAAAATCTCGAAAACATAATACCTTACATAATGACAAGGCTACCATCCATTGTAGTAACAAAAATCTCGACAATAGACTACCTTCCATAATGGAAAGGCTACCGTCCATTGGAGTAACAAAAATCACGACAACAGACTACCTTCTATAATTACAAGGCTACCATCCATTGGAATAACAAAAATATCGACACCACAGTACCTTCCATAATGACAAAGCTACCATCCCTTAGAGTAACAAAAATCTCGACAACAAAATACCTTCCATAATGACAGGGCTACCATCCATTGGAGTAACAAAGATATCGACAACATACTACCCTCCATAATGACAAGGCTACCTTCCGTTGGAGTAATAAAAAACACGACAACTGACTACCTTCCATAATGACAAGGCTACCATCAATTGAAATAACAAAAATCTCGACAACAAACTACCTTCCATAATGACTAGGCTACCATCCATTGGAGTAAAAAAGATATCCACAACGGACTATCTTTCATAATGACAAGGATACCATCCATTGGAATAACAAAAATCTCGACAAGAGACTACCTTCCATGATGACAAGGATACCATCCATTGGAGTAACAAAAATCTCGACAACAGACTACCTTCCATAATGACAAGGCTACCATCCATTGGAGTAACAAAAATCTCAACAACAGACTACCTTCCAAAATGACTAGGCTACCATCCGTTGGAGTAAAAATGATATCGACAACAAACTACCTTCCATAATGACAAGGCTACAATCCATTGTAGTAACAAAAATCTCGAAAACATAGTACCTTCCATAATGACAAGGCTACCATCCACCGTAGTAACAAAAATCTCGACAATAATCTACTTTCCATAATGGCAAGGCTACAATCCATTGGAGTAACAATGACATCGACAAAAAACTATCTTCCATAATGACAAGGCTACAATCCATTGTAGTAACAAAAATCTCGAAAACAGAGTACCTTCAATAATGACAAGGCTACCATCCATTGTAGTAACAAAAATCTCGACAATAGACTACCTTCAATAATGACAAGGCTACCATCCATTGCAATAACAAAAATCTCGACAACAGACTACCTTCCATAATGACAAGGCTACCATCCATTGGAGTAACAAAAATCTCAACAACAGTCTACCTTGCATAATGACTAGGCTACCATCCGTTGGAGTAAAAATGATATCGACAACAAACTACCTTCCATAATGACAAGGCTATAATCCAAGGTAGTAACAAAAATCTCGAAAACATAGTACCTTCCATAATGACATGGCAACCATCCATTGTAGTAACAAAAATCTCGACAATAGACTACCTTCCATAATGGCAAGGCAACCGTCCATTGGAGTAACAAAAATCACCACAACAGACTACCTTCGATAATTACAAGGCTACCATCCATTGGAATAAAAAAAATATCGACACCACACTACCTTCCATAATGACAAGGCTACCATCCCATAGAGTAACAAAAATCTCGACAACAAAATACCTTCCATAATGACAGGGCTACCATCCATTGGAGTAACAAAGATATCGACAACATACTACCCTCCATAATGACAAGGCTATCATCCGTTGGAGTAACAAAAATCATGACAACTGACTACCTTCCATAATGACAAGGCTACCATCCATTGAAATAACAAAAATCTCGACAACAGACTACCTTCCATAATGACTAGGCTACCATCCATTGGAGTAACAAAGATATCGACAACAGACTATCTTTCATAATGACAAGGATACCATCCATTGGAATAACAAAAATCTCGACAAGAGACTACCTTCCATGATGACAAGGATACCATCCATTGGAGTAACAAAAATCTCAACAACAGACTACCTTCCATAATGACATGGCTACCATCCATTGGAGTAACAAAAATCTCAACAACAGACTACCTTCCATAATGACTAGGCTACCATCCGTTGGAGTAAAAATGATATCGACAACAAACTACCTTCCATAATGACAAGGCTATAATCCATTGTAGTAACAAAAATCTCGAAAACATAGTACCTTCCATAATGACAAGGCTACCATCCATTGTAGTAACAAAAATCTCGACAATAGACTACCTTCCATAATGGAAAGGCTACCGTCCATTGGAGTAACAAAAATCACGACAACAGACTACCTTCTATAATTACAAGGCTAGCATCCATTGGAATAACAAAAATATCGACACCACACTACCTTCCATAATGACAAGGCTACCATCCCTTAGAGTAACAAAAATCTCGACAACAAAATACCTTCCATAATGACAGGGCTACCATCCATTGGAGTAACAAAGATATCGACAACATACTACCCTCCATAATGACAAGGCTACCTTCCGTTGGAGTAATAAAAAACACGACAACTGACTACCTTCCATAATGACAAGGCTACCATCCATTGAAATAACAAAAATCTCGACAACAGACTACCTTCCATAATGACTAGGCTACCATCCATTGGAGTAACAAAGATATCGACAACGGACTATCTTTCATAATGACAAGGATACCATCCATTGGAATAACAAAAATCTCGACAAGAGACTACCTTCCATGATGACAAGGATACCATCCATTGGAGTAACAAAAATCTCGACAACAGACTACCTTCCATAATGACAAGGCTACCATCCATTGGAGTAACAAAAATCTAAACAACAGACTACCTTCCATAATGACTAGGCTACCATCCATTCGAGTAACAATGATATCGACAAAAAACTACCTTCCATAATGACAAGGCTACAATCCATTGTAGTAACAAAAATCTCGAAAACAGAGTACCTTCCATAATGACAAGGCTACCATCCATTGTAGTAACAAAAATCTCGACAATAGACTACCTTCAATAATTACAAGGCTACCATCCATTGCAATAACAAAAATCTCGACAACAGACTACCTTCCATAATGACAAGGCTACCATCCATTGGAGTAACAAAAATCTCAACAACAGTCTACCTTCCATAATGACTAGGCTACCATCCGTTGGAGTAAAAATGATATCGACAACAAACTACCTTCCATAATGACAAGGCTATAATCCATGGTAGTAACAAAAATCTCGAAAACATAGTACCTTCCATAATGACATGGCAACCATCCATTGTAGTAACAAAAATCTCGACAATAGACTACCTTCCATAATGGCAAGGCAACCGTCCATTGGAGTAACAAAAATCACGACAACAGACTACCTTCGATAATTACAAGGCTACCATCCATTGGAATAAAAAAAATATCGACACCACACTACCTTCCATAATGACAAGGCTACCATCCCTTAGAGTAACAAAAATCTCGACAACAAAATACCTTCCATAATGACAGGGCTACCATCCATTGGAGTAACAAAGATATCGACAACATACTACCCTCCATAATGACAAGGCTACCATACGTTGGAGTAACAAAATTCATGACAACTGACTACCTTCCATAATGACAAGGCTACCATCCATTGAAATAACAAAAATCTCGACAACAGACTACCTTCCATAATGACTAGGCTACCATCCATTGGAGTAACAAAGATATCGACAACAGACTATCTTTCATAATGACAAGGATACCATCCATTGGAATAACAAAAATCTCGACAAGAGACTACCTTCCATGATGACAAGGATACCATCCATTGGAGTAACAAAAATCTCAACAACAGACAACTTCCATAATGACATGGCTACCATCCATTGGAGTAACAAAAATCTCAACAACAGACTACCTTCCATAATGACTAGGCTACCATCCATTGGAGTAACAATGATATCGACAACAAACTACCTTCCATAATGACAAGGATATAATCCATTGTAGTAACAAAAATCTCGAAAACATAGTACCTTCCATAATGACAAGGCTACCATCCATTGTAGTAACAAAAATCTCGACAATAGACTACCTTCCATAATGGAAAGGCTACCGTCCATTGGAGTAACAAAAATCACGACAACAGACTACCTTCTATAATTACAAGGCTACCATCCATTGGAATAACAAAAATATCGACACCACACTACCTTCCATAATGACAAGGCTACCATCCCTTAGAGTAACAAAAATCTCGACAACAAAATACCTTCCATAATGACAGGGCTACCATCCATTGGAGTAACAAAGATATCGACAACATACTACCCTCCATAATGACAAGGCTACCTTCCGTTGGAGTAATAAAAAACACGACAACTGACTACCTTCCATAATGACAAGGCTACCATCCATTGAAATAACAAAAATCTCGACAACATACTACCTTCCATAATGACTAGGCTACCATCCATTGGAGTAACAAAGATTTCGACAACGGACTATCTTTCATAATGACAAGGATACCATCCATTGGAATAACAAAAATCTCGACAAGAGACTACCTTCCATGATGACAAGGATACCATCCATTGGAGTAACAAAAATCTCGACAACAGACTACCTTCCATAATGACAAGGCTACCATCCATTGGAGTAACAAAAATCTAAACAACAGACTACCTTCCATAATGACAATGCTACCATGCATTGGAGTAACAAAAATCTCGACAACAGACTACCTTCCATAATGACTAGGCTACCATCCATTGGAGTAACAAAGATATCGACAACGGACTATCTTTCATAATGACAAGGATACCATCCATTAGAATAACAAAAATCTCGACAAGAGACTACCTTCCATGATGACAAGGATACCATCCATTGGAGTAACAAAAATCTCGACAACAGACTACCTTCCATAATGACAAGGCTACCATCCATTGGAGTAACAAAAATCTAAACAATAGACTACCTTCCATAATGACTAGGCTACCATCCATTGGAGTAACAATGATATCGACAAAAAACTACCTTCCATAATGACAAGGCTACAATCCATTGTAGTAACAAAAATCTCGAAAACAGAGTACCTTCCATAATGACAACGCTACCATCCATTGTAGTAACAAAAATCTCGACAATAGACTACCTTCAATAATGACAAGGCTACCATATATTGCAATAACAAAAATCTCGACAACAGACTACCTTCCATAATGACAAGGCTACCATCCATTGGAGTAACAAAAATCTCAACAACAGACTACCTTCCATAATGACTAGGCTACCATCCGTTGGAGTAAAAATGATATCGACAACAAACTACCTTCCATAATGACAAGGCTATAATCCATGGTAGTAACAAAAATCTCGAAAACATAGTACCTTCCATAATTACATGGCAACCATCCATTGTAGTAAAAAAAATCTCGACAATAGACTACCTTCCATAATGGCAAGGCAACCGTCCATTGGAGTAACAAAAATCACGACAACAGACTACCTTCGATAATTACAAGGCTACCATCCATTGGAATAAAAAAAATATCGACACCACACTACCTTCCATAATGACAAGGCTACCATCCCTTAGAGTAACAAAAATCTCGACAACAAAATACCTTCCATAATGACAGGGCTACCATCCATTGGAGTAACAAAGATATCGACAACATACTACCCTCCATAATGACAAGGCTACCATCCGTTGGAGTAACAAAAATCATGACAACTGACTACATTCCATAATGACAAGGCTACCATCCATTGAAATAACAAAAATCTCGACAACAGACTACCTTCCATAATGACTAGGCTACCATCCGTTGGAGTAAAAATGATATCGACAACAAACTACCTTCCATAATGACAAGGCTATAATCCATGGTAGTAACAAAAATCTCGAAAACATAGTACCTTCCATAATTA
Source organism: Vicia faba (assembly GCA_948472305.1). Lineage (NCBI taxonomy): Eukaryota > Viridiplantae > Streptophyta > Magnoliopsida > Fabales > Fabaceae > Vicia > Vicia faba. The sequence continues at coordinate 508,271,104 of OX451741.1, read as the reverse complement.
CATGGCAACCATCCATTGTAGTAAAAAAAATCTCGACAATAGACTACCTTCCATAATGGCAAGGCAACCGTCCATTGGAGTAACAAAAATCACGACAATAGACTACCTTCGATAATTACAAGGCTACCATCCATTGGAATAAAAAAATATCGACACCACACTACCTTCCATAATGACAAGGCTACCATCCCTTAGAGTAACAAAAATCTCGACAACAAAATACCTTCCATAATGACAGGGCTACCATCCATTGGAGTAACAAAGATATCGACAACATACTACCCTCCATAATGACAAGGCTACCATCCGTTGGAGTAACAAAAATCATGACAACTGACTACATTCCATAATGACAAGGCTACCATCCATTGAAATAACAAAAATCTCGACAACAGACTACCTTCCATAATGACTAGGCTACCATCCGTTGGAGTAAAAATGATATCGACAACAAACTACCTTCCATAATGACAAGGCTATAATCCATGGTAGTAACAAAAATCTCGAAAACATAGTACCTTCCATAATTACATGGCAACCATCCATTGTAGTAAAAAAAATCTCGACAATAGACTACCTTCCATAATGGCAAGGCAACCGTCCATTGGAGTAACAAAAATCACGACAATAGACTACCTTCGATAATTACAAGGCTACCATCCATTGGAATAAAAAAATATCGACACCACACTACCTTCCATAATGACAAGGCTACCATCCCTTAGAGTAACAAAAATCTCGACAACAAAATACCTTCCATAATGACAGGGCTACCATCCATTGGAGTAACAAAGATATCGACAACATACTACCCTCCATAATGACAAGGCTACCATCCGTTGGAGTAACAAAAATCATGACAACTGACTACCTTCCATAATGACAAGGCTACCATCCATTGAAATAACAAAAATCTCGACAACAGACTACCTTTCATAATGACTAGGCTACCATCCATTGGAGTAACAAAGATATCGACAACGGACTATCTTTCATAATGACAAGGATACCATCCATTGGAATAACAAAAATCTCGACAAGAGACTACCTTCCATGATGACAAGGATACCATCCATTGGAGTAACAAAAATCTCAACAACAGACTACCTTCCATAATGACATGGCTACCATCCATTGGAGTAACAAAAATCTCAACAAGAGACTACCTTCCATAATGACTAGGCTACCATCCATTGGAGTAACAATGATATCGACAAAAAACTACCTTCCATAATGACAAGGCTACAATCCATTGTAGTAACAAAAATCTCGAAAACAAAGTAACTTCCATAATGACAAGGCTACCATCCATTGTAGTAAGAAAAATCTCGACAATAGACTACCTTCAATAATGACAAGGCTACCATCCATTGCAATAACAAAAATCTCGACAACAGACTACCTTCCATAATGACTAGGCTACCATCCGTTGGACTAAAAATGATATCGACAACAAACTACCTTCCATAATGACAAGGCTACAATCCACTGTAGTAACAAAAATCTCGAAAACATAGTACCTTCCATAATGACAAGGCTACCATCCATTGTAGTAATAAAAATCTCGACAATAGACTACCTTCCATAATGGCAAGGCTACCCTCCATTGGAGTAACAAAAATCACGACAACAAACTACCTTCTATAATTACAAGGCTACCATCCATTGGAATAACAAAAATATCGACACCATACTACCTTCCATAATGACAAGGCTACATTCCCTTAGAGTAACAAAAATCTCAACAACATAATACCTTCCATAATGACAGGGCTACCATCCATTGGAGTAACAAAGATATCGACAACATACTACCCTCAATAATGACAAGGCTACCATCCGTTGGAGTATTAAAAATCACGACAAATGACTACCTTCCATAATGACAAGGCTACCATCCATTGAAATAACATAAATCTCGACAACAGAATACCTTCCATAATGACTAGGCTACCATCCATTGGAGTAACAAAGATATTGACAACGGACTATCTTTCATAATGACAAGGATACCATCCATTGGAATAACAAAAATCTCGACAAGAGACTACCTTCCATGATGACAAGGATACCATCCATTGGAGTAACAAAAATCTCGACAACAGACTACCTTCCATAATGACAAGGCTACCATCCATTGGAGTAACAAAAATCTAAACAACAGACTACCTTCCATAATGACTACCCTACCATCCATTGGAGTAACAATGATATCGACAAAAAACTACCTTCCATAATGACAAGGCTACCATCCATTGTAGTAACAAAAATCTCGACAATAGACTACCTTCAATAATGACAAGGCTACCATCAATTGCAATAACAAAAATCTCGACAACAGACTACCTTCCATAATGACAAGCCTACCATCCATTGGAGTAACAAAAATCTCAACAACAGACTACCTTCCATAATGACTAGGCTACCATCCGTTGGAGTAAAAATGATATCGACAACAAACTACCTTCCATAATGACAAGGCTATAATCCATGGTAGTAACAAAAATCTCGAAAACATAGTACCTTCCATAATTACAAGGCAACCATCCATTGTAGTAAAAAAAATCTCGACAATAGACTACCTTCCATAATGGAAAGGCAACCGTCCATTGGAGTAACAAAAATCACGACAACAGACTACCTTCGATAATTACAAGGCTACCATCCATTGGAATAAAAAAAATATCGACACCACACTACCTTCCATAATGACAAGGCTACCATCCCTTAGAGTAACAAAAATCTCGACAACAAAATACCTTCCATAATGACAGGGCTACCATCCATTGGAGTAACAAAGATATCGACAACATACTACCCTCCATAATGACAAGGCTACCATCCGTTGGAGTAACAAAAATCATGACAACTGACTACCTTCCATAATGACAAGGCTACCATCCATTGAAATAACAAAAATCTCGACAACAGACTACCTTCCATAATGACTAGGCTACCATCCGTTGGAGTAAAAATGATATCGACAACAAACTACCTTCCATAATGACAAGGCTATAATCCATGGTAGTAACAAAAATCTCGAAAACATAGTACCTTCCATAATTACATGGCAACCATCCATTGTAGTAAAAAAAATCTCGACAATAGACTACCTTCCATAATGGCAAGGCAACCGTCCATTGGAGTAACAAAAATCACGACAATAGACTACCTTCAATAATTACAAGGCTACCATCCATTGGAATAAAAAAAATATCGACACCATACTACCTTCCATAATGACAAGGCTACCATCCCTTAGAGTAACAAAAATCTCGACAACAAAATACCTTCCATAATGACAGGGCTACCATCCATTGGAGTAACAAAGATATCGACAACATACTACCCTCCATAATGACAAGGCTACCATCCATTGGAGTAACAAAAATCATGACAACTGACTACCTTCCATAATGACAAGGCTACCATCCATTGAAATAACAAAAATCTCGACAACAGACTACCTTTCATAATGACTAGGCTACCATCCATTGGAGTAACAAAGATATCGACAACGGACTATCTTTCATAATGACAAGGATACCATCCATTGGAATAACAAAAATCTCGACAAGAGACTACCTTCCATGATGACAAGGATACCATCCATTGGAGTAAAAAAAATCTCAACAACAGACTACCTTCCATAATGACATGGCTACCATCCATTGGAGTAACAAAAATCTCAACAACAGACTACTTTCCATAATGACTAGGCTACCATCCATTGGAGTAACAATGATATCGACAAAAAACTACCTTCCATAATGACAAGGCTACAATCCATTGTAGTAACAAAAATCTCGAAAACAGAGTAACTTCCATAATAGCAAGGCAACCATCCATTGTAGTAAAAAAAATCTCGACAATAGACTACCTTCCATAATGGCAAGGCAACCGTCCATTGGAGTAACAAAAATCACGACAATAGACTACCTTCGATAATTACAAGGCTACCATCCATTGGAATAAAAAAAATATCGACACCACACTACCTTCCATAATGACAAGGCTACCATCCCTTAGAGTAACAAAAATCTCGACAACAAAATACCTTCCATAATGACAGGGCTACCATCCATTGGAGTAACAAAGATATCGACAACATACTACCCTCCATAATGACAAGGCTACCATCCGTTGGAGTAACAAAAATCATGACAACTGACTACCTTCCATAATGACAAGGCTACCATCCATTGAAATAACAAAAATCTCGACAACAGACTACCTTTCATAATGACTAGGCTACCATCCATTGGAGTAACAAAGATATCGACAACGGACTATCTTTCATAATGACAAGGATACCATCCATTGGAATAACAAAAATCTCGACAAGAGACTACCTTCCATGATGACAAGGATACCATCCATTGGAGTAAAAGAAATCTCAACAACAGACTACCTTCCATAATGACATGGCTACCATCCATTGGAGTAACAAAAATCTCAACAACAGACTACTTTCCATAATGACTAGGCTACCATCCATTGGAGTAACAATGATATCGACAAAAAACTACCTTCCATAATGACAAGGCTACAATCCATTGTAGTAACAAAAATCTCGAAAACAGAGTAACTTCCATAATAGCAAGGCAACCATCCATTGTAGTAAAAAAAATCTCGACAATAGACTACCTTCCATAATGGCAAGGCAACCGTCCATTGGAGTAACAAAAATCACGACAATAGACTACCTTCGATAATTACAAGGCTACCATCCATTGGAATAAAAAAAATATCGACACCACACTACCTTCCATAATGACAAGGCTACCATCCCTTAGAGTAACAAAAATCTCGACAACAAAATACCTTCCATAATGACAGGGCTACCATCCATTGGAGTAACAAAGATATCGACAACATACTACCCTCCATAATGACAAGGCTACCATCCGTTGGAGTAACAAAAATCATGACAACTGACTACCTTCCATAATGACAAGGCTACCATCCATTGAAATAACAAAAATCTCGACAACAGACTACCTTTCATAATGACTAGGCTACCATCCATTGGAGTAACAAAGATATCGACAACGGACTATCTTTCATAATGACAAGGATACCATCCATTGGAATAACAAAAATCTCGACAAGAGACTACCTTCCATGATGACAAGGATACCATCCATTGGAGTAACAAAAATCTCAACAACAGACTACCTTCCATAATGACATGGCTACCATCCATTGGAGTAACAAAAATCTCAACAACAGACTACCTTCCATAATGACTAGGCTACCATCCATTGGAGTAACAATGATATCGACAAAAAACTACCTTCCATAATGACAAGGCTACAATCCATTGTAGTAACAAAAATCTCGAAAACAGAGTAACTTCCATAATAGCAAGGCAACCATCCATTGTAGTAAAAAAAATCTCGACAATAGACTACCTTCCATAATGGCAAGGCAACCGTCCATTGGAGTAACAAAAATCACGACAATAGACTACCTTCGATAATTACAAGGCTACCATCCATTGGAATAAAAAAAATATCGACACCACACTACCTTCCATAATGACAAGGCTACCATCCCTTAGAGTAACAAAAATCTCGACAACAAAATACCTTCCATAATGACAGGGCTACCATCCATTGGAGTAACAAAGATATCGACAACATACTACCCTCCATAATGACAAGGCTACCATCCATTGTAGTAACAAAAATCTCGACAATAGACTACCTTCAATAATGACAAGGCTACCATCCATTGCAATAACAAAAATCTCGACAACAGACTACCTTCCATAATGACAAGCCTACCATCCATTGGAGTAACAAAAATCTCAACAACAGACTACCTTCCATAATGACTAGGCTACCATCCGTTGGAGTAAAAATGATATCGACAACAAACTACCTTCCATAATGACAAGGCTATAATCCATGGTAGTAACAAAAATCTCGAAAACATAGTACCTTCCATAATTACATGGCAACCATCCATTGTAGTAAAAAAAATCTCGACAATAGACTACCTTCCATAATGGAAAGGCAACCGTCCATTGGAGTAACAAAAATCACGACAACAGACTACCTTCGATAATTACAAGGCTACCATCCATTGGAATAAAAAAAATATCGACACCACACTACCTTCCATAATGACAAGGCTACCATCCCTTAGAGTAACAAAAATCTCGACAACAAAATACCTTCCATAATGACAGGGCTACCATCCATTGGAGTAACAAAGATATCGACAACATACTACCCTCCATAATGACAAGGCTACCATCCGTTGGAGTAACAAAAATCATGACAACTGACTACCTTCCATAATGACAAGGCTACCATCCATTGAAATAACAAAAATCTCGACAACAGACTACCTTCCATAATGACTAGGCTACCATCCGTTGGAGTAAAAATGATATCGACAACAAACTACCTTCCATAATGACAAGGCTATAATCCATGGTAGTAACAAAAATCTCGAAAACATAGTACCTTCCATAATTACATGGCAACCATCCATTGTAGTAAAAAAAATCTCGACAATAGACTACCTTCCATAATGGCAAGGCAACCGTCCATTGGAGTAACAAAAATCACGACAATAGACTACCTTCGATAATTACAAGGCTACCATCCATTGGAATAAAAAAAATATCAACACCACACTACCTTCCATAATGACAAGGCTACCATCCCTTAGAGTAACAAAAATCTCGACAACAAAATACCTTCCATAATGACAGGGCTACCATCCATTGGAGTAACAAAGATATCGGCAACATACTACCCTCCATAATGACAAGGCTACCATCCATTGGAGTAACAAAAATCATGACAACTGACTACCTTCCATAATGACAAGGCTACCATCGATTGAAATAACAAAAATCTCGACAACAGACTACCTTTAATAATGACTAGGCTACCATCCATTGGAGTAACAAAGATATCGACAACGGACTATCTTTCATAATGACAAGGATACCATCCATTGGAATAACAAAAATCTCGACAAGAGACTACCTTCCATGATGACAAGGATACCATCCATTGGAGTAACGAAAATCTCAACAACAGACTACCTTCCATAATGACATGGCTACCATCCATTGGAGTAACAAAAATCTCAACAACAGACTACCTTCCATAATGACTAGGCTACCATCCATTGGAGTAACAATGATATCGACAAAAAACTACCTTCCATAATGACAAGGCTACAATCCATTGTAGTAACAAAAATCTCGAAAACAGAGTAACTTCCATAATAGCAAGGCAACCATCCATTGTAGTAAAAAAAATCTCGACAATAGACTACCTTCCATAATGGCAAGGCAACCGTCCATTGGAGTAACAAAAATCACGACAATAGACTACCTTCGATAATTACAAGGCTACCATCCATTGCAATAAAAAAAATATCGACACCACACTACCTTCCATAATGACAAGGCTACCATCCCTTAGAGTAACAAAAATCTCGACAACAAAATACCTTCCATAATGACAGGGCTACCATCCATTGGAGTAACAAAGATATCGACAACATACTACCCTCCATAATGACAAGGCTACCATCCGTTGGAGTAACAAAAATCATGACAACTGACTACCTTCCATAATGACAAGTCTACCATCCATTGAAATAACAAAAATCTCGACAACAGACTACCTTTCATAATGACTAGGCTACCATCCATTGGAGTAACAAAGATATCGACAACGGACTATCTTTCATAATGACAAGGATACCATCCATTGGAATGACAAAAATCTCGACAAGAGACTACCTTCCATGATGACAAGGATACCATCCATTGGAGTAACAAAAATCTCAACAACAGACTACCTTCCATAATGACATGGCTACCATCCATTGGAGTAACAAAAATCTCAACAACAGACTACCTTCCATAATGACTAGGCTACCATCCATTGGAGTAACAATGATATCGACAAAAAACTACCTTCCATAATGACAAGGCTACAATCCATTGTAGTAACAAAAATCTCGAAAACAGAGTAACTTCCATAATGACAAGGCTACCATCCATTGTAGTAAGAAAAATCTCGACAATAGACTACCTTCAATAATGACAAGGCTACCATCCATTGCAATAACAAAAATCTCGACAACAGACTACCTTCCATAATGACAAGGCTACCATCCATTGGAGTAACAAAAATCTCAACAACAGACTACCTTCCATAATGACTAGGCTACCATCCGTTGGACTAAAAATGATATCGACAACAAACTACCTTCCATAATGACAAGGCTACAATCCACTGTAGTAACAAAAATCTCGAAAACATAGTACCTTCCATAATGACAAGGCTACCATCCATTGTAGTAATAAAAATCTCGACAATAGACTACCTTCCATAATGGCAAGGCTACCCTCCATTGGAGTAACAAAAATCACGACAACAAACTACCTTCTATAATTACAAGGCTACCATCCATTGGAATAACAAAAATATCGACACCATACTACCTTCCATAATGACAAGGCTACATTCCCTTAGAGTAACAAAAATCTCGACAACATAATACCTTCCATAATGACAGGGCTACCATCAATTGGAGTAACAAAGATATCGACAACATACTACCCTCAATAATGACAAGGCTACCATCCGTTGGAGTATTAAAAATCAAGACAATTGACTACCTTCCATAATGACAAGGCTACCATCCATTGAAATAACAAAAATCTCGACAACAGAATACCTTCCATAATGACTAGGCTACCATCCATTGGAGTAACAAAGATATCGACAACGGACTATCTTTCATAATGACAATGATACCATCCATTGGAATAACAAAAATCTCGACAAGAGACTACCTTCCATGATGACAAGGATACCATCCATTGGAGTAACAAAAATCTCGACAACAGACTACCTTCCATAATGACAAAGCTACCATCCATTGGAGTAACAAAAATCTAAACAACAGACTACCTTCCATAATGACTAGCCTACCATCCATTGGAGTAACAATGATATCGACAAAAAACTACCTTCCATAATGACAAGGCTACAATCCATTGTAGTAACAAAAATCTCGAAAACATAGTACCTTCCATAATGACAAGGCTACCATCCATTGTAGTAACAAAAATCTCGACAATAGACTACCTTCAATAATGACAAGGCTACCATCCATTGCAATAACAAAAATCTCGACAATAGACTACCTTCCATAATGACAAGCCTACCATACATTGGAGTAACAAAAATCTCAACAACAGACTACCTTCCATAATGACTAGGCTACCATCCGTTGGAGTAAAAATGATATCGACAACAAACTACCTTCCATAATGACAAGGCTATAATCCATGGTAGTAACAAAAATCTCGAAAACATAGTACCTTCCATAATTACATGGCAACCATCCATTGTAGTAAAAAAAATCTCGACAATAGACTACCTGCCATAATGGAAAGGCAACCGTCCATTGGAGTAACAAAAATCACGACAACAGACTACCTTCGATAATTACAAGGCTACCATCCATTGGAATAAAAAAAATATCGACACCACACTACCTTCCATAATGACAAGGCTACCATCCCTTAGAGTAACAAAAATCTCGACAACAAAATACCTTCCATAATGACAGGGCTACCATCCATTGGAGTAACAAAGATATCGACAACATACTACCCTCCATAATGACAAGGCTACCATCCGTTGGAGTAACAAAAATCATGACAACTGACTACCTTCCATAATGACAAGGCTACCATCCATTGAAATAACAAAAATCTCGACAACAGACTACCTTCCATAATGACTAGGCTACCATCCGTTGGAGTAAAAATGATATCGACAACAAACTACCTTCCATAATGACAAGGCTATAATCCATGGTAGTAACAAAAATCTCGAAAACATAGTACCTTCCATAATTACATGGCAACCATCCATTGTAGTAAAAAAAATCTCGACAATAGACTACCTTCCATAATGTCAAGGCAACCGTCCATTGGAGTAACAAAAATCACGACAATAGACTACCTTCGATAATTACAAGGCTACCATCCATTGGAATAAAAAAAATATCGACACCACACTACCTTCCATAATGACAAGGCTACCATCCCTTAGAGTAACAAAAATCTCGACAACAAAATACCTTCCATAATGACAGGGCTACCATCCATTGGAGTAACAAAGATATCGACAACATACTACCCTCCATAATGACAAGGCTACCATCCATTGGAGTAACAAAAATCATGACAACTGACTACCTTCCGTAATGACAAGGCTACCATCCATTGAAATAACAAAAATCTCGACAACAGACTACCTTTCATAATGACTAGGCTACCATCCATTGGAGTAACAAAGATATCGACAACGGACTATCTTTCATAATGACAAGGATACCATCCATTGGAATAACAAAAATCTCGACAAGAGACTACCTTCCATGATGACAAGGATACCATCCATTGGAGTAACAAAAATCTCAACAACAAACTACCTTCCATAATGACATGGCTACCATCCATTGGAGTAACAAAAATCTCAACAACAGACTACCTTCCATAATGACTAGGCTACCATCCATTGGAGTAACAATGATATCGACAAAAAACTACCTTCCATAATGACAAGGCTACAATCCATTGTAGTAACAAAAATCTCGAAAACAGAGTAACTTCCATAATAGCAAGGCAACCATCCATTGTAGTAAAAAAAATCTCGACAATAGACTACCTTCCATAATGGCAAGGCAACCGTCCATTGGAGTAACAAAAATCACGACAATAGACTACCTTCGATAATTACAAGGCTACCATCCATTGGAATAAAAAAAATATCGACACCACACTACCTTCCATAATGACAAGGCTACCATCCCTTAGAGTAACAAAAATCTCGACAACAAAATACCTTCCATAATGACAGGGCTACCATCCATTGGAGTAACAAAGATATCGACAACATACTACCCTCCATAATGACAAGGCTACCATCCGTTGGAGTAACAAAAATCATGACAACTGACTACCTTCCATAATGACAAGGCTACCATCCATTGAAATAACAAAAATCTCGACAACAGACTACCTTTCATAATGACTAGGCTACCATCCATTGGAGTAACAAAGATATCGACAACGGACTATCTTTCATAATGACAAGGATACCATCCATTTGAATAACAAAAATCTCGACAAGAGACTACCTTCCATGATGACAAGGATACCATCCATTGGAGTAACAAAAATCTCAACAACAGACTACCTTCCATAATGACATGGCTACCATCCATTGGAGTAACAAAAATCTCAACAACAGACTACCTTCCATAATGACTAGGCTACCATCCATTGGAGTAACAATGATATCGACAAAAAACTACCTTCCATAATGACAAGGCTACAATCCATTGTAGTAACAATAATCTCGAAAACAGAGTAACTTCCATAATGACAAGGCTACCATCCATTGTAGTAAGAAAAATCTCGACAATAGACTACCTTCAATAATGACAAGGCTACCATCCATTGCAATAACAAAAATCTCGACAACAGACTACCTTCCATAATGACAAGGCTACCATCCATTGGAGTAACAAAAATCTCAACAACAGACTACCTTCCATAATGACTAGGCTACCATCCGTTGGACTAAAAATGATATCGACAACAAACTACCTTCCATAATGACAAGGCTACAATCCACTGTAGTAACAAAAATCTCGAAAACATAGTACCTTCCATAATGACAAGGTTACCATCCATTGTAGTAATAAAAATCTCGACAATAGACTACCTTCCATAATGGCAAGGCTACCCTCCATTGGAGTAACAAAAATCACGACAACAAACTACCTTCTATAATTAAAAGGCTACCATCCATTGGAATAACAAAAATATCGACACCATACTACCTTCCATAATGACAAGGCTACATTCCCTTAGAGTAACAAAAATCTCGACAACATAATACCTTCCATAATGACAGGGCTACCATCCATTGGAGTAACAAAGATATCGACAACATACTACCCTCAATAATGACAAGGCTACCATCCGTTGGAGTATTAAAAATCACGACAAATGACTACCTTCCATAATGACAAGGCTACCATCCATTGAAATAACAAAAATCTCGACAACAGACTACCTTCCATAATGACTAGGCTACCATCCATTGGAGTAACAAAGATATCGACAACGGACTATCTTTCATAATGACAAGGATACCATCCATTGGAATAACAAAAATCTCGACAAGAGACTACCTTCCATGATGACAAGGATACCATCCATTGGAGTAACAAAAATCTCGACAACAGACTACCTTCCATAATGACAAGGCTACCATCCATTGGAGTAACAAAAATCTAAACAACAGACTACCTTCCATAATGACTAGCCTACCATCCATTGGAGTAACAATGATATCGACAAAAAACTACCTTCCATAATGACAAGGCTACAATCCATTGTAGTAACAAAAATCTCGAAAACATAGTACCTTCCATAATGACAAGGCTACCATCCATTGTAGTAACAAAAATCTCGACAATAGAATACCTTCAATAATGACAAGGCTACCATCCATTGCAATAACAAAAATCTCGACAACAGACTACCTTCCATAATGACAAGCCTACCATCCATTGGAGTAACAAAAATCTCAACAACAGACTACCTTCCATAATGACTAGGCTACCATCCGTTGGAGTAAAAATGATATCGACAACAAACTACTTTCCATAATGACAAGGCTATAATCATTGGTAGTAACAAAAATCTCGAAAACATAGAACCTTCCATAATTACATGGCAACCATCCATTGTAGTAAAAAAAATCTCGACAATAGACTACCTTCCATAATGGAAAGGCAACCGTCCATTGGAGTAACAAAAATCACGACAACAGACTACCTTCCATTGGAATAAAAAAAATATCGACACATACACTACCTTCCATAATGACAAGGCTATCATCCCTTAGAGTAACAAAAATCTTGACAACAAAATACCTTCCATAATGACAGGGCTACCATCCATTGGAGTAACAAAGATATCGACAACATACTACCCTCCATAATGACAAGGCTACCATCCGTTGGAGTAACAAAAATCATGACAACTGACTACCTTCCATAATGACAAGGCTACCATCCATTGAAATAACAAAAATCTCGACAACAGACTACCTTCCATAATGACTAGGCTACCATCCGTTGGAGTAAAAATGATATCGACAACAAACTACCTTCCATAATGACAAGGCTATAATCCATGGTAGTAACAAAAATCTCGAAAACATAGTACCTTCCATAATTACATGGCAACCATCCATTGTAGTAAAAAAAATCTCGACAATAGACTACCTTCCATAATGGCAAGGCAACCGTCCATTGGAGTAACAAAAATCACGACAATTGACTACCTTCGATAATTACAAGGCTACCATCCATTGGAATAAAAAAAATATCGACACCACACTACCTTCCATAATGACAAGGCTACCATCCCTTAGAGTAACAAAAATCTCGACAACAAAATACCTTCCATAATGACAGGGCTACCATCCATTGGAGTAACAAAGATATCGACAACATACTACCCTCCATAATGACAAGGCTACCATCCGTTGGAGTAACAAAAATCATGACAACTGACTACCTTCCATAATGACAAGGCTACCATCCATTGAAATAACAAAAATCTCGACAACAGACTACCTTTCATAATGACTAGGCTACCATCCATTGGAGTAACAAAGATATCGACAACGGACTATGTTTCATAATGACAAGGATACCATCCATTGGAATAACAAAAATCTCGACAAGAGACTACCTTCCATGATGACAAGGATACCATCCATTGGTGTAACAAAAATCTCAACAACAGACTACCTTCCATAATGACATGGCTACCATCCATTGGAGTAACAAAAATCTCAACAACAGACTACCTTCCATAATGACTAGGCTACCATCCATTGGAGTAACAATGATATCGACAAAAAACTACCTTCCATAATGACAAGGCTACAATCCATTTTAGTAACAAAAATCTCGAAAACAGAGTAACTTCCATAATGACAAGGCTACCATCCATTGTAGTAAGAAAAATCTCGACAATAGACTACCTTCAATAATCACAAGGCTACCATCCATTGCAATAACAAAAATCTCGACAACAGACTACCTTCCATAATGACAAGGCTACCATCCATTGGAGTAACAAAAATCTCAACAACAGACTACCTTCCATAATGACTAGGCTACCATCCGTTGGACTAAAAATGATATCGACAACAAACTACCTTCCATAATGACAAGGCTACAATCCACTGTAGTAACAAAAATCTCGAAAACATAGTACCTTCCATAATGACAAGGCTACCATCCATTGTAGTAATAAAAATCTCGACAATAGACTACCTTCCATAATGGCAAGGCTACCCTCCATTGGAGTAACAAAAATCACGACAACAAACTAACTTCTATAATTACAAGGCTACCATCCATTGGAATAACAAAAATATCGACACCATACTACCTTCCATAATGACAAGGCTACATTCCCTTAGAGTAACAAAAATCTCGACAACATAATACCTTCCATAATGACAGGGCTACCATCCATTGGAGTAACAAAGATATCGACAACATACTACCCTCAATAATGACAAGGCTACCATCCGTTGGAGTATTAAAAATCACGACAAATGACTACCTTCCATAATGACAAGTCTACCATCCATTGAAATAACAAAAATCTCGACAATAGACTACCATCCATAATGACTAGGCTACCATCCATTGGAGTAACAAAGATATCGACAACGAACTATCTTTCATAATGACAAGGATACCATCCATTAGAATAACAAAAATCTCGACAAGAGACTACCTTCCATGATGACAAGGATACCTTCCATTGGAGTAACAAAAATCTCGACAACAGACTACCTTCCATAATGAAAAGGCTATCATCCATTGGAGTAACAAAAATCTCAACAACAGACTACCATCCATAATGACTAGGCTACCATTCATTGGAGTAACAATGATATCGACAACAAACTACCTTCCATAATGACAACACTACAATCCATTATAGTAACAAAAATCTCAAAAACAGAATACCTTCCATAATGACAAGGCTACCATCCATTGTAGTAACAAAAATCTCGACAATATACTACCTTCAATAATGACAAGGTGTAGCGATAAAAAATGTAGCGGGGTAAATCGGAGATCGAATTATTGGTTAATTCGTCTCACAAAAGCAAGAGTCGCCACCGCGCTTTATTGTTTCCAAAGGAAAAGGGAAAAGAGCGAAATAAAACCCTAAATATGCAATGTAGAATAATAATGAAAATACAAAGCGTTTTCGAAAAGAGATCTTATGGTTCGGGGGTTGGTTATACAATGGGAAGGTATTAGCACCCAGTGCATCTATAGTACTCTATAGGAACCTTTTGAAATATCTGTTTTATTTAAAATTGATTGCTTGATTGAAAATAAATCGTTTTGGCTGAAACGGGATACGGACGGGTTTTTGAAGATACGACGACCTAATGTCGAAGTTTTTTGCTTAAAGGGCATAAATTTTGAAAAGGTTGAATACTTGAGGAAAAATTATCCTAAGTTTTAATGAAATGCGAAAGTTCGCGCAGTTAGACTTGAGGACATGAAGTCAACAAATTTACTGTTTTTCCTTTGGATTTAAACATAAACAGAATAAACAAATAAATACGGAATAAATAAACAGACAAAATAAACGGATAATGATTAAATAACGATAATTTAGATGATAGACTAAATGATGCGAATAATGCATTTTTCATGATTTTTTGTTTAATATTAACGAAAAGAAAGTATTTTTTAATTTTTACGCATTTTTGATATGGATAAAAAGCAAAAGAATTAATTAACGAAGACATAATGTTTTTTTAGTTTTAAGTTTTTTAAGTTTTATTTTACATATTTTGATATTAATATTAATAAAGCAAAAAAATGAATTAATAAAATATTTTTTAAGTTTCTCTATTTTTATATGTTTTAGAGTTTTGTTTAATAACGATATAAGAGGAGAATTAGTTTAAAAAAAAAAGTGTCTACCTTCTTAAATTCTATATTTTTATGTATGTGAAACTAAAAGACTTATTAAGAGATTTTAAATTAAATGGAAAGTTATTAATTCACCCTAATGAAATAAAATTAAAACTCCTAAATTAAATCCAAAGTTTAAACTAAAAGGTCAAACTAATTAAAAAAAAAATCACCTAGTTAGACATATCTCTTGTTTTTTTATTATACTTACCAATTAATTAACATAATAATAATTCTAAAAAAAGATTAGAGAAAGTAAAATAAAAAAGAAAAAAAAAGTGTATCAAATAAAAAACAAGTAAAATATATGGGCTACATGGTTTGAGAGGGCCCAAACATAAAGAAGAACAGGGGGGTGCAGAAGCAGGTCGTGTGGGCTTAAGTAGGAGAATGGGGTGAGGCCCATTAGTTTTACAAATCATTTTTAGGGTTAATTGTTTTAGCATAATTGGGGATTAGGGTTCTGTGGTGCAGAACGACGCTCATCTCTCTTCTTCGTCTTCGCGTCTTCTTCTCCATGCTTTTGCTTCTGAGTTCGCTTTCTAACTCCTTCCCATGGCCACCCACTCTCACTGCCTCTTCCCTCCGACGCAAGCCAAGGCACGATGGGTTCACGGTACGAAAACGCTTCTGATTTGTTAAAGCTTGGTTACATTTTTTTGCATGTGTTGATTCTGATTACATTGCTTCTTATTCTGTTTTGATTCTTATTATTTGTTGGAGGTACTATAGAAGTAAAAAGGGAGAGGGAATCGTTACCTAGGCGGAGACGGAGGAGGGATAGTTGGGAGCGAAGGAGGCCAGGCGGCGAGGAGAGGAGGAGCGTCGCGAGCTTGCTTCGGTGGCCGGTATTTTATATGGTTTCCTTCTTCTTCTTGCTGGTTACCTTAGCTTTGATCTTTCTCTTCTTCTTTTGCCTTGGTATTGTGCTTTGATGTTTTGGACGATTGAGTGCTACTGTTGAAATGCTTACTTTTTGACTAGCATTTTTCTTCTTCTTCTCGCCTATACTACTGTATGATTTTTGCTTTTTTTGGCCAATGATGAATGTATTGAGGCCTTGCTTATGTTGCCTTAGAAGTTGGTTTTGGCTTGGATCGTTTCAGGTTTGGCCTAGCTCGGCTTTAGCAGGTTTGTGATTGATGATGTTCATGGCTTGGGCAATAAGTTTGACAGGTTTATGGGTATGCTGGTTATGTGTTGGACAGTGGAAAGGATGGTTCTTTGTTTAGGCCATATGGTGAAATGGTTAAAACTGGTTTTGTATGAAATCGTTTTTTGATTTATATTTGACAGTAGGATGGTGATGTTGGCTTATGGGCTCAATCAGTTTGTGAGGTTTAGGCCATATGGTGAAATGGTTTTTTAACAGTAATGGAATGGTTATGCAGGTTCTGCTGGTTTTTGTATGTTTTCTTGTTGATAACTATTTTTTCTCAGTCTTGAAGGCTTGGAGATTGATTCTGATATGTGTGATTTTTTGGTTGTTATGTTATAACAGTCTTCTCCTCTTTTTGTTTACGTTACAGGCTGGAGATTTGAAATACTTTCACCCTCTTCCCTGGCATTCTGCACCATACTGCTACCTCTAATTTGTTTCTATTCCTCTTTTATGTTTTTACTTCTACTGGCTATATTACTGCAGTTTGTCTTGTATCCCTTTCCTGCCTAAGCCAAACCTGTAAAACCACACTTCCTCCTCTCTTTTTCTCTCTCAGTACAATTTTGACAATAAAATGATATGCTGTACTATTTTTCTGAAATTGCAAAAGGATGGAATATGATGAAAAAAGGAATGTTACATTGCTTGCATATTGGTTAAACTGCATATTTTTTTACTTTCAATGCAATAGTATAGCTTATGTTTTGTTTTCTACTATGTGGGCATAGGTTTACGTTGGCATTTGCTTGCTTGCATATGTTGTTGAGATCATGCAGGGACTTTGTATGCTGTGCATATTTTGAAAAAATGCATTAGATTTTAAAAATGCAATTAATTTGAAAGATGCAATTTTTTTGACAAAAGTGGATTTGTGCATTCATTTATAAAAATTCCTCTCTTTTTTGTGAACCGGGAGAAATCCCGTGATTTGCAAAAAAGAGTAAACTGATTCCGGCCATTGCTTTTAATGATGAACATTAAATAATTTTGCTTTTAATTATTTGTTCGAATTCTAATTTCTTTTAATTTTGCAGGTAACATCAAGTGAGCAGACAAAAATGCATTGGATCAGAAGATTTAGAATTAGGAATATTAGATTAATTTTTTATTTCATTTTAGGTTTGTAAACTTATTATTGTAATTTTGTTGTAATAGATACAATATTTACATAATAATTGTACAATTAGAAAAAATGAATAAAAATTCAATATTCGCCAATTACTTTCTTCTTTCTCTCTAATTATTTATTCTATCGTTTACAATTCTTTAATCGTATAATAATTGAAAACGAATTTCAACTACCTACATTCAGAATAATAAACAGATAAATAAATAATTATCATTGATCAATTAATAGCCTCAATTATTTAATTCATCATCCATAACTTTCTAAATTATAATAATTAAAATAGACTTTCAATTATTTAACTTAGAATGACAAATGATTAAATAATCATTATTGACCAATAAACTTTTCCGAATATTTATTATATTATTCATAAACCTTTAAATTATGTAATAACTGAGAATGAATTCCAGTTATTTAAATTTAAGATAGTGAGTAATAAATAAATATTGTCTGCACAATTAATGCGCCTCTTCTCTAATGTTTATTTTATTATCTATACATCTTTAAATTACATAATAATCGAAAACAAATTCCAATTATTTAAAATTTAAGATAATAAATAATTAATAAACATTATTTTAGCACGAATCGATTAAATGATTTAGTGTTCAACATAAATAGCTCTCGGCCTGAAAAAAGTTATGAATTTTAAAATCGATGGATCAAAACACTTGTAATGTAATGATGCAGGTAGGAGATGATATCTTAGGTCAAAATTTGGGGTACAACACAAGGCTACCATCCATTGTAGTAACAAAAATCTCGAAAACATAGTACCTTCCATAATGACAAGGCTATCATCCATCGTAGTAACAAAAATCTCGACAATAGACTACCTTCCACAATGGCAAGGCTACCATCCGTTGGATTAACAAAAATCACGACAACAGACTACCTTCTATAATTATAAGGCTACCATCCATTGGAATAAAAAAAATTTCGACATCACACTACCTTCCATAATGACAAGGCTACCATCCCTTAGAGTAACAAAAATCTCGACAATAGAATACCTTCCATAATGACAGGGCTACCATCCATTGGAGTAACAAAGATATCGACAACATACTACCCTCCATAATGACAAGGCTACCATCCGTTGGAGTAATAAAAATCACGACAACTGACTACCTTCCATAATGACAAGGATACCATCCATTGGAATAACAAAAATATCGACAATAGAATACCTTCCATAATGACTAGGCTACCATCCATTGGAGTAACAAAGATATCGACAACGGACTATCTTTCATAATGACAAGGATACCATTCATTGGAGTAACAAAAATCTCGACAACAGACTACCTTCCATAATGACAAGGCTACCATCCATTGGAGTAATAAAAATCTCAACAACAAACTACCTTCCATAATGACTAGGCTACCATCCATTGGAGTAACAATGATATCGACAACAAACTACCTTCCATAATGACAAGGCTACAATCCATTGTAGTAACAAAAATCTCGAAAACAGAGTACATTCCATAATGACAAGGCTACCATCCATTGTAGTAACAAAAATCTCGACAATAGACTACCTTCAATAATGACAAGGCTACCATCCATTGCAATAACAAAAATCTCGACAACAGACTACCTTCCATAATG
Organism: Vicia faba; assembly: GCA_948472305.1. Classification (NCBI taxonomy): domain Eukaryota; kingdom Viridiplantae; phylum Streptophyta; class Magnoliopsida; order Fabales; family Fabaceae; genus Vicia; species Vicia faba. Next base: position 508,251,101 of record OX451741.1, on the reverse strand, counting down.
ACAAGGCTACCATCCATTGGAATAACAAAAATCTCAACTACATACTACCTTCCATAATGACTAGGCTACCATCCGTTGGAGTAAAAATGATATCGACAACAAACTACCTTCCATAATGACAAGGATACCATCCATTGGAGTAACAAAAATCTCGACAACAGACTACCTTCCATAATGACTAGGCTACCATCCATTGTAGTAATAAAAATCTCGACACTAGACTACCTTCCATAATGGAAAGGCTACTATCCATGTGAGTAACAAAAATCACGACAACAGACTACCTTCTATAATTACAAGGCTACCATCCATTGGAATAACAAAAATATCGACACCACACTACCTTCCATAATGACCAGGCTACATTCCCTTAGAGTAACAAAAATCTCGATAACAAAATACCTTCCATAATGACAGGGCTACCATCCATTGGAGTAACAAAGATATCGACAACATACTACCCTCCATAATGACAAGGCTACCATCCATTGGAGTAATAAAAATCACGACAACTGACTACCTTCCATAATGACAAGGCTACCATCCATTGAAATAACAAAAATCTCGACAACAGACTACCTTCCATAATGACTAGGCTACCATCCATTGGAGTAACAAAGATATCGACAATGGACTATCTTTCATAATGACAAGGATACCATCCATTGGAATAACAAAAATCTCGACAAGAGACTACCTTCCATGATGACAAGGATACCATCCATTGGAGTAACAAAAATCTCGACAACAGACTACCTTCCATAATGACAAGGCTACCATCCATTGGAGTAACAAAAATCTCAACAACAGACTACCTTCCATAATGACTAGGCTACCATCCATTGGAGTAACAATGATATCGACAACAAACTACCTTCCATAATGACAACCCTACAATCCATTGTAGTAATAAAAATCTCGAAAACAGAGTACCTTCCATAATGACAAGGCTACCATCCATTGTAGTAACAAAAATCTCGACAATAGACTACCTTCAATAATGACAACGCTACCATCCATTGCAATAAGAAAAATCTCGACAACAGACTACCTTCCATAATGACAAGGCTACCATCCATTGGAGTAACAAAAATCTCAACAACAGACAACCTTCCAAAATGACTAGGCTACCATCCGTTGGAGTAAAAATGATATCGACAACAAACTACCTTCCATAATGACAAGGCTACAATCCATTGTAGTAACAAAAATCTCGAAAACATAGTACCTTCCATAATGACAAGGCTACCATCCATCGTAGTAACAAAAATCTCGACAATAGACTACCTTCCATAATGGCAAGGCTACCATCCATTGGAGTAACAAAAATCACGACAACAGACTACCTTCTACAATTATAAGGCTACCATCCATTGGAATAAAAAAAATATCGACACCACACTACCTTCCATAATGACAAGGCTACCATCCCTTAGAGTAAAAAAAATCTCGACAACAGAATACCTTCCATAATGACAGGGCTACCATCCATTGGAGTAACAAAGATATCGACAACATACTACCCTCCATAATGACAAGGCTACCATCCGTTGGAGTAATAAAAATCACGACAACTGACTACCTTCCATAATGACATGGCTACCATCCATTGGAATAACAAAAATCTTGACAACATAATACCTTCCATAACGACTAGTCTACCATCCATTGGAGTAACAAAGATATCGACAACGGACTATCTTTCATAATGACAAGGATACCATCCATTGGAATAAAAAAAATCTCGACAAGAGACTACCTTCCCTAATGACAAGGATACCATCCATTGGAGTAACAAAAATCTCGACAACAGACTACCTTCCATAATGACAAGGCTACCATCCATTGGAGTAACAAAAATCTCAACAACAAACTACCTTCCATAATGACTAGGCTACCATCCATTGGAGTAACAATGATATCGACAACAAACTACCTTCCATAATGACAAGGCTACAATCCATTTTAGTAACAAAAATCTCGAAAACAGAGTACATTCCATAATGACAAGGCTACCATCCATTGTAGTAACAAAAATCTCGACAATAGACTACCTTCAATAATGACAAGGCTACCATCCATTGCAATAACAAAAATCTCGACAACAGACTACCTTCCATAATGACAGGGCTACCATCCATTGGAGTAACAAAGATATCGACAACATACTACCCTCCATAATGACAAGGCTACCATCCGTTGGAGTAATAAAAATCACGACAACTGACTACCTTCCATAATGACAAGGATACCATCCATTGGAATAACAAAAATCTCGACAATAGAATACCTTCCATAATGACTAGGCTACCATCCATTGGAGTAACAAAGATATCGACAACGGACTATCTTTCATAATGACAAGGATACCATTCATTGGAGTAACAAAAATCTCGACAACAGACTACCTTCCATAATGACAAGGCTACCATCCATTGGAGTAATAAAAATCTCAACAACAAACTACCTTCCATAATGACTAGGCTACCATCCATTGGAGTAACAATGATATCGACAACAAACTACCTTCCATAATGACAAGGCTACAATCCATTGTAGTAACAAAAATCTCGAAAATAGAGTACATTCCATAATGACAAGGCTACCATCCATTGTAGTAACAAAAATCTCGACAATAGACTACCTTCAATAATGACAAGGCTACCATCCATTGCAATAACAAAAATCTCGACAACAGACTACCTTCCATAATGACAAGGCTACCATCCATTGGAGTAACAAAAATCTCAACAACAGACTACCTTCCATAATGACTAGGCTACCATTCGTTGGAGTAAAAATGATATCGACAACAAACTACCTTCCATAATGACAAGGATACCATCCATTGGAGTAACAAAAATCTCGACAACAGACTACCTTCCATAATGACTAGGCTACCATCCATTGTAGTAATAAAAATCTCGACACTAGACTACCTTCCATAATGGAAAGGCTACTATCCATGTGAGTAACAAAAATCACGACAACAGACTACCTTCTATAATTACAAGGCTACCATCCATTGGAATAACAAAAATATCGACACCACACTACCTTCCATAATGACTAGGCTACATTCCCTTAGAGTAACAAAAATCTCGATAACAAAATACCTTCCATAATGACAGGGCTACCATCCATTGGAGTAACAAAGATATCGACAACATACTACCCTCCATAATGACAAGGCTACCATCCATTGGAGTAATAAAAATCATGACAACTGACTACCTTCCATAATGACAAGGCTACCATCCATTGAAATAACAAAAATCTCGACAACAGACTACCTTCCATAATGACTAGGCTACCATCCATTGGAGTAACAAAGATATCGACAATGGACTATCTTTCATAATGACAAGGATACCATCCATTGGAATAACAAAAATATCGACAAGAGACTACCTTCCATGATGACAAGGATACCATCCATTGGAGTAACAAAAATCTCGACAACAGACTACCTTCCATAATGACAAGGCTACCATCCATTGGAGTAACAAAAATCTCAACAACAGACTACCTTCCATAATGACTAGGCTACCATCCATTGGAGTAACAATGATATCGACAACAAACTACCTTCCATAATGACAACCCTACAATCCATTGTAGTAATAAAAATCTCGAAAACAGAGTACCTTCCATAATGACAAGGCTACCATCCATTGTAGTAACAAAAATCTCGACAATAGACTACCTTCAATAATGACAACGCTACCATCCATTGCAATAAGAAAAATCTCGACAACAGACTACCTTCCATAATGACAAGGCTACCATCCATTGGAGTAACAAAAATCTCAACAACAGACAACCTTCCAAAATGACTAGGCTACCATCCGTTGGAGTAAAAATGATATCGACAACAAACTACCTTCCATAATGACAAGGCTACAATCCATTGTAGTAACAAAAATCTCGAAAACATAGTACCTTCCATAATGACAAGGCTATCATCCATCGTAGTAACAAAAATCTCGACAATAGACTACCTTCCATAATGGCAAGGCTACCATCCATTGGAGTAACAAAAATCTCAACAACAAACTACCTTCCATAATGACTAGGCTACCATCCATTGGAGTAACAATGATATCGACAACAAACTACCTTCCATAATGGCAAGGCTACCATCCATTGGAGTAACAAAAATCACGACAACAGACTACCTTCTACAATTATAAGGCTACCATCCATTGGAATAAAAAAAATATCGACACCACACTACCTTCCATAATGACAAGGCTACCATCCCTTAGAGTAAAAAAAATATCGACAACAGAATACCTTCCATAATGACAGGGCTACCATCCATTGGAGTAACAAAGATATCGACAACATACTACCCTCCATAATGACAAGGCTACCATCCGTTGGAGTAATAAAAATCACGACAACTGACTACCTTCCATAATGACAAGGATACCATCCATTGGAATAACAAAAATCTCGACAATAGAATACCTTCCATAATGACTAGGCTACCATCCATTGGAGTAACAAAGATATCGACAACGGACTATCTTTCATAATGACAAGGATACCATTCATTGGAGTAACAAAAATCTCGACAACAGACTACCTTCCATAATGACAAGGCTACCATCCATTGGAGTAATAAAAATCTCAACAACAAACTACCTTCCATAATGACTAGGCTACCATCCATTGGAGTAACAATGATATCGACAACAAACTACCTTCCATAATGACAAGGCTACAATCCATTGTAGTAACAAAAATCTCGACAATAGACTACCTTCAATAATGACAAGGCTACCATCCATTGCAATAACAAAAATCTCGACAACAGACTACCTTCCATAATGACAAGGCTACCATCCATTGGAGTAACAAAAATCTCAACAACAGACTACCTTCCATAATGACTAGGCTACCATCCGTTGGAGTAAAAATGATATCGACAACAAACTACCTTCCATAATGACAAGGATACCATCCATTGGAGTAACAAAAATCTCGACAACAGACTACCTTCCATAATGACTAGGCTACCATCCATTGTAGTAATAAAAATCTTGACACTAGACTACCTTCCATAATGGAAAGGCTACTATCCATGTGAGTAACAAAAATCATGACAACAGACTACCTTCTATAATTACAAGGTTACCATCCATTGGAATAACAAAAATATCGACACCACACTACCTTCCATAATGACCAGGCTACATTCCCTTAGAGTAACAAAAATCTCGATAACAAAATACCTTCCATAATGACAGGGCTACCATCCATTGGAGTAACAAAGATATCGACAACATACTACCCTCCATAATGACAAGGCTACCATCCATTGGAGTAATAAAAATCATGACAACTGACTACCTTCCATAATGACAAGGCTACCATCCATTGAAATAACAAAAATCTCGACAACAGACTACCTTCCATAATGACTAGGCTACCATCCATTGGAGTAACAAAGATATCGACAATGGACTATCTTTCATAATGACAAGGATACCATCCATTGGAATAACAAAAATCTCGACAAGAGACTACCTTCCATGATGACAAGGATACCATCCATTGGAGTAACAAAAATCTCGACAACAGACTACCTTCCATAATGACAAGGCTACCATCCATTGGAGTAACAAAAATCTCAACAACAGACTACCTTCCATAATGACTAGGCTACCATCCATTGGAGTAACAATGATATCGACAACAAACTACCTTCCATAATGACAACCCTACAATCCATTGTAGTAATAAAAATCTCGAAAACAGAGTACCTTCCATAATGACAAGGCTACCATCCATTGTAGTAACAAAAATCTCGACAATAGACTACCTTCAATAATGACAACGCTACCATCCATTGCAATAAGAAAAATATCGACAACAGACTACCTTCCATAATGACAAGGCTACCATCCATTGGAGTAACAAAAATCTCAACAACAGACAACCTTCCAAAATGACTAGGCTACCATCCGTTGGAGTAAAAATGATATTGACAACAAACTACCTTCCATAATGACAAGGCTACAATCCATTGTAGTAACAAAAATCTCGAAAACATAGTACCTTTCATAATGACAAGGCTACCATCCATCGTAGTAACAAAAATCTCGACAATAGACTACCTTCCATAATGGCAAGGCTACCATCCATTGGAGTAACAAAAATCACGACAACAGACTACCTTCTACAATTATAAGGCTACCATCCATTGGAATAAAAAAAATATCGACACCACACTACCTTCCATAATGACAAGGCTACCATCCCTTAGAGTAAAAAAAATATCGACAACAGAATACCTTCCATAATGACAGGGCTACCATCCATTGGAGTAACAAAGATATCGACAACATACTACCCTCCATAATGACAAGGCTACCATCCGTTGGAGTAATAAAAATCACGACAACTGACTACCTTCCATAATGACAAGGCTACCATCCATTGGAATAACAAAAATCTTGACAACATAATACCTTCCATAACGACTAGTCTACCATCCATTGGAGTAACAAAGATATCGACAACGGACTATCTTTCATAATGACAAGGATACCATCCATTGGAATAACAAAAATCTCGACAAGAGACTACCTTCCCTAATGACAAGGATACCATCCATTGGAGTAACAAAAATCTCGACAACAGACTACCTTCTATAATGACAAGGCTACCATCCATTGGAGTAACAAAAATCTCAACAACAAACTACCTTCCATAATGACTAGGCTACCATCCATTGGAGTAACAATGATATCGACAACAAACTACCTTCCATAATGACAAGGCTACAATCCATTTTAGTAACAAAAATCTCGAAAACAGAGTACATTCCATAATGACAAGGCTACCATCCATTGTAGTAACAAAAATCTCGACAATAGACTACCTTCAATAATGACAAGGCTACCATCCATTGCAATAACAAAAATCTCGACAACAGACTACCTTCCATAATGATAAGGCTACCATCCATTGGAGTAACAAAAATCTCAACAACAGACTACCTTCCATAATGACTAGGCTACCATCTGTTGGAGTAAAAATGATATCGACAAAAAACTACCTTCCATAATGACAAGGCTACAATCCACTGTAGTAACAAAAATCTCGAAAACATATTACCTTCCATAATGACAAGGCTACCATCCATTGGAGTAACAAAGATATTGACAATGGACTATCTTTCATAATGACAAGGATACCATCCATTGGAATAACAAAAATTTCGACAAGAGACTACCTTCCATGATGACAAGGATACCATCCATTGGAGTAACAAAAATCTCGACAACAGACTACCTTCCATAATGACAAGGCTACCATCCATTGGAGTAACAAAAATCTCAACAACAGACTACCTTCCATAATGACTAAGCTACCATCCATTGGAGTAACAATGATATTGACAACAAACTACCTTCCATAATGACAACACTACAATCCATTGTAGTAATAAAAATCTCGAAAACAGAGTACCTTCCATAATGACAAGGCTACCATCCATTGTAGTAACAAAAATCTCGACAATAGACTACTTTCAATAATGGCAACGCTAACATCCATTGCAATAACAAAAATCTCGACAACAGACTACCTTCCATAATGACAAGGCTACCATCCATTGGAGTAACAAAAATCTCAACAACAGACTACCTTCCAAAATCACTAGGCTACCATCCGTTGGAGTAAAAATGATATCGACAACAAACTACCTTCCATAATGACAAGGCTACAATCCATTGTAGTAACAAAAATCTCGAAAACATAGTACCTTCCATAATGACAAGGCTACCATCCATCGTAGTAACAAAAATCTCGACAATAGACTACCTTCCATAATGGCAAGGCTACCATCCATTGGAGTAACAAAAATCACGACAACAGACTACCTTCTATAATTATAAGGCTACCATCCATTGGAATAAAAAAAATATCGACACCACACTACCTTCCATAATGACAAGGCTACCATCCCTTAGAGTAAAAAAAATCTCGACAACAGAATACCTTCCATAATGAAAGGGCTACCATCCATTGGAGTAACAAAGATATCGACAACATACTACCCTCCATAATGACAAGGCTACCATCCGTTGGAGTAATAAAAATCACGACAACTGACTACCTTCCATAATGACAAGGCTACCATCCATTGGAATAACAAAAATCTTGACAACATAATACCTTCCATAATGACTAGGCTACCATCCATTGGAGTAACAAAGATATCGACAACGGACTATCTTTCATAATGACAAGGATACCATCCATTGGAATAACAAAAATCTCGACAAGAGACTACCTTCCCTAATGACAAGGATACCATCCATTGGAGTAACAAAAATCTCGACAACAGACTACCTTCCATAATGACAAGGCTACCATCCCTTAGAGTTAAAAAAATCTCGACAACAGAATACCTTCCATAATGACAGGGCTACCATCCATTGGAGTAACAAAGATATCGACAACATACTACCCTCCATAATGACAAGGCTACCATCCGTTGGAGTAATAAAACTCACGACAACTGACTACCTTCCATAATGACAAGGCTACCATCCATTGGAATAACAAAAATCTTGACAACATAATACCTTCCATAATGACTAGGCTACCATCCATTGGAGTAACAAAGATATCGACAACGGACTATCTTTCATAATGACAAGGATACCATCCATTGGAATAACAAAAATCTCGACAAGAGACTACCTTCCCTAATGACAAGGATACCATCCATTGGAGTAACAAAAATCTCGACAACAGACTACCTTCCATAATGACAAGGCTACCATCCATTGGAGTAACAAAAATCTCAACAACAAATTACCTTCCATAATGACTAGGCTACCATCCATTGGAGTAACAATGATATCGACAACAAACTACCTTCCATAATGACAAGGCTACAATCCATTTTAGTAACAAAAATCTCGAAAATAGAGTACATTCGATAATGACAAGGCTACCATCCATTGTAGTAACAAAAATCTCGACAATAGACTACCTTCAATAATGACAAGGCTACCATCCATTGCAATAACAAAAATCTCGACAACAGACTACCTTCCATAATGATAAGGCTACCATTCATTGGAGTAACAAAAATCTCAACAACAGACTACCTTCCATAATGACTAGGCTACCATCTGTTGGAGTAAAAATGATATCGACAAAAAACTACCTTCCATAATGACAAGGCTACAATCTACTGTAGTAACAAAAATCTCGAAAACATAGTACCTTCCATAATGACAAGGCTACCATCCATTGGAGTAACAAAGATATCGACAACGGACTATCTTTCATAATGACAAGGATACCATCCATTGGAATAACAAAAATCTCGACAAGAGACTACCTTCCATGATGACAAGGATACCATCCATTGGAGTAACAAAAATCTCGACAACAGACTACCTTCCATAATGACAAGGCTACCATCCATTGGAGTAACAAAAATCTCAACAACAGACTACCTTCCATAATGACTAAGCTACCATCCATTGGAGTAACAATGATATCGACAACAAACTACCTTCCATAATGACAACACTACAATCCATTGTAGTAATAAAAATCTCGAAAACAGAGTACCTTCCATAATGACAAGGCTACCATCCATTGTAGTAACAAAAATCTCGACAATAGACTACCTTCAAAAATGACAACGCTAACATCCATTGCAATAACAAAAATCTCGACAACAGACTACCTTCCATAATGACAAGGCTACCATCCATTGGAGTAACAAAAATCTCAACAACAGACTACCTTCCAAAATGACTAGGCTACCATCTGTTGGAGTAAAAATTATATCGACAACAAACTACCTTCCATAATGACAAGGCTACAATCCATTGTAGTAACAAAAATCTCGAAAACATAGTACCTTCCATAATGACAAGGCTACCATCCATCGTAGTAACAAAAATCTCGACAATAGACTACCTTCCATAATGGCAAGGCTACCATCCATTGGAGTAACAAAAATCACGACAACAGACTACCTTCTATAATTATAAGGCTACCATCCATTGGAATAAAAAAAATATCGACACCACACTACCTTCCATAATGACAAGGCTACCATCCCTTAGAGTAACAAAAATCTCGACAACTGAATACCTTCCATAATGACAGGGGCTACCATCCATTGGAGTAACAAAGATATCGACAACATACTACCCTCCATAATGACAAGGCTACCATCCGTTGGAGTAATAAAAATCACGACAACTGACTACCTTCCATAATGACAAGGATACCATCCATTGGAATAACAAAAATCTCGACAATAGAATACCTTCCATAATGACTAGGCTACCATCCATTGGAGTAACAAAGATATCGACAACGGACTATCTTTCATAATGACAAGGATACCATCCATTGGAGTAACAAAAATCTCGACAACAGACTACCTTCCATAATGACAAGGCTACCATCCATTGTTGTAATAAAAATCTCAACAACAAACTACCTTCCATAATGACTAGGCTACAATCCATTGGAGTAACAATGATATCGACAACAAACTACCTTCCATAATGCCAAGGCTACAATCCATTGTAGTAACAAAAATCTCGAAAACAGAGTACATTCCATAATGACAAGGCTACCATCCATTGTAGTAACAAAAATCTCGACAATAGACTACCTTCAATAATGACAAGGCTACCATCCATTGCAATAACAAAAATCTCGACAACAGACTACCTTCCATAATGACAAGGCTACCATCCATTGGAGTAACAAAAATCTCAACAACAGACTACCTTCCATAATAACTAGGCTACCATCCGTTGGAGTAAAAATGATATTGACAACAAACTACCTTCCATAATGACAAGGCTACAATCCACTGTAGTAACAAAAATCTCGAAAACATAGTACCTTCCATAATGACAAGGCTACCATCCATTGTAGTAACAAAAATCTCGACACTAGACTACCTTCCATAATGGAAAGGCTACCATCCATGTGAGTAACAAAAATCAAAACAACAGACTACCTTCTAAAATTACAAGGCTACCATCCATTGGAATAACAAAAATATCGACACCACACTACCTTCCATAATGACCAGGCTACATTCCCTTAGAGTAACAAATATCTCGACAACAAAATACCTTCCATAATGACAGGGCTACCATCCATTGGAGTAACAAAGATATCGACAACATACTACCCTCCATAATGACAAGGCTACCATCCATTGGAGTAATAAAAATCACGACAACTAACTACCTTCCATAATGACATGGCTACCATCCATTGAAATAACAAAAATCTCGACAACAGACTACCTTCCATAATGACAAGGCTACCATCCATTGGAGTAACAAAAATCTCAACAACAAACTACCTTCCATAATGACTAGGCTACCATCCATTGGAGTAACAATGATATCGACAACAAACTACCTTCCATAATGACAAGGCTACAATCCATTTTAGTAACAAAAATCTCGAAAACAGAGTACATTCCATAATGACAAGGCTACCATCCATTGTAGTAACAAAAATATCGACAATAGACTACCTTCAATAATGACAAGGCTACCATCCATTGCAATAACAAAAATCTCGACAACAGACTACCTTCCATAATGATAAGGCTACCATCCATTGGAGTAACAAAAATCTCAACAACAGACTACCTTCCATAATGACTAGGCTACCATCTGTTGGAGTAAAAATGATATCGACAAAAAACTACCTTCCATAATGACAAGGCTACAATCCACTGTAGTAACAAAAATCTCGAAAACATAGTACCTTCCATAATGACAAGGCTACCATCCATTGGAGTAACAAAGATATCGACAACAAACAATCTTTCATAATGACAAGGATACCATCCATTGGAATAACAAAAATTTCGACAAGAGACTACCTTCCATGATGACAAGGATACCATCCATTGGAGTAACAAAAATCTCGACAACAGACTACCTTCCATAATGACAAGGCTACCATCCATTGGAGTAACAAAAATCTCAACAACATACTACCTTCCATAATGACTAAGCTACCATCCATTGGAGTAACAATGATATTGACAACAAACTACCTTCCATAATGACAACACTACAATCCATTGTAGTAATAAAAATCTCGAAAACAGAGTACCTTCCATAATGACAAGGCTACCATCCATTGTAGTAACAAAAATCTCGACAATAGACTACCTTCAATAATGACAACGCTAACATCCATTGCAATAACAAAAATCTCGACAACAGACTACCTTCCAAAATGACAAGGCTACCATCCATTGGAGTAACAAAAATCTCAACAACAGACTACCTTCCAAAATGACTAGGCTACCATCCGTTGGAGTAAAAATGATATCGACAACAAACTACCTTCCATAATGACAAGGCTACAATCCATTGTAGTAACAAAAATCTCGAAAACATAGTACCTTCCATAATGACAAGGCTACCATCCATCGTAGTAACAAAAATCTCGACGATAGACTACCTTCCATAATGGCAAGGCTACCATCCATTGGAGTAACAAAAATCACGACAACAGACTACCTTCTATAATTATAAGGCTACCATCCATTGGAATAAAAAAAATATCGACACCACACTACCTTCCATAATGACAAGGCTACCATCCCTTAGAGTAAAAAAAATCTCGACAACAGAATACCTTCCATAATGAAAGGGCTACCATCCATTGGAGTAACAAAGATATCGACAACATACTACCCTCCATAATGACAAGGCTACCATCCGTTGGAGTAATAAAAATCACGACAACTGACTACCTTCCATAATGACAAGGCTTCCATCCATTGGAATAACAAAAATCTTGACAACATAATACCTTCCATAATGACTAGGCTAACATCCATTGGAGTAACAAAGATATCGACAACGGACTATCTTTCATAATGACAAGGATACCATCCATTGGAATAACAAAAATCTCGACAAGAGACTACCTTCCCTAATGACAAGGATACCATCCATTGGAGTAACAAAAATCTCGACAACAGACTACCTTCCATAATGACAAGGCTACCATCCCTTAGAGTAAAAAAAATCTCGACAACAGAATACCTTCCATAATGACAGGGCTACCATCCATTTGAGTAACAAAGATATCGACAACATACTACCCTCCATAATGACAAGGCTACCATCGGTTGGAGTAATAAAAATCACGACAACTGACTACCTTCCATAATGACAAGGCTACCATCCATTGGAATAACAAAAATCTTGACAACATAATACCTTCCATAATGACTAGGCTACCATCCATTGGAGTAACAAAGATATCGACAACGGACTATCTTTCATAATGACAAGGATACCATCCATTGGAATAACAAAAATCTCGATAAGAGACTACCTTCCCTAATGACAAGGATACCATCCATTGGAGTAACAAAAATCTCGACAACAGACTACCTTCCATAATGACAAGGCTACCATCCATTGGAGTAACAAAAATCTCAAAAACAAACTACCTTCCATAATGACTAGGCTACCATCCATTGGAGTAACAATGATATCGACAATAAACTACCTTCCATAATGACAAGGCTACAATCCATTTTAGTAACAAAAATCTCGAAAACAGAGTACATTCGATAATGACAAGGCTATCATCCATTGTAGTAACAAAAATCTCGACAATAGACTACCTTCAATAATGACAAGGCTACCATCCATTGCAATAACAAAAATCTCGACAACAGACTACCTTCCTTAATGATAAGGCTACCATTCATTGGAGTAACAAAAATCTCAACAACAGACTACCTTCCATAATGACTAGGCTACCATCTGTTGGAGTAAAAATGATATCGACAAAAAACTACCTTCCATAATGACAAGGCTACAATCCACTGTAGTAACAAAAATCTCGAAAACATAGTACCTTCCATAATGACAAGGCTACCATCCATTGGAGTAACAAAGATATCGACAACGGACTATCTTTCATAATGACAAGGATACCATCCATTGGAATAACAAAAATCTCGACAAGAGACTACCTTCCATGATGACAAGGATACCATCCATTGGAGTAACAAAAATCTCGACAACAGACTACCTTCCATAATGACAAGGCTACCATCCATTGGAGTAACAAAAATCTCAACAACAGACTACCTTCCATAATGACTAAGCTACCATCCATTGGAGTAACAATGATATCGACAACAAACTACCTTCCATAATGACAACACTACAATCCATTGTAGTAATAAAAATCTCGAAAACAGAGTACCTGCCATAATGACAAGGCTACCATCCATTGTAGTAACAAAAATCTCGACAATAGACTACCTTCAAAAATGACAACGCTAACATCCATTGCAATAACAAAAATCTCGACAACAGACTACCTTCCATAATGACAAGGCTACCATCCATTGGAGTAACAAAAATCTCAACAACAGACTACCTTCCAAAATGACTAGGCTACCATCCGTTGGAGTAAAAATGATATCGACAACAAACTACCTTCCATAATGACAAGGCTACAATCCATTGTAGTAACAAAAATCTCGAAAACATAGTACCTTCCATAATGACAAGGCTACCATCCATTGGAGTAACAAAGATATCGACAACGGACTATCTTTCATAATGACAAGGATACCATCCATTGGAATAACAAAAATCTCGACAAGAGACTACCTTCCATGATGACAATGATACCATCCATTGGAGTAACAAAAATCTCGACAACAGAGTACCTTCCATAATGACAAGGCTACCATCAATTGGAGTAACAAAAATCTCAACAACAGACTACCTTCCATAATGACTAAGCTACCATCCATTGGAGTAACAATGATATCGACAACAAACTACCTTCCATAATGACAACACTACAATCCATTGTAGTAATAAAAATCTCGAAAACAGAGTACCTTCCATAATGACAAGGCTACCATCCATTGTAGTAACAAAAATCTCGACAATAGACTACCTTCAAAAATGACAACGCTAACATCCATTGCAATAACAAAAATCTCGACAACAGACTACCTTCCATAATGACAAGGCTACCATCCATTGGAGTAACAAAAATCTCAACAACAGACTACCTTCCAAAATGACTAGGTTACCATCCGTTGGAGTAAAAATGATATCGACAACAAACTACCTTCCATAATGACAAGGCTACAATCCATTGTAGTAACAAAAATCTCGAAAACATAGTACCTTCCATAATGACAAGGCTACCATCCATCGTAGTAACAAAAATCTCGACGATAGACAACCTTCCATAATGGCAAGGCTACCATCCATTGGAGTAACAAAAATCACGACAACAGACTACCTTCTATAATTATAAGGCTACCATCCATTGGAATAAAAAAAATATCGACACCACACTACCTTCCATAATGACAAGGCTACCATCCCTTAGAGTAACAAAAATCTCGACAACTGAATACCTTCCATAATGACAGGGGCTACAATCCATTGGAGTAACAAAGATATCGACAACATACTACCCTCCATAATGACAAGGCTACCATCCGTTGGAGTAATAAAAATCACGACAACTGACTACCTTCCATAATGACAAGGATACCATCCATTGGAATAACAAAAATATCGACAATAGAATACCTTCCATAATGACTAGGCTACCATCCATTGGAGTAACAAAGATATCGACAACGGACTATCTTTCATAATGACAAGGATACCATCCATTGGAGTAACAAAAATCTCGACAACAGACTACCTTCCATAATGACAAGGCTACCATCCATTGTTGTAATAAAAATCTCAACAACAAACTACCTTCCATAATGACTAGGCTACCATCCATTGGAGTAACAATGATATCGACAACAAACTACCTTCCATAATGACAAGGCTACAATCCATTGTAGTAACAAAAATCTCGAAAACAGAGTACATTCCATAATGACAAGGCTACCATCCATTGTAGTAACAAAAATCTCGACAATAGACTACCTTCAATAATGACAAGGCTACCATCCATTGCAATAACAAAAATCTCGACAACAGACTACCTTCCATAATGACAAGGCTACCATCCATTGGAGTAACAAAAATCTCAACAACAAACTACCTTCCATAATAACTAGGCTACCATCCGTTGGAGTAAAAATGATATCGACAACAAACTACCTTCCATAATGACAAGGCTACAATCCACTGTAGTAACAAAAATCTCGAAAACATAGTACCTTCCATAATGACAAGGCTACCATCCATCGTAGTAACAAAAATCTCGACGATAGACAACCTTCCATAATGGCAAGGCTACCATCCATTGGAGTAACAAAAATCACGACAACAGACTACCTTCTATAATTATAAGGCTACCATCCATTGGAATAAAAAAAATATCGACACCACACTACCTTCCATAATGACAAGGCTACCATCCCTTAGAGTAACAAAAATCTCGACAACTGAATACCTTCCATAATGACAGGGGCTACAATCCATTGGAGTAACAAAGATATCGACAACATACTACCCTCCATAATGACAAGGCTACCATCCGTTGGAGTAATAAAAATCACGACAACTGACTACCTTCCATAATGACAAGGATACCATCCATTGGAATAACAAAAATATCGACAATAGAATACCTTCCATAATGACTAGGCTACCATCCATTGGAGTAACAAAGATATCGACAACGGACTATCTTTCATAATGACAAGGATACCATCCATTGGAGTAACAAAAATCTCGACAACAGACTACCTTCCATAATGACAAGGCTACCATCCATTGTTGTAATAAAAATCTCAACAACAAACTACCTTCCATAATGACTAGGCTACCATCCATTGGAGTAACAATGATATCGACAACAAACTACCTTCCATAATGACAAGGCTACAATCCATTGTAGTAACAAAAATCTCGAAAACAGAGTACATTCCATAATGACAAGGCTACCATCCATTGTAGTAACAAAAATCTCGACAATAGACTACCTTCAATAATGACAAGGCTACCATCCATTGCAATAACAAAAATCTCGACAACAGACTACCTTCCATAATGACAAGGCTACCATCCATTGGAGTAACAAAAATCTCAACAACAGACTACCTTCCATAATAACTAGGCTACCATCCGTTGGAGTAAAAATGATATCGACAACAAACTACCTTCCATAATGACAAGGCTACAATCCACTGTAGTAACAAAAATCTCGAAAACATAGTACCTTCCATAATGACAAGGCTACCATCCATTGTAGTAACAAAAATCTCGACACTAGACTACCTTCCATAATGGAAAGGCTACCATCCATGTGAATAACAAAAATCAAAACAACAGACTACCTTCTATAATTACAAGGCTACCATCCATCGGAATAACAAAAATATCGACACCACACTACCTTCCATAATGACCAGGCTACATTCCCTTAGAGTAACAAATATCTCGACAACAAAATACCTTCCATAATGACAGGGCTACCATCCATTGGAGTAACAAAGATATCGACAACATACTACCCTCCATAATGACAAGGCTACCATCCATTGGAGTAATAAAAATCACGACAACTGACTACCTTCCATAATGACAAGGCTACCATCCATTGAAATAACAAAAATCTCGACAACAGACTACCTTCCATAATGACTAGGCTACCATCCATTGGAGTAACAAAGATATCGACAATGGACTATCTTTCATAATGACAAGGATACCATCCATTGGAATAACAAAAATCTCGACAAGAGACTACCTTCCATGATGACAAGGATACCATCCATTGGAGTAACAAAAATCTCGACAACAGACTGCCTTCCATAATGACAAGGCTACCATCCATTGGAGTAACAAAAATCTCAACAACAGACTACCTTCCATAATGACAAGGCTACCATCCATTGGAGTAACAATGATATCGACAACAAACTACCTTCCATAATGACAACCCTTCAATCCATTGTAGTAATAAAAATCTCGAAAACAGAGTACCTTCCATAATGACAAGGCTACCATCCATTGTAGTAACAAAAATCTCGATAATAGACTACCTTCAATAATGACAACGCTACCATCCATTGCAATAACAAAAATCTCGACAACAGACTACCTTCCATAATGACAAGGCTACCATCCATTGGAGTAACAAAAATCTCAACAATAGACTACCTTCCAAAATTTCTAGGCTACCATCCGTTGGAGTAAAAATGATATCGACAACAAACTACCTTCCATAATGACAAGGCTACAATCCATTGTAGTAACAAAAATCTCGAAAACATAGTACCTTCCATAATGACAAGGCTACCATCCATCGTAGTAACAAAAATCTCGACAATAGACTACCTTCCATAATGGCAAGGCTACCATCCATTGGAGTAACAAAAATCACGACAACAGACTACCTTCTATAATTATAAGGCTACCATCCATTGGAATAAAAAAAATATCCACACCACACTACCTTCCATAATGACAAGGCTACCATCCCTTAGAGTAACAAAAATCTCGACAACAGAATACCTTCCATAATGACAGGGTTACCATCCATTGGAGTAACAAAGATATCGACAACATACTACCCTCCATAATGACAAGGCTACCATCCGTTGGAGTAATAAAAATCACGACAACTGACTACCTTCCATAATGACAAGGATACCATCCATTGGAATAACAAAAATCTCGACAATAGAATACCTTCCATAATGACTAGGCTACCATCCATTGGAGTAACAAAGATATCGACAACGGACTATCTTTCATAATGACAAGGATACCATCCATTGGAGTAACAAAAATCTCGACAACAGACTACCTTCCATAATGACAAGGCTACCATCCATTGTTGTAATAAAAATCTCAACAACAAACTACCTTCCATAATGACAAGGCTACCATCCGTTGGAGTAATAAAAATCACGACAACTGACTACCTTCCATAATGACAAGGATACCATCCATTGGAATAACAAAAATCTCGACAATAGAATACCTTCCATAATGACTAGGCTACCATCCATTGGAGTAACAAAGATATCGACAACGGACTATCTTTCATAATGACAAGGATACCATCCATTGGAGTAACAAAAATCTCGACAACAGACTAGCTTCCATAATGACAAGGCTACCATCCATTGGAGTAACAAAAATCTCAACAACAGACTACCTTCCATAATGACAAGGCTACCATCCATTGGAGTAACAATGATATCGACAACAAAATACCTTCCATAATGACAACCCTACAATCCATTGTAGTAATAAAAATCTCGAAAACATAGTACCTTCCATAATGACAAGGCTACCATCCATTGTAGTAACAAAAATCTCGACACTAGACTACCTTCCATAATGGAAAGGCTACCATCCATGTGAGTAACAAAAATCAAAACAACAGACTACCTTCTATAATTACAAGGCTACCATCCATTGGAATAACAAAAATATCGACACCACACTACCTTCCATAATGACCAGGCTACATTCCCTTAGAGTAACAAATATCTCGACAACAAAATACCTTCCATAATGACAGGGCTACCATCCATTGGAGTAACAAAGATATCGACAACATACTACCCTCCATAATGACAAGGCTACCATCCATTGGAGTAATAAAAATCACGACAACTGACTACCTTCCATAATGACAAGGCTACCATCCATTGAAATAACAAAAATCTCGACAACAAACTACCTTCCATAATGACTAGGCTACCATCCATTGGAGTAACAAAGATATCGACAATGGACTATCTTTCATAATGACAAGGATACCATCCATTGGAATAACAAAAATCTCGACAAGAGACTACCTTCCATGATGACAAGGATACCATCCATTGGAGTAACAAAAATCTCGACAACAGACTAGCTTCCATAATGACAAGGCTACCATCCATTGGAGTAACAAAAATCTCAACAACAGACTACCTTCCATAATGACAAGGCTACCATCCATTGGAGTAACAATGATATCGACAACAAACTACCTTCCATAATGACAACCCTACAATCCATTGTAGTAATAAAAATCTCGAAAACAGAGTACCTTCCATAATGACAAGGCTACCATCCATTGTAGTAACAAAAATCTCGACAATAGACTACCTTCAATAATGACAACGCTACCATCCATTGCAATAACAAAAATCTCGACAACAGACTACCTTCCATAATGACAAGGCTACCATCCATTGGAGTAACAAAAATCTCAACAACAGACTACCTTCCAAAATTTCTAGGCTACCATCCGTTGGAGTAAAAATGATATCGACAACAAACTACCTTCCATAATGACAAGGCTACAATCCATTGTAGTAACAAAAATCTCGAAAACATAGTACCTTCCATAATGACAAGGCTACCATCCATCGTAGTAACAAAAATCTCGACAATAGACTACCTTCCATAATGGCAAGGCTACCATCCATTGGAGTAACAAAAATCACGACAACAGACTACCTTCTATAATTATAAGGCTACCATCCATTGGAATAAAAAAAATATCGACACCACACTACCTTCCATAATGACAAGGCTACCATCCCTTAGAGTAACAAAAATCTTGACAACAGAATACCTTCCATAATGACAGGGCTACCATCCATTGGAGTAACAAAGATATCGACAACATACTACCCTCCATAATGACAAGGCTACCATCCGTTGGAGTAATAAAAATCACGACAACTGACTACCTTCCATAATGACAAGGCTACCATCCATTGGAATAACAAAACTCTTGACAACAAAATACCTTCCATAATGACTAGGCTACCATCCATTTGAGTAACTAAGATATCGACAACGGACTATCTTTCATAATGACAAGGATACCATCCATTGGAATAACAAAAATCTCGACAAGAGACTACCTTCCATAATGACAAGGATACCATCCATTGGAGTAACAAAAATCTCGACAACAGACTACCTTCCATAATGACAAGGCTACCATCCATTGGAGTAACAAAAATCTCAACAACAAACTACCTTCCATAATGACTAGGCTACCATCCATTGGAGTAACAATGATATCGACAACAAACTACCTTCCATAATGACAAGGCTACAATCCATTTTAGTAACAAAAATCTTGAAAACAGAGTACATTCCATAATGACAACGCTACCATCCATTGTAGTAACAAAAATCTCGACAATAGACTACCTTCAATAATAACAAGGCTACCATCCATTGCAATAACAAAAATCTCGACAACAGACTACCTTCCATAATGAGAAGGCTACCATCCATTGGAGTAACAAAAATCTCAACAACAGACTACCTTCCATAATGACTAGGCTACCATCCGTTGGAGTAAAAATGATATCGACAAAAAACTACCTTCCATAATGACAAGGCTACAATCCACTATAGTAACAAAAATCTCGAAAACATAGTACCTTCCATAATGACAAGGCTACCATCCATTGTAGTAACAATAATATCGACACTAGACTACCTTCCATAATGGAAAGGCTACCATCCATGTGAGTAACAAAAATCACGACAACAGACTACCTTCTATAATTACAAGGCTACCATCCATTGGAATAACAAAAATATCGACACCACACTACCTTCCATAATGACCAGGCTTTATTCCCTTAGAGTAACAAAAATCTCGACAACAGAATACCTTCCATAATGACAGGGCTACCATCCATTGGAGTAACAAAGATATAGACAACATACTACCCTCTATAATGACAAGGCTACCATCCGTTGGAGTAATAAAAATCACGACAGTTGACTAACTTTCATAATGACAAGGCTACCATCCATTGGAATAACAAAAGTCTTGACAACATAATACCTTCCATAATGACTAGGCTACCATCCATTGGAGTAACAAAGATATCTACAACGGACTATCTTTCATAATGACAAGGATACCATGCATTAGAATAACAAAAATCTCGACAAGAGACTACCTTCCATGATGACAAGGATACCATCCATTGGAGTAACAAAAATCTCGACAACAGACTACCTTCCATAATGACAAGGCTACCATCCATTAGAGTAACAAAAATCTCAACAACAGACTACCTTCCATAATGACTAGGCTACCATCCATTGGAGTAACAATGATATCGACAACAAACTACCTTCCATAATGACAACGCTACAATCCATTGTAGTAACAAAAATCTCGAAAACAGAGTACCTTCCATAATGACAAGGCTACCATCCATTGTAGTAACAAAAATCTCGACAGTAGACTACCTTCAATATTGACAAAGCTACCATCCATTGCAATAACAAAAATCTCGACAACAGACTACCTTCCATAATGACAAGGCTACCATCCATTGGAGTAACAAAAATCACGACAACAGACTAACTTCTATAATGACAAGGCTACCATCCATTGGAATAAAAAAAATATCGACACCACACTACCTTCCATAATGACAAGGCTACCATCCCTTAGAGTAACAAAAATCTCGACAACAGAATACCTTCCATAATGACAGGGCTATCATCCATTGGAGTAACAAAGATATCGACAACATACTACCCTCCATAATGACAAGGCTACCATCCGTTGGAGTAATAAAAATCACGACAACTGAGTACCTTCCATAATGACAAGGCTACCATCCATTGGAATAACAAAAATCTTGACAAAATAATACCTTCCATAATGACTAGGCTACCATCCATTGGAGTAATAAAGATATCGACAACGGACTACCTTCCATAATGACAAGGATACCATCCATTGGAGTAACAAAAATCTCGACAACATACTACCTTCCATAATGACAAGGCTACCATCCATTGGAGTAACAAAAATCTCAACAACAAACTACCTTCCATAATGACAAGGCTACAATCCATTGTAGTAACAAAAATCTCGAAAACAGAGTACCTTCCATAATGACTAGGCTACCATCCATTGGAGTAACAAAGATATCGACAACGGACTATCTCTCATAATGACAAGGATACCATCCATTGGAATAACAAAAATCTCGACAAAAGACTACTTTCCATAATGACAAGGCTACCATCCATTGGAATAACAAAAATATCGACACCACACTACCTTCCATAATGACAAGGCTACCATCCCTTAGAGTAACAAAAATATCGACAACAGAATACCTTCCATAATGACAGGGCTACCATCCATTGGAGTAACAAAGATATCGACAACATACTACCCTCCATAATGACAAGGCTACCATCCGTTGGAGTAATAAAAATCACGACAACTGACTACCTTCCATAATGACAAGGCTACCATCCATTGGAATAACAAAAATCTCGACAACAGACTACATTCCATAATGACTAGGCTACCATCCATTGGAGTAACAAAGATATCGACAACAGACTATCTTTCATAATGACAAGGATACCATCCATTAGAATAACAAAAATCTCGACAAGAGACTACCTTCCATGATGACAAGGATACCATCCATTGGAGTAACAAAAATCTCGACAACAGACTACCTTCCATAATGACAAGGCTACCATCCATTGGAGTAACAAAAATCTCAACAACAGACTACCATCCATAATGACTAGGCTACCATCCATTGGAGTAACAATGATATCGACAACAAAC
This sequence comes from Vicia faba, assembly GCA_948472305.1. Classification (NCBI taxonomy): domain Eukaryota; kingdom Viridiplantae; phylum Streptophyta; class Magnoliopsida; order Fabales; family Fabaceae; genus Vicia; species Vicia faba. Next base: position 508,227,512 of record OX451741.1, on the reverse strand, counting down.
TACCTTCCATAATGACAAGGCTACAATCCATTGTAGTAACAAAAATCTCGAAAACAGAGTACCTTCCATAATGACAAGGCTACCATCCATTGTAGTAACAAAAATCTCGAAATTAGAATACCTTCAATAATGATAAGGCTACCATCCATTGCAGTAACTAAAATCTCGACAACAGACTACCTTCCATAATGACAAGGCTACCATCCATTCTTGTAACAAAAATCTGGACAACAGACTACCTTCCATAATGACAAGTCTACCATCCATTCGAGTAACAAAAATCTCGACAACAGACTATCTTCCATAATGACAAGACTACCATCCATTGTAGTAACAAAAATCTCGACAATAGACTACCTTCCATAATGGCAAGGCTACCAACCATTGGAGTAACAAAAATCTCGACTACAGACTACCTTCCATAATGACTAGGCTACCATCCATTGGATTAACAAACATATCGACAACAGACTATCTTTCATAATGACAAGGATACCATCCATTGGAATAACAAAAATCTCGACAAGAGACTACCTTCCATAATGACAAGGATACCATCCATTGGATTAAAAAAAATCTCGACAACAGACTACCTTCCATAATGACAAGGCTACCATCCATTGGAGTAACAAAAATCTCAACAACAAATTACCTTCCATAATGACTAGGCTACCATCCATTGGAGTAACAATGATTTCGACAACAAACTAGCTTCCATAATGACAAGGCTACAATCCATTGTAGTAACAAAAATCTCGAAAACAGAGTACATTCCATAATGGCAAGGCTACCATCCATTGTAGTAAAAAAAATCTCGACAATAGACTACCTTCCATAATGGCAAGGCTACCATCCATTGGAGTAAGAAAAATCTCAACAACAGACTACCTTCCATAATGACTAGGCTACCATCCATTGGAGTAACAATGATATCGACAACAAACTACCTTCCATAATGACAAGGCTACAATCCATTGTAGTAACAAAAATCTCGAAAACAGAGTACCTTCCATAATGACTAGGCTACCATCCATTGTAGTAACAAAAATCTCGAAATTAGAATACCTTCAATAATGATAAGGCTACCATCCATTGTAATAACTAAAATCTCGACAACAGACTACCTTCCATAATGACAAGGCTACCATACATTCTTGTAACAAAAATATGGACAACAGACTACCTTCCATAATCACAAGTCTACCATCCATTCGAGTAACAAAAATCTCGACAACAGACTATCTTCCATAATGACAAGACTACCATCCATTGTAGTAACAAAAATCTCGACAATAGACTACCTTCCATAATGGCAAGGCTACCAACCATTGGAGTAACAAAAATCTCGACAACAGACTACCTTCGATAATGACTAGGCTACCATCCATTGGAGTAACAAACATATCGACAACAGACTATCTTTCATAATGGCAAGGATACCATCCATTGGAATAACAAAAATATCGACAAGAGACTACCTTCCATAATGACAAGGATAGCATCAATTGGAGTAACAAAAATCTCGACAACAGACTACCTTCCATAATGACAAGGCTACCATCCATTGGAGTAACAAAAATCTCAACAACAAATTACCTTCCATAATGACTAGGCTACCATCCATTGGAGTAACAATGATATCGACAACAAACTACCTTCCATAATGACAAGGCTACAATCCATTGTAGTAACAAAAATATCGAAAACAGAGTACATTCCATAATGACAAGGCTACCATCCATTGGAGTAACAAAAATCACGACAACATACTACCTTCTATAATTACAAGGCTACCATCCATTGGAATAAAAAAAATATCGACACCACACTACCTTCCATAATGACAGGGCTACCATCCCTTAGAGTAACAAAAATCTCGACAACAGAATACCTTCCATAATGACAGGGCTATCATCCATTGGAGTAACAAAGATATCGACAACATACTACCCTCCATAATGACAAGGCTACCATCCGTTGGAGTAATAAAAATCACGACAACTGACTACCTTCCATAATGGCAAGGCTACCATCCATTGGAGTAATAAAGATATCGACAACGGACTACCTTCCATAATGACAAGGATACCATCCATTGGAGTAACAAAAATCTCGACAACATACTACCTTCCATAATGACAAGGCTACAATCCATTGTAGTAACAAAAATCTCGAAAATAGAGTACCTTGTATAATGACTAGGCTACCATCCATTGGAGTAACAAAGATATCGACAACGGACTATCTTTCATAATGAAAAGGATACCATCCATTGGAATAACAAAAATGACGACAAAAGACTACTTTCCATAATGACAAGGCTACCATCCATTGGAATAACAAAAATATCGACACCACACTACCTTCCATAATGACAAGGCTACCATCCCTTAGAGTAACAAAAATATCGACAACAGAATACCTTCCATAATGACAAAACTTCCATCCATTGGAGTAACAAAGATATCGACAACATACTACCCTCCATAATGACAAGGCTACCATCCGTTGGAGTAATAAAAATCACGACAACTGACTACCTTCCATAATGACAAGGCTACCATCCATTGGAATAACAAAAATCTCGACAACAGACTACATTCCATAATGACTAGGCTACCATCCATTGGAGTAACAAAGATATCGACAACGGACTATCTTTCATAATGACAAGGATACCATCCATTAGAATAACAAAAATCTCGACAAGAGACTACCTTCCATGATGACAAGGATACCATCCATTGGAGTAACAAAAATCTCGACAACAGACTACCTTCCATAATGACAAGGCTACCATCCATTGGAGTAACAAAAATCTCAACAACAGACTACCTTCCATAATGACTAGGCTACCATCCATTGGAGTAACAATGATATCGACAACAAACTACCTTCCATAATGACAAGGCTACAATCCATTGTAATAACAAAAATCTCGAAAACAGAGTACCTTCCATAATGACAAGGCTACCATCCATTGTAGTAACAAAAATCTCGAAATTAGAATACCTTCAATAATGATAAGGCTACCATCCATTGCAGTAACTAAAATCTCGACAACAGACTACCTTCCATAATGACAAGGCTACCATCCATTCTTGTAACAAAAATCTGGACAATAGACTACCTTCCATAATGACAAGTCTACCATCCATTCGAGTAACAAAAATCTCGACAACAGAGTATATTCCATAATGACAAGACTACCATCCATTGTAGTAACAAAAATCTCGACAATAGACTACCTTCCATAATGGCAAGGCTACCAACCATTGGAGTAACAAAAATCTCGACAACAGACTACCTTCCATAATGACTAGGCTACCATCCATTGGATTAACAAACATATCGACAACTGACGATCTTTCATAATGACAAGGATACCATCCATTGGAATAACAAAAATCTCGACAAGAGACTACCTTCCATAATGACAAGGATAGCATCCATTGGAGTAAAAAAAATCTCGACAACAGACTACCTTCCATAATGACAAGGCTACCATCCATTGGAGTAACAAAAATCTCAACAACAAATTACCTTCCATAATGACTAGGCTACCATCCATTGGAGTAACAATGATATCGACAACAAACTACCTTCCATAATGACAAGGCTACAATCCATTGTAGTAACAAAAATCTCGAAAACAGAGTACATTCCATAATGACAAGGCTACCATCCATTGTAGTAACAAAAATCTCGACAATAGACTACCTTCCATAATGGCAAGGCTACCATCCATTGGAGTAAGAAAAATCACGACAACAGACTACCTTCCATAATTACAAGGCTATCATCCATTGGAATAACAAAAATATCGACACCACACTACCTTCCATAATGACAAGGCTACCATCCCTTAGAGTAACAAAAATCTCGACATCAAAATACCTTCCATAATGACAGGGCTACCATCCATTGGAGTAACAAAGATATCGGCAACATACTACCCTCCATAATGACAAAGCTACCATCTGTTGGAGTAATAAAAATCACGACAACTGACCTCCTTCCATAATGACAAGGCTACCATCCATTGGAATAACAAAAATCTCGTCAATAGACTACTTTCCATAATGACTAGGCTACCATCCATGGGAGTAACAAACATATCGACAACAGACTATCTTTCATAATGACAAGGATACCATCCATTGGAATAACAAAAATATCGACAAGAGACTACCTTCCATAATGACAAGGATAGCATCCATTGGAGTAACAAAAATCTCTACAACAGACTACCTTCCATAATGACAAGGCTACCATCCATTGGAGTAACAAAAATCTCAACAACAAATTACCTTCCATAATGACTAGGCTACCATCCATTGGAGTAACAATGATATCGACAACAAACTACCTTCCATAATGACAAGGCTACAATCCATTGTAGTAACAAAAATCTCGAAAACAGAGTACATTCCATAATGACAAGGCTACCATCCATTGGAGTAACAAAAATCACGACAACAGACTACCTTCTATAATTACAAGGCTACCATCCATTGGAATAAAAAAAATATCGACACCACACTACCTTCGATAATGACAAGGCTACCATCCCTTAGAGTAACAAAAATCTCGACAACAGAATACCTTCCATAATGACAGGGCTATCATCCATTGGAGTAACAAAGATATCGACAACATACTACCCTCCATAATGACAAGGCTACCATCCGTTGGAGTAATAAAAATCACGACAACTGACTACCTTCCATAATGACAAGGCTACCATCCATTGGAATAACAAAAATCTTGACAACATAATACCTTCCATAATGACTAGGCTACCATCCATTGGAGTAATAAAGATATCGACAACGGACTACCTTCCATAATGACAAGGATACCATCCATTGGAGTAACAAAAATCTCGACAACATACTACCTTCCATAATGACAAGGCTACCATCCATTGGAGTAACAAAAATCTAAACAACAAACTACCTTCCATAATGACAAGGCTACAATCCATTGTAGTAACAAAAATCTCGAAAACAGAGTACCTTCCATAATGACTAGGCTACCATCCATTGGAGTAACAAAGATATCGACAACGGACTATCTCTCATAATGACAAGGATACCATCCATTGGAATAACAAAAATCTCGACAAAAGACTACTTTCCATAATGACAAGGCTACCATCCATTGGAATAACAAAAATATCGACACCACACTACCTTCCATAATGACAAGGCTACCATCCCTTAGAGTAACAAAAATATCGACAACAGAATACCTTCCATAATGACAGGGCTACCATCCATTGGAGTAACAAAGATATCGACAACATACTACCCTCCATAATGACAAGGCTACCATCCGTTGGAGTAAAAAAAATCACGACAACTGACTACCTTCCATAATGACAAGGCTACCATCCATTGGAATAACAAAAATCTCGACAACAGACTACATTCCATAATGACTAGGCTACCATCCATTGGAGTAACAAAGAGATCGACAACGGACTATCTTTCATAATGACAAGGATACCATCCATTAGAATAACAAAAATCTCGACAAGAGACTACATTCCATGATGACAAGGATACCATCCATTGGAGTAACAAAAATCTCGACAACAGACTACCTTCCATAATGACAAGGCTACCATCCATTGGAGTAATAAAAATCTCAACAACAGACTACCTTCCATAATGACTAGGCTACCATCCATTGGAGTAACAATGATATCGACAACAAACTACCTTCCATAATGACAAGGCTACAATCCATTGTAGTAAAAAAAATCTCGAAAACAGAGTACCTTCCATAATGACAAGGCTACCATCCATTGTAGTAACAAAAATATCGAAATTAGAATACCTTCAATAATGATAAGGCTACCATCCATTGCAGTAACTAAAATCTTGACAACAGACTACCTTCCATAATGACAAGGCTACAATCCATTGTAGTAACAAAAATCTCGAAAACAGAGTACATTCCATAATGACAAGGCTACCATCCGTTCGAGTAACAAAAATCTCGACAACAGACTATCTTCCATAATGACAAGACTACCATCCATTGTAGTAACAAAAATCTCGATAATAGACTACCTTCCATAATGGCAAGGCTACCAACCATTGGAGTAACAAAAATCTCGACAACAGACTACCTTCCATAATGACTAGGCTACCATCCATTGGATTAACAAACATATCGACAACTGACTATCTTTCATAATGACAAGGATACCATCCATTGGAATAACAAAAATCTCGACAAGAGACTACCTTCCATAATGACAAGGATACCATCCATTGGAGTAAAAAAAATCTCGACAACAGACTACCTTCCATAATGACAAGGCTACCATCCATTGGAGTAACAAAAATCTCAACAACAAATTTACTTCCATAATGACTAGGCTACCATCCATTGGAGTAACAATGATATCGACAACAAACTACCTTCCATAATGACAAGGCTACAATCCATTATAGTAACAAAAATCTCGAAAACAGAGTACATTCCATAATGGCAAGGCTACCATCCATTGTAGTAACAAAAATCTCGACAATAGACTACCTTCCATAATGGCAAGGCTACCATCCATTGCAGTAAGAAAAATCTCAACAACAGACTACCTTCCATAATGACTAGGATACCATCCATTCTTGTAACAAAAATCTGGACAACAGACTACCTTCCATAATGACAAGTCTACCATCCATTCGAGTAACAAAAATCTCGACAACAGACTATCTTCCATAATGACAAGACTACCATCCATTGTAGTAACAAAAATCTCGACAATAGACTACCTTCCATAATGGCAAGGCTACCAACCATTGGAGTAACAAAAATCTCGACAACAGACTACCTTCGATAATGACTAGGCTACCATCCATTGGAGTAACAAACATATCGACAACAGACTATCTTTCATAATGACAAGGATGCCATCCATTGGAATAACAAAAATCTCGACAAGAGACTACCTTCCATAATGACAAGGATAGCATCCATTGGAGTAACAAAAATCTCGAAAACAGACTACCTTCCATAATGACAAGGCTACCATCCATTGGAGTAACAAAAATCTCAACAACAAATTACCTTCCATAATGACTAGGCTACCATCCATTGGAGTAACAATGATATCGACAACAAACTACCTTCCATAATGACAAGGCTACAATCCATTGTAGTAACAAAAATCTTGAAAACAGAGTACATTCCATAATGGCAAGGCTACCATCCATTGTAGTAAAAAAATCTCGACAATAGACTACCTTCCATAATGGCAAGGCTACCAACCATTGGAGTAACAAAAATCTCGACAACAGACTACCTTCCATAATGACAAGTCTACCATCCATTCGAGTAACAAAAATCTCGACAACAGACTATCTTCCATAATGACAAGACTACCATCCATTGTAGTAACAAAAATCTCGACAATAGACTACCTTCCATAATGGCAAGGCTACCAACCATTGGAGTAACAAAAATCTTGACAACAGACTACCTTCCATAATGACTAGGCTACCATCCATTGGATTAACAAACATATCGACAACAGACTATCTTTCATAATGACAAGGATACCATCCATTGGAATAACAAAAATCTCAACAAGAGACTACCTTCCATAATGACAAGTCTACCATCCATTGGAGTAAAAAAAATCTCGACAACAGACTACCTTCCATAATGACAAGGCTACCATCCATTGGAGTAACAAAAATCTCAACAACAAATTACCTTCCATAATGACTAGGCTACCATCCATTGGAGTAACAATGATATCGACAACAAACTACCTTCCATAATGACAAGGCTACAATCCATTGTAGTAACAAAAATCTCGAAAACAGAGTACATTCCATAATGGCAAGGCTACCATCCATTGTAGTAAAAAAAATCTCGACAATAGACTACCTTCCATAATGGCAAGGTTACCATCCATTGGAGTAAGAAAAATCTCAACAACAGACTACCTTCCATAATGACTAGGCTACCATCCATTGGAGTAACAATGATATCGACAACAAACTACCTTCCATAATGACAAGGCTACAATCCATTGTAGTAACAAAAATCTCGAAAACAGAGTACCTTCCACAATGACTAGGCTACCATCCATTGTAGTAACAAAAATCTCGAAATTAGAATACCTTCAATAATGATAAGGCTACCATCCATTGCAGTAACTAAAATCTCGACAACAGACTACCTTCCATAATGACAAGGCTACCATCCATTCTTGTAACAAAAATATGGACAACAGACTACCTTCCATAATGACAAGTCTACCATCCATTCGAGTAACAAAAATCTCGACAACAGACTATCTTCCATAATGACAAGACTACCATCCATTGTAGTAACAAAAATCTCGACAATAGACTACCTTCCATAATGGCAAGGCTACCAACCATTGGAGTAACAAAAATCTCGACAACAGACTACCTTCGATAATGACTAGGCTACCATCCATTGGAGTAACAAACATATCGACAACAGACTATCTTTCATAATGACAAGGATGCCATCCATTGGAATAACAAAAATCTCGACAAGAGACTACCTTCCATAATGACAAGGATAGCATCCATTGGAGTAACAAAAATCTCGAAAACAGACTACCTTCCATAATGACAAGGCTACCATCCATTGGAGTAACAAAAATCTCAACAACAAATTACCTTCCATAATGACTAGGCTACCATCCATTGGAGTAACAATGATATCGACAACAAACTACCTTCCATAATGACAAGGCTACAATCCATTGTAGTAACAAAAATCTTGAAAACAGAGTACATTCCATAATGGCAAGGCTACCATCCATTGTAGTAAAAAAATCTCGACAATAGACTACCTTCCATAATGGCAAGGCTACCAACCATTGGAGTAACAAAAATCTCGACAACAGACTACCTTCCATAATGACAAGTCTACCATCCATTCGAGTAACAAAAATCTCGACAACAGACTATCTTCCATAATGACAAGACTACCATCCATTGTAGTAACAAAAATCTCGACAATAGACTACCTTCCATAATGGCAAGGCTACCAACCATTGGAGTAACAAAAATCTTGACAACAGACTACCTTCCATAATGACTAGGCTACCATCCATTGGATTAACAAACATATCGACAACAGACTATCTTTCATAATGACAAGGATACCATCCATTGGAATAACAAAAATCTCAACAAGAGACTACCTTCCATAATGACAAGGATACCATCCATTGGAGTAAAAAAAATCTCGACAACAGACTACCTTCCATAATGACAAGGCTACCATCCATTGGAGTAACAAAAATCTCAACAACAAATTACCTTCCATAATGACTAGGCTACCATCCATTGGAGTAACAATGATATCGACAACAAACTACCTTCCATAATGACAAGGCTACAATCCATTGTAGTAACAAAAATCTCGAAAACAGAGTACATTCCATAATGGCAAGGCTACCATCCATTGTAGTAAAAAAATCTCGACAATAGACTACCTTCCATAATGGCAAGGTTACCATCCATTGGAGTAAGAAAAATCTCAACAACAGACTACCTTCCATAATGACTAGGCTACCATCCATTGGAGTAACAATGATATCGACAACAAACTACCTTCCATAATGACAAGGCTACAATCCATTGTAGTAACAAAAATCTCGAAAACAGAGTACCTTCCACAATGACTAGGCTACCATCCATTGTAGTAACAAAAATCTCGAAATTAGAATACCTTCAATAATGATAAGGCTACCATCCATTGCAGTAACTAAAATCTCGACAACAGACTACCTTCCATAATGACAAGGCTACCATCCATTCTTGTAACAAAAATATGGACAACAGACTACCTTCCATAATGACAAGTCTACCATCCATTCGAGTAACAAAAATCTCGACAACAGACTATCTTCCATAATGACAAGACTACCATCCATTGTAGTAACAAAAATCTCGACAATAGACTACCTTCCATAATGGCAAGGCTACCAACCATTGGAGTAACAAAAATCTCGACAACAAACTACCTTCGATAATGACTAGGCTACCATCCATTGGAGTAACAAACATATCGACAACAGACTATCTTTCATAATGACAAGGATGCCATCCATTGGAATAACAAAAATCTCGACAAGAGACTACCTTCCATAATGACAAGGATAGCATCCATTGGAGTAACAAAAATCTCGAAAACAGACTACCTTCCATAATGACAAGGCTACCATCCATTGGAGTAACAAAAATCTCAACAACAAATTACCTTCCATAATGACTAGGCTACCATCCATTGGAGTAACAATGATATCGACAACAAACTACCTTCCATAATGACAAGGCTACAATCCATTGTAGTAACAAAAATCTTGAAAACAGAGTACATTCCATAATGGCAAGGCTACCATCCATTGTAGTAAAAAAATCTCGACAATAGACTACCTTCCATAATGGCAAGGCTACCAACCATTGGAGTAACAAAAATCTCGACAACAGACTACCTTCCATAATGACAAGTCTACCATCCATTCGAGTAACAAAAATCTCGACAACAGACTATCTTCCATAATGACAAGACTACCATCCATTGTAGTAACAAAAATCTCGACAATAGACTACCTTCCATAATGGCAAGGCTACCAACCATTGGAGTAACAAAAATCTTGACAACAGACTACCTTCCATAATGACTAGGCTACCATCCATTGGATTAACAAACATATCGACAACAGACTATCTTTCATAATGACAAGGATACCATCCATTGGAATAACAAAAATCTCAACAAGAGACTACCTTCCATAATGACAAGGATACCATCCATTGGAGTAAAAAAAATCTCGACAACAGACTACCTTCCATAATGACAAGGCTACCATCCATTGGAGTAACAAAAATCTCAACAACAAATTACCTTCCATAATGACTAGGCTACCATCCATTGGAGTAACAATGATATCGACAACAAACTACCTTCCATAATGACAAGGCTACAATCCATTGTAGTAACAAAAATCTCGAAAACAGAGTACATTCCATAATGGCAAGGCTACCATCCATTGTAGTAAAAAAAATCTCGACAATAGACTACCTTCCATAATGGCAAGGTTACCATCCATTGGAGTAAGAAAAATCTCAACAACAGACTACCTTCCATAATGACTAGGCTACCATCCATTGGAGTAACAATGATATCGACAACAAACTACCTTCCATAATGACAAGGCTACAATCCATTGTAGTAACAAAAATCTCGAAAACAGAGTACCTTCCACAATGACTAGGCTACCATCCATTGTAGTAACAAAAATCTCGAAATTAGAATACCTTCAATAATGATAAGGCTACCATCCATTGCAGTAACTAAAATCTCGACAACAGACTACCTTCCATAATGACAAGGCTACCATCCATTCTTGTAACAAAAATATGGACAACAGACTACCTTCCATAATGACAAGTCTACCATCCATTCGAGTAACAAAAATCTCGACAACAGACTATCTTCCATAATGACAAGACTACCATCCATTGTAGTAACAAAAATCTCGACAATAGACTACCTTCCATAATGGCAAGGCTACCAATCATTGGAGTAACAAAAATCTCGACAACAGACTACCTTCGATAATGACTAGGCTACCATCCATTGGAGTAACAAACATATCGACAACAGACTATCTTTCATAATGACAAGGATACCATCCATTGGACTAACAAAAATATCGACAAGAGACTACCTTCCATAATGACAAGGATAGCATCCATTGGTGTAACAAAAATCTCTACAACAGACTACCTTCCATAATGACAAGGCCACCATCCATTGGAGTAACAAAAATCTCAACAACAAATTACCTTCCATAATGACTAGGCTACCATCCATTGGAGTAACAATGATATCGACAACAAACTACCTTCCATAATGACAAGGCTACAATCCATTGTAGTAACAAAAATCTCGAAAACAGAGTACATTCCATAATGACAAGGCTACCATCCATTGGAGTAACAAAAATCACGACAACAGACTACCTTCTATAATTACAAGGCTACCATCCATTGGAATAAAAAAAATATCGACACCACACTACCTTCCATAATGACAAGGCTACCATCCCTTAGAGTAACAAAAATCTCGACAACAGAATACCTTCCATAATGACAGGGCTATCATCCATTGGAGTAACAAAGATATCGACAACATACTACCCTCCATAATGACAAGGCTACCATCCGTTGGAGTAATAAAAATCACGACAACTGACTACCTTCCATAATGAAAAGGCTACCATCCATTGGAATAACAAAAATCTTGACAACATAATACCTTCCATAATGACTAGGCTACCATCCATTGGAGTAATAAAGATATCGACAACGGACTACCTTCCATAATGACAAGGATACCATCCATTGGAGTAACAAAAATCTCGACAACATACTACCTTCCATAATGACAAGGCTACCATCCATTGGAGTAACAAAAATCTCAACAACAAACTACCTTCCATAATGACAAGGCTACAATCCATTGTAGTAACAAAAATCTCGAAAACAGAGTACCTTCCATAATGACTAGGCTACCATCCATTGGAGTAACAAAGATATCGACAACGGACTATCTCTCATAATGAGAAGGATACCATCCATTGGAATAACAAAAATCTCGACAAAAGACTACTTTCCATAATGACAAGGCTACCATCCATTGGAATAACAAAAATATCGACACCACACTACCTTCCATAATGACAAGGCTACCATCCCTTAGAGTAACAAAAATATCGACAACAGAATACCTTCCATAATGACAGGGCTACCATCCATTGGAGTAACAAAGATATCGACAACATACTACTCTCCATAATGACAAGGCTACCATCCGTTGGAGTAATAAAAATCACGACAACTGACTACCTTCCATAATGACAAGGCTACCATCCATTGGAATAACAAAAATCTCGACAATAGACTACATTCCATAATGACTAGGCTACCATCCATTGGAGTAACAAAGAGATCGACAACGGACTATCTTTCATAATGACAAGGATACCATCCATTAGAATAACAAAAATCTCGACAAGAGACTACCTTCCATGATGACAAGGATACCATCCATTGGAGTAACAAAAATCTCGACAACAGACTACCTTCCATAATGACAAGGCTACCATCCATTGGAGTAACAAAAATATCAACAACAGACTACCTTCCATAATGACTAGGCTACCATCCATTGGAGTAACAATGATATCGACAACAAACTACCTTCCATAATGACAAGGCTACAATCCATTGTAGTAACAAAAATCTCGAAAACAGAGTACATTCCATAATGACAAGGCTACCATCCATTCGAGTAACAAAAATCTCGACAACAGACTATCTTCCATAATGACAAGACTACCATCCATTGTAGTAACAAAAATCTCGATAATAGACTACCTTCCATAATTGCAAGGCTACCAACCATTGGAGTAACAAAAATCTCGACAACAGACTACCTTCCATAATGACTAGGCTACCATCCATTGGATTAACAAACATATCGACAACAGACTATCTTTCATAATGACAAGGATACCATCCATTGGAATAACAAAAATCTCGACAAGAGACTACCTTCCATAATGACAAGGATACCATCCATTGGAGTAAAAAAAATCTCGACAACAGACTACCTTCCATAATGACAAGGCTACCATCCATTGGAGTAACAAAAATCTCAACAACAAATTTACTTCCATAATGACTAGGCTACCATCCATTGGAGTAACAATGATATCGACAACAAACTACCTTCCATAATGACAAGGCTACAATCCATTGTAGTAACAAAAATCTCGAAAACAGAGTACATTCCATAATGGCAAGGCTACCATCCATTGTAGTAACAAAAATCTCGACAATAGACTACCTTCCATAATGGCAAGGCTACCATCCATTGGAGTAAGAAAAATCTCAACAACAGACTACCTTCCATAATGACTAGGATACCATCCATTGGAGTAATAATGATATGGACAACAAACTACCTTCCATAATGACAAGGCTACAATCCATTGTAGTAACAAAAATCTCGAAAACAGAGTACCTTCCACAATGACTAGGCTACCATCCATTGTAGTAACAAAAATATCGAAATTAGAATACCTTCAATAATGATAAGGCTACCATCCATTGCAGTAACTAAAATCTCGACAACAGACTACCTTCCATAATGACAAGGCTACCATCCATTCTTGTAACAAAAATCTGGACAACAGACTACCTTCCATAATGACAAGTCTACCATCCATTCGAGTAACAAAAATCTCGACAACAGACTATCTTCCATAATGACAAGACTACCATCCATTGTAGTAACAAAAATCTCGACAATAGACTACCTTCCATAATGGCAAGGCTACCAACCATTGGAGTAACAAAAATCTCGACAACAGACTACCTTCGATAATGACTAGGCTACCATCCATTGGAGTAACAAACATATCGACAACAGACTATCTTTCATAATGAGAAGGATGCCATCCATTGGAATAACAAAAATCTCGACAAGAGACTACCTTCCATAATGACAAGGATAGCATCCATTGGAGTAACAAAAATCTCGAAAACAGACTACCTTCCATAATGACAAGGCTACCATCCATTGGAGTAACAAAAATCTCAACAACAAATTACCTTCCATAATGACTAGGCTACCATCCATTGGAGTAACAATGATATCGACAACAAACTACCTTCCATAATGACAAGGCTACAATCCATTGTAGTAACAAAAATCTCGAAAACATAGTACATTCCATAATGACAAGGCTACCATCCATTGTAGTAACAAAAATCTCGACAATAGACTACCTTCCATAATGGCAAGGCTACCATCCATTGGAGTAAGAAAAATCACGACAACAGACTACCTTCCATAATTACAAGGCTATCATCCATTGGAATAACAAAAATATCGACACCACACTACCTTCCATAATGACAAGGCTACCATCCCTTAGAGTAACAAAAATCTCGACAACAAAATACCTTCCATAATGACAGGGCTACCATCCATTGGAGTAACAAAGATATCGACAACATACTACCCTCCATAATGACAAAGCTACCATCTGTTGGAGTAATAAAAATCACGACAACTGACCTCCTTCCATAATGTCAAGGCTACCATCCATTGGAATAAAAAAAATCTTGACAATAGACTACCTTCCATAATGACTAGGCTACCATCCATGGGAGTAACAAAGATATCGACAACGGACTATCTTTCATAATGACAAGGATACCATCCATTGGAATAACAAAAATCTCGACAACAGACTACCTTCCATAATGACAAGGATAACATCCATTGGAGTAACAAAAATCTCGACAACAGACTACCTTCCATAATGACAAGGCTACCATCCATTGGAGTACCAAAATTCTCAACAACAAACTACCTTCCATAATGACTAGGCTACCATCCATTGGAGTAACAATGATATCGACAACAAACTACCTTCCATAATGAAAAGGCTACAATCCATTGTAGTAACAAAAATCTCGAGAATAGACTACCTTCCATAATGGCAAGGCTACCATCCATTGGAGTAACAAAAATCACGGAAATAGACTACCTTCTATAATTACAAGTCTACCATCCATTGGAATAACAAAAATATCGACACCACACTACCTTCCATAATGACAAGGCTACCATCTCTTAGAGTAACAGAAATCTCGACAACAAAATACCTTCCATAATGACAGGGCTACCATCCATTGGAGTAACAAAGATATCGACAACATACTACCCTCCATAATGACAAGGCTACTATCCGTTGGAGTAATAAAAATCACGACAACTGATTACCTTCCATAATGACAAGGCTATCATCCATTGGAATAACAAAAATCTTGACAACAGAATACATTCCATAATGACTAGGCTACCATCCATTGGAGTAACAAAGATATCGACAACGGACTATCTTTCATAATGATAAGGATACCATCCATTGGAATAACAAAAATCTCGACAAGAGACTACCTTCCGTAATGACAAGGATACAATCCATTGGAGTAACAAAAATCTCGACAACAGACTACCTTCCATAATGACAAGGCTACAATCCATTGGAGTAACAAAAATCTCAACAACAAACTACCTTCCATAATGACTAGGCTGCCATCCATTGGAGTAGCAATGATATCGACAACAAACTACCTTCCTTAATGACAAGGTTACAATCCATTGTAGTAACAAAAATCTCGAAAACAGAGTACCTTCCATAATGACAAGGCTACCATCCATTGTTGTAACAAAAATCTCGAGAATAGACTACCTTCCATAATGGCAAGGCTACCATCCATTGGAGTAACAAAAATCACGGCAATAGACTACCTTCCATAATTACAAGGCTACCATCCATTGGAATAACAAAAATATCGACACCACACTACCTTCCATAATGACAAGGCTACCATCCCTTAGAGTAACAAAAATCTCGAAAATAGAATACCTTCCATAATGACAGGGCTACCATCCATTGGAGTAACAAAGATATCGACAACATACTACCCTCCATAATGACAAGGCTACCGTCCGTTGGAGTAATAAAAATCACGACAACTGACTACCTTCCATAATGACAAGGCTACCATCCATTGGAATAACAAAAATCTCGACACCACACTACCTTCCATAATGACAAGGCTACCATCCCTTAGAGTAACAAAAATCTCTACAACAAAATACCTTCCATAATGACAGGGCTACCATCCATTGGAGTAACAAAGATATCGACAACATACTACCCTCCATAATGACAAGGCTACCATCTGTTGGAGTAATAAAAATCACGACAACTGACTACCTTCCATAATGACAAGGCTACCATCCATTGGAATAACAAAAATCTCGACAATAGACTACCTTCCATAATGACTAGGCTACCATCCATTGGAGTAACAAAGATATCGACAACGGACTATCTTTCATAATGACAAGGATACCATCCATTAGAATAACAAAAATCTCGACAAGAGACTACCTTCCATGATGACAAGGATACCATCCATTGGAGTAACAAAAATCTCGACAACAGACTACCTTCCATAATGACAAGGCTACCATCCATTGGAGTAACAAAAATCTCAACAACAGACTACCTTCCATAATGACTAGGCTACCATCCATTGGAGTAACAATGATATCGACAACAAACTACCTTCCATAATGACAAGGCTACAATCCATTGTAGTAACAAAAATCTCGAAAACAGAGTACCTTCCATAATGACAAGGCTACCATCCATTGTAGTAACAAAAATATCGAAATTAGAATACCTTCAATAATGATAAGGCTACCATCAATTGCAGTAACTAAAATCTCGACAACAGACTACCTTCCATAATGACAAGGCTACCATCCATTCTTGTAACAAAAATCTGGACAACAGACTACCTTCCATAATGACAAGTCTACCATCCATTCGAGTAACAAAAATCTCGACAACAGACTATCTTCCATAATGACAAGACTACCATCCATTGTAGTAACAAAAATCTCGACAATAGACTACCTTCCATAATGGCAAGTGTAAGTGCCCTGGCTGGAGAGTTGGCTTCATTTGTAAAACAAATAAGAAAGCAAGTTTACCCAGATCCCCTCTGTTGTTTTAATATGTGGTGTTGAAGAAGTTCAACATCTGAACCAACATGTTATGTAAGATGTCACAACATCAGCATGTGACATCGCGCCTGAAACTAATTCAACATCTAGGAAAATATGTTAGATGTAATGTCATGACATCTGACTTGACATCACGACAACAGAATTGATAATTCAGTTACAGTTCTGGTACTTAAATACTCTGAGAATATATGAGGCGTTTCTTGTGGAGAATCTGAAGATCAATCAAGAATCAATCAGAATATTTGAAGAAAATACTGTTTCTAAATATGGAGATATTTTAGGAACTAGAAGATTGAAGACCTTGATTATAGGAGAAGTTTGCTGCTGAGTTGTAACAGCAAGGAGAAAAACTTGCTGAGTTAGGTAATAGGTTATAAATAGCAGATTGTAACCTAGGGCTTAAGGGACACACATAATGTAACATTAGAAGGTGTTTTTGTTAGGTAAACCTGTCGGTCTGTGGCAAGGTTACCATGTATGTAACTCGAAACCTGTAGGTAAGAGTTTGAATGTTCTTGGATGAAGCTGTGAAGCAAGTCTAAGTATTTCTGCATTACTTCATATTCATTGTAATGTAGGAAACCAAGTGGGAGGGCACTGCTTCTTGAGTAGGAGTAA
This sequence comes from Vicia faba, assembly GCA_948472305.1. Classification (NCBI taxonomy): domain Eukaryota; kingdom Viridiplantae; phylum Streptophyta; class Magnoliopsida; order Fabales; family Fabaceae; genus Vicia; species Vicia faba. The sequence continues at coordinate 508,209,200 of OX451741.1, read as the reverse complement.
GACTTCTGTTGTTGCGACAATAGGAATGGAAACTGGTAGGTTTCTATCTAGGAGTTCCTAGGTATAGGTTGCACTGGGTAGATGATTAAGTGAAGGATGGGAACTTGTGGAGTTTAGTCCTGAATTAATATTGCTAATAGTGGATCTTCTTCCTGGCTTGGTATGCCCCCAGAGTAGGTGTATTACACCGAACTGGGTCAACAACTGATTTGTGTTTTTACCTTTAATACCTTATAATTTTGTCTGTTATACAACAAGGTAAAACTGTAATGTTGAAACAGATGATGTCTCAGAACATGTTAAGACATCATGCTGATATCTGTGCAGGAGAAACAGAACTGTGAAGGTTGCTTACTCTCTGTTGATCATGGACAGAACTAGATGATGTCAAAAGAGATGAATGGATACCCTGCTGGTTTGTGTGCATGATAAACAGAACTAAGGGGTTTGTTTGCTTCATGGTATGTGATATGAATGGATAGTTTACAAACCAAAGCAAATTGTTCGAGAACTGCAGATATGGCAACCTCTACGCTTCTGTTATACTGAATCACAAAAATTGGGTATCTACCTTGCAGTGTATGTATTATGTCATATCAGATGTCTAGACATTGAGTATAACATCTGAAGACTGGCATACACCAGAATTTCAATTGGTATCAGAGCAGGCATCCTGTTCTGTTTCTGGATGAGATCCATGGGTGATACTTTCTGGTATCTGCAAGGTCAATTTTAGTACTGAAGATTGTAACCTGGAATGGTTTGTTATTTCCCTGAATGGTCCCTTGAAGTGGGAGGATGGACTATTCTTGATAGGAACTGTGTGTACATGTCTTTGGTGATTGGCATTTGACCTGGTTGTATGGTAGCTGCTCTAGGTTTGATTTATTTTCAAACCTAGGATATGTGCTCGCCTGAAGTTGTGTGTAGCAGTCGTGCGAGGTTTGAACTATAGTCAAACTTGGTCTATTCTTTGAAGGCTAGTCTGGTGGAGTGTGTGTGCAAAGATTGGGTTGTATTATGTTCTTCCGCTATGTAATACCTGGCAAAACTCAAGCTCTGATGTGTTTCCCTTCTGGTGAATTGAAGGCCATTGTATTCAAGAATTCAACATAAACTATTGAAGATGTCACAGATACTTGAGTCCTCTCAAGTCCACTCATGAAGACGTTCTTCGTTCAGGTTGGTAAGAATCACATAACCACGGATTAGTGTTTGAAGAATTTCACGGAGGGCCTTGTTCCAAGGTGACGGAACTAATGTTCTATGTAACGGTGGAGCAAGGATGCAGCTACTAGTTGAAGAGCATATGTTTTGGGTGTCAAACAAAGGGATACCTTTGTTTGGAACCTACTCCTGACCTGGAAGAGGAGACATCTGTGTGTGCAAAGTTGACAATGGTAAAGTCAACTATGTCTGTGTACTCCCGAAGGTTACTTTAGGAGTCAGAACTCTAGAAGTAAAGCTGGTTGAGATGTAACATTGATCAGGGCTGAGCAATTGTTCCCTAAAGTACTATGGTGTGAAGAAAGACAAGCTCACTTGTTAATAAAAGCCAATGATGGTGCAGCACTATTGCTCCTTCATAGAAGTAGATTGGGATCATGAGTCTTGAATATGAAGACTCAGAGTTGGGTTAAGGTATAGCTCTTGGAGTTATGTAAATCTGGTAGGGATGTTATATGTCATATCGAGACATTTGTGTACAATGCATGAACACTTTGTGTGGAGCTTCCATGACTGATAGCTTGAGGGGGAGATTTGGTTAACCTCCTCACATTAGTTCAGCCTTGTGTTTAGCTGGCTGTTGACCTATGTCACATGGGTTCTGGTTGTTGTGTGACATATTTGCAAGGAAGGATTCATCTCTCTCATTCCTAATAATGAATCTGATCTGGTAGGAGTCTCAAGTCTGTTGAAGTAAGTAGAGTTTGTTCAAAGAAAATTCTATTCACTTGAGTCAAGGGTGGCAACCTAGATATCTCAACTCTTTGGTCTCTCAAAGAAAGAGCTTGCAAGAAGAAGATATTAACACACGAAGAGTATGTCAAAGTATTCAAATGGTGAAAGTATCTTACTGGATAATGGGAAGGATTTATGATCAATTGCTACTTGTGACAAGTACTAGTATTTAATTGATTATCCTTGGTGTTCAAGATAACTGAAGTAGGAACATTCATTCTTCTAGACCCTGTGAGCTATCTCCTTGGTGACAGCAAAATCATTTAAAAGGTTTCCTGGAGACATGTTCAGACTTAAAACCACAAGAAAAAGAAGACAGCATAATCTAGATGATGCTCACTTGGATCAGTTTGAAGATGAATTCAACAACTAGATGTTATAACATAATGCTGCAACATTTGGTTCATCATCAGATTCTTGCTTGGTGAAGTGGCTCATCAACTTAAGATAGGATGACCTACGAAGTTGAAGATTAGATCCTCCAAAAGGATTGTCTCTTTGCAGCTCTTTGGAGTTGTTACATGTTCCTGTCTCAGTGTATCTAAGCCTTTTGTGATAAATTGTAGCCTGAAGTTCAAATTTCAATTGGAAGATCAGAATATCTTTGGAAGAAGTCTGATAAACATGAAAGTGGCATTTGGTCTATCTCAGCAGTGGATTCTGAGAATCAAGATAATCCATATATGACAGCTGATTATTATCAAGAAAGTTTGATTCACAGTATGAATGCGTTCAATCAATATTGTTGAACAGAGGGTGCGCTCTTGAAGACATGAAGATGCGTCTTACGTTTTCCATTCATCAAGGGGTCTTATTTACTTTGAATCAGAAGCTGCATTGAAGGTCCAACTGAGTATCGAATGTGTCCTACTTGTTTCCATGAGGAGAAATGATTGTCCCTAACAGGGGGAGTATTGGTTTGTACAAAAGGTCTTCATCAAACTCGTAGGATATAAAGTGTGGCACCTTATAAACTATTGGAATGATGTGTTCAAAACTGAAGAAGACTATGTCTGATCGAATGTCATCACATTGGTAATGACATTGTTCCTAATTTCCTCTAAAACTACAGACAGGAGGAAAATTGGATGAAGTATGGATTATTACTAATAAATCCATGTGTGTACAGTTGTATGACTCAGAGGGAGTAACCATCCTCTTAAGAAAATGGAATGGCTTCAAGCTGCTAATCTGAAAATAGCAGAATGTATAACGACATAGGATTTGAGCATGTTTTCATCTGCTAAGAAAACAGAGCTGTTGTGTCTCATTATGAAACAGTTTAGTGAGCTGGAATGTTTAGGTGATAACTTGTCATCTAATAAAGGTATTATATAACTAATGCAGAGTGTAATATACCAACGATGTGTCTTGGAAAGGGGATCCTAAGACAAGGGAGTAGTCTGTTCTAAAAGACAAATGTCTGTTTTTAAAAGGGCATCCTGACATGGTCAAAGGGTCAAACCCAAGGGTAGGTACCTGCATTAAAACCAGTCCTAGGGCACTGAAACTGTCAGAGTAAAGTACCAAGGTCGTTACTATCTATGCCAAAGTTGCATTATTTATGAAGACTCTCTCTATTCCTTCTCTTCATCAGAGGGTTTCAGCAATATGAAGTTTGTTAGCATCTGGGAAAATTGTGCATGGGTATGGATCTGTATGGGCAGTCTTTGTCAAATTCTGGCCAAAAAGGGGGAGAAAGATAGGGATAGGGACTCAGGCGAGACTCAGGTGAAAGCAACAGACGGCAATGTCCAACAAGACTCAGGAGAAAGCAACATGATCCCTAAGTAAGTAACTTTAGTTGTGTCTTGTGTTCTGAGTTAAGAGGATAGTTGTGACTTGTGATCTGAGTTACATGATCACAAGTAATAATCTGGAGAAAAGAAATCCTCTTGGGGCATCGATGGAGTGGAGTTGCTCACAGTTGACGACAGAGGCTTGTTGTTTGCTCAAAGGACATCAGCCTCTACAAAAGAAGATGTTAGACAAGATGTTGTAACATCTCAACTGTGTTATGGCCTGGTCTCAAAATACAACTTGCACTTATTTGTTTTAGCCAAAATTTGCCAAAGGGGGAGATTGTAAGTGCCCTGGCTGGAGAGTTGGCTTCATTTGTAAAACAAATAAGAAAGCAAGTTTACCCAGATCCCTTCTGTTGTTTTAATATGTGGTGTTGAAGAAGTTCAACATCTGAACCAACATGTTATGTAAGATGTCACAACATCAGCATGTGACATCGCGCCTGAAACTAATTCAACATCTAGGAAAATATGTTAGATGTAATGTCATGACATCTGACTTGACATCACGACAACAAAATTGATAATTCAGTTACAGTTCTGGTACTTAAATACTCTAAGAATATATGAGGCGTTTCTTGTGGAGAATCTGAAGATCAATCAAGAATCAATCAGAATATTTGAAGAAAATACTGTTTCTAAATATGGAGATATTTTAGGAACTAGAAGATTGAAGACCTTGATTATAGGAGAAGTTTGCTGCTGAGTTGTAACAGCAAGGAGAAAAACTTGCTGAGTTAGGTAATAGGTTATAAATAGCAGATTGTAACCTAGGGCTTAAGGGACACACATAATGTAACATTAGAAGGTGTTTTTGTTAGGTAAACCTGTCGGTCTGTGGCAAGGTTACCATGTATGTAACTCGAAACCTGTAGGTAAGAGTTTGAATGTTCTTGGATGAAGCTGTGAAGCAAGTCTAAGTATTTCTGCATTACTTCATATTCATTGTAATGTAGGAAACCAAGTGGGAGGGAACTGCTTCTTGAGTAGGAGTAAGACTTCTGTTGTTGCGACAATAGGAATGGAAACTGGTAGGTTTCTATCTAGGAGTTCCTAGGTATAGGTTGCACTGGGTAGATGATTAAGTGAAGGATGGGAACTTGTGGAGTTTAGTCCTGAATTAATATTGCTAATAGTGGATCTTCTTCCTGGCTTGGTATGCCCCCAGAGTAGGTGTATTACACCAAACTGGGTCAACAACTGATTTGTGTTTTTACCTTCAATACCTTATAATTCTGTCTGTTATACAACAAGGTAAAACTGTAATGTTGAAACAGATGATGTCTCAGAACATGTTAAGACATCATGCTGATATCTGTGCAGGAGAAACAGAACTGTGAAGGTTGCTTACTCTCTGTTGATCATGGACAGAACTAGATGATGTCAAAAGAGATGAATGGATACCCTGCTGGTTTGTGTGCATGATAAACAGAACTAAGGGGTTTGTTTGCTTCATGGTATGTGATATGAATGGATAGTTTACAAACCAAAGCAAATTGTTCGAGAACTGCAGATATGGCAACCTCTACGCTTCTGTTATACTGAATCACAAAAATTGGGTATCTACCTTGCAGTGTATGTATTATGTCATATCAGATGTCTAGACATTGAGTATAACATCTGAAGACTGGCATACACCAGAATTTCAGCAAGGCTACCAACCATTGGAGTAACAAAAATCTCGACAACAGACTACCTTCCATAATGACTAGGCTACCATCCATTGGATTAACAAACATATCAACAACAAACTATCTTTCATAATGACAAGGATACCATCCATTGGAATAACAAAAATCTCGACAAGAGACTACCTTCCATAATGACAAGGATACCATCCATTGGAGTAACAAAAATCTCGACAATAGACTACCTTCCATAATGACAAGGCTACCATCCATTGGAGTAACAAAAATATCAACAACAAATTACCTTCCATAATGACTAGGCTACCATCCATTGGAGTAACAATGATATCGACAACAAACTACCTTCCATAATGACAAGGCTACAATCCATTGTAGTAACAAAAATCTCGAAAACAGAGTACCTTCCACAATGACTAGGCTACCATCCATTGTAGTAAAAAAAATCTCGAAATTAGAATACCTTCAATAATGATAAGGCTACCATCCATTGCAGTAACTAAAATCTCGACAACAGACTACCTTCCATAATGACAAGGCTACCATCCATTCTTGTAACAAAAATCTGGACAACAGACTACCTTCCATAATGACAAGGCTACTATCCGTTGGAGTAATAAAAATCACGACAACTGATTACCTTCCATAATGACAAGGCTATCATCCATTGGAATAACAAAAATCTCGACAATAGACTACCTTCCATAATGACTAGGCTACCATCCATGGGAGTAACAAAGATATCAATAACGGACTATCTTTCATAATGACAAGGATACCATCCATTGGAATAACAAAAATCTCGACAAAAGACTACCTTCCATAATGACAAGGATACCATCCATTGTTGTAACAAAAATCTCGAGAATAGACTACCTTCCATAATGGCAAGGCTACCATCCATTGGAGTAACAAAAATCACGGAAATAGACTACCTTCTATAATTACAAGTCTACAATCCATTGGAATAACAAAAATATCGACACCACACTACCTTCCATAATGACAAGGCTACCATCCCTTAGAGTAACAGAAATCTCGACAACAAAATACCTTCCATAATGACAGGGCTACCATCCATTGGAGTAACAAAGATATCGACAACATACTACCCTCCATAATGACAAGGCTACCATCTGTTGGAGTAATAAAAATCATGACAACTGACTACCTTCCATAATGATAAGGCTACCATCCATTGGAATAACTAAAATCTCGACAATAGACTACCTTCAATAATGACTAGGCTACCATCCATGGGAGTAACAAAGATATCAACAACGGACTATCTTTCATAATGACAAGGATACCATCCATTGGAATAACAAAAATATCGACAAAAGACTACCTTCCATAATGACAAGGATACCATCCATTGGAGTAACAAAAATCTCGACAACAGACTACCTTCCATAATGACAAGGCTACCATCCATTGGAGTAACAAAAATCTCAACAACAAACTACCTTCCATAATAACTAGGCTACCATCCATTGGAGTAACAATGATATCGACAACAAACTACCTTCCATAATGACAAGGCTACAATCCATTGTAATAACAAAAATCTCGAAAACAGAGTACCTTCCATAATGACAAGGCTACAATCCATTGTTGTAACAAAAATCTCGAGAATAGACTACCTTCCATAATGGCAAGGCTACCATCCATTGGAGTAACAAAAATCACGGCAATAGACTACCTTCTATAATTACAAGGCTACCATCCATTGGAATAACAAAAATATCGACACCACACTACCTTCCATAATGACAAGGCTACCATCCCTTAGAGTAACAAAAATCTCGACAACAAAATACCTTCCATAATGACAGGGCTACCATCCATTGGAGTAACAAAGATATCGACAACATACTACCCTCCATAATGACAAGGCTACCATCCGTTGGAGTAATAAAAATCATGACAACTGACTACCTTCCATAATGACAAGGCTACCATCCATTGGAATAACAAAAATCTCGACACCACACTACCTTCCATAATGACAAGGCTACCATCCCTTAGAGTAACAAAAATCTCGTCAACAAAATACCTTCCATAATGACAGGGCTACCATCCATTGGAGTAACAAAGATATCGACAACATACTACCCTCCATAATGACAAGGCTAACATCTGTTGGAGTAATAAAAATCACGACAACTGACTACCTTCCATAATGACAAGGCTACCATCCATTGGAATAACAAAAATCTCGACAATAGACTACCTTCCATAATGACTAGGCTACCATCCATTGGAGTAACAAAGATATCGACAACGGACTATCTTTCATAATGACAAGGATACCATCCATTAGAATAACAAAAATCTCGACAAGAGACTACCTTCCATGATGACAAGGATACCATCCATTGGAGTAACAAAAATCTCGACAACAGACTACCTTCCATAATGACAAGGCTACCATCCATTGGAGTAACAAAAATCTCAACAACAGACTACCTTCCATAATGACTAGGCTACCATCCATTGGAGTAACAATGATATCGACAACAAACTACCTTCCATAATGACAAGGCTATAATCCATTGTAGTAACAAAAATCTCGAAAACAGAGTACCTTCCATAATGACAAGGCTACCATCCATTGTAGTAACAAAAATATCGAAATTAGAATACCTTCAATAATGATAAGGCTACCATCAATTGCAGTAACTAAAATCTCGACAACAGACTACCTTCCATAATGACAAGGCTACCATCCATTCTTGTAACAAAAATCTGGACAACAGACTACCTTCCATAATGACAAGTCTACCATCCATTCGAGTAACAAAAATCTCGACAACAGACTATCTTCCATAATGACAAGACTACCATCCATTGTAGTAACAAAAATCTCGACAATAGACTACCTTCCATAATGGCAAGGCTACCAACCATTGGAGTAACAAAAATCTCGACAACAGACTACCTTCCATAATGACTAGGCTACCATCCATTGGATTAACAAACATATCAACAACAAACTATCTTTCATAATGACAAGGATACCATCCATTGGAATAACAAAAATCTCGACAAGAGACTACCTTCCATAATGACAAGGATACCATCCATTGGAGTAACAAAAATCTCGACAATAGACTACCTTGCATAATGACAAGGCTACCATCCATTGGAGTAACAAAAATATCAACAACAAATTACCTTCCATAATGACTAGGCTACCATCCATTGGAGTAACAATGATATCGACAACAAACTACCTTCCATAATGACAAGGCTACAATCCATTGTAGTAACAAAAATCTCGAAAACAGAGTACCTTCCACAATGACTAGGCTACCATCCATTGTAGTAAAAAAAATCTCGAAATTAGAATACCTTCAATAATGATAAGGCTACCATCCATTGCAGTAACTAAAATCTCGACAACAGACTACCTTCCATAATGACAAGGCTACCATCCATTCTTGTAACAAAAATCTGGACAACAGACTACCTTCCATAATGACAAGGCTACTATCCGTTGGAGTAATAAAAATCACGACAACTGATTACCTTCCATAATGACAAGGCTATCATCCATTGGAATAACAAAAATCTCGACAATAGACTACCTTCCATAATGACTAGGCTACCATCCATGGGAGTAACCAAGATATCAATAACGGACTATCTTTCATAATGACAAGGATACCATCCATTGGAATAACAAAAATCTCGACAAAAGACTACCTTCCATAATGACAAGGATACCATCCATTGTTGTAACAAAAATCTCGAGAATAGACTACCTTCCATAATGGCAAGGCTACCATCCATTGGAGTAACAAAAATCACGGAAATAGACTACCTTCTATAATTACAAGTCTACAATCCATTGGAATAACAAAAATATCGACACCACACTACCTTCCATAATGACAAGGCTACCATCCCTTAGAGTAACTGAAATCTCGACAACAAAATACCTTCCATAATGACAGGGCTACCATCCATTGGAGTAACAAAGATATCGACAACATACTACCCTCCATAATGAAAAGGCTACCATCTGTTGGAGTAATAAAAATCACGACAACTGACTACCTTCCATAATGACAAGGCTACCATCCATTGGAATAACAAAAATCTCGACAATAGACTACCTTCAATAATGACTAGGCTACCATCCATGGGAGTAACAAAGATATCAACAACGGACTATCTTTCATAATGACAAGGATACCATCCATTGGAATAACAAAAATCTCGACAAAAGACTACCTTCCATAATGACAAGGATACCATCCATTGGAGTAACAAAAATCTCGACAACAGACTACCTTCCATAATGACAAGGCTACCATCCATTGGAGTAACAAAAATCTCAACAACAAACTACCTTCCATAATAACTAGGCTACCATCCATTGGAGTAACAATGATATCGACAACAAACTACCTTCCATAATGACAAGGCTACAATCCATTGTAGTAACAAAAATCTCGAAAATAGAGTACCTTCCATAATGACAAGGCTACCATCCATTGTTGTAACAAAAATCTCGAGAATAGACTACATTCCATAATGGCAAGGCTACCATCCATTGGAGTAACAAAAATCACAGAAATAAACTACCTTCTATAATTACAAGGCTACCATCCATTGGAATAACAAAAATATCGACACCACACTACCTTCCATAATGACAAGGCTACCATCCCTTAGAGTAACAGAAATCTCGACAACAAAATACCTTCCATAATGACATGGCTACCATCCATTGGAGTAACAAAGATATCAACAACATACTACCCTCCATAATGACAAGGCTACCATCCGTTGGAGTAATAAAAATCACGACAACTGACTACCTTCCATAATGACAAGGCTATCATCCATTGGAATAACAAAAATCTTGACAACAGAATACCTTCCATAATGACTAGGCTACCATCCATTGGAGTAACAAAGATATCGACAACAGACTATCTTTCATAATGATAAGGATACCATCCATTGGAATAACAAAAATCTCGACAAGAGACTACCTTCCATAATGACAAGGATACAATCCATTGGAGTAACAAAAATCTCAATAACAAACTACCTTCCATAATGACTAGGCTGCCATCCATTGGAGTAACAATGATATCGACAACAAACTACCTTCCATAATGACAAGGCTACAATCCATTGTAGTAACAAAAATCTCGAAAACAGAGTACATTCCATAATGACAAGGCTACCATCAATTGTAGTAACAAAAATGTCGACAATAGACTACCTTCCATAATGGCAAGGCTACCATCCAATGGAGTAACAAAAATCACGACAACAGACTACCTTCCATAATTACAAGGCTACCATCCCTTAGAGTAACAAAAATCTCGAAAATAGAATACCTTCCATAATGACAAGGCTACCATCCATTGGAGTAACAAAGATATCGACAACATACTACCCTCCATAATGACAAGGCTACCATTCGTTGGAGTAATAAAAATCACGACAAGTGACTACCTTCCATAATGACAAGGCTACCATCCATTGGAATAACAAAAATCTCGACACCACACTACCTTCCATAATGACAAGGCTACCATCCCTTAGAGTAACAAAAATCTCGACAACAAAATACCTTCCATAATGACAGGGCTACCATCCATTGGAGTAACAAAGATATCGACAACATACTACCCTCCATAATGACAAGGCTACCATCTGTTGGAGTAATAAAAATCACGACAACTGACTACCTTCCATAATGACAAGGCTACCATCCATTGGAATAACAAAAATATCGACAATAGACTACCTTCCATAATGACTAGGCTACCATCCATGGGAGTAACAAAGATATCGACAACAGACTATCTTTCATAATGACAAGGATACCATCCATTGGAATAACAAAAATCTCGACAAAAGACTACCTTCCATAATGACAAGGATACCATCCATTGGAGTAACAAAAATCTCGACAACAGACTACCTTCCATAATGACAAGGCTACCATCCATTGGAGTAACAAAAATCTCAACAACAAACTACCTTCCATAATGACTAGGCTACCATCCATTGGAGTAACAATGATATCGACAACAAACTACCTTCCATAATGACAAGGCTACAATCCATTGTAGTAACAAAAATCTCGAAAACAGAGTACCTTCCATAATGACAGGGCTACCATCCATTGTTGTAACAAAAATCTCGAGAATAGACTACTCTCCATAATGACAAGGCTACCATCCGTTGGAGTAATAAAAATCACGACAACTGACTACCTTCCATAATGACAAGGCTACCATCCATTGGAATAACAAAAATCTCGACACCACACTACCTTCCATAATGACAAGGCTACCATCCCTTAGAGTAACAAAAATCTCGACAACAAAATACCTTCCACAATGACAGGGCTACCATCCATTGGAGTAACAAAGATATCGACAACATACTACCCTCCATAATGACAAGGCTACCATCTGTTGGAGTAATAAAAATCACGACAACTGACTACCTTCCATAATGACAAGGCTACCATCCATTGGAATAACAAAAATCTCGACAATAGACTACCTTCCATAATGACTAGGCTACCATCCATGAGAGTAACAAAGATATCAACAACGGACTATCTTTCATAATGACAAGGCTACCATCCATTGGAATAACAAAAATCTCGACAAAAGACTACCTTCCATAATGACAAGGATACCATCCATTGGAGTAACAAAAATCTCGACAACAGACTACCTTCCATAATGACAAGGCTACCATCCATTGGAGTAACAAAAATATTGACACCACACTACCTTCCATAATGACAAGGCTACCATCCCTTAGAGTAACAAAAATCTCGACAACAAAATACCTTCCATAATGACAGGGCTACCATCCATTGGAGTAACAAAGATATCGACAATATACTACCCTCCATAATGATAAGGCTACCATCTGTTGGAGTAATAAAAATCACGACAACTGACTACCTTCCATAATGACTAGGCTACCATCCATAGGAGTAACAAAAATCTCGACAAAAGACTACCTTCCATAATGACAAGGATACCATCCATTGGAGTAACAAGAATCTCGACAACAGACTACCTTCCATAACGACAAGGCTACCATCCATTGGAGTAACAAAAATCCCAACAACAAACTACCTTCCATATTGACAAGGCTACCATCCATTGGAGTAACAATGATATCTACAACAAACTACCTTCCATAATGACAAGGCTACAATCCATTGTAGTAACAAAAAAATCCAAAATAGAGTACCTTCCATAATGACAAGGCTACCATCCATTGTAGTAACAAAAATCTCGAGAATAGACTACCTTCCATAATGGCAAGGCTACCATCCATTGGAGTAACAAAAATCACGACAACAGACTACCTTCTATAATTACAAGGCTACCATCCATTGGAATAACAAAAATATTGACACCACACTACCTTCCATAATGACAAGGCTACCATCCCTTAGAGTAACAAAAATCTCGACAACAGAACACCTTCCATAATGACAGGGCTACCATCCATTGGAGTAAAAAAGATATCGACAACATATTACCCTCCATAATGACAAGGCTACCATTCGTTGGAGTAATAAAAATCACGACAGCTGACTACCTTCCATAATGACAAGGCTACCATCCATTGGAATAAAAAAAATCTTGACAACAGAATACCTTGCATAATGACTAGGCTACCTTCCATTGGAGTAACAAAGATATCGACAACGGACTATCTTTCATAATGATAAGGATACCATCCATTGGAATAACAAAAATCTCGACAAGAGACTACCTTCCATAATGACAAGGAACAAATCCATTGGAGTAACAAAAATCTCGACAACAGACTACCTTCCATAATGACAAGGCTACCATCCATTGGAGTAACAAAAATCTCAACAACAAACTACCTTCCATAATGACTAGGCTGCCATCCATTGGAGTAACAATGATATCGACAACAAACTACCTTCCATAATGACAAGGCTACAATCCATTGTAGTAACAAAAATCTCGAAAACAGAGTACATTCCATAATGACAAGGCTACCATCCATTGTAGTAACAAAAATCTCGACAATAGACTACCTTCCATAATGGCAAGGCTACCATCCATTGGAGTAACAAAAATCATGGCAACACATTACCTTCTATAATTACAAGGCTACCATCCATTGGAATAACAAAAATATCGACACCACACTACCTTCCATAATGACAAGGCTACCATCCCTTAGAGTAACAAAAATCTCGACAACAGAATACCATCCATAATGACAGGGCTACCATCCATTGGAGTAACAAAGATATCGACAACATACTACCCTCCATAATGACAAGGCTACCATCTGTTGGAGTAATAAAAATCACGACAACTGACTACCTTCCATAATGACTAGGCTACCATCCATAGGAGTAACAAAAATCTCGACAAAAGACTACCTTCCATAATGACAAGGATACCATCCATTGGAGTAACAAAAATCTCGACAACAGACTACCTTCCATAATGACAAGGCTACCATCCATTGGAGTAACAAAAATCCCAACAACAAACTACCTTCCATAATGACAAGGGTACCATCCATTGGAGTAACAATGATATCGACAACAAACTACCTTCCATAATGACAAGGCTACAATCCATTGTAGTAACAAAAAACTCCAAAACAGAGTACCTTCCATAATGACAAGGCTACCATCCATTGTAGTAACAAAAATCTCGAGAATAGACTACCTTCCATAATGGCAAGGCTACCATCCATTGGAGTAACAAAAATCACGACAACAGACTACCTTCTATAATTACAAGGCTACCATCCATTGGAATAACAAAAATATCGACACCACACTACCTTCCATAATGACAAGGCTACCATCCCTTAGAGTAACAAAAATCTCGACAACAAAATACCTTCCATAATGACAGGGCTACCATCCATTGGAGTAAAAAAGATATCGACAACATATTACCCTCCATAATGACAAGGCTACCATCCGTTGGAGTAATAAAAATCTCGACAGCTGACTACCTTCCATAATGACAAGGCTACCATCCATTGGAATAACAAAAATCTTGACAACAGAATACCTTCCATAATGACTAGGCTACCATCCATTGGAGTAAAAAAGATATCGACAACGGACTATCTTTCATAATGATAAGGATACCATCCATTGGAATAACAAAAATCTCGACAAGAGACTACCTTCCATAATGACAAGGATACAATCCATTGGAGTAACAAAAATCTCGACAACAGACTACCTTCCATAATGACAAGGCTACCATGCATTGGAATAACAAAAATATCGACACCACACTACCTTCCATAATGACAAGGCTACCATCCCTTAGAGTAACAAAAATATCGACAACAGAATAACTTCCATAATGACAGGGCTACCATCCATTGGAGTAACAAAGATATCGACAACATACTACACTCCATAATGACAAGGATACCATCCGTTGGAGAAATAAAAATCACGACAACTAACTACCTTCCATAATGACAAGGCTACCATCCATTGGAATAACAAAAATCTCGACAACAGACTACCTTCCGTAATGACTAGGCTACCATCCATTGGAGTAACAAAAATATCGACAACGTGCTATATATCATAATGACAAGGATACAATCCATTGGAATAACAAAAATCTCAACAAAAGACTACCTTCCATAATGACAAGGATACCATCCATTGATGTAAATAAAATCTCGACAACAGACTGCCTTCCATAATGACAAGGATACCATCCATTGGAGTAACAAAAATCTCGACAACAGACTACCTTCCATAATGACAAGGCTACCATCCATTGGAGTAACAAAAATCTCAACAACAAACTACCTTCCATAATGACTAGGCTACCATCCATTGGAGTAACAATGATATCTACAACAAACTACCTTCCATAATGAAAAGGCTACAATCCATTGTAATAACAAAAATCTCGAAAACAGAGTACCTTCCATAATGACAAGGCTACCATCCATTGGAATAACAAAAATATTGACACCACACTACCTTCCATAATGACAAGGCTACCATCCCATAGAGTAACAAAAATCTCGACAACAAAATACCTTCCATAATGACAGGGCTACCATCCATTGGAGTAACAAAGATATCGACAAGATACTACCCTCCATAATGACAAGGCTACCATCTGTTGGAGTAATAAAAATCACGACAGCTGACTACCTTCCATAATGACAAGGCTACCATCCATTGGAATAACAAAAATCTTGACAACAGAATACCTTCCATAATGACTAGGCTACCATCCATTGGAGTAACAAAAATATCGACAATGGACTATCTTTCATAATGATAAGGATACCATCCATTGGAATAACAAAAATCTCGACAAGAGACTACCTTCCATAATGACAAGGATACAATCCATTGGAGTAACAAAAATCTCGACAACAGACTACCTTCCATAATGACAAGGCTACCATCCATTGGAGTAACAAAAATCTCAACATCAAACTACCTTCCATAATGACTAGGCTGCCATCCATTGTAGTAACAATGATATCGACAACAAACTACCTTCCATAATGACAAGGCTACAATCCATTGTAGTAACAAAAATCTCGAAAACAGGGTACATTCCATAATGACAAGGCTACCATCCATTGTAGTAACAAAAATCTCGACAATAGACTACCTTCCATAATGGCAAGGCTACCATCCATTGGAGTAACAAAAATTACGACAACAGACAACCTTTTATAATTATAAGGCTACCATCCATTGGAATAACAAAAATATCGACACCATACTACCTTCCATAATGACAAGGCTACCATCCCTTAGAGTAACAAAAATCTCGACAACAGAATACCTTCCATAATGACAGGGCTACCATCCATTGGAGTAACAAAGATATCGACAACATACTACCCTCCATAATGACAAGGCTACCATCCGTTGGAGTAATAAAAATCACGACAACTGACTACCTTCCATAATGACAAGGCTACCATCTATTGGAATAACAAAAATCTCGACAATAGACTACCTTCCATAATGACTAGGCTACCATCCATTGGAGTAACAAAGATATCGACAACAGACTATCTCTCATAACGACAAGGATACCATCCATTGGAATAACAAAAATATCGATAAAAGACTACCTTCCATAATGACAAGGATACCATTCATTAGAGTAACAAAAAACTCAACAACAGACTACCTTCCATAATGACAAGGCTACCATCCATTGGAGTAACAAAAATCTCAACAACAAACTACCTTCCATAATGACTAGGCTACCATCCATTGGAGTAACAATGATATCGACAACAAACTACCTTCCATAATGACAAGGCTACAATCCATTGTAGTAACAAAAATCTCGAAAACAGAGTACCTTCCATAATGACAAGGCTACCATCCATTGTAGTAACAAAAATCTCGACAATAGACTACCTTCCATAATGGCAAGGCTACCATCCATTGGAGTAACAAAAATCACGACAACAGACTACCTTCTATAATTACAAGGCTACCATCCATTGGAATAACAAAAATATCGACACCACACTACCTTCCATAATGACAAGTCTACCATCCCTTAGAGTAACAAAAATCTCGACAACAGAATACCTTCCATAATGACAGGGCTACCATCCATTGGAGTAACAAAGATATCGAAAACATACTACGCTCCATAATGACAAGGCTACCATCCGTTGGAGTAATAAAAATCACGACAACTGACTACCTTCCATAATGACAAGGCTACCATCCATTGGAGTAACAAAAATCTCGAGAATAGACTACCTTCCATAATGGCAAGGCTACCATCCATTGGAGTAACAAAGATATCGACAACGGACTATCTCTTATAACGACAAGGATACCATCCATTGGAATAACAAAAATCCTGACAAAAGACTACCTTCCATAATGACAAGGATACCATTCATTAGAGTAACAAAAAACTCAACAACAGACTACCTTCCATAATGACAAGGCTACCATCCATTGGAGTAACAAAAATCTCAACAACAAACTACCTTCCATAATGACTAGGCTACCATTCATTGGAGTAACAATGATATCGACAACAAACTACCTTCCATAATGACAAGGCTACAATCCATTGTAGTAACAAAAATCTCGAAAACAGAGTACCTTCCATAATGACAAGGCTACCATCCATTGTAGTAACAAAAATCTCGACAATAGACTACCTTCCATAATGGCAAGGCTACCATCCATTGGAGTAACAAAAATCACGACAACAGACTACCTTATATAATTACAAGGCTACCATCCATTAGAATAACAAAAATATCGACACCACACTACCTTCCATAATGACAAGGCTACCATCCCTTAGAGTAACAAAAATCTCGACAACAAAATACCTTCCATAATGACAGGGCTACCATCCATTGGAGTAACAAAGATATCGAAAACATACTACCCTCCATAATGACAAGGCTACCATCCGTTGGAGTAATAAAAATCACGACAACTGACTACCTTCCATAATGACAAGGCTACATCCCATTGGAGTAACAAAAATCTCGAGAATAGACTACTTTCCATAAGGGCAAGGCTACCATCCATTGGAGAATCAAAAATCACGACAACAGACTACCTTCTATAATTACAAGGCTACCATCCATTGGAATAACAAAAATATCGACACCACACTACCTTCCATAATGACAAGGCTGCCATCCCTTAGAGTAACAAAAATCTCGACAACGGAATACCTTCCATAATGACAGGGCTACCATCCATTGGAGTAACAAAGATATCGACAACATACTACCCTCCATAATGACAAGGCTACCATCCGTTGGAGTAATAAAAATCACGACAACTGACTACCTTCCATAATGACAAGGCTACCATCCGTTGGAATAACAAAAATCTCGACAACAGACTACCTTCCATAATGACTAGGCTACCATCCATTGGAGTAACAAAGATATCGACAACGGACTACCTTCCATAATGACTAGGCTGCCATCCATTGGAGTAACAATGATATCGACAACAAACTACCTTCCATAATGACAAGGCTACAATCCATTGTAGTAACAAAAATCTCGAAAACAGAGTACATTCCATAATGACAAGGCTACCATCCATTGTAGTAACAAAAATCTCGACAATAGACTACCTTCCATAATGGCAAGGCTACCATCCATTGGAGTAACAAAAATCACGGCAACAAACTACCTTCTATAATTACAAGGCTACCATCCATTGGAATAACAAAAATATCGACACCACACTACCTTCCACAATGACAAGGCTACCATCCCTTAGAGTAACAAAAATCTCGACAACAGAATACCATCCATAATGACAGGGCTACCATCCATTGGAGTAACAAAGACATCGACAACATACTACCCTCCATAATGACAAGGCTACCATCCGTTGGAGTAATAAAAATCACGATAACTGACTACCTTCCATAATGACAAGGCTACCATCCATTGGAATAACAAAAATCTCGACAACAGACTACCTTCCATAATGACTAGGCTGGCATCCATTGGAGTAACAATTATATCGACAACATACTATCTTTCATAATGATAAGGATACCATCCATTGGAATAACAAAAATCTCGACAAGAGACTACCTTCCATAATGACAAGGATACAACCCATTGGAGTAACAAAAATCTCGACAACAGACTACCTTCCATAATGACAAGGCTACCATCCATTGGAGTAACAAAAATCTCAACAACAAACTACCTTCCATAATGACTAGGCTGCAATCCATTGTAGTAACAAAAATTTTGAAAACATAGTACATTCCATAATGACAAGGCTACCATCCATTGTAGTAACAAAAATCTCGACAATAGACTACCTTCCATAATGGCAAGGCTACCATCCATTGGAGTAACAAAAATTACGACAACAGACAACCTTTTATAATTATAAGGCTACCATCCATTGGAATAACAAAAATATCGACACCATACTACCTTCCATAATGACAAGGCTACCATCCCTTAGAGTAACAAAAATCTCGACAACAGAATACCTTCCATAATGACAGGGCTACCATCCATTGGAGTAACAAAGATATCGACAACATACTACCCTCCATAATGACAAGGCTACCATCCGTTGGAGTAATAAAAATCACGACAACTGACTACCTTCCATAATGACAAGGCTACCATCTATTGGAATAACAAAAATCTCGACAATAGACTACCTTCCATAATGACTAGGCTACCATCCATTGGAGTAACAAAGATATCGACAACAGACTATCTCTCATAACGACAAGGATACCATCCATTGGAATAACAAAAATCTCGATAAAAGACTACCTTCCATAATGACAAGGATACCATTCATTAGAGTAACAAAAAACTCAACAACAGACTACCTTCCATAATGACAAGGATACCATCCATTGGAGTAACAAAAATCTCAACAACAAACTACCTTCCATAATGACTAGGCTACCATCCATTGGAGTAAGAATGATAACGACAACAAACTACCTTCCATAATGACAAGGCTACAATCCATTGTAGTAACAAAAATCTTGAAAACAGAGTACATTCCATAATGACAAGGCTACCATCCATTGTAGTAACAAAAATCTCGACAATAGACTACCTTCCATAATGGCAAGGCTACCATCCATTGGAGTAACAAAAATTACGACAACAGACAACCTTTTATAATTATAAGGCTACCATCCATTGGAATAATAAAAATATCGACACCATACTACCTTCCATAATGACAAGGCTACCATCCCTTAGAGTAACAAAAATCTCGACAACAGAATACCTTCCATAATGACAGGGCTACCATCCATTGGAGTAACAAAGATATCGACAACATACTACCCTCCATAATGACAAGGCTACCATCCGTTGGAGTAATAAAAGTCACGACAACTGACTACCTTCCATAATGACAAGGCTACCATCTATTGGAATAACAAAAATATCGACCATAGACTACCTTCCATAATGACTAGGCTACCATCCATTGGAGTAACAAAGATATCGACAACAGACTATCTCTCATAACGACAAGGATACCATCCATTGGAATAACAAAAATCTCGATAAAAGACTACCTTCCATAATGACAAGGATACCATTCATTAGAGTAACAAAAAACTCAACAACAGACTACCTTCCATAATGACAAGGCTACCATCCATTGGAGTAACAAAAATCTCAACAACAAACTACCTTCCATAATGACTAGGCTACCATCCATTGGAGTAACAATGATAACGACAACAAACTACCTTCCATAATGACAAGGCTACAATCCATTGTAGTAACAAAAATCTTGAAAACAGAGTACATTCCATAATGACAAGGCTACCATCCATTGTAGTAACAAAAATCTCGACAATAGACTACCTTCCATAATGGCAAGGCTACCATCCATTGGAGTAACAAAAATTACGACAACAGACAACCTTTTATAATTATAAGGCTACCATCCATTGGAATAACAAAAATATCGACACCATACTACCTTCCATAATGACAAGGCTACCATCCCTTAGAGTAACAAAAATCTCGACAACAGAATACCTTCCATAATGACAGGGCTACCATCCATTGGAGTAACAAAGATATCGACAACATACTACCCTCCATAATGACAAGGCTACCATCCGTTGGAGTAATAAAAATCACGACAACTGACTACCTTCCATAATGACAAGGCTACCATCTATTGGAATAACAAAAATCTCGACAATAGACTACCTTCAATAATGACTAGGCTACCATCCATTGGAGTAACAAAGATATCGACAACAGACTATCTCTCATAACGACAAGGATACCATCCATTGGAATAACAAAAATCTCGATAAAAGACTACCTTCCATAATGACAAGGATACCATTCATTAGAGTAACAAAAAACTCAACAACAGACTACCTTCCATAATGACAAGGCTACCATCCATTGGAGTAACAAAAATCTCAACAACAAACTACCTTCCATAATGACTAGGCTACCATCCATTGGAGTAACAATGATATCGACAACAAACTACCTTCCATAATGACAAGGCTACAATCCATTGTAGTAACAAAAATCTCGAAAACAGAGTACCTTCCATAATGACAAGGCTACCATCCATTGTAGTAACAAAAATCTCGACAATAGACTACCTTCCATAATGGCAAGGCTACCATCCATTGGAGTAACAAAAATCACGACAACAGACTACCTTCTATAATTACAAGGCTACCATCCATTGGAATAACAAAAATATCGACACCACACTACCTTCCATAATGACAAGGCTACCATCCCTTAGAGTAACAAAAATCTCGACAACAGAATACCTTCCATAATGACAGGGCTACCATCCATTGGAGTAACAAAGATATCGAAAACATACTACGCTCCATAATGACAAGGCTACCATCCGTTGGAGTAATAAAAATCACGACAACTGACTACCTTCCATAATGACAAGGCTACCATCCATTGGAGTAACAAAAATCTCGAGAATAGACTACCTTCCATAATGGCAAGGCTACCATCCATTGGAGTAACAAAAATCAAGACAACAGACTACCTTCTATAATTACAAGGCTACCATCCATTGGTATAACAAAAATATCGACACCACACTACCTTCCATAATGACAAGGCAACCATCCCTTAGACTAATAAAAATCACGACAACTGACTACCTTCCATAATGACAAGGCTACCATCAATTGGAATAACAAAAATCTCGACAATAGACTACCTTCCATAATGACTAGGCTACCATCCATTGGAGTAACAAAGATATCGACAACGGACTATCTCTTATAACGACAAGGATACCATCCATTGGAATAACAAAAATCCTGACAAAAGACTACCTTCCATAATGACAAGGATACCATTCATTAGAGTAACAAAAAACTCAACAACAGACTACCTTCCATAATGACAAGGCTACCATCCATTGGAGTAACAAAAATCTCAACAACAAACTACCTTCCATAATGACTAGGCTACCATTCATTGGAGTAACAATGATATCGACAACAAACTACCTTCCATAATGACAAGGCTACAATCCATTGTAGTAACAAAAATCTCGAAAACAGAGTACCTTCCATAATGACAAGGCTACCATCCATTGTAGTAACAAAAATCTCGACAATAGACTACCTTCCATAATGGCAAGGCTACCATCCATTGGAGTAACAAAAATCACGACAACAGACTACCTTATATAATTACAAGGCTACCATCCATTAGAATAACAAAAATATCGACACCACACTACCTTTCATAATGACAAGGCTACCATCCCTTAGAGTAACAAAAATCTCGACAACAAAATACCTTCCATAATGACAGGGCTACCATCCATTGGAGTAACAAAGATATCGAAAACATACTACCCTCCATAATGACAAGGCTACCATCCGTTGGAGTAATAAAAATCACGACAACTGACTACCTTCCATAATGAGAAGGCTACATCCGATTGGAGTAACAAAAATCTCGAGAATAGACTACTTTCCATAAGGGCAAGGCTACCATCCATTGGAGAATCAAAAATCACGACAACAGACTACCTTCTATAATTACAAGGCTACCATCCATTGGAATAACAAAAATATCGACACCACACTACCTTCCATAATGACAAGGCTGCCATCCCTTAGAGTAACAAAAATCTCGACAACGGAATACCTTCCATAATGACAGGGCTACCATCCATTGGAGTAACAAAGATATCGACAACATACTACCCTCCATAATGACAAGGCTACCATCCGTTGGAGTAATAAAAATCACGACAACTGACTACCTTCCATAATGACAAGGCTACCATCCGTTGGAATAACAAAAATCTCGACAACAGACTACCTTCCATAATGACTAGGCTACCATCCATTGGAGTAACAAAGATATCGACAACGGACTATCTTTCATAATGATAAGGATACCATCCATTGGAATAACAAAAATCTCGACAAGAGACTACCTTCCATAATGACAAGGATACAATCCATTGGAGTAACAAAAATCTCGACAACAGACTACCTTCCATAATGACAAGGCTACCATCCATTGGAGTAACAAAAATCTCAACAACAAACTACCTTCCATAATGACTAGGCTGCCATCCATTGGAGTAACAATGATATCGACAACAAACTACCTTCCATAATGACAAGGCTACAATCAATTGTAGTAACAAAAATCTCGAAAACAGAGTACATTCCATAATGACAAGGCTACCATCCATTGTAGTAACAAAAATCTCGACAATAGACTACCTTCCATAATGGCAAGGCTACCATCCATTGGAGTAACAAAAATCACGGCAACAGACTACCTTCTATAATTACAAGGCTTCCATCCATTGGAATAACAAAAATATCGACACCACACTACCTTCCACAATGACAAGGCTACCATCCCTTAGAGTAACAAAAATCTCGACAACAGAATACCATCCATAATGACAGGGCTACCATCCATTGGAGTAACAAAGACATCGACAACATACTACCCTCCATAATGACAAGGCTACCATCCGTTGGAGTAATAAAAATCATGATAACTGACTACCTTCCATAATGACAAGGCTACCATCCATTGGAATAACAAAAATCTCGACAACAGACTACCTTCCATAATGACTAGGCTGGCATCCATTGGAGTAACAATTATATCGACAACATACTATCTTTCATAATGATAAGGATACCATCCATTGGAATAACAAAAATCTCGACAAGAGACTACCTTCCATAATGACAAGGATACAACCCATTGGAGTAACAAAAATCTCGACAACAGACTACCTTCCATAATGACAAGGCTACCATCCATTGGAGTAACAAAAATCTCAACAACAAACTACCTTCCATAATGACTAGGCTGCAATCCATTGTAGTAACAAAAATCTTGAAAACAGAGTACATTCCATAATGACAAGGCTACCATCCATTGTAGTAACAAAAATCTCGACAATAGACTACCTTCCATAATGGCAAGGCTACCATCCATTGGAGTAACAAAAATCACGGCAACTGACTACCTTCTATAATTACAAGGCTACCATCCATTGGAATAACAAAAATATCGACACCACACTACCTTCCATAATGACAAGGCTACCATCCCTTAGAGTAACAAAAATATCGACAACAGAATACCTTCCATAATGACAGGGCTACCATCCATTGGAGTAACAAAGATATCAACAACATACTACCCTCCATAATGACAAGGCTACCATCCGTTGGAGTAATAAAAATCACGACTACTGACTACCTTCCATAATGACAAGGCTACCATCCATTGGAATAACAAAAATCTCGACAACAGACTACCTTCCGTAATGACTAGGCTACCATCCATTGGAGTAACAAAGATATCGACAACGTGCTATATATCATAATGACAAGGATACAATCCATTGGAATAACAAAAATCTCAACAAAAGACTACCTTCCATAATGACAAGGATACCATCCATTGGTGTAAATAAAATCTCGACAACAGACTGTCTTCCATAATGACAAGGATACCATCCATTGGAGTAACAAAAATCTCGACAACAGACTACCTTCCATAATGACAAGGCTACCATCCATTGGAGTAACAAAAATCTCAACAACAAACTACCTTCCATAATGACTAGGCTACCATCCATTGGAGTAACAATGATATCTACAACAAACTACCTTCCATAATGAAAAGGCTACAATCCATTGTAGTAACAAAAATCTCGAAAACAGAGTACCTTCCATAATGACAAGGCTACCATCCATTGTAGTAACACTAATCTCGACAATAGACTACATTCCATAATGGCAAGGCTACCATCCATTGGAGTAACAAAAATTACGACAACAGACTACCTTTTATAATTATAAGGCTACCATCCATTGGAATAACAAAAATATCGACACCATACTACCTTCCATAATGACAAGGCTACCATCCATTGGAGTAACAAAGATATCGACAACATACTACCCTCCATAATGACAAGGCTACCATCCGTTGGAGTAATAAAAATCTCGACAACAGACTACCTTCCATAATGACAAGGCTACCATCCATTGGAGTAACAAAAATCTCAACAACAAACTACCTTCCATAATGACTAGGCTGCCATCCATTGGAGTAACAATGATAACGACAACAAACTACCTTCCATAATGACAAGGCTACAATCCATTGTAGTAACAAAAATCTTGAAAACAGAGTACATTCCATAATGACAAGGCTACCATCCATTGTAGTAACAAAAATCTCGACAATAGACTACCTTCCATAATGGCAAGGCTACCATCCATTGGAGTAACAAAAATCACGGCAACAGACTACCTTCTATAATTACAAGGCTACCATCCATTGGAATAACAAAAATATCGACACCACACTACCTTCCATAATGACAAGGCTACCATCCCTTAGAGTAACAAAAATCTCGACAACAGAATACCATCCATAATGACAGGGCTACCATCCATTGGAGTAACAAAGACATCGACAACATACTACCCTCCATAATGACAAGGCTACCATCCGTTGGAGTAATAAAAATCATGATAACTGACTACCTTCCATAATGACAAGGCTACCATCCATTGGAATAACAAAAATCTCGACAACAGACTACCTTCCATAATGACTAGGCTACCATCCATTGGAGTAACAATTATATCAACAACAGACTATCTTTCATAATGACAAGGATACCATCCATTGGTGTAACAAAAATCTCGACAATAGACTACCTTCCATAATGACAAGGATACCATCCATTGGAGTAACAAAAATCTCGACAACAGACTACCTTCCATAATGACAAGGCTACCATCCATTGGAGTAACAAAAATCTCAACAACAAACTACCTTCCATAATGACTAGGCTGCCATCCATTGGAGTAACAATGATATCGACAACAAACTACCTTCCATAATGACAAGGCTACAATCCATTGTAGTAACAAAAAACTCGAAAACAGAGTACATTCCATAATGACAAGGCTACCATCCATTGTAGTAACAAAAATCTCGACAATAGACTACCTTCCATAATGGCAAGGCTACCATCCATTGGAGTAACAAAAATCACGACAACATACTACCTTCCCTAATTACAAGGCTACCATCCATTGGAATAACAAAAATATCGACACCACACTACCTTCCATAATGACAAGGCTACCATCCCTTAGAGTAACAAAAATCTCGACAACAGAATAACTTCCATAATGACAGGGCTACCATCCATTGGAGTAACAAA
The DNA here is from genome assembly GCA_948472305.1 of Vicia faba. Classification (NCBI taxonomy): domain Eukaryota; kingdom Viridiplantae; phylum Streptophyta; class Magnoliopsida; order Fabales; family Fabaceae; genus Vicia; species Vicia faba. Next base: position 508,182,519 of record OX451741.1, on the reverse strand, counting down.
GATATCGACAACATACTACCCTCCATAATGACAAGGCTACCATTCGTTGGAGTAAAAAAAATCACGACAACTGACTACCTTCCATAATGACAAGGCTACCTTCCATTGGAATAACAAAAATCTTGACAATAGACAACCTTCCATAATGACTAGGCTACCATCCATTGGATTAACAAAGATATCGACAACATAATGACAAGGATACCATCCGTTGGAGTATAAAAAATCACGACAACTGACTACCTTCCATAATGACAAGGCTACCATCCATTGGAATAACAAAAATCTCGAAAACAAAGTACATTCCATAATGACAAGGCTACCATCCATTGGAGTAACAAAGATATCGACAACGTGCTATCTTTCATAATGACAAGGATACCATCCATTGGAATAACAATAATCTCGAAAAAATACTACCTTCCATAATGACAAGGATACCATCCATTGGAGTAACAAAAATCTAGACAACAGACTACCTTCCATAATGACAAGGCTACCATCCATTGGAGTAACAAAAATCTCAACAACAAACTACCTTCCATAATGACTAGGCTACCATCCATTGGAGTAACAATGATATCGACAACAAACTACCTTCCATAATGACAAGGCTACAATCCATTATAGTAAAAAAAATCTCGAAAACAAAGTACATTCCATAATGACAAGGCTACCATCCATTGTAGTAACAAAAATCTCGACAATAGACTACCTTCCATAATGGCAAGGGTACCATCCATTGGAGTAACAAAAATCACCACAACAGACTACCTTTTATAATTACAAGGCTACCATCCATTGGAATAACAAAAATATCGACACCACACTACATTCCATAATGACAAGGCTACCATCCCTTAGAGTAACAAAAATCTCGACAACAGAATACCTTCCATAATGACAGGGCTACCATCCATTGGAGTAACAAAGATATCGACAACATACTACTCTCCATAATGACAAGGCTACCATCCGTTGGAGTAATAAAAATCACGACAACTGACTACCTTCCATAATGACAAGGCTACCATCCATTGGAATAAAAAAAAAGTTGACAACATAATACCTTCCATAATGACTAGGCTACCATCCATTGGAGTAACAAAGATATCGACAACGTGTTATCTTCCATAATGACAAGGATACCATCCATTGGAGTAACAAAAATCTCGACAACAGACTACCTTCCATAATGACAAGGCTACCATCCATTGGAGTAACAAAAATCTAAACAACAAACTACCTTCCATAATGACTAGGCTGCCATCCATTGGAGTAATCATGATATCGATAACAAACTACCTTCCATAATGACAAGGCTACAATCCATTATAGTAACAAAAATCTCGAAAAAAGAGTACCTTCCATAATGACAAGGCTACCATCCATTGCAGTAACTAAAATCTCGACAACAGACTACCTTCCATAATGACAAGGCTACAATCCATTATTGTAACAAAAATCTGGACAACAGACTACCTTCCATAATGACAAGACTACCATTCATTGGAATAAAAAAAATCTCGACAAAAGACTACCTTCCATAATGACAAGGATACCATCCATTGGAGTAAGAAAAATCTCGACAACAGACTACCTTCCATAATGATAAGGCTACCATCCATTGGAGTAACAAAAATCTCAACAACAAACTACCTTCCATAATGACTAGGCTACCATCCATTGGAGTAACAATGATATCTACAACAAACTACCTTCCATAATGACAAAGCTACAATCCATTGTAGTAACAAAAATCTCGAAAACAGAGTACATTCCATAATGACAAGGCTACCATCCATTGTAGTAACAAAAATCTCGACAATAGACTACCTACCATAATGGCAAGGCTACCATCCATTGGAGTAACAAAAATCACGACAACAGACTACCTTCCATAATTACAAGGCTACCATCCATTGGAATAACAAAAATATCGACACCCCACACCCTTCCATAATGACAAGGCTACCATCCCTTAGAGTTACAAAAATCTCGACAACAGAATACCTTCCATAATGACAGGGCTACCATCCATTGGAGTAACAAAGATATCGACAACATACTACCCTCCATAATGACAAGGCTACCATCCGTTGGAGTAAGAAAAATCACGACAACTGACTACCTTCCATAATGACAAGGCTACCATCCATTGGAATAACAAAAATCTCGACAACAGACTCCCTTCCATAATTACTAGGCTACCAGCCATTGGAGTAACAAAGATATCGACAACGTGCTATCTTTCATAATGACAAGGATACCATTCATTGGAATAAAAAAAATATCGACAAGAGACTACCTTCCATAATGACAAGGATACCATCCATTGGAGTAACAAAAATCTCGACAACAGACTACCTTCCATAATGACAAGGCTACCATCCATTGGAGTAACAAAAATCTCAACAACAAACTACCTTCCATAATGACTAGGCTGCCATCCATTGGAGTAACAATGATATCGACAACAAACTACCTTCCATAATGACAAGGCTACAATCCATTGTAGTAACAAAAATCTCGAAAACAGAGTACATTCCATAATGACAAGGCTACCATCCATTGTAGTAACAAAAATATCGACATTAGACTACCTTCAATAATGACAAGGCTACCATCCATTGCAGTAACTAAAATCTCGACAACAGACTACCTTCCATAATGACAAGGCTACCATCCATTATTGTAACAAAAATATGGACAACAGACTACCTTCCATAATGACAAGACTACCATCCATTGGAATAAAAAAAATCTCGACAAAAGACTACCTTCCATAATGACAAGGATACCATCCATTGGAGTAACAAAAATATCGACAACAGACTACCTTCCATAATGATAAGGCTACCATCCATTGGAGTAACAAAAATCTCAACAACAAACTACCTTCCATAATGACTAGGCTACCCTCCATTGGAGTAACAATGATATCTACAACAAACTACCTTCCATAATGACAAGACTACAATCCATTGTAGTAACAAAAATCTCGAAAACAGAGTACATTCCATAATCACAAGGCTACCATCCATTGTAGTAACAAAAATCTCGACAATAGACTACCTTCCATAATGGCAAGGCTACCATCCATTGGAGTAACAAAAATCATGACAACAGACTACCTTCCATAATTACAAGGCTACCATCCATTGGAATAACAAAAATATCGACACCCCACAACCTTCCATAATGACAAGGCTACCATCCCTTAGAGTAACAAAAATCTCGACAACAGAATACCTTCCATAATGACAGGGCTACCATCCATTGGAGTAACAAAGATATCGACAACATACTACCCTCCATAATGACAAGGCTACCATCCGTTGGAGTAATAAAATTCTCAACAACAAACTACCTTCCATAATGACTAGGCTACCATCCATTGGAGTAACAATGATATCTACAACAAACTACCTTCCATAATGACAAGACTACAATCCATTGTAGTAACAAAAATATCGACAACGTGCTATCTTCCATAATGACAAGGATACCATCCATTGGAGTAACAAAAATCTCGACAACAGACTACCTTCCATAATGACAAGGCTACCATCCATTGGAGTAACAAAAATCTCAACAACAAACTACCTTCCATAATGACTAGGCTACCGTCCATTGGAGTAACAATGATATCGACAACAAACTACCTTCCATAATGACAAGGCTACAATGCATTGTAGTAACAAAAATCTCGAAAAAAGAGTACCTTCAAAAATGACAAGGCTACCATCCATTATAGTAACAAAAATATCGACATTAGACTACCTTCAATAATGACAAGGCTACCATCCGTTGCAGTAACTAAAATCTCGACAACAGACTACCTTCCATAATGACAAGGCTACCATCCATTATTGTATCAAAAATCTGGACAACAGACTACCTTCCATAATGACAAGACTACCATTCATTGGAATAAAAAAAATCTCGACAAAAGACTACCTTCCATAATGACAAGGATACCATCCATTGGAGTAATAAAAATCTCGACAACAGACTACCTTCCATAAAGATAAGGCTACCATCCATTGGAGTAACAAAAATCTCAACAACAAACTACCTTCCATAATGACTAGGCTGCCATCCATTGGAGTAACAATGATATCTACAACAAACTACCTTCCATAATGACAAGGCTACAATCCATTGTAGTAACAAAAATCTCGAAAACAGAGTACATTCCATAATGTCAAGGCTACCATCCATTGTAGTAACAAAAATCTCGACAATAGACTACCTTCCATAATGGCAAGGCTACCATCCATTGGAGTAACAAAAATCACGACAACATACTACCTTCCATAATTACAAGGCTACCATCCATTGGAATAACAAAAATATCGACACCCCACTACCTTCCATAATGACAAGGCTACCATCCCTTAGAGTAACAAAAATCTCGACAACAGAATACCTTCCATAATGACAGGGCTACCATCCATTGGAGTAACAAAGATATCGACAACATACTACCCTCCATAATGACAAGGCTACCATCCGTTGGAGTAATAAAAATCACGACAACTGACTACCTTCCATAATGACAAGGCTACCATCCGTTGGAATAACAAAAATCTCGACAACAGACTCCCTTCCATAATGACTAGGCTATCATCCATTGGAGTAACAAAGATATCGACAACGTGCTATCTTCCATAATGACAAGGATACCATCCATTGGAGTAACAAAAATCTCGACAACAGACTACCTTCCATAATGACAAGGCTACCATCCATTGGAGTAACAAAAATCTCCACAACAAACTACCTTCCATAATGACTAGGCTACCGTCCATTGGAGTAACAATGATATCGACAACAAACTACCTTCCATAATGACAAGGCTACAATCCATTGTAGTAACAAAAATCTCGAAAAAAGAGTACCTTCAAAAATGACAAGGCTACCATCCATTATAGTAACAAAAATATCGACATTAGACTACCTTCAATAATGACAAGGCTACCATCCATTGCAGTAACTAAAATCTCGACAACAGACTACCTTCCATAATGACAAGGTTACCATCCATTATTGTATCAAAAATCTGGACAACAGACTACCTTCCATAATGACAAGACTACCATTCATTGGAATAAAAAAAATCTCGACAAAATACTACCTTCCATAATTACAAGGATACCATCCATTGGAGAAACAAAAATCTCGACAACTGACTACCTTCCATAATGATAAGGCTACCATCCATTGGAGTAACAAAAATCTCAACAACAAACTACCTTAAATAATGACTAGGCTACCATCCATTGGAGTAACAATGATATCTACAACAAACTTCCTTCCATAATGACAAGGCTACAATCCATTGTAGTAACAAAAATCTCGAAAACAGAGTACATTCCATAATGACAAGGCTACCATCCATTGTAGTAACAAAAATCTCGACAATAGACTACCTTCCATAATGGAAAGGCTACCATCCATTGGAGTAACAAAAATCACGACAACAGACTACCTTCCATAATTACAAGGCTACCATCCATTGGAATAACAAAAATATCGACACCCCACTACCTTCCATAATGACAAGGCTACCATCCCTTAGAGTAACAAAAATCTCGACAACAGAATACCTTCCATAATGACAGGGCTACCATCCATTGGAGTAACAAAGATATCGACAACATACTACCCTCCATAATGACAAGGCTACCATCCGTTGGAGTAAGAAAAATCACGACAACTGACTACCTTCCATAATGACAAGGCTACCATCCATTGGAATATCAAAAATCTCGACAACAGACTCCCTTCCATAATTAGTAGGCTACCATCCATTGGAGTAACAAAGATATCGACAACGTGCTATCTTTCATAATGACAAGGATACCATCCATTGGAATAACAAAAATATCGACAAGAGACAACCTTCCATAATGACAAGGATACCATCCATTGGAGTAACAAAAATCTCGACAACAGACTACCTTCCATAATGACAAGGCTACCATCCATTGGAGTAACAAAAATCTCAACAACAAACTACCTTCAATAATGACTAGGCTGCCATCCACTGGAGTGACAATGATATCGACAACAAACTACCTTCCATAATGACAAGGCTACAATCCATTATAGTAACAAAAATCTCGAAAACAGAGTACATTCCATAATGACAAGGCTACCATCCATTGTAGTAACAAAAATCTCGACAATAGACTATCTTCTATAATGGCAAGGCTACCATCCATTGGAGTAACAAAAATCATGACAACAGACTACCTTCCATAATTACAAGGCTACCATCCATTGGAATAACAAAAATATCGACACCACACTACCTTCCATAATGACAAGGCTACCATCCCATAGAGTAACAAAAATATCGACAACAGAATACCTTCCATAATGATAGGGCTACCATCCATTGGAGTAACAAAGATATCGACAACATACTACCCTCCATAATGACAAGGCTACCATTCGTTGGAGTAATAAAAATCACGACAACTGACTACATTCCATAATGACAAGGCTACCATCCATTGGAATAACAAAAATCTCGACAATAGACTACCTTCCATAATGACTAGGCTACCATCCATTGGAGTATCAAAGATATCGACAATGGACTATCTTTCATAATGACAAGGATACCATCCATTGGAATCATAAAAATCTCGATAAAAGACTACCTTCCATAATGACAAGGATACCATCCATTGGAGTAACAAAAATCTCGACAACAGACTACCTTCCATAATGACAAGGCTACCATCCATTGGAGTAACAAAAATCTCAACAACAAACTACCTTCCATAATGACTAGGCTGCGATCCATTGGAGTAACAATGATATCGACAACAAACTACCTTCCATAATGACAAGGCTACAATCCATTGTAGTAACAAAAATCTCGAAAACAGAGTACATTCCATAATGACAAGGCTACCATCCATTGTAGTAACAAAAATATCGACATTAGACTACCTTCAATAATGACAAGGCTACCATCCATTGCAGTAACTAAAATATCGACAACAGACTACCTTCCATAATGACAAGGCTACCATCCATTATTGTAACAAAAATATGGACAACAGACTACCTTCCATAATGACAAGACTACCATCCATTGGAATAAAAAAAATCTCGACAAAAGACTACCTTCCATAATGACAAGGATACCATCCATTGGAGTAACAAAAATATCGACAACAGACTACCTTCCATAATGATAAGGCTACCATCCATTGGAGTAACAAAAATCTCAACAACAAACTACCTTCCATAATGACTAGGCTACCATCCATTGGAGTAACAATGATATCTACAACAAACTACCTTCCATAATGACAAGACTACAATCCATTGTAGTAACAAAAATCTCGAAAACAGAGTACATTCCATAATCACAAGGCTACCATCCATTGTAGTAACAAAAATCTCGACAATAGACTACCTTCCATAATGGCAAGGCTACCATCCATTGGAGTAACAAAAATCACGACAACAGACTACCTTCCATAATTACAAGGCTACCATCCATTGGAATAACAAAAATATCGACACCCCATAACCTTCCATAATGACAAGGCTACCATCCCTTAGAGTAACAAAAATCTCGACAACAGAATACCTTCCATAATGACAGGGCTACCATCCATTGGAGTAACAAAGATATCGACAACATACTACCCTCCATAATGACAAGGCTACCATCCGTTGGAGTAATAAAATTCTCAACAACAAACTACCTTCCATAATGACTAGGCTACCATCCATTGGAGTAACAATGATATCTACAACAAACTACCTTCCATAATGACAAGACTACAATCCATTGTAGTAACAAAAATATCGACAACGTGCTATCTTCCATAATGACAAGGATACCATCCATTGGAGTAACAAAAATCTCGACAACAGACTACCTTCCATAATGACAAGGCTACCATCCATTGGAGTAACAAAAATCTCAACAACAAACTACCTTCCATAATGACTAGGCTACCGTCCATTGGAGTAACAATGATATCGACAACAAACTACCTTCCATAATGACAAGGCTACAATGCATTGTAGTAACAAAAATCTCGAAAAAAGAGTACCTTCAAAAATGACAAGGCTACCATCCATTATAGTAACAAAAATATCGACATTAGACTACCTTCAATAATGACAAGGCTACCATCCATTGCAGTAACTAAAATCTCGACAACAGACTACCTTCCATAATGACAAGGCTACCATCCATTATTGTATCAAAAATCTGGACAACAGACTACCTTCCATAATGACAAGACTACCATTCATTGGAATAAAAAAAATCTCGACAAAAGACTACCTTCCATAATGACAAGGATACCATCCATTGGAGTAATAAAAATCTCGACAACAGACTACCTTCCATAATGATAAGGCTACCATCCATTGGAGTAACAAAAATCTCAACAACAAACTACCTTCCATAATGACTAGGCTGCCATCCATTGGAGTAACAATGATATCTACAACAAACTACCTTCCATAATGACAAGGCTACAATCCATTGTAGTAACAAAAATCTCGAAAACAGAGTACATTCCATAATGTCAAGGCTACCATCCATTGTAGTAACAAAAATCTCGACAATAGACTACCTTCCATAATGGCAAGGCTACCATCCATTGGAGTAACAAAAATCACGACAACATACTACCTTCCATAATTACAAGGCTACCATCCATTGGAATAACAAAAATATCGACACCCCACTACCTTCCATAATGACAAGGCTACCATCCCTTAGAGTAACAAAAATATCGACAACAGAATACCTTCCATAATGACAGGGCTACCATCCATTGGAGTAACAAAGATATCGACAACATACTACCCTCCATAATGACAAGGCTACCATCCGTTGGAGTAATAAAAATCACGACAACTGACTACCTTCCATAATGACAAGGCTACCATCCGTTGGAATAACAAAAATCTCGACAACAGACTCCCTTCCATAATGACTAGGCTACCATCCATTGGAGTAACAAAGATATCGACAACGTGCTATCTTCCATAATGACAAGGATACCATCCATTGGAGTAACAAAAATCTCGACAACAGACTACCTTCCATAATGACAAGGCTACCATCCATTGGAGTAACAAAAATTTCCACAACAAACTACCTTCCATAATGACTAGGCTACCGTCCATTGGAGTAACAATGATATCGACAACAAACTACCTTCCATAATGACAAGGCTACAATCCATTGTAGTAACAAAAATCTCGAAAAAAGAGTACCTTCCAAAATGACAAGGCTACCATCCATTATAGTAACAAAAATATCGACATTAGACTACCTTCAATAATGACAAGGCTACCATCCATTGCAGTAACTAAAATATCGACAACAGACTACCTTCCATAATGACAAGGTTACCATCCATTATTGTATCAAAAATCTGGACAACAGACTACCTTCCATAATGACAAGACTACCATTCATTGGAATAAAAAAAATCTCGACAAAATACTACCTTCCATAATGACAAGGATACCATCCATTGGAGTAACAAAAATCTCGACAACAGACTACCTTCCATAATGATAAGGCTACCATCCATTGGAGTAACAAAAATCTCAACAACAAACTACCTTAAATAATGACTAGGCTACCATCCATTGGAGTAACAATGATATCTACAACAAACTTCCTTCCATAATGACAAGGCTACAATCCATTGTAGTAACAAAAATCTCGAAAACAGAGTACATTCCATAATGACAAGGCTACCATCCATTGTAGTAACGAAAATCTCGACAATAGACTACCTTCCATAATGGAAAGGCTACCATCCATTGGAGTAACAAAAATCACGACAACAGACTACCTTCCATAATTACAAGGCTACCATCCATTGGAATAATAAAAATATCGACACCCCACTACCTTCCATAATGACAAGGCTACCATCCCTTAGAGTAACAAAAATCTCGACAACAGAATACCTTCCATAATGACAGGGCTACCATCCATTGGAGTAACAAAGATATCGACAACATACTACCCTCCATAATGACAAGGCTACCATCCGTTGGAGTAAGAAAAATCACGACAACTGACTACCTTCCATAATGACAAGGCTACCATCCATTGGAATATCAAAAATCTCGACAACAGACTCCCTTCCATAATTAGTAGGCTACCATCCATTGGAGTAACAAAGATATTGACAACGTGCTATCTTTCATAATGACAAGGATACCATCCATTGGAATAACAAAAATATCGACAAGAGACTACCTTCCATAATGACAAGGATACCATCCATTGGAGTAACAAAAATCTCGACAACAGACTACCTTCCATAATGACAAGGCTACCATCCATTGGAGTAACAAAAATCTCAACAACAAACTACCTTCAATAATGACTAGGCTGCCATCCATTGGAGTGACAATGATATCGACAACAAACTACCTTCCATAATGACAAGGCTACAATCCATTATAGTAACAAAAATCTCGAAAACAGAGTACATTCCATAATGACAAGGCTACCATCCATTGTAGTAACAAAAATCTCGACAATAGACTATCTTCTATAATGGCAAGGCTACCATCCATTGGAGTAACAAAAATCATGACAACAGACTACCTTCCATAATTACAAGGCTACCATCCATTGGAATAACAAAAATATCGACACCACACTACCTTCCATAATGACAAGGCTACCATCCCATAGAGTAACAAAAATATCGACAACAGAATACCTTCCATAATGATAGGGCTACCATCCATTGGAGTAACAAAGATATCGACAACATACTACCCTCCATAATGACAAGGCTACCATTCGTTGGAGTAATAAAAATCACGACAACTGACTACATTCCATAATGACAAGGCTACCATCCATTGGAATAACAAAAATCTCGACAATAGACTACCTTCCATAATGACTAGGCTACCATCCATTGGAGTATCAAAGATATCGACAATGGACTATCTTTCATAATGACAAGGATACCATCCATTGGAATCATAAAAATCTCGATAAAAGACTACCTTCCATAATGACAAGGATACCATCCATTGGAGTAACAAAAATCTCGACAACAGACTACCTTCCATAATGACAAGGCTACCATCCATTGGAGTAACAAAAATCTCAACAACAAACTACCTTCCATAATGACTAGGCAACCATCCATTGGAGTAACAATGATATCGACAAACAAACTACCTTCCATAATGACAAGGCTACAATCCATTGTAGCAACAAAAATCTCGAAAAAAGAGTACCTTCCATAATGACAAGGCTACAATCCATTGTAGTAACAAAAATATCGACATTAGACTACCTTCAATAATGACAAGGCTACCATCCGTTGAAGTAACTAAAATCTCGACAACAGACTACCTTCCATAATGACAAGGCTACCATCCATTATTGTAACAAAAATCTGGACAACAGACTACCTTCCATAATGACAAGGCTACCATCCATTCGAGTAGCAAAAATCCCGACAACAGACTATCTTCCACAATGACAAGACTACCATCCATTGTAGTAACAAAAATCTCGACAATAAACTACCTTCCATAATGGCAAGGCTACCATCCATTGGAGTAACAAAAATCTCGACAACAGACTACCTTACATAATGACTAGGCTACCATCCATTGGAGTAACAAAGATATCGACAACGGACTATCTTTCATAATGACAAGGATACCATCCATTGGAATAACAAAAATCTCGACAAGCGACTACCTTCCATAATGACAAGGATACCATCCATTGGAGTAACAAAAATCTCAACAACAAACTACCTTCCATAATGACTAGGATACCATCCATTGGAGTAACAATGATATCGACAACAAACTACCTTCTATAATGACAAGGCTACAATCCATTGTAGTAACAAAATTCTCGAAAACAGAGTACATTCCATAATGACAAGGCTACCATCCATTGTAGTAACAAAAATCTCGACAATAGACTACCTTCAATAATGACAAGGCTACCATCCACTGGAGTAACAAAAATCACGACAACAGACTACCTTCCATAATTACAAGGCTACCATCCATTGGAATAACAAAAATATTGACACCACACTACCTTCCATAATGACAAGGCTACCATCCCTTAGAGTAACAAAAATCTCGACAACAGAATACCTTCCATAATGACAAGGCTACCATCCGATGGAGTAATAAAAATCACGACAACTGACTACCTTCCATAATGACAAAGCTACCATCCATTGGAATAACAAAAATCTCGACAACAGACTACCTTCCATAATGACTAGGCTACCATCCATTGGAGTAACAAAGATATCGTCAACGTGCTATCTTTCATAATGACAAGGATACCATCCATTGGAATTACAAAAATCTCGAAAAAAGACTACCTTCAATAAAGACAAGGATACCATCCATTAGTGTAACAAAAATCTCGACAACAGACTACCTTCCATAATCACAAGGCTATCATCCATTGGAGTAACAAAGATATCGTCAACGTGCTATCTTTCATAATGACAAGGATACCATCCATTGGAATTACAAAAATCTCGAAAAAAGACTACCTTCAATAAAGACAAGGATACCATCCATTAGTGTAACAAAAATCTCGACAACAGACTACCTTCCATAATGACTAGGCTACCATCCATTGGAGTAACAATGATATCGACAACAAACTACCTTCCATAATGACAAGGCTACAATCCATTGTAGTAACAAAAATCTCGAAAACAGAGTACATTCCATAATGACAAGGCTACCATCCATTGTAGTAACAAAAATCTCGACAATAGACTACCTTCCATAATGGCAAGGCTACCATCCATTGGAGTAACAAAAATCATAACAACAGACTACCATCTATAATTACATGGCTACCATCCATTGGAATAACAAAAATATCGACACCACACTACCTTCCAGAATGACAAGGCTACCATCCCTTAGAGTAACAAAAATCTCGACCACATAATACCTTCCATAATGACAGGGCTACCATCCATTGGAGTAACAAAGATATCGACAACATACTACCCTCCATAATGAAAAGGCTACCATCCGTTGGAGTAATAAAAATCACGAAAACTGACTACCTTCCATAATGACAAGGCTACCATCCATTGGAATAACAAAAATCTTGACAACAAAACACCTTCCATAATGACTAGGCTACCATCCATTGGAGTAACAAAGATATCCACAACGGAAAATCTTTCAGAATGACAAGGATACCATCCATTAGAATAACAAAAATATCAACAAGAGACTACCTTCCATAATTACAAGGATACCATCCATTGGAGTAACAAAAATCTCGACAACAGACTACCTTCCATAATGACAAGGCTACCATCCATTGGAGTAACAAAAATATCAACAACAAACTACCTTCCATAATGACTAGGCTGCCATCCATTTGAGTAACAATGATATCGACAACAAACTACCTTCCATAATGACAAGGCTACAATCCATTGGAATAACAAAAATCTTGACAACAAAACACCTTCCATAATGACTAGGCTACCATCCATTGGAGAAACAAAGATATCCACAACGGACAATCTTTCAGAATGACAAGGATACCATCCATTGGAATAACAAAAATATCGACAAGAGACTACCTTCCATAATGACAAGGATACCATCCATTGGAGTAACAAAAATCTCGACAACAGACTACCTTCCATAATGACAAGGCTACCATCCATTGGAGTAACAAAAATCTCAACAACAAACTACCTTCCAGAATGACTAGGCTGCCATCCATTTGAGTAACAATGATATCGACAACAAACTACCTTCCATAATGACAAGGCTACAATCCATTGTAGTATCAAAAATCTCGAAAACAGAGTACATTCCATAATGACAAGGCTACCATCCATTGTAGTGACAAAAATCTCGACAATAGACTATCTTCCATAATGGCAAGGCTACTATCCATTGGAGTAAAAAAAATCATGACAACAGACTACCTTCCATAATTACAAGGCTACCATCCATTGGAATAACAAAAATATCGACACCACACTACCTTGCATAGTGACAAGGCTACCATCCCTTAGAGTAACAAAAATATCGACCACAGAATACCTTCCATAATGACAGGGCTACCATCCATTGGAGTAACAAAGATATCGACAGCATACTACCCTCCATAATGACAAGGCTACCATCGGTTGGAGTAATAAAAATCACGACAATTGACTACCTTCCATAATGACAAGGCTACCATCCATTGGAATAACAAAAATCTCGACAATAGACTACCTTCCATAATGACTAGGCTACCATCCATTGGAGTATCAAAGATATCGACAACGGACTATCTTTCATAATAACAAGGATACCATCCATTGGAATGATAAAAATCTCGACAACAGACTACCTTCCATAATGACAAGGATACCATCCATTGGAGTAACAAAAATCTCGACAACAGACTACCTTCCATAATGACAAGGCTATCATCCATTGGAGTAACAAAAATCTCAACAACAAACTACCTTCCATAATGACTAGGCTACCATCAATTGGAGTAACAAAAATCTCGACAACAGACTACCTTCCATAATGACAAGGCTTCCATCTATTGGAGTAACAAAAATCTCAACAACAAACTACCTTCCATAATGACTAGGCTACCATCCATTGGAGTAACAACGATATCGACAACAAACTATCTTCCATAATGACAAGGCTACAATCCATTGTAGTAACAAAAATCTCGAAAACAGAGTACATTCCATAATGACAAGGCTACCATCCATTGTAGTAACAAAAATATCGACAATAGACTACCTTCCATAATGGCAAGGCTACCATCCATTGGAGTAACAAAAATCACGACAACAGACTACCTTCCATAATTACAAGGCTACCATCCATTGGAATAACAAAAATATTGACACCACAATACCTTCCATAATGACAAGGCTACCATCCCTTAGAGTAACAAAAATATCGACAACAGAATACCTTCCATAATGACAGGGCTACCATCCATTGGAGTAACAAAGATATCGACAACATACTACCCTCCATAATGACAAGGCTACCATCCGTTGGAGTAATAAAAATCACGATAACTGACTACCTTCCATAATGACAAGGCTACCATCCATTGGAGTAACAAAAATCTCAACAACAAACTACCTTCCATAATGACTAGGCAGCCATCCATTGGAGTAACAATGATATCGACAACAAACTACCTTCCATAATGACAGGGCTACAATCCATTGTAGTAACAAAAATCTCGAAAATAGAGTACATTCCATAATGACAAGGCTACCATCCATTATAGTAACAGAAATCTCGATAATAGACTATCTTCCATAATGGCAAGGCTACGATCCATTGGAGTAACAAAAATCATGACAACAGACTACCTTCCATAATTACAAAGCTACCATCCATTGGAATAACAAAAATATCGACACCACACTACCTTCCATAATGACAAGGCTACCATCCCTTGGAGTAACAAAAATATCGACAACAGAACACCTTCCATAATGACAGGGCTACCATCCATTGGAGTAATAAAGATATCGACAACATACTACCCTCCATAATGACAAGGCTACCATCCATTCGAGTAACAAAAATCCCGACAACAGACTATCTTCCACAATGACAAGACTACCATCCATTGTAGTAACAAAAATCTCGACAATAAACTACCTTCCAAAATGGCAAATCTACCATCCATTGGACTAACAAAAATCTCGACAACAGACTACCTTCCATAATGACTAGGCTACCATCCATTGGAGTAACAAAGATATCGACAACAAACTGTCTTTCATAATGACAAGGATACCATCCATTGGAATAACAAAAATCTCGACAAGCGACTACCTTCCATAATGACAAGGATACCATCAATTGGAGTAACAAAAATCTCGACAACAGACTACCTTCCATAATGACAAGGCTACCATCTATTGGAGTAACAAAAATCTCAACAACAAACTACCTTCCATAATGACTAGGCTACCATCCATTGGAGTAACAATGATATCGACAACAAACTATCTTCCATAATGACAAGGCTACAATCCATTGTAGTAACAAAAATCTCGAAAACAGAGTACATTCCATAATGACAAGGCTACCATCCATTGTAGTAACAAAAATATCGACAATAGACTACCTTCCATAATGGCAAGGCTACCATCCATTGGAGTAACAAAAATCACGACAACAGACTACCTTCCATAATTACAAGGCTACCATCCATTGGAATAACAAAAATATTGACACCACAATACCTTCCATAATGACAAGGCTACCATCCCTTAGAGTAACAAAAATATCGACAACAGAATACCTTCCATAATGACAGGGCTACCATCCATTGGAGTAAAAAGATATCGACAACATACTACCCTCCATAACGACAAGGCTACCATCCGTTTGAGTAATAAAAATCACGACAACTGACTACCTTCCATAATGACAAGGCTACCATCCATTGGAGTAACAAAAATCTCAACAACAAACTACCTTCCATAATGACTAGGCAGCCATCCATTGGAGTAACAATGATATCGAAAACAAACTACCTTCCATAATGACAGGGCTACAATCCATTGTAGTAACAAAAATCTCGAAAATAGAGTACATTCCATAATGACAAGGCTACCATCCATTATAGTAACAAAAATCTCGACAATAGACTATCTTCTATAATGGCAAGGCTACGATCCATTGGAGTAACAAAAATCATGACAACAGACTACCTTCCATAATTACAAAGCTACCATCCATTGGAATAACAAAAATATCGACACCACACTACCTTCCATAATGACAAGGCTACCATCCCTTAGAGTAACAAAAATATCGACAACAGAATACCTTCCATAATGACAGGGCTACCATCCATTGGAGTAATAAAGATATCGACAACATACTACCCTCCATAATGACAAGGCTACCATCCGTTGGAGTAATAAAAATCACGACAACTGACTACCTTCCATAATGACATGGCTACCATCCATTGGAATAACAAAAATCTCGACAATAGACTACCTTCCATAATGACTAGGCTACCATCCATTGGAGTATCAAAGATATCGACAACGGACTATCTTTCATAATGACAAGGATACCATCCATTTGAATGATAAAAGTCTTGATAAAAGACTACCTTCCATAATGACAAGGATACTATCCATTGGAGTAACAAAAATCTCGACAACAGACTACCTTCCATAATGACAAGGCTATCATCCATTGGAGTAACAAAAATCTCAACAACAAACTACCTTCCATAATGACTAGGCTACCATCCATTGGAGTAATAATGATATCGACAACAAACTACCTTCCATAATGACAAGGCTACAATCCATTGTAGCAACAAAAATCTCGAAAAAAGAGTACCTTCCATAATGACAAGGCTACCATCCATTGTAGTAACTAAAATCTCGACAACAGACTACCTTCCATAATGACAAGGCTACCATCCATTATTGTAACAAAAATCTGGACAACAGACTACCTTCCATAATGACAAGGCTACCATCCATTCGAGTAACAAAAATCCCGACAACAGACTATCTTCCACAATGACAAGACTACCATCCATTGTAGTAACAAAAATCTCGACAATAAACTACCTTCCATAATGGCAAGGCTACCATCCATTGGAGTAACAAAAATCTCGACAAAAGACTACCTTCCATAATGACTAGGCTACCATCCATTGGAGTAATAAAGATATCGATAACGGACTATCTTTCATAATGACAAGGATACCATCCATTGGAATAACAAAAATCTCGACAAGCGACTACCTTCCATAATGACAAGGATACCATCCATTGGAGTAACAAAAATCTCGACAACAGACTACCTTCCATAATGAAAAGGCTACCATCTATTGGAGAAACAAAAATCTCAACAACAAACTAGCTTCCATAATGACTAGGCTACCATCCATTGGAGTAACAATGATATCGACAACAAACTACCGTCCATAATGACAAGGCTACAATCCATTGTAGTAACAAAAATCACGAAAATAGAGTACATTCCATTATGACAAGGCTACCATCCATTGTAGTAACAAAAATCTCGACAATAGACTATCTTCCATAATGGCAAGGCTACCATCCATTGGAGTAACAAAAATCACGACAACAGACTACCTTCCATAATTACAAGGCTACCATCCATTGGAATAACAAAAATATTGACACCACAATACCTTCCATAATGACAAGGCTACCATCCCTTAGAGTAATAAAAATCTCGACAACAGAATACCTTCCATAATGACAGGGCTACCATCCATTGGAGTAACAAAGATATCGACAATATACTACCCTCCATAATGACAAGGCTACTGTTGTACCCCAAATTTTGACCTAAGATACCATCTCCCATCTGCATCATTGCATTGCAAGGGTTTTGACCTACTTTTATCAATTTTTCAAAGCAGTTTAAAAATTCATAACTTTTCCAAGTCGAGAGCTGTTTATTTTTGAACGCTAAATTTATTAATTGATCAATGCTAAAACAATGTTTATTATATAATTTAAAGATTTATAAATAATATAATAAATATTTGATGGGAAGTTCATGAATTGATCAACAATGTTATTGAATTATTTATTATCCTAAGTTTAATAGTTGAAATTTACTTTTTCTGTTATTATAATTTAGAGAATTATAAATATTGGAATAGATTGAAGAGAAGTTAATTGATCAATGATGTTTATTTAATTATTTATCATTCTAAGTTAAATAATTGAAATTCTGTTTTCAATTATTATAATTTAGAGAATGAATAATGAATTAAATAATTGAAGAAAGGTTTATTGATCAAAGGATGTTTATTTAATTGTTTATTATTCTGAATTTAAGTAATTGAAATTTATTTTCAGTTATTATATAATTTAAAGAATTATAAACGATAAAATAAATAATTAGAGAGAAGGAAAGAATTGATTGGTAAAATATTGGAATTTTATTCATTTTATTCTAATTGTTACAATTGTCGTTTAAATACTGTATTTATTTACAACGTATTTACAAGGATAATTTTTACAAAGTTTAAAATGAAATAAAAAAAACTATTCTAATTTTTCCTAAATTCTAAATCTTCATCTTCTATGCAATGCTTCTTTGTTTGTTCATTTAATTTTACCTGCCAAAGAATTAAAAGAAAAGTCAGAAATAAATAAATAATTAAAAGCAAACGGCTGGAATCAGTTTTGCCCTTTTTGCAAATCACGGGATTTCTCCCGGTTCACAAAAAGGGATGAAATTTTATTTTCAAAAATGAATGCACGATTTAAAGAAAATGCCCAAATTCATTTTTTGTCAAAATGGCACATTTTAATTGAAAACTACATAATTAAAAAATCCAATGCATAATTCAAAAGCAAATGCATATTTCAAAAAAATACAAACAGCATATGCATTTTCAACACAAGCATTCCAACTTAAACATGCCCCAAGTGTGGAAGAAGTCAAAACATAAGGCTCCCATGCAGTAGACAAAAGAAGGCATGCAGTTTAAAACCAATGTGCAAGCATAATATTTCCATTTACATCATTTTCCAGCCTATGCTATTTCAGAACAAGTACAGCATACATCATTTTTAATGTCAAATTATACTTGAGAGAGAGAAGAGAGGAAGAGTTGGTTTTTACAGGTTTTGGTTTAGGCAGAAGAGGATAACAAACAAAATTGCAGCAGTAACACAGTAAGAAGAAAGAAGCATAGAAAGGAATAAAACAAACTGATGTAGCAGTAGAGATGGCAGGATACCCAAAGAAACTAGTAAAATATTCAAACTTCAGCCATAAAACTTAAACCAAAGGCCATCAAACGAAAACATAACACAAACCCCTTCAAAACAAAGGGAGCTCAACCTGTTTCCAAAAACCAACTCAAACTGTCAAAAACAAAATACAAAGTCAGTCCTCAAAGGCTCAAAACAATCACCACCATAGCCATTCAAAAGCCTAAGCAAAAACAACAAACCTTATGGCCTAAAAACCAGAAAAACTATAACCATTTTCAAAACCTCCCATCTACTGTCAAACCAAAAACCATATAACCATTTTCAAAACCTCCCATCTACTGTCAAACCAAAAACCATATAACCATTTTCAAAACAAATATGGCCTAAAACCGTTAACCTGCATAAACCTCAACCAACATGGCAAAACCAAAAACCTGTATTCCCAAACCTGCATACACCAGTTAAAAACCAAAAACCAGTATTCCCAAACCTGCATACACCAGTTAAAAACCAAAAACCAGTATTCCCAAACCTACATAAAAACCAGAAGGCACAAAACTGTACCATCCTAAATCTTAAACCAAGACCATAAAACCTGCAAAATCAGTTTAAAGGCCAAACCTGTTGCCTATCTAACCATACACACCCAAAAGGCCAAAAATCTGAATACCACAACAATACCAACTTTGAAAAATGTCAAAACCACTAAGCCTCAGTGTTGCTCCATCATAGGCCAACAAAGAAGGCGACAGAATCACAGAAAGAAGAAGAGGAAAGCCAGTCAAAATAAACATTCCAACAATAGCATGTTCAAAGCAACGGTAGTAAGGCAACAGAAGTGAGGAATAGGCAACAAAGGAAGTAGACGAAGGCAACTCATAAGGCATCTAACAAAGGCAACCAAGCATCAAGTATACGGAAGCAAGCAAGAAGAGAAAAGACAAACTAGGATCTCCAAGCGCGCCGTTCCTGCCTTCCCCTCGCCTTAACCTCCTAGCTCACCTCAACCCCTCCTCCGTCTCCAAAGGTAGCTCTTCTCTTTTCTTTTTTTCAAAAATGCCTCAAATCAACGCAATAATAGAGAATCAGAATCAAAAAGATGTAAATTAACACATGCAAAGATCGTAACAATTGTAACAAAACCCTAACTTAATAAAAATTAGGAATATTTATCGTGAATCC
Source organism: Vicia faba (assembly GCA_948472305.1). Classification (NCBI taxonomy): domain Eukaryota; kingdom Viridiplantae; phylum Streptophyta; class Magnoliopsida; order Fabales; family Fabaceae; genus Vicia; species Vicia faba. Next base: position 508,161,553 of record OX451741.1, on the reverse strand, counting down.
ATCTTCCCTGGCATTTTCGTTGGAGGGAAGAGAAGGTTGAGAAGTTGGTGACCGTGGCGGGAAAGCTCAGGCGGAAGTTCAGAAGCGAAAGAAGAAGATGAATCACGCGAAGAAGAACGCATCAGCAAGATGAGCGCCGCTGCTGTTAAACCAAACCCTAATCCCTTTTCCATATTAAAACAATGTGTTTACCCTAAAACAAAATTGTAAAACGAATTGGACCTTAACCCTTTTTTTTGCCTAAGCCCAACGAAATGCTTAAAACACCCCCTTTCTGTGTCTGATTAGGCCCCTTTCAAAACCTTTGGCCCATATAATTACTTGTCCTTTTTTTCTTTGATACACATCCTTTTTTTTCTATTTTGCTTTCTTTTAGTCTTTTTTAGAATTGTTATCACATTAGTTAATTAGTAAAGATCTAATAAAAAGAGAGATATATTTAATTAAACAATTTTAAATAGGTTGATCACTTTTATTAGTTTAAACTTTAGAATTAATTTAGAAATTTTTAATATTATTTTCATTAGATTTAAGTTAATAGCTTTTTTTTAAGTTTTAATTTAGTTTAGAGTTATTTAACAATTCTTAAATAATGCTTTTATTAATATTAAAAAATATAAAAAATAGAAAACATATAAAATAGAAACATATAAAACCTTTTCATTTCTCTTAATTAATTCTCATGCTTTTGTCCATATTGAAAATGCATAAAAATTAAAACTTTAAAAAACATTTTATTTTATTAATTCTCTCGCGTTATTAATATTAAACAAAAAATCTAAAAAATGCATGTTCACACCATTTAGTCTTTTATTTAATTGTTGTATATCATTATCTGCATAATTTTCTGTCAATTATTTCATCTTTACTTGATTATTTCGTTTACGGCTAAATCCAAGGGAAAAATGATTAAATTTGTTGACTTCATGTCCTTAAATCCAATCTCGCGAACATTTTGCATTCCATTAAAACTTAAGACAATTTTTTCTCAAATATCCAATTTTTTCAAAACTTATACCTTTTAAGCAAAAACTTCGACATTAGGTCGTCGTATCTTCAAAACCCCGTCCGTACCCCTTTTCGGCCAAAACAATTTATTTTTAATCAAACGAACATTTTTAATAAACAGATATTTCAAAAGGTTCCTATAGAGTACTATAGATACATTGGGTGCTAATACCTTCCCACTGTATAACCAACCCCCGAACCATAGATCTCTTTTCAAAACGCCTTGTATTTTTATTACTTTTAAAAAGTATTATTTTACATTGCATATTTAGGGTTTTATTTCGCTCTTTTCCCTTTTCCCTTGGAAATAATAAAGCGCAGTGGCGACTCTTGCTTTTGTGAGACGAATTAATCAATAATTCGATCTCCGATTTACCCCGCTACATTTTTTATCGCTACGGAATTGGCGACTCTGCTGGGGAAAGATTGACCTCTTGCTGGTCCATCTCTAAGTGGGTTAAGCCTAGTTTGTTTTATCTGTTTTATTATTATTTGATTTGTTTGATTATGTGTTTAAATTGGGGTTGTTTGGGTTTTTTGTAAAGGACGAATCCTATACCCGATTAAGTTACACTTAAGAATAGGACAGGCGGTATAGTCTTGTTAACTTTGAGGGAGTAATCCCGAAGATGGAGGCATGAGATCCCCCACTCAATGGAAGGCCTTCTTGAACTTAATATTTGTTTACCGAGTAATCGGGAAGACATTATTATTTTCGACCTAGGAGCCAGAGAAATTGAGGACCGTAGAACCCTAACCCATCTTGGCCTTTTTAGGTGTAGCGCGAAGACTATAACGGAGTAATTCGGAAGTAGTTGTTACACGATGCTACGCTCGGATGAGTTTCTCTTGAGAATATTGTTAATTATTGAGTAATCAAGACGTCGGCAATATCCGAAGGAGGAATGTAGACTCTGGGAACTCTTAGAACCTTGTCGTACAGGTGTGATTGAACCATTAGTACATACCTTGGGGTGGGCTTTACCCTTTGACTCCATGCTCGAAACGTTGAACCTTTGAACCCCATGTTTGCAAGCTTGTGTGTGCCTGTTGCATTATCATTCACTCATGCATTCATCAACATTTTTGTAAAAAACTTGTTTTTCAAGGAACTTAGGAATGATTTTTACAAGACATCTCAAGTACTATGGAATTTGGAAGGAGAAACACTCCAAGTTTTAGTTTTAAGGAGCCCGAGATTGAAGAGCTGAAGAGTTTAATTCCTAAGATCGAGAACCCAACGGATTTTCAGAGAAAGTATGGGTCCATTATACCTCTCATGAAGCGCAAGATGAAGGAAGGCATCCTTAGTACGTTGGTCCAATTCTACGATCCTTTGTACCGATTTTCACCTTTCCGGATTACCAGTTGATTCCCACCTTAGAAGAGTATTCCTACATACTTGGTTTGCCGATCACCGACTGTGTTCCTTTCTCCGGCTTAGAAGAGGAACCCAAATCTCACGAGATAGCGACCATCACCCACTTGAAGAAGTCAGAGATAGAGGAGAACATGACTACAAAAGGGGGAATCCGAGGCTTGTCTGCGCAGTTTTTGTTGAGGAAAGCTCGTCATTATGCTGAGATAAAAGATATTGTTGCCTTTGAAGACGTCTTTGCTTTACTCGCTTATGGTCTATTCTTGTTCCCTAACGTTGATAAGTTTGTGGATATCAACGCCATCAGAATTTTCTTGATTGGAAATCCGGTCTCTACGCTGCTGGGAGATACCTACTACTCCATCCATCTTCGAAACTCTTATTGAGGAGGAATGATTATTTGTTGTGCACCGTTGCTGTATCAGTGGTATGTTTCTCATCTACCTGGGTCTGATGTTTTCTGGGATCTCGAGAAGGAGCCGCGATGGGCGCCAAAGATTATGGCTCTCACTCATTTCGATATTGATTGGTATAATCGAGTTTACTATGACGTGAAGATCATCGATAGCTGTGGCGCTTTTCCTAACGTGCCTCTTCTCGGTACGAGAGGTGGAATTAACTATAACCCTGTTCTCGCGCGCCGTCAGTTTGGATATCCGATGAGGGATAATCCAAACAACATCCATGTGAGTGGTTTCTTTCTACAGGAAGGACAAGATCACCAGATAGCTAAGAGGGAGATCGAAGGAGCTTGGCGCCATATCCATAGGAAAGGGAGAGATATGTTAGGACATAGGGGTGCTGTTTCTTTGGAACCTTACCTACAATGGGTTCGTGCTAGGGCTTGTGCTCTCAAGATGCCCTATAAACCTGAGAAACCTTTATTCCCTACCGTTGCATCGTCATCTGTTGTTGTCCCTATCGAGAATATGGGAGAATACCAAGGAAATCTGGCTAGGATGAAGTCCGAGAGAGGTGCTTGGAAAGAAAAGTACAATATGTCTGAATATGAGAATCGGGTCCTGACTCGACAGCTAAAGGAAAAGGAGGATTTACTCTTTATTCAAGACGACTGGTTCATTGATCATGATGAGAAACTTCGTCAAAAGGATGCTTTACTGAAGAAGTATGCTAGTGAAAGGAAGAGAAAGAAGGAAGGTTCGGTAAGCGTTTCTCTTGTTCCTAATCCGCAGAAGGAAATCATTGATCGACTGGTAGCTGAGAGAAAAAGAGATGGAAGACTTTTATGAAAAGAAGATCAGGAAGCTTCGGTTACAGTTGGCATTTGGTCCTTCATCTGACGATTCTGAGTGACCTTTAGTTTTTTGTTTTATTTTACTGATGTCATTTTGTAAAACTTTGTAAAAGGGCTTCATGTTCCAAAGTTGTAATTTACTGCTTTTATTATGGACTTCATGTTCCAAAGTTGTAATTTACTGCTTTTATTATGGACTTCATGTTCCAAAGTTGTAATTTACTGTTTTTATTATGGACTTCATGTTCCAAAGTTTTAATTTACTGCTTTTATTATGGACTTCATGTTCCAAAGTTGTAATTTATTGCTTTATTATGGGCTTCATGTTCCAAAGTTGTAGTTTAATGCTTTTATTATTGGGTTGTTATCCCAAAGTGTGATTTATTGTTTTGTTGTTCCAGAATTGTAAGTTGTAATTTACCGCTTTTGATTAATGGACTGAGTTTTTGTTGTTCCAAATTCCTTTACCATTGATGTGTGCAAAATTATTGAAGGTCCTTGAAAAACTATTAAAATGAATCATCATTTGCATCACACATCATGCATCATTCAACATTCCACTTCACATGTTTTCTAGAGTCTTATCCTTGTTTCTTTTTCCACTCCAAAGGTTGTCAAGTTGTCTCATCGATACGATACTCGAGCCAATCGTCAGAGGAAAATGGAAGATCTGGAACAGGAAAACCATGAGCTTCGTGAGGAGGTCGCTACTCTTCGTGTCGATATGGAAAAGTAACTGCGCTAGTGGAAAGTTTGGTGGCTGTTCAGAATCAGCCATCGACTACAGCTGCTGAGATTCAGACTTCAACTATAGTGGTTTCCGAGATTGTCACCGTTCCTACATATGTGACTCAAATCAACTCTCCGCTTCAACATCAGATGCCAAAGGGTTTTCCGTGGGGAATGCCTTACAACTTTGTGCCAGAGGGGTATCAGCCTGTCGTACAGCCTTTGTTTCAACCTGCTTTGTCTGTTCCTCAACCAGAGACAATTGCCATGCCGCCGGTAATCCCGTCGGTAACACCTTTTCCGCAACCGGTAATGACAACTGTCGCTCTTGTGGTTCACTCCGTGCCATACTTGAATGAACCTACTTATCCTGCCGAGCCTGCTGAAAGTTTGGGTCTTTTTGATAGAATGGAAGAATTTCAAGATCAGTTCCAAGAAATGTAGAGGGAGCTTAGAGGGTTAAAGGGGAAGGATTTGTTTGGGAAGAACACTCATGACCTTTGTTTAGTTCCGAATGTCAAGATTCCAGCAAAATTCAAAGTGCCAGACTTTGAAAGATATAAGGGTGATTCGTGTCCTCGAAGTCATTTGACTATGTACGTGAGAAAGATGTCTACGTATTCTGATGATCATGACTTGTTGATTCACTATTTTCAAGACAGTTTGACGGGTGCTGCTCTAAAGTGGTATATGGGTTTAGACAGCATTCGGATCCACAACTTCAACGATCTCAGCGAAGCTTTTGTCCATCAGTATAAGTATAACGTTGACATGGCGCCAGACAGGGATCAACTCCGGGCGATGTCACAGAGGGACATAGAATCTTTTAAGGAGTACGCCCAGAGGTGGCGTGAAATAGCTGCTCAAATCTATCCACCTCTTGAGGAGAAAGAGATGACGAAGATATTCTTGAAGACTTTAGGTTCCTTTTACTATGAGAGAATGATCGCCAGCGCACCCAGTGACTTCACCGAAATGGTAAGCATGGGCATGCGGTTAGAGGAAGGGATTCGTGAAGGGCGTTTGGTTAAAGAAGGAAGTCCGTCTAGCAGTACTAAGAAGTTTGGAAGTGTTTTCCTGAAAAGAAAAGAATAGGGTGTCAGCGTGATCTTCCCAGGGAGACTGAGGAGAGGTTACTCACACGTTGCGGAAGTCACTCCGGCTGTCCGCCCAGCTTTGATGACCCCAGCTCATCAAACCCCACCAACTCAACAACGGCCATTTCAGCAGCAGCCTCGACAACAGGCTTATCCATTCAACAATCAGAACCGTTCACCAAGAAAACCGCAATTCGATGCCATTCCTATGACTTATACTGAATTGTTCCCTGCTCTTATCAGAAAGAACCTCATAACGACAAAGCCTCCTTCTGTCGCACCGAATAGTACTTCTCCGTGGTAAAGGTGGATCAGTTTTGTGAGTATCATCAAGGGTCTCCGGGGCACAACCTTGAAAATTGTTTTGCTCTGAAGGCGGACATGCAGAGATTGATTAAGAATGGTATCTTGTATTTCAAGGATGTTAATCCGAATGTTAGAGATAATCATTTGCCTCGACATGGGGCAGCTTCAGTGAATATGGTGGAAGGTTGTCCGGGAAAGTTTCAAGTTTTTCAAGTTGAACACATTAGAGAGTCGTTGATCAGGTTACATCAGAGTTTAAGAAGACTTGCCTTTGTTAGGCATCAGCATGATTATGATGTTTGTGAATTTTGTTCAAGAGAGGTTGATTGTCCTATTATGAAGGAGGATATTCAAAAGTTGTTAGACCAGAGAGTTATCACTATTACATATGACCGAGATCCGGAGGATTAAGTGAATGTTATAATACCACAATTCAATTTGCCTGAATCAGTAGAGATCGTTTACGACAGTCAGACTGCACCTGTTGATCCTTTGATTATTTACCCACCTGGTCCTGTGCCTTACAACTCGGACCAAGCTATACCGTACAAGTATAATGCCACAATGATTGAGAATAGGGTAGAAGTCCCTATACCAACAAGGTTGTCCTTTGTTAACATTGCTGATGTGAGTAAAGTTACGAGAAGTGGACGTGTTTTTGCAGCAGTACCTTTGAAGAGACCAGAAGTTCAAGTCAGGAGGCCCATACCTGCAGAAATTCCAGTGAGAAATGTTGAACCAAGGGTTGAGATAGGCCGATCCAATGAACGTATCCCTCGCCCTGAGGATGATAAGATTCTGAAGCTTATCAAGAGAAGTGAATATAAGATTGTGGACCAACTATTGCAAACTCCTTCCAAGATTTCTTTGCTTGCTTTACTGAGAGATTCTGGTGCCCATAGAGAAGTTTTGATGAAGGTCTTGGACCAGGCATTCGTGGATCATGATGTGACGGTTGACCAATTTGATGGAATTGTGGGAAATATTACTTCGTGTAACAATCTTGGTTTCAGTGATGAAGAACTCCCAGAGGAGGGGAGAAACCATAATATGACTTTGCATATCTCAATAAGTTGTGGAAATGATACTTTATCAAGTGTGTTGGTAGATACAGGTTCAACGTTAAATGTAATGCCCAAAACTACATTGTCTCGACTCTCATATCAAGGTGCTCCCATGAGACCTAGTGGAGTAATTGTCAAAGCGTTTGATGGTTCTAGGAAGACTGTCATTGGTGAAGTAGATCTTCCTATAGTAATTGGTCCTCATACTTTTCAGATCACTTTTCAAGTAATGGATATTCGTGCTGCCTACAGTTTCCTATTGGGTCGTCCATGGATCCATGACGCAGGGGCAGTCACTTCCACGCTCCATCAGAGATTGAAGTTTGTGAGGCATGGAAAGCTAGTGATGATTGGTGGAGAGCAGGCTACGGTGGTAAGCCATTTGTCATCTTTCTCTTTTATTGACGCTGATGAGGATGTTGGAACCCAAAACCAAGATTTATCGGTTGCTAAGAATGAAGTGAAGAAGCAAGGGGCATCCATTTCTTCTTTTGAGGATGCGCGACGAGTGGTGGAAAGTGGTTCGGCTGAAGGTAGGGGCCAAGTGTTGACTTTACCCGAGAACAAGTCTGGAGAAGGTCTTGGTTTTCGTCCCGTGTCTGCAAGAGTCAAGCAAGAAGTGGTTACTCGTCCAATTCAAGAGGTTTTCCGAAGTGCTGGTTTTATCCATCCGACTCCTCCTTAGGTTGATGCTATCATAGGAGATGATTCCGAAGAGGATTTACCCGATTTTGTGACGCATGGAGTGGTTTGCAAAAACTGGATAGCTGTTGATGTTCCTGTTGTGATGCACATTTCCGAGTAATGTTTTGTTTTGTTTTTTTGAAAACTTTCGCTCTGCCCAAGGCGAAAAGTATTTTGTGTCGGGCTATGATAAAAATAAATCCTTTTGCTCTGCCCAAGGCAAAAGAGAATTGTCTGGGATCTTTGTTTCAAGTATTTCCCTTCAATAAATAAAAATGTTATTTTGTCCACTACTGTTTTATTTTTCACTTTTTCTGGGAAATAGTAATGAAATTTAATTGGTAGTAATAGGAAAATATAATAACTTTTTGTTTTATTTGTACAAATCAATTTCTAAAATAAAGCATAATCATATGTGCAGATTAATCCATGACTTAACCATTGAAAACAATGATCCTATGCCCTCTCCCAACTTTGAATTCCCTGTGTTCAGAGCCGAAGAAGAGGATGGTGAAGAGATTCCCGTTGAAATTTCCCGTTTGCTTGAGCACGATGAAAGGATTATTCAGCCATTTGAAGAACCTGTAGAGTTGATCAATTTGGGTGATGAAGAAGATAAAAAGGAAGTTAAGGTCGGAGCATTGCTTATCCCCGAAGTCAAAGAGAAAATGTTGGAGCTTCTCAAAGAGTATGTTGATGTGTTTGCTTGGTCCTACCAAGATATGCCAGGTTTGGACAACTACATTTTGGAGCATCGTTTATCGTTGAGACCTGAATGTCCGCCGATTAAGCAGAAGTTGAGAAGGACTCGCCCCGATATGGCTGACAATATCAAAGAAGAAGTTCAAAAGCAGATTAATGTAGGTTTCCTTGTTACATCGGTCTATCCTCAATGGTTAGCCAATATAGTGCCTGTTGCTAAGAAAGATGGCAAAGTTCGGATGTGTGTAGACTATAGAAATCTGAATAGAGCTAGCCCAAAGGATGACTTCCCATTACCGCACATTGACGTATTGGTCGATAGTACCGCAAAGTTCAAAGTCTTTTCTTTCATGGATGGTTTCTCTGGTTACAATCAAATCAAGATGGCACCAGAAGATATGGAGAAGACAACTTTCATTACACCTTGGGGAACATTTTGTTATCGGGTTATGCCGTTTGGTTTGAGGAATGCTGGTGCAACATATCAAAGGGCCATGACTGCTTTGTTCCATGACATGATGCATAAAGAGATATAAGTGTATGTAGATGACATGATTTCCAAATCACAAACTGAAGAAGATCACTTGGAACATTTGTTGAAGTTATTCCAGCGTTTGAGAAAGTATAAACTCCGTCTGAATCCCAACAAGTGCACTTTTGGTGTTCGTTCTGGAAGACTTCTGGGTTTCATTGTCAATCAAAAGGGTATTGAGGTAGATCCTGATAAAGTCAAAGCTATTCGGGAAATGCCCGCACCCAAGACGGAAAAACAAGTAAGAGGATTCCTTGGGAGACTAAACTATATTTCTAGATTTATATCTCATATGACTGCTACCTGTGGGCCGATTTTCAAGCTTCTCCGGAAGAACCAAGGATGTGTGTGGACAGAAGATTGTCAGAGAGCTTTTGATAGCATCAAAGAATATTTGCTTGAACCTCCCATTTTGATTCCTCCAGTGGAAGGAAGACCTTTGATTATGTACCTGACTATATTGGAAGATTCCATGGGATGTGTGCTTGGTCAACAAGATGAGACTGGAAGAAAGGAACATGCCGTATACTATCTGAGTAAGAAATTCACAGACTGTGAGTCTCGATACTCATTGCTTGAGATGACCTGTTGTGCTTTAGCTTGGGCTGCTCGTCGTCTGCGCCAGTATATGATTAACTACACCACTTGGTTGATCTCCAAAATGGATCCGATTAAGTATATCTTTGAGAAGCCTGCCTTATCTGGAAGAATAGCCCGTTGGCAGATGTTGTTATCTGAATATGACATTGAGTATCACACTCAAAAAGCAATCAAAGAGAGTATTTTAGCCGATCATTTGGATCACCAACCAATTGACGATTATCAATCCATCAAGTTTGATTTCCCGGATGAAGATGTTATGTACTTGAAAGCTAAGGATTGTGAAGAGTCGTTACCTGAAGAAGGACCTGATCCCAAATCCCGTTGGGGTTTGATATTTGACTAAGCTGTGAATTCTTATGGAAGTGGAATTGGGGAAATCATCGTCACTCCCCGAGGTACTCATATCCCGTTCATGGCGAGATTGAAGTTTGACTGCACGAATAACATGGCTGAATATGAGGCATGTATTATGGGTCTCGAAGAAGCAGTGGATCTAAGGATTAAGATTCTTGATGTTTATGGAGATTCGGCACTGGTAATTAATCAAATCAAAGGAGAATGGGAGACTCGTCATCCTGGTTTGATCCCTTACAGAGACTATGCTAGAAGATTGTTAACTTTCTTCAACAAAGTGGAATTACATCATATCCCTAGAGATGAGAACCAGATGGCTGATGCTTTTGCTACTTTGTCTTTAATGTTTCAAGTGAATGGTTGGAACGATGTGCCTACAATCCGGGTTATGCGCCTCGACAGACCTGCTCATGTGTTCTCAGTAGAAGAGGTTACCGACGACAAACCGTGGTTCTATGACATTAAACGTGTTCTTCAAACTCAAGAGTATCCGCCTGGGGCATCCAATAAAGATAGAAAGACGTTGAGAAGATTAGCAAGCAGTTTCTTCCTCAATGAAGAAGTCTTGTATAAGAGGAATTATGACATGGTCTTGCTCAGATGTGTAGACAGACGTGAAGCAGACATGCTGATGCAAGAAGTACATGAAGGATCCTTTGGCACTCATGCCAACGGACATGAAATGGCTAGAAAGATGTTGAGAGTTGGTTACTATTGGATGACAATGGAATCTGATTGCTGCAAATATGTGAAGAAATGTCATAAATGCCAGATTTATGCGGACAAGATGCATGTGCCACCGACCCTCCTCAACGTTATCTCTTCACCTTGGCCTTTCTCTATGTGGGGCATTGATATGATTGGAATGATTGAACCCAAAGCTTCAAATGGTAATCGTTTCATCTTGGTAGCGATCGATTATTTTACTAAATGGGTGGAAGCGGCATCTTATGCTAATGTAACCAGACAGGTGGTAGTCAGATTTATCAAGAATCAGATCATTTGTCGATACGGTATCCCGAGCAAGATCATCATTGATAATGGTTCGAATTTGAATAACAAGATGATGAGAGAGCTTTGTGAAGATTTCAAGATTGAACATCATAATTCTTCTCCTTACAGACCGAAGATGAATGGGGCTGTTGAAGCTGCTAACAAGAATATCAAAAAGATTGTCCAGAAGATGGTGGTAACTTATAAATATTGGCATGAAATGCTTCCGTTTGCTTTGCATGGATACCGTACTTCAGTTCAAACTTCAACGGGCGCAACCCCATTTTCCCTAGTTTATGGTATGGAAGCAGTACTCCCCGTGGAGGTTGAGATTCCGTCTCTGAGAGTGTTGATGGAAGCTAAACTTTCTGAGGCCGAATGGTGTCAAAGTAGGTATGATCAGTTGAATTTAATTGAAGAGAAGAGATTGACAGCTTTGTGTCACGGTCAATTGTATCAGCAGAGAATGAAGAAGGCTTTTGATAAGAAGGTTCGACCGCGCGAGTTCAGAGAAGGTGACCTTGTGCTCAAGAAGATATTATTTTTCCAACCTGATTCAAGGGGCAAGTGGGCTCCGAATTATGAAGGACCGTATGTCGTTAAGAAAGTTTTCTCTGGAGGTGCCTTGATTCTCACCAATATGGACGGTGAAGAGCTCCCGCGTCCCATGAACGCCGATGCAGTCAAGAAGTATTTTGCTTATTTTTGAGTTGACAGTTTGCTAAGTTGAAAACCTGAAAGGGCGACTTAGGCAGGATTGTGGTCATCCCAGTCTTGGCATTTGAACACATTTTGGAATTCGAAGTTGTTAGGGAGAATAGTGATCATTGTTTCTGTGTAATCCTTTCTTTCATGTACTATTTCCCAAACTTTTGTAAACCGTTGGAGTCGCGTTGTTAGCGAACTACCATCTTATTAATGAAATTTGAGCATGTACCTTTTGTGGGCAAAATTTTAATTTTTACAGGAAAATTTGAAACAAAGTTATTTAAAGTATTCTTATTTTTAAAATGTGTCGTGAATCATGAAAGGAATATTAACAGTTGTTCCGAGGATGGTCAAGCCCTGAAATGCGAAACAATATAGTATTTATCCTTGCATGATGAACATGTTTCGTTGCAAAATCGTCATGAGGTGTTGGTTGTGTAAACTTGTGTTTCTGGTGGTACTAAGTTTATTGACTCCCCAGTCGTTCCAGTTAAGCATTATTTTGGTTACCTTTATTTGGGCAATTTCTGAAGTGTGGTACGCTTTGTCTCATGCCAGTGGTCTATTGGTATTAGAAGATTGGATTTGAATACTTTTCTCCTCAGAAGACTTGAACCTTGTGGCGTGTTACGCTCTGACGTTGCTTTGGGATTCCAATTCCAGTTATTTTCCGTCTTTTTTAAGATTGGCCGAGTATCTATTATGTCGTGACATCTTATTGTCTTCAAGATATTCCGTCTGTTCGTTTCGTCAGCATAACATTCATTTATTCATTTACACTTATATCACGCATGCATATTCACATTTGCCATTGATTTTGGGTTGTACTTTGTTTATTCATACAAGGTACAGTTTCTTTCCAAGTAGAAAGCTAGCTTAAGCATAAAATGTGCTTCCTTTCTAAATTCCCCAACTGAGCTAATCCTCGTGGATGATTTTTGATTTAGCCTACCCTGTCCATTTCTGGATAGGATGAATCCCCAATCTAATTACTTTCTCATTGGGCGGAGTCTGGTTTGACTGTTTTCTCTCTAGTTTATTCCTGGATGAAGTTGTTGTCTGTTGCGTAGGCTATCTCATGATTTTCCCCAGTGAAATCGCGACCTAGACGAATGGTGCATTTATTTTTCACATTTAAGTATGTGATCTCCTAAGGAAGGATTGATTCATGATTCTCTTTGACAAAGATTTTATTCTCTGCCAGTTGTCATCGCAATTTCCTTTTGAGTTATTTTCGGAAAACGACAAGCGGCAGCTCTTCACGAGCAACTTATGCGTTATTATTATTTTCGGAAAACGACAAGCGGCAGCTCTTCACGAGCAACTTGTGCGTTATTATTTTGGAAAACAACAAGCGGCAGCTCTTCACGAGCAACTTATGCGTTATTATTTTGGAAAACGACAAGCGGCGGTCTCTTCATGAGCAACTTGTGCGTTATTATTTTGGAAAACGACAAGCGACAGCTCTTCACGAGCAACTTGTGCGTTATTATTTTGGAAAACGACAAGCGGCAGCTCTTCACGAGCAACTTGTGCGTTATTATTTTGGAAAACGACAAGCGGAAGCTCTTCACGAGCAACTTGTGCGTTATTATTTTGGAAAACGGCAAGCGGCGGTCTCTTTATTTGAGAAACTTGTACGTTGGTATTTTCTGGAAGACGGCAAGTGGCGGTCTCTTTATTTGAGCAACTTGTACGTTGGTATTTTCTGGAAGACAGCAAGTGGCAGCTTCTTTATTTGAGCAGCTTGTATGTTATTGGTATTTTCTTTGGAAAACAGCAAGTGGCGGCTTCTTTATTTGAACAGCTTGTATGTTATTGACACCCCTGGACGACAGCAAGTGGCAGCCTCTTTATTTGAGCAGCTTGTATGTCATAACATTTTTTGGGAAGACAGCAAGTGGCAGCTTCTTTATTTGGGGCAACTTGTGTGTCAACCATATTATTATTTTAGCATTAATCGGTATATCTCCGGAAATCTCGCAGAGAAGCTTGTCATTAATCATTACCTTACGAAGTCGGTAATCCATTATCAGCAAAATTGATACATCTTTTGCCTATCTTTGACCTTGAGTTGCGAACTCACTGTTATTTTGGGTCAATAATCTATTTTATAGCCTATGCAAGACGCTTTCTTTGTTAGATTCAGAGGTCGTATTCCTTCAATTTTATTCGCTATCAAGAGTCTGTCATTTGAATTCGATGGCTCGTTTCCCCAGTAGTGTATAATCCATGTCTCTGTGTTTTGTTGGTGTTTGATTCCTCCAGCATTGTCTTGTCTCATACAAATCTTTCTCTGTGAATTCAATCACTACATTCATATCAAACATAATGGCGGTATCTTAGGGTAAAAATTTGCGTATTATGTATTTAAGTACCTTCAATCTTGTCGAAACGAAGATTTTAATCTTCATATCCCCGGATAGAAGAAACTTAAATAGGGGCAACTGTTGTACCCCAAATTTTGACCTAAGATACCATCTCCCATCTGCATCATTGCATTGCAAGGGTTTTGACCTACTTTTCTCAATTTTTCAAAGCAGTGTAAAAATTTATAACTTTTCCAAGTCGAGAGCTGTTTATTTTTGAACGCTAAATTTATTAATTGATCAATGCTAAAACAATGTTTATTAATTATTTATTATCTTAAATTTAAATAATTGGAATTTATTTTCAGTTATTATATAATTTAAAGATTTATAAATAATATAATAAATATTTGAAGGGAAGTTCATGAATTGATCAACAATGTTATTTAATTATTTATTATCCTAAGTTTAATAGTTGAAATTTACTTTTTCAGTTATTATAATTTAGAGAATTATAAATAATGGAATAGATTGAAGAGAAGTTAATTGATCAATGATGTTTATTTAATTATTTATCATTCTAAGTTAAATAATTGAAATTCTATTTTCAATTATTATAATTTAGAGAATGAATAATGAATTAAATAATTGAAGAAAGGTTTATTGATCAAAGGATGTTTATTTATTTGTTTATTATTCTGAATTTAAGTAATTGAAATTTATTTTCAGTTATTATATAATTTAAAGAATTATAAACGATAAAATAAATAATTAGAGAGAAGGAAAGAATTGATTGGTAAAATATTGGAATTTTATTCATTTTATTCTAATTGTTACAATTGTCGTTTAAATACTGTATTTATTTACAACGTATTTACAAGGATAATTTTTACAAAGTTTAAAATGAAATTAAAAAAACTATTCTAATTTTTCCTAAATTCTAAATCTTCATCTTCTATCCAATGCTTCTTTGTTTGTTCATTTAATTTTACCTACGAAAGAATTAAAAGAAAAGTCAGAAATAAATAAATAATTAAAAGCAAAAAAATTAATTAGCGTTTATCATTAAAAGCAAACGGCTGGAATCAGTTTTGCCCTTTTTGCAAATCACGGGATTTCTCCCGGTTCACAAAAAGGGATGAAATTTTATTTTAAAAAATGAACGCACGATTTAAAGAAAATGCACAAATTCATTTTTTGTCAAAATGGCACATTTTAATTGAAAATTACATAATTAAAAAATCCAATGCATAATTCAAAAGCAAATTCATATTTCAAAAAAATACAAACAACATATGCATTTTCAACACAAGCATTCCAACGTAAACATGTCCCAAGTGTGGAAGAAGTCAAAACATAAGGCTCCCATGCAGTAGACAAAAGAAGGCATGCAGTTTAAAACCAATGTGCAAGCATAATATTTCCATTTACATCATTTTCCAGCCTATGCTATTTCAGAACAAGTACAACATACATCATTTTTAATGTCAAATTGTACTTGAGAGAGAGAAGAGAGGAAGAGTTGGTTTTTACAGGTTTTGGTTTAGGCAGAAGAGGATAACAAACAAAATTGCAACAGTAACATAGTAAGAAGAAAGAAGCATAGAAAGGAATACAAACAAACTGATGTAGCAGTAGAGATGGCAGGATACCCAAAGGAACTAGTAAAATATTCAAACCTGAGCCATAAAAAGTAAACCAAAGGCCATCAAACGAAAACATAACACAAACCCCTTCAAAACAAAGGGAGCTCAACCTGTTTCCAAAAACCAACTCAAACTGTCAAAAACAAAATACAAAGTCAGTCCTCAAAGGCTCAAAACAATCACCACCATAGCCATTCAAAAGCCTAAGCAAAAACAACAAACCTTATGGCCTAAAAACCAGAAAAACTATAACCATTTTCAAAACCTCCCATCTACTGTCAAACCAAAAACCATATAACAATTTTCAAAACCTCCCATCTACTGTCAAACCAAAAACCATATAACCATTTTCAAAACAAATATGGCCTAAAACCGTTAACCTGCATAAACCTCAACCAACATGGCAAAACCAAAAATCAGTATTCCCAAACCTGCATACACCAGTTAAAAACCAAAAACCAGTATTCCCAAACCTGCATACACCAGTTAAAAACCAAAAACCAGTATTCCCAAACCTGCATAAAAACCAGAAGGCACAAAACTGTACCATCCTAAATCATAAACCAAGACCTAAGACCTGCAAAATCAGTTCAAAGGCCAAACCTGTTGCCTATCCAACCATACACACCCAAAAGGCCAAAAATCCGAATACCACAACAATACCAACTTTGA
Organism: Vicia faba; assembly: GCA_948472305.1. Taxonomy (NCBI): domain Eukaryota; kingdom Viridiplantae; phylum Streptophyta; class Magnoliopsida; order Fabales; family Fabaceae; genus Vicia; species Vicia faba. The sequence continues at coordinate 508,145,513 of OX451741.1, read as the reverse complement.
AAAATGTCAAAACCACTAAGCCTCAGTGTTGCTCCATCATAGGCCAACAAAGAAGGCGACAGAATCACAGAAAGAAGAAGAGGAAAGCCAGTCAAAATAAACGTTCCAACAATAGCATGTTAAAAGAAACGGTAGTAAGGCAACATAAGTGAGGAATAGGCAACAAAGGAAGTAGACGAAGGCAACTCATAAGGCATCTAACAAAGGCAACCAAGCATCAAGTATACGGAAGCAAGCAAGAAGAGAAAAGACAAACCAGGATCTCCAAGCGCGCCGTTCCTACCTTCCCCTCGCCTTGACCTCCTAGCTCACCTCAACCCCTCCTCCGTCTTCAAAGGTAGCTCTTCTCTTTTCTTTTTTTCAAAAATGCCTCAAATCAACGCAATAATAGAGAATCAGAATCAAAAAGATGTAAATCAACACATGCAAAGATCGTAACAATTGTAACAAAACCCTAACTTAATAAAAATTGGGAATATTTACCGTGAATCCATCGTCCCTGGCATTTTTGTTGGAGGGAAGAGAAGGTTGACAAGCTGGTGACCGTGGCGGGAAAGCTCAGGCGGAAGTTCAGAAGCGAAAGAAGAAGATGAATCACGCGAAGAAGAACGCATGAGCAAGATGAGCGCCGCTGCTGTTAAACCAAACCTTAATCCCTTTTCCAAATTAAAACAATGTGTTTACCCTAAAACAAAATTGTAAAACGAATTGGACCTTAACCCTTTTTTTTGCCTAAGCCCAATGAAATGCTTAAAACACCCCCCTTTCTGTGTCTGATTAGGCCCCTTTCAAAACCTTTGGCCCATATAATTACTTGTCCTTTTTTTCTTTGATACACATCCTTTTTTTTCTATTTTGCTTTCTTTTAGTCTTTTTTAGAATTGTTATCACATTAGTTAATTAGTAAAGATCTAATAAAAAGAGAGATATATTTAATTAAACAATTTTAAATAGTTTGATCACTTTTATTAGTTTAAACTTTAGAATTAATTTAGAAATTTTTAATATTATTTGCATTAGATTTAAGTTAATAGCTTTTTTTTAAGTTTTAATTTAGTTTAGAGTTATTTAACAATTCTTAAATAATGCTTTTATTAATATTAAAAAATATAAAAAATAGAAAACATATAAAATAGAATTATATAAAACCTTTTCATTTCTCTTAATTAATTCTCATGCTTTTGTCCATATTGAAAATGCATAAAAATTAAAACTTTAAAAAACATTTTATTTTATTAATTCTCTCGCGTTATTAATATTAAACAAAAAATCTAAAAAATGCATGTTCACACCATTTAGTCTTTTATTTAATTGTTGTATATCATTATCTGCATAATTTTCTGTCAATTATTTCATCTTTACTTGATTATTTCGTTTACGTCTAAATCCAAGGGAAAAATGATTAAATTTGTTGACTTCATGTCCTCAAATCCAATCACGCGAACATTTTGCATTCCATTAAAACTTAAGACAATTTTTTCTCAAATATCCAATCTTTTCAAAACTTAAGACAATTAGGTCGTCGTATCTTCAAAAACCTGTCCGTACCCCTTTTCGGCCAAAACATTTTATTTTTAATCAAACGAACATTTTTAATAAACAGATATTTCAAAAGGTTCCTATAGAGTACTATAGATACATTGGGTGCTAATACCTTCCCACTGTATAACCAACCCCCGAACCATAGATCTCTTTTCAAAACGCCTTGTATTTTTATTACTTTTAAAAAGTATTATTTTACATTGCATATTTAGGGTTTTATTTTGCTCTTTTCCCTTTTCCCTTGGAAATAATAAAGCGCGGTGGCGACTCTTGCTTTTGTGAGACGAATTAATCAATAATTCGATCTCCGATTTACCTCGCTACATTTTTTATCGCTACAGCTACCATCCGGTGGAGTAATAAAAATCACGACAACTGACTACCTTCCATAATGACAAGGCTACCATCCATTGGAATAACAAAAATCTCGACAACAAACTACCTTCCATAATGACTAGGATACCATCCATTGGAGTAACAAAGATATCGACAACGTGCTATCTTTCATAATGACAAGGATACCATCCATTGGAAAAACAAAAATCTCGACAACAGACTACCTTCCATAATGACAAGGCTATCATCCATTGGAGTAGCAAAAATCTCAACAACAAACTACCTTCCATAATGACTAGGCTACCATCCATTGTAGTAACAAAAATATCGACATTAGACTACATTCAATAATGACAAGGCTACCATCCATTGCAGTAACTAAAATCTCGACAACAGACTACCTTCCATAATGACAAGGCTACCATCCATTATTGTAACAAAAATCTGGACAATAGACTACCTTCGATAATGACAAGGCTACCATCCATTCGAGTAACAAAAATCCCGACAACAGACTATCTTCCACAATGACAAGACTACCATCCATTGTAGTAACAAAAATCTCGACAATAAACTACCTTCCATAATGGCAAGGCTACCATCCATTGGAGTAACAAAAATCTCGACAACAGACTACCTTCCATAATGACTAGGCTACCATCCATTCGAGAAACAAAAATCCCGACAACAGACTATCTTCCACAATGACAAGACTACCATCCATTGTAGTAACAAAAATCTCGACAATAAACTACCTTCCATAATGGCAAGGCTACCATCCATTGGAGTAACAAAAATCTCGACAACAGACTACCTTCCATAATGAAAAGGCTACCATCCATTGGAGTAACAAAAATCTCAACAATAAACTACCTTCCATAATGACTAGGCTACCATCCATTGGAGTAACAATGATATCGACAACAAACTACCTTCCATAATGACATGGCTACAATCCATTGTAGTAACAAAAATCTCGAAAACATAGTACATTCCATAATGACAAGGCTACCATCCATTATAGTAACAAAAATCTCGACAATAGACTACCTTCTATAATGGAAAGGCTACCATTCATTGGAGTAACAAAAATCACGACAAGAGACTACCTTCCATAATTACAAGGCTACCATCCATTGGAATAACAAAAATATTGACACCACAATACCTTCCATAATGACAAGGATACCATCCCTTAGAGTAACAAAAATCTCGACAACAGAATACCTTCCATAATGACAGGGCTACCATCCATTGGAGTAACAAAGATATCGACAAAATACTACCCTCCATAATGACAAGGCTACCATCCGTTGGAGTAATAAAAATCACGACAACTGACTACCTTCCATAATGACAAGGCTACCATCCATTGGAATAACAAAAATCTTGACAACAAAACACCTTCCATAATGACTAGGCTACCATCCATTGGAGTAACAAAGATATCCACAACGGACTATCTTTCATAATGACAAGGATACCATCCATTGGAATAACAAAAATATCGACAAGAGACTACCTTCCATAATGACAAGGATACCATCCATTGGAGTAACAAAAATCTCGACAACAGACTACCTTCCATAATGACAAGGCTACCATCCATTGGAGTAACAAAAATCTCAACAACAAACTACCTTCCATAATGACTAGGCAGCCATCCATTGGAGTAACAATGATATCGACAACAAACTACCTTCCATAATGACAAGGCTACAATCCATTGTAGTAACAAAAATCTCGAAAACAGAGTACTTTCCATAATGACAAGGCTACCATCCATTGTAGTAACAAAAATCTTGACAATAGACTATCTTCCATAATGGCAAGGCTACCATCCATTGGAGTAACAAAAATCATGACAACAGACTACCTTCCATAATTACAAGGCTACCATCCATTGGAATAACAAAAATATCGACACCACACTACCTTCCATAATGACAAGGCTACCATCCCTTAGAGTAACAAAAATATCGACAACAGAATACCTTCCATAATGACAGGGCTACCATCCATTGGAGTAACAAAGATATCGACAACATACTACCCTCCATAATGACAAGGCTACCATCCGTTGGAGTAATAAAAATCACGACAACTGACTACCTTCCATATTGACAAGGCTACCATCCATTGGAATAACAAAAATATCGACAATAGACTACCTTACATAATGACTAGGCTACCATCCATTGGAGTATCAAAGATATCGACAACGGACTATCTTTCATAATGACAAGGATACCATCCATTGGAATGATAAAAATCTCGATAAAAGACTACTTTCCATAATGACAAGGATACCATCCATTAGAGTAACAAAAATCTCGACAACAGACTACCTTCCATAATGACAAGGCTATCATCCATTGGAGTAACAAAAATCTCAACAACAAACTACCTTCCATAATGACAAGGCTACCATCCATTGGAGTAACAATGATATCGACAACAAACTACCTTCCATAATGACAAGGCTACAATTCATTGTAGCAACAAAAATCTCGAAAAAAGAGTACCTTCCATAATGACAAGGCTACCATCCATTGTAGTAACAAAAATATCGACATTAGACTACCTTCAATAATGACAAGGCTACCATCCATTGCAGTAACTAAAATCTCGACAACAGACTACCTTCCATAATGACAAGGCTACCATCCATTATTGTAACAAAAATCTGGACAACAGACTAACTTCCATAATGACAAGGCTACCATCCATTCGAGTAACAAAAATCCCGACAACAGACTATCTTCCACAATGACAAGACTACCATCCATTGTAGTAACAAAAATCTCGCGAATAAACTACCTTCCATAATGGCAAGGCTACCATCCATTGGAGTAACAAAAATCTCGACAACAGACTACCTTCCATAATGACTAGGCTACCATCCATTGGAGTAACAAAGATATCGACAACGGACTATCTTTCATAATGACAAGGATACCATCCATTGGAGTAACAAAAATCTCGACAACAGATTACCTTCCATAATGACAAGGCTACCATCTATTAGAGTAACAAAAATCTCAACAATAAACTACCTTCCATAATGACTAGGCTACCATCCATTGGAGTAACAATGATATCGACAACAAACTACCTTCCATAATGACAAGGCTACAATCCATTGTAGTAACAAAAATCTCGAAAATAGAGTACATTCCATAATGACAAGGCTACCATCCATTGTAGTAACAAAAATCTCGACAATAGACTACCTTCTATAATGGCAAGGCTACCATCCATTGGAGTAACAAAAATCACGACAACAGACTACCTTCCATAATTACAAGGCTACCATCCATTGGAATAACAAAAATATTGACACCACAATACCTTCCATAATGACAAGGCTACCATCCCTTAGAGTAACAAAAATCTCGACAACAGAATACCTTCCATAATGACAGGGATACCATCCATTGGAGTAACAAAGATATCTACAACATACTACCATCCATAATGACAAGGCTACCATCCGTTGGAGTAATAAAAATCACGACAACTGACTACCTTCCATAATGACAAGGCTACCATCCATTGGAATAAGAAAAATCTGGACAACAGACTACCTTCCATAATGACTAGGCTACCATCCATCGGAGTAACAAAGATATCGACAACGTGCTATCTTTCATAAGGATACCATCCATTGGAATAACAAAAATCTCGACAAAAGACTACCTTCCATAATGACAAGGATACCATCCATTGGTGTAAAAAAAATCTCGACAACAGACTACCTTCCATAATGACAAGGCTACCATCCATTGGAGTAACAAAAATCTCAACAACAAACTACCTTCCATAATGACTAGGCTACCATCCATTGGAGTAACAATGATATCGACAACAAACTACCTTCCATAATGACAAGGCTACAATCCATTATAGTAACAAAAATCTCGAAAACAGAGTACATTCCATAATGACAAGGCTACCATCCATTGTAGTATCAAAAATCTCGACAATAGACTACCTTCCATAATGGCAAGGCTACCATCCATTCGAGTAACAAAAATCACGACAACAGACTACCTTCTATAATTACATGGCTACCATCCATTGGAATAACAAAAATATCGACACCACACTACCTTCCAGAATGACAAGGCTACCATCCCTTAGAGTAACAAAAATCTCGACCACAGAATACCTTCCATAATGACAGGGCTACCATCCATTGGAGTAACAAAGATATCGACAACATACTACCCTCCATAATGACAAGGCTACCATCCGTTGGAGTAATAAAAATCACGACAACTGACTACCTTCCATAATGACAAGGCTACCATCCATTGGAATAACAAAAATCTTGTCAGCGGAACACCTTCCATAATGACTAGGCTACCATCCATTGGAGTAACAAAGATATCCACAACGCACTATCTTTCATAATGACAAGGATAACATCCATTGGAATAACAAAAATATCGACAAGAGACTACCTTCCATTATGACAAGGATACCATCCATTGGAGTAACAAAAATCTCGACAACAGACTACCTTCCATAATGACAAGGCTACCATCCATTGGAGTAATAAAAATCTCAACAACAAACTACCTTCCGTAATGACAAGGCTACCATCCATTGGAGTAACAAAAATCTCAACAACAAACTACCTTCCATAATGACTATGCTACCATCCATTGGAGTAACAATGATATCGACAACAAACTACCTTCCATAATGACAAGGCTACAATCCATTATAGTAACAAAAATCTCGAAAACAGAGTACATTCCATAATGACAAGGCTACCATCCATTGTAGTAACAAAAATCTCGACAATAGACTACCTTCCATAATGGCAAGGCTACCATCCATTGGAGTAACAAACATCACGACAACAGACTACCTTCCATAATTACAAGGCTACCATCCATTGGAATAACAAAAATATTGACACCACACTACCTTCCATAATGACAAGGCAACCATCCCTTAGAGTAACAAAAATCTCGACAACAGAATTTCTTCCATAATGACATGACTACCATCCATTGGAGTAACAAAGATATCGACAACATACTACCCTCCATAATGACAAGGCTACCATCCGTTGGAGTAATAAAAATCACGACAACTGACTACCTTCCATAATGACAAGGCTACCATCCATTGGAATAACAAAAATCTCGACAACAAACTACCTTCCATAATGACTAGGCTACCATCCATTGGAGTAACAAAGATATCGACAACGAACTATCTTTCATAATGACAAGGATACCATCCATTGGAATAACAAAAATATCGACAAAAGACTACCTTCCATATGACAAGGATACCATCCATTGGAGTAACAAAAATCGCGAAAGTAGACTACCTTCCATAATGACAAGGCAACCATCCATTGGAGTAACAAAAATCTCAACAACAAACTACCTTCCATAATGACTAGGCTACCATCCATTGGAGTAACAATGATATCGACAACAAACTACCTTCCATAATGACAAGGCTACAATCCATTGTAGTAACAAAAATCTCGAAAACATAGTACATTCCATAATGACAAGGCTACCATCCATTATAGTAACAAAAATCACGACAATAGACTACCTTCTATAATGGCAAGGCTACCATTCATTGGAGTAACAAAAATCATGACAAGAGACTACCTTCCATAATTACAAGGCTACCATCCATTGGAATAACAAAAATATTGACACCACAATACCTTCCATAATGACAAGGATACCATCCCTTAGAGTAACAAAAATCTCGACAACAGAATACCTTCCATAATGACAGGGCTACCATCCATAGGTGTAACAAAGATATCGACAACATACTACCCTCCATAATGACAAGGCTACCATCGGTTGGAGTAATAAAAATCACGACAACTGACTACCTTCCATAATGACAAGGCTACCATCCATTGGAATAACAAAAATCTTGACAACAAAACACCTTCCATAATGACTAGGCTACCATCCATTGAAGTAAAAAAGATATCCACAACGGACTATCTTTCATAATGACAAGGATACCATCCATTGGAATAACAAAAATATCGACAAGAGACTACCTTCCATAATGACAAGGATACCATCCATTGGAGTAACAAAAATCTTGACAACAGACTACCTTCCATAATGACAAGGCTACCATCCATTGGAGTAACAAAAATCTCAACAACAAACTACCTTCCATAATGACTAGGCAGCCATCCATTGGAGTAACAATGATATCGACAACAAACTACCTTCCATAATGACAAGGCTACAATCCATTGTAGTAACAAAAATCTCGAAAACAGAGTACTTTCCATAATGACAAGGCTACCATCCATTGTAGTAACAAAAATCTCGACAATAGACTATCTTCCATAATGGCAAGGCTACCATCCATTGGAGTAACAAAAATCATGACAACAGACTACCTTCCATAATTACAAGGCTACCATCCATTGGAATAACAAAAATATCGACACCACACTACCTTCCATAATGACAAGGCTACCATCCCTTAGAGTAACAAAAATATCGACAACAGAATACCTTCCATAATGACAGGGCTACCATCCATTGGAGTAACAAAGATATCGACAACATACTACCCTCCATAATGACAAGGCTACCATCCGTTGGAGTAATAAAAATCACGACAACTGACTACCTTCCATAATGACAAGGCTATCATCCATTGGAATAACAAAAATCTCGACAATAGACTACCTTCCATAATGACTAGGCTACCATCCATTGGAGTATCAAAGATATCAACAACGGATTATCTTTCATAATGACAAGGATACCATCCATTGGAATGATAAAAATCTCGATAAAAGACTACTTTCCATAATGACAAGGATACCATCCATTAGAGTAACAAAAATCTCGACAACAGACTACCTTCCATAATGACAAGGCTATCATCCATTGGAGTAACAAAAATCACAACAACAAACTACCTTCCATAATGACTAGGCTACCATCCATTGGAGTAACAATTATATCGACAACAAACTACCTTCCATAATGACAAGGCTACAATCCATTGTAGCAACAAAAATCTCGAAAAAAGAGTACCTTCCATAATGACAAGGCTACCATCCATTGTAGTAAGAAAAATATCGACATTAGACTACCTTCAATAATGACAAGGCTACCATCCATTGCAGTAACTAAAATCTCGACAACAGACTACCTTCCATAATGACGAGGCTACCATCCATTATTGTAACAAAAATCTGGACAACAGACTAACTTCCATAATGACAAGGCTACCATCCATTCGAGTAACAAAAATCCCGACAACAGACTATCTTCCATAATGACAAGACTACCATCCATTGTAGTAACAAAAATCTCGCGAATAAACTACCTTCCATAATGGCAAGGCTACCATCCATTGGAGTAACAAAAATCTCGACAACAGACTACCTTCCATAATGACTAGGCTACCATCCATTGGAGTAACAAAGATATCGACAACATACTATCTTTCATAATGACAAGGATACCATCCATTGGAATAACAAAAATATCGACAAGCGACTACCTTCCATAATGACAAGGATACCATCCATTGGAGTAACAAAAATCTCGACAACAGATTACCTTCCATAATGACAAGGCTACCATCTATTAGAGTAACAAAAATCTCAACAACAAACTACCTTCCATAATGACTAGGCTACCATCCATTGGAGTAACAATGATATCGACAACAAACTACCTTCCATAATGACAAGGCTACAATCCATTATAGTAACAAAAATCTCGAAAACAGAGTACATTCCATAATGACAAGGCTACCATCCATTGTAGTATCAAAAATATCGACAATAGACTACCTTCCATAATGGCAAGGCTACCATCCATTCGAGTAACAAAAATCACGACAACAGACTACCTTCTATAATTACATGGCTACCATCCATTGGAATAACAAAAATATCGACACCACACTACCTTCCATAATGACAAGGCTACCATCCCTTAAAGTAACAAAAATCTCGACCACAGAATACCTTCCATAATGACAGGGCTACCATCCATTGGAGTAACAAAGATATCGACAACATACTACCCTCCATAATGACAAGGCTACCATCCGTTGGAGTAATAAAAATCACGACAACTGACTACCTTCCATAATGACAAGGCTACCATCCATTGGAGTAACAAAGATATCGACAACATACTACCCTCCATAGTGACAAGGCTACCATCCGTTGGAGTAATAAAAATCACGACAAGTGACTACCTTCCATAATGACAAGGCTACCATCCATTGGAATAACAAAAATCTCGACAACAGACTACCTTCCATAATGAATAGGCTACCATCCATTGGAGTAACAAAGATATCGACAACGGACTATCTTTCATAATGACAAGGATACCATCCATTGGAGTAACAAAAATCTCAACAACAAACTACCTTCCATAATGACTAGGCTACCATCCATTGGAGTAAGAATGATATCGACAACAAACTACCTTCTATAATGACAAGGCTACAATCCATTGTAGCAAAAAAAATCTCGAAAAAAGAGTACCTTCCATAATGACAAGGCTACCATCCATTGTAGTAACAAAAATATCGACATTAGACTACCTTCAATAAAGACAAGGCTACCATCCATTACAGTAACTAAAATCTCGACAACAGACTACCTTCCATAATGACAAGGCTACCATCCATTATTGTAACAAATATCTGGACAACAGACTACCTTCCATAATGACAAGGCTACCATCCATTCGAGTAACAAAAATCTCGACAACAGACTATCTTTCATAATGACAAGACTACCATCCATTGTAGTATCAAAAATCTCGACAATAACCTACCTTCCATAATGGCAAGGCTACCATCCATTGGAGTAACAAAAATCTCGACAACAGACTACCTTCCATAATGACTAGGCTACCATCCATTAGAGTAACAAAGATATCGACAACGGACTATCTTTCATAATGACAAGGATACCATCCATTGGAATAACAAAAATCTCGACAAAAGACTACCTTCCATAATGACAAGGATACCATCCATTGGAGTAACAAAAATCTCAACAACAAACTACCTTCCATAATGACTAGGCTACCATCCATTGGAGTAACAATGATATCGACAACAAACTACCTTCCATAATGACAAGGCTACAATCCATTGTAGTAACAAAAATCTCAAAAACAGAGTACCTTCCATAATGACAAGGCTACCATCCATTGTAGTAACAAAAATCTCGACATTAGAATACCTTCAATAATGATAAGGCTACCATCCATTGCAGTAACAAAAATCTCGACAACAGACTACCTTCCATAATGACAAGGCTACCATCCATTATTGTAACAAAAATATGGACAACAGACTACCTTCCATAAATACAAGGCTACCATCCATTCGAGTAACAAAAATCCCGACAACAGACTATCTTCCACAATGACAAGACTACCATCCATTGTAGTAACAAAAATCTCGACAATAGACTACCTTCCATAATGGCAAGGCTACCATCCATTGGAGTAACAAAAATCACGATAACAGACTACCTTCCATAATTACAAGGCTACCATCCATTGGAATAACAAAAATATCGACACGACACAACCTTCCATAATGACAAGGCAACCATCCCTTAGAGTAACAAAAATCTCAAGAACAAAATACCTTCCATAACGACATGGCTACCATCCATTGGAGTAACAAAGATATCGACAACATACTACCCTCCATAGTGACAAGGCTACCATCCGTTGGAGTAATAAAAATCACGACAACTGACTACCTTCCATAATGACAAGGCTACCATCCATTGGAATAACAAAAATCTCGACAACAGACTACCTTCCATAATGAATAGGCTACCATCCATTGGAGTAACAAAGATATCGACAATGGACTATCTTTCATAATGACAAGGATACCATCCATTGGAATAACAGAAATCTCGACAAGAGACTACCTTCCATATTGACAAGGATACCATCCATTGGAGTAACAAAAATCTCGACAACAGACAACCTTCCATAATGACAAGGCTACCATCCATTGTAGCAACAAAAATCTCGAAAAAAGAGTACCTTCCATAATGACAAGGCTACCATCCATTGTAGTAACAAAAATATCGACATTAGACTACCTTTAATAAAGACAAGGCTACCATCCATTGTAGTAACTAAAATCTCGACAACAGACTACCTTCCATAATGACAAGGCTACCATCCATTATTGTAACAAATATCTGGACAACAGACTACCTTCCATAATGATAAGGCTACCATCCATTCGAGTAACAAAAATCTCGATAACAGACTATCTTCCACAATGACAAGACTACCATCCATTGTAGTAACAAAAATCTCGACAATAAACTACCTTCCATAATGGCAAGGCTACCATCCATTTGAGTAACAAAAATCTCGACAACAGACTACCTTCCATAATAACTAGGCTACCATCCATTAGAGTAACAAAGATATCGACAACGGACTATCTTCCATAATGACAAGGACCCCATCCATTGGAATAACAAAAATCTCGACAAAAGACTACCTTCCATAATGACAAGGCTACCATCCATTGGAGTAATAAAAATCTCAACAACAAACTACCTTCCGTAATGACAAGGCTACCATTCGTTGGAATAACAAAAATATCGAAAACACACTACCTTTTCATAATGACAAGGCTACCATCCATTTGAGTAACAATGATATCGACAACAAAATACCTTCCATAATGTCAAGGCTACAATCCATTGTAGTAACAACAATCTCGAAAACAGAGTACATTCCATAATGACAAGGCTACCATCCATTGTAGTAACAAAAATCTCGACAATAGACTACCTTCCATAATGGCAAGGCTACCATCCATTGGAGTAACAAACATCACGACAACATACTACCTTCCATAATTACAAGGCTACCATCCATTGGAATAACAAAAATATTGACACCACACTACCTTCCATAATGACAAGGCTACCATCCCTTAGAGTAACAAAACTCTCGACAACAGAATTTCTTCCATAATGACATGGCTACCATCCATTGGAGTAACAAAGATATCGACAACATACTACCCTCCATAATGACAAGGCTACCATCCGTTGGAGTAATAAAAATCACGACAACTGACTACCTTCCATAATGACAAGGCTACCATCCATTGGAATAACAAAAATCTCGACAACAGACTACCTTCCATAATGACTAGGCTACCATCCATTGGAGTAACAAAGATATCGGCAACGGACATCTTTCATAATGACAAGGATACCATCCATTGGAATAACAAAAATATCGACAAAAGACTACCTTCCATAATGACAAAGATACCATCCATTGGAGTAACAAAAATTGCGAAAGCAGACTACCTTCCATAATGACAAGGTTACCATCCATTGGAGTAACAAAAATCTCAACAACAAACTACCTTCCATAATGACTAGGCTACAATCCATTGGAGTAACAATGATATTGACAACAAACTACCTTCCATAATGACAAAGCTACAATCCATTGTAGTAACAAAAATCTCGAAAACAGAGTACCTTCCATAATGACAAGGCTACCATCCATTGTAGTAACAAAAATCTCGACATTAGACTACCTTCAATAATGATAAGGCTACCATCCATTGCAGTAACAAAAATATCGACAACAAACTACCTTCCATAAAGACAAGGCTACCATCCATTATTGTAACAAAAATATGGACAACAGACTACCTTCCATAAATACAAGGCTACCATCCATTTGAGTAACAAAAATCCCGACAACAGACTATCTTCCATAATGACAAGACTACCATCCATTATAGTAACAAAAATCCCGACAACAGACTACCTTCCATAATGGCAAGGCTACCATCCATTGGAGTAACAAAAATCACAACAACAGACTACCTTCCATAATTACAAGGCTACCATCCATTGGAATAACAAAAATATCGACACGACACTACCTTCCATAATGACAAGGCAACCATCCCTTAGAGTAACAAAAATCTCGAGAACAAAATACCTTCCATAACGACATGGCTACCATCCATTGGAGTAACAAAGATATCGACAACATACTACCCTCCATAGTGACAAGGCCACCATCCGTTGGAGTAATAAAAATCACGACAACTGACTACCTTCCATAATGACAAGGATACCATCCATTGGAATAACAAAAATATCGACAAAAGACTACCTTCCATAATGACAAAGATACCATCCATTGGAGTAACAAAAATTGCGAAAGCAGACTACCTTCCATAATGACAAGGCTACCATCCATTGGAGTAACAAAAATCTCAACAACAAACTACCTTCCATAATGACTAGGCTACCATCCATTGGAGTAACAATGATATCGACAACAAACTACCTTCCATAATGACAAAGCTACAATCCATTATAGTAACAAAAATCTCGAAAACAGAGTACCTTCCATAATGACAAGGCTACCATCCATTGTAGTAACAAAAATCTCGACATTAGACTACCTTCAATAATGATAAGGCTACCATCCATTGCAGTAACAAAAATATCGACAACAAACTACCTTCCATAAAGACAAGGCTACCATCCATTATTGTAACAAAAATATGGACAACAGACTACCTTCCATAAATACAAGGCTACCATCCATTTGAGTAACAAAAATCCGGAACAGACTATCTTCCATAATGACAAGACTACCATCCATTATAGTAACAAAAATCCCGACAACAGACTACCTTCCATAATGGCAAGGCTACCATCCATTGGAGTAACAAAAATCACAACAACAGACTACCTTCCATAATTACAAGGCTACCATCCATTGGAATAACAAAAATATCGACACGACACTACCTTCCATAATGACAAGGCAACCATCCCTTAGAGTAACAAAAATCTCGAGAACAAAATACCTTCCATAACGACATGGCTACCATCCATTGGAGTAACAAAGATATCGACAACATACTACCCTCCATAGTGACAAGGCCACCATCCGTTGGAGTAATAAAAATCACGACAACTGACTACCTTCCATAATGACAAGGCTACCATCCATTGGAGTAACAAAACTCTCGACAACAGACAACCTTCCATAATGACAAGGCTACCATCCATTGGAGTAACAAAAATCTCAACAACAAACTACCTTCCATAATGACTAGGCTACCATCCATTGGAGTAACAATGATATCGACAACAAACTACCTTCCATAATGACAAGGCTACAACCCATTGTAGCAAAAAAAATCTCGAAAAAAGAGTACCTTCCATAATGACAAGGCTACCATCCATTGTAGTAACAAAAATATCGACATTGGACTACCTTTAATAAAGACAAGGCTACCATCCATTGCAGTAACTAAAATCTCGACAACAGACTACCTTCCATAATGACAAGGCTACCATCCATTATTGTAACAAATATATGGACAACAGACTACCTTCCATAATGACAAGGCTACCATCCATTCGAGTAACAAAAATCTCGACAACAGACTATCTTCCATAATGACAAGACTACCATCCATTGTAGTAACAAAAATCTCGACAATAAACTACCTTCCATAATGGCAAGGCTACCATCCATTGGAGTAACAAAAATCTCGACAACAGACTACCTTCCATAATGACTAGGCTACCATCCATTAGAGTAACAAAAATCTCGACAGCAGACTACCTTCCATAATGACAAGGCTACCATCCATTGGAGTGACAAAAATCTCAACAACAAACTACCTTCCATAATGACTAGGCTACCATCCATTGGAGTAACAATGATATCGACAACAAACTACCTTCCATAATGACAAGGCTACAATCCATTGTAGTAACAAAAATCTCAAAAATAGAGTACCTTCCATAATGACAAGGCTACCATCCATTGTAGTAACAAAAATCTCGACATTAGACTACCTTCAATAATGATAAGGCTACCATCCATTGCAGTAACAAAAATCTCGACAACAGACTACCTTCCATAATGACAAGGCTACCATCCATTATTGTAACAAAAATATGGACAACAGACTACCTTCCATAAATACAAGGCTACCATCCATTCGAGTAACAAAAATCCCGACAACAGACTATCTTCCACAATGACAAGACTACCATCCATTGTAGTAACAAAAATCTCGACAATAGACTACCTTCCATAATGGCAAGGCTACCATCCATTGGAGTAACAAAAATCACGACAACAGACTACATTCCATAATTACAAGGCTACCATCCATTGGAATAACAAAAATATCGACACGACACTACCTTCCATAATGACAAGGCAACCATCCCTTAGAGTAACAAAAATCTCCAGAACAAAATACCTTCCATAACGACATGGCTACCATCCATTGGAGTAACAAAGATATCGACAACATACTACCCTCCATAGTGACAAGGCTACCATCCGTTGGAGTAATAAAAATCACGACAACTGACTACCTTCCATAATGACAAGGCTACCATCCATTGGAATAACAAAAATCTCGACAACAGACTACCTTCCATAATGAATAGGCTACCATCCATTGGAGTAACATAGATATCGACAATGGACTATCTTTCATAATGACAAGGCTACCATCCATTGCAGTAACTAAAATCTCGACAACAAACTACCTTCCATAATGACAAGGCTACAATCCATTGTAGTAACAAAAATCTCAAAAACAGAGTACCTTCCATAATGACAAGGCTACCATCCATTGTAGTAACAAAAATCTCGACATTAGACTACCTTCAATAATGATAAGGCTACCATCCATTGCAGTAACAAAAATCTCGACAACAGACTACCTTCCATAATGACAAGGCTACCATCCATTATTGTAACAAAAATCTCGACAAAAGACTACCTTCCATAATGACAAGGATACCATCCATTGGAGTAACAAAAATCTCGACAGCAGACTACCTTCCATAATGACAAGGCTACCATCCATTGGAGTGACAAAAATCTCAACAACAAACTAGCTTCCATAATGACTAGGCTACCATCCATTGGAGTAACAATGATATCGACAACAAACTACCTTCCATAATGACAAGGCTACAATCCATTGTAGTAACAAAAATCTCAAAAACAGAGTACCTTCCATAATGACAAGGCTACCATCCATTGTAGTAACAAAAATCTCGACATTAGACTACCTTCAATAATGATAAGGCTACCATCCATTGCAGTAACAAAAATCTCGACAACAGACTACCTTCCATAATGACAAGGCTACCATCCATTATTGTAACAAAAATATGGACAACAGACTACCTTCCATAAATACAAGGCTACCATCCATTCGAGTAACAAAAATCCCGACAACAGACTATCTTCCATAATGACAAGACTACCATCCATTGTAGTAACAAAAATCTCGACAATAGACTACCTTCCATAATGGCAAGGCTACCATCCATTGGAGTAACAAAAATCACGACAACAGACTACCTTCCATAATTACAAGGCTACCATCCATTGGAATAACAAAAATATCGACACGACACTACCTTCCATAATGACAAGGCAACCATCCCTTACAGTAACAAAAATCTCCAGAAAAAAATACCTTCCATAACGACATGGCTACCATCCATTGGAGTAACAAAGATATCGACAACATACTACCCTCCATAGTGACAAGGCTACCATCCGTTGGAGTAATAAAAATAACGACAACTGACTACCTTCCATAATGACAAGGCTACCATCCATTGGAATAACAAAAATCTCGACAACAGACTACCTTCCATAATGAATAGGCTACCATCCATTGGAGTAACAAAGATATCGACAATGGACTATCTTTCATAATGACAAGGATACCATCCATTGGAATAACAAAAATCTCGACAAGAGACTACCTTCCATATTGACAAGGATACCATCCATTGGAGTAACAAAAATCTCGACAACAGACAACCTTCCATAATGACAAGGCTACCATCCATTGGAGTAACAAAAATCTCAACAACAAACTACCTTCCATAATGACTAGGCTACCATCCATTGGAGTAACAATGATATCGACAACAAACTACCTTCCATAATGACAAGGCTACAATCCATTGTAGCAACAAAAATCTCGAAAAAAGAGTACCTTCCATAATGACAAGGCTACCATCCATTGTAGTAACAAAAATATCGACATTAGACTACCTTTAATAAAGACAAGGCTACCATCCATTGTAGTAACTAAAATCTCGACAATAGACTACCTTCCATAATGACAAGGCTACCATCCATTATTGTAACAAATATCTGGACAACAGACTACCTTCCATAATGACAAGGCTACCATCCATTCGAGTAACAAAAATCTCGACAACAGACTATCTTCCACAATGACAAGACTACCATCCATTGTAGTAACAAAAATCTCGACAATAAACTACCTTCCATAATGGCAAGGCTACCATCCATTGGAGTAACAAAAATCTCGACAACAGACTACCTTCCATAATGACTAGGCTACCATCCATTAGAGTAACAAAGATATCGACAATGGACTATCTTTCATAATGACAAGGATACCATCCATTGGAATAACAAAAATCTCGACAAAAGACTACCTTCCATAATGACAAGGATACCATCCATTATTGTAACAAAAATCTCGACAAAAGACTACCTTCCATAATGACAAGGATACCATCCATTGGAGTAACAAAAATCTCGACAGCAGACTACCTTCCATAATGACAAGGCTACCATCCATTGGAGTGACAAAAATCTCAACAACAAACTACCTTCCATAATGACTAGGCTACCATCCATTGGAGTAACAATGATATCGACAACAAACTACCTTCCATAATGACAAGGCTACAATCCATTATAGTAACAAAAATCTCAAAAACAGAGTACCTTCCATAATGACAAGGCTACCATCCATTGTAGTAACAAAAATCTCGACATTAGACTACCTTCAATAATGATAAGGCTACCATCCATTGCAGTAACAAAAATCTCGACAACAGACTACCTTCCATAATGACAAGGCTACCATCCATTATTGTAACAAAAATATGGACAACAGACTACCTTCCATAAATACAAGGCTACCATCCATTCGAGTAACAAAAATCCCGACAACAGACTATCTTCCATAATGACAAGACTACCATCCATTGTAGTAACAAAAATCTCGACAATAGACTACCTTCCATAATGGCAAGGCTACCATCCATTGGAGTAACAAAAATCACGACAACAGACTACCTTCCATAATTACAAGGCTACCATCCATTGGAATAACAAAAATATCGACACGACACTACCTTCCATAATGACAAGGCAACCATCCCTTACAGTAACAAAAATCTCCAGAAAAAAATACCTTCCATAACGACATGGCTACCATCCATTGGAGTAACAAAGATATCGACAACATACTACCCTCCATAGTGACAAGGCTACCATCCGTTGGAGTAATAAAAATAACGACAACTGACTACCTTCCATAATGACAAGGCTACCATCCATTGGAATAACAAAAATCTCGACAACAGACTACCTTCCATAATGAATAGGCTACCATCCATTGGAGTAACAAAGATATCGACAATGGACTATCTTTCATAATGACAAGGATACCATCCATTGGAATAACAAAAATCTCGACAAGAGACTACCTTCCATATTGACAAGGATACCATCCATTGGAGTAACAAAAATCTCGACAACAGACAACCTTCCATAATGACAAGGCTACCATCCATTGGAGTAACAAAAATCTCAACAACAAACTACCTTCCATAATGACTAGGCTACCATCCATTGGAGTAACAATGATATCGACAACAAACTACCTTTCATAATGACAAGGCTACAATCCATTGTAGCAACAAAAATCTCGAAAAAAGAGTACCTTCCATAATGACAAGGCTACCATCCATTGTAGTAACAAAAATATCGACATTAGACTACCTTTAATAAAGACAAGGCTACCATCCATTGTAGTAACTAAAATCTCGACAATAGACTACCTTCCATAATGACAAGGCTACCATCCATTATTGTAACAAATATCTGGACAACAGACTACCTTCCATAATGACAAGGCTACCATCCATTCGAGTAACAAAAATCTCGACAACAGACTATCTTCCACAATGACAAGACTACCATCCATTGTAGTAACAAAAATCTCGACAATAAACTACCTTCCATAATGGCAAGGCTACCATCCATTGGAGTAACAAAAATCTCGACAACAGACTACCTTCCATAATGACTAGGCTACCATCCATTAGAGTAACAAAGATATCGACAATGGACTATCTTTCATAATGACAAGGATACCATCCATTGGAATAACAAAAATCTCGACAAAAGACTACCTTCCATAATGACAAGGATACCATCCATTGGAGTAACAAAAATCTCGACAGCAGACTACCTTCCATAATGACAAGGCTACCATCCATTGGAGTAACAAAAATCTCAACAACAAACTACCTTCCATAATGACTAGGCTACCATCCATTGGAGTAACAATGATATCGACAACAAACTACCTTCCATAATGACAAGGCTACAATCCATTGTAGTAACAAAAATCTCGAAAACAGAGTACCTTCCATAATGACAAGGCCACCATCCATTGTAGTAACAAAAATCTCGACATTAGACTACCTTCAATAATGATAAGGCTACCATCCATTGCAGTAACAAAAATCTCGACAACATACTACCTTCTATAATGACAAGGCTACCATCCATTATTGTAACAAAAATATGGACAACAGACTACCTTCCATAAATACAAGGCTACCATCCATTCGAGTAACAAAAATCCCGACAACAGACTATCTTCCACAATGACAAGACTACCATCCATTGTAGTAACAAAAATCTCGACAATAGACTACCTTCCATAATGGCAAGGCTACCATCCATTGGAGTAACAAAAATCACGACAACAGACTACCTTCCATAATTACAAGGCTACCATCCATTGGAATAACAAAAATATCGACACCACACTACCTTCCATAATGACAAGGCAACCATCCCTTAGAGTAACAAAAATCTCGAGAACAAAATACCTTCCACAACGACAGGGCTACCATCCATTGGAGTAACAAAGATATCGACAACATACTACCCTCCATAGTGACAAGGCTACCATCCGTTGGAGTAATAAAAATCACGACAACTGACTACCTTCAATAATGACAAGGCTACCATCCATTGGAATAACAAAAATCTCGACAACAGACTACCTTCCATAATGAATAGGCTATTATCCATTGGAGTAACAAAGATATCGACAACGGACTATCTTTCATAATGACAAGGATACCATCCATTGGAATAACAAAAATCTCGACAAGAGACTACCTTCCATATTGACAAGGATACCATCCATTGAAGTAACAAAACTCTCGACAACAGACAACCTTCCATAATGACAAGGCTACCATCCATTGGAGTAAAAAAAATCTCAACAACAAACTACCTTCCATAATGACTAGGCTACCATCCATTGGAGTAACAATGATATCGACAACAAACTACCTTCCATAATGACAAGGCTACAACCCATTGTAGCAAAAAAAATCTCGAAAAAAGAGTACCTTCCATAATGACAAGGCTATCATCCATTGTAGTAACAAAATATCGACATTAGACTACCTTTAATAAAGACAAGGCTACCATCCATTGCAGTAACTAAAATCTCGACAACAGACTACCTTCCATAATGACAAGGCTACCATCCATTATTGTAACAAATATCTGGACAACAGACTACCTTCCATAATGACAAGGCTACCATCCATTCGAGTAACAAAAATCTCGACAACAGACTATCTTCCACAATGACAAGACTACCATCCATTGTAGTAACAAAAATCTCGACAATAAACTACCTTCCATAATGGCAAGGCTACCATCCATTGGAGTAACAAAAATCTGGACAACAGACTACCTTCCATAATGACTAGGCTACCATCCATTAGAGTAACAAAGATATCGACAACGGACTATCTTTCATAATGACAAGGATACCATCCATTGGAATAACAAAAATCTCGACAAAAGACTACCTTCCATAATGACAAGGATACCATCCATTGGAGTACCAAAAATCTCGACAGCAGACTACCTTCCATAATGACAAGGCTACCATCCATTGGAGTGACAAAAATCTCAACAACAAACTACCTTCCATAATGACTAGGCTACCATCCATTGGAGTAACAATGATATCGACAACAAACTACCTTCCATAATGACAAGGCTACAATCCATTGTAGTAACAAAAATCTCAAAAACAGAGTACCTTCCATAATGACAAGGCTACCATTCATTGTAGTAACAAAAATCTCGACATTAGACTACCTTCAATAATGATAAGGCTACCATCCATTGCAGTAACAAAAATCTCGACAACGGACTACCTTCCATAATGACAAGGCTACCATCCATTATTGTAACAAAAATATGGACAACAGACTACCTTCCATAAATACAAGGCTACCATCCATTCGAGTAACAAAAATCCCGACAACAGACTATCTTCCATAATGACAAGACTACCATCCATTGTAGTAACACAAATCTCGACAATAGGCTACCTTCCATAATGGCAAGGCTACCATCCATTGGAGTAACAAAAATCACGAAAACAGACTACCTTCCATAATTACAAGGCTACCATCCATTGGAATAACAAAAATATCGACACGACACTACCTTCCATAATGACAAGGCAACCATCCCTTAGAGTAACAAAAATCTCGAGAACAAAATAGCTTCCATAACGACATGGCTACCATCCATTGGAGTAACAAAGATATCGACAACATACTACCCTCCATAGTGACAAGGCTACCATCCGTTGGAGTAATAAAAATCACGACAACTGACTACCTTCCATAATGACAAGGCTACCATCCATTGGAATAACAAAATCTCGACAACTGACTACCTTCCATAATGAATAGGCTACCATCCATTGGAGTAACAAAGATGTCGACAACGGACTATCTTTCATAATGACAAGGATACAATACATTGGAATAACAAAAATATCGACAAGAGACTACCTTCCATATTGACAAGGATACCATCCATTGGAGTGACAAAAATCTCGACAACAGACAACCTTCCATAATGACAAGGCTACCATCCATTAGAGTAACAAAAATCTCAACAACAAACTACCTTCCATAATGACTAGGCTACCATCCATTGGAGTAACAATGATATCGACAACAAACTACCTTCCATAATGACAAGGCTACAACCCATTGTAGCAACAAAAATCTCGAAAAAAGAGTACCTTCCATAATGACAAGGCTACCATCCATTGTAGTAACAAAAATATCGACATTAGACTACCTTTAATAAAGACAAGGCTACCATCCATTGCAGTAACTAAAATCTCGACAACAGACTACCTTCCATAATGACAAGGCTACCATCCATTATTGTAACAAATATCTGGACAACAGACTACCTTCCATAATGACAAGGCTACCATCCATTCGAGTAACAAAAATCTCGACAACAGACTATCTTCCACAATGACAAGACTACCATCCATTGTAGTAACAAAAATCTCGACAATAAACTACCTTCCATAATGGCAAGGCTACCATCCATTGGAGTAACAAAAATCTCGACAACAGACTACCTTCCATATTGACTAGGCTACCATCCATTAGAGTAACAAAGATATCGACAACGGACTATCTTTCATAATGACAAGGATACCATCCATTGGAATAACAAAAATCTCGACAAAAGACTACCTTCCATAATGACAAGGATACCATCCATTGGAGTAACAAAAATCTCGACAGCAGACTACCTTCCATAATGACAAGGCTACCATCCATTGGAGTGACAAAAATCTCTACAACAAACTACCTTCTATAATGACTAGGCTACCATCCATTGGAGTAACAATGATATCGACAACAAACTACCTTCCATAATGACAAGGCTACAATCCATTGTAGTAACAAAAATCTCGAAAACAGAGTACCTTCCATAATGACAAGGCTACCATCCATTGTAGTAACAAAAATCTCGACATTAGACTACCTTCAATAATGATAAGGCTACCATCCATTGCAGTAACAAAAATCTCGACAACATACTACCTTCTATAATTACAAGGCTACCATCCATTATTGTAACAAAAATATGGACAACAGACTACCTTCCATAAATACAAGGCTACCATCCATTCGAGTAACAAAAATCCCGACAACAGACTATCTTCCACAATGACAAGACTACCATCCATTGTAGTAACAAAAATCTCGACAATAGACTACCTTCCATAATGGCAAGGCTACCATCCATTGGAGTAACAAAAATCACGACAACAGACTACCTTCCATAATTACAAGGCTACCATCCATTGGAATAACAAAAATATCGACACCACACTACCTTCCATAATGACAAGGCAACCATCCCTTAGAGTAACAAAAATCTCGAGAACAAAATACCTTCCACAACGACAGGGCTACCATCCATTGGAGTAACAATGATATCGACAACATACTACCCTCCATAGTGACAAGGCTACCATCCGTTGGAGTAATAAAAATCACGACAACTGACTACCTTCAATAATGACAAGGCTACCATCCATTGGAATAACAAAAATCTCGACAACAGACTACCTTCCATAATGAATAGGCTATTATCCATTGGAGTAACAAAGATATCGACAACGAACTATCTTTCATAATGACAAGGATACCATCCATTGGAATAACAAAAATCTTGACAAGAGACTACCTTCCATATTGACAAGGATACCATCCATTGGAGTAACAAAACTCTCGACAACAGACAACCTTCCATAATGACAAGGCTACCATCCATTGGAGTAAAAAAAATCTCAACAACAAACTACCTTCCATAATGACTAGGCTACCATCCATTGGAGTAACAATGATATCGACAACAAACTACCTTCCATAATGACAAGGCTACAACCCATTGTAGCAAAAAAAATCTCGAAAAAAGAGTACCTTCCATAATGACAAGGCTACCATCCATTGTAGTAACAAAATATCGACATTAGACTACCTTTAATAAAGACAAGGCTACCATCCATTGCAGTAACTAAAATCTCGACAACAGACTACCTTCCATAATGACAAGGCTACCATCCATTATTGTAACAAATATCTGGACAACAGACTACCTTCCATAATGACAAGGCTACCATCAATTCGAGTAACAAAAATCTCGACAACAGACTATCTTCCATAATGACAAGACTACCATCCATTGGAGTAACAAAAATCTCGACAATAAACTACCTTCCATAATGGCAAGGCTACCATCCATTGGAGTAACAAAAATCTCGACAACAGACTACCTTCCATAATGACTAGGCTACCATCCATTAGAGTAACAAAGATATCGACAACGGACTATCTTTCATAATGACAAGGATACCATCCATTGGAATAACAAAAATCTCGACAAAAGACTACCTTCCATAATGACAAGGATACCATCCATTGGAGTAACAAAAATCTCGACAGCAGACTACCTTCCATAATGACAAGGCTACCATCCATTGGAGTGACAAAAATCTCAACAACAAACTACCTTCCATAATGACTAGGCTACCATCCATTGGAGTAACAATGATATCGACAACAAACTACCTTCCATAATGACAAGGCTACAATCCATTGTAGTAACAAAAATCTCAAAAACAGAGTACCTTCCATAATGACAAGGCTACCATCCATTGTAGTAACAAAAATCTCGACATTAGACTACCTTCAATAATGATAAGGCTACCATCCATTGCAGTAACAAAAATCTCGACAACGGACTACCTTCCATAATGACAAGGCTACCATCCATTATTGTAACAAAAATATGGACAACAGACTACCTTCCATAAATACAAGGCTACCATCCATTCGAGTAACAAAAATCCTGACAACAGACTATCTTCCATAATGACAAGACTACCATCCATTGTAGTAACACAAATCTCGACAATAGGCTACCTTCCATAATGGCAAGGCTACCATCCATTGGAGTAACAAAAATCACGACAACAGACTACCTTCCATAATTACAAGGCTACCATCCATTGGAATAACAAAAATATCGACATGACACTACCTTCCATAATGACAAGGCAACCATCCCTTAGAGTAACAAAAATCTCGAGAACAAAATAGCTTCCATAACGACATGGCTACCATCCATTGGAGTAACAAAGATATCGACAACATACTACCCTCCATAGTGACAAGGCTACCATCCGTTGGAGTAATAAAAATCACGACAACTGACTACCTTCCATAATGACAAGGCTACCATCCATTGGAATAACAAAATCTCGACAACTGACTACCTTCCATAATGAATAGGCTACCATCCATTGGAGTAACAAAGATGTCGACAACGGACTATCTTTCATAATGACAAGGATACAATACATTGGAATAACAAAAATATCGACAAGAGACTACCTTCCATATTGACAAGGATACCATCCATTGGAGTGACAAAAATCTCGACAACAGACAACCTTCCATAATGACAAGGCTACCATCCATTAGAGTAACAAAAATCTCAACAACAAACTACCTTCCATAATGACTAGGCTACCATCCATTGGAGTAACAATGATATCGACAACAAACTACCTTACATAATGACAAGGCTACAACCCATTGTAGCAACAAAAATCTCGAAAAAAGAGTACCTTCCATAATGACAAGGCTACCATCCATTGTAGTAACAAAAATATCGACATTAGACTACCTTTAATAAAGACAAGGCTACCATCCATTGCAGTAACTAAAATCTCGACAACAGACTACCTTCCATAATGACAAGGCTACCATCCATTATTGTAACAAATATCTGGACAACAGACTACCTTCCATAATGACAAGGCTACCATCCATTCGAGTAACAAAAATCTCGACAACAGACTATCTTCCACAATGACAAGACTACCATCCATTGTAGTAACAAAAATCTCGACAATAAACTACCTTCCATAATGGTAAGGCTACCATCCATTGGAGTAACAAAAATCTCGACAACAGATTACCTTCCATATTGACTAGGCTACCATCCATTAGAGTAACAAAGATATCGACAACGGACTATCTTTCATAATGACAAGGATACCATCCATTGGAATAACAAAAATCTCGACAGAAGACTACCTTCCATAATGACAAGGATACCATCCATTGGAGTAACAAAAATCTCGACAGCAGACTACCTTCCATAATGACAAGGCTACCATCCATTGGAGTGACAAAAATCTCAACAACAAACTACCTTCCATAATGACTAGGCTACCATCCATTGGAGTAACAATGATATCGACAACAAACTACCTTCCATAATGACAAGTCTACAATCCATTGTAGTAACAAAAATCTCAAAAACAGAGTACCTTCCATAATGACAAGGCTACCATCCATTGTAGTAACAAAAATCTCGACATTAGACTACCTTCAATAATGATAAGGCTACCATCCATTGCAGTAACAAAAATCTCGACAACGGACTACCTTCCATAATTACAAGGCTACCATCCATTATTGTAACAAAAATATGGACAACAGACTACCTTCCATAAATACAAGGCTACCATCCATTCGAGTAACAAAAATCCCGACAACAGACTATCTTCCACAATGACAAGACTACCATCCATTGTAGTAACACAAATCTCGACAATAGGCTACCTTCAGTAATGGCAAGGCTACCATCTATTGGAGTAACAAAAATCACGACAACAGACTACCTTCCATAATTACAAGGCTACCATCCATTGGAATAACAAAAATATCGACATGACACTACCTTCCATAATGACAAGGCAACCATCCCTTAGAGTAACAAAAATCTCGAGAACAAAATACCTTCCATAACGACATGGCTACCATCCATTGGAGTAACAAAGATATCGACAACATACTACCCACCATAGTGACAAGGCTACCATCCGTTGGAGTAATAAAAATCACGACAACTGACTACCTTCCATAATGACAAGGCTACCATCCATTGGAATAACAAAATCTCGACAACTGACTACCTTCCATAATGAATAGGCTACCATCCATTGGAGTAACAAAGATGTCGACAATGGACTATCTTTCATAATGACAAGGATACCATACATTGGAATAATAAAAATATCGACAAGAGACTACCTTCCATATTGACAAGGATACCATCCATTGGAGTGACAAAAATCTTGACAACAGACAACCTTCCATAATGACAAGGCTACCATCCATTAGAGTAACAAAAATCTCAACAACAAACTAACTTCCATAATGACTAGGCTACCATCCATTGGAGTAACAATGATATCGACAACAAACTACCTTCCATAATGACAAGGCTACAACCCATTGTAGCAACAAAAATCTCGAAAAAAGAGTACCTTCCATAATGACAAGGCTACCATCCATTGTAGTAACAAAAATATCGACATTAGACTACCTTTAATAAAGACAAGGCTACCATCCATTGCAGTAACTAAAATCTCGACAACAGACTACCTTCCATAATGACAAGGCTACCATCCATTATTGTAACAAATATCTGGACAACAGACTACCTTCCATAATGACAAGTCTACCATCCATTCGAGTAACAAAAATCTCGACAACAGACTATCTTCCACAATGACAAGACTACCATCCATTGTAGTAACAAAAGTCTCGACAATAAACTACCTTCCATAATGGCAAGGCTACCATCCATTGGAGTAACAAAAATCTCGACAACAGACTACCTTCCATAATGACTAGGCTACCATCCATTAGAGTAACAAAGATATCGACAACGGACTATCTTTCATAATGACAAGGATACCATCCATTGGAATAACAAAAATCTCGACAAAAGACTACCTTCCATAATGACAAGGATACCATCCATTGGAGTAACAAAAATCTCGACAGCAGACTACCTTCCATAATGACAAGGCTACCATCCATTGGAGTAACAAAAATCTCAACAACAAACTACCTTCCATAATGACTAGGCTACCATCCATTGGAGTAACAATGATATCGACAACAAACTACCTTCCATAATGAGAAGGCTACAATCCATTGTAGTAACAAAAATCTCGAAAACAGAGTACCTTCCATAATGACAAGGCTACCATCCATTGTAGTAACAAAAATCTCGACATTAGACTACCTTCAATAATGATAAGGCTACCATCCATTGCAGTAACAAAAATCTCGACAACAGACTACCTTCCATAATGACAAGGCTACCATCCATTATTGTAACAAAAATATGGACAACAGACTACCTTCCATAAATACAAGGCTACCATCCATTCGAGTAACAAAAATCCCGACAACAGACTATCTTCCACAATGACAAGACTACCATCCATTGTAGTAACAAAAATCTCGACAATAGACTACCTTCCATAATGGCAAGGCTACCATCCATTGGAGTAACAAAAATCACGACAACAGACTACCTTCCATAATTACAAGGCTACCATCCATTGGAATAACAAAAATATCGACACCACACTACCTTCCATAATGACAAGGCAACCATCCCTTAGAGTAACAAAAATCTCGAGAACAAAATACCTTCCACAACGACAGGGCTACCATCCATTGGAGTAACAAAGATATCGACAACATACTACCCTCCATAGTGACAAGGCTACAATCCGTTGGAGTAATAAAAATCACGACAACTGACTACCTTCAATAATGACAAGGCTACCATCCATTGGAATAACAAAAATCTCGACAACAGACTACCTTCCATAATGAATAGGCTATCATCCATTGGAGTAACAAAGATATCGACAACGGACTATCTTTCATAATGACAAGGATACCATCCATTGGAATAACAAAAATCTCGACAAGAGACTACCTTCCATATTGACAAGGATACCATCCATTGGAGTAACAAAACTCTCGACAACAGACAACCTTCCATAATGACAAGGCTACCATCCATTGGAGTAACAAAAATCTCAACAACAAACTACCTTCCATAATGACTAGGCTACCATCCATTGGAGTAACAATGATATCGACAACAAACTACCTTCCATAATGACAAGGCTACAACCCATTGTAGCAAAAAAAATCTCGAAAAAAGAGTACCTTCCATAATGACAAGGCTACCATCCATTGTAGTAACAAAAATATCGACATTAGACTACCTTTAATAAAGACAAGGCTACCATCCATTGCAGTAACTAAAATCTCGACAACAGACTACCTTCCATAATGACAAGGCTACCATCCATTATTGTAACAAATATCTGGACAACAGACTACCTTCCATAATGACAAGGCTACCATCCATTCGAGTAACAAAAATCTCGACAACAGACTATCTTCCACAATGACAAGACTACCATCCATTGTAGTAACAAAAATCTCGACAATAAACTACCTTCCATAATGGCAAGGCTACCATCCATTGGAGTAACAAAAATCTCGACAACAGACTACCTTCCATAATGACTAGGCTACCATCCATTAGAGTAACAAAGATATCGACAACGGACTATCTTTCATAATGACAAGGATACCATCCATTGGAATAACAAAAATCTCGACAAAAGACTACCTTCCATAATGACAAGGATACCATCCATTGGAGTAACAAAAATCTCGACATCAGACTACCTTCCATAATGACAAGGCTACCATCCATTGGAGTAACAAAAATCTCAACAACAAACTACCTTCCATAATGACTAGGCTACCATCCATTGGAGTAACAATGATATCGACAACAAACTACCTTCCATAATGACAAGGCTACAATCCATTGTAGTAACAAAAATCTCGAAAACAGAGTACCTTCCATAATGACAAGGCTACCATCCATTATAGTAACAAAAATCTCGACATTAGACTACCTTCAATAATGATAAGGCTACCATCCATTGCAGTAACAAAAATCTCGACAACAGACTACCTTCCATAATGACAAGGCTACCATCCATTATTGTAACAAAAATATGGACAACAGACTACCTTCCATAAATACAAGGCTACCATCCATTCGAGTAACAAAAATCCCGACAACAGACTATCTTCCACAATGACAAGACTACCATCCATTGTAGTAACAAAAATCTCGACAATAGACTACCTTCTATAATGGCAAGGCTACCATCCATTGGAGTAACAAAAATCACGACAACAGACTACCTTCCATAATTACAAGGCTACCATCCATTGGAATAACAAAAATATCGACACCACACTACCTTCCATAATGACAAGGCAACCATCCCTTAGAGTAACAAAAATCTCGAGAACAAAATACCTTCCATAACGACATGGCTACCATCCATTGGAGTAACAAAGATATCGACAACATACTACCCTCCATAGTGACAAGGCTACCATCCGTTGGAGTAATAAAAATCACGACAACTGACTACCTTCCATAATGACAAGGCTACCATCCATTGGAATAACAAAATCTCGACAACTGACTACCTTCCATAATGAATAGGCTACCATCCATTGGAGTAACAAAGATGTCGACAACGGACTATCTTTCATAATGACAAGGATACCATCCATTGGAATAACAAAAATATCGACAAGAGACTACCTTCCATATTGACAATGATACCATCCATTGGAGTGACAAAAATCTCGACAACAGACAACCTGCCATAATGACAAGGCTACCATCCATTAGAGTAACAAAAATCTCAACAACAAACTACCTTCCATAATGACTAGGCTACCATCCATTGGAGTAACAATGATATCGACAACAAACTACCTTCCATAATGACAAGGCTACAATCCATTGTAGCGACAAAAATCTCGAAAAAAGAGTACCTTCCATAATGACAAGGCTACCATCCATTGTAGTAACAAAAATATCGACATTAGACTACCTTTAATAAAGACAAGGCTACCATCCATTGTAGTAACTAAAATCTCGACAACAGACTACCTTCCATAATGACAAGGCTACCATCCATTATTGTAACAAATATCTGGACAACAGACTACCTTCCATAATGACAAGGCTACCATCCATTCGAGTAACAAAAATATCGACAACAGACTATCTTCCACAATGACAAGACTACCATCCATTGTAGTAACAAAAATCTCGACAATAAACTACCTTCCATAATGGCAAGGCTACCATCCATTGGAGTAACAAAAATCTCGACAACAGACTACCTTCCATAATGACTAGGCTACCATCCATTAGAGTAACAAAGATATCGACAACGGACTATCTTTCATAATGACAAGGATACCATCCATTGGAATAACAAAAATCTCGACAAAAGACTACCTTCCATAATGACAAGGATACCATCCATTGGAGTAACAAAAATCTCGACAGCAGACTACCTTCCATAATGACAAGGCTACCATCCATTGGAGTAACAAAAATCTCAACAACAAACTACCTTCCATAATGACTAGGCTACCATCCATTGGAGTAACAATGATATCGACAACAAACTACCTTCCATAATGACAAGGCTACAATCCATTGTAGTAAGAAAAATCTCGAAAACAGAGTACCTTCCATAATGACAAGGCTACCATCCATTGTAATAACAAAAATCTCGACATTAGACTACCTTCAATAATGATAAGGCTACCATCCATTGCAGTAACAAAAATCTCGACAACAGACTACCTTCCATAATGACAAGGCTACCATCCATTATTGTAACAAAAATATGGACAACAGACTACCTTCCATAAATACAAGGCTACCATCCATTCGAGTAACAAAAATCCCGACAACAGACTATCTTCCACAATGACAAGACTACCATCCATTGTAGTAACAAAAATCTCGACAATAGACTACCTTCCATAATGGCAAGGCTACCATCCATTGGAGTAACAAAAATCAGGACAACAGACTACCTTCCATAATTACAAGGCTACCATCCGTTGGAATAACAAAAATATCGACACCACACTACCTTCCATAATGACAAGGCAACCATCCCTTAGAGTAACAAAAATCTCGAGAACAAAATACCTTCCATAACGACAGGGCTACCATCCATTGGAGTAACAAAGATATCGACAACATACTACCCTCCATAGTGACAAGGCTACCATCTGTTGGAGTAATAAAAATCATGACAACTGACTACCTTCCATAATGACAAGGCTACCATCCGTTGGAATAACAAAAATCTCGACAACAGACTACCTTCCATAATAAATAGGCTACCATCCATTAGAGTAACAAAGATATCGACAACGGACTATCTTTCATAATGACAAGGATACCATCCATTGGAATAACAAAAATCTCGACAAGAGACTACCTTCCATATTGACAAGGATACCATCCATTGGAGTAACAAAAATCTCAACAAAAAACTACCTTCCATAATGACTAGGCTACCATCCATTGAAGTAACAATGATATCGACAACAAACTACCTTCCATAATGACAAGGCTACAATCCATTGTAGCAACAAAAATCTCGAAAAAAGAGTACCTTCCATAATGACAAGGCTACCATCCATTGTAGTAACAAAAATATCGATATTAGACTACCTTCAATAATGACAAGGCTACCATCCATTGCAGTAACTAAAATCTCGACAACAGACTACCTTCCATAATGATAAGGCTACCATCCATTATTGTAACAAATATCTGGACAACAGACTACCTTCCATAATGACAAGGCTACCATCCATTCGAGTAACAAAAATCCCGACAACAGACTATCTTCCACAATGACAAGACTACCATCCATTGTAGTAACAAAAATCTCGACAATAAACTACCTTCCATAATGGCAAGGCTACCATCCATTGGAGTAACAAAAATCTCGACAACAGACTACCTTCCATAATGACTAGGCTACCATCCATTAGAGTAACAAAGATATCGACAACGGACTATCTTTCGTAATGACAAGGATACCATCCATTGGAATAACAAAAATCTCGACAAAAGACTACCTTCCATAATGACAAGGATACTATCCATTGGAGTAACAAAAATCTCGACAGCAGACTACCTTCCATAATGACAAGGCTACCATCCATTGGAGTGACAAAAATCTCGACATTAGACTACCTTCCATAATGACAAGGCTACCATCCATTATTGTAACAAAAATATGGACAACAGACTACCTTCCATAAATACAAGGCTACCATCCATTCGAGTAACAAAAATCCCGACAACAGACTATCTTCCATAATGACAAGACTACCATCCATTGTAGTAACAAAAATATCGACAATAGACTACCTTCCATAATGGCAAGGCTACCATCCATTGGAGTAACAAAAATCACGACAACAGACTACCTTCCATAATTACAAGGCTACCATCCATTGGAATAACAAAAATATCGACACCACACTACCTTCCATAATGACAAGGCAACCATCCCTTAGAGTAACAAAAATCTCGAGAACAAAATACCTTCCATAACGACAGGGCTACCATCCATTGGAGTAACAAAGATATCGACAACATACTACCCTCCATAGTGACAAGGCTACCATCTGTTGGAGTAATAAAAATCACGACAACTGACTACCTTCCATAATGACAAGGCTACCATCCATTGGAATAACAAAAATCTCGACAACAAACTACCTTCCATAATGAATAGGCTACCATCCATTGGAGTAACAAAGATATCGACAACGGACTATCTTTCATAATGACAAGGATACAATCCATTGGAATAACAAAAATCTCGACAAGAGACTACCTTCCATATTGACAAGGATACCATCCATTGGAGTAACAAAAATTTCGACAGCAGACTACCTTCCATAATGACAAGGCTACCATCCATTGGAGTAACAAAAATCTCAACAACAAACTACCTTCCATAATGACTAGGCTACCATCCATTGGAGTAACAATGATATCGACAACAAACTACCTTCCATAATGACAAGGCTACAATCCATTGTAGTAACAAAAATCTCGAAAACAGAGTACCTTCCATAATGACAAGGCTACCATCCATTGTAGTAACAAAAATCTCGACATTAGACTACCTTCAATAATGATAAGGCTACCATCCATTGCAGTAACAAAAATCTCGACAACAGACTACCTTCCATAATGACAAGGCTACCATCCATTATTGTAACAAAAATATGGACAACAGACTACCTTCCATAAATACAAGGCTACCATCCATTCGAGTAACAAAAATCCCGACAACAAACTATCTTCCATAATGAAAAGACTACCATCCATTGTAATAACAAAAATCTCGACAATAGACTACCTTCCATAATGGCAAGGCTACCATCCATTGGAGTAACAAAAATCACGACAACAGACTACCTTCCATAATTACAAGGCTACCATCCATTAGAATAACAAAAATATCGACACCACACTACCTTCCATAATGACAAGGCAACCATCCCTTAGAGTAACAAAAATCTCGAGAACAAAATACCTTCCATAACGACAGGGCTACCATCCATTGGAGTAACAAAGATATCGACAACATACTACCCTCCATAGTGACAAGGCTACAATCTGTTGGAGTAATAAAAATCACGACAACTGACTACCTTCCATAATGACAAGGCTACCATCCATTGGAATAACAAAAATCTCGACAACAGACTACCTTCCATAATGAATAGGCTACCATCCATTGGAGTAACAAAGATATCGATAATGGACTATCTTTCATAATGACAAGGATACCATCCATTGGAATAACAAAAATCTCGACAAGAGACTACCTTCCATATTGACAAGGATACCATCCATTGGAGTAACAAAAATCTCGACAACAGACAACCTTCCATAATGACAAGGCTACCATCCATTGGAGTAACAAAAATCTCAACAACAAACTACCTTCCATAATGACTAGGCTACCATCCATTGGAGTAACAATGATATCGACAACAAACTACCTTCCATAATGACAAGGCTACAATCCATTGTAGCAACAAAAATCTCGAAAAAAGAGTAACTTCCATAATGACAAGGCTACCATCCATTGTAGTAACAAACTTATCGACATTAGACTACCTTCAATAATGACAAGGCTACCATCCATTGCAGTAACTAAAATCTCGACAACATACTACCTTCCATAATGATAAGGCTACCATCCATTATTGTAACAAATATCTGGACAACAGACTACCTTCCATAATGACAAGGCTACCATCCATTCGAGTAACAAAAATCCCAACAACAGACTATCTACCACAATGACAAGACTACCATCCATTGTAGTAACAAAAATCTCGACAATAAACTACCTTCCATAATGGCAAGGCTACCATCCATTGGAGTAACAAAAATCTCGACAACAGACTACCTTCCATAATGACTAGGCTACCATCCATTAGAGTAACAAAGATATCGACAACGGACTATCTTTCGTAATGACAAGGATACCATCCATTGGAATAACAAAAATCTTGACAAAAGACTACCTTCCATAATGACAAGGATACCATCCATTGGAGTAACAAAAATCTCGATAACAGAGTACCTTCCATAATGACAAGGCTACCATCCATTGTAGTAACAAAAATCTCGACATTAGACTACCTTCAATAATGATAAGGCTACCATCCATTGCAGTAACAAAAATCTCGACAACAGACTACCTTCCATAATGACAAGGCTACCATCCATTATTGTAACATAAATATGGACAACAGACTACCTTCCATAAATACAAGGCTACCATCCATTCGAGTAACAAAAATCCCGACAACAGACTATCTTCCATAATGACAAGACTACCATCCATTGTAGTAACAAAAATCTCGACAATAGACTACCTTCCATAATGGCAAGGCTACCATCCATTGGAGTAACAAAAATCACGACAACAGACTAACTTCCATAATTACAAGGCTACCATCCATTGGAATAACAAAAATATCGACACCACACTACCTTCCATAATGACAAGGCAACCATCCCTTAGAGTAACAAAAATCTCGAGAACAAAATACCTTCCATAACGACAGGGCTACCATCCATTGGAGTAACAAAGATAGCAACAACATACTACCCTCCATAGTTACAAGGCTACTATCTGTTGGAGTAATAAAAATCACGACAACTGACTACCTTCCATAATGACAAGGCTACCATCCATTGGAATAACAAAAATCTCGACAACAAACTACCTTCCATAATGAATAGGCTACCATCCATTGGAGTACAAAGATATCGACAACAGACTATCTTTCATAATGACAAGGATACCATCCATTGGAATAACAAAAATCTCGACAAGAGACTACCTTCCATATTGACAAGGATACCATCCATTGGAGTAACAAAAATCTCGACAACAGACAACTTTCCATAATGACAAGGCTACCATCCATTGGAGTAACAAAAATCTAAACAACAAACTACCTTCCATAATGACTAGGCTACCATCCATTGGAGTAACAATGATATCGACAACAAACTACCTTCCATAATGAAAAGGCTACAATCCATTGTAGTAACAAAAATCTCGAAAATAGAGTACCTTCCATAATGACAAGGCTACCATCCATTGTAGTAACAAAAATCTCGACATTAGACTACCTTCAATAATGATAAGGCTACCATCCATTGCAGTAACAAAAATCTCGACAACAGACTACCTTCCATAATGACAAGGCTACCATCCATTATTGTAACAAAAATATGGACAACAGACTACCTTCCATAAATACAAGGCTACCATCCATTCGAGTAACAAAAATCCCGACAACAGACTATCTTCCATAATGACAAGACTACCATCCATTGTAGTAACAAAAATCTCGACAATAGACTACCTTCCATAATCGCAAGGCTACCATCCATTGGAGTAACAAAAATCACGACAACAGACTACCTTCCATAATTACAAGGCTACCATCAATTGGAATAACAAAAATATCGACACCACACTACCTTCCATAATGACAAGGCAACCATCCCTTAGAGTAACAAAAATATCGAGAACAAAATACCTTCCATAACGACAGGGCTACCATACATTGGAGTAACAAAGATATCGACAACATACTACCCTCCATAGTGACAAGGCTACCATTTGTTGGAGTAATAAAAATCACGACAACTGACTACCTTCCATAATGACAAGGCTACCATCCATTGGAATAACAAAAATCTCGACAACAGACTACCTTCCATAATGAATAGGCTACCATCCATTGGAGTAACAAAGATATCGACAACGGACTATCTTTTATAATGACAAGGATACCATCCATTGGAATAACAAAAATCTCGACAAGAGACTACCTTCCATATTGACAAGGATACCATCCATTAGAGTAACAAAAATCTCGACAACAGACAACCTTCCATAATGACAAGGCTACCATCCATTGGAGTAACAAAAATCTCAACAACAAATAACCTTCCATAATGACTAGGCTACCATCCATTGGAGTAACAATGATATCGACAACAAACTACCTTCCATAATGACAAGGCTACAATCCATTGTAGCAACAAAAATCTCGAAAAAAGAGTACCTTCCATAATGACAAGGCTACCATCCATTGTAGTAACAAAAATATCGACATTAGACTACCTTCAATAATGACAAGGCTACCATCCATTGCAGTAACTAATATCTCGACAACAGACTACCTTCCATAATGATAAGGCTACCATCCATTATTGTAACAAATATCTGGACAACAGACTACCTTCCATAATGACAAGGCTACCATCCATTCGAGTAACAAAAATCCTGACAACAGACTATCTTCCACAATGACAAGACAACCATCCATTGTAGTAACAAAAATCTCGACAATAAACTACCTTCCATAATGGCAAGGCTACCATCCATTGGAGTAACAAAAATCTCGACAACAGACTACCTT
The DNA here is from genome assembly GCA_948472305.1 of Vicia faba. Classification (NCBI taxonomy): domain Eukaryota; kingdom Viridiplantae; phylum Streptophyta; class Magnoliopsida; order Fabales; family Fabaceae; genus Vicia; species Vicia faba. Next base: position 508,106,785 of record OX451741.1, on the reverse strand, counting down.
CCATAATGACTAGGCTACCATCCATTAGAGTAACAAAGATATCGACAACGAACTATCTTTCGTAATGACAAGGATACCATCCATTGGAATAACAAAAATCTTGACAAAGGACTACCTTCCATAATGACAAGGATACCATCCATTGGAGTAACAAAAATCTCGAAAATAGAGTACCTTCCATAATGACAAGGCTACCATCCATTGTAGTAACAAAAATCTCGACATTAGACTACCTTCAATAATGATAAGGCTACCATCCATTGCAGTAACAAAAATCTCGACAACAGACTACCTTCCATAATGACAAGGCTACCATCCATTATTGTAACAAAAATATGGACAACAGACTACCTTCCATAAATACAAGGCTACCATCCATTCGAGTAACAAAAATCCCGACAACAGACTATCTTCCATAATGACAAGACTACCATCCATTGTAGTAACAAAAATCTCGACAATAGACTACCTTCCATAATCGCAAGGCTACCATCCATTGGAGTAACAAAAATCACGACAACAGACTACCTTCCATAATTACAAGGCTACCATCAATTGGAATAACAAAAATATCGACACCACACTACCTTCCATAATGACAAGGCAACCATCCCTTAGAGTAACAAAAATATCGAGAACAAAATACCTTCCATAACGACAGGGCTACCATACATTGGAATAACAAAGATATCGACAACATACTACCCTCCATAGTGACAAGGCTACCATTTGTTGGAGTAATAAAAATCACGACAACTGACTACCTTCCATAATGACAAGGCTACCATCCATTGGAATAACAAAAATCTCGACAACAGACTACCTTCCATAATGAATAGGCTACCATCCATTGGAGTAACAAAGATATCGACAACGGACTATCTTTTATAATGACAAGGATACCATCCATTGGAATAACAAAAATCTCGACAAGAGACTACCTTCCATATTGACAAGGATACCATCCATTAGAGTAACAAAAATCTCGACAACAGACAACCTTCCATAATGACAAGGCTACCATCCATTGGAGTAACAAAAATCTCAACAACAAATAACCTTCCATAATGACTAGGCTACCATCCATTGGAGTAACAATGATATCGACAACAAACTACCTTCCATAATGACAAGGCTACAATCCATTGTAGCAACAAAAATCTCGAAAAAAGAGTACCTTCCATAATGACAAGGCTACCATCCATTGTAGTAACAAAAATATCGACATTAGACTACCTTCAATAATGACAAGGCTACCATCCATTGCAGTAACTAATATCTCGACAACAGACTACCTTCCATAATGATAAGGCTACCATCCATTATTGTAACAAATATCTGGACAACAGACTACCTTCCATAATGACAAGGCTACCATCCATTCGAGTAACAAAAATCCTGACAACAGACTATCTTCCACAATGACAAGACAACCATCCATTGTAGTAACAAAAATCTCGACAATAAACTACCTTCCATAATGGCAAGGCTACCATCCATTGGAGTAACAAAAATCTCGACAACAGACTACCTTCCATAATGACTAGGCTACCATCCATTAGAGTAACAAAGATATCGACAACGAACTATCTTTCGTAATGACAAGGATACCATCCATTGGAATAACAAAAATCTTGACAAAGGACTACCTTCCATAATGACAAGGACACCATCCATTGGAGTAACAAAAATCTCGAAAATAGAGTACCTTCCATAATGACAAGGCTACCATCCATTGTAGTAACAAAAATCTCGACATTAGACTACCTTCAATAATGATAAGGCTACCATCCATTGCAGTAACAAAAATCTCGACAACAGACTACCTTCCATAATGACAAGGCTACCATCCATTATTGTAACAAAAATATGGACAACAGACTACCTTCCATAAATACAAGGCTACCATCCATTCGAGTAACAAAAATCCCGGCAACAGACTATCTTCCATAATGACAAGACTACCATCCATTGTAGTAACAAAAATCTCGACAATAGACTACCTTCCATAATCGCAAGGCTACCATCCATTGGAGTAACAAAAATCACGACAACAGACTACCTTCCATAATTACAAGGCTACCATCAATTGGAATAACAAAAATATCGACACCACACTACCTTCCATAATGACAAGGCAACCATCCCTTAGAGTAACAAAAATATCGAGAACAAAATACCTTCCATAACGACAGGGCTACCATACATTGGAGTAACAAAGATATCGACAACATACTACCCTCCATAGTGACAAGGCTACCATTTGTTGGAGTAATAAAAATCACGACAACTGACTACCTTCCATAATGACAAGGCTACCATCCATTGGAATAACAAAAATCTCGACAACAGACTACCTTCCATAATGAATAGGCTACCATCCATTGGAGTAACAAAGATATCGACAACGGACTATCTTTTATAATGACAAGGATACCATCCATTGGAATAACAAAAATCTCGACAAGAGACTACCTTCCATATTGACAAGGATACCATCCATTAGAGTAACAAAAATCTCGACAACAGACAACCTTCCATAATGACAAGGCTACCATCCATTGGAGTAACAAAAATCTCAACAACAAATAACCTTCCATAATGACTAGGCTACCATCCATTGGAGTAACAATGATATCGACAACAAACTACCTTCCATAATGACAAGGCTACAATCCATTGTAGCAACAAAAATCTCGAAAAAAGAGTACCTTCCATAATGACAAGGCTACCATCCATTGTAGTAACAAAAATATCGACATTAGACTACCTTCAATAATGACAAGGCTACCATCCATTGCAGTAACTAATATCTCGACAACAGACTACCTTCCATAATGATAAGGCTACCATCCATTATTGTAACAAATATCTGGACAACAGACTACCTTCCATAATGACAAGGCTACCATCCATTCGAGTAACAAAAATCCTGACAACAGACTATCTTCCACAATGACAAGACAACCATCCATTGTAGTAACAAAAATCTCGACAATAAACTACCTTCCATAATGGCAAGGCTACCATCCATTGGAGTAACAAAAATCTCGACAACAGACTACCTTCCATAATGACTAGGCTACCATCCATTAGAGTAACAAAGATATCGACAACGAACTATCTTTCGTAATGACAAGGATACCATCCATTGGAATAACAAAAATCTTGACAAAGGACTACCTTCCATAATGACAAGGATACCATCCATTGGAGTAACAAAAATCTCGAAAACAGAGTACCTTCCATAATGACAAGGCTACCATCCATTGTAGTAACAAAAATCTCGACATTAGACTACCTTCAATAATGATAAGGCTACCATCCATTGCAGTAACAAAAATCTCGACAACAGACTACCTTCCATAATGACAAGGCTACCATCCATTATTGTAACAAAAATATGGACAACATACTACCTTCCATAAATACAAGGCTACCATCCATTCGAGTAACAAAAATCCCGGCAACAGACTATCTTCCATAATGACAAGACTACCATCCATTGTAGTAACAAAAATCTCGACAATAGACTACCTTCCATAATGGCAAGGCTACCATCCATTGGAGTAACAAAAATCACGACAACAAACTACCTTCCATAATTACAAGGCTACCATCCATTGGAATAACAAAAATATCGACACCACACTACCTTCCATAATGACAAGGCAACCATCCCTTAGAGTAACAAAAATCTCGAGAACAAAATACCTTCCATAACGACAGGGCTACCATCCATTGGAGTAACAAAGATATCGACAACATACTACCCTCCATAGTGACAAGGCTACCATCTATTGGAGTAATAAAAATCACGACAACTGACTACCTTCCATAATGAAAAGGCTACCATCCATTGGAATAACAAAACTCTGGACAACAAACTACCTTCCATAATGAATAGGCTACCATCCATTGGAGTAACAAAGATATCGACAACGGACTATCTTTCATAATGAAAAGGATACCATCCATTGGAATAACAAAAATCTCGACAAGAGACTACCTTCCATATTGACAAGGATACCATCCATTGGAGTAACAAAAATCTCGACAACAGACAACCTTCCATAATGACAAGCTACCATCCATTGGAGTAACAATGATATCGACAATAAACTACCTTCCATAATGACAAGGATACCATCCATTGGAATAACAAAAATATCGACAAGAGACTACCTTCCATAATGACAAGGATACCATCCATTGGAGTAACAAAAATCTCGACAACAGACTACCTTCCATAATGACAAGGCTACCATCCATTGGAGTAATAAAAATCTCAACAACAAACTACCTTCCATAATGACTAGGCTGCCATCCATTTGAGTAACAATGATATCGACAACAAACTACCTTCCATAATGACAAGGCTATAATCCATTGTAGTAACAAAAATCTCGAAAACAGAGTACATTCCATAATGACAAGGCTACCATCCATTGTAGTAACAAAAATCTCGACAATAGACTATCTTCCATAATGGCAAGGCTACCATCCATTGGAGTAACAAAAATCATGACAACAGACTACCTTCCATAATTACAAGGCTACCATCCATTGGAATAACAAAAATATCGACACCACACTACCTTCCATAATGACAAGGCTACCATCCATTAGAGTAACAAAAATATCGACAACATAATACCTTCCATAATGATAGAGCTACCATCCATTGGAGTAACAAAGATATCGACAACATACTACCCTCCATAATGAAAAGGCTACCATCCGTTGGAGTAATAAAAATCACGACAATTGACTACCTTCCATAATGACAAGGCTACCATCCATTGGAATAACAAAAATCTCGACAATAGACTATCTTCCATAATGACTAGGCTACCATCCATTGGAGTAACAAATATATCGACAACGGACTATCTTTCATAATGACAAGGATACCATCCATTGGAATGACAAAAATCTCGATAAAAGACTACCTTCCATAAAGACAAGGCTACGATCCATTGGAGTAACAAAAATACCGACAACAGACTACCTTCCATAATGACAAGGCTACCATCCATTGGAGTAACAAAAATCTCAACAACAAACTACCTTCCATAATGACTAGGCTACTACCCATTGGAGTAACAATGATATCGACAAAAAACTACCTTCCATAATGACAAAGCTACAATCCATTGTAGTAACAAAAATCTCGAAAACAGAGTTACTTCCATAATGACAAGGCTACCATCCATTAGAGTAACAATGATATCGACAACAAACTACATTCCATAATGACAAGGCTACAATCCATTGTAGTAACAAAAATATCGAAAAACGAGTACCTTCCATAATGACAAGGCTACCATCCATTGTAGTAACAAAAATCTCGATAATAGACTTCCTTCCATAATGGCAACGCTACCATCCATTCGAGTAACAAAAATCCCGACAACAGACTATCTTCCATAATGACAAGACTACCATCCATTGTAGTAACAAAAATCTCGACAATAAACTACCTTCCATAATGGCAAGGCTACCATCCATTGGAGTAACAAAAATCTCGACAACAGACTACCTTCCATAATGACTAGGCTACCATCCATTGGAGTAACAAAGATATCGACAACGGACTACCTTCCATAATGACAAGGCTACCATCCATTGGAGTAACAAAAATCTCAACAACAAACTACCTTCCATAATGACTAGGCAACCATCCATTGGAGTAACAATGATATCGACAACAAACTACCTTCCATAATGACAAGGCTACAATCCATTGTATCAACAAAAATCTCGAAAATAGAGTACATTCCATAATGACAAAGCTACAATCCATTGTAGTATCAAAAATCTCGACAATAGACTACCTTCCACAATGGCAAGGCTACCATCCATTGGAGTAACAAACATCACAATAACAGACTACCTTCCATAATTACAAGGCTACAATCCATTGCAATAACAAAAATATCGACACCACACTACCCTCCATAATTACAAGGCTACCATCCGTTGGAGTAATAAAAATCACGACAACTGACTACCTTCCATAATGACAAGGCTACCATCCATTGGAATAACAAAAATCTCGACAACAGACTACCTTCCATAATGACTAGGCTACCATCCATTGGAGTAACAAAGATATCGACAACGGACTATCTTTCATAATGACAAGGATACCATCCATTGGAATAACAAAAATCTCGACAAAAGACTACCTTCCATAATGACAAGGATACCATCCATTGGAGTAACAAAAATCGCGACAACAAACTACCTTCCATAATGACAAGGCTACAATCCATTGGAGTAACAAAAATCTCAACAACAAACTACCTTCCATGATAACTAGGCTACCATCCATTGGAGTAACAATGATATCGACAACAAACTATCTTCCATAATGACAAAGCTACAATCCATTGTAGTAACAAAAATCTCGAAAGCAGAGTACCTTCCATAATGACAAGGCTACCATCCATTGTAGTAACAAAAATCTTGACATTAGACTATCTTCAATAATGATAAGGCTACCATCCATTGCAGTAACAAAAATCTCGACAACAGACTACCTTCCATAATGACAAGGCTACCATCCATTATTGTAACAAAAATATGGACAAAAGACTACCTTCCATAAATACAAGGCTACCATCCATTCGAGTAACAAAAATCCCGACAACAGACTATCTTCCATACTGACAAGATTACCATCCATTGTAGTAACAAAAATCTCGACAATAGACTAACTTCCATAATGGCAAGGCTACCATCCATTGGAGTAACAAAAATCACGACAACAAACTACCTTCCATAATTACAAGGCTACCATCCATTGGAATAACAAAAATATCGACACCACAGTACCTTCCATAATGACAAGGCAACCATCCCTTAGAGTAACAAAAATCTCGACAAGAAAATACCTTCCATAATGACAGGGCTACCATCCATTGGATTAACAAAGATATCGACAACATACTACCCTCCATAGTGATAAGGCTACCATCCGTTGGAGTAATAAAAATCACGACAACAGACTACCTTCCATAATGACAAGGCTACCATCCATTGGAATAACAAAAATCTCGACAACAGACTACCTTCCATAATGACTAGGCTACCATCCATTGGAGTAACAAAGATATCGACAAAGGACTATCTTTCATAATGAAAAGGATACCATCCATTGGTATAACAAAAATCTCGACAAGAGACTACCTTCCATATTGACAAGGATACCATCCATTGGAGTAACAAAAATCTCGACAACAGACAACCTTCCATAATGACAAGCTACCATCCATTGGAGTAACAATGATATCGACAACAAACTACCTTCCATAATGACAAGGCTACCATCCATTAGAGTAACAATGATATCGACAACAAACTACCTTCCATAATGACAAGGCTACAATCCATTCTAGTAACAAAAATCTCGAAAATAGAGTACCTTCCATAATGACAAGGCTACCATCCATTGTAGTAACAAAAATCTCGATAATAGACTACCTTCAATAATGACAAGGCTACAATCCATTATAGTAAAAAAAGTCTCGACAACAGACTACCTTCCATAATGACAAGGCTACAATCCATTATTATAACAAAAATCTTGACAATAGACTACCTTCCATAATGACTAGGTTACCATCCATTGGAGTAACAAAAATCACGACAACAGACTACCTTCCATAATTACAAGGCTACCATCCATTGGAATAACAAAAATATTGACACCACACTACCTTCCATAATGACAAGGCTACCATCCATTAGAGTAACAAAAATCTCGACAACAGAATACCTTCCATAATGATAGGGCTACCATCCATCGGAGTAACAAAGTTATTGACAACATATTACCCTCCATAATGACAAGGCTACCATCCGTTGGAGTAATAAAAATCACGACAACTGACTACCTTCCATAATGACAAGGCTACCATCCATTGGAATAACAAAAATCTCGACAACAGACTACCTTCCATAATGACTAGGCTACCATCCATTGGAGTAACAAAGATATCGACAACGTGCTATCTTTCATAATGACAAGGATACCATCCATTGGAATAACAAAAATCTCGACAAAAGACTACCTTCCATAATGACAAGGATACCATCCATTGGTGTAACAAAAATCTCGACAACAGACTACCTTCCATAATGACAAGGTTACCATCCATTGGAGTAACAAAAATCTCAACAACAAACTACCTTCCATAGTGACTAGGCTACCATCCATTGGAGTAACAATGATATCGGCAACAGACTACCATCCATAATGACAAGGCTACAATCCATTGTAGTAACAAAAATCTCGAAAACAGAGTACATTTCATAATGATAAGGCTACCATCCATTGTAGTAACAAAAATCTCAACAATAGACTACCTTCCATAATGGCAAGGCTACCATCCATTCGAGTAACAAAAATCACGACAAGAGACTACCTTATATAATTACATGGCTAACATCCATTGGAATAACAAAAATATCGACAACACACTACCTTCCAGAATGACAAGGCTACCATCCCTTAGAGTAACAAAAATCTCGACCACAGAATACCTACCACAATGACAGGGCTACCATCCATTGGAGTAACAAAGATATCGACAACATACTACCCTCCATAATGACATGGCTACCATCCGTTGGAGTAATAAAAATCATGACAACTGACTACCTTCCATAATGACAAGGCTACCATCCATTGGAATAACAAAAATCATGACAACCGAACACCTTCCATAATGACTAAGCTACCATCCATTGGAGTAACAAAGATATCCACAACGGACTATCTCTCATAATGACAAGGATACCATCCATTGGAATAACAAAAATATCGACAAGAGACTACCTTCCATAATGACAAGGATACCATCCATTGGAGTAACAAAAATCTCGACAACAGACTACCTTCCATAATGACAAGGCTACCATCCACTGGAGTAATAAAAATCTCAACAACAAACTACCTTCCATAATGACTAGGCTGCCATCCATTTGAGTAACAATGATATCGACAACAAACTACCTTCCATAATGACAAGGCTATAATCCATTGTAGTAACAAAAATCTCGAAAATAGAGTACATTCCATAATGACAAGGCTACCATCCATTGTAGTAACAAAAATCTCGACAATAGACTATCTTCCATAATGGGAAGGCTACCATCCATTGGAGTAACAAAAATCATGACAACAGACTACCTTCCATAATTACAAGGCTACCATCCATTGGAATAACAAAAATATCAACACCACACTACCTTCCATAATGACAAGGCTACCATCCCTTAGAGTAACAAAAATATCGACAACAGAATACCTTCCATAATGATAGAGCTGCCATCCATTGGAGTAACAAAGATATCGACAACATACTACCCTCCATAATGAAAAGGCTACCATCCGTTGGAGTAATAAAAATCACGACAATTGACTACGTTCCATAATGACAAGGCTACCATCCATTGGAATAACAAAAATCTCGACAATAGACTATCTTCCATAATGACTAGGCTACCATCCATTGGAGTAACAAATATATCGACAACGGACTATCTTTCATAATGACAAGGATACCATCCATTGGAATGACAAAAATCTCGATAAAAGACGACCTTCCATAAAGACAAGGCTACGATCCATTGGAGTAACAAAAATACCGACAACAGACTACCTTCCATAATGACAAGGCTACCATCCATTGGAGTAACAAAAATCTCAACAACAAACTACCTTCCATAATGACTAGGCTACTACCCATTGGAGTAACAATGATATCGACAACAAACTACCTTCCATAATGACAAAGCTACAATCCATTGTAGTAACAAAAATCTCGAAAACAGAGTACCTTCCATAATGACAAGGCTACCATCCATTAGAGTAACAATGATATCGACAACAAACTACATTCCATAATGACAAGGCTACAATCCATTGTAGTAACAAAAATATCCAAAAACGAGTACCTTCCATAATGACAAGGCTACCATCCATTGTAGTAACAAAAATCTCTATAATAGACTTCCTTCCATAATGGAAACGCTACCATCCATTCGAGTAACAAAAATCCCGAAAACATACTATCTTCCATAATGACAAGACTACCATCCATTGTAGTAACAAAAATCTCGACAATAAACTACCTTCCATAATGGCAAGGCTACCATCCATTGGAGTAACAAAAATCTCGACAACAGACTACATTCCATAATGACTAGGCTACCATCTATTGGAGTAACAAAGATATCGACAACGGACTACCTTCCATAATGACAAGGCTACCATCCATTGGAGTAACAAAAATCTCAACAACAAACTACCTTCCATAATGACTAGGCAACCATCCATTGGAGTAACAATGATATCGACAACAAACTACCTTCCATAATGACATGGCTACAATCCATTGTAGTAACAAAAATCTCGAAAATAGAGTACATTCCATAATGACAAGGCTATCATCCATTGTAGTATCAAAAATCTCGACAATAGACTACCTTCCATAATGGCAAGGCTACCATCCATTGGAGTAACAAACATCACAACAACAGACTACCTTCCATAATTACAAGGCTACCATCCAATGCAATAACAAAAATATCGACACCACACTACCCTCCATAATTACAAGGCTACCATCCGTTGGAGTAATAAAAATCACGACAACTGACTACCTTCCATAATGACAAGGCTACCATCCATTGGAATAACAAAAATCTCGACAACAGACTACCTTCCATAATGACTAGGCTACCATCCATTGGAGTAACAAAGATATCGACAACGGACTATCTTTCATAATGACAAGGATACCATCCATTGGAATAACAAAAATCTCGACAAAAGACTACCTTCCATAATGACAAGGATACCATCCATTGGAGTAACAAAAATCGCGACAACAAACTACCTTCCATAATGACAAGGTTACAATCCATTGGAGTAACAAAAATCTCAACAACAAACTACCTTCCATAATAACTAGGCTACCATCCATTGGAGTAACAATGATATCGACAACAAACTATCTTCCATAATGACAAAGCTACAATCCATTGTAGTAACAAAAATCTCGAAAGCAGAGTAACTTCCATAATGACAAGGCTACCATCCATTGTAGTAACAAAAATCTTGACATTAGACTATCTTCAATAATGATAAGGCTACCATCCATTGCAGTAACAAAAATCTCGACAACAGACTACCTTCCATAATGACAAGGCTACCATCCATTATTGTAACAAAAATATGGACAACAGACTACCTTCCATAAATACAAGGCTACCATCCATTCGAGTAACAAAAATCCCGACAACAGACTATCTTCCATACTGACAAGACTATCATCCAATGTAGTAACAAAAATCTCGACAATAGACTACCTTCCATAATGGCAAGGCTACCATCCATTGGAGTAACAAAAATCACGACAACAAACTACCTTCCATAATTACAAGGCTACCATCCATTGGAATAACAAAAATATCGACACCACGGTACCTTCCATAATGACAAGGCAACCATCCCTTAGAGTAACAAAAATCTCGACAACAAAATACCTTCCATAACGACAGGGCTACCATCCATTGGAGTAACAAAGATATCGACAACATACTACCCTCCATAGTGATAAGGCTACCATCCGTTGGAGTAATAAAAATCACGACAACAGACTACCTTCCATAATGACAAGGCTACCATCCATTGGAATAACAAAAATCTCGACAACAGACTACCTTCCATAATGACTAGGCTACCATCCATTGGAGTAACAAAGATATCGACAAAGGACTATCTTTCATAATGAAAAGGATACCATCCATTGGAATAACAAAAATCTCGACAAGAGACTACCTTCCATATTGACAAGGATACCATCCATTGGAGTAACAAAAATCTCGACAACAGACAACCTTCCATAATGACAAGCTACCATCCATTGGAGTAACAATGATATCGACAACAAACTACCTTCCATAATGACAAGGCTACCATCCATTAGAGTAACAATGATATCGACAACAAACTACCTTCCATAATGACAAGGCTACAATCCATTCTAGTAACAAAAATCTCGAAAATAGAGTACCTTCCATAATGACAAGGCTACCATCCATTGTAGTAACAAAAATCTCGATAATAGACTACCTTCAATAATGACAAGGCTACAATCCATTATATTAAAAAAAGTCTCGACAACAGACTACCTTCCATAATGACAAATCTACAATCCATTATTATATCAAAAATCTGGACAACAGACTAACTTCCATAATGACTAGGTTACCATCCATTGGAGTAACAAAAATACCGACAACAGAATACCTTCGATAATGACAAGGCTACCATCTATTGGAGTAACAGAAATCTAGACAACAAACTACCTTCCATAATGACAAGGCTACCATCCATTGGAGTAACAAAAATCCCGATAGCAGACTACCTTCCATAATGACAAGGGTACCATAATTGGAGTAACAAAAATATCCACAAGAGACTACCTTCCATAATGAAAAGGCTACAATCCATTGGAGTATAAAAATCATCGACAATAGACTACCTTCCATAATGACTAGGCTACCATCCATTGGAGTAACAATGATATCGACAACAAACTATCTTCCATAATGACAAAGCTACAATCCATTGTAGTAACAAAAATCTCGAAAGCAGAGTACCCTCCATAATGACAAGGCTACCATCCATTGTAGTAACAAAAATCTTGACATTAGACTACCTTCAATAATGATAAGGCTACCATCCATTGCAGTAACAAAAATCTCGACAACAGACTACCTTCCATAATGACAAGGCTACCATCCATTATTGTAACAAAAATATGGACAACAGACTACCTTCCATAAATACAAGGCTACCATCCATTCGAGTAACAAAAATCCCGACAACAGACTATCTTTCATACTGACAAGACTACCATCCATTGTAGTAACAAAAATCTCGACAATAGACTACCTTCCATAATGGCAAGGCTACCATCCATTGGAGTAACAAAAATCACGACAACAGACTACCTTCCATAATTACAAGGCTACCATCCATTGGAATAACAAAAATATCGACACCATAGTACCTTCCATAATGACCAAGCAACCATCCCTTAGAGTAACAAAAATCTCGACAACAAAATACCTTCCATAACGACAGGGCTACCATCCATTGGAGTAACAAAGATATCGACAACATACTACCCTCCATAGTGATAAGGCTACCATCCGTTGGAGTAATAAAAATCACGACAACTGACTACCTTCCATAATTACAAGGCTACCATCCATTGGAATAACAAAAATCTCGACAACAGACTACCTTCCATAATGACTAGGCTACCATCCATTGGAGTAACAAAGATATCGACAAAGGACTATCTTTCATAGTGACAAGGATACCATCCATTGGAATAACAAAAATCTCGACAAGAGACTACCTTCCATAATGACAAGGATACCATCCATTGGAGTAACAAAAATCGCGACAACAGACTACCTTCCATAATGACAAGGCTACAATCCATTGGAGTAACAAAAATCTCAACAACAAACTACCCTCCATAATGACTAGGCTACCATCCATTGGAGTAACAATGATATCCACAACAAACTATCTTCGATAATGACAAAGCTAAAATCCATTGTAGTAACAAAAATCTTGACATTAGACTACCTTCAATAATGATAAGGCTACCATCCATTGCAGTAACAAAAATCTCGACAACAGACTACCTTCCATAATGACAAGGCTACCATCCATTATTGTAACAAAAATATGGACAACAGACTACCTTCCATAAATACAAGGCTACCATCCATTCGAGTAACAAAAATCCCGACAAAAGACTATCTTCCATACTGACAAGACTACCATCCATTGTAGTAACAAAAATCTCGACAATAGACTACCTTCCATAATGGCAAGGCTACCATCCATTGGAGTAACAAAAATCACGACAACAGACTACCTTCCATAATTACAAGGCTACCATCCATTGGAATAACAAAAATATCGACACCACAGTACCTTCCATAATGACAAGGCAACCATCCCTTAGAGTAACAAAAATCTCGACAACAAAATACCTTCCATAACGACAGGGCTACCATCCATTGGAGTAACAAAGATATCGACAACATACTACCCTCCATAGTGATAAGGCTACCATCCGTTGGAGTAATAAAAATCACGACAACTGACTACCTTCCATAATTACAAGGCTACCATCCATTGGAATAACAAAAATCTCGACAACAGACTACCTTCCATAATGACTAGGCTACCATCCATTGGAGTAACAAAGATATCGACAAAGGACTATCTTTCATAGTGACAAGGATACCATCCATTGGAATAACAAAAATCTCGACAAGAGACTACCTTCCATAATGACAAGGATACCATCCATTGGAGTAACAAAAATCGCGACAACAGACTACCTTCCATAATGACAAGGCTACAATCCATTGGAGTAACAAAAATCTCAACAACAAACTACCCTCCATAATGACTAGGCTACCATCCATTGGAGTAACAATGATATCCACAACAAACTATCTTCGATAATGACAAAGCTAAAATCCATTGTAGTAACAAAAATCTCGAAAGCAGAGTACCTTCCATAATGACAAGGTTACCATCCATTGTAGTAACAAAAATCTTGACATTAGACTACCTTCAATAATGATAAGGCTACCATCCATTGCAGTAACAAAAATATCGACAACAGACTACCTTCCATAATGACAAGGCTACCATCCATTATTGTAACAAAAATATGGACAACAGACTGCCTTCCATAAATACAAGGCTACCATCCATTCGAGTAACAAAAATCCCGACAATAGACTATCTTCCATACTGACAAGACTACCATCCATTGTAGTAACAAAAATCTCGACAATAGACTACCTTCCATAATGGCAAGGCTACCATCCATTGGAGTAACAAAAATCACGACAACAGACTACCTTCCATAATTACAAGGCTACCATCCATTGGAATAACAAAAATATCGACACCACAGTACCTTCCATAATGACAAGGCAACCATCCCTTAGAGTAACAAAAATCTCGACAACAAAATACCTTCCATAACGACAGGGCTACCATCCATTGGAGTAACAAAGATATCGACAACATACTACCCTCCATAGTGATAAGGCTACCATCCGTTGGAGTAATAAAAATCACGGCAACTAACTACCTTCCATAATGACAAGGCTACCATCTATTGGAATAACAAAAATCTCGACAACAGACTACCTTCCATAATGACTAGACTACCATCCATTGGAGTAACAAAGATATCGACAAAGGACTATCTTTCATAGTGACAAGGATACCATCCATTGGAATAACAAAAATCTCGACAAGAGACTACCTTCCATAATGACAAGGATACCATCCATTCGTGTAACAAAAATCGCGACAACAGACTACCTTCCATAATGACAAGGCTACAATCCATTGGAGTAACAAAAATCTCAATAACAAACTACCTTCCATAATGACTAGGCTACCATCCATTGGAGTAACAATGATATCGACAACAAACTATCTTCCATAATGAGAAGGCTACAATCCATTGTAGTAACAAAAATCTCGAAAGTAGAGTACCTTCCATAATGACAAGGCTACCATCCATTGTAGTAACAAAAATCTTGACATTAGACTACCTTCAATAATGATAAGGCTACCATCCATTGCAGTAACAAAAATCTCGACAACAGACTACCTTCCATAATGACAAGGCTACCATCCATTATTGTAACAAAAATATGGACAACAGACTACCTTCCATAAATACAAGGCTACCATCCATTCGAGTAACAAAAATCCCGACAACAGACTATCTTCCATACTGACAAGACTACCATCCATTGTAGTAACAAAAATCTCGACAATAGACTACCTTCCATAATGGCAAGGCTACCATCCATTGAAGTAACAAAAATCACGACAACAGACTACCTTCCATAATTACAAGGCTAC
Source organism: Vicia faba (assembly GCA_948472305.1). NCBI lineage: Eukaryota > Viridiplantae > Streptophyta > Magnoliopsida > Fabales > Fabaceae > Vicia > Vicia faba. Next base: position 508,090,782 of record OX451741.1, on the reverse strand, counting down.
CATCCATTGGAATAACAAAAATATCGACACCACAGTACCTTCCATAATGACCAAGCAACCATCCCTTAGAGTAACAAAAATCTCGACAACAAAATACCTTCCATAACGACAGGGCTACCATCCATTGGAGTAACAAAGATATCGACAACATACTACCCTCCATAGTGATAAGGCTACCATCCGTTGGAGTAATAAAAATCACGACAACTGACTACCTTCCATAATGACAAGGCTACCATCCATTGGAATAACAAAAATCTCGACAACAGACTACCTTCCATAATGACTAGGCTACCATCCATTGGAGTAACAAAGATATCGACAAAGGACTATCTTTCATAATGACAAGGATACCATCCATTGGAATAACAAAAATCTCGACAAGAGACTACCTTCCATATTGACAAGGATACCATCCATTGGAGTAACAAAAATCTCGATAACAGACAACCTTCCATAATGACAAGGCTACCATCCATTGGAGTAACAATGATATCGACAACAAACTACCTTCCATAATGACAAGGCTACCATCCATTAGAGTAACAATGATATCGACAAAAAACTACCTTCCATAATGACAAGGCTACAATCCATTCTAGTAACAAAAATCACGACAACAGACTACCTTCCATAATTACAAGGCTACCATCCATTGGAATAAAAAAAATATCGACACCACAGTACCTTCCATAATGACAAGGCAACCATCCCTTAGAGTAACAAAAATCTCGACAACAAAATACCTTCCATAACGACAGGGCTACCATCCATTGGAGTAACAAAGATATCGACAACATACTACCCTCCATAGTGATAAGGCTACCATCCGTTGGAGTAATAAAAATCACGACAACTAACTACCTTCCATAATGACAAGGCTACCATCCATTGGAATAACAAAAATCTCGACAACAGACTACCTTCCATAATGACTAGGCTACCATCCATTGGAGTAACAAAGATATCGACAAAGGACTATCTTTCATAGTGACAAGGATACCATCCATTGGAATAACAAAAATCTCGACAAGAGACTACCTTCCATAATGACAAGGATACCATCCATTGGAGTAACAAAAATCGCGACAACAGACTACCTTCCATAATGACAAGGCTACAATCCATTGGAGTAACAAAAATCTCAATAACAAACTACCTTCCATAATGACTAGGCTACCATCCATTGGAGTAACAATGATATCGACAACAAAATATCTTCCATAATGACAAGGCTACAATCCATTGTAGTAACTAAAATCTCGAAAGCAGAGTACCTTCCATAATGAAAAGGCTACCATCCATTGTAGTAACAAAAATCTTGACATTAGACTACCTTCAATAATGATAAGGCTACCATCCATTGCAGTAACAAAAATCTCGACAACAGACTACCTTCCATAATGACAAGGCTACCATCCATTATTGTAACAAAAATATGGACAACAGACTACCTTCCATAAATACAAGGCTACCATCCATTCGAGTAACAAAAATCCCGACAACAGACTATCTTCCATACTGACAAGACTACCATCCATTGTAGTAACAAAAATCTCGAATATAGACTACCTTCCATAATGGCAAGGCTACCATCCATTGGAGTAACAAAAATCACGACAACAGACTACCTTCCATAATTACAAGGCTACCATCCATTGGAATAACAAAAATATCGACACCACAGTACCTTCCATAATGACCAGGCAACCATCCCTTAGAGTAACAAAAATCTCGACAACAAAATACCTTCCATAACGACAGGGCTACCATCCATTGGAGTAACAAAGATATCGACAACATACTACCCTCCATAGTGATAAGGCTACCATCCGTTGGAGTAATAAAAATCACGACAACTGACTACCTTCCATAATGACAAGGCTACCATCCATTGGAATAACAAAAATCTCGACAACAGACTACCTTCCATAATGACTAGGCTACCATCCATTGGAGTAACAAAGATATCGACAAAGGACTATCTTTCATAATGACAAGGATACCATCCATTGGAATAACAAAAATCTTGACAAGAGACTACCTTCCATATTGACAAGGATACCATCCATTGGAGTAACAATGATATCGACAACAAACTACCTTCCATAATGACAAGGCTACCATCCATTAGAGTAACAATGATATCGACAAAAAACTACCTTCCATAATGACAAGGCTACAATCCATTCTAGTAACAAAAATCTCGAAAATAGAGTACCTTCCATAATGACAAGGCTACCATCCATCGTAGTAACAAAAATCTCGATAATAGACTACCTTCAATAATGACAAGGCTACAATCCATTATAGTAAAAAAGTCTCGACAACAGACTACCTTCCATAATGACAAGGCTACAATCCATTATTGTAACAAAAATATGGACAACAGACTACCTTCCATAATGACTAGGTTACCATCCATTGGAGTAACAAAAATACCGACAACAGAATACCTTCCATAATGACAAGGCTACCATCCTTTGGAGTAACAGAAATCTAGACAACATACTACCTTCCATAATGACAAGGCTACCATCCATTGGAGTAACAAAAATCTCGATAGCAGACTACCTTCCATAATGACAAGGGTACCATAATTGGAGTAACAAAAATATCCACAAGAGACTACCTTCCATAATGACAAGGCTACAATCCATTGGAGTATAAAAAATCTCGACAATAGACTACCTTCCATAATGACAAGACTACCATCCATTGGAGTAACAAAAATCTCAACAACAGACTACCTTCCATAATGACTAGGCTAGTATCCATTGGAGTAACAATGATATCGACAACAAACTACCTTCCATAATGACAAGGCTACAATCCATTGTAGTAAAAAAAATCTCGAAAATAGAGTACCTTCCATAATGACGAGGCTACCATCCATTGTAGTAACAAAAATCTCGACAATAGACTACCTTCCATAATGGCAAGGATACCATCCATTGTAGTACCAAAAATCTCGACAATAGACTACCATCCATAATGACAAGGCTACCATCCCTTTGAGTAACAAAAATATCGACAACACACTACCTTCCATAATGACAGGGCTATTATTCATTGGAGTAACAAAGATATTAACAACATACTACCCTCCATAGTGACAAGGTTACCAGCCGTCGGAGTAATAAAAATCACGACAACTGACTACCTTCCATATAGACAAGGCTACCATCCATTGGAATAATAAAAATCTCGACAAGAGACTACCATCCATAATGACAAGGATACCATCCATTGGAGTAACAAAAATCTTGACAACACACTACCATCCATAATGGCAAGGCTATCATCCATTTTTGTAACAAAAATCTAGACAACAACCTACCTTCCATAATGACAAGGCTACCATCCATTGGAGTAACAGAAATCTCGACAACAGACTACCTTCCATAATGATAAGGCTACCATCCATTGGAGTAACAAAAATCTCGGCAATGGAATACCTTCCATAATGACAAGGGTACCATCATTGGAGTAACAAAAATATCCACAAGAGCCTACATTCCATAATGACAAGGTTACAATCCATTGGAGTATAAAAAATCTCGACAACACACTACCTTACATAATGACTAGGTTACCATCCATTGGAGTAACAAAGACATCGACAATAGACTACCTTCCATAATGACAAGGCTGCAATCCATTGTAGTACCAAAAATCTGGACAACAGACAACCTTCCATAATGACAAGGCTACCATCCATTGTAGTAACTAAAATATCGACAATAGACTACCTTCTATAATGACAAGGCTACCATCCATTGCAGTAACAAAAATCTCGACAACATACTACCTTCCATAATGACAAGGCTACCATCCATTGGAGTAACAAAAATATCGACAACACACTACCTTCCATAATGACAAGGGCTACCATCCGTTGTAGTAACAAAGATATCGACAACATACTACCCTCCATAGTGACAAGGCTACCATCCATTGGAGTAATAAAAATCATGACAATTGACTACCTTCCATAATGACAAGGCTACCATCCATTGTTGTAACAAAAATCTGGACAACAAACTACCTTCCATAATGACAAGGCTACGATCCATTGGAGTAACAAAAATACCGACAACAGAATACCTTCCATAATGATAAGGCTACCATCCACTGGAGTAACATAAATCTAGACATCAAACTACCTTCCATAATGACAAGGCTACAATCCATTGGAGTATAAAAAATATCGACAACAGACTACCTTCCATAATGACAAGGCTACCATCCATTGGAGTAACAAAAATCTCAACAACAGACTACCTTCCATAATGACTAGGCTACCATCCATTAGAGTAACAATGATATCGACAACTGACTACCTTCCATAATGACAAGGCTACAATCCATTGTAGTAACAAAAATATCTAAAAATGAGTACCTTCCATAATGACAAGGCTACCATCCATTGTAGTAACACAAATCTCGACAATAGACATCCTTCCATAATGGCAACGCTACCATCCATTGGAGTAACAAAAATCACGACAACAGACTACCTTCCATAATTACAAGGCTACCATCCATTGGAATCCCAAAAATATTGACACCACACTACCTTCCATAATGACAAGGCTACAATCCCTTAGAGTAACAAAAATATCGACAACAGAATACCCTCCATAATGACAGGGCTACCATCCATTGGAGTAACAAAGATATCGACAACATACTACCCTCTATAGTGACAAGGCTATTATCCGTTGGAGTAATAAAAATCACGACAAATAACTACCTTCCATAATGACAAGGCTACCATCCATTGGAATAACAAAAATATCGACAACACACTACCTTCCATAATGACAAGGCTACCATCCAATGGAGTAACAAAAATCTCGACAATAGACTACCTTCCATAATGGCAAGGCTACCATCTATTGGAAGAACAAAAATCATGACAACAGACTTCCTTCCATAATGATAAGGCTACCATCCATTGGAGTAACAAAAATCTGGACAACAGACTACCTTCCATAATAACAAGGCTACCATCCATTGGAGTAACAAAAATACCAATAACATAATACCTTCCATAATGACAAGGCTACCATCCATTAGAGTAACAAAAATCTCGACAACAGACTACCTTCCATAATTACAAGGCGACCATCCAGTGGAATAAAAAAATATCGACACCATACTACCTTCCATAATGACAAGGCTACCATCCCTTAGAGTAACAAAAATATCGGCAACAGAATACCTTCCATAATGACAGGGCTACCATCCATTGGAGTAACAAAGATATCGACAACATACTACCCTCCATAGTGACAAGGCTACCATCCGTTGGAGTAATAAAAATCACGACAACTGACTACCTTCCATAATGACAAGGCTACCATCCATTGGAATAACAAAAATCTCGACAACAGACTACCTTCCATAATGACAAGGATACCATCCATTGGAGTAACAAAAATCTCGATAACACACTACCTTCCATAATGGCAAGGCTATCATCCATTGTTGTAACAAAAATCTGGACAATAGACTACCTTCCATAATGACAAGGCTACCATCCATTGGAGTAAGAAAAATACCAACAACAGAATACCTTCCATAATGACAAGGCTACCATCCATTAGAGTAACAGAAATCTAGACAACAGACTACCTTCCATAATGACAAGGCTACCATCCATTGGAGTAACAAAAATATCGATAGCAGACTACCTTCCATAATCACAAGGGTACCATCATTGGAGTAACAAAAATATCCACAAGAGACTACCTTCCATAATGACAAGGCTACCATCCATTGGAGTATAAAAAATCTCGACAATAGACTACCTTCCATATTGACAAGGCTACCATCCATTGGAGTAACAAAAATCTCAACAACAGACTACCTTCCATAATGACTAGGCTACCATCCATTGGAGTAACAATGATATGGACAACAAACTACCTTCCATAATGACAAGGCTATAATCTGTTGTAGTAACAAAAATCTTGAAAACAGAGTACCTTCCATAATGACAAAGCTACCATCCATTGTAGTAACAAAAATCTCGACAATAGACTACCTTCCATAATGGCAAGGCTATGATCCATTAGAGTAACAAAAATCATGACAACAGACTTCCTTCCATAATTACAAGGCTACCATCCATTGGAATAACAAAAATATCGACACCACGCTACCTTCCATAATGACAAGGCTACCATCCATTGGAGTAACAAAGATATCGACAACATACTACCTTCCATAATGACAAGGCTACTATCCTTTGGAGTAACAAAAATCACGACAACAAACTAAATTCCATAATGACAAGGCTACCATCAATTGGAATAACAAAAATATTGACAACACACTACCTTCCATAATGACAAGTCTACCATCCATTGGAGTAACAAAAATCTCGACAATAGATTACCTTCCATAATAACAAGTCTACCATCCATTGGAGTAACAAAAATATGAACAACAGACTATTGTCCTTAATGACAAGGCTACCATCCATTGTAGTAACAGAAATCACAACGAAAGACTACCTTCCATAATGACAAGGCTACAATCCATTGCAGTAACAAAAATCTCTAAAAGAGACTACCTTCCATAATGACAACGCTACCATCCATTGTTGTAACAAAAATCTGGACAACAAACTACCTTCCATAATGACAAGGCTACCATCCATTGAAGTAAGAAAAATATCGACAACAGAATACCTTCCATAATGACAAGGCTACCATCCATTGGAGTAACAGAAATCTAGACAACAATCTACCTTTCATAATGACAAGGCTACCATCCATTGGAGTAACAAAAATCTCGATAGCAGACTACCTTCCATAATCACAAGGGTACCAACATTGGAGTAACAAAAATATCCACAAGAGACTACCTTTCATAATGACAAGGCTACCATCCATTGGAGTATAAAAAATCTCGACAACAGACTACCTTCCATAATGACAAGGCTACCATCCATTGGAGTAACAAAGATATCAACAACATACTACCTTCCATAATGACAAGGCCACCATCCTTTGGAGTAAAAAAAATCACGACAACAGACTAAATTCCATAATGACAAGGCTACCATCAATTGGAATAACAGAAATATTGACAACACACTACCTTCCATAATGACAAGTCTACCATCCATTTGAGTAACCAAAATATTGACAACAGACTACCTTCCATAATAACAAGGCTACCATCCAATGGAGTAACAAAATTCTCGACAATAGATTACCTTCCATAATGACAAGTCTACCATCCATTGGAGTGACAAAAATATGAACAACAAACTATTGTCTTTAATGACAAGGCTACCATCCATTGGAGTAACAGAAATCACAACGAAAGACTACCTTCCATAATGACAAGGCTACCATCCATTGCAGTAACAAAAATCTCGAAAAGAGACTACCTTCCATAATGACAACGCTACCATCCATTGTTGTAACAAAAATCTGGACAACAGACTACCTTCCATAATGATAAGGCTACCATCCATTGGAGTAAGAAAAATACCGACAACAGAATTCCTTCCATAATGACAAGGCTACCATCCATTGGAGTAACAAAAATCTAGACAACAGTCTACCTTCCATAATGACAAGGCTACACTCCATTGGAGTAACAAAAATCTCGATAGCAGACTACCTTCCATAATCACAAGGGTACCATCATTGGAGTAACAAAAATATCCACAAGAGACTACCTTACATAATGACAAGGCTACCATCCATTGTAGTAACAAAAATCTCAACAATAGACTACCTTCCATAATGGCAAGGCTATCATCCATTAGAGTAACAAAAATCACGACAACAGACTTCCTTCCAAAATTACAAGGCTACCATCCATTGGAATAACAAAAAGGTCCACACCACGCTACCTTCCATAATGACAAGGCTACCATCCATTGGAGTAACAAAGATATCGACATCATACTACCTTCCATAATGACAAGGCTACCATCCTTTGGAGTAACAAAAATCACGACAACAGACTAAATTCCATAATGACAAGGCTACCATCAATTGGAATAACAAAAATATTGACAACACACTGCCTTCCATAATGACAAGTCTACCATCCATTGGAGTAACAAAAATCTTAACAACAAACTACCTTCCATAATGACAAGGCTACCATCCAATGGAGTAACAAAATTCTCGATAATAGATTACCTTCCATAATGACAAGGCTACCATCCATTGGAGTAACAGAAATCACAACGAAAGACTACCTTCCATAATGACAAGGCTACCATCCATTGCAGTAACAAAAATCTCGAAAGGAGACTACCTTCCATAATGACAAGGCTAGCATCCATTGTTGTAACAAAAATCTGGACAACAGATTACCTTCCATAATGACAAGGCTACCATCCATTGGAGTAACAAAAATAGGAACAACAAGAAACTAACTTCCATAATGACAAGGCTATAATCCATTGTAGTAACAAAAATCTTGAAAACAGAGTACCTTCCATAATGAAAAGGCTACCATCCATTGTAGTAACAAAAATATCGACAATAGACTACCTTCCATAATGGCAAGGCTATCATCCATTAGAGTAACAAAAATAACGACAACAAACTTCGTTCCATAATTACAAGGCTACCATCCATTGGAATAACAAAAATATCGACACCACGCTACCTTCCATAATGACAAGGCTACCATCCATTGGAGTAAAAAAGATATCAAAAACATACTACCTTCCATAATGACAAGGCTACCATCCTTTGGAGTAACAAAAATCACGACAACAGAATAAATTCCATAATGACAAGGCTACCATCAATTGGAATAACAAAAATATTGACAACACACAACCTTCCATAATGACAAGTCTACCATCCATTGGAGTAACAAACATCATGACAACAGACTACCTTCCATAATTACAAGTCTACCATCCATTGGAATAACAAAAATATCGACACCACACTACCTTCCATAATGACAAGGCTACCATCCCTTAGAGTAACAAAAATCTCGATAACAGAATACCTTCCTTAATGACAGGGCTACCATCCTTTGGAGTAACAAAGATATCGACAATATACTACCCTCCATAGTGATTAGGCTACCATCCGTTGGAGTAATGAAAATCACGACAACTGACTACCTTCCATAATGACAAGGCTACCATCCATTGGAATAACAAAAATATCGACAACACACTACCTTCCATAATGACAAGGCTACAATCCAATGGAGTAACCAAATTTTGGACAATAGATTACTTTCCATAATGACAAGTATACCATCCATTGGAGTAACAAAAATATGAACAACAGACTATTGTCCTTAATGACAAGGCTACCATCCATTGGAGTAACAGAAATCACAACGAAAGACTACCTTCAATAATGACAAGGCTACCATCCATTGCAATAACAAAAATATCGAAAAGAGACTACCTTCCATAATGACAAGGCTACCATCCATTGTTGTAACAAAAATCTGGACAACAGACTACCTTCCATAATGACAAGGGTACCATCCATTGGAGTAAGAAAAATACCGACAACAGACTACCTTCCATAATGACAAGGCTACCATCCATTGGAGTAACAAAAATCACGATAGCAGACTACCTTCCATAATCACAAGGGTACCATCATTGGAGTAACAAAAATATCCACAAGAGACTACCTTCCATAATGACAAGGCTACCATCCATTGGAGTATAAAAAATCTCGACAACAGACTACCTTCCATAATGACAAGGCTACCATCCATTGGAGTATCAAAAATCTCAACAACAGACAGCCTTCCATAATGACTAGGCTACCATCCATTGGAGTAACAATGATATCGACAACAAACTACCTTCCATAATGACAAGGCTACAATCCATTGTAGTAACAAAAACCTTGAAAACAGAGTACCTTCCATAATGACAAGGCTACCATCCATTGTAGTAACAAAAATCTCGATAATAGACTACCTTCAATAATGGCAAGGCTATCATCCATTAGAGTAACAAAAATCACGACAACAGACTTCCTTCAATAATTACAAGGCTACCATCTATTGGAGTAACAAAGATATCGACAACATACTACCTTCCATAATGACAAGGCTACCATCCTTTGGTGTAACAAAAATCACGACAACAGACTAAATTCCATAATTACAAGGCTACCATCAATTGGAATAACAAAAATATTGACAACACACTACCTTCCATAATGACAAGTCTACCATCCATTGTAGTAACAAAAATCTTAACAACAGACTACCTTCCATAATGACAGGGCTATCATCCATTGGAGTAACAAAGATATCGACAACATACTACACTCCATAGTGACAAGGCTACCATCCGTTGGAGTAATAAAAATCACGACAAGTGACTACCTTCCATAATGACAAGGCTACCATCCATTGGAATAACAAAAATATCGACAACACACTACCTTCCATAATGACAAGGTTACCAGCCAATGGAGTAACAAAAATCTCGACAATAGATTACCTTCCATAATGACAAGTCTACCATCCATTGGAGTAACAAAAATATGAACAATAAACTACTGTCCTTAATGACAAGGCTACCATCCATTTGAGTAACAGAAAATCACAACGACAGACTACCTTCCATAATGACAAGGCTACCATCCATTATAGTAACAAAAATCTCGACAACAGACTATCTTCCATAATGACAAGGCTACCATCCATTGTTGTAACAAAAATCTAGACAACAGACTACCTTCCATAATGACAAGGCTACCATCCATTGGAGTAACGTAAATATCGACAACAGAATACCTTCCATAATGACAAGGCTACCATCCATTGGAGTAAAAAAAATATCGACAACACACTACCTTTCATAATGATAAGGTCACCATCCATTGAAGTAACAAAGATATCGAAAACATATTACCTTCCATAATGACAGGGCTACCATCCACATGAGTAACAAAAATCACGGCAACAGACTACCTTCCATAATGATAAGGCTACCATCCTTTGGAGTAACAAAAATATTGACAACACCCTACCTTCCATAATGACAAGGCAACCATCCAATGGAGTAACAAAAATCTCGACAATAGACTACCTTCCGTAATGACAAGTATACCATCCATTGGAGTAATAAAAATATGAATAATAGACTACCGTCCTTAATGACAAGGCTACCATCCATTGGAGTAATAGAAATCACAACGACAGACTACCTTCAATATTGACAAGGCTATCATCCATTGTAGTAACAAAAATCTCGACAACAGACTACCTTCCATAATTACAAGGCTACCATCCATTTTTGTAACAAAAATCTGGACAACAGCGTACCTTCCATAATGACAACGCTACCATCCACTAGAGTAATAAAAATCTCGATAACAGACTACCTTCCATAATGACAAGGCTACCATCCATTGGAGTAACAAAAATCTCGACAATGGACTACCTTCCATAATGACAAGGCTACCATCCAATGGAGTAACAAAAATCTCGACAATAGACTACCTTCCATAATGACAAGTATACCATCCATTGGAGTAATAAAAATATGAACAATAGACTACCGTCCTTAATGACAAGGCTACCATCCATTGAAGTAATAGAAATCACAACGACAGACTACCTTCAATAATGACAAGGCTATCATCTATTGCAGTAACAAAAATCTCGACAACAGACTACCTTCCATAATGACAAGGCTACCATCCATTTTTGTAACAAAAATCTAGACAACAGCCTACCTTCCTTAATGACAAGGCAACCATCCACTGGAGTAACAGAAATCTCGACAATAGACTACCTTCCATAATGATAAGGCTACCATCCATTGGTGTAACAAAAATCTCGACAGTGGACTACCTTCCATAATGACAAGGCTACCATCCATTGGAGTAACAAAAATCTTCTTAACGGACAACCTTCCATAATGATAAGGCTATCATCCATTGTAGTAACAAAAATATCGACAATAGACTACCTATTATAATGACAAGGCTACCATCCATTTGAGTAACAAAAATATCGACAACCTACTACCTTACATAATAACAAGGCTACCATCCATTGGAGTAACAAAAATATCGACAACACACTACCTTCCATAATGACAAGGCTACCATCCCTTAGAGTAACAAAAATATCAACAACACACTACCTTCCATAATGACAGGGCTACCATCCATTGGAGTAACAAAAATCTCGACAACATACTACCCTTCATAATGACAGGGCTACAATCCATTGGAGTGACAAAGATATCGACAACATGCTACCCTCCATAGTGACAAGGCTACCATCCATTGGAATAACAAAAATATCGACAACTGACTACCTTCCATAATGACAAGGCTACCATCCATTGGATTAAAAAAAATATCGATAACACACTACCTTCCATAATGACAAGGCTACCATACAATGGAGTAAAAAAAATCACGACAACAGACTACCTTCCATAATGGCAAGGCTACCATCAATTGGAGTAACATAAATCACAATGAAAGACTACCTTTCATAATGATAAGGCTACCATCCATTGGAGTAACAAAAATCTCGACAAGAGACTACCTTCCATAATGACAAGGCTACCATCCATTAGAAGTAACAGAAATCTAGACAACAGACTACCTTCCATAAAGACAAGGCTACCATCCATTGGAGTAACAAAAATCTCGATAGCAGACTACCTTCCATAATTACAAGGGTACCATCATTGGAGTAACAAAAATATCCACAAGAGACTACCTTCCATAATGACAAGGCTACAATCCATTGGAGTATAAAAAATCTCGACAAAAGACTACCTTCCATAATGACAAGGCTACCATCCATTGGAGTAACAAAAATCTCAACAACAGACTACCTTCCATAATGACAAGGCTACCATCCATTTTTGTAACAAAAATTTGACAACAGCCTACCTTCCATAATGACAAGGCTACCATCCACTGGAGTAATAGAAATCCTGGCAACAGACTACCTTCCATAATGATAAGGCTATGATCCATTGGAGTAACAAAAATATCCACAAGTGACTACATTCCATAATGACAAGGCTACAATCCATTGGAGTATAAAAAATCTCGACAACAGATTACCTTCCATAATGACTAGGTTACCATCCATTGGAGTAACAAAGACATCGACAACAGACTACCTTCCATAACGACAAGACTACAATCCATTGTACTAACAAAAATCTTCTCAACAGACAACCTTCCATAATGACCAGGCTATCATCCATTGTAGTAACAAAAATATCGGCAATAGACTACCTTCTATAATGACAAGGCTACCATCCATTGGAGTAACAAAAATCTCGACAACATACTACCTTCCATAATGACAAGGCTACCATCCATTGGAGTAAAAAAAATATTGACAACACACTACCTTCAATAATAACAAGGCTACCATCCCTTAGAGTAACAAAAATATCGACAACACACTACCTTCCATAATGACAGGGCTACCATCCATTGGAGTAACAAAAATCTCGACAACATACTACCCTCCATAATGACAGGGCTACCATCCATTGGAGTACCAAAGATATCGACAACATGCTACCCTCCATAGTGACATGGCTACCATCCGTTGGAATAACAAAAATATCGACAACACACTACCTTCCATAATGACAAGGCTACCATCCATTGGAGTAACAAAAATCTCGACAACAGACTACCTTCCATAATTACAAGGCTACCATCCATTTTTGTAACAAAAATCTGGAAAACAGCCTACCTTCCATGATGACAACGATACCATCCACTGGAGTAATAAAAATCTCGACAACAGACTACCTTCCATAATGATAAGGCTACCAACCATTGGAGTAACAAAAATCTCGACAGTGGACTACCTTCCATAATGACAAGGCTAACATCCAATGGAGTAACAAAAATCTCGACAATAGACTACCTTCCATAATGACAAGTATACCATCCATTGGAGTAATAAAAATATGAACAATAGATTACCTTCCTTAATGACAAGGCTACCTTCCATTGAAGTAATAGAAATCACAACGACAGACTACCTTCCATAATGGCAAGGCTACCATCCATTGGAGTAACAAAATTCATGACAACAGACTACCTTTCATAATGACAAGGCTACCATCCATTTTTGTAACAAAAATCTAGACAACAACCTACCTTCCTTAATGACAAGGCTACCATCCACTAGAGTAACAGAAATCTCGACAATAGACTACCTTCCATAATGACAAGGATACCATCCATTGGAGTAACAATGATATCGACAACAAACTACCTTCCATAATGACAAGGCTATAATCAATTGTAGTAACAAAAATACCAAAAACAGAGTACCTTCCATAATGACAAGGCTACCATCAATTGTAGTAACAAAAATCTAGACAATAGACTACCTTCCATAATGGCAAGGCTACCATCCATTGGAGTTACAAAAATCTCGACAACAGACTACCTTCCATAATTACATGGCTACCATCCATTGGAATAACAAAAATATCGACACCACACTACCTTACATAATGACAAGGCTACCATCCCTTAGAGTAACAAAAATCTCGACAACAAAATACCTTCCATAATGACAGGGCTACCATCCATTGGAGTAACAAAGATATCGACAACATAATACCTTCCATGGTGACAAGGCTACCATCCGTTGGAGTAATAAAAATCACGACAACTGACTACCTTCCATAATGACAAGGCTACCATCCATTGGAATAACAAAAATATCGACAACACACTACCTTCCATAATGACAAGGCTACCATCCAATGGAGTAACAAAAATCTCGACAATAGACTACCTTCCATAATGGAAAGGCTACCTGTTGGTTCCTAAATTCGACACCTTTGTTTTGTTGATGTCAGCCATTAAAGTTGAAAGATGTTTTCGACTGGCTAAGTCTGTCGAAATGCCCGTCGAAAGATGGCAAAGTACTTAGAAGATTTCTTCCAAGGAAGAAGGATGGTTGCCTTCGACGTCGAAGGAGTTTCTCGTCGAAGATGTCTCTCGACGAAAATGTTCGATGGATCAGAGTGGAGCAGTTTGAAATTCAAACGTTTGGAGGGAAAACGGTTTCCAGCAGTTACCACGTGCAAACGTGCAAGGATCTGGAGCGTCGAGCGTGGAGAACGTGCCAAGTGGATTGATCTCGAAGCAGTGTAACTGCCCGACGGTTACTTGGGATGTTTTAGTATAAATAATAGTAGTCATGTAGTTTCTCGCGTGTGTTCACAATTCTATACAAAGTCACTCATATAGATTCGAGTACCCAGCGTGTGAGAAAGAATTGTTGAGAAATGTATGTGTGAAACACCAATTTTATTAATCAAAGTCATTTACTTTTCCAGAAATTTACTTGCTTTCCTCTTTACATTCCTGTCGAAGCCCTTTTACTTTAAGCCTTGTTTATTTTACCAAGTCCTTTCTTCATGCAATTTACTTGAAACCTCTTTATGTTATTTAAAGCCTCGTTATTTAAAGCCTTATCCAATTTAATCAAACTTCAAAATCAACCTATGTCCTAGGATCAATCTGATCGATCCTGCGAGTAACCAAATAAGTAACCATTTGGAGGATCAGCGGTTGTTTACCAAAAACCAAGGTAAACAAATTGGCACACCCGGTGGGACTGTGTGTTGATTGTTGAAAATAATCTCATCTTTTCGAGTTGTATGTTATTGAGAAGTGGTAGGATATACACTAACGATAACAATACTGCCAGAAGAAGGGAAGAGATGGCGAATCCGCCAAACAATAACGAAATCCCACAAACTAATGTGGGAGCAACGGTTAGTACGACCGTAAGTGAAGCGACAAACGTTGGTTCGACACCAGCAGTATCAGTCACAACCACGGGGCCAATACCTTCGTTAACAGGCCCCAGGATGCCTTTGGGAACCCCCCCACCAAGGGGAAATTTAGGCACAAGGCCTTTGGTTCCCCCAGGATTTATTCCATTCTATGGTATGCCAACTTCTGAAGTGGCAAGCCTGACGAATGCTGCGTCCACTTTTTCAGACCCTTTTGTGAGTGCCTCTTCGCCACTCCAAGGTTCTGGAGTAGGCATGGCGAATAGAAATAAGACCCAACTCTTAGGAGGAACGTCCCAAGTAGCCCATGGCCTTACGAATGCCTCGACAGCAGTCTTGAGGCAACAAATGGACGAAAGCAACCATGATATGGTGCAAATGTTGGCACAAACTTTGAGTACGGTGCTAAACCCTCTAATACAAAACACTACTCAATCGAATCAGCAAGTGACAGCGCAAATGACGCATTTGGCTGACTTCTTTGGAGTACCCCAACCTATTCGACAGCCCCAAAGGGCGCAAATAAGGGGAAATCAGGGGATATTTTTAGAGGAAGAAACTACCATTAACCAGGCTCAACAGCCTGTCGAAGAAAACCTTAGGGCACGATTGGAACAACCTGTCGAAGAACCTAGGGTAATAACCCCAGAGGTAAGGTTAGTTAACAGAAACCAAAATGCTGACGAAGTGGTTCAGCATATCCAATACCAAAACATGGGTTTGGAAAACAATCTGGCAACCATGATTGAAAGGATCATGACTCAGAATGGGATGAACATGGGCTTTCGAAGGCCCAACTTTACATCTCCATTGTCAGAATACGTGTTGCAAACGGACTTACCTCCTAGATGCAAAGTCCCCAAATTTACTAAGTTCTCTGGGGACACGACAAAATCTACTGTCGAGCACGTGGCGAGGTATTTGATCGAAGCGGGAGACATTTCGAATAACGAAAAGCTAAGGATCAAGTACTTCCCAAGTTCTTTAACAAAGAACGCTTTTACTTGGTTTACAACTCTCCCCCCCAATTCGATCCATCATTAGACCCAGTTGGAAAGATTGTTCCATGAACAATTCTACATGGGGCAAACCAAGATAAGCCTAAAAGAATTGGCCAGTGTGAAGAGACGTTTCACTGAACCTATAGACGAATATCTAAATAGGTTTAGGCTGCTCAAGGCGAGATGTTTTACACAAGTGCCAGAACATGAGTTGGTCGAAATAGCCGCAGGCGGTTTAGATTATTCCATTAGGAAGAAGCTAGACACCCAGTACCTAAGAGACATGGCCCAACTGGCCGATAGAGTTCGACAGGTAGAACGCCTCAAAGCTGAAAAAGCTAAGGCAACGAAAACTCACAAGAGAGAGAGGATAGCGTACGTTGAGATGGATGACGAAGATCTAGAATCCTTCGACGATACTTTAACTGTCGAAGAAGGAGAAGTCGACTTAGCAGAACTGAAACAAGGGCCACCATACTCTTGTAAACTGTTAGTCCCCTCAAATGGGAAAAATCCCATTGGTCCAGAAAGGACCAACGATAGGTTCCCAAAAAAGACTTATAGTTTTGACATCACAAAATGTGATGAAATATTCGACTTGCTAGTTAAAGATGGCCAAATGATAGTACCCCCAGGGGTAAAAGTGCCTCCTCTTGATCAAAGAAAGAAGAGAGGTTTTTGCAAATATCATAATTTTTTGGGCCATAAAACTTCTCAATGTTTTCTTTTCAGGAATCTTGTGCAAGACGCTATTGAAGAAGGGAGATTGAAGTTTGCTGACAAATCCCCCATGGCTGTCGACTCCAATCCATTGAAGGCTGAAGCCCACTATGCTGAACCCTCTGAGGTCAACGTGATAGAGGCAACCAGGATCCAGTCGAAGAAGCCAGGAATTACCATGGTCGAAGTCTCAAAGGACCACATCAACATGCCAATCTTTGGCAGTTTTTCTGGAAATTTATCCAGGAAGACAATTGAAGCTGTCCAGAAAGCGGTCGAAAACCCGAAGTCGGAGACCGCTGAAGCACAAAAAACTGGATCAAAACCCAGTTCCCACTTGGCCACTGTTCAAGGCCAGACGGAGAATCTGGAGACACAAATGAAGCAGTTAACTCTTGCTAACAAAGATACAATGAATATCAACATGGTCGAACTTTCTGACCCAAAAGCATCAGAAGAGGCCATGAGGCAAGAACAAGCTAATAAGACTGCTTTCCCTCGGGAAAATGAAAACTTGGCAGATTTTTTACAAAGATGCCAGAAAAAGAAATCAGAGGTGATGCTGTGTCCAAGATGCAGTTCGATCTTTGATAAAAAAGCTGCTGAGCACATTCAAGGCGTAAGAGCAGCGAATAAGAGAAGGGAGAATGCTGACCTTCGACATGATCCCAGAAGAGGTTCTAACCAAGAAAAGAGGCCATTGACTTTTAGGCCTCCAACAAATGTGCCAGTAGACACTTGGTACAAAACCTCTGGCCGGAAAAGGCCAAGTGAGGAGAAATGGCATTCTTTCGATGTGCCAAGAGGTTCCTCTTTGACTCAAAAGAAAGAGCCTCAAGTTGCTGCACCTAAGGTTACACGAGTGTCCAGCAACTACAAAGGTAAAAATCCTATGTCTCGATCTCAATGGAGGAGATATCAAAGGAGACGAAAAGCTGAAAGGGAGGCTGCCAACGAACCTAAGGCAGAAACTAGTTCGAATGTTCCTCAAAGGAAACAAAGGAAACCTCTAGAGAGAGAGCCAGTAACCAACAGGCTAGTTTGGCCTAACCAAAGTGAAGTCGAAGACGAAGACGATGCTGAGTCTGATGATACTTTGGACATAATGGTGAATATAGTTTCAGTGCTGCCCAGAGAATTCAATCGACAGGTAGAAGTCGAAGCAAGTGACTGGGAAGTGGAGAAAGAAATGGCCAAACATAGGCCAGTGTGCTATTTTGTCATGGACAATGGCACTACGGAGGAACAAAATGGCTTCTTCGAGCCACCTATAGAGGCGATGAAAAATCACCTCAAGCCTTTATTCATAAGGGCTAAACTCGAAGAAACTACTGTGAATAAAATATTGGTCGATTGTGGGGCAACCATCAATATTATCCCTCACTCTATGCTAAGGAAAATTGGCAAAAGGGATGAGGACATTAAGCCTCACAACATGGTCTTGTCGAACTATGAGGGCGGCATAGGGACCACCATGGGAGTGATCCAGCTAGATATCAAAGTAGGATCTATCCTTCGACCGATGATGTTCATAGTCATATCGGCCAAACCTAACTACAATCTTTTGTTAGGCCGTGAATGGATTCATGGTGTTGGCGCTGTGCCTTCATCAATGCACCAAAGGCTGCTGCTATGGCGTCCAGATGGGATGGTCGAAAACATAGAGGCAGATCAAAGCTACTACCTTGGCGAAGTGAATCACCTGGGTTTGGCAGATTTCGACAAGAACTTGGCTCACATAGGGCCATGTCCAACACCTGACTTCGACATGGCGCCAGCGCCAAACACCTTTTGTTCCCTATACCTGCATCCTGAGCATGGTTTCCAATGGGACAGAGAAGACTTGTCCCACATAGACTTCAGTGGGTTAACTGATATCCAACCAACTGGTTGGGGAAGTGAATTCAGTGATAATGACTGAGTCACAATCTTTGAAGCGAATTTCGGCTTATGTAGCCGAAACCAAGATGATAACGGCTCTCGAAGCCGAAGTGAAGTACATGGCCACACAGGCCAATGATCAACAACTATCTGCTGTAGGCCCAGGAAAGGATTTTGATCCAAAACCTCCTGATATCATGCCAGAAGAAATGCAGGAACAGAGGCTCGACGCCATCTATGACGATGAGCCTTTGGGCTTCGAAAAGGACCCCTTGGCGAACAACATTAAAATGTTAGCGCAAGACCCTTTAGAAGAAGTCAACTTAGGTGAAGGATCAGAGAAAAGGCCAACTTACATTAGCGCCAAAATCGATCCAGAACTTAGGTTGGAAGTAATCCAATTGCTGAAAGAGTTCAAAGACTGTTTCGCATGGGATTATGACGAAATGCCTGGTCTCGACAGAGGATTGGTAGAACTTCAGTTGCCAATCAAACCTGGGAAGAAGCCAGTCAAGCAAAATCCAAGGCGCTTCGCTCCAGAAATACTGTCGAAGATCAAAACGGAGGTCGAAAGACTTCTGAAATGCAAATTCATCTGTGTTACAAGGTATGTCGAATGGATTGCAAATATTGTGCCAGTAATTAAGAAAAATGGTACGTTAAGGGTGTGCATAGATTTCAGAGATTTGAATGCTGCCACCCCCAAAGATGAATATCCTATGCCTGTGGCGGAAATGCTAGTCGATTCTGCCGCTGGTTATGAGTACCTGAGTATGCTCGATGGTTATTCAGGATATAATCAAATATTCATTGCTGAAGAGGATGTGTCGAAAACAGCTTTTCGATGCCCTGGGGCCTTAGGCACTTACGAATGGGTAGTGATGCCTTTTGGCCTAAAGAACGCTGGGGCAACGTACCAGCGAGCGATGAATACTATCTTCCATGATTTTATTAACACTTTTATGCAAGTATATATTGATGATATTGTTATAAAATCTGTTTCCAGGAAGAATCATATTGACCACCTTCGACAATCATTCGAAAGAATGAGAGAACATGGTCTGAAGATGAACCCTTTGAAGTGTGCGTTCTGCGTGAAAGCTGGAGATTTCTTGGGCTTCGTTGTCCATAAAAAAGGAATCGAAATCAACCAGAACAAGACGAAGGCAATTCTGGAAGCGAAAGCGCCATCGAATAAGAAGGAATTGCAATCTCTCTTAGGCAAGATAAATTTCTTAAGGAGGTTTATATCTAATCTAAGTGGGAAAGCTCATGCCTTTTCACCCTTACTTCGACTGAATAAGGAGGGGTTCGAATGGGGGCAAGAGCAGCAAGAAGCCTTCGACAAAATCAAAGGGTACCTCACTAAGCCACCTATTTTGGTGCCTCCTTGTAGCAATAGGAGTATGAGATTGTACATAGCTGCATCCGACAAAACTCTGGGAAGTATGTTAGCCCAAGAAGATGAGAATGGAGTCGAAAGACCCATTTATTATCTCAGTAGAGTTTTGAATGATGCATAAACTAGATATAGCGAAGTTGAAAAATTGTGTCTATGTCTGTATTTCTCTTGTACAAAACTCAAGCAATATATAAAACCAGTTGATGTTTATGTTTCGTCTCATTTTGATGTTTTCAAATATATGTTGTCGAAACCTATCTTGCATAGTCGAATTGGCAAGTGGGCATTAGCATTAACTGAATACTCCTTGACCTTTATGCCTCTTAAGGCAGTAAAAGGACAAGTGGTGGCAGACTTTATAGTCGACCACTCCATTCAAGTTGAGTATATTAGTTATGTGGAGATAGAGCCTTGGAAATTCTACTTCGATGGTTCCAGCCATAAAGATGGAACAGGGGTAGGAGTCTTGATTATTTCTCCAGATAAAATTCCAACAACATTCAAGTACAAAATAGCAGGTTCTTGTTCGAACAATGAGGCTGAGTATGAAGCTCTAATTACTGGCCTTGAGATATTGTTTGAATTGGGGGCAACTCGAGTCGAAATAATGGGAGACTCAGAGTTAGTCATTAAGCAAGTCACAAAGGAATATAAATGCATAAGAGAAAATCTCATTATGTACTTTGTGATAGCAAATCGTTTATTGAAAAAATTTGAAGCGGTCAATATTCGACACATACCCAGAGTCGAAAATCAAATAGCCAACGACTTGGCACAGATTGCATCTGGGTATAAGATTTCAAAAACGAGATTACAAAGAGCAATCGAAGTTTGAGAAAAGATAAAAGCAACTTGTCTATCACCAACAGACTTGGAATCGACGAGACTAGGATATGCTGATCACAGTAACTTCGAGATTTCGTTCATTGATAATTTGTCAGAGCAAGATTGGAGGAAACCCATTGTGGACTATCTTCAAAATCCAGGAGCTTCGACAGAACGAAAAACAAAATTCAGGGCGTTGAGTTATGTACTCATGGGTAATGAGTTATTCAAGAAGACGCCTGAAGGGGTGTTGCTGAAATGTTTAAGTGAAACTGAAGCATACATAGCCCTTTCGACGACGCATGCTGGGGCATGTGGAGCTCACCAAGCAGGCCATAAGATGAAATGGTTGTTGTTTCGACAAGGACTATATTGGCCCACTATGCTGAAAAATTGTGTTGAGTTCGCCAAAGGTTGTCAAGAGTGTCAAGTCCATACAGGCATCCAACATGTACCAGCAAGCGAACTTCACTCGATAGTGAAGCCTTGGCCTTTTAGAGGATGGGCGTTGGATCTCATTGGAGAGATTCGACCAGCATCATCAAAGAGTCAGAAATACATACTGGTAGGCATTGATTACTTTACTAAATGGATCGAAGCTATCCCTTTAGTCAATGTAGACCAGGAAAATGTCATTGAATTTATTCAAAAGAACATTATCTTTAGATATGGAATTCCTGAGACAATAACAACTGATCAAGGGTCAGTTTTCACTGGTCGAAAGATGCAGGAATTTGCTCAGGAAACAGGTTTCAAACTCCTAACATCCACGCCTTATTATGCACAGGCGAACGATCAAGTCGAAGCAGCTAACAAAGTGGTGATTGGCTTGATAAAGAAACATGTTGGGAAGAAACCAAAGAATTGGCATAAGACGTTAGACCAGATTCTGTGGGCTTGTCGAACGTCCCCAAAAGAAGCCACTGGTACAACACCGTATAGGCTAACTTTTGGCCATGATGCAGTGTTGCCAGCAGAAATTTGTCTTCAATCTGCAAGGGTTCAGAGGCATTATGATATTCCTTCTGAAGCCTATTGGAACATGATGTTAGACGAACTGGTGGATTTAGACGAAGAGAGATTACGCGCTCTCGACCTACTCAGGCTTCAGAAGAAAAGAGTAGAAGACTCTTATAATAAAAAGGTAAAACCTAAGGTATTTTTGCCTGAAGAACTAGTTTGGAAGGTAATTCTTCCCATGGATCGAAGAGATCGAAGCATGGGGAAATGGTCACCCAAGTGGGAAGGACCCTTCAGAGTTATCCAAACTTTTTCTGGTGGAGCCTATGAAGTCGAAGAGTTAGGTGGAGATAAAAGTCTCTTGAGAGTAAATGGTAAATATTTGAAAAAATACAAACCTATACTTCAAGAGATAAAAATAAAATAATAAAAGAACAAGACTAAATTAACCATAAAAATGCCAAAATGGAAATTTTATAAATTTCAGCCAAGATGGCAATTGTTGTCGAATATGGATTACAAAATATGGTTACAAAAGAGAATCAATCAAAAGGAAAGAGAGTTCTTGAGTCGAAGATACTTGGCTTGCTGCAGCTCCAACCTTTTCTTGCACCAGGCGTTCTCCTGCACTAGTTTGGCAATTTGAGCGTCGAGGCCTTGGGCCCTCTCAGCGAATTCCAGGCCTTGTTTGATTTCAGTTTGGCTCTCGGTGTCTGAGATGGTCGAAAGAAGTTCCTCCTTGCGTATAGTGTTGGCATTTATCTTCGCTTCTATCTCTGCGATTTGTGCCCGGAAGGAAGCATTCTCTCGATCAATGGCATCGACTTCTTCCTGCGTAGATGCTTTTTGTTTCGACAACTCTGCAATTCGAGAAGTCGAATCCGAGACAGCAGTCCACGCAGAGGAGCTTTTGCCATACAACACCTCAAGCTGACTGTTAAATCCCCTTTGGCGCCTGTAATCTGCTGAGACTTGATCAATCATAGAGTGTAACTCCAGGATCAAGCCTGAGACTTCTGGGGCTACAGCTAACAAGTCGACAGCATTCAAGACATCCTTCAAACATGATGGAGCAGTGGGGTCCCCCTCTAAAGCCTTCATCAAATCCCTCTTGAAGAACTGGGCCTTAACCTTCGCCAAAGCGTCATCGAGAGGAGAGGTTTCAGTAGACTTCCCCGACAGGGTAGGAATCTCCTGACTAGCATCAGACAAACTCTTGCTCTCGATGATAGCGTTGAGATAGCTAACAGGGTCAGTTTGTTTCAAAAGTTCTAAGTCCTCTTTTGACCTGTGCTTCGTGGAGGTAACCCTTGCAACAGTATTGTCTTGGGTTTGAGGCTGTTGAATGTTAAGTGCCTCGACTTGTTGCTCTTCGACTCGGACTGGGGCAGTACCAGCGTCGACTTGTGGCTCTTCGCTAGCGTCACCTTGGCGTTCTTCGCTAGCATCACCCTGGTGCCCTTCGCCAACGTCATCTTGGTGCTCTTCGCTAGCGTTACCCTGGTGCCCTTCGCCAGTGCCACCTTGGTTCTCTTCGTCAGTAGCACCTTGATTTTCTTCGCCAGCATTGCCTTGGTCCCTTTCTTCATGATTCTCTTCTGACAGATCCACCACCTGAACCGCTTCTGGCTGTTGTTCCTCCACCAGAGGTTCCTCTGTTGGTTTTTCTACCGTTTCAGCATTGGCCTCATTCTCAGTACGGGCTTCGTCATGTCCCAAGCCTTTTTCCTGAGGCCTGCTAAGTTCAGCAGATTCCAGCGTTTCAGAGGTCCTTGGCGGGGAACTTTCAGTAGTGTCCTGAAAAAGGAAAGAAGACAAATCTTCAGAGGTCGAAAGAGACACAATCGAATATGGGTATCTATACCTAAGTTGTAAAAGGGTCTAAGAGATTACCTGTGGATTAGCTTCAGCCCCAGGGCTGGAATTGTCGCTTTCGACAGGCTTGTTAAGAAGAATGTTTAGTTCCTCCTCAGTTGGCTCCTCGATGATCACTGGAGGTGGCCTAGGCTTTCTCCCAGCAACTTTTATTCTGATGGTTCGACCTTCAGGAGCAGGAGCAGGAACAGAAGCATCCTTCGTCAACTTTCGCCTCTTTAGAGGGGCAGGAGGAGAATCACTTTCTTCATCGCTCCCAGATTCGACCACCAGTGTTTGCCGTTTCTTGGGCGAAGGTGCCTAGAAAACCAATGGGAATTCGATTTAATAATTGCATCGAAAGTCAAAAATCGAAAGCCAGGAAAAAATAATGAAAGTCTGGTTACCGATATAGAAGGCTTCTTCGAAGAGCCTTCCCCCTGTTGGTTGCTTGTGGTCTTCGCCGGCGCTGTAGTCTTCGCCGGCAGTGGAGTTTTTGTTGAAGGGCCCCCTCCCTGTTGGCCTTCTGTAGCCTTCTTGGCTACAGGCTTTCGAACAACTGAAAGCAAATAAAAAGTTAACAGGCTAGCAGTCGAAGAGAAAGACAAAAAGTAATGTGAGAGCATGAACTTACATTTCTTTATTTTGTCCAACACAAGGACAAAAGACTTCTGCAGCTCATCCATGAAGTCCTTCTCGTCGAAGAAGTACTCAGCATAATAGCTTTTCCACCACTCCTCGAAGGATGGTGAACAAAGAAAATTAAGCTGGTAGTCAAACAACGAGAGAACTGTTCGACCAGCATATCTTCCGATATGCTTGATGGCAGCTTCTTCTGTGTAATCATTGCAGAAGTACAACATTGACTTCTCTCGTGGAAAAATCGGAGAAGGCAGGGTTTGGATAATACCAAACTGGCGAGATACCAGGTTTGGTTGGTATGCAATCAGACTCAAATGAGTCTTAGAGCTCCTGAATCGAAGAGGCATGATCCTTGGTGTAAGGAACGCCTCCCACAGTATTGTATGTTCGTCGACATTGGGACCACTCGACGTCCTTGGATGTGGCCTTGTGAACCATGCTGGGCCTACCTGCCGTCGAGCAAATGGAGCCATAGTTGAAACAAACTCCTTCCTTCGAGCAAACATTAGAACGAAGTTGGTGAAGGTTTGCTGAAACTCCAGTCCATCTTCCATAGGTGTCAGCAGAGCCAGCCTGGTTCCTTCGACGCGTCTGTTCGCTATCGCTGGAGCCTGCTCGTTTATTTGAACCTTCTTAGGCAAGAAAGATTCGAAAGTGGCATTGAGCCACAGTTGGAGCAGCCAAAAAGGCCCAGCAAGTAGCAAGCTGGCCCTGTTCTTGATAATTTTTAGAAGAGTTGCCCCATTGCTGATCGAATCATAGAGGCTAGCCAGAATCAGTTCTGCCAAACAGATGTTTTGGCGATGATGCAGTTGAGTAGCAAGAGTGACCATCTTTTTGGTCACCTGTAAAGACTTCGAGCAAAATACAAAGCGAGTCAGCCATAAGGCTAGAAACGCTATGTGTTCGACATCCGACACAGCATCTGTCGACCTGTCATGATAATGGTTGATGAAAGTGGTGTATGTTGGTTTGGTCTCAGAGAAGCCAATTTGGTCCTCCGACATCTCCTCCGGATCGAAGTAATCCCCGGTGGGTCGAAGGCCAGTAATAGCGGCCACATCGAAGAGTGTGGGGGTTAGCATCCCACAGGGAAGATGGAAAGTAAAGTGGGAGTAGTCCCAGAACAGCAGAGAAGCTATCAGCATCTCCGGAGAATAGTTCAAACCTGTCTTCGACAGCATCACTAGGTCGAAGATCCCCATATCCTTCCAGATCGAAGTTTGGTGCTTCTCCATCTTTACTAGCCAAGCAACGTAATCAGGGGTAAGGTTAGGGCAAGACCTGAAGGCCCTAACGCCTCTGTTGAAGAAACGGAGGTCGATTTTTTCATGTGCAGGGTCTTCATTGTCTTCTGCGTCTTTCTTGGCGCATGCAACCGGTTTGAGTTTCTCAACCACCGGGAAATAGCTCTTGATCTTCAAAGCCTCAGAGATACTTGGATACATGGGGCCAGACATTGCAAAGATCTGGTTGGAGTATCCAACCGGGATCATCAAGTGGCGTGAGTAGGCATCGCGAACGGTGATGTCAGAAGGTTCAGGAACCCTTCGTTTGCCTGTAGAATTTACTACCGGAGCAGTGACGAAAACCTTGGGTTTAGCATTTTCAGTTGGTGCGTTAGCACTAGGAGCAGTAGAACCAGATGCCATGGGTTAGTGTTGAGTTTGAAATGAGGTTGAAGACGAAGTGAGAGAGGAAGAGTTTCTGCAAAGATAACAAGCTTGTATGAAATTAGAGAAGTTTGAAAGGCTAGATGGCGTAAAAAGTCCCACAATGGGATACTCACTGTTATTTATAGTAGTGGGGAAAAATCCCCAAAAACGAGGACATTAAATGCCATTTAATGCTGCAGGAGTTAGTGGGACGCGTGGCAGCCCCCTGTTGTTTTAGCCGTCTGCAGAAATAGAGGGACGCAGCGTGCGTCCTCGTTTTTGAGAATTGTCATAATGACAAATTCTGAAATGACGTTTGGTACTGCACGCCGTACTGAAAGTGACGTCCTAGGTACGAATCAATGATGGTTTTCTTGGGATTGCCAATAGTTGGTAGAAAACAACAAAAAGTGCACAAGTTAATTTGTGACTAAGCGTGAGAAGACAGGTGTCGAATGGCGTTTCAAAGAATGCCTTTTTCTTTCAGAGTCGAAATAAGGCATTCTTGGGGGGCAATTTGTTGGCTCCTAAATTCGACACCTTTGTTTTGTTGATGTCAGCCATTAAAGCTGAAAGATGTTTTCGACTGGCTAAGTCTGTCGAAATGCCCGTCGAAAGATGGCAAAGTACTTCGAAGATTTCTTCCAAGGAAGAAGGCTGGTTGCCTTCGACGTCGAAGAAGTTTCTCGTCGAAGATGTCTCTCGACGAAAATGTTCGATGGATCAGAGTGGAGCAGTTTGAAATTCAAACGTTTGGAGGGAAAACGGTTTCCAGCAGTTACCACGTGCAAACGTGCAAGGATCTGGAGCGTCGAGCGTGGAGAACGTGCCAAGTGGATTGATCTCGAAGCAGTGTAACTGCCCGACGGTTACTTGGGATGTTTTAGTATAAATAATAGTAGTCATGTAGTTTCTCGCGTGTGTTCACAATTCTATACAAAGTCACTCATATAGATTCGAGTACCCAGCGTGTGAGAAAGAATTGTTGAGAAATGTATGTGTGAAACACCAATTTTATTAATCAAAGTCATTTACTTTTCCAGAAATTTACTTGCTTTCCTCTTTACATTCCTGTCGAAGCCCTTTTACTTTAAGCCTTGTTTATTTTACCAAGTCCTTTCTTCATGCAATTTACTTGAAACCTCTTTATGTTATTTAAAGCCTCGTTATTTAAAGCCTTATCCAATTTAATCAAACTTCAAAATCAACCTATGTCCTAGGATCAATCTGATCGATCCTGCGAGTAACCAAATAAGTAACCATTTGGAGGATCAGCGGTTGTTTACCAAAAACCAAGGTAAACACTACCATCCATTGGAGTAACAAAAATCATGACAACAGACTACCTTCCATAATTACAAGGCTACCATCCATTGGAGTAACAAAAATCACAACGAAAGACTACCTTCCATAATGACAAGGCTACCATCCATCGCAGTAACAAAAATATCGACAACAGACTACCTTCCATAATGACAAGGCTACCATCCATTGTTGTAACAAAAATCTGGACAACAAAATACCTTCCATAATGAAAAGGCTACCATCCATTGGAGTAACAAAAATACCGATAACATAATACCTTCCATAATGACAAGGCTACCATCCGTTGGAGTAACAGAAATCACGAAAACAGACTACCTTCCATAATGACAAGGGTACCATCATTGGAGTAACAAAAATATCCACAAGAGACTACATTTCATAATGACAAGGCTACAATCCATTGGAGTATAAAAAATATCGACAACAGACTACCTTCCATAATAACTAGGTTACCATCCATTGGAGTAACAAAGACATCGACAATAGACTACCTTCCATAACGACAAGGCTACAATCCATTGTAGTAACAAAAATCTCGAAAATAGAGTACCTTCCATAATGACAAGGCTACCATCCATTGTAGTAACAAAAATCTCGAAAATAGACTACCTTCCATAATGGCAAGGCTACCATCCATTGGAGTTACAAAAATAAGGACAACAGACTACCTTCCATAATTACAAGGCTACCATCCATTGGAATAACAAAAATATCGACACCACACTACCTTCCATAATGACAAGGCTATAATCCCTTAGAGTAACAAAAATCTCGACAACATATTACCCTCCATAGTGACAAGGCTATCATCCGTTGGAGTAATAAAAATGATGACAACTGACTATCTTCCATAATGACAAGGCTACCATCCATTGGAATAACAAAAATATCGACAACACACTACCTTCCATAATGACAAGGCTACCATCCAATGGAATAACAAAAATCTCGACAATAGACTACCTTCCATAATGGCAAGGCTACCATCCATTGGAGTAACAAAAGTCATGACAATAGACTACCTTCCATAATTACAAGGCTACCATCCATTGGAGTAACAGAAATCACAATGAAAGACTACCTTCCATACTGACAAGGCTACCATCCATTGCAGTAACAAAAATCTCGACAAGAGACTACCTTCCATAATGACAAGGCTACCATCCATTGTTGTAACAAAAATATGTACAACAGACTACCTTCCATAATGACAAGGCTACCATCCATTGGAGTAACAAAAATACCGACAACAGAATACCTTCCATAATGACAATGCTACCATCCATTGGAGTAAAAAAATTCTCGATAGCAGACTACCTTCCATAATGACAAGGGTAACATCATTGGAGTAACAAAAATATCCACAAGACTCTACCTTCCATAATGACAAGGCTACAATCCATTGGAGTATAAAAAATCTCCACAACAGACTACCTTTTATAATGACAAGGCTACCATCCATTGGAGTAACAAAAATCTCAACAACAGACTACCTTCCATAATGACTTGGCTACCATCCATTCGAGTAACAATGATATCGATAACAAACTACCTTCCATAATGACAAGGCTACAATCCATTGTAGTAACAAAAATCTCGACAATAGACTACCTTCCATAATGGCAAGGATACCATCCATTGGAGTAACAAAAATCACGACAATAGACTACCTTCCATAATTACAAGGCTACCATCCATTGGAATAACAAAAATATCGACACCACACTACCTTCCATAATGACAAGGCTACCATCCCTTAGAGTAACAAAAATCTCGACAACAGAATACCTTCCATAATGACAGGGCTACCATCCATTGGAGTAACAAAGATATCGACAACATATTACCTTCCATAATGACAAGGCTACCATCCGTTGGAGTAACAAAAATCATGACAATAGACTACCTTCCATAATGATAAGGCTACCATCCATTGGAATAACAAAAATATTGACAACACGCTACCTTCCATAATGACAAGGCTACCATCCAATTGAGGAACAAAAATCTCGACAATAGACTACCTTCCGTAATGACAAGTCTACCATCCATTGGAGTAACAAAAATATGAACAATAGACTACCGTCCTTAATGACAAGGCTACCATCCATTAGAGTAACAGAAATCACATTGATAGACTACCTTCAATAATGACAAGGCTATCATCCAATGCAGTAACAAAAATCTCGACAATAGACTACCTTCACTAATGACAAAGCTACCATCCATTGTTGTAACAAAAATCTGGACAACAGACTACCTTCTATAATGACAAGGCTACCATCCATTGGAGTAACAAAAATACTGACAACAGAATACCTTCAATAATGACAAGGTCACCATCCATTGGAGTAACAGAAATCTAGACAACAGACTACCTTCCATAATGACAAGGCTACCATCCATTGGAGTAACAAAAATCTCGATTGCAGACTACCTTCCATAATGACAAGGGTACCATCATTGGAGTAACAAAAATATCCACAAGAGACTTGCTTCCAAAATGACAAGGCTACAATCCATTGGAGTATAAAAAATCTCGACAATAGACTACCTTCCATGATGACAAGGCTACCATCCATTGGAGTAACAAAAATCTCAACAACAGACTACCTTCCATAATGACTAGGCTACCATCCATTGGAGTAACAAAAATCTAGACAACAGACTACCTTCCATAATGACAACGCTACCATCCATTCAAGTAACAAAAATCTCGACAACAAACTACCTTCCATAAAGACAAGGCTACCATCCATTGGAATAACAAAAATATCGACAACACACTACCTTACAAAATGACAAGGCTACCATCCCTTAGAGTAACAAAAATCTCGACAACAGACTACCTTCCATATTGACAAGGTCACCATCCATTGGAGTAATAAAGATATCGACAACATATTACCTTCCATAATTACAAGGCTACCATCCATTGGAGTAACAAAAATCTCGATTGCAGACTACCTTCCATAATGACAAGGGTACCATCATTGGAGTAACATAAATATCCACAAGAGACTAGCTTCCAAAATGACAAGGCTACAATCCATTGGAGTATAAAAAATCTCGACAACAGACTACCTTCCATAATGACAACGCTACTATCCATTCGAGTAACAAAAATCTCGACAACAAACTACCTTCCATAAAGACAAGGCTACCATCCATTGGAATAACAAAAATATCGACAACACACTACCTTACAAAATGACAAGGCTACCATCCCTTAGAGTAACAAAAATCTCGACAACAGACTACCTTCCATAATAACAAGGTCACCATCCATTGGAGTAACAAAGATATCGACAACATATTACCTTCCATAATGACAAGGCTTCCATCCATTGGAGTAACAAAAATCATGACAATAGACTACCTTCCATAATGATAAGGCTACCATCCATTGGAATAACAAAAATATTGACAACACGCTACCTTCCATAATGACAAGGCTACCATCCAATTGAGTAACAAAAATCTCGACAATAGACTACCTTCCATAATGACAAGTCTACCATCCATTGGAGTAACAAAAATATGAACAATAGACTACCGTCCTTAATGACAAGGCTACCATTCATTAGAGTAACAGAAATCACATTGATAGACTACCTTCAATAATGACAAGGCTATCATCCAATGCAGTAACAAAAATATCGACAATATACTACCTTCCATAATGACAAAGCTACCATCCATTGTTGTAACAAAAATCTGGACAACATACTACCTTCTATAATGACAAGGCTACCATCCATTGGAGTAACAAAAATACTGACAACAGAATACCTTCAATAATGACAAGGTCACCATCCATTGGAGTAACAGAAATCTAGACAACAGACTACCTTCCATAATGACAAGGCTACCATCCATTGGAGTAACAAAAATCTCGATTGCAGACTACCTTCCATAATGACAAGGGTACCATCATTGGAGTAACATAAATATCCACAAGAGACTAGCTACAAAATGACAAGGCTACAATCCATTGGAGTATAAAAAATCTCGACAACAGACTACCTTCCATGATGACAAGGCTACCATCCATTGGAGTAACAAAAATCTCAACAACAGACTACCTTCCATAATGACTAGACTACCATCCATTGGAGTAACAAAAATCTGGACAACAGACTACCTTCCATAATGACAACGCTACCATCCATTCGAGTAACAAAAATCTCGACAAAAAACTACCTTCCATAAAGACAAGGCTACCATCCATTGGAATAAAATAAATATCGACAACACACTACCTTACAAAATGACAAGGCTACCATCCCTTAGAGTAACAAAAATCTCGACAACAGACTACCTTCCATAATGACAAGGTCACCATCCATTGGAGTAACAAAGATATCGACAACATATTACCTTCCATAATGACAAGGCTACCATCCATTGGATTAACAAAAATCTCGATTGCAGACTACCTTCCATAATGACAAGGGTACCATCATTGGAGTAACAAAAATATCCACAAGAGACTAGCTTCCAAAATGACAAGGCTACAATCCATTGGAGTATAAAAAATCTCGACAACAGACTACCTTCCATAATGACAACGCTACTATCCATTCGAGTAACAAAAATCTCGACAACAAACTACCTTCCATAAAGGCAAGGCTACCATCCATTGGAATAACAAAAATATCGACAACACACTACCTTACAAAATGACAAGGCTACCATCCCTTAGAGTAACAAAAATCTCGACAACAGACTACCTTCCATAATGACAAGGTCACCATCCATTGGAGTAACAAAGATATCGACAACATATTACCTTCCATAATGACAAGGCTTCCATCCATTGGAGTAACAAAAATCATGACAATAGACTACCTTCCATAATGATAAGGCTACCATCCATTGGAATAACAAAAATATTGACAACACGCTACCTTCCATAATGACAAGGCTACCATCCAATTGAGTAACAAAAATCTCGACAATAGACTACCTTCCATAATGACAAGTCTACCATCCATTGGAGTAACAAAAATATGAACAATAGACTACCGTCCTTAATGACAAGGCTACCATCCATTAGAGTAACAGAAATCACATTGATAGACTACCTTCAATAATGACAAGGCTATCATCCAATGCCGTAACAAAAATCTCGACCATAGACTACCTTCCATAATGACAAAGCTACCATCCATTGTTGTAACAAAAATCTGGACAACATACTACCTTCTATAATGACAAGGCTACCATCCATTGGAGTAACAAAAATACTGACAACAGAATATCTTCAATAATGACAAGGTCACCATCCATTGGAGTAACAGAAATCTAGACAACAGACTACCTTCCATAATGACAAGGCTACCATCTATTGGAGTAACTAAAATCTCGATTGCAGACTACCTTCCATAATGACAAGGGTACCATCATTGGAGTAACAAAAATATCCACAAGAGACTAGCTTCCAAAATGACAAGGCTACAATCCATTGGAGTATAAAAAATATCGACAACAGACTACCTTCCATGATGACAAGGCTACCATCCATTGGAGTAACAAAAATCTCAACAACAGACTACATTCCATAATGACTAGGCTACCATCCATTGGAGTAACAAAAATCTGGACAACAGACTACCTTCCATAATGACAACGCTACCATCCATTCGAGTAACAAAAATCTCGACAACAAACTACCTTCCATAAATACAAGGCTACCATCCATTGGAATAACAAAAATATCGACAACACACTACCTTACAAAATGACAAGGCTACCATCCCTTAGAGTAACAAAAATCTCGACAACAGACTACCTTCCATATTGACAAGGTCACCATCCATTGGAGTAATAAAGATATCGACAACATATTACCTTCCATAATTACAAGGCTACCATCCATTGGAGTAACAAAAATCTCGATTGCAGACTACCTTCCATAATGACAAGGGTACCATCATTGGAGTAACAAAAATATCCACAAGAGACTAGCTTCCAAAATGACAAGGCTACAATCCATTGGAGTATAAAAAATCTCGACAACAGACTACCTTCCATAATGACAACGCTACTATCCATTCGAGTAACAAAAATCTCGACAACAAACTACCTACCATAAAGACAAGGCTACCATCCATTGGAATAACAAAAATATCGACAACAAACTACCTTACAAAATGACAAGGCTACCATCCCTTAGAGTAACAAAAATCTCGACAACAGACTACCTTCCATAATGACAAGGTCACCATCCATTGGAGTAACAAAGATATCGACAACATATTACCTTCCATAATGACAAGGCTTCCATCCATTCGAGTAACAAAAATCATGACAATAGACTACCTTCCATAATGATAAGGCTACCATCCATTGGAATAACAAAAATATTGACAACACGCTACCTTCCATAATGACAAGGCTACCATCCAATTGAGTAACAAAAATCTCGACAATAGACTACCTTCCATAATGACAAGTCTACCATCCATTGGAGTAACAAAAATATGAACAATAGACTACCGTCCTTAATGACAAGGCTACCATTCATTAGAGTAACAGAAATCACATTGATAGACTACCGTCAATAATGACAAGGCTATCATCCAATGCAGTAACAAAAATCTCGACAATATACTACCTTCCATAATGACAAAGCTACCATCCATTGTTGTAACAAAAATCTGGACAACATACTACCTTCTATAATGACAAGGATACCATCCATTGGAGTAACAAAAATACTGACAACAGAATATCTTCAATAATGACAAGGTCACCATCCATTGGAGTAACAGAAATCTAGACAATAGACTACCTTCCATAATGACAAGGCTACCATCTATTGGAGTAACAAAAATCTCGATTGCAGACTACCTTCCATAATGACAAGGTTACCATCATTGGAGTAACAAAAATATCCACAAGAGACTAGCTTCCAAAATGACAAGGCTACAATCCATTGGAGTATAAAAAATATCGACAACAGACTACCTTCCATGATGACAAGGCTACCATCCATTGGAGTAACAAAAATCTCAACAACAGACTACATTCCATAATGACTAGGCTACCATCCATTGGAGTAACAAAAATCTGGACAACAGACTACCTTCCATAATGACAACGCTACCATCCATTCGAGTAACAAAAATATCGACAACAAACTACCTTCCATAAATACAAGGCTACCATCCATTGGAATAACAAAAATATCGACAACACACTACCTTACAAAATGACAAGGCTACCATCCCTTAGAGTAACAAAAATCTCGACAACAGACTACCTTCCATATTGACAAGGTCACCATCCATTGGAGTAATAAAGATATCGACAACATATTACCTTCCATAATTACAAGGCTACCATCCATTGGAGTAACAAAAATCTCGATTGCAGATTACCTTCCATAATGACAAGGGTATCATCATTGGAGTAACAAAAATATCCACAAGAGACTAGCTTCCAAAATGACAAGGCTACAATCCATTGGAGTATAAAAAATCTCGACAACAGACTACCTTCCATAATGACAACGCTACTATCCATTCGAGTAACAAAAATCTCGACAACAAACTACCTTCCATAAAGACAAGGCTACCATCCATTGGAATAACAAAAATATCGACAACAAACTACCTTACAAAATGACAAGGCTACCATCCCTTAGAGTAACAAAAATCTCGACAACAGACTACCTTCCATAATGACAAGGTCACCATCCATTGGAGTAACAAAGATATCGACAACATATTACCTTCCATAATGACAAGGCTTCCATCCATTGGAGTAACAAAAATCATGACAATAGACTACCTTCCATAATGATAAGGCTACCATCCATTGGAATAACAAAAATATTGACAACACGCTACCTTCCATAATGACAAGGCTACCATCCAATTGAGTAACAAAAATCTCGACAATAGACTACCTTCCATAATGACAAGTCTACCATCCATTGGAGTAACAAAAATATGAACAATAGACTACCGTCCTTATTGACAAGGCTACCATTCATTAGAGTAACAGAAATCACATTGATAGACTACCTTCAATTATGACAAGGCTATCATCCAATGCAGTAACAAAAATCTCGACAATATACTACCTTCCATAATGACAAAGCTACCATCCATTGTTGTAACAAAAATCTGGACAACATACTACCTTCTATAATGACAAGGATACCATCCATTGGAGTAACAAAAATACTGACAACAGAATATCTTCAATAATGACAAGGTCACCATCCATTGGAGTAACAGAAATCTAGACAATAGACTACCTTCCATAATGACAAGGCTACCATCTATTGGAGTAACAAAAATCTCGATTGCAGACTACCTTCCATAATGACAAGGTTACCATCATTGGAGTAACAAAAATATCCACAAGAGACTAGCTTCCAAAATGACAAGGCTACAATCCATTGGAGTATAAAAAATATCGACAACAGACTACCTTCCATGATGACAAGGCTACCATCCATTGGAGTAACAAAAATCTCAACAACAGACTACATTCCATAATGACTAGGCTACCATCCATTGGAGTAACAAAAATCTGGACAACAGACTACCTTCCATAATGACAACGCTACCATCCATTCGAGTAACAAAAATATCGACAACAAACTACCTTCCATAAATACAAGGCTACCATCCATTGGAATAACAAAAATATCGACAACACACTACCTTACAAAATGACAAGGCTACCATCCCTTAGAGTAACAAAAATCTCGACAACAGACTACCTTCCATATTGACAAGGTCACCATCCATTGGAGTAATAAAGATATCGACAACATATTACCTTCCATAATTACAAGGCTACCATCCATTGGAGTAACAAAAATCTCGATTGCAGATTACCTTCCATAATGACAAGGGTATCATCATTGGAGTAACAAAAATATCCACAAGAGACTAGCTTCCAAAATGACAAGGCTACAATCCATTGGAGTATAAAAAATCTCGACAACAGACTACCTTCCATAATGACAACGCTACTATCCATTCGAGTAACAAAAATCTCGACAACAAACTACCTTCCATAAAGACAAGGCTACCATCCATTGGAATAACAAAAATATCGACAACACACTACCTTACAAAATGACAAGGCTACCATCCCTTAGAGTAACAAAAATCTCGACAACAGACTACCTTCCATAATGACAAGGTCACCATCCATTGGAGTAACAAAGATATCGACAACATATTACCTTCCATAATGACAAGGCTTCCATCCATTGGAGTAACAAAAATCATGACAATAGACTACCTTCCATAATGATAAGGCTACCATCCATTGGAATAACAAAAATATTGACAACACGCTACCTTCCATAATGACAAGGCTACCATCCAATTGAGTAACAAAAATCTCGACAATAGACTACCTTCCATAATGACAAGTCTACCATCCATTGGAGTAACAAAAATATGAACAATAGACTACCGTCCTTAATGACAAGGCTACCATTCATTAGAGTAACAGAAATCACATTGATAGACTACCTTCAATAATGACAAGGCTATCATCCAATGCAGTAACAAAAATCTCGACAATATACTACCTTCCATAATGACAAAGCTACCATCCATTGTTGTAACAAAAATCTGGACAACATACTACCTTCTATAATGACAAGGCTACCATCCATTGGAGTAACAAAAATACTGACAACAGAATACCTTCAATAATGACAAGGTCACCATCCATTGGAGTAACAGAAATCTAGACAACATACTACCTTCCATAATGACAAGGCTACCATCCATTGGAGTAACAAAAATCTCGATTGCAGACTACATTCCATAATGACAAGGGTACCATCATTGGAGTAACAAAAATATCCACAAGAGACTAGCTACAAAATGACAAGGCTACAATCCATTGGAGTATAAAAAATCTCGACAACAGACTACCTTCCATGATGACAAGGCTACCATCCATTGGAGTAACAAAAATCTCAACAACAGACTACCTTCCATAATGACTAGGCTACCATCCATTGGAGTAACAAAAATCTGGACAACAGACTACCTTCCATAATGACAACGCTACCATCCATTCGAGTAACAAAAATCTCGACAAAAAACTACCTTCCATAAAGACAAGGCTACCATCCATTGGAATAAAATAAATATCGACAACACACTACCTTACAAAATGACAAGGCTACCATCCCTTAGAGTAACAAAAATCTGGACAACAGACTACCTTCCATAATGACAACGCTACTATCCATTCGAGTAACAAAAATCTCGACAACAAACTACCTTCCATAAAGGCAAGGCTACCATCCATTGGAATAACAAAAATATCGACAACACACTACCTTACAAAATGACAAGGCTACCATCCCTTAGAGTAACAAAAATCTCGACAACAGACTACCTTCCATAATGACAAGGTCACCATCCATTGGAGTAACAAAGATATCGACAACATATTACCTTCCATAATGACAAGGCTTCCATCCATTGGAGTAACAAAAATCATGACAATAGACTACCTTCCATAATGATAAGGCTACCATCCATTGGAATAACAAAAATATTGACAACACGCTACCTTCCATGATGACAAGGCTACCATCCAATTGAGTAACAAAAATCTCGACAATAGACTACCTTCCATAATGACAAGTCTACCATCCATTGGAGTAACAAAAATATGAACAATAGACTACCGTCCTTAATGACAAGGCTACCATTCATTAGAGTAACAGAAATCACATTGATAGACTACCTTCAATAATGACAAGGCTATCATCCAATGCAGTAACAAAAATCTCGACAATATACTACCTTCCATAATGACAAAGCTACCATCCATTGTTGTAACAAAAATCTGGACAACATACTACCTTCTATAATGACAAGGCTACCATCCATTGGAGTAACAAAAATACTGACAACAGAATACCTTCAATAATGACAAGGTCACCATCCATTGGAGTAACAATAATCTAGACAACAGACTACCTTCCATAATGATAAGGCTACCATCCATTGGAGTAACAAAAATCTCGATTGCAGACTACATTCCATAATGACAAGGGTACCATCATTGGAGTAACAAAAATATCCACAAGAGACTAGCTACAAAATGACAAGGCTACAATCCATTGGAGTATAAAAAATCTCGACAACAGACTACCTTCCATGATGACAAGGCTACCATCCATTGGAGTAACAAAAATCTCAACAACAGACTACCTTCCATAATGACTAGGCTACCATCCATTGGAGTAACAAAAATCTGGACAACAGACTACCTTCCATAATGACAACGCTACCATCCATTCGAGTAACAAAAATCTCGACAAAAAACTACCTTCCATAAAGACAAGGCTACCATCCATTGGAATAAAATAAATATCGACAACACACTACCTTACAAAATGACAAGGCTACCATCCCTTAGAGTAACAAAAATCTCGACAACAGACTACCTTCCATAATGACAAGGTCACCATCCATTGGAGTAACAAAGATATCGACAACATATTACCTTCCATAATGACAAGGCTACCATCCATTGGATTAACAAAAATCTCGATTGCAGACTACCTTCCATAATGACAAGGGTACCATCATTGGAGTAACAAAAATATCCACAAGAGACTAGCTTCCAAAATGACAAGGCTACAATCCATTGGAGTATAAAAAATCTTGACAACAGACTACCTTCCATAATGACAACGCTACTATCCATTCGAGTAACAAAAATCTCGACAACAAACTACCTTCCATAAAGGCAAGGCTACCATCCATTGGAATAACAAAAATATCGACAACACACTACCATACAAAATGACAAGGCTACCATCCCTTAGAGTAACAAAAATCTCGACAACAGACTACCTTCCATAATGACAAGGTCACCATCCATTGGAGTAACAAAGATATCGACAACATATTACCTTCCATAATGACAAGGCTTCCATCCATTGGAGTAACAAAAATCATGACAATAGACTACCTTCCATAATGATAAGGCTACCATCCATTCGAATAACAAAAATATTGACAACACGCTACCTTCCATAATGACAAGGCTACCATCCAATTGAGTAACAAAAATCTCGACAATAGACTACCTTCCATAATGACAAGTCTACCATCCATTGGAGTAACAAAAATATGAACAATAGACTACCGTCCTTAATGACAAGGCTACCATCCATTAGAGTAACATAAATCACATTGATAGACTACCTTCAATAATGACAAGGCTATCATCCAATGCCGTAACAAAAATCTCGACAATAGACTACCTTCCATAATGACAAAGCTACCATCCATTGTTGTAACAAAAATCTGGACAACATACTACCTTCTATAATGACAAGGCTACCATCCATTGGAGTAACAAAAATACTGACAACAGAATATCTTCAATAATGACAAGGTCACCATCCATTGGAGTAACAGAAATCTAGACAACAGACTACCTTCCATAATGACAAGGCTACCATCTATTGGAGTAACAAAAATCTCGATTACAGACTACCTTCCATAATGACAAGGGTACCATCATTGGAGTAACAAAAATATCCACAAGAGACTAGCTTCCAAAATGACAAGGCTACAATCCATTGGAGTATAAAAAATATCAACAACAGACTACCTTCCATGATGACAAGGCTACCATCCATTGGAGTAACAAAAATCTCGATTGCAGATTACCTTCCATAATGACAAGGGTACCATCATTGGAGTAACAAAAATATCCACAAGAGACTAGCTTCCAAAATGACAAGGCTACAATCCATTGGAGTATAAAAAATCTCGACAACAGACTACCTTCCATAATGACAACGCTACTATCCATTCGAGTAACAAAAATCTCGACAACAAACTACCTTCCATAAACACAAGGCTACCATCCATTGGAATAACAAAAATATCGACAACACACTACCTTACAAAATGACAAGGCTACCATCCCTTAGAGTAACAAAAATCTCGACAACAGACTTCCTTCCATAATGACAAGGTCACCATCCATTAGAGTAACAAAGAT
Organism: Vicia faba; assembly: GCA_948472305.1. Lineage (NCBI taxonomy): Eukaryota > Viridiplantae > Streptophyta > Magnoliopsida > Fabales > Fabaceae > Vicia > Vicia faba. The sequence goes on along the minus strand of OX451741.1, from coordinate 508,049,700 downwards.
ATCGACAACATATTACCTTCCATAATGACAAGGCTTCCATCCATTGGAGTAACAAAAATCATGACAATAGACTACCTTCCATAATGATAAGGCTACCATCCATTGGAATAACAAAAATATTGACAACACGCTACCTTCCATGATGACAAGGCTACCATCCAATTGAGTAACAAAAATCTCGACAATAGACTACCTTCCATAATGACAAGTCTACCATCCATTGGAGTAACAAAAATATGAACAATAGACTACCGTCCTTAATGACAAGGCTACCATTCATTAGAGTAACAGAAATCACATTGATAGACTACCTTCAATAATGACAAGGCTATCATCCAATGCAGTAACAAAAATCTCGACAATATACTACCTTCCATAATGACAAAGCTACCATCCATTGTTGTAACAAAAATCTGGACAACATACTACCTTCTATAATGACAAGGCTACCATCCATTGGAGTAACAAAAATACTGACAACAGAATACCTTCAATAATGACAAGGTCACCATCCATTGGAGTAACAGTAATCTAGACAACAGACTACCTTCCATAATGATAAGGCTACCATCCATTGGAGTAACAAAAATCTCGATTGCAGACTACATTCCATAATGACAAGGGTACCATCATTGGAGTAACAAAAATATCCACAAGAGACTAGCTACAAAATGACAAGGCTACAATCCATTGGAGTATAAAAAATCTCGACAACAGACTACCTTCCATGATGACAAGGCTACCATCCATTGGAGTAACAAAAATCTCAACAACAGACTACCTTCCATAATGACTAGGCTACCATCCATTGGAGTAACAAAAATCTGGACAACAGACTACCTTCCATAATGACAACGCTACCATCCATTCGAGTAACAAAAATCTCGACAAAAAACTACCTTCCATAAAGACAAGGCTACCATCCATTGGAATAAAATAAATATCGACAACACACTACCTTACAAAATGACAAGGCTACCATCCCTTAGAGTAACAAAAATCTCGACAACAGACTACCTTCCATAATGACAAGGTCACCATCCATTGGAGTAACAAAGATATCGACAACATATTACCTTCCATAATGACAAGGCTACCATCCATTGGATTAACAAAAATCTCGATTGCAGACTACCTTCCATAATGACAAGGGTACCATCATTGGAGTAACAAAAATATCCACAAGAGACTAGCTTCCAAAATGACAAGGCTACAATCCATTGGAGTATAAAAAATCTCGACAACAGACTACCTTCCATAATGACAACGCTACTATCCATTCGAGTAACAAAAATCTCGACAACAAACTACCTTCCATAAAGGCAAGGCTACCATCCATTGGAATAACAAAAATATCGACAACACACTACCTTACAAAATGACAAGGCTACCATCCCTTAGAGTAACAAAAATCTCGACAACAGACTACCTTCCATAATGACAAGGTCACCATCCATTGGAGTAACAAAGATATCGACAACATATTACCTTCCATAATGACAAGGCTTCCATCCATTGGAGTAACAAAAATCATGACAATAGACTACCTTCCATAATGATAAGGCTACCATCCATTCGAATAACAAAAATATTGACAACACGCTACCTTCCATAATGACAAGGCTACCATCCAATTGAGTAACAAAAATCTCGACAATAGACTACCTTCCATAATGACAAGTCTACCATCCATTGGAGTAACAAAAATATGAACAATAGACTACCGTCCTTAATGACAAGGCTACCATCCATTAGAGTAACATAAATCACATTGATAGACTACCTTCAATAATGACAAGGCTATCATCCAATGCCGTAACAAAAATCTCGACAATAGACTACCTTCCATAATGACAAAGCTACCATCCATTGTTGTAACAAAAATCTGGACAACATACTACCTTCTATAATGACAAGGCTACCATCCATTGGAGTAATAAAAATACTGACAACAGAATATCTTCAATAATGACAAGGTCACCATCCATTGGAGTAACAGAAATCTAGACAACAGACTACCTTCCATAATGACAAGGCTACCATCTATTGGAGTAACAAAAATCTCGATTGCAGACTACCTTCCATAATGACAAGGGTACCATCATTGGAGTAACAAAAATATCCACAAGAGACTAGCTTCAAAAATGACAAGGCTACAATCCATTGGAGTATAAAAAATATCAACAACAGACTACCTTCCATGATGACAAGGCTACCATCCATTGGAGTAACAAAAATCTCGATTGCAGATTACCTTCCATAATGACAAGGGTACCATCATTGGAGTAACAAAAATATCCACAAGAGACTAGCTTCCAAAATGACAAGGCTACAATCCATTGGAGTATAAAAAATCTCGACAACAGACTACCTTCCATAATGACAACGCTACTATCCATTCGAGTAACAAAAATCTCGACAACAAACTACCTTCCATAAAGACAAGGCTACCATCCATTGGAATAACAAAAATATCGACAACACACTACCTTACAAAATGACAAGGCTACCATCCCTTAGAGTAACAAAAATCTCGACAACAGACTACCTTCCATAATGACAAGGTCACCATCCATTGGAGTAACAAAGATATCGACAACATATTACCTTCCATAATGACAAGGCTTCCATCCATTGGAGTAACAAAAATCATGACAATAGACTACCTTCCATAATGATAAGGCTACCATCCATTGGAATAACAAAAATATTGACAACACGCTACCTTCCTTAATGACAAGGCTACCATCCAATTGAGTAACAAAAATCTTGACAATAGACTACCTTCCATAATGACAAGTCTACCATCCATTGGAGTAACAAAAATATGAACAATAGACTACCGTCCTTAATGACAAGGCTACCATTCATTAGAGTAACAGAAATCACATTGATAGACTACCTTCAATAATGACAAGGCTATCATCCAATGCAGTAACAAAAATCTCGACAATATACTACCTTCCATAATGACAAAGCTACCATCCATTGTTGTAACAAAAATCTGGACAACATACTACCTTCTATAATGACAAGGCTACCATCCATTGGAGTAACAAAAATACTGACAATAGAATACCTTCAATAATGACAAGGTCACCATCCATTGGAGTAACAGTAATCTAGACAACAGACTACCTTCCATAATGACAAGGCTACCATCCATTGGAGTAACAAAAATCTCGATTGCAGACTACATTCCATAATGACAAGGGTACCATCATTGGAGTAACAAAAATATCCACAAGAGACTAGCTACAAAATGACAAGGCTACAATCCATTGGAGTATAAAAAATCTCGACAACAGACTACCTTCCATGATGACAAGGCTACCATCCATTGGAGTAACAAAAATCTCAACAACAGACTACCTTTCATAATGACTAGGCTACCATCCATTGGAGTAACAAAAATCTGGACAACAGACTACCTTCCATAATGACAACGCTACCATCCATTCGAGTAACAAAAATCTCGACAAAAAACTACCTTCCATAAAGACAAGGCTACCATCCATTGGAATAAAATAAATATCGACAACACACTACCTTACAAAATGACAAGGCTACCATCCCTTAGAGTAACAAAAATCTCGACAACAGACTACCTTCCATAATGACAAGGTCACCATCCATTGGAGTAACAAAGATATCGACAACATATTACCTTCCATAATGACAAGGCTACCATCCATTGGATTAAAAAAAATCTCGATTGCAGACTACCTTCCATAATGACAAGGGTACCATCATTGGAGTAACAAAAATATCCACAAGAGACTAGCTTCCAAAATGACAAGGCTACAATCCATTGGAGTATAAAAAATCTCGACAACAGACTACCTTCCATAATGACAACGCTACTATCCATTCGAGTAACAAAAATCTCGACAACAAACTACCTTCCATAAAGGCAAGGCTACCATCCATTGGAATAACAAAAATATCGACAACACACTACCTTACAAAATGACAAGGCTACCATCCCTTAGAGTAACAAAAATCTCGACAACAGACTACCTTCCATAATGACAAGGTCACCATCCATTGGAGTTACAAAGATATCGACAACATATTACCTTCCATAATGACAAGGCTTCCATCCATTGGAGTAACAAAAATCATGACAATAGACTACCTTCCATAATGATAAGGCTACCATCCATTGGAATAACAAAAATATTGACAACACGCTACCTTCCATAATGACAAGGCTACCATCCAATTGAGTAACAAAAATCTCGACAATAGACTACCTTCCACAATGACAAGTCTACCATCCATTGGAGTAACAAAAATATGAACAATAGACTACCGTCCTTAATGACAAGGCTACCATCCATTAGAGTAACATAAATCACATTGATAGACTACCTTCAATAATGACAAGGCTATCATCCAATGCCGTAACAAAAATATCGACAATAGACTACCTTCCATAATGACAAAGCTACCATCCATTGTTGTAACAAAAATCTGGACAACATACTACCTTCTATAATGACAAGGCTACCATCCATTGGAGTAACAAAAATACTGACAACAGAATATCTTCAATAATGACAAGGTCACCATCCATTGGAGTAACAGAAATCTAGACAACAGACTACCTTCCATAATGACAAGGCTACCATCTATTGGAGTAACAAAAATCTCGATTGCAGACTACCTTCCATAATGACAAGGGTACCATCATTGGAGTAACAAAAATATCCACAAGAGACTAGCTTCCAAAATGACAAGGCTACAATCCATTGGAGTATAAAAAATATCAACAACAGACTACCTTCCATGATGACAAGGCTACCATCCATTGGAGTAACAAAAATCTCAACAACAGACTACATTCCATAATGACTAGGCTACCATCCATTGGAGTAACAAAAATCTGGACAACAGACTACCTTCCATAATGACAACGCTACCATCCATTCGAGTAACAAAAATCTCGACAACAAACTACCTTCCATAAAGACAAGGCTACCATCCATGGGAATAACAAAAATATCGACAACACACTACCTTACAAAATGACAAGGCTACCATCCCTTAGAGTAACAAAAATCTCGACAACAGACTACCTTCCATAATGACAAGGTCACCATCCATTGGAGTAACAAAGATATCGACAACATATTACCTTCCATAATGACAAGGCTACCATCCATTGGAGTAACAAAAATCTCGATTGCAGACTACCTTCCATAATGACAAGGGTACCATCATTGGAGTAACAAAAATATCCACAAGAGACTAGCTTCCAAAATGACAAGGCTACAATCCATTGGAGTATAAAAAATCTCGACAACAGACTACCTTCCATAATGACAACGCTACTATCCATTCGAGTAACAAAAATCTCGACAACAAACTATCTTCCATAAAGACAAGGCTACCATCCATTGGAATAACAAAAATATCGACAACACACTACCTTACAAAATGACAAGGCTACCATCCCTTAGAGTAACAAAAATCTCGACAACAGACTACCTTCCATAATGACAAGGTCACCATCCATTGGAGTAACAAAGATATCGACAACATATTACCTTCCATAATGACAAGGCTACCATCCATTGGAGTAACAAAAATCATGACAATAGACTACCTTCCATAATGATAAGGCTACCATCCATTGGAATAACAAAAATATTGACAACACGATACCTTCCAGAATGACAAGGCTACCATCCAATTGAGTAACAAAAATCTGGACAATAGACTACCTTCCATAATGACAAGTCTACCATCCAATGGAGTAACAAAAATATGAACAATAGACTACCGTCCTTAATGACAAGGCTACCATCCATTAGAGTAATAGAAATCACATTAATAGACTACCTTCAATAATGACAAGGCTATCATCCAATGCAGTAACAAAAATCTAGACAATAGACTACCTTCCATAATGACAAAGCTACCATCCATTGTTGTAACAAAAATCTGGACAACAGACTACCTTCTATAATGACAAGGCTACCATCCATTGGAGTAACAAAAATACTGACAACAGAATACCTTCAATAATGACAATGCCACCATCCATTAGAGTAACAGAAATCTAGACAACAAACTACCTTCCATAATGACAAGGCTACCATCCATTGGAGTAACAAAAATCTCGATTGCAGACTACCTTCCATAATGACAAGGGTACCATCATTGGAGTAACAAAAATATCCACAAGAGACTAGCTTCCAAAATGACAAGGCAACAATCCATTGGAGTATAAAAAATCTCGACAACAGACTACCTTCCATAATGACAATGCTACCATCCATTCGAGTAACAAGAAGCTCGACAACAAACTACCTTCCAGAAAGACAAGGCTACCATCCATTGGAATAACAAAAATATCGACAACACACTACCTTACAAAATGACAAGGCTACCATCCCTTAGAGTAACAAAAATCTCGACAACAGACTACCTTCCATAATGACAAGGTCACCATCCATTGGAGTAACAAAGATATCGACAACATATTACCTTCCATAATGACAAGGCTACCATCCATTGGAGTAACAAAAATCATGACAACAGACTACCTTCCATAATGATAAGGCTACCATCCATTGGAATAACAAAAATATTGACAACACGATACCTTCCATAATGACAAGGCTACCATCCAATTGAGTAACAAGAATATGGACAATAGACTACCTTCCATAATGACAAGTCTACCATCCATTGGAGTAACAAAAATATGAACAATAGACTACCGTCCTTAATGACAAGGCTAACATCCATTAGAGTAATAGAAATCACAACGATAGACTACCTTCAATAATGACAAGGCTATCATCCAATGCAGTAACAAAAATCTCGACAATAGACTATCTTCTATAATGACAAGGCTACCATCCATTGTTGTAACAAAAATCTCGACAACAGACTACCTTCTATAATGATAAGGCTACCATCCATTAGAGTAACAAAAATCTCGACAACAGACTACCTTCCATAATGACAAGGTCACCATCCATTGGAGTAACAGAAATCTAGACAACAGACTACCTTCCATAATGACAAGGCTACCATCCATTGGAGTAACAAAAATCTCGATTGCAGACTACCTTCCATAATGACAAGGGTACCATCATTGGAGTAAGAAAAATATCCACAAGAGACTAGCTTCAAAAATGACAAGGCTACAATCCATTGGAGTATAAAAAATCTCGACAACAGACTACCTTCCATGATGACAAGGCTACCATCCATTCGAGTAACAAAAATCTCGACAACAAACTACCTTCCATAAAGACAAGGCTACCATCCATTGGAATAACAAAAATATCGACAACACACTACCTTACAAAATGACAAGGCTACCATCCCTTAGAGTAACAAAAATCTCGACAACAGACTACCTTCCATAATGACAAGGTCACCATCCATTGGAGTAACAAAGATATCGACAACATATTACCTTCCATAATGACAAGGCTACCATCCATTGGAGTAACAAAAATCTCGATTGCAGACTACCTTCCATAATGACAAGGGTACCATCATTGGAGTAACAAAAATATCCACAAGAGACTAACTTCCAAAATGACAAGGCTACAATCCATTGGAATATAAAAAATCTCGACAACAGACTACCTTCCATAATGACAACGCTACTATCCATTCGAGTAACAAAAATCTCGACAACAAACTATCTTCCATAAAGACAAGGCTACCATCCATTGGAATAACAAAAATATCGACAACACACTACCTTACAAAATGACAAGGCTACCTTCCCTTAGAGTAACAAAAATCTCGACAACAGACTACCATCCATAATGACAAGGTCACCATCCATTGGAGTAACAAAGATATCGACAACATATTACCTTCCATAATGACAAGGCTACCATCCATTGGAGTAACAAAAATCGTGAAAACAGACTACCTTCCATAATGATAAGGCTACCATCCATTGGAATAACAAAAATATTGACAACACGATACCTTCCATAATGACAAGGCTACCATCCAATTGAGTAACAAAAATATGGACAATAGACTACCTTCCATAATGACAAGTCTACCATCCATTGGAGTAACAAAAATATGAACAATAGACTACCGTCCTTAATGACAAGGCTAACATCCATTAGAGTAATAGAAATCACAACGATAGACTACCTTCAATAATGACAAGGCTATCATCCAATGCAGTAACAAAAATCTCGACAATAGACTATCTTCCATAATGACAAGGCTACCATCCATTGTTGTAACAAAAATCTCGACAACAGACTACCTTCTATAATGACAAGGCTACCATCCATTAGAGTAACAAAAATTTCGACAACAGACTACCTTCCATAATGACAAGGTCACCATCCATTGGAGTAACAGAAATCTAGACAACAGACTACCTTCCATAATGACAAGGCTACCATCCATTGGAGTAACAAAAATCTCGATTGCAGACTACCTTCCATAATGACAAGGGTACCATCATTGGAGTAAGAAAAATATCCACAAGAGACTAGCTTCCAAAATGACAAGGCTACAATCCATTGGAGTATAAAAAATCTCGACAACAGACTACCTTCCATGATGACAAGGCTACCATCCATTGGAGTAACAAAAATCTCAACAACAGACTTTCTTCCATAATGACTAGGCTACCATCCATTGGAGTAACAAAAATCTGGACAACTGACTACCTTCCATAATGACAACGCTACCATCCATTCGAGTAACAAAAATCTCGACAACAAACTACCTTCCATAAAGACAAGGCTACCATCCATTGGAATAAAAAAAATATCGACAACACACTACCTTACAAAATGACAAGGCTACCATCCCTTGGAGTAACAAAAATCTCGACAACAGACTACCTTCCATAATGACAAGGTCACCATCCATTGGAGTAACAAAGATATCGACAACATATTACCTTCCATAATGACAAGGCTACCATCCATTGGAGTAACAAAAATCTCGATTGCAGACTACCTTCCATAATGACAAGGGTACCATCATTGGAGTAACAAAAATATCCACAAGAGACTAGCTTCCAAAATGACAAGGCTACAATCCATTGGAGTATAAAAAATCTCGACAATAGACTACCTTCCATAATGACAACGCTACTATCCATTGGAGTAACAAAAATCTCGACAACAGACTACCTTCCATAAAGACAAGGCTACCATCCATTGGAATAACAAAAATATCGACAACACACTACCTTACAAAATGACAAGTCTACCATCCCTTAGAGTAACAAAAATCTCGACAACAGATTACCTTCCATAATGACAAGATCACCATCCATTGGAGTGTCAAAGATATCGACAACATATTACCTTCGATAATAACGAGGCTACCATCCATTGGAGTAACAAAAATCATGACAATAGACTACCTTCCATAACGATAAGTCTACCATCCATTGGAATAACAAAAATATTGACAACACGCTACCTTCCATAATGACAAGGTTACCATCCAATTGAGTAACAAAAATCTCGACAATAGACTACCTTCCATAATGACAAGTCTACCATCCATTGGAGTAACAAAAATATGAACAATAGACTACCGTCCATAAAGACAAGGCTACCATCCATTAGAGTAATAGAAATCACAATGATAGACTACCTTCAATAATGACAAGGCTATCATCCAATGCAGTAACATAAATCTCGACAATAGACTACCTTCCATAATGACAAGGCTACCATCCATTGTTGTAAAAAAAATGTGTACAACAGACTACCTTCTATAATGACAAGGCTACCATCCATTGGAGTAACAAAAATACTGACAACAAAATACCTTCAATAATGACAAGGCCACCATCCATTGGAGTAATAGAAATCTAGACAATAGACTACCTTCCATAATGACAAGGCTACCATCCATTGGAGTAACAAAAATCTCAACAACAGACTACCTTCCATAATGACTAGGCTACCATCCATTGGAGTAATAAAAATCTGGACAATAGACTACCTTCCCTAATGACAAGTCTACCATCCATTCGAGTAACAAAAATCTCGACAACAGACTACCTTCAATAAAGACAAGGCTAACATCCATTGGAATAACAAAAATATTGACAACACACTACCTTACAAAATGATAAGGCTACCCTTCCTTAGAGTAACAAAAAACTCGACAACATACTACCTTCCATAATGACAAGGTCACCATCCATTGGAGTAACAAAGATATCGACAACATATTACCTTCCATAATGACAAGGCTACCATCCATTGGAGTAACAAAAATTATGACAACAAACTACCTTCCATAATGATAAGGCTACAATCCATTGGAATAACAAAAATATTGACAACACGCTACCTTCCATAATGATAAGGCTACCATCCAATTGAGTAACAAAAATCTCGACAATAGACTACCTTCCATAATGACAAGTCTACCATCCATTGGAGTAACAAAAATATGAACAATAGACTACCGTCCTTAATGACAAGGCTACCATCCATTAGAGTAATAGAAATCACATTAATAGACTACCTTCAATAATGACAAGGCTATCATCCAATGCAGTAACAAAAATCTCGACAATAGACTACCTTCCATAATGACAAAGCTACCATCCATTGTTGTAACAAAAATCTGGACAACAGACTACCTTCTATAATGACAAGGCTACCATCCATTGGAGTAACAAAAATACTGACAACAGAATACCTTCAATAATGACAATGCCACCATCCATTGGAGTAACAGAAATCTAGACAACAAACTACCTTCCATAATGACAAGCCTACCATCCATTGGAGTAACAAAAATCTCGATTACAGACTACCTTCCATAATGACAAGGGTACCATCATTGGAGTAACAAAAATATCCACAAGAGACTAGCTTCCAAAATGACAAGGCTACAATCCATTGGAGTATAAAAAATCTCGACAACAGACTACCTTCCATAATGACAACGCTACCATCCATTCGAGTAACAAGAATCTCGACAACAAACTACCTTCCAGAAGGACAAGGCTACCATCCATTGGAATAACAAAAATATCGACAACACACTACCTTACAAAATGACAAGGCTACCATCCCTTAGAGTAACAAAAATCTCGACAACAGACTACCTTCCATAATGACAAGGTCACCATCCATTGGAGTAAGAAAGATATCGACAACATATTACCTTCCATAATGACAAGGCTACCATCCATTGGAGTAACAAAAATCATGACAACAGACTACCTTCCATAATGATAAGGCTACCATCCATTGGAATAACAAAAATATTGACAACACGATACCTTCCATAATGACAAGGCTACCATCCAATTGAGTAACAAAAATCTGGACAATAGACTACCTTCCATAATGACAAGTCTACCATCCATTGGAGTAACAAAAATATAACAAATAGACTAACGTCCTTAAAGACAAGGCTAGCATCCATTAGAGTAATAGAAATCACAACGATAGACTACCTTCAATAATGACAAGGCTATCATCCAATGCAGTAACAAAAATCTCGACAATAGACTATCTTCCATAATGACAAGGCTACCATCCATTGTTGTAACAAAAATCTCGACAACAGACTACCTTCTATAATGACAAGGCTACCATCCATTAGAGTAACAAAAGTCTCGACAACAGACTACCTTCCATAATGATCAGGCTACCATCCATTGGAGTAACAAAAATCTTGACAATGGACTACCTTCCATAATGACAACGCTACCATCAATGGAGTAACAAAAATATCCACAAGAAACTACATTCCATAATGACAAGGCTACAATCTATTGGAGTATAAAAAATGTCGACAACATACTACCTTCCGTAATGACTAGGTTACCATCCATTGGAGTAACAAAGACATCGACAATAGACTACCTTCCATAATGACAAGGCTGCCATCCATTGGAGTAACAAAAATCTCAACAACAGACTACCTTCCATACTGACAAGACTACCATCCATTGGAATAACAAAAATATCGACAACACACTACCTTCCATAATGACAAGGCTACCATCCCTTAGTGTAACAAAAATCTCGACAACAAAATACCTTTCATAATGACAGGGCTACCATCCATTGGAGTAACAAAGATATCGACAACATACTACCCTTCATAGTGACAAGGCTACCATCTGTTGGAGTAATAAAAATCATGACAACTGACTACCTTCCATAATGAAAAGTCTACCATCCATTGAAATAACAAAAATATCGACAACACACTACCTTCCATAATGACAGGGCTACCATTCAATGGAGTAACAAAATCTTGACAAGAGATTACCTTCCATAATGACAAGTCTACCATCCATTGGAGTAACAAAAATATGAACAACAGACTACTGTCCTTAATGACAAGGCTACCATCCATTGGAGTAACAGAAATCACAACGAAAGACTACCTTTCATAATGACAAGGCTACCATCCATTGCAGTAACAAAAATCTCGAAAAGAGACTACCTTCCATAATGACCAGGCTACCATCCATTGTTGTAACAAAAATATGGACAACAAACTACCTTCCATAATGACAAGGTTACCATCCATTGGAGTAGCAAAAATACCAACAATAGAATACATTCCATAATGACAAGGCTACCATCCATTGGAGTAACAGATATCTAGACAATAGACTACCTTCCATAATGACAAGGCTACCGTCCATTGGAGTAACAAAAATCTCTATAGCAGACTACCTTCCATAATGACAAGGGTACCATTATTGGAGTAACAAAAATATCCACAAGAGACTACCTTCCATATTGACAAGGCTACCATCCATTGGAGTATAAAAAATCTCGACAACAAACTACCTTCCATAATGACAAGGCTACAATCCTTTGTAGTAACAAAAATCTCGAAAAGAGGGTACCTTCCATAATGACAAGGCTACCATCCATTGTAGTAACAAAAATCTCGACAATAGACTACCTTCCATAATGGCAAGGCTACCATCCATTGGAGTAACAAAAATCTCGACAACAGACTACCTTCCATAATTACAAGGCTACCTTCCATTGGAATAAAAAAAATATCGACACCACACTACCTTCCATAATGACAAGGCTACCATCCCTTAGAGTAACAAAAATCTGGATAGCAGACTACCTTCCATAATGACAAGGGTACCATCATTGGAGTAACAAAAATATCCACAAGATACACATTGGTGGCACGGTTAATAGCGCTTTTCATCGCTATCAAAAACAAAAGAAAGTGCTATTAAATAACTTTTATGGCATATTGTGTGTTGTTCTATTTTCTCTTTCAAACGGTGTTTACCCTTTTGGACAGAAGAGATCACTCTTCTTTGCCTTTATTAGAGTCTTTATAAGAGGAGCATACGCATAAGTAGTCATTTTCCTCCATTTCACTTCAAAAGTATATAGCACGAATAAAACTAAAGTTCATGAGTGAAGGTGAGCATTCGAGCGATAACCTATACAGCCAGCGTCGTCGGACTAAGAACAAAGGGACATACATTTAATCATTCCTTCTTCACTACTTAATGCATGTGTCCTTCGAGTGCATTTGTTATGAAAATATTTTGAAAATTGTTTGATTTCGATAAAAATACTCGGTGTTGACAAAATGTTTATTTGGACATACGCTACTGTTTGTGTGAAAATTTAATTACACCCACGAATTTAGTTTGCCTCCTTTTAAGTTATTATTTTAAATAATTAATATTTTTTTATATTAGCGACGGTTCAGGCCGACGCTACTGTTTTTGAAAAAATATTCATTTCCCATAAAAAAATTTGTTTGCCTCCTTATTAGTTATTATCTTAATTAATTCTTATTTTCTTATATTAGCGACGGTTCAGGCCCACGCTACTGTTTGTGCTAAAATTTTCATTTTCCTCCACGAATTTCGTTTGGCTCCTTTAAACTTATTGTTTTAATTAATTATTATTTTTATATTTAAAACTAGTACTTTAATAGCTCTCTTAAAGTGCTATTAAACAAAATCGTTCACATTAGTGGCACGGTTAATAGCACTTTTTAGCGCTATCAAAAACAAAAGAAAGTGCTATTAAATAACTTTTATGGCATATTGTCTGTTGCTATATTTTCTCTTTCAAAGTTGGTTTACCCTTTTGGATAGAAGATATCACTCTTCTTTGTCTTTATTAGAATCTTAATAAGATGAGCATACGCCTAACTAATCATTTCCCTCCATTTCACTTCAAAAGTATATAGCACGAGTAAAATTAAAGTTCATGAGTGAAGGTGAGCATTCGAGTGATAACCTATACAGCCAGCGTCGTCGGACTAAGAACAAAGGGACATACATTTAATCATTCCTTCTTCACTACTTAATGCATGTGTCCTTCGAGTGCATTTGTTATGAAAATATTTTGAAAATGGTTTGATTTCGAGAAAAATACTCGGTGTTCACAAAACATTTATTTGGACCTATGCTACTGTTTGTGCCAAAATTTCATTACACCCACGAATTTAGTTTGCCTCCTTTTTAGTTATTATTTCAAATAATTATTTATTTTTTTAAATTAGTGATGGTTCAGGCCGACGCTATTGTTTATGAAAAAATATTCATTTCCCATAACAAATTTCGTTTGCCTTCTTATTAGTTATTGTCTTAATTCATTCTTATTTTCTTATATTAGCGACGGTTCAGGCCGACGATACTGTTTGTGCTAAAATTTACATTTTCCCCCACGAATTTCATTTTTCTCCTTTAAACTTATTGTTTTAATTAATTATTATTTTTATATTAAAAACTAGTAATTTAATAGCTCTTTTAAACTGCTATTAAAAAAAATCGTTCACATTATTGGCACGGTTAATAGCGCTTTTCAGTGCTATCAAAAACAAAAGAAAGTGTTATTAAATAACTTTTATGGAATATTGTCTGTTGCTATATTTTCTCTTTCAAAGTTGGTTTACCCTTTTGGACAGAAGAGATCACTCTTCTTTTCCTTTATTAGAATCTTTATAAGAGGAGCATACGCCTAAGTAGTCATTTTCCTCCATTTCACTTCAAAAGTATACAGCACAAATAAAACTAAAGTTCATGAGTGAAAGTGAGCATTCGAGCGATAACCTATACAGCCAGCGTCGTGGGACTAAGAACAAAGGGACATACATTTAATCATTCCTTCTTCACTACTTAATGCATGTGTCCTTCGAATGCATTTGTAATGAAAATAGTTTGAAAATGGTTTGATTTCGAGAAAAATACTCGGTGTTGACAAAACGTTTATTTGGACCTACGCTACTGTTTGTGAGAAAATTCCATTACACCCACCAATTTAGTTTTCCTCCTTTTTAGTTATTATTTTAAATAATTATTTATTTTTACATATTAGTGACGGTTCAGGCCGACGCTATTATTTTTGAAAACATATTCATTTCCCATAACAAATTTCGTTTGCCTCCTTATTAGTTATTGTCTTAATTAATTCTTATTTTCTTATATTAGCGACAGTTCAGGCCGACACTACTGTTTGTGCTAAAATTTTAATTTTCCCCCACGAATTTCGTTTGGCTCCTTTAAACTTATTGTTTTAATTAATTATTATTTTTATATTAGAAACTAGTACTTTAATAGTTCTTTTAAAGTGATATTAAACAAAATCGTTCACATTAGTGGCACGGTTAATAGCGCTTTTCAGCGCTATAAAAAACAAAAGAAAGTGCTATTAAATAACTTTTATGGCATATTGTGTGTTGTTCAATTTTCTCTTTCAATGGGTATTTACCCTTTTGGACAGAAGAGATCACTCTTCTTTGCCTTTATTAGAATCTTTATAAGAGGAGCATACGCCTAACTAATCATTTTCCTCCATTTCACTTCAAAAGTATATAGCACGAATAAAACTAAAGTTCATGAGTGAAGGTGAGCATTCGAGCGATAACCTATACAGCCAGCGTCGTCGGACTAAGAACAAAGGGACATACATTTAATCATTCCTTCTTCTCTACTTAATGCATGTGTCCTTCGAGTGCAGTTGTTATGAAAATATTTTGAAAATGGTTTGATTTCTATAAAAATACTCGGTGTTGACAAAACGTTTATTTATACCTACGCTACTGTTTGTGTGAAAATTACATTACACCCACGAATTTAGTTTGCCTCCTTTTTTAGTTATTATTTTAAATAATTATTAATTTTTTATATTAGCGACGGTTCAGGCCGACGCTAGTGTTTTTGAAAAAATATTCATTTCCCATAACAAATTTCGTTTGCCTCCTTATTAGTTATTGTCTTAATTAATTCTTATTTTCTTATATTAGCGACAGTTCAGGCCGACACTACTGTTTGTGCTAAAATTTTAATTTTCCCCCACGAATTTCATTTGGCTCCTTTAAACTTATTGTTTTAATTAATTATTATTTTTATATTAGAAACTAGTACTTTAATAGTTCTTTTAAAGTGCTATTAAACAAAATCGTTCACATTAGTGGCACGGTTAATAGCGCTTTTCAGCGCTATAAAAAACAAAAGAAAGTGCTATTAAATAACTTTTATGGCATATTGTGTGTTGTTCAATTTTCTCTTTCAAAGGGTATTTACCCTTTTGGACAGAAGAGATCACTCTTCTTTGCCTTTATTAGAATCTTTATAAGAGGAGCATACGCCTAACTAATCATTTTCCTCCATTTAACTTCAAAAGTATATAGCACGAATAAAACTAAAGTTCATGAGTGAAGGTGAGCATTCGAGCCATAACCTATACAGCCAGTGTCGTCGGACTAAGAACAAAGGGACATACATTTAATCATTCCTTCTTCTCTACTTAATGCATGTGTCCTTCGAGTGCATTTGTTATGAAAATATTTTGAAAATGGTTTGATTTCGATAAAAATACTCGGTGTTGACAAAACGTTTATTTGGACCTACGCTACTGTTTGTGTGAAAATTTCATTACACCCACGAATTTAGTTTGCCTCCTTTTTTAGTTAATATTTTAAATAATTTTTTTTTTTTATATTAGCGACGGTTCAGGCCGACGCTAGTGTTTTTGAAAAAATATTCATTTCCCATAACAAATTTCGTTTGCCTCCTTATTAGTTATTGTCTTAATTAATTCTTATTTTCTTATATTAGCGACAGTTCAGGCCGACACTACTGTTTGTGCTAAAATTTTAATTTTCCCCCCCGAATTTCATTTGGCTCCTTTAAACTTATTGTTTTAATTAATTATTATTTTTATATTAGAAACTAGTACTTTAATAGTTCTTTTAAAGTGCTATTAAACAAAATCGTTCACATTAGTGGCACGGTTAATAGCGCTTTTCAGGGCTATAAAAAACAAAAGAAAGTGCTATTAAATAACTTTTATGGCATATTGTGTGTTGTTCTATTTTCTTTTTCAAAGGGTGTTTACCCTTTTGGACAGAAGAGATCACTCTTCTTTGCCTTTATTAGAATCTTTATAAGAGGAGCATACGCCTAAGTAGTCATTTTCCTCCATTTCACTTCAAAATTATATAGCACGAATAAAACTAAAGTTCATGAGTGAAGGTGAGCATTCGAGCGATAACCTATACAGCCAGCGTCGTCAGACTAAGAACAAACGGACATACATTTAATCATTCCTTCTTCACTACTTAATGCATGTGTCCTTCAAGTGCATTTGTTATGAAAATATTTTGAAAATGGTTTGATTTCGATAAAAATACTCGGTGTTGACAAAACGTTTATTTGGACCTACGCTACTGTTTGTGTGAAAATTTCATTACACCCACGAATTTAGTTTGCCTCCTTTTTTAGTTATTATTTTAAATAATTATTATTTTTTTATATTAGCGACGGTTCAGGCCGACGCTAGTGTTTTTGAAAAAATATTCATTTCCCATAACAAATTTCGTTTGCCTCCTTATTAGTTATTGTCTTAATTAATTCTTATTTTCTTATATTAGCGACAGTTCATGCCGACACTACTGTTTGTGCTAAAATTTTAATTTTCCCCCCCGAATTTCATTTGGCTCCTTTAAACTTATTGTTTTAATTAATTATTATTTTTATATTAGAAACTAGTACTTTAATAGTTCTTTTAAAGTGCTATTAAACAAAATCGTTCACATTAGTGGCACGGTTAATAGCGCTTTTCAGGTCTATAAAAAACAAAAGAAAGTGCTATTAAATAACTTTTATGGCATATTGTGTGTTGTTCTATTTTCTCTTTCAAAGGGTGTTTACCCTTTTGGACAGAAGAGATCACTCTTCTTTGCCTTTATTAGAATCTTTATAAGAGGAGCATATGCCTAAGTAGTCATTTTCCTCCATTTCACTTCAAAATAATATAGCACGAATAAAACTAAAGTTCATGAGTGAAGGTGAGCATTCGAGCGATAACCTATACAGCCAGCGTCGTCGGACTAAGAACAAACGGACATACATTTAATCATTCCTTCTTCACTACTTAATGCATGTGTCCTTCGAGTGCATTTGTTATGAAAATATTTTGAAAATGGTTTGATTTCGATAAAAATACTCGGTGTTGACAAAACGTTTATTTGGACCTACGCTTCTGTTTGTGTGAAAATTTCATTACACCCACGAATTTAGTTTGCCTCCTTTTTAGTTATTATTTTAAATAATTAATATTTTTTTATATTAGCGACGGTTCAGGCCGACGCTACTGTTTTTGAAAAAATATTCATTTCCCATAACAAATTTCGTTTGCCTCCTTATTAGTTATTGTCTTAATTAATTCTTATTTTCTTATATTAGCGACAGTTCAGGCCGACACTACTGTTTGTGCTAAAAATTTAATTTTCCCCCACGAATTTCATTTGGCTCCTTTAAACTTATTGTTTTAATTAATTATTATTTTTATATTAGAAACTAGTACTTTAATAGTTCTTTTAAAGTGCTATTAAACAAAATCGTTCACATTAGTGGCACGGTTAATAGCGCTTTTCAGCGCTATAAAAAACAAAAGAAAGTGCTATTAAATAACTTTTATGGCATATTGTGTGTTGTTCAATTTTCTCTTTCAAAGGGTATTTACCCTTTTGGACAGAAGAGATCACTCTTCTTTGCCTTTATTAGAATCTTTATAAGAGGAGCATACGCCTAACTAATCATTTTCCTCCATTTAACTTCAAAAGTATATAGCACGAATAAAACTAAAGTTCATGAGTGAAGGTGAGCATTCGAGCCATAACCTATACAGCCAGTGTCGTCGGACTAAGAACAAAGGGACATACATTTAATCATTCCTTCTTCTCTACTTAATGCATGTGTCCTTCGAGTGCATTTGTTATGAAAATATTTTGAAAATGGTTTGATTTCGATAAAAATACTCGGTGTTGACAAAACGTTTATTTGGACCTACGCTACTGTTTGTGTGAAAATTTCATTACACCCACGAATTTAGTTTGCCTCCTTTTTTAGTTATTATTTTAAATAATTATTAATTTTTTATATTAGCGACGGTTCAGGCTGACGCTAGTGTTTTTGAAAAAATATTCATTTCCCATAACAAATTTCGTTTGCCTCCTTATTAGTTATTGTCTTAATTAATTCTTATTTTCTTATATTAGCGACAGTTCAGGCCGACACTACTGTTTGTGCTAAAATTTTAATTTTCCCCCCCGAATTTCATTTGGCTCCTTTAAACTTATTGTTTTAATTAATTATTATTTTTATATTAGAAACTAGTACTTTAATAGTTCTTTTAAAGTGCTATTAAACAAAATCGTTCACATTAGTGGCACGGTTAATAGCGCTTTTCAGGGCTATAAAAACAAAAGAAAGTGCTATTAAATAACTTTTATGGCATATTGTGTGTTGTTCTATTTTTTCTTTCAAAGGGTGTTTACCCTTTTGGACAGAAGAGATCACTCTTCTTTGCCTTTATTAGAATCTTTATAAGAGGAGCATACGCCTAAGTAGTCATTTTCCTCCATTTCACTTCAAAATTATATAGCACGAATAAAACTAAAGTTCATGAGTGAAGGTGAGCATTCGAGCGATAACCTATACAGCCAGCGTCGTCGGACTAAGAACAAACGGACATACATTTAATCATTCCTTCTTCACTACTTAATGCATGTGTCCTTCGAGTGCATTTGTTATGAAAATATTTTGAAAATGGTTTGATTTCGATAAAAATACTCGGTGTTGACAAAACGTTTAATTTGACCTACGCTACTGTTTGTGTGAAAATTTCATTACACCCACGAATTTAGTTTGCCTCCTTTTTTAGTTATTATTTTAAATAATTATTAATTTTTTATATTAGCGACGGTTCAGGCCGACGCTAGTGTTTTTGAAAAAATATTCATTTCCCATAACAAATTTCATTTGCCTCCTTATTAGTTATTGTCTTAATTAATTCTTATTTTCTTATATTAGCGACAGTTCAGGCCGACACTACTGTTTGTGCTAAAATTTTAATTTTCCCCCCCGAATTTCATTTGGCTCCTTTAAACTTATTGTTTTAATTAATTATTATTTTTATATTAGAAACTAGTACTTTAATAGTTCTTTTAAAGTGCTATTAAAAAAAATCGTTCACATTAGTGGCACGGTTAATAGCGCTTTTCAGGGCTATAAAAAACAAAAGAAAGTGCTATTAAATAACTTTTATGGCATATTGTGTGTTGTTCTATTTTCTCTTTCAAAGGGTGTTTACCCTTTTGGACATAAGAGATCACTCTTCTTTGCCTTTATTAGAATCTTTATAAGAGGAGCATACGCCTAAGTAGTCATTTTCCTCCATTTCACTTCAAAATTATATAGCACGAATAAAACTAAAGTTCATGAGTGAAGGTGAGCATTCGAGCGATAACCTATACAGCCAGCGTCGTCGGACTAAGAACAAACGGACATACATTTAATCATTCCTTCTTCACTACTTAATGCATGTGTCCTTCGAGTGCATTTGTTATGAAAATATTTTGAAAATGGTTTGATTTCGATAAAAATACTCGGTGTTGACAAAACGTGTATTTGGACCTACGCTACTGTTTGTGTGAAAATTTCATTACACCCACGAATTTAGTTTGGCTCCTTTTTTAGTTATTATTTTAAATAATTATTATTTTTTTATATTAGCGACCGTTCAGGCCGACGCTAGTGTTTTTGAAAAAATATTCATTTCCCATAACAAATTTCGTTTGCCTCCTTATTAGTTATTGTCTTAATTAATTCTTATTTTCTTATATTAGCGACAGTTCAGGCCGACACTACTGTTTGTGCTAAAATTTTAATTTTCCCCCCCGAATTTCATTTGGCTCCTTTAAACTTATTGTTTTAATTAATTATTATTTTTATATTAGAAACTAGTACTTTAATAGTTCTTTTAAAGTGCTATAAAACAAAATCGTTCACATTAGTGGCACGGTTAATAGCGCTTTTCAGGGCTATAAAAAACAAAAGAAAGTGCTATTAAATAACTTTTATGGCATATTGTGTGTTGTTCTATTTTCTCTTTCAAAGGGTGTTTACCCTTTTGGACAGAAGAGACCACTCTTCTTTGCCTTTATTAGAATCTTTATAAGAGGAGCATACGCCTAAGTAGTCATTTTCCTCCATTTCAATTCAAAATTATATAGCACGAATAAAACTAAAGTTCATGAGTGAAGGTGAGCATTCGAGCGATAACCTATACAGCCAGCGTCGTCGGACTAAGAACAAACGGACATACATTTAATCATTCCTTCTTCACTACTTAATGCATGTGTCCTTCGAGTGCATTTGTTATGAAAATATTTTGAAAATGGTTTGATTTCGATAAAAATACTCGGTGTTGACAAAACGTTTATTTGGACCTACGCTACTGTTTGTGTGAAAATTTCATTACACCCACGAATTTAGTTTGCCTCCTTTTTTAGTTATTATTTTAAATAATTATTATTTTTTTATATTAGCGACGGTTCAGGCCGACGCTAGTGTTTTTGAAAAAATATTCATTTCCCATAACAAATTTTGTTTGCCTCCTTATTAGTTATTGTCTTAATTAATTCTTATTTTCTTATATTAGCGACAGTTCAGGCCGACACTACTGTTTGTGCTAAAATTTTAATTTTCCCCCCCGAATTTCATTTGGCTCCTTTAAACTTATTGTTTTAATTAGTTATTATTTTTATATTAGAAACTAGTACTTTAATAGTTATTTTAAAGTGCTATTAAACAAAATCGTTCACATTAGTGGCACGGTTAATAGCACTTTTCAGGGCTATAAAAAACAAAAGAAAGTGCTATTAAATAACTTTTATGGCATATTGTGTGTTGTTCTATTTTCTCTTTCAAAGGGTGTTTACCCTTTTGGACAGAAGAGATCACTCTTCTTTGCCTTTATTAGAATCTTTATAAGAGGAGCATACGCCTAAGTAGTCATTTTCCTCCATTTCACTTCAAAATTATATAGCACGAATAAAACTAAAGTTCATGAGTGAAGGTGAGCATTCGAGCGATAACCTATACAGCCAGCGTCGTCGGACTAAGAACAAACGGACATACATTTAATCATTCCTTCTTCACTACTTAATGCATGTGTCCTTCGAGTGCATTTGTTATGAAAATATTTTGAAAATGGTTTGATTTCGATAAAAATACTCGGTGTTGACAAAACGTTTATTTGGAATTACGCTACTGTTTGTGTGAAAATTTCATTACACCCACGAATTTAGTTTGCCTCCTTTTTAGTTATTATTTTAAATAATTAATATTTTTTTATATTAGCGACGGTTCAGGCCGACGCTACTGTTTTTGAAAAAATATTCATTTCCCATAACAAATTTCGTTTGCCTCCTTATTAGTTATTGTCTTAATTAATTCTTATTTTCTTATATTAGCGACAGTTCAGGCCGACACTACTGTTTGTGCTAAAATTTTAATTTTCCCCCACGAATTTCATTTGGCTCCTTTAAACTTATTGTTTTAATTAATTATTATTTTTATATTAGAAACTAGTACTTTAATAGTTCTTTTAAAGTGCTATTAAACAAAATCGTTCACATTAGTGGCACGGTTAATAGCGCTTTTCAGCGCTATAAAAAACAAAAGAAAGTGCTATTAAATAACTTTTATGGCATATTGTGTGTTGTTCAATTTTCTCTTTCAAAGGGTATTTACCCTTTTGGACAGAAGAGATCACTCTTCTTTGCCTTTATTAGAATCTTTATAAGAGGAGCATACGCCTAACTAATCATTTTCCTCCATTTAACTTCAAAAGTATATAGCACGAATAAAACTAAAGTTCATGAGTGAAAGTGAGCATTCGAGCGATAACCTATACAGCCAGCATCGTCGGACTAAGAACAAAGAGACATACATTTAATCATTCCTTCTTCACTACTTAATGCATGTGTCCTTCGAGTGCATTTGTTATGAAAATATTTTGAAAATGGTTTGATTTCGAGAAAAATACCTGGTGTTTACAAAACGTTTATTTGGACCTACACTACTGTTTGTGCAAAAATTTCATTACACCCACCAATTTAGTTTTCCTCCATTTTTAGTTATTATTTTAAATAATAATTATTTTCTTATATTAGCGACGGTTCAGCCCACGCTAGTGTTTTTGAAAACATATTCATTTCCCATAAAAAATTTCGTTTGCCTCCTAATTAGTTATTGTCTTAATTAATTCTTATTTTCTTATATTAGCGACGGATCAAGCTGACGCTACTGTTTGTGCTAAAATTTTCATTTTCCCCCACAAATTTCGTTTGGCTTCTTTAAAATTATTGTTTTAATTAATTATTATTTTTATATTTAAAACTAGTACTTTAATAGCTCTTTTAAAGTGCTATTAAACAAAATCGTTCACATTAGTGGCACGGTTAATAGCGCTTTTCAGGGCTATAAAAAACAAAAGAAAGTGCTATTAAATAACTTTTATGGCATATTGTGTGTTGTTCTATTTTCTCTTTCAAAGGGTGTTTACCCTTTTGGACAGAAGAGATCACTCTTCTTTGCCTTTATTAGAATCTTTATAAGAGGAGCATACGCCTAAGTAGTCATTTTCCTCCATTTCACTTCAAAATTATATAGCACGAATAAAACTAAAGTTCATGAGTGAAGGTGAGCATTCGAGCGATAACCTATACAGCCAGCGTCGTCGGACTAAGAACAAACAGACATCAATTTAATCATTCCTTCTTCACTACTTAATGCATGTGTCCTTCGAGTGCATTTGTTATGAAAATATTTTGAAAATGGTTTGATTTCGATAAAAATACTCGGTGTTGACAAAACGTTTATTTGGACCTACGCTACTGTTTGTGTGAAAATTTCATTACACCCACGAATTTAGTTTGCCTCCTTTTTAGTTATTATTTTAAATAATTAATATTTTTTTATATTAGCGACGGTTCAGGCCGACGCTACTGTTTTTGAAAAAATATTCATTTCCCATAACAAATTTCGTTTGCCTCCTTATTAGTTATTGTCTTAATTAATTCTTATTTTCTTATATTAGCGACAGTTCAGGCCGACACTACTGTTTGTGCTAAAATTTTAATTTTCCCCCATGAATTTCATTTGGCTCCTTTAAACTTATTGTTTTAATTAATTATTATTTTTATATTAGAAACTAGTACTTTAATAGTTCTTTTAAAGAGCTATTAAACAAAATCGTTCACATTAGTGGCACGGTTAATAGCGCTTTTCAGGGCTAAAAAAAAAAGAAAGTGCTATTAAATAACTTTTATGGCATATTGTGTGTTGTTCTATTTTCTCTTTCAAAGTTGGTTTACCCTTTTGGACAGAAGAGATCACTCTTCTTTGCCTTTATTAGAATCTTTATAAGAGGAGCATACGCCTAACTAATCATTTTCCTCCCTTTCACTTCAAAAGTATATAGCACGAATAAAACTAAAGTTCATGAGTGAAAGTGAGCATTCGAGCGATAACCTATACAGCCAGCATCATCGGACTAAGAACAAAGGGACATACATTTAATCATTCCTTCTTCACTACTTAATGCATGTGTCCTTCGAGTGCATTTGTTATGAAAATATTTTGAAAATGGTTTGATTTCGAGAAAAATACCTGGTGTTTACAAAACGTTTATTTGGACCTACGCTACTGTTTGTGCGAAAATTTCATTACACCCACCAATTTAGTTTTCCTCCATTTTTAGTTATTATTTTAAATAATAATTATTTTCTTATATTAGCGACGGTTCAGCCCACGCTAGTGTTTTTGAAAACATATTCATTTCCCATAAAAAATTTCGTTTGCCTCCTAATTAGTTATTGTCTTAATTAATTCTTATTTTCTTATATTAGCGACGGATCAAGCCGACGCTACTGTTTGTGCTAAAATTTTCATTTTCCCCCACAAATTTCGTTTGGCTTCTTTAAAATTATTGTTTTAATTAATTATTGTTTTTATATTTAAAACTAGTACTTTAATAGCTCTTTTAAAGTGCTATTAAACAAAATCGTTCACAATAGTGGCACGGTTAATAGCGCTTTTCAGCGCTATCAAAAACAAAAGAAAGTGCTATTAAATAACTTTTATGGCATATTGTGTGTTATTCTATTTTCTCTTTCAAAGGGTGTTTACCCTTTTGGACAGAAGAGATCACTCTTCTTTGCCTTTATTAGAATCTTTATAAGAGGAGCATACGCCTAAGTAGTCATTTTCCTCCATTTCACTTCAAAATTATATAGCACGAATAAAACTAAAGTTCATGAGTGAAGGTGAGCATTCGAGCGATAACCTATACAGCCAGCGTCGTCGGACTAAGAACAAACGGACATACATTTAATCATTCCTTCTTCACTACTTAATGCATGTGTCCTTCGAGTGCATTTGTTATGAAAATATTTTGAAAATGGTTTGATTTCGATAAAAATACTCGGTGTTGACAAAACGTTTATTTGGACCTACGCTACTGTTTGTGTGAAAATTTCATTACACCCACGAATTTAGTTTGCCTCCTTTTTAGTTATTATTTTAAATAATTAATATTTTTTTTATATTAGCGACGGTTCAGGCCGACGCTACTGTTTTTGAAAAAATATTCATTTCCCATAACAAATTTCGTTTGCCTCCTTATTAGTTATTGTCTTAATTAATTCTTATTTTCTTATATTAGCGACAGTTCAGGCCGACACTACTGTTTGTGCTAAAATTTTAATTTTCCCCCACGAATTTCATTTGGCTCCTTTAAACTTATTGTTTTAATTAATTATTATTTTTATATTAGAAACTAGTACTTTAATAGTTCTTTTAAAGTGCTATTAAACAAAATCGTTCACATTAGTGGCACGGTTAATAGCGCTTTTCAGCGCTATAAAAAACAAAAGAAAGTGCTATTAAATAACTTTTATGGCATATTGTGTGTTGTTCAATTTTCTCTTTCAAAGGGTATTTACCCTTTTGGACAGAAGAGATCACTCTTCTTTGCCTTTATTAGAATCTTTATAAGAGGAGCATACGCCTAACTAATCATTTTCCTCCATTTAACTTCAAAAGTATATAGCACGAATAAAACTAAAGTTCATGAGTGAAAGTGAGCATTCGAGCGATAACCTATACAGCCAGCATCGTCGGACTAAGAACAAAGAGACATACATTTAATCATTCCTTCTTCACTACTTAATGCATGTGTCCTTCGAGTGCATTTGTTATGAAAATATTTTGAAAATGGTTTGATTTCGAGAAAAATACCTGGTGTTTACAAAACGTTTATTTGGACCTACACTACTGTTTGTGCAAAAATTTCATTACACCCACCAATTTAGTTTTCCTCCATTTTTAGTTATTATTTTAAATAATAATTATTTTCTTATATTAGCGACGGTTCATCCCACGCTAGTGTTTTTGAAAACATATTCATTTCCCATAAAAAATTTCGTTTGCCTCCTAATTAGTTATTGTCTTAATTAATTCTTATTTTCTTATATTAGCGACGGATCAAGCTGACGCTACTGTTTGTGCTAAAATTTTCATTTTCCCCCACAAATTTCGTTTGGCTTCTTTAAAATTATTGTTTTAATTAATTATTATTTTTATATTTAAAACTAGTACTTTAATAGCTCTTTTAAAGTGCTATTAAACAAAATCGTTCACATTAGTGGCACGGTTAATAGCGCTTTTCAGGGCTATAAAAAACAAAAGAAAGTGCTATTAAATAACTTTTATGGCATATTGTGTGTTGTTCTATTTTCTCTTTCAAAGGGTGTTTACCCTTTTGGACAGAAGAGATCACTCTTCTTTGCCTTTATTAGAATCTTTATAAGAGGAGCATACGCCTAAGTAGTCATTTTCCTCCATTTCACTTCAAAATTATATAGCACGAATAAAACTAAAGTTCATGAGTGAAGGTGAGCATTCGAGCGATAACCTATACAGCCAGCGTCGTCGGACTAAGAACAAACAGACATCAATTTAATCATTCCTTCTTCACTACTTAATGCATGTGTCCTTCGAGTGCATTTGTTATGAAAATATTTTGAAAATGGTTTGATTTCGATAAAAATACTCGGTGTTGACAAAACGTTTATTTGGACCTACGCTACTGTTTGTGTGAAAATTTCATTACACCCACGAATTTAGTTTGCCTCCTTTTTAGTTATTATTTTAAATAATTAATATTTTTTTATATTAGCGACGGTTCAGGCCGACGCTACTGTTTTTGAAAAAATATTCATTTCCCATAACAAATTTCGTTTGCCTCCTTATTAGTTATTGTCTTAATTAATTCTTATTTTCTTATATTAGCGACAGTTCAGGCCGACACTACTGTTTGTGCTAAAATTTTAATTTTCCCCCATGAATTTCATTTGGCTCCTTTAAACTTATTGTTTTAATTAATTATTATTTTTATATTAGAAACTAGTACTTTAATAGTTCTTTTAAAGAGCTATTAAACAAAATCGTTCACATTAGTGGCACGGTTAATAGCGCTTTTCAGGGCTAAAAAAAAAAGAAAGTGCTATTAAATAACTTTTATGGCATATTGTGTGTTGTTCTATTTTCTCTTTCAAAGTTGGTTTACCCTTTTGGACAGAAGAGATCACTCTTCTTTGCCTTTATTAGAATCTTTATAAGAGGAGCATACGCCTAACTAATCATTTTCCTCCCTTTCACTTCAAAAGTATATAGCACGAATAAAACTAAAGTTCATGAGTGAAAGTGAGCATTCGAGCGATAACCTATACAGCCAGCATCATCGGACTAAGAACAAAGGGACATACATTTAATCATTCCTTCTTCACTACTTAATGCATGTGTCCTTCGAGTGCATTTGTTATGAAAATATTTTGAAAATGGTTTGATTTCGAGATAAATACCTGGTGTTTACAAAACGTTTATTTGGACCTACGCTACTGTTTGTGCGAAAATTTCATTACACCCACCAATTTAGTTTTCCTCCATTTTTAGTTATTATTTTAAATAATAATTATTTTCTTATATTAGCGACGGTTCAGCCCACGCTAGTGTTTTTGAAAACATATTCATTTTCCATAAAAAATTTCGTTTGCCTCCTAATTAGTTATTGTCTTAATTAATTCTTATTTTCTTATATTAGCGACGGATCAAGCCGACGCTACTGTTTGTGCTAAAATTTTCATTTTCCCCCACAAATTTCGTTTGGCTTCTTTAAAATTATTGTTTTAATTAATTATTATTTTTATATTTAAAACTAGTACTTTAATAGCTCTTTTAAAGTGCTATTAAACAAAATCGTTCACAATAGTGGCACGGTTAATAGCGCTTTTCAGCGCTATCAAAAACAAAAGAAAGTGCTATTAAATAACTTTTATGGCATATTGTGTGTTATTCTATTTTCTCTTTCAAAGGGTGTTTACCCTTTTGGACAGAAGATATCACTCTTCTTTGCCTTTATTAGAATCTTTATAAGAGGAGCATACGCATAAGTTGTCATTTTCCTCCATTTCACTTCAAAAGTATATAGCACGAATAAAACTAAAGTTCATGAGTGAAGGTGAGCATTCGAGCGATAACCTATACAGCCAGCGTCGTCGGACTAAGAACAAAGGGACATACATTTAATCATTCCTTCTTCACTACTTAATGCATGTGTCCTTCGAGTGCATTTGTTATGAAAATATTTTGAAAATGGATTGATTTCGATAAAAATACTCGGTGTTGACAAAACGTTTATTTGGACCTACGCTACTGTTTGTGTGAAAATTTCATTACACCCACGAATTTAGTTTGCCTCCTTTTTTAGTTATTATTTTAAATAATTATTATTTTTTTATATTAGCGACGGTTCAGGCCGACGCTAGTGTTTTTGAAAAAATATTCATTTCCCATAACAAATTTTGTTTGCCTCCTTATTAGTTATTGTCTTAATTAATTCTTATTTTCTTATATTAGCGACAGTTCAGGCCGACACTACTGTTTGTGCTAAAATTTTAATTTTCCCCCCCGAATTTCATTTGGCTCCTTTAAACTTATTGTTTTAAGTAATTATTATTTTTATATTAGAAACTAGTACTTTAATAGTTCTTTTAAAGTGCTATTAAACAAAATCGTTCACATTAGTGGCACGGTTAATAGCGCTTTTCAGGGCTAAAAAAAAAAAGAAAGTGCTATTAAATAACTTTTATGGCATATTGTGTGTTGTTCTATTTTCTCTTTCAAAGTTGGTTTACCCTTTTGGACAGAAGAGATCACTCTTCTTTGCCTTTATTAGAATCTTTATAAGAGGAGCATACGCCTAACTAATCATTTTCCTCCCTTTCACTTCAAAAGTATATAGCACGAATAAAACTAAAGTTCATGAGTGAAAGTGAGCATTCGAGCGATAACCTATACAGCCAGCATCGTCGGACTAAGAACAAAGGGACATACATTTAATCATTCCTTCTTCACTACTTAATGCATGTGTCCTTCGAGTGCATTTGTTATGAAAATATTTTGAAAATGGTTTGATTTCGAGAAAAATACCTGGTGTTTACAAAACGTTTATTTGGACCTACGCTAATGTTTGTGCGAAAATTTCATTACACCCACCAATTTAGTTTTCCTCCATTTTTAGTTATTATTTTAAATAATAATTATTTTCTTATATTAGCGACGGTTCATCCCACGCTAGTGTTTTTGAAAACATATTCATTTCCCATAAAAAATTCCGTTTGCCTCCTAATTAGTTATTGTCTTAATTAATTCTTATTTTCTTATATTAGCGACGGATCAAGCCGACGCTACTGTTTAAAATTTTCATTTTCCCCCACAAATTTCGTTTTGCTTCTTTAAAATTATTGTTTTAATTAATTATTATTTTTATATTTAAAACTAGTACTTTAATAGCTCTTTTAAAGTGCTATTAAACAAAATCGTTCACATTAGTGGCACGGTTAATAGCGCTTTTCAGCGCTATCAAAAACAAAAGAAAGTGCTATTAAATAACTTTTATGGCATATTGTGTGTTATTCTATTTTCTCTTTCAAAGGGTGTTTACCCTTTTGGACAGAAGAGATCACTCTTCTTTGCCTTTATTAGAATCTTTATAAGAGGAGCATACGCCTAAGTAGTCATTTTCCTCCATTTAACTTCAAAATTATATAGCACGAATAAAACTAAAGTTCATGAGTGAATGTGAGCATTCGAGCGATAACCTAGACAGCCAGCGTCGTCGGACTAAGAACAAACGGACATACTATTAATCATTCCTTCTTCACTACTTAATGCATGTGTCCTTCGAGTGCATTTGTTATGAAAATATTTTGAAAATGGTTTGATTTCGATAAAAATACTCGGTGTTGACAAAACGTTTATTTGGACCTACGCTACTGTTTGTGTGAAAATTTCATTACACCCACGAATTTAGTTTGCCTCCTTTTTAGTTATTATTTTAAATAATTAATATTTTTTTATATTAGCGACGGTTCAGGCCGACGCTACTGTTTTTGAAAAAATATTCATTTCCCATAACAAATTTCGTTTGCCTCCTTATTAGTTATTGTCTTAATTAATTCTTATTTTCTTATATTAGCGACAGTTCAGGCCGACACTACTGTTTGTGCTAAAATTTTAATTTTCCCCCACGAATTTCATTTGGCTCATTTAAACTTATTGTTTTAATTAATTATTATTTTTATATTAGAAACTAGTACTTTAATAGTTCTTTTAAAGAGCTATTAAACAAAATCGTTCACATTAGTGGCATGGTTAATAGCGCTTTTCAGGGCTAAAAAAAAAAAGAAAGTGCTATTAAATAACTTTTATGGCATATTGTGTGTTGTTCTATTTTCTCTTTCAAAGTTGGTTTACCCTTTTGGACAGAAGAGATCACTCTTCTTTGCCTTTATTAGAATCTTTATAAGAGGAGCATACGCCTAACTAATCATTTTCCTCCCTTTCACTTCAAAAGTATATAGCACGAATAAAACTAAAGTTCATGAGTGAAAGTGAGCATTCGAGCGATAACCTATACAGCCAGCATCGTCGGACTAAGAACAAAGGGACATACATTTAATCATTCCTTCTTCACTACTTAATGCATGTGTCCTTCGAGTGCATTTGTTATGAAAATATTTTGAAAATGGTTTGATTTCGAGAAAAATACCTGGTGTTTACAAAACGTTTATTTGGACCTACGCTAATGTTTGTGCGAAAATTTCATTACACCCACAAATTTAGTTTTCCTCCATTTTTAGTTATTATTTTAAATAATAATTATTTTCTTATATTAGCGACGGTTCATCCCACGCTAGTGTTTTTGAAAACATATTCATTTCCCATAAAAAATTTTGTTTGCCTCCTAATTAGTTATTGTCTTAATTAATTCTTATTTTCTTATATTAGCGACGGATCAAGCCGACGCTACTGTTTAAAATTTTCATTTTCCCCCACAAATTTCGTTTTGCTTCTTTAAAATTATTGTTTTAATTAATTATTATTTTTATATTTAAAACTAGTACTTTAATAGCTCTTTTAAAGTGCTATTAAACAAAATCGTTCACATTAGTGGCACGGTTAATAGCGCTTTTCAGCGCTATCAAAAACAAAAGAAAGTGCTATTAAATAACTTTTATGGCATATTGTGTGTTATTCTATTTTCTCTTTCAAAGGGTGTTTACCCTTTTGGACAGAAGAGATCACTCTTCTTTGCCTTTATTAGAATCTTTATAAGAGGAGCATACGCCTAAGTAGTCATTTTCCTCCATTTCACTTCAAAATTATATAGCACGAATAAAACTAAAGTTCATGAGTGAAGGTGAGCATTCGAGCGATATCCTAGACAGCCAGCGTCGTCGGACTAAGAACAAACGGACATACTATTAATCATTCCTTCTTCACTACTTAATGCATGTGTCCTTCGAGTGCATTTGTTATGAAAATATTTTGAAAATGGTTTGATTTCGATAAAAATACTCGGTGTTGACAAAACGTTTATTTGGACCTACGCTACTATTTGTGTGAAAATTTCATTACACCCACGAATTTAGTTTGCCTCCTTTTTAGTTATTATTTTAAATAATTAATATTTTTTTATATTAGCGACGGTTCAGGCCGACGCTACTGTTTTTGAAAAAATATTCATTTCCCATAACAAATTTCGTTTGCCTCCTTATTAGTTATTGTATTAATTAATTCTTATTTTCTTATATTAGCGACAGTTCAGGCCGACACTACTGTTTGTGCTAAAATTTTAATTTTCCCCCACGAATTTCATTTGGCTCCTTTAAACTTATTGTTTTAATTAATTATTATTTTTATATTAGAAACTAGTACTTTAATAGTTCTTTTAAAGAGCTATTAAACAAAATCGTTCACATTAGTGGCACGGTTAATAGCGCTTTTCAGGGCTAAAAAAAAAAAGAAAGTGCTATTAAATAACTTTTATGGCATATTGTGTGTTGTTCTATTTTCTCTTTCAAAGTTGGTTTACCCTTTTGGACAGAAGAGATCACTCTTCTTTGCCTTTATTAGAATCTTTATAAGAGGAGCATACGCCTAACTAATCATTTTCCTCCCTTTCACTTCAAAAGTATATAGCACGAATAAAACTAAAGTTCATGAGTGAAAGTGAGCATTCGAGCGATAACCTATACAGCCAGCATCGTCGGACTAAGAACAAAGGGATATACATTTAATCATTCCTTCTTCACTACTTAATGCATGTGTCCTTCGAGTGCATTTGTTATGAAAATATTTTGAAAATGGTTTGATTTCGAGAAAAATACCTGGTGTTTACAAAACGTTTATTTGGACCTACGCTAATGTTTGTGCGAAAATTTCATTACACCCACCAATTTAGTTTTCCTCCATTTTTAGTTATTATTTTAAATAATAATTATTTTCTTATATTAGCGACGGTTCATCCCACGCTAGTATTTTTGAAAACATATTCATTTCCCATAAAAAATTTCGTTTGCCTCCTAATTAGTTATTGTCTTAATTAATTCTTATTTTCTTATATTAGCGACGGATCAAGCCGACGCTACTGTTTAAAATTTTCATTTTCCCCCACAAATTTCGTTTGGCTTCTTTAAAATTATTGTTTTAATTAATTATTATTTTTATATTTAAAACTAGTACTTTAATAGCTCTTTTAAAGTGCTATTAAACAAAATCGTTCACATTAGTGGCACGGTTAATAGCGCTTTTCAGCGCTATCAAAAACAAAAGAAAGTGCTATTAAATAACTTTTATGGCATATTGTGTGTTATTCTATTTTCTCTTTCAAAGGGTGTTTACCCTTTTGGACAGAAGAGATCACTCTTCTTTGCCTTTATTAGAATCTTTATAAGAGGAGCATACGCATAAGTTGTCATTTTCCTCCATTTCACTTCAAAAGTATATAGCACGAATAAAACTAAAGCTCATGAGTGAAGGTGAGCATTCGAGCGATAACCTATACAGCCAGCGTCGACGGACTAAGAACAAAGGGACATACATTTAATCATGCCTTCTTCACTACTTAATGCATGTGTCCTTTGATTGCATTTGTTATGAAAATATTTTGAAAATGGTTTGATTTCGATAAAAATACTCGGTGTTGACAAAACGTTTATTTGGACCTACGCTATTGTTTGTGTGAAAATTTCATTACACCCACGAATTTAGTTTGCCTCCTTTTTTAGTTATTATTTTAAATAATAATTATTTTTTTATATTAGCGACGGTTCAGGCCGACGCTAGTGTTTTTGAAAAAATATTCATTTCCCATAACAAATTTCGTTTGCCTCCTTATTAGTTATTGTCTTAATTAATTCTTATTTTCTTATATTAGCGACAGTTCAGGCCGACACTACTGTTTGTGCTAAAATTTTAATTTTCCCCCCCGAATTTCATTTGGCTCCTTTAAACTTATTGTTTTAATTAATTATTATTTTTATATTAGAAACTAGTACTTTAATAGTTCTTTTAAAGTGCTATTAAACAAAATCGTTCACATTAGTGGCACGGTTAATAGCGCTTTTCAGGGCTATAAAAAACAAAAGAAAGTGCTATTAAATAACTTTTATGGCATATTGTGTGTTGTTCTATTTTCTCTTTCAAAGGGTGTTTACCCTTTTGGACAGAAGAGATAACTCTTCTTTGCCTTTATTAGAATCTTTATAAGAGGAGCATACGCATAAGTTGTCATTTTCCTCCATTTCACTTCAAAAGTATATAGCGCGAATAAAACTAAAGTTCATGAGTGAAAGTGAGCATTCGAGCGATAACCTATACAGCCAGCATCGTCGGACTAAGAACAAAGGGACATACATTTAATCATTCCTTCTTCACTACTTAATGCATGTGTCCTTCGAATGCATTTGTAATGAAAATAGTTTGAAAATAGTTTGATTTCGAGAAAAATACTCGGTGTTGACAAAACGTTTATTTGGACCTACGCTACTGTTTGTGAGAAAATTTCATTACACCCAACAATTTAATTTTCCTCCTTTTTAGTTATTATTTAAAATAATTATTTATTTTTATATATTAGTGACGGTTCAGGCCGACGCTATTGTTTTTGAAAACATATTCATTTCCCATAACAAATTTTGTTTTCCTCCTTATTAGTTATTGTCTTAATTAATTCTTATTTTCTTATATTAGCGACAGTTCAGGCCGACACTACTGTTTGTGCTAAAATTTTAATTTTCCCCCACGAATTTCATTTGGCTCCTTTAAACTTATTGTTTTAATTAATTATTATTTTTATATTAGAAACTAGTACTTTAATAGTTCTTTTAAAGTGCTATTAAACAAAATCGTTCACATTAGTGGCATGGTTAATAG
The DNA here is from genome assembly GCA_948472305.1 of Vicia faba. Classification (NCBI taxonomy): domain Eukaryota; kingdom Viridiplantae; phylum Streptophyta; class Magnoliopsida; order Fabales; family Fabaceae; genus Vicia; species Vicia faba. The sequence goes on along the minus strand of OX451741.1, from coordinate 508,014,566 downwards.
CGCTTTTCAGGGCTATAAAAAACAAAAGAAAGTGCTATTAAATAACTTTTATGGCATATTGTGTGTTGTTCTATTTTCTCTTTCAAAGTTGGTTTACCCTTTTGGACAGAAGAGATCACTCTTCTTTGCCTTTATTAGAATCTTTATAAGAGGAGCATACGACTAACTAATCATTTTCCTCCGTTTCACTTCAAAAGTATATAGCACGAATAAAACTAAAGTTCATGAGTGAAGGTGAGCATTCGAGCGATAACCTATACAGCCAGCGTCGTCGGACTAAGAACAAAGGGACATACATTTAATCATTCCTTCTTCACTACTTAATGCATGTGTCCTTCGAGTGCATTTGTTATGAAAATATTTTGAAAATGGTTTGATTTCGATAAAAATACTCGGTGTTGACAAAACGTTTATTTGGACCTACGCTACTGTTTGTGTGAAAATTTCATTACACCCACGAATTTAGTTTGCCTCCTTTTTTAGTTATTATTTTAAATAATTATTATTTTTTTATATTAGCGACGGTTCAGGACGACGCTAGTGTTTTTGAAAAAATATTCATTTCCCATAACAAATTTCGTTTGCCTCCTTATTAGTTATTGTCTTAATTAATTCTTATTTTCTTATATTAGCGACAGTTCAGGCCGACACTACTGTTTGTGCTAAAATTTTAATTTCCCCCCCCCCCCCCCGAATTTCATTTGGCTCCTTTAAACTTATTGTTTTAATTAATTATTATTTTTATATTAGAAACTAGTACTTTAATAGTTCTTTTAAAGTGCTATTAAACAAAATCGTTCACATTAGTGGCACGGTTAATAGCGCTTTTCAGGGCTATAAAAAACAAAAGAAAGTGCTATTAAATAACTTTTATGGCATATTGTGTGTTGTTCTATTTTCTCTTTTAAAGGGTGTTTACCCTTTTGGACAGAAGAGATAACTCTTCTTTGCCTTTATTAGAATCTTTATAAGAGGAGCATACGCATAAGTTGTCATTTTCCTCCATTTCACTTCAAAAGTATATAGCACGAATAAAACTAAAGTTCATGAGTGAAAGTGAGCATTCGAGCGATAACCTATACAGCCAGCATCGTCGGACTAAGAACAAAGGGACATACATTTAATCATTCCTTCTTTACTACTTAATGCATGTGTCCTTCGAATGCATTTGTAATGAAAATAGTTTGAAAATGGTTTGATTTCGAGAAAAATACTCGGTGTTGACAAAACGTTTATTTGGACCTACGCTACTGTTTGTAAGAAAATTTCATTACACCCACCAATTTAGTTTTCCTCCTTTTTAGTTATTATTTAAAATAATTATTTATTTTTATATATTAGTGACGGTTCAGGCCGACGCTATTGTTTTTGAAAACATATTCATTTCCCATAACAAATTTTGTTTGCCTCCTTATTAGTTATTGTCTTAATTAATTCTTATTTTCTTATATTAGCGCCAGTTCAGGCCGACACTACTGTTTGTGCTAAAATTTTAATTTTCCCCCACGAATTTCGTTTGGCTCCTTTAAACTTATTGTTTTAATTAATTATTATTTTTATATTAGAAACTAGTACTTTAATAGTCCTTTTAAAGTGCTATTAAACAAAATCGTTCACATTAGTGGCACGGTTAATAGCGCTTTTCAGCACTATAAAAAACAAAAGAAAGTACTATTAAATAACTTTTATGGCATATTGTGTGTTGTTCAATTTTCTCTTTCAAAGGGTGTTTACCCTTTTGGATAGAAGAGATCACTCTTCTTTGCCTTTATTAGAATCTTTATAAGAGGAGCATACGCCTAACTAATCATTTTCCTCCATTTCACTTCAAAAGTATATAGCACGAATAAAACTAAAGTTCGTGAGTGAAAGTGAGCATTCGAGCGATAACCTATACAGCCAGCATCGTCGGACTAAGAACAAAGGGACATACATTTAATCATTCCTTCTTCACTACTTAATGCATGTGTCCTGCGAGTGCATTTGTTATGAAAATATTTTGAAAATGGTTTGATTTCGAGAAAAATACCTGGTGTTTACAAAAGTTTATTTCGACCTACGCTACTGTTTGTGCGAAAATTTCATTACACCCATCAATTTAGTTTTCCTCCATTTTTAGTTATTATTTTAAATAAGAATTATTTTCTTATATTAGCGACGGTTCAGCCCACGCTAGTGTTTTTGAAAACATATTCATTTCCCATAAAAAATTTCGTTTGCCTCCTAATTAGTTATTGTCTTAATTAATTCTTATTTTCTTATATTAGCGACGGATCAAACCGACGCTACTGTTTGTGCTAAATTTTCATTTTCCCCCACGAATTTCTTTTGGCTTCTTTAAAATTATTGTTTTAATTAATTATTATTTTTATATTAGAAACTAGTACTTTAATAGTTCATTTAAAGTGCTATTAAACAAAATCGTTCACATTAGTGGCACGGTTAATAGCGCTTTTCAGCGCTATCAAAAACAAAAGAAAGTGCTATTAAATAACTTTTATGGCATATTGTGTGTTATTCTATTTTCTCTTTCAAAGGGTGTTTACCCTTTTGGACAGAAGAGATAACTCTTCTTTGCCTTTATTAGAATCTTTATAAGAGGAGCATACGCATAAGTTGTCATTTTCATCCATTTCACTTCAAAAGTATATAGCACGAATAAAACTAAAGTTCATGAGTGAAAGTGAGCATTCGAGCGATAACCTATACAACCAGCATCGTCGGACTAAGAACAAAGGGACATCCATTTAATCATTCCTTCTTCACTACTTAATGCATGTGTCCTTCGAATGCATTTGTAATGAAAATAGTTTGAAAATTGTTTGATTTCGAGAAAAATACTCGGTGTTGACAAAGCGTTTATTTGGACCTACGCTACTGTTTGTGAGAAAATTTCATTACACCCACCAATTTAGTTTTCCTCCTTTTTAGTTATTATTTAAAATAATTATTTATTTTTATATATTAGTGACGGTTCAGGCCGACGCTATTGTTTTTAAAAACATATTCATTTCCCATAACAAATTTTGTTTTCCTCCTTATTAGTTATTGTCTTAATTAATTCTTATTTTCTTATATTAGCGACAGTTCAGGCCGACACTACCGTTTGTGCTAAAATTTTAATTTTCCCCCACGAATTTCGTTTGGCTCCTTTAAACTTATTGTTTTAATTAATTATTATTTTTATATTAGAAACTAGTACTTTAATAGTTCTTTTAAAGTGCTATTAAACAAAATCGTTCACATTAGTGGCACGGTTAATAGCGCTTTTCAGCGCTATAAAAAACAAAAGAAAGTACTATTAAATAACTTTTATGGCATATTGTGTGTTGTTCAATTTTCTCTTTCAAAGGGTGTTTACCCTTTTGGATAGAAGAGATCACTCTTCTTTGCCTTTATTAGAATCTTTATAAAAGGAGCATACGCCTAACTAATCATTTTCCTCCATTTCACTTCAAAAGTATATAGCACGAATACAACTAAAGTTCATGAGTGAAGGTGAGCATTCGAGCGATAACCTATACAGCCAGCGTCGTCGGACTAAGAACAAAGGGACATACATTTAATCATTCCTTCTTCACTACTTAATGCATGTGTCCTTCTAGTGCATTTGTTATGAAAATATTTTGAAAATGGTTTGATTTCGATAAAAATACTCGGTGTTGACAAAACGTTTATTTGGACCTACGCTACTGTTTGTGTGAAAATTTCATTACACCCACGAATTTAGTTTGCCTCCTTTTTAGTTATTACTTTAAATAATTAATATTTTTTTATATTAGCGACGGTTCAGGCCGACGCTACTGTTTTTGAAAAAATATTCATTTCCCATAACAAATTTCGTTTGCCTCCTTATTAGTTATTGTCTTAATTAATTCTTATTTTCTTATATTAGCGACAGTTCAGGCCGACACTACTGTTTGTGCTAAAATTTTAATTTTCCCCCACGAATTTCATTTGGCTCCTTTAAACTTATTGTTTTAATTAATTATTATTTTTATATTAGAAACTAGTACTTTAATAGTTCTTTTAAAGAGCTATTAAACAAAATCGTTCACATTAGTGGCACGGTTAATAGCGCTTTTCAGGGCTAAAAAAAAAAAGAAAGTGCTATTAAATAACTTTTATGGCATATTGTGTGTTGTTCTATTTTCTCTTTCAAAGTTGGTTTACCCTTTTGGACAGAAGAGATCACTCTTCTTTGCCTTTATTAGAATCTTTATAAGAGGAGCATACGCCTAACTAATCATTTTCCTCCCTTTCACTTCAAAAGTATATAGCACGAATAAAACTAAAGTTCATGAGTGAAAGTGAGCATTCGAGCGATAACCTATACAGCCAGCATCGTCGGACTAAGAACAAAGGGACATACATTTAATCATTCCTTCTTCACTACTTAATGCATGTGTCCTTCGAGTGCATTTGTTATGAAAATATTTTGAAAATGGTTTGATTTCGAGAAAAATACCTGGTGTTTACAAAACATTTATTTGGACCTACGCTAATGTTTGTGCGAAAATTTCATTACACCCACCAATTTAGTTTTCCTCCATTTTTAGTTATTATTTTAAATAATAATTATTTTCTTATATTAGCGACGGTTCATCCCACGCTAGTGTTTTTGAAAACATATTCATTTCCCATAAAAAGTTTCGTTTGCCTCCTAATTAGTTATTGTCTTAATTAATTCTTATTTTCTTATATTAGCGACGGATCAAGCCGACGCTACTGTTTAAAATTTTCATTTTCCCCCACAAATTTCGTTTGGCTTCTTTAAAATTATTGTTTTAATTAATTATTATTTTTATATTTAAAACTAGTACTTTAATAGCTCTTTTAAAGTGCTATTAAACAAAATCGTTCACATTAGTGGCACGGTTAATAGCGCTTTTCAGGGCTATAAAAAACAAAAGAAAGTGCTATTAAATAACTTTTATGGCATATTGTGTGTTGTTCTATTTTCTCTTTCAAAGGGTGTTTACCCTTTTGGACAGAAGAGATAACTCTTCTTTGCCTTTATTAGAATCTTTATAAGAGGAGCATACGCATAAGTTGTCATTTTCCTCCATTTCACTTCAAAAGTATATAGCGCGAATAAAACTAAAGTTCATGAGTGAAAGTGAGCATTCGAGCGATAACCTATACAGCCAGCATCGTCGGACTAAGAACAAAGGGACATACATTTAATCATTCCTTCTTCACTACTTAATGCATGTGTCCTTCGAATGCATTTGTAATGAAAATAGTTTGAAAATGGTTTGATTTCGAGAAAAATAGTCGGTGTTGACAAAACGTTTATTTGGACCTACGCTACTGTTTGTGAGAAAATTTCATTACACCCAACAATTTAATTTTCCTCCTTTTTAGTTATTATTTAAAATAATTATTTATTTTTATATATTAGTGACGGTTCAGGCCGACGCTATTGTTTTTGAAAACATATTCATTTCCCATAACAAATTTTGTTTTCCTCCTTATTAGTTATTGTCTTAATTAATTCTTATTTTCTTATATTAGCGACAGTTCAGGCCGACACTACTGTTTGTGCTAAAATTTTAATTTTCCCCCACGAATTTCATTTGGCTCCTTTAAACTTATTGTTTTAATTAATTATTATTTTTATATTAGAAACTAGTACTTTAATAGTTCTTTTAAAGTGCTATTAAACAAAATCGTTCACATTAGTGGCATGGTTAATAGCGCTTTTCAGGGCTATAAAAAACAAAAGAAAGTGCTATTAAATAACTTTTATGGCATATTGTGTGTTGTTCTATTTTCTCTTTCAAAGTTGGTTTACCCTTTTGGACAGAAGAGATCACTCTTCTTTGCCTTTATTAGAATCTTTATAAGAGGAGCATACGACTAACTAATCATTTTCCTCCGTTTCACTTCAAAAGTATATAGCACGAATAAAACTAAAGTTCATGAGTGAAGGTGAGCATTCGAGCGATAACCTATACAGCCAGCGTCGTCGGACTAAGAACAAAGGGACATACATTTAATCATTCCTTCTTCACTACTTAATGCATGTGTCCTTCGAGTGCATTTGTTATGAAAATATTTTGAAAATGGTTTGATTTCGATAAAAATACTCGGTGTTGACAAAACGTTTATTTGGACCTACGCTACTGTTTGTGTGAAAATTTCATTACACCCACGAATTTAGTTTGCCTCCTTTTTTAGTTATTATTTTAAATAATTATTATTTTTTTATATTAGAGACGGTTCAGGACGACGCTAGTGTTTTTGAAAAAATATTCATTTCCCATAACAAATTTCGTTTGCCTCCTTATTAGTTATTGTCTTAATTAATTCTTATTTTCTTATATTAGCGACAGTTCAGGCCGACACTACTGTTTGTGCTAAAATTTTAATTTTCCCCCCCGAATTTCATTTGGCTCCTTTAAACTTATTGTTTTAATTAATTATTATTTTTATATTAGAAACTAGTACTTTAATAGTTCTTTTAAAGTGCTATTAAACAAAATCGTTCACATTAGTGGCACGGTTAATAGCGCTTTTCAGGGCTATAAAAAACAAAAGAAAGTGCTATTAAATAACTTTTATGGCATATTGTGTGTTGTTCTATTTTCTCTTTTAAAGGGTGTTTACCCTTTTGGACAGAAGAGATAACTCTTCTTTGCCTTTATTAGAATCTTTATAAGAGGAGCATACGCATAAGTTGTCATTTTCCTCCATTTCACTTCAAAAGTATATAGCACGAATAAAACTAAAGTTCATGAGTGAAAGTGAGCATTCGAGCGATAACCTATACAGCCAGCATCGTCGGACTAAGAACAAAGGGACATACATTTAATCATTCCTTCTTCACTACTTAATGCATGTGTCCTTCGAATGCATTTGTAATGAAAATAGTTTGAAAATGGTTTGATTTCGAGAAAAATACTCGGTGTTGACAAAACGTTTATTTGGACCTACGCTACTGTTTGTAAGAAAATTTCATTACACCCACCAATTTAGTTTTCCTCCTTTTTAGTTATTATTTAAAATAATTATTTATTTTTATATATTAGTGACGGTTCAGGCCGACGCTATTGTTTTTGAAAACATATTCATTTCCCATAACAAATTTTGTTTGCCTCCTTATTAGTTATTGTCTTAATTAATTCTTATTTTCTTATATTAGCGCCAGTTTAGGCCGACACTACTGTTTGTGCTAAAACTTTAATTTTCCCCCACGAATTTCGTTTGGCTCCTTTAAACTTATTGTTTTAATTAATTATTATTTTTATATTAGAAACTAGTACTTTAATAGTCCTTTTAAAGTGCTATTAAACAAAATCGTTCACATTAGTGGCACGGTTAATAGCGCTTTTCAGCACTATAAAAAACAAAAGAAAGTACTATTAAATAACTTTTATGGCATATTGTGTGTTGTTCAATTTTCTCTTTCAAAGGGTGTTTACCCTTTTGGATAGAAGAGATCACTCTTCTTTGCCTTTATTAGAATCTTTATAAGAGGAGCATACGCCTAACTAATCATTTTCCTCCATTTCACTTCAAAAGTATATAGCACGAATAAAACTAAAGTTCGTGAGTGAAAGTGAGCATTCGAGCGATAACCTATACAGCCAGCATCGTCGGACTAAGAACAAAGGGACATACATTTAATCATTCCTTCTTCACTACTTAATGCATGTGTCCTTCGAGTGCATTTGTTATGAAAATATTTTGAAAATGGTTTGATTTCGAGAAAAATACCTGGTGTTTACAAAAGTTTATTTGGACCTACGCTACTGTTTGTGCGAAAATTTCATTACACCCATCAATTTAGTTTTCCTATATTTTTAGTTATTATTTTAAATAAGAATTATTTTCTTATATTAGCGACGGTTCAGCCCACGCTAGTGTTTTTGAAAACATATTCATTTCCCATAAAAAATTTCGTTTGCCTCCTAATTAGTTATTGTCTTAATTAATTCTTATTTTCTTATATTAGCGACGGATCAAACCGACGCTACTGTTTGTGCTAAAATTTTCATTTTCCCCCACGAATTTCTTTTGGCTTCTTTAAAATTATTGTTTTAATTAATTATTATTTTTATATTAGAAACTAGTACTTTAATAGCTCATTTAAAGTGCTATTAAACAAAATCGTTCACATTAGTGGCACGGTTAATAGCGCTTTTCAGCGCTATCAAAAACAAAAGAAAGTGCTATTAAATAACTTTTATGGCATATTGTGTGTTATTCTATTTTCTCTTTCAAAGGATGTTTACCCTTTTGGACAGAAGAGATAACTCTTCTTTGCCTTTATTAGAATCTTTAAAAGAGGAGCATACGCATAAGTTGTCATTTTCATCCATTTCACTTCAAAAGTATATAGCACGAATAAAACTAAAGTTCATGAGTGAAAGTGAGCATTCGAGCGATAACCTATACAGCCAGCATCGTCGGACTAAGAACAAAGGGACATCCATTTAATCATTCCTTCTTCACTACTTAATGCATGTGTCCTTCGAATGCATTTGTAATGAAAATAGTTTGAAAATTGTTTGATTTCGAGAAAAATACTCGGTGTTGACAAAGCGTTTATTTGGACCTACGCTACTGTTTGTGAGAAAATTTCATTACACCCACCAATTTAGTTTTCCTCCTTTTTAGTTATTATTTAAAATAATTATTTATTTTTATATATTAGTGACGGTTCAGGCCGACGCTATTGTTTTTAAAAACATATTCATTTCCCATAACAAATTTTGTTTGCCTCCTTATTAGTTATTGTCTTAATTAATTCTTATTTTCTTATATTAGCGACAGTTCAGGCCGACACTACCGTTTGTGCTAAAATTTTAATTTTCCCCCACGAATTTCGTTTGGCTCCTTTAAACTTATTGTTTTAATTAATTATTATTTTTATATTAGAAACTAGTACTTTAATAGTTCTTTTAAAGTGCTATTAAACAAAATCGTTCACATTAGTGGCACGGTTAATAGCGCTTTTCAGCGCTATAAAAAACAAAAGAAAGTACTATTAAATAACTTTTATGGCATATTGTGTGTTGTTCAATTTTCTCTTTCAAAGGGTGTTTACCCTTTTGGATAGAAGAGATCACTCTTCTTTGCCTTTATTAGAATCTTTATAAAAGGAGCATACGCCTAACTAATCATTTTCCTCCATTTCACTTCAAAAGTATATAGCACGAATACAACTAAAGTTCATGAGTGAAGGTGAGCATTCGAGCGATAACCTATACAGCCAGCGTCGTCGGACTAAGAACAAAGGGACATACATTTAATCATTCCTTCTTCACTACTTAATGCATGTGTCCTTCTAGTGCATTTGTTATGAAAATATTTTGAAAATGGTTTGATTTCGATAAAAATACTCGGTGTTGACAAAACGTTATTTGGACCTACGCTACTGTTTGTGTGAAAATTTCTTTACACCCACGAATTTAGTTTGCCTCCTTTTTTAGTTATAATTTTAAATAATTATTATTTTTTTATATTAGCGACGGTTCAGGCCGACGCTAGTGTTTTTGAAAAAATATTCATTTCCCATAACAAATTTCGTTTGCCTCCTCATTAGTTATTGTCTTAATTAATTCTTATTTTCTTATATTAGCGACAGTTCAGGCCGACACTACTGTTTGTGCTAAAATTTTAATTTTCCCCCCCAAATTTCATTCGGCTCCTTTAAACTTATTGTTTTAATTAATTATTATTTTTATATTAGAAACTAGTACTTTAATAGTTCATTTAAAGTGCTATTAAACAAAATCGTTCACATTAGTGGCACGGTTAATAGCGCTTTTCAGCGCTATCAAAAACAAAAGAAAGTGCTATTAAATAACTTTTATGGCATATTGTGTGTTATTCTATTTTCTCTTTCAAAGGGTGTTTACCCTTTTGGACAGAAGAGATCACTCTTCTTTGCCTTTATTAGAATCTTTATAAGAGGAGCATACACCTAAGTTGTCATTTTCCTCCATTTCACTTCAAAAGTATATAGCACGAATAAAACTAAAGTTCATGAGTGAAGGTGAGCATTCGAGCGATAACCTATACAGCCAGCGTCGTCGGACTAAGAACAAAGGGACATACATTTAATCATTCCTTCTTCACTACTTAATGCATGTGTCCTTCGAGTGCATTTGTTATGAAAATATTTTGAAAATGGTTTGATTTCGATAAAAATACTCGGTGTTGACAAAACGTTTATTTGGACCTACGCTACTGTTTGTGTGAAAATTTCATTACACCCACTAATTTTTGTTTGCCTCCTTTTTAGTTATTATTTTAAATAATTAATATTTTTTATATTACCGACGGTTCAGGCCGACGCTACTGTTTTTGAAAAAATATTCATTTCCCATAACAAATTTTGTTTGCCTCCTTATTAGTTATTGTCTTAATTAATTCTTATTTTCTTATATTAGCGACAGTTCAGGCCGACACTACTGTTTGTGCTAAAATTTTAATTTTCCCCCACGAATTTCATTTGGCTCCTTTAAACTTATTGTTTTAATTAATTATTATTTTTATATTAGAAACTAGTACTTTAATAGTTCTTTTAAAGTGCTATTAAACAAAATCGTTCACATTAGTGGCACGGTTAATAGCGCTTTTCAGGGCTATAAAAAACAAAAGAAAGTGCTATTAAATAACTTTTATGGCATATTGTGTGTTGTTCTATTTTCTCTTTCAAAGTTGGCTTACCCTTTTGGACAGAAGAGATCACTCTTCTTTGCCTTTATTAGAATCTTTATAAGAGGAGCATACGCCTAACTAATCATTTTCCTCTGTTTCACTTCAAAAGTATATAGCACGAATAAAACTAAAGTTCATGAGTGAAAGTGAGCATTCGAGCGATAACCTATACAGCCAGCATCGTCGGACTAAGAACAAAGGGACATACATTTAATCATTCCTTCTTCACTACTTAATGCATGTGTCCTTCGAATGCATTTGTAATGAAAATAGTTTGAAAATGGTTTGATTTCGAGAAAAATACTCGGTGTTGACAAAATGTTTATTTGGACCTACGCTACTGTTTGTGAGAAAATTTCATTACACCCACCAATTTAGTTTTCCTCCTTTTTAGTTATTATTTTAAATAATTATTTATTTTTATATATTAGTGACGGTTCAGGCCGATGCTATTGTTTTTGAAAACATATTCATTTCCCATAACAAATTTTGTTTGCCTCCTTATTAGTTATTTTCTTAATTAATTATAATTTTCTTATATTAGCGACAGTTCAGGCCGACACTACTGTTTGTGCTAAAATTTTAATTTTCCCCCACGAATTTCGTTTGGCTGCTTTAAACTTATTATTTTAATTAATTATTATTTTTATATTAGAAACTAGTACTTTAATAGTTCTTTTAAAGTGCTATTAAACAAAATCGTTCACATTAGTGGCACGGTTAATAGCGCTTTTCAGGGCTATAAAAAACAAAAGAAAGTGCTATTAAAAAACTTTTATGGCATATTGTGTGTTGTTCTATTTTCTCTTTTAAAGGGTGTTTACCCTTTTGGACAGAAGAGATCACTCTTCTTTGCCTTTATTAGAATCTTTATAAGAGGAGCATACGCCTAAGTAGTCATTTTCCTCCATTTCACTTCAAAAGTATATAGCACGAATAAAACTAAAGTTCATGAGTGAAGGTGAGCATTCGAGCGATAACCTATACAGCCAGCGTCGTCGGACTAAGAACAAAGGGACATACATTTAATCATTCCTTCTTCACTACTTAATGCATGTGTCCTCGAGTGCATTTGTTATGAATATATTTTGAAAATGGTTTTATTTCGATAAAAATACTAGGTGTTGACAAAATGTTTATTTGGACCTACGCTACTGTTTGTGTGAAAATTTCATTACACCCACGAATTTAGTTTGCCTCCTTTTTAGTTATTATTTTAAATAATTAATATTTTTTTATATTAGCGACGGTTCAGGCCGACGCTACTGTTTTTGAAAAAATATTCATTTCCCATAACAAATTTCGTTTGCCTCCTTATTAGTTATTGTCTTAATTAATTCTTATTTTCTTGTATTAGCGACAGTTCAGGCCGACACTACTGTTTGTGCTAAAATTTTAATTTTCCCCCACGAATTTCATTTGGCTCCTTTAAACTTATTGTTTTAATTAATTATTATTTTTATATTAGAAACTAGTACTTTAATAGTTCTTTTAAAGTGCTATTAAACAAAATCGTTCACATTAGTGGCACGGTTAATAGCGCTTTTCAGGGCTATAAAAAACAAAAGAAAGTGCTATTAAATAACTTTTATGGCATATTGTGTGTTGTTCTATTTTCTCTTTCAAAGTTGGTTTACCCTTTTGGACAGAGGAGATCACTCTTCTTTGCCTTTATTAGAATCTTTATAAGAGGAGCATACGCCTAACTAATCATTTTCCTCCCTTTCACTTCAAAAGTATATAGCACGAATAAAACTAAAGTTCATGAGTGAAAGTGAGCATTCTAGCGATAACCTATACAGCCAGCGTCATAGGACTAAGAACAAAGGGACATACATTTAATCATTCCTTCTTCACTACTTAATGCATGTGTCCTTCGAGTGCATTTGTTATGAAAATATTTTGAAAATGGTTTGATTTCGAGAAAAATACCTGGTGTTTACAAAACGTTTATTTGGACCTACGCTACTGTTTGTGCGAAAATTTCATTACACCCACCAATTTAGTTTTCCTCCTTTTTTAGTTATTATTTTAAATAATTATAATTTTCTTATATTAGCGACGGTTCAGCCCACGCTAGTGTTTTTGAAAACATATTCATTTCCCATAAAAAATTTCGTTTCCCTCCTTATTAGTTATTGTCTTAATTAATTCTTATTTTCTTATATTAGCGACGGTTCAGGCCGACACTACTGTTTGTGCTAAAATTTTCATTTTCCCCCACGAATTTCGTTTTGCTTCTTTAAACTTATTATTTTAATTAATTATTATTTTTATATTTAAAACTAGTACTTTAATAGCTCTTTTAAAGTGCTATTAAACAAAATCGTTCACATTAGTGGCACGGTTAATAGCGCTTTTCAGCGCTATCAAAAACAAAAGAAAGTGCTATTAAATAACTTTTATGGCATATTGTGTGTTGTTCTATTTTCTCTTTCAAAGGGTGTTTACCCTTTTGGACAGAAGAGATCACTCATCTTTGCCTTTATTAGAATCTTTATAAGAGGAGCATACGCCTAAGTAGTCATTTTCCTCCATTTCACTTCAAAAGTATATAGCACGAATAAAACTAAAGTTCATGAGTGAAGGTGAGCATTCGAGCGATAACCTATACAGCCAGTGTCGTCGGACTAAGAACAAAGGGACATACATTTAATCATTCCTTCTTCACTACTTAATGCATGTGTCCTTCGAGTGCATTTGTTATGAAAATATTTTGAAAATGGTTTGATTTCGAGAAAAATACCTGGTGTTTACAAAAGTTTATTTGGACCTACGCTACTGTTTGTGCGAAAATTTCATTACACCCATCAATTTAGTTTTCCTCCATTTTTAGTTATTATTTTAAAAAAGAATTATTTTCTTATATTAGCGACGGTTCAGCCCACGCTAGTGTTTTTGAAAACATATTCATTTCCCATAAAAAATTTCGTTTGCCTCCTAATTAGTTATTGTCTTAATTAATTCTTATTTTCTTATATTAGCGACGGATCAAACCGACGCTACTGTTTGTGCTAAAATTTTCATTTTCCCCCACGAATTTCTTTTGGCTTCTTTAAAATTATTATTTTAATTAATTATTATTTTTATATTAGAAACTAGTACTTTAATAGTTCATTTAAAGTGCTATTAAACAAAATCGTTCACATTAGTGGCACGGTTAATAGCGCTTTTCAGCGCTATCAAAAACAAAAGAAAGTGCTATTAAATAACTTTTATGGCATATTGTGTGTTATTCTATTTTCTCTTTCAAAGGGTGTTTACCCTTTTGGACAGAAGAGATAACTCTTCTTTGCCTTTATTAGAATCTTTATAAGAGGAGCATACGCATAAGTTGTCATTTTCATCCATTTCACTTCAAAAGTATATAGCACGAATAAAACTAAAGTTCATGAGTGAAAGTGAGCATTCGAGCGATAACCTATACAGCCAGCATCGTCGGACTAAGAACAAAGGGACATCCATTTAATCATTCCTTCTTCACTACTTAATGCATGTGTCCTTCGAATGCATTTGTAATGAAAATAGTTTGAAAATTGTTTGATTTCGAGAAAAATACTCGGTGTTGACAAAGCGTTTATTTGGACCTACGCTACTGTTTGTGAGAAAATTTCATTACACCCACCAATTTAGTTTTCCTCCTTTTTAGTTATTATTTAAAATAATTATTTATTTTTATATATTAGTGACGGTTCAGGCCGACGCTATTGTTTTTAAAAACATATTCATTTCCCATAACAAATTTTGTTGCCTCCTTATTAGTTATTGTCTTAATTAATTCTTATTTTCTTATATTAGCGACAGTTCAGGCCGACACTACCGTTTGTGCTAAAATTTTAATTTTCCCCCACGAATTTCGTTTGGCTCCTTTAAACTTATTGTTTTAATTAATTATTATTTTTATATTAGAAACTAGTACTTTAATAGTTCTTTTAAAGTGCTATTAAACAAAATCGTTCACATTAGTGGCACGGTTAATAGCGCTTTTCAGCGCTATAAAAAACAAAAGAAAGTACTATTAAATAACTTTTATGGCATATTGTGTGTTGTTCAATTTTCTCTTTCAAAGGGTGTTTACCCTTTTGGATAGAAGAGATCACTCTTCTTTGCCTTTATTAGAATCTTTATAAAAGGAGCATACGCCTAACTAATCATTTTCCTCCATTTCACTTCAAAAGTATATAGCACGAATACAACTAAAGTTCATGAGTGAAGGTGAGCATTCGAGCGATAACCTATACAGCCAGCGTCGTCGGACTAAGAACAAAGGGACATACATTTAATCATTCCTTCTTCACTACTTAATGCATGTGTCCTTCTAGTGCATTTGTTATGAAAATATTTTGAAAATGGTTTGATTTCGATAAAAATACTCGGTGTTGACAAAACGTTTATTTGGACCTACGCTACTGTTTGTGTGAAAATTTCTTTACACCCACGAATTTAGTTTGCCTCCTTTTTTAGTTATAATTTTAAATAATTATTATTTTTTTATATTAGCGACGGTTCAGGCCGACGCTAGTGTTTTTGAAAAAATATTCATTTCCCATAACAAATTTCGTTTGCCTCCTCATTAGTTATTGTCTTAATTAATTCTTATTTTCTTATATTAGCGACAGTTCAGGCCGACACTACTGTTTGTGCTAAAATTTTAATTTTCCCCCCCAAATTTCATTCGGCTCCTTTAAACTTATTGTTTTAATTAATTATTATTTTTATATTAGAAACTAGTACTTTAATAGTTCATTTAAAGTGCTATTAAACAAAATCGTTCACATTAGTGGCACGGTTAATAGCGCTTTTCAGCGCTATCAAAAACAAAAGAAAGTGCTATTAAATAACTTTTATGGCATATTGTGTGTTATTCTATTTTCTCTTTCAAAGGGTGTGTACCCTTTTGGACAGAAGAGATCACTCTTCTTTGCCTTTATTAGAATCTTTATAAGAGGAGCATACACCTAAGTTGTCATTTTCCTCCATTTCACTTCAAAAGTATATAGCACGAATAAAACTAAAGTTCATGAGTGAAGGTGAGCATTCGAGCGATAACCTATACAGCCAGCGTCGTCGGACTAAGAACAAAGGGACATACATTTAATCATTCCTTCTTCACTACTTAATGCATGTGTCCTTCGAGTGCATTTGTTATGAAAATATTTTGAAAATTGTTTGATTTCGATAAAAATACTCGGTGTTGACAAAACGTTTATTTGGACCTACGCTACTGTTTGTGTGAAAATTTCATTACACCCACTAATTTTTGTTTGCCTCCTTTTTAGTTATTATTTTAAATAATTAATATTTTTTATATTACCGACGGTTCAGGCCGACGCTACTGTTTTTGAAAAAATATTCATTTCCCATAACAAATTTTGTTTGCCTCCTTATTAGTTATTGTCTTAATTAATTCTTATTTTCTTATATTAGCGACAGTTCAGGCCGACACTACTGTTTGTGCTAAAATTTTAATTTTCCCCCACGAATTTCATTTGGCTCCTTTAAACTTATTGTTTTAATTAATTATTATTTTTATATTAGAAACTAGTACTTTAATAGTTCTTTTAAAGTGCTATTAAACAAAATCGTTCACATTAGTGGCACGGTTAATAGCGCTTTTCAGGGCTATAAAAAACAAAAGAAAGTGCTATTAAATAACTTTTATGGCATATTGTGTGTTGTTCTATTTTCTCTTTCAAAGTTGGTTTACCCTTTTGGACAGAAGAGATCACTCTTCTTTGCCTTTATTAGAATCTTTATAAGAGGAGCATACGCCTAACTAATCATTTTCCTCTGTTTCACTTCAAAAGTATATAGCACGAATAAAACTAAAGTTCATGAGTGAAAGTGAGCATTCGAGCGATAACCTATACAGCCAGCATCGTCGGACTAAGAACAAAGGGACATACATTTAATCATTCCTTCTTCACTACTTAATGCATGTGTCCTTCGAATGCATTTGTAATGAAAATAGTTTGAAAATGGTTTGATTTCGAGAAAAATACTCGGTGTTGACAAAATGTTTATTTGGACCTACGCTACTGTTTGTGAGAAAATTTCATTACACCCACCAATTTAGTTTTCCTCCTTTTTAGTTATTATTTTAAATAATTATTTATTTTTATATATTAGTGAAGGTTCAGGCCGATGCTATTGTTTTTGAAAACATATTCATTTCCCATAACAAATTTTGTTTGCCTCCTTATTAGTTATTTTCTTAATTAATTTTAATTTTCTTATATTAGCGACAGTTCAGGCCGACACTACTGTTTGTGCTAAAATTTTAATTTTCCCCCACGAATTTCGTTTGGCTGCTTTAAACTTATTATTTTAATTAATTATTATTTTTATATTAGAAACTAGTACTTTAATAGTTCTTTTAAAGTGCTATTAAACAAAATCGTTCACATTAGTGGCACGGTTAATAGCGCTTTTCAGGGCTATAAAAAACAAAAGAAAGTGCTATTAAAAAACTTTTATGGCATATTGTGTGTTGTTCTATTTTCTCTTTTAAAGGGTGTTTACCCTTTTGGACAGAAGAGATCACTCTTCTTTGCCTTTATTAGAATCTTTATAAGAGGAGCATACGCCTAAGTAGTCATTTTCCTCCATTTCACTTCAAAAGTATATAGCACGAATAAAACTAAAGTTCATGAGTGAAGGTGAGCATTCGAGCGATAACCTATACAGCCAGCGTCGTCGGACTAAGAACAAAGGGACATACATTTAATCATTCCTTCTTCACTACTTAATGCATGTGTCCTTCGAGTGCATTTGTTATGAATATATTTTGAAAATGGTTTTATTTCGATAAAAATACTCGGTGTTGACAAAATGTTTATTTGGACCTACGCTACTGTTTGTGTGAAAATTTCATTACACCCACGAATTTAGTTTGCCTCCTTTTTAGTTATTATTTTAAATAATTAATATTTTTTTATATTAGCGACGGTTCAGGCCGACGCTACTGTTTTTGAAAAAATATTCATTTCCCATAACAAATTTCGTTTGCCTCCTTATTAGTTATTGTCTTAATTAATTCTTATTTTCTTATATTAGCGACAGTTCAGGCCGACACTACTGTTTGTGCTAAAATTTTAATTTTCCCCCACGAATTTCATTTGGCTCCTTTAAACTTATTGTTTTAATTAATTATTATTTTTATATTAGAAACTAGTACTTTAATAGTTCTTTTAAAGTGCTATTAAACAAAATCGTTCACATTAGTGGCACGGTTAATAGTGCTTTTCAGGGCTATAAAAAACAAAAGAAAGTGCTATTAAATAACTTTTATGGCATATTGTGTGTTGTTCTATTTTCTCTTTCAAAGTTGGTTTACCCTTTTGGACAGAGGAGATCACTCTTCTTTGCCTTTATTAGAATCTTTATAAGAGGAGCATACGCCTAACTAATCATTTTCCTCCCTTTCACTTCAAAAGTATATAGCACGAATAAAACTAAAGTTCATGAGTGAAAGTGAGCATTCTAGCGATAACCTATACAGCCAGCGTCATAGGACTAAGAACAAAGGGACATACATTTAATCATTCCTTCTTCACTACTTAACGCATGTGTCCTTCGAGTGCATTTGTTATGAAAATATTTTGAAAATGGTTTGATTTCGAGAAAAATACCTGGTGTTTACAAAACGTTTATTTGGACCTACGCTACTGTTTGTGCGAAAATTTCATTACACCCACCAATTTAGTTTTCCTCCTTTTTTAGTTATTATTTTAAATAATTATTATTTTCTTATATTAGTGAAGGTTCAGGCCGATGCTATTGTTTTTGAAAACATATTCATTTCCCATAACAAATTTTGTTTGCCTCCTTATTAGTTATTTTCTTAATTAATTCTAATTTTCTTATATTAGCGACAGTTCAGGCCGACACTACTGTTTGTGCTAAAATTTTAATTTTCCCCCACGAATTTCGTTTGGCTGCTTTAAACTTATTATTTTAATTAATTATTATTTTTATATTAGAAACTAGTACTTTAATAGTTCTTTTAAAGTGCTATTAAACAAAATCGTTCACATTAGTGGCACGGTTAATAGCGCTTTTCAGGGCTATAAAAAACAAAAGAAAGTGCTATTAAATAACTTTTATGGCATATTGTGTGTTGTTCTATTTTCTCTTTCAAAGGGTGTTTACCCTTTTGGACAGAAGAGATCACTCATTTTTGCCTTTATTAGAATCTTTATAAGAGGAGCATACGCCTAAGTAGTCATTTTCCTCCATTTCACTTCAAAAGTATATAGCACGAATAAAACTAAAGTTCATGAGTGAAGGTGAGCATTCGAGCGATAACCTATACAACCAGCGTCGTCGGACTAAGAACAAAGGGACATACATTTAATCATTCCTTCTTCACTACTTAATGCATGTGTCCTTCGAGTGCATTTGTTATGAATATATTTTGAAAATGGTTTTATTTCGATAAAAATACTCGGTGTTGACAAAAAGTTTATTTGGACCTACGCTACTGTTTGTGTGAAAATTTCATTACACCCACGAATTTAGTTTGCCTCCTTTTTAGTTATTATTTTAAATAATTAATATTTTTTTATATTAGCGACGGTTCAGGCCGACGCTACTGTTTTTGAAAAAATATTCATTTCCCATAACAAATTTCGTTTGCCTCCTTATTAGTTATTGTCTTAATTAATTCTTATTTTCTTATATTAGCGACAGTTCAGGCCGACACTACTGTTTGTGCTAAAATTTTAATTTTCCCCCACGAATTTCATTTGGCTCCTTTAAACTTATTGTTTTAATTAATTATTATTTTTATATTAGAAACTAGTACTTTAATAGTTCTTTTAAAGTGCTATTAAACAAAATCGTTCACATTAGTGGCACGGTTAATAGCGCTTTTCAGGGCTATAAAAAACAAAAGAAAGTGCTATTAAATAACTTTTATGGCATATTGTGTGTTGTTCTATTTTCTCTTTCAAAGTTGGTTTACCCTTTTGGACAGAGGAGATCACTCTTCCTTGCCTTTATTAGAATCTTTATAAGAGGAGCATACGCCTAACTAATCATTTTCCTCCCTTTCACTTCAAAAGTATATAGCACGAATAAAACTAAAGTTCATGAGTGAAAGTTAGCATTCTAGCGATAACCTATACAGCCAGCGTCATCGGACTAAGAACAAAGGGACATACATTTAATCATTCCTTCTTCATTACTTAATGCATGTGTCCTTCGAGTGCATTTGTTATGAAAATATTTTGAAAATGGTTTGATTTCGAGAAAAATACCTGGTGTTTACAAAACGTTTATTTGGACCTACGCTACTGTTTGTGCAAAAATTTCATTACACCCACCAATTTAGTTTTCCTCCTTTTTTAGTTATTATTTTAAATAATTATTATTTTCTTATATTAGCGACGGTTCAGCCCACGCTAGTGTTTTTGAAAACATATTCATTTCCCATAAAAAATTTCGTTTGCCTCCTTATTAGTTATTGTCTTAATTAATTCTTATTTTCTTATATTAGCGACGGTTCAGGCCGACACTACTGTTTGTGCTAAAATTTTCATTTTCCCCCACGAATTTCGTTTTGCTTCTTTAAACTTATTGTTTTAATTAATTATTATTTTTATATTTAAAACTAGTACTTTAATAGCTCTTTTAAAGTGTTATTAAACAAAATCGTTCACATTAGTGGCACGGTTAATAGCGCTTTTCAGCGCTATCAAAAACAAAAGAAAGTGCTATTAAATAACTTTTATGGCATATTGTGTGTTGTTCTATTTTCTCTTTCAAAGGGTGTTTACCCTTTTGGACAGAAGAGATCACTCATCTTTGCCTTTATTAGAATCTTTATAAGAGGAGCATACGCCTAAGTAGTCATTTTCCTCCATTTCACTTCAAAAGTATATAGCACGAATAAAACTAAAGTTCATGAGTGAAGGTGAGCATTTGAGCGATAACCTATACAGCCAGCGTCGTCGGACTAAGAACAAAGGGACATACATTTAATCATTCCTTCTTCAATACTTAATGCATGTGTCCTTCGAGTGCATTTGTTATAAAAATATTTTGAAAATGGTTTGATTTCGATAAAAATACTCGGTGTTGACAAAACGTTTATTTGGACCTACGCTACTGTTTGTGTGAAAATTTCATTACACCCACGAATTTAGTTTGCCTCCTTTTTAGTTATTATTTTAAATAATTAATATTTTTTTATATTAGCGACGGTTCAGGCCGACGCTACTGTTTTTGAAAAAAATTCATTTCCCATAACATATTTCGTTTGCCTCCTTATTAGTTATTGTCTTAATTAATTCTTATTTTCTTATATTAGCGACAGTTCAGGCCGACACTACTGTTTGTGCTAAAATTTTAATTTTCCCCCACGAATTTCATTTGGCTCCTTTAAATTTATTGTTTTAATTAATTATTATTTTTATATTAGAAACTAGTACTTTAATAGTTCTTTTAAAGTGCTATTAATCAAAATCGTTCACATTAGTGGCACGGTTAATAGCGCTTTTCAGGGCTATAAAAAACAAAAGAAAGTTCTATTAAATAACTTTTATGGCATATTGTGTGTTGTTCTATTTTCTCTTTCAAAGTTGGTTTACCCTTTTGGACAGAATAGATCACTCTTCTTTGCCTTTATTTGAATCTTTATAAGAGGAGCATACGCCTAACTAACCATTTTCCTCCGTTTCACTTCAAAAGTATATAGCACGAATAAAACTAAAGTTCATGAGTGCAAGTGAGCATTCGAGCGATAACCTATACAACCAGCGTCGTCAGACTAAGAACAAAGGGACATACATTTAATCATTCCTTCTTCACTACTTAATGCATGTGTCCTTCGAGTGCATTTGTTATGAAAATATTTTGAAAATGGTTTGATTTCGAGAAAAATACCTGTGTTGACAAAACGTTTATTTGGACCTACGCTACTGTTTGTGAGAAAATTTCATTACACCCACCAATTTAGTTTGCCTTCTTTTTTAGTTGTTCCTTTAAATAATTATTATTTTTTTATATTAGCGACAGTTCAGGCCGACACTATTGTTTCTGAAAACATATTCATTTCCCATTAAAAATTTTGTTTGCCTCCTTATTAGTTATTGTCTTATTAATTCTTATTTTCTTATATTAGCGACGGTCCAGGCCGACGCTACTGTTTGTGCTAAAATTTTAATTTTCCCCCATGAATTTCGTTTGGCTCCTTTAAACTTATTGTTTTAATTAATTATTATTTTTATATTTAAAACTAGTACTTTAATAGCTCTTTTAAAGTGTTATTAAACAAAATCGTTCACATTAGTGGCACGGTTAATAGCGCTTTTCAGCGCTATCAAAAACAAGATAAAGTGCTATTAAATAACTTTTATGGCATATTATGTGTTGTTCTATTTTCTCTATCAAATGGTGTTTACCCTTTTGGACAGAAGAGATCACTCTTTTTTGCGTTTATTAGAATATTTATAAGAGGAGCATACGCCTAAGTAGTCATTTTCCTCCATTTCACTTAAAAAGTATACAACACGAATAAAACTAAAGTTCATGAGTGAAGGTGAGCATTCGAGCAATAACCTATACAACCAGCATCGTCGGACTAAGAACAAAGGGACATACATTTAATCATTCCTTCTTCACTACTTAATGCATGTGTCCTTCGAGTGCATTTGTTATGAAAATATTTTGAAAATGGTTTGATTTCAATAAAAATACTCGGTGTTGACAAAACGTTTATTTGGACCTACGCTACTGTTTGTGCGAAAATTTCATTACACCCACCAATTTAGTTTGCCTCCTTTTTAGTTATTATTTTAAATAATTATTTATTTTTTTATATTAGCGACGGTTCAGGCTGACGCTACTGTTATTGAAAAAATATTCATTTCTCATAACAAATTTCTTTTGCCTCCTTATTAGTTATTGTCTTAATTAATTCTTTTTTTCTTATATTAGCGACGGTTCAGGCCGACGCTACTGTTTGTGCTAAAATTTTCATTTTCCCCCACGAATTTCGTTTGGATCCTTTAAACTTATTGTTTTAATTAATTATTATTTTTATATTTAAAACTAGTACTTTAATAGCTCTTTTAAAGTGCTATTAAACAAAATCGTTCACATTAGTGGCACCATTAATAGCGCTTTTCAGCGCTATCAAAAATAAAAGAAAGTGCTATTAAATAACTTTTATGGCATATTGTGTGTTGTTCTATTTTCTCTTTCAAAGTTGGTTTACCCTTTTGGACAGAACAGATCACTCTTCTTTGCCTTTATTAGAATCTTTATAAGAGGAGCATATGCCTAACTAATCATTTTCCTCTGTTTCACTTCAAAAGTATATAGCACGAATAAAACTAAAGTTCATGAGTGAAGGTGAGCATTCGAGCGATAACCTATACAGCCAACGTCGTGGGACTAAGAACAAAGGGACATACATTTAATCATTCCTTCTTCACTACTTAATGCATGTGTCCTTCGAGTGCATTTGTTATGAAAATATTTTGAAAATGGTTTGATTTCGAGAAAAATACTCGGTGTTGACAAAACGTTTATTTGGACCTACGCTACTGTTTGTGTGAAAGTTTCATTACACCCACGAATTTAGTTTGCCTCCTTTTTAGTTATTATTTTAAATAATTAAAATTTTTTTATATTAGCGACGGTTCAGGCCAACGCTACTGTTTTTGAAAAAATATTCATTTCCCATAACAAATTTCTTTTGCCTCCTTATTAGTTATTGTCTTAATTAATTCTTATTTTCTTATATTAGCGACAGTTCAGGCCGACACTACTGTTTGTGCTAAAATTTTAATTTTCCCCCACGAATTTCATTTGGCTCCTTTAAACTTATTGTTTTAATTAATTATTATTTTTATATTAGAAACTAGTACTTTAATAGTTCTTTTAAAGTGCTATTAAACAAAATCATTCACATTAGTGGCACGGTTAATAACGTTTTTTAGGGCTATAAAAAACAAAAGAAAGTGCTATTAAATAACTTTTATGGCATATTGTGTGTTGTTCTATTTTCTCTTTCAAATGGTGTTTACCCTTTTGGACAGAAGAGATCACTCTTTTTTGCGTTTATTAGAATCTTTATAAGAGGCGCATACGCCTAAGTAGTCATTTTTCTCCATTTCACTTAAAAAGTATACAACACCAATAAAACTAAATTTCATGAGTGAAGGTGAGCATTCGAGCAATAACCTATACAACCAGCATCGTCGGACTAAGATTAAAGGGACATACATTTAATCATTCCTTCTTCACTACTTAATGCATGTGTCCTTCGAGTGCATTTGTTATGAAAATATTTTGAAAATGGTTTGATTTCGATAAAAATACTCGGTGTTGACAAAACGTTTATTTGGACCTACGCTACTGTTTCTGCGAAAATTTCATTACACGCACCAATTTAGTTTGCCTCCTTTTTAGTTATTATTTTAAATAATTATTTATTTATTTATATTAGCGACGGTTCAGGCTGACGCTACTGTTATTGAAAAAATATTCATTTCTCATAACAAATTTCTTTTGCCTCCTTATTAGTTATTGTCTTAATTAATTCTTATTTTCTTATATTAGCGACGGTTCAGGCCGACGCTACTGTTTGTGCTAAAATTTTCATTTTCCCCCACGAATTTCGTTTGGCTCCTTTAAACTTATTGTTTTAATTAATTATTATTTTTATATTTAAAACTAGTACTTTAATAGCTCTTTTAAAGTGCTATTAAACAAAATCGTTCACATTAGTGGCACGGTTAATAGCGCTTTTCAAGGCTATAAAAAACAAAAGAAAGTGCTATTAAATAACTTTTATGGCATATTATGTGTTGTTCTATTTTCTCTTTCAAAGTTGGTTTACTCTTTTGGACAGAATAGATCACTCTTCTTTGCCTTTATTTGAATCTTTATAAGAGGAGCATACGCCTAACTAGTCATTTTCCTCCGTTTCACTTCAAAAGTATATAGCACGAATAAAACTAAAGTTCATGAGTGAAAGTGAGCATTCGAGCGATAACCTATACAGCCAACGTCGTCAGACTAAGAACAAAGGGACATACATTTAATCATTCCTTCTTCACTACTTAATGCATGTGTCCTTCGAGTGCATTTGTTATGAAAATATTTTGAAAATGGTTTGATTTCGAGAAAAATACAGGTGTTGACAAAACGTTTATTTGGACCTACGCTACTGTTTGTGAGAAAATTTCATTACACCCACCAATTTAGTTTGCCTCCTTTTTTAGTTGTTCCTTTAAATAATTATTATTTTTTTATATTAGCGACGGTTCAGGCCGACACTATTGTTTCTGAAAACATATTCATTTCCCATAAAAAATTTCATTTATTAGTTACTGTCTTAATTAATTCTTATTTTCTTATATTAGCGACGGTTCAGGCCGACGCTACTGTTTGTGCTAAAATTTTAATTTTCCCCCACGAATTTCGTTTGGCTCCTTTAAACTTATTGTTTTAATTAATTATTATTTTTATATTAAAAACTAGTACTTTAATAGCTCTTTTAATGTGCTATTAAACAAAATCGTTCACATTAGTGGCACGGTTAATAGCGCTTTTCAGCGCTATCAAAAACAAGATAAAGTGCTATTAAATAACTCTTATGGCATATTGTGTGTTGTTCTATTTTCTCTTTCAAATGGTGTTTACCCTTTTGGACAGAAGAGATCACTCTTTTTTGCGTTTATTAGAATCTTTATAAGAGGAGCATACGCCTAAGTAGTCATTTTCCTCCATTTCACTTAAAAAGTATACAGCACGAATAAAACTAAAGTTCATGAGTGAAGGTGAGCATTCGAGCAATAACCTATACAACCAGCATCGTCGGACTAAGAACAAAGGGACATACATTTAATCATTCCTTCTTCACTACTTAATGCATGTGTCCTTCGAGTGCATTTGTTATGAAAATATTTTGAAAATGGTTTGATTTCGATAAAAATACTCGGTGTTGACAAAACGTTTATTTGGACCAACGCTACTGTTTGTGCGAAAATTTCATTACACCCACCAATTTAGTTTGCCTCATTTTTCATTATTATTTTAAATAATTATTCATTTTTTTATATTAGCGACGGTTCATGCTGACGCTACTGTTATTGAAAAAATAGTCATTTCTCATAACAAATTTCGTTTGCCTCCTTATTAGTTATTGTCTTAATTAATTCCTATTTTCTTATATTAGCGACGGTTCAGGCCGACGCTACTGTTTGTGCTAAAATTTTCATTTTCCCCCACGAATTTCGTTTGGCTCCTTTAAACTTATTGTTTTAATTAATTATTATTTTTATATTTAAAACTAGTACTTTAATATCTCTTTTAAAGTGCTATTAAACAAAATCGTTCACATTAGTGGCACGGTTAATAGCGCTTTTCAGCGCTATCAAAAACAAAAGAAAGTGCTATTAAATAACTTTTATGGCATATTGTGTGTTGTTCTATTTTCTCTTTCAAAGTTGGTTTACCCTTTTGGACACAAGAGATCACTCTTATTTGCCTTTATTAGAATCTTTATAAGAGGAGCATACGCCTAACTAATCATTTTCCTCCGTTTCACTTCAAAAGTATATAGCACGAATAAAACTAAAGTTCATGAGTGAAAGTGAGCATTCGAGCGATAACCTATACAACCAGCGTCGTCAGACTAAGAACAAAGGGACATACATTTAATCATTCCTTCTTCACTACTTAATGCATGTGTCCTTCTAGTGCATTTGTTATGAAAATATTTTGAAAATGGTTTGATTTCGAGAAAAATACCTGGTGGTGACAAAACGTTTATTTTGACCTACGCTACTGTTTGTGACAAAATTTCATTACACCCACCAATTTAGTTTTCCTCCTTTTTTAGTTGTTCCTTTAAATAATTATTATTTTTTTATATTAGCGACGATTCCGGCCGACACTATTGTTTCTGAAAACATATTCATTTCCCTTAAAAAATTCCGTTTGCCTCCTTATTAGTTATTGTCTTAATTAATTCTTATTTTCTTATATTAGCGACGGTTCAGGACGACGCCACTGTTTATGCTAAAATTTTAATTTTCCCCCACGAATTTCGTTTGGCTCCTTTAAACTTATTGTTTTAATTAATTATTATTTTTATATTAAAAACTAGTACTTTAATAGCTCTTTTAAAGTGCTATTAAACAAAATCGTTCACATTAGTGGCACGGTTAATAGCGCTTTTCAGCGCTATCAAAAACAGAAGAAAGTGCTATTAAATAACTTTTATGGCATATTGTGTGTTGTTCTATTTTCTATTTCAAAGTTGGTTTACCCTTTTGGACACAAGAGATCACTCTTCTTTGCCTTTATTAGAATCTTTATAAGAGGAGCATACACCTAACTAATCATTTTCCTCCGTTTCACTTCAAAAGTATATAGCACGAATAAAACTAATGTTCATGAGTGAAAGTGAGCATTCGAGCGATAACCTATACAACCAGCGTCGTCAGACTAAGAACAAAGGGACATACATTTAATCATTCCTTCTTCACTACTTAATGCATGTGTCCTTCGAGTGCATTTGTTATGAAAATATTTTGAAAATGGTTTGATTTCGAGAAAAATACCTGGTGTTGACAAAACGTTTATTTTGACCTACACTACTGTTTGTGAGAAAATTTCATTACACCCACCAATTTAGTTTTCCTCCTTTTTTAGTTGTTCCTTTAAATAATTATTATTTTTTTATATTAGCGACGGTTCCGGCCGACACTATTGTTTCTGAAAACATATTCATTTCCCTTAAAAAATTTCGTTTGCCTCCTTATTAGTTATTGTCTTAATTAATTCTTATTTTCTTATATTAGCGACGGTTCAGGCCGACGCCACTGTTTATGCTAAAATTTTAATTTTCCCCCACGAATTTGGTTTGGCTCCTTTAAACTTATTGTTTTAATTAATTATTATTTTTATATTAAAAACTAGTACTTTAATAGCTCTTTTAAAGTGCTATTAAACAAAATCGTTCACATTAGTGGCAAGGTTAATAGCGCTTTTCAGCGCTATCAAAAACAAGATAAAGTGTTATTAAATAACTCTTATGGCATATTGTGTGTTGTTCTATTTTCTCTTTCAAATGGTGTTTACCCTTTTGGACAAAAGAGATCACTCTTTTTTGTGTTTATTAGAATCTTTATAAGAGGAGCATACGCCTAAGTAGTCATTTTCCTCCATTTCACTTAAAAAGTATACAGCACGAATAAAACTAAAGTTCATGAGTGAAGGTGAGCATTCGAGCAATAACCTATACAACCAGCATCGTCAGACTAAGAACAAAGGGACATACATTTAATCATTCCTTCTTCACTACTTAATGCATGTGTCCTTCGAGTGCATTTGTTATGAAAATATTTTGAAAATGGTTTGATTTCAATAAAAATACTCGGTGTTGACAAAACGTTTATTTGGACCAACGCTACTGTTTGTGCGAAAATTTCATTACACCCACCAATTTAGTTTGCCTCCTTTTTCGTTATTATTTTAAATTATTATTCATTTTTTTTATATTAGCGACGGTTCAGGCTGACGCTACTGTTATTGAAAAAATATTCATTTCTCATAACAAATTTCGTTTGCCTCCTTATTAGTTATTGTCTTAATTAATTCCTATTTTCTTATATTAGCGACGGTTCAGGCCGAAGCTACTGTTTGTGCTAAAATTTTCATTTTCCCCCACGAATTTCGTTTGGCTCCTTTAAACTTATTGTTTTAATTAATTATTATTTTTATATTTAAAACTAGTACTTTAATAGCTCTTTTAAAGTGCTATTAAACAAAATCGTTCACATTAGTGGCACGGTTAATAGTGCTTTTCAGCGCTATCAAAAACAAAAGAAAGTGCTATTAAATAACTTTTATGGCATATTGTGTGTGGTTCTATTTTCTCTTTCAAAGTTGGTTTACCCTTTTGGACACAAGAGATCACTCTTCTTTGCCTTTATTAGAATCTTTATAAGAGGAGCATACGCCTAACTAATCATTTTCCTCCGTTTCACTTCAAAAGTATATAGCACGAATAAAACTAAAGTTCATGAGTGAAAGTGAGCATTCGAGCGATAACCTATACAACCAGCGTCGTCAGACTAAGAACAAAGGGACATACATTTAATCATTCCTTCTTCACTACTTAATGCATGTGTCCTTCGAGTGCATTTGTTATGAAAATATTTTGAAAATGGTTTGATTTCGAGAAAAATACTCGGTGTTGACAAAACGTTTATTTTGACCTACGCTACTGTTTGTGAGAAAATTTCATTACTCCCACCAATTTAGTTTGCCTCCTTTTAAGTTATTAATTTAAATAATTATTTATTTTTTTATATTAACGACGGTTCAGGCTGACGCTACTGTTATTGAAAAAATATTCATTTCTCAGAACAAATTTCATTTGCCTCCTTATTAGTTATTGTCTTAATTAATTCTTATTTTCTTATATTAGCGACGGTTCAGGCCGACGCTACTGTTTGTGCTAAAATTTTCATTTTCCCCCACGAATTTCGTTTGGCTCCTTTAAACTTATTGTTTTAATTAATTATTATTTTTATATTTAAAACTAGTACTTTAATAGCTCTTTAAAAGTGCTATTAAACAAAATCGTTCACATTAGTGGCACGGTTAATAGCGCTTTTCAGCGCTATCAAAAACAAAAAAAAGTTCTATTAAATAACTTTTATTGCATATTGTGTGTTGTTCTATTTTCTCTTTCAAGGTTGGTTTACCCTTTTGGACAGAAGAGATCACTCTTCTTTGCCTTTATTTGAATCTTTATAAGAGGATCATACGCCTAACTAATCATTTTCCTCCGTTTCACTTCAAAAGTATATAGCACGAATAAAACTAAAGTTCATGAGTGAAAGTGAGCATTCGAGCGATAACCTATACAGCCAACATCGTGGGACTAAGAACAAAGGGACATACATTTAATCATTCCTTCTTCACTACTTAATGCATGTGTCCTTCGAGTGCATTTGTTATGAAAATATTTTGAAAATGGTTTGATTTCGAGAAAAATACAGGTGTTGACAAAACGTTTATTTGGACCAACGCTACTGTTTGTGAGAAAATTTCATTACACCCACCAATTTAGTTTGCCTCATTTTTAGTTATTATTTTAAATATTTAATATTTTTTTATATTAGCGACGGTTCAGGCCGACGCTACTGTTTTTGAAAAAATATTCATTTCCCATAACAAATTTAGTTTGCCTCCTTATTAGTTATTGTCTTAATTAATTCTAATTTTCTTATATTAGCGACAGTTCAGGCCGACACTACTGTTTGTGCTAAAATTTTAATTTTCCCCCACGAATTTCATTTGGCTCCTTTAAACTTATTGTTTTAATTAATTATTATTTTTATATTAGAAACTAGTACTTTAATAGTTCTTTTAAAGTGCTATTAAACAAAATCATTCACATTAGTGGCACGGTTAATAGCGTTTTTCAGGGCTATAAAAAACAAAAGAAAGTGCTATTAAATAACTTTTATGGCATATTGTGTGTTGTTCTATTTTCTCTTTCAAAGTTGGTTTACCCTTTTGGACAGAAGAGATCACTCTTCTTTGCCTTTATTAGAATCTTTATAGGAGGAGCATACGCCTAACTAATCATTTTCCTCCGTTTCACTTCAAAAGTATATAGCACGAATAAAACTAAAGTTCATGAGTGAAAGTGAGCATTCGAGCGATAACCTATACAGCCAGCGTCGTCAGACTAAGAACAAAGGGACATACATTTAATCATTCCTTCTTCACTACTTAATGCATGTGTCCTTCGAGTGCATTTGTTATGAAAATATTTTGAAAATGGTTTGATTTCGAGAAAAATACAGGTGTTGACAAAACGTTTATTTGGACCAACGCTACTGTTTGTGAGAAAATTTCATTACACCCACCAATTTAGTTTGCCTCCTTTTTTAGTTGTTCCTTTAAATAATTATTATTTTTTTATATTAGCGACGGTTCAGGCCGACGCTATTGTTTTTGAAAAGATATTCATTTCCCATAACAAATTTAATTTGCCTCCTTATTAGTTATTGTCTTAATTAATTCTAATTTTCTTATATTAGCGACAGTTCAGGCCGAAACTACTGTTTGTGCTAAAATTTTAATTTTCCCCCACGAATTTCATTTGGCTCCTTTAAACTTATTGTTTTAATTAATTATTATATTTATATTAGAAACTAGTACTTTAATATTCTTTTAAAGTGCTATTAAACAAAATCATTCACATTAGTGGCACGGTTAATAGCGTTTTTCAGGGCTATAAAAAACAAAAGAAAGTGCTATTAAATAACTTTTATGGCATATTGTGTGTTGTTCTATTTTCTCTTTCAAAGTTGGTTTACCCTTTTGGACAGAAGAGATCACTCTTCTTTGCCTTTATTAGAATCTTTATAGGAGGAGCATACGCCTAACTAATCATTTTCCTCCGTTTCACTTCAAAAGTATATAGCATGAATAAAACTAAAGTTCATGAGTGAAAGTGAGCATTCGAGCGATAACCTATATAGCCAGCGTCGTCAGACTAAGAACAAAGGGACATACATTTAATCATTCCTTCTTCACTACTTAATGCATGTGTCCTTCGAGTGCATTTGTTATGAAAATATTTTGAAAATGGTTTGATTTCGAGAAAAATACAGGTGTTGACAAAATGTTTATTTGGACCAACGCTACTGTTTGTGAGAAAATTTCATTACACCCACCAATTTAGTTTGCCTCATTTTTAGTTATTATTTTAAATATTTAATATTTTTTTATATTAGCGATGGTTCAGGCCGACGCTACTGTTTTTGAAAAAATATTCATTTCCCATAACAAATTTAGTTTGCCTCCTTATTAGTTATTGTCTTAATTAATTCTAATTTTCTTATATTAGCGACAGTTCAGGCCGACACTACTGTTTGTGCTAAAATTTTAATTTTCCCCCACGAATTTCATTTGGCTCCTTTAAACTTATTGTTTTAATTAATTATTATTTTTATATTAGAAACTAGTACTTTAATAGTTCTTTTAAAGTGCTATTAAACAAAATCATTCACATTAGTGGCACGGTTAATAGCGTTTTTCAGGGCTATAAAAAACAAAAGAAAGTGCTATTAAATAACTTTTATGGCATATTGTGTGTTGTTCTATTTTCTCTTTCAAAGTTGGTTTACCCTTTTGGACAGAAGAGATCACTCTTCTTTGCCTTTATTAGAATCTTTATAGGAGGAGCGTACGCCTAACTAATCATTTTCCACCGTTTCACTTCAAAAGTATATAGCACGAATAAAACTAAAGTTCATGAGTGAAAGTGAGCATTCGAGAGATAACCTATACAGCCAGCGTCGTCAGACTAAGAACAAAGGGACATACATTTAATCATTCCTTCTTCACTACTTAATGCATGTGTCCTTCGAGTGCATTTGTTATGAAAATATTTTGAAAATGGTTTGATTTCGAGAAAAATACAGGTGTTGACAAAACGTTTATTTGGACCAACGCTACTGTTTGTGAGAAAATTTCATTACACCCACCAATTTAGTTTGCCTCCTTTTTGAGTTGTTCCTTTAAATAATTATTATTTTTTTATATTAGCGACGGTTCAGGCCGACACTATTGTTTTTGAAAAGATATTCATTTCCCATAAAAAATTTCGTTTGCCTACTTATTAGTTATTGTCTTAATTAATTCTTATTTTCTTATATTAGCGACGGTTCAGGCCGACGCCACTGTTTATGCTAAAATTTTAATTTTCCCCCACGAATTTCGTTTGGCTCCTTTAAACTTATTGTTTTAATTAATTATTATTTTTATTTTAAAAACTATTACTTTAATAGCTCTTTTAAAGTGCTATTAAACAAAATCGTTCACATTAGTGGCACGGTTAATAGCGCTTTTCAGCGCTATCAAAAACAAGATAAAGTGTTATTAAATATACTTTTATGGCATATTGTGTGTTGTTCTACTTTCTCTTTCAAATGGTGTTTACCATTTGGACAGAAGAGATCACTCTTTTTTGCGTTTATTAGAATCTTTATAAGAGGAGCATACGCCTAAGTAGTCATTTTCCTCCATTTCACTTAAAAAGTATACAGCACGAATAAAACTAAAGTTCATGAGTGAAGGTGAGCATTCGAGCAATAACCTATACAACCAGCATCGTCGGACTAAGAACAAAGGGACATACATTTAATCATTCCTTCTTCACTACTTAATGCATGTGTCCTTCGAGTGCATTTGTTATGAAAATAATTTGAGAATAGTTTGATTTCGATAAAAATACTCGGTGTTGACAAAATGTTTATTTGGACCTACGCTACTGTTTGTGCGAAAATTTCATTACACCCACCAATTTAGTTTGCCTCCTTTTTAGTTATTATTTTAAATAATTATTCATTTTTTTTTATATTAGCGACGGTTCAGGCTGACGCTACTGTTATTGAAAAAATATTCATTTCTCATAACAAATTTCGTTTGCCTCCTTATTAGTTATTGTCTTAATTAATTCCTATTTTCTTATATTAACGACGGTTCAGGCCGACGCTACTGTTTGTGCTAAAATTTTCATTTTCCCCCACGAATTTCGTTTGGCTCCTTTAAACTTATTGTTTTAATTAATTATTATTTTTATATTTAAAACTAGTACGTTAATAGCTCTTTTAAAGTGCTATTAAACAAAATCGTTCACATTAGTGGCACGGTTAATAGCGATTTTCAGCGCTATTAAAAACAAAAGAAAGTGTTATTAAATAACTTTTATGGCATATTGTGTGTTGTTCTATTTTCTCTTTCAAAGTTGGTTTACCCTTTTGGACAGAAGAGATCACTCTTCTTTGCCTTTATAAATATTTATAAGAGGAGCATACTACTAACTAATCATTTTTCTCCGTTTCACTTAAAAAGTATATAGCACGAATAAAACATAAAGTTCATGAGTGAAGGTGAGCATTCGAGCGATAACCTATACAGCCAGCGTCGTGGGACTAAGAACAAAGGGACATACATTTAATCATTCCTTCTTCACTACTTAATGCATGTGTCCTTCGAGTGCATTTGTTATGAAAACATTTTGAAAATGGTTGGATTTCTAGAAAAATACTCGGTGTTGACAAAAGGTTTATTTGGACCTACGCTACTGTTTGTGCAAAAATTTCATTACACCCACCAATTTAGTTTGCCTCCTTTTTTGTTATTATTTTAAATAATTATTTATTTTTTTATATTAGCGACGGTTCAGGCCGACGCTATTGTTTTTGAAAAAATATTCATTTCCCATAACAAATTTCGTTTGCCTCCTTATTAATTATTATCTTAATTAATTCTTATTTTCTTATATTAGCGACGGTTCAGGCCGACGCTACTGTTTTTGCTAAAATTTTCATTTTCCCCCACGAATTTCGTTTGGCTCCTTTAAACTTATTTTTTTAATTAATTATTATTTTTATATTAACAACTAGTACTTTAATAGCTCTTTTAAAGTGCTATTAAACAAAATTGTTCACATTAGTCGCACGGTTAATAGCGCTTTTCAGCGCTATCAAAAACAAAAGAAAGTTCTATTAAATAACTTTTATGGCATATTGTCTGTTGCTATATTTTCTCTTTCAAAGTCTATTTACCCTTTTGGACAGAAGAGATCACTCTTCTTTGTCTTTATTAGAATCTTTATAAGAGGAGCATACGCCTAACTAGTCATTTTCCTCCATTTCACTTCAAAAGTATATAGCACAAATAAAGTTAAAGTTCATGAGTGAAGGTGAGCATTCGAGCTATAACCTATACAGCCAGCGTCGTCGGACTAAGAACAAAGGGACATACATTTTATCATTCCTTCTTCACTACTTAATCCATGTGTCCTTCGAATGCATTTGTTATGAAAATATTTTGAAAATGGTTTGATTTTCGAGAAAAATACTTGGTGTTGACAAAAACTTAATTTGGACCTACGATATTGTTTGTGCAAAAATTTCATTACACCCACAAATTTAGTTTGCCTCCTTTTTAGTTATTATTTTAAATAAATTTTTTTTATATTAGCGACGGTTCAGGCCGACGCTATTGTTTTTGAAAAAGTATTCATTTCCCATAACATATTTTGTTTGCCTCCTTATTAGTTATTTACTTAATTAATTCTTATTTTCTTATATTAGCGACGGTTCAGGCCGACGCTACTGTTTGTGCTAAAATTTTCATTTTCCCCCATGAATTTCATTTGGCTCCTCTAAACTTATTTTTTTAATTAATTATTATTTTTATATTAAAAACTAGTACTTTAATAGCTCTTTTAAATTGCTATTAAAAAAAATCATAACATTAGTGGCACGATTAATAGAGCTTTTCAGCGCTATCAAAAACAAAAGAAAGTGCTATTAAGTAACTTTTATGGCATATTGTTTGTTGCTCTATTTTCTCTTTCAAGGTTGGTTTACCCTTTTGGACAGAAGAGATCACTCTTCTTTGTCTTTATAAGAATGTTTATAAGAGGAGCATACGCCTAACTAATCATTTTCCTCCATTTCACTTCAAAAGTATATAACACGAATAAAACTAAAGTTCATGAGTGAAGGTGAGCATTCGAGTGATAACCTATACAGCCAACGTCGTCGGACTAAGAACAAAGGGACATACATTTAATCATTCCTTCTCCACTACTTAATGCATGTGTCCTTTGAGTGCATTTGTTATGAAAATA
The DNA here is from genome assembly GCA_948472305.1 of Vicia faba. NCBI lineage: Eukaryota > Viridiplantae > Streptophyta > Magnoliopsida > Fabales > Fabaceae > Vicia > Vicia faba. The sequence goes on along the minus strand of OX451741.1, from coordinate 507,979,204 downwards.
TTTTGAAAATGGTTTGATTTCGAGAAAAATACTCGGTGTTGACAAAACCTTTATTTGGACCTAGGCTACTGTTTGTGCGAGATTTTCATTACACCCACCAATTTAGTTTGCCACCTTTCTAATTATTATTTTAAATAATTATTTATTTTTTTATATTAGCGACGGTTCAGGCCGACGCTATTGTTTTTGAAAAAATATTCATTTCCCATAACAAATTTTGTTTTCCTCCTTATTAGTTATTGTCTTAATTAATTTTTATTTTCTTATATTTGCGTTGGTTCAGGCCGACGCTACTGTTTTTGCTATAAATTTTATTTTCCCCCACGAATATCGTTTGGCTCCTTTAAACTATTTGTTTTAATTAATTATTATTTTTATATTAAAAACTAGTACTTTAATAGCTCTTTTAAAGTGCTATTAAACAAAATCGTTCACATTAGTGGCACGGTTAATAGCGCTTTTCAGCGCTATCAAAAACAAAAGAAAGTTCTATTAAATAACTTTTATGGCATATTGTCTGTTGCTATATTTTCTCTTTCAAAGTCTATTTACCCTTTTGGACAGAAGAGATCACTCTTCTTTGTCTTTATTAGAATCTTTATAAGAGGAGCATACGCCTAACTAGTCATTTTCCTCCATTTCACTTCAAAAGTATATAGCACAAATAAAGTTAAAGTTCATGAGTGAAGGTGAGCATTCGAGCGATAACCTATACAGCCAGCGTCGTCGGACTAAGAACAAAGGGACATACATTTTATCATTCCTTCTTCACTACTTAATCCATGTCTCCTTCGAATGCATTTGTTATGAAAATATTTTGAAAATGGTTTGATTTTCGAGAAAAATACTTGGTGTTGACAAAAACTTAATTTGGACCTACGATATTGTTTGTGCAAAAATTTCATTACACCCACAAATTTAGTTTGCCTCCTTTTTAGTTATTATTTTAAATAAAATTTTTTTATATTAGCGACGGTTCAGGCCGACGCTATTGTTTTTGAAAAAATATTCATTTCCCATAACATATTTTGTTTGCCTCCTTATTAGTTATTTACTTAATTAATTCTTATTTTCTTATATTAGCGACGGTTCAGGCCGACGCTACTGTTTGTGCTAAAATTTTCATTTTCCCCCATGAATTTCATTTGGCTCCTCTAAACTTATTTTTTTAATTAATTATTATTTTTATATTAAAAACTAGTACTTTAATAGCTCTTTAAAATTGCTATTAAAAAAAATCATAACATTAGTGGCACGATTAATAGCGCTTTTCAGCGCTATCAAAAACAAAAGAAAGTGCTATTAAGTAACTTTTATGGCATATTGTCTGTTGCTATATTTTCTCTTTCAAAGTCTATTTACCCTTTTGGACAGAAGAGATCACTCTTCTTTGTCTTTATAAGAATGTTTATAAGAGGAGCATACGCCTAACTAATCATTTTCCTCCATTTCACTTCAAAAGTATATAACACGAATAAAACTAAAGTTCATGAGTGAAGGTGAGCATTCGAGTGATAACCTATACAGCCAACATCGTCGGACTAAGAACAAAGGGACATACATTTAATCATTCCTTCTCCACTACTTAATGCATGTGTCCTTTGAGTGCATTTGTTATGAAAATATTTTGAAAATGGTTTGATTTCGAGAAAAATACTCGGTGTTGACAAAACCTTTATTTGGACCTAGGCTACTGTTTGTGCGAGATTTTCATTACACCCACCAATTTAGTTTGCCACCTTTCTAATTATTATTTTAAATAATTATTTATTTTTTTATATTAGCGACGGTTCAGGCCGACGCTATTGTTTTTGAAAAAATATTCATTTCCCATAACAAATTTTGTTTTCCTCCTTATTAGTTATTGTCTTAATTAATTTTTATTTTCTTATATTTGCGTTGGTTCAGGCCGACGCTACTGTTTGTGCTAAAATTTTCATTTTCCCCCATGAATTTCATTTGGCTCCTCTAAACTTATTTTTTTAATTAATTATTATTTTTATATTAAAAACTAGTACTTTAATAGCTCTTTTAAATTGCTATTAAAAAAAATCATAACATTAGTGGCACGATTAATAGAGCTTTTCAGCGCTATCAAAAACAAAAGAAAGTGCTATTAAGTAACTTTTATGGCATATTGTTTGTTGCTCTATTTTCTCTTTCAAGGTTGGTTTACCCTTTTGGACAGAAGAGATCACTCTTCTTTGTCTTTATAAGAATGTTTATAAGAGGAGCATACGCCTAACTAATCATTTTCCTCCATTTCACTTCAAAAGTATATAACACGAATAAAACTAAAGTTCATGAGTGAAGGTGAGCATTCGAGTGATAACCTATACAGCCAACGTCGTCGGACTAAGAACAAAGGGACATACATTTAATCATTCCTTCTCCACTACTTAATGCATGTGTCCTTTGAGTGCATTTGTTATGAAAATATTTTGAAAATGGTTTGATTTCGAGAAAAATACTCGGTGTTGACAAAACCTTTATTTGGACCTAGGCTACTGTTTGTGCGAGATTTTCATTACACCCACCAATTTAGTTTGCCACCTTTCTAATTATTATTTTAAATAATTATTTATTTTTTTATATTAGCGACGGTTCAGGCCGACGCTATTGTTTTTGAAAAAATATTCATTTCCCATAACAAATTTTGTTTTCCTCCTTATTAGTTATTGTCTTAATTAATTTTTATTTTCTTATATTTGCGTTGGTTCAGGCCGACGCTACTGTTTTTGCTATAAATTTTATTTTCCCCCACGAATATCGTTTGGCTCCTTTAAACTATTTGTTTTAATTAATTATTATTTTTATATTAAAAACTAGTACTTTAATAGCTCTTTTAAAGTGCTATTAAACAAAATCGTTCACATTAGTGGCACGGTTAATAGCGCTTTTCAGCGCTATCAAAAACAAAAGAATGTGCTATTAAATAACTTTTATGGCATAATGTCTGTTGCTATATTTTCTATTTCAAGGTTGGTTTACCCTTTTGGACAGAAGAGATCAATCTTCTTTGTCTTCATTATAATCCTTATAAGATGAGCAGATGCCTAACTAGTCATTTTCCTCCATTTCACTTCAAAAGTATATAACACGAATAAAACTAAAGTTCATGAGTGAAGGTGAGCATTCGAGCGATAACCTATACAGCCAGCGTCGTCGGACTAAGAACAAAGGGACATACATTTAATCATTCCTTCTTCACTACTTAATGCATGTGTCCTTCGAGTGCATTTGTTATGAAAATATTTTGAAAATGGTTTGATTTCGAGAAAAATACTCGGTGTTGAAAAAATGTTTATTTGGACCTACGCTACTGTTTGTGGGAAAATTTCATTACACCCACCAATTTAGTTTGCCTCCTTTTTAGCTATTATTTTAAATAATTATTTATTTATTTATATTAGCGACGGTTCAGGCCGACGCTATTGTTTTTTAAAAAATATTCATTTCCCATAACAAATTTCGTTTGCCTCCTTATTAGTTATTGTCTTAATTAATTCTTATTTTCTTATATTAGCGACGGTTCAGGCCGACGCTACTGTTTCTGCTAAAATTTTCATTTTCCCCCACGAATTTCATTTGGCTCCTTTAAACTTATTGTTTCAATTAATTATTATTTTTATATTAAAAACTAGTACTTTAATAGCTCTTTTAAAGTGCTATTAAACAAAATTGTTCACATTAGTCGCACGGTTAATAGCGCTTTTCAGCGCTATCAAAAACAAAAGAAAGTTCTATTAAATAACTTTTATGGCATATTGTCTGTTGCTATATTTTCTCTTTCAAAGTCTATTTACCCTTTTGGACAGAAGAGATCACTCTTCTTTGTCTTTATTAGAATCTTTATAAGAGGAGCATACGCCTAACTAGTCATTTTCCTCCATTTCACTTCAAAAGTATATAGCACAAATAAAGTTAAAGTTCATGAGTGAAGGTGAGCATTCGAGCGATAACCTATACAGCCAGCGTCGTCGGACTAAGAACAAAGGGACATACATTTTATCATTCCTTCTTCACTACTTAATCCATGTCTCCTTCGAATGCATTTGTTATGAAAATATTTTGAAAATGGTTTGATTTTCGAGAAAAATACTTGGTGTTGACAAAAACTTAATTTGGACCTACGATATTGTTTGTGCAAAAATTTCATTACACCCACAAATTTAGTTTGCCTCCTTTTTAGTTATTATTTTAAATAAAATTTTTTTATATTAGCGACGGTTCAGGCCGACGCTATTGTTTTTGAAAAAATATTCATTTCCCATAACATATTTTGTTTGCCTCCTTATTAGTTATTTACTTAATTAATTCTTATTTTCTTATATTAGCGACGGTTCAGGCCGACGCTACTGTTTGTGCTAAAATTTTCATTTTCCCCCATGAATTTCATTTGGCTCCTCTAAACTTATTTTTTTAATTAATTATTATTTTTATATTAAAAACTAGTACTTTAATAGCTCTTTAAAATTGCTATTAAAAAAAATCATAACATTAGTGGCACGATTAATAGCGCTTTTCAGCGCTATCAAAAACAAAAGAAAGTGCTATTAAGTAACTTTTATGGCATATTGTCTGTTGCTATATTTTCTCTTTCAAAGTCTATTTACCCTTTTGGACAGAAGAGATCACTCTTCTTTGTCTTTATTAGAATCTTTATAAGAGGAGCATACGCCTAACTAGTCATTTTCCTCCATTTCACTTCAAAAGTATATAGCACAAATAAAGTTAAAGTTCATGAGTGAAGGTGAGCATTCGAGCTATAACCTATACAGCCAGCGTCGTCGGACTAAGAACAAAGGGACATACATTTTATCATTCCTTCTTCACTACTTAATCCATGTGTCCTTCGAATGCATTTGTTATGAAAATATTTTGAAAATGGTTTGATTTTCGAGAAAAATACTTGGTGTTGACAAAAACTTAATTTGGACCTACGATATTGTTTGTGCAAAAATTTCATTACACCCACAAATTTAGTTTGCCTCCTTTTTAGTTATTATTTTAAATAAATTTTTTTTATATTAGCGACGGTTCAGGCCGACGCTATTGTTTTTGAAAAAGTATTCATTTCCCATAACATATTTTGTTTGCCTCCTTATTAGTTATTTACTTAATTAATTCTTATTTTCTTATATTAGCGACGGTTCAGGCCGACGCTACTGTTTGTGCTAAAATTTTCATTTTCCCCCATGAATTTCATTTGGCTCCTCTAAACTTATTTTTTTAATTAATTATTATTTTTATATTAAAAACTAGTACTTTAATAGCTCTTTTAAATTGCTATTAAAAAAAATCATAACATTAGTGGCACGATTAATAGAGCTTTTCAGCGCTATCAAAAACAAAAGAAAGTGCTATTAAGTAACTTTTATGGCATATTGTTTGTTGCTCTATTTTCTCTTTCAAGGTTGGTTTACCCTTTTGGACAGAAGAGATCACTCTTCTTTGTCTTTATAAGAATGTTTATAAGAGGAGCATACGCCTAACTAATCATTTTCCTCCATTTCACTTCAAAAGTATATAACACGAATAAAACTAAAGTTCATGAGTGAAGGTGAGCATTCGAGTGATAACCTATACAGCCAACGTCGTCGGACTAAGAACAAAGGGACATACATTTAATCATTCCTTCTCCACTACTTAATGCATGTGTCCTTTGAGTGCATTTGTTATGAAAATATTTTGAAAATGGTTTGATTTCGAGAAAAATACTCGGTGTTGACAAAACCTTTATTTGGACCTAGGCTACTGTTTGTGCGAGATTTTCATTACACCCACCAATTTAGTTTGCCACCTTTCTAATTATTATTTTAAATAATTATTTATTTTTTTATATTAGCGACGGTTCAGGCCGACGCTATTGTTTTTGAAAAAATATTCATTTCCCATAACAAATTTTGTTTTCCTCCTTATTAGTTATTGTCTTAATTAATTTTTATTTTCTTATATTTGCGTTGGTTCAGGCCGACGCTACTGTTTTTGCTATAAATTTTATTTTCCCCCACGAATATCGTTTGGCTCCTTTAAACTATTTGTTTTAATTAATTATTATTTTTATATTAAAAACTAGTACTTTAATAGCTCTTTTAAAGTGCTATTAAACAAAATTGTTCACATTAGTCGCACGGTTAATAGCGCTTTTCAGCGCTATCAAAAACAAAAGAATGTGCTATTAAATAACTTTTATGGCATAATGTCTGTTGCTATATTTTCTCTTTCAAGGTTGGTTTACCCTTTTGGACAGAAGAGATCAATCTTCTTTGTCTTCATTATAATCCTTATAAGATGAGCAGATGCCTAACTAGTCATTTTCCTCCATTTCACTTCAAAAGTATATAACACGAATAAAACTAAAGTTCATGAGTGAAGGTGAGCATTCGAGCGATAACCTATACAGCCAGCGTCGTCGGACTAAGAACAAAGGGACATACATTTAATCATTCCTTCTTCACTACTTAATGCATGTGTCCTTCGAGTGCATTTGTTATGAAAATATTTTGAAAATGGTTTGATTTCGAGAAAAATACTCGGTGTTGAAAAAATGTTTATTTGGACCTACGCTACTGTTTGTGGGAAAATTTCATTACACCCACCAATTTAGTTTGCCTCCTTTTTAGCTATTATTTTAAATAATTATTTATTTATTTATATTAGCGACGGTTCAGGCCGACGCTATTGTTTTTTAAAAAATATTCATTTCCCATAACAAATTTCGTTTGCCTCCTTATTAGTTATTGTCTTAATTAATTCTTATTTTCTTATATTAGCGACGGTTCAGGCCGACGCTACTGTTTCTGCTAAAATTTTCATTTTCCCCCACGAATTTCATTTGGCTCCTTTAAACTTATTGTTTCAATTAATTATTATTTTTATATTAAAAACTAGTACTTTAATAGCTCTTTTAAAGTGCTATTAAACAAAATTGTTCACATTAGTCGCACGGTTAATAGCGCTTTTCAGCGCTATCAAAAACAAAAGAAAGTTCTATTAAATAACTTTTATGGCATATTGTCTGTTGCTATATTTTCTCTTTCAAAGTCTATTTACCCTTTTGGACAGAAGAGATCACTCTTCTTTGTCTTTATTAGAATCTTTATAAGAGGAGCATACGCCTAACTAGTCATTTTCCTCCATTTCACTTCAAAAGTATATAGCACAAATAAAGTTAAAGTTCATGAGTGAAGGTGAGCATTCGAGCGATAACCTATACAGCCAGCGTCGTCGGACTAAGAACAAAGGGACATACATTTTATCATTCCTTCTTCACTACTTAATCCATGTCTCCTTCGAATGCATTTGTTATGAAAATATTTTGAAAATGGTTTGATTTTCGAGAAAAATACTTGGTGTTGACAAAAACTTAATTTGGACCTACGATATTGTTTGTGCAAAAATTTCATTACACCCACAAATTTAGTTTGCCTCCTTTTTAGTTATTATTTTAAATAAAATTTTTTTATATTAGCGACGGTTCAGGCCGACGCTATTGTTTTTGAAAAAATATTCATTTCCCATAACATATTTTGTTTGCCTCCTTATTAGTTATTTACTTAATTAATTCTTATTTTCTTATATTAGCGACGGTTCAGGCCGACGCTACTGTTTGTGCTAAAATTTTCATTTTCCCCCATGAATTTCATTTGGCTCCTCTAAACTTATTTTTTTAATTAATTATTATTTTTATATTAAAAACTAGTACTTTAATAGCTCTTTAAAATTGCTATTAAAAAAAATCATAACATTAGTGGCACGATTAATAGCGCTTTTCAGCGCTATCAAAAACAAAAGAAAGTGCTATTAAGTAACTTTTATGGCATATTGTTTGTTGCTCTATTTTCTCTTTCAAAGTCTATTTACCCTTTTGGACAGAAGAGATCACTCTTCTTTGTCTTTATTAGAATCTTTATAAGAGGAGCATACGCCTAACTAATCATTTTCCTCCATTTCACTTCAAAAGTATATAACACGAATAAAACTAAAGTTCATGAGTGAAGGTGAGCATTCGAGTGATAACCTATACAGCCAACGTCGTCGGACTAAGAACATAGGGACATACATTTAATCATTCCTTCTCCACTACTTAATGCATGTGTCCTTCGAGTGCATTTGTTATGAAAATATTTTGAAAATGGTTTGATTTCGAGAAAAATACTCGGTGTTGACAAAACCTTTATTTGGACCTAGGCTACTGTTTGTGCGAGATTTTCATTACACCCACCAATTTAGTTTGCCACCTTTCTAGTTATTATTTTAAATAATTATTTATTTTTTTATATTAGCGACGGTTCAGGCCGACGCTATTGTTTTTGAAAAAATATTCATTTCCCATAACAAATTTCGTTTTCCTCCTTATTAGTTATTGTCTTAATTAATTTTTATTTTCTTATATTTGCGACGGTTCAGGACGACGCTACTGTTTTTGCTATAAATTTTATTTTCCCCCACGAATTTCTTTTGGCTGCTTTAAACTATTTGTTTTAATTAATTATTATTATTTTATTAAAAACTAGTACTTTAATAGCTCTTTTAAAGTGCTATTAAACAAAATCGTTCACATTTGTGGCACGGTTAATAGCGCTTTTCAGCGCTATCAAAAACAAAAGAATGTGCTATTAAATAACTTTTATGGCATAATATCTGTTGCTATATTTTCTCTTCCAAGGTTGGTTTACCCTTTTGGACAGAAGAGATCAATCTTCTTTGTCTTTATTATAATCCTTATAAGATGAGCAGATGCCTAACTAGTCATTTTCCTCCATTTCACTTCAAAAGTATATAACACGAATAAAACTAAAGTTCATGAGTGAAGGTGAGCATTCGAGCGATAACCTATACAGCCAGCGTCGTCGGACTAAGAACAAACGGACATATATTTAATCATTCCTTCTTCACTACTTAATGCATGTGTCCTTCGAGTGCATTTGTTATGAAAATATTTTGAAAATGGTTTGATTTCGAGAAAAATACTTGGTGTTGACAAAATGTTTATTTGGACCTACGCTACTGTTTGTGGGAAAATTTCATTACACCCACCAATTTAGTTTGCCTCCTTTTTAGTTATTATTTTAAATAATTATTTATTTATTTATATTAGCGACGGTTCAGGCCGACGCTATTGTTTTTTAAAAAATATTCATTTCCCATAACAAATTTTGTTTGCCTCCTTATTAGTTATAGTCTTAATTAATTCTTATTTTCTTATATTATGGACGGTTCAGGCCGATGCTACTGTTTGTGCTAAAATTTTCATTTTCCCCCACAAATTTTGTTTGGCTCCTTTAAACTTATTGTTTTAATTAATTATTATTTTTATATTAAGAACTAGTACTTTAATAGCTCTTTTAAAGTGCTATTAAACAAAATCATAACATTAGTGGTACGGTTAATAGCGCTTTTCAGCGCTATCAAAAACAAAAGAAAGTGCTATTAAGTAACTTTTATGGCATATTGTCTGTTGCTCTATTTTCTCTTTCAAGGTTGGTTTACCCTTTTGGACAGAAGAGATCACTCTTCTTTGTCTTTATTAGAATCTTTATAAGATGAGCATACGCCTAACTAGTCATTTTCCTCCATTTCACTTCAAAAGTATATAACACGAATAAAACTAAAGTTCATGAGTGAAGGTGAGCATTTAAACGATAACTTATACAGCCAGCGTCGTCGGACTAAGAACAAAGGGACATACATTTAATCATTCCTTCTTCACTACTTAATGCATGTGTCCTTCGAGTGCATTTGTTATGAAAATATATTGAAAATGGTTTGATTTCGAGAAAAATACTCGGTGTTGACAAAACGTTTATTTGGACCTACGCTACTATTTGTGCTAAAGTTTCATTACACCCACCAATTTAGTTTGCCTCCTTTTTAGTTATTATTTTAAATAATTATTTATTTATTTATATTAGCGACGGTTCAGGCCGACGCTATTGTTTTTTAAAAAATATTCATTTCCCATAACAAATTTTGTTTGCCTCCTTATTAGTTATAGTCTTAATTAATTCTTATTTTCTTATATTAGCGACGGTTCAGGCCGACGCTACTGTTTGTGCTAAAATTTTCATTTTCCCCCACGAATTTCGTTTGGCTCCTTTAATCTTATTGTTTTAATTAATTATTATTTTTATATTAAAAACTAGTACTTTAATAGCTCTTTTAATGTGCTATTAAACGAAATCATTCACATTATAGGCACGATTAATAGCGCTTTTCAGTGCTTTCAAAAACAAAAGAAATTGCTATTAAATAACTTTTATGGCATATTGTTTGTTGCTATATTTTCTCTTTCAAAAGTGGGTTACCCTTTTGGACAGAAGAGATCATTGTTCTTTGTCTTTATTAGAATCTTTATAAGAGGAGCATACGCCTAAGTAGTCATTTTCCTTCATTTCACTTCAAAAGTATATAGCACGAATAAAATTAAAGTTCATGAGTGAATGTGAGCATTCGAGCGATAATCTATACAGCCAGCGTCGTGGGACTAAGAACAAAGGGACATACATTTAATCATTCCTTCTTCACTACTTAATGCATGTGTCCTTCGAGTGCATTTGTTATGAAAATATTTTGAAAATGGTTTGATTTCGAGAAAAATACTCGGTGTTGAGAAAACGTTTATTGGGACCTACGCTACTATTTGTGCGAAAATTTCATTACACCCACAAATTTAGTTTGCCTCCTTTTTAGTTATTATTTTAAATAATTATTTTATTTTTATATTAGCGACGGTTCGGGCCGACACTATTGTTTTTGAAAAAATATTCATTTCCTATAACAAATTTCGTTTGCCTCCTTATTAGTTATTGTTTTAATTAATTCTTATTTTCTTATATTACCGACGGTTCAGGCCGACGCTATTGTTTGTGCTAAAATTTTCATTTTCCCCCACGAATTTCGTTTGGCTCCTTTAAACTTATTGTTTTAATTAATTATTATTTTTATATTAAAAACTAGTACTTTAATAGCTCTTTTAAAGTGCTATTAAACAAAATCGTTCACATTAGTGGCACGGTTAATAGCCCTTTTCAGCGCTATCAAAAACAAAAGAAAGTGCTATTAAATAACTTTTATGGCATATTGTCTGTTGCTATATTTTCTCTTTCAAAGATGGTTTACCCTTTTGGACAAAAGAGATCACTCTTCTTTGTATTTATTAGAATCTTTATAAGAGGAGCATACACCTAAGTAGTCATTTTCCTCCATTTCACTTCAAAAGTATATAGCACGAATAAAATTAAAGTTCATGAGTGTAGGTGAGCATTCGAGCGATAACCTATATAGCCAGCGTCGTGGGACTAAAAACAAAGGGACATACATTTAATCATTCCTTCTTCACTACTTAATCCATGTGTCCTTGGAGTGGATTTGTTCTGAAAATATTTTGAAAATGGTTTGATTTCGAGAAAAATACTCGGTGTTGACAAAATGTTTATTTTGACCTACGCTACTATTTATGGGAAAATTTCATTACACCCACCAATTTAGTTGGCCTCCTTTTTAGTTATTATTTTAAATAATTATTTTATTTTTATATTAGCGACGGTTCAGGCCGACGCTATTGTTTTTTAAAAAATATTCATTTCCCATAACAAATTTCGTTTGCCTCCTTATTAGTTATTGTCTTAATTAATTCTTATTTTGTTATATTAGCGACGGTTCAGGCCGACGCTACTCTTTGTGCTAAAGTTTTCATTTTCCCCCACAAATTTCGTTTGGCTCCTTTAAACTTATTGTTTTAATTAATTATTATTTTTATATTAAGAACTAGTACTTTAATAGCACTTTTAAAGTGCTATTAAACAAAATCGTAACATTAGTGGCACGGTTAATAGCGCTTTTCAACGCTATCAAAAACAAAAGAAAGTGCTATTAAGTAACTTTTATGGCATATTGTCTGTTGCTCAATTTTCTCATTCAAGGTTGGTTTACCCTTTTGGACAGAAGAGATCACTCTTCTTTGTCTTTATTAGAATCTTTATAAGATGAGCATACGCCGAACTAGTCATTTTCCTCCATTTCACTTCAAAAGTATATAACACGAATAAAACTAAAGTTCATGAGTGAAGGTGAGCATTCGAGTGATAACCTATACAGCCAGCGTCGTTGGACTAAGAACAAAGGGACATACATTTAATAATTCCTTCTTCACTACTTAATACATGTGTCCTTCGAGTGCATTTGTTATGAAAATATTTTGAAAATGGTTTGATTTCGAGAAAAATACTCGGTGTTGACAAAACGTTTATTTGGACCTACGCTACTATTTATGCTAAAATTTCATTACACCCACCAATTTAGTTTGCCTCCTTTTTAGTTATTATTTTAAATAATTTTTTATTTATTTATATTAGGACGGTTCAGGCCGACGCTATTGTTTTTTAAAAAATATTCATTTCCCATAACAAATTTTGTTTGCCTCCATATTAGTTATAGTCTTATATAATTCTTATTTTCTAATATTACCGACGGTTCAGGCTGACGCTACTGTTTGTGCTAAAATTTTCATTTTCCCCCACGAATTTCGTTTGGCTCCTTTAATCTTATTGTTTTAATTAGTTATTATTTTTATATTAAAAACTAGTACTTTAATAGCTCTTTTAATGTGCTATTAAACAAAATCGTTCACATTATTGGCATGATTAATAGCGCTTTTCAGTGCTATCAAAAACAAAAGAAAGTACTATTAAATAACTTTTATGGCATATTGTCTGTTGCTATATTTTATCTTTCAAAGTTGGTTTACCCTTTTGGACAGAAGAGATCACTGTTCTTTGTCTTTATTAGAATCTTTATAAGAGGAGCATCCGCCTAAGTAGTCATTTTCCTCCATTTCACTTCAAAAGTATATAGCACGAATAAAATTAAAGTTCATGAGTGAAGGTGAGCATTTGAGCGATAATCTATACAGCCAGCGTCGTGGGACTAAGAACAAAGGGACATACATTTAATCATTCCTTCTTCACTACTTAATGCATGCGTCCTTCGAGTGCATTTGTTATGAAAATATTTTGAAAATAGTTTGATTTCAAGAAAAATACTCGGTGTTGAGAAAACGTTTATTGGGACCTACGCTACTATATGTGCGAAAATTTCATTACACCCACCAATTTAGTTTGCCTCCTTTTTAGTTATTATTTTAAATAATTATTTTATTTTTATATTAGCGACGGTTCAGGCCGACGCTATTGTTTTTTAAAAAATATTCATTTCCCATAACAAATTTCGTTTGCCTCCTTATTAGTTATTGTCTTAATTAATTCTTATTTTGTTATATTAGCGACGGTTCAGGCCGACGCTACTCTTTGTGCTAAAATTTTCATTTCCCCCCACAAATTTCGTTTGGCTCCTTTAAACTTATTGTTTTAATTAATTATTATTTTTATATTAAGAACTATTACTTTAATAGCTCTTTTAAAGTGCTATTAAACAAAATCGTAACATTAGTGGCACGGTTAATAGCACTTTTCAGCGCTATCAAAATCAAAAGAAAGTGATATTAAGTAACTTTTATGGCATATTGTCTGTTGCTCTATTTTCTCTTTCAAGGTTGGTTTACCCTTTTGGACAGAAGAGATCACTCTTCTTTGTCTTTATTAGAATCTTTATAAGATGAGCATACGCCGAACTTGTCATTTTCCTCCATTTCACTTCAAAAGTATATAACACGAATAAAACTAAAGTTCATGAGTGAAGGTGAGCATTCGAGTGATAACCTATACAGATAGCGTCGTCGGACTAAGAACAAAGGGACATACATTTAATCATTCCTTCTTCACTACTTAATACATGTGTCCTTCGAGTGCATTTGTTATGAAAATATTTTGAAAATGGTATGATTTCGAGAAAAATACTCGGTGTTGACAAAACGTTTATTTGGACCTACGCTACTGTTTGTGCTAAAATTTCATTACACCCACCAATTTAGTTTGCCTCCTTTTTAGTTATTATTTTAAATAATTATTTATTTATTTATATTAGCGACGGTTCAGGCCGACGCTATTGTTTTTTCAAAAATATTCATTTCCCATAACAAATTTTGTATGCCTCCTTATTATTTATAGTCTTAATATATTCTTATTTTCTTATATTAGCGATGGTTCAGGCCGACGCTACTGTTTGTGCTAAAATTTTAATTTTCCCCCACTAATTTCGTTTGGCTCCTTTAATCTTATTGTTTTAATTAATTATTATTTTTATATTAAAAACTAGTACTTAAATAGCTCTTTTAAAGTGCTATTAAACAAAATCGTAACATTAGTGGCAAGGTTAATAGCGCTTTTCAGCGCTATCAAAAACAAAAGAAAGTGTTATTAAGTAACTTTTATGGCATATTGTCTGTTGCTCTATTTTCTCTTTCAAGGTTGGTTTACCCTTTTGGACAGAAGAGACCACTCTTCTTTGTCTTTATTAGAATCTTTATAAGATGAGCATACGCCGAACTAGTCATTTTCTTCCATTTCACTTCAAAAGTATATAACACAAATAAAACTAAAGTTCATGAGTGAAGATGAGCATTCGAGTGATAACATATACAGCCAGCATCGTCGGACTAAGAACAAAGGGACATACATTTAATCATTCCTTCTCCACTACTTAATGCATGTGTCCTTCAAGTGCATTTGTTATGAAAATATTTTGAAAATGGTTTGATTTTGAGAAAAATACTCGGTGTTGACAAAACGTTTATTTGGACCCACGCTACTATTTGTGCGAAAATTTCATTACACCTACCTATTTTGTTTGCCTCCTTTCTAGTTATTATTTTAAATAATTATTTATTTTTTATATTAGCGACGGTTCAGGCCGACCCTATTGTTTTTGAAAAAATATTCATTTCCCATAACAAATTTCGTTTGCCTCCTTATTAGTTATTGTCTTAATTAATTCTTATTTTCTTATATTAGTGACGGTTCGGGCCGATGCTACTGTTTGTGCTAAAATTTTCATTTTTCCCCACGAATTTCGTTTGGTTCCTTTAAACTTATTGTTTTAATTAATTATTATTTTTATATTAGAAACTAGTACTTTAATAGCTCTTTTAAAGTGCTATTAAACAAAATCGTTCACATTAGTGGCACGGTTAATAGCGCTTTTCAGCGCTATCAAAAACAAAAGAAAGTGCTATTAAATAAATTTTATGGCATATTGTCTGTTGCTATATTTTCTCTTTGAAAGTTGGTTTACCCTTTTGGACAAAAGAGATCACTTTTCTTTGTCTTTATAAGATGAGCATACGCCTAACTAGTCACTTTCCTCCATTTCACTTCAAAAGACACGAATAAAACTAAATTCATGAGTGAAGGTGAGCATTCGAGCGTTAACCTATACAGCCATCGTCGTCGGACTAAGAACAAAGGGACATACATTTAATCTTTCCTTCTTCACTACTTAATGCATGTGTCCTTCGAGTGCATTTGTTATGAAAATATTTTGTAAATGGTTTGATTTCGAGAAAAATACTTGGTGTTGACAAAACGTTTATTTGGACCTACGCTACTGCTTGTGCGAATATTTCATTACACCCACCAATTTAGTTTTCCTCCTTTTTAGTTATTATGTTAAATAATTATTTTTTTTATATTAGCGACGGTTCAGGCTGACGCTATTGTTTTTGAAAAAATATTCATTTCCCATAAAAAAAATTGTTTGCCTCCATATTAGTTATTGTCTTAATTAATTCTTATTTTCTTATATTAGCGACGGTTCAGGTCGACGCTACTGTTTGTGCTAAAGTTTTCATTTGCCCCACAAATTTCAATTGGCACCTTTAAACTTATTGTTTTAATTAATTATTATTTTTATATCAAAAACTAGTACTTTAATAGCTCTTTTAAAGTGCTATTAAACAAAATCGTTCACATTAGTGGCACGGTTAATAGCGCTTTTCAGCGCTATCAAAAACAAAAGAAAGTGCTATTATGTAACTTTTATGGCATATTGTCTGTTGCTCTATTTTCTCTTTCAAAGTTGGTTTACCCTTTTGGACAGAAGAGATCACTCTTCTTTGTCTTTATTAGAATCTTTATAAGAGGAGCATACGCCTAACTAGTCATTTTCCTCCATTTCACTTCAAAAGTATAGATCACGAATAAAAATAAAGTTCATGAGTGAAGGTGAGCATTCGAGCGATAACCTATACAGCCAGCGTCGTCGGACTAAGAACAAAGGGACATGCATTTAATTATTCTTTCTTCACTACTTAATGCATGTGTCCTTCGAGTGCATTTGTTATGAAAATATTTTGAAAATGGTTTGATTTCGAGAAAAATACTTGGTGTTGACAAAACGTTTATTTGTACCCACGCTACTGTTTGTGCGAAAATTTCATTACACCCACCTATTTTGTTTGCCTCCTTTCTAGTTGTTATTTTAAATAATTATTTATTTTTTATATTAGCGACGGTTCAGGCCGACGCTATTGTTTTTGAAAAAATATTCATTTCCCATAACAAATTTCGTTTGCCTCCTTATTAGTTATTGTTTTAATTAATTCTTATTTTCTTATATTAGCGACGGTTCAGGCCGACGCTACTGTTTGTGCTAAAATTTTCATTTTTCCCCACCAATTTCGTTTGGTTCCTTTAAACATATTGTTTTAATTAATTATTATTTTTATATTAGAAACTACTAATTTAATAGCTCTTTTAAAGTGCTATTAAACAAAATCGTTCATATTAGTGGCACGGTTAATATCACTTTTCAGCGCTATCAAAATTAAAAGAAAGTATTATTAAGTAACTTTTAAGGCATATTGTCTGTTGCTATATTTTCTCTTTCAAAGTTGGTTTACCCTTTTGGACAGAAGAGATCACTCTTCTTTATCTTTATTAGAATCTTTATAAGAGGAGCATACGCCTAAGTAGTCATTTTCCTCCATTTCACTTCAAAAGTATATAAGACGAATAAAACTAAAGTTCATGAGTGAAGGTGAGCATTTGAGTGATAACCTATACAGCCAGCGTCGTCGGACTAAGAACAAGGGGACATACATTTAATCATTCCTTCTTCACTACTTAATGCATGTGTCCTTCGAGTGCATTTGTTATGAAAATATTTTGAAAATGGTTTGATTTCGAGAAAAATACTCGGTGTTGACAAAACGTTTATTTGGACCTACGCTACTATTTGTGTGAAAATTTTATTACACCCACCAATTTAGTTTGCCTCCTTTTTAGTTATTATTTTAAATAATTATTTATTTTTTTATATTAGCGACGGTTCAGGCCGACGCTATTGTTTTTAAAAAAATATTCATTTCCCATAACAAATTTCGTTTGCCTCTATATTAGTTATGGTCTTAATTAATTCTTATTTTCTTATATTAGCGACGGTTCAGGCCGACGCTACTGTTTGTGCTAAAATTTTCATTTTCCTCCACGAATTTCGTTTGGCTCCTTTAAACTTATTGTTTTAATTAATTATTATTTTTATCTTAAAAACTAGTACTTTAATAGATCTTTTAAAGTGCTATTAAACAAAATCGTTCACATTATTGGCACGGTTAATAGCGCTTTTCAGTGCTATCAAAATCAAAAGAAATTGCTATTAAATAACTTTTATGGCATATTGTTTGTTGCTATATTTTCTATTTCAAAGTTGGTTTACCCTTTTGCACAGAAGAGATCACTCTTCTTTGTCTTTATTAGAATATTTATAAGAGGAGCATACGCCTAAGTAGTGATTTTCCTCCATTTCACTTCAAAAGTATATAGCACGAATAAAATTAAAGTTCATGATTGAAGGTGAGCATTCGAGCGATAACCTATACAGCCAGCATCGTCACACTAAGAACAAAGGGACATACATTTAATCATTCCTTCTTCACTACTTAATGCATGTGTCCTTCGAGTGCATTTGTTATGAAAATATTTTGAAAATGGTTTAATTTCGAGAAAAATACTCGTACTTGACAAAACGTTTATTGGGACCTACGCTACTATTTGTGCGAAAATTTCATTACACCCACCAATTTAGTTTGCCTCCTTTTTAGTTATTATTTTAAATAATTATTTTATTTTTATATTAGCGACGGTTCAGGCCGACGCTATTATTTTTGAAAAAATATTCATTTCCCATAACAAATTTCATTTTCCTCCTTATTAGTTATTGTCTTAATTAATTCTTATTTTCTTATATTAGCGACGGTTCAGGCCGACGGTACTGTTTTTGCTAAAATTTTCATTTTCCACCACGAATTTCGTTTGGCTCCTTTAAACTTAATGTTTTAATTAATTATTATTTTTATATTAAAAACTAGTACTTTAATAGCTCTTTTAAAGTGCTATTAAACAAAATCGTTCACATTATTGGCACGGTTAATAGCGCTTTTCTACGCTATCAAAAACAAAAGAAAGTGCTATTAAATAACTTTTATGGCATATTGTCTGTTGCTCTATTTTTACTTTCAAAGTTGGTTTACCCTTTTGGACATAAGAGATCACTCTTCCTTGTCTTTATAAGAGGAGCATACACCTAAGTAGTCATTTTCCTCCATTTCACTTCAAAAGTATATAGCACGAATAAAATTAAAGTTCATGATTGTAGGTGAGCATTCGAGCGTTAACCTATAGAGCCAGCGTCGTGGGACTAAGAAAAAAGGGACATACATTTAATCTTTCCTTCTTCACTACTTAATGCATGTGTCCTTCGAGTGCATTTGTTATGAAAATATTTTGGAAATGGTTTGATTTCGAGAAAAATACTTGGTGTTGACAAAACGTTTATTTGGACCTCTGCTACTGTTTGTGCGAAAATTTCATGACACCCAAGTATTTAGTTTGCCTCCTTTTTAGTTATTATTTTAAATAATTATTTTTTTATATTAGCGACTGTTCAGGATGACGCTATTGTTTTTGAAAAAATATTCATTTCCCATAAAAAAATTTGTTTGCCTCCGTATTAGTTATTGTCTTAATTAATTCTTATTTTCTTATATTAGCGACGGTTCAGGTCGACGCTACTATTTGTGCTAAAGTTTTCATTTTTACCCACGAATTTCATTTGTCTCCTTTAAATTTATTGTTTTAATTAATTATTATTTTTATATTAAAAACTAGTACTTTAATAGTTCTTTTAAAGTGCTATTAAACAAAATCGATCACATTAGTGGCACGGTTAATAGCGCTTTTCAGCGCTATCAAAAACAAAAGAAAGTGCTATTAAGTAACTTTTATGACATATTGTCTGTTGCTCTATTTTCTCTTTCAAAGTTGGCTTACCCTTTTGGTCAGAAGTGATCACTCTTCTTTGTCTTTATTAGAATCTTTATAAGAGGAGCATACGCCTAACTAGTAATTTTACTCCATTTCACTTTAAAAGTATATAGCACGAATAAAACTAAAGTTCATGAGTGAAGTTGAGCATTCGAGCGATAACCTATACAGCCAGCATCGTCAGACTAAGAACAAAGGGACATACATTTAATCATTCTTTCTTCACTACTTAATGCATGTGTCCTTCGAGTGCATTTGTTATGAAAATATTTTGAAAATGGTTTGATTTCGAGAAAAATAATCGGTGTTGACAAAACGTTTATTGGGACCTACGCTACTATTTGTGCGAAAATTTCATTACACCCACCAATTTAGTTTGCCTCCTTTTTAGTTATTATTTTAAATAATTATTTTATTTTTATATTAGCGACGGTTCAGGCCGACGCTATTGTTTTTGAAAAAATATTCATTTCCCATAACAAATTTCATTTGCCTCCTTATTAGTTATTGTCTTAATTAATTCTTATTTTCTTATATTAGCGACGGTTCAGGCCGACGCTAATGTTTTTGCTAAAATTTTCATTTTCCCCCACGAATTTCGTTTGGCTCCTTTAAACTTAATGTTTTAATTAATTATTATTTTTATATTAAAAACTAGTACTTTAATAGCTCTTTTAAAGTGCTATTAAACAAAATCGTTCACATTAGTGGCACGGTTAATAGCGCTTTTCTGCGCCAAAAAAAATAAAAGAAAGTGCTATTAAATAACTTTTATGGCATATTGTCTATTGCTCTATTTTTACTTTCAAAGTTTGTTTACCCTTTTGGACAGAAGAGATCACTCTTCCTTGTATTTATAAGAGGAGCATGCACCTAAGTAGTCATTTTCCTCCATTTCACTTCAAAAGTATATAGCACGAATAAAATTAAAGTTCATGATTGTAGGTGAGCATTCGAGCGTTAACCTATACAGCCAGCGTCGTGGGACTAAGAACAAAGGGACATACATTTAATCTTTCCTTCTTCACTACTTAATGCATGTGTCCTTCGAGTGCATTTGTTATGAAAATATTTTGTAAATGGTTTGATTTCGAGAAAAATACTTGGTGTTGACAAAACGTTTATTTGGACCTATGCTACTGTTTGTTCGAAAATTTCATTACACCCACCAATTTAGTTTGCCTCCTTTTTAGTTATTATTTTAAATAATTATTTTTTTTATATTAGCGACAGTTCAGGATGACGCTATTGTTTTTGAAAAAATATTCATTTCCCATAAAAAAATTTGTTTGCCTCCTTATTAGTTATTGTCTTAATTAATTCTTATTTTCTTATATTAGCGACGGTTCAGGTCGACGCTACTATTTGTGCTAAAGTTTTCATTTTCCCCCACGAATTTCATTTGGCTCCTTTAAACTTATTGTTTTAATTATTTATTATTTTTATATTAGAAACTAGTACTTTAATAGCTCTTTTAAAGTGCTATTAAACAAAATCGTTCACATTAGTGGCACGGTTAATAGCGTTTTTCAGCGCTACCAAAAACAAAAGAAAGTGCTATTAAATAAATTTTATGGCATATTGTCTGTTGCTATATTTTCTCTTTGAAAGTTGGTTTACCCTTTTGGACAAAAGAGATCACTTTTCTTTGTCTTTATAAGATGAGCATACGCCTAACTAGTCATTTTCCTCCATTTCACTTTAAAAGTATATAACACGAATAAAACTAAATTCATGAGTGAAGGTGAGCATTCGAGTGATAACCTATACAGCCATCATCGTCGGAATAAGAACAAAGGGACATACATTTAATCATTCCTTCTTCACTACTTAATGCATGTGTCTTTCGAGTGCATTTGTTATGAAAATATTTTGAAAATGGTTTGATTTCGAGAAAAATACTTGGTGTTGACAAAACGTTTATTTGTACCCACGCTACTGTTTGTGCGAAAATTTCATTACACCCACCTATTTTGTTTGCCTCCTTTCTAGTTGTTATTTTAAATAATTATTTATTTTTTATATTAGCGACGGTTCAGGCCGACGCTATTGTTTTTGAAAAAATATTCATTTCCCATAACAAATTTCGTTTGCCTCCTTATTAGTTATTGTTTTAATTAATTCTTATTTTCTTATATTAGCGACGGTTCAGGCCGACGCTACTGTTTGTGCTAAAACTTTCATTTTTCCCAACGAATTTCGTTTGGTTCCTTTAAACTTATTGTTATAATTAATTATTATTTTTATATTAGAAACTAGTACTTTAATTGCTCTTTTAAAGTGCTATTAAACAAAATCGTTCATATTAGTGGCACGGTTAATAGCACTTTTCAGCGCTATCAAAATTAAAAGAAAGTGTTATTAAGTAACTTTTAAGGCATATTGTTTGTTTCTCTATTTTGTCTTTCAAAGTTGGTTTACCCTTTTGGACAGAAGGGACCACTCTTCTTTGTATTTATTAGAATCTTTATAAGAAGAGCATACGCCTAATTAGTCATTTTCCTCCATTTCACTTCAAAAGTATATAAGACGAATAAAACTAAAGTTCACGAGTGAAGGTGAGCATTCGAGTGATAACCTATACAGCCAGCGCCGTCGGACTAAGAACAAGGGGACATACATTTAATCATTCCTTCATCACTATTTAATGCATGTGTCCTTCGAGTGCATTTGTTATGAAAATATTTTGAAAATGGTTTGATTTCGAGAAAAATACTCGGTGTTGAAAAAATGTTTATTTGGACCTACGCTTCTATTTGTGTGAAAATTTCATTACACCCACCAATTTAGTTTGCCTCCTTTTTAGTTATTATTTTAAACAATTATTTATTTTATTATATTAGCGACGGTTCAGGCTGACGCTATTGTTTTTAAAAAAATATTCATTTCCCATAACAAATTTCGTTTGCCTCTTTATTAGTTATGGTCTTAATTAATTCTTTTTTTCTTATATTAGCGACGGTTCAGGCCGACGCTACTGTTTTTGCTAAAATTTTCATTTTCCCCCTTGAATTTCGTTTGGCTCCTTTAAACTTATTGTTTTAATTAATTATTATTTTTACCTTAAAAACTAGTACTTTAATAGCTCTTTTAAAGTGCTATTAAACAAAATCGGTCACATTATTGGCACAGTTAATAGCGCTTTTCAGTGCTATCAAAAACAAAAGAAATTGCTATTAAATAACTTTTATGGCATATTGTTTGTTGCTATATTTTCTCTTTCAAAGTTGCTTTACCCTTTTGCACAGAAGAGATCACTATTCTTTGTTTTTATTAGAATCTTTATAAGAGGAGCATACACCTAAGTAGTCATTTCACTTCAAAAGTATATAGCACGAATAAAATTAAAGTTCATGAGTGAAGATGAGCATTCGAGCGATAACCTATACAGCCAGCATCGTCGGACTAAGAACAAAGGGACATACATTTAATCATTCCTTCTTCACTACTTAATGCATGTGTCCTTCAAGTGCATTTGTTATGAAAATATTTCGAAAATGGTTTGATTTCGAGAAAAATACTCGGTGTTGACAAAACGTTTATTGGGACCTACGCTACTATTTGTGCGGAAATTTCATTACACCCACCAATTTAGTTTGCCTCCTTTTTAGTTATTATTTTAAATAATTTTTTTTATATTAGCGACGGTTCAGGCCGACGCTATTGTTTTTGAAAAAATATTCATTTCCCATAACAAGTTTCATTTGCCTCCTTATTAGTTATTGTCTTAATTAATTCTTATTTTCTTATATTAGCGACGGTTCAGGCCGACGCTACTGTTTGTGCTAAAATTTTCATTTTCCCCCACGAATTTCGTTTGGCTCCTTTAAACTTAATGTTTTAATTAATTATTATTTTTATATTAAAAACTAGTACTTTAATAGCTCTTTTAACGTGCTATTAAACAAAATCGTTCACATTAGTGGCACGGTTAATAGCGCTTTTCTGCGGTATCAAAAACAAAAGAAAGTGCTATTAAATAACTTTTATGGCATATTGTCTGTTGCTATATTTTCTCTTTCAAAGTTGGTTTACCCTTTTGGACAGAAGAGATGACTCTTCTTTGTCTTTATTAGAATCTTTATAAGAGGAGCATACGCCTAAGTAGTCATTTTCCTCCATTTCACTTCAAAAGTATATACGACGAATAAAACTAAAGTTCATGAGTGAAGGTGAGCATTTGAGTGATAACCTATACAGCCAGCGTCGTCGGACTAAGAACAAGGGGACATACATTTAATCATTCCTTCTTCACTACTTAATGCATGTGTCCTTCGAGTGCATTTGTTATGAAAATATTTTGAAAATGGTTTGAATTCGAGAAAAATACTCGGTGTTGACAAAACGTTTATTTGGACCTACGCTACTATTTGTGTGAAAATTTCATTACACCCACCAATTTAGTTTGCCTCCTTTTTAGTTATTATTTTAAATAATTATTTATTTTTTTATATTAGCGACGGTTCAGGCCGATGCTATTGTTTTTAAAAAAATATTCATTTCCCATAACAAATTTCGTTTGCCTCTATATTAGTTATGGTCTTAATTAATTCTTATTTTCTTATATTAGCGACGGTTTAGGCCGACGCTACTGTTTGTGCTAAAATTATCATTTTCCTCCACGAATTTCGTTTGGCTCCTTTAAACTTATTGTTTTAATTAATTATTATTTTTACCTTAAAAACTAGTACTTTAATAGCTCTTTTAAAGTGCTATTAAACAAAATCGGTCACATTATTGGCACAGTTAATAGCGCTTTTCAGTGCTATCAAAAACAAAAGAAATTGCTATTAAATAACTTTTATGGCATATTGTTTGTTGCTATATTTTCTCTTTCAAAGTTGCTTTACCCTTTTGCACATAAGAGATCACTATTCTTTGTTTTTATTAGAATCTTTATAAGAGGAGCATACGCCTAAGTAGTCATTTTCCTCCATTTCACTTCAAAAGTATATAGCACGAATAAAATTAAAGTTCATGAGTGAAGGTGAGCATTCGAGCGATAACCTATACAGCCAGCATCGTCGGACTAAGAACAAAGGGACATACATTTAATCATTCCTTCTTCACTACTTAATGCATGTGTCCTTCAAGTGCATTTGTTATGAAAATATTTTGAAAATTGGTTGATTTCGAGAAAAATACTCGGTGTTGACAAAACGTTTATTGGGACCTACGCTACTATTTGTGCGGAAATTTCATTACACCCACCAATTTAGTATGCCTCCTTTTTAGTTATTATTTTAAATAATTATTTTTTTTATATTAGCGACGGTTCAGGCCGACGCTATTGTTTTTGAAAAAATATTCATTTCCCATAACAAGTTTCATTTGCCTCCTTATTAGTTATTGTCTTAATTAATTCTTATTTTCTTATATTAGCGACGGTTCAGGCCGACGCTACTGTTTGTGCTAAAATTTTCATTTTCCCCCACGAATTTCGTTTGGCTCCTTTAAACTTAATGTTTTAATTAATTATTATTTTTATATTAAAAACTAGTACTTTAATAGCTCTTTTAACGTGCTATTAAACAAAATCGTTCACATTAGTGGCACGGTTAATAGCGCTTTTCTGCGGTATCAAAAACAAAAGAAAGTGCTATTAAATAACTTTTATGGCATATTGTCTGTTGCTATATTTTCTCTTTCAAAGTTGGTTTACCCTTTTGGACAGAAGAGATCACTCTTCTTTGTCTTTATTAGAATCTTTATAAGAGGAGCATACGCCTAAGTAGTCATTTTCCTCCATTTCACTTCAAAAGTATATAAGACGAATAAAACTAAAGTTCATGAGTGAAGGTGAGCATTTGAGTGATAACCTATACAGCCAGCGTCGTCGGACTAAGAACAAGGGGACATACATTTAATCATTCCTTCTTCACTACTTAATGCATGTGTCCTTCGAGTGCATTTGTTATGAAAATATTTTGAAAATGGTTTGATTTCGAGAAAAATACTCGGTGTTGACAAAACGTTTATTTGGACCTACGCTACTATTTGTGTGAAAATTTCATTACACCCACCAATTTAGTTTGCCTCCTTTTTAGTTATTATTTTAAATAATTATTTATTTTTTTATATTAGCGACGGTTCAGGCCGACGCTGTTGTTTTTAAAAAAATATTCATTTCCCATAACAAATTTTGTTTGCCTCTATATTAGTTATGGTCTTAATTAATTCTTATTTTCTTATATTAGCGACGGTTCAGGCCGACGCTACTGTTTGTGCTAAAATTATCATTTTCCTCCACGAATTTCGTTTCGCTCCTTTAAACTTATTGTTTTAATTAATTATTATTTTTATCTTAAAAACTAGTACTTTAATAGCTCTTTTAAAGTGCTATTAAACAAAATCGTTCACATTATTGGCACGGTTAATAGAGCTTTTCAGTGCTATCAAAATCAAAAGAAATTGCTATTAAATAACTTTTATGGCATATTGTTTGTTGCTATATTTTCTATTTCAAAGTTGGTTTACCCTTTTGCACAGAAGAGATCACTCTTCTTTGTCTTTATTAGAATATTTATAAGAGGAGCATACGCCTAAGTAGTCATTTTCCTCCATTTCACTTCAAAAGTATATAGCACGAATAAAATTAAAGTTCATGAGTGAAGGGGAGCATTCTAGCGATAACCTATACAGCCAGCATCGTCGCACTAAGAACAAAGGGACATACATTTAATCATTCCTTCTTCACTACTTAATGCATGTGTCCTTCGAGTGCATTTGTTATGAAAATATTTTGAAAATGGTTTGATTTCGAGAAAAATACTCGTACTTGACAAAACATTTATTGGGACCTACGCTACTATTTGCGCGAAAATTTCATTACACCCACCAATTTAGTTTGCCTCCTTTTTAGTTATTATTTTAAATAATTATTTTATTTTTATATTAGCGACGGTTCAGGCCGATGCTATTGTTTTTGAAAAAATATTCATTTCCCATAACAAATTTCATTTGCCTCCTTATTAGTTATTGTCTTAATTAATTCTTATTTTCTTATATTAGCGACGGTTCAGGCCGACGCTACTGTTTTTGCTAAAATTTTCATTTTCCCCCACGAATTTCGTTTGGCTCCTTTAAACTTAATGTTTTAATTAATTATTATTTTTATATTAAAAACTAGTACTTTAATAGCTCTTTTAAAGTGCTATTAAACAAAATCGTTCACATTAATGGCACGGTTAATAGCGCTTTTCTGCGCTATCAAAAACAAAAGAAAGTGCTATTAAATAACTTTTATGGCATATTGTCTGTTGCTCTATTTTTACTTTCAAAGTTGGTTTACCCTTTTGGACATAAGAGATCTCTCTTCCTTGTCTTTATAAGACGAGCATACACCTAAGTAGTCATTTTCCTCCATTTCACTTCAAAAGTATATAGCACGAATAAAATTAAAGTTCATGATTGTAGGTGAGCATTCGAGCGTTAATCTATAGAGCCAGCGTCGTGGGACTAAGAAAAAAGGGACATACATTTAATATTTCCTTCTTCACTACTTAATGCATGTGTCCTTCGAGTGCATTTGTTATGAAAATATTTTGGAAATGGTTTGATTTCGAGAAAAATACTTGGTGTTGACAAAACGTTTATTTGGACCTCTGCTACTGTTTGTGCGAAAATTTCATTACACCCACGTATTTAGTTTGCCTCCTTTTTAGTTATTATTTTAAATAATTATTTTTTTTATATTAGCGACAGTTCAGGATGACGCTATTGTTTTTGAAAAAATATTCATTTCCCATAAAAAATTTTGTTTGCCTCCGTATTAGTTATTGTCTTCATTAATTCTTATTTTCTTATATTAGCGACAGTTCAGGTCGACGCTACTATTTGTGCTAAAGTTTTCATTTTCCCCCACGAATTTCATTTGTCTCCTTTAAATTTATTGTTTTAATTAATTATTATTTTTATATTAAAAACTAGTACTTTAATAGTTCTTTTAAAGTGCTATTAAACAAAATCGATCACATTAGTGGCATGGTTAATAGCGCTTTTCAGCGCTATCAAAAACAAAAGAAAGTGTTATTAAGTAACTTTTATGACATATTGTCTGTTGCTCTATTTTCTCTTTCAAAGTTGGTTTACCCTTTTGGACAGAAGTGATCACTCTTCTTTGTCTTTATTAGAATCTTTATAAGAGGAGCATACGCCTAACTAGTAATTTTACTCCATTTCACTTCAAAAGTATATAGCACGAATAAAACTAAAGTTCATGAGTGAAGTTGAGCATTCGAGCGATAACCTATACAGCCAGCATCGTCAGACTAAGAACAAAGGGACATACATTTAATTATTCCTTCTTCACTACTTAATGCATGTGTCCTTCGAGTGCATTTGTTATGAAAATATTTTGAAAATGGTTTGATTTCGAGAAAAATAATCGGTGTTGACAAAACGTTTATTGGGACCTACGCTACTATTTGTGCGAAAATTTCATTACACCCACCAATTTAGTTTGCCTCCTTTTTAGTTATTATTTTAAATAAATATTTTATTTTTATAGTAGCGACGGTTCAGGCCGACGCTATTGTTTTTGAAAAAATATTCATTTCCCATAACAAATTTCATTTGCCTCCTTATTAGTTATTGTCTTAATTAATTCTTATTTTCTTATATTAGCGACGGTTCAGGCCGACGCTAATGTTTTTGCTAAAATTTTCATTTTCCCCCACGAATTTCGTTAGGCTCCTTTAAACTTAATGTTTTAATTAATTATTATTTTTATATTAAAAACTAGTACTTTAATAGCTCTTTTAAAGTGCTACTAAACATAATCGTTCACATTAGTGGCACGGTTAATAGTGCTTTTCTGCGCTATCAAAAACAAAAGAAAGTGCTATTAAATAACTTTTATGGCATATTGTCTGTTGCTCTATTTTTACTTTCAAAGTTGGTTTACCCTTTTGGACAGAAGAGATCACTCTTCCTTGTCTTTATAAGAGGAGCATGCACCTAAGTAGTCATTTTCCTCCATTTCACTTCAAAAGTATATAGCACGAATAAAATTAAAGTTCATGATTGTAGGTGAGTATTCGAGCGTTAACCTATACAGCCAGCGTCGTGGGACTAAGAACAAAGGGACATACATTTAATCTTTCCTTCTTCACTACTTAATGCATGTGTCCTTCGAATGCATATGTTATGAAAATATTTTGTAAATGGTTTGATTTCGAGAAAAATACTTGGTGTTGACAAAACGTTTATTTGGACCTATGCTACTGTTTGTGCGAAAATTTCATTACACCCACCAATTTAGTTTGCCTCCTTTTTAGTTATTATTTTAAATAATTATTTTTTTTATATTAGCGACAGTTCAGGATGACGCTATTGTTTTTGAAAAAATATTCATTTCCCATAAAAAATTTTGTTTGCCTCCTTATTAGTTATTGTCTTAATTAATTCTTATTTTCTTATATTAGCGACGGTTCAGGTCGACGCTACTATTTGTGCTAAAGTTTTCATTTTCCCCCACGAATTTCATTTGGCTCCTTTAAACTTATTGTTTTAATTAATTATTATTTTTATATTAAAAACTAGTACTTTAATAACTCTTTTCAAGTGCTATTAAACAAAATCGTTCACATTAGTGGCACGGTTAATAGCGCTTTTCAGCGCTATCAAAAACAAAAGAAAGTGCTATTAAGTAACTTTTATGGCATATTGTCTGTTGCTCTATTTTCTCTTTCAAAGTTGGTTTACCCTTTTGGACAGAAGAGATCACTCTTCTTTGTCTTTATTAGAATGTTTATAAGAGGAGCATATGCCTAACTAGTCATTTTCCTCCATTTCACTTTAAAAGTATATAGCACGAATAAAAATAAAGTTCATGAGTGAAGGTGAGCATTTGAATGATAACCAACACAGTAAGCGTCGTCGGACTAAGAACAAAGGGACATACATTTAATCATTCCTTCTTCACTACTTAATGCATGTGTCCTTCAAGTGCATTTGTTATGAAAATATTTTGAAAATGGTTTGATTTCGAGAAAAATACTTGGTGTTGACAAAGCGTTTATTTGGACCTACGCTATTTTTTGTGTGAAAATTTCATTACACCCACCAATTTAGTTTGCCTCCTTTTTAGTTATTATTTTAAATAATTATTTATTTATTTATATTAGCGACGGTTCAGGCCGATGCTATTGTTTTTTAAAAAATATTCATTTCCCATTACAAATTTCTTTTGCCTCCTTATTAGTTATTGTCTTAATTAATTCTTATTTTCTTATATTAGCGACGATTCAGGCCGACGCTACTGTTTGTGCTAAAATTTTCATTTTCCCCCACGAATTTCGTTTGGCTCCTTTAAACTTATTATTTTGATTAATTATTATTTTTATATTAGAAACTAGTACTTTAATAGCTCTTTTAAAGCGCTATTAAACAAAACCGTTCACATTAGTGGCACGGTTAATAGCGCATTTCAGCACTATCAAAAACAAAAGAAAGTGCTATTAAGTAACTTTTATGGCATATTGTATGTTGCTCTATTTTCTCTTTCAAAGTTAGTTTACCCTTTTGGACAGAAGTGATCACTCTTCTTTGTCTTTATTAGAATCTTTATAAGAGGAGCATACGCCTAACTAGTCATTTTCCTTCATTTCACTTCAATAGTATATAACACGAATAAAACTAAAGTTCATGAGTGATGGTGAGCATTCGAGTGATAACCTATACAACCAACGTCGTCGAACTAAGAACAAAGGGACATATATTTAATCATTCCTTCTTCACTAAATGCATGTGTCCTTCGAGTGCATTTGTTATGAAAATATTTTGAAAATGGTTTGATTTCGAGAAAAATACTCGGTGTTGACAAAACGTTTATTTGGACCTATGCTACTATTTGTGCAAAAATTTCATTACACCCACCAATTTAGTTTGCCTCCTTTTTAATTATTATTTTAAATAATTATTTATTTATTTATTTATATTAGCGACGGTTCAGGCCGACGCTACTGTTTGTGCTAAAATTTTCATTTTCCCCCACGAATTTCGTTTGGCTCCTTTAAATTTATTGTTTTAATTAATTATTATTTTTATATTAAAAACTAGTACTTTAATAGTTCTTTTAAAGTGTTATTAAACAAAATCGTTCACATTAGTGGCACGGTTAATAGCGCTTTTCAGCGCTATCAAAAACAAAAGAAAGTGCTATTAAGTAACTTTTATGGCATATTGTCTGTTGCTCTATTTTCTCTTTCAAAGTTGGTTTACCCTTTTGGACAGAAGAGATCACTCTTCTTTGTCTTTATTAGAATCTTTATAAGAGGAGCATACGCCTAACTAGTCATTTTACTCCATTTCACTTCAAAAGTATATAGCACGAATAAAACTAAAGTTCATGAGTGAAGTTGAGCATTCGAGTGATAACCTATACAGCCAGCATCGTCGGATTAAGACTAAACGGACATACATTTAATCATTCCTTCTTCACTACTCAATGCATGTGTCCTTCGAGTGCATTTGTTATGAAAATATTTTGAAAATGGTTTGAGTTCGAGAAAAATACTCGGTGTTGACAAAACGTTTGTTTGGACCTATGCTATTATTTGTAAGAAAATTTCATTACACCCACCAATTTAGATTGCCTCCTTTTTAGTCATTATTTTAAATAATTATTTATTTATTTATATTAGCGACGGTTCAGGCCGATGCTATTGTTTTTTAAAAAATATTCATTTCCCATTACATATTTCGTTTGCCTCCTTATTAGTTATTGTCTTAATTAATTCTTATTTTCTTATATTAGCGACGATTCAGGCCGACGCTAGTGTTTGTGCTAAAAATTTCATTTTCCACCATGAATTTCTTTTGGCTCCTTTAAACTTATTGTTTTAATTAATTATTATTTTTATATTAAAAACTAGTACTCTAATAGCTCTTTTAAAGTGTTATTAAACAAAATCGTTCACATTAGTGGCACGGTTAATAGCGCTTTTCAGGGCTATCAAAAACAAAAGAAAGTGCTATTAAATAACTATTATGGCATATTGTCTGTTGCTATATTTTCTCTTTCAAAGTTGGTTTACCCTTTTGGACAAAAGAGATCATTCTTCTTTGTCTTTATTAGAATCTTTATAAGAGGAGCATACGCCTAAGTAGTCATTTTCCTCCATTTCACTTCAAAAGTATATAACACGAATAAAATTAAAGTTCATGAGTGAAGGTGAGCATTCGAGCGATAACCTATACAGCCAGCATCGTGGGACTAAGAATAAAGGGAAATACATTTAATCTTTCCTTCTTCACTACTTAATGCATGTGTCCTTCGAGTGCATTTGTTATGAAAACATTTTGAAAATGGTTTGATTTCGAGAAAAATAATTGGTGTTGACAAAGCGTTTATTTGGACCTACGCTACTGTTTGTGTGAAAATTTCATTACACCCACCAATTTAGTTTGCCTCCTTTTTAGTTATTATTTTAAATAATTATTTATTTATTTATATTATCCACAGGTTCAGGCCGACGCTATTGTTTTTTAAAAAATATTCATTTCCCATAAGAAATTTCGTTTGCCTCCTTATTAGATATTGTCTTAATTAATTCTTATTTTCTTATATTAGCGACGGTTCAGGCCGACGCTACTATTTGTGCTAAAATTTTCATTTTCCCCCACGAATTTCGTTTGGCTCCTTTAAACTTATTGTTTTAATTAATTATTATTTTTATATTAGAAACTAGTACTTTAATAGCTCTTTTAAAGCGCTATTAAACAAAACCGTTCACATTAGTGGCACGGTTAATAGCGCTTTTCAGCACTATCAAAACAAAAGAAAGTGCTATTAAGTAACTTTTATGACATATTGTCTGTTGCTCTATTTTCTCTTTCGAAGTTAGTTTACCCTTTTGGACAGAAGTGATCACTCTTCTTTGTCTTTATTAAAATCTTTATAAGAGGAATATACGCCTAACTAGTCATTTTCCTTCATTTCACTTCAAAAGTATATAACACGAATAAAACTAAAGTTCATGAGTGAAGGTGAGCATGCTAGTGATAACCTATACAGCCAATGTCGTCGAACTAAGAACAAAGGGACTTACATTTAATCATTCCTTCTTCACTACTTAATGCATGTGTCCTTCGAGTGCATTTGTTATGAAAATATTTTGAAAATGGTTTGATTTCGAGAAAAATACTCGGTGTTGACAAAACGTTTATTTGGACCTATGCTACTATTTGTGCGAAAATTTCATTACACCCACCAATTTAGTTTGCCTCCTTTTTAGTTATTATTTTAAATAATTATTTATTTATTTATTTATATTAGCGACGGTTCAGGCCGACGTTATTGTTTTTTAAAAAATATTCATTTCCCATTACAAATTTCGTTTGCCTCCTTATTAGTTATTGTCTTAATTAATTCTTATTTTCTTATATTAGCGACGATTCAGGCCGACGCTACTGTTTGTGCTAAAATTTTCATTTTCCCCCACGAATTTCGTTTGGCTCCATTAAATTTATTGTTTTAATTAATTATTATTTTTATATTAAAAACTAGTACTTTAATAGTTCTATTAAAGTGGTATTAAACAAAATCATTCACATTAGTGGCACGGTTAATAGTCCTTTTCAGCGCTATCAAAAACAAAAGAAAGTGCTATTAAGTAACTTTTATGACATATTGTCTGTTGCTCTATTTTCTCTGTCAAAGTTGGTTTACCCTTTTGGACAGAAGTGATCACTCTTCTTTGTCTTTATTAGAATCTTTATAAGAGGAGCATACGCCTAACTAGTCATTTTACTCCATTTCACTTCAAAAGTATATAGCACGAATAAAACTAAAGTTCATGAGTGAAGTTGAGCATTCGAGTGATAACCTATACAACCAGCGTCGTCGGATTAAGACTAAAGGGACATACATTTAATCATTCCTTCTTCACTACTTAATGCATGTGTCCTTCGAGTGCATTTGTTATGAAAATATTTTTAATTTGGTTTGATTTCGAGAAAAATACTCGGTGTTGACAAAACGTTTATTTGGACCTATGCTATTATTTGTGTGAAAATTTCATTACACCCACCAATTTAGATTGCCTCCTTTTTAGTTATTATTTTAAATAATTATTTATTTATTTATATTAGCGACGGTTCAGGCCGGCACTATTGTTTTTAAAAAAATATTCATTTCCAATTACAAATTTCGTTTGCCTCCTTATTAGTTATTGTCTTAATTAATTCTTATTTTCTTATATTAGCGACGATTCAGGCCGACGCTACTGTTTTAATTAATTATTATTTTTACATTAAAAATTAGTACTTTAATAGCTCTTTTAAAGTGCTATTAAACAAAATCGTTCACATTAGTGGCACGGTTAATAGCGCTTTTCAGCGCTATCAAAAACAAAAGAAAGTGCTATTAAATAACTTTTATGGCATATTGTCTGTTGCTATATTTTCTCTTTCAAAGTTGGTTTACCCTTTTGGACAGAAGAGATCATTCTTCTTTGTCTTTATTAGAATCTTTATAAGAGGATCATACACCTAATTAGTCATTTTCCTCCATTTCACTTCAAAAGTATATAGCACGAATAAAATTAAAGTTCATGAGTGAAGGTGAGCATTCGAGCGATAACCTATACAGCCAGCGTCGTGGGACTAAGAACAAAGGGACATACATTTAATCATTCCTTATTCACTACTTAATGCATGTGTCCTTCGAGTGCATTTGTTATGAAATTATTTTGAAAATGGTTTGATTTCGAGAAAAATACTTGGTGTTGTCAAAATCTTTATTTGGACCTATGCTATTATTTGTACGAAAATTTCATTACACCCACCAATTTAGATTGCCTCCTTTTTAGTCATTATTTTAAATAATTATTTATTTATTTATATTAGCGACGGTTCAGGCCGATGCTATTGTTTTTTAAAAAATATTCATTTCCCATTACATATTTCGTTTGCCTCCTTATTAGTTATTGTCTTAATTAATTCTTATTTTCTTATATTAGCGACGATTCAGGCCGACGCTAGTGTTTGTACTAAAATTTTCATTTTCCACCACGAATTTCGTTTGGCTCCTTTAAACTTATTGTTTTAATTAATTATTATTTTTATATTAAAAACTAGTACTCTAATAGCTCTTTTAAAGTGTTATTAAACAAAATCGTTCACATTAGTGGCACGGTTAATAGCGCTTTTCAGCGCTATCAAAAACAAAAGAAAGTGCTATTAAATAACTATTATGGCATATTGTCTGTTGCTATATTTTCTCTTCCAAAGTTGGTTTACCCTTTTGGACAAAAGAGATCATTCTTCTTTGTCTTTATTAGAATCTTTATAAGAGGAGCATACGCCTAAGTAGTCATTTTCCTCCATTTCACTTCAAAAGTATATAACACGAATAAAATTAAAGTTCATGAGTGAAGGTGAGCATTCGAGCGATAACCTATACAGCCAGCATCGTGGGACTAAGAATAAAGGGAAATACATTTAATCTTTCCTTCTTCACTACTTAATGCATGTGTCCTTCGAGTGCATTTGTTATGAAAACATTTTGAAAATGGTTTGATTTCGAGAAAAATAATTGGTGTTGACAAAGCGATTATTTGGACCTACGCTACTGTTTGTTTGAAAATTTCATTACACCCACCAATTTAGTTTGCCTCCTTTTTAGTTATTATTTTAAATAATTATTTATTTATTTATATTATCCACAGGTTCAGGCCGACGCTATTGTTTTTTAAAAAATATTCATTTCCCATAAGAAATTTCGTTTGCCTCCTTATTAGATATTGTCTTAATTAATTTTTATTTTCTTATATTAGCGACGGTTCAGGCCGACGCTACTATTTGTGCTAAAATTTTCATTTTCCCCCACGAATTTCGTTTGGCTCCTTTAAACTTATTGTTTTAATTAATTATTATTTTTATATTAGAAACTAGTACTTTAATTGCTCTTTTAAAGCGCTATTAAACAAAACCGTTCACATTAGTGGCACGGTTAATAGCGCTTTTCAGCACTATCAAAACAAAAGAAAGTGCTATTAAGTAACTTTTATGACATATTGTCTGTTGCTCTATTTTCTCTTTCGAAGTTAGTTTACCCTTTTGGACAGAAGTGATCACTCTTCTTTGTCTTTATTAAAATCTTTATAAGAGGAATATACGCCTAACTAGTCATTTTCCTTCATTTCACTTCAAAAGTATATAACACGAATAAAACTAAAGTTCATGAGTGAAGGTGAGCATGCTAGTGATAACCTATACAGCCAATGTCGTCGAACTAAGAACAAAGGGACTTACAATTAATCATTCCTTCTTCACTACTTAATGCATGTGTCCTTCGAGTGCATTTGTTATGAAAATATTTTGAAAATGGTTTGATTTCGAGAAAAATACTCGGTGTTGACAAAACGTTTATTTGGACCTTTGCTACTATTTGTGCGAAAATTTCATTACACCCACCAATTTAGTTTGCCTCCTTTTTAGTTATTATTTTAAATAATTATTTATTTATTTATTTATATTAGCGACGGTTCAGGCCGACGTTATTGTTTTTTAAAAAATATTCATTTCCCATTACAAATTTCGTTTGCCTCCTTATTAGTTATTGTCTTAATTAATTCTTATTTTCTTATATTAGCGACGATTCAGGCCGACGCTACTGTTTGTGCTAAAATTTTCATTTTCCCCCACGAATTTCGTTTGGCTCCATTAAATTTATTGTTTTAATTAATTATTATTTTTATATTAAAAACTAGTACTTTAATAGTTCTATTAAAGTGGTATTAAACAAAATCATTCACATTAGTGGCACGGTTAATAGTCCTTTTCAGCGCTATCAAAAACAAAAGAAAGTGCTATTAAGTAACTTTTATGACATATTGTCTGTTGCTCTATTTTCTCTGTCAAAGTTGGTTTACCCTTTTGGACAGAAGTGATCACTCTTCTTTGTCTTTATTAGAATCTTTATAAGAGGAGCATACGCCTAACTAGTCATTTTACTCCATTTCACTTCAAAAGTATATAGCACGAATAAAACTAAAGTTCATGAGTGAAGTTGAGCATTCGAGTGATAACCTATAAAACCAGCGTCGTCGGATTAAGACTAAAGGGACATACATTTAATCATTCCTTCTTCACTACTTAATGCATGTGTCCTTCGAGTGCATTTGTTATGAAAATATTTTGAATTTGGTTTGATTTCGAGAAAAATACTCGGTGTTGACAAAACGTTTATTTGGACCTATGCTATTATTTGTGTGAAAATTTCATTACACCCACCAATTTAGATTGCCTCCTTTTTAGTTATTATTTTAAATAATTATTTATTTATTTATATTAGCGACGGTTCAGGCCGACACTATTGTTTTTAAAAAAATATTCATTTCCCATTACAAATTTCGTTTGCCTCCTTATTAGTTATTGTCTTAATTAATTCTTATTTTCTTATATTAGCGACGATTTAAGCCGACGCTACTGTTTTAATTAATTATTATTTTTACATTAAAAACTAGTACTTTAATAGCTCTTTTAAAGTGCTATTAAACAAAATCGTTCACATTAGTGGCACGGTTAATAGCGCTTTTCAGCGCTATCAAAAACAAAAGAAAGTGCTATTAAATAACTTTTATGGCATATTGTCTGTTGCTATATTTTCTCTTTCAAAGTTGGTTTACCCTTTTGGACAGAAGAGATCATTCTTCTTTGTCTTTATTAGAATCTTTATAAGAGGATCATACGCCTAATTAGTCATTTTCCTCCATTTCACTTCAAAAGTATATAGCACGAATAAAATTAAAGTTCAAGAGTGAAGGTGAGCATTCGAGCGATAACCTATACAGCCAGCGTCGTGGGACTAAGAACAAAGGGACATACATTTAATCATTCCTTATTCACTACTTAATGCATGTGTTCTTCGAGTGCATTTGTTATGAAATTATTTTGAAAATGGTTTGATTTCGAGAAAAATACTTGGTGTTGTCAAAATCTTTATTTGGACCTACGCTACTATTTGTTCGAAAATTTCATTACACCCACCAATTTAGTTTTCTTCCTTTTTAGTTATTATTTTAAATAATTATTTTTTTTATATTAGCGACAGTTCAGGCTGACGCTATTGTTTTTGAAAAATATTCATTTCCCATAACAAATTTTGTTTTCCTCCTTATTAGTTATTATCTTAATTAATTCTTATTTTCTTATATTAGCGACGGTTCAGGCCGACGCTACTGTTTGTGCTAAAATTTTCATTTTCACCCACGAATTTCATTTGGCTCCTTTATACTTATTGTTTTAATTAATTATTATTTTTTTATTAAAAACTAGTACTTTAATAACTCTTTTAAAGTATTATTAAACAAAATCGTTCACATTTGTGGCACGGTTAATAGCGCTTCTCAGCGCTATCAAAAACAAAAGAAAGTGCTATTAAGTAACTTTTATGGCATATTGTCTGTTGCTCTATTTTCTCTTTCAAACTTGGTTTACCCTTTTGGACAGAAAAGATCAGTCTTCTTTGTCTTTCTTTGAATATTTATAAGAGGAGAATACGCCTAACTAGTCATTTTACTCCATTTCACTTCAAAAGTATATAGCACGAATAAAACTAAAGTTCATGAGTGAAGGTGAGCATTCGAGCGATAACCTATACAGCCAGCGTCGTCGAATTAAGACTAAAGGGACATACACTTAATCATTCCTTCTTCACTACTTAATGGATGTGTCCTTCGAGTGCATTTGTTATGAAAATATTTTGAAAATGGTTTGATTTCGAGAAAAATACTTGGTGTTGACAAAACGTTTATTTGGACCAACGCTACTGTTTGTGGGAAAATTTCATTACACCCACCAATTTAGTTTTCCTCCTTTTTAGTTATTATTTTAAATAATTATTTATTTTTTATATATTAGTGACTGTTCAGGCCGACGCTATTGTTTTTGAAGAAATATTCATTTCCCATAACAAATTTTGTTTGCCTCATTATTAGTTATTATCTTAATTAATTCTAATTTTCTTATATTAGCGACGGTTTAGGCCGACGCTACTATTTGTGCTAAAATTTTCATTTTCCCTCGTGAATTTCATTTGGCTCCTATAAACTTATTGTTTTAATTAATTATTACTTTTATATTAAAAACTAGTACTCTAATAGCTCTTTTAAAGTGCTATTAAACAAAATCGTTCACATTAGTGGCACGGTTAATAGCACTTTTCAGCGCTATCAAAAACAAAAGAAAGTGCTATTAAGTAACTTTTATGGCATATTGTCTGTTGCTCTGTTTTCTCTTTCAAAGTTGGTTTACCCTTTTGGACAGAAGAGATCACTCTTCTTTGTCTTTATTAGAATCTTTATAAGAGGAGCATACGCCTAACTAATCATTTGCCTCCATTTCACTTCAAAAGTATATAGCATGAATAAAACTAAAGTTCATGAGTGAAGGTGAGCATTCGAGCGATAACCTATACAGCCAGCGTCATCGTACAAAGAACAAAGGGACATACATTTAATCATTCCTTCTTCACTACCTAATGCATGTGTCCTTCGAGTGCATTTTTTATGAAAATATTTTGAAAATGGTTTGATTTCGAGAAAAATACTTGGTGTTGAAAAAGCGTGTATTTGGACCTACGCTATTGTTTGTGGGAAAATTTCATTACACCCACCAATTTAGTTTGCCTCCTTTTTAGTTATTATTTTAAATAATTATTTATTTTTTATATATTAGTGACGGTTCAGGCCGACGCTATTTTTTATGAAAAAATATTCATTTCCCATAACAAATTTCGTTTGCCTTCTTTTTAATTATTGTCTTAATTAATTCTTATTTTCTTATATTAGCGACGGTTTAGGCCGACGCTACTATTTGTGCTAAAATTTTCATTTTCCTCCACAAATTTCATTTGGCTCCTTTAAACTTATTGTTTTAATTAATTATTATTTTTATATTAAAAACTAGTACTCTAATAGCTCTTTTAAAGTGCTATTAAACAAAATCGTTCACATTAGTGGCACGGTTAATAGCACTTTTCAGCGCTATCAAAACCAAAAGAAAGTGCTATTAAGTAACTTTTATGGCATATTGTCTGTTGCTCTATTTTCTCTTTCAAAGTTGGTTTACCCTTTTGGACAGAAGAGATCACTCTTCTTTGTCTTTATTAGAATCTTTATAAGAGGAGCATACGCCTAAGTAGTCATTTTCCGCCATTTCACTTCAAAAGTATATAGCACGAATAAAACTAAAGTTCATGAGTGAAGGTGAGCATTCGAGCGATAACCTATACAGCCAATGTCGTCGGACTAAGAACAAAGGGACATACATTTAATCATTCCTTCTTCACTACTTAATGCATGTGTCCTTCGAGTGCATTTGTTATCAAAATATTTTGTAAATGGTTTGATTTCGAGAAAAATACTTGGTGTTGACAAAACGTTTATTTGGACCTACGCTACTGTTTGTGCGAAAATTTCATTACACCCACCAACTTAGTTTTCCTCCTTTTTAGTTATTATTTTAAATAATTATTTATTTTTTATATATTAGTGACGGTTCAGGCCGACGCTATTGTTTATGAAAAAATATTCATTTCCCATAACAAATTTCATTTGCCTTCTTATTAGTTATTGTCTTAATTAATTCTTATTTTCTTATATTAGCGACGGTTTAGGCCGACGCTACTATTTGTGCTAAAATTTTCATTTTCCCTCGTGAATTTCATTTGGCTCCTTTAAAGTTATTGTTTTAATTAATTATTATTTTTATATTAAAAACTAGTACTTTAATAGCTCTTTAAAAGTGCTATTAAACAAAATTGTTCACATTAGTGGCACGATTAATAGCACTTTTCAGCGCTATCAAACACAAAAGAAAGTGCTATTAAGTAACTTTTATGGCATATTGTCTGTGGCTCTATTTTCTCTTTCATAGTTGGTTTACCCTTTTGGACAGAAGAGATCACTCTTCTTTGTCTTTATTAGAATCTTTATAAGAGGAGCATACGCCTAACTAATTATTTGCCTCCATTTCACTTCAAAAGTATATAGCACGAATAAAACTAAAGTTCATGAGTGAAGGTGAGCATTCGAGCGATAACCTATACAGCCAGCGTCATCGTACAAAGAACAAAGGGACATACATTTAATCATTCCTTCTTCACTACTTAATGGATGTGTCCTTCAAGTGCATTTGTTATGAAAATATTTTGAAAATGGTTTGGTTTCGAGAAAAATACTTGGTGTTGAAAAAGCGTTTATTTTGACCTACGCTACTGTTTGTAGGAAAATTTCATTACACCCACCAATTTAGTTTGCCTCCTTTTTAGTTATTATTTTAAATAATTATTTATTTTTTATATACTGGTGACGGTTCAGGCCGACGCTATTGTTTATGAAAAAATATTCATTTCCCATAACAAATTTCGTTTGCCTTCTTTTTAATTATTGTCTTAATTAATTCTTATTTTCTAATATTAGCGACGGTTTAGGCCGACGCAACTATTTGTGCTAAAATTTTCATTTTCCCCCACAAATTTCATTTGGCTCCTTTAAACTTATTGTTTTAATTAATTATTATTTTTATATTAAAAACTAGTACTCTAATAGCTCTTTTAAAGTGCTATTAAACAAAATCGTTCACATTAGTGGCACGGTTAATAGCACTTTTCAGCGCTATCAAAACCAAAAGAAAGTGCTATTAAGTAACTTTTATGGCATATTGTATGTTGCTCTATTTTCTCTTTCAAAGTTGGTTTACCCTTTTGGACAGAAGAGATCACTCTTCTTTGTCTTTATTAGAATCTTTATAAGAGGAGCATACGCCTAAGTAGTCATTTTCCGCCATTTCACTTCAAAAGTATATAGCACGAATAAAACTAAAGTTCATGAGTGAAGGTGAGCATTCGAGCGATAACCTATACAGCCAATGTCGTCGGACTAAGAACAAAGGGACATACATTTAATCATTCCTTCTTCACTACTTAATGCATGTGTCCTTCGAGTGCATTTGTTATCAAAATATTTTGTAAATGGTTTGATTTCGAGAAAAATACTTGGTGTTGACAAAACGTTTATTTGGACCTACGCTACTGTTTGTGCGAAAATTTCATTACACCCACCAACTTAGTTTTCCTCCTTTTTAGTTATTATTTTAAATAATTATTTATTTTTTATATATTAGTGACGGTTCAGGCCGACGCTATTGTTTATGAAAAAATATTCATTTCCCATAACAAATTTCATTTGCCTTCTTATTAGTTATTGTCTTAATTAATTCTTATTTTCTTATATTAGCGACGGTTCAGGCCGACGC
Organism: Vicia faba; assembly: GCA_948472305.1. Classification (NCBI taxonomy): domain Eukaryota; kingdom Viridiplantae; phylum Streptophyta; class Magnoliopsida; order Fabales; family Fabaceae; genus Vicia; species Vicia faba. The sequence continues at coordinate 507,937,721 of OX451741.1, read as the reverse complement.
TACTATTTGTGCTAAAATTTTCATTTTCCCTCGTGAATTTCATTTGGCTCCTTTAAAGTTATTGTTTTAATTAATTATTATTTTTATATTAAAAACTAGTACTTTAATAGCTCTTTAAAAGTGCTATTAAACAAAATTGTTCACATTAGTGGCACGATTAATAGCACTTTTCAGCGCTATCAAACACAAAAGAAAGTGCTATTAAGTAACTTTTATGGCATATTGTCTGTTGCTCTATTTTCTCTTTCATAGTTGGTTTACCCTTTTGGACAGAAGAGATCACTCTTCTTTGTCTTTATTAGAATCTTTATAAGAGGAGCATACGCCTAACTAATTATTTGCCTCCATTTCACTTCAAAAGTATATAGCACGAATAAAACTAAAGTTCATGAGTGAAGGTGAGCATTCGAGCGATAACCTATACAGCCAGCGTCATCGTACAAAGAACAAAGGGACATACATTTAATCATTCCTTCTTCACTACTTAATGGATGTGTCCTTCAAGTGCATTTGTTATGAAAATATTTTGAAAATGGTTTGATTTCAAGAAAAATACTTGGTGTTGACAAAACGTTTATTTGGACCTACGCTACTGTTTGTGCGAAATTTTCATTACACCCACCAACTTAGTTTTCCTCCTTTTTAGTTATTATTTTAAATAATTATTTATTTTTTATATATTAGTGATGGTTCAGGCCGACGCTATTGTTTATGAAAAAATATTCATTTCCCATAACAAATTTTGTTTGCCTTCTTATTAGTTATTGTCTTAATTAATTCTTATTTTCTTATATTAGCGACGGTTTAGGCCGACGCTACTATTTGTGCTAAAATTTTCATTTTCCCTCGTGAATTTCATTTGGCTCCTTTAAAGTTATTGTTTTAATTAATTATTATTTTTATATTAAAAACTAGTACTTTAATAGCTCTTTAAAAGTGCTATTAAACAAAATTGTTCACATTAGTGGCACGATTAATAGCACTTTTCAGCGCTATCAAACACAAAAGAAAGTGCTATTAAGTAACTTTTATGGCATATTGTCTGTGGCTCTATTTTCTCTTTCATAGTTGGTTTACCCTTTTGGACAGAAGAGATCACTCTTCTTTGTCTTTATTAGAATCTTTATAAGAGGAGCATACGCCTAACTAATTATTTTCCTCCATTTCACTTCAAAAGTATATAGCACGAATAAAACTAAAGTTCATGAGTGAAGGTGAGCATTCGAGCGATAACCTATACAGCCAGCGTCATCGTACAAAGAACAAAGGGACATACATTTAATCATTCCTTCTTCACTACTTAATGGATGTGTCCTTCAAGTGCATTTGTTATGAAAATATTTTGAAAATGGTTTGGTTTCGAGAAAAATACTTGGTGTTGAAAAAGCGTTTATTTTGACCTACGCTACTGTTTGTAGGAAAATTTCATTACACCCACCAATTTAGTTTGCCTCCTTTTTAGTTATTATTTTAAATAATTATTTATTTTTTATATACTGGTGACGGTTCAGGCCGACGCTATTGTTTATGAAAAAATATTCATTTCCCATAACAAATTTCGTTTGCCTTCTTTTTAATTATTGTCTTAATTAATTCTTATTTTCTAATATTAGCGACGGTTTAGGCCGACGCAACTATTTGTGCTAAAATTTTCATTTTCCCCCACAAATTTCATTTGGCTCCTTTAAACTTATTGTTTTAATTAATTATTATTTTTATATTAAAAACTAGTACTCTAATAGCTCTTTTAAAGTGTTATTAAACAAAATCGTTCACATTAGTGGCACGGTTAATAGCACTTTTCAGCGCTATCAAAACCAAAAGAAAGTGCTATTAAGTAACTTTTATGGCATATTGTATGTTGCTCTATTTTCTCTTTCAAAGTTGGTTTACCCTTTTGGACAGAAGAGATCACTCTTCTTTGTCTTTATTAGAATCTTTATAAGAGGAGCATACGCCTAATTAGTCATTTTCCTCCATTTCACTTCAAAAGTATATAGCACGAATAAAACTAAAGTTCATGAGTGAAGGTGAGCATTCCAGCGATAACCTATATAGCCAGTGTCGTCGGACTAAGAACAAAGGTACATACATTTAATCATTCCTTCTTCACTACTTAATGCATGTGTCCTTCGAGTGCATTTGTTATGAAAATATTTTGTAAATGGTTTGATTTCGAGAAAAATACTTGGTGTTGACAAAACGTTTATTTGGACCTACGCTACTGTTTGTGCGAAAATTTCATTACACCCACCAGTTTAGTTTTCCTCCTTTTTAGTTATTATTTTAAATAATTATTTTTTTTATATTAGCGACAGTTCAGGCTGACGCTATTGTTTATGAAAAAATATTCATTTCCAATAACAAATTTTGTTTGCCTCCTTATTAGTTATTATCTTAATTAATTCTTATTTTCTTATAATAGCGACGGCTCAGGCCGACCCTACTGCTTGTGCTAAAATTTTCATTTTCCACCACGAATTTCATTTGGCTCGTTTAAACTTATTGTTTTAATTAATTATTATTTTTATATTAAAAATTAGTACTTTAATAGCTCTTTAAAAGTGTTATTAAACAAAATCGTTCACATTAGTGGCACGGTTAATAGCACTTTTCAGCACTATCAAAAACAAAAGAAAGTGCTATTAAGTAACTTTTATGGCATATTGTCTGTTGCTCTATTTTCTCTTTCGTAGTTGGTTTACCCTTTTGGACAGAAGAGATCACTCTTCTTTGTCTTTATTAGAATATTTATAAGAGGAGCATACGCCTAACTAATCATTTTCCTCCATTTAACTTCAAAAGTATATAGCACGAATAAAACTAAAGTTCATGAGTGAAGGTGAGCATTCGAGTGATAACCTATACAGCCAGCCTCATCGTACAAAGAACAAAGGGACATACATTTAATCATACCTTCTTCACTACTTAATGCATGTGTCCTTCGAGTGCATTTGTTATTAAAATATTTTGAAAATGGTTTGATTTCAAGAAAAATACTTGGTGTTGAAAAAGCATTTATTTGGACCTACGCTACTGTTTGTGGGAAAATTTCATTACACCCACCAATTTAGTTTGCCTCCTTTTTAGTTGTTATTTTAAATAATTATTAATTTTTTATATATTAGTGACGGTTCAGGCTGACGCAATTGTTTTTGAAAAAATATTCATTTCCCATAACAAATATTGTTTTCCTCCTTATTAGTTATTGTCTTAATTAATTCTTATTTTCTTATATTAGCGACGGTTCAGGCCGACACTACTGTTTGTGCTAAAATTTTCATTTTCCCCCGCGAATTTCATTTGGCTCCTTTAAAGTTATTGTTTTAATTAATTATTTTTTTATATTAAAAACTAGTACTCTAATAGCTCTTTAAAACTGCTATTAAACAAAATCGTTCACATTAGTGGCACGGTTAATAGCACTTTTCAGCGCTATCCAAAACAAAAGAAAGTGCTATTATGTAACTTTTATGGCATATTGTCTGTTGCTCTATTTTCTCTTTCATAGTTGGTTTACCCTTTTGGGCAGAAGAGATCACTCTTCTTTGTCTTTATTAGAATCTTTATAAGAGGAGCATACGCCTAACTAATCATTTGCCTCCATTTCACTTCAAAAGTATATAGCACGAATAAAACTAAAGTTCATGAGTGAAGGTGAGCATTCGAGCGATAACCTATACAGCCAGCGTCATCGTACAAAGAACAAAGGGACATACATTTAATCATTCCTTCTTCACTACTTAATGGATGTGTCCTTCAAGTGCATTTGTTATGAAAATATTTTGAAAATGGGTTGATTTCGAGAAAAATACTTGGTGTTGACAAAACGTTTGTTTGGACCTACGCTACTGTTTGTGCGAAAATTTCATTACACCCACCAATTTAGTTTTCCTCCTTTTTAGTTATTATTTTAAATAATTATTTATTTTTTATATATTAGTGACGGTTCAGGCCGACGCTATTGTTTATGAAAAAATATTCATTTCCCATAATAAATTTCGTTTGCCTTCTTATTAGTTATTGTCTTAATTAATTCTTATTTTCTTAAATTAGCGACAATTCAGGCCGACGCTACTATTTGTGCTAAAATTTTCATTTTCCCCCGCGAATTTCATTTGGCTCCTTTAAACTTATTGTTTTAATTAATTATTATTTTTATATTAAAAACTAGTACTTTAATAGCTATTTAAAAGTGCTATTAAACAAAATCGTTCACATTAGTGGCACGGTTAATAGCACTTTTCAGCGCTATCAAAAACAAAAGAAAGTGCTATTAAGTAACTTTTATGGCATATTGTCTGTTGCTCTATTTTCTCTTTCATAGTTGGTTTACCCTTTTGGACAGAAGAGATCACACTTCTTTGTCTTTATTAGAATCTTTATAAGAGGAGCATACGCCTAACTAATCATTTGCCTCCATTTCACTTCAAAAGTATATAGCACGAATAAAACTAAAGTTCGTGAGTGAAGGTGAGCATTCGAGCGATAACCTATACAACCAGCGTCATCGTACAAAAAACAAAGGGACATACATTTAATCATTCCTTCTTCACTACTTAATGCATGTTTCCTTCGAGTGCATTTGTTATGAAAATATTTTGAAAATGGTTTGACTTCGAGAAAAATACTTGGTGTATAAAAAGCGTTTATTTGGACCTACGCTACTGTTTGTGGGAAAATTTCATTACACCCACCAATTTAGTTTTCCTCCTTTATAGTTATTATTTTAAATAATTATTTATTTTTTATATATTAGTGACGGTTCAGGCCGACGCTATTGTTTATGAAAAAATATTCATTTCCCATAACAAATATCATTTGCCTTCTTTTTAATTATTGTCTTAATTAATTCTTATTTTCTTATATTAGCGACGGTTTAGGCCGACGCTACTATTTGTGCTAAAATTTTCATTTTCCCCAACAAATTTCATTTGGCTCCTTTAAACTTATTGTTTTAATTAATTATTATTTTTATATTAAAAACTAGTACTTTAATAGCTCTTTTAAAGTGCTATTAAACAAAATTGTTCACATTATTGGCACGGTTAATAGCACTTTTCAGCGCTATCAAAACCAAAAGAAAGTGGTATTAAGTAACTTTTATGGCATATTGTCTGTTGCTCTATTTTCTCTTTCAAAGTTGGTTTACCCTTTTGGCCAGAAGAGATCAATCTTCTTTGTCTTTATTAAAATCTTTATAAGAGGAGCATACGCCTAAGTAGTCATATTCCTCCATTTCACTTCAAAAGTATATAGCACGAATAAAACTAAAGGTCATGAGTGAAGGTGAGCATTCGAGCGATAACCTATACAGCCAGTGTCGTCGGACTAAGAACAAAGGGACATACATTTAATCATTCCTTCTTCACTACTTAAAGCATGTGTCCATGGAGTGCATTTGTTATGAAAATATTTTGTAAATGGTTTGATATTGAGAAAAATACTTGGTGTTGACAAAAAGTTTATTTGGACCTACGCTACTGTTTGTGCGAAAATTTCATTACACCCACCAATTTAGTTTTCCTCCTTTTTAGTTATTATTTTAAATAATTATTTTTTTTATATTAGCGACTGTTCAGGCTGACGCTATTGTTTTTGAAAAAATATTCATTTCCAATAACAAATTTTGTTTGCCTCCTTATTAGTTATTATCTTAATTAATTCTTATTTTCTTATATTAGCGACGGTTCAGGCCGACGCTACTGTTTGTCCTAAAATTTTCATTTCCCATAACAAATTTCATTTGCTCCTTTAAACTTATTATTTTAATTAATTATTATTTTTATATTAAAAACTAGTACTTTAATAGCTCTTTTAAAGTGCTATTAAACAAAATTGTTCACATTAGTCGCACGGTTAATAGCACTTTTCAACGCTATCAAAACCAAAAGAAAATGCTATTAAGTAACTTTTATGGCATATTGTCCGTTGCTCTATTTTCTCTTTCAAAGTTGGTTTACCCTTTTGGACAGAAGAGATCACTCTTCTTTGTCTTTATTAGAATCTTTATAAGAGGACCATACGCCTAAGTAGTCATTTTCCTCCATTTCACTTCAAAAGTATATAGCACAAATAAAACTAAAGTTCATGAGTGAAGGTGAGCATTCGAGCGACAACCTATACAGCCAGTGTCGTCGGACTAAGAACAAAGGGACATACATTTAATCATTCCTTCTTCACTACTTAATGCATGTGTCCTTAGAGTGCATTTGTTATGAAAATATTTTGTAAATGGTTTGATTTCGAGAAAAATACTTGGTGTTGACAAAACGTTTGTTTGGACCTACGCTACTGTTTGTGCGAAAATTTCATTACACCCACCAATTTAGTTTTCCTCCTTTTTAGTTATTATTTTAAATAATTATTTATTTTTTATATATTAGTGACGGTTCAGGCCGACGCTATTGTTTATGAAAAAATATTCATTTCTCATAATAAATTTCGTTTGCCTTCTTATTAGTTATTGTCTTAATTAATTCTTATTTTCTTAAATTAGCGACAATTCAGGCCGACGCTACTATTTGTGCTAAAATTTTCATTTTCCCCCGCGAATTTCATTTGGCTCCTTTAAACTTATTGTTTTAATTAATTATTATTTTTATATTAAAAACTAGTACTTAAATAGCTATTTAAAAGTGCTATTAAACAAAATCGTTCACATTAGTGGCACGGTTAATAACACTTTTCAGCGCTATCAAAAACAAAAGAAAGTGCTATTAAGTAACTTTTATGGCATATTGTCTGTTGCTCTATTTTCTCTTTCATAGTTGGTTTACCCTTTTGGACAGAAGAGATCACTCTTCTTTGTCTTTATTAGAATTTTTATAAGAGGAGCATACGCCTAACTAATCATTTGCCTCCATTTCACTTCAAAAGTATATAGCACGAATAAATCTAAAGTTCGTGAGTGAAGGTGAGCATTCGAGCGATAACCTATACAACCAGCGTCATCGTACAGAGAACAAAGGGACATACATTTAATCATTCCTTCTTCACTACTTAAAGCATGTGTCCTTCGAGTGCATTTGTTATGAAAATATTTTGAAAATGGTTTGATTTCGAGAAAAATACTTGGTGTATAAAAAGCGTTTATTTGGACCTACGCTACTGTTTGTTGGAAAATTTCATTACACCCACCAATTTAGTTTGCCTCCTTTTTAGTTATTATTTTAAATAATTATTTATTTTTTATATATTACTGACGGTTCAGGCCGACGCTATTGTTTATGAAAAAATATTCATTTCCCATAACAAATTTTGTTTGCCTTCTTTTTAATTATTGTCTTAATTAATTCGTATTTTCTTATATTAGCGACGGTTTAGGCCGAGGCTACTATTTGTGCTAAAATTTTCATTTTCTCCCACAAATTACATTTGTCTCCTTTAAACTTATTGTTTTAATTAATTATTATTTTTATATTAAAAACTAGTACTTTAATAGCTCTTTTAAAGTGCTATTAAAAAAAATTGTTCACATTAGTGGCACGGTTAATAGCACTTTTCAGCGCTATCAAAACCAAAACAAAGTGCTATTAAGTAACTTTTATGGCATATTGTCTGTTGCTCAATTTTCTCTTTCAAAGTTGGTTTACCCTTTTGGACAGAAGAGATCACTCTTCTTTGTCTTTATTAGAATCTTTATAAGAGGAGCATACGCCTAAGTAGTCATTTTCCTCCATTTCACTTCAAAAGTATATAGCACGAATAAAACTAAAGTTCATGAGTGAAGGTGAGCATTCGAGCGATAACCTATACAGCCAGTGTCGTCGGACTAAGAACAAAGGGACATACATTTAATCATCCCTTCTTCACTACTTAAAGCATGTGTCCATCGAGTGCATTTGTTATGAAAATATTTTGTAAATGGTTTGATTTCGAGAAAAATACTTGGTGTTGACAAAAAGTTTATTTGGACCTACGCTACTGTTTGTGCGAAAATTTCATTACACCCACCAATTTAGTTTTCCTCATTTTTAGTTATTATTTTAAATAATTATTTTTTTTATATTAGCGACAGTTCAGGCTGACGCTATTGTTTTTGAAAAAATATTCACTTCCAATAACAAATTTTGTTTGCCTCCTTATTAGTTATTATCTTAATTAATTCTTATTTTCTTATATTAGCGACGGTTCAGGCCGACGCAACTGTTTGTGCTAAAATTTTCATTTTCCCCCACGAATTTCATTTGGCTCGTTTAAACTTATTGTTTTAATTAATTATTATTTTTATATTAAAAATTAGTACTTTAATAGCTCTTTAAAAGTGTTATTAAACAAAATCGTTCACTTTAGTGGCACGGTTAATAGCACTTTTCAGCACTATCAAAAACAAAAGAAAGTTCTATTAAGTAACTTTTATTGCATATTGTCTGTTGCTCTATTTTCTCTTTCGTAGTTGGTTTACCCTTTTGGACAGAAGAGATCACTCTTCTTTGTCTTTATTATAATCTTTATAAGAGGAGCATATGCCTAACTAATCATTTTCCTCCATTTAACTTCAAAAGTACATAGCACGAATAAAACTAAAGTTCATGAGTGAAGGTGATCATTCGAGTGATAACCTATACAACCAGCGTCATCGTACAAAGAACAAAGGGACATACATTTAATCATTTCTTCTTCACTACTTAATGCATGTGTCCTTCGAGTGCATTTGTTATGAAAATATTTTGAAAATGGTTTGATTTCGAGAAAAATACTTGGTGTTGAAAAAGCGTTTATTTGGACCTACGCTACTGTTTGTGGGAAAATTTCATTACACCCACCAACTTAGTTTGCCTCCTTTTTAGTTATTATTTTAAATAATTATTTATTTTTTATATATTAGTGACGGTTCAGGCTGACGCTATTGTTTTTGAAAAAATATTCATTTCCCATAACAAATTTTGTTTGCCTCCTTATTAGTTATTGTCTTAATTAATTCTTTTTTTCTTATATTAGCGACGGTTCAGGCTGACGCTACCGTTTGTGCTAAAATTTTCATTTTCCCCCGCGAATTTCATTTGGCTCCTTTAAAGTTATTGTTTTAATTAATTATTATTTTTATATTAAAAATTAGTACTTTAATAGCTCTTTAAAAGTGTTATTAAACAAAATCGTTCACATTAGTGGCACGGTTAATAGCACTTTTCAGCACTATCAAAAACAAAAGAAAGTGCTATTAAGTAACTTTTATGGCATATTGTCTGTTGCTCTATTTTCTCTTTCGTAGTTGGTTTACCCTTTTGGACAGAAGAGACCACTCTTCTTTGTCTTTATTAGAATCTTTATAAGAGGAGCATATGCCTAACAAATCATTTTCCTCCATTTAACTTCAAAAGTATATAGCACGAATAAAACTAAAGTTCATGAGTGAAGGTGAGCATTCGAGTGATAACCTATACAACCAGCGTCATCGTATAAAGAACAAAGGGACATACATTTAATCATTCCTTCTTCACTACTTAATGCATGTGTCCTTCGAGTGCTTTTGTTATGAAAATATTTTGAAAATGGTTTGATTTCGAGAAAAATACTTGGTGTTGAAAAAGCGTTTATTTGGACCTACGCTATTGTTTGTGGGAAAATTTCATTACACCCACCAATTTAGTTTGCCTCCTTTTTAGTTATTATTTTAAATAATTATTTATTTTTTATATATTAGTGACGTTTCAGGTTGACGCTATTGTTTTTGAAAAAATATTCATTTCCCATAACAAATTTTGTTTGCCTCCTTATTAGTTATTGTCTTAATTAATTCTTATTTTCTTATATTAGCGACGGTTCAGGCCGACGCTACTGTTTGTGCTAAAATTTTCATTTTCCCCCGCGAATTTCATTTGGCTCCTTTAAAGTTATTGTTTTAATTAATTATTATTTTTATATTAACAACTAGTACTTTAATAGCTCTTTAAAAGTGTTATTAAACAAAATCGTTCACATTAGTGGCACGGTTAATAGCATTTTTCAGTGCTATCAAAAACAAAAGAAAGTGCTATTAAGTAACTTTTATGGCATATTGTCTGTTGCTCTATTTTCTCTTTCATAGTTGGTTTACCCTTTTGGACAGAAGAGATCACTCTTCTTTGTCTTTATTAGAATCTTTATAAGAGGAGCATATGCCTAACTAATCATTTTCCTCCATTTAACTTCAAAAGTATATAGCACGAATAAAACTAAAGTTCATGAGTGAAGGTGAGCATTCGAGTGATAACCTAAACAGCCAGCGTCATCGTACAAAGAACAAAGGGACATACATTTAATCATTCCTTCTTCACTACTTAATGCATGTGTCCTTCGAGTGCATTTGTTATGAAAATATTTTGAAAATGGTTTGATTTCGAGAAAAATACTTGGTGTTGAAAAAGCGTTTATTTGGACCTAAGCTACTGTTTGTGGGAAAATTTCATTACACCCACCAATTTAGTTTGCCTCCTTTTTAGTTATTATTTTAAATAATTATTTATTTTTTATATATTAGTGACGGTTCAGGCTGACGCTATTGTTTTTAAAAAAATATTTATTTCCCATAACAAATTTTTTTTGCCTCCTTATTAGTTATTGTCTTAATTAATTCATATTTTCTTATATTAGCGACGGTTCAGGCCGACGCTACTGTTTGTGCTAAAATTTTCATTTTCCCCCGCAAATTTCATTTGGCTCCTTTAAAGTTATTGTTTTAATTAATTCTTATTTTTATATTAAAAACTAGTACTTTAATAGCTCTTTAAAAGTGTTATTAAACAAAATCGTTCACATTAGTGGCACGGTTAATAGCATTTTTCAGCGCTATCAAAAACAAAAGAAAGTGCTATTAAGTAACTTTTATGGCATATTGTCTGTTGCTCTATTTTCTCTTTCATAGTTGGTTTACCATTTTGGACAGAAGAGATCACTCTTCTTTGTCTTTATTAGAATCTTTATAAGAGGAGCATATGCCTAACTAATCATTTTACGCCATTTAACTTCAAAAGTATATCGCACGAATAAAACTAAAGTTCATGAGTGAAGGTGAGCATTCGAGTGATAACCTATACAGCCAGCCTCATCGTACAAAGAACAAAGGGACATACATTTAATCATTCCTTCTTCACTACTTAATGCATGTGTCCTTCGAGTGCATTTGTTATGAAAATATTTTGAAAATGGTTTGATTTCGAGAAAAATACTTGGTGTTGAAAAAGCGTTTATTTGGACCTAAGCTACTGTTTGTGGGAAAATTTCATTACCCCGACGCTACTGTTTGTGCTAAAATTTTCATTTTCCCCCGCGAATTTCATTTGGCTCCTTTAAACTTATTGTTTTAATTAATTATTATTTTTTTATTAAAAACTTGTACTCTAAGAACTCTTTTAAAGTTCTATTAAACAAAATCGTTCACATTAGTGTCACGGTTAATAGCGCTTTTCAGCGCTATCAAAAACAAAAGAAAGTGCTATTAAGTAACTTTTATGGCATATTGTTTGTTGCTCTATTTTCTCTTTCAAAGTTGGTTTACCCTTTTGGACAGAAGAGATCAGTCTTCTTTGTCTTTATTAGAATCTTTATAAGAAGAGCACGCGCTTAACTAGTCATTTTACTCCATTTCACTTCAAAAGTATATAGCACGAATAAAACTAAAGTTCATGAGTGAAGGTAAGCATTCGAGCGATAACCTATACAGCCAGCGTCATCGTACAAAGAACAAAGGGACATACATTTAATCATTCCTTCTTCACTACTTAATGCATGTGTCCTTCGAGTGCATTTGTTATGAAAATATTTTGAAAATGGTATGATTTCGAGAAAAATACTTGGTGTTGAAAAAGCGTTTATTTGGACATACGCTACTGTTTGTGGGAAAATTTCATTACACGCAACAATTTAGTTTGCCTCCTTTTTAGTTATTATTTTAAATAATTATTTATTTTTTTACATTAGGGACAGTTCGGCCGACTCTATTGTTTTTGAAAATATATTCATTTCCCATAACAAATTTCGTTTGCCTCCTTATTAGTTATTGTCTTAATTAATTCTTATTTTCTTATATTAGCGACGGTTCAGTCCGACGCTACTGTTTGTGCTAAAATTTTCATTTTCCCCCACGAATTTCATTTGGCTCCTTTAAACTTATTGTTTTAATTAATTATTATTTTTATATTAAAAACTAGTACTTTAATAGCTCTTTTAAAGTACTATTAAACAAAATCATTCAAATTAGTGGCACGGTTAATAGCGCTTTTCCACGCTATTAAAAACAAAAGAAAGTGCTATTAAGTACCTTTTATGGCATCTTGTTTGTTGCTCTATTTACTCTTTCAAAGTTGGTTTACACTTTTGGACAAAAGAGATCACTCTTCTTTGTCTTCATTAGAATCTTTAGAGAGGAGCATACGCCTAACTAATCATTTTCCTCGATTTCACTTCAAAAGTATATAGCACGAATAAAACTAAAGTTCATGAGTGAAGGTGAGGATTCGAGCGATAACCTATACAGCCAACGTCATTGTACAAAGAACAAAGGGACATACATTTAATCATTCCTTCTTCACTACTTAATGCATGTGTCCTCAAGTGCATTTGTTATGAAAATATTTTGAAAACGGTTTGATTTCGAGAAAAATACTTGGTGTTGAAAAAGCGTTTATTTGGACCTACGCTACTGTTTGTGCGAAAATTTCATTACACCCACCAATTTAGTTTGCCTCCTTTTTAGTTATTATTTTAAATAATTATTTATTTTTTATATTAGCGACGGTTCAGGCCGACGCTATTGTTTTTGAAAAAAATTTTATTTCCCATAACAAATTTTGTTTGCCTCCTTATTAGTTATTGTCTTAATTAATTCTTATTTTCTTATATTAGCGACGGTTCAGGCCGACGCTACTGTTTTTGCTAAAATTTTCATTTTCCCCCATTAATTTCATTTGGCTCCTTTAAACTTATTGTTTTAATTAATTATTATTTTTATATTAAAAACTAGTACTTTAATAGCTCTTTTAAAGTGCTATTAAACAAAATCGTTCACATTAGTGGCACGGTTAATAGCGCTTTTCAGCGCTATCAAAAACAAAAGAAAGTGCTATTAAGTAACTTTTATGGCATATTGTCTGTTGCTCTATTTTCTCTTTCAAAGTTGGTTTACCCTTTTGGACATAAGAGATCAGTCTTCTTTGTCTTTATTAGAATCTTTATAAGAAGAGCATCCGCCTAACTAGTCATTTTACTCCATTTCACTTCAAAAGTATATAGCACGAATAAAACTAAAGTTCATGAGTGAAGGTGAGCATTCGAGCGATAACCTATACAGCCAGCGTCGTCGTACAAAGAACAAAGGGACATACATTTAATCATTCCTTCTTCACTACTTAATGCATGTGTCCTTCGAGTGCATTTGTTATGAAAATATTTTGAAAATGGTTTGATTTCGAGAAAAATACTCGGTGTTGACAAAACGTTTATTTTTACCTACGCTACTATTTGTGTAAAAATTTCATTACACACAATAATTTAGTTTGCCTCCTTTTTAGTTATTATTTTAAATAATTATTTATTTTTTTATATTAGCGACAGTTCGGGCCGACGCTATTGTTTTTGAAAAATATATTCATTTCCCATAACAAATTTCATTTGCCTCCTTATTAGATATTGTCTTAATTAATTCTTATTTTCTTATATCAGCGACGGTTCAGGCCGACGTTAATGTTTGTGCTAAAATTTTCATTTCCCCCCACGAATTTTGTTTGGCTCCTTTAAACTTATTGTTTTAATTAATTATTACTTTTATATTAAAAACTAGTACTTTAATAGCTCTTTTAAAGTCCTATTAAACAAAATCGTTCACATTAGTGGCACGGTTAATAGCGTTTTCCAGCGCTATCAAAAACAAAAGAAAGTGCTATTAAGCAAATTTTATGGCATATTGTGTGTTGCTCTATTTTCTCTTTCAAAGTTGGTTTACCCTTTTGGACAGAAGAGATCACTCTTCTTTGTCTTTATTAGAATCTTTATAAGAGGAGCATACGCCTAAGTAGTCATTTTCCTCCATTTCACTTCAAAAGTATATAGCACGAATAAAACTAAAGTTCATGAGTGAAGGTGAGCATTCGAGCGATAACCTATACAGCCAGCGTCGTCGAACTAAGAACAAAGGGACATACATTTAATCATTCCTTCTTCACTACTTAATGCATGTGTCCTTCGAGTGCATTTGTAATGAAAATATTTTGAAAATGGTTTGATTTCGAGAAAAATACTTGGTGTTGAAAAAGCGTTTATTTGGACCTACGCTACTGTTTGTGCGAAAATTTCATTACACCCACCAATTTAGTTTGCCTCCTTTTTAGTTATTATTTTAAATAATTATTTTTTTATATTAGCGACAATTCAGGCGACTCTATTGTTTTTGAAGAAAATTTCATTTCCCATAACAAATTTCGTTTGCCTCCTTATTAGATATTGTCTTAATTAATTCTTATTTTCTTATATCAGCGACGGTTCAGGCCAACGCTAATGTTTGTGCTAAAATTTTCATTTCCCCCCACGAATTTCATTTGGCTCCTTTAAACTTATTGTTTTAAGTAATTATTATTTTTATATTAAAAACTAGTACTTCAATAGCTCTTTTAAAGTCTTATTAAACAAAATCGTTCACATTAGTGGCACGGTTAATAGCGTTTTTCAGCGCTATCAAAAACAAAAGAAAGTGCTATTAAGTAAATTTTATGGCATATTGTCTGTTGCTCTATTTTCTCTTTCAAAGTTGGTTTACCCTTTTGGACAGAAGAGATCACTCTTCTTTGTCTTTATTAGAATATTTATAAGAGGAGCATACGCCTAAGTAGTCATTTTCCTCCATTTCACTTCAAAAGTATATAGCACGAATAAAACTAAAGTTCATGAGTGAAGGTGAGCATTCGAGCGATAACCTATACAGCCAGCGTCGTCGAACTAAGAACAAAGGGACATACATTTAATCATTCCTTCTTCACTACTTAATGCATGTGTCCTTCGAGTGCATTTGTTATGAAAATATTTTGAAAATGGTATGATTTCGAGAAAAATACTTGGTGTTGAAAAAGCGTTTATTTGGACCTACGCTACTGTTTGTGCGAAAATTTCATTACACCCACCAATTTAGTTTGCCTCCTTTTTAGTTATTATTTTAAATAATTATTTTTTTATATTAGCGACAATTCAGGCCGACTCTATTGTTTTTGAAAAAAATTTCATTTCCCATAACAAATTTCGTTTGCCTCCTTATTAGATATTGTCTTAATTAATTCTTGTTTTCTTATATCAGCGACGGTTCAGGCCGACGCTAATGTTTGTGCTAAAATTTTCATTTCCCCCCACGAATTTTGTTAGGCTCCTTTAAACTTATTGTTTTAATTAATTATTACTTTTATATTAAAAACTAGTACTTTAAAAGCTCTTTTAAAGTCCTATTAAACAAAATCGTTCACATTAGTGGCACGGTTAATAGCGTTTTTCAGCGCTATCAAAAACAAAAGAAAGTGCTATTAAGTAAATTTTATGGCATATTGTCTGTTGCTCTATTTTCTCTTTCAGAGTTGGTTTAACCTTTTGGACAGAAGAGATCACTATTCTTTGTCTTTATTAGAATCTTTATAAGAGGAGCATACGCCTATGTAGTCATTTTAATCCATTTCACTTCAAAAGTATATAGCACGAATAAAACTAAAGTTCATGAGTGAAGGTGAGCATTCGAGCGATAACCTATACAGCCAGCGTCGTCGGACTAAGAACAAAGGGACATACATTTAATCATTCCTTCTTCACTACTTAATGCATGTGTCCTTCGAGTTCATTTGTTATGAAAATATTTTGAAAATGGTTTGATTTCGAGAAAAATACTCGGTGTTGACAAAACGTTTATTTGGACCTACTCTACTGTTTGTGCGAAAATTTCATTACACCCACCAATTTAGTTTGCCTCCTTTTTAGTTATTATTTTAAATAATTATTTTTTTATATTAGCGACAATTCAGGCCGACTCTATTGTTTTTGAAAAAAAATTCATTTCCCATAACAAATTTCGTTTGCCTCCTTACTAGATATTGTCTTAATTAATTCTTATTTTCTTATATCAGCGACGGTTCAGGTCGACGCTAATGTTTGTGCTAAAATTTTCATTTCCCCCCATGAATTTCGTTTGGATCCTTTAAACTTATTGTTTTAATTAATTATTACTTTTATATTAAAAACTAGTACTTGAATAGCTCTTTTAAAGTCCTATTGAACAAAATCGTTCACATTAGTGGCACGGTTAATAGCGTTTTTAAGCGCTATCAAAAACAAAAGAAAGTGCTATTAAGTAAATTTTATGGCATATTGTCTGTTGCTCTATTTTCTCTTTCAAAGTTGGTTTACCCTTTTGGACAGAAGAGATCACTCTTCTTTGTCTTTATTAGAATCTTTATAAGAGGAGCATACGCCTAAGTAGTCATTTTCCTCCATTTCACTTCAAAAGTATATAACACGAATAAAACTAAAGTTCATGAGTGAAGGTGAGCATTCGAGCGATAACCTATACAGCCAGCGTCGTCGAACTAAGAACAAAGGGACATACATTTAATCATTCCTTCTTCACTACTTAATGCATGTGTCCTTCGAGTGCATTTGTAATGAAAATATTTTTAAAATGGTTTGATTTCGAGAAAAATACTTGGTGTTGAAAAAGCGTTTATTTGGACCTACGCTACTGTTTGTGCGAAAATTTCATTACACCCACCAATTTAGTTTGCCTCCTTTTTAGTTATTATTTTAAATAATTATTTTTTTATATTAGCGACAATTCAGGCCGACTCTATTGTTTTTGAAGAAAATTTCATTTCCCATAACAAATTTCGTTTGCCTCCTTATTAGATATTGTCTTAATTAATTCTTATTTTCTTATATCAGCGACGGTTCAGGCCAACGCTAATGTTTGTGCTAAAATTTTCATTTCCCCCCACGAATTTCATTTGGCTCCTTTAAACTTATTGTTTTAAGTAATTATTATTTTTATATTAAAAACTAGTACTTCAATAGCTCTTTTAAAGTCCTATTAAACAAAATCGTTCACATTAGTGGCACGGTTAATAGCGTTTTTCAGCGCTATCAAAAACAAAAGAAAGTGCTATTAAGTAAATTTTATGGCATATTGTCTGTTGCTCTATTTTCTCTTTTAAAGTTGGTTTACCCTTTTGGACAGAAGAGATCACTCTTCTTTGTCTTTATTAGAATATTTATAAGAGGAGCATACGCCTAAGTAGTCATTTTCCTCCATTTCACTTCAAAAGTATATAGCACGAATAAAACTAAAGTTCATGAGTGAAGGTGAGCATTCGAGCGATAACCTATACAGCCAGCGTCGTCGAACTAAGAACAAAGGGACATACATTTAATCATTCCTTCTTCACTACTTAATGCATGTGTCCTTCGAGTGCATTTGTTATGAAAATATTTTGAAAATGGTATGATTTCGAGAAAAATACTTGGTGTTGAAAAAGCGTTTATTTGGACCTACGCTACTGTTTGTGCGAAAATTTCATTACACCCACCAATTTAGTTTGCCTCCTTTTTAGTTATTATTTTAAATAATTATTTTTTTATATTAGCGACAATTCAGGCCGACTCTATTGTTTTTGAAAAAAATTTCATTTCCCATAACAAATTTCGTTTGCCTCCTTATTAGATATTGTCTTAATTAATTCTTATTTTCTTATATCAGCGACGGTTCAGGCCGACGCTAATGTTTGTGCTAAAATTTTCATTTCCCCCCACGAATTTTGTTAGGCTCCTTTAAACTTATTGTTTTAATTAATTATTACTTTTATATTAAAAACTAGTACTTTAAAAGCTCTTTTAAAGTCCTATTAAACAAAATCGTTCACATTAGTGGCACGGTTAATAGCGTTTTTCAGCGCTATCAAAAACAAAAGAAAGTGCTATTAAGTAAATTTTATGGCATATTGTCTGTTGCTCTATTTTCTCTTTTAAAGTTGGTTTACCCTTTTGGACAGAAGAGATCACTCTTCTTTGTCTTTATTAGAATATTTATAAGAGGAGCATACGCCTAAGTAGTCATTTTCCTCCATTTCACTTCAAAAGTATATAGCACGAATAAAACTAAAGTTCATGAGTGAAGGTGAGCATTCGAGCGATAACCTATACAGCCAGCGTCGTCGAACTAAGAACAAAGGGACATACATTTAATCATTCCTTCTTCACTACTTAATGCATGTGTCCTTCGAGTGCATTTGTTATGAAAATATTTTGAAAATGGTATGATTTCGAGAAAAATACTTGGTGTTGAAAAAGCGTTTATTTGGACCTACGCTACTGTTTGTGCGAAAATTTCATTACACCCACCAATTTAGTTTGCCTCCTTTTTAGTTATTATTTTAAATAATTATTTTTTTATATTAGCGACAATTCAGGCCGACTCTATTGTTTTTGAAAAAAATTTCATTTCCCATAACAAATTTCGTTTGCCTCCTTATTAGATATTGTCTTAATTAATTCTTATTTTCTTATATCAGCGACGGTTCAGGCCGACGCTAATGTTTGTGCTAAAATTTTCATTTCCCCCCACGAATTTTGTTAGGCTCCTTTAAACTTATTGTTTTAATTAATTATTACTTTTATATTAAAAACTAGTACTTTAAAAGCTCTTTTAAAGTCCTATTAAACAAAATCGTTCACATTAGTGGCACGGTTAATAGCGTTTTTCAGCGCTATCAAAAACAAAAGAAAGTGCTATTAAGTAAATTTTATGGCATATTGTCTATTGCTCTATTTTCTCTTTCAGAGTTGGTTTAACCTTTTGGACAGAAGAGATCACTATTCTTTGTCTTTATTAGAATCTTTATAAGAGGAGCATACGCCTAAGTAGTCATTTTCCTCCATTTCACTTCAAAAGTATATAGCACGAATAAAACTAAAGTTCATGAGTGAAGGTGAGCATTCGAGCGATAACCTATACAGCCAGCGTCGTCGGACTAAGAACAAAGGGACATACATTTAATCATTCCTTCTTCACTACTTAATGCATGTGTCCTTTGAGTTCATTTGTTATGAAAATATTTTGAAAATGGTTTGATTTCGAGAAAAATACTCGGTGTTGACAAAACGTTTATTTGGACCTACTCTACTGTTTGTGCGAAAATTTCATTACACCCACCAATTTAGTTTGCCTCCTTTTTAGTTATTATTTTAAATAATTATTTTTTTATGTTAGCGACAATTCAGGCCGACTCTATTGTTTTTGAAAAAAAATTCATTTCCCATAACAAATTTCGTTTGCCTCCTTACTAGATATTGTCTTAATTAATTCTTATTTTCTTATATCAGCGACGGTTCAGGTCGACGCTAATGTTTGTGCTAAAATTTTCATTTCCCCCCATGAATTTCGTTTGGATCCTTTAAACTTATTGTTTTAATTAATTATTACTTTTATATTAAAAACTAGTACTTTAATAGCTCTTTTAAAGTCCTATTGAACAAAATCGTTCACATTAGTGGCACGGTTAATAGCGTTTTTCAGCGCTATCAAAAACAAAAGAAAGTGCTATTAAGTAAATTTTATGGCATATTGTCTGTTGCTCTATTTTCTCTTTCAAAGTTGGTTTACCCTTTTGGACAGAAGAGATCACTCTTCTTTGTCTTTATTAGAATTTTTATAAGAGGAGCATACGCCTAAGTAGTCATTTTCCTCCATTTCACTTCAAAAGTATATAGCACGAATAAATCTAAATTTCATGAGTGAAGGTGAGCATTCGAGCGATAACCTATACAGCCAGCGTCGTCGAACTAAGAACAAAGGGACATACATTTAATCATTCCTTCTTCACTACTTAATGCATGTGTCCTTCGAGTGCATTTGTTATGAAAATATTTTGAAAATGGTTTGATTTCGAGAAAAATACTCGGTGTTGACAAAACGTTTATTTGGACCTACGCTACTGTTTGTGCGAAAATTTCATTACACCCACCAATTTAGTTTGCCTCCTTTTTAGTTATTATTTTAAATAATTATTTTTTTATATTAGCGACAATTCAGACCGACTCTATTGTTTTTGAAAAAAATTTCATTTCCCATAACAAATTTCGTTTGCCTCCTTATTAGATATTGTCTTAATTAATTCTTATTTTCTTATATCAGCGACGGTTCAGGCCGACGCTAATGTTTGTGCTAAAATTTTCATTTCCCAACACGAATTTTGTTTGGCTCCTTTAAACTTATTGTTTTAATTAATTATTACTTTTATATTAAAAACTAGTACTTTAAAAGCTCTTTTAAAGTCCTATTAAACAAAATCGTTCACATTAGTGGCACGGTTAATAGCGTTTTTCAGCGCTATCAAAAACAAAAGAAAGTGCTATTAAGTAAATTTTATGGCATATTGTCTGTTGCTCTATTTTCTCTTTCAAAGTTGGTTTAACCTTTTGGACAGAAATGATCACTATTCTTTGTCTTTATTAGAATCTTTATAAGAGGAGCATACGCCTAAGTAGTCATTTTCCTCCATTCCACTTCAAAAGTATATAGCACGAATAAAACTAAAGTTCATGAGTGAAGGTGAGCATTCCAGCGATAACCTATACAGCAAGCGTCGTCGGACTAAGAACAAAGGGACATACATTTAATCATTCCTTCTTCACTACTTAATGCATGTGTCCTTCGAGTTCATTTGTTATGAAAATATTTTGAAAATGGTTTGATTTCGAGAAAAATACTCGGTGTTGACAAAACGTTTATTTGGACCTACGCTACTGTTTGTGCGAAAATTTCATTACACCCACCAATTTAGTTTGCCTCCTTTTAAGTTATTATTTTAAATAATTATTTTTTTATATTAGCGACAGTTCGGGCCGACGCTATTGTTTTTGAAAAAAATTTCATTTCCCATAACAAATTTCATTTGCCTCCTTATTAGATATTGTCTTAATTAATTCTTATTTTCTTATATCAGCGACGGTTCAGGCCGACGCTAATGTTTGTGCTAAAATTTTTCATTTTCCCCCACGAATTTCGTTTGGCTCCTTTAAACTTATTGTTTTAATTAATTGTTACTTTTATATTAAAAACTAGTACTTTAATAGCTCTTTTAAAGTCCTATTAAACAAAATCGTTCACATTAGTGGCACGGTTAATAGCGTTTTTCAGCGCTATCAAAAACAATAGAAAGTGCTATTAAGTAAATTTTATGGCATATTGTCTGTTGCTCTATTTTCTCTTTCAAAGTTGGTTTACCCTTTTGGACAGAAGAAATCACTCTTCTTTGTCTTTATTAGAATCTTTATAAGAGGAGCATACGCCTAAGTAGTCATTTTCCTCCATTTCACTTCAAAAGTATATAGCACGAATAAAACTAAAGTTCATGAGTGAAGGTGAGCATTCGAGCGATAACCTATACAGCCAGCGTCGTCGAACTAAGAACAAAGGGACATACATTTAATCATTCCTTCTTCACTACTTAATGCATGTGTCCTTCGAGTGCATTTGTAATGAAAATATTTTGAAAATGGTTTGATTTCGAGAAAAATACTTGGTGTTGAAAAAGCGTTTATTTGGACCTACGCTACTGTTTGTGCGAAAATTTCATTACACCCACCAATTTAGTTTGCCTCCTTTTTAGTTATTATTTTAAATAATTATTTTTTTATATTAGCGACAATTCAGGCCGACTCTATTGTTTTTGAAGAAAATTTCATTTCCCATAACAAATTTCGTTTGCCTCCTTATTAGATATTGTCTTAATTAATTCTTATTTTCTTATATCAGCGACGGTTCAGGCCAACGCTAATGTTTGTGCTAAAATTTTCATTTCCCCCCACGAATTTCATTTGGCTCCTTTAAACTTATTGTTTTAAGTAATTATTATTTTTATATTAAAAACTAGTACTTCAATAGCTCTTTTAAAGTCCTATTAAACAAAATCGTTCACATTAGTGGCACGGTTAATAGCGTTTTTCAGCGCTATCAAAAACAAAAGAAAGTGCTATTAAGTAAATTTTATGGCATATTGTCTGTTGCTCTATTTTCTCTTTCAAAGTTGGTTTACCCTTTTGGACAGAAGAGATCACTCTTCTTTGTCTTTATTAGAATATTTATAAGAGGAGCATACGCCTAAGTAGTCATTTTCCTCCATTTCACTTCAAAAGTATATAGCACGAATAAAACTAAAGTTCATGAGTGAAGGTGAGCATTCGAGCGATAACCTATACAGCCAGCGTCGTCGAACTAAGAACAAAGGGACATACATTTAATCATTCCTTCTTCACTACTTAATGCATGTGTCCTTCGAGTGCATTTGTTATGAAAATATTTTGAAAATGGTTTGATTTCGAGAAAAATACTCGGTGTTGACAAAACGTTTATTTGGACCTACGCTACTGTTTGTGCGAAAATTTCATTACACCCACCAATTTAGTTTGCCTCCTTTTTAGTTATTATTTTAAATAATTATTTTTTTATATTAGCGACAATTCAGGCCGACTCTATTGTTTTTGAAAAAAATTTCATTTCCCATAACAAATTTCGTTTGCCTCCTTATTAGATATTGTCTTAATTAATTCTTATTTTCTTATATCAGCGACGGTTCAGGCCGACGCTAATGTTTGTGCTAAAATTTTCATTTCCCCCCACGAATTTTGTTAGGCTCCTTTAAACTTATTGTTTTAATTAATTATTACTTTTATATTAAAAACTAGTACTTTAAAAGCTCTTTTAAAGTCCTATTAAACAAAATCGTTCACATTAGTGGCACGGTTAATAGCGTTTTTCAGCGCTATCAAAAACAAAAGAAAGTGCTATTAAGTAAATTTTATGGCATATTGTCTGTTGCTCTATTTTCTCTTTCAGAGTTGGTTTAACCTTTTGGACAGAAGAGATCACTATTCTTTGTCTTTATTAGAATCTTTATAAGAGGAGCATACGCCTAAGTAGTCATTTTCCTCCATTTCACTTCAAAAGTATATAGCACGAATAAAACTAAAGTTCATGAGTGAAGGTGAGCATTCGAGCGATAACCTATACAGCCAGCGTCGTCGAACTAAGAACAAAGGGACATACATTTAATCATTCCTTCTTCACTACTTAATGCATGTGTCCTTCAAGTTCATTTGTTATGAAAATATTTTGAAAATGGTTTGATTTCGAGAAAAATACTCGGTGTTGACAAAACGTTTATTTGGACCTACTCTACTGTTTGTGCGAAAATTTCATTACACCCACCAATTTAGTTTGCCTCCTTTTAAGTTATTATTTTAAATAATTATTTTTTTATATTAGCGACAGTTCGGGCCGACGCTATTGTTTTTGAAAAAAATTTCATTTCCCATAACAAATTTCGTTTGCCTCCTTACTAGATATTGTCTTAATTAATTCTTATTTTCTTATATCAGCGACGGTTCAGGCCGACGCTAATGTTTGTGCTAAAATTTTTCATTTTCCCCCACGAATTTCGTTTGGCTCCTTTAAACTTATTGTTTTAATTAATTGTTACTTTTATATTAAAAACTAGTACTTTAATAGCTCTTTTAAAGTCCTATTAAACAAAATCGTTCACATTAGTGGCACGGTTAATAGCGTTTTTCAGCGCTATCAAAAACAAAAGAAAGTGCTATTAAGTAAATTTTATGGCATATTGTCTGTTGCTCTATTTTCTCTTTCAAAGTTGGTTTACCCTTTTGGACAGAAGAAATCACTCTTCTTTGTCTTTATTAGAATCTTTATAAGAGGAGCATACGCCTAAGTAGTCATTTTCCTCCATTTCACTTCAAAAGTATATAGCACGAATAAAACTAAAGTTCATGAGTGAAGGTGAGCATTCGAGCGATAACCTATACAGCCAGCGTCGTCGAACTAAGAACAAAGGGACATACATTTAATCATTCCTTCTTCACTACTTAATGCATGTGTCCTTCGAGTGCATTTGTAATGAAAATATTTTGAAAATGGTTTGATTTCGAGAAAAATACTTGGTGTTGAAAAAGCGTTTATTTGGACCTACGCTACTGTTTGTGCGAAAATTTCATTACACCCACCAATTTAGTTTGCCTCCTTTTTAGTTATTATTTTAAATAATTATTTTTTTATATTAGCGACAATTCAGGCCGACTCTATTGTTTTTGAAGAAAATTTCATTTCCCATAACAAATTTCGTTTGCCTCCTTATTAGATATTGTCTTAATTAATTCTTATTTTCTTATATCAGCGACGGTTCAGGCCAACGCTAATGTTTGTGCTAAAATTTTCATTTCCCCCCACGAATTTCATTTGGCTCCTTTAAACTTATTGTTTTAAGTAATTATTATTTTTATATTAAAAACTAGTACTTCAATAGCTCTTTTAAAGTCCTATTAAACAAAATCGTTCACATTAGTGGCACGGTTAATAGCGTTTTTCAGCGCTATCAAAAACAAAAGAAAGTGCTATTAAGTAAATTTTATGGCATATTGTCTGTTGCTCTATTTTCTCTTTCAAAGTTGGTTTACCCTTTTGGACAGAAGAGATCACTCTTCTTTGTCTTTATTAGAATATTTATAAGAGGAGCATACGCCTAAGTAGTCATTTTCCTCCATTTCACTTCAAAAGTATATAGCACGAATAAAACTAAAGTTCATGAGTGAAGGTGAGCATTCGAGCGATAACCTATACAGCCAGCGTCGTCGAACTAAGAACAAAGGGACATACATTTAATCATTCCTTCTTCACTACTTAATGCATGTGTCCTTCGAGTGCATTTGTTATGAAAATATTTTGAAAATGGTATGATTTCGAGAAAAATACTTGGTGTTGAAAAAGCGTTTATTTGGACCTACGCTACTGTTTGTGCGAAAATTTCATTACACCCACCAATTTAGTTTGCCTCCTTTTTAGTTATTATTTTAAATAATTATTTTTTTATATTAGCGACAATTCAGGCCGACTCTATTGTTTTTGAAAAAAATTTCATTTCCCATAACAAATTTCGTTTGCCTCCTTATTAGATATTGTCTTAATTAATTCTTATTTTCTTATATCAGCGACGGTTCAGGCCGACGCTAATGTTTGTGCTAAAATTTTCATTTCCCCCCACGAATTTTGTTAGGCTCCTTTAAACTTATTGTTTTAATTAATTATTACTTTTATATTAAAAACTAGTACTTTAAAAGCTCTTTTAAAGTCCTATTAAACAAAATCGTTCACATTAGTGGCACGGTTAATAGCGTTTTTCAGCGCTATCAAAAACAAAAGAAAGTGCTATTAAGTAAATTTTATGGCATATTGTCTGTTGCTCTATTTTCTCTTTCAGAGTTGGTTTAACCTTTTGGACAGAAGAGATCACTATTCTTTGTCTTTATTAGAATCTTTATAAGAGGAGCATACGCCTAAGTAGTCATTTTCCTCCATTTCACTTCAAAAGTATATAGCACGAATAAAACTAAAGTTCATGAGTGAAGGTGAGCATTCGAGCGATAACCTATACAGCCAGCGTCGTCGAACTAAGAACAAAGGGACATACATTTAATCATTCCTTCTTCACTACTTAATGCATGTGTCCTTCAAGTTCATTTGTTATGAAAATATTTTGAAAATGGTTTGATTTCGAGAAAAATACTCGGTGTTGACAAAACGTTTATTTGGACCTACTCTACTGTTTGTGCGAAAATTTCATTACACCCACCAATTTAGTTTGCCTCCTTTTTAGTTATTATTTTAAATAATTATTTTTTTATATTAGCGACAATTCAGGCCGACTCTATTGTTTTTGAAAAAAAATTCATTTCCCATAACAAATTTCGTTTGCCTCCTTACTAGATATTGTCTTAATTAATTCTTATTTTCTTATATCAGCGACGGTTCAGGTCGACGCTAATGTTTGTGCTAAAATTTTCATTTCCCCCCATGAATTTCGTTCGGATCCTTTAAACTTATTGTTTTAATTAATTATTACTTTTATATTAAAAACTAGTACTTTAATAGATCTTTTAAAGTCCTATTGAACAAAATCGTTCACATTAGTGGCACGGTTAATAGCGTTTTTCAGCGCTATCAAAAACAAAAGAAAGTGCTATTAAGTAAATTTTATGGCATATTGTCTGTTGCTCTATTTTCTCTTTTAAAGTTGGTTTACCCTTTTGGACAGAAGAGATCACTCTTCTTTGTCTTTATTAGAATATTTATAAGAGGAGCATACGCCTAAGTAGTCATTTTCCTCCATTTCACTTCAAAAGTATATAGCACGAATAAAACTAAAGTTCATGAGTGAAGGTGAGCATTCGAGCGATAACCTATACAGCCAGCGTCGTCGAACTAAGAACAAAGGGACATACATTTAATCATTCCTTCTTCACTACTTAATGCATGTGTCCTTCGAGTGCATTTGTTATGAAAATATTTTGAAAATGGTATGATTTCGAGAAAAATACTTGGTGTTGAAAAAGCGTTTATTTGGACCTACGCTACTGTTTGTGCGAAAATTTCATTACACCCACCAATTTAGTTTGCCTCCTTTTTAGTTATTATTTTAAATAATTATTTTTTTATATTAGCGACAATTCAGGCCGACTCTATTGTTTTTGAAAAAAATTTCATTTCCCATAACAAATTTCGTTTGCCTCCTTATTAGATATTGTCTTAATTAATTCTTATTTTCTTATATCAGCGACGGTTCAGGCCGACGCTAATGTTTGTGCTAAAATTTTCATTTCCCCCCACGAATTTTGTTTGGCTCCTTTAAACTTATTGTTTTAATTAATTATTACTTTTATATTAAAAACTAGTACTTTAAAAGCTCTTTTAAAGTCCTATTAAACAAAATCGTTCACATTAGTGGCACGGTTAATAGCGTTTTTCAGCGCTATCAAAAACAAAAGAAAGTGCTATTAAGTAAATTTTATGGCATATTGTCTGTTGCTCTATTTTCTCTTTCAGAGTTGGTTTAACCTTTTGGACAGAAGAGATCACTATTCTTTGTCTTTATTAGAATCTTTATAAGAGGAGCATACGCCTAAGTAGTCATTTTCCTCCATTTCACTTCAAAAGTATATAGCACGAATAAAACTAAAGTTCATGAGTGAAGGTGAGCATTCGAGCGATAACCTATACAGCCAGCGTCGTCGGACTAAGAACAAAGGGACATACATTTAATCATTCCTTCTTCACTACTTAATGCATGTGTCCTTGGAGTTCATTTGTTATGAAAATATTTTGAAAATGGTTTGATTTCGAGAAAAATACTCGGTGTTGACAAAACGTTTATTTGGACCTACTCTACTGTTTGTGCGAAAATTTCATTACACCCACCAATTTAGTTTGCCTCCTTTTTAGTTATTATTTTAAATAATTATTTTTTTATGTTAGCGACAATTCAGGCCGACTCTATTGTTTTTGAAAAAAAATTCATTTCCCATAACAAATTTCGTTTGCCTCCTTACTAGATATTGTCTTAATTAATTCTTATTTTCTTATATCAGCGACGGTTCAGGCCGACGCTAATGTTTGTGCTAAAATTTTCATTTCCCAACACGAATTTTGTTTGGCTCCTTTAAACTTATTGTTTTAATTAATTATTACTTTTATATTAAAAACTAGTACTTTAAAAGCTCTTTTAAAGTCCTATTAAACAAAATCGTTCACATTAGTGGCACGGTTAATAGCGTTTTTCAGCGCTATCAAAAACAAAAGAAAGTGCTATTAAGTAAATTTTATGGCATATTGTCTGTTGCTCTATTTTCTCTTTCAAAGTTGGTTTAACCTTTTGGACAGAAATGATCACTATTCTTTGTCTTTATTAGAATCTTTATAAGAGGAGCATACGCCTAAGTAGTCATTTTCCTCCATTCCACTTCAAAAGTATATAGCACGAATAAAACTAAAGTTCATGAGTGAAGGTGAGCATTCCAGCGATAACCTATACAGCAAGCGTCGTCGGACTAAGAACAAAGGGACATACATTTAATCATTCCTTCTTCACTACTTAATGCATGTGTCCTTCGAGTTCATTTGTTATGAAAATATTTTGAAAATGGTTTGATTTCGAGAAAAATACTCGGTGTTGACAAAACGTTTATTTGGACCTACGCTACTGTTTGTGCGAAAATTTCATTACACCCACCAATTTAGTTTGCCTCCTTTTAAGTTATTATTTTAAATAATTATTTTTTTATATTAGCGACAGTTCGGGCCGACGCTATTGTTTTTGAAAAAAATTTCATTTCCCATAACAAATTTCATTTGCCTCCTTATTAGATATTGTCTTAATTAATTCTTATTTTCTTATATCAGCGACGGTTCAGGCCGACGCTAATGTTTGTGCTAAAATTTTTCATTTTCCCCCACGAATTTCGTTTGGCTCCTTTAAACTTATTGTTTTAATTAATTGTTACTTTTATATTAAAAACTAGTACTTTAATAGCTCTTTTAAAGTCCTATTAAACAAAATCGTTCACATTAGTGGCACGGTTAATAGCGTTTTTCAGCGCTATCAAAAACAAAAGAAAGTGCTATTAAGTAAATTTTATGGCATATTGTCTGTTGCTCTATTTTCTCTTTCAAAGTTGGTTTACCCTTTTGGACAGAAGAAATCACTCTTCTTTGTCTTTATTAGAATCTTTATAAGAGGAGCATACGCCTAAGTAGTCATTTTCCTCCATTTCACTTCAAAAGTATATAGCACGAATAAAACTAAAGTTCATGAGTGAAGGTGAGCATTCGAGCGATAACCTATACAGCCAGCGTCGTCGAACTAAGAACAAAGGGACATACATTTAATCATTCCTTCTTCACTACTTAATGCATGTGTCCTTCGAGTTCATTTGTTATGAAAATATTTTGAAAATGGTTTGATTTCGAGAAAAATACTCGGTGTTGACAAAACGTTTATTTGGACCTACTCTACTGTTTGTGCGAAAATTTCATTACACCCACCAATTTAGTTTGCCTCCTTTTTAGTTATTATTTTAAATAATTATTTTTTTATATTAGCGACAATTCAGGCCGACTCTATTGTTTTTGAAAAAAAATTCATTTCCCATAACAAATTTCGTTTGCCTCCTTACTAGATATTGTCTTAATTAATTCTTATTTTCTTATATCAGCGACGGTTCAGGTCGACGCTAATGTTTGTGCTAAAATTTTCATTTCCCCCCATGAATTTCGTTCGGATCCTTTAAACTTATTGTTTTAATTAATTATTACTTTTATATTAAAAACTAGTACTTTAATAGCTCTTTTAAAGTCCTATTGAACAAAATCGTTCACATTAGTGGCACGGTTAATAGCGTTTTTCAGCGCTATCAAAAACAAAAGAAAGTGCTATTAAGTAAATTTTATGGCATATTGTCTGTTGCTCTATTTTCTCTTTCAAAGTTGGTTTACCCTTTTGGACAGAAGAGATCACTCTTCTTTGTCTTTATTAGAATTTTTATAAGAGGAGCATACGACTAAGTAGTCATTTTCCTCCATTTCACTTCAAAAGTATATAGCACGAATAAATCTAAATTTCATGAGTGAAGGTGAGCATTCGAGCGATAACCTATACAGCCAGCGTCGTCGAACTAAGAACAAAGGGACATACATTTAATCATTCCTTCTTCACTACTTAATGCATGTGTCCTTCGAGTGCATTTGTTATGAAAATATTTTGAAAATGGTTTGATTTCGAGAAAAATACTCGGTGTTGACAAAACGTTTATTTGGACCTACGCTACTGTTTGTGCGAAAATTTCATTACACCCACCAATTTAGTTTGCCTCCTTTTTAGTTATTATTTTAAATAATTATTTTTTTATATTAGCGACAATTCAGGCCGACTCTATTGTTTTTGAAAAAAATTTCATTTCCCATAACAAATTTCGTTTGCCTCCTTATTAGATATTGTCTTAATTAATTCTTATTTTCTTATATCAACGACGGTTCAGGCCGACGCTAATGTTTGTGCTAAAATTTTCATTTCCCAACACGAATTTTGTTTGGCTCCTTTAAACTTATTGATTTTAATTAATTATTACTTTTATATTAAAAACTAGTACTTTAAAAGCTCTTTTAAAGTCCTATTAAACAAAATCGTTCACATTAGTGGCACGGTTAATAGCGTTTTTCAGCGCTATCAAAAACAAAAGAAAGTGCTATTAAGTAAATTTTATGGCATATTGTCTGTTGCTCTATTTTCTCTTTCAAAGTTGGTTTAACCTTTTGGACAGAAATGATCACTATTCTTTGTCTTTATTAGAATCTTTATAAGAGGAGCATACGCCTAAGTAGTCATTTTCCTCCATTCCACTTCAAAAGTATATAGCACGAATAAAACTAAAGTTCATGAGTGAAGGTGAGCATTCCAGCGATAACCTATACAGCAAGCGTCGTCGGACTAAGAACAAAGGGACATACATTTAATCATTCCTTCTTCACTACTTAATGCATGTGTCCTTCGAGTTCATTTGTTATGAAAATATTTTGAAAATGGTTTGATTTCGAGAAAAATACTCGGTGTTGACAAAACGTTTATTTGGACCTACGCTACTGTTTGTGCGAAAATTTCATTACACCCACCAATTTAGTTTTCCTCCTTTTAAGTTATTATTTTAAATAATTATTTTTTTATATTAGCGACAGTTCGGGCCGA
This sequence comes from Vicia faba, assembly GCA_948472305.1. Taxonomy (NCBI): domain Eukaryota; kingdom Viridiplantae; phylum Streptophyta; class Magnoliopsida; order Fabales; family Fabaceae; genus Vicia; species Vicia faba. The sequence continues at coordinate 507,907,143 of OX451741.1, read as the reverse complement.
CGCTATTGTTTTTGAAAAAAATTTCATTTCCCATAACAAATTTCATTTGCCTCCTTATTAGATATTGTCTTAATTAATTCTTATTTTCTTATATCAGCGACGGTTCAGGCCGACGCTAATGTTTGTGCTAAAATTTTTCATTTTCCCCCACGAATTTCGTTTGGCTCCTTTAAACTTATTGTTTTAATTAATTGTTACTTTTATATTAAAAACTAGTACTTTAATAGCTCTTTTAAAGTCCTATTAAACAAAATCGTTCACATTAGTGGCACGGTTAATAGCGTTTTTCAGCGCTATCAAAAACAAAAGAAAGTGCTATTAAGTAAATTTTATGGCATATTGTCTGTTGCTCTATTTTCTCTTTCAAAGTTGGTTTACCCTTTTGGACAGAAGAGATCACTCTTCTTTGTCTTTATTAGAATCTTTATAAGAGGAGCATACGCCTAAGTAGTCATTTTCCTCCATTTCACTTAAAAAGTATGTAGCACGAATAAAACTAAAGTTCATGAGTGAAGGTGAGCATTCGAGCGATAACCTATACAGCCAGCGTCGTCAGACTAAGAACAAAGGGACATACATTTAATCATTCCTTCTTCACTACTTAATGATTGTGTCCTTCGAGTGCATTTGTTATGAAAATATTTTGAAAATGGTTTGATTTCGAGAAAAATACTCGGTGTTAACAAAACGTTTATTTGGACCTACGCTACTGTTTGTGCGAAAATTTCATTACACCCACCAATTTAGTTTGCCTCCTTTTTAGTTATTATTTTAAATAATTTTTTTTTATATTAGCGACAATTCAGGCCGACGCTATTGTTTTTGAAAAAAATTTCATTTCCCATAACAAATTTCGTTTGCCTCCTTATTAGATATTGTCTTAATTAATTCTTATTTTCTTATATCAGCGACGGTTCAGGCCGACGCTAATGTTTGTGCTAAAATTTTTCATTTTCCCCCACGAATTTCGTTTGGCTCCTTTAAACTTATTGTTTTAATTAATTATTACTTTTATATTAAAATATAGTACTTTAATAGCTCTTTTAAAGTCCTATTAAACAAAATCGTTCACATTAGTGCCACGGTTAATAGCGTTTTTCAGCGCTATCAAAAACAAAAGAAAGTGCTATTAAGTAAATTTTATGGCATATTGTCTGTTGCTCTATTTTCTCTTTCAAAGTTGGTTTACCCTTTTGGACAGAAGAGATCACTCTTCTTTGTCTTTATTAGAATCTTTATAAGAGGAGCATATGCCTAAGTAGTCATTTTCCTCCATTTCACTTAAAAAGTATGCAGCACGAATAAAACTAAAGTTCATGAGTGAAGGTGAGCATTCGAGCGATAACCTATACAGCCAGCGTCGTCGGACTAAGAACAAAGGGACATACATTTAATCATTCCTTCTTCACTACTTAATGCATGTGTCCTTCGAGTGCATTTGTTATGAAAATATTTTGAAAATGGTTTGATTTCGAGAAAAATACTCGGTGTTGACAAAACGTTTTTTTGGACCTACGCTATTGTTTGTGCGAAAATTTCATTACACCCACCAATTTAGTTTGCCTCCTTTTGAGTTATTATTTTAAATAATTATTTTTTTATATTAGCGACAGTTCGGGCCGACGCTATTGTTTTTGAAAAAAATTTCATTTCCCATAACAAATTTCGTTTGCCTCCTTATTAGATATTGTCTTAATTAATTCTTATTTTCTTATATCAGCGACGGTTCAGGCCGACGCTAATGTTTGTGCTAAAATTTTCATTTCCCCCCACGAATTTCATTTGGCTCCTTTAAACTTATTGTTTTAATTAATTATTATTTTTATATTAAAAACTAGTACTTTAATAGCTCTTTTAAAGTCCTATTAAACAAAATCGTTCACATTGGTGGCACGGTTAATAGCGTTTTTCAGCGCTATCAAAAACAAAAGAAAGTGCTATTAAGTAAATTTTATGGCATATTGTCTGTTGCTCTATTTTCTCTTTCAAAGTTGGTTTACCCTTTTGGACAGAAGACATCACTCTTCTTTGTCTTTATTAGAATCTTTATAAGAGGAGCATACGCCTAAGTAGTCATTTTCCTCCATTTCACTTCAAAAGTATATAGCACGAATAAAACTAAAGTTCATGAGTGAAGGTGAGCATTCGAGCGATAACCTATACAGCCAGCGTCGTCGGACTAAGAACAAAGGGTCATACATTTAATCATTCCTTCTTCACTACTTAATGCATGTGTCCTTCGAGTGCATTTGTTATGAAAATATTTTGAAAATGGTTTGATTTCGAGAAAAATACTCGGTGTTGACAAAACGTTTATTTGGACCTACGCTACTGTTTGTGCGAAAATTTCATTACACCCACCAATTTAGTTTTCCTCCTTTTTAGTTATTATTTTAAATAATTATTTTTTTATATTAGCGACAATTCAGGCCGACTCTATTGTTTTTGAAAAAAATTTCATTTCCCATAACAAATTTCGTTTGCCTCCTTATTAGATATTGTCTTAATTAATTCTTATTTTCTTATATCAGCGACGATTCAGGTCGACGCTAATGTTTGTGCTAAAATTTTCATTTCCACCCACGAATTTCGTTTGGATCCTTTAAACTTATTGTTTTAATTAATTATTACTTTTATATTAAAAACTAGTACTTTAATAGCTCTTTTAAAGTCCTATTAAACAAAATCGTTCACATTAGTGGCACGGTTAATTGCATTTTTCAGCGCTATCAAAAACAAAAGAAAGTACTATTAAGTAAATTTTATGGCATATTGTCTGTTGCTCTATTTTCTCTTTCAAAGTTGGTTTACCCTTTTGGACAGAAGAGATCACTCTTCTTTGTCTTTATTAGAATCTTTATAAGAGGAGCATACGCCTAAGTAGTCATTTTCCTCCATTTCACTTCAAAAGTATATAGCACGAATAAAACTAAAGTTCATGAGTGAAGGTGAGCATTCGAGCGATAACCTATACAGCCAGCGTCGTCGAACTAAGAACAAAGGGACATACATTTAATCATTCCTTCTTCACTACTTAATGCATGTGTCCTTCGAGTGCATTTGTTATGAAAATATTTTGAAAATGGTTTGATTTCGAGAAAAATACTCGGTGTTGACAAAACGTTTATTTGGACCTACGCTACTGTTTGTGCGAAAATTTCATTACACCCACCAATTTAGTTTGCCTCCTTTTTAGTTATTATTTTATATAATTATTTTTTTATATTAGCGACAGTTCGGGCCGACGCTATTGTTTTTGAAAAAAATTTCATTTCCCATAACAAATTTCGTTTGCCTCCTTATTAGATATTGTCTTAATTAATTCTTATTTTCTTATATCAGCGACGGTTCAGGTCGACGCTAATGTTTGTGCTAAAATTTTCATTTCCCCCCACGAATTTCGTTTGGATCCTTTAAACTTATTGTTTTAATTAATTATTACTTTTATATTAAAAACTAGTACTTTAATAGCTCTTTTAAAGTCCTATTAAACAAAACCGTTCACATTAGTGGCACGGTTAATAGCGTTTTTCAGCGCTATCAAAAACAAAAGAAAGTGCTATTAAGTAAATTTTATGGCATATTGTCTGTTGCTCTATTTTCTCTTTCAAAGTTGGTTTACCCTTTTGGACAGAAGACATCACTCTTCTTTGTCTTTATTAGAATCTTTATAAGAGGAGCATACGCCTAAGTAGTCATTTTCCTCCATTTCACTTCAAAAGTATATAGCACGAATAAAACTAAAGTTCATGAGTGAAGGTGAGCATTCGAGCGATAACCTATACAGCCAGCGTCGTCGGACTAAGAACAAAGGGTCATACATTTAATCATTCCTTCTTCACTACTTAATGCATGTGTCCTTCGAGTGCATTTGTTATGAAAATATTTTGAAAATGGTTTGATTTCGAGAAAAATACTCGGTGTTGACAAAACGTTTATTTGGACCTACGCTACTGTTTGTGCGAAAATTTCATTACACCCACCAATTTAGTTTTCCTCCTTTTTAGTTATTATTTTAAATAATTATTTTTTTATATTAGCGACAATTCAGGCCGACTCTATTGTTTTTGAAAAAAATTTCATTTCCCATAACAAATTTCGTTTGCCTCCTTATTAGATATTGTCTTAATTAATTCTTATTTTCTTATATCAGCGACGATTCAGGTCGACGCTAATGTTTGTGCTAAAATTTTCATTTCCACCCACGAATTTCGTTTGGATCCTTTAAACTTATTGTTTTAATTAATTATTACTTTTATATTAAAAACTAGTACTTTAATAGCTCTTTTAAAGTCCTATTAAACAAAATCGTTCACATTAGTGGCACGGTTAATTGCATTTTTCAGCGCTATCAAAAACAAAAGAAAGTACTATTAAGTAAATTTTATGGCATATTGTCTGTTGCTCTATTTTCTCTTTCAAAGTTGGTTTACCCTTTTGGACAGAAGAGATCACTCTTCTTTGTCTTTATTAGAATCTTTATAAGAGGAGCATACGCCTAAGTAGTCATTTTCCTCCATTTCACTTCAAAAGTATATAGCACGAATAAAACTAAAGTTCATGAGTGAAGGTGAGCATTCGAGCGATAACCTATACAGCCAGCGTCGTCGAACTAAGAACAAAGGGACATACATTTAATCATTCCTTCTTCACTACTTAATGCATGTGTCCTTCGAGTGCATTTGTTATGAAAATATTTTGAAAATGGTTTGATTTCGAGAAAAATACTCGGTGTTGACAAAACGTTTATTTGGACCTACGCTACTGTTTGTGCGAAAATTTCATTACACCCACCAATTTAGTTTGCCTCCTTTTTAGTTATTATTTTATATAATTATTTTTTTATATTAGCGACAATTCAGGCCGACTCTATTGTTTTTGAAAAAAATTTCATTTCCCATAACAAATTTCGTTTGCCTCCTTATTAGATATTGTCTTAATTAATTCTTATTTTCTTATATCAGCGACGGTTCAGGTCGACGCTAATGTTTGTGCTAAAATTTTCATTTCCCCCCACGAATTTCGTTTGGATCCTTTAAACTTATTGTTTTAATTAATTATTACTTTTATATTAAAAACTAGTACTTTAATAGCTCTTTTAAAGTCCTATTAAACAAAACCGTTCACATTAGTGGCACGGTTAATAGCGTTTTTCAGCGCTATCAAAAACAAAAGAAAGTGCTATTAAGTAAATTTTATGGCATATTGTCTGTTGCTCTATTTTCTCTTTCAAAGTTGGTTTACCCTTTTGGACAGAAGACATCACTCTTCTTTGTCTTTATTAGAATCTTTATAAGAGGAGCATACGCCTAAGTAGTCATTTTCCTCCATTTCACTTCAAAAGTATATAGCACGAATAAAACTAAAGTTCATGAGTGAAGGTGAGCATTCGAGCGATAACCTATACAGCCAGCGTCGTCGGACTAAGAACAAAGGGTCATACATTTAATCATTCCTTCTTCAATACTTAATGCATGTGTCCTTCGAGTGCATTTGTTATGAAAATATTTTGAAAATGGTTTGATTTCGAGAAAAATACTCGGTGTTGACAAAACGTTTATTTGGTCCTACGCTACTGTTTGTGCGAAAATTTCATTACACCCACCAATTTAGTTTGCCTCCTTTTTAGTTATTATTTTAAATAATTATTTTTTTATATTAGCGTCAATTCAGGCCGACTCTATTGTTTTTGAAAAAAAATTCATTTCCCATAACAAATTTCGTTTGCCTCCTTATTAGATATTGTCTTAATTAATTCTTATTTTCTTATATCAGCGACGGTTCAGGCCGACGCTAATGTTTGTGCTAAAATTTTCATTTCCCCCCACGAATTTTGTTTGGCTCCTTTAAACTTATTGTTTTAATTAATTATTACTTTTATATTAAAAACTAGTACTTTAATAGCTCTTTTAAAGTCCTATTAAACAAAATCGTTCACATTAGTGGCACGGTTAATAGCGTTTTTCAGCGCTATCAAAAACAAAAGAAAGTTCTATTAAGTAAATTTTATGGCATATTGTCTGTTGCTCTATTTTCTCTTTCAAAGTTGGTTTACCCTTTTGGATAGAAGAGATCACTATTCTTTGTCTTTACTAGAATCTTTATAAGAGGAGCATATGCCTAAGTAGTCATTTTACTCCATTTCACTTCAAAAGTATATAGCACGAATAAAACTAAAGTTCATGAGTGAAGGTGAGCATTCGAGCGATAACCTATACAGCCAGCGTCGTCGGACTAAGAACAAAGGGACATACATTTAATCATTCCTTCTTCACTACTTAATGCATGTGTCCTTCGAGTTCATTTGTTATGAAAATATTTTGAAAATGGTTTGATTTCGAGAAAAATACTCGGTGTTGACAAAAGGTTTATTTGGACCTACGCTACTGTTTGTGCGAAAATTTCATTACACCCACCAATTTAGTTTGCCTCCTTTTTAGTTATTATTTTAAATAATAATTTTTTTATATTAGCGACAATTCAGGCCGACTCTATTGATTTTGAAAAAAATTTCATTTCCCATAACAAATTTCGTTTGCCTCCTTATTAGATATTGTCTTAATTAATTCTTATTTTCTTATATCAGCGACGGTTCAGGTCGACGCTAATGTTTGTGCTAAAATTTTCATTTCCCCCCACGAATTTCGTTTGGATCCTTTAAACTTATTGTTTTAATTAATTATTACTTTTATATTAAAAACTAGTACTTTAATAGCTCTTTTAAAGTCCTGTTAAACAAAACCGTTCACATTAGTGGCACGGTTAATAGCATTTTTCAGCGCTATCAAAAACAAAAGAAAGTACTATTAAGTAAATTTTATGGCATATTGTCTGTTGCTCTATTTTCTCTTTCAAAGTTGGTTTACCCTTTTGGACAGAAGAGATCACTCTTCTTTGTCTTTATTAGAATCTTTATAAGAGGAGCATACGCCTAAGTAGTCATTTTCCTCCATTTCACTTCAAAAGTATATAGCACAAATAAAACTAAAGTTCATGAGTGAAGGTGAGCATTCGAGCGATAACCTATACAGCCAGCGTCGTCGAACTAAGAACAAAGGGACATACATTTAATCATTCCTTCTTCACTACTTAATGTATGTGTCCTTCGAGTGCATTTGTTATGAAAATATTTTGAAAATGGTTTGATTTCGAGAAAAATACTCGGTGTTGACAAAACGTTTATTTGGACCTACGCTACTGTTTGTGCGAAAATTTCATTACACCCACCAATTTAGTTTGCCTCCTTTTTAGTTATTATTTTATATAATTATTTTTTTATATTAGCGACAATTCAGGCCGACTCTATTGTTTTTGAAAAAAATTTCATTTCCCATAACAAATTTCGTTTGCCTCCTTATTAGATATTGTCTTAATTAATTCTTATTTTCTTATATCAGCGACGGTTCAGGTCGACGCTAATGTTTGTGCTAAAATTTTCATTTCCCCCCACGAATTTCGTTTGGATCCTTTAAACTTATTGATTTAATTAATTATTACTTTTATATTAAAAACTAGTACTTTAATAGCTCTTTTAAAGTCCTATTAAACAAAACCGTTTACATTAGTGGCACGGTTAATAGCGTTTTTCAGCGCTATCAAAAACAAAAGAAAGTGCTATTAAGTAAATTTTATGGCATATTGTCTGTTGCTCTATTTTCTCTTTCAAAGTTGGTTTACCCTTTTGGACAGAAGACATCACTCTTCTTTGTCTTTATTAGAATCTTTATAAGAGGAGCATACGCCTAAGTAGTCATTTTCCTCCATTTCACTTCAAAAGTATATAGCACGAATAAAACTAAAGTTCATGAGTGAAGGTGAGCATTCGAGCGATAACCTATACAGCCAGCGTCGTCGGACTAAGAACAAAGGGTCATACATTTAATCATTCCTTCTTCAATACTTAATGCATGTGTCCTTCGAGTGCATTTGTTATGAAAATATTTTGAAAATGGTTTGATTTCGAGAAAAATACTCGGTGTTGACAAAACGTTTATTTGGTCCTACGCTACTGTTTGTGCGAAAATTTCATTACACCCACCAATTTAGTTTGCCTCCTTTTTAGTTATTATTTTAAATAATTATTTTTTTATATTAGCGTCAATTCAGGCCGACTCTATTGTTTTTGAAAAAAATTTCATTTCCCATAACAAATTTCGTTTGCCTCCTTATTAGATATTGTCTTAATTAATTCTTATTTTCTTATATCAGCGACGGTTCAGGCCGACGCTAATGTTTGTGCTAAAATTTTCATTTCCCCCCACGAATTTTGTTTGGCTCCTTTAAACTTATTGTTTTAATTAATTATTACTTTTATATTAAAAACTAGTACTTTAATAGCTCTTTTAAAGTCCTATTAAACAAAATCGTTCACATTAGTGGCACGGTTAATAGCGTTTTTCAGCGCTATCAAAAACAAAAGAAAGTTCTATTAAGTAAATTTTATGGCATATTGTCTGTTGCTCTATTTTCTCTTTCAAAGTTGGTTTACCCTTTTGGATAGAAGAGATCACTATTCTTTGTCTTTACTAGAATCTTTATAAGAGGAGCATATGCCTAAGTAGTCATTTTACTCCATTTCACTTCAAAAGTATATAGCACGAATAAAACTAAAGTTCATGAGTGAAGGTGAGCATTCGAGCGATAACCTATACAGCCAGCGTCGTCGGACTAAGAACAAAGGGACATACATTTAATCATTCCTTCTTCACTACTTAATGCATGTGTCCTTCGAGTTCATTTGTTATGAAAATATTTTGAAAATGGTTTGATTTCGAGAAAAATACTCGGTGTTGACAAAAGGTTTATTTGGACCTACGCTACTGTTTGTGCGAAAATTTCATTACACCCACCAATTTAGTTTGCCTCCTTTTTAGTTATTATTTTAAATAATAATTTTTTTATATTAGCGACAATTCAGGCCGACTCTATTGATTTTGAAAAAAATTTCATTTCCCATAACAAATTTCGTTTGCCTCCTTATTAGATATTGTCTTAATTAATTCTTATTTTCTTATATCAGCGACGGTTCAGGTCGACGCTAATGTTTGTGCTAAAATTTTCATTTCCCCCCACGAATTTCGTTTGGATCCTTTAAACTTATTGTTTTAATTAATTATTACTTTTATATTAAAAACTAGTACTTTAATAGCTCTTTTAAAGTCCTGTTAAACAAAACCGTTCACATTAGTGGCACGGTTAATAGCGTTTTTCAGCGCTATCAAAAACAAAAGAAAGTACTATTAAGTAAATTTTATGGCATATTGTCTGTTGCTCTATTTTCTCTTTCAAAGTTGGTTTACCCTTTTGGACAGAAGAGATCACTCTTCTTTGTCTTTATTAGAATCTTTATAAGAGGAGCATACGCCTAAGTAGTCATTTTCCTCCATTTCACTTCAAAAGTATATAGCACAAATAAAACTAAAGTTCATGAGTGAAGGTGAGCATTCGAGCGATAACCTATACAGCCAGCGTCGTCGAACTAAGAACAAAGGGACATACATTTAATCATTCCTTCTTCACTACTTAATGTATGTGTCCTTCGAGTGCATTTGTTATGAAAATATTTTGAAAATGGTTTGATTTCGAGAAAAATACTCGGTGTTGACAAAACGTTTATTTGGACCTACGCTACTGTTTGTGCGAAAATTTCATTACACCCACCAATTTAGTTTGCCTCCTTTTTAGTTATTATTTTATATAATTATTTTTTTATATTAGCGACAATTCAGGCCGACTCTATTGTTTTTGAAAAAAATTTCATTTCCCATAACAAATTTCGTTTGCCTCCTTATTAGATATTGTCTTAATTAATTCTTATTTTCTTATATCAGCGACGGTTCAGGTCGACGCTAATGTTTGTGCTAAAATTTTCATTTCCCCCCACGAATTTCGTTTGGATCCTTTAAACTTATTGTTTTAATTAATTATTACTTTTATATTAAAAACTAGTACTTTAATAGCTCTTTTAAAGTCCTATTAAACAAAACCGTTCACATTAGTGGCACGGTTAATAGCGTTTTTCAGCGCTATCAAAAACAAAAGAAAGTGCTATTAAGTAAATTTTATGGCATATTGTCTGTTGCTCTATTTTCTCTTTCAAAGTTGGTTTACCCTTTTGGACAGAAGACATCACTCTTCTTTGTCTTTATTAGAATCTTTATAAGAGGAGCATACGCCTAAGTAGTCATTTTCCTCCATTTCACTTCAAAAGTATATAGCACCAATAAAACTAAAGTTCATGAGTGAAGGTGAGCATTCGAGCGATAACCTATACAGCCAGCGTCGTCGGACTAAGAACAAAGGGTCATACATTTAATCATTCCTTCTTCAATACTTAATGCATGTGTCCTTCGAGTGCATTTGTTATGAAAATATTTTGAAAATGGTTTGATTTCGAGAAAAATACTCGGTGTTGACAAAACGTTTATTTGGTCCTACGCTACTGTTTGTGCGAAAATTTCATTACACCCACCAATTTAGTTTGCCTCCTTTTTAGTTATTATTTTAAATAATTATTTTTTTATATTAGCGTCAATTCAGGCCGACTCTATTGTTTTTGAAAAAAATTTCATTTCCCATAACAAATTTCGTTTGCCTCCTTATTAGATATTGTCTTAATTAATTCTTATTTTCTTATATCACCGACGGTTCAGGCCGACGCTAATGTTTGTGCTAAAATTTTCATTTCCCCCCACGAATTTTGTTTGGCTCCTTTAAACTTATTGTTTTAATTAATTATTACTTTTATATTAAAAACTAGTACTTTAATAGCTCTTTTAAAGTCCTATTAAACAAAATCGTTCACATTAGTGGCACGGTTAATAGCGTTTTTCAGCGCTATCAAAAACAAAAGAAAGTGCTATTAAGTAAATTTTATGGCATATTGTCTGTTGCTCTATTTTCTCTTTCAAAGTTGGTTTACCCTTTTGGATAGAAGAGATCACTATTCTTTGTCTTTACTAGAATCTTTATAAGAGGAGCATATGCCTAAGTAGTCATTTTACTCCATTTCACTTCAAAAGTATATAGCACGAATAAAACTAAAGTTCATGAGTGAAGGTGAGCATTCGAGCGATAACCTATACAGCCAGCGTCGTCGGACTAAGAACAAAGGGACATACATTTAATCATTCCTTCTTCACTACTTAATGCATGTGTCCTTCGAGTTCATTTGTTATGAAAATATTTTGAAAATGGTTTGATTTCGAGAAAAATACTCGGTGTTGACAAAAGGTTTATTTGGACCTACGCTACTGTTTGTGCAAAAATTTCATTACACCCACCAATTTAGTTTGCCTCCTTTTTAGTTATTATTTTAAATAATAATTTTTTTATATTAGCGACAATTCAGGCCGACTCTATTGATTTTGAAAAAAATTTCATTTCCCATAACAAATTTCGTTTGCCTCCTTATTAGATATTGTCTTAATTAATTCTTATTTTCTTATATCAGCGACGGTTCAGGTCGACGCTAATGTTTGTGCTAAAATTTTCATTTCCCCCCACGAATTTCGTTTGGATCCTTTAAACTTATTGTTTTAATTAATTATTACTTTTATATTAAAAACTAGTACTTTAATAGCTCTTTTAAAGTCCTGTTAAACAAAACCGTTCACATTAGTGGCACGGTTAATAGCGTTTTTCAGCGCTATCAAAAACAAAAGAAAGTACTATTAAGTAAATTTTATGGCATATTGTCTGTTGCTCTATTTTCTCTTTCAAAGTTGGTTTACCCTTTTGGACAGAAGAGATCACTCTTCTTTGTCTTTATTAGAATCTTTATAAGAGGAGCATACGCCTAAGTAGTCATTTTCCTCCATTTCACTTCAAAAGTATATAGCACGAATAAAACTAAAGTTCATGAGTGAAGGTGAGCATTTGAGCGATAACCTATACAGCCAGCGTCGTCGAACTAAGAACAAAGGGACATACATTTAATCATTCCTTCTTCACTACTTAATGCATGTGTCCTTCGAGTGCATTTGTTATGAAAATATTTTGAAAATGGTTTGATTTCGAGAAAAATACTCGGTGTTGACAAAACGTTTATTTGGACCTACGCTACTGTTTGTGCGAAAATTTCATTACACCCACCAATTTAGTTTGCCTCCTTTTTAGTTATTATTTTATATAATTATTTTTTTATATTAGCGACAATTCAGGCCGACTCTATTGTTTTTGAAAAAAATTTCATTTCCCATAACAAATTTCGTTTGCCTCCTTATTAGATATTGTCTTAATTAATTCTTATTTTCTTATATCAGCGACGGTTCAGGTCGACGCTAATGTTTGTGCTAAAATTTTCATTTCCCCCCACGAATTTCGTTTGGATCCTTTAAACTTATTGTTTTAATTAATTATTACTTTTATATTAAAAACTAGTACTTTAATAGCTCTTTTAAAGTCCTATTAAACAAAACCGTTCACATTAGTGGCACGGTTAATAGCGTTTTTCAGCGCTATCAAAAACAAAAGAAAGTGCTATTAAGTAAATTTTATGGCATATTGTCTGTTGCTCTATTTTCTCTTTCAAAGTTGGTTTACCCTTTTGGACAGAAGACATCACTCTTCTTTGTCTTTATTAGAATCTTTATAAGAGGAGCATACGCCTAAGTAGTCATTTTCCTCCATTTCACTTCAAAAGTATATAGCACGAATAAAACTAAAGTTCATGAGTGAAGGTGAGCATTCGAGCGATAACCTATACAGCCAGCGTCGTCGGACTAAGAACAAAGGGTCATACATTTAATCATTCCTTCTTCAATACTTAATGCATGTGTCCTTCGAGTGCATTTGTTATGAAAATATTTTGAAAATGGTTTGATTTCGAGAAAAATACTCGGTGTTGACAAAACGTTTATTTGGTCCTACGCTACTGTTTGTGCGAAAATTTCATTACACCCACCAATTTAGTTTGCCTCCTTTTTAGTTATTATTTTAAATAATTATTTTTTTATATTAGCGTCAATTCAGGCCGACTCTATTGTTTTTGAAAAAAATTTCATTTCCCATAACAAATTTCGTTTGCCTCGTTATTAGATATTGTCTTAATTAATTCTTATTTTCTTATATCAGCGACGGTTCAGGCCGACGCTAATGTTTGTGCTAAAATTTTCATTTCCCCCCACGAATTTTGTTTGGCTCCTTTAAACTTATTGTTTTAATTAATTATTACTTTTATATTAAAAACTAGTACTTTAATAGCTCTTTTAAAGTCCTATTAAACAAAATCGTTCACATTAGTGGCACGGTTAATAGCGTTTTTCAGCGCTATCAAAAACAAAAGAAAGTGCTATTAAGTAAATTTTATGGCATATTGTCTGTTGCTCTATTTTCTCTTTCAAAGTTGGTTTACCCTTTTGGATAGAAGAGATCACTATTCTTTGTCTTTACTAGAATCTTTATAAGAGGAGCATATGCCTAAGTAGTCATTTTACTCCATTTCACTTCAAAAGTATATAGCACGAATAAAACTAAAGTTCATGAGTGAAGGTGAGCATTCGAGCGATAACCTATACAGCCAGCGTCGTCGGACTAAGAACAAAGGGACATACATTTAATCATTCCTTCTTCATTACTTAATGCATGTGTCCTTCGAGTTCATTTGTTATGAAAATATTTTGAAAATGGTTTGATTTCGAGAAAAATACTCGGTGTTGACAAAAGGTTTATTTGGACCTACGCTACTGTTTGTGCGAAAATTTCATTACACCCACCAATTTAGTTTGCCTCCTTTTTAGTTATTATTTTAAATAATAATTTTTTTATATTAGCAACAATTCAGGCCGACTCTATTGATTTTGAAAAAAATTTCATTTCCCATAACAAATTTCGTTTGCCTCCTTATTAGATATTGTCTTAATTAATTCTTATTTTCTTATATCAGCGACGGTTCAGGTCGACGCTAATGTTTGTGCTAAAATTTTCATTTCCCCCCACGAATTTCGTTTGGATCCTTTAAACTTATTGTTTTAATTAATTATTACTTTTATATTAAAAACTAGTACTTTAATAGCTCTTTTAAAGTCCTGTTAAACAAAACCGTTCACATTAGTGGCACGGTTAATAGCGTTTTTCAGCGCTATCAAAAACAAAAGAAAGTACTATTAAGTAAATTTTATGGCATATTGTCTGTTGCTCTATTTTCTCTTTCAAAGTTGGTTTACCCTTTTGGACAGAAGAGATCACTCTTCTTTGTCTTTATTAGAATCTTTATAAGAGGAGCATACGCCTAAGTAGTCATTTTCCTCCATTTCACTTCAAAAGTATATAGCACAAATAAAACTAAAGTTCATGAGTGAAGGTGAGCATTCGAGCGATAACCTATACAGCCAGCGTCGTCGAACTAAGAACATAGGGACATACATTTAATCATTCCTTCTTCACTACTTAATGCATGTGTCCTTCGAGTGCATTTGTTATGAAAATATTTTGAAAATGGTTTGATTTCGAGAAAAATACTCGGTGTTGACAAAACGTTTATTTGGACCTACGCTATTGTTTGTGCGAAAATTTCATTACACCCACCAATTTAGTTTGCCTCCTTTTGAGTTATTATTTTAAATAATTATTTTTTTATATTAGCGACAGTTCGGGCCGACGCTATTGTTTTTGAAAAAAATTTCATTTCCCATAACAAATTTCGTTTGCCTCCTTATTAGATATTGTCTTAATTAATTCTTATTTTCTTATATCAGCGACGGTTCAGGCCGACGCTAATGTTTGTGCTAAAATTTTTCATTTTCCCCCACGAATTTCGTTTGGCTCCTTTAAACTTATTGTTTTAATTAATTATGATTTTTATATTAAAAACTAGTACTTTAATAGCTCTTTTAAAGTGCTATTAAACAAAATCGTTCACATTAGTGGAACGGTTAATAGTGGTTTTCAGCGCTATTAAAAACAAAAGAAAGTGTTATTAAGTAACTTTTATGGCATATTGTCTGTTGCTCTATTTTCTCTTTCAAAGTTGGTTTACCCTTTTGGACAGAAGAGATCACTCTTCGTTGTCTTTATTAGAATCTTTATAAGAGGAGCATACGCCTAACTAATCATTTTCCTCCAGCTCACTTCAAAAGAATATAGCACGAATAAAACTAAAGTTCATGAGTGAATGTGAGCATTCGAGCGATAACCTATACAGCCAGCGTCGTCGGACTAAGAACAAAGGGACATACATTTAATGATTCCTTCTTCATTATTTAATGAATTTGTCCTTCGAGTGCATTTGTAATGAAAAGATTTTGAAAATGGATTGATTTCGAGAAAAATACTCGGTGTTGACAAAACGTTTATTTGGACCTACGCTATTGTTTGTGTGAAAATTTCATTACACCCACCAATTTATTTTGCCTCCTTTTTAGTTATTATTTTAAATAATTTTCTTTTTATATTAGCGACGGTTCAGGCAGACGCTATTGATTTTGAAAAAATATTCATTTCCCATAACAAATTTTGTGTGCCTCCTTATTAGTTATTGTCTTAATTAATTCTTATTTTCTTATATTAGCGACGGTTCTGGCCGACGCTACTGTTTGTGCTAAAATTTTCATTTTCCCCCACGAATTTCATTTGGCTCCTTTAAACTTATTGTTTTAATTAATTATTATTTTTATATTAAAAACTAGTACTTTAATAGCTCTTTTAAAGAGCTATTAAACAAAATCGTTCACATTAGTGGCACGGTTAATAGCACTTTTCAGGGCTATCAAAAACAAAAGAAAGTGCTATTAATTAACTTTTATGGCATATTGTCTGTTGCTCTATTTTCTCTTTCAAAGTTTTGTTTACCCTTTTGGATAGAAGAGATCACTCTTCTTTGTCTTTATTAGAATCTTTATAAGAGGAGCATACGCCTAACTAATCATTTTCCTCCATTTCACTTCAAAAGTATATAGCACGAATAAAACTAAAGTTCATGAGTGAAGGTGAGCATTTGAGCGATAACCTATACAGCCAGCGTCGTCGGACTAAGAACAAAGGGACATACATTTAATCATTCCTTCTTCACTACTTAATGCATGTGTCCTTCGAGTGCATTTGTTATGAAAATATTTTGAAAATGGTTTGATTTCGAGAAAAATACTCGGTGTTGACAAAACGTTTATTTGGACCTAGGCTATTGTTTGTGCGAAAATTTCATTACACCCACCAATTTAGTTTGCCTCCTTTTTAGTTATTATTTTATATAATTATTTTTTTATATTAGCGACAATTCAGGCCGACTCTATTGTTTTTGAAAAAAATTTCATTTCCCATAACAAATTTCGTTTGCCTCCTTATTAGATATTGTCTTAATTAATTCTTATTTTCTTATATCAGCGACGGTTCAGGCCGACGCTAATGTTTGTGCTAAAATTATCATTTCCCCCCACGAATTTTGTTTGGCTCCTTTAAACTTATTGTTTTAATTAATTATTACTTTTATATTAAAAACTTGTACTTTAATAGCTCTTTTAAAGTCCTATTAAACAAAATCGTTCACATTAGTGGCACGGTTAATAGCGTTTTTCAGCGCTATCAAAAACAAAAGAAAGTGCTATTAAGTAAATTTTATGGCATATTGTCTGTTGCTCTATTTTCTCTTTCAAAGTTGGTTTACCCTTTTGGACAGAAGACATCACTCTTCTTTGTCTTTATTAGAATCTTTATAAGAGGAGCATACGCCTAAGTAGTCATTTTCCTCCATTTCACTTCAAAAGTATATAGCACGAATAAAACTAAAGTTCATGAGTGAAGGTGAGCATTCGAGCGATAACCTATACAGCCAGTGTCGTCGGACTAAGAACAAAGGGTCATACATTTAATCATTCCTTCTTCACTACTTAATGAATGTGTCCTTCGAGTGCATTTGTTATGAAAATATTTTGAAAATGGTTTGATTTCGAGAAAAATACTCGGTGTTGACAAAACGTTTATTTGGACCTACGCTACTGTTTGTGCGAAAATTTCATTACACCCACCAATTTAGTTTGCCTCCTTTTTAGTTATTATTTTAAATAATTATTTTTTTATATTAGCGTCAATTCAGGCCGACTCAATTGTTTTTGAAAAAAATTTCATTTCCCATAACAAATTTCGTTTGCCTCCTTATTAGATATTGTCTTAATTAATTCTTATTTTCTTATATCAGCGACGGTTCAGGCCGACGCTAATGTTTGTGCTAAAATTTTCATTTCCCCCCACGAATTTTGTTTGGTTCCTTTAAACTTATTGTTTTAATTAATTATTACTTTTATATTAAAAACTAGTACTTTAATAGCTCTTTTAAAGTCCTATTAAACAAAATCGGGCACATTAGTGGCACGGTTAATAGCGTTTTTCAGCGCTATCAAAAACAAAAGAAAGTGCTATTAAGTAAATTTTATGGCATATTGTCTGTTGCTCTATTTTCTCTTTCAAAGTTGGTTTACCCTTTTGGATAGAAGAGATCACTATTCTTTGTCTTTACTAGAATCTTTATAAGAGGAGCATATGCCTAAGTAGTCATTTTACTCCATTTCACTTCAAAAGTATATAGCACGAATAAAACTAAAGTTCATGAGTGAAGGTGAGCATTCGAGCGATAACCTATACAGCCAGCGTCGTCGGACTAAGAACAAAGGGACATACATTTAATCATTCCTTCTTCACTACTTAATGCATGTGTCCTTCGAGTTCATTTGTTATGAAAATATTTTGAAAATGGTTTGATTTCGAGAAAAATACTCGGTGTTGACAAAAGGTTTATTTGGACCTACGCTACTGTTTGTGCGAAAATTTCATTACACCCACCAATTTAGTTTGCCTCCTTTTTAGTTATTATTTTAAATAATAATTTTTTTATATTAGCGACAATTCAGGCCGACTCTATTGATTTTGAAAAAAATTTCATTTCCCATAACAAATTTCGTTTGCCTCCTTATTAGATATTGTCTTAATTAATTCTTATTTTCTTATATCAGCGACGGTTCAGGTCGACGCTAATGTTTGTGCTAAAATTTTCATTTCCCCCCACGAATTTCGTTTGGATCCTTTAAACTTATTGTTTTAATTAATTATTACTTTTATATTAAAAACTAGTACTTTAATAGCTCTTTTAAAGTCCTGTTAAACAAAACCGTTCACATTAGTGGCACGGTTAATAGCGTTTTTCAGCGCTATCAAAAACAAAAGAAAGTACTATTAAGTAAATTTTATGGCATATTGTCTGTTGCTCTATTTTCTCTTTCAAAGTTGGTTTACCCTTTTGGACAGAAGAGATCAATCTTCTTTGTCTTTATTAGAATCTTTATAAGAGGAGCATACGCCTAAGTAGTCATTTTCCTCCATTTCACTTCAAAAGTATATAGCACAAATAAAACTAAAGTTCATGAGTGAAGGTGAGCATTCGAGCGATAACCTATACAGCCAGCGTCGTCGAACTAAGAACATAGGGACATACATTTAATCATTCCTTCTTCACTACTTAATGCATGTGTCCTTCGAGTGCATTTGTTATGAAAATATTTTGAAAATGGTTTGATTTCGAGAAAAATACTCGGTGTTGACAAAACGTTTATTTGGACCTACGCTACTGTTTGTGCGAAAATTTCATTACACCCACCAATTTAGTTTGCCTCCTTTTTAGTTATTATTTTAAATAATTTTTTTTTATATTAGCGACAATTCAGGCCGACGCTATTGTTTTTGAAAAATTTTTCATTTCCCATAACAAATTTCGTTTGCCTCCTTATTAGTTATTGTCTTAATTAATTCTTATTTTCTTATATTAGCGACGGTTCAGGCCGACGCTAATGTTTGTGCTAAAATTTTTCATTTTCCCCCACGAATTTCGTTTGGCTCCTTTAAACTTATTGTTTTAATTAATTATGATTTTTATATTAAAAACTAGTACTTTAATAGCTCTTTTAAAGTGCTATTAAACAAAATCGTTCACATTAGTGGCACGGTTAATAGTGGTTTTCAGCGCTATTAAAAACAAAAGAAAGTGTTATTAAGTAACTTTTATGGCATATTGTCTGTTGCTCTATTTTCTCTTTCAAAGTTGGTTTACCCTTTTGGACAGAAGAGATCACTCTTCGTTGTCTTTATTAGAATCTTTATAAGAGGAGCATACGCCTAACTAATAATTTTCCTCCAGCTCACTTCAAAAGTATATAGCACGAATAAAACTAAAGTTCATGAGTGAATGTGAGCATTCGAGCGATAACCTATACAGCCAGCGTCGTCGGACTAAGAACAAAGGGACATACATTTAATGATTCCTTCTTCATTATTTAATGAATGTGTCCTTCGAGTGCATTTGTAATGAAAAGATTTTGAAAATGGATTGATTTCGAGAAAAATACTCGGTGCTGACAAAACGTTTATTTGGACCTACGCTATTGTTTGTGTGAAAATTTCATTACACCCACCAATTTATTTTGCCTCCTTTTTAGTTATTATTTTAAATAATTTTCTTTTTATATTAGCGACGGTTCAGGCAGACGCTATTGATTTTGAAAAAATATTCATTTCCCATAACAAATTTTGTGTGCCTCCTTATTAGTTATTGTCTTAATTAATTCTTATTTTCTTATATTAGCGACGGTTCTGGCCGACGCTACTGTTTGTGCTAAAATTTTCATTTTCCCCCACGAATTTCATTTGGCTCCTTTAAACTTATTGTTTTAATTAATTATTATTTTTATATTGAAAACTAGTACTTTAATAGCTCTTTTAAAGAGCTATTAAACAAAATCGTTCACATTAGTGGCACGGTTAATAGCACTTTTCAGGGCTATCAAAAACAAAAGAAAGTGCTATTAATTAACTTTTATGGCATATTGTCTGTTGCTCTATTTTCTCTTTCAAAGTTGGTTTACCCTTTTGGACAGAAGAGATCACTCTTCTTTGTCTTTATTAGAATCTTTATAAGAGGAGCATACGCCTAACTAATCATTTTCCTCCATTTCACTTCAAAAGTATATAGCACGAATAAAACTAAAGTTCATGAGTGAAGGTGAGCATTTGAGCGATAACCTATACAGCCAGCGTCGTCGGACTAAGAACAAAGGGACATACATTTAATCATTCCTTCTTCACTACTTAATGCATGTGTCCTTCGAGTGCATTTGTTATGAAAATATTTTGAAAATGGTTTGATTTCGAGAAAAATACTCGGTGTTGACAAAACGTTTATTTGGACCTAGGCTATTGTTTGTGCGAAAATTTCATTACACCCACCAATTTAGTTTGCCTCCTTTTTAGTTATTATTTTATATAATTATTTTTTTATATTAGCGACAATTCAGGCCGACTCTATTGTTTTTGAAAAAAATTTCATTTCCCATAACAAATTTCGTTTGCCTCTTTATTAGATATTGTCTTAATTAATTCTTATTTTCTTATATCAGCGACGGTTCAGGCCGACGCTAATGTTTGTGCTAAAATTTTCATTTCCCCCCACGAATTTTGTTTGGCTCCTTTAAACTTATTGTTTTAATTAATTATTACTTTTATATTAAAAACTTGTACTTTAATAGCTCTTTTAAAGTCCTATTAAACAAAATCGTTCACATTAGTGGCACGGTTAATAGCGTTTTTCAGCGCTATCAAAAACAAAAGAAAGTGCTATTAAGTAAATTTTATGGCATATTGTCTGTTGCTCTATTTTCTCTTTCAAAGTTGGTTTACCCTTTTGGACAGAAGACATCACTCTTCTTTGTCTTTATTAGAATCTTTATAAGAGGAGCAT
Organism: Vicia faba; assembly: GCA_948472305.1. Lineage (NCBI taxonomy): Eukaryota > Viridiplantae > Streptophyta > Magnoliopsida > Fabales > Fabaceae > Vicia > Vicia faba. The sequence goes on along the minus strand of OX451741.1, from coordinate 507,886,427 downwards.
ACGCCTAAGTAGTCATTTTCCTCCATTTCACTTCAAAAGTATATAGCACGAATAAAACTAAAGTTCATGAGTGAAGGTGAGCATTCGAGCGATAACCTATACAGCCAGTGTCGTCGGACTAAGAACAAAGGGTCATACATTTAATCATTCCTTCTTCACTACTTAATGCATGTGTCCTTCGAGTGCATTTGTTATGAAAATATTTTGAAAATGGTTTGATTTCGAGAAAAATACTCGGTGTTGACAAAACGTTTATTTGGACCTACGCTACTGTTTGTGCGAAAATTTCATTACACCCACCAATTTAGTTTGCCTCCTTTTTAGTTATTATTTTAAATAATTATTTTTTTATATTAGCGTCAATTCAGGCCGACTCAATTGTTTTTGAAAAAAATTTCATTTCCCATATCAAATTTCGTTTGCCTCCTTATTAGATATTGTCTTAATTAATTCTTATTTTCTTATATCAGCGACGGTTCAGGCCGACGCTAATGTTTGTGCTAAAATTTTCATTTCCCCCCACGAATTTTGTTTGGCTCCTTTAAACTTATTGTTTTAATTAATTATTACTTTTATATTAAAAACTAGTACTTTAATAGCTCTTTTAAAGTCCTATTAAACAAAATCGGGCACATTAGTGGCACGGTTAATAGCGTTTTTCAGCGCTATCAAAAACAAAAGAAAGTGCTATTAAGTAAATTTTATGGCATATTGTCTGTTGCTCTATTTTCTCTTTCAAAGTTGGTTTACCCTTTTGGACAGAAGAGATCACTATTCTTTGTCTTTATTAGAATCTTTATAAGAGGAGCATACGCCTAAGTAGTCATTTTACTCCATTTCACTTCAAAAGTATATAGCACGAATAAAACTAAAGTTCATGACTGAAGGTGAGCATTCGAGCGATAACCTATACAGCCAGCGTCGTCGGACTAAGAACAAAGGGACATACATTTAATCATTCCTTCTTCACTACTTAATGCATGTGTCCTTCGAGTTCATTTGTTATGAAAATATTTTGAAAAGGGTTTGATTTCGAGAAAAATACTCGGTGTTGACAAAACGTTTATTTGGACCTACGCTACTGTTTGTGCGAAAATTTCATTACACCCACCAATTTAGTTTGCCTCCTTTTTAGTTATTATTTTAAATAATAATTTTTTTATATTAGCGACAATTCAGGCCGACTCTATTGTTTTTGAAAAAAATTTCATTTCCCATAACAAATTTCGTTTGCCTCCTTATTAGATATTGTCTTAATTAATTCTTATTTTCTTATATCAGCGACGGTTCAGGTCGACGCTAATGTTTGTGCTAAAATTTTCATTTCCCCCCACGAATTTCGTTTGGATCCTTTAAACTTATTGTTTTAATTAATTATTACTTTTATATTAAAAACTAGTACTTTAATAGCTCTTTTAAAGTCCTATTAAACAAAACCGTTCACAATAGTGGCACGGTTAATAGCATTTTTCAGCGCTATGAAAAACAAAAGAAAGTACTATTAAGTAAATTTTATGGCATATTGTCTGTTGCTCTATTTTCTCTTTCAAAGTTGGTTTACCCTTTTGGACAGAAGAGATCACTCTTCTTTGTCTTTATTAGAATCTTTATAAGAGGAGCATACGCCTAAGTAGTCATTTTCCTCCATTTCACTTCAAAAGTATATAGCACGAATAAAACTAAAGTTCATGAGTGAAGGTGAGCATTCGAGCGATAACCTATACAGCCAGCATCGTCGAACTAAGAACATAGGGACATACATTTAATCATTCCTTCTTCACTACTTAATGCATGTTTCCTTCGAGTGCATTTGTTATGAAAATATTTTGAAAATGGTTTGATTTCGAGAAAAATACTCGGTGTTGACAAAACGTTTATTTGGACCTACGCTACTGTTTGTGCGAAAATTTCATTACACCCACCAATTTAGTTTGCCTCCTTTTTTGTTATTATTTTAAATAATTTTTTTTTATATTAGCGACAATTCAGGCCGACGCTATTGTTTTTGAAAAATTTTTCATTTCCCATAACAAATTTCGTTTGCCTCCTTATTAGTTATTGTCTTAATTAATTCTTATTTTCTTATATTAGCGACGGTTCAGGCCGACGCTAATGTTTGTGCTAAAATTTTTCATTTTCCCCCACGAATTTCGTTTGGCTCCTTTAAACTTATTGTTTTAATTAATTATGATTTTTATATTAAAAACTAGTACTTTAATAGCTCTTTTAAAGTGCTATTAAACAAAATCGTTCACATTAGTGGCACGGTTAATAGTGGTTTTCAGCGCTATTAAAAACAAAAGAAAGTGTTATTAAGTAACTTTTATGGCATATTGTCTGTTGCTCTATTTTCTCTTTCAAAGTTGGTTTACCCTTTTGGATAGAAGAGATCACTATTCTTTGTCTTTACTAGAATCTTTATAAGAGGAGCATATGCCTAAGTAGTCATTTTACTCCATTTCACTTCAAAAGTATATAACACAAATAAAACTAAAGTTCATGAGTGAAGGTGAGCATTCGAGCGATAACCTATACAGCCAGCGTCGTCGGACTAAGAACAAAGGGACATACATTTAATCATTCCTTCTTCACTACTTAATGCATGTGTCCTTCGAGTTCATTTGTTATGAAAATATTTTGAAAATAGTTTGATTTCGAGAAAAATACTCGGTGTTGACAAAAGGTTTATTTGGACCTACGCTACTGTTTGTGCGAAAATTTCATTACACCCACCAATTTAGTTTGCCTCCTTTTTAGTTATTATTTTAAATAATAATTTTTTTATATTAGCGACAATTCAGGCCGACTCTATTGATTTTGAAAAAAATTTCATTTCCCATAACAAATTTCGTTTGCCTCCTTATTAGATATTGTCTTAATTAATTCTTATTTTCTTATATCAGCGACGGTTCAGGTCGACGCTAATGTTTGTGCTAAAATTTTCATTTCCCCCCACGAATTTCGTTTGGATCCTTTAAACTTATTGTTTTAATTAATTATTACTTTTATATTAAAACCTAGTACTTTAATAGCTCTTTTAAAGTCCTGTTAAACAAAACCGTTCACATTAGTGGCACGGTTAATAGCGTTTTTCAGCGCTATCAAAAACAAAAGAAAGTACTATTAAGTAAATTTTATGGCATATTGTCTGTTGCTCTATTTTCTCTTTCAAAGTTGGTTTACCCTTTTGGACAGAAGAGATCACTCTTCTTTGTCTTTATTAGAATCTTTATAAGAGGAGCATACGCCTAAGTAGTCATTTTCCTCCATTTCACTTCAAAAGTATATAGCACAAATAAAACTAAAGTTCATGAGTGAAGGTGAGCATTCGAGCGATAACCTATACAGCCAGCGTCGTCGAACTAAGAACATAGGGACATACATTTAATCATTCCTTCTTCACTACTTAATGCATGTGTCCTTCGAGTGCATTTGTTATGAAAATATTTTGAAAATGGTTTGATTTCGAGAAAAATACTCGGTGTTGACAAAACGTTTATTTAGACCTACGCTACTGTTTGTGCGAAAATTTCATTACACCCACCAATTTAGTTTGCCTCCTTTTTAGTTATTATTTTAAATAATTTTTTTTATATTAGCGTCAATTCAGGCCGACTCTATTGTTTTTGAAAAAAATTTCATTTCCCATAACAAATTTTGTGTGCCTCCTTATTAGATATTGTCTTAATTAATTCTTATTTTCTTATATCAGCGACGGTTCAGGCCGACGCTAATGTTTGTGCTAAAATTTTCATTTCCCCCCACGAATTTCGTTTGGCTCCTTTAAACTTATTGTTTTAATTAATTATTATTTTTATATTAAAAACTAGTACTTTAATAGCTCTTTTAAAGTGCTATTAAACAAAATCGTTCACATTAGTGGCACGGTTAATAGCGCTTTTCAGCGCTATCAAAAACAAAAGAAAGTGCTATTAAGTAACTTTTATGGCATATTATCTGTTGCTCTATTTTTACTATCAAAGTTGGTTTACCCTTTTGGACAGAAGAGATCACTCTTCTTTGTCTTTATTAGAATATTTATAGGAGGAGCATACGCCTAACTAGTCATTTTCTTGCATTTCACTTCAAAAGTATATAGCACGAATAAAACTAAAGCTCATGAGTGAAGGTGAGCATTCGAACGATAACCTATACAGCCAGCGTCGTCGGAGTAAGAACAAAGGGACATACATTTAATCATTCCTTCTTCACTACTTAATGCATATGTCCCTCGAGTGCATTTGTTATGAAAATATTTTGAAAATGGTTTGATTTCGAGAAAAATACTCGGTGTTGACAAAACGTTTATTTAGACCTACGATACTGTTTGTGCGAAAATTTCATTACACCCACCAATTTAGTTTGTCTGCTTTTTAGTTATTATTTTAAATAATTATATTCTTTTATATTAGCGACAGTTCAGGCCAACGCTATTGTTTTTGAAAAAATATTCAATTCCCATAACAAATTTCGTTTGCCCCCTTATTAGTTATTGTCTTAATTAATTCTTATTTTCTTATATTAGCGACGGTTCAGGCCGACGCTACTGTTTGTGCTAAAATTTTCATTTTCCCCCACAAATTTCATTTGGCTCCTCTAAACTTTGTGTTTTAATTAATTATTATTTTTATATTAAAAACTAGTACTTTAATAGCTCTTTTAAAGTGTTATTAAACAAAATCGTTCACATTAATGGCACGGTTAATAGCGCTTTTCAGCGCTATCAAAAACAAAATAAAGTGCTATTAAGTAACTTTTATGGCATATTGTCTGTTGCTCTATTTTCTCTTTCAAAGTTGGTTTACCCTTTTGGACAAAATAGATCACTCTTCTTTGTCTTTATTAGAATTTTTATAAGAGGAGCATACGCCTAAGTAGTCATTTTCCTCCATTTCACTTCAAAAGTATATAGCACGAATAAAACTAAAGTTCATGAGTGAAGGTGAGCATTCGAACGATAACCTATACAGCCAGCGTCGTCAGACTAAGAACAAAGGGACATACATTTAATCATTCCGTCTTCACTACTTAATGCATATGGCCCTCAAGGGCATTTGTTATGAAAATATTTAGAAAATGGTTTGATTTCGAGAAAAATACTCGGTGTTAACAAAACATTTATTTAGACCTACGCTACTGTTTGTGAGAAAATTTCATTACACCCACCAATTTAGTTTGCCTCCTTATTAGTTATTATTTTAAATAATTATTTTTTATTTTATTAGCGACAGTTCAGGCCAACGCTATTGTTTTTGAAGAAATATTCAATTCCCATAACAAATTTTGTTTGCCTCCTAATTAGTTATTGTCTTAATTAATTCTTATTTTTTTATATTAGCGACGGTTCAGGCCGACGCTACTGTCTGTGCTAAAATTTTCATTTTCCCCCACGAATTTCATTTGGCTCCTCTAAACTTTGTGTTTTAATTAATTATTATTTTTATATTAAAAACTAGTACTTTAATAGCTCTTTTAAAGTGTTATTAAACAAAATCGTTCACATTAATGGCACGGTTAATAGCGCTTTTCAGCGCTATCAAAAACAAAAGAAAGTGCTATTAAGTAACTTTTATGGCATATTATCTGTTGCTCTATTTTTACTATCAAAGTTGGTTTACCCTTTTGGACAGAAGAGATCACTCTTCTTTGTCTTTATTAGAATCTTTATAGGAGGAGCATACGCCTAACTAGTCATTTTCTTGCATTTCACTTCAAAAGTATATAGCACGAATAAAACTAAAGCTCATGAGTGAAGGTGAGCATTCGAACGATAACCTATACAGCCAGCGTCGTCGGAGTAAGAACAAAGGGACATACATTTAATCATTCCTTCTTCACTACTTAATGCATATGTCCCTCGAGTGCATTTGTTATGAAAATATTTTGAAAATGGTTTGATTTCGAGAAAAATACTCGGTGTTGACAAAACGTTTATTTAGACCTACGATACTGATTGTGCGAAAATTTCATTACACCCACCAATTTAGTTTGCCTGCTTTTTAGTTATTATTTTAAATAATTATATTCTTTTATATTAGCGACAGTTCAGGCCAACGCTATTGTTTTTGAAAAAATATTCAATTCCCATAACAAATTTCGTTTGCCCCCTTATTAGTTATTGTCTTAATTAATTCTTATTTTCTTATATTAGCGACGGTTCAGGCCGACGCTACTGTTTGTGCTAAAATTTTCATTTTCCCCCACAAATTTCATTTGGCTCCTCTAAACTTTGTGTTTTAATTAATTATTATTTTTATATTAAAAACTAGTACTTTAATAGCTCTTTTAAAGTGTTATTAAACAAAATCGTTCACATTAATGGCACGGTTAATAGCGCTTTTCAGCGCTATCAAAAACAAAATAAAGTGCTATTAAGTAACTTTTATGGCATATTGTCTGTTGCTCTATTTTCTCTTTCAAAGTTGGTTTACCCTTTTGGACAGAATATATCACTCTTCTTTGTCTTTATTAGAATTTTTATAAGAGGAGCATACGCCTAAGTAGTCATTTTCCTCCATTTCACTTCAAAAGTATATAGCACGAATAAAACTAAAGTTCATGAGTGAAGGTGAGCATTCGAACGATAACCTATACAGCCAGCGTCGTCGGACTAAGATTAAAGGGACATAAATGTAATCATTCCTTCTTCACTACTTAATGCATATGTCCCTCGAGTGCATTTGTTATGAAAATATTATGAAAATGGTTTGATTTCGAGAAAAATACTCGGTGTTAACAAAACGTTTATTTAGACCTACGCTACTCTTTGTGAGAAAATTTCATTACACCCACCAATTTAATTTGCCTCCTTTTTAGTTATTATTTTAAATAATTATTTTTTTTATATTAGCGACAGTTCAGGCCAACGCTATTGTTTTTGAAGAAATATTCAATTCCCATAACAAATTTCGTTTGCCTCCTTATTAGTTATTGTCTTAATCAATTCTTATTTTCTTATATTAGCGACGGTTCAGGCCGACGCTACTGTTTGTGCTAAAATTTTAATTTTCCCCCACGAATTTCGTTTGGCTCATTTAAACTTATTGTTTTAATTAATTATTATTTTTATATTAAAAACTATTACTTTAATAGCGCTTTTAAAGTGATATTAAACAAAATCGTTCACATTAGTGGCACGGTTAATAGCGCTTTTCAGCGCTATCAAAAACAAAAGAAAGTGCTATTAAGTAACTTTTATGGCATATTGTCTGTTGCTCTATTTTTACTATCAAAGTTGGTTTACCCTTTTGGACAGAAGAGATCACTCTTCTTTGTCTTTATTAGAATCTTTATAGGAGGAGCATACGCCTAACTAGTCATTTTCTTGCATTTCACTTCAAAAGTATATAGTACGAATAAAACTAAAGTTCATGAGTGAAGGTGATAATTCGAACGATAACCTATACAGCCAGCATCGTCGGACTAAGAACAAAGGGACATACATTTAATCATTCCTTCTTCACTACTTAATGCATATGTCCCTCAAGTGCATTTGTTATGAAAATATTTTGAAAATGGTTTGATTTCGAGAAAAATACTCGGTGTTGACAAAACGTTTATTTAGACCTACGATACTGTTTGTGCGAAAATTTCATTACACCCACCAATTTAGTTTGCCTCCTTTTTAGTTATTATTTTAAATAATTATATTCTTTTATATTAGCGATAGTTCAGGCCAACGCTATTGTTTTTGAAAAAATATTCAATTCCCATAACAAATTTCGTTTGCCCCCTTATTAGTTATTGTCTTAATTAATTCTTATTTTCTTATATTAGCGACGGTTCAGGCCGACGCTACTGTTTGTGCTAAAATTTTCATTTTCCCCCACGAATTTCATTTGACTCCTCTAAACTTTGTGTTTTAATTAATTATTATTTTTATATTAAAAACTAGTACTTTAGTAGCTCTTTTAAAGTGTTATTAAACAAAATCGTTCACATTAATGGCACGGTTAATAGCGCTTTTCAGCGCTATCAAAAACAAAAGAAAGTGCTATTAAGTAACTTTTATGGCATATTGTCTGTCGCTCTATTTTCTCTTTCAAAGTTAGTTTACCCTTTTGGACATAAGAGATCACTCTTCTTTGTCTTTATTAGAATCATTATAAGAGGAGCATACGCCTAACTAGTCATTTTCTTGCATTTCACTTTAAAAGTATATAGCACGAATTAAACTAAAGTTCATGAGTGAAGGTGAGCATTCGAACGATAACCTAAACAGCCAGCGTCGTCGGACTAAGAACAAAGGGACATAAATGTAATCATTCCTTCTTCACTACTTAATGCATATGTCCTTCTAGTGCATTTGTTATGAAAATATTTTGAAAATGGTTTGATTTCGAGAAAAATACTCGGTGTTGACAAATCATTTATTTGGACCTACGCTATTGTTTGTGCGAAAATTTCATTACACCCACCAATTTAGTTTGCCTCCTTTTTAGTTATTATTTTAAATAATTTTTTTTTTATATTAGCGACAGTTCAGGCCGACGCTATTGTTTTTGAAAAAATATTCAATTCCCATAACAAATTTCGTTTGCCTCCTTATTAGTTATTGTCTTAATCAATTCTTATTTTCTTATATTAGCGACGGTTCAGGCCGACGCTACTGTTTGCGCTAAAATTTTCATTTTCCCCCACGAATTTCGTTTGGCTCCTTTAAACTTATTGTTTTAACTAATTATTATTTTTATATTAAAAACTAGTACTTTAATAGCGATTTTAAAGTTCTATTAAACAAAATCGTTCACATTAGTGGCACGGTTAATAGCGCTTTTCAGCGCTATCAAAAACAAAAGAAAGTGCTATTAAGTAACTTTTATGGCATATTGTCTGTTGCTCTATTTTTACTATCAAAGTTGGTTTACCCTTTTGGACATAAGAGATCACTCTTCTTTGTCTTTATTAGAATCTTTATAGGAGGAGCATACGCCTAACTAGTCATTTTCTTGCATTTCACTTCAAAAGTATATAGCACGAATAAAACTAAAGTTCATGAGTGAAGGTGAGCATTCGAACGATAACCTATACAGCCAGCGTCGTCGGACTAAGAACAAAGGGACATACATTTAATCATTCCTTCTTCACTACTTAATGCATATGTCCCTCGAGTGCATTTGTTATGAAAATATTTTGAAAATGGTTTGATTTCGAGAAAAATACTCGGTGTTAAAGAAACGTTTATTTAGACCTACGCTACTGTTTGTGCGAAAATTTCATTACACCCACCAATTTAGTTTGCCTCCTTTTTAGTTATTATTTTAAATAATTATATTTTTTTATATTAACGACACTTCAGGCCAACGCTATTGTTTCTGAAAAAATATTCAATTCCCATAACAAATTTCGTTTGCCCCCTTATTAGTTATTGTCTTAATTAATTCTTATTTTCTTATATTAGCGACGGTTCAGGCCGACGCTACTGTTTGTGCTAAAAATTTTCATTTTCCCCCACGAATTTCAATTGGCTCCTCTAAACTTTGTGTTTTAATTAATTATTATTTTTATATTAAAAACTAGTACTTTAATAGCTCTTTTAAAGTGTTATTAAACAAAATCGTTCACATTAATGTCACAGTTAATAGCGCTTTTCAGCGCTATCAAAAACAAAAGAAAGTGCTATTAAGTAACTTTTATGGCATATTGTCTGTCGCTCTATTTTCTCTTTCAAAGTTGGTTTACCCTTTTGGACAGAAGAGATCACTCTTCTCTGTCTTTATTAGAGTCATTATAAGAGGAGCATACGCGTAACTAGTCATTTTCTTGCATTTCACTTCAAAATATATAGCACGAATAAAACTAAAGTTCATGAGTGAAGGTGAGCATTCGAACGATAACCTAAACAGCCAGCGTCGTCGGACTAAGAACAAAGGGACATAAATGTAATCATTCCTTCTTCACTACTTAATGCATATGTCCTTCTAGTGCATTTGTTATGAAAATATTTTGAAAATGGTTTGATTTCGAGAAAAATACTCGGTGTTGACAAATCATTTATTTGGACCTACGCTACTGTTTGTGCGAAAATTTCATTACACCCACCAATTTAGTTTGCCTCCTTTTTAGTTATTATTTTAAATAATTTTTTTTTATATTAGCGACAGTTCAGGTCGACGCTATTGTTTTTGAAAAAATATTCAATTCCCATAACAAATTTCGTTTGCCTCCTTATTAGTTATTGTCTTAATCAATTCTTATTTTCTTATATTAGCGACGGTTCAGGCCGACGCTACTGTTTGTGCTAAAATTTTCATTTTCCCCCACGAATTTCGTTTGGCTCCTTTAAACTTATTGTTTTAATTAATTATTATTTTTATATTAAAAACTAGTACTTTAATAGCGATTTTAAAGTGCTATTAAACAAAATCGTTCACATTAGTGGCACGGTTAATAGCGCTTTTCAGCGCTATCAAAAACAAAAGAAAGTGCTATTAAGTAACTTTTATGGCATATTGTCTATTGCTCTATTTTTACTATCAAAGTTGGTTTACCCTTTTGGACAGAAGAGATCACTCTTCTTTGTCTTTATTAGAATCTTTATAGGAGGAGCATACGCCTAACTAGTCATTTTCTTGCATTTCACTTCAAAAGTATATAGCACAAATAAAACTAAAGTTCATGACTGAAGGTGAGCATTCGAACGATAACCTATACAGCCAGCGTCGTCGGACTAAGAACAAAGGGACATACATTTAATCATTCCTTCTTCACTACTTAATGCATATGTCCCTCGAGTGCATTTGTTATGAAAATATTTTGAAAATGGTTTAATTTCGAGAGAAATACTCGGTGTTAACAAAATGTTTATTTAGACCTAGGCTACTGTTTGTGAGAAAATTTCATTACACCCACCAATTTAGTTTGCCTCCTTTTTAGTTATTATTTTAAATAAATTTTTTTTTATATTAGCGACAGTTCAGGCCAACGCTATTGTTTTTGAAGAAATATTCAATTCCCATAACAAATTTTGTTTGCCTCCTTATTAGTTATTGTCTTAATTAATTCTTATTTTCTTATATTAGCGACGGTTCAGGCCGACGCTACTGTTTGTGCTAAAATTTTCATTTTCCCCCACGAATTTCATTTGGCTCCTCTAAACTTTGTGTTTTAATTAATTATTATTTTTATATTAAAAACTAGTACTTTAATAGCTCTTTTAAAGTGTTATTAAACAAAATCGTTCACATTAATGGCACGGTTAATAGCGCTTTTTAAGCACTATCAAAAACAAAAGAAAGTGCTATTAAGTAACTTTTATGGCATATTGTCTGTTGCTCTATTTTCTCTTTCAATGTTGGTTTACCCTTTTGGACAGAAGAGATCACTCTTCTTTGTCTTTATTAGAATCTTTATAGGAGGAGCATACGCCTAAGTAGTCATTTTCTTGCATTTCACTTCAAAAGTATATAGCACGAATAAAACTAAAGTTCATGAGTGAAGGTGAGCATTCGAACGATAACCTATACAGCCAGCGTCGTCGGACTAAGAACAAAGGGACATGCATTTAATCATTCCTTCTTCACTACTTAATGCATATGTCCTTTGAGTGCATTTGTTATGGAAATATTTTGAAAATGGTTTGATTTCGAGAAAAATACTCGGTGTTGACAAATCATTTATTTGGACCTACGCTACTATTTGTGCGAAAATTTCATGACACCCACCAATTTAGTTTGCCTCCTTTTAGTTATTATTTTAAATAATTTTTTTTTATATTGGCGACAGTTCAGGCCGACGCTATTGTTTTTGAAAAAATATTCAATTCCCATAACAAATTTCGTTTTCCTCCTTATTAGTTATTGCCTTAATCAATTCTTATTTTCTTATATTAGCGACGGTTCAGGATGACGCTACTGTTTGTGCTAAAATTTTCATTTTCCCCCAGGAATTTCATTTGGCTCCTCTAAACTTAGTGTTTTAATTAATTATTATTTTTATATTAAAAACTAGTACTTTAATAGCGCTTTTAAAGTGCTATTAAACAAAATTGTTCATATTAGTGGCACGCTTAATAGCGCTTTTCAGCGCTATCAAAAATAAAAGAAAGTGCTATTAAGTAACTTTTATGGCATATTGTCTGTTGCTCTATTTTCTCTTTCAAAGTTGGTTTACCCTTTTGGACAGAAGAGATCACTCTTCTTTGTCTTTATTAGAATCTTTATAAGAGGAGCATACGCCTAACTAGTCATTTTCTTGCATTTCACTTCAAAAGTATATAGCACGAATAAAACTAAAGTTCATGAGTGAAGGTGAGCATTCGAACGATAACCTATACAGCCAGCGTCGTCGGACTAAGAACAAAGGGACATACATTTAATCATTCCTTCTTCACTACTTAATGCATATGTCCTTCGAGTGCATTTGTTATGAAAATATTTTGAAAATGGTTTGATTTCGAGAAAAATACTCGGTGTTGACAAAACGTTTATTTAGACCTACGCTACTGTTTGTGCGAAAGTTTCATTACACCCACCAATTTAGTTTGCCTCCTTTTTAGTTATTATTTTAAATAATATTTATTTTTATATTAGCGACAGTTCAGGCCGACGCTATTGTTTTTGAAAAAATATTCAATTCCCATAACAAATTTCGTTTGCCTCCTTATTAGTTATTGTCTTAATCAATTCTTATTTTCTTATATTAGCGACGGTTCAGGCCGACGCTACTGTTTGTGCTAAAATTTTCATTTTCCCACACGAATTTTGTTTGGCTCCATTAAACTTATTGTTTTAATTAATTATTATTTTTATATTAAAAACTAGTACTTTAATAGCTCTTTTAAATTTCTATTAAACAAAATCATTCACATTAGTGGCACGGTTAATAGCGCTTTTCAGCGCTATCAAAAACAAAAGAAATTGCTATTAAGTAACTTTTATTGCATATTGTCCGTTGCTCTATTTTTACTTTCAAAGTTGGTTTACCCTTTTGGACAGAAGAGATCACTCTTCTTTGTCTTTATTAGAATATTTATAAGAGGAGCATACGCCTAACTAGTCATTTTCTTGCATTTCACTTCAAAAGTATATAGCACGAATAAAACTAAATTTCATGAGTGAAGGTGAGCCTTTGAACGATAACCTATACAGCCAGCGTCGTCGGACTAAGAACAAAGGGACATACATTTAATCATTCCTTCTTCACTACTTAATGCATATGTCCTTCGAGTGCATTTGTTATGAAAATATTTTTAAAATGGTTTGATTTCGAGAAAAATACTCGGTGTTGACAAAACATTTATTTAGACCTACGCTACTGTTTGTGCGAAAATTACATTACACCCGCCAATTTAGTTTGCCTCCTTTTTAGTTATTATTTTAAATAATTTTTTTTTATATTAGCGACAGTTAAGGCCGACGCTATTGTTTTTGAAAAAAATATTCAATTCCCATAACAAATTTCGTTTGCCTCCTTATTAGTTATTGTCTTAATTAATTCTTATTTTCTTATATTAGCGACGGTTCAGGCCGACGCTACTGTTTGTGCTAAAATTTTCATTTTCCCCCATGAATTTCATTTGGCTCCTCTAAACTTAGTGTTTTAATTAATTATTATTTTCATATTAAAGACTAGTACTTTAATAGCTCTTTTAAATTGTTATTAAACAAAATCGTTCACATTAATGGCACGGTTAATAGCGCTTTTCAGCACTATCAAAAACAAAAGAAAGTGCTATTAAGTAACTTTTATGGCATATTGTCTGTTGCTCTATTTTCTCTTTCAAAGTTGGTTTACCCTTTTGGATAAAAGAGATCACTCTTCTTTGTCTTTATTAGAATATTTATAAGAGGAGCATACGCCTAACTAGTCATTTTCTTGCATTTCACTTCAAAAGTATATAGCACGAATAAAACTAAATTTCATGAGTGAAGGTGAGCATTTGAACGATAACCTATACAGCCAGCGTCGTCAGACTAAGAACAAAGGGACATACATTTAATAATTCCTTCTTAACTACTTAATGCATATATCCTTCAAGTGCATTTGTTATGAAAATATTTTGAAAATGGTTTGATTTCGAGAAAAATACTCGGTGTTGTCAAAACGTTTATTTAGACCTACACTACTGATTATGCGAAAATTTCATTACACCCGCCAATTTAGTTTGCCTCCTTTTTAGTTATTATTTTAAATAAATTTTTTTTATATTAGGGACAGTTCAGGCCGACGCTATTGTTTTTGAAAAAATATTCAATTCCCATAACAAATTTCGTTTGCCTCCTTATTAGTTATTGTCTTAATGAATTCTTATTTTCTTATATTAGCGACGGTTCAGGCAGACGCTACTGTTTGTGCTAAAATTTTCATTTTCCCCCACGAATTTCATTTGGCTCCTCTAAACTTAGTGTTTTAATTAATTATTATTTTTATATTAAAAACTAGTACTTTAATAGCTCTTTTAAAGTGGTATTAAACAAAATCGTTCACATTAATGGCACGGTTAATAGCGCTTTTCAGCGCTATCTAAAACAAAAGAAAGTGCTATTAAGTAACTTTTATGGCATATAGTCTGTTGCTCTATTTTCTATTTTCAAAGTTGGTTTACCCTTTTGGACAAAAGAGATCACTCTTCTTTGTCTTTATTAGAATCTTTATAAGAGGAGCATACGCCTAACTAGTCATTTTCTTGCATTTCACTTCAAAAGTATATAGCACGAATAAAACTAAAGTTCATGAGTGAAGGTGAGCATTCGAACGATAACCTATACAGCCAGCGTCGTTGGACTAACAACAAAGGGACATACATTTAATCATTCCTTCTTCCCTACTCAATGCATATGTCCTTCGAGTGCATTTGTTATGAAAATATTTTGAAAATGGTTTGATTTCGAGAAAAATACTCGGTGTTGACAAAACGTTTATTTGGACCTACGCTCTTGTTTGTGCGAAAATTTCATTACACCCACCAATTTAGTTTGCCTCCTTTTTAGTTATTATTTTAAATAATTATTTTTTTATATTAGAGACAGTTAAGGCCGACGCTATTGTTTTTGAAAAAAATATTCAATTCCCATAACAAATTTCGTTTTCCTCCTTATTAGTTATTGTCTTAATTAATTCTTATTTTCTTATATTAGCGACGGTTCAGGCCGACGCTACTGTTTGTGCTAAAATTTTCATTTTCCCCCATGAATTTCATTTGGCTCCTCTAAACTTAGTGTTTTAATTAATTATTATTTTTATATTAAAAACTAGTACTTTAATAGCTCTTTTAAATTGTTATTAAACAAAATCGTTCACATTAATGGAACGGTTAATAGCGCTTTTCAGCACTATCAAAAACAAAAGAAAGTGCTATTAAGTAACTTTTATGGCATATTGTCTGTTGCTCTATTTTCTCTTTCAAAGTTGGTTTACCCTTTTGGATAAAAGAGATCACTCTTCTTTGTCTTTATTAGAATATTTATAAGAGGAGCATACGCCTAACTAGTCATTTTCTTGCATTTCACTTCAAAAGTATGTAGCACGAATAAAACTAAATTTCATGAGTGAAGGTGAGCATTTGAACGATAACCTATACAGCCAGCGTCGTCGGACTAAGAACAAAGGGACATACATTTAATCATTCCTTCTTCACTACTTAATACATATGTCCTTCGAGTGCATTTGTTATGAAAATATTTTGAAAATGGTTTGATTTCGAGAAAAATACTCGGTGTTGACAAAACGTTTATTTGGACCTACGCTACTGTTTGTGCGAAAAGTTCATTACACCCACCAATTTAGTTTTCCTCCTTTTTAGTTATTATTTTAAATAATTATTTATTTTTTTATATTAGCGATGGTTCAGGCGGACGCAATTGTTTTTAAAAAAATATTCATTTCCCATAACAAATTTTGTTTGCCTCCTTATTAAGTATTGTCTTCATTAATTCTTATTTTCTTATATTAGCGACGGTTCACGCCGACGCTAATGTATGTGCTAAAATTTTCATTTCCCCCACGAATTTCATTTGGCTCCTTTAAACTTATTATTTTAATTAATTATTATTTTTATATTAAAAACTAGTACTTTAATAGCTCTTTTAAAGTGCTATTAAACAAAATCGTTCACATTAGTGGCACGGTTAATAGCGCTTTTCAGCGCTATCAAAAAAAAAAGAAAATGCTATTAAGTAAATTTTATGGCATATTGTCTGTTGCTCTATTTTCTCTTTCAAAGTTGGTTTACCCTTTTGGACAGAAGAGATCACTCTTATTTGTCTTTATTAGAATCTTTATAAGAGGAGCATACGCCTAACTAGTAATTTTCTTGCATTTCCCTTTAAAAGTATATAGCACGAATAAAACTAAAGTTTACGAGTGAAGGTGAGAATTCGAACGATAACCTATACAGCCAGCGTCGTCAGACTAAGAACAAAGGTACATTCATTTATTCATTCCTTCTTCACTACTTAATGCATGTGTCCTTCGAGTGCATTTGTTATGAAAATATTTTGAAAATGGTTTGATTTCGAGAAAAATACTCGGTGTTGACAAAACGTTTATTTGGACCTACGCTACTGTTTGTGCGAAAATTTCATTACACCCACCAATTTAGTTTGCCTCCTTTTTAGTTATTATTTTAAATAATTATTTATTTTTTTATATTAGCGACGGTTCAGGCCGACACTATTGTTTCTGAAAAAATACTCATTTCCCATAACAAATTTCGTTTGCCTCCTTATTAAGTATTGCCTTAATTAATTCTTATTTTCTTATATTAGCGACGGTTCAGGCCGACACTAATGTTTGTGCTAAAATTTTAATTTTCCCCCACGAATTTCCTTTGGCTCCTTTAAACTTATTGTTTTAATTAATTATTATTTTTATATTAAAAACTAGTACTTTAATAGCTCTTTTAAAGTGTTATTAAACAAAGTCGTTCACATTAGTGGCACGGTTAATAGCGCTTTTCAGCGCTATCAAAAACAAAAGAAAGTGCTATTAAGTAACTTTTATGGCATATTGTCTGTTGCTCTATTTTCTCTTTCAAAGTTGGTTTACCCTTTTGGACAGAAGAGATCACTCTTCTTTGTCTTTATTAGAATCTTTATAAGAGGAGCATACGCCTAACTAGTCATTTTCTTGCATTTCACTTCAAAAGTATATAGCACGAATAAAACTAAAGTTCATGAGTGAAGGTGAGCATTCGAACGATAACCTATACAGCCAGCGTCGTCGGACTAAGAACAAAGGGACATACATTAAATCATTCCTTCTTCACTACTTAATGCATATGTCCTTCGAGTGCATTTGTTATGAAAATATTTTGAAAATGGTTTGATTTCGAGAAAAATACTCGTTGTTAACAAAACGTTTATTTAGACCTACGCTACTGTTTGTGCGAAAATTTCATTACACCCACCAATTTAGTTTGCCTCATTTTTAGTTATTATTTTAAATAATTATTTATTTTTTTATATTAGCGACGGTTCAGGCCGACGCTATTGTTTTTGAAAAAATATTCATTTCCCATAACAAATTTCGTTTGCCTCCTTATTAGTTATTGTCTTAATTAATTCTTATTTTCTTATATTAGCGACGGTTCAGGCCGACCCTAATGTTTGTGCTAAAATTTTAATTTTCACCCACGAATTTCGTTTGGCTCCTTTAAACTTATTGTTTTAATTAATTATTATTTTTAAATTAAAAACTAGGACTTTAATAGCTCTTTTAAAGTTCTATTAAACAAAATCGTTCACATTAGTGGCACGGTTAATAGCGCTTTTCAGCGCTATTAAAAAGAAAAGAAATTGCTATTAAGTAAATTTTATGGCATATTGTCTGTTGCTCTATTTTCTCTTTCAAAGTTGGTTTACCCTTTTGGACAGAAGAGATCACTCTTCTTTGCATTTATTAGAATCTTTATAAGAGGAGCATACGCCTAAGTAGTCATTTTCCTCCATTTCACTTCAAAAGTATATAGCACGAATAAAACTAAAGTTCATGAGTGAAGGTGAGCATTCGAGCGATAACCTATACAGCCAGCGTCGTCGGACTAAGAACAAAGGGACATACATTTAATCATTCCTTCTTCACTACTTAATGCATGTGTCCTTCGAGTGAATTTGTTATGAAAATATGTTGAAAATGGTTTGATTTTCGAGAAAAATACTCGGTGTTGACAAAACGTTTATTTGGACCTAAGCTACTGTTTGTGCGAAAATTTCATTACACCCACCAATTTAGTTTGCCTCCTTTTTAGTTATTATTTTAAATAATTATTTATTTTTTTATATTAGCGACGGTTCAAGCCGACGCTATTGTTTTTGAAAAAATATTCATTTCCCATAACAAATTTCATTTGCCTCCTTATTAGTTATTCTCTTAATCAATTCTTATTTTCTTATATTAGCGACGGTTCAGGCCGACGCTACTGTTTGTGCTAAAATTTTCATTTTCCCCCACGAATTTCATTTGGCTCCTTTAAACTTATTGTTTTAATTAATTATTATTTTTATATTAAAAATTAGTACTTTAATAGCTCTTTTAAAGTGCTATTAAACAAAATCGTTCACATTAGTGGCACGGTTAATAGCGCTTTTCAGCGCTATCAAAAACAAAAGAAAGTGCTATTAAGTAACTTTTATGGCATATTGTTTATTAGTCTATTTTTACTTTCAAAGTTGGTTTACCCTTTTGGACAGAAGAGATCACTCTTCTTTGTCTTTATTAGAATCTTTATAAGAGGAGCATACGCCTAACTAGTCATTTTCTTGCATTTCACTTCAAAAGTATATAGCACGAATAAAACTAAAGTTCATGAGTGAAGGTGAGCATTCGAACGATAACCTATACAGCCAGCGTCGTCGGACTAAGAACAAAGGGACATACATTTAATCATTCCTTCTTCACAACTTAATGCATATGTCCTTCGAGTGCATTTGTCATGAAAATATTTTGAAAATGGTTTGATTTCGGGAAAAATACTCGGTGTTGACAAAACGTTTATTTGGACCTACGCTACTGTTTGTGTGAAAATTTCATTACACCCACCAATTTAGTTTGCCTCCTTTTTAGTCATTATTTTAAATAATTTTTTTTATATTAGTGACAGTTCAGGCGGACGCTATTGTTTTTGAAAAAATATTCAATTCCCATAACAAATTTCGTTTGCCTCCTTATTAGTTATTCTCTTAATCAATTCTTATTTTCTTATATTAGCGACGGTTCAGGCCGACGCTACTGTTTGTGCTAAAATTTTCATTTTCCCCCACGAATTTCATTTGGCTCCTTTAAACTTATTGTTTTAATTAATTATTATTTTTATATTAAAAATTAGTACTTTAATAGCTCTTTTAAAGTGCTATTAAACAAAATCGTTCACATTAGTGGCACGGTTAATAGCGCTTTTCAGCGCTATCAAAAACAAAAGAAAGTGCTATTAAGTAACTTTTATGGCATATTGTTTATTAGTCTATTTTTACTTTCAAAGTTGGTTTACCCTTTTGGACAGAAGAGATCACTCTTCTTTGTCTTTATTAGAATCTTTATAAGAGGAGCATACGCCTAACTAGTCATTTTCTTGCATTTCACTTCAAAAGTATATAGCACGAATAAAACTAAAGTTCATGAGTGAAGGTGAGCATTCGAACGATAACCTATACAGCCAGCGTCGTCGGACTAAGAACAAAGGGACATACATTTAATCATTCCTTCTTCACAACTTAATGCATATGTCCTTCGAGTGCATTTGTCATGAAAATATTTTGAAAATGGTTTGATTTCGGGAAAAATACTCGGTGTTGACAAAACGTTTATTTGGACCTACGCTACTGTTTGTGTGAAAATTTCATTACACCCACCAATTTAGTTTGCCTCCTTTTTAGTCATTATTTTAAATAATTTTTTTTATATTAGTGACAGTTCAGGCGGACGCTATTGTTTTTGAAAAAATATTCAATTCCCATAACAAATTTCGTTTGCCTCCTTATTAGTTATTCTCTTAATCAATTCTTATTTTCTTATATTAGCGACGGTTCAGGCCGACGCTACTGTTTGTGCTAAAATTTTCATTTTCCCCCACGAATTTCATTTGGCTCCTTTAAACTTATTGTTTTAATTAATTATTATTTTTATATTAAAAATTAGTACTTTAATAGCTCTTTTAAAGTGCTATTAAACAAAATCGTTCACATTAGTGGCACGGTTAATAGCGCTTTTCAGCGCTATCAAAAACAAAAGAAAGTGCTATTAAGTAACTTTTATGGCATATTGTCTGTTGCTCTATTTTCTCTTTCAAAGTTGGTTTACCCTTATGGACAGAAGAGATCACTCTTCTTTGTCTTTATTAGAATCTTTATAAGAGGAGCATACGCCTAACTAGTCATTTTCTTGCATTTCACTTCAAAACTATATAGCACGAATAAAACTAAAGTTCATGAGTGAAGGTGAGCATTCGAATGATAACCTATACAGTCAGCGTCGTCGGACTAAGAACAAAGGGACATACATTTAATCATTCCTTCGTCACTACTTAATGCATGTGTCCTTCGAGTGCATTTGTTATGAAAATATGTTGAAAATGGTTTGATTTTCGAGAAAAATACTCGGTGTTGACAAAACGTTTATTTGGACCTAAGCTACTGTTTGTGCGAAAATTTCATTACACCCACCAATTGAGTTTGCCTCCTTTTTAGTTATTATTTTAAATAATTATTTATTTTTTTATATTAGCGACGGTTCAGGCCGACGCTATTGTTTTTGAAAAAATATTCATTTCCCAAAACAAATTTCGTTTGCCTCCTTATTAGTTATTGTCTTAATTAATTCTTATTTTCTTATATTAGCGACGGTTCAGGCCGACCCTAATGATTGTGCTAAAATTATAATTTTCACCCACGAATTTCGTTTGGCTCCTTTAAACTTATTGTTTTAATTAATTATTATTTTTATATTAAAAACTAGGACTTTAATAGCTCTTTTAAAGTTCTATTAAACAAAATCGTTCACATTAGTGGCACGGTTAATAGTGCTTTTCAGCGCTATTAAAAACAAAAGAAAATGCTATTAAGTAAATTTTATGGCATATTGTCTGTTGCTCTATTTTCTCTTTCAAAGTTGGTTTACCCTTTTGGACAGAAGAGATCACTCTTCTTTGTCTTTATTAGAATCTTTATAAGAGGAGCATACGCCTAAGTAGTCATTTTCCTCCATTTCACTTCAAAAGTATATAGCACGAATAAAACTAAAGTTCATGAGTGAAGGTGAGCATTCGAGCGATAACCTATACAGCCAGCGTCGTCGGACTAAGAACAAAGGGACATACATTTAATCATTCCTTCTTCACTACTTAATGCATGTGTCCTTCGAGTGAATTTGTTATGAAAATATGTTGAAAATGGTTTGATTTTCGAGAAAAATACTCGGTGTTGACAAAACGTTTATTTGGACCTAAGCTACTGTTTGTGCGAAAATTTCATTACACCCACCAATTTAGTTTGCCTCCTTTTTAGTTATTATTTTAAATAATACTTTTTTTATATTAGCGACAGTTAAGGCGGACGCTATTGTTTTTGAAAAAATATTTAATTCCCATACCAAATTTCGTTTTCCTCCTTATTAGTTATTGTCTTAATCAATTCTTATTTTGTTATATTAGCGACAGTTCATGCCGACGCTACTGTTTGTGCTAAAATTTACATTTTCCCCCACGAATTTCATTTGGCTCCTTTAAACTTATTGTTTTAATTAATTATTATTTTTATATTAAAAACTAGTACTTTAATAGCTCTTTTAAAGTGTTATTAAACAAAATCGTTCACATTAGTGGCACGGTTAACAGCGCTTTTCAGCGCTATCAAAAACAAGAGAAAGTGCTATTAAGTAACTTTTATGGCATATTGTCAGTTGCTGTATTTTCTCTTTCAAAGTTGGTTTACCCTTTTGGACAGAAGAGATCACTCTTCTTTGTCTTTATTAGAATCTTTATAAGAGGAGCATACGCCTAACTAGTCATTTTCTTGCATTTCACTTCAAAACTATATAGCACGAATAAAACTAAAGTTCATGAGTGAAGGTGAGCATTCGAACGATAACCTATACTACCACCGTCGTCGGACTAAGAACAAAGGGACATACATTTAATCATTCCTTCTTCACTACTTAATGCATATGCCCTTCGAGTGCATTTGTTATGAAAATATTTTGAAAATGGTTTGATTTCGAGAAAAATACTCGGTGTTGACAAAACATTTATTTAGACCTACGTTACTATTTGTGCGAAAATTTCATTACACCCACCAATTTAGTTTGCCTCCTTTTTAGTTATTATTTTAAATAATTTTTTTTATATTAGTGACAGTTCAGGCCGACGCTATTGTTTTTGAAAAAATATTCAATTCCCATAACACATTTCGTTTGCCTCCTTATTAGTTATTGTGTTAATCAATTCTTATTTTCATATATTAGCGACGGTTCAGGCCGACGCTACTGTTTGTGCTAAAATTTTCATTTTCCCCCACGAATTTCATTTGGCTCCTTTAAACTTATTGTTTTAATTAATTATTATTTTTATATTAAAAACTAGTACTTTAATAGCTCTTTTAAAGTGATATTAAACAAAATCGTTCACATTAGTGGCACGGTTAATAGCGCTTTTCAGCGCTATCAAAAACAAAAGAAAGTGCTATTAAGTAAATTTTATGGCATATTGTCTGTTGCTCTAATTTCTCTTTCAAAGTTGGTTTACCCTTTTGGACAGAAGAAATCACTCTTCT
Organism: Vicia faba; assembly: GCA_948472305.1. Taxonomy (NCBI): domain Eukaryota; kingdom Viridiplantae; phylum Streptophyta; class Magnoliopsida; order Fabales; family Fabaceae; genus Vicia; species Vicia faba. Next base: position 507,863,727 of record OX451741.1, on the reverse strand, counting down.
TTGTCTTTATTAGAATCTTTATAAGAGGAGCATACACCTAAGTAGTCATTTTCTCCATTTCACGTCAAAAGTATATAGCACGAATAAAACTAAAGTTCATGAGTGAAGGTCAGCATTCGAGCGATAACCTATACAGCCAGCGTCGTCGGACTAAGAACAAAGGGACATACATTTAATCATTCCTTCTTCACTACATAATGCATGTGTCCTTCGAGTGCATTTGTTATGAAAATATGTTGAAAATGGTTTGATTTTCGAGAAAAATACTCGGTGTTGACAAAACGTTTATTTGGACCTAAGCTACTGTTTGTGCGAAAATTTCATTACACCCACCAATTTAGTTTGCCTCCTTTTTAGTTATTATTTTAAATAATTATTTATTTTTAAATATATTAGCGACGTTTCAAGCCGACGCTATTGTTTTTGAAAAAATATTCATTTCCCATAACAAATTTCGTTTGCCTCCTTATTAGTTATTGTCTTAATTAATTCTTATTTTCTTATATTAGGGACGGTTCTGGCCGACGCTAATGTTTGTGCTAAAATTTTAATTTTCCCCCACGAATTTTGTTTGGCTCCTTTAAACTTATTGTTTTAATTAATTATTATTTTTATGTTAAAAACTAGTACTTTAATAGCTCTTTTAAAGTGCTATTAAACAAAATCGTTCACATTAGTGGCACGGTTAATAGCGCTTTTCAGCGCTATCAAAAACAAAAGAAAGTGCTATTAAGTAACTTTTATGGCATATTGTTTGTTGCTCTATTTTTACTTTCAAAGTTGGTTTACCCTTTTGGACAGAAGAGATCACTCTTCTTTGTCTTTAGTAGAATTTTTATAAGAGGAGCATACGCCTAACTAGTCATTTTCTTGCATTTCACTTCAAAACTATATAGCACGAATAAAATTAAAGTTCATGAGTGAAGGTGAGCATTCGAATGATATCCTATACAGTCAGCGTCGTCAGACTAAGAATAAAGGGACATACATTTAATCATTCCTTCTTCACTACTTAATGCATATGTCCTTCGAGTGCATTTGTTATGAAAATATTTTGAAAATGGTATGATTTCGAGAAAAATACTCGGTGTTGACAAAACGTTTATTTGGACCTACGCTACTGTTTGTGTGAAAATTTCATTACACCCACCAATTTAGTTTGCCTCCTTTTTAGTCATTATTTTAAATAATTTTTTTTTATATTAGCGACAGTTCAGGCGGACGCTATTGTTTTTGAAAAAATATTCAATTCCCATAACAAATTTCGTTTGCCTCCTTATTAGTTATTGTCTTAATCAATTCTTATTTTCTTATATTAGCAACGGTTCAGGCCGACACTACTGTTTGTGCTAAAATTTTCATTTTCCCCCACGAATTTCATTTGGCTCCTTTAAACTTATTGTTTTAATTAATTATTATTTTTATATTAAAAACTAGTACTTTAATAGCTCTTTTAAAGTGCTATTAAACAAAATCGTTCACATTAGTGGCACGGTTAATAGTGCTTTTCAGCGCTATCAAAAACAAAAGAAAGTGCTATTAAGTAACTTTTATGGCATATTGTCTGTTGCTCTATTTTCTCTTTCAAAGTTGGTTTACCCTTTTGGACAGAAGAGATCACTCTTCTTTGTCTTTATTAGAATCTTTATTAGAGGAGCATACGCCTAACTGGTCATTTTCTTGCATTTCACTTCAAAACTATATAGCACGAATAAAACTAAAGTTCATGAGAGAAGGTGAGCATTCGAGCGATAACCTATACAGCCAGCGTCGTCGGACTAAGAACAAAGGGACATACATTTAATCATTCCTTCTTCACTACTTAATGCATGTGTCCTTCGAGTGCATTTGTTATGAAAATATGTTGAAAATGGTTTGATTTTCGAGAAAAATACTCGGTGTTGACAAAACGTTTATTTGGACCTAAGCTACTGTTTGTGCAAAAATTTCATTACACCCACCAATTTAGTTTGCCTCCTTTTTAGTTATTATTTTAAATAATTATTTATTTTTTTATATTAGCGACGGTTCAGGGCGACGCTATTGTTTTTGAAAAAATATTCATTTCCCATAACAAATTTCGTTTGCCTCCTTATTAGTTATTGTCTTAATTAATTCTTATTTTCTTATATTAGCGACGGTTCAGGCCGACCCTAATGTTTGTGCTAAAATTTTAATTTTCACCCACGAATTTCGTTTGGCTCCTTTAAACTTATTGTTTTAATTAATTATTATTTTTATATTAAAAACTAGTACTTTAATAGCTCTTTTAAAGTGCTATTAAACAAAATCGTTCACATTAGTGACACGGTTAATAGCGCTTTTCAGCGCTATCAAAAACAAAATAAAGTGCTATTAAGTAACTTTTATGGCATATTGTCTGTTGCTCTATTTTCTCTTTCAAAGTTGGTTTACCCTTATGGACAGAAGAGATCACTCTTCTTTGTCTTTATTAGAATCTTTATAAGAGGAGCATACGCCTAACTAGTCATTTTCTTGCATTTCACTTCAAAACTATATAGCACGAATAAAACTAAAGTTCATGAGAGAAGGTGAGCATTCGAGCGATAACCTATACAGCCAGCGTCGTCGGACTAAGAACAAAGGGACATACATTTAATCATTCCTTCTTCACTACTTAATGCATGTGTCCTTCGAGTGCATTTGTTATGAAAATATGTTGAAAATGGTTTGATTTTCGAGAAAAATACTCGGTGTTGACAAAACGTTTATTTGGACCTAAGCTACTGTTTGTGCGAAAATTTCATTACACCCCCCAATTTAGTTTGCCTCCTTTTGAGTTATTATTTTAAATAATTATTTATTTTTTTATATTAGCGACGGTTCAGGCCGACGCTATTGTTTTTGAAAAAATATTCATTTCCCATAACAAATTTCGTTTGCCTCCTTATTAGTTATTGTCTTAATTAATTCTTATTTTCTTATATTAGCGACGGTTCAGGCCGACCCTAATGTTTGTGCTAAAATTTTAATTTTCACCCACGAATTTCGTTTGGCTCCTTTAAACTTATTGTTTTAATTAATTATTATTTTTATATTAAAAACTAGTACTTTAATAGCTCTTTTAAAGTGCTATTAATCAAAATCGTTCACATTAGTGGCACGGTTAATAGCGCTTTTCAGCGCTATCAAAAACAAAAGAAAGTGCTATTAAGTAACTTTTATGGCATATTGTTTGTTGCTCTATTTTTACTTTCAAAGTTGGTTTACCCTTTTGGACAGAAGAGATCACTCTTCTTTGTCTTTATTAGAAACTTTATAAGAGGAGCATACGCCTAACTAGTCATTTTCTTGCATTTCACTTCAAAAGTATATAGCACGAATAAAACTAAAGTTCATGAGTGAAGGTGAGCATTCAAACGATAACCTATACAGCCAGCGTCGTCGGACTAAGAACAAAGGGACATACATTTAATCATTCCTTCTTCACAACTTAATGCATATGTCCTTCGAGTGCATTTGTCATGAAAATATTTTGAAAATGGTTTGATTTCGAGAAAAATACTCGGTGTTGACAAAACGTTTATTTGGACCTACGCTACTGTTTGTGCGAAAATTTCATTACACCCACCAATTTAGTTTGCCTCCTTTTTAGTTATTATTTTAAATAAATTTTTTTTATATTAGCGACAGTTCAGGCGGACGCTATTGTTTTTGAAAAAATATTCAATTCCCATAACAAATTTCATTTGCCTCCTTATTAGTTATTGTCTTAATCAATTCTTATTTTCTTATATTAGCGACGGTTCAGGACGACGCTACTGTTTGTGCTAAAATTTTCATTTTCCCCCACGAATTTCATTTGGCTCCTCTAAACTTAGTGTTTTAATTAATTATTATTTTTATATTAAAAACTAGTACTTTAATAGCTCTTTTAAAGTGTTATTAAACAAAATCGTTCACATTAGTGGCACGGTTTATAGCGCTTTTCAGCGCTATCAAAAACAAAAGAAAGTGCTATTAAGTAACTTTTATGGCATATTGTCTGTTGCTCTATTTTCTCTTTCAAAGTTGGTTTTCCCTTATGGATAGAAGAGATCACTCTTCTTTGTCTTTATTAGAATCTTTATAAGAGGAGCATACGCCTAACTAGTCATTTTCTTGCATTTCACTTCAAAACTATATAGCACGAATAAAACTAAAGTTCATGAGTGAAGGTGAGCATTCGAATGATAACCTATACAGTCAGCGTCGTCGGACTAAGAACAAAGGGACATACATTTAATCATTCCTTCTTCACTACTTAATGCATGTGTCCTTCGAGTGCATTTGTTATGAAAATATGTTGAAAATGGTTTGATTTTCGAGAAAAATACTCGGTGTTGACAAAATGTTTATTTGGACCTAAGCTACTGTTTGTGCGAATATTTCATTACACCCACCAATTTAGTTTGCCTCCTTTTTAGTTATTATTTTAAATAATTATTTATTTTTTTATATTAGCGACGGTTCAGGCCGACGCTATTGTTTTTGAAAAAATATTCATTTCCCATAACAAATTTCGTTTGCCTCCTTATTAGTTATTGTCTTAATTAATTCTTATTTTCTTATATTAGCGACGGTTCAGGCCGACCCTAATGTTTGTGCTAAAATTTTAATTTTCACCCACGAATTTCGTTTGGCTCCTTTAAACTTATTATTTTTATATTAAAAACTAGGACTTTAATAGCTCTTTTAAAGTGCTATTAAACAAAATCGTTCACATTAGTGGCACGGTTAATAGCGCTTTTCAGCGCTATAAAAAACAAAAGAAAGTGATATTAAGTAACTTTAATGGCATATTGTTTGTTGCTCTATTTTTACTTTCAAAGTTGGTTTACCCTTTTGGACAGAAGAGATCACTCTTCTTTGTCTTTATTAGAATCTTTATAAGAGGAGCATACGCCTAACTAGTCATTTTCTTGCATTTCACTTCAAAAGTATATAGCACGAATAAAACTAAAGTTCATGAGTGAAGGTGAGCATTCGAACGATTACCTATACAGCCAGCGTCGTCGGACTAAGAACAAAGGGACATACATTTAATCATTCCTTCTTCACAACTTAATGCATATGTCCTTCGAGTGCATTTGTCATGAAAATATTTTGAAAATGGTTTGATTTCGAGAAAAATACTCGGTGTTGACAAAACGTTTATTTGGACCTACGCTACTGTTTGTGCGAAAATTTCATTACACCCACCAATTTAGTTTGCCTCCTTTTTAGTTTTTATTTAAAATAATTTTTTTTTATATTAGCGACAGTTCAGGAGGACGCTATTATTTTTGAAAAAATATTCAATTCCCATAACAAATTTTGTTTGCCTCCTTATTAGTTATTGTCTTAATCAATTCTTATTTTCTTATATTAGCGACGGTTCAGGCCGACGCTACTGTTTGTGCTAAAATTTTCATTTTCCACCACGAATTTCATTTGGCTCCTCTAAACTTAGTGTTTTAATTAATTATTATTTTTATATTAAAAACTAGTACTTTAATAGCTCTTTTAAAGTGTTATTAAACAAAATCGTTCACATTAGTGGCACGGTTAATAGCGCTTTTCAGCGCTATCAAAAACAAAAGAAAGTGCTATTAAGTAACTTTTATGGCATATTGTTTGTTGCTCTATTTTTACTTTCAAAGTTGGTTTACCCTTTTGGGCAGAAGAGATCACTCTTCTTTGTCTTTATTAGAATCTTTATAAGAGGAGCATACGCCTAACTAGTCATTTTCTTGCATTTCACTTCAAAACTATATAGCACGAATAAAACTAAAGTTCATGAGTGAAGGTGAGCATTCGAATGATAACCTATACAGTCAGCGTCGTCGGACTAAGAACAAAGGGACATACATTTAATCATTCCTTCTTCACTACTTAATGCATGTGTCCTTCGAGTGCTTTTGTTATGAAAATATGTTGAAAATGGTTTGATTTTCGAGAAAAATACTCGGTGTTGACAAAACGTTTATTTGGACCTAAGCTACTGTTTATGCGAAAATTTCATTACACCCACCAATTTAGTTTGCCTCCTTTTTAGTTATTATTTTAAATAATTATTTATTTTTTTATATTAGCGACGGTTCAGGCCGACGCTATTGTTTTTGAAAAAATATTCATTTCCCATAACAAATTTCGTTTGCCTCCTTATTAGTTATTGTCTTAATTAATTCTTATTTTCTTATATTAGCGACGGTTCAGGCCGACCCTAATGTTTGAGCTAAAATTTTAATTTTCACCCACGAATTTCGTTTGGCTCCTTTAAACTTATTGTTTTAATTAATTATTATTTTTATATTAAAAACTAGGACTTTAATAGCTCTTTTAAAGTGCTATTAAACAAAATCGTTCATATTAGTGGCACGGTTAATAGCGCTTTTCAGCGCTATAAAAAACAAAAGAAAGTGATATTAAGTAACTTTAATGGCATATTGTTTGTTGCTCTATTTTTACTTTAAAAGTTGGTTTACCCTTTTGGACAGAAGAGATCACTCTTCTTTGTCTTTATTAGAATCTTTATAAGAGGAGCATACGCCTAACTAGTCATTTTCTTGCATTTCACTTCAAAAGTATATAGCACGAATAAAACTAAAGTTCATGAGTGAAGGTGAGCATTCGAACGATAACCTATACAGCCAGCGTCGTCGGACTAAGAACAAAGGGACATACATTTAATCATTCCTTCTTCACAACTTAATGCATATGTCCTTCGAGTGCATTTGTTATGAAAATATTTTGAAAATGGTTTGATTTCGAGAAAAATACTCGGTGTTGACAAAACGTTTATTTGGACCTACGCTACTGTTTGTGCGAAAATTTCATTACACCCACCAATTTAGTTTTCCTCCTTTTTAGTTATTATTTTAAATAATATTTTTTTTATATTAGCGACAGTTCAGGAGGATGCTATTGTTTTTGAAAAAATATTCAATTCCCATACCAAATTTCGTTTGCCTCCTTATTAGTTATTGTCTTAATCAATTCTTATTTTCTTATATTAGCACCGGTTCATGCCGACGCTACTGTTTGTGCTAAAATGTTCATTTTCCCCCACAAATTTCATTTGGCTCCTCTAAACTTAGTGTTTTAATTAATTATTATTTTAATATTAAAAACTAGTACTTTAATAGGTCTTTTAAAGTGCTATTAAACATAATCGTTCACATTAGTGGTACGGTTAATAGCGCTTTTCAGCGCTATCAAAAACAAAAGAAAATGCTATTAAGTAACTTTTATGGCATATTGTCTGTTGCTCTATTTTCTCTTTCAAAGTTGGTTTACCCTTTTGGACAGAAGAGATCACTCTTCTTTGTCTTTATTAGAATTTTTATAAGAGGAGCATACGCCTAACTAGTCATTTTCTTGCATTTCACTTCAAAACTATATAGCACGAATAAAACTAAAGTTCATGAGTGAAGGTGAGCATTCGAATGATAACTTATACAGTCAGCGTCGTCGGACTAAGAATAAAGGGACATACATTTAATCATTCCTTCTTCACTACTTAATGCATATGTCCTTCGAGTGCATTTGTTATGAAAATATTTTGAAAATGGTTTGATTTCGAGAAAAATACTCGGTGTTGACAAAACATTTATTTAGACCTACGCTACTATTTGTGCGAAAATTTCATTACACCCACCAATTTAGTTTGCCTCCTTTTTAGTTATTATTTTAAATAATTTTTTTTATATTAGTGACAGTTCAGGCCGACGCTATTGTTTTTGAAAAAATATTCAATTCCCATAACAAATTTCGTTTGCCTCCTTATTAGTTATTGTCTTAATCAATTCTTATTTTCTTATATTAGCGACGGTTGAGGCCGACGCTGCTGTTTGTGCTAAAATTTTCATTTTCCCCCACGAATTTCATTTGGCTCCTTTAAACTTATTGTGTTAATTAATTATTATTTTTATATTAAAATCTAGTACTTTAATAGCTCTTTTGAAGTGCTATTAAACAAAATCGTTCACATTAGTGGCACGGTTAATAGCGCTTTTCAGCGCTATCAAAAACAAAAGAAAGTGCTATTAAGTAAATTTTATGGCATATTGTCTGTTGCTCTATTTTCTCTTTCAAAGTTGGTTTACCCTTTTGGACAGAAGAGATCACTCTTCTTTGTCTTTATTAGAATCTTTATAAGAGGAGCATACACCTAAGTAGTCATTTTCCTCCATTTCACTTCAAAAGTATATAGCACGAATAAAACTAAAGTTCATGAGTGAAGGTGAGCATTCGAGCGATAACCTATACAGCCAGCGTCGTCGGACTAAGAACAAAGGGACATACATTTAATCATTCCTTCTTCACTACTTAATGCATGTGTCCTTCGAGTGCATTTGTTATGAAAATATGTTGAAAATGGTTTGATTTTCGAGAAAAATACTCGGTGTTGACAAAACGTTTATTTGGACCTAAGCTACTGTTTGTGCGAAAATTTCATTACACCCCCCAATTTAGTTTGCCTCCTTTTGAGTTATTATTTTAAATAATTATTTATTTTTTTATATTAGCGACGGTTCAGGCCGACGCTATTGTTTTTGAAAAAATATTCATTTCCCATAACAAATTTCGTTTGCCTCCTTATTAGTTATTGTCTTAATTAATTCTTATTTTCTTATATTAGCGACGGTTCAGGCCGACCCTAATGTTTGTGCTAAAATTTTAATTTTCACCCACGAATTTCGTTTGGCTCCTTTAAACTTATTGTTTTAATTAATTATTATTTTTATATTAAAAACTAGTACTTTAATAGCTCTTTTAAAGTGCTATTAATCAAAATCGTTCACATTAGTGGCACGGTTAATAGCGCTTTTCAGCGCTATCAAAAACAAAAGAAAGTGCTATTAAGTAACTTTTATGGCATATTGTTTGTTGCTCTATTTTTACTTTCAAAGTTGGTTTACCCTTTTGGACAGAAGAGATCACTCTTCTTTGTCTTTATTAGAAACTTTATAAGAGGAGCATACGCCTAACTAGTCATTTTCTTGCATTTCACTTCAAAAGTATATAGCACGAATAAAACTAAAGTTCATGAGTGAAGGTGAGCATTCAAACGATAACCTATACAGCCAGCGTCGTCGGACTAAGAACAAAGGGACATACATTTAATCATTCCTTCTTCACAACTTAATGCATATGTCCTTCGAGTGCATTTGTCATGAAAATATTTTGAAAATGGTTTGATTTCGAGAAAAATACTCGGTGTTGACAAAACGTTTATTTGGACCTACGCTACTGTTTGTGCGAAAATTTCATTACACCCACCAATTTAGTTTGCCTCCTTTTTAGTTATTATTTTAAATAAATTTTTTTTATATTAGCGACAGTTCAGGCGGACGCTATTGTTTTTGAAAAAATATTCAATTCCCATAACAAATTTCATTTGCCTCCTTATTAGTTATTGTCTTAATCAATTCTTATTTTCTTATATTAGCGACGGTTCAGGACGACGCTACTGTTTGTGCTAAAATTTTCATTTTCCCCCACGAATTTCATTTGGCTCCTCTAAACTTAGTGTTTTAATTAATTATTATTTTTATATTAAAAACTAGTACTTTAATAGCTCTTTTAAAGTGTTATTAAACAAAATCGTTCACATTAGTGGCACGGTTTATAGCGCTTTTCAGCGCTATCAAAAACAAAAGAAAGTGCTATTAAGTAACTTTTATGGCATATTGTCTGTTGCTCTATTTTCTCTTTCAAAGTTGGTTTTCCCTTATGGATAGAAGAGATCACTCTTCTTTGTCTTTATTAGAATCTTTATAAGAGGAGCATACGCCTAACTAGTCATTTTCTTGCATTTCACTTCAAAACTATATAGCACGAATAAAACTAAAGTTCATGAGTGAAGGTGAGCATTCGAATGATAACCTATACAGTCAGCGTCGTCGGACTAAGAACAAAGGGACATACATTTAATCATTCCTTCTTCACTACTTAATGCATGTGTCCTTCGAGTGCATTTGTTATGAAAATATGTTGAAAATGGTTTGATTTTCGAGAAAAATACTCGGTGTTGACAAAACGTTTATTTGGACCTAAGCTACTGTTTGTGCAAAAATTTCATTACACCCACCAATTTAGTTTGCCTCCTTTTTAGTTATTATTTTAAATAATTATTTATTTTTTTATATTAGCGACGGTTCAGGGCGACGCTATTGTTTTTGAAAAAATATTCATTTCCCATAACAAATTTCGTTTGCCTCCTTATTAGTTATTGTCTTAATTAATTCTTATTTTCTTATATTAGCGACGGTTCAGGCCGACCCTAATGTTTGTGCTAAAATTTTAATTTTCACCCACGAATTTCGTTTGGCTCCTTTAAACTTATTGTTTTAATTAATTATTATTTTTATATTAAAAACTAGTACTTTAATAGCTCTTTTAAAGTGCTATTAAACAAAATCGTTCACATTAGTGACACGGTTAATAGCGCTTTTCAGCGCTATCAAAAACAAAATAAAGTGCTATTAAGTAACTTTTATGGCATATTGTCTGTTGCTCTATTTTCTCTTTCAAAGTTGGTTTACCCTTATGGACAGAAGAGATCACTCTTCTTTGTCTTTATTAGAATCTTTATAAGAGGAGCATACGCCTAACTAGTCATTTTCTTGCATTTCACTTCAAAACTATATAGCACGAATAAAACTAAAGTTCATGAGAGAAGGTGAGCATTCGAGCGATAACCTATACAGCCAGCGTCGTCGGACTAAGAACAAAGGGACATACATTTAATCATTCCTTCTTCACTACTTAATGCATGTGTCCTTCGAGTGCATTTGTTATGAAAATATGTTGAAAATGGTTTGATTTTCGAGAAAAATACTCGGTGTTGACAAAACGTTTATTTGGACCTAAGCTACTGTTTGTGCGAAAATTTCATTACACCCCCCAATTTAGTTTGCCTCCTTTTTAGTTATTATTTTAAATAATTATTTATTTTTTTATATTAGCGACGGTTCAGGCCGACGCTATTGTTTTTGAAAAAATATTCATTTCCCATAACAAATTTCGTTTGCCTCCTTATTAGTTATTGTCTTAATTAATTCTTATTTTCTTATATTAGCGACGGTTCAGGCCGACCCTAATGTTTGTGCTAAAATTTTAATTTTCACCCACGAATTTCGTTTGGCTCCTTTAAACTTATTGTTTTAATTAATTATTATTTTTATATTAAAAACTAGTACTTTAATAGCTCTTTTAAAGTGCTATTAATCAAAATCGTTCACATTAGTGGCACGGTTAATAGCGCTTTTCAGCGCTATCAAAAACAAAAGAAAGTGCTATTAAGTAACTTTTATGGCATATTGTTTGTTGCTCTATTTTTACTTTCAAAGTTGGTTTACCCTTTTGGACAGAAGAGATCACTCTTCTTTGTCTTTATTAGAAACTTTATAAGAGGAGCATACGCCTAACTAGTCATTTTCTTGCATTTCACTTCAAAAGTATATAGCACGAATAAAACTAAAGTTCATGAGTGAAGGTGAGCATTCAAACGATAACCTATACAGCCAGCGTCGTCGGACTAAGAACAAAGGGACATACATTTAATCATTCCTTCTTCACAACTTAATGCATATGTCCTTCGAGTGCATTTGTCATGAAAATATTTTGAAAATGGTTTGATTTCGAGAAAAATACTCGGTGTTGACAAAACGTTTATTTGGACCTACGCTACTGTTTGTGCGAAAATTTCATTACACCCACCAATTTAGTTTGCCTCCTTTTTAGTTATTATTTTAAATAAATTTTTTTTATATTAGCGACAGTTCAGGCGGACGCTATTGTTTTTGAAAAAATATTCAATTCCCATAACAAATTTCATTTGCCTCCTTATTAGTTATTGTCTTAATCAATTCTTATTTTCTTATATTAGCGACGGTTCAGGACGACGCTACTGTTTGTGCTAAAATTTTCATTTTCCCCCACGAATTTCATTTGGCTCCTCTAAACTTAGTGTTTTAATTAATTATTATTTTTATATTAAAAACTAGTACTTTAATAGCTCTTTTAAAGTGTTATTAAACAAAATCGTTCACATTAGTGGCACGGTTTATAGCGCTTTTCAGCGCTATCAAAAACAAAAGAAAGTGCTATTAAGTAACTTTTATGGCATATTGTCTGTTGCTCTATTTTCTCTTTCAAAGTTGGTTTTCCCTTATGGATAGAAGAGATCACTCTTCTTTGTCTTTATTAGAATCTTTATAAGAGGAGCATACGCCTAACTAGTCATTTTCTTGCATTTCACTTCAAAACTATATAGCACGAATAAAACTAAAGTTCATGAGTGAAGGTGAGCATTCGAATGATAACCTATACAGTCAGCGTCGTCGGACTAAGAACAAAGGGACATACATTTAATCATTCCTTCTTCACTACTTAATGCATGTGTCCTTCGAGTGCATTTGTTATGAAAATATGTTGAAAATGGTTTGATTTTCGAGAAAAATACTCGGTGTTGACAAAATGTTTATTTGGACCTAAGCTACTGTTTGTGCGAATATTTCATTACACCCACCAATTTAGTTTGCCTCCTTTTTAGTTATTATTTTAAATAATTATTTATTTTTTTATATTAGCGACGGTTCAGGCCGACGCTATTGTTTTTGAAAAAATATTCATTTCCCATAACAAATTTCGTTTGCCTCCTTATTAGTTATTGTCTTAATTAATTCTTATTTTCTTATATTAGCGACGGTTCAGGCCGACCCTAATGTTTGTGCTAAAATTTTAATTTTCACCCACGAATTTCGTTTGGCTCCTTTAAACTTATTATTTTTATATTAAAAACTAGGACTTTAATAGCTCTTTTAAAGTGCTATTAAACAAAATCGTTCACATTAGTGGCACGGTTAATAGCGCTTTTCAGCGCTATAAAAAACAAAAGAAAGTGATATTAAGTAACTTTAATGGCATATTGTTTGTTGCTCTATTTTTACTTTCAAAGTTGGTTTACCCTTTTGGACAGAAGAGATCACTCTTCTTTGTCTTTATTAGAATCTTTATAAGAGGAGCATACGCCTAACTAGTCATTTTCTTGCATTTCACTTCAAAAGTATATAGCACGAATAAAACTAAAGTTCATGAGTGAAGGTGAGCATTCGAACGATTACCTATACAGCCAGCGTCGTCGGACTAAGAACAAAGGGACATACATTTAATCATTCCTTCTTCACAACTTAATGCATATGTCCTTCGAGTGCATTTGTCATGAAAATATTTTGAAAATGGTTTGATTTCGAGAAAAATACTCGGTGTTGACAAAACGTTTATTTGGACCTACGCTACTGTTTGTGCGAAAATTTCATTACACCCACCAATTTAGTTTGCCTCCTTTTTAGTTTTTATTTAAAATAATTTTTTTTATATTAGCGACAGTTCAGGAGGACGCTATTATTTTTGAAAAAATATTCAATTCCCATAACAAATTTTGTTTGCCTCCTTATTAGTTATTGTCTTAATCAATTCTTATTTTCTTATATTAGCGACGGTTCAGGCCGACGCTACTGTTTGTGCTAAAATTTTCATTTTCCACCACGAATTTCATTTGGCTCCTCTAAACTTAGTGTTTTAATTAATTATTATTTTTATATTAAAAACTAGTACTTTAATAGCTCTTTTAAAGTGTTATTAAACAAAATCGTTCACATTAGTGGCACGGTTAATAGCGCTTTTCAGCGCTATCAAAAACAAAAGAAAGTGCTATTAAGTAACTTTTATGGCATATTGTTTGTTGCTCTATTTTTACTTTCAAAGTTGGTTTACCCTTTTGGGCAGAAGAGATCACTCTTCTTTGTCTTTATTAGAATCTTTATAAGAGGAGCATACGCCTAACTAGTCATTTTCTTGCATTTCACTTCAAAACTATATAGCACGAATAAAACTAAAGTTCATGAGTGAAGGTGAGCATTCGAATGATAACCTATACAGTCAGCGTCGTCGGACTAAGAACAAAGGGACATACATTTAATCATTCCTTCTTCACTACTTAATGCATGTGTCCTTCGAGTGCTTTTGTTATGAAAATATGTTGAAAATGGTTTGATTTTCGAGAAAAATACTCGGTGTTGACAAAACGTTTATTTGGACCTAAGCTACTGTTTATGCGAAAATTTCATTACACCCACCAATTTAGTTTGCCTCCTTTTTAGTTATTATTTTAAATAATTATTTATTTTTTTATATTAGCGACGGTTCAGGCCGACGCTATTGTTTTTGAAAAAATATTCATTTCCCATAACAAATTTCGTTTGCCTCCTTATTAGTTATTGTCTTAATTAATTCTTATTTTCTTATATTAGCGACGGTTCAGGCCGACCCTAATGTTTGAGCTAAAATTTTAATTTTCACCCACGAATTTCGTTTGGCTCCTTTAAACTTATTGTTTTAATTAATTATTATTTTTATATTAAAAACTAGGACTTTAATAGCTCTTTTAAAGTGCTATTAAACAAAATCGTTCATATTAGTGGCACGGTTAATAGCGCTTTTCAGCGCTATAAAAAACAAAAGAAAGTGATATTAAGTAACTTTAATGGCATATTGTTTGTTGCTCTATTTTTACTTTAAAAGTTGGTTTACCCTTTTGGACAGAAGAGATCACTCTTCTTTGTCTTTATTAGAATCTTTATAAGAGGAGCATACGCCTAACTAGTCATTTTCTTGCATTTCACTTCAAAAGTATATAGCACGAATAAAACTAAAGTTCATGAGTGAAGGTGAGCATTCGAACGATAACCTATACAGCCAGCGTCGTCGGACTAAGAACAAAGGGACATACATTTAATCATTCCTTCTTCACAACTTAATGCATATGTCCTTCGAGTGCATTTGTTATGAAAATATTTTGAAAATGGTTTGATTTCGAGAAAAATACTCGGTGTTGACAAAACGTTTATTTGGACCTACGCTACTGTTTGTGCGAAAATTTCATTACACCCACCAATTTAGTTTTCCTCCTTTTTAGTTATTATTTTAAATAATATTTTTTTTATATTAGCGACAGTTCAGGAGGATGCTATTGTTTTTGAAAAAATATTCAATTCCCATACCAAATTTCGTTTGCCTCCTTATTAGTTATTGTCTTAATCAATTCTTATTTTCTTATATTAGCACCGGTTCATGCCGACGCTACTGTTTGTGCTAAAATGTTCATTTTCCCCCACAAATTTCATTTGGCTCCTCTAAACTTAGTGTTTTAATTAATTATTATTTTAATATTAAAAACTAGTACTTTAATAGGTCTTTTAAAGTGCTATTAAACATAATCGTTCACATTAGTGGTACGGTTAATAGCGCTTTTCAGCGCTATCAAAAACAAAAGAAAATGCTATTAAGTAACTTTTATGGCATATTGTCTGTTGCTCTATTTTCTCTTTCAAAGTTGGTTTACCCTTTTGGACAGAAGAGATCACTCTTCTTTGTCTTTATTAGAATTTTTATAAGAGGAGCATACGCCTAACTAGTCATTTTCTTGCATTTCACTTCAAAACTATATAGCACGAATAAAACTAAAGTTCATGAGTGAAGGTGAGCATTCGAATGATAACTTATACAGTCAGCGTCGTCGGACTAAGAATAAAGGGACATACATTTAATCATTCCTTCTTCACTACTTAATGCATATGTCCTTCGAGTGCATTTGTTATGAAAATATTTTGAAAATGGTTTGATTTCGAGAAAAATACTCGGTGTTGACAAAACATTTATTTAGACCTACGCTACTATTTGTGCGAAAATTTCATTACACCCACCAATTTAGTTTGCCTCCTTTTTAGTTATTATTTTAAATAATTTTTTTTATATTAGTGACAGTTCAGGCCGACGCTATTGTTTTTGAAAAAATATTCAATTCCCATAACAAATTTCGTTTGCCTCCTTATTAGTTATTGTCTTAATCAATTCTTATTTTCTTATATTAGCGACGGTTGAGGCCGACGCTGCTGTTTGTGCTAAAATTTTCATTTTCCCCCACGAATTTCATTTGGCTCCTTTAAACTTATTGTGTTAATTAATTATTATTTTTATATTAAAATCTAGTACTTTAATAGCTCTTTTGAAGTGCTATTAAACAAAATCGTTCACATTAGTGGCACGGTTAATAGCGCTTTTCAGCGCTATCAAAAACAAAAGAAAGTGCTATTAAGTAAATTTTATGGCATATTGTCTGTTGCTCTATTTTCTCTTTCAAAGTTGGTTTACCCTTTTGGACAGAAGAGATCACTCTTCTTTGTCTTTATTAGAATCTTTATAAGAGGAGCATACACCTAAGTAGTCATTTTCCTCCATTTCACTTCAAAAGTATATAGCACGAATAAAACTAAAGTTCATGAGTGAAGGTGAGCATTCGAGCGATAACCTATACAGCCAGCGTCGTCGGACTAAGAACAAAGGGACATACATTTAATCATTCCTTCTTCACTACTTAATGCATGTGTCCTTCGAGTGCATTTGTTATGAAAATATGTTGAAAATGGTTTGATTTTCGAGAAAAATACTCGGTGTTGACAAAACGTTTATTTGGACCTAAGCTACTGTTTGTGCGAAAATTTCATTACACCCACCAATTTAGTTTGCCTCCTTTTTAGTTATTATTTTAAATAATTATTTATTTTTTTATATTAGCGACGGTTCAGGCTGACGCTATTGTTTTTGAAAAAATATTCATTTCCCATAACAAATTTCGTTTGCCTCCTTATTAGTTATTGTCTTAATTAATTCTTATTTTCTTATATTAGCGACGGTTTAGGCCGACCCTAATGTTTGTGCTAAAATTTTAATTTTCCCCCACGAATTTCGTTTGGCTCCTTTAAACTTATTGTTTTAATTATATATTATTTTTATATTAAAAACTAGTACTTTAATAGCTCTTTTAAAGTGCTATTAAACAAAATCGTTCACATTAGTTGCACGGTAAATAGCGCTTTTCAGCGCTATCAAAAACAAAAGAAAGTGCTATTAAGTAACTTTTATGGCATATTGTTTGTTGCTCTATTTTTACTTTCAAAGTTGGTTTACCCTTTTGGACAGAAGAGATCACTATTCTTTGTCTTTATTAGAATCTTTATAGGAGGAGCATACGCCTAACTAGTCATTTTCTTGCATTTCACTTCAAAAGTATATAGCACGAATAAAACTAAAGTTCATGAGTGAAGGTGAGCATTCGAACGATAACCTATACAGCCAGCGTCGTCGGACTAAGAAAAAAGGGACATACATTTAATCATTCCTTCTTCACAACTTAATGCATATGACCTTCGAGTGCATTAGTTATGAAAATATTTTAAAAATGGTTTGATTTCGAGAAAAATACCCGGTGTTGACCAAACGTTTATTTGGACCTACGCTACTGTTTGTGCGAAAATTTCATTACACCCACCAATTTAGTTTGCCTCCTTTTTAGTTTTTATTTAAAATAATTTTTTTTTATATTAGCGACAGTTCAGGAGGACGCTATTGTTTTTGAAAAAATATTCAATTCCCATAACAAATTTTGTTTGCCTCCTTATTAGTTATTGTCTTAATCAATTCTTATTTTCTTATATTAGCGACGGTTCAGGCCGACGCTACTGTTTGTGCTAAAATTTTAATTTTCCCCCACGAATTTCGTTTGGCTCCTTTAAACTTATTGTTTTAATTAATTATTATTTTTATATTAAAAACTAGTACTTTAATAGCTCTTTTAAAGTGCTATTAAACAAAACCGTTCACATTAGTGGCACGGTTAATAGCGCTTTTCAGCGCTATCAAAAACAAAAGAAAGTGCTATTAAGTAACTTTTATGGAATATTGTTTGTTGCTCTATTTTTACTTTCAAAGTTGGTTTACCCTTTTGGGCAGAAGAGATCACTCTTCTTTGTCTTTATTAGAATCTTTATAAGAGGAGCATACGCCTAACTAGTCATTTTCTTGCATTTCACTTCAAAAGTATATAGCACGAATAAAACTAAAGTTCATGAGTGAAGGTTAGCATTCGAACGATAACCTATACTACCAGCGTCGTCGGACTAAGAACAAAGGGACATACATTTAATCATTCCTTCTTCACAACTTAATGCATATGTCCTTCGAGTGCATTTGTCATGAAAATATTTTGAAAATGGTTTGATTTCGAGAAAAATACTCGGTGTTGACAAAACGTTTATTTGGACCTACGCTACTGTTTGTGCGAAAATTTCATTACACCCACCAATTTAGTTTGCCTCCTTTTTAGTTTTTATTTAAAATAATTTTTTTTTATATTAGAGACAGGTCAGGCGGACGCTATTGTTTTTGAAAAAATATTCAATTCCCATAACAAATTTCGTTTGCCTCCTTATTAGTTATTGTCTTAATCAATTCTTATTTTCTTATATTAGCGACGGTTCAGGCCGACGCTACTGTTTGTGCTAAAATTTTAATTTTCCCCCACGAATTTCGTTTGGCTCCTTTAAACTTATTGTTTTAATTAATTATTATTTTTATATTAAAAACTAGTACTTTAATAGCTCTTTTAAAGTGCTATTAAACAAAATCGTTCACATTAGTGGCACGGTTAATAGCGCTTTTCAGCGCTATCAAAAACAAAAGAAAGTGCTATTAAGTAACTTTTATGGCATATTGTTTGTTGCTCTATTTTTACTTTCAAAGTTGGTTTACCCTTTTGGGCGGAAGAGATCACTCTTCTTTGTCTTTATTAGAATCTTTATAAGAGGAGCATACGCCTAACTAGTCATTTTCTTGCATTTCACTTCAAAAGTATATAGCACGAATAAAACTAAAGTTCATGAGTGAAGGTTAGCATTCGAACGATAACCTATACAGCCAGCGTCGTCGGACTAAGAACAAAGGGACATACATTTAATCATTCCTTCTTCACAACTTAATGCATATGTCCTTCGAGTGCATTTGTCATGAAAATATTTTGAAAATGGTTTGATTTCGAGAAAAATACTCGGTGTTGACAAAACGTTTATTTGGACCTACGCTACTGTTTGTGCGAATATTTCATTACACCCACCAATTTAGTTTGCCTCCTTTTTAGTTATTATTTTAAATAATTTTTTTTATATTAGCGAAAGTTCAGGCGGTCGCTATTGTTTTTGAAAAAATATTCAATTCCCATAACAAATTTCATTTGCCTCCTTATTAGTTATTGTCTTAATCAATTCTTATTTTCTTATATTAGCGACGGTTCAGGCCGACGCTACTGTTTGTGCTAAAATTTTCATTTTCCCCCAAGAATTTCATTTGGCTCCTCTAAACTTAGTGTTTTAATTAATTATTATTTTTATATTAAAAACTAGTACTTTAATAGCTCTTTTAAAGTGTTATTAAACAAAATCGTTCACATTAGTGGCACGGTTAATAGCGCTTTTCAGTGCTATCAAAAACAAAAGAAAGTGCTATTAAGTAACTTTTATGGCATATTGTTTGTTGCTCTATTTTTACTTTCAAAGTTGGCTTACCCTTTTGGACAGAAGAGATCACTCTTCTTTGTCTTTATTAGAATCTTTATAAGAGGAGCATACGCCTAACTAGTCATTTTCTTGCATTTCACTTCAAAAGTATATAGCACGAATAAAACTAAAGTTCATGAGTGAAGGTGAGCATTCGAACGATAACCTATACAGCCAGCATCGTCGGACTAAGAACAAAGGGACATACATTTAATCATTCCTTCTTCACAACTTAATGCATATGACCTTCGAGTGCATTAGTTATGAAAATATTTTAAAAATGGTTTGATTTCGAGAAAAATACCCGGTGTTGACAAAACGTTTATTTGGACCTACGCTACTGTTTGTGCGAAAATTTCATTACACCCACCAATTTAGTTTGCCTCCTTTTTAGTTTTTATTTAAAATAAATTTTTTTTATATTAGCGACAGTTCAGGCGGACGCTATTGTTTTTGAAAAAATATTCAATTCCCATAACAAATTTCGTTTGCCTCCTTATTAGTTATTGT
The DNA here is from genome assembly GCA_948472305.1 of Vicia faba. Lineage (NCBI taxonomy): Eukaryota > Viridiplantae > Streptophyta > Magnoliopsida > Fabales > Fabaceae > Vicia > Vicia faba. Next base: position 507,843,781 of record OX451741.1, on the reverse strand, counting down.
CTTAATCAATTCTTATTTTCTTATATTAGCGACGGTTCAGGCCGACGCTACTGTTTGTGCTAAAATTTTAATTTTCCCCCACGAATTTCGTTTGGCTCCTTTAAACTTATTGTTTTAATTAATTATTATTTTTATATTAAAAACTAGTACTTTAATAGCTCTTTTAAAGTGCTATTAAACAAAATCGTTCACATTAGTGGCACGGTTAAGAGCGCTTTTCAGTGCTATCAAAAACAAAAGAAAGTGCTATTAAGTAACTTTTATGGCATATTGTTTGTTGCTCTATTTTTACTTTCAAAGTTGGTTTACCCTTTTGGACAGAAGAGATCACTCTTCTTTGTCTTTATTAGAATCTTTATAAGAGGAGCATACGCCTAACTAGTCATTTTCTTGCATTTCACTTCAAAAGTATATAGCACGAATAAAACTAAAGTTCATGAGTGAAGGTGAGCATTCGAACGATAACCTATACAGCCAGCATCGTCGGACTAAGAACAAAGGGACATACATTTAATCATTCCTTCTTCACAACTTAATGCATATGACCTTCGAGTGCATTAGTTATGAAAATATTTTAAAAATGGTTTGATTTTGAGAAAAATACCCGGTGTTGACAAAACGTTTATTTGGACCTACGCTACTGTTTGTGCGAAAATTTCATTACACCCACCAATTTAGTTTGCCTCCTTTTTAGTTTTTATTTAAAATAATTTTTTTTTATATTAGAGACAGGTCAGACGGATGCTATTGTTTTTGAAAAAATATTCAATTCCCATAACAAATTTCGTTTGCCTCCTTATTAGTTATTGTCTTAATCAATTCTTATTTTCTTATATTAGCGACGGTTCAGGCCGACGCTACTGTTTGTGCTAAAATTTTAATTTTCCCCCACGAATTTCGTTTGGCTCCTTTAAACTTATTGTTTTAATTAATTATTATTTTTATATTAAAAACTAGTACTTTAATAGCTCTTTTAAAGTGCTATTAAACAAAATCGTTCACATTAGTGGCACGGTTAATAGCGCTTTTCAGCGCTATCAAAAACAAAAGAAAGTGCTATTAAGTAACTTTTATGGCATATTGTTTGTTGCTCTATTTTTACTTTCAAAGTTGGTTTACCCTTTTGGGCAGAAGAGATCACTCTTCTTTGTCTTTATTAGAATCTTTATAAGAGGAGCATACGCCTAACTAGTCATTTTCTTGCATTTCACTTCAAAAGTATATACCACGAATAAAACTAAAGTTCATGAGTGAAGGTTAGCATTCGAACGATAACCTATACAGCCAGCGTTGTTGGACTAAGAACAAAGGGACATACATTTAATCATTCCTTCTTCACAACTTAATGCATATTTCCTTCGAGTGCATTTGTCATGAAAATATTTTGAAAATGGTTTGATTTCGAGAAAAATACTCGGTGTTGACAAAACGTTTATTTGGACCTACGCTACTGTTTGTGCGAATATTTCATTACACCCACCAATTTAGTTTTCCTCCTTTTTAGTTATTATTTTAAATAATTTTTTTTTTTATTAGCGACAGTTCAGGCGGTCGCTATTGTTTTTGAAAAAATATTCAATTCCCATAACAAATTTCATTTGCCTCCTTATTAGTTATTGTCTTAATCAATTCTTATTTTCTTATATTAGCGACGGTTCAGGCCGACGCTACTGTTTGTGCTAAAATTTTCATTTTCCCCCAAGAATTTCATTTGGCTCCTCTAAACTTAGTGTTTTAATTAATTATTATTTTTATATTAAAAACTAGTACTTTAATAGCTCTTTTAAAGTGTTATTAAACAAAATCGTTCACATTAGTGGCACGGTTAATAGCGCTTTTCAGCGCTATCAAAAATAAAAGAAAGTGCTATTAAGTAACTTTTATGGCATATTGTTTGTTGCTCTATTTTTACTTTCAAAGTTGGTTTACCCTTTTAGACAGAAGAGATCACTCTTCTTTGTCTTTATTAGAATCTTTATAAGAGGAGCATACGCCTAACTAGTCATTTTCTTGCATTTCACTTCAAAAGTATATAGCACGAATAAAACTAAAGTTCATGAGTGAAGGTGAGCATTCGAACGATAACCTATACAGCCAACATCGTCGGACTAAGAACAAAGGGACATACATTTAATCATTCCTTCTTCACAACTTAATGCATATGACCTTCGAGTGCATTAGTTATGAAAATATTTTAAAAATGGTTTGATTTCGAGAAAAATACTCGGTGTTGACAAAACGTTTATTTGGACCTACGCTACTGTTTGTGCAAAAATTTCATTACACCCACCAATTTAGTTTGCCTCCTTTTTAGTTTTTATTTAAAATAATTTTTTTTTATATTAGCGACAGTTCAGGAGGACGCTATTGTTTTTGAAAAAATATTCAATTCCTATAACAAATTTCGTTTGCCTCCTTATTAGTTATTGTCTTAATCAATTCTTATTTTCTTATATTAGCGACGGTTCAGGCCGACGCTACTGTTTGTGCTAAAATTTTAATTTTCCCCCACGAATTTCGTTTGGCTCCTTTAAACTTATTGTTTTAATTAATTATTATTTTTATATTAAAAACTAGTACTTTAATAGCTCTTTTAAAGTGCTATTAAACAAAATCGTTCACATTAGTGGCACGGTTAATAGCGCTTTTCAGCGCTATCAAAAACAAAAGAAAGTGCTATTAAGTAACTTTTATGGCATATTGTTTGTTGCTCTATTTTTACTTTCAAAGTTGGTTTACCCTTTTGGGCAGAAGAGATCACTCTTCTTTGTCTTTATTAGAATCTTTATAAGAGGAGCATACGCCTAACTAGTCATTTTCTTGCATTTCACTTCAAAAGTATATAGCACGAATAAAACTAAAGTTCATGAGTGAAGGTTAGCATTCGAACGATAACCTATACAGCCAGCGTCGTCGGACTAAGAACAAAGGGACATACATTTAATCATTCCTTCTTCACAACTTAATGCATATGTCCTTCGAGTGCATTTGTCATGAAAATATTTTGAAAATGGTTTGATTTCGAGAAAAATACTCGGTGTTGACAAAACGTTTATTTGGACCTACGCTACTGTTTGTGCGAAAATTTCATTACACCCACCAATTTAGTTTGCCTCCTTTTTAGTTTTTATTTAAAATAATTTTTTTTTATATTAGCGACAGTTCAGGCGGACGCTATTATTTTTGAAAAAATATTCAATTCCCATAACAAATTTCGTTTGCCTCCTTATTAGTTATTGTCTTAATCAATTCTTATTTTCTTATATTAGCGACGGTTCAGGCCGACGCTACTGTTTGTGCTAAAATTTTAATTTTCCCCCACGAATTTCGTTTGGCTCCTTTAAACTTATTGTTTTAATTAATTATTATTTTTATATTAAAAACTAGTACTTTAATAGCTCTTTTAAAGTGTTATTAAACAAAATCGTTCACATTAGTGGCACGGTTAATAGCGCTTTTCAGCGCTATCAAAAACAAAAGAAAGTGCTATTAAGTAACTTTTATGGCATATTGTTTGTTGCTCTATTTTTACTTTCAAAGTTGGTTTACCCTTTTGGGCAGAAGAGATCACTCTTCTTTGTCTTTATTAGAATCTTTATAAGAGGAGCATACGCCTAACTAGTCATTTTCTTGCATTTCACTTCAAAAGTATATAGCACTAATAAAACTAAAGTTCATGAGTGAAGGTTAGCATTCGAACGATAACCTATACAGCCAGCGTCGTCGGACTAAGAACAAAGGGACATACATTTAATCATTCCTTCTTCACAACTAAATGCATATGTCCTTTGAGTGCATTTGTCATGAAAATATTTTGAAAATGGTTTGATTTCGAGAAAAATACTCGGTGTTGACAAAACGTTTATTTGGACCTACGCTACTGTTTGTGCGAATATTTCATTACACCCACCAATTTAGTTTTCCTCCTTTTTAGTTATTATTTTAAATAATATTTTTTTATATTAGCGACAGTTCAGGCGGTCGCTATTGTTTTTGAAAAAATATTCAATTCCCATAACAAATTTCATTTGCCTCCTTATTAGTTATTGTCTTAATCAATTCTTATTTTCTTATATTAGCGACGGTTCAGGCCGACGCTAGTGTTTGTGCTAAAATTTTCATTTTCCCCCAAGAATTTCATTTGGCTCCTCTAAACTTAGTGTTTTAATTAATTATTATTTTTATATTAAAAACTAGTACTTTAATGGCTCTTTTAAAGTGTTATTAAACAAAATCGTTCACATTAGTGGCACGGTTAATAGCGCTTTTCAGCGCTATCAAAAATAAAAGAAAGTGCTATTAAGTAACTTTTATGGCATATTGTTTGTTGCTCTATTTTTACTTTCAAAGTTGGTTTACCCTTTTGGACAGAAGAGATCACTCTTCTTTGTCTTTATTAGAATCTTTATAAGAGGAGCATACGCCTAACTAGTCATTTTCTTGCATTTCACTTCAAAAGTATATAGCACGAATAAAACTAAAGTTCATGAGTGAAGGTGAGCATTCGAACGATAACCTATACAGCCAGCATCGTCGGACTAAGAACAAAGGGACATACATTTAATCATTCCTTCTTCACAACTTAATGCATATGACCTTCGAGTGCATTAGTTATGAAAATATTTTTAAAATGGTTTGATTTCGAGAAAAATACCCGGTGTTGACAAAATGTTTATTTGGACCTACGCTACTGTTTGTGCGAAAATTTCATTACACCCACCAATTTAGTTTGCCTCCTTTTTAGTTGTTATTTTAAATAATTTTTTTTTATATTAGCGACAGTTCAGGCGGACGCTATTGTTTTTGAAAAAATATTCAATTCCCATAACAAATTTCGTTTGCCTCCTTATTAGTTATTGTCTTAATCAATTCTTATTTTCTTATATTAGCGACGGTTCAGGCCGACGCTACTGTTTGTGCTAAAATTTTAATTTTCCCCCACGAATTTCGTTTGGCTCCTTTAAACTTATTGTTTTAATTAATTATTATTTTTATATTAAAAACTAGTACTTTAATAGCTCTTTTAAAGTGCTATTAAACAAAATCGTTCACATTAGTGGCACGGTTAATAGCGCTTTTCAGCGCTATCAAAAACAAAAGAAAGTGCTATTAAGTAACTTTTATGGCATATTGTTTGTTGCTCTATTTTTACTTTCAAAGTTGGTTTACCCTTTTGGGCAGAAGAGATCACTCTTCTTTGTCTTTATTAGAATCTTTATAAGAGGAGCATACGCCTAACTAGTCATTTTCTTGCATTTCCCTTCAAAAGTATATAGCACGAATAAAACTAAAGTTCATGAGTGAAGGTTAGCATTCGAACGATAACCTATACAGCCAGCGTCGTCGGACTAAGAACAAAGGGACATACATTTAATCATTCCTTCTTCACAACTTAATGCATATGTCCTTCGAGTGCATTTGTCATGAAAATATTTTGAAAATGGTTTGATTTCGAGAAAAATACTCGGTGTTGACAAAACGTTTATTTGGACCTACGCTACTGTTTGTGCGAATATTTCATTACACCCACCAATTTAGTTTGCCTCCTTTTTAGTTATTATTTTAAATAATTTTTTTTTATATTAGCGACAGTTCAGGCGGTCGCTATTGTTTTTGAAAAAATATTCAATTCCCATAACAAATTTCATTTGCCTCCTTATTAGTTATTGTCTTAATCAATTCTTATTTTCTTATATTAGCGACGGTTCAGGCCGACGCTACTGTTTGTGCTAAAATTTTCATTTTCCCCCAAGAATTTCATTTGGCTCCTCTAAACTTAGTGTTTTAATTAATTATTATTTTTATATTAAAAACTAGTACTTTAATAGCTCTTTTAAAGTGTTATTAAACAAAATCGTTCACATTAGTGGCACGGTTAATAGCGCTTTTGAGCGCTATCAAAAACAAAAGAAAGTGCTATTAAGTAACTTTTATGGCATATTGTTTGTTGCTCTATTTTTACTTTCAAAGTTGGTTTACCCTTTTGGACAGAAGAGATCACTCTTCTTTGTCTTTATTAGAATCTTTATAAGAGGAGCATACGCCTAACTAGTCATTTTCTTGCATTTCACTTCAAAAGTATATAGCACGAATAAAACTAAAGTTCATGAGTGAAGGTGAGCATTCGAACGATAACCAATACAGCCAGCGTCGTCGGACTAAGAACAAAGGGACATACATTTAATCATTCCTTCTTCACAACTTAATGCATATGACCTTCGAGTGCATTAGTTATGAAAATATTTTAAAAATGGTTTGATTTCGAGAACAATACCCGGTGTTGACAAAACGTTTATTTGGACCTACGCTACTGTTTGTGCGAAAATTTCATTACACCCACCAATTTAGTTTGCCTCCTTTTTAGTTTTTATTTAAAATAATTTTTTTTTATATTAGCGACAGTTCAGGCGGACGCTATTGTTTTTGAAAAAATATTCAATTCCCATAACAAATTTCGTTTGCCTCCTTATTAGTTATTGTCTTAATCAATTCTTATTTTCTTATATTAGCGACGGTTCAGGCCGACGCTACTGTTTGTGCTAAAATTTTAATTTTCCCCCACGAATTTCGTTTGACTCCTTTAAACTTATTGTTTTAATTAATTATTATTTTTATATTAAAAACTAGTACTTTAATAGCTCTTTTAAAGTGCTATTAAACAAAATCGTTCACATTAGTGGCACGGTTAATAGCGCTTTTCAGCGCTATCAAAAACAAAAGAAAGTGCTATTAAGTAACTTTTATGGCATATTGTTTGTTGCTCTATTTTTACTTTCAAAGTTGGTTTACCCTTTTGGGCAGAAGAGATCACTCTTCTTTGTCTTTATTAGAATCTTTATAAGAGGAGCATACGCCTAACTAGTCATTTTCTTGCATTTCACTTCAAAAGTATATAGCACGAATAAAACTAAAGTTCATGAGTGAAGGTGAGCATTCGAACGATAACCTATACAGCCAGCATCGTCGGACTAAGAACAAAGGGACATACATTTAATCATTCCTTCTTCACAACTTAATGCATATGACCTTCGAGTGCATTAGTTATGAAAATATTTTAAAAATGGTTTGATTTCGAGAAAAATACCCGGTGTTGACAAAACGTTTATTTGGACCTACGCTACTGTTTGTGCGAAAATTTCATTACACCCACCAATTTAGTTTGCCTCCTTTTTAGTTTTTATTTAAAATAATTTTTTTTTATATTAGCGACAGTTCAGGGCGGACGCTATTGTTTTTGAAAAAATATTCAATTCCCATAACAAATTTCGTTTGCCTCCTTATTAGTTATTGTCTTAATCAATTCTTATTTTCTTATATTAGCGACGGTTCAGGCCGACGCTACTGTTTGTGCTAAAATTTTAATTTTCCCCCACGAATTTCGTTTGGCTCCTTTAAACTTATTGTTTTAATTAATTATTATTTTTATATTAAAAACTAGTACTTTAATAGCTCTTTTAAAGTGCTATTAAACAAAATCGTTCACATTAGTGGCACGGTTAATAGCGCTTTTCAGCGCTATCAAAAACAAAAGAAAGTGCTATTAAGTAACTTTTATGGCATATTGTTTGTTGATCTATTTTTACTTTCATAGTTGGTTTACCCTTTTGGGCAGAAGAGATCACTCTTCTTTGTCTTTATTAGAATCTTTATAAGAGGAGCATACGCCTATCTAGTCATTTTCTTGCATTTCACTTCAAAAGTATATACCACGAATAAAACTAAAGTTCATGAGTGAAGGTTAGCATTCGAACGATAACCTATACAGCCAGCGTCGTCGGACTAAGAACAAAGGGACATACATTTAATCATTCCTTCTTCACAACTTAATGCATATGTCCTTCGAGTGCATTTGTCATGAAAATATTTTGAAAATGGTTTGATTTCGAGAAAAATACTCGGTGTTGACAAAACGTTTATTTGGACCTACGCTACTGTTTGTGCGAATATTTCATTACACCCACCAATTTAGTTTTCCTCCTTTTTAGTTTTTATTTTAAATAATTTTTTTTTATATTAGCAACAGTTCAGGCGGTCGCTATTGTTTTTGAAAAAATATTCAATTCCCATAACAAATTTCATTTGCCTCCTTATTAGTTATTGTCTTAATCAATTCTTATTTTCTTATATTAGCGACGGTTCAGGCCGACGCTACTGTTTGTGCTAAAATTTTCATTTTCCCCGAAGAATTTCATTTGGCTCCTCTAAACTTAGTGTTTTAATTAATTATTATTTTTATATTAAAAACTAGTACTTTGATAGCTCTTTTAAAGTGTTATTAAACAAAATCGTTCACATTAGTGGCACGGTTAATAGCGCTTTTCAGCGCTATCAAAAATAAAAGAAAGTGCTATTAAGTAACTTTTATGGCATATTGTTTGTTGCTCTATTTTTACTTTCAAAGTTGGTTTACCCTTTTGGACAGAAGAGATCACTCTTCTTTGTCTTTATTAGAATCTTTATAAGAGGAGCATACGCCTAACTAGTCATTTTCTTGCATTTCACTTCAAATTTATATAGCACGAATAAAACTAAAGTTCATGAGTGAAGGTGAGCATTCGAACGATAACCTATACAGCCAGCATCGTCGGACTAAGAACAAAGGGACATACATTTAATCATTCCTTCTTCACAACTTAATGCATATGACCTTCGAGTGCATTAGTTATGAAAATATTTTAAAAATGGTTTGATTTCGAGAAAAATACCCGGTGTTGACAAAACGTTTATTTGGACCTACGCTACTGTTTGTGCGAAAATTTCATTACACCCACCAATTTAGTTTGCCTCCTTTTTAGTTATTATTTTAAATAATTTTTTTTTATATTAGCGACAGTTCAGGCGGACGCTATTGTTTTTGAAAAAATATTCAATTCCCATAACAAATTTCGTTTGCCTCCTTATTAGTTATTGTCTTAATCAATTCTTATATTCTTATATTAGCGACGGTTCAGGCCGACGCTACTGTTTGTGCTAAAATTTTAATTTTCCCCCACGAATTTCGTTTGGCTCCTTTAAACTTATTGTTTTAATTAATTATTATTTTTATATTAAAAACTAGTACTTTAATAGCTCTTTTAAAGTGCTATTAAACAAAATCGTTCACATTAGTGGCACGGTTAATAGCGCTTTTCAGCGCTATCAAAAACAAAATAAAGTGCTATTAAGTAACTTTTATGGCATATTGTTTGTTGCTCTATTTTTACTTTCAAAGTTGGTTTACCCTTTTGGGCAGAAGAGATCACTCTTCTTTGTCTTTATTAGAATCTTTATAAGAGGAGCATACGCCTAACTAGTCATTTTCTTGCATTTCACTTCAAAAGTATATAGCACGAATAAAACTAAAGTTCATGAGTGAAGGTTAGCATTCGAACGATAACCTATACAGCCAGCGTCGTCGGACTAAGAACAAAGGGACATACATTTAATCATTCCTTCTTCACAACTTAATGCATATGTCCTTCGAGTGCATTTGTCATGAAAATATTTTGAAAATGGTTTGATTTCGAGAAAAATACTCGATGTTGACAAAACGTTTATTTGGACCTACGCTACTGTTTGTGCGAAAATTTCATTACACCCACCAATTTAGTTTCCTTCCTTTTTAGTTTTTATTTAAAATAATTTTTTTTTATATTAGCGACAGTTCAGGCGGACGCTATTGTTTTTGAAAAAATATTCAATTCCCATAACAAATTTCGTTTGCCTCCTTATTAGTTATTGTCTTAATCAATTCTTATTTTCTTATATTAGCGACGGTTCAGGCCGACGCTACTGTTTGTGCTAAAATTTTAATTTTCCCCCACGAATTTCGTTTGGCTCCTTTAAACTTATTGTTTTAATTAATTATTATTTTTATATTAAAAACTAGTACTTTAATAGCTCTTTTAAAGTGCTATTAAACAAAATCGTTCACATTAGTGGCACGGTTAATAGCGCTTTTCAGCGCTATCAAAAACAAAAGAAAGTGCTATTAAGTAACTTTTATGGCATATTGTTTGTTGCTCTATTTTTACTTTCAAAGTTGGTTTACCCTTTTGGACAGAAGAGATCACTCTTCTTTGTCTTTATTAGAATCTTTATAAGAGGAGCATACGCCTAACTAGTCATTTTCTTGCATTTCACTTCAAAAGTATATAGCACGAATAAAACTAAAGTTCATGAGTGAAGGTGAGCATTCGAACGATAACCTATACAGCCAGCATCGTCGGACTAAGAACAAAGGGACATACATTTAATCATTCCTTCTTCACAACTTAATGCATATGACCTTCGAGTGCATTAGTTATGAAAATATTTTAAAAATGGTTTGATTTCGAGAAAAATACCCGGTGTTGACAAAACGTTTATTTGGACCTACGCTACTGTTTGTGCGAAAATTTCATTACACCCACCAATTTAGTTTGCCTCCTTTTTAGTTTTTATTTAAAATAATTTTTTTTTATATTAGCGACAGTTCAGGCGGACGCTATTGTTTTTGAAAAAATATTCAATTCCCATAACAAATTTCGTTTGCCTCCTTATTAGTTATTGTCTTAATCAATTCTTATTTTCTTATATTAGCGACGGTTCAGGCCGACGCTACTGTTTGTGCTAAAATTTTAATTTTCCCCCACGAATTTCGTTTGGCTCCTTTAAACTTATTGTTTTAATTAATTATTATTTTTATATTAAAAACTAGTACTTTAATAGCTCTTTTAAAGTGCTATTAAACAAAATCGTTCACATTAGTGGCACGGTTAATAGCGCTTTTCAGCGCTATCAAAAACAAAAGAAAGTGCTATTAAGTAACTTTTATGGCATATTGTTTGTTGCTCTATTTTTACTTTCAAAGTTGGTTTACCCTTTTGGGCAGAAGAGATCACTCTTCTTTGTCTTTATTAGAATCTTTATAAGAGGAGCATACGCCTAACTAGTCATTTTCTTGCATTTCACTTCAAAAGTATATAGCACGAATAAAACTAAAGTTCATGAGTGAAGGTTAGCATTCGAACGATAACCTATACAGCCAGCGTCGTCGGACTAAGAACAAAGGGACATACATTTAATCATTCCTTCTTCACAACTTAATGCATATGTCCTTCGAGTGCATTTGTCATGAAAATATTTTGAAAATGGTTTGATTTCGAGAAAAATACTCGGTGTTGACAAAACGTTTATTTGGACCTACGCTACTGTTTGTGCGAAAATTTCATTACACCCACCAATTTAGTTTGCCTCCTTTTTAGTTTTTATTTAAAATAATTTTTTTTTATATTAGCGACAGTTCAGGCGGACGCTATTGTTTTTGAAAAAATATTCAATTCCCATAACAAATTTCGTTTGCCTCCTTATTAGTTATTGTCTTAATCAATTCTTATTTTCTTATATTAGCGACGGTTCAGGCCGACGCTACTGTTTGTGCTATAATTTTAATTTTCCCCCACGAATTTCGTTTGGCTCCTTTAAACTTATTGTTTTAATTAATTATTATTTTTATATTAAAAACTAGTACTTTAATAGCTCTTTTAAAGTGCTATTAAACAAAATCGTTCACATTAGTGGCACGGTTAATAGCGTTTTTCAGCGCTATCAAAAACAAAAGAAAGTGCTATTAAGTAACTTTTATGGCATATTGTTTGTTGCTCTATTTTTACTTTCAAAGTTGGTTTACCCTTTTGGGCAGAAGAGATCACTCTTCTTTGTCTTTATTAGAATCTTTATAAGAGGAGCATACGCCTAACTAGTCATTTTCTTGCATTTCACTTCAAAAGTATATAGCACGAATAAAACTAAAGTTCATGAGTGAAGGTTAGCATTCGAACGATAACCTATACAGCCAGCGTCGTCGGACTAAGAACAAAGGGACATACAATTAATCATTCCTTCTTCACAACTTAATGCATATGTCCTTCGAGTGCATTTGTCATGAAAATATTTTGAAAATGGTTTGATTTCGAGAAAAATACTCGGTGTTGACAAAACGTTTATTTGGACCTACGCTACTGTTTGTGCGAAAATTTCATTACACCCACCAATTTAGTTTCCCTCCTTTTTAGTTTTTATTTAAAATAATTTTTTTTTATATTAGCGACAGTTCAGGCGGACGCTATTGTTTTTGAAAAAATATTCAATTCCCATAACAAATTTCGTTTGCCTCCTTATTAGTTATTGTCTTAATCAATTCTTATTTTCTTATATTAGCGACGGTTCAGGCCGACGCTACTGTTTGTGCTAAAATTTTAATTTTCCCCCACGAATTTCGTTTGGCTCCTTTAAACTTATTGTTTTAATTAATTATTATTTTTATATTAAAAACTAGTACTTTAATAGCTCTTTTAAAGTGCTATTAAACAAAATCGTTCACATTAGTGGCACGGTTAATAGCGTTTTTCAGCGCTATCAAAAACAAAAGAAAGTGCTATTAAGTAACTTTTATGGCATATTGTTTGTTGCTCTATTTTTACTTTCAAAGTTGGTTTACCCTTTTGGGCAGAAGAGATCACTCTTCTTTGTCTTTATTAGAATCTTTATAAGAGGAGCATACGCCTAACTAGTCATTTTCTTGCATTTCACTTCAAAAGTATATAGCACGAATAAAACTAAAGTTCATGAGTGAAGGTTAGCATTCGAACGATAACCTATACAGCCAGCGTCGTCGGACTAAGAACAAAGGGACATACAATTAATCATTCCTTCTTCACAACTTAATGCATATGTCCTTCGAGTGCATTTGTCATGAAAATATTTTGAAAATGGTTTGATTTCGAGAAAAATACTCGGTGTTGACAAAACGTTTATTTGGACCTACGCTACTGTTTGTGCGAAAATTTCATTACACCCACCAATTTAGTTTCCCTCCTTTTTAGTTTTTATTTAAAATAATTTTTTTTTATATTAGCGACAGTTCAGGCGGACGCTATTGTTTTTGAAAAAATATTCAATTCCCATAACAAATTTCGTTTGCCTCCTTATTAGTTATTGTCTTAATCAATTCTTATTTTCTTATATTAGCGACGGTTCAGGCCGACGCTACTGTTTGTGCTAAAATTTTAATTTTCCCCCACGAATTTCGTTTGGCTCCTTTAAACTTATTGTTTTAATTAATTATTATTTTTATATTAAAAACTAGTACTTTAATAGCTCTTTTAAAGTGCTATTAAACAAAATCGTTCACATTAGTGGCACGGTTAATAGCGCTTTTCAGCGCTATCAAAAACAAAAGAAAGTGCTATTAAGTAACTTTTATGGCATATTGTTTGTTGCTCTATTTTTACTTTCAAAGTTGGTTTACCCTTTTGGGCAGAAGAGATCACTCTTCTTTGTCTTTATTAGAATCTTTATAAGAGGAGCATACGCCTAACTAGTCATTTTCTTGCATTTCACTTCAAAAGTATATACCACGAATAAAACTAAAGTTCATGAGTGAAGGTTAGCATTCGAACGATAACCTATACAGCCAGCGTCGTCGGACTAAGAACAAAGGGACATACATTTAATCATTCCTTCTTCACAACTTAATGCATATGTCCTTCGAGTGCATTTGTCATGAAAATATTTTGAAAATGGTTTGATTTCGAGAAAAATACTCGGTGTTGACAAAACGTTTATTTGGACCTACGCTACTGTTTGTGCGAAAATTTCATTACACCCACCAATTTAGTTTCCCTCCTTTTTAGTTTTTATTTAAAATAATTTTTTTTTATATTAGCGACAGTTCAGGCGGACGCTATTATTTTTGAAAAAATATTCAATTCCCATAACAAATTTCGTTTGCCTCCTTATTAGTTATTGTCTTAATCAATTCTTATTTTCTTATATTAGCGACGGTTCAGGCCGACGCTACTGTTTGTGCTAAAATTTTAATTTTCCCCCACGAATTTCGTTTGGCTCCTTTAAACTTATTGTTTTAATTAATTATTATTTTTATATTAAAAACTAGTACTTTAATAGCTCTTTTAAAGTGCTATTAAACAAAATCGTTCACATTAGTGGCACGGTTAATAGCGCTTTTCAGCGCTATCAAAAACAAAAGAAAGTGCTATTAAGTAACTTTTATGGCATATTGTTTGTTGCTCTATTTTTACTTTCAAAGTTGGTTTACCCTTTTGGGCAGAAGAGATCACTCTTCTTTGTCTTTATTAGAATCTTTATAAGAGGAGCATATGCCTAACTAGTCATTTTCTTGCATTTCACTTCAAAAGTATATAGCACGAATAAAACTAAAGTTCATGAGTGAAGGTTAGCATTCGAACGATAATCTATACAGCCAGCGTCGTCGGACTAAGAACAAAGGGACATACATTTAATCTTTCCTTCTTCACAACTTAATGCATATGTCCTTCGAGTGCATTTGTCATGAAAATATTTTGAAAATTGTTTGATTTCGAGAAAAATACTCGGTGTTGACAAAACGTTTATTTGGACCTACGCTACTGTTTGTGCAAATATTTCATTACACCCACCAATTTAGTTTGCCTCCTTTTTAGTTATTATTTTAAATAATTTTTTTTTATATTAGCGACAGTTCAGGCGGTCGCTATTGTTTTTGAAAAAATATTCAATTCCCATAACAAATTTCATTTGCCTCCTTATTAGTTATTGTCTTAATCAATTCTTATTTTCTTATATTAGCGACGGTTCAGGCCGACGCTACTGTTTGTGCTAAAATTTTCATTTTCCCCCAAGAATTTCATTTGGCTCCTCTAAACTTAGTGTTTTAATTAATTATTATTTTTATATTAAAAACTAGTACTTTAATAGATCTTTTAAAGTGTTATTAAACAAAATCGTTCACATTAGTGGCACGGTTAATAGCGCTTTTCAGCGCTATCAAAAACAAAAGAAAGTTCTATTAAGTAACTTTTATGGCATATTGTTTGTTGCTCTATTTTTACTTTCAAAGTTGGTTTACCCTTTTGGACAGAAGAGATCACTCTTCTTTGTCTTTATTAGAATCTTTATAAGAGGAGCATACGCCTAACTAGTCATTTTCTTGCATTTCACTTCAAAAGTATATAGCACGAATAAAACTAAAGTTCATGAGTGAAGGTGAGCATTCGAACGATAACCTATACAGCCAGCATCGTCGGACTAAGAACAAAGGGACATACATTTAATCATTCCTTCTTCACAACTTAATGCATATGACCTTCGAGTGCATTAGTTATGAAAATATTTTAAAAATGGTTTGATTTCGAGAAAAATACCCGGTGTTGACAAAACGTTTATTTGGACCTACGCTACTGTTTGTGCGAAAATTTCATTACACCCACCAATTTAGTTTGCCTCCTTTTTAGTTTTTATTTAAAATAATTTTTTTTTATATTAGCGACAGTTCATGCGGACGCTATTGTTTTTGAAAAAATATTCAATTCCCATAACAAATTTCGTTTGCCTCCTTATTAGTTATTGTCTTAATCAATTCTTATTTTCTTATATTAGCGACGGTTCAGGCCGACGCTACTGTTTGTGCTAAAATTTTAATTTTCCCCCACGAATTTCGTTTGGCTCCTTTAAACTTATTGTTTTAATTAATTATTATTTTTATATTAAAAACTAGTACTTTAATAGCTCTTTTAAAGTGCTATTAAACAAAATCGTTCACATTAGTGGCACGGTTAATAGCGCTTTTCAGCGCTATCAAAAACAAAAGAAAGTGCTATTAAGTAACTTTTATGGCATATTGTTTGTTGCTCTATTTTTACTTTCAAAGTTGGTTTACCCTTTTGGGCAGAAGAGATCACTCTTCTTTGTCTTTATTAGAATCTTTATAAGAGGAGCATATGCCTAACTAGTCATTTTCTTGCATTTCACTTCAAAAGTATATAGCACGAATAAAACTAAAGTTCATGAGTGAAGGTTAGCATTCGAACGATAATCTATACAGCCAGCGTCGTCGGACTAAGAACAAAGGGACATACATTTAATCTTTCCTTCTTCACAACTTAATGCATATGTCCTTCGAGTGCATTTGTCATGAAAATATTTTGAAAATTGTTTGATTTCGAGAAAAATACTCGGTGTTGACAAAACGTTTATTTGGACCTACGCTACTGTTTGTGCAAATATTTCATTACACCCACCAATTTAGTTTGCCTCCTTTTTAGTTATTATTTTAAATAATTTTTTTTTATATTAGCGACAGTTCAGGCGGTCGCTATTGTTTTTGAAAAAATATTCAATTCCCATAACAAATTTCATTTGCCTCCTTATTAGTTATTGTCTTAATCAATTCTTATTTTCTTATATTAGCGACGGTTCAGGCCGACGCTACTGTTTGTGCTAAAATTTTCATTTTCCCCCAAGAATTTCATTTGGCTCCTCTAAACTTAGTGTTTTAATTAATTATTATTTTTATATTAAAAACTAGTACTTTAATAGATCTTTTAAAGTGTTATTAAACAAAATCGTTCACATTAGTGGCACGGTTAATAGCGCTTTTCAGCGCTATCAAAAACAAAAGAAAGTTCTATTAAGTAACTTTTATGGCATATTGTTTGTTGCTCTATTTTTACTTTCAAAGTTGGTTTACCCTTTTGGACAGAAGAGATCACTCTTCTTTGTCTTTATTAGAATCTTTATAAGAGGAGCATACGCCTAACTAGTCATTTTCTTGCATTTCACTTCAAAAGTATATAGCACGAATAAAACTAAAGTTCATGAGTGAAGGTGAGCATTCGAACGATAACCTATACAGCCAGCATCGTCGGACTAAGAACAAAGGGACATACATTTAATCATTCCTTCTTCACAACTTAATGCATATGACCTTCGAGTGCATTAGTTATGAAAATATTTTAAAAATGGTTTGATTTCGAGAAAAATACCCGGTGTTGACAAAACGTTTATTTGGACCTACGCTACTGTTTGTGCGAAAATTTCATTACACCCACCAATTTAGTTTGCCTCCTTTTTAGTTTTTATTTAAAATAATTTTTTTTTATATTAGCGACAGTTCATGCGGACGCTATTGTTTTTGAAAAAATATTCAATTCCCATAACAAATTTCGTTTGCCTCCTTATTAGTTATTGTCTTAATCAATTCTTATTTTCTTATATTAGCGACGGTTCAGGCCGACGCTACTGTTTGTGCTAAAATTTTAATTTTCCCCCACGAATTTCGTTTGGCTCCTTTAAACTTATTGTTTTAATTAATTATTATTTTTATATTAAAAACTAGTACTTTAATAGCTCTTTTAAAGTGCTATTAAACAAAATCGTTCACATTAGTGGCACGGTTAATAGCGCTTTTCAGCGCTATCAAAAACAAAAGAAAGTGCTATTAAGTAACTTTTATGGCATATTGTTTGTTGCTCTATTTTTACTTTCAAAGTTGGTTTACCCTTTTGGGCAGAAGAGATCACTCTTCTTTGTCTTTATTAGAATCTTTATAAGAGGAGCATACGCCTAACTAGTCATTTTCTTGCATTTCACTTCAAAAGTATATAGCACGAATAAAACTAAAGTTCATGAGTGAAGGTTAGCATTCGAACGATAACCTATACAGCCAGCGTCGTCGGACTAAGAACAAAGGGACATACATTTAATCATTCCTTCTTCACAACTTAATGCATATGTCCTTCGAGTGCATTTGTCATGAAAATATTTTGAAAATGGTTTGATTTCGAGAAAAATACTCGGTGTTGACAAAACGTTTATTTGGACCTACGCTACTGTTTGTGCGAATATTTCATTACACCCACCAATTTAGTTTGCCTCCTTTTTAGTTATTATTTTAAATAATTTTTTTTTCTATTAGCGACATTTCAGGCGGTCACTATTGTTTTTGAAAAAATATTCATTTCCCATAACAAATTTCGTTTGCCTCCTTATTAGTTATTGTCTTAATTAATTCTTATTTTCTTATATTAGGGACGGTTCAGGCCGACGCTAATGTTTGTGCTAAAATTTTAATTTTCCCCCACGAATTTCGTTTGGCTCCTTTAAACTTATTGTTTTAATTAATTATTATTTTTATATTAAAAACTAGTACTTTAATAGCTCTTTTAAAGTGCTATTAAACAAAATCGTTCACATTAGTGGCACGGTTAATAGCGCTTTTCAGCACTATCAAAAACAAAAGAAAGTGCTATTAAGTAACTTTTATGGCATATTGTCTGTTGCTCTATTTTCTCTTTCAAAGTTGGTTTACCCTTTTGGACAGAAGAGATCACTCTTCTTTGTCTTTATTAGAATTTTTATAAGAGGAGCATACGCCTAACTAGTCATTTTCTTGCATTTCACTTCAAAACTATATAGCACGAATAAAACTAAAGTTCATGAGTGAAGGTGAGCATTCGAACGATAACCTATACAGCCAGCATCGTCGGACTAAGAACAAAGGGACATACATTTAATCATTCCTTCTTCACAACTTAATGCATATGACCTTCGAGTGCATTAGTTATGAAAATATTTTTAAAATGGTTTGATTTCGAGAAAAATACCCGGTGTTGACAAAACGTTTATTTGGTCCTACGCTACTGTTTGTGCGAAAATTTCATTACACCCACCAATTTAGTTTGCCTCCTTTTTAGTTTTTATTTAAAATAATTTTTTTTTATATTAGCGACAGTTCAGGCGGACGCTATTGTTTTTGAAAAAATATTCAATTCCCATAACAAATTTCGTTTGCCTCCTTATTAGTTATTGTCTTAATCAATTCTTATTTTCTTATATTAGCGACGGTTCAGGCCGACGCTACTGTTTGTGCTAAAATTTTAATTTTCCCCCACGAATTTCGTTTGGCTCCTTTAAACTTATTGTTTTAATTAATTATTATTTTTATATTAAAAACTAGTACTTTAATAGCTCTTTTAAAGTGCTATTAAACAAAATCGTTCACATTAGTGGCACGGTTAATAGCGCTTTTCAGCACTATCAAAAACAAAAGAAAGTGCTATTAAGTAACTTTTATGGCATATTGTTTGTTGCTCTATTTTTACTTTCAAAGTTGGTTTACCCTTTTGGGCAGAAGAGATCACTCTTCTTTGTCTTTATTAGAATCTTTATAAGAGGAGCATACGCCTAACTAGTCATTTTCTTGCATTTCACTTCAAAAGTATATAGCACGAATAAAACTAAAGTTCATGAGTGAAGGTTAGCATTCGAACGATAACCTATACAGCCAGCGTCGTCGGACTAAGAACAAAGGGACATACATTTAATCATTCCTTCTTCACAACTTAATGCATATGTCCTTCGAGTGCATTTGTCATGAAAATATTTTGAAAATGGTTTGATTTCGAGAAAAATACTCGGTGTTGACAAAACGTTTATTTGGACCTACGCTACTGTTTGTGCGAATATTTCATTACACCCACCAATTTAGTTTGCCTCCTTTTTAGTTATTATTTTAAATAATTTTTTTTTATATTAGCGACAGTTCAGGCGGTCGCTATTGTTTTTGAAAAAATATTCAATTCCCATAACAAATTTCATTTGCCTCCTTATTAGTTATTGTCTTAATCAATTCTTATTTTCTTATATTAGCGACGGTTCAGGCCGACGCTACTGTTTGTGCTAAAATTTTCATTTTCCCCCAAGAATTTCATTTGGCTCCTCTAAACTTAGTGTTTTAATTAATTATTATTTTTATATTAAAAACTAGTACTTTAATAGCTCTTTTAAAAGTGTTATTAAACAAAATCGTTCACATTAGTGGCACGGTTAATAGCGCTTTTCAGTGCTATCAAAAACAAAAGAAAGTGCTATTAAGTAACTTTTATGGCATATTGTTTGTTGCTCTATTTTTACTTTCAAAGTTGGTTTACCCTTTTGGACAGAAGAGATCACTCTTCTTTGTCTTTATTAGAATCTTTATAAGAGGAGCATACGCCTAACTAGTCATTTTCTTGCATTTCACTTCAAAAGTATATAGCACGAATAAAACTAAAGTTCATGAGTGAAGGTGAGCATTCGAACGATAACCTATACAGCCAGCATCGTCGGACTAAGAACAAAGGGACATACATTTAATCATTCCTTCTTCACAACTTAATGCATATGACCTTCGAGTGCATTAGTTATGAAAATATTTTAAAAGTGGTTTGATTTCGAGAAAAATACCCGGTGTTGACAAAACGTTTATTTGGACCTACGCTACTGTTTGGGCGAAAATTTCATTACACCCACCAATTTAGTTTGCCTCCTTTTTAGTTATTATTTTAAATAATTTTTTTTTATATTAGCGACAGTTCAGGCGGACGCTATTGTTTTTGAAAAAATATTCAATTCCCATAACAAATTTCGTTTGCCTCCTTATTAGTTATTGTCTTAATCAATTCTTATTTTCTTATATTAGCGACGGTTCAGGCCGACGCTACTGTTTGTGCTAAAATTTTCATTTTCCCCCATGAATTTCATTTGGCTCCTTTAAACTTATTGTTTTAATTAATTATAATTTTTATATTAAAAACTAGTACTTTAATAGCTCTTTTAAAGTGATATTAAACAAAATCGTTCACATTAGTGGCACGGTTAATAGCGCTTTTCAGCGCTATGAAAAACAAAAGAAAGTGCTATTAAGTAAATTTTATGGCATATAGTATGTTGCTCTATTTTCTCTTTCAAAGTTGGTTTACCCTTTTGGACAGAAGAAATCACTCTTCTTTGTCTTTATTAGAATCTTTATAAGAGGAGCATACGCCTAAGTAGTCATTTTCCTCCATTTCACGTCAAAAGTATATAGCACGAATATAACTAAAGTTCATGAGTGAAGGTGAGCATTCGAGCGATAACCTATACAGCCATCGTCGTCGGACTAAGAACAAAGGGACATACATTTAATCATTCCTTCTTCACTACTTAATGCATGTGTCCTTTGAGTGCATTTGTTATGAAAATATGTTGAAAATGGTTTGATTTTCAAGAAAAATACTCGGTGTTGACAAAACGTTTATTTGGACCTAAGCTACTGTTTGTGCGAAAATTTCATTACACCCACCAATTTAGTTTGCCTCCTTTTTAGTTGTTATTTTAAATAATTACTTATTTTTTTATATTAGCGACGGTTCAAGCCGACGCTATTGTTTTTGAAAAAATATTCATTTCCCATAACAAATTTCGTTTGCCTCCTTATTAGTTATTGTCTTAATTAATTCTTATTTTCTTATATTAGGGACGGTTCAGGCCGACGCTAATGTTTGTGCTAAAATTTTAATTTTCCCCCACGAATTTCGTTTGGCTCCTTTAAACTTATTGTTTTAATTAATTATTATTTTTATATTAAAAACTAGTACTTTAATAGCTCTTTTAAAGTGCTATTAAACAAAATCGTTCACATTAGTGGCACGGTTAATAGCGCTTTTCAGCGCTATCAAAAACAAAAGAAAGTGCTATTAAGTAACTTTTATGGCATATTGTTTGTTGCTCTATTTTTACTTTCAAAGTTGGTTTACCCTTTTGGGCAGAAGAGATCACTCTTCTTTGTCTTTATTAGAATCTTTATAAGAGGAGCATACGCCTAACTAGTCATTTTCTTGCATTTCACTTCAAAAGTATATAGCACGAATAAAACTAAAGTTCATGAGTGAAGGTGAGCATTCGAACGATAACCTATACAGCCAGCGTCGTCGGACTAAGAACAAAGGGACATACATTTAATCATTCCTTCTTCACAACTTAATGCATATGTCCTTCGAGTGCATTTGTCATGAAAATATTTTGAAAATGGTTTGATTTCGAGAAAAATACTCGGTGTTGACAAAACGTTTATTTGGACCTACGCTACTGTTTGTGCGAATATTTCATTACACCCACCAATTTAGTTTTCCTCCTTTTTAGTTATTATTTTAAATAATTTTTTTTTATATTAGCGACAGTTCAGGCGGTCGCTATTGTTTTTGAAAAAATATTAAATTCCCATAACAAATTTCATTTGCCTCCTTATTAGTTATTGTCTTAATCAATTCTTATTTTCTTATATTAGCGACGGTTCATGCCGACGCTACTGTTTGTGCTAAAATTTTCATTTTCCCCCACGAATTTCATTTGGCTCCTCTAAACTTAGTGTTTTAATTAATTATTATTTTTATATTAAAAACTAGTACTTTAATAGCTCTTTTAAAGTGTTATTAAACAAAATCGTTCACATTAGTGGCACGGTTAATAGCGCTTTCCAGCGCTATCAAAAACAAAAGAAAGTGCTATTAAGTAACTTTTATGGCATATTGTTTGTTGGTCTATTTTTACTTTCAAAGTTGGTTTACCCTTTTGGACAGAAGAGATCACTCTTCTTTGTCTTTATTAGAATCTTTATAAGAGGAGCATACGCCTAACTAGTCATTTTCTTGCATTTCACTTCAAAAGTATATAGCACGAATAAAACTAAAGTTCATGAGTGAAGGTGAGCATTCGAACGATAACCTATACAGCCAGCATCATCGGACTAAGAACAAAGGGACATACATTTAATCATTCCTTCTTCACAACTTAATGCATATGACCTTCGAGTGCATTAGTTATTAAAATATTTTAAAAATGGTTTGATTTCGAGAAAAATACCCGGTGTTGACAAAACGTTTATTTGGACCTACGCTACTGTTTGTGCGAAAATTTCATTACACCCACCAATTTAGTTTGCCTCCTTTTTAGTTATTATTTTAAATAATTTTTTTTTATATTAGCGACAGTTCATGTGGACGCTATTGTTTTTGAAAAAATATTCAATTCCCATAACAAATTTCGTTTGCCTCCTTATTAGTTATTGTCTTAATCAATTCTTATTTTCTTATATTAGCGACGGTTCAGGCCGACGCTACTGTTTGTGCTAAAATTTTCATTTTCCCCCACGAATTTCATTTGGCTCCTTTAAACTTATTGTTTTAATTAATTATAATTTTTATATTAAAAACTAGTACTTTAATAGCTCTTTTAAAGTGATATTAAACAAAATCGTTCACATTAGTGGCACGGTTAATAGCGCTTTTCAGCGCTATCAAAAACAAAAGAAAGTGCTATTAAGTAAATTTTATGGCATATTGTATGTTGCTCTATTTTCTCTTTCAAAGTTGGTTTACCCTTTTGGACAGAAGAAATCACTCTTCTTTGTCTTTATTAGAATCTTTATAAGAGGAGCATACGCCTAAGTAGTCATTTTCCTCCATTTCACGTCAAAAGTATATAGCACGAATAAAACTAAAGTTCATGAGTGAAGGTGAGCATTCGAGCGATAACCTATACAGCCATCGTCGTCGGACTAAGAACAAAGGGACATACATTTAATCATTCCTTCTTCACTACTTAATGCATGTGTCCTTCGAGTGCATTTGTTATGAAAATATGTTGAAAATGGTTTGATTTTCAAGAAAAATACTCGGTGTTGACAAAACGTTTATTTAGACCTAAGCTACTGTTTGTGCGAAAATTTCATTACACCCACCAATTTAGTTTGCCTCCTTTTTAGTTATTATTTTAAATAATTTTTTTTTATATTAGTGACAGTTCGGGCCGACGCTATTGTTTTTAAAAAAATATTCAATTCCCATAACAAATTTCGTTTGCCTCCTTATTAGTTATTGTCTTAATCAATTCTTATTTTCTTATATTAGCGACGGTTCAGGCCGACGCTGCTGTTTGTGCTAAAATTTTCATTTTCCCCCACGAATTTCATTTGGCTCCTTTAAACTTATTGTTTTAATTAATTATTATTTTTATGTTAAAAACTAGTACTTTAATAGCTCTTTTGAAGTGCTATTAAACAAAATCGTTCACATTAGTGGCACGGTTAATAGCGCTTTTCAGCGCTATCAAAAACAAAAGAAAGTGCTATTAAGTAAATTTTATGGCATATTGTCTGTTGCTCTATTTTCTCTTTCAAAGTTGGTTTACCCTTTTGGACAGAAGAGATCACTCTTCTTTTTCTTTATTAGAATCTTTATAAGAGGAGCATACGCCTAAGTAGTCATTTTCCTCCATTTCACTTCAAAAGTATATAGCACGAATAAAACTAAAGTTCATGAGTGAAGGTGAGCATTCGAGCGATAACCTATACAGCCAGCGTCGTCGGACTAAGAACAAAGGGACATACGTTTAATCATTCCTTCTTCACTACTTAATGCATGTGTCCTTCGAGTGCATTTGTTATGAAAATATGTTGAAAATGGTTTGATTTTCGAGAAAAATACTCGGTGTTGACAAAACGTTTATTTGGACCTAAGCTACTGTTTGTGCGAAAATTTCATTAAACCCACCAATTTAGTTTGCCTCCTTTTTAGTTATTATTTTAAATAATTATTTATTTTTTTATATTAGCGACGGTTCAGGCCGACGCTATTGTTTTTGAAAAAATATTCATTTCCCATAACAAATTTCGTTTGCCTCCTTATTAGTTATTGTCTTAATCAATTCTTATTTTCTTATATTAGCGACGGTTCAGGCCGACGCTACTGTTTGTGCTAAAATTTTCATTTTCCCCCACGAATTTCATTTGGCTCCTTTAAACTTATTGTTTAAATTAATTATTATTTTTATATTAAAAACTAGTACTTTAATAGCTCTTTTAAAGTGATATTAAACAAAATCGTTCACATTAGTGGCACGGTTAATAGCGCTTTTCAGCGCTATCAAAAACAAAAGAAAGTGCTATTAAGTAAATTTTATGGCATATTGTCTGTTGCTCTATTTTCTCTTTCAAAGTTGGTTTACCCTTTTGGACAGAAGAAATCACTCTTCTTTGTCTTTATTAGAATCTTTATAAGAGGAACATACGCCTAAGTAGTCATTTTCCTCCATTTCACGTCAAAAGTATATAGCACGAATAAAACTAAAGTTCATGAGTGAAGGTGAGCATTCGAGCGATAACCTATACAGCCAGCGTCGTCGGACTAAGAACAAAGGGACATACATTTAATCATTCCTTCTTCACTACTTAATGCATGTGTCCTTCGAGTGCATTTGTTATGAAAATATGTTGAAAATGGTTTGATTTTCGAGAAAAATACTCGGTGTTGACAAAACGTTTATTTGGACCTAAGCTACTGTTTGTGCGAAAATTTCATTAAACCCACCAATTTAGTTTGCCTCCTTTTTAGTTATTATTTTAAATAATTATTTATTTTTTTATATTAGCGACGGTTCAAGTCGACACTATTGTTTTTGAAAAAATATTCATTTCCCATAACAAATTTCGTTTGCCTCCTTATTAGTTATTGTCTTAATTAATTCTTATTTTCTTATATTAGGGACGGTTCAGGCCGACGCTAATGTTTGTGCTAAAATTTTAATTTTTCCCCATGAATTTCGTTTGGCTCCTTTAAACTTTTGTTTAAATTAATTATTATTTTTATATTAAAAACAAGTACTTTAATAGCTCTTTTAAAGTGCTATTAAACAAAATCGTTCACATTAGTGGCACGGTTAATAGCGCTTTTCAGCGCTATCAAAAACAAAAGAAAGTGCTATTAAGTAAATTTTATGGCATATTGTCTGTTGCTCTATTTTCTCTTTCAAAGTTGGTTTACCCTTTTGGACAGAAGAAATCACTCTTCTTTGTCTTTATTAGAATCTTTATAAGAGGAACATACGCCTAAGTAGTCATTTTCCTCCATTTCACGTCAAAAGTATATAGCACGAATAAAACTAAAGTTCATGAGTGAAGGTGAGCATTCGAGCGATAACCTATACAGCCAGCGTCGTCGGACTAAGAACAAAGGGACATACATTTAATCATTCCTTCTTCACTACTTAATGCATGTGTCCTTCGAGTGCATTTGTTATGAAAATATGTTGAAAATGGTTTGATTTTCGAGAAAAATACTCGGTGTTGACAAAACGTTTATTTGGACCTAAGCTACTGTTTGTGCAAAAATTTCATTACACCCACCAATTTAGTTTGCCTCCTTTTTAGTTATTATTTTAAATAATTATTTATTTTTTTATATTAGCGACGGTTCAAGTCGACACTATTGTTTTTGAAAAAATATTCATTTCCCATAACAAATTTCGTTTGCCTCCTTATTAGTTATTGTCTTAATTAATTCTTATTTTCTTATATTAGGGACGGTTCAGGCCGACGCTAATGTTTGTGCTAAAATTTTAATTTTCCCCCATGAATTTCGTTTGGCTCCTTTAAACTTATTGTTTTAATTAATTATTATTTTTATATTAAAAACAAGTACTTTAATAGCTCTTTTAAAGTGCTATTAAACAAAATCGTTCACATTAGTTGCACGGTTAATAGCGCTTTTCAGCGCTATCAAAAACAAAAGAAAGTGCTATTAAGTAACTTTTATGGCATCTTGTTTGTTGCTCTATTTTTACTTTCAAAGTATGTTTACCCTTTTGGACAGAAGAGATCACTCTTCTTTGTCTTTATTAGAATCTTTATAAGAGGAGCATACGCCTAACTAGTCATTTTCTTGCATTTCACTTCAAAAGTATATAGCACGAATAAAACTAAAGTTCATGAGTGAAGGTGAGCATTCGAACGATAACCTATAAAACCAGCGTCGTCGGACTAAGAACAAAGGGACATACATTTAATCATTCCTTCTTCACAACTTAATGCATATGTCCTTCGAGTGCATTTGTCATGAAAATATTTTGAAAATGGTTTGATTTCGAGAAAACTACTCGGTGTTGACAAAACGTTTATTTGGACCTACGCTACTGTTTGTGCGAAAATTTCATTACACCCACCAATTTAGTTTGCCTCCTTTTTAGTTATTATTTTAAATGATTTTTTTTATATTAGCGACAGTTCAGGCGGTCACTATTGTTTTTGAAAAAATATTCAATTCCCATAACAAATTTTGTTTGCCTCCTTATTAGTTGTTGTCTTAATCAATTCTTATTTTCTTATATTAGCGACGGTTCAGGTCGACGCTACTGTTTGTGCTAAAATTTTCATTTTCCCCCACGAATTTCATTTGGCTCCTTTAAACTTATTGTTTTAATTAATTATTATTTTTATATTAAAAACTAGTACTTTAATAGCTCTTTTAAAATGATATTAAACAAAATCGTTCACATTAGTGGCACGGTTAATAGCGCTTTTCAGCGCTATCAAAAACAAAAGAAAGTGCTATTAAGTAAATTTTATGGCATATTGTCTGTTGCTCTATTTTCTCTTTCAAAGTTGGTTTACCCTTTTGGACAGAAGAAATCACTCTTCTTTGTATTTATTAGAATCTTTATAAGAGGAGCATACGCCTAAGTAGTCATTTTCCTCCATTTCACGTCAAAAGTATATAGCACAAATAAAACTAAAGTTCATGAGTGAAGGTGAGCATTCGAGCGATAACCTATACAGCCAGCGTCGTCGGACTAAGAACAAAGGGACATACATTTAATCATTCCTTCTTCACTACTTAATGCATGTGTCCAACGAGTGCATTTGTTATGAAAATATGTTGAAAATGGTTTGATTTTCGAGAAAAATACTCGGTGTTGACAAAACGTTTATTTGGACCTAAGCTACTATTTGTGCAAAAATTTCATTACACCCACCAATTTAGTTTGCCTCCTTTTTAGTTATTATTTTAAATAATTATTTATTTTTTTATATTAGCGACGGTTCAAGTCGACGCTATTGTTTTTGAAAAAATATTCATTTCCCATAACAAATTTCGTTTGCCTCCTTATTAGTTATTGTCTTAATTAATTCTTATTTTCTTATATTAGGGACGGTTCAGGCCGACGCTAATCTTTGTGCTAAAATTTTAATTTTCCCCCATGAATTTCGTTTGGCTCCTTTAAACTTATTGCTTTAATTAATTATTATTTTTATATTAAAAACTAGTACTTTAATAGCTCTTTTAAAGTGCTATTAAACAAAATCGTTCACATTAGTGGCACGGTTAATAGCGCTTTTCAGCGCTATCAAAAACAAAAGAAAGTGCTATTAAGTAACTTTTATGGCATCTTGTTTATTGCTCTATTTTTACTTTCAAAGTTGGTTTACCCTTTTGGACAGAAGAGATCACTCTTCTTTGTCTTTATTAGAATCTTTATAAGAGGAGCATACGCCTAACTTGTCATTTTCTTGCATTTCACTTCAAAAGTATATAGCACGAATAAAACTAAAGTTCATGAGTGAAGGTGAGCATTCGAACGATAACCTATACAACCAGCGTTGTCGGACTAAGAACAAAGGGACATACATTTAATCATTCCTTCTTCACAACTTAATGCATATGTCCTTCGAGTGCATTTGTCATGAAAATATTTTGAAAATGGTTTGATTTCGAGAAAAATACTCGGTGTTGACAAAACGTTTATTTGGACCTACGCTACTGTTTGTGCGAAAATTTCATTACACCCACCAATTTAGTTTGCCTCCTTTTTAGTTATTATTTTTAATAATGTTTTTTATATTAGCGACAGTTCAGGCGGTCACTATTGTTTTTGAAAAAATATTCAATTCCCATAACAAATTTCGTTTGCCTCCTTATTAGTTGTTGTCTTAATCAATTCTTATTTTCTTATATTAGCGACGGTTCAGGCCGACGCTACTGTTTGTGCTAAAATTTTCATTTTCCCCCAAATTTCATTTGGCTCCTTTAAACTTATTGTTTTAATTAATTATTATTTTTATATTAAAAACTAGTACTTTAATAGCTCTTTTAAAATGATATTAAACAAAATTGTTCACATTAGTGGCACGGTTAATAGCGCTTTTCAGCGCTATCAAAAACAAAAGAAAGTGCTATTAAGTAAATTTTATGGCATATTGTCTGTTGCTCTATTTTCTCTTTCAAAGTTGGTTTACCCTTTTGGACAGAAGAAATCACTCTTCTTTGTATTTATTAGAATCTTTATAAGAGGAGCATACGCCTAAGTAGTCATTTTCCTCCATTTCACGTCAAAAGTATATAGCACAAATAAAACTAAAGTTCATGAGTGAAGGTGAGCATTCGAGCGATAACCTATACAACCAGCGTCGTCGGACTAAGAACAAAGGGACATACATTTAATCATTCCTTCTTCACTACTTAATGCATGTGTCCTTCGAGAGCATTTGTTATGAAAATATGTTGAAAAGGGTTTGATTTTCGAGAAAAATACTCGGTGTTGACAAAACGTTTATTTGGACCTAAGCTACTGTTTGTGCAAAAATTTCATTACACCCACCAATTTAGTTTGCCTCCTTTTTAGTTATTATTTTAAATAATTATTTATTTTTTTATATTAGCGACGGTTCAAGTCGACGCTATTGTTTTTGAAAAAATATTCATTTCCCATAACAAATTTCGTTTGCCTCCTTATTAGTTATTGTCTTAATTAATTCTTATTTTCTTATATTAGGGACGGTTCAGGCCGACGCTAATCTTTGTGCTAAAATTTTAATTTTCCCCCATGAATTTCGTTTGGCTCCTTTAAACTTATTGTTTTAATTAATTATTATTTTTATATTAAAAACTAGTACTTTAATAGCTCTTTTAAAGTGCTATTAAACAAAATCGTTCACATTAGTGGCACGGTTAATAGCGCTTTTCAGCGCTATAAAAAACAAAAGAAAGTGCTATTAAGTAACTTTTATGGCATCTTGTTTGTTGCTCTATTTTTACTTTCAAAGTTGGTTTACCCTTTTGGACAGAAGAGATCACTCTTCTTTGTCTTTATTAGATTCTTTATAAGAGGAGCATACGCCTAACTAGTCATTTTCTTGCATTTCACTTCAAAAGTATATAGCACGAATAAAACTAAAGTTCATGAGTGAAGGTGAGCATTCGAACGATAACCTATACAACCAGCGTCGTCGGACTAAGAACAAAGGGACATACATTTAATCATTCCTTCTTCACAACTTAATGCATATGTCCTTCGAGTGCATTTGTCATGAAAATATTTTGAAAATGGTTTGATTTCGAGAAAAATACTCGGTGTTGACAAAACGTTTATTTGGACCTACGCTACTGTTTGTGCGAAAATTTCATTACACCCACCAATATAGTTTGCCTCCTTTTTAGTTATTATTTTTAATAATGTTTTTTATATTAGCGACAGTTCAGGCGGTCACTATTGTTTTTGAAAAAATATTCAATTCCCATAACAAATTTCGTTTGCCTCCTTATTAGTTGTTGTCTTAATCAATTCTTATTTTCTTATATTAGCGACGGTTCAGGCCGACGCTACTGTTTGTGCTAAAATTTTCATTTTCCCCCAAATTTCATTTGGCTCCTTTAAACTTATTTTTTTAATTAATTATTATTTTTATATTAAAAACTAGTACTTTAATAGCTCTTTTAAAATGATATTAAACAAAATCGTTCACATTAGTGGCACGGTTAATAGCGCTTTTCAGCGCTATCAAAAACAAAAGAAAGTGCTATTAAGTAAATTTTATGGCATATTGTCTGTTGCTCTATTTTCTCTTTCAAAGTTGGTTTACCCTTTTGGACAGAAGAAATCACTCTTCTTTGTCTTTATTAGAATCTTTATAAGAGGAGCATACGCCTAAGTAGTCATTTTCCTCCATTTCACGTCAAAAGTATATAGCACGAATAAAACTAAAGTTCATGAGTGAAGGTGAGCATTCGAGCGATAACCTATACAACCAGCGTCGTCGGACTAAGAACAAAGGGACATACATTTAATCATTCCTTCTTCACTACTTAATGCATGTGTCCTTCGAGTGCATTTGTTATGAAAATATGTTGAAAATGGTTTGATTTTCGAGAAAAATACTCGGTGTTGACAAAACATTTATTTGGACCTAAGCTACTGTTTGTGCAAAAATTTCATTACACCCACCAATTTAGTTTGCCTCCTTTTTAGTTATTATTTTAAATAATTATTTATTTTTCTATATTAGCGACGGTTCAAGTCGACGCTATTGTTTTTGAAAAAATATTCATTTCCCATAACAAATTTCGTTTGCCTCCTTATTAGGTATTTGCTTAATTAATTCTTATTTTCTTATATTAGGGACGGTTCAGGCCGACGCTAATGTTTCTGCTAAAATTTTAATTTTCCCCCATGAATTTCATTTGGCTCCTTTAAACTTATTGTTTTAATTAATTATTATTTTTATATTAAAAACAAGTACTTTAATAGCTCTTTTAAAGTGCTATTAAACAAAATCGTTCACATTAGTGGCACGGTTAATAGCGCTTTTCAGCGCTATCAAAAACAAAAGAAAGTGCTATTAAGTAACTTTTATGGCATCTTGTTTGTTGCTCTATTTTTACTTTCAAAGTTGGTTTACCCTTTTGGACAGAAGAGATCACTCTTCTTTGTCTTTATTAGAATCTTTATAAGAGGAGCATACGCCTAACTAGTCATTTTCTTGCATTTCACTTCAAAAGTATATAGCACGAATAAAACTAAAGTCCATGAGTGAAGGTGAGCATTCGAACGATAACCTATACAACCAGCGTCGTCGGACTAAGAACAAAGGGACATACATTTAATCATTCCTTCTTCACAACTTAATGCACATGTCCTTCGAGTGCATTTGTCATGAAAATATTTTGAAAATGGTTTGATTTCGAGAAAAATACTCGGTGTTGACAAAACGTTTATTTGGACCTACGCTACTGTTTGTGCGAAAATTTCATTACACCCACCAATTTAGTTTGCCTCCTTTTTAGTTATTATTTTAAATGATTTTTTTTATATTAGCGACAGTTCAGGCGGTCACTATTGTTTTTGAAAAAATATTCAATTCCCATAACAAATTTTGTTTGCCTCCTTATTAGTTGTTGTCTTAATCAATTCTTATTTTCTTATATTAGCGACGGTTCAGGTCGACGCTACTGTTTGTGCTAAAATTTTCATTTTCCCCCACGAATTTCATTTGGCTCCTTTAAACTTATTGTTTTAATTAATTATTATTTTTATATTAAAAACTAGTACTTTAATAGCTCTTTTAAAATGATATTAAACAAAATCGTTCACATTAGTGGCACGGTTAATAGCGCTTTTCAGCGCTATCAAAAACAAAAGAAAGTTCTATTAAGTAAATTTTATGGCATATTGTCTGTTGCTCTATTTTCTCTTTCAAAGTTGGTTTACCCTTTTGGACAGAAGAAATCACTCTTCTTTGTATTTATTAGAATCTTTATAAGAGGAGCATACGCCTAAGTAGTCATTTTCCTCCATTTCACGTCAAAAGTATATAGCACAAATAAAACTAAAGTTCATGAGTGAAGGTGAGCATTCGAGCGATAACCTATACAGCCAGCGTCGTCGGACTAAGAACAAAGGGACATACATTTAATCATTCCTTCTTCACTACTTAATGCATGTGTCCTTCGAGTGCATTTGTTATGAAAATATGTTGAAAATGGTTTGATTTTCGAGAAAAATACTCGGTGTTGACAAAACGTTTATTTGGACCTAAGCTACTGTTTGTGCAAAAATTTCATTGCACCCACCAATTTAGTTTGCCTCCTTTTTAGTTATTATTTTAAATAATTATTTATTTTTTTATATTAGCGACGGTTCAAGTCGACGCTATTGTTTTTGAAAAAATATTCAATTCCCATAACAAATTTCGTTTTCCTCCTTATTAGTTGTTGTCTTAATCAATTCTTATTTTCTTATATTAGCGACGGTTCAGGTCGACGCTACTGTTTGTGCTAAAATTTTCATTTTCCCCCACGAATTTCATTTGGCTCCTTTAAACTTATTGTTTTAATTAATTATTATTTTTATATTAAAAACAAGTACTTTAATAGCTCTTTTAAAGTGCTATTAAACAAAATCGTTCACATTAGTGGCACGGTTAATAGCGCTTTTCAGCGCTATCAAAAACAAAAGAAAGTGCTATTAAGTAACTTTTATGGCATCTTGTTTGTTGCTCTATTTTTACTTTCAAAGTTGGTTTACCCTTTTGGACAGAAGAGATCACTCTTCTTTGTCTTTATTAGAATCTTTATAAGAGGAGCATACGCCTAACTAGTCATTTTCTTGCATTTCACTTCAAAAGTATATAGCACGAATAAAACTAAAGTCCATGAGTGAAGGTGAGCATTCGAACGATAACCTATACAACCAGCGTCGTCGGACTAAGAACAAAGGGACATACATTTAATCATTCCTTCTTCACAACTTAATGCATATGTCCTTCGAGTGCATTTGTCATGAAAATATTTTGAAAATGGTTTGATTTCGAGAAAAATACTCGGTGTTGACAAAACGTTTATTTGGACCTACGCTACTGTTTGTGCGAAAATTTCATTACACCCACCAATTTAGTTTGCCTCCTTTTTAGTTATTATTTTTAATAATGTTTTTTATATTAGCGACAGTTCAGGCGGTCACTATTGTTTTTGAAAAAATATTCAATTCCCATAACAAATTTCGTTTGCCTCCTTATTAGTTGTTGTCTTAATCAATTCTTATTTTCTTATATTAGCGACGGTTCAGGCCGACGCTACTGTTTGTGCTAAAATTTTCATTTTCCCCCAAATTTCATTTGGCTCCTTTAAACTTATTGTTTTAATTAATTATTATTTTTATATTAAAAACTAGTACTTTAATAGCTCTTTTAAAATGATATTAAACAAAATCGTTCACATTAGTGGCACGGTTAATAGCGCTTTTCAGCGCTATCAAAAACAAAAGAAAGTGCTATTAATTAAATTTTATGGCATATTGTCTGTTGCTCTATTTTCTCTTTCAAAGTTGGTTTACCCTTTTGGACAGAAGAAATCACTCTTCTTTGTCTTTATTAGAATCTTTATAAGAGGAGCATACGCCTAAGTAGTCATTTTCCTCCATTTCACGTCAAAAGTATATAGCACGAATAAAACTAAAGTTCATGAGTGAAGGTGAGCATTCGAGCGATAACCTATACAGCCAGCGTCGTCGGACTAAGAACAAAGGGACATACATTTAATCATTCCTTCTTCACTACTTAATGCATGTGTCCTTCGAGTGCATTTGTTATGAAAATATGTTGAAAATGGTTTGATTTTCGAGAAAAATACTCGGTGTTGACAAAACATTTATTTGGACCTAAGCTACTGTTTGTGCAAAAATTTCATTACACCCACCAATTTAGTTTGCCTCCTTTTTAGTTATTATTTTAAATAATTATTTATTTTTTTATATTAGCGACGGTTCAAGTCGACGCTATTGTTTTTGAAAAAATATTCATTTCCCATAACAAATTTCGTTTGCCTCCTTATTAGTTATTGTCTTAATTAATTCTTATTTTCTTATATTAGGGACGGTTCAGGCCGACGCTAATGTTTCTGCTAAAATTTTAATTTTCCCCCATGAATTTCATTTGGCTCCTTTAAACTTATTGTTTTAATTAATTATTATTTTTATATTAAAAACAAGTACTTTAATAGCTCTTTTAAAGTGCTATTAAACAAAATCGTTCACATTAGTGGCACGGTTAATAGCGCTTTTCAGCGCTATCAAAAACAAAAGAAAGTGCTATTAAGTAACTTTTATGGCATCTTGTTTGTTGCTCTATTTTTACTTTCAAAGTTGGTTTACCCTTTTGGACAGAAGAGATCACTCTTCTTTGTCTTTATTAGAATCTTTATAAGAGGAGCATACGCCTAACTAGTCATTTTCTTGCATTTCACTTCAAAAGTATATAGCACGAATAAAACTAAAGTTCATGAGTGAAGGTGAGCATTCGAACGATAACCTATACAACCAGCGTCGTCGGACTAAGAACAAAGGGACATACATTTAATCATTCCTTCTTCATAACTTAATGCATATGTCCGTCGAGTGCATTTGTCATGAAAATATTTTGAAAATGATTTGATTTCGAGAAAAATACTCGGTGTTAACAAAACGTTTATTTGGACCTACGCTACTGTTTGTGCGAAAATTTCATTACACCCACCAATTTAGTTTGCCTCCTTTTTAGTTATTATTTTAAATGATTTTTTTTATATTAGCGACAGTTCAGGCGGTCACTATTGTTTTTGAAAAAATATTCAATTCCCATAACAAATTTCGTTTTCCTCCTTATTAGTTGTTGTCTTAATCAATTCTTATTTTCTTATATTAGCGACGGTTCAGGTCGACGCTACTGTTTGTGCTAAAATTTTCATTTTCCCCCACGAATTTCATTTGGCTCCTTTAAACTTATTGTTTTAATTAATTATTATTTTTATATTAAAAACAAGTACTTTAATAGCTCTTTTAAAGTGCTATTAAACAAAATCGTTCACATTAGTGGCACGGTTAATAGCGCTTTTCAGCGCTATCAAAAACAAAAGAAAGTGCTATTAAGTAACTTTTATGGCATCTTGTTTGTTGCTCTATTTTTACTTTCAAAGTTGGTTTACCCTTTTGGACAGAAGAGATCACTCTTCTTTGTCTTTATTAGAATCTTTATAAGAGGAGCATACGCCTAACTAGTCATTTTCTTGCATTTCACTTCAAAAGTATATAGCACGAATAAAACTAAAGTCCATGAGTGAAGGTGAGCATTCGAACGATAACCTATACAACCAGCGTCGTCGGACTAAGAACAAAGGGACATACATTTAATCATTCCTTCTTCACAACTTAATGCACATGTCCTTCGAGTGCATTTGTCATGAAAATATTTTGAAAATGGTTTGATTTCGAGAAAAATACTCGGTGTTGACAAAACGTTTATTTGGACCTACGCTACTGTTTGTGCGAAAATTTCATTACACCCACCAATTTAGTTTGCCTCCTTTTTAGTTATTATTTTAAATGATTTTTTTTATATTAGCGACAGTTCAGGCGGTCACTATTGTTTTTGAAAAAATATTCAATTCCCATAACAAATTTTGTTTGCCTCCTTATTAGTTGTTGTCTTAATCAATTCTTATTTTCTTATATTAGCGACGGTTCAGGTCGACGCTACTGTTTGTGCTAAAATTTTCATTTTCCCCCACGAATTTCATTTGGCTCCTTTAAACTTATTGTTTTAATTAATTATTATTTTTATATTAAAAACTAGTACTTTAATAGCTCTTTTAAAATGATATTAAACAAAATCGTTCACATTAGTGGCACGGTTAATAGCGCTTTTCAGCGCTATCAAAAACAAAAGAAAGTGCTATTAAGTAAATTTTATGGCATATTGTCTGTTGCTCTATTTTCTCTTTCAAAGTTGGTTTACCCTTTTGGACAGAAGAAATCACTCTTCTTTGTATTTATTAGAATCTTTATAAGAGGAGCATACGCCTAAGTAGTCATTTTCCTCCATTTCACGTCAAAAGTATATAGCACAAATAAAACTAAAGTTCATGAGTGAAGGTGAGCATTCGAGCGATAACCTATACAGCCAGCGTCGTCGGACTAAGAACAAAGGGACATACATTTAATCATTCCTTCTTCACTACTTAATGCATGTGTCCTTCGAGTGCATTTGTTATGAAAATATGTTGAAAATGGTTTGATTTTCGAGAAAAATACTCGGTGTTGACAAAACGTTTATTTGGACCTAAGCTACTGTTTGTGCAAAAATTTCATTGCACCCACCAATTTAGTTTGCCTCCTTTTTAGTTATTATTTTAAATAATTATTTATTTTTTTATATTAGCGACGGTTCAAGTCGACGCTATTGTTTTTGAAAAAATATTCATTTCCCATAACAAATTTCGTTTGCCTCCTTATTAGTTATTGTCTTAATTAATTCTTATTTTCTTATATTAGGGACGGTTCAGGCCGACGCTAATCTTTGTGCTAAAATTTTAATTTTCCCCCATGAATTTCGTTTGGCTCCTTTAAACTTATTGTTTTAATTAATTATTATTTTTATATTAAAAACTAGTACTTTAATAGCTCTTTTAAAGTGCTATTAAACAAAATCGTTCACATTAGTGGCACGGTTAATAGCGCTTTTCAGCGCTATCAAAAACAAAAGAAAGTGCTATTAAGTAACTTTTATGCCATCTTGTTTGTTTCTCTATTTTTACTTTCAAAGTTGGTTTACCCTTTTGGACAGAAGAGATCACTCTTCTTTGTCTTTATTAGATTCTTTATAAGAGGAGCATACGCCTAACTACTCATTTTCTTGCATTTCACTTCAAAAGTATATAGCACGAATAAAACTAAAGTTCATGAGTAAAGGTGAGCATTCGAACGATAACCTATACAACCAGCGTCGTCGGACTAAGAACAAAGGGACATACATTTAATCATTCCTTCTTCACAACTTAATGCATATGTCCTTCGAGTGCATTTGTCATGAAAATATTTTGAAAATGGTTTGATTTCGAGAAAAATACTCGGTGTTGACAAAACGTTTATTTGGACCTACGCTACTGTTTGTGCGAAAATTTCATTACACCCACCAATTTAGTTTGCCTCCTTTTTAGTTATTATTTTTAATAATGTTTTTTATA
Source organism: Vicia faba (assembly GCA_948472305.1). Lineage (NCBI taxonomy): Eukaryota > Viridiplantae > Streptophyta > Magnoliopsida > Fabales > Fabaceae > Vicia > Vicia faba. Next base: position 507,806,561 of record OX451741.1, on the reverse strand, counting down.
TTAGCGACAGTTCAGGCGGTCACTATTGTTTTTGAAAAAATATTCAATTCCCATAACAAATTTCGTTTGCCTCCTTATTAGTTGTTGTCTTAATCAATTCTTATTTTCTTATATTAGCGACGGTTCAGGCCGACGCTACTGTTTGTGCTAAAATTTTCATTTTCCCCCAAATTTCATTTGGCTCCTTTAAACTTATTGTTTTAATTAATTATTATTTTTATATTAAAAACTAGTACTTTAATAGCTCTTTTAAAATGATATTAAACAAAATCGTTCACATTAGTGGCACGGTTAATAGCGCTTTTCAGCGCTATCAAAAACAAAAGAAAGTGCTATTAATTAAATTTTATGGCATATTGTCTGTTGCTCTATTTTCTCTTTCAAAGTTGGTTTACCCTTTTGGACAGAAGAAATCACTCTTCTTTGTCTTTATTAGAATCTTTATAAGAGGAGCATACGCCTAAGTAGTCATTTTCCTCCATTTCACGTCAAAAGTATATAGCACGAATAAAACTAAAGTTCATGAGTGAAGGTGAGCATTCGAGCGATAACCTATACAGCCAGCGTCGTCGGACTAAGAACAAAGGGACATACATTTAATCATTCCTTCTTCACTACTTAATGCATGTGTCCTTCGAGTGCATTTGTTATGAAAATATGTTGAAAATGGTTTGATTTTCGAGAAAAATACTCGGTGTTGACAAAACATTTATTTGGACCTAAGCTACTGTTTGTGCAAAAATTTCATTACACCCACCAATTTAGTTTGCCTCCTTTTTAGTTATTATTTTAAATAATTATTTATTTTTTTATATTAGCGACGGTTCAAGTCGACGCTATTGTTTTTGAAAAAATATTCATTTCCCATAACAAATTTCGTTTGCCTCCTTATTAGTTATTGTCTTAATTAATTCTTATTTTCTTATATTAGGGACGGTTCAGGCCGACGCTAATGTTTCTGCTAAAATTTTAATTTTCCCCCATGAATTTCATTTGGCTCCTTTAAACTTATTGTTTTAATTAATTATTATTTTTATATTAAAAACAAGTACTTTAATAGCTCTTTTAAAGTGCTATTAAACAAAATCGTTCACATTAGTGGCACGGTTAATAGCGCTTTTCAGCGCTATCAAAAACAAAAGAAAGTGCTATTAAGTAACTTTTATGGCATCTTGTTTGTTGCTCTATTTTTACTTTCAAAGTTGGTTTACCCTTTTGGACAGAAGAGATCACTCTTCTTTGTCTTTATTAGAATCTTTATAAGAGGAGCATACGCCTAACTAGTCATTTTCTTGCATTTCACTTCAAAAGTATATAGCACGAATAAAACTAAAGTTCATGAGTGAAGGTGAGCATTCGAACGATAACCTATACAACCAGCGTCGTCGGACTAAGAACAAAGGGACATACATTTAATCATTCCTTCTTCATAACTTAATGCATATGTCCTTCGAGTGCATTTGTCATGAAAATATTTTGAAAATGATTTGATTTCGAGAAAAATACTCGGTGTTAACAAAACGTTTATTTGGACCTACGCTACTGTTTGTGCGAAAATTTCATTACACCCACCAATTTAGTTTGCCTCCTTTTTAGTTATTATTTTAAATGATTTTTTTTATATTAGCGACAGTTCAGGCGGTCACTATTGTTTTTGAAAAAATATTCAATTCCCATAACAAATTTCGTTTTCCTCCTTATTAGTTGTTGTCTTAATCAATTCTTATTTTCTTATATTAGCGACGGTTCAGGTCGACGCTACTGTTTGTGCTAAAATTTTCATTTTCCCCCACGAATTTCATTTGGCTCCTTTAAACTTATTGTTTTAATTAATTATTATTTTTATATTAAAAACTAGTACTTTAATAGCTCTTTTAAAATGATATTAAACAAAATCGTTCACATTAGTGGCACGGTTAATAGCGCTTTTCAGCGCTATCAAAAACAAAAGAAAGTGCTATTAAGTAAATTTTATGGCATATTGTCTGTTGCTCTATTTTCTCTTTCAAAGTTGGTTTACCCTTTTGGACAGAAGAAATCACTCTTCTTTGTCTTTATTAGAATCTTTATAAGAGGAGCATACGCCTAAGTAGTCATTTTCCTCCATTTCACGTCAAAAGTATATAGCACGAATAAAACTAAAGTTCATGAGTGAAGGTGAGCATTCGAGCGATAACCTATACAGCCAGCGTCGTCGGACTAAGAACAAAGGGACATACATTTAATCATTCCTTCTTCACTACTTAATACATGTGTCCTTCGAGTGCATTTGTTATGAAAATATGTTGAAAATGGTTTGATTTTCGAGAAAAATACTCGGTGTTGACAAAACATTTATTTGGACCTAAGCTACTGTTTGTGCAAAAATTTCATTACACCCACCAATTTAGTTTGCCTCCTTTTTAGTTATTATTTTAAATAATTATTTATTTTTTTATATTAGCGACGGTTCAAGTCGACGCTATTGTTTTTGAAAAAATATTCATTTCCCATAACAAATTTCGTTTGCCTCCTTATTAGTTATTGCCTTAATTAATTCTTATTTTCTTATATTAGGGACGGTTCAGGCCGACGCTAATGTTTCTGCTAAAACTTTAATTTTCCCCCATGAATTTCGTTTGGCTCCTTTAAACTTATTGTTTTAATTAATTATTATTTTTATATTCAAAACAAGTACTTTAATAGCTCTTTTAAAGTGCTATTAAACAAAATCGTTCACATTAGTGGCACGGTTAATAGCGCTTTTCAGCGCTATCAAAAACAAAAGAAAGTGCTATTAAGTAACTTTTATGGCATCTTGTTTGTTGCTCTATTTTTACTTTCAAAGTTGGTTTACCCTTTTGGACAGAAGAGATCACTCTTCTTTGTCTTTATTAGAATCTTTATAAGAGGAGCATACGCCTAACTAGTCATTTTCTTGCATTTCACTTCAAAAGTATATAGCACGAATAAAACTAAAGTTCATGAGTGAAGGTGAGCATTCGAACGATAACCTATACAACCAGCGTCGTCGGACTAAGAACAAAGGGACATACATTTAATCATTCCTTCTTCACAACTTAATGCATATGTCCTTCGAGTGCATTTGTCATGAAAATATTTTGAAAATGGTTTGATTTCGAGAAAAATACTCGGTGTTGACAAAACGTTTATTTGGACCTACGCTACTGTTTGTGCGAAAATTTCATTACACCCACCAATTTAGTTTGCCTCCTTTTTAGTTATTATTTTAAATGATTTTTTTTATATTAGCGACAGTTCAGGCGGTCACTATTGTTTTTGAAAAAATATTCAATTCCCATAACAAATTTCGTTTGCCTCCTTATAAGTTGTTGTCTTAATCAATTTTTATTTTCTTATATTAGCGACGGTTCAGGTCGACGCTACTGTTTGTGCTAAAATTTTCATTTTCCCCCACGAATTTCATTTGGCTCCTTTAAACTTATTGTTTTAATTAATTATTATTTTTATATTAAAAACTGGTACTTTAATAGCTCTTTTAAAATGATATTAAACAAAATCGTTCACATTAGTGGCACGGTTAATAGCGCTTTTCAGCGCTATCAAAAACAAAAGAAAGTGCTATTAAGTAAATTTTATGGCATATTGTCTGTTGCTCTATTTTCTCTTTCAAAGTTGGTTTACCCTTTTGGACAGAAGAAATCACTCTTCTTTGTCTTTATTAGAATCTTTATAAGAGGAGCATACGCCTAAGTAGTCATTTTCCTCCATTTCACGTCAAAAGTATATAGCACGAATAAAACTAAAGTTCATGAGTGAAGGTGAGCATTCGAGCGATAACCTATACAGCCAGCGTCGTCGGACTAAGAACAAAGGGACATACATTTAATCATTCCTTCTTCACTACTTAATGCATGTGTCCTTCGAGTGCATTTGTTATGAAAATATGTTGAAAATGGTTTGATTTTCGAGAAAAATACTCGGTGTTGACAAAACGTTTATTTGGACCTAAGCTACTGTTTGTGCAAAAATTTCATTACACCCACCAATTTAGTTTGCCTCCTTTTTAGTTATTATTTTAAATAATTATTTATTTTTTTATATTAGCGACGGTTCAAGTCGACGCTATTGTTTTTGAAAAAATATTCATTTCCCATAACAAATTTCGTTTGCCTCCTTATTAGTTATTGTCTTAATTAATTCTTATTTTCTTACATTAGGGACGGTTCAGGCCGACGCTAATGTTTCTGCTAAAATTTTAATTTTCCCCCATGAATTTCGTTTGGCTCCTTTAAACTTATTGTTTTAATTAATTATTATTTTTATATTAAAAACTAGTACTTTAATAGCTCTTTTAAAGTGCTATTAAACAAAATCGTTCACATTAGTGGCACGGTTAATAGCGCTTTTCAGCGCTATCAAAAACAAAAGAAAGTGCTATTAAGTAACTTTTATGGCATCTTGTTTGTTGCTCTATTTTTACTTTCAAAGTTGGTTTACCCTTTTGGACAGAAGAGATCACTCTTCTTTGTCTTTATTAGAATCTTTATAAGAGGAGCATACGCCTAACTAGTCATTTTCTTGCATTTCACTTCAAAAGTATATAGCACGAATAAAACTAAAGTTCATGAGTGAAGGTGAGCATTCGAACCTTAACCTATACAACCAGCGTCGTCGGACTAAGAACAAAGGGACATACATTTAATCATTCCTTCTTCACAACTTAATGCATATGTCCTTCGAGTGCATTTGTCATGAAAATATTTTGAAAATGGTTTGATTTCGAGAAAAATACTCGGTGTTGACAAAACGTTTATTTGGACCTACGCTACTGTTTGTGCGAAAATTTCATTACACCCACCAATTTAGTTTGCCTCCTTTTTAGTTATTATTTTAAATAATGTTTTTTATATTAGCGACAGTTCAGGCGGTCACTATTGTTTTTGAAAAAATATTCAATTCCCATAACAAATTTCGTTTGCCTCCTTATTAGTTGTTGTCTTAATCAATTCTTATTTTCTTATATTAGCGACGGTTCAGGCCGACGCTACTGTTTGTGCTAAAATTTTCATTTTCCCCCACGAATTTCATTTGGCTCCTTTAAACTTATTGTTTTAATTAATTATTATTTTTATATTAAAAACTAGTACTTTAATAGCTCTTTTAAAATGATATTAAACAAAATCGTTCACATTAGTGGCACGGTTAATAGCGCTTTTCAGCGCTATCAAAAACAAAAGAAAGTGCTATTAAGTAAATTTTATGGCATATTGTCTGTTGCTCTATTTTCTCTTTCAAAGTTGGTTTACCCTTTTGGACAGAAGAAATCACTCTTCTTTGTCTTTATTAGAATCCTTATAAGAGGAGCATACGCCTAAGTTATCATTTTCCTCCATTTCACGTCAAAAGTATATAGCACGAATAAAACTAAAGTTCATGAGTGAAGGTGAGCATTCGAGCGATAACCTATACAGCCAGCGTCGTCGGACTAAGAACAAAGGGACATACATTTAATCATTCCTTCTTCACTACTTAATGCATGTGTCCTTCGAGTGCATTTGTTATGAAAATATGTTGAAAATGGTTTGATTTTCGAGAAAAATACTCGGTGTTGACAAAACGTTTATTTGGACCTAAGCTACTGTTTGTGCGAAAATTTCATTACACCCACCAATTTAGTTTGCCTCCTTTTTAGTTATTATTTTAAATAATTATTTATTTTTTATATTAGCGACGGTTCAAGTCGACGCTATTGTTTTTGAAAAAATATTCATTTCCCATAACAAATTTCGTTTGCCTCCTTATTAGTTATTGTCTTAATTAATTCTTATTTTCTTATATTAGGGACGGTTCAGGCCGACGCTAATGTTTGTGCTAAAATTTTAATTTTCCCCCTTGAATTTCGTTTGGCTCCTTTAAACTTATTGTTTTTATTAATTATTATTTTTATATTAAAAACTAGTACTTTAATAGCTCTTTTAAAGTGCTATTAAACAAAATCGTTCACATTAGTGGCACGGTTAATAGCGCTTTTCAGCGCTATCAAAAACAAAAGAAAGTGCTATTAAGTAACTTTTATGGCATCTTGTTTGTTGCTCTATTTTTACTTTCAAAGTTGGTTTACCCTTTTGGACAGAAGAGATCACTCTTCTTTGTCTTTATTAGAATCTTTATAAGAGGAGCATACGCCTAACTAGTCATTTTCTTGCATTTCACTTCAAAAGTATATAGCACGAATAAAACTAAAGTTCATGAGTGAAGGTGAGCATTCGAACCTTAACCTATACAACCAGCGTCGTCGGACTAAGAACAAAGGGACATACATTTAATCATTCCTTCTTCACAACTTAATGCATATGTCCTTCGAGTGCATTTGTCATGAAAATATTTTGAAAATGGTTTGATTTCGAGAAAAATACTCGGTGTTGACAAAACGTTTATTTGGACCTACGCTACTGTTTGTGCGAAAATTTCATTACACCCACCAATTTAGTTTGCCTCCTTTTTAGTTATTATTTTAAATAATGTTTTTTATATTAGCGACAGTTCAGGCGGTCACTATTGTTTTTGAAAAAATATTCAATTCCCATAACAAATTTCGTTTGCCTCCTTATTAGTTGTTGTCTTAATCAATTCTTATTTTCTTATATTAGCGACGGTTCAGGCCGACGCTACTGTTTGTGCTAAAATTTTCATTTTCCCCCACGAATTTCATTTGGCTCCTTTAAACTTATTGTTTTAATTAATTATTATTTTTATATTAAAAACTAGTACTTTAATAGCTCTTTTAAAATGATATTAAACAAAATCGTTCACATTAGTGGCACGGTTAATAGCGCTTTTCAGCGCTATCAAAAACAAAAGAAAGTGCTATTAAGTAAATTTTATGGCATATTGTCTGTTGCTCTATTTTCTCTTTCAAAGTTTGTTTACCCTTTTGGACAGAAGAAATCACTCTTCTTTGTCTTTATTAGAATCCTTATAAGAGGAGCATACGCCTAAGTTATCATTTTCCTCCATTTCACGTCAAAAGTATATAGCACGAATAAAACTAAAGTTCATGAGTGAAGGTGAGCATTCGAGCGATAACCTATACAGCCAGCGTCGTCGGACTAAGAACAAAGGGACATACATTTAATCATTCCTTCTTCACTACTTAATGCATGTGTCCTTCGAGTGCATTTGTTATGAAAATATGTTGAAAATGGTTTGATTTTCGAGAAAAATACTCGGTGTTGACAAAACGTTTATTTGGACCTAAGCTACTGTTTGTGCGAAAATTTCATTACACCCACCAATTTAGTTTGCCTCCTTTTTAGTTATTATTTTAAATAATTATTTATTTTTTATATTAGCGACGGTTCAAGTCGACGCTATTGTTTTTGAAAAAATATTCATTTCCCATAACAAATTTCGTTTGCCTCCTTATTAGTTATTGTCTTAATTAATTCTTATTTTCTTATATTAGGGACGGTTCAGGCCGACGCTAATGTTTGTGCTAAAATTTTAATTTTCCCCCTTGAATTTCGTTTGGCTCCTTTAAACTTATTGTTTTTATTAATTATTATTTTTATATTAAAAACTAGTACTTTAATAGCTCTTTTAAAGTGCTATTAAACAAAATCGTTCACATTAGTGGCACGGTTAATAGCGCTTTTCAGCGCTATCAAAAACAAAAGAAAGTGCTATTAAGTAACTTTTATGGCATCTTGTTTGTTGCTCTATTTTTACTTTCAAAGTTGGTTTACCCTTTTGGACAGAAGAGATCACTCTTCTTTGTCTTTATTAGAATCTTTATAAGAGGAGCATACGCCTAACTAGTCATTTTCTTGCATTTCACTTCAAAAGTATATAGCACGAATAAAACTAAAGTTCATGAGTGAAGGTGAGCATTCGAACGATAACCTATACGGCCAGCGTCGTCGGACTAAGAACAAAGGGACATACATTTAATCATTCCTTCTTCACAACTTAATGCATATGTCCTTCGAGTGCATTTGTCATGAAAATATTTTGAAAATGGTTTGATTTCGAGAAAAATACTCGGTGTTGACAAAACGTTTATTTGGACCTACGCTACTGTTTGTGCGAAAATTTCATTACACCCACCAATTTAGTTTGCCTCCTTTTTAGTTATTATTTTAAATAATTTTTTTTTATATTAGCGACAGTTCAGGCGGTCACTATTGTTTTTGAAAAAATATTCAATTCCCATAACAATTTTCGTTTGCCTCCTTATTAGTTGTTGTCTTAATAAATTCTTATTTTCTTTTATTAGCGACGGTTCAGGCCGACGCTATTGTTTGTGCTAAAATTTTCATTTTCCCCCACGAATTTCATTTGGCTCCTTTAAACTTATTGTTTTAATTAATTATTATTTTTATATTAAAAACTAGTACTTTAATAGCTCTTTTAAAATGATATTAAACAAAATCGTTCACATTAGTGGCACGGTTAATAGCGCTTTTCAGCGCTATCAAAAACAAAAGAAAGTGCTATTAAGTAAATTTTATGGCATATTGTCTGTTGCTCTATTTTCTCTTTCAAAGTTGGTTTACCCTTTTGGACAGAAGAAATCACTCTTCTTTGTCTTTATTAGAATCTTTATAAGAGGAGCATACGCCTAAGTAGTCATTTTCCTCCATTTCACGTCAAAAGTATATAGCACGAATAAAACTAAAGTTCATGAGTGAAGGTGAGCATTCGAGCGATAACCTATACAGCCAGCGTCGTCGGACTAAGAACAAAGGGACATACATTTAATCATTCCTTCTTCACTACTTAATGCATGTGTCCTTCGAGTGCATTTGTTATGAAAATATGTTGAAAATGGTTTGATTTTCGAAAAAAATACTCGGTGTTGACAAAACCTTTATTTGGACCTAAGCTACTGTTTGTGCGAATATTTCATTACACCCACCAATTTAGTTTGCCTCCTTTTTAGTTATTATTTTAAATAATTATTTATTTTTTTATATTAGCGACGGTTCAAGTCGACGCTATTGTTTTTGAAAAAATATTCATTTCCCATAACAAATTTCGTTTGCCTCCTTATTAGTTATTGTCTTAATTAATTCTTATTTTCTTATATTAGGGACGGTTCAGGCCGACGCTAATGTTTGTGCTAAAATTTTAATTTTCCCCCATGAATTTCGTTTGGCTCCTTTAAACTTATTGTTTTAATTAATTATTATTTTTATATTAAAAACTAGTACTTTAATAGCTCTTTTAAAGTGCTATTAAACAAAATCGTTCACATTAGTGGCACGGTTAATAGTGCTTTTCAGCGCTATCAAAAACAAAATAAAGTGCTATTAAGTAACTTTTATGGCATCTTGTTTGTTGCTCTATTTTTACTTTCAAAGTTGGTTTACCCTTTTGGACAGAAGAGATCACTCTTCTTTGTCTTTATTAGAATCTTTATAAGAGGAGCATACGCCTAACTAGTCATTTTCTTGCATTTCACTTCAAAAGTATATAGCACGAATAAAACTAAAGTTCATGAGTGGAGGTGAGCATTCGAACGATAACCTATACAGCCAGCGTCGTCGGACTAAGAACAAAGGGACATACATTTAATCATTCCTTCTTCACAACTTAATGCATATGTCCTTCGAGTGCATTTGTCATGAAAATATTTTGAAAATGGTTTGATTTCGAGAAAAATACTCGGTGTTGACAAAATGTTTATTTGGACCTACGCTACTGTTTGTGCGAAAATTTCATTACACCCACCAATTTAGTTTGCCTCCTTTTTAGTTATTATTTTAAATAATTTTTTTTTTATATTAGCGACAGTTCAGGCGGTCACTATTGTTTTTGAAAAAATATTCAATTCCCATAACAAATTTCGTTTGCCTCCTTATTAGTTGTTGTCTTAATAAATTCTTATTTTCTTATATTAGCGACGGTTCAGGCCGACGCTACTGTTTGTGCTAAAATTTTCATTTTCCCCCACGAATTTCATTTGGCTCCTTTAAACTTATTGTTTTAATTAATTATTATTTTTATATTAAAAACTAGTACTTTAATAGCTCTTTTAAAATGATATTAAACAAAATCGTTCACATTAGTGGCACGGTTAATAGCGCTTTTCAGCGCTATCAAAAACAAAAGAAAGTGCTATTAAGTAAATTTTATGGCATATTGTCTGTTGCTCTATTTTCTCTTTCAAAGTTGGTTTACCCTTTTGGACAGAAGAAATCACTCTTCTTTGTCTTTATTAGAATCTTTATAAGAGGAGCATACGCCTAAGTAGTCATTTTCCTCCATTTCACGTCAAAAGTATATAGCACGAATAAAACTAAAGTTCATGAGTGAAGGTGAGCATTCGAGCGATAACCTATACAGCCAGCGTCGTCGGACTAAGAACAAAGGGACATACATTTAATCATTCCTTCTTCACTACTTAATGCATGTGTCCTTCGAGTGCATTTGTTATGAAAATATGTTGAAAATGGTTTGATTTTCGAAAAAAATACTCGGTGTTGACAAAACCTTTATTTGGACCTAAGCTACTGTTTGTGCGAATATTTCATTACACCCTCCAATTTAGTTTGCCTCCTTTTTAGTTATTATTTTAAATAATTATTTATTTTTTTATATTAGCGACGGTTCAAGTCGACGCTATTGTTTTTGAAAAAATATTCATTTCCCATAACAAATTTCGTTTGCCTCCTTATTAGTTATTGTCTTAATTAATTCTTATTTTCTTATATTAGGGACGGTTCAGGCCGACGCTAATGTTTGTGCTAAAATTTTAATTTTCCCCCATGAATTTCGTTTGGCTCCTTTAAACTTATTGTTTTAATTAATTATTATTTTTATATTAAAAACTAGTACTTTAATAGCTCTTTTAAAGTGCTATTAAACAAAATCGTTCACATTAGTGGCACGGTTAATAGTGCTTTTCAGCGCTATCAAAAACAAAATAAAGTGCTATTAAGTAACTTTTATGGCATCTTGTTTGTTGCTCTATTTTTACTTTCAAAGTTGGTTTACCCTTTTGGACAGAAGAGATCACTCTTCTTTGTCTTTATTAGAATCTTTATAAGAGGAGCATACGCCTAACTAGTCATTTTCTTGCATTTCACTTCAAAAGTATATAGCACGAATAAAACTAAAGTTCATGAGTGGAGGTGAGCATTCGAACGATAACCTATACAGCCAGCGTCGTCGGACTAAGAACAAAGGGACATACATTTAATCATTCCTTCTTCACAACTTAATGCATATGTCCTTCGAGTGCATTTGTCATGAAAATATTTTGAAAATGGTTTGATTTCGAGAAAAATACTCGGTGTTGACAAAATGTTTATTTGGACCTACGCTACTGTTTGTGCGAAAATTTCATTACACCCACCAATTTAGTTTGCCTCCTTTTTAGTTATTATTTTAAATAATTTTTTTTTATATTAGCGACAGTTCAGGCGGTCACTATTGTTTTTGAAAAAATATTCAATTCCCATAACAAATTTCGTTTGCCTCCTTATTAGTTGTTGTCTTAATAAATTCTTATTTTCTTATATTAGCGACGGTTCAGGCCGACGCTACTGTTTGTGCTAAAATTTTCATTTTCCCCCACGAATTTCATTTGGCTCCTTTAAACTTATTGTTTTAATTAATTATTATTTTTATATTAAAAACTAGTACTTTAATAGCTCTTTTAAAATGATATTAAACAAAATCGTTCACATTAGTGGCACGGTTAATAGCGCTTTTCAGCGCTATCAAAAACAAAAGAAAGTGCTATTAAGTAAATTTTATGGCATATTGTCTGTTGCTCTATTTTCTCTTTCAAAGTTGGTTTACCCTTTTGGACAGAAGAAATCACTCTTCTTTGTCTTTATTAGAATCTTTATAAGAGGAGCATACGCCTAAGTAGTCATTTTCCTCCATTTCACGTCAAAAGTATATAGCACGAATAAAACTAAAGTTCATGAGTGAAGGTGAGCATTCGAGCGATAACCTATACAACCAGCGTCGTCGGACTAAGAACAAAGGGACATACATTTAATCATTCCTTCTTCACTACTTAATGCATGTGTCCTTCGAGTGCATTTGTTATGAAAATATGTTGAAAATGGTTTGATTTTCGAAAAAAATACTCGGTGTTGACAAAACCTTTATTTGGACCTAAGCTACTGTTTGTGCGAATATTTCATTACACCCACCAATTTAGTTTGCCTCCTTTTTAGTTATTATTTTAAATAATTATTTATTTTTTTATATTAGCGACGGTTCAAGTCGACGCTATTGTTTTTGAAAAAATATTCATTTCCCATAACAAATTTCGTTTGCCTCCTTATTAGTTATTGTCTTAATTAATTCTTATTTTCTTATATTAGGGACGGTTCAGGCCGACGCTAATGTTTGTGCTAAAATTTTAATTTTCCCCCATGAATTTCGTTTGGCTCCTTTAAACTTATTGTTTTAATTAATTATTATTTTTATATTAAAAACTAGTACTTTAATAGCTCTTTTAAAGTGCTATTAAACAAAATCGTTCACATTAGTGGCACGGTTAATAGCGCTTTTCAGCGCTATCAAAAACAAAAGAAAGTGCTATTAAGTAACTTTTATGGCATCTTGTTTGTTGCTCTATTTTTACTTTCAAAGTTGGTTTACCCTTTTGGACAGAAGAGATCACTCTTCTTTGTCTTTATTAGAATCTTTATAAGAGGAGCATACGCCTAACTAGTCATTTTCTTGCATTTCACTTCAAAAGTATATAGCACGAATAAAACTAAAGTTCATGAGTGAAGGTGAGCATTCGAACGATAACCTATACAGCCAGCGTCATCGGACTAAGAACAAAGGGACATACATTTAATCATTCCTTCTTCACAACTTAATGCATATGTCCTTCGAGTGCATTTGTCATGAAAATATTTTGAAAATGGTTTGATTTCGAGAAAAATACTCGGTGTTGACAAAACGTTTATTTGGACCTACGCTACTGTTTGTGCGAAAATTTCATTACACCCACCAATTTAGTTTGCCTCCTTTTTAGTTATTATTTTAAATAATTTTTTTTTATATTAGCGACAGTTCAGGCGGTCACTATTGTTTTTGAAAAAATATTCAATTCCCATAACAAATTTCGTTTGCCTCCTTATTAGTTGTTGTCTTAATAAATTCTTATTTTCTTATATTAGCGACGGTTCAGGCCGACGCTACTGTTTGTGCTAAAATTTTCATTTTCCCCCACGAATTTCATTTGGCTCCTTTAAACTTATTGTTTTAATTAATTATTATTTTTATATTAAAAACTAGTACTTTAATAGCTCTTTTAAAATGATATTAAACAAAATCGTTCACATTAGTGGCACGGTTAATAGCGCTTTTCAGCGCTATCAAAAACAAAAGAAAGTGCTATTAAGTAAATTTTATGGCATATTGTCTGTTGCTCTATTTTCTCTTTCAAAGTTGGTTTACCCTTTTGGACAGAAGAAATCACTCTTCTTTGTCTTTATAAGAGGAGCATACGCCTAAGTAGTCATTTTCCTCCATTTCACGTCAAAAGTATATAGCACGAATAAAACTAAAGTTCATGAGTGAAGGTGAGCATTCGAGCGATAACCTATACAGCCAGCGTCGTCGGACTAAGAACAAAGGGACATACATTTAATCATTCCTTCTTCACTACTTAATGCATGTGTTCTTCGAGTGCATTTGTTATGAAAATATGTTGAAAATGGTTTGATTTTCGAGAAAAATACTCGGTGTTGACAAAACGTTTATTTGGACCTAAGCTACTGTTTGTGCGAAAATTTCATTACAGCCACCAATTTAGTTTGCCTCCTTTTTAGTTATTATTTTAAATAATTATTTATTTTTTTATATTAGCGACGGTTCAAGTCGACGCTATTGTTTTTGAAAAAATATTCATTTCCCATAACAAATTTCGTTTGCCTCCTTATTAGTTATTGTCTTAATTAATTCTTATTTTCTTATATTAGGGACGGTTCAGGCCGACGCTAATGTTTGTGCTAAAATTTTAATTTTCCCCCATGAATTTCGTTTGGCTCCTTTAAACTTATTGTTTTAATTAATTATTATTTTTATATTAAAAACTAGTACTTTAATAGCTCTTTTAAAGTGCTATTAAACAAAATCGTTGACATTAGTGGCACGGTTAATAGCGCTTTTCAGCGCTATCAAAAACAAAAGAAAGTGCTATTAAGTAACTTTTATGGCATCTTGTTTGTTGCTCTATTTTTACTTTTAATGTTGGTTTACCCTTTTGGACAGAAGAGATCACTCTTCTTTGTCTTTATTAGAATCTTTATAAGAGGAGCATACGCCTAACTATTCATTTTCTTGCATTTCACTTCAAAAGTATATAGCACGAATAAAACTAAAGTTAATGAGTGAAGGTGAGCATTCGAACGATAACCTATACAGCCAGCGTCGTCGGACTAAGAACAAAGGGACATACATTTAATCATTCCTTCTTCACAACTTAATGCATATGTCCTTCGAGTGCATTTGTCATGAAAATATTTTGAAAATGGTTTGATTTCGAGAAAAATACTCGGTGTTGACAAAACGTTTATTTGGACCTACGCTACTGTTTGTGCGAAAATTTCATTACACCCACCAATTTAGTTTGCCTCCTTTTTAGTTATTATTTTAAATAATTTTTTTTTATATTAGCGACAGTTCAGGCGGTCACTATTGTTTTTGAAAAAATATTCAATTCCCATAACAAATTTAGTTTGCCTCCTTATTAGTTGTTGTCTTAATAAATTCTTATTTTCTTATATTAGCGACGGTTCAGGCCGACGCTACTGTTTGTGCTAAAATTTTCATTTTCCCCCACGAATTTCATTTGGCTCCTTAAAACTTATTGTTTTAATTAATTATTATTTTTATATTAAAAACTAGTACTTTAATAGCTCTTTTAAAATGATATTAAACAAAATCGTTCACATTAGTGGGACGGTTAATAGCGCTTTTCAGCGCTATCAAAAACAAAAGAAAGTGCTATTAAGTAAATTTTATGGCATATTGTCTGTTGCTCTATTTTCTCTTTCAAAGTTGGTTTACCCTTTTGGACAGAAGAAATCACTCTTCTTTGTCTTTATTAGAATCTTTATAAGAGGAGCATACGCCTAAGTATTCATTTTCCTCCATTTCACGTCAAAAGTATATAGCACGAATAAAACTAAAGTTCATGAGTGAAGGTGAGCATTCGAGCGATAACCTATACAGCCAGCGTCGTCGGACTAAGAACATAGGGACATACATTTAATCATTCCTTCTTCACTACTTAATGCATGTGTCCTTCGAGTGCATTTGTTATGAAAATATGTTGAAAATGGTTTGATTTTCGAGAAAAATACTCGGTGTTGACAAAACGTTTATTTGGACCTAAGCTACTGTTTGTGCGAAAATTTCATTACACCCACCAATTTAGTTTGCCTCCTTTTTAGTTATTATTTTAAATAATTATTTATTTTTTTATATTAGCGACGGTTCAAGTCGACGCTATTGTTTTTGAAAAAATATTCATTTCCCATAACAAATTTCGTTTGCCTCCTTATTAGTTATTGTCTTAATTAATTCTTATTTTCTTATATTAGGGACGGTTCAGGCCGACGCTAATGTTTGTGCTAAAATTTTAATTTTCCCCCATGAATTTCGTTTGGCTCCTTTAAACTTATTGTTTTAATTAATTATTATTTTTATATTAAAAACTAGTACTTTAATAGCTCTTTTAAAGTGCTATTAAACAAAATCGTTCACATTAGTGGCACGGTTAATATCGCTTTTCAGCGCTATCAAAAACAAAAGAAAGTGCTATTAAGTAACTTTTATGGCATCTTGTTTGTTGCTCTATTTTTACTTTCAAAGTTGGTTTACCCTTTTGGACAGAAGAGATCACTCTTCTTTGTCTTTATTAGAATCTTTATAAGAGGATCATACGCCTAACTAGTCATTTTCTTGCATTTCACTTCAAAAGTATATATCACGAATAAAACTAAATTTCATGAGTGAAGGTGAGCATTCGAACGATAACCTATACAGCCAGCGTCGTCGGACTAAGAACAAAGGGACATACATTTAATCATTCCTTCTTCACTACTTAATGCATGTGTCCTTCCAGTGCATTTGTTATGAAAATATGTTGAAAATGGTTTGATTTTCGAGAAAAATACTCGGTGTTGACAAAACGTTTATTTGGACCTAAGCTACTGTTTGTGCGAAAATTTCATTACACCCACCAATTTAGTTTGCCTCCTTTTTAGTTATTATTTTAAATAATTATTTATTTTTTTATATTAGCGACGGTTCAAGTCGACGCTATTGTTTTTGAAAAAATATTCATTTCCCATAACAAATTTCGTTTGCCTCCTTATTAGTTATTGTCTTAATTAATTCTTATTTTCTTATATTAGGGACGGTTCAGGCCGACGCTAATGTTTGTGCTAAAATTTTAATTTTCCCCCATGAATTTCGTTTGGCTCCTTTAAACTTATTGTTTTAATTAATTATTATTTTTATATTAAAAACTAGTACTTTAATAGCTCTTTTAAAGTGCTATTAAACAAAATTGTTCACATTAGTGGCACGGTTAATATCGCTTTTCAGCGCTATCAAAAACAAAAGAAAGTGCTATTAAGTAACTTTTATGGCATCTTGTTTGTTGCTCTATTTTTACTTTCAAAGTTGGTTTACCCTTTTGGACAGAAGAGATCACTCTTCTTTGTCTTTATTAGAATCTTTATAAGAGGAGCATACGCCTAACTAGTCATTTTCTTGCATTTCACTTCAAAAGTATATAGCACGAATAAAACTAAAGTTCATGAGTGAAGGTGAGCATTCGAACGATAACCTATACAGCCAGCGTCGTCGGACTAAGAACAAAGGGACATACATTTAATCATTCCTTCTTCACAACTTAATGCATATGTCCTTCGAGTGCGTTTGTCATGAAAATATTTTGAAAATGGTTTGATTTCGAGAAAAATACTCGGTGTTGACAAAACGTTTATTTGGACCTACGCTACTGTTTGTGCGAAAATTTCATTACACCCACCAATTTAGTTTGCCTCTTTTTTAGTTATTATTTTAAATAATTTTTTTTATATTAGCGACAGTTCAGGCGGTCACTATTGTTTTTGAAAAAATATTCAATTCCCATAACAAATTTCGTTTGCCTCCTTATTAGTTGTTGTCTTAATCAATTCTTATTTTCTTATATTAGCGACGGTTCAGGCCGACGCTACTGTTTGTGCTAAAATTTTCATTTTCCCCCACGAATTTCATTTGGCTCCTTTAAACTTATTGTTTTAATTAATTATTATTTTTATATTAAAAACTAGTACTTTAATAGCTCTTTTAAAATGATATTAAACAAAATCGTTCACATTAGTGGCACGGTTAATAGCGCTTTTCAGCGCTATCAAAAACAAAAGAAAGTGCTATTAAGTAAATTTTATGGCATATTGTCTGTTGCTCTATTTTCTCTTTCAAAGTTGGTTTACCCTTTTGGACAGAAGAAATCACTCTTCTTTGTCTTTATTAGAATCTTTATAAGAAGAGCATACGCCTAAGTAGTCATTTTCCTCCATTTCACGTCAAAAGTATATAGCACGAATAAAACTAAAGTTCATGAGTGAAGGTGAGCATTCGAGCGATAACCTACACAGCCAGCTTCGTCGGACTAAGAACAAAGGGACATACATTTAATCATTCCTTCTTCACTACTTAATGCATGTGTCCTTCGAGTGCATTTGTTATGAAAATATGTTGAAAATGGTTTGATTTTCGAGAAAAATACTCGGTGTTGACAAAACGTTTATTTGGACCTAAGCTACTGTTTGTGCGAAAATTTCATTACACCCACCAATTTAGTTTGCCTCCTTTTTAGTTATTATTTTAAATAATTATTTATTTTTTTATATTAGCGACGGTTCAAGTCGACGCTATTGTTTTTGAAAAAATATTCATTTCCCATAACAAATTTCGTTTGCCTCCTTATTAGTTATTGTCTTAATTAATTCTTATTTTCTTATATTAGGGACGGTTCAGGCCGACGCTAATGTTTGTGCTAAAATTTTAATTTTCCCCCATGAATTTCGTTTGGCTCCTTTAAACTTATTGTTTTAATTAATTATTATTTTTATATTAAAAATTAGTACTTTAATAGCTCTTTTAAAGTGCTATTAAACAAAATCGTTCACATTACTGGCACGGTTAATAGCGCTTTTCAGCGCTATCAAAAACAAAAGAAAGTGCTATTAAGTAACTTTTATGGCATATTGTCTGTTGCTCTATTTTTACTTTCAAAGTTGGTTTAACCTTTTGGACAGAAGAGATCACTCTTCTTTGTCTTTATTAGAATCTTTATAAGAGGAGCATACGCCTAACTAGTCATTTTCTTGCATTTCACTTTAAAAGTATATAGCACGAATAAAACTAAAATTCATGAGTGAAGGTGAGCATTCGAACGATAACCTATACAGCCAGCGTCGTCGGACTAAGAACAAAGGGACATACATTTAATCATTCCTTCTTCACTACTTAATGCATATGTCCTTCGAGTGCATTTGTTATGAAAATATGTTGAAAATGGTCTGATTTCGAGAAAAATACTCGGTGTTGACAAAACGTTTATTTGGACCTAAGCTACTGTCTGTGCGAAAATTTCATTACACCCACCAATTTAGTTTGCCTCCTTTTTAGTTATTATTTTAAATAATTATTTATTTTTTTATATTAGCGACGGTTCAAGTCGACGCTATTGTTTTTGAAAAAATATTCATTTCCCATAACAAATTTCGTTTGCCTCCTTATTAGTTATTGTCTTAATAAATTCTTATTTTCTTATATTCGGGACGGTTCAGGCCGACGCTAATGTTTGTGCTAAAATTTTAATTTTCCCCCACGAATTTCATTTGGCTCCTTTAAACTTATTGTTTTAATTAATTATTATTTTTATATTAAAAACTAGTACTTTAATAGCTCTTTTGAAGTGCTATTAAACAAAATCGTTCACATTAGTGGCACGGTTAATAGCGCTTTTCAGCGCTATCAAAAACAAAAGAAAGTGCTATTAAGTAAATTTTATGGCATATTGTCTGTTGCTCTATTTTCTCTTTCAAAGTTGGTTTACCCTTTTGGACAGAAGAGATCACTCTTCTTTGTCTTTATTAGAATCTTTATAAGAGGAGCATACGCCTAACTAGTCATTTTCCTCCATTTCACTTCAAAAGTATATAGCACGAATAAAACTAAAGTTCATGAGTGAAGGTGAGCATTCGAGCGATAACCTATACAGCCAGCGTCGTCGGACTAAGAACAAAGGGACATACATTTAATCATTCCTTCTTCACTACTTAATGCATGTGTCCTTCGAGTGCATTTGTTATGAAAATATGTTGAAAATGGTTTGATTTTCGAGAAAAATACTCGGTGTTGACAAAACGTTTATTTGGACCTAAGCTACTGTCTGTGCGAAAATTTCATTACACCCACCAATTTAGTTTGCCTCCTTTTTAGTTATTATTTTAAATAATTTTTTTTTATATTAGTGACAGTTCAGGCCGACGCTATTGTTTTTGAAAAAATATTCAATTCCCATAACAAATTTCGTTTGCCTCCTTATTAGTTATTGTCTTAATCAATTCTTATTTTCTTATATTAGCGACGGTTCAGGCCGACGCTGCTGTTTGTGTTAAAATTTTCATTTTCCCCCACGAATTTCATTTGGCTCCTTTAAACTTATTGTTTTAATTAATTATTATTTTTATATTAAAAACTAGTACTTTAATAGCTCTTTTAAAATGATATTAAACAAAATCGTTCACATTAGTGGCACGGTTAATAGCGCTTTTCAGCGCTATCAAAAACAAAAGAAAGTGCTATTAAGTAAATTTTATGGCATATTGTCTGTTGCTCTATTTTCTCTTTCAAAGTTGGTTTACCCTTTTGGATAGAAGAGATCACTCTTCTTTGTCTTTATTAGAATCTTTATAAGAGGAGCATACGCCTAAGTAGTCATTTTACTCCATTTCACTTCAAAAGTATATAGCACGAATAAAACTAAAGTTCATGAGTGAAGGTGAGCATTCGAGCGATAACCTATACAGCCAGCGTCGTCGGACTAAGAACAAAGGGACATACATTTAATCATTCCTTCTTCACTACTTAATGCATGTGTCCTTCGAGTGCATTTGTTATGAAAATATGTTGAAAATGGTTTGATTTTCGAGAAAAATACTCGGTGTTGACAAAACGTTTATTTGGACCTAAGCTACTGTTTGTGCGAAAATTTCATTACACCCACCAATTTAGTTTGCCTCCTTTTTAGTTATTATTTTAAATAATTATTTATTTTTTTATATTAGCGACGGTTCAGGACGACG
This sequence comes from Vicia faba, assembly GCA_948472305.1. Taxonomy (NCBI): domain Eukaryota; kingdom Viridiplantae; phylum Streptophyta; class Magnoliopsida; order Fabales; family Fabaceae; genus Vicia; species Vicia faba. The sequence continues at coordinate 507,786,225 of OX451741.1, read as the reverse complement.
CTATTGTTTTTGAAAAAATATTCATTTCCCATAACAAATTTCGTTTGCCTCCTTATTAGTTATTGTCTTAATTAATTCTTATTTTCTTATATTAGCGACGGTTCAGGCCGACCCTAATGTTTGTGCTAAAATTTTAATTTTCCCCCACGAATTTCGTTTGGCTCCTTTAAACTTATTGTTTTAATTAATTATTATTTTTATATTACAAACTAGTACTTTAATAGCTCTTTTAAAGTGCTATTAAACAAAATCGTTCACATTAGTGGCACGGTTAATAGCGCTTTTCACCGCTATCAAAAACAAAAGAAAGTGCTATTTAGTAACTTTTATGGCATATTGTTTGTTGCTCTATTTTTACTTTCAAAGTTGGTTTACCCTTTTGGACAGAAGAGATCACTCTTCTTTGTCTTTATTAGAATCTTTATAAGAGGAGCATACGCCTAACTAGTCATTTTCTTGCATTTCACTTCAAAAGTATATAGCACGAATAAAACTAAAGTTCATGAGTGAAGGTGAGCATTCGAACGATAACCTATACAGCCAGCATCGTCGGACTAAGAACAAAGGGACATACACTTAATCATTCCTTCTTCACAACTTAATGCATATGTCCTTCGAGTGCATTTGTTATGAAAATATTTTGAAAATGGTTTGATTTCGAGAAAAATACCCGGTGTTGACAAAACGTTTATTTGGACCTACGCTACTGTTTGTGCGAAAATTTCATTACACCCACCAATTTAGTTTGCCTCCTTTTTAGTTATTATTTTAAATGATTTTTTTTTATATTAGCGACAGTTCAGGCGGACGCTATTGTTTTTGAAAAAATATTCAATTCCCATAACAAATTTCGTTTGCCTCCTTATTAGTTATTGTCTTAATCAATTCTTATTTTCTTATATTAGCGACGGTTCAGGCCGACGCTACTGTTTGTGCTAAAATTTTCATTTTCCCCCACGAATTTCATTTGGCTTCTTTAAACTTATGGTTTTAATTAATTATTATTTTTATATTAAAAACTAGTACTTTAATAGCTCTTTTAAAGTGATATTAAACAAAATCGTTCACATTAGTGGCACGGTTAATAACGCTTTTCAGCGCTATCAAAAACAAAAGAAAATGCTATTAAGTAAATTTTATGGCATATTGTCTGTTGCTCTATTTTCTCTTTCAAAGTTGGTTTACCCTTTTGGACAGAAGAAATCACTCTTCTTTGTCTTTATAAGAGGAGCATACGCCTAAGTAGTCATTTTCCTCCATTTCACGTCAAAAGTATATAGCACGAATAAAACTAAAGTTCATGAGTGAAGGTGAGCATTCGAGCGATAACCTATACAGCCAGCGTCGTCGGACTAAGAACAAAGGGACATACATTTAATCATTCCTTCTTCACTACTTAATGCATGTGTCCTTCGAGTGCATTTGTTATGAAAATATGTTGAAAATGGTTTGATTTTCGAGAAAAATACTCGGTGTTGACAAAACGTTTATTTGGACCTAAGCTACTGTTTGTGCGAAAATTTCATTACACCCACCAATTTAGTTTGCCTCCTTTTTAGTTATTATTTTAAATAATTATTTATTTTTTTATATTAGCGACGGTTCAAGCCGACGCTATTGTTTTTGAAAAAATATTCATTTCCCATAACAAATTTCGTTTGCCTCCTTATTAGTTATTGTCTTAATTAATTCTTATTTTCTTATATTTGGGACGGTTCAGGCGACGCTAATGTTTGTGCTAAAATTTTAATTTTCCCCCACGAATTTCCTTTGGCTCCTTTAAACTTATTGTTTTAATTAATTATTATTTTTATATTAAAAACTAGTACTTTAATAGCTCTTTTAAAGTGCTATTAAACAAAATCGTTCACATTAGTGGCACGGTTAATAGCGCTTTTCAGCGCTATCAAAAACAAAAGAAAGTGCTACTAAGTAACTTTTATGGCATATTGTTTGTTGCTCTATTTTTACTTTCAAAGTTGGTTTACCCTTTTGGACAGAAGAGATCACTCTTCTTTGTCTTTATTAGAATCTTTATAAGAGGAGCATACGCCTAACTAGTCATTTTCTTGCATTTCACTTCAAAAGTATATAGCACGAATAAAACTAAAGTTCATGAGTGAAGGTGAGCATTCGAACGATAACCTATACAGCCAGCGTCGTCGGACTAAAAACAAAGGGACATACATTTAATCATTCCTTCTTCACAACTTAATGCATATGTTCTTCAAGTGCATTTGTCATGAAAAAATTTTGAAAATGGTTTGATTTCGAGAAAAATACTCGGTGTTGACAAAACGTTTATTTGGACCTACGCTACTGTTTGTGCGAAAATTTCATTACACCCACCAATTTAGTTTGCCTCCTTTTTAGTTATTATTTTAAATAATTTTTTTTTATATTAGCGACAGTTCAGGCGGTCGCTATTGTTTTTGAAAAAATATTCAATTCCCATAACAAATTTCGTTTGCCTCCTTATTAGTTATTGTCTTAATCAATTCTTATTTTCTTATATTAGCGACGGTTCAGGCTGACGCTACTGTTTGTGCTAAAATTTTCATTTTCCCCCACGAATTTCATTTGGCTCCTCTAAACTTAGTGTTTTAATTAATTATTATTTTTATATTAAAAACTAGTACTTTAATAGCTCTTTTAAAGTGTTATTAAACAAAATCGTTCACATTAGTGGCACGGTTAATAGCGCTTTTCAGCGCTATCAAAAACAAAAGAAAGTGCTATTAAGTAACTTTTATGGCATATTGTCTGTTGCTCTATTTTCTCTTTCAAAGTTGGTTTACCCTTTTGGACAAAAGAGATCACTCTTCTTTGTCTTTAATAGAATTTTTATAAGAGGAGCATACGCGTAACTAGTCATTTTCTTGCATTTCACTTCAAAACTATATAGCACGAATAAAACTAAAGTTCATGAGTGAAGGTGAGCATTCGAATGATAACCTATACAGTCAGCGTCGTCGGACTAAGAATAAAGGGTCATACATTTAATCATTCCTTCTTCACTACTTAATGCATATGTCCTTCGAGTGCATTTGTTATGAAAATATTTTGAAAATGGTTTGATTTCGAGAAAAATACTCGGTGTTGACAAAACATTTATTTAGACCTACGCTACTATTTGTGCGAAAATTTCATTACACCCACCAATTTAGTTTGCCTCCTTTTTAGTTATTATTTTAAATAATTTTTTTTATATTAGTGACAGTTCAGGCCGACGCTATAGTTTTTGAAAAAATATTCAATTCCCATAACAAATTTCGTTTGCCTCCTTATTAGTTATTGTCTTAATCAATTCTTATTTTCTTATATTAGCGACGGTTCAGGCCGACGCTGCTGTTTGTGCTAAAATTTTCATTTTCCCCCACGAATTTCATTTGGCTCCCTTAAACTTATTGTTTTAATTAATTATTATTTTTATATTAAAAACTAGTACTTTAATAGCTCTTTTGAAGTGCTATTAAACAAAATCGTTCACATTAGTGGCACGGTTAATAGCGCTTTTCAGCGCTATCAAAAACAAAAGAAAGTGCTATTAAGTAAATTTTATGGCATATTGTCTGTTGCTCTATTTTCTCTTTCAAAGTTGGTTTACCCTTTTGGCCAGAAGAGATCACTCTTCTTTGTCTTTATTAGAATCTTTATAAGAGGAGCATACGCCTAAGTAGTCATTTTCCTCCATTTCACTTCAAAAGTATATAGCACGAATAAAACTAAAGTTCATGAGTGAAGGTGAGCGTTCGAGCGATAACCTATACAGCCAGCGTCGTCGGACTAAGAACAAAGGGACATACATTTAATCATTCCTTCTTCACTACTTAATGCATGTGTCCTTCGAGTGCATTTGTTATGAAAATATGTTGAAAATGGTTTGATTTTCGAGAAAAATACTCGGTGTTGACAAAACGTTTATTTGGACCTAATCTACTGTTTGTGCGAAAATTTCATTACACCCACCAATTTAGTTTGCCTCCTTTTTAGTTATTATTTTAAAAAATTATTTATTTTTTTATATTAGCGACGGTTCAGGCCGACGCTATTGTTTTTGAAAAAATATTCATTTCCCATAACAAATTTCGTTTGCCTCCTTATTAGTTATTGTCTTAATTAATTCTTATTTTCTTATATTAGCGACGGTTCAGGCCGACCCTAATGTTTGTGCTAAAATTTTAATTTTCCCCCACGAATTTCATTTGGCTCCTTTAAACTTATTGTTTTAATTAATTATTATTTTTATATTAAAAACTAGTACTTTAATAGCTCTTTTAAAGTGATATTAAACAAAATCGTTCACATTAGTGGCACGGTTAATAACGCTTTTCAGCGCTATCAAAAACAAAAGAAAATGCTATTAAGTAAATTTTATGGCATATTGTCTGTTGCTCTATTTTCTCTTTCAAAGTTGGTTTACCCTTTTGGACAGAAGAAATCACTCTTCTTTGTCTTTATTAGAATCTTTATAAGAGGAGCATACGCCTAAGTAGTCATTTTCCTCCATTTCACGTCAAAAGTATATAGCACGAATAAAACTAAAGTTCATGAGTGAAGGTGAGCATTCGAGCGATAACCTATACAGCCAGCGTCGTCGGACTAAGAACAAAGGGACATACATTTAATCATTCCTTCTTCACTACTTAATGCATGTGTCCTTCGAGTGCATTTGTTATGAAAATATGTTGAAAATGGTTTGATTTTCGAGAAAAATACTCGGTGTTGACAAAACGTTTATTTGGACCTAAGCTACTGTTTGTGCGAAAATTTCATTACACCCACCAATTTAGTTTGCCTCCTTTTTAGTTATTATTTTAAATAATTTTTTTTTTTTTATATTAGCGACGGTTCAAGCCGACGCTATTGTTTTTGAAAAAATATTCATTTCCCATAACAAATTTCGTTTGCCTCCTTATTAGTTATTGTCTTAATCAATTCTTATTTTCTTATATTAGCGACGGTTCAGGCTGACGCTACTGTTTGTGCTAAAATTTTCATTTTCCCCCACGAATTTCATTTGGCTCCTCTAAACTTAGTGTTTTAATTAATTATTATTTTTATATTAAAAACTAGTACTTTAATAGCTCTTTTAAAGTGTTATTAAACAAAATCGTTCACATTAGTGGCACGGTTAATAGCGCTTTTCAACGCTATCAAAAACAAAAGAAAGTGCTATTAAGTAACTTTTATGGCATATTGTCTGTTGCTCTATTTTCTCTTTCAAAGTTGGTTTACCCTTTTGGACAAAAGAGATCAATCTTCTTTGTCTTTATTAGAATTTTTATAAGAGGAGCATACGCCTAACTAGTCATTTTCTTGCATTTCACTTCAAAACTATATAGCACGAATAAAACTAAAGTTCATGAGTGAAGGTGAGCATTCGAATGATAACCTATACAGTCAGCGTCGTCGGACTAAGAATAAAGGGACATACATTTAATCATTCCTTCTTCACTACTTAATGCATATGTCCTTCGAGTGCATTTGTTATGAAAATATTTTGAAAATGGTTTGATTTCGAGAAAAATACTCGGTGTTGACAAAACATTTATTTAGACCTACGCTACTATTTGTGCGAAAATTTCATTACACCCACCAATTTAGTTTGCCTCCTTTTTAGTTATTATTTTAAATAATTTTTTTTATATTAGTGACAGTTCAGGCCGACGCTATAGTTTTTGAAAAAATATTCAATTCCCATAACAAATTTCGTTTGCCTCCTTATTAGTTATTGTCTTAATCAATTCTTATTTTCTTATATTAGCGACGGTTCAGGCCGACGCTGCTGTTTGTGCTAAAATTTTCATTTTCCCCCACGAATTTCATTTGGCTCCTTTAAACTTATTGTTTTAATTAATTATTATTTTTATATTAAAAACTAGTACTTTAATAGCTCTTTTGAAGTGCTATTAAACAAAATCGTTCACATTAGTGGCACGGTTAATAGCGCTTTTCAGCGCTATCAAAAACAAAAGAAAGTGCTATTAAGTAAATTTTATGGCATATTGTCTGTTGCTCTATTTTCTCTTTCAAAGTTGGTTTACCCTTTTGGACAGAAGAGATCACTCTTCTTTGTCTTTATTAGAATCTTTATAAGAGGAGCATACGCCTAAGTAGTCATTTTCCTCCATTTCACTTCAAAAGTATATAGCACGAATAAAACTAAAGTTCATGAGTGAAGGTGAGCATTCGAGCGATAACCTATACAGCCAGCGTCGTCGGACTAAGAACAAAGGGACATACATTTAATCATTCCTTCTTCACTACTTAATGCATGTGCCCTTCGAGTGCATTTGTTATGAAAATATGTTGAAAATGGTTTGATTTTCGAGAAAAATACTCGGTGTTGACAAAACATTTATTTGGACCTAAGCTACTATTTGTGCGAAAATTTCATTACACCCACCAATTTAGTTTGCCTCCTTTTTAGTTATTATTTTAAATAATTTTTTTTATATTAGTGACAGTTCAGGCCGACGCTATAGTTTTTGAAAAAATATTCAATTCCCATAACAAATTTCGTTTGCCTCCTTATTAGTTATTGTCTTAATCAATTCTTATTTTCTTATATTAGCGACGGTTCAGGCCGACGCTGCTGTTTGTGCTAAAATTTTCATTTTCCCCCACGAATTTCATTTGGCTCCTTTAAACTTATTGTTTTAATTAATTATTATTTTTATATTAAAAACTAGTACTTTAATAGCTCTTTTGAAGTGCTATTAAACAAAATCGTTCACATTAGTGGCACGGTTAATAGCGCTTTTCAGCGCTATCAAAAACAAAAGAAAGTGCTATTAAGTAAATTTTATGGCATATTGTCTGTTGCTCTATTTTCTCTTTCAAAGTTGGTTTACCCTTTTGGACATAAGAGATCACTCTTCTTTGTCTTTATTAGAATCTTTATAAGAGGAGCATACGCCTAAGTAGTCATTTTCCTCCATTTCACGTCAAAAGTATATAGCACGAATAAAACTAAAGTTCATGAGTGAAGGTGAGCATTCGAGCGATAACCTATACAGCCAGCGTCGTCGGACTAAGAACAAAGGGACATACATTTAATCATTCCTTCTTCACTACTTAATGCATGTGTCCTTCGAGTGCATTTGTTATGAAAATATGTTGAAAATGGTTTGATTTTCGAGAAAAATACTCGGTGTTGACAAAACGTTTATTTGGACCTAAGCTACTGTTTGTGCGAAAATTTCATTACACCCACCAATTTAGTTTGCCTCCTTTTTAGTTATTATTTTAAAAAATTATTTATTTTTTTATATTAGCGACGGTTCAGGCCGACGCTATTGTTTTTGAAAAAATATTCAATTCCCATAACAAATTTCGTTTGCCTCCTTATTAGTTATTGTCTTAATCAATTCTTATTTTCTTATATTAGCGACGGTTCAGGCTGACGCTACTGTTTGTGCTAAAATTTTCATTTTCCCCCACGAATTTCATTTGGCTCCTCTAAACTTAGTGTTTTAATTAATTATTATTTTTATATTAAAAACTAGTACTTTAATAGCTCTTTTAAAGTGTTATTAAACAAAATCGTTCACATTAGTGGCACGGTTAATAGCGCTTTTCAGCGCTATCAAAAACAAAAGAAAGTGCTATTAAGTAACTTTTATGGCATATTGTTTGTTGCTTTATTTTTACTTTCAAAGTTGGTTTACCCTTTTGGACAGAAGAGATCACTCTTCTTTGTCTTTATTAGAATCTTTATAAGAGGAGCATACGCCTAACTAGTCATTTTCTTGCATTTCACTTCAAAAGTATATAGCACGAATAAAACTAAAGTTCATGAGTGAAGGTGAGCATTCGAACGATAACCTATACAGCCAGCGTCGTCGGACTAAAAACAAAGGGACATACATTTAATCATTCCTTCTTCACAACTTAATGCATATGTTCTTCAAGTGCATTTGTCATGAAAATATTTTGAAAATGGTTTGATTTCGAGAAAAATACTCGGTGTTGACAAAACGTTTATTTGGACATACGCTACTGTTTGTGCGAAAATTTCATTACACCCACCAATTTAGTTTGCCTCCTTTTTAGTTATTATTTTAAATAATTTTTTTTTATATTAGCGACAGTTCAGGCGGTCGCTATTGTTTTTTAAAAAATATTCAATTCCCATAACAAATTTCGTTTGCCTCCTTATTAGTTATTGTCTTAATCAATTCTTATTTTCTTATATTAGCGACGGTTCAGGCTGACGCTACTGTTTGTGCTAAAATTTTCATTTTCCCCCACGAATTTCATTTGGCTCCTCTAAACTTAGTGTTTTAATTAATTATTATTTTTATATTAAAAACTAGTACTTTAATAGCTCTTTTAAAGTGTTATTAAACAAAATCGTTCACATTAGTGGCACGGTTAATAGCGCTTTTCAGCGCTATCAAAAACAAAAGAAAGTGCTATTAAGTAACTTTTATGGCATATTGTCTGTTGCTCTATTTTCTCTTTCAAAGTTGGTTTACCCTTTTGGACAAAAGAGATCACTCTTCTTTGTCTTTATTAGAATTTTTATAATAGGAGCATACGCCTAACTAGTCATTTTCTTGCATTTCACTTCAAAACTATATAGCACGAATAAAACTAAAGTTCATGAGTGAAGGTGAGCATTCGAATGATAACCTATACAGTCAGCGTCGTCGGACTAAGAATAAAGGGACATACATTTAATCATTCCTTCTTCACTACTTAATGCATATGTCCTTCGAGTGCATTTGTTATGAAAATATTTTGAAAATGGTTTGATTTCGAGAAAAATACTCGGTGTTGACAAAACATTTATTTAGACCTACGCTACTATTTGTGCGAAAATTTCATTACACCCACCAATTTAGTTTGCCTCCTTTTTAGTTATTATTTTAAATAATTTTTTTTATATTAGTGACAGTTCAGGCCGACGCTATAGTTTTTGAAAAAATATTCAATTCCCATAACAAATTTCGTTTGCCTCCTTATTAGTTATTGTCTTAATCAATTCTTATTTTCTTATATTAGCGACGGTTCAGGCCGACGCTGCTGTTTGTGCTAAAATTTTCATTTTCCCCCACGAATTTCATTTGGCTCCTTTAAACTTATTGTTTTAATTAATTATTATTTTTATATTAAAAACTAGTACTTTAATAGCTCTTTTGAAGTGCTATTAAACAAAATCGTTCACATTAGTGGCACGGTTAATAGCGCTTTTCAGCGCTATCAAAAACAAAAGAAAGTGCTATTAAGTAAATTTTATGGCATATTGTCTGTTGCTCTATTTTCTCTTTCAAAGTTGGTTTACCCTTTTGGACAGAAGAGATCACTCTTCTTTGTCTTTATTAGAATCTTTATAAGAGGAGCATACGCCTAAGTAGTCATTTTCCTCCATTTCACTTCAAAAGTATATAGCACGAATAAAACTAAAGTTCATGAGTGAAGGTGAGCATTCGAGCGATAACCTATACAGCCAGCGTCGTCGGACTAAGAACAAAGGGACATACATTTAATCATTCCTTCTTCACTACTTAATGCATGTGCCCTTCGAGTGCATTTGTTATGAAAATATGTTGAAAATGGTTTGATTTTCGAGAAAAATACTCGGTGTTGACAAAACGTTTATTTGGACCTAAGCTACTGTTTGTGCGAAAATTTCATTACACCCACCAATTTAGTTTGCCTCCTTTTTAGTTATTATTTTAAATAATTTTTTTTATATTAGTGACAGTTCAGGCCGACGCTATAGTTTTTGAAAAAATATTCAATTCCCATAACAAATTTCGTTTGCCTCCTTATTAGTTATTGTTTTAATCAATTCTTATTTTCTTATATTAGCGACGGTTCAGGCCGACGCTGCTGTTTGTGCTAAAATTTTCATTTTCCCCCACGAATTTCATTTGGCTCCTTTAAACTTATTGTTTTAATTAATTATTATTTTTATATTAAAAACTAGTACTTTAATAGCTCTTTTGAAGTGCTATTAAACAAAATCGTTCACATTAGTGGCACGGTTAATAGCGCTTTTCAGCGCTATCAAAAACAAAAGAAAGTGCTATTAAGTAAATTTTATGGCATATTGTCTGTTGCTCTATTTTCTCTTTCAAAGTTGGTTTACCCTTTTGGACATAAGAGATCACTCTTCTTTGTCTTTATTAGAATCTTTATAAGAGGAGCATACGCCTAAGTAGTCATTTTCCTCCATTTCACGTCAAAAGTATATAGCACGAATAAAACTAAAGTTCATGAGTGAAGGTGAGCATTCGAGCGATAACCTATACAGCCAGCGTCGTCGGACTAAGAACAAAGGGACATACATTTAATCATTCCTTCTTCACTACTTAATGCATGTGTCCTTCGAGTGCATTTGTTATGAAAATATGTTGAAAATGGTTTGATTTTCGAGAAAAATACTCGGTGTTGACAAAACGTTTATTTGGACCTAAGCTACTGTTTGTGCGAAAATTTCATTACACCCACCAATTTAGTTTGCCTCCTTTTTAGTTATTATTTTAAAAAATTATTTATTTTTTTATATTAGCGACGGTTCAGGCCGACGCTATTGTTTTTGAAAAAATATTCAATTCCCATAACAAATTTCGTTTGCCTCCTTATTAGTTATTGTCTTAATCAATTCTTATTTTCTTATATTAGCGACGGTTCAGGGTGACGCTACTGTTTGTGCTAAAATTTTCATTTTCCCCCACGAATTTCATTTGGCTCCTCTAAACTTAGTGTTTTAATTAATTATTATTTTTATATTAAAAAGTAGTACTTTAATAGCTCTTTTAAAGTGTTATTAAACAAAATCGTTCACATTAGTGGCACGGTTAATAGCGCTTTTCAGCGCTATCAAAAACAAAAGAAAGTGCTATTAAGTAACTTTTATGGCATATTGTCTGTTGCTCTATTTTCTCTTTCAAAGTTGGTTTACCCTTTTGGACAAAAGAGATCACTCTTCTTTGTCTTTATTAGAATTTTTATAAGAGGAGCATACGCCTAACTAGTCATTTTCTTGCATTTCACTTCAAAACTATATAGCACGAATAAAACTAAAGTTCATGAGTGAAGGTGAGCATTCGAATGATAACCTATACAGTCAGCGTCGTCGGACTAAGAATAAAGGGACATTCATTTAATCATTCCTTCTTCACTACTTAATGCATATGTCCTTCGAGTGCATTTGTTATGAAAATATTTTGAAAATGGTTTGATTTCGAGAAAAATACTCGGTGTTGACAAAACATTTATTTAGACCTACGCTACTATTTGTGCGAAAATTTCATTACACCCACCAATTTAGTTTGCCTCCTTTTTAGTTATTATTTTAAATAATTTTTTTTATATTAGTGACAGTTCAGGCCGACGCTATAGTTTTTGAAAAAATATTCAATTCCCATAACAAATTTCGTTTGCCTCCTTATTAGTTATTGTCTTAATCAATTCTTATTTTCTTATATTAGCGACGGTTCAGGCCGACGCTGCTGTTTGTGCTAAAATTTTCATTTTCCCCCACGAATTTCATTTGGCTCCTTTAAACTTATTGTTTTAATTAATTATTATTTTTATATTAAAAACTAGTACTTTAATAGCTCTTTTGAAGTGCTATTAAACAAAATCGTTCACATTAGTGGCACGGTTAATAGCGCTTTTCAGCGCTATCAAAAACAAAAGAAAGTGCTATTAAGTAAATTTTATGGCATATTGTCTGTTGCTCTATTTTCTCTTTCAAAGTTGGTTTACCCTTTTGGACAGAAGAGATCACTCTTCTTTGTCTTTATTAGAATCTTTATAAGAGGAACATACGCCTAAGTAGTCATTTTCCTCCATTTCACTTCAAAAGTATATAGCACGAATAAAACTAAAGTTCATGAGTGAAGGTGAGCATTCGAGCGATAACCTATACAGCCAGCGTCGTCGGACTAAGAACAAAGGGACATACATTTAATCATTCCTTCTTCACTACTTAATGCATGTGCCCTTCGAGTGCATTTGTTATGAAAATATGTTGAAAATGGTTTGATTTTCGAGAAAAATACTCGGTGTTGACAAAACGTTTATTTGGACCTAAGCTACTGTTTGTGCGAAAATTTCATTACACCCACCAATTTAGTTTGCCTCCTTTTTAGTTATTATTTTAAATAATTTTTTTTATATTAGTGACAGTTCAGGCCGACGCTATAGTTTTTGAAAAAATATTCAATTCCCATAACAAATTTCGTTTGCCTCCTTATTAGTTATTGTCTTAATCAATTCTTATTTTCTTATATTAGCGACGGTTCAGGCCGACGCTGCTGTTTGTGCTAAAATTTTCATTTTCCCCCACGAAATTCATCTGGCTCCTTTAAACTTATTGTTTTAATTAATTATTATTTTTATATTAAAAACTAGTACTTTAATAGCTCTTTTGAAGTGCTATTAAACAAAATCGTTCACATTAGTGGCACGGTTAATAGCGCTTTTCAGCGCTATATAAAACAAAAGAAAGTGCTATTAAGTAAATTTTATGGCATATTGTCTGTTGCTCTATTTTCTCTTTCAAAGTTGGTTTACCCTTTTGGACATAAGAGATCACTCTTCTTTGTCTTTATTAGAATCTTTATAAGAGGAGCATACGCCTAAGTAGTCATTTTCCTCCATTTCACTTCAAAAGTATATAGCACGAATAAAACTAAAGTTCATGAGTGAAGGTGAGCATTCGAGCGATAACCTATACAGCCAGCGTCGTCGGACTAAGAACAAAGGGACATACATTTAATCATTCCTTCTTCACTACTTAATGCATGTGTCCTTCGAGTGCATTTGTTATGAAAATATGTTGAAAATGGTTTGATTTTCGAGAAAAATACTCGGTGTTGACAAAACGTTTATTTGGACCTAAGCTACTGTTTGTGCGAAAATTTCATTACACCCACCAATTTAGTTTGCCTCCTTTTTAGTTATTATTTTAAAAAATTATTTATTTTTTTATATTAGCGACGGTTCAGGCCGACGCTATTGTTTTTGAAAAAATATTCATTTCCCATAACAAATTTCGTTTGCCTCCTTATTAGTTATTGTCTTAATTAATTCTTATTTTCTTATATTAGCGACGGTTCAGGCCGACCCTAATGTTTGTGCTAAAATTTTAATTTTCCCCCACGAATTTCGTTTGGCTCCTTTAAACTTATTGTTTTAATTAATTATTATTTTTATATTAAAAACTAGTACTTTAATAGCTCTTTTAAAGTGCTATTAAACAAAATCGTTCACATTAGTGGCACGGTTAATAGCGCTTTTCAGCGCTATCAAAAACAAAAGAAAGTGATATTTAGTAACTTTTATGGCATATTGTTTGTTGCTCTATTTTTACTTTCAAAGTTGGTTTACCCTTTTGGACATAAGAGATCACTCTTCTTTGTCTTTATTAGAATCTTTATAAGAGGAGCATACGCCTAACTAGTCATTTTCTTGCATTTCACTTCAAAAGTATATAGCACGAATAAAACTAAAGTTCATGAGTGAAGGTGAGCATTCGAACGATAACCTATACAGCCAGCATCGTCGGACTAAGAACAAAGGGACATACATTTAATCATTCCTTCTTCACTACTTAATGCATGTGTCCTTCGAGTGCATTTGTTATGAAAATATGTTGAAAATGGTTTGATTTTCGAGAAAAATACTCGGTGTTGACAAAACGTTTATTTGGACCTAAGCTACTGTTTGTGCGAAAATTTCATTACACCCACCAATTTAGTTTGCCTCCTTTTTAGTTATTATTTTAAAAAATTATTTATTTTTTTATATTAGCGACGGTTCAGGCCGACGCTATTGTTTTTGAAAAAATATTCAATTCCCATAACAAATTTCGTTTGCCTCCTTATTAGTTATTGTCTTAATCAATTCTTATTTTCTTATATTAGCGACGGTTCAGGGTGACGCTACTGTTTGTGCTAAAATTTTCATTTTCCCCCACGAATTTCATTTGGCTCCTCTAAACTTAGTGTTTTAATTAATTATTATTTTTATATTAAAAACTAGTACTTTAATAGCTCTTTTAAAGTGTTATTAAACAAAATCGTTCACATTAGTGGCACGGTTAATAGCGCTTTTCAGCGCTATCAAAAACAAAAGAAAGTGCTATTAAGTAACTTTTATGGCATATTGTCTGTTGCTCTATTTTCTCTTTCAAAGTTGGTTTACCCTTTTGGACAAAAGAGATCACTCTTCTTTGTCTTTATTAGAATTTTTATAAGAGGAGCATACGCCTAACTAGTCATTTTCTTGCATTTCACTTCAAAACTATATAGCACGAATAAAACTAAAGTTCATGAGTGAAGGTGAGCATTCGAATGATAACCTATACAGTCAGCGTCGTCGGACTAAGAATAAAGGGACATTCATTTAATCATTCCTTCTTCACTACTTAATGCATATGTCCTTCGAGTGCATTTGTTATGAAAATATTTTGAAAATGGTTTGATTTCGAGAAAAATACTCGGTGTTGACAAAACATTTATTTAGACCTACGCTACTATTTGTGCGAAAATTTCATTACACCCACCAATTTAGTTTGCCTCCTTTTTAGTTATTATTTTAAATAATTTTTTTTATATTAGTGACAGTTCAGACCGACGCTATAGTTTTTGAAAAAATATTCAATTCCCATAACAAATTTCGTTTGCCTCCTTATTAGTTATTGTCTTAATCAATTCTTATTTTCTTATATTAGCGACGGTTCAGGCCGACGCTGCTGTTTGTGCTAAAATTTTCATTTTCCCCCACGAATTTCATTTGGCTCCTTTAAACTTATTGTTTTAATTAATTATTATTTTTATATTAAAAACTAGTACTTTAATAGCTCTTTTGAAGTGCTATTAAACAAAATCGTTCACATTAGTGGCACGGTTAATAGCGCTTTTCAGCGCTATCAAAAACAAAAGAAAGTGCTATTAAGTAAATTTTATGGCATATTGTCTGTTGCTCTATTTTCTCTTTCAAAGTTGGTTTACCCTTTTGGACAGAAGAGATCACTCTTCTTTGTCTTTATTAGAATCTTTATAAGAGGAGCATACGCCTAAGTAGTCATTTTCCTCCATTTCACTTCAAAAGTATATAGCACGAATAAAACTAAAGTTCATGAGTGAAGGTGAGCATTCGAGCGATAACCTATACAGCCAGCGTCGTCGGACTAAGAACAAAGGGACATACATTTAATCATTCCTTCTTCACTACTTAATGCATGTGCCCTTCGAGTGCATTTGTTATGAAAATATGTTGAAAATGGTTTGATTTTCGAGAAAAATACTCGGTGTTGACAAAACGTTTATTTGGACCTAAGCTACTGTTTGTGCGAAAATTTCATTACACCCACCAATTTAGTTTGCCTCCTTTTTAGTTATTATTTTAAATAATTTTTTTTATATTAGTGACAGTTCAGGCCGACGCTATAGTTTTTGAAAAAATATTCAATTCCCATAACAAATTTCGTTTGCCTCCTTATTAGTTATTGTCTTAATCAATTCTTATTTTCTTATATTAGCGACGGTTCAGGCCGACGCTGCTGTTTGTACTAAAATTTTCATTTTCCCCCACGAAATTCATCTGGCTCCTTTAAACTTATTGTTTTAATTAATTATTATTTTTATATTAAAAACTAGTACTTTAATAGCTCTTTTGAAGTGCTATTAAACAAAATCGTTCACATTAGTGGCACGGTTAATAGCGCTTTTCAGCGCTATATAAAACAAAAGAAAGTGCTATTAAGTAAATTTTATGGCATATTGTCTGTTGCTCTATTTTCTCTTTCAAAGTTGGTTTACCCTTTTGGACATAAGAGATCACTCTTCTTTGTCTTTATTAGAATCTTTATAAGAGGAGCATACGCCTAAGTAGTCATTTTCCTCCATTTCACTTCAAAAGTATATAGCACGAATAAAACTAAAGTTCATGAGTGAAGGTGAGCATTCGAGCGATAACCTATACAGCCAGCGTCGTCGGGCTAAGAACAAAGGGACATACATTTAATCATTCCTTCTTCACTACTTAATGCATGTGTCCTTCGAGTGCATTTGTTATGAAAATATGTTGAAAATGGTTTGATTTTCGAGAAAAATACTCGGTGTTGACAAAACGTTTATTTGGACCTAAGCTACTGTTTGTGCGAAAATTTCATTACACCCACCAATTTAGTTTGCCTCCTTTTTAGTTATTATTTTAAAAAATTATTTATTTTTTTATATTAGCGACGGTTCAGGCCGACGCTATTGTTTTTGAAAAAATATTCATTTCCCATAACAAATTTCGTTTGCCTCCTTATTAGTTATTGTCTTAATTAATTCTTATTTTCTTATATTAGCGACGGTTCAGGCCGACCCTAATGTTTGTGCTAAAATTTTAATTTTCCCCCACGAATTTCGTTTGGCTCCTTTAAACTTATTGTTTTAATTAATTATTATTTTTATATTAAAAACTAGTACTTTAATAGCTCTTTTAAAGTGCTATTAAACAAAATCGTTCACATTAGTGGCACGGTTAATAGCGCTTTTCAGCGCTATCAAAAACAAAAGAAAGTGATATTTAGTAACTTTTATGGCATATTGTTTGTTGCTCTATTTTTACTTTCAAAGTTGGTTTACCCTTTTGGACATAAGAGATCACTCTTCTTTGTCTTTATTAGAATCTTTATAAGAGGAGCATACGCCTAACTAGTCATTTTCTTGCATTTCACTTCAAAAGTATATAGCACGAATAAAACTAAAGTTCATGAGTGAAGGTGAGCATTCGAACGATAACCTATACAGCCAGCATCGTCGGACTAAGAACAAAGGGACATACATTTAATCATTCCTTCTTCACAACTTAATGCATATGTCCTTCGAGTGCATTTGTTATGAAAATATTTTGAAAATGGTTTGATTTCGAGAAAAATACCCGGTGTTGGCAAAACGTTTATTTGGACCTACGCTACTGTTTGTGCGAAAACTCATTACACCCACCAATTTAGTTTGCCTCCTTTTTAGTTATTATTTTAAATAATTTTTTTTTTATATTAGCGACAGTTCAGGCGGACGCTATTGTTTTTGAAAAAATATTCAATTCCCATAACAAATTTAGTTTGCCTCCTTATTAGTTATTGTCTTAATCAATTCTTATTTTCTTATATTAGCGACGGTTCAGGCCGACGCTACTGTGTGTGCTAAAATTTTCATTTTCCCCCACGAATTTCATTTGGCTCCTCGAAACTTAGTGTTTTAATTAATTATTATTTTTATATTAAATACTAGTACTTTAGTAGCTCTTTTAAAGTGCTATTAAACAAAATCGTTCACATTAGTGGCACGGTTAATAGCGCTTTTCAGCGCTATCAAAAACAAAAGAAAGTGCTATTAAGTGACTTTTATGGCATATTGTCTGTTGCTCTATTTTCTCTTTCAAAGTGGGTTTACCCTTTTGGACAGAAGAGATCACTCTTCTTTGTCTTTATTAGAATCTTTATAAGAGGAGCATACGCCTAACTAGTCATTTTCTTGCATTTCACTTCAAAAGTATATAGTACGAATAAAACTAAAGTTCATGAGTGAAGGTGAGCATTCGAGGGATAACCTATACAACCAGCATTGTCGGACTAAGAACAAAGGGACATACATTTAATCATTCCTTCTTCACTACTTAATGCATATGTCCTTCGAGTGCATTTGTTATGAAAATATTTTGAAAATGGTTTGATTTCGAGAAAAATACTCGGTGTTGACAAAACATTTATTTAGACCTACGCTACTATTTGTGCGAAAATTTCATTACACCCACCAATTTAGTTTGCCTCCTTTTTAGTTATTATTTTAAATAATTTTTTTTATATTAGTGACAGTTCAGGCCGACGCTATAGTTTTTGAAAAAATATTCAATTCCCATAACAAATTTCGTTTGCCTCCTTATTAGTTATTATCTTAATCAACTCTTATTTTCTTATATTAGCGACGGTTCAGGCCGACGCTGCTGTTTGTGCTAAAATTTTCATTTTCCCCCACGAATTTCATTTGGCTCCTTTAAACTTATTGTTTTAATTAATTATTATTTTTATATTAAAAACTAGTACTTTAATAGCTCTTTTGAAGTGCTATTAAACAAAATCGTTCACATTAGTGGCACGGTTAATAGCGCTTTTCAGCGCTATCAAAAACAAAAGAAAGTGCTATTAAGTAAATTTTATGGCATATTGTCTGTTGCTCTATTTTCTCTTTCAAAGTTGGTTTACCCTTTTGGACAGAAGAGATCACTCTTCTTTGTCTTTATTAGAATCTTTATAAGAGGAGCATACGCCTAAGTAGTCATTTTCCTCCATTTCACTTCAAAAGTATATAGCACGAATAAAACTAAAGTTCATGAGTGAAGGTGAGCATTCGAGCGATAACCTATACAGCCAGCGTCGTCGGACTAAGAACAAAGGGACATACATTTAATCATTCCTTCTTCACTACTTAATGCATGTGCCCTTCGAGTGCATTTGTTATGAAAATATGTTGAAAATGGTTTGATTTTCGAGAAAAATACTCGGTGTTGACAAAACGTTTATTTGGACCTAAGCTACTGTTTGTGCGAAAATTTCATTACACCCACCAATTTAGTTTGCCTCCTTTTTAGTTATTATTTTAAATAATTTTTTTTATATTAGTGACAGTTCAGGCCGACGCTATAGTTTTTGAAAAAATATTCAATTCCCATAACAAATTTCGTTTGCCTCCTTATTAGTTATTGTCTTAATCAATTCTTATTTTCTTATATTAGCGACGGTTCAGGCCGACGCTGCTGTTTGTGCTAAAATTTTCATTTTCCCCCACGAATTTCATTTGGCTCCTTTAAACTTATTGTTTTAATTAATTATTATTTTTATATTAAAAACTAGTACTTTAATAGCTCTTTTGAAGTGCTATTAAACAAAATCGTTCACATTAGTGGCACGGTTAATAGCGCTTTTCAGCGCTATATAAAACAAAAGAAAGTGCTATTAAGTAAATTTTATGGCATATTGTCTGTTGCTCTATTTTCTCTTTCAAAGTTGGTTTACCCTTTTGGACATAAGAGATCACTCTTCTTTGTCTTTATTAGAATCTTTATAAGAGGAGCATACGCCTAAGTAGTCATTTTCCTCCATTTCACTTCAAAAGTATATAGCACGAATAAAACTAAAGTTCATGAGTGAAGGTGAGCATTCGAGCGATAACCTATACAGCCAGCGTCGTCGGACTAAGAACAAAGGGACATACATTTAATCATTCCTTCTTCACTACTTAATGCATGTGTCCTTCGAGTGCATTTCTTATGAAAATATGTTGAAAATGGTTTGATTTTCGAGAAAAATACTCGGTGTTGACAAAACGTTTATTTGGACCTAAGCTACTGTTTGTGAGAAAATTTCATTACACCCACCAATTTAGTTTGCCTCCTTTTTAGTTATTATTTTAAAAAATTATTTATTTTTTTATATTAGCGACGGTTCAGGCCGACGCTATTGTTTTTGAAAAAATATTCATTTCCCATAACAAATTTCGTTTGCCTCCTTATTAGTTATTGTCTTAATTAATTCTTATTTTCTTATATTAGCGACGGTTCAGGCCGACCCTAATGTTTGTGCTAAAATTTTAATTTTCCCCCACGAATTTCGTTTGGCTCCTTTAAACTTATTGTTTTAATTAATTATTATTTTTATATTAAAAACTAGTACTTTAATAGCTCTTTTAAAGTGCTATTAAACAAAATCGTTCACATTAGTGGCACGGTTAATAGCGCTTTTCAGCGCTATCAAAAACAAAAGAAAGTGATATTTAGTAACTTTTATGGCATATTGTTTGTTGCTCTATTTTTACTTTCAAAGTTGGTTTACCCTTTTGGACATAAGAGATCACTCTTCTTTGTCTTTATTAGAATCTTTATAAGAGGAGCATACGCCTAACTAGTCATTTTCTTGCATTTCACTTCAAAAGTATATAGCACGAATAAAACTAAAGTTCATGAGTGAAGGTGAGCATTCGAGCGATAACCTATACAGCCAGCGTCGTCGGACTAAGAACAAAGGGACATACATTTAATCATTCCTTCTTCACTACTTAATGCATGTGCCCTTCGAGTGCATTTGTTATGAAAATATGTTGAAAATGGTTTGATTTTCGAGAAAAATACTCGGTGTTGACAAAACGTTTATTTGGACCTAAGCTACTGTTTGTGCGAAAATTTCATTACACCCACCAATTTAGTTTGCATCCTTTTTAGTTATTATTTTAAATAATTTTTTTTATATTAGTGACAGTTCAGGCCGACGCTATAGTTTTTGAAAAAATATTCAATTCCCATAACAAATTTCGTTTGCCTCCTTATTAGTTATTGTCTTAATCAATTCTTATTTTCTTATATTAGCGACGGTTCAGGCCGACGCTGCTGTTTGTGCTAAAATTTTCATTTTCCCCCACGAATTTCATTTGGCTCCTTTAAACTTATTGTTTTAATTAATTATTATTTTTATATTAAAAACTAGTACTTTAATAGCTCTTTTGAAGTGCTATTAAACAAAATCGTTCACATTAGTGGCACGGTTAATAGCGCTTTTCAGTGCTATATAAAACAAAAGAAAGTGCTATTAAGTAAATTTTATGGCATATTGTCTGTTGCTCTATTTTCTCTTTCAAAGTTGGTTTACCCTTTTGGACATAAGAGATCACTCTTCTTTGTCTTTATTAGAATCTTTATAAGAGGAGCATACGCCTAAGTAGTCATTTTCCTCCATTTCACTTCAAAAGTATATAGCACGAATAAAACTAAAGTTCATGAGTGAAGGTGAGCATTCGAGCGATAACCTATACAGCCAGCGTCGTCGGACTAAGAACAAAGGGACATACATTTAATCATTCCTTCTTCACTACTTAATGCATGTGTCCTTCGAGTGCATTTGTTATGAAAATATGTTGAAAATGGTTTGATTTTCGAGAAAAATACTCGGTGTTGACAAAACGTTTATTTGGACCTAAGCTACTGTTTGTGCGAAAATTTCATTACACCCACCAATTTAGTTTGCCTCCTTTTTAGTTATTATTTTAAAAAATTATTTATTTTTTTATATTAGCGACGGTTCAGGCCGACGCTATTGTTTTTGAAAAAATATTCATTTCCCATAACAAATTTCGTTTGCCTCCTTATTAGTTATTGTCTTAATTAATTCTTATTTTCTTATATTAGCGACGGTTCAGGCCGACCCTAATGTTTGTGCTAAAATTTTAATTTTCCCCCACGAATTTCGTTTGGCTCCTTTAAACTTATTGTTTTAATTAATTATTATTTTTATATTAAAAACTAGTACTTTAATAGCTCTTTTAAAGTGCTATTAAACAAAATCGTTCACATTAGTGGCACGGTTAATAGCGCTTTTCAGCGCTATCAAAAACAAAAGAAAGTGATATTTAGTAACTTTTATGGCATATTGTTTGTTGCTCTATTTTTACTTTCAAAGTTGGTTTACCCTTTTGGACATAAGAGATCACTCTTCTTTGTCTTTATTAGAATCTTTATAAGAGGAGCATACGCCTAACTAGTCATTTTCTTGCATTTCACTTCAAAAGTATATAGCACGAATAAAACTAAAGTTCATGAGTGAAGGTGAGCATTCGAACGATAACCTATACAGCCAGCATCGTCGGACTAAGAACAAAGGGACATACATTTAATCATTCCTTCTTCACAACTTAATGCATATGTCCTTCGAGTGCATTTGTTATGAAAATATTTTGAAAATGGTTTGATTTCGAGAAAAATACCCGGTGTTGGCAAAACGTTTATTTGGACCTACGCTACTGTTTGTGCGAAAATTTCATTACACCCACCAATTTAGTTTGCCTCCTTTTTAGTTATTATTTTAAATAATTTTTTTTTTATATTAGCGACAGTTCAGGCGGACGCTATTGTTTTTGAAAAAATATTCAATTCCCATAACAAATTTAGTTTGCCTCCTTATTAGTTATTGATTTAATCAATTCTTATTTTCTTATATTAGCGACGGTTCAGGCCGACGCTACTGTGTGTGCTAAAATTTTCATTTTCCCCCACGAATTTCATTTGGCTCCTCGAAACTTAGTGTTTTAATTAATTATTATTTTTATATTAAATACTAGTACTTTAGTAGCTCTTTTAAAGTGCTATTAAACAAAATCGTTCACATTAGTGGCACGGTTAATAGCACTTTTCAGCGCTATAAAAAACAAAAGAAAGTGCTATTAAGTGACTTTTATGGCATATTGTCTGTTGCTCTATTTTCTCTTTCAAAGTGGGTTTACCCTTTTGGACAGAAGAGATCACTCTTCTTTGTCTTTATTAGAATCTTTATAAGAGGAGCATACGCCTAACTAGTCATTTTCTTGCATTTCACTTCAAAAGTATATAGTACGAATAAAACTAAAGTTCATGAGTGAAGGTGAGCATTCGAGCGATAACCTATACAACCAGCATTGTCGGACTAAGAACAAAGGGACATACATTTAATCATTCCTTCTTCACAACTTAATGCATATGTCCTTCGAGTGCATTTGTTATGAAAATATTTTGAAAATGGTTTGATTTCGAGAAAAATACCCGGTGTTGGCAAAACGTTTATTTGGACCTACGCTACTATTTGTGCGAAAATTTCATTACACCCACCAATTTAGTTTGCCTCCTTTTTAGTTATTATTTTAAATAATTTTTTTTATATTAGTGACAGTTCAGGCCGACGCTATAGTTTTTGAAAAAATATTCAATTCCCATAACAAATTTCGTTTGCCTCCTTATTAGTTATTGTCTTAATTAATTCTTATTTTCTTATATTAGCGACGGTTCAGGCCGACCCTAATGTTTGTGCTAAAATTTTAATTTTCCCCCACGAATTTCGTTTGGCTCCTTTAAACTTATTGTTTTAATTAATTATTATTTTTATATTAAAAACTAGTACTTTAATAGCTCTTTTAAAGTGCTATTAAACAAAATCGTTCACATTAGTGGCACGGTTAATAGCGCTTTTCAGCGCTATCAAAAACAAAAGAAAGTGCTATTTAGTAACTTTTATGGCATATTGTTTGTTGCTCTATTTTTACTTTCAAAGTTGGTTTACCCTTTTGGACATAAGAGATCACTCTTCTTTGTCTTTATTAGAATCTTTATAAGAGGAGCATACGCCTAACTAGTCATTTTCTTGCATTTCACTTCAAAAGTATATAGCACGAATAAAACTAAAGTTCATGAGTGAAGGTGAGCATTCGAACGATAACCTATACAGCCAGCATCGTCGGACTAAGAACAAAGGGACATACATTTAATCATTCCTTCTTCACAACTTAATGCATATGTCCTTCGAGTGCATTTGTTATGAAAATATTTTGAAAATGGTTTGATTTCGAGAAAAATACCCGGTGTTGGCAAAACGTTTATTTGGACCTACGCTACTGTTTGTGCGAAAATTTCATTACACCCACCAATTTAGTTTGCCTCCTTTTTAGTTATTATTTTAAATAATTTTTTTTTATATTAGCGACAGTTCAGGCGGACGCTATTGTTTTTGAAAAAATATTCAATTCCCATAACAAATTTCGTTTGCCTCCTTATTAGTTATTGTCTTAATTAATTCTTATTTTCTTATATTAGCGACGGTTCAGGCCGACCCTAATGTTTGTGCTAAAATTTTAATTTTCCCCCACGAATTTCGTTTGGCTCCTTTAAACTTATTGTTTTAATTAATTATTATTTTTATATTAAAAACTAGTACTTTAATAGCTCTTTTAAAGTGCTATTAAACAAAATCGTTCACATTAGTGGCACGGTTAATAGCGCTTTTCAGCGCTATCAAAAACAAAAGAAAGTGCTATTTAGTAACTTTTATGGCATATTGTTTGTTGCTCTATTTTTACTTTCAAAGTTGGTTTACCCTTTTGGACATAAGAGATCACTCTTCTTTGTCTTTATTAGAATCTTTATAAGAGGAGCATACGCCTAACTAGTCATTTTCTTGCATTTCACTTCAAAAGTATATAGCACGAATAAAACTAAAGTTCATGAGTGAAGGTGAGCATTCGAACGATAACCTATACAGCCAGCATCGTCGGACTAAGAACAAAGGGACATACATTTAATCATTCCTTCTTCACAACTTAATGCATATGTCCTTCGAGTGCATTTGTTATGAAAATATTTTGAAAATGGTTTGATTTCGAGAAAAATACCCGGTGTTGGCAAAACGTTTATTTGGACCTACGCTACTGTTTGTGCGAAAATTTCATTACACCCACCAATTTAGTTTGCCTCCTTTTTAGTTATTATTTTAAATAATTTTTTTTTATATTAGCGACAGTTCAGGCGGACGCTATTGTTTTTGAAAAAATATTCAATTCCCATAACAAATTTCGTTTGCCTCCTTATTAGTTATTGTCTTAATTAATTCTTATTTTCTTATATTAGCGACGGTTCAGGCCGACCCTAATGTTTGTGCTAAAATTTTAATTTTCCCCCACGAATTTCGTTTGGCTCCTTTAAACTTATTGTTTTAATTAATTATTATTTTTATATTAAAAACTAGTACTTTAATAGCTCTTTTAAAGTGCTATTAAACAAAATCGTTCACATTAGTGGCACGGTTAATAGCGCTTTTCAGCGCTATCAAAAACAAAAGAAAGTGCTATTTAGTAACTTTTATGGCATATTGTTTGTTGCTCTATTTTTACTTTCAAAGTTGGTTTACCCTTTTGGACATAAGAGATCACTCTTCTTTGTCTTTATTAGAATCTTTATAAGAGGAGCATACGCCTAACTAGTCATTTTCTTGCATTTCACTTCAAAAGTATATAGCACGAATAAAACTAAAGTTCATGAGTGAAGGTGAGCATTCGAACGATAACCTATACAGCCAGCATCGTCGGACTAAGAACAAAGGGACATACATTTAATCATTCCTTCTTCACAACTTAATGCATATGTCCTTCGAGTGCATTTGTTATGAAAATATTTTGAAAATGGTTTGATTTCGAGAAAAATACCCGGTGTTGGCAAAACGTTTATTTGGACCTACGCTACTGTTTGTGCGAAAATTTCATTACACCCACCAATTTAGTTTGCCTCCTTTTTAGTTATTATTTTAAATAATTTTTTTTTATATTAGCGACAGTTCAGGCGGACGCTATTGTTTTTGAAAAAATATTCAATTCCCATAACAAATTTCGTTTGCCTCCTTATTAGTTATTGTCTTAATCAATTCTTATTTTCTTATATTAGCGACGGTTCAGGCCGACGCTACTGTTTGTGCTAAAATTTTCATTTTCCCCCACGAATTTCATTTGGCTCCTCGAAACTTAGTGTTTTAATTAATTATTATTTTTATATTAAATACTAGTACTTTAGTAGCTCTTTTAAAGTGCTATTAAACAAAATCGTTCACATTAGTGGCACGGTTAATAGCGCTTTTCAGCGCTATCAAAAACAAAAGAAAGTGCTATTAAGTGACTTTTATGGCATATTGTCTGTTGCTCTATTTTCTCTTTCAAAGTTGGTTTACCCTTTTGGACAGAAGAGATCACTCTTCTTTGTCTTTATTAGAATCTTTATAAGAGGAGCATACGCCTAACTAGTCATTTTCTTGCATTTCACTTCAAAAGTATATAGTACGAATAAAACTAAAGTTCATGAGTGAAGGTGAGCATTCGAGCGATAACCTATACAACCAGCATTGTCGGACTAAGAACAAAGGGACATACATTTAATCATTCCTTCTTCACTACTTAATGCATATGTCCTTCGAGTGCATTTGTTATGAAAATATGTTAAAAATGGTTTGATTTCGAGAAAAATACTCGGTGTTGACAAAACATTGATTTAGATCTACACTACTGTTTGTGCGAAAATTTCATTACACCCACCAATTTAGTTTGCCTCCTTTTTAGTTATTATTTTAAATATTTTTTTATTTTTTTATATTAGCGACAGTTCAGGCCGAAGCTATTGTTTTTCAAAAAATATTCAATTCCCATAACAAATTTCGTTTGCCTCCTTATTAAGTATTGTCTTAATTAATTCTTATTTTCTTATATTAGCGACGGTTCAGGCCGACCCTAATGTTTGTGCTAAAATTTTAATTTTCCCCCACGAATTTCGTTTGGCTCCTTTAAACTTATTGTTTTAATTAATTATTATTTTTATATTAAAAACTAGTACTTTAGTAGCTCTTTTAAAGTGCTATTAAACAAAATCGTTCACATTAGTGGCACGGTTAATAGCGCTTTTCAGCGCTATCAAAAACAAAAGAAAGTGCTATTAAGTAAATTTTATGGCATATTGTCTGTTGCTCTATTTTTACTTTCAAAGTTGGTTTACCCTTTTGGACATAAGAGATCACTCTTCTTTGTCTTTATTAGAATCTTTATAAGAGGAGCATACGCCTAACTAGTCATTCTCTTGCATTTCACTTCAAAAGTATATAGCACGAATAAAACTAAAGTTCATGAGTGAAGGTGAGCATTCGAACGATAACCTATACAGTCAGCATCGTCGGACTAAGAACAAAGGGACATACATTTAATCATTCCTTCTTCACAACTTAATGCATATGTCCTTCGAGTGCATTTGTTATGAAAATATTTTGAAAATGGTTTGATTTCGAGAAAAATACCCGGTGTTGACAAAACGTTTATTTGGACCTACGCTACTGTTTGTGCGAAAATTTCATTACACCCACCAATTTAGTTTGCCTCCTTTTTAGTTATTATTTTAAATAATTTTTTTTTATATTAGCGACAGTTCAGGCGGACGCTATTGTTTTTGAAAAAATATTCAATTCCCATAACAAATTTCGTTTGCCTCCTTATTAGTTATTGTCTTAATAATTTCTTATTTTCTTATATTAGCGACGGTTCAGGCCGACGCTACTGTTTGTGCTAAAATTTTCATTTTCCCCCACGAATTTCATTTGGCTCCTCGAAACATAGTGTTTTAATTAATTATTATTTTTATATTAAATACTAGTACTTTAGTAGCTCTTTTAAAGTGCTATTAAACAAAATCGTTCACATTAGTGGCACGGTTAATAGCGCTTTTCAGCGCTATCAAAAACAAAAGAAAGTGCCATTAAGTGACTTTTATGGCATATTGTCTGTTGCTCTATTTTCTCTTTCAAAGTTGGTTTACCCTTTTGGACAGAAGAGATCACTCTTCTTTGTCTTTATTAGAATCTTTATAAGAGGAGCATACGCCTAACTAGTCATTTTCTTGCATTTCACTTTAAAAGTATATAGTACGAATAAAACTAAAGTTCATGAGTGAAGGTGAGCATTCGAGCGATAACCTATACAACCAGCATTGTCGGACTAAGAACAAAGGGACATACATTTAATCATTCCTTCTTCACTACTTAATGCATATGTCCTTCGAGTGCATTTGTTATGAAAATATTTTAAAAATGGTTTGATTTCGAGAAAAATACTCGGTGTTGACAAAACATTGATTTAGACCTACGCTACTGTTTGTGCGAAAATTTCATTACACCCACCAATTTAGTTTGCCTCCTTTTTAGTTATTATTTTAAATATTTTTTTATTTTTTTATATTAGCGACAGTTCAGGCCGACGCTATTGTTTTTGAAAAAATATTCAATTCCCATTACAAATTTCGTTTGCCTCCTTATTAAGTATTGTCTTAATTAATTCTTATTTTCTTATATTAGCGACGGTTCAGGCCGTCGCTACTGTTTGTGCTAAAATTTTAATTTTCCCCCACGAATTTCGTTTGGCTCCTTTAAACTTATTGTTTTAATTAATTATTATTTTTATATCAAAAACTAGTACTTTAATAGCTCTTTTAAAGTGCTATTAAACAAAATCGTTCACATTAGTGGCACGGTTAATAGCGCTTTTCAGCGCTATCAAAAACAAAAGAAAGTGCAATTAAGTAACATTTATGGCATATTGTCTGTTGCTCTATTTTTACTTTCAAAGTTGGTTTACCCTTTTGGACATAAGAGATCACTCTTCTTTGTCTTTATTAGAATCTTTATAAGAGGAGCATACGCCTAACTAGTCATTTTCTTGCATTTCACTTCAAAAGTATATAGCACGAATAAAACTAAAGATCATGAGTGAAGGTGGGCATTCGAACGATAACCTATACAGCCAGCGTCGTCGGACTAAGAACAAAGGGACATACATTTAATCATTCATTCTTCACTACTTAATGCATATGTCCTTCGAGTGCATTTGTTATGAAAATATTTTGAAAATGGTTTGATTTCGAGAAAAATACTCGGTGTTGACAAAACATTTATTTGGACCTACGCTACTGTTTGTGCGAAAATTTCATTACACCCACCAATTTAGTTTGCCTCCTTTTTAGTTATTATTTTAAATAATTTTTTTTTATATTAGCGACAGTTCAGGCCGACGATATTTTTTTTGAAAAAATATTCAATTTCCATAACAAATATCGTTTGCCTCCTTATTAGTTATTGTCTTAATTAATTCTTATTTTCTTATATTAGCGACGGTTCAGGCCGACGCTACTGTTTGTGCTAAAATTTTCATTTTCCCCCACGAATTTCATTTGCCTCCTCTAAACTTAGTGTTTTAATTAATTATTATTTTTATATTAAAAACTAGTACTTTAATAGCTCTTTTAAAGTGCTACTAAACAAAATCGTTCACATTAGTGGCACGGTTAATAACGCTTTTCAGCGCTATCAAAAACAAAAGAAAGTGCTATTAAGTAACTTTTATGGCATATTGTCTGTTGCTCTATTTTTACTTTCAAAGTTGGTTTACCCTTTTGGACATAAGAGATCACTCTTCTTTGTCTTTATTAGAATCTTTATAAGAGGAGCATACGCCTAACTAGTCATTTTCTTGCATTTCACTTCAAAAGTATATAGCACGAATAAAGGTGAGCATGAGTGAAGGTGAGCATTCGAACGATAACCTATACAGCCAGCGTCGTCGGACTAAGAACAAAGGGACATACATTTAATCATTCCTTCTTCACTACTTAATGCATATGAACTTCGATTGCATTTGTTATGAAAATATTTTGAAAATGGTTTGATTTCAAGAAAAATAATCGGTGTTGACAAAACATTTATTTGGACCTACGCTACTGTTTGTGCGAAAATTTCATTACACCCACAAATTTAGTTTGCCTCCTTTTTAGTTATTATTTTAAATAATTTTTTTTTATATTAGCGACAGTTCAAGCCGACGCTATTGTTTTTAAAAAAATATTCAATTCCCAGAACAAATTTCGTTTGCCTCCTTATTAGTTATTGTCTTAATTAATTCTTATTTTCTTATATTAGCGACGGTTCAGGCCGACGCTACTGTTTGTGCTAAAATTTTCATTTTCCCCCACGAATTTCATTTGGCTCCTCTAAACTTAGTGTTTTAATTAATTATTGTTTTTATATTAAAAACTAGTAATTTAATAGCTCTTTTAAAGTGATATTAAACAAAATCGTTCACATTAGTGGCACGGTTAATAACGCTTTTCAGGACTATCAAAAACAAAAGAAAGTGCTATTAAGTAACTTTTATGGTATATTGTATGTTGCTCTATTTTTACTTTCAAAGTTGGCTTACCCTTTTGGACAGAAGAGATCACTCTTCTTTGTCTTTATTAGAATCTTTATAAGAGAAGCATACGCCTCACTAGTCATTTTCTTGCATTTCACTTCAAAAGTATATAGCACGAATAAAACTAAAGTTCATGAGTGAAGGTGAGCATTCGAACGATAACCTATTCAGCCAGCGTCGTCGGACTAAGAACAAAGGGACATACATTTAATCATTCTTTCTTCACTACTTAATGCATATGTCCTTCGAGTGCATTTTTTATGAAAATATTTTGAAAATGGTTTGATTTCCAGAAAAATACTCGGTGTTGACATAACATTTATTTGGACCTACGCTACTCTTTGTGCGAAAATTTCATTACACCCACCAATTTAGTTTGCCTCCTTTTTAGTTATTATTTTAAATAAATTTTTTTTATATTAGCGACAGTTCAGGCCGACGATATTGTTTTTGAAAAAATATTCAATTTCCATAACAAATTTCGTTTGCCTCCTTATTAGTTATTGTCTTAATTAATTCTTATTTTCTTATATTAGCGACGGTTGTGGCCGACGCTACTGTTTGTGCTAAAATTTTCATTTTCCCCCACCAATTTCATTTGCCTCCTCTAAACTTAGTGTTTTAATTAATTATTATTTTTATATTAAAAACTAGTACTTTAATAGCTCTTTTAAAGTGCTATTAAACAAAATCGTTCAAATTAGTGGCACGGTTAATAGCGCTTTTCAGCGCTATCAAAAACAAAAGAAAGTGCTATTAAGTAACTTTTATGGCATATTGTCTGTTGCTCTATTTTTACTTTCAAAGTTGGTTTACCCTTTTGGACATAAGAGATCACTTTTCTTTGTCTTTATTAGAATCTTTATAAGATGAGCATACGCCTAACTAGTCATTTTCTTGCATTTCACTTCAAAAGTATATAGCACGAATAAAACTAAAGATCATGAGTGAAGGTGAGCATTCGAACGATAACCTATACAACCAGCGTCGTCAGACTAAGAACAAAGGGACATACATTTAATCATTCATTCTTCATTACTTAATGCATATGTCCTTCGAGTGCACTTGTTATGAAAATATTTTGAAAATGGTTTGATTTCGAGAAAAATACTCGGTGTTGACAAAACATTTATTTGGACCTACGCTACTGTTTGTGCGAAAATTTCATTACACCCACCAATTTAGTTTGCCTCCTTTTTAGTTATTATTTTAAATAATTTTTTTTTATATTAGCGACAGTTCAGGCCGACGATATTTTTTTTGAAAAAATATTCAATTTCCATAACAAATTTCGTTTTCCTCCTTATTAGTTATTGTGTTAATTAATTCTTATTTTCTTATATTAGCGACGGTTCAGGCCGTCGCTACTGTTTGTGCTAAAATTTTCATTTTCCCCCACGAATTTCATTTGGCTCCTCTAAACTTAGTGTTTTAATTAATTATTATTTTTATATCAAAAACTAGTACTTGAATAGCTCTTTTAAAGTGCTATTAAACAAAATCGTTCACATTAGTGGCAAGGTTAATAATGCTTTTCAGCGCTATCAAAAACAAAAGAAAGTGCTATTAAGTAACTTTTATGGCATATTGTCTGTTGCTCTATTTTTACTTTCAAAGTTGGTTTACCCTTTTGGACAGAAGAGATCACTCTTCTTTGTCTTTATTAGAATCTTTATAAGAGGAGCATACGCCTCACTAGTCATTTTCTTGCATTTCACTTCAAAAGTATATAGCACGAATAAAACTAAAGTTCATGAGTGAAGGTGAGCATTCGAACGATAACCTATACAGCCAGCGTCGTCGGACTAAGAACAAAGGGACATACATTTAATCATTCCTTCTTCACTACTTAATGCATATGTCCTTCGAGTGCATTTGTTATGAAAATATTTTGAAAATGGTTTGATTTCGAGAAAAATACTCGGTGTTTACAAAACGTTTATTTGGACCTACGCTACTGTTTGTGCGAAAATTTCATTACACCCACCAATTTAGTTTGCCTCCTTTTTAGTTATTATTTTAAATAATTTTTTTTTATATTAGCGACAGTTCAGGCCGACGATATTTTTTTTGAAAAAATATTCAATTTCCATAACAAATATCGTTTGCCTCCTTGTTAGTTATTGTCTTAATTAATTCTTATTTTCTTATATTAGCGACGGTTCAGGCCGACGCTACTGTTTGTGCTAAAATTTTCATTTTCCCCCACGAATTTCATTTGCCTCCTCTAAACTTAGTGTTTTAATTAATTATTATTTTTATATTAAAAACTAGTACTTTAATAGCTCTTTTAAAGTGCTACTAAACAAAATCGTTCACATTAGTGGCACGGTTAATAACGCTTTTCAGCGCTATCAAAAACAAAAGAAAGTGCTATTAAGTAACTTTTATGGCATATTGTCTGTTGCTCTATTTTTACTTTCAAAGTTGGTTTACCCTTTTGGACATAAGAGATCACTCTTCTTTGTCTTTATTAGAATCTTTATAAGAGGAGCATACGCCTAACTAGTCATTTTCTTGCATTTCACTTCAAAAGTATATAGCACGAATAAAGGTGAGCATGAGTGAAGGTGAGCATTCGAACGATAACCTATACAGCCAGCGTCATCGGACTAAGAACAAAGGGACATACATTTAATCATTCCTTCTTCACTACTTAATGCATATGAACTTCGATTGCATTTGTTATGAAAATATTTTGAAAATGGTTTGATTTCGAGAAAAATAATCGGTGTTGACAAAACATTTATTTGGACCTACGCTACTGTTTGTGCGAAAATTTCATTACACCCACAAATTTAGTTTGCCTCCTTTTTAGTTATTATTTTAAATAATTTTTTTTTATATTAGCGACAGTTCAAGCCGACGCTATTGTTTTTAAAAAAATATTCAATTCCCAGAACAAATTTCGTTTGCCTCCTTATTAGTTATTGTCTTAATTAATTCTTATTTTCTTATATTAGCGACGGTTCAGGCCGACGCTACTGTTTGTGCTAAAATTTTCATTTTCCCCCACGAATTTCATTTGGCTCCTCTAAACTTAGTGTTTTAATTAATTATTGTTTTTATATTAAAAACTAGTAATTTAATAGCTCTTTTAAAGTGATATTAAACAAAATCGTTCACATTAGTGGCACGGTTAATAACGCTTTTCAGGACTATCAAAAACAAAAGAAAGTGCTATTAAGTAACTTTTATGGTATATTGTATGTTGCTCTATTTTTACTTTCAAAGTTGGCTTACCCTTTTGGACAGAAGAGATCACTCTTCTTTGTCTTTATTAGAATCTTTATAAGAGAAGCATACGCCTCACTAGTCATTTTCTTGCATTTCACTTCAAAAGTATATAGCACGAATAAAACTAAAGTTCATGAGTGAAGGTGAGCATTCGAACGATAACCTATTCAGCCAGCGTCGTCGGACTAAGAACAAAGGGACATACATTTAATCATTCTTTCTTCACTACTTAATGCATATGTCCTTCGAGTGCATTTTTTATGAAAATATTTTGAAAATGGTTTGATTTCGAGAAAAATACTCGGTGTTGACATAACATTTATTTGGACCTACGCTACTCTTTGTGCGAAAATTTCATTACACCCACCAATTTAGTTTGCCTCCTTTTTAGTTATTATTTTAAATAAATTTTTTTTATATTAGCGACAGTTCAGGCCGACGATATTGTTTTTGAAAAAATATTCAATTTCCATAACAAATTTCGTTTGCCTCCTTATTAGTTATTGTCTTAATTAATTCTTATTTTCTTATATTAGCGACGGTTGTGGCCGACGCTACTGTTTGTGCTAAAATTTTCATTTTCCCCCACCAATTTCATTTGCCTCCTCTAAACTTAGTGTTTTAATTAATTATTATTTTTATATTAAAAACTAGTACTTTAATAGCTCTTTTAAAGTGCTATTAAACAAAATCGTTCAAATTAGTGGCACGGTTAATAGCGCTTTTCAGCGCTATCAAAAACAAAAGAAAGTGCTATTAAGTAACTTTTATGGCATATTGTCTGTTGCTCTATTTTTACTTTCAAAGTTGGTTTACCCTTTTGGACATAAGAGATCACTTTTCTTTGTCTTTATTAGAATCTTTATAAGAGGAGCATACACCTAACTAGTCATTTTCATGCATTTCACTTCAAAAGTATATAGCACGAATAAAACTAAAGATCATGAGTGAAGGTGGGCATTCGAACGATAACCTATACAGCCAGCGTCGTCAGACTAAGAACAAAGGGACATACATTTAATCATTCATTCTTCACTACTTAATGCATATGTCCTTCGAGTGCACTTGTTATGAAAATATTTTGAAAATGGTTTGATTTCGAGAAAAATACTCGGTGTTGACAAAACATTTATTTGGACCTACGCTACTGTTTGTGCGAAAATTTCATTACACCCACCAATTTAGTTTGCCTCCTTTTTAGTTATTATTTTAAATAATTTTTTTTTATATTAGCGACAGTTCAGGCCGACGATATTTTTTTTGAAAAAATATTCAATTTCCATAACAAATTTCGTTTGCCTCCTTATTAGTTATTGTGTTAATTAATTCTTATTTTCTTATATTAGCGACGGTTCAGGCCGTCGCTACTGTTTGTGCTAAAATTTTCATTTTCCCCCACGAATTTCATTTGGCTCCTCTAAACTTAGTGTTTTAATTAATTATTATTTTTATATCAAAAACTAGTACTTTAATAGCTCTTTTAAAGTGCTATTAAACAAAATCGTTCACATTAGTGGCAAGGTTAATAATGCTTTTCAGCGCTATCAAAAACAAAAGAAAGTGCTATTAAGTAACTTTTATGGCATATTGTCTGTTGCTCTATTTTTACTTTCAAAGTTGGTTTACCCTTTTGGACAGAAGAGATCACTCTTCTTTGTCTTTATTAGAATCTTTATAAGAGGAGCATACGCCTCACTAGTCATTTTCTTGTATTTCACTTCAAAAGTATATAGCACGAATAAAACTAAAGTTCATGAGTGAAGGTGAGCATTCGAACGATAACCTATACAGCCAGCGTCGTCGGACTAAGAACAAAGGGACATACATTTAATCATTCCTTCTTCACTACTTAATGCATATGTCCTTCGAGTGCATTTGTTATGAAAATATTTTGAAAATGGTTTGATTTCGAGAAAAATACTCGGTGTTGACAAAACGTTTATTTGGACCTACGCTACTGTTTGTGCGAAAATTTCATTACACCCACCAATTTAGTTTGCCTCCTTTTTAGTTATTATTTTAAATAATTTTTTTTTATATTAGCGACAGTTCAGGCCGACGATATTTTTTTTGAAAAAATATTCAATTTTTATAACAAATTTCGTTTGCCTCCTTATTAGTTATTGTGTTAATTAATTCTTATTTTCTTATATTAGCGACGGTTCAGGCCGTCGCTACTGTTTGTGCTAAAATTTTCATTTTCCCCCACAAATTTCATTTGGCTCCTCTAAACTTAGTGTTTTAATTAATTATTATTTTTATATCAAAAACTAGTACTTTAATAGCTCTTTTAAAGTGCTATTAAACAAAATCGTTCACATTAGTGGCAAGGTTAATAATGCTTTTCAGCGCTATCAAAAACAAAAGAAAGTGCTATTAAGTAACTTTTATGGCATATTGTCTGTTGCTCTATTTTTACTTTCAAAGTTGGTTTACCCTTTTGGACAGAAGAGATCACTCTTCTTTGTCTTTATTAGAATCTTTATAAGAGGAGCATACGCCTCACTAGTCATTTTCTTGCATTTCACTTCAAAAGTATATAGCACGAATAAAACTAAAGTTCATGAGTGAAGGTGAGCATTCGAACGATAACCTATACAGCCAGCGTCGTCGGACTAAGAACAAAGGGACATACATTTAATCATTCCTTCTTCACTACTTAATGCATATGTCCTTCGAGTGCATTTGTTATGAAAATATTTTGAAAATGGTTTGATTTCGAGAAAAATACTCGGTGTTGACAAAACGTTTATTTGGACCTACGCTACTGTTTGTGCGAAAATTTCATTACACCTACCAATTTAGTTTGCCTCCTTTTTAGTTATTATTTTAAATAATTTTTTTTTATATTAGCGACAGTTCAGGCCGACGATATTTTTTTTGAAAAAATATTCAATTTCCATAACAAATATCGTTTGCCTCCTTATTAGTTATTGTCTTAATTAATTCTTATTTTCTTATATTAGCGACGGTTCAGGCCGACGCTACTGTTTGTGCTAAAATTTTCATTTTCCCCCACGAATTTCATTTTCCTCCTCTAAACTTAGTGTTTTAATTAATTATTATTTTTATATTAAAAACTAGTACTTTAATAGCTCTTTTAAAGTGCTATTAAACAAAATCGTTCACATTAGTGGCACGGTTAATAACGCTTTTCAGCGCTATCAAAAACAAAAGAAAGTGCTATTAAGTAACTTTTATGGCATATTGTCTGTTGCTCTATTTTTACTTTCAAAGTTGGTTTACCCTTTTGGACAGAAGAGATCACTCTTCTTTGTCTTTATTAGAATCTTTATAAGAGGAGCATACGCCTCACTAGTCATTTTCTTGTATTTCACTTCAAAAGTATATAGCACGAATAAAACTAAAGTTCATGAGTGAAGGTGAGCATTCGAACGATAACCTATACAGCCAGCGTCGTCGGACTAAGAACAAAGGGACATACATTTAATCATTCCTTCTTCACTACTTAATGCATATGTCCTTCGAGTGCATTTGTTATGAAAATATTTTGAAAATGGTTTGATTTCGAGAAAAATACTCGGTGTTGACAAAACGTTTATTTGGACCTACGCTACTGTTTGTGCGAAAATTTCATTACACCCACCAATTTAGTTTGCCTCCTTTTTAGTTATTATTTTAAATAATTTTTTTTTATATTAGCGACAGTTCAGGCCGACGATATTTTTTTTGAAAAAATATTCAATTTCCATAACAAATATCGTTTGCCTCCTTATTAGTTATTGTCTTAATTAATTCTTATTTTCTTATATTAGCGACGGTTCAGGCCGACGCTACTGTTTGTGCTAAAATTTTCATTTTCCCCCACGAATTTCATTTGCCTCCTCTAAACTTAGTGTTTTAATTAATTATTATTTTTATATTAAAAACTAGTACTTTAATAGCTCTTTTAAAGTGCTATTAAACAAAATCGTTCACATTAGTGGCACGGTTAATAACGCTTTTCAGCGCTATCAAAAACAAAAGAAAGTGCTATTAAGTAACTTTTATGGCATATTGTCTGTTGCTCTATTTTTACTTTCAAAGTTGGTTTACCCTTTTGGACAGAAGAGATCACTCTTCTTTGTCTTTATTAGAATCTTTATAAGAGGAGCATACGCCTCATTAGTCATTTTCTTGTATTTCACTTCAAAAGTATATAGCACGAATAAAACTAAAGTTCATGAGTGAAGGTGAGCATTCGAACGATAACCTATACAGCCAGCGTCGTCGGACTAAGAACAAAGGGACATACATTTAATCATTCCTTCTTCACTACTTAATGCATATGTCCTTCGAGTGCATTTGTTATGAAAATATTTTGAAAATGGTTTGATTTCGAGAAAAATACTCGGTGTTGACAAAACGTTTATTTGGACCTACGCTACTGTTTGTGCGAAAATTTCATTACACCCACCAATTTAGTTTGCCTCCTTTTTAGTTATTATTTTAAATAATTTTTTTTTATATTAGCGACAGTTCAGGCCGACGATATTTTTTTTGAAAAAATATTCAATTTCCATAACAAATTTCGTTTGCCTCCTTATTAGTTATTGTGTTAATTAATTCTTATTTTCTTATATTAGCGACGGTTCAGGCCGTCGCTACTGTTTGTGCTAAAATTTTCATTTTCCCCCACGAATTTCATTTGGCTCCTCTAAACTTAGTGTTTTAATTAATTATTATTTTTATATCAAAAACTAGTACTTTAATAGCTCTTTTAAAGTGCTATTAAACAAAATCGTTCACATTAGTGGCAAGGTTAATAATGCTTTTCAGCGCTATCAAAAACAAAAGAAAGTGCTATTAAGTAACTTTTATGGCATATTGTCTGTTGCTCTATTTTTACTTTCAAAGTTGGTTTACCCTTTTGGACAGAAGAGATCACTCTTCTTTGTCTTTATTAGAATCTTTATAAGAGGAGCATACGCCTCACTAGTCATTTTCTTGCATTTCACTTCAAAAGTATATAGCACGAATAAAACTAAAGTTCATGAGTGAAGGTGAGCATTCGAACGATAACCTATACAGCCAGCGTCGTCGGACTAAGAACAAAGGGACATACATTTAATCATTCCTTCTTCACTACTTAATGCATATGTCCTTCGAGTGCATTTGTTATGAAAATATTTTGAAAATGGTTTGATTTCGAGAAAAATACTCGGTGTTGACAAAACGTTTATTTGGACCTACGCTACTGTTTGTGCGAAAATTTCATTACACCCACCAATTTAGTTTGCCTCCTTTTTAGTTATTATTTTAAATAATTTTTTTTTTATATTAGCGACAGTTCAGGCCGACGATATTTTTTTTGAAAAAATATTCAATTTCCATAACAAATATCGTTTGCCTCCTTATTAGTTATTGTCTTAATTAATTCTTATTTTCTTATATTAGCGACGGTTCAGGCCGACGCTACTGTTTGTGCTAAAATTTTCATTTTCCCCCACGAATTTCATTTGCCTCCTCTAAACTTAGTGTTTTAATTAATTATTATTTTTATATTAAAAACTAGTACTTTAATAGCTCTTTTAAAGTGCTATTAAACAAAATCGTTCACATTAGTGGCACGGTTAATAACGCTTTTCAGCGCTATCAAAAACAAAAGAAAGTGCTATTAAGTAACTTTTATGGCATATTGTCTGTTGCTCTATTTTTACTTTCAAAGTTGGTTTACCCTTTTGGACATAAGAGATCACTCTTCTTTGTCTTTATTAGAATCTTTATAAGAGGAGCATACGCCTAACTAGTCATTTTCTTGCATTTCACTTCAAAAGTATATAGCACGAATAAAACTAAAGATCATGAGTGAAGGTGAGCATTCGAACGATAACCTATACAGCCAGCGTCGTCAGACTAAGAACAAAGGGACATACATTTAATCATTCATTCTTCACTACTTAATGCATATGTCCTTCGAGTGCACTTGTTATGAAAATATTT
Source organism: Vicia faba (assembly GCA_948472305.1). NCBI lineage: Eukaryota > Viridiplantae > Streptophyta > Magnoliopsida > Fabales > Fabaceae > Vicia > Vicia faba. Next base: position 507,747,469 of record OX451741.1, on the reverse strand, counting down.
TGAAAATGGTTTGATTTCGAGAAAAATACTCGGTGTTGACAAAACATTTATTTGGACCTACGCTACTGTTTGTGCGAAAATTTCATTACACCCACCAATTTAGTTTGCCTCCTTTTTAGTTATTATTTTAAATAATTTTTTTTTATATTAGCGACAGTTCAGGCCGACGATATTTTTTTTGAAAAAATATTCAATTTCCATAACAAATTTTGTTTGCCTCCTTATTAGTTATTGTGTTAATTAATTCTTATTTTCTTATATTAGCGACGGTTCAGGCCGTCGCTACTGTTTGTGCTAAAATTTTCATTTTCCCCCACGAATTTCATTTGGCTCCTCTAAACTTAGTGTTTTAATTAATTATTATTTTTATATCAAAAACTAGTACTTTAATAGCTCTTTTAAAGTGCTATTAAACAAAATCGTTCACATTAGTGGCAAGGTTAATAATGCTTTTCAGCGCTATCAAAAACAAAAGAAAGTGCTATTAAGTAACTTTTATGGCATATTGTCTGTTGCTCTATTTTTACTTTCAAAGTTGGTTTACCCTTTTGGACAGAAGAGATCACTCTTCTTTGTCTTTATTAGAATCTTTATAAGAGGAGCATACGCCTCACTAGTCATTTTCTTGCATTTCACTTCAAAAGTATATAGCACGAATAAAACTAAAGTTCATGAGTGAAGGTGAGCATTCGAACGATAACCTATACAGCCAGCGTCGTCGGACTAAGAACAAAGGGACATACATTTAATCATTCCTTCTTCACTACTTAATGCATATGTCCTTCGAGTGCATTTGTTATGAAAATATTTTGAAAATGGTTTGATTTCGAGAAAAATACTCGGTGTTGACAAAACGTTTATTTGGACCTACGCTACTGTTTGTGCGAAAATTTCATTACACCCACCAATTTAGTTTGCCTCCTTTTTAGTTATTATTTTAAATAATTTTTTTTTATATTAGCGACAGTTCAGGCCGACGATATTTTTTTTGAAAAAATATTCAATTTCCATAACAAATTTCGTTTGCCTCCTTATTAGTTATTGTGTTAATTAATTCTTATTTTCTTATATTAGCGACGGTTCAGGCCGTCGCTACTGTTTGTGCTAAAATTTTCATTTTCCCCCACGAATTTCATTTGGCTCCTCTAAACTTAGTGTTTTAATTAATTATTATTTTTATATCAAAAACTAGTACTTTAATAGCTCTTTTAAAGTGTTATTAAAAAAAATCGTTCACATTAGTGGCAAGGTTAATAATGCTTTTCAGCGCTATCAAAAACAAAAGAAAGTGCTATTAAGTAACTTTTATGGCATATTGTCTGTTGCTCTATTTTTACTTTCAAAGTTGGTTTACCCTTTTGGACAGAAGAGATCACTCTTCTTTGTCTTTATTAGAATCTTTATAAGAGGAGCATACACCTCACTAGTCATTTTCTTGCATTTCACTTCAAAAGTATATAGCACGAATAAAACTAAAGTTCATGAGTGAAGGTGAGCATTCGAACGATAACCTATACAGCCAGCGTCGTCGGACTAAGAACAAAGGGACATACATTTAATCATTCCTTCTTCACTACTTAATGCATATGTCCTTCGAGTGCATTTGTTATGAAAATATTTTGAAAATGGTTTGATTTCGAGAAAAATACTCGGTGTTGACAAAACGTTTATTTGGACCTACGCTACTGTTTGTGCGAAAATTTCATTACACCCACCAATTTAGTTTGCCTCCTTTTTAGTTATTATTTTTAATAATTTTTTTATATTAGCGACAGTTCAGGCCGACGATATTTTTTTTGAAAAAATATTCAATTTCCATAACAAATATCGTTTGCCTCCTTATTAGTTATTGTCTTATATAATTCTTATTTTCTTATATTAGCGACGGTTCAGGCCGACGCTACTGTTTGTGCTAAAATTTTCATTTTCCCCCACGAATTTCATTTGCCTCCTCTAAACTTAGTGTTTTAATTAATTATTATTTTTATATTAAAAACTAGTACTTTAATAGCTCTTTTAAAGTGCTATTAAACAAAATCGTTCACATTAGTGGCACGGTTAATAACGCTTTTCAGCGCTATCAAAAACAAAAGAAAGTGCTATTAAGTAACTTTTATGGCATATTGTCTGTTGCTCTATTTTTACTTTCAAAGTTGGTTTACCCTTTTGGACATAAGAGATCACTCTTCTTTGTCTTTATTAGAATCTTTATAAGAGGAGCATACGCCTAACTAGTCATTTTCTTGCATTTCACTTCAAAAGTATATAGCACGAATAAAACTAAAGATCATGAGTGAAGGTGAGCATTCGAACGATAACCTATACAGCCAGCGTCGTCAGACTAAGAACAAAGGGACATACATTTAATCATTCATTCTTCACTACTTAATGCATATGTCCTTCGAGTGCACTTGTTATGAAAATATTTTGAAAATGGTTTGATTTCGAGAAAAATACTCGGTGTTGACAAAACATTTATTTGGACCTACGCTACTGTTTGTGCGAAAATTTCATTACACCCACCAATTTAGTTTGCCTCCTTTTTAGTTATTATTTTAAATAATTTTTTTTTATATTAGCGACAGTTCAGGCCGACGATATTTTTTTTGAAAAAATATTCAATTTCCATAACAAATTTCGTTTGCCTCCTTATTAGTTATTGTGTTAATTAATTCTTATTTTCTTATATTAGCGACGGTTCAGGCCGTCGCTACTGTTTGTGCTAAAATTTTCATTTTCCCCCACGAATTTCATTTGGCTCCTCTAAACTTAGTGTTTTAATTAATTATTATTTTTATATCAAAAACTAGTACTTTAATAGCTCTTTTAAAGTGCTATTAAACAAAATCGTTCACATTAGTGGCAAGGTTAATAATGCTTTTCAGCGCTATCAAAAACAAAAGAAAGTGCTATTAAGTAACTTTTATGGCATATTATCTGTTGCTCTATTTTTACTTTCAAAGTTGGTTTACCCTTTTGGACAGAAGAGATCACTCTACTTTGTCTTTATTAGAAACTTTATAAGAGGAGCATACGCCTCACTAGTCATTTTCTTGCATTTCACTTCAAAAGTATATAGCACGAATAAAACTAAAGTTCATGAGTGAAGGTGAGCATTCGAACGATAACCTATACAGCCAGCGTCGTCGGACTAAGAACAAAGGGACATACATTTAATCATTCCTTCTTCACTACTTAATGCATATGTCCTTCGAGTGCATTTGTTATGAAAATATTTTGAAAATGGTTTGATTTCGAGAAAAATACTCGGTGTTGACAAAACGTTTATTTGGACCTACGCTACTGTTTGTGCGAAAATTTCATTACACCCACCAATTTAGTTTGCCTCCTTTTTAGTTATTATTTTAAATAATTTTTTTTTATATTAGCGACAGTTCAGGCCGACGATATTTTTTTTGAAAAAATATTCAATTTCCATAACAAATATCGTTTGCCTCCTTATTAGTTATTGTCTTAACTAATTCTTATTTTCTTATATTAGCGACGGTTCAGGCCGACGCTACTGTTTGTGCTAAAATTTTCATTTTCCCCCACGAATTTCATTTGCCTCCTCTAAACTTAGTGTTTTAATTAATTATTATTTTTATATTAAAAACTAGTACTTTAATAGCTCTTTTAAAGTGCTATTAAACAAAATCGTTCACATTAGTGGCACGGTTAATAACGCTTTTCAGCGCTATCAAAAACAAAAGAAAGTGCTATTAAGTAACTTTTATGGCATATTGTCTGTTGCTCTATTTTTACTTTCAAAGTTGGTTTACCCTTTTGGACATAAGAGATCACTCTTCTTTGTCTTTATTAGAATCTTTATAAGAGGAGCATACGCCTAACTAGTCATTTTCTTGCATTTCACTTCAAAAGTATATAGCACGAATAAAACTAAAGTTCATGAGTGAAGGTGAGCATTCGAACGATAACCTATACAGCCAGCGTCGTCGGACTAAGAACAAAGGGACATACATTTAATTATTCATTCTTCACTACTTAATGCATATGTCCTTCGAGTGCACTTGTTATGAAAATATTTTGAAAATGGTTTGATTTCGAGAAAAATACTCGGTGTTGACAAAACATTTATTTGGACCTACGCTACTGTTTGTGCGAAAATTTCATTACACCCACCAATTTAGTTTGCCTCCTTTTTAGTTATTATTTTAAATAATTTTTTTTTATATTAGCGACAGTTCAGGCCGACGATATTTTTTTTGAAAAAATATTCAATTTCCATAACAAATTTCGTTTGCCTCCTTATTAGTTATTGTGTTAATTAATTCTTATTTTCTTATATTAGCGACGGTTCAGGCCGTCGCTACTGTTTGTGCTAAAATTTTCATTTTCCCCCACGAATTTCATTTGGCTCCTCTAAACTTAGTGTTTTAATTAATTATTATTTTTATATCAAAAACTAGTACTTTAATAGCTCTTTTAAAGTGCTATTAAACAAAATCGTTCACATTAGTGGCAAGGTTAATAATGCTTTTCAGCGCTATCAAAAACAAAAGAAAGTGCTATTAAGTAACTTTTATGGCATATTGTCTGTTGCTCTATTTTTACTTTCAAAGTTGGTTTACCCTTTTGGACATAAGAGATCACTCTTCTTTGTCTTTATTAGAATCTTTATAAGAGGAGCATACACCTAACTAGTCATTTTCTTGCATTTCACTTCAAAAGTATATAGCACGAATAAAACTAAAGATCATGAGTGAAGGTGGGCATTCGAACGATAACCTATACAGCCAGCGTCGTCGGTCTAAGAACAAAGGGACATACATTTAATCATTCATTCTTCACTACTTAATGCATATGTCCTTCGAGTGCACTTGTTATGAAAATATTTTGAAAATGGTTTGATTTCGAGAAAAATACTCGGTGTTGACAAAACATTTATTTGGACCTACGCTACTGTTTGTGCGAAAATTTCATTACACCCACCAATTTAGTTTGCCTCCTTTTTAGTTATTATTTTAAATAAATTTTTTTTATATTAGCGACAGTTCAGGCCGACGATATTTTTTTTGAAAAAATATTCAATTTCCATAACAAATTTCGTTTGCCTCCTTATTAGTTATTGTGTTAATTAATTCTTATTTTCTTATATTAGCGACGGTTGTAGCCGACGCTACTGTTTGTGCTAAAATTTTCATTTTCCCCCACGAATTTCATTTGGCTCCTCTAAACTTAGTGTTTTAATTAATTATTATTTTTATATCAAAAACTAGTACTTTAATAGCTCTTTTAAAGTGCTATTAAACAAAATCGTTCACATTAGTGGCAAGGTTAATAACGCTTTTCAGCGCTATCAAAAACAAAAGAAAGTGCTATTAAGTAAATTTTATGACATATTGTCTGTTGCTCTATTTTTACTTTCAAAGTTGGTTTACCCTTTTGGACAAAAGAGATCACTCTTCTTTGTCTTTATTAGAATCTTTTTAAGAGGAGCATACGCCTCACTAGTCATTTTCTTGCATTTCACTTCAAAAGTATATAGCACGAATAAAACTAAAGTTCATGAGTGAAGGTGAGCATTCGAACGATAACCTATACAGCCAGCGTCGTCGGACTAAGAACAAAGGGACATACATTTAATAATTCATTCTTCACTACTTAATGCATATGTCCTTCGAGTGCATTTGTTATGAAAATATTTTGAAAATGGTTTGATTTCGAGAAAAATACTCGGTGTTGACAAAACATTTATTTGGACCTACGCTACTGTTTGTGCGAAAATTTCATTACACCCACAAATTTAGTTTGCCTCCTTTTTAGTTATTATTTTAAATAATTTTTTTTTATATTAGCGACAGTTCAGGCCGACGATATTTTTTTTAAAAAAATATTCAATTCCCAGAACAAATTTCGTTTGCCTCCTTATTAGTTATTGTCTTAATTAATTCTTATTTTCTTATATTAGCGACGGTTCAGGCCGACGCTACTGTTTGTGCTAAAATTTTCATTTTCCCCCACCAATTTCATTTGCCTCCTCTAAACTTAGTGTTTTAATTAATTATTATTTTTATATTAAAAACTAGTACTTTAATAGCTCTTTTAAAGTGCTATTAAACAAAATCGTTCAAATTAGTGGCACGGTTAATAGCGCTTTTCAGCGTTATCAAAAACAAAAGAAAGTGCTATTAAGTAACTTTTATGGCATATTGTCTGTTGCTCTATTTTTACTTTCAAAGTTGGTTTACCCTTTTGGACATAAGAGATCACTTTTCTTTGTCTTTATTAGAATCTTTATAAGAGGAGCATACACCTAACTAGTCATTTTCTTGCATTTCACTTCAAAAGTATATAGCACGAATAAAACTAAAGATCATGAGTGAAGGTGGGCATTCGAACGATAACCTATACAGCCAGCGTCGTCGGACTAAGAACAAAGGGACATACATTTAATCATTCATTCTTCACTACTTAATGCATATGTCCTTCGAGTGCACTTGTTATGAAAATATTTTGAAAATGGTTTGATTTCGAGAAAAATACTCGGTGTTGACAAAACATTTATTTGGACCTACGCTACTGTTTGTGCGAAAATTTCATTACACCCACCAATTTAGTTTGCCTCCTTTTTAGTTATTATTTTAAATAAATTTTTTTTATATTAGCGACAGTTCAGGCCGACGATATTTTTTTTGAAAAAATATTCAATTTCCATAACAAATTTCGTTTGCCTCCTTATTAGTTATTGTGTTAATTAATTCTTATTTTCTTATATTAGCGACGGTTGTAGCCGACGCTACTGTTTGTGCTAAAATTTTCATTTTCCCCCACGAATTTCATTTGGCTCCTCTAAACTTAGTGTTTTAATTAATTATTATTTTTATATCAAAAACTAGTACTTTAATAGCTCTTTTAAAGTGCTATTAAACAAAATCGTTCACATTAGTGGCAAGGTTAATAACGCTTTTCAGCGCTATCAAAAACAAAAGAAAGTGCTATTAAGTAAATTTTATGACATATTGTCTGTTGCTCTATTTTTACTTTCAAAGTTGGTTTACCCTTTTGGACAGAAGAGATCACTCTTCTTTGTCTTTATTAGAATCTTTTTAAGAGGAGCATACGCCTCACTAGTCATTTTCTTGCATTTCACTTCAAAAGTATATAGCACGAATAAAACTAAAGTTCATGAGTGAAGGTGAGCATTCGAACGATAACCTATACAGCCAGCGTCGTCGGACTAAGAACAAAGGGACATACATTTAATAATTCATTCTTCACTACTTAATGCATATGTCCTTCGAGTGCATTTGTTATGAAAATATTTTGAAAATGGTTTGATTTCGAGAAAAATACTCGGTGTTGACAAAACATTTATTTGGACCTACGCTACTGTTTGTGCGAAAATTTCATTACACCCACAAATTTAGTTTGCCTCCTTTTTAGTTATTATTTTAAATAATTTTTTTTTATATTAGCGACAGTTCAGGCCGACGATATTTTTTTTAAAAAAATATTCAATTCCCAGAACAAATTTCGTTTGCCTCCTTATTAGTTATTGTCTTAATTAATTCTTATTTTCTTATATTAGCGACGGTTCAGGCAGACGCTACTGTTTGTGCTAAAATTTTCATTTTCCCCCACGAATTTCATTTGGCTCCTCTAAACTTAGTGTTTTAATTAATTATTATTTTTATATTAAAAACTAGTACTTTAATAGCTCTTTTAAAGTGCTATTAAACAAAATCGTTCACATTAGTGGCAAGGTTAATAACGCTTTTCAGCGCTATCAAAAACAAAAGAAAGTGCTATTAAGTAACTTTTATGGTATATAGTCTGTTGCTCTATTTTTACTTTCAAAGTTGGCTTACCCTTTTGGACAGAAGAGATCACTCTTCTTTGTCTTTATTAGAATCTTTATAAGAGAAGCATACGCCTCACTAGTCATTTTCTTGCATTTCACTTCAAAAGTATATAGCACGAATAAAACTAAAGTTCATGAGTGAAGGTGAGCATTCGAACGATAACCTATACAGCCAGCGTCGTCGGACTAAGAACAAAGGGACATACATTTAATCATTCATTCTTCACTACTTAATGCATATGTCCTTCGAGTGCACTTGTTATGAAAATATTTTGAAAATGGTTTGATATCGAGAAAAATACTCGGTGTTGACAAAACATTTATTTGGACCTACGCTATTGTTTGTGCGAAAATTTCATTACACCCACCAATTTAGTTTGCCTCCTTTTTAGTTATTATTTTAAATAATTTTTTTTTATATTAGCGACAGTTCAGGCCGACGATATTGTTTTTGAAAAAATATTCAATTTCCATAACAAATTTTGTTTGCCTCCTTATTAGTTATTGTCTTAATTAATTCTTATTTTCTTATATTAGCGACGGTTGTGGCCGACGCTACTGTTTGTGCTAAAATTTTCATTTTCCCCCACCAATTTCATTTGCCTCCTCTAAACTTAGTGTTTTAATTAATTATTATTTTTATATCAAAAACTAGTACTTTAATAGCTCTTTTAAAGTGCTATTAAACAAAATCGTTCAAATTAGTGGCACGGTTAATAGCGCTTTTCAGCGCTATCAAAAACAAAAGAAAGTGCTATTAAGTAACTTTTATGGCATATTGTCTGTTGCTCTATTTTTACTTTCAAAGTTGGTTTACCCTTTTGGAAAGAAGAGATCACTCTTCTTTGTCTTTATTAGAATCTTTATAAGAGGAGCATACGCCTAACTAGTCATTTTCTTGCATTTCACTTCAAAAGTATATAGCACGAATAAAACTAAAGTTCATGAGTGAAGGTGAGCATTCGAACGATAACCTATACAGCCAGCGTCGTCGGACTAAGAACAAAGGGATATACATTTAATGATTCGTTCTTCACTACTTAATGCATATGTCCTTCGAGTGCACTTGTTATGAAAATATTTTGAAAATGGTTTGATTTCGAGAAAAATACTCGGTGTTGACAAAACGTTTATTTGGACCTACGCTATTGTTTGTGCGAAAATTTGATTACACCCACCAATTTAGTTTGCCTCCTTTTTAGTTATTATTTTAAATAATTTTTTTTTATATTAGCGACAGTTCAGGCCGACGATATTTTTTTTGAAAAAATATTCAATTTCCATAACAAATTTCGTTTGCCTCCTTATTAGTTATTGTGTTAATTAATTCTTATTTTCTTATATTAGCGACGGTTCAGGCCGTCGCTACTGTTTGTGCTAAAATTTTCATTTTCCCCCACGAATTTCATTTGGCTCCTCTAAACTTAGTGTTTTAATTAATTATTATTTTTATATCAAAAACTAGTACTTTAATAGCTCTTTTAAAGTGCTATTAAACAAAATCGTTCACATTAGTGGCAAGGTTAATAACGCTTTTCAGCGCTATCAAAAACAAAAGAAAGTGCTATTAAGTAACTTTTACGGCATATTGTCTGTTGCTCTATTTTTACTTTCAAAGTTGGTTTACCCTTTTGGAAAGAAGAGATCACTCTTCTTTGTCTTTATTAGAATCTTTATAAGAGGAGCATACGCCTCACTAGTCATTTTCTTGCATTTCACTTCAAAATTATATAGCACGAATAAAACTAAAGTTCATGAGTGAAGGTGAGCATTCGAACGATAACCTATACAGCCAGCGTCGTCGGACTAAGAACAAAGGGACATACATTTAATGATTCCTTCTTCACTACTTAATGCATATGTCCTTCGAGTGCATTTGTTATGAAAATATTTTGAAAATGGTTTGATTTCGAGAAAAATACTCGGTGTTGACAAAACGTTTATTTGGACCTACGCTATTGTTTGTGCGAAAATTTCATTACACCCACAAATTTAGTTTGCCTCCTTTTTAGTTATTATTTTAAATAATTTTTTTTTATATTAGCGACAGTTCAGGCCGACGCTATTGTTTTTAAAAAAATATTCAATTTCCAGAACAAATTTCGTTTGCCTCCTTATTAGTTATTGTCTTAATTAATTCTTATTTTCTTATATTAGCGACGGTTGTGGCCGACGCTACTGTTTGTGCTAAAATTTTAATTTTCCCCCACCAATTTCATTTGCCTCCTCTAAACTTAGTGTTTTAATTAATTATTATTTTTATATTAAAAACTAGTACTTTAATAGCTCTTTTAAAGTGCTATTAAACAAAATCGTTCAAATTAGTGGCACGGTTAATAGCGCTTTTCAGCGTTATCAAAAACAAAAGAAAGTGCTATTAAGTAACTTTTATGGCATATTGTCTGTTGCTCTATTTTTACTTTCAAAGTTGGTTTACCCTTTTGGACAGAAGAGATCACTCTTCTTTGTCTTTATTAGAATCTTTTTAAGAGGAGCATACGCCTCACTAGTCATTTTCTTGCATTTCACTTCAAAAGTATATAGCACGAATAAAACTAAAGTTCATGAGTGAAGGTGAGCATTCGAACGATAACCTATACAGCCAGCGTCGTCGGACTAAGAACAAAGGGACATACATTTAATAATTCATTCTTCACTACTTAATGCATATGTCCTTCGAGTGCATTTGTTATGAAAATATTTTGAAAATGGTTTGATTTCGAGAAAAATACTCGGTGTTGACAAAACATTTATTTGGACCTACGCTACTGTTTGTGCGAAAATTTCATTACACCCACAAATTTAGTTTGCCTCCTTTTTAGTTATTATTTTAAATAATTTTTTTTTATATTAGCGACAGTTCAGGCCGACGATATTTTTTTTAAAAAAATATTCAATTCCCAGAACAAATTTCGTTTGCCTCCTTATTAGTTATTGTCTTAATTAATTCTTATTTTCTTATATTAGCGACGGTTCAGGCAGACGCTACTGTTTGTGCTAAAATTTTCATTTTCCCCCACGAATTTCATTTGGCTCCTCTAAACTTAGTGTTTTAATTAATTATTATTTTTATATTAAAAACTAGTACTTTAATAGCTCTTTTAAAGTGCTATTAAACAAAATCGTTCACATTAGTGGCAAGGTTAATAACGCTTTTCAGCGCTATCAAAAACAAAAGAAAGTGCTATTAAGTAACTTTTATGGTATATAGTCTGTTGCTCTATTTTTACTTTCAAAGTTGGCTTACCCTTTTGGACAGAAGAGATCACTCTTCTTTGTCTTTATTAGAATCTTTATAAGAGAAGCATACGCCTCACTAGTCATTTTCTTGCATTTCACTTCAAAAGTATATAGCACGAATAAAACTAAAGTTCATGAGTGAAGGTGAGCATTCGAACGATAACCTATACAGCCAGCGTCGTCGGACTAAGAACAAAGGGACATACATTTAATCATTCATTCTTCACTACTTAATGCATATGTCCTTCGAGTGCACTTGTTATGAAAATATTTTGAAAATGGTTTGATATCGAGAAAAATACTCGGTGTTGACAAAACATTTATTTGGACCTACGCTATTGTTTGTGCGAAAATTTCATTACACCCACCAATTTAGTTTGCCTCCTTTTTAGTTATTATTTTAAATAATTTTTTTTTATATTAGCGACAGTTCAGGCCGACGATATTGTTTTTGAAAAAATATTCAATTTCCATAACAAATTTTGTTTGCCTCCTTATTAGTTATTGTCTTAATTAATTCTTATTTTCTTATATTAGCGACGGTTGTGGCCGACGCTACTGTTTGTGCTAAAATTTTCATTTTCCCCCACCAATTTCATTTGCCTCCTCTAAACTTAGTGTTTTAATTAATTATTATTTTTATATCAAAAACTAGTACTTTAATAGCTCTTTTAAAGTGCTATTAAACAAAATCGTTCAAATTAGTGGCACGGTTAATAGCGCTTTTCAGCGCTATCAAAAACAAAAGAAAGTGCTATTAAGTAACTTTTATGGCATATTGTCTGTTGCTCTATTTTTACTTTCAAAGTTGGTTTACCCTTTTGGAAAGAAGAGATCACTCTTCTTTGTCTTTATTAGAATCTTTATAAGAGGAGCATACGCCTAACTAGTCATTTTCTTGCATTTCACTTCAAAAGTATATAGCACGAATAAAACTAAAGTTCATGAGTGAAGGTGAGCATTCGAACGATAACCTATACAGCCAGCGTCGTCGGACTAAGAACAAAGGGATATACATTTAATGATTCGTTCTTCACTACTTAATGCATATGTCCTTCGAGTGCACTTGTTATGAAAATATTTTGAAAATGGTTTGATTTCGAGAAAAATACTCGGTGTTGACAAAACGTTTATTTGGACCTACGCTATTGTTTGTGCGAAAATTTGATTACACCCACCAATTTAGTTTGCCTCCTTTTTAGTTATTATTTTAAATAATTTTTTTTTATATTAGCGACAGTTCAGGCCGACGATATTTTTTTTGAAAAAATATTCAATTTCCATAACAAATTTCGTTTGCCTCCTTATTAGTTATTGTGTTAATTAATTCTTATTTTCTTATATTAGCGACGGTTCAGGCCGTCGCTACTGTTTGTGCTAAAATTTTCATTTTCCCCCACGAATTTCATTTGGCTCCTCTAAACTTAGTGTTTTAATTAATTATTATTTTTATATCAAAAACTAGTACTTTAATAGCTCTTTTAAAGTGCTATTAAACAAAATCGTTCACATTAGTGGCAAGGTTAATAACGCTTTTCAGCGCTATCAAAAACAAAAGAAAGTGCTATTAAGTAACTTTTACGGCATATTGTCTGTTGCTCTATTTTTACTTTCAAAGTTGGTTTACCCTTTTGGAAAGAAGAGATCACTCTTCTTTGTCTTTATTAGAATCTTTATAAGAGGAGCATACGCCTCACTAGTCATTTTCTTGCATTTCACTTCAAAATTATATAGCACGAATAAAACTAAAGTTCATGAGTGAAGGTGAGCATTCGAACGATAACCTATACAGCCAGCGTCGTCGGACTAAGAACAAAGGGACATACATTTAATGATTCCTTCTTCACTACTTAATGCATATGTCCTTCGAGTGCATTTGTTATGAAAATATTTTGAAAATGGTTTGATTTCGAGAAAAATACTCGGTGTTGACAAAACGTTTATTTGGACCTACGCTATTGTTTGTGCGAAAATTTCATTACACCCACAAATTTAGTTTGCCTCCTTTTTAGTTATTATTTTAAATAATTTTTTTTTATATTAGCGACAGTTCAGGCCGACGCTATTGTTTTTAAAAAAATATTCAATTTCCAGAACAAATTTCGTTTGCCTCCTTATTAGTTATTGTCTTAATTAATTCTTATTTTCTTATATTAGCGACGGTTGTGGCCGACGCTACTGTTTGTGCTAAAATTTTAATTTTCCCCCACCAATTTCATTTGCCTCCTCTAAACTTAGTGTTTTAATTAATTATTATTTTTATATTAAAAACTAGTACTTTAATAGCTCTTTTAAAGTGCTATTAAACAAAATCGTTCAAATTAGTGGCACGGTTAATAGCGCTTTTCAGCGCTATCAAAAACAAAAGAAAGTGCTATTAAGTAACTTTTATGGCATATTGTCTGTTGCTCTATTTTTACTTTCAAAGTTGGCTTACCCTTTTGGACAGAAGAGATCACTTTTCTTTGTCTTTATTAGAATCTTTATAAGAGGAGCATACGCCTCACTAGTCATTTTCTTGCATTTCACTTCAAAAGTATATAGCACGAATAAAACTAAAGTTCATGAGTGAAGGTGAGCATTCGAACGATAACCTATACAGCCAGCGTCGTCGGACTAAGAACAAAGGGACATACATTTAATCATTCTTTCTTCACTACTTAATGCATATGTCCTTCGAGTGCATTTTTTATGAAAATATTTTGAAAATGGTTTGATTTCGAGAAAAATACTCGGTGTTGACAAAACATTTATTTGGACCTACGCTACTCTTTGTGCGAAAATTTCATTACACCCACCAATTTAGTTTGCCTCCTTTTTAGTTATTATTTTAAATAAATTTTTTTTTATATTAGCGACAGTTCAGGCCGACGATATTGTTTTTGAAAAAATATTCAATTTCCATAACAAATTTCGTTTGCCTCTTTATTAGTTATTGTCTTAATTAATTCTTATTTTCTTATATTAGCGACGGTTGTGGCCGACGCTTCTGTTTGTGCTAAAATTTTCATTTTCCCCCACCAATTTCATTTGCCTCCTCTAAACTTAGTGTTTTAATTAATTATTATTTTTATATTAAAAACTAGTACTTTAATAGCTCTTTTAAAGTGCTATTAAACAAAATCGTTCAAATTAGTGGCACGGTTAATAGCGCTTTTCAGCGCTATCAAAAACAAAAGAAAGTGCTATTAAGTAACTTTTATGGCATATTGTCTGTTGCTCTATTTTTACTTTCAAAGTTGGTTTACCCTTTTGGACATAAGAGATCACTTTTCTTTGTCTTTATTAGAATCTTTATAAGAGGAGCATACACCTAACTAGTCATTTTCTTGCATTTCACTTCAAAAGTATATAGCACGAATAAAACTAAAGATCATGAGTGAAGGTGAGCATTCGAACGATAACCTATACAGCCAGCGTCGTCGGACTAAGAACAAAGGGACATACATTTAATCATTCATTCTTCACTACTTAATGCATATGTCCTTCGAGTGCACTTGTTACGAAAATATTTTGAAAATGGTTTGATTTCGAGAAAAATACTCGGTGTTGACAAAACATTTATTTGGACCTACGCTACTGTTTGTGCGAAAATTTCATTACACCCACCAATTTAGTTTGCCTCCTTTTTAGTTATTATTTTAAATAATTTTTTTTAATATTAGCGACAATTCAGGCATACGATATTTTTTTTGAAAAAATATTCAATTTCCATAACAAATTTCGTTTGCCTCCTTATTAGTTATTGTGTTAATTAATTCTTATTTTCTTATATTAGCGACGGTTCAGGCCGTCGCTACTGTTTGTGCTAAAATTTTCATTTTCCCCCACGAATTTCATTTGGCTCCTCTAAACTTAGTGTTTTAATTAATTATTATTTTTATATCAAAATCTAGTACTTTAATAGCTCTTTTAAAGTGCTATTAAACAAAATCGTTCACATTAGTGGCAAGGTTAATAACGCTTTTCAGCGCTATCAAAAACAAAAGAAAGTGCTATTAAGTAACTTTTATGGCATATTGTCTGTTGCTCTATTTTTACTTTCAAAGTTGGTTTAACCTTTTGGACAGAAGAGATCACTCTTCTTTGTCTTTATTAGAATCTTTATAAGAGGAGCATACGCCTCACTAGTCATTTTCTTGCATTTCACTTCAAAAGTATATAGCACGAATAAAACTAAAGTTCATGAGTGAAGGTGAGCATTCGAACGATAACCTATACAGCCAGCGTCGTCGGACTAAGAACAAAGGGACATACATTTAATCATTCCTTCTTCACTACTTAATGCATATGTCCTTCGAGTGCATTTGTTATGAAAATATTTTGAAAATGGTTTGATTTCGAGAAAAATACTCGGTGTTGACAAAACGTTTATTTGGACCTACGCTACTGTTTGTGCGAAAATTTCATTACACCCACAAATTTAGTTTGCCTCCATTTTAGTTATTATTTTAAATAATTTTTTTTTATATTAGCGACAGTTCAAGCCGACGCTATTGTTTTTAAAAAAATATTCAATTCCCAGAACAAATTTCGTTTGCCTCTTTATTAGTTATTGTCTTAATTAATTCTTATTTTCTTATATTAGCGACGGTTAAGGCCGACGCTACTGTTTGTGCTAAAATTTTCATTTTCCCCAACGAATTTCATTTGGCTCCTCTAAACTTAGTGTTTTAATTAATTATTATTTTTATATTAAAAACTAGTAATTTAATAGCTCTTTTAAAGTGCTATTAAACAAAATCGTTCACATTAGTGGCACGGTTAATAACGCTTTTCAACGCTATCAAAAACAAAAGAAAGTGCTATTAAGTAACTTTTATGGTATATTGTCTGTTGCTCTACTTTTACTTTCAAAGTTGGCTTACCCTTTTGGACAGAAGAGATCACTCTTCTTTGTCTTTATTAGAATCTTTATAAGAGAAGCATACGCCTCACTAGTCATTTTCTTGCATTTCACTTCAAAAGTATATAACACGAATAAAACTAAAGTTCATGAGTGAAGGTGAGCATTCGAACGATAACCTATACAGCCAGCGTCGTCGGACTAAGAACAAAGGGACATACATTTAATCATTCCTTCTTCACTACTTAATGCATATGTCCTTCGAGTGCATTTGTTATGAAAATATTTTGAAAATGGTTTGATTTCGAGAAAAATACTCGGTGTTGACAAAACGTTTATTTGGACCTACGCTATTGTTTGTGCGAAAATTTCATTACACCCACAAATTTAGTTTGCCTCCCTTTTAGTTATTATTTTAAATAATTTTTTTTTATATTAGCGACAGTTCAAGCCGACGCTATTGTTTTTAAAAAAATATTCAATTCCCAGAACAAATTTCGTTTCCCTCCTTATTAGTTATTGTCTTAATTAATTCTTATTTTCTTATATTAGCGACGGTTCAGGCCGACGCTACTGTTTGTGCTAAAATTTTCATTTTCCCCAACGAATTTCATTTGGCTCCTCTAAACTTAGTGTTTTAATTAATTATTATTTTTATATTAAAAACTAGTAATTTAATAGCTCTTTTAAAGTGCTATTAAACAAAATCGTTCACATTAGTGGCACGGTTAATAACGCTTTTCAGCGCTATCAAAAACAAAAGAAAGTGCTATTAAGTAACTTTTATGGTATATTGTCTGTTGCTCTACTTTTACTTTCAAAGTTGGCTTACCCTTTTGGACAGAAGAGATCACTCTTCTTTGTCTTTATTAGAATCTTTATAAGAGAAGCATACGCCTCACTAGTCATTTTCTTGCATTTCACTTCAAAAGTATATAGCACGAATAAAACTAAAGTTCATGAGTGAAGGTGAGCATTCGAACGATAACCTATACAGCCAGCGTCGTCGGACTAAAAACAAAGGGACATACATTTAATCATTTTTTCTTCACTACTTAATTCATATGTCCTTCGAGTGCATTTTTTATGAAAATATTTTGAAAATGGTTTGATTTCGAGAAAAATACTCGGTGTTGACAAAACATTTATTTGGACCTACGCTACTCTTTGTGCGAAAATTTCATTACACCCACCAATTTAGTTTGCCTCCTTTTTAGTTATTATTTTAAATAAATTTTTTTATATTAGCGACAGTTCAGGGCGACGATATTGTTTTTGAAAAAATATTCAATTTCCATAACAAATTTCGTTTGCCTCCTTATTAGTTATTGTCTTAATTAATTCTTATTTTCTTATATTAGCGACGGTTGTGGCCGACGCTACTGTTTGTGCTAAAATTTTCATTTTCCCCCACCAATTTCATTTGCCTCCTCAAAACTTAGTGTTTTAATTAATTATTATTTTTATATTAAAAACTAGTACTTTAATAGCTCTTTTAAAGTGCTATTAAACAAAATCGTTCAAATTAGTGGCACGGTTAATAGCGCTTTTCAGCGCTATCAAAAACAAAAGAAAGTGCTATTAAGTAACTTTTATGGCATATTGTCTGTTGCTCTATTTTTACTTTCAAAGTTGGTTTACCCTTTTGGACATAAGAGATCACTTTTCTTTGTCTTTATTAGAATCTTTATAAGAGGAGCATACACCTAACTAGTCATTTTCTTGCATTTCACTTCAAAAGTATATAGCACGAATAAAACTAAAGATCGTGAGTGAAGGTGAGCATTCGAACGATAACCTATACAGCCAGCGTCGTCGGACTAAGAACAAAGGGACATACATTAAATCATTCATTCTTCACTACTTAATGCATATGTCCTTCGAGTGCACTTGTTATGAAAATATTTTGAAAATGGTTTGATTTCGAGAAAAATACTCGGTGTTGACAAAACATTTATTTGGACCTACGCTACTGTTTGTGCGAAAATTTCATTACACCCACCAATTTAGTTTGCCTCCTTTTTAGTTATTATTTTAAATAATTTTTTTTTATATTAGCGATAGTTCAGGCCGACGATATTTTTTTTGAAAAAATATTCAATTTCCATAACAAATTTCGTTTGCCTCCTTATTAGTTATTGTCTTAATTAATTCTTATTTTCTTATATTAGCGACGGTTCAGGCCGACGCTTCTGTTTGTGCTAAAATTTTCATTTTCCCCCACGAATTTCATTTGCCTCCTCTAAACTTAGTGTTTTAATTAATTATTATTTTTATATTAAAAACTAGTACTTTAATAGCTCTTTTAAAGTGCTATTAAACAAAATCGTTCACATTAGTGGCACGGTTAATAACGCTTTTCAGCGCTATCAAAAACAAAAGAAAGTGCTGTTAAGTAACTTTTATGGCATATTGCCTGTTGCTCTATTTTTACTTTCAAAGTTGGTTTACCCTTTTGGACAGAAGAGATCACTCTTCTTTGTCTTTATTAGAATCTTTATAAGAGGAGCATACGCCTCACTAGTCATTTTCTTGCATTTCACTTCAAAAGTATATAGCACGAATAAAACTAAAGTTCATGAGTGAAGGTGAGCATTCGAACGATAACCTATACCGCCAGCGTCGTCGGACTAAGAACAAAGGGACATACATTTAATCATTCCTTCTTCACTACTTAATGCATATGTCCTTCGAGTGCATTTGTTATGAAAATATTTTGAAAATGGTTTGATTTCGAGAAAAATACTCGGTGTTGACAAAACGTTTATTTGGACCTACGCTATTGTTTGTGCGAAAATTTCATTACACCCACAAATTTAGTTTGCCTCCTTTTTAGTTATTATTTTAAATAATTTTTTTTTATATTAGCGACAGTTCAAGCCGACGCTATTGTTTTTAAAAAAATATTCAATTCCCAGAACAAATTTCGTTTGCCTCCTTATTAGTTATTGTCTTAATTAATTCTTATTTTCTTATATTAGCGACGGTTGTGGCCGACGCTACTGTTTGTGCTAAAATTTTCATTTTCCCCCACCAATTTCATTTACCTCCTCTAAACTTAGTGTTTTAATTAATTATTATTTTTATATTAAAAACTAGTACTTTAATAGCTCTTTTAAAGTGCTATTAAACAAAATCGTTCAAATTAGTGGCACGGTTAATAGCGCTTTTCAGCGCTATCAAAAACAAAAGAAAGTGCTATTAAGTAACTTTTATGGCATATTGTCTGTTGCTCTATTTTTACTTTCAAAGTTGGTTTACCCTTTTGGACATAAGAGATCACTTTTCTTTGTCTTTATTAGAATCTTTATAAGAGGAGCATACACCTAACTAGTCATTTTCTTGCATTTCACTTCAAAAGTATATAGCACGAATAAAACTAAAGATCATGAGTGAAGGTGAGCATTCGAACGATAACCTATACAGCCAGCATCGTCGGACTAAGAACAAAGGGACATACATTTAATCATTCATTCTTCACTACTTAATGCATATGTCCTTCGAGTGCACTTGTTACGAAAATATTTTGAAAATGGTTTGATTTCGAGAAAAATACTCGGTCATGACAAAACATTTATTTGGACCTACGCTACTGTTTGTGCGAAAATTTCATTACACCCACCAATTTAGTTTGCCTCCTTTTTAGTTATTATTTTAAATAATTTTTTTTTATATTAGCGACAGTTCAGGCCGACGATATTTTTTTTGAAAAAATATTCAATTTCCATAACAAATTTCGTTTGCCTCCTTATTAGTTATTGTGTTAATTAATTCTTATTTTCTTATATTAGCGACGGTTCAGGCCGTCGCTACTGTTTGTGCTAAAATTTTCATTTTCCCCCACGAATTTCATTTGGCTCCTCTAAACTTAGTGTTTTAATTAATTATTATTTTTATATCAAAAACTAGTACTTTAATAGCTCTTTTAAAGTGCTATTAAACAAAATCGTTCACATTAGTGGCAAGGTTAATAACGCTTTTCAGCGCTATCAAAAACAAAAGAAAGTGCTATTAAGTAACTTTTATGGCATATTGTCTGTTGCTCTATTTTTACTTTCAAAGTTGGTTTACCCTTTTGGACAGAAGAGATCACTCTTCTTTGTCTTTATTAGAATCTTTATAAGAGGAGCATACGCCTCACTAGTCATTTTCTTGCATATCACTTCAAAAGTATATAGCACGAATAAAACTAAAGACCATGAGTGAAGGTGAGCATTCGAACGATAACCTATACAGCCAGCGTCGTCGGACTAAGAACAAAGGGACATACATTTAATCATTCCTTCTTCACTACTTAATGCATATGTCCTTCGAGTGCATTTGTTATGAAAATATTTTGAAAATGGTTTGATTTCGAGAAAAATACTCGGTGTTGACAAAACGTTTATTTGGACCTACGCTATTGTTTGTGCGAAAATTTCATTACACCCACAAATTTAGTTTGCCTCCCTTTTAGTTATTATTTTAAATAATTTTTTTTTATATTAGCGACAGTTCAAGCCGACGCTATTGTTTTTAAAAAAATATTCAATTCCCAGAACAAATTTCGTTTGCCTCCTTATTAGTTATTGTCTTAATTAATTCTTATTTTCTTATATTAGCGACGGTTCAGGCCGACGCTACTGTTTGTGCTAAAATTTTCATTTTCCCCAACGAATTTCATTTGGCTCCTCTAAATTTAGTGTTTTAATTAATTATTATTTTTATATTAAAAACTAGTAATTTAATAGCTCTTTTAAAGTGCTATTAAACAAAATCGTTCACATTAGTGGCACGGTTAATAACGCTTTTCAGCGCTATCAAAAACAAAAGAAAGTGCTATTAAGTAACTTTTATGGTATATTGTCTGTTGCTCTACTTTTACTTTCAAAGTTGGCTTACCCTTTTGGACAGAAGAGATCACTCTTCTTTGTCTTTATTAGAATCTTTATAAGAGAAGCATACGCCTCACTAGTCATTTTCTTGCATTTCACTTCAAAAGTATATAGCACGAATAAAACTAAAGTTCATGAGTGAAGGTGAGCATTCGAACGATAACCTATACAGCCAGCGTCGTCGGACTAAGAACAAAGGGACATACATTTAATCATTCTTTCTTCACTACTTAATTCATATGTCCTTCGAGTGCATTTTTTATGAAAATATTTTGAAAATGGTTTGATTTCGAGAAAAATACTCGGTGTTGACAAAACATTTATTTGGACCTACGCTACTCTTTGTGCGAAAATTTCATTACACCCACCAATTTAGTTTGCCTCCTTTTTAGTTATTATTTTAAATAAATTTTTTTTATATTAGCGACAGTTCAGGCCGACGATATTGTTTTTGAAAAAATATTCAATTTCCATAACAAATTTTGTTTGCCTCCTTATTAGTTATTGTCTTAATTAATTCTTATTTTCTTATATTAGCGACGGTTGTGGCCGACGCTACTGTTTGTGCTAAAATTTTCATTTTCCCCCACCAATTTCATTTGCCTCCTCAAAACTTAGTGTTTTAATTAATTATTATTTTTATATTAAAAACTAGTACTTTAATAGCTCTTTTAAAGTGCTATTAAACAAAATCGTTCAAATTAGTGGCACGGTTAATAGCGCTTTTCAGCGCTATCAAAAACAAAAGAAAGTGCTATTAAGTAACTTTTATGGCATATTGTCTGTTGCTCTATTTTTACTTTCAAAGTTGGTTTACCCTTTTGGACATAAGAGATCACTTTTCTTTGTCTTTATTAGAATCTTTATAAGAGGAGCATACACCTAACTAGTCATTTTCTTGCATTTCACTTCAAAAGTATATAGCACGAATAAAACTAAAGATCATGAGTGAAGGTGAGCATTCGAACGATAACCTATACAACCAGCGTCGTCGGACTAAGAACAAAGGGACATACATTTAATCATTCATTCTTCACTACTTAATGCATATGTCCTTCGAGTGCACTTGTTATGAAAATATTTTGAAAATGGTTTGATTTCGAGAAAAATACTCGGTGTTGACAAAACATTTATTTGGACCTACGCTACTGTTTGTGCGAAAATTTCATTACACCCACCAATTTAGTTTGCCTCCTTTTTAGTTATTATTTTAAATAATTTTTTTTATATTAGCGATAGTTCAGGCCGACGATATTTTTTTTGAAAAAATATTCAATTTCCATAACAAATTTCGTTTGCCTCCTTATTAGTTATTGTCTTAATTAATTCTTATTTTCTTATATTAGCGACGGTTCAGGCCGACGCTTCTGTTTGTGCTAAAATTTTCATTTTCCCCCACGAATTTCATTTGCCTCCTCTAAACTTAGTGTTTTAATTAATTATTATTTTTATATTAAAAACTAGTACTTTAATAGCTCTTTTAAAGTGCTATTAAACAAAATCGTTCACATTAGTGGCACGGTTAATAACGCTTTTCAGCGCTATCAAAAACAAAAGAAAGTGCTGTTAAGTAACTTTTATGGCATATTGCCTGTTGCTCTATTTTTACTTTCAAAGTTGGTTTACCCTTTTGGACAGAAGAGATCACTCTTCTTTGTCTTTATTAGAATCTTTATAAGAGGAGCATACGCCTCACTAGTCATTTTCTTGCATTTCACTTCAAAAGTATATAGCACGAATAAAACTAAAGTTCATGAGTGAAGGTGAGCATTCGAACGATAACCTATTCCGCCAGCGTCGTCGGACTAAGAACAAAGGGACATACATTTAATCATTCCTTCTTCACTACTTAATGCATATGTCCTTCGAGTGAATTTGTTATGAAAATATTTTGAAAATGGTTTGATTTCGAGAAAAATACTCGGTGTTGACAAAACGTTTATTTGGACCTACGCTACTGTTTGTGCGAAAATTTCATTACACCCACCAATTTAGTTTGCCTCCTTTTTAGTTATTATTTTAAATAATTTTTTTTTATATTAGCGACAGTTCAGGCCGACGATATTTTTTTTGAAAAAATATTCAATTTCCATAACAAATTTCGTTTGCCTCCTTATTAGTTATTGTCTTAATTAATTCTTATTTTCTTATATTAGCGGCGGTTCAGGCCGACGCTACTGTTTGTGCTAAAATTTTCATTTTCCCCCACGAATTTCATTTGCCTCCTCTAAACTTAGTGTTTTAATTAATTATTATTTTTATATTAAAAACTAGTACTTTAATAGCTCTTTTAAAGTGCTATTAAACAAAATCGTTCACATTAGTGGCACGGTTAATAACGCTTTTCAGCGCAATGAAAAACAAAAGAAAGTGCTGTTAAGTAACTTTTATGGCAAATTGCCTGTTGCTCTATTTTTACTTTCAAAGTTGGTTTACCCTTTTGGACAGAAGAGATCACTCTTCTTTGTCTTTATTAGAATCTTTATAAGAGGAGCATACGCCTCACTAGTCATTTTCTTGCATTTCACTTCAAAAGTATATAGCACGAATAAAACTAAAGTTCATGAGTGAAGGTGAGCATTCGAACGATAACCTATACCGCCAACGTCGTCGCACTAAGAACAAAGGGACATACATTTAATCATTCCTTCTTCACTACTTAATGCACATGTCCTTAGAGTGCTTTTGTTATGAAAATATTTTGAAAATGGTTTGATTTCGAGAAAAATACTCGGTGTTGACAAAACGTTTATTTTGACCTACGCTACTGTTTGTGCGAAAATTTCATTACACCCACCAATTTAGTTTGCCTCCTTTTTAGTTATTATTTTAAATAATTTTTTTTATATTAGCGATAGTTCAGGCCGACGCTATTGTTTTTGAAAAAATATTCAATTCCCAGAACAAATTTCGTTTGCCTCCTTATTAGTTATCGTGTTAATTAATTCTTATTTTCTTATATTAGCGACGGTTCAGGCCGTCGCTACTGTTTGTGCTAAAATTTTCATTTTCCCCCACGAATTTCATTTGGCTCCTCTAAACTTAGTGTTTTAATTAATTATTATTTTTATATTAAAAACTAGTACTTTAATAGCTCTTTTAAAGTGCTATTAAACAAAATCGTTCACATTAGTGGCAAGGTTAATAACGCTTTTCAGCGCTATCAAAAACAAAAGAAAGTGCTATTAAGTAACTTTTATGGCATATTGTCTGTTGCTCTATTTTTACTTTCAAAGTTGGTTTACCCTTTTGGACAGAAGAGATCACTCTTCTTTGTCTTTATTAGAATCTTTATAAGAGGAGCATACGCCTCACTAGTCATTTTCTTGCATTTCACTTCAAAAGTATATAGCACGAATAAAACTAAAGTTCATGAGTGAAGGTGAGCATTCGAACGATAACCTATACAGCCAGCGTCGTCGGACTAAGAACAAAGGGACATACATTTAATCATTCCTTCTTCACTACTTAATGCATATGTCCTTCGAGTGCATTTGTTATGAAAATATTTTGAAAATGGTTTGATTTCGAGAAAAATACTCGGTGTTGACAAAACGTTTATTTGGACCTACGCTACTGTTTGTGCGAAAATTTCATTACACCCACCAATTTAGTTTGCCTCCTTTTTAGTTATTATTTTAAATAATTTTTTTTTATATTAGTGACAGTTCAGGCCGACGATATTTTTTTTTTAAAAATATTCAATTTCCATAACAAATTTCGTTTGCCTCCTTATTAGTTATTGTCTTAATTAATTCTTATTTTCTTATATTAGCGGCGGTTCAGGCCGACGCTACTGTTTGTGCTAAAATTTTCATTTTCCCCCACGAATTTCATTTGCCTCCTCTAAACTTAGTGTTTTAATTAATTATTATTTTTATATTAAAAACTAGTACTTTAATAGCTCTTTTAAAGTGCTATTAAACAAAATCGTTCACATTAGTGGCACGGTTAATAACGCTTTTCAGCGCTATCAAAAACAAAAGAAAGTGCTGTTAAGTAACTTTTATGGCATATTGCCTGTTGCTCTATTTTTACTTTCAAAGTTGGTTTACCCTTTTGGACAGAAGAGATCACTCTTCTTTGTCTTTATTAGAATCTTTATAAGAGGACCATACGCCTCACCAGTCATTTTCTTGCATTTCACTTCAAAAGTATATAGCACGAATAAAACTAAAGTTCATGAGTGAAGGTGAGCATTCGAACGATAACCTATACCGCCAGCGTCGTCGGACTAAGAACAAAGGGACATACATTTAATCATTCCTTCTTCACTACTTAATGCATATGTCCTTCGAGTGCATTTGTTATGAAAATATTTTGAAAATGGTTTGATTTCGAGAAAAATACTCGGTGTTGACAAAACGTTTATTTGGACCTACGCTACTGTTTGTGCGAAAATTTCATTACACCCACCAATTTAGTTTGCCTCCTTTTTAGTTATTATTTTAAATAATTTTTTTTATATTAGCGATAGTTCAGGCCGACGCTATTGTTTTTGAAAAAATATTCAATTCCCAGAACAAATTTCGTTTGCCTCCTTATTAGTTATCGTGTTAATTAATTCTTATTTTCTTATATTAGCGACGGTTCAGGCCGTCGCTACTGTTTGTGCTAAAATTTTCATTTTCCCCCACGAATTTCATTTGGCTCCTCTAAACTTAGTGTTTTAATTAATTATTATTTTTATATTAAAAACTAGTACTTTAATAGCTCTTTTAAAGTGCTATTAAACAAAATCGTTCACATTAGTGGCAAGGTTAATAACGCTTTTCAGCGCTATCAAAAACAAAAGAAAGTGCTATTAAGTAACTTTTATGGCATATTGTCTGTTGCTCTATTTTTACTTTCAAAGTTGGTTTACCCTTTTGGACAGAAGAGATCACTCTTCTTTGTCTTTATTAGAATCTTTATAAGAGGAGCATACGCCTCACTAGTCATTTTCTTGCATTTCACTTCAAAAGTATATAGCACGAATAAAACTAAAGTTCATGAGTGAAGGTGAGCATTCGAACGATAACCTATACAGCCAGCGTCGTCGGACTAAGAACAAAGGGACATAAATTTAATCATTCCTTCTTCACTACTTAATGCATATGTCCTTCGAGTGCATTTGTTATGAAAATATTTTGAAAATGGTTTGATTTCGAGAAAAATACTCGGTGTTGACAAAACGTTTATTTGGACCTACACTACTGTTTGTGCGAAAATTTCATTACACCCACCAATTTAGTTTGCCTCCTTTTTAGTTATTATTTTAAATAATTTTTTTTTATATTAGTGACAGTTCAGGCCGACGATATTTTTTTTTTAAAAATATTCAATTTCCATAACAAATTTCGTTTTCCTCCTTATTAGTTATTGTCTTAATTAATTCTTATTTTGTTATATTAGCGGCGGTTCAGGCCGACGCTACTGTTTGTGCTAAAATTTTCATTTTCCCCCACGAATTTCATTTGCCTCCTCTAAACTTAGTGTTTTAATTAATTATTATTTTTATATTAAAAACTAGTACTTTAATAGCTCTTTTAAAGTGCTATTAAACAAAATCGTTCACATTAGTGGCACGGTTAATAACGCTTTTCAGCGCTATCCAAAACAAAAGAAAGTGCTGTTAAGTAACTTTTATGGCATATTGCCTGTTGCTCTATTTTTACTTTCAAAGTTGGTTTACCCTTTTGGACAGAAGAGATCACTCTTCTTTGTCTTTATTAGAATCTTTATAAGAGGACCATACGCCTCACCAGTCATTTTCTTGCATTTCACTTCAAAAGTATATAGCACGAATAAAACTAAAGTTCATGAGTGAAGGTGAGCATTCGAACGATAACCTATACCGCCAGCGTCGTCGGACTAAGAACAAAGGGACATACATTTAATCATTCCTTCTTCACTACTTAATGCATATGTCCTTCGAGTGCATTTGTTATGAAAATATTTTGAAAATGGTTTGATTTCGAGAAAAATACTCGGTGTTGACAAAACGTTTATTTGGACCTAAGCTACTGTTTGTGCGAAAATTTCATTACACCCACCAATTTAGTTTGCCTCCTTTTTAGTTATTATTTTAAATAATTTTTTTTATATTAGCGATAGTTCAGGCCGACGCTATTGTTTTTGAAAAAATATTCAATTCCCAGAACAAATTTCGTTTGCCTCCTTATTAGTTATCGTGTTAATTAATTCTTATTTTCTTATATTAGCGACGGTTCAGGCCGTCGCTACTGTTTGTGCTAAAATTTTCATTTTCCCCCACGAATTTCATTTGGCTCCTCTAAACTTAGTGTTTTAATTAATTATTATTTTTATATTAAAAACTAGTACTTTAATAGCTCTTTTAAAGTGCTATTAAACAAAATCGTTCACATTAGTGGCAAGGTTAATAACGCTTTTCAGCGCTATCAAAAACAAAAGAAAGTGCTATTAAGTAACTTTTATGGCATATTGTCTGTTGCTCTATTTTTACTTTCAAAGTTGGTTTACCCTTTTGGACAGAAGAGATCACTCTTCTTTGTCTTTATTAGAATCTTTATAAGAGGAGCATACGCCTCACTAGTCATTTTCTTGCATTTCACTTCAAAAGTATATAGCACGAATAAAACTAAAGTTCATGAGTGAAGGTGAGCATTCGAACGATAACCTATACAGCCAGCGTCGTCGGACTAAGAACAAAGGGACATACATTTAATCATTCCTTCTTCACTACTTAATGCATATGTCCTTCGAGTGCATTTGTTATGAAAATATTTTGAAAATGGTTTGATTTCGAGAAAAATACTCGGTGTTGACAAAACGTTTATTTGGACCTACGCTACTGTTTGTGCGAAAATTTCATTACACCCACCAATTTAGTTTGCCTCCTTTTTAGTTATTATTTTAAATAATTTTTGTTTATATTAGCGACAGTTCAGGCCGACGATATTTTTTTATAAAAAATATTCAATTTCCATAACAAATTTCGTTTGCCTCCTTATTAGTTATTGTCTTAATTAATTCTTATTTTCTTATATTAGCGGCGGTTCAGGCCGACGCTACTGTTTGTGCTAAAATTTTCATTTTCCCCCACGAATTTCATTTGCCTCCTCTAAACTTAGTGTTTTAATTAATTATTATTTTTATATTAAAAACTAGTACTTTAATAGCTCTTTTAAAGTGCTATTAAACAAAATCGTTCACATTAGTGGCACGGTTAATAACGCTTTTCAGCGCTATCAAAAACAAAAGAAAGTGCTGTTAAGTAACTTTTATGGCATATTGCCTGTTGCTCTATTTTTACTTTCAAAGTTGGTTTACCCTTTTGGACAGAAGAGATCACTCTTCTTTGTCTTTATTAGAATCTTTATAAGAGGACCATACGCCTCACCAGTCATTTTCTTGCATTTCACTTCAAAAGTATATAGCACGAATAAAACTAAAGTTCATGAGTGAAGGTGAGCATTCGAACGATAACCTATACCGCCAGCGTCGTCGGACTAAGAACAAAGGGACATACATTTAATCATTCCTTCTTCACTACTTAATGCATATGTCCTTCGAGTGCATTTGTTATGAAAATATTTTGAAAATGGTTTGATTTCGAGAAAAATACTCGGTGTTGACAAAACATTTATTTGGACCTACGCTACTGTTTGTGCGAAAATTTCATTACACCCACCAATTTAGTTTGCCTCCTTTTTAGTTATTATTTTAAATAATTTTTTTTTATATTAGCGATAGTTCAGGCCGACGATATTTTTTTTGAAAAAATATTCAATTTCCATAACAAATTTCGTTTGCCTCCTTATTAGTTATTGTCTTAATTAATTCTTATTTTCTTATATTAGCGACGGTTCAGGCCGACGCTTCTGTTTGTGCTAAAATTTTCATTTTCCCCCACGAATTTCATTTGCCTCCTCTAAACTTAGTGTTTTAATTAATTATTATTTTTATATTAAAAACTAGTACTTTAATAGCTCTTTTAAAGTGCTATTAAACAAAATCGTTCACATTAGTGGCACGGTTAATAACGCTTTTCAGCGCTATCAAAAACAAAAGAAAGTGTTGTTAAGTAACTTTTATGGCATATTGCCTGTTGCTCTATTTTTACTTTCAAAGTTGGTTTACCCTTTTGGACAGAAGAGATCACTCTTCTTTGTCTTTATTAGAATCTTTATAAGAGGAGCATACGCCTCACTAGTCATTTTCTTGCATTTCACTTCAAAAGTATATAGCACGAATAAAACTAAAGTTCATGAGTGAAGGTGAGCATTCGAACGATAACCTATACCGCCAGCGTCGTCGGACTAAGAACAAAGGGACATACATTTAATCATTCCTTCTTCACTACTTAATGCATATGTCCTTCGAGTGAATTTGTTATGAAAATATTTTGAAAATGGTTTGATTTCGAGAAAAATACTCGGTGTTGGCAAAACGTTTATTTGGACCTACGCTACTGTTTGTGCGAAAATTTCATTACACCCACCAATTTAGTTTGCCTTCTTTTTAGTTATTATTTTAAATAATTTTTTTTTATATTAGCGACAGTTCAGGCCGACGATATTTTTTTTGAAAAAATATTCAATTTCCATAACAAATTTCGTTTGCCTCCTTATTAGTTATTGTCTTAATTAATTCTTATTTTCTTATATTAGCGACGGTTCAGGCCGACGCTACTGTTTGTGCTAAAATTTTCATTTTCTCCCACGAATTTCATTTGCCTCCTCTAAACATAATGTTTTAATTAATTATTATTTTTATATTAAAAACTAGTACTTTAATAGCTCTTTTAAAGTGCTATTAAACAAAATCGTTCACATTAGTGGCACGGTTAATAAAGCTTTTCAGTGCTATCAAAAACAAAAGAAAGTGATGTTAAGTAACTTCTATGGCATATTGCCTGTTGCTCTATTTTTACTTTCAAAGTTGGTTTACCCTTTTGGACAGAAGAGATCACTCTTCTTTGTCTTTATTAGAATCTTTATAAGAGGAGCATACGCCTCACTAGTCATTTTCTTGCATTTCACTTCAAAAGTATATAGCACGAATAAAACTAAAGTTCATGAGTGAAGGTGAGCATTCGAACGATAACCTATACCGCCAGCGTCGTCGCACTAAGAACAAAGGGACACACATTTAATCATTCCTTCTTCACTACTTAATGCATATGTCCTTCGAGTGCATTTGTTATGAAAATATTTTGAAAATGGTTTGATTTCGAGAAAAATACTCAGTGTTGACAAAACGTTTATTTGGACCTACGCTACTGTTTGTGCGAAAATTTCATTACACCCACCAATTTAGTTTGCCTCCTTTTTAGTTATTATTTTAAATAATTTTTTTTATATTAGCGTTAGTTCAGGCCGACGCTATTGTTTTTGAAAAAATATTCAATTCCCAGAACAAATTTCGTTTGCCTCCTTATTAGTTATTGTGTTAATTAATTCTTATTTTCTTATATTAGCGACGGTTCAGGCCGTCGCTACTGTTTGTGCTAAAATTTTCATTTTCCCCCACGAATTTCATTTGGCTCCTCTAAACTTAGTGTTTTAATTAATTATTATTTTTATATTAAAAACTAGTACTTTAATAGCTCTTTTAAAGTGCTATTAAACAAAATCGTTCACATTAGTGGCAAGGTTAATAACGCTTTTCAGCGCTATCAAAAACAAAAGAAAGTGCTATTAAGTAACTTTTATGGCATATTGTCTGTTGCTCTATTTTTACTTTCAAAGTTGGTTTACCCTTTTGGACAGAAGAGATCACTCTTCTTTGTCTTTATTAGAATCTTTATAAGAGGAGCATACGCCTCACTAGTCATTTTCTTGCATTTCACTTCAAAAGTATATAGCACGAATAAAACTAAAGTTCATGAGTGAAGGTGAGCATTCGAACGATAACCTATACAGCCAGCGTCGTCGGACTAAGAACAAAGGGACATACATTTAATCATTCCTTCTTCACTACTTAATGCATATGTCCTTCGAGTGCATTTGTTATGAAAATATTTTGAAAATGGTTTGATTTCGAGAAAAATACTCGGTGTTGACAAAATGTTTATTTGGACCTACGCTACTGTTTGTGCGAAAATTTCATTACACCCACCAATTTAGTTTGCCTCCTTTTTAGTTATTATTTTAAATAATTTTTTTTTATATTAGCGACAGTTCAGGCCGACGATATTTTTTTTGAAAAAATATTCAATTTCCATAACAAATTTCGTTTGCCTCCTTATTAGTTATTGTCTTAATTAATTCTTATTTTCTTATATTAGCGGCGGTTCAGGCCGACGCTACTGTTTGTGCTAAAATTTTCATTTTCTCCCACGAATTTCATTTGCCTCCTCTAAACATAGTGTTTTAATTAATTATTATTTTTATATTAAAAACTAGTACTTTAATAGCTCTTTTAAAGTGCTATTAAACAAAATCGTTCACATTAGTGGCACGGTTAATAACGCTTTTCAGCGCTATCAAAAACAAAAGAAAGTGCTGTTAAGTAACTTTTATGGCATATTGCCTGTTGCTCTATTTTTACTTTCAAAGTTGGTTTACCCTTTTGGACAGAAGAGATCACTCTTCTTTGTCTTTATTAGAATCTTTATAAGAGGAGCATACGCCTCACTAGTCATTTTCTTGCATTTCACTTCAAAAGTATATAGCACGAATAAAACTAAAGTTCATGAGTGAAGGTGAGCATTCGAACGATAACCTATACCGCCAGCGTCGTCGCACTAAGAACAAAGGGACATACATTTAATCATTCCTTCTTCACTACTTAATGCATATGTCCTTCGAGTGCATTTGTTATGAAAATATTTTGAAAATGGTTTGATTTCGAGAAAAATACTCAGTGTTGACAAAATGTTTAGTTGGACCTACGCTACTGTTTGTGCGAAAATTTCATTACACCCACCAATTTAGTTTGCCTCCTTTTTAGTTATTATTTTAAATAATTTTTTTTATATTAGCGACAGTTCAGGCCGACGCTATTGTTTTTGAAAAAATATTCAATTCCCAGAACAAATTTCGTTTGCCTCCTTATTAGTTATTGTGTTAATTAATTCTTATTTTCTTATATTAGCGACGGTTCAGGCCGTCGCTACTGTTTGTGCTAAAATTTTCATTTTCCCCCACGAATTTCATTTGGCTCCTCTAAACTTAGTGTTTTAATTAATTATTATTTTTATATTAAAAACTAGTACTTTAATAGCTCTTTTAAAGTGCTATTAAACAAAATCGTTCACATTAGTGGCAAGGTTAATAACGCTTTTCAGCGCTATCAAAAACAAAAGAAAGTGCTATTAAGTAACTTTTATGGCATATTGTCTGTTGCTCTATTTTTACTTTCAAAGTTGGTTTACCCTTTTGGACAGAAGAGATCACTCTTCTTTGTCTTTATTAGAATCTTTATAAGAGGAGCATACGCCTCACTAGTCATTTTCTTGCATTTCACTTCAAAAGTATATAGCACGAATAAAACTAAAGTTCATGAGTGAAGGTGAGCATTCGAACGATAACCTATACAGCCAGCGTCGTCGGACTAAGAACAAAGGGACATACATTTAATCATTCCTTCTTCACTACTTAATGCATATGTCCTTCGAGTGCATTTGTTATGAAAATATTTTGAAAATGGTTTGATTTCGAGAAAAATACTCGGTGTTGACAAAACGTTTATTTGGACCTACGCTACTGTTTGTGCGAAAATTTCATTACACCAACCAATTTAGTTTGCCTCCTTTTTAGTTATTATTTTAAATAATTTTTTTTTATATTAGCGACAGTTCAGGCCGACGATATTTTTTTTGAAAAAATATTCAATTTCCATAACAAATTTCGTTTGCCTCCTTATTAGTTATTGTCTTAATTAATTCTTATTTTCTTATATTAGCGGCGGTTCAGGCCGACGCTACTGTTTGTGCTAAAATTTTCATTTTCTCCCACGAATTTCATTTGCCTCCTCTAAACATAGTGTTTTAATTAATTATTATTTTTATATTAAAAACTAGTACTTTAATAGCTCTTTTAAAGTGCTATTAAACAAAATCGTTCACATTAGTGGCACGGTTAATAACGCTTTTCAGCGCTATCAAAAACAAAAGAAAGTGCTGTTAAGTAACTTTTATGGCATATTGCCTGTTGCTCTATTTTTACTTTCAAAGTTGGTTTACCCTTTTGGACAGAAGAGATCACTCTTCTTTGTCTTTATTAGAATCTTTATAAGAGGAGCATACGCCTCACTAGTCATTTTCTTGCATTTCACTTCAAAAGTATATAGCACGAATAAAACTAAAGTTCATGAGTGAAGGTGAGCATTCGAACGATAACCTATACCGCCAGCGTCGTCGCACTAAGAACAAAGGGACATACATTTAATCATTCCTTCTTCACTACTTAATGCATATGTCCTTCGAGTGCATTTGTTATGAAAATATTTTGAAAATGGTTTGATTTCGAGAAAAATACTCAGTGTTGACAAAATGTTTAGTTGGACCTACGCTACTGTTTGTGCGAAAATTTCATTACACCCACCAATTTAGTTTGCCTCCTTTTTAGTTATTATTTTAAATAATTTTTTTTATATTAGCGACAGTTCAGGCCGACGCTATTGTTTTTGAAAAAATATTCAATTCCCAGAACAAATTTCGTTTGCCTCCTTATTAGTTATTGTGTTAATTAATTCTTATTTTCTTATATTAGCGACGGTTCAGGCCGTCGCTACTGTTTGTGCTAAAATTTTCATTTTCCCCCACGAATTTCATTTGGCTCCTCTAAACTTAGTGTTTTAATTAATTATTATTTTTATATTAAAAACTAGTACTTTAATAGCTCTTTTAAAGTGCTATTAAACAAAATCGTTCACATTAGTGGCAAGGTTAATAACGCTTTTCAGCGCTATCAAAAACAAAAGAAAGTGCTATTAAGTAACTTTTATGGCATATTGTCTGTTGCTCTATTTTTACTTTCAAAGTTGGTTTACCCTTTTGGACAGAAGAGATCACTCTTCTTTGTCTTTATTAGAATCTTTATAAGAGGAGCATACGCCTCACTAGTCATTTTCTTGCATTTCACTTCAAAAGTATATAGCACGAATAAAACTAAAGTTCATGAGTGAAGGTGAGCATTCGAACGATAACCTATACAGCCAGCGTCGTCGGACTAAGAACAAAGGGACATACATTTAATCATTCCTTCTTCACTACTTAATGCATATGTCCTTCGAGTGCATTTGTTATGAAAATATTTTGAAAATGGTTTGATTTCGAGAAAAATACTCGGTGTTGACAAAACGTTTATTTGGACCTACGCTACTGTTTGTGCGAAAATTTCATTACACCCACCAATTTAGTTTGCCTCCTTTTTAGTTATTATTTTAAATAATTTTTTTTTATATTAGCGACAGTTCAGGCCGACGATATTTTTTTTGAAAAAATATTCAATTTCCATAACAAATTTCGTTTGCCTCCTTATTAGTTATTGTCTTAATTAATTCTTATTTTCTTATATTAGCGGCGGTTCAGGCCGACGCTACTGTTTGTGCTAAAATGTTCATTTTCCCCCACGAATTTCATTTGCCTCCTCTAAACTTAGTGTTTTAATTAATTATTATTTTTATATTAAAAACTAGTACTTTAATAGCTCTTTTAAAGTGCTATTAAACAAAATCGTTCACATTAGTGGCACGGTTAATAACGCTTTTCAGCGCTATCAAAAACAAAAGAAAGTGCTGTTAAGTAACTTTTATGGCATATTGCCTGTTGCTCTATTTTTACTTTCAAAGTTGGTTTACCCTTTTGGACAGAAGAGATCACTCTTCTTTGTCTTTATTAGAATCTTTATAAGAGGAGCATACGCCTCACTAGTCATTTTCTTGCATTTCACTTCAAAAGTATATAGCACGAATAAAACTAAAGTTCATGAGTGAAGGTGAGCATTCGAACGATAACCTATACCGCCAGCGTCGTCGGACTAAGAACAAAGGGACATACATTTAATCATTCCTTCTTCACTACTTAATGCATATGTCCTTCGAGTGCATTTGTTATGAAAATATTTTGAAAATGGTTTGATTTCGAGAAAAATACTCGGTGTTGACAAAACGTTTATTTGGACCTACGCTACTGTTTGTGCGAAAATTTCATTACACCCACCAATTTAGTTTGCCTCCTTTTTAGTTATTATTTTAAATAATTATATTTTATATTAGCGACAGTTCAGGCCGACGATATTTTTTTTGAAAAAATATTCAATTTCCATAACAAATTTCGTTTGCCTCCTTATTAGTTATTGTCTTAATTAATTCTTATTTTCTTATATTAGCGACGGTTCAGGCCGACGCTACTGTTTGTGCTAAAATTTTCATTTTCCCCCACGAATTTCATTTGCCTCCTCTAAACTTAGTGTTTTAATTAATTATTATTTTTATATTAAAAACTAGTACTTTAATAGCTCTTTTAAAGTGCTATTAAACAAAATCGTTCACATTAGTGGCACGGTTAATAACGCTTTTCAGCGCAATGAAAAACAAAAGAAAGTGATGTTAAGTAACTTTTATGGCATATTGCCTGTTGCTCTATTTTTACTTTCAAAGTTGGTTTACCCTTTTGGACAGAAGAGATCACTCTTCTTTGTCTTTATTAGAATCTTTATAAGAGGAGCATACGCCTCACTAGTCATTTTCTTGCATTTCACTTCAAAAGTATATAGCACGAATAAAACTAAAGTTCATGAGTGAAGGTGAGCATTCGAACGATAACCTATACCGCCAGCGTCGTCGCACTAAGAACAAAGGGACATACATTTAATCATTCCTTCTTCACTACTTAATGCACATGTCCTTAGAGTGCTTTTGTTATGAAAATATTTTGAAAATGGTTTGATTTCGAGAAAAATACTCGGTGTTTACAAAACGTTTATTTGGACCTACGCTACTGTTTGTGCGAAAATTTCATTACACCCACCAATTTAGTTTGCCTCCTTTTTAGTTATTATTTTAAATAATTTTTTTTATATTAGCGATAGTTCAGGCCGACGCTATTGTTTTTGAAAAATATTCAATTCCCAGAACAAATTTCGTTTGCCTCCTTATTAGTTATCGTGTTAATTAATTCTTATTTTCTTATATTAGCGACGGTTCAGGCCGTCGCTACTGTTTGTGCTAAAATTTTCATTTTCCCCCACGAATTTCATTTGGCTCCTCTAAACTTAGTGTTTTAATTAATTATTATTTTTATATTAAAAACTAGTACTTTAATAGCTCTTTTAAAGTGCTATTAAACAAAATCGTTCACATTAGTGGCAAGGTTAATAACGCTTTTCAGCGCTATCAAAAACAAAAGAAAGTGCTATTAAGTAACTTTTATGGCATATTGTCTGTTGCTCTATTTTTACTTTCAAAGTTGGTTTACCCTTTTGGACAGAAGAGATCACTCTTCTTTGTCTTTATTAGAATCTTTATAAAAGGAGCATACGCCTCACTAGTCATTTTCTTGCATTTCACTTCAAAAGTATATAGCACGAATAAAACTAAAGTTCATGAGTGAAGGTGAGCATTCGAACGATAACCTATACAGCCAGCGTCGTCGGACTAAGAACAAAGGGACATACATTTAATCATTCCTTCTTCACTACTTAATGCATATGTCCTTCGAGTGCATTTGTTATGAAAATATTTTGAAAATGGTTTGATTTCGAGAAAAATACTCGGTGTTGACAAAACGTTTATTTGGACCTACGCTACTGTTTGTGCGAAAATTTCATTACACCCACCAATTTAGTTTGCCTCCTTTTTAGTTATTATTTTAAATAATTTTTTTTTATATTAGCGACAGTTCAGGCCGACGATATTTTTTTTGAAAAAATATTCAATTTCCATAACAAATTTCGTTTGCCTCCTTATTAGTTATTGTCTTAATTAATTCTTATTTTCTTATATTAGCGGCGGTTCAGGCCGACGCTACTGTTTGTGCTAAAATTTTCATTTTCCCCCACGAATTTCATTTGCCTCCTCTAAACTTAGTGTTTTAATTAATTATTATTTTTATATTAAAAACTAGTACTTTAATAGCTCTTTTAAAGTGCTATTAAACAAAATCGTTCACATTAGTGGCACGGTTAATAACGCTTTTCAGCGCTATCAAAAACAAAAGAAAGTGCCGTTAAGTAACTTTTATGGCATATTGCCTGTTGCTCTATTTTTACTTTCAAAGTTGGTTTACCCTTTTGGACAGAAGAGATCACTCTTCTTTGTCTTTATTAGAATCTTTATAAGAGGACCATACGCCTCACCAGTCATTTTCTTGCATTTCACTTCAAAAGTATATAGCACGAATAAAACTAAAGTTCATGAGTGAAGGTGAGCATTCGAACGATAACCTATACCGCCAGCGTCGTCGGACTAAGAACAAAGGGACATACATTTAATCATTCCTTCTTCACTACTTAATGCATATGTCCTTCGAGTGCATTTGTTATGAAAATATTTTGAAAATGGTTTG
Source organism: Vicia faba (assembly GCA_948472305.1). Lineage (NCBI taxonomy): Eukaryota > Viridiplantae > Streptophyta > Magnoliopsida > Fabales > Fabaceae > Vicia > Vicia faba. The sequence goes on along the minus strand of OX451741.1, from coordinate 507,710,207 downwards.
ATTTCGAGAAAAATACTCGGTGTTGACAAAACGTTTATTTAGACCTACGCTACTGTTTGTGCGAAAATTTCATTACACCCACCAATTTAGTTTGCCTCCTTTTTAGTTATTATTTTAAATAATTTTTTTTTATATTAGCGACAGTTCAGGCCGACGATATTTTTTTTGAAAAAATATTCAATTTCCATCACAAATTTCGTTTGCCTCCTTATTAGTTATTGTCTTAATTAATTCTTATTTTCTTATATTAGCGACGGTTCAGGCCGACGCTACTGTTTGTGCTAAAATTTTCATTTTCCCCCACGAATTTCATTTGCCTCCTCTAAACTTAGTGTTTTAATTAATTATTAATTTTATATTAAAAACTAGTACTTTAATAGCTCTTTTAAAGTGCTATTAAACAAAATCGTTCACATTAGTGGCACGGTTAATAATGCTTTTCAGCGCTATCAAAAACAAAAGAAAGTGCTGTTAAGTAACTTTTATGGCATATTGCCTGTTGCTCTATTTTTACTTTCAAAGTTGGTTTACCCTTTTGGACAGAAGAGATCACTCTTCTTTGTCTTTATTAGAATCTTTATAAGAGGAGCATACGCCTCACTAGTCATTTTCTTGCATTTCACTTCAAAAGTATATAGCACGAATAAAACTAAAGTTCATGAGTGAAGGTGAGCATTCGAACGATAACCTATACCGCCAACGTCGTCGCACTAAGAACAAAGGGACATACATTTAATCATTCCTTCTTCACTACTTAATGCATATGTCCTTCGAGTGCATTTGTTATGAAAATATTTTGAAAATGGTTTGATTTCGAGAAAAATACTCGGTGTTGACAAAACGTTTATTTGGACCTACGCTACTGTTTGTGCGAAAATTTCATTACACCCACCAATTTAGTTTGCCTCCTTTTTAGTTATTATTTTAAATAATTTTTTTTATATTAGCGACAGTTCAGGCCGACGCTATTGTTTTTGAAAAAATATTCAATTCCCAGAACAAATTTCGTTTGCCTCCTTATTAGTTATTGTGTTAATTAATTCTTATTTTCTTATATTAGCGACGGTTCAGGCCGTCGCTACTGTTTGTGCTAAAATTTTCATTTTCCCCCACGAATTTCATTTGGCTACTCTAAACTTAGTGTTTTAATTAATTATTATTTTTATATTAAAAACTAGTACTTTAATAGCTCTTTTAAAGTGCTATTAAACAAAATCGTTCACATTAGTGGCAAGGTTAATAACGCTTTTCAGCGCTATCAAAAACAAAAGAAAGTGTTATTAAGTAACTTTTATGGCATATTGTCTGTTGCTCTATTTTTACTTTCAAAGTTGGTTTACCCTTTTGGACAGAAGAGATCACTCTTCTTTGTCTTTAGTAGAATCTTTATAAGAGGAGCATACGCCTCACTAGTCATTTTCTTGCATTTCACTTCAAAAGTATATAGCACGAATAAAACTAAAGTTCATGAGTGAAGGTGAGCATTCGAACGATAACCTATACAGCCAGCGTCGTCGGACTAAGAACAAAGGGACATACATTTAATCATTCCTTCTTCACTACTTAATGCATATGTCCTTCGAGTGCATTTGTTATGAAAATATTTTGAAAATGGTTTGATTTCGAGAAAAATACTCGGTGTTGACAAAACGTTTATTTGGACCTCCGCTACTGTTTGTGCGAAAATTTCATTACACCCACTAATTTAGTTTGCCTCCTTTTTAGTTATCATTTTAAATAATTTTTTTTTATATTAGCGACAGTTCAGGCCGACGATATTTTTTTTGAAAAAATATTCAATTCCCATAACAAATTTCGTTTTCTTCCATATTAGTTATTGTCTTAATTAATTTTTATTTTGTTATATTAGCGACGGTTCAGACCGACGCTACTGTTTGTGCTAAAATTTTCATTTTCCCCCACGAATTTTGTTTGACCCCTTTAAACTTAGTGTTTTAATTAATTATTATTTATATATTAAAAACTAGTACTTTAATAGCTCTTTTAAAGTGCTATTAAACAAAATCGTTCACATCAGTGGCACGGTTAATAGCCCTTTTCAGCGCTATCAAAAACAAAAGAAAGTGCTATTAAGTAATTTTTATGGTATATTGTCTGTTGCTCTATTTTTACTTTCAAAGTTGGCTTACCCTTTTGGACAGAAGAGATCACTCTTCTTTGTCTTTATTAGAATCTTTATAAGAGGAGCATACGCCTCACTAGTCATTTTCTTGCATTTCACTTCAAAAGTATATAGCATGAATGAAACTAAAGTTCATGAGTGAAGGTGAGCATTCAAACGATAACCTATACAGCCAGCGTCATCGGACTAAGAACAAAGGGACATACATTTAATCATTCTTTCTTCACTACTTAATGCATATGTCCTTCGAGTACATTTGTTATGAAAATATTTTGAAAATGGTTTGATTTCGAGAAAAATACTCGGTGTTGACAAAACGTTTATTCTGACCTACGCTACTGTTTGTGCGAAAATTTCATTACACCCACCAATTTAGTTTGCCTCCTTTTTAGTTATAATTTTAAATAATTTTTTTTTATATTAGCGACAGATCAGGCCGACGATATTTTTTTTGAAAAAATATTCAATTTCCATAACAAATTTCGTTTGCCTCCTTATTAGTTATTGTCTTAATTAATTCTTATTTTCTTATATTAGCGACGGTTCAGGCCGACGCTACTGTTTGTGCTAAAATTTTCATTTTCCCCCACGAATTTCATTTTCCTCCTTTAAACTTAGTGTTTTAATTAATTATTATTTTTATATTAAAAACTAGTACTTTAATAGCTCCTTTAAAGTGCTATTAAACAAAATCGTTCACATTAGTGGCACGGTTAATAGCGCTTTTCAGCGCTATCAAAAACAAAAGAAAGTGCTATTAAGTAATTTTTATGGTATATTGTCTGTTGCTCTATTTTTACTTTCAAAGTCTGCTTACCCTTTTGGACAGAAGTGATCACTCTTCTTTGTCTTTATTAGAATCTTTATAAGAGGAGCATACGCCTCACTAGTCATTTTCTTGCATTTCACTTCAAAAGTATATAGCACGAATAAAACTAAATTTCATGAGTGAAGGTGAGCATTCAAACGATAACCTATACAGCCAGCGTCGTCGGACTAAGAACAAAGGGACATACATTTAATCATTCTTTCTTCACTACTTAATGCATATGTCCTTCGAGTGCATTTGTTATGAAAATATTTTGAAAATGGTTTGATTTCGAGAAAAATACTCGTTGTTGACAAAACGTTTATTTGGACCTACGCTACTGTTTGTGCGAAAATTTCATTACACCCACTAATTTAGTTTGCCTCCTTTTTAGTTATTATTTTAAATAATTTTTTTTTATATTAGCGACAGTTCAGGCCGACGATATTTTTTTTGAAAAAATATTCAATTTCCATCACAAATTTCGTTTGCCTCCTTATTAGTTATTGTCTTAATTAATTCTTATTTTCTTATATTAGCGATGGTTCAGGCCGACGCTACTGTTTGTGCTAAAATTTTCATTTTCCCCCACGAATTTCATTTGCCTCCTCTAAACTTATTGTTTTAATTAATTATTATTTTTATATTAAAAACTAGTACTTTAATAGCTCTTTTAAAGTGCTATTAAACAAAATCGTTCACATTAGTGGCACGGTTAATAACGCTTTTCAGCGCTATCAAAAACAAAAGAAAGTGCTGTTAAGTAACTTTTATGGCATATTGCCTGTTGCTCTACTTTTACTTTCAAAGTTGGTTTACCCTTTTGGACAGAAGAGATCACTCTTCTTTGTCTTTATTAGAATCTTTATAAGAGGAGCATACGCCTCACTAGTCATTTTCTTGCATTTCACTTCAAAAGTATATAGCACGAATAAAACTAAAGTTCATGAGTGAAGGTGAGCATTCGAATGATAACCTATACCGCCAGCGTCGTCGCACTAAGAACAAAGGGACATACATTTAATCATTCCTTCTTCACTACTTAATGCATATGTCCTTCGAGTGCATTTGTTATGAAAATATTTTGAAAATGGTTTGATTTCGAGAAAAATACTCGGTGTTGACAAAACGTTTATTTGGACCTACGCTACTGTTTGTGCGAAAATTTCATTACACCCACCAATTTAGTTTGCCTCCTTTTTAGTTATTATTTTAAATAATTTTTTTTATATTAGCGACAGTTCAGGCCGACGCTATTGTTTTTTAAAAAATATTCAATTCCCAGAACAAATTTCGTTTGCCTCCTTATTAGTTATTGTGTTAATTAATTCTTATTTTCTTATATTAGCGACGGTTCAGGCCGTCGCTACTGTTTGTGCTAAAATTTTCATTTTCCCCCACGAATTTCATTTGGCTACTCTAAACTTAGTGTTTTAATTAATTATTATTTTTATATTAAAAACTAGTACTTTAATAGCTCTTTTAAAGTGCTATTAAACAAAATCGTTCACATTAGTGGCAAGGTTAATAACGCTTTTCAGCGCTATCAAAAACAAAAGAAAGTGTTATTAAGTAACTTTTATGGCATATTGTCTGTTGCTCTATTTTTACTTTCAAAGTTGGTTTACCCTTTTGGACAGAAGAGATCACTCTTCTTTGTCTTTATTAGAATCTTTATAAGAGGAGCATACGCCTCACTAGTCATTTTCTTGCATTTCACTTCAAAAGTATATAGCACGAATAAAACTAAAGTTCATGAGTGAAGGTGAGCGTTCGAACGATAACCTATACAGCCAGCGTCGTCGGACTAAGAACAAAGGGACATACATTTAATCATTCCTTCTTCACTACTTAATGCATATGTCCTTCGAGTGCATTTGTTATGAAAATATTTTGAAAATGGTTTGATTTCGAGAAAAATACTCGGTGTTGACAAAACGTTTATTTGGACCTCCGCTACTGTTTGTGCGAAAATTTCATTACACCCACTAATTTAGTTTGCCTCCTTTTTAGTTATCATTTTAAATAATTTTTTTTTATATTAGCGACAGTTCAGGCCGACGATATTTTTTTTGAAAAAATATTCAATTCCCATAACAAATTTCGTTTTCTTCCATATTAGTTATTGTCTTAATTAATTTTTATTTTGTTATATTAGCGACGGTTCAGGCCGACGCTACTGTTTGTGCTAAAATTTTCATTTTCCCCCACGAATTTTGTTTGACCCCTTTAAACTTAGTGTTTTAATTAATTATTATTTTTATATTAAAAACTAGTACTTTAATAGCTCTTTTAAAGTGCTATTAAACAAAATCGTTCACATTAGTGGCACGGTTAATATCCCTTTTCAGCGCTATCAAAAACAAAAGAAAGTGCTATTAAGTAATTTTTATGGTATATTGTCTGTTGCTCTATTTTTACTTTCAAAGTTGGCTTACCCTTTTGGACAGAAGAGATCACTCTTCTTTGTCTTTATTAGAATCTTTATAAGAGGAGCATACGCCTCACTAGTCATTTTCTTGCATTTCACTTCAAAAGTATATAGCATGAATGAAACTAAAGTTCATGAGTGAAGGTGAGCATTCAAACGATAACCTATACAACCAGCGTCATCGGACTAAGAACAAAGGGACATACATTTAATCATTCTTTCTTCACTACTTAATGCATATGTCCTTCGAGTACATTTGGTATGAAAATATTTTGAAAATGGTTTGATTTCGAGAAAAATACTCGGTGTTGACAAAACGTTTATTTGGACCTACGCTACTGTTTGTGCGAAAATTTCATTACACCCACCATTTTAGTTTGCCTCCTTTTTAGTTATAATTTTAAATAATTTTTTTTTATATTAGCGACAGTTCAGGCCGACGATATTTTTTTTGAAAAAATATTCAATTTCCATAACAAATTTCGTTTGCCTCCTTATTAGTTATTGTCTTAATTAATTCTTATTTTCTTATATTAGCGACGGTTCAGGCCGACGCTACTGTTTGTGCTAAAATTTTCATTTTCCCCCACGAATTTCATTTGCCTCCTTTAAACTTAGTGTTTTAATTAATTATTATTTTTATATTAAAAACTAGTACTTTAATAGCTCCTTTAAAGTGCTATTAAACAAAATCGTTCACATTAGTGGCACGGTTAATAGCGCTTTTCAGCGCTATCAAAAACAAAAGAAAGTGCTATTAAGTAATTTTTATGGTATATTGTCTGTTGCTCTATTTTTACTTTCAAAGTCTGCTTACCCTTTTGGACAGAAGTGATCACTCTTCTTTGTCTTTATTAGAATCTTTATAAGAGGAGCATACGCCTCACTAGTCATTTTCTTGCATTTCACTTCAAAAGTATATAGCACGAATAAAACTAAAGTTCATGAGTGAAGGTGAGCATTCAAACGATAACCTATACAGCCAGCGTCGTCGGACTAAGAACAAAGGGACATACATTTAATCATTCTTTCTTCACTACTTAATTCATATGTCCTTCGAGTGCATTTGTTATGAAAATATTTTGAAAATGGTTTGATTTCGAGAAAAATACTCGTTGTTGACAAAACGTTTATTTGGACCTACGCTACTGTTTGTGCGAAAATTTCATTACACCCACCAATTTAGTTTGCCTCCTTTTTAGTTATTATTTTAAATAATTTTTTTTATATTAGCGACAGTTCAGGCCGACATTATTGTTTTTGAAAAAATATTCAATTCCCATAACAAATTTCGTTTGCCTCCTTATTAGTTATTGTCTTAATTAATTCTTATTTTCTTATATTAGCGACGGTTCACGCCGACGCTACTGTTTGTGCTAAAATTTTCATTTTCCCCCACGAATTTCATTTGGCTCCTCTAAACTTATCATTGTAATTAATTATTATTTTTATATTAAAAACTAGTACTTTAATAGCTCTTTTAAAGTGCTATTAAACAAAATCGTTCACATTAGTTGCACGGTTAATAGCGATTTTCAGCGCTATCAAAAACAAAAGAAAGTGCTATTAAGTAACTTTTATGGCATATTGTCTGTTGCTCTATTTTTACTTTCAAAGTTGGTTTACCCTTTTGGACATAAGAGATCACTTTTCTTTGTCTTTATTAGAATCTTTAAAAGAGGAGCATACGCCTAACTAGTCATTTTCTTGCATTTCACTTCAAAAGTATATAGCATGAATGAAACTAAAGTTCATGAGTGAAGGTGAGCATTCAAACGATAACCTATACAACCAGCGTCATCGGACTAAGAACAAAGGGACATACATTTAATCATTCCTTCTTCACTACTTAATGCATATGTCCTTCGAGTGCATTTGTTATGAAAATATTTTGAAAATGGTTTGATTTCGAGAAAAATACTCGGTGTTGACAAAACGTTTATTTGGACCTCCGCTACTGTTTGTGCGAAAATTTCATTACACCCACTAATTTAGTTTGCCTCCTTTTTAGTTATCATTTTAAATAATTTTTTTTTATATTAGCGACAGTTCAGGCCGACGATATTTTTTTTGAAAAAATATTCAATTCCCATAACAAATTTCGTTTTCTTCCATATTAGTTATTGTCTTAATTAATTTTTATTTTGTTATATTAGCGACGGTTCAGGCCGACGCTACTGTTTGTGCTAAAATTTTCATTTTCCCCCACGAATTTTGTTTGACCCCTTTAAACTTAGTGTTTTAATTAATTATTATTTTTATATTAAAAACTAGTACTTTAATAGCTCTTTTAAAGTGCTATTAAACAAAATCGTTCACATTAGTGGCACGGTTAATATCCCTTTTCAGCGCTATCAAAAACAAAAGAAAGTGCTATTAAGTAATTTTTATGGTATATTGTCTGTTGCTCTATTTTTACTTTCAAAGTTGGCTTACCCTTTTGGACAGAAGAGATCACTCTTCTTTGTCTTTATTAGAATCTTTATAAGAGGAGCATACGCCTCACTAGTCATTTTCTTGCATTTCACTTCAAAAGTATATAGCATGAATGAAACTAAAGTTCATGAGTGAAGGTGAGCATTCAAACGATAACCTATACAACCAGCGTCATCGGACTAAGAACAAAGGGACATACATTTAATCATTCTTTCTTCACTACTTAATGCATATGTCCTTCGAGTACATTTGGTATGAAAATATTTTGAAAATGGTTTGATTTCGAGAAAAATACTCGGTGTTGACAAAACGTTTATTTGGACCTACGCTACTGTTTGTGCGAAAATTTCATTACACCCACCATTTTAGTTTGCCTCCTTTTTAGTTATAATTTTAAATAATTTTTTTTTATATTAGCGACAGTTCAGGCCGACGATATTTTTTTTGAAAAAATATTCAATTTCCATAACAAATTTCGTTTGCCTCCTTATTAGTTATTGTCTTAATTAATTCTTATTTTCTTATATTAGCGACGGTTCAGGCCGACGCTACTGTTTGTGCTAAAATTTTCATTTTCCCCCACGAATTTCATTTGCCTCCTTTAAACTTAGTGTTTTAATTAATTATTATTTTTATATTAAAAACTAGTACTTTAATAGCTCCTTTAAAGTGCTATTAAACAAAATCGTTCACATTAGTGGCACGGTTAATAGCGCTTTTCAGCGCTATCAAAAACAAAAGAAAGTGCTATTAAGTAATTTTTATGGTATATTGTCTGTTGCTCTATTTTTACTTTCAAAGTCTGCTTACCCTTTTGGACAGAAGTGATCACTCTTCTTTGTCTTTATTAGAATCTTTATAAGAGGAGCATACGCCTCACTAGTCATTTTCTTGCATTTCACTTCAAAAGTATATAGCACGAATAAAACTAAAGTTCATGAGTGAAGGTGAGCATTCAAACGATAACCTATACAGCCAGCGTCGTCGGACTAAGAACAAAGGGACATACATTTAATCATTCTTTCTTCACTACTTAATTCATATGTCCTTCGAGTGCATTTGTTATGAAAATATTTTGAAAATGGTTTGATTTCGAGAAAAATACTCGTTGTTGACAAAACGTTTATTTGGACCTACGCTACTGTTTGTGCGAAAATTTCATTACACCCACCAATTTAGTTTGCCTCCTTTTTAGTTATTATTTTAAATAATTTTTTTTATATTAGCGACAGTTCAGGCCGACATTATTGTTTTTGAAAAAATATTCAATTCCCATAACAAATTTCGTTTGCCTCCTTATTAGTTATTGTCTTAATTAATTCTTATTTTCTTATATTAGCGACGGTTCACGCCGACGCTACTGTTTGTGCTAAAATTTTCATTTTCCCCCACGAATTTCATTTGGCTCCTCTAAACTTATCATTGTAATTAATTATTATTTTTATATTAAAAACTAGTACTTTAATAGCTCTTTTAAAGTGCTATTAAACAAAATCGTTCACATTAGTTGCACGGTTAATAGCGATTTTCAGCGCTATCAAAAACAAAAGAAAGTGCTATTAAGTAACTTTTATGGCATATTGTCTGTTGCTCTATTTTTACTTTCAAAGTTGGTTTACCCTTTTGGACATAAGAGATCACTTTTCTTTGTCTTTATTAGAATCTTTAAAAGAGGAGCATACGCCTAACTAGTCATTTTCTTGCATTTCACTTCAAAAGTATATAGCACGAATAAAACTAAAGTTCATGAGTGAAGGTGAGCATTCAAACGATAACCTATATAGCCAGCGTCGTCGGACTAAGAACAAAGGGACATACATTTAATCATTCCTTCTTCACTAGTTAATGCATATGTCCTTCGAGCGTATTTGTTATAAAAATATTTTGAAAATGGTTTGATTTCGAGAAAAATACTCGGTGTTGACAAAACGTTTATTTGGACCTACGCTACTGTTTGTGCGAAAATTTCATTACACCCATCAATTTAGTTTGCCTCCTTTTTAGCTATTATTTTAAATAATAATTATTTTTTATATTAGCGACAGTTTAGGCCGACGCTATTCTTTTTGAAAAAATATTCAATTCCCATAACAAATTTCGTTTTCCTCCTTATTACTTATTGTCTTAATTAATTCTTATTTTCTTATATTAGCGACGGTTCAGGCCGATGCTACTGTTTGTGCTAAAATTTTCATTTTCCCGCACGAATTTCATTTGGCTGCTCTAAACTTAGTGTTTTAATTAATTATTATTTTTATATTAAAAACTAGTACTTTAATAGCCCTTTTAAAGTGCTATTAAACAAAATCGTTCAGATTAGTGGCACGGTTAATAGCGCTTTTCAGCTCTATCAAAAAAAAAAGAAAGTGCTATTAAGTAACTTTTATGGCATATTGTTTGTTGCTCTATTTTTACTTTCAAAGTTGGTTTACCCTTTTGGACAGAAGAGATCACTCTTCTTTGTATTTATTAGAATCTTTATAAGAGGAGCACACGTCTAACTAGTAATTTTCTTGCATTTTACTTCAAAAGTATATAGCACGAATAAAACTAAAGTTCATGAGTGAAGGTGAGCATTCGAACGATAACCTATACAACCAGCGTCGTCGGACAAAGAACAAAGGAACATACATTTAATCATTCCTTCTTCACTACTTAATGCATATGTCCTTCGAGTGCATTTGTTATGAAAATATTTTGAAAATGGTTTGATTTCGAGAAAAATACTCGTTGTTGACAAAACGTTTATTTGGACCTACGCTACTGTTTGTGCGAAAATTTCATTACACCCACCAATTTAGTTTGCCTCCTTTTTAGTTATTATTTTAAATAATTTTTTTTATATTAGCGACAGTTCAGGCCGACATTATTGTTTTTGAAAAAATATTCAATTCCCATAACAAATTTCGTTTGCCTCCTTATTAGTTATTGTCTTAATTAATTCTTATTTTCTTATATTAGCGACGGTTCACGCCGACGCTACTGTTTGTGCTAAAATTTTCATTTTCCCCCACGAATTTCATTTGGCTCCTCTAAACTTATCATTGTAATTAATTATTATTTTTATATTAAAAACTAGTACTTTAATAGCTCTTTTAAAGTGCTATTAAACAAAATCGTTCACATTAGTTGCACGGTTAATAGCGATTTTCAGCGCTATCAAAAACAAAAGAAAGTGCTATTAAGTAACTTTTATGGCATATTGTCTGTTGCTCTATTTTTACTTTCAAAGTTGGTTTACCCTTTTGGACATAAGAGATCACTTTTCTTTGTCTTTATTAGAATCTTTATAAGAGGAGCATACGCCTAACTAGTCATTTTCTTGCATTTCACTTCAAAAGTATATAGCACGAATAAAACTAAAGTTCATGAGTGAAGGTGAGCATTCGAACGATAACCTATACAGCCAGCGTCGTCGGACTAAGAACAAAGGGACATACATTTAATCATTCCTTCTTCACTAGTTAATGCATATGTCCTACGAGCGTATTTGTTATAAAAATATTTTGAAAATGGTTTGATTTCGAGAAAAATACTCGGTGTTGACAAAACGTTTATTTGGACCTACGCTACTGTTTGTGCGAAAATTTCATTACACCCATCAATTTAGTTTGCCTCCTTTTTAGCTATTATTTTAAATAATAATTATTTTTTATATTAGCGACAGTTCAGGCCGACGCTATTCTTTTTGAAAAAATATTCAATTCACATAACAAATTTCGTTTTCCTCCTTATTACTTATTGTCTTAATTAATTCTTATTTTCTTATATTAGCGACGGTTCAGGCCGATGCTACTGTTTGTGCTAAAATTTTCATTTTCCCGCACGAATTTCATTTGGCTGCTCTAAACTTAGTGTTTTAATTAATTATTATTTTTATATTAAAAACTAGTACTTTAATAGCCCTTTTAAAGTGCTATTAAACAAAATCGTTCAGATTAGTGGCACGGTTAATAGCGCTTTTCAGCTCTATCAAAAAAAAAAGAAAGTGCTATTAAGTAACTTTTATGGCATATTGTTTGTTGCTCTATTTTTACTTTCAAAGTTGGTTTACCCTTTTGGACAGAAGAGATCACTCTTCTTTGTATTTATTAGAATCTTTATAAGAGGAGCACACGTCTAACTAGTAATTTTCTTGCATTTTACTTCAAAAGTATATAGCACGAATAAAACTAAAGTTCATGAGTGAAGGTGAGCATTCGAATGATAACCTATACAACCAGCGTCGTCGGACAAAGAACAAAGGAACATACATTTAATCATTCCTTCTTCACTACTTAATGCATATGTCCTTCGAGTGCATTTGTTATGAAAATATTTTGAAAATGGTTTGATTTCAAGAAAATTACTCGTTGTTGACAAAACGTTTATTTGGACCTACGCTACTGTTTGTGCGAAAATTTCATTACACCCACCAATTTAGTTTGCCTCCTTTTTAGTTATTATTTTAAATAATTTTTTTTATATTAGCGACAGTTCAGGCCGACATTATTGTTTTTGAAAAAATATTCACTTCCCATAACAAATTTCGTTTGCCTCCTTATTAGTTATTGTCTTAATTAATTCTTATTTTCTTATATTAGCGACGGTTCAGGCCGACGCTACTGTTTGTGCTAAAGTTTTCATTTTCCCCCACGAATTTCATTTGGCTCCACTAAAGTTAATGTTTTAATTAATTATTATTTTTATATTAAAAACTAGTACTTTAATAGCTCTTTTAAAGTGCTATTAAACAAAATCGTTCACATTAGTGGCACGGTTAATAGCGCTTTTCAGCGCTATCAAAAACAAAAGAAAGTGCTATTAAGTAACTTTTATGGCATATTGTCTGTTTCTCTATTTTTACTTTCAAAGATGGTTTACCCTTTTGGACAGAAGAGATCACTCTTCTTTGTCTTTATTAGAATCTTTATAAGAGGAGCATACGCCTAACTAGTCATTTTCTTGCATTTCACTTCAAAAGTATATAGCACGAATAAAACTAAAGTTCATGAGTGAAGGTGAGCATTCGAACGATAACCTATACAGCCAGCGTCGTCGGACTAAGAACAAAGGGACATACATTTAATCATTCCTTCTTCACTAGTTAATGCATATGTCCTTCGAGCGCATTTGTTATGAAAATATTTTGAAAATGGTTTGATTTTGAGAAAAATACTCGGTGTTGACAAAACGTTTATTTGGACCTACGCTACGGTTTGTGCGAAAATTTCATTACACCCATCAATTTAGTTTGCCTCCTTTTTAGCTATTATTTTAAATAATAATTATTTTTTATATTAGCGACAGTTTCGGCCGACGCTATTGTTTTTGAAAAAATATTCAATTCCCATAACAAATTTCGTTTTCCTCCTTATTAGTTATTGTCTTAATTAATTCTTATTTTCTTATATTAGCGACGGTTCAGGCCGATGCTACTGTTTGTGCTAAAATTTTCATTTTCCCGCACGAATTTCATTTGGCTGCTCTAAACTTAGTGTTTTAATTAATTATTATTTTTATATTAAAAACTAGTACTTTAATAGCCCTTTTAAAGTGCTATTAAACAAAATCGTTCAGATTAGTGGCACGGTTAATAGCGCTTTTCAGCTCTATCAAAAAAAAAAGAAAGTGCTATTAAGTAACTTTTATGGCATATTGTTTGTTGCTCTATTTTTACTTTCAAAGTTGGTTTACCCTTTTGGACAGAAGATATCACTCTTCTTTGTATTTATTAGAATCTTTATAAGAGGAGCACACGTCTAACTAGTAATTTTCTTGCATTTTACTTCAAAAGTATATAGCACGAATAAAACTAAAGTTCATGAGTGAAGGTGAGCATTCGAACGATAACCTATACACCCAGCGTCGTCGGACAAAGAACAAAGGGACATACATTTAATCATTCCTTCTTCACTACTTAATGCATATGTCCTTCGAGTGCATTTGTTATGAAAATATTTTGAAAATGTTTTGATTTCGAGAAAAATACTCGGTGTTGACAAAATGTTTATTTGGACCTACGCTACTGTTTGTGCAAAAATTTCATTACACCCAACAATTTAGTTTGCCTCCTTTTTAGTTATTATTATAAATAATTATTTTTTTTATATTAGCGACAGTTAAAGCCGACGCTATTGTTTTTGAAAAAATATTCACTTCCCATAACAAATTTCGTTTGCCTCCTTATTAGTTATTGTCTTAATTAATTCTTATTTTCTTATATTAGCGACGGTTCAGGCCGACGCTACTGTTTGTGCTAAAGTTTTCATTTTCCCCCACGAATTTCATTTGGCTCCACTAAAGTTAATGTTTTAATTAATTATTATTTTTATATTAAAAACTAGTACTTTAATAGCTCTTTTAAAGTGCTATTAAACAAAATCGTTCACATTAGTGGCACGGTTAATAGCGCTTTTCAGCGCTATCAAAAACAAAAGAAAGTGCTATTAAGTAACTTTTATGGCATATTGTCTATTTCTCTATTTTTACTTTCAAAGATGGTTTACCCTTTTGGACAGAAGAGATCACTCTTCTTTGTCTTTATTAGAATCTTTATAAGAGGAGCATACGCCTAACTAGTCATTTTCTTGCATTTCACTTCAAAAGTATATAGCACGAATAAAACTAAAGTTCATGAGTGAAGGTGAGCATTCGAACGATAACCTATACAGCCAGCGTCGTCGGACTAAGAACAAAGGGACATACATTTAATCATTCCTTCTTCACTAGTTAATGCATATGTCCTTCGAGCGCATTTGTTATGAAAATATTTTGAAAATGGTTTGATTTCGAGAAAAATACTCGGTGTTGACAAAACGTTTATTTGGACCTACGCTACGGTTTGTGCGAAAATTTCATTACACCCATCAATTTAGTGTGCCTCCTTTTTAGCTATTATTTTAAATAATAATTATTTTTTATATTAGCGACAGTTTCGGCCGACGCTATTGTTTTTGAAAAAATATTCAATTCCCATAACAAATTTCGTTTTCCTCCTTATTACTTATTGTCTTAATTAATTCTTATTTTCTTATATTAGCGAAGGTTCAGGCCGACGCTACTGTTTGTGCTAAAATTTTCATTTTCCCCCACGAATTTCATTTGCCTCCTCTAAACTTAGTGTTTTAATTAATTATTATTTTTATATTAAAAACTAGTACTTTAATAGCTCTTTTAAAGTGATATTAAACAAAATCGTTCACATTAGTTGCACGGTTAATAGCGCTTTTCAGCGCTATCAAAAACAAAAGAAAGTGCTATTAAGTAACTTTTATGGCATATTGTCTGTTGCTCTATTTTTACTTTCAAAGTTGGTTTACCCTTTTGGACATAAGAGATCACTTTTCTCTGTCTTTATTAGAATCTTTATAAGAGGAGCATACGCCTAACTAGTCATTTTCTTGCATTTCACTTCAAAAGTATATAGCACGAATAAAACTAAAGTTCATGAGTGAAGGTGAGCAATCGAACGATAACCTATACAGCCAGCGTCGTTGGACTAAGAATAAAGGGACATACATTTAATCATTCCTTCTTCACTACTTAATGCATATGTCCTTCGAGTGCATTTGTTATGAAAATATTTTGAAAATGGTTTGATTTCGAGAAAAATACTCGGTGTTGACAAAATGTTTATTTCGACCTACGCTACTGTTTGTGCGAAAATTTCATTACACCCACCAATTTAGTTTGCCTCCTTTTTAGCTATTATTTTAAATAATAATTATTTTTTATATTAGCGACAGTTTAGGCCGACGCTATTCTTTTTGAAAAAATATTCAATTCTCATAACAAATTTCGTTTTCCTCCTTATTACCTATTGTCTTAATTAATTCTTATTTTCTTATATTAGCGACGGTTCAGGCCGACGCTACTGTTTCTGCTAAAATTTTCATTTTCCCCCACGAATTTCATTTGGCTCCTCTAAACTTAGTGTTTTAATTAATTATTATTTTTATATTAAAAACTAGTATTTTAATACCTCTTTTAAAGTGCTATTAAACAAAATCGTTCACATTAGTGGCACGGTTAATAGCGCTTTTCAGCGCTATCAAAAACAAAAGAAAGTGCTATTAAGTAACTTTTATGGCATATTGTCTGTTTCTCTATTTTTACTTTCAAAGTTGGTTTACCCTTTTGGACAGAAGAGATCACTCTTCTTTGTCTTTATTAGAATCTTCATAAGAGGAGCACACGTCTAACTAGTCATTTTCTTGCATTTTACTTCAAAAGTATATAGCACGAATAAAACTAAAGTTCATGAGTGAAGGTGAGCATTCGAACGATAACCTATACAACCAGCGTCGTCGGACAAAGAACAAAGGGACATACATTTAATCATTCCTTCTTCACTACTTAATGCATATGTCCTTCGAGTGCATTTGTTATGAAAATATTTTGAAAATGTTTTGATTTCGAGAAAAATACTCGGTGTTGACAAAATGTTTATTTGGACCTACGCTACTGTTTGTGCAAAAATTTCATTACACACAACAATTTAGTTTGCCTCATTTTTAGTTATTATTAGAAATAATTATTTTTTTTTATATTAGCGACAGTTAAAGCCGACGCTATTGTTTTTTAAAAAATATTCACTTCCCATAACAAATTTCGTTTGCCTCCTTATTAGTTATTGTCTTAATTAATTCTTATTTTCTTATATTAGCGACGGTTCAGGCCGACGCTACTGTTTGTGCTAAAATTTTCATTTTCCCCCACGAATTTCATTTGGCTCCACTAAACTTAATGTTTTAAGTAATTATTATTTTTATATTAAAAACTAGTACTTTAATAGCTCTTTTACAGTGCTATTAAACAAAATCGTTCACATTAGTGGCACGGTTAATAGCGCTTTTCAGCGCTATCAAAAACAAAAGAAAGTGCTATTAAGTAACTTTTATGGCATATTGTCTGTTTCTCTATTTTTACTTTCAAAGTTGGTTTACCCTTTTGGACATAAGAGATCACTCTTCTTTGTCTTTATTAGAATCTTTATAAGAGGAGCATACGCCTAACTAGTCATTTTCTTGCATTTCACTTCAAAAGTATATAGCACGAAAAAAACTAAAGTTCATGAGTGAAGGTGAGCATTCGAACGATAACCTATACAGCCAGCGTCGTCGGACTAAGAACAAAGGGACATACATTTAATCATTCCTTCTTCACTAGTTAATGCATATGTCCTTCGAGCGCATTTGTTATGAAAATATTTTGAAAATGGTTTGATTTCGAGAAAAATACTCGGTGTTGACAAAACGTTTATTTGGACCTACGCTACGGTTTGTGCGAAAATTTCATTACACCCATCAATTTAGTTTGCCTCCTTTTTAGCTATTATTTTAAATAATAATTATTTTTTATATTAGCGACAGTTTAGGCCGACGCTATTGTTTTTCAAAAAATATTCAATTCCCATATCAAATTTCGTTTTCCTCCTTATTACTTATTGTCTTAATTAATTCTTATTTTCTTATATTAGCGAAGGTTCAGGCCGACGCTACTGTTTGTGCTAAAATTTTCATTTTCCCCCACGAATTTCATTTGCCTCCTCTAAACTTAGTGTTTTAATTAATTATTATTTTTATATTAAAAACTAGTACTTTAATAGCTCTTTTAAAGTGCTATTAAACAAAATCGTTCACATTAGTTGCACGGTTAATAGCGCTTTTCAGCGCTATCAAAAACAAAAGAAAGTGCTATTAAGTAACTTTTATGGCATATTGTCTGTTGCTCTATTTTTACTTTCAAAGTTGGTTTACCCTTTTGGACATAAGAGATCACTTTTCTTTGTCTTTATTAGAATCTTTATAAGAGGAGCATACGCCTAACTAGTCATTTTCTTGCATTTCACTTCAAAAGTATATAGCACGAATAAAACTAAAGTTCAAGAGTGAAGGTGAGCATTCGAACGATAACCTATACAGCCAGCGTCGTCGGACTAAGAATAAAGGGACATACATTTAATCATTCCTTCTTCACTACTTAATGCATATGTCCTTCGAGTGCATTTGTTATGAAAATATTTTGAAAATGGTTTGATTTCGAGAAAAATACTCGGTGTTGACAAAACATTTATTTCGACCTACGCTACTGTTTGTGCGAAAATTTCATTACACCCACCAATTTAGTTTGCCTCCTTTTTAGTTATTATTTTAAATAATAATTATTTTTTATATTAGCGACAGTTTAGGCCGACGCTATTCTTTTTGAAAAAATATTCAATTCTCATAACAAATTTCGTTTTCCTCCTTATTACTTATTGTCTTAATTAATTCTTATTTTCTTATATTAGCGACGGTCCAGGCCGACGCTACTGTTTGTGCTAAAATTTTCATTTTCCCCCACGAATTTCATTTGGCTCCTCTAAACTTAGTGTTTTAATTAATTATTATTTTTATATTAAAAACTAGTATTTTAATACCTCTTTTAAAGTGCTATTAAACAAAATCGTTCAGATTAGTGGCACGGTTAATAGCGCTTTTCAGCTCTATCAAAAACAAAAGAAAGTGCTATTAAGTAACTTTTATGGCATATTGTTTGTTGCTCTATTTTTACTTTCAAAGTTGGTTTACCCTTTTGGATAGAAGAGATCACTCTTCTTTGTATTTATTAGAATCTTTATAAGAGGAGCACACGTCTAACTAGTAATTTTCTTGCAGTTTACTTCAAAAGTATATAGCACGAATAAAACTAAAGTTCATGAGTGAAGGTGAGCATTCGAACGATAACCTATACAACCAGCGTCGTCGGACAAAGAACAAAGGGACATACATTTAATCATTCCTTCTTCACTACTTAATGCATATGTCCTTCGAGTGCATTTGTTATGAAAATATTTTGAAAATGTTTTGATTTCGAGAAAAATACTCGGTGTTGACAAAATGTTTATTTGGACCTACGCTACTGTTTGTGCAAAAATTTTATTACACCCAACAATTTAGTTTGCCTCATTTTTAGTTATTATTATAAATAATTATTTTTTTTTATATTAGCGACAGTTAAAGCCGACGCTATTGTTTTTGAAAAAATATTCACTTCCCATAACAAATTTCGTTTGCCTCCTTATTAGTTATTGTCTTAATTAATTCTTATTTTCTTATATTAGCGACGGTTCAGGCCGACGCTACTATTTGTGCTAAAATTTTCATTTTCCCCCACGAATTTCATTTGGCTCCTCTAAACTTAGTGTTTTAATTAATTATTATTTTTATATTAAAAACTAGTATTTTAATACCTCTTTTAAAGTGCTATTAAACAAAATCGTTCAGATTAGTGGCACGGTTAATAGCGCTTTTCAGCTCTATCAAAAACAAAAGAAAGTGCTATTAAGTAACTTTTATGGCATATTGTTTGTTGCTCTATTTTTACTTTCAAAGTTGGTTTACCCTTTTGGACAGAAGAGATCACTCTTCTTTGTATTTATTAGAATCTTTATAAGAGGAGCACACGTCTAACTAGTAATTTTCTTGCAGTTTACTTCAAAAGTATATAGCACGAATAAAACTAAAGTTCATGAGTGAAGGTGAGCATTCGAACGATAACCTATACAACCAGCGTCGTCGGACAAAGAACAAAGGGACATACATTTAATCATTCCTTCTTCACTACTTAATGCATATGTCCTTCGAGTGCATTTATTATGAAAATATTTTGAAAATGTTTTGATTTCGAGAAAAATACTCGGTGTTGACAAAATGTTTATTTGGACCTACGCTACTGTTTGTGCAAAAATTTTATTACACCCAACAATTTAGTTTGCCTCATTTTTAGTTATTATTATAAATAATTATTATTTTTTATATTAGCGACAGTTAAAGCCGACGCTATTGTTTTTGAAAAAATATTCACTTCCCATAACAAATTTCGTTTGCCTCCTTATTAGTTATTGTCTTAATTAATTCTTATTTTCTTATATTAGCGACGGTTCAGGCCGACGCTACTGTTTGTGCTAAAATTTTCATTTTCCCCCACAAATTTCATTTGGCTCCACTAAACTTAATGTTTTAATTAATTATTATTTTTATATTAAAAACTAGTACTTTAATAGCTCTTTTAAAGTGCTATTAAACAAAATCGTTCACATTAGTGGCACGGTTAATAGCGCTTTTCAGCGCTATCAAAAACAAAAGAAAGTGCTATTAAGTAACTTTTATGGCATATTGTTTGTTGCTCTATTTTTACTTTCAAAGTTGGTTTACCCTTTTGGACAGAAGAGATCACTCTTCTTTGTATTTATTAGAATCTTTATAAGAGGAGCACACGTCTAACTAGTAATTTTCTTGCAGTTTACTTCAAAAGTATATAGCACGAATAAAACTAAAGTTCATGAGTGAAGGTGAGCATTCGAACGATAACCTATACAACCAGCGTCGTTGGACAAAGAACAAAGGGACATACATTTAATCATTCCTTCTTCACTACTTAATGCATATGTCCTTCGAGTGCATTTGTTATGAAAATATTTTGAAAATGTTTTGATTTCGAGAAAAATACTCGGTGTTGACAAAATGTTTATTTGGACCTACGCTACTGTTTGGCAAAAAATTTATTACACCCAACAATTTAGTTTGCCTCATTTTTAGTTATTATTATAAATAATTATTTTTTTTATATTAGCGACAGTTAAAGCCGACGCTATTGTTTTTGAAAAAATATTCACTTCCCATAACAAATTTCGTTTGCCTCCTTATTAGTTATTGTCTTAATTAATTCTTATTTTCTTATATTAGCGACGGTTCAGGCCGACGCTACTATTTGTGCTAAAATTTTCATTTTCCCCCACGAATTTCATTTGGCTCCACTAAACTTAATGTTTTAATTAATTATTATTTTTATATTAAAAACTAGTACTTTAATAGCTCTTTTAAAGTGCTATTAAACAAAATCGTTCACATTAGTGGCACGGTTAATAGCGCTTTTCAGCTCTATCAAAAACAAAAGAAAGTGCTATTAAGTAACTTTTATGGCATATTGTCTGTTTCTCTATTTTTACTTTCAAAGTTGGTTTACCCTTTTGGACAGAAGAGATCACTCTTCTTTGTCTTTATTAGAATCTTCATAAGAGGAGCACACGTCTAACTAGTCATTTTCTTGCATTTTACTTCAAAAGTATATAGCACGAATAAAACTAAAGTTCATGAGTGAAGGTGAGCATTCGAACGATAACCTATACAACCAGCGTCGTCGGACAAAGAACAAAGGGACATACATTTAATCATTCCTTCTTCACTACTTAATGCATATGTCCTTCGAGTGCATTTGTTATGAAAATATTTTGAAAATGTTTTGATTTCGAGAAAAATACTCGGTGTTGACAAAATGTTTATTTGGACCTACGCTACTGTTTGTGCAAAAATTTCATTACACCGAACAATTTAGTTTGCCTCATTTTTAGTTATTATTATAAATAATTATTTTTTTTATATTAGCGACAGTTAAAGCCGACGCTATTGTTTTTGAAAAAATATTCACTTCCTATAACAAATTTCGTTTGCCTCCTTATTAGTTATTGTCTTAATTAATTCTTATTTTCTTATATTAGCGATGGTTCAGGCCGACGCTACTGTTTGTGCTAAAATTTTCATTTTCCCCCACGAATTTCATTTGCCTCCACTAAACTTAATGTTTTAATTAATTATTATTTTTATATTAAAAACTAGTACTTTAATAGCTCTTTTAAAGTGCTATTAAACAAAATCGTTCACATTAGTGGCACGGTTAATAGCGCTTTTCAGCGCTATCAAAAACAAAAGAAAGTGCTATTAAGTAACTTTTATGGCATATTGTCTGTTTCTCTATTTTTACTTTCAAAGTTGGTTTACCCTTTTGGACAGAAGAGATCACTCTTCTTTGTCTTTATTAGAATCTTCATAAGAGGAGCACACGTCTAACTAGTCATTTTCTTGCATTTTACTTCAAAAGTATATAGCACGAATAAAACTAAAGTTCATGAGTGAAGGTGAGCATTCGAACGATAACCTATACAACCAGCGTCGTCGGACAAAGAACAAAGGGACATACTTTTAATCATTCCTTCTTCACTACTTAATGCATATGTCCTTCGAGTGCATTTGTTATGAAAATATTTTGAAAATGTTTTGATTTCGAGAAAAATACTCGGTGTTGACAAAATGTTTATTTGGACCTACGCTACTGTTTGTGCAAAAATTTCATTACACCCAACAATTTAGTTTGCCTCATTTTTAGTTATTATTATAAATAATTATTATTTTTTATATTAGCGACAGTTAAAGCCGACGCTATTGTTTTTTAAAAAATATTCACTTCCCATAACAAATTTCGTTTGCCTCCTTATTAGTTATTGTCTTAATTAATTCTTATTTTCTTATATTAGCGACGGTTCAGGCCGACGCTACTGTTTGTGCTAAAATTTTCATTTTCCCCCACGAATTTCATTTAGCTCCACTAAACTTAATGTTTTAATTAATTATTATTTTTATATTAAAAACTAGTACTTTAATAGCTCTTTTAAAGTGCTATTAAACAAAATCGTTCACATTAGTGGCACGGTTAATAGCGCTTTTCAGCGCTATCAAAAACAAAAGAAAGTGCTATTAAGTAACTTTTATGGCATATTGTCTGTTTCTCTATTTTTACTTTCAAAGTTGGTTTACCCTTTTGGACAGAAGAGATCACTCTTCTTTGTCTTTATTAGAATCTTTATAAGAGGAGCACACGTCTAACTAGTAATTTTCTTGCATTTTACTTCAAAAGTATATAGCACGAATAAAACTAAAGTTCATGAGTGAAGGTGAGCATTCGAACGATAACCTATACAACCAGCGTCGTCGGACAAAGAACAAAGGGACATACATTTAATCATTCCTTCTTCACTACTTAATGCATATGTCCTTCGAGTGCATTTGTTATGAAAATATTTTGAAAATGTTTTGATTTCGAGAAAAATACTCGGTGTTGACAAAATGTTTATTTGGACCTACGCTACTGTTTGTGCAAAAATTTCATTACACCCAACAATTTAGTTTGCCTCATTTTTAGTTATTATTATAAATAAATTTTTTTTTTTATATTAGCGACAGTTAAAGCCGACGCTATTGTTTTTGAAAAAATATTCACTTCCCATTACAAATTTCGTTTGCCTCCTTATTAGTTATTGTCTTAATTAATTCTTATTTTCTTATATTAGCGACGGTTCAGGCCGACGCTACTGTTTGTGCTAAAATTTTCATTTTCCCCCACGAATTTCATTTGGCTCCACTAAACTTAATGTTTTAATTAATTATTATTTTTATATTAAAAACTAGTACTTTAATAGCTCTTTTAAAGTGCTATTAAACAAAATCGTTCACATTAGTGGCACGGTTAATAGCGCTTTTCAGCGCTATCAAAAACAAAAGAAAGTGCTATTAAGTAACTTTTATGGCATATTGTTTGTTTCTCTATTTTTACTTTCAAAGTTGGTTTACCCTTTTGGACAGAAGAGATCACTCTTCTTTGTCTTTATTAGAATCTTCATAAGAGGAGCACACGTCTAACTAGTCATTTTCTTGCATTTTACTTCAAAAGTATATAGCACGAATAAAACTAAAGTTCATGAGTGAAGGTGAGCATTCGAACGATAACCTATACAGCCAGCGTCGTCGGACTAAGAACAAAGGGACATACATTTAATCATTCCTTCTTCACTACTTAATGCATATGTCCTTCGAGTGCATTTGTTATGAAAATATTTTGAAAATGGTTTGATTTCGAGAAAAATACTCGGTGTTGACAAAACGTTTATTTGGACCTACGCTACTGTTTATGCGAAAATTTCATTACACCCACCAATTTAGTTTGCCTCCTTTTTAGTTATTTATTTAAATAATTATTTTTTTTATATTAGCGACAGTTCAGGCCGACGCTATTGTTTTTGAAAAAATATTCAATTCCCATAACAAATTTCGTTTGCCTCCTTATTAGTTATTGTCTTAATTAATTCTTATTTTCTTATATTAGTGACGGTTCAGGCCGACGCTACTGTTTGTGCTAAAATTATCATTTTCCCCCACGAATTTCATTTGCCTCCTCTAAACTTATCGTTTTAATTAATTATTATTTTTATATTAAAAACTAGTACTTTAATAGCTCTTTTAAAGTTTTATTAAACAAAATCGTTCACACTAGTGGCACGGTTAATAGCGCTTTTCAGCGCTATCAAAAACAAAAGAAAGTGCTATTAAGTAACTTTTATGGCATATTGTCTGTTGCTCTATTTTTACTTTCAAAGTAGGTTTACCCTTTTGGACTGAAGAGATCACTCTTCTTTGTCTTTATTAGAATCTTTATAAGAGGAGAACACGCCTCACTAGTCATTTTCTTGCATTTCACTTCAAAAGTATATAGCACGAATAAAACTAAAGTTCATGAGTGAAGGTGAGCATTCGAACGATAACCTATACAGCCAGCGTCGTCGGACTAAGAACAAAGGGACAGACATTTAATCATTCCTTCTTTACTACTTAATTCATATGTCCTTCGAGTGCATTTGTTATGAAAATATTTTGAAAATGGTTTGATTTCGAGAAAAATACTCGCTGTTGACAAAACGTTTATTTCGACCTACGCTACTGTTCCTGCGAAAATTTCATTACACACACCAATTTAGTTTGCCTCCTTTTTAGTTATTATTTTAAATAATTATTTTTTTTATATTAGCGACAGTTCAGGCCGACGCTATTGTTTTTGAAAAAATATTCAATTCCCATAACAAATTTCGTTTGCCTCCTTATTAGTTATTGTCTTAATTAATTCTTATTTTCTTATATTAGCGACGATTCAGGCCGACGCTACTGTTTGTGCTAAAATTTTCATTTTCCCCCACGAATTTCATTTGCCTCCTCTAAACTTAGTGTTTTAATTAATTATTATTTTTATATTAAAAACTAGTACTTTAATAGCTCTTTTAAAGTGCTATTATACAAAATCGTTCACATTAGTGGAACGGTTAATAGCGCTTTTCAGCGCTATCAAAAACAAAAGAAAGTGCTATTAAGTAACTTTTATGGCATATTGTCTGTTGCTCTATTTTTACTTTCAAAGTTGGTTTACCCTTTTGGACAGAAGAGATCACTCTTCTTTGTCTTTATTAGAATCTTTATAAGAGGAGCATACGCCTAACTAGTCGTTTTCTTGCATTTCACTTCAAAAGTATATAGCACGAATAAAACTAAAGATCATGAGTGAAGGTGAGCATTCGAACGATAACCTATACAGCCAGCGTCGTCAGACTGGGAACAAAGGGACATATATTTAATCATTCCTTCTTCACTACTTAATGCATATGTCCTTCGAGTGCATTTGTTATGAAAATATTTTGAAAATGGTTTGATTTCGAGAAAAATACTCGGTGTTGACAAAACGTTTATTTGGACCTACGCTACTGTTTGTGCGAAAATTTCATTACACCCACGAATTTAGTTTGCCTCCTTTTTAGTTATTATTTTAAATAATTTTTTTTTATATTAGCGACAGTTCAGGCCGACGATATTTTTTTTATAAAAGTATTCAATTCCCATAACAAATTTCGTTTGCCTCCTTATTAGTTATTGTCTTAATTAATTCTTATTTTCTTATATTAGCGACGGTTCAGGCCGACGCTACTGTTTGTGCTAAAATTTTCATTTTCCCCCACGAATTTCATTTGCCTTCTCTAAACTTAGTGTTTTAATTAATTATTATTTTTATATTAGAAACTAGTACTTTAATAGCTCTTTTAAAGTGCTATTAAACAAAATCGTTCACATTAGTGCCACGGTTAATAGCGCTTTTCAGCGCTATCAAAAACAAAAGAAAATGCTATTAAGTAACTTTTATGGCATATTGTCTGTTGCTCTATTTTTACTTTCAAAGTTGGTTTACCCTTTTGGACAGAAGAGATCACTCTTCTTTGTCTTTATTAGAATCTTTATAAGAGGAGCATACGCCTAACTAGTCATTTTCTTGCATTTCACTTCAAAAGTATATAGCACGAATATAAATAAAGTTCATGAGTGAAGGTGAGCATTCGAACGATAACCTATACAACCAGCGTCGTCGGACTAAGAACAAAGGGACATACATTTAATCATTCCTTCTTCACTAGTTAATGCATATGTCCTTCGAGCGCATTTGTTATGAAAATATTTTTAAAATGGTTTGATTTCGAGAAAAATACTCGGTGTTGACAAAACGTTTATTTGGACCTACGCTACTGTTTGTGCGAAAATTTCATTACACCTACCAATTTAGTTTGCCTCCTTTTTAGCTATTATTTTAAATAATAATTATTTTTTATATTAGCGACAGTTTAGGCCGACGCTATTGTTTTTGAAAAAATATTCAATTCCCATAACAAATTTCGTTTTCCTACTTATTACTTATTGTCTTAATTAATTCTTATTTTCTTATATTAGCGACGGTTCAGGTCGACGCTACTGTTTGTGCTAAAATTTTCATTTTCCCCCACGAATTTCATTTGCCTCCTCTAAACTTAGTGTTTTAATTAATTTTTATTTTTATATTAAAAACTAGTACTTTAATAGCTCTTTTAAAGTGCTATTAAACAAAATCGTTCACATTAGTGACACGGTTAATAGCGATTTTCAGCGCTATCAAAAACAAAAGAAAGTGCTATTAAGTAACTTTTATGGCATATTGTCTGTTGCTCTATTTTTACTTTCAAAGTTGGTTTACCCTTTTGGACAGAAGAGATCACTCTTCTTTGTCTTTATTAGAATCTTTATAAGAGGAGCATATGCCTAACTAGTCATTTTCTTGCATTTAACTTCAAAAGTATATAGCACGAATAAAACTAAAGTTCATAAGTGAAGGTGAGCATTCGAACGATAACCTATACAGCCAGCGTCGTCGGACTAAGAACAAAGGGACATACATTTAATCATTCCTTCTTCACTACTTAATGCATATGTCCTTCGAGTGCATTTGTTATTAAAATATTTTGAAAATGGTTTGATTTCGAGAAAAATACTCGGTGTTGACAAAACGTTTATTTGAACCTACGCAACTGTTTGTGCGAAAATTTCATTACACCCACCAATTAGTTTGCCTCCTTTTTAGCTATTATTTTAAATAATAATAATTTTTTATATTAGCGACAGTTCAGGCCGACGCTATTGTTTTTGAAAAATATTCAATTCCCATAACAAATTTCGTTTTCCTCCTTATTACTTATTGTCTTAGTTAATTCTTATTTTCTTATATTAGCGACGCTTCAGGCCGACGCTACTGTTTGTGCTAAAATTTTCATTTTCCCCCACGAATTTCATTTGGCTCCTCTAAACTTAGTGTTTTAATTAATTATTATTTTTATATTAAAATCTAGTACTTTAATAGCTCTTTTAAAGTGCTATTAAACAAAATCGTTCACATTAGTGGCACGGTTAATAGCGCTTTTCAGTGCTATCAAAAACAAAAGAAAGTGCTATTAAGTAACTTTTATGGCATATTGTCTGTTGCTCTATTTTTACTTTCAAAGTTGGTTTACCCTTTTGGACAGAAGAGATCACTCTTCTTTGTCTTTATTAGAATCTTTATAAGAGGAGCACACGTCTAACTAGTCATTTTCTTGCATTTCACTTCAAAAGTATATAGCACGAATAAAACTAAAGTTCATGAGTGAAGGTGAGCATTCGAACGATAACCTATACAACCAGCGTCGTCGGACAAAGAACTAAGGGACATACATTTAATCATTCCTTCTTCACTACTTAATGCATATGTCCTTCGAGTGCATTTGTTATGAAAATATTTTGAAAATGTTTTGATTTCGAGAAAAATACTCGGTGTTGACAAAATGTTTATTTGGACCTACGCTACTGTTTATGCAAAAATTTCATTACACCCACCAATTTAGTTTGACTCATTTTTAGTTATTATTAGAAATAATTATTTTTTATATATTAGCGACAGTTAAAGCCGACGCTATTGTTTTTGAAAACATATTCACTTCCCATAACAAATTTCGTTTGCCTCCTTATTAGTTATTGTCTTAATTAATTCTTATTTTCTTATATTAGCGACGGTTCAGGCCGACGCTACTGTTTGAGCTAAAATTTTCATTTTCCCCCACGAATTTCATTTGGCTCCTCTAAACTTAATGTTTTAATTAATTATTATTTTTATATTAAAAACTAGTACTTTAATAGCTCTTTTAAAGTGCTATTAAACAAAATCGTTCACATTAGTGGCATGGTTAATAGCACTTTTCAGCGCTATCAAAAACAAAAGAAAGTGCTATTAAGTGACTTTTATGGCATATTGTCTGTTTCTCTATTTTTACTTTCAAAGTTGGTTTACCCTTTTGGACAGAAGAGATCACTCTTCTTTGTCTTTATTAGAATCTTTATAAGAGGAGCACACGTCTAACTAGTCATTTTCTTGCATTTCACTTCAAAAGTATATAGCACGAATAAAACTAAAGTTCATGAGTGGAGGTGAGCATTCGAACGATAACCTATACAACCAGCGTCGTCGGACTAAGAACAAAGGGACATACATTTAATCATTCCTTCTTCACTACTTAATGCATATGTCCTTCGAGTGCATTTGTTACGAAAATATTTTGAAAATGTTTTGATTTCGAGAAAAATACTCGGTGTTGAAAAAACGTTTATTTAGACCTACCCTACTGTTCCTGCGAAAATTTCATTACACCCACCAATTTAGTTTGCCTTCTTTTTAGTTATTATTTTAAATAATTATTTTTTTTTATATTAGCGACAGTTCAGGCCGACGCTATTGTTTTTGAAAAAATATTCAATTCCCATAACAAAGTTTGTTTGCCTCCTTATTAGTTATTGTCTTAATTAATTCTTATTTTCTTATATTAGCGACGGTTCAGGCCGACGCTACTGTTTGTGCTAATATTTTCATTTTCCCGCACAAATTTAATTTGGCTCCTCTAAACTTAGTGTTTTAATTAATTATTATTTTTATATTAAAAACTAGTACTTTAATAGCTCTTTTAAAGTGCTATTATACAAAATCGTTCACATTAGTGGCACAGTTAATAGCGCTTTTCAGTGCTATCAAAAACAAAAGAAAGTGCTATTAAGTAACTTTTATGGCATATTGTTTGTTGCTCTATTTTTACTTTCAAAGTTGGTTTACCCTTTTGGACAGAAGAGATCACTCTTCTTTGTCTTTATTAGAATCTTTATAAGAGGAGCACACGCCTCACTAGTCATTTTCTTGCATTTCACTTCAAAAGTATATAGCACGAATAAAACTAAAGTTCATGAGTGAAGGTGAGCATTCGAACGATAACCTATACAGCCAGCGTCGTCGGACTAAGAACAAAGGGACATACATTTAATCATTCCTTCTTCACTACTTAATGCATATGTCCTTCGAGTGCATTTGTTATGAAAATATTTTGAAAATGGTTTGATTTCGAGAAAAATACTCGTTGTTGACAAAACGTTTATTTGGACCTACGCTACTGTTTGTACGAAAATTTCATTACACCCACGAATTTAGTTTGCCTCCTTTTTAGTTATTATTTTAAATAATTTTTTTTTTATATTAGCGACAGTTCAGGCCGACGATATTTTTTTTTTAAAAATATTCAATTCCCATACCAAATTTCGTTTGCCTCCTTGTTAGTTATTGTCTTAATTAATTCTTATTTTCTTATATTAGCGACGGTTCAGGCCGACGCTACTGTTTGTGCTAAAATTTTCATTTTCCCCCACGAATTTCATTTGCCTCCTCTAAACTTAGTGTTTTAATTAATTATTATTTTTATATTAAAAACTAGTACTTTAATAGCTCTTTTAAAGTGCTATTTAACAAAATCGTTCACATTAGTGGCACAGTTAATAGCGCTTTTCAGTGCTATCAAAAACAAAAGAAAGTGCTATTAAGTAACTTTTATGGCATATTGTCTGTTTCTCTATTTTTACTTTCAAAGTTGGTTTACCCTTTTGGACAGAAGAGATCACTTTTCTTTGTCTTTATTAGAATCTTTATAAGAGGAGCACACGTCTAACTAGTCATTTTCTTGCATTTTACTTCAAAAGTATATAGCACGAATAAAACTAAAGTTCATCAGTGGAGGTGAGCATTCGAATGATAACCTATACAACCAGCATCGTCGGACTAAGAACAAAGGGACATACATTTAATCATTCCTACTTCACTACTTAATGGATATGTCCTTCGAGTGCATTTGTTATGAAAATATTTTGAAAATGTTTTGATTTCGAGAAAAATACTCGGTGTTGAAAAAACGTTTATTTAGACCTACGCTACTGTTCGTGCGAAAATTTCATTACACCCACCAATTTAGTTTGCCTCCTTTTTAGTTATTATTTTAAATAATTTTTTTTTTATATTAGCGACAGTTCAGGCCGACGATATTTTTTTTGAAAAAATATTCAATTCCCATAACAAATTTCGTTTGCCTCCTTATTAGTTATTGTCTTAATTAATTCTTATTTTCTTATATTAGCGACGGTTCAGGCCGACGCTACTGTTTATGCTAAAATTTTCATTTTCCCCCACAAATTTAATTTGGCTCCTCTAAACTTAGTGTTTTAATTAATTATTATTTTTATATTAAAAACTAGTACTTTAATAGCTCTTTTAAAGTGCTATTAAACAAAATTGTTCACATTAGTGGCACGGTTAATAGCGCTTTTCAGTGCTATCAAAAACAAAAGAAAGTGCTATTAAGTAACTTTTATGGCATATTGTCTGTTGCTCTATTTTTTATTTCAAAGTTGGTTTACCCTTTTGGACAGAAGAGATCACTCTTCTTTGTCTTTATTAGAATCTTTATAAGAGGAGCATACGCCTAACTAGTCATTTTCTTGCATTTCACTTCAAAAGTATATAGCACGAATAAAACTAAAGTTCATGAGTGAAGGTGAGCATTCGAACGATAACCTATACAGCCAACGTCGTCGGACTAAGAACAAAGGGACATACATTTAATCATTCCTTCTTCACTAGTTAATGCATATGTCCTTCGAGCGCATTTGTTATGAAAATATTTTGAAAATGGTTTGATTTCGAGAAAAATACTCGGTGTTGACAAAACGTTTATTTGGACCTACGCTACTGTTTGTGTGAAAATTTCATTACACCTACCAATTTAGTTTGCCTCCTTTTTAGCTATTATTTTAAATAATAATAATTTTTTATATTAGCGACAGTTTAGGCCGACGCTATTGTTTTTGAAAAAATATTCAATTCCCATAACAAATTTCGTTTTCCTCCTTATTACTTATTGTCTTAATTAATTCTTATTTTCTTATATTAGCGACGGTTCAGGCCGACGCTACTGTTTGTGCTAAAATTTTCATTTTCCCCCATGAATTTCATTTCCCTCCTCTAAACTTAGTGTTTTAATTAATTATTATTTTTATATTAAAAACTAGTACTTTAATAGCTCTTTTAAAGTGCTATTAAACAAAATCGTTCACATTAGTTGCACGGTTAATAGCGCTTTTCAGCGCTAATAAAACAAAAGAAAGTGCTATTAAGTAACTTTTATGGCATATTGTCTATTGCTCTATTTTTACTTTCAAAGTTGGTTTACCCTTTTGGACAGAAGAGATCACTTTTCTTTGTCTTTATTAGAATATTTATAAGAGGAGCATACGCCTAACTAGTCATTTTCTTGCATTTCACTTCAAAAGTATATAGCACGAATAAAATTAAAGTTCATGAGTGAAGGTGAGCATTCGAACGATAACCTATACAGCCAGCGTCGTCGGACTAAGAACAAAGGGACATACATTTAATCATTCCTTCTTCACTACTTAATGCATATGTCCTTCGAGTGCATTTGTTATGAAAATATTTTGTAAATGGTTTGATTTCGAGAAAAATACTCGGTGTTGACAAAATGTTTATTTGGACCTACGCTAATGTTTGTGCGAAAATTTCATTACACCCACCAATTTAGTTTGCCTCCTTTTTAGTTATTTATTTAAATAATTATTTTTTTTATATTAGCGACAGTTCAGGCCGACGCTATTGTTTTTGAAAAAATATTCAATTCCCATAACAAATTTTGTTTGCCTCCTTATTAGTTATTGTCTTAATTAATTCTTATTTTCTTATATTAGCGACGGTTCAGGCCGCCGCTACTGTTTGTGCTAAAATTTTCATTTTCCCCCACGAATTTCATTTGGCTCCTCTAAACTTATGGTTTTAATTAATTATTATTTTTATATTAAAAACTAGTACTTTAATATCTCTTTTAAAGTGCTATTAAACAAAATCGTTCACATTAGTGGCACGGTTAATAGCGCTTTTCAGTGCTATAAAAAACAAAAGAAAGTGATATTAAGTAACTTTTATGGCATATTGTTTGTTGCTATATTTTTACTTTCAAAGTTGGTTTACACTTTTGGACAGAAGAGATCACTCTTCTTTGTCTTTATTAGAATCTTTATAAGAGGAGCACACGCCTCACTAGTCATTTTCTTGCATTTCACTTCAAAAGTATATAGCACGAATAAAACTAAAGTTCATGAGTGAAGGTGAGCATTCGAACGATAACCTATACAGCCAGCGTCGTCGGACTAAGAACAAAGGGACATACATTTAATCATTCCTTCTTCACTACTTAATGCATATGTCCTTCGAGTGCATTTGTTATGAAAATATTTTGAAAATGGTTTGATTTCGAGAAAAATACTCGGTGTTGACAAAATGTTTATTTGGACCTACGCTACTGTTTATGCGAAAATTTCATTACACCCACCAATTTAGTTTGCCTCCTTTTTAGTTATTATTTTAAATAATTTTTTTTTATATTAGCGACAGTTCAGGCCGACGATATTTTTTTTGAAAAAATATTCAATTCCCATAACAAATTTCGTTTGCCTCCTTATTAGTTATTGTCTTAATTAATTCTTATTTTCTTATATTAGCGACGGTTCAGGCCGACGCTACTGTTTGTGCTAAAATTTTCATTTTCCCCCACGAATTTCATTTGCCTCCTCTAAACTTAGTGTTTTAATTAATTATTATTTTTATATTAAAAACTAGTACTTTAATATCTCTTTTAAAGTGCTATTAAACAAAATCGTTCACATTAGTGGCACGGTTAATAGCGCTTTTCAGCGCTATCAAAAACAAAAGAAAGTGCTATTCAGTAACTTTTATGGCATATTGTCTGTTGCTCTATTTTTTATTTCAAAGTTGGTTTACCCTTTTGGATAGAAGAGATCACTCTTCTTTGTCTTTATTAGAATCTTTATAAGAGGAGCATACGCCTAACTAGTCATTTTCTTGCATTTCACTTCAAAAGTATATAGCACGAATAAAACTAAAGTTCATGAGTGAAGGTGAGCATTCGAACGATAACCTATACAGCCAGCGTCGTCGGACTAAGAACAAAGGGACATACATTTAATCATTCCTTCTTCACTAGTTAATGCATATGTCTTTGGAGCGCATTTGTTATGAAAATATTTTGAAAATGGTTTGATTTCGAGAAAAATACTCGGTGTTGACAAAACGTTTATTTGGACCTACGCTACTGTTTGTGCGAAAATTTCATTACACCTACCAATTTAGTTTGCCTCCTTTTTAGCTATTATTTTAAATAATAATTATTTTTTATATTAGCGACAGTTTAGGCCGACGCTATTGTTTTTGAAAAAATATTCAATTCCCATAACAAATTTCGTTTTCCTCCTTATTACTTATTGTCTTAATTAATTCTTAATTTCTTATATTAGCGACGGTTCAGGCCGACGCTACTGTTTGTGCTAAAATTTTCATTTTCCCCCACGAATTTCATTTTCCTCCTCTAAACTTAGTGTTTTAATTAATTATTATTTTTATATTAAAAACTAGTACTTTAATAGCACTTTTAAAGTGCTATTAAACAAAATCGTTCACATTAGTTGCACGGTTAATAGCGCTTTTCAGCGCTATCAAAAACAAAAGAAAGTGCTATTAAGTATCTTTTATGGCATATTGTGTGTTGCTCTATTTTTACTTTCAAAGTTGGTTTACCCTTTTGGACATAAGAGATCACTTTTCTTTGTCTTTATTAGAATCTTTATAAGAGGAGCATACGTCTAACTAGTCATTTTCTTGCATTTCACTTCAAAAGTATATAGCACGAATAAAATTAAAGTTCATGAGTGAAGGTGAGCATTCGAACGATAACCTATACAGCCAGCGTCGTCGGAATAAGAACAAAGGGACATACATTTAATCATTCCTTCTTCACTACTTAATGCATATGTCCTTCGAGTGCATTTGTTATGAAAATATTTTGAAAATGGTTTGATTTCGAGAAAAATACTCGGTGTTGACAAAACGTTTATTTGGACCTACGCTAATGTTTGTGCGAAAATTTCATTACACCAACAATTTAGTTTGCCTCCTTTTTAGTTATTTATTTAAATAATTATTTTTTTTATATTAGCGACAGTTCAGGCCGACGTCATTGTTTTTGAAAAAATATTCAATTCCCATAACAAATTTTGGTTTGCCTCCTTATTAGTTATTGTCTTAATTAATTCTTATTTTCTTATATTAGCGACGGTTCAGGCCGACGCTACTGTTTGTGCTAAAATTTTCATTTTCCCCCACGAATTTCATTTGGCTCCTCTAAACTTATCGTTTTAATTAATTATTATTTTTATATTAAAAACTAGTACTTTAATATCTCTTTTAAAGTGCTATTAAACAAAATCGTTCACATTAGTGGCACGGTTAATAGCGCTTTTCAGTGCTATCCAAAACAAAAGAAAGTGCTATTAAGTAACTTTTATGGCATATTGTTTGTTGCTCTATTTTTACTTTCAAAGTTGGTTTACCCTTTTGGACAGAAGAGATCACTCTTCTTTGTTCTTATTAGAATCTTTATAAGAGGAGCAAACGCCTCACTAGTCATTTTCTTGCATTTCACTTCAAAAGTATATAGCACGAATAAAACTAAAGTTCATGAGTGAAGGTGAGCATTCGAACGATAACCTATACAGCCAGCGTCGTCGGACTAAGAACAAAGGGACATACATTTAATCATTCCTTACTCACTACTTAATGCATATGTCCTTCGAGTGCATTTGTTATGAAAATATTTTGAAAATGGTTTGATTTCGAGAAAAATACTCGGTGTTGGCAAAACGTTTATTTGGACCTACGCTGCTGTTTGTGCTAAAATTTCATTACACCCACGAATTTAGTTTGCCTCCTTTTTAGTTATTATTTTAAATAATTCTTTTTTATATTAGCGACAGTTCAGGCCGACGATATTTTTTTGAAAAAATATTCAATTCCCATAACAAATTTTGTTTGCCTCCTTATTAGTTATTGTCTTAATTAATTCTTATTTTCTTATATTAGCGACGGTTCAGGCCGACGCTAATGTTTGTGCTAAAATTTTCATTTTCCCCCACGAATTTCATTTGCCTCCTCTAAACTTAGTGTTTTAATTAATTATTATTTTTATATTAAAAACTTGTACTTTAATAGCTCTTTTAAAGTGCTATTAAACAAAATCGTTCACATTAGTGGCACGGTTAATAGCGCTTTTCAGCGCTATCAAAAACAAAAGAAAGTGCTATTAAGTAACTTTTATGGCATATTGTCTGTTGCTCTATTTTTACTTTCAATGTTGGTTTACCCTTTTGGACATAAGAGATCACTCTTCTTTGTCTTTATTAGAATCTTTATAAGAGGAGCACACGTCTAACTAGTCATTTTCTTGCATTTTACTTCAAAAGTATATAGCACGAATAAAACTAAAGTTCATCAGTGGAGGTGAGCATTCGAATGATAACCTATACAACCAGCGTCGTCGGACTAAGTACAAAGGGACATACATTTAATCATTCCTCCTTCACTACTTAATGCATATGTCCTTCGAGTGCATTTGTTATGAAAATATTTTGAAAATGATTTGATTTCGAGAAAAATACTCGGTGTTGACAAAACGTTTATTTGGACCTACGCTACTGTTTGTGCAGAAATTTCATTACACCCACCAATTTAGTTTGCCTCCTTTTTAGTTATTATTTTAAATAATTTTTTTTATATTAGCGACATTTCAGGCCGACGATATTTTTTTTTGAAAAAATATTAAATTCCCATAACAAATTTCGTTTGCCTCCTTATTAGTTATTGTCTTAATTAATTCTTATTTTCTTATATTAGCGTAGGTTCAGGCCGACGCTACTGTTTGTGCTAAAATTTTCATTTTCCCCCACGAATTTCATTTGCCTCCTCTAAACTTAGTGTTTTAATTAATTATTATTTTTATATTAAAAACTAGTACTTTAATAGCTCTTTTAAAGTGCTATTAAACAAAATCGTTCACATTAGTGGCACGGTTAATAGCACTTTTCAGTGCTATCAAAAACAAAAGAAAGTGCTATTAAGTAACTTTTATGGCATATTGTCTGTTGCTCTATTTTTACTTTCAAAGTTGGTTTACCCTTTTGGACATAAGAGATCACTTTTCTTTGTCTTTATTAGAATCTTTATAAGAGGAGCATACACCTAACTAGTCATTTTCTTGCATTTCACTTCAAAAGTATATAGCACGAATAAAATTAAAGTTCATGAGTGAAGGTGAGCATTCGAACGATAACCTATACAGCCAACGTCGTTGGACTAAGAACAAAGGGACATACATTTAATCATTCCTTCTTCACTACTTAATGCATATGTCCTTCGAGTGCATTTGTTATGAAAATATTTTGAAAATGGTTTGATTTCGAGAAAAATACTCGGTGTTGACAAAACGTTTATTTGGACCTACGCTACTGTTTGTGCGAAAATTTAATTACACCCACTAATTTAGTTTGCCTCCTTTTTAGTTATTTATTTAAATAATTATTTTTTTTATATTAGCGACAGTTCAGGCCGACGCTATTGTTTTTGAAAAAATATTCAATTCCCATAACAAATTTCGTTTGCCTCCTGATTAGTTATTGTCTTAATTAATTATTATTTTCTTATATTAGCGACGGTTCAGGCCGACGCTACTGTTTGTGCTAAAATTTTCATTTTCCCCCACGAATTTCATTTGGCTCCTCTAAACTTATCGTTTTAATTAATTATTATTTTTATATTAAAAACTAGTACTTTAATAGCTCTTTTAAAGTGCTATTAAACAAAATCGTTCACATTAGTGGCACGGTTAAAACCGCTTTTCAGCGCTATCAAAAACAAAAGAAAGTGCTATTAAGTAACTTTTATGGCATATTCTCTGTTGCTCTATTTTTTATTTCAAAGTTGGTTTACCCTTTTGGACAGAAGAGATCACTCTTCTTTGTCTTTATTAGAATCTTTTTAAGAGGAGCATACACCTAACTAGTCATTTTCTTGCATTTCACTTCAAAAGTATATAGCACGAATAAAACTAAAGTTCATGAGTGAAGGTGAGCATTCGAACGATAACCTATACAGCCAGCGTCGTCGGACTAAGAACAAAGGGACATACATTTAATCATTCCTTCTTCACTAGTTAATGCATATGTCCTTCGAGCGCATTTGTTATGAAAATATTTTGAAAATGGTTTGATTTCGAGAAAAATACTCGGTGTTGACAAAACGTTTATTTGGACCTACGCTACTGTTTGTGCGAAAATTTCATTACACCTACCAATTTAGTTTGCATCCTTTTTAGCTATTATTTTAAATAATAATTACTTTTTATATTAGCGACAGTTTAGGCCGACGCTATTGTTTTTGAAAAAATATTCAATTCCCATAACAAATTTCGTTTTCCTCCTTATTACTTATTGTCTTAATTAATTCTTATTTTCTTATATTAGCGACGGTTCAGGCCGACGCTACTGTTTGTGCTAAAATTTTCATTTTCCCCCACAAATTTCATTTGCCTCCACTAAACTTAGTGTTTTAATTAATTATTATTTTTATACTAAAAACTAGTACTTTAATAGCTCTTTTAAAGTGCTATTAAACAAAATCGTTCACATTAGTTGCACGGTTAATAGCGCTTTTCAGCGTCATCAAAAACAAAAGAAAGTGATATTAAGTAACTTTTATGGCATATTGTCTGTTGCTCTATTTTTACTTTCAAAGTTGGTTTACCCTTTTGGACATAAGAGATCACTTTTCTTTTTCTTTATTAGAATCTTTATAAGAGGAGCACACGCCTAACTAGTCATTTTCTTGCATTTTACTTAAAAAGTATATAGCACGAATAAAACTAAAGTTCATGAGTGAAGGTGAGCATTCGAACGATAACCTATACAACCAGCGTCGTCGGACAAAGAACAAAGGGACATACATTTAATCATTCCTTCTTCACTACTTAATGCATATGTCCTTCGAGTGCATTTGTTATGAAAATGTTTTTATTTCGAGAAAAATACTCGGTGTTGACAAAATGTTTATTTGGACCTACGCCACTGTTTGTCCAAAAATTTCATTACACCCACCAATTTAGTTTGCCTCCTATTTAGTTATTATTTTAAATAATTATTTTTTTATATTAGCGACAATTCAGGCCGACGCTATTGTTTTTGAAAAAATATTCAATTCCCATAACAAATTTCGTTTGCCTCCTTATTAGTTATTGTCTTAATTAATTCTTATTTTCTTATATTAGCGACGGTTCAGGCCGACGCTACTGTTTGTGCTATAATTTTCATTTTCCCCCACAAATTTAATTTGGCTCCTCTAAATTTAGTGTTTTAATTAATTATTATTTTTATATTAAAAACTAGTACTTTAATAGCTCTTTTAAAGTGCTATTAAACAAAATCGTTCACATTAGTGGCACGGTTAATAGCGCTTTTCAGTGCTATCAAAAACAAAAGAAAGTGCTATTAAGTAACTTTTATGGCATATTGTTTGTTGCTCTATTTTTACTTTCAAAGTTGGTTTACCCTTTTGGACAGAAGAGATCACTCTTCTTTGTCTTTATTAGAATCTTTATAAGAGGAGCACACGCCTCACTAGTCATTTTCTTGCATTTCACTTCAAAAGTATATAGCACGAATAAAACTAAAGTTCATGAGTGAAGGTGAGCATTCGAACGATAACCTATACAGCCAGCGTCGTCGGACTAAGAACAAAGGGACATACATTTAATCATTCCTTCTTCACTACTTAATGCATATGTCCTTCGAGTGCATTTGTTATGAAAATATTTTGAAAATGGTTTGATTTCGAGAAAAATACTCGGTGTTGACAAAACGTTTATTTGGACCTACGCTACTGTTTGTGCGGAAATTTCATTACACCCACCAATTTAGTTTGCCTCCTTTTTAGTTATTATTTTAAATAATTTTTTTTTATATTAGCGACAGTTCAGGCAGACGATATTTTTTTTTGAAAAAATATTCAATTCCCATAACAAATTTCGTTTGCCTCCTTATTAGTTATTGTCTTAATTAATTCTTATTTTCTTATATTAGCGTAGGTTCAGGCCGACGCTACTGTTTGTGCTAAAATTTTCATTTTCCCCCACGAATTTCATTTGCCTCCTCTAAACTTAGTGTTTTAATTAATTATTATTTTTATATTAAAAACTAGTACTTTAATAGCTCTTTTAAAGTGCTATTAAACAAAATCGTTCACATTAGTGGCACGGTTAATAGCACTTTTCAGTGCTATCAAAAACAAAAGAAAGTGCTATTAAGTAACTTTTCTGGCATATTGTTTGTTGCTCTATTTTTACTTTCAAAGTTGGTTTACCCTTTTGGACAGAAGAGATCACTCTTCTTTGTCTTTATTAGAATCTTTATAAGAAGAGGACACACCTCACTAGTCATTTACTTGCATTTCACTTCAAAAGTATATAGCACGAATAAAACTAAAGTTCATGAGTGAAGGTGAGCATTCGAACGATAACCTATACAGCCAGCGTCGTCGGACTAAGAACAAAGGGACATACATTTAATCATTCCTTCTTCACTACTTAATGCATATGTCCTTCGAGTGCATTTGTTATGAAAATATTTTGAAAATGGTTTGATTTCGAGAAAAATACTCGGTGTTGACAAAACGTTTATTTGGACCTACGCTACTGTTTGTGCGAAAACTTCATTACACCCACCAATTTAGTTTGCCTCCTTTTTAGTTATTATTTTAAATAATTTTTTTTTATATTAGCGACAGTTCAGGCCGACGATATTTTTTTGAAAAAATATTCAATTCCCATAACAAATTTCGTTTGCCTCCTTATTAGTTATTGTCTTAATTAATTCTTATTTTCTTATATTAGCGACGGTTCAGGCCGACGCTAATGTTTGTGCTAAAATTTTCATTTTCCCCCACGAATTTCATTTGCCTCCTCTAAACTTAGTGTTTTAATTAATTATTATTTTTATATTAAAAACTTGTACTTTAATAGCTCTTTTAAAGTGCTATTAAACAAAATCGTTCACATTAGTGGCACGGTTAATAGCGCTTTTCAGCGCTATCAAAAACAAAAGATAGTGCTATTAAGTAACTTTTATGGCATATTATCTGTTGCTCTATTTTTACTTTCAAAGTTGGTTTACCCTTTTGGACATAAGAGATCACTCTTCTTTGTCTTTATTAGAATCTTTATAAGAGGAGCACACGTCTAACTAGTCATTTTCTTGCATTTTACTTCAAAAGTATATAGCACGAATAAAACTAAAGTTCATCAGTGGAGGTGAGCATTCGAATGATAACCTATACAACCAGCGTCGTCGGACTAAGAACAAAGGGACATACATTTAATCATTCCTTCTTCACTACTTAATGCATATGTCCTTCGAGTGCATTTGTTATGAAAATATTTTGAAAATGGTTTGATTTCGAGAAAAATACTCGGTGTTGACAAAACATTTATTTGGACCTACGCTACTCTTTGTGCGGAAATTTCATTACACCCACCAATTTAGTTTGCCTCCTTTTTAGTTATTATTTTAAATAATTTTTTTTATATTAGCGACAGTTCAGGCTGACGATATTTTTTTTTGAAAAAATATTCAATTCCCATAACAAATTTCGTTTGCCTCCTTATTAGTTATTTTCTTAATTAATTCTTATTTTCTTACATTAGCGACGGTTCAGGCCGACGCTACTGTTTGTGCTAAAATTTTCATTTTCCCCCACGAATTTCATTTGCCTCCTCTAAACTTAGTGTTTTAATTAATTATTATTTTTATATTAAAAACTAGTACTTTAATAGCTCTTTTAAAGTGCTATTAAACAAAATCGTTCACATTAGTGGCACGGTTAATAGCGCTTTTCAGTGCTATCAAAAACAAAAGAAAGTGCTATTAAGTAACTTTTATGGCATATTGTTTGTTGCTCTATTTTTACTTTCAAAGTTGGTTTACCCTTTTGGACAGAAGAGATCACTCTTCTTTGTCTTTATTAGAATCTTTATAAGAAGAGGACACACCTCACTAGTCATTTACTTGCATTTCACTTCAAAAGTATATAGCACGAATAAAACTAAAGTTCATGAGTGAAGGTGAGCATTCGAACGATAACCTATACAGCCAGCGTCGTCGGACTAAGAACAAAGGGACATACATTTAATCATTCCTTCTTCACTACTTAATTCATATGTCCTTCGAGTGCATTTGTTATGAAAATATTTTGAAAATGGTTTGATTTCGAGAAAAATACTCGGTGTTGACAAAACGTTTATTTGGACCTACGCTACTGTTTGTGCGAAAATTTCATTACACCCACCAATTTAGTTTGCCTCCTTTTTAGTTATTATTTTAAATAATTTTTTTTATATTAGCGAGAATTCAGGCCGACGATATTTTTTTTGAAAAAATATTCAATTCCCATAACAAATTTCGTTTGCCTCCTTATTAGTTATTGTCTTAATTAATTCTTATTTTCTTATATTAGCGACGGTTCAGGCCGACGCTAATGTTTGTGCTAAAAT
This sequence comes from Vicia faba, assembly GCA_948472305.1. Lineage (NCBI taxonomy): Eukaryota > Viridiplantae > Streptophyta > Magnoliopsida > Fabales > Fabaceae > Vicia > Vicia faba. The sequence continues at coordinate 507,668,557 of OX451741.1, read as the reverse complement.
TTTCATTTTCCCCCACGAATTTCATTTGCCTCCTCTAAACTTAGTGTTCTAATTAATTATTATTTTTATATTAAAAACTTGTACTTTAATAGCTCTTTTAAAGTGCTATTGAACAAAATCGTTCACATTAGTGGCACGGTTAATAGCGCTTTTCAGCGCTATCAAAAACAAAAGAAAGTGCTATTAAGTAACTTTTATGGCATATTGTCTGTTGCTCTATTTTTACTTTCAAAGTTGGTTTACCCTTTTGGACATAAGAGATCACTCTTCTTTGTCTTTATTAGAATCTTTATAAGAGGAGCATACGCCTAACTAGTCATTTTCTTGCATTTCACTTCAAAAGTATATAGCACGAATAAAACTAAAGATCATGAGTGAAGGTGAGCATTCGAACGATAACCTATACAGCCAGCGTCGTCGGACTAAGAACAAAGGGACAAACATTTAATCATTCCTTCTTCACTACTTAATGCATATGTCCTTCGAGTGCATTTGTTATGAAAATATTTTGAATATGGTTTGATTTCGAGAAAAATACTCGGTGTTGACAAAACGTTTATTTGGACCTACGCTACTGTTTGTGCGGAAATTTCATTACACCCACCAATTTAGTTTGCCTCCTTTTTAGTTATTATTTTAAATAATTTTTTTTATATTAGCGACAGTTCAGGCCGACGATATTTTTTTTTGAAAAAATATTCAATTCCCATAACAAATTTCGTTTGCCTCCTTATTAGTTATTGTCTTAATTAATTCTTATTTTCTTATATTAGCGACGGTTCAGGCCGACGCTATTGTTTGTGCTAAAATTTTCATTTTCCCCCACGAATTTCATTTGCCTCCTCTAAACTTAGTGTTTTAATTAATTATTATTTTTATATTAAAAACTAGTACTTTAATAGCTCTTTTAAAGTGCTATTAAACAAAATCGTTCACATTAGTGGCACGGTTAATAGCGCTTTTCAGTGCTATCAAAAACAAAAGAAAGTGCTATTAAGTAACTTTTATGGCATATTGTTTGTTGCTCTATTTTTACTTTCAAAGTTGGTTTACCCTTTTGGACAGAAGAGATCACTCTTCTTTGTCTTTATTAGAATCTTTATAAGAAGAGGACACACCTCACTAGTCATTTACTTGCATTTCACTTCAAAAGTATATAGCACGAATAAAACTAAAGTTCATGAGTGAAGGTGAGCATTCGAACGATAACCTATACAGCCAGCGTCGTCGGACTAAGAACAAAGGGACATACATTTAATCATTCCTTCTTCACTACTTAATTCATATGTCCTTCGAGTGCATTTGTTATGAAAATATTTTGAAAATGGTTTGATTTCGAGAAAAATACTCGGTGTTGACAAAACGTTTATTTGGACCTACGCTACTGTTTGTGCGAAAATTTCATTACACCCACCAATTTAGTTTGCCTCATTTTTAGTTATTATTTTAAATAATTTTTTTTTATATTAGCGATAATTCAGGCCGACGATATTTTTTTTGAAAAAACATTCAATTCCCATAACAAATTTCGTTTGCCTCCTTATTAGTTATTGTCTTAATTAATTCTTATTTTCTTATATTAGCGACGGTTCAGGCCGACGCTAATGTTTGTGCTAAAATTTTCATTTTCCCCCACGAATTTCATTTGCCTCCTCTAAACTTAGTGTTCTAATTAATTATTATTTTAATATTAAAAACTTGTACTTTAATAGCTCTTTTAAAGTGCTATTAAACAAAATCGTTCACATTAGTGGCACGGTTAATAGCGCTTTTCAGCGCTATCAAAAACAAAACAAAGTGCTATTAAGTAACTTTTATGGCATATTGTCTGTTGCTCTATTTTTACTTTCAAAGTTGGTTTACCCTTTTGGACATAAGAGATCACTCTTCTTTGTCTTTATTAAAATCTTTATAAGAGGAGCATACGCCTAACTAGTCATTTTCTTGCATTTCACTTCAAAATTATATAGCACGAATAAAACTAAAGATCATGAGTGAAGGTGAGCATTCGAACGATAACCTATACAGCCAGCGTCGTCGGACTAAGAACAAAGGGACAAACATTTAATCATTCCTTCTTCACTACTTAATGCATATGTCCTTCGAGTGCATTTGTTATGAAAATATTTTGAAAATGGTTTGATTTCGAGAAAAATACTCGGTGTTGACAAAACGTTTATTTGGACCTACGCTACTATTTGTGCAGAAATTTCATTACACCCACCAATTTAGTTTGCCTCCTTTTTAGTTATTATTTTAAATAATTTTTTTTATATTAGCGACAGTTCAGGCCGACGATATTTTTTTTTTGAAAAAATATTCAATTCCCATAACAAATTTCGTTTGCCTCCTTATTAGTTATTGTCTTAATTAATTCTTATTTTCTTATATTAGCGTAGGTTCAGGCCGACACTACTGTTTGTGCTAAAATTTTCATTTTCCCCCACGAATTTCATTTGCCTCCTCTAAACTTAGTGTTTTAATTAATTATTATTTTTATATTAAAAACTAGTACTTTAATAGCTCTTTTAAAGTGCTATTAAACAAAATCGTTCACATTAGTGGCAAGGTTAATAGCGCTTTTCAGTGCTATCAAAAACAAAAGAAAGTGCTATTAAGTAACTTTTATGGCATATTGTTTGTTGCTCTATTTTTACTTTCAAAGTTGGTTTACCCTTTTGGACAGAAGAGATCACTCTTCTTTGTCTTTATTAGAATCTTTATAAGAAGAGGACAAACCTCACTAGTCATTTACTTGCATTTCACTTCAAAAGTATATAGCACGAATAAAACTAAAGTTCATGAGTGAAGGTGAGCATTCGAACGATAACCTATACAGCCAGCGTCGTCGGACTAAGAACAAAGGGACATACATTTAATCATTCCTTCTTCACTACTTAATGCATATGTCCTTCGAGTGCATTTGTTATGAAAATATTTTGAAAATGGTTTGATTTCGAGAAAAATACTCGGTGTTGAAAAAACGTTTATTTGGACCTACGCTACTGTTTGTGCGAAAATTTCATTACACCCACCAATTTAGTTTGCCTCCTTTTTAGTTATTATTTTAAATAATTTTTTTTTATATTAGCGACAGTTCAGGCCGACGATATTTTTTTTGAAAAAATATTCAATTCCCATAACAAATTTCGTTTGCCTCCTTATTAGTTATGGTCTTAATTAATTCTTATTTTCTTATATTAGCGACGGCTCAGGCCGACGCTAATGTTTGTGCTAAAATTTTCATTTTCCCCCACGAATTTCATTTGCCTCCTCTAAACTTAGTGTTCTAATTAATTATTATTTTTATATTAAAAACTTGTACTTTAATAGCTCTTTTAAAGTGCTATTAAACAAAATCGTTCACATTAGTGGCACGGTTAATAGCGCTTTTCAGCGCTATCAAAAACAAAAGAAAGTGCTATTAAGTAACTTTTATGGCATATTGTCTGTTGCTCTATTTTTACTTTCAAAGTTGGTTTACCATATTGGACATAAGAGATCACTCTTCTTTGTCTTTATTAGAATCTTTATAAGAGGAGCATACGCCTAACTAGTCATTTTCTTGCATTTCACTTCAAAAGTATATAGCACGAATAAAACTAAAGATCATGAGTGAAGGTGAGCATTCGAACGATAACCTATACAGCCAGCGTCGTCGGACTAAGAACAAAGGGACAAACACTTAATCATTCCTTCTTCACTACTTAATGCATATGTCCTTCGAGTGCATTTGTTATGAAAATATTTTGAAAATGGTTTGATTTCGAGAAAAATACTCGGTGTTGACAAAACGTTTATTTGGACCTACGCTACTGTTTGTGCGGAAATTTCATTACACCCACCAATTTAGTTTGCCTCCTTTTTAGTTATTATTTTAAATAATTTTTTTTATATTAGCGACAGTTCAGGCCGACGATATTTTTTTTTGAAAAAATATTCAATTCCCATAACAAATTTCGTTTGCCTCCTTATTAGTTATTGTCTTAATTAATTCTTATTTTCTTATATTAGCGTAGGTTCAGGCCGACGCTACTGTTTGTGCTAAAATTTTCATTTTCCCCCACGAATTTCATTTGCCTCCTCTAAACTTAGTGTTTTAATTAATTATTATTTTTATATTAAAAACTAGTACTTTAATAGCTCTTTTAAAGTGCTATTAAACAAAATCGTTCACATTAGTGGCACGGTTAATAGCGCTTTTCAGTGCTATCAAAAACAAAAGAAAGTGCTATTAAGTAACTTTTATGGCATATTGTTTGTTGCTCTATTTTTACTTTCAAAGTTGGTTTACCCTTTTGGACAGAAGAGATCACTCTTCTTTGTCTTTATTAGAATCTTTATAAGAAGAGGACACACCTCACTAGTCATTTACTTGCATTTCACTTCAAAAGTATATAGCACGAATAAAACTAAAGTTCATGAGTGAAGGTGAGCATTCGAACGATAACCTATACAGCCAGCGTCGTCGGACTAAGAACAAAGGGACATACATTTAATCATTCCTTCTTCACTACTTAATGCATATGTCCTTTGAGTGCATTTGTTATGAAAATATTTTGAAAATGGTTTGATTTCGAGAAAAATACTCGGTGTTGACAAAACGTTTATTTGGACCTACGCTACTGTTTGTGCGAAAATTTCATTACACCCACCAATTTAGTTTGCCTCCTTTTTAGTTATTATTTTAATTTTTTTTTATATTAGCGACAGTTCAGGCCGACGATATTTTTTTTGAAAAAATATTCAATTCCCATAACAAATTTCGTTTGCCTCCTTATTAGTTATTGTCTTAATTAATTCTTATTTTCTTATATTAGCGTCGGTTCAGGCCGACGCTAATGTTTGTGCTAAAATTTTCATTTTCCCCCACGAATTTCATTTGCCTCCTCTAAACTTAGTGTTTTAATTAATTATTATTTTTATATTAAAAACTAGTACTTTAATAGCTCTTTTAAAGTGCTATTAAACAAAATCGTTCACATTAGTGGCACGGTTAATAGCGCTTTTCAGCGCTATCGAAAACAAAAGAAAGTGATATTAAGTAACTTTTATGGCATATTATCTGTTGCTCTATTTTTACTTTAAAAGTTGGTTTACCCTTTTGGACAGAAGAGATCACTCTTCTTTGTCTTTATTAGAATCTTTATAAGAGGAGCACACGCCTAACTAGTCATTTTCTTGCATTTCACTTCAAAAGTATATAGCACGAATAAAACTAAAGTTCATGAGTGAAGGTGAGCATTCGAACGATAACCTATACAGCCAGCGTCGTTGGACTAAGAACAAAGGGACATACATTTAATCATTCCTTCTTCACTACTAAATGCATATGTCCTTCGAGTGCTTTTGTTATGAAAATATTTTGAAAATGGTTTGATTTCGAGAAAAATACTCGGTGTTGACAAAACGTTTATTTGGACCTACGCTACTGTTTGTGCGAAAATTTCATTACACCCACCAATTTAGTTTGCCTCCTTTTTAGTTATTATTTTAAATAATTTTTTTTTTATATTAGCGACAGTTCAGGCCGACGCTATTGTTTTTGAAAAAATATTCGATTCCCATAACAAATTTCGTTTGTCTCCTTATTAGTTATTGTCTTAATTAATTCTTATTTTCTTATATTAGCGACGGTTCAGGCCGACGCTACTGTTTGTGCTAAAATTTTCATTTTCCCCCACGAATTTCATTTGGCTCCTCTAAACTTAGTGTTTTAATTAATTATTATTTTTATATTAAAAAGTAGTACTTTAATAGCTCTTTTAAAGTGCTATTAAACAAAATCGTTCACATTAGTGGCACGGTTAATAGCGCTTTTCAGCGCTATCAAAAACAAAAGAAAGTGCTATTAAGTAACTTTTATGGCATATTGTCTGTTGCTCTATTTTTACTTTCAAAGTTGGTTTACCCTTTTGGACAGAAGAGATCACTCTTCTTTGTCTTTATTAGAATCTTTATAAGAGGAGCATACGCCTAACTAGTCATTTTCTTGCATTTCACTTCAAAAGTATATAGCACGAATAAAACTAAAGTTGATGAGTGAAGGTGAGCATTCGAACGATAACCTATACAGCCAGCGTCGTCGGACTAAGAACAAAGGGACATACATTTAATCATTCCTTCTTCACTACTTAATGCATATGTCCTTCGAGTGCTTTTGTTATGAAAATATTTTGAAAATGGTTTGATTTCGAGAAAAATACTCGGTGTTGACAAAACGTTTATTTGGACCTACGCTACTGTTTGTGCGAAAATTTCATTACACCCACCAATTTAGTTTGCCTCCTTTTTAGTTATTATTTTAAATAATTTTTTTTTTATATTAGCGACAGTTCAGGCCGACGCTATTGTTTTTGAAAAAATATTCGATTCCCATAACAAATTCCGTTTGTCTCCTTATTAGTTATTGTCTTAATTAATTCTTATTTTCTTATATTAGCGACGGTTCAGGCCGACGCTACTGTTTGTGCTAAAATTTTAATTTTCCCCCACGAATTTCATTTGGCTCCTCTAAACTTAGTGTTTTAATTAATTATTATTTTTATATTAAAAAGTAGTACTTTAATAGCTCTTTTAAAGTGCTATTAAACAAAATCGTTCACATTAGTGGCACGGTTAATAGCGCTTTTCAGCGCTATCAAAAACAAAAGAAAGTGCTATTAAGTAACTTTTATGGCATATTGTCTGTTGCTATATTTTTACTTTAAAAGTTGGTTTACCCTTTTGGACAGAAGAGATCACTCTTCTTTGTCTTTATTAGAATCTTTATAAGAGGAGCATACGCCTAACTAGTCATTTTCTTGCATTTCACTTCAAAAGTATATAGCACGAATAAAACTAAAGTTGATGAGTGAAGGTGAGCATTCGAACGATAACCTATACAGCCAGCGTCGTCGGACTAAGAACAAAGGGACATACATTTAATCATTCCTTCTTCACTACTTAATGCATATGTCCTTCGAGTGCATTTGTTATGAAAATAGTTTGAAAATGGTTTGATTTCGAGAAAAATACTCGGTGTTGACAAAACGTTTATTTGGACCTACGCTACTGTTTGTGCGAAAATTTCATTACACCCACCAATTTAGTATGCCTCCTTTTTAGTTATTATTTTAAATAATTATGTGTTTTTTATATTAGCGACAGTTCCGACGGACGCTATTGTTTTTGAAAAAATATTCAATTCCCATAACAAATTTCGTTTGCCTCCTTATTAGTTATTGTCTTAATTAATTCGTATTTTCTTATATTAGCGACGGTTCAGGCCGACGCTACTGTTTGTGCTAAAATTTTCATTTTCCCCCACGAATTTCATTTGGCTCCTCTAAACTTAGTGTTTTAATTAATTATTATTTTTATATTAAAAACTAGTACTTTAATAGCTCTTTTAAAGTGCTATTAAACAAAATCGTTCACATTAGTGGCACGGTTAATAGCGCTTTTCAGCGCTATCGAAAACAAAAGAAAGTGATATTAAGTAACTTTTATGGCATATTATCTGTTGCTCTATTTTTACTTTAAAAGTTGGTTTACCCTTTTGGACAGAAGAGATCACTCTTCTTTGTCTTTATTAGAATCTTTATAAGAGGAGCACACGCCTATTTAGTCATTTTCTTGCATTTCACTTCAAAAGTATATAGCACGAATAAAACTAAAGTTCATGAGTGAAGGTGAGCATTCGAACGATAACCTATACAGCCAGCGTCGTTGGACTAAGAACAAAGGGACATACATTTAATCATTCCTTCTTCACTACTAAATGCATATGTCCTTCGAGTGCTTTTGTTATGAAAATATTTTGAAAATGGTTTGATTTCGAGAAAAATACTCGGTGTTGACAAAACGTTTATTTGGACCTACGCTACTGTTTGTGCGAAAATTTCATTACACCCACCAATTTAGTTTGCCTCCTTTTTAGTTATTATTTTAAATAATTTTTTTTTATATTAGCGACAGTTCAGGCCGACGCTATTGTTTTTGAAAAAATATTCGATTCCCATAACAAATTTCGTTTGTCTCCTTATTAGTTATTGTCTTAATTAATTCTTATTTTCTTATATTAGCGACGGTTCAGGCCGACGCTACTGTTTGTGCTAAAATTTTCATTTTCCCCCACGAATTTCATTTGGCTCCTCTAAACTTAGTGTTTTAATTAATTATTATTTTTATATTAAAAAGTAGTACTTTAGTAGCTCTTTTAAAGTGCTATTAAACAAAATCGTTCACATTAGTGGCACGGTTAATAGCGCTTTTCAGCGCTATCAAAAACAAAAGAAAGTGCTATTAAGTAACTTTTATGGCATATTGTCTGTTGCTCTATTTTTACTTTCAAAGTTGGTTTACCCTTTTGGACAGAAGAGATCACTCTTCTTTGTCTTTATTAGAATCTTTATAAGAGGAGCATACGCCTAACTAGTCATTTTCTTGCATTTCACTTCAAAAGTATATAGCACGAATAAAACTAAAGTTGATGAGTGAAGGTGAGCATTCGAACGATAACCTATACAGCCAGCGTCGTCGGACTAAGAACAAAGGGACATACATTTAATCATTCCTTCTTCACTACTTAATGCATATGTCCTTCGAGTGCTTTTGTTATGAAAATATTTTGAAAATGGTTTGATTTCGAGAAAAATACTCGGTGTTGACAAAACGTTTATTTGGACCTACGCTACTGTTTGTGCGAAAATTTCATTACACCCACCAATTTAGTTTGCCTCCTTTTTAGTTATTATTTTAAATAATTTTTTTTTTATATTAGCGACAGTTCAGGACGACGCTATTGTTTTTGAAAAAATATTCGATTCCCATAACAAATTTCGTTTGTCTCCTTATTAGTTATTGTCTTAATTAATTCTTATTTTCTTATATTAGCGACGGTTCAGGCCGACGCTACTGTTTGTGCTAAAATTTTAATTTTCCCCCACGAATTTCATTTGGCTCCTCTAAACTTAGTGTTTTAATTAATTATTATTTTTATATTAAAAAGTAGTACTTTAATAGCTCTTTTAAAGTGCTATTAAACAAAATCGTTCACATTAGTGGCACGGTTAATAGCGCTTTTCAGCGCTATCAAAAACAAAAGAAAGTGCTATTAAGTAACTTTTATGGCATATTGTCTGTTGCTATATTTTTACTTTCAAAGTTGGTTTACCCTTTTGGACAGAAGAGATCACTCTTCTTTGTCTTTATTAGAATCTTTATAAGAGGAGCATACGCCTAACTAGTCATTTTCTTGCATTTCACTTCAAAAGTATATAGCACGAATAAAACTAAAGTTGATGTGTGAAGGTGAGCATTCGAACGATAACCTATACAGCCAGCGTCGTCGGACTAAGAACAAAGGGACATACATTTAATCATTCCTTCTTCACTACTTAATGCATATGTCCTTCGAGTGCATTTGTTATGAAAATAGTTTGAAAATGGTTTGATTTCGAGAAAAATACTCGGTGTTGACAAAACGTTTATTTGGACCTACGCTACTGTTTGTGCGAAAATTTCATTACACCCACCAATTTAGTATGCCTCCTTTTTAGTTATTATTTTAAATAATTATGTGTTTTTTATATTAGCGACAGTTCCGACGGACGCTATTGTTTTTGAAAAAATATTCAATTCCCATAACAAATTTCGTTTGCCTCCTTATTAGTTATTGTCTTAATTAATTCGTATTTTCTTATATTAGCGACGGTTCAGGCCGACGCTACTGTTTGTGCTAAAATTTTCATTTTCCCCCACGAATTTCATTTGGCTCCTCTAAACTTAGTGTTTTAATTAATTATTATTTTTATATTAAAAACTAGTACTTTAATAGCTCTTTTAAAGTGCTATTAAACAAAATCGTTCACATTAGTGGCACGGTTAATAGCGCTTTTCAGCGCTATCGAAAACAAAAGAAAGTGATATTAAGTAACTTTTATGGCATATTATCTGTTGCTCTATTTTTACTTTAAAAGTTGGTTTACCCTTTTGGACAGAAGAGATCACTCTTCTTTGTCTTTATTAGAATCTTTATAAGAGGAGCACACGCCTAACTAGTCATTTTCTTGCATTTCACTTCAAAAGTATATAGCACGAATAAAACTAAAGTTCATGAGTGAAGGTGAGCATTCGAACGATAACCTATACAGCCAGCGTCGTTGGACTAAGAACAAAGGGACATACATTTAATCATTCCTTCTTCACTACTAAATGCATATGTCCTTCGAGTGCTTTTGTTATGAAAATATTTTGAAAATGGTTTGATTTCGAGAAAAATACTCGGTGTTGACAAAACGTTTATTTGGACCTACGCTACTGTTTCTGCGAAAATTTCATTACACCCACCAATTTAGTTTGCCTCCTTTTTAGTTATTATTTTAAATAATTTTTTTTTTATATTAGCGACAGTTCAGGCCGACGCTATTGTTTTTGAAAAAATATTCGATTCCCATAACAAATTTCGTTTGTCTCCTTATTAGTTATTGTCTTAATTAATTCTTATTTTCTTATATTAGCGACGGTTCAGGCCGACGCTACTGTTTGTGCTAAAATTTTCATTTTCCCCCACGAATTTCATTTGGCTCCTCTAAACTTAGTGTTTTAATTAATTATTATTTTTATATTAAAAAGTAGTACTTTAGTAGCTCTTTTAAAGTGCTATTAAACAAAATCGTTCACATTAGTGGCACGGTTAATAGCGCTTTTCAGCGCTATCAAAAACAAAAGAAAGTGCTATTAAGTAACTTTTATGGCATATTGTCTGTTGCTCTATTTTTACTTTCAAAGTTGGTTTACCCTTTTGGACAGAAGAGATCACTCTTCTTTGTCTTTATTAGAATCTTTATAAGAGGAGCATACGCCTAACTAGTCATTTTCTTGCATTTCACTTCAAAAGTATATAGCACGAATAAAACTAAAGTTGATGAGTGAAGGTGAGCATTCGAACGATAACCTATACAGCCAGCGTCGTCGGACTAAGAACAAAGGGACATACATTTAATCATTCCTTCTTCACTACTTAATGCATATGTCCTTCGAGTGCATTTGTTATGAAAATAGTTTGAAAATGGTTTGATTTCGAGAAAAATACTCGGTGTTGACAAAACGTTTATTTGGACCTACGCTACTGTTTGTGCGAAAATTTCATTACACCCACCAATTTAGTATGCCTCCTTTTTAGTTATTATTTTAAATAATTATGTGTTTTTTATATTAGCGACAGTTCCGACGGACGCTATTGTTTTTGAAAAAATATTCAATTCCCATAACAAATTTCGTTTGCCTCCTTATTAGTTATTGTCTTAATTAATTCGTATTTTCTTATATTAGCGACGGTTCAGGCCGACGCTACTGTTTGTGCTAAAATTTTCATTTTCCCCCACGAATTTCATTTGGCTCCTCTAAACTTAGTGTTTTAATTAATTATTATTTTTATATTAAAAACTAGTACTTTAATAGCTCTTTTAAAGTGCTATTAAACAAAATCGTTCACATTAGTGGCACGGTTAATAGCGCTTTTCAGCGCTATCGAAAACAAAAGAAAGTGCTATTAAGTAACTTTTATGGCATATTATCTGTTGCTCTATTTTTACTTTAAAAGTTTGTTTACCCTTTTGGACAGAAGAGATCACTCTTCTTTGTCTTTATTAGAATCTTTATAAGAGGAGCACACGCCTAACTAGTCATTTTCTTGCATTTCACTTCAAAAGTATATAGCACGAATAAAACTAAAGTTCATGAGTGAAGGTGAGCATTCGAACGATAACCTATACAGCCAGCGTCGTCGGACTAAGAACAAAGGGACATACATTTAATCATTCCTTCTTCACTACTTAATGCATATGTCCTTCGAGTGCTTTTGTTATGAAAATATTTTGAAAATGGTTTGATTTCGAGAAAAATACTCGGTGTTGACAAAACGTTTATTTGGACCTACGCTACTGTTTGTGCGAAAATTTCATTACACCCACCAATTTAGTTTGCCTCCTTTTTAGTTATTATTTTAAATAATTATGTTTTTTTTATATTAGCGACAGTTCCGGCTGACGCTATTGTTTTTGAAAAAATATTCAATTCCCATAACAAATTTCGTTTGCCTCCTTATTAGTTATTATCTTAATTAATTCTTATTTTCTTATATTAGCGACGGTTCAGTCCGACGCTACTGTTTGTGCTAAAATTTTCATTTTCCCCCACGAATTTCATTTGCCTCCTCTAAACTTAGTGTTTTAATTAATTATTATTTTTATATTAAAAAGTAGTACTTTAATAGCTCTTTTAAAGTGCTATTAACCAAAATCGTTCACATTAGAGGCACGGTTAATAGCGCTTTTCAACGCTATCAAAAACAAAAGAAAGTGCTATTAAGTAACTTTTATGGCATATTGTCTGTTGCACTATTTTTACTTTCAAAGTTGGTTTACCCTTTTGGACAGAAGAGATCACTCTACTTTGTCTTTATTAGAAACTTTATAAGAGGAGCATACGCCTAACTAGTCATTTTCTTGCATTTCACTTCAAAAGTATATAGCACGAATAAAACTAAAGTTCATGAGTGAAGGTGAGCATTCGAACGATAACCTATACAGCCAGCGTCGTCGGACTAAGAATAAAGGGACATACATTTAATCATTCCTTCTTCACTACTTAATGCATATGTCCTTCGAGTGCATTTGTTATGAAAATATTTTGAAAATGGTTTGATTTCGAGAAAAATACTCGGTGTTGACAAAACGTTTATTTGGACCTACGCTACTGTTTGTGCGAAAATTTCATTACACCCACCAATTTAGTTTGCCTCCTTTTTAGTTATTATTTTAAATATTTTTTTTTATATTAGCGACAGTTTAGGCCGACGCTATTGTTTTTGAAAAAATATTCAATTCCCATAACAAATTTCGTTTGCCTCCTTATTAGTTATTGTCTTAATTAATTCTTATTTTCTTATATTAGCGACGATTCAGGCCGACGCTAATGTTTGTGCTAAAATTTTCATTTTTCCCCGCGAATTTCAATTGGCTCCTTTAAACTTAGTATTTTAATTAATTATTATTTTTATATTAAAAACTAGTACTTTAATAGCTCTTTTAAAGTGCTATTAAACAAAATCGTTCACATTAGTGGCACGGTTAATAGCGCTTTTCAGCGCTATCAAAAACAAAAGAAAGTGCTATTAAGTAACTTTTATGGCATATTGTCTGTTGCTCTATTTTTACTTTCAAAGTTGGTTTACCCTTTTAGACAGAAGAGATCACTCTTCTTTGTCTTTATTAGAATCTTTATAAGAGTAGCACACGCCTAACTAGTCATTTTCTTGCATTTCACATCAAAAGTATATAGCACGAATAAAACTAAAGTTCATGAGTGAAGGTGAGCATTCGAACGATAACCTATACAGCCAGCGTCGTCAGACTAAGAACAAAGGGACATACATTTAATCATTCCTTCTTCACTACTTAATGCATATGTCCTTCGAGTGCAATTGTTATGAAAATATTTTGAAAATGGTTTGATTTCGAGAAAAATACTCGGTGTTCACAAAACGTTTATTTGGACCTACGCTACTGTTTGTGCGAAAATTTCATTACACCCACCAATTTAGTTTGCCTCCTTTTTAGTTATTATTTTAAATAATTTTTTTTTTTATATTAGCGACAGTTCAGGCCCACGCTATTGTTTTGGAAAAAATATTCAATTCCCATAACAAATTTCGTTTGTCTCCTTATTAGTTATTGTCTTAATTAATTCTTATTTTCTTATATTAGCGACGGTTCAGGCCGACGCTACTGTTTGTGCTAAAATTTTCATTTTCCCCCACGAATTTCATTTGGCTCCTCTAAACTTAGTGTTTTAATTAATTATTATTTTTATATTAAAAAGTAGTACTTTAATAGCTCTTTTAAAGTGCTATTAAACAAAATCGTTCACATTAGTGGCACGGTTAATAGCGCTTTTCAGCGCTATCAAAAACAAAAGAAAGTGCTATTAAGTAACTTTTATGGCATATTGTCTGTTGCTCTATTTTTACTTTCAAAGTTGGTTTACCCTTTTGGACAGAAGAGATCACTCTTCTTTGTCTTTATTAGAATCTTTATAAGAGGAGCATACGCCTAACTAGTCATTTTCTTGCATTTCACTTCAAAAGTATATAGCACGAATAAAACTAAAGTTCATGAGTGAAGGTGAGCATTCGAACGATAACCTATACAGCCAGCGTCGTCGGACTAAGAACAAAGGGACATACATTTAATCATTCCTTCTTCACTACTTAATGCATATGTCCTTCGAGTGCATTTGTTATGAAAATATTTTGAAAATGGTTTGATTTCGAGAAAAATACTCGGTGTTGACAAAACGTTTATTTGGACCTACGCTACTGTTTGTGCGAAAATTTCATTACACCCACCAATTTAGTATGCCTCCTTTTTAGTTATTATTTTAAATAATTATGTTTTTTTTATATTAGCGACAGTTCCGGCCGACGCTATTGTTTTTGAAAAAATATTCAATTCCCATAACAAATTTCGTTTGCCTCCTTATTAGTTATTATCTTAATTAATTCTTATTTTCTTATATTAGCGACGGTTCAGTCTGATGCTACTGTTTGTGCTAAAATTTTCATTTTCCCCCACGAATTTCATTTGGCTCCTCTAAACTTAGTGTTTTAATTAATTATTATTTTTATATTAAAAAGTAGTACTTTAATAGCTCTTTTAAAGTGCTATTAAACAAAATCGTTCACATTAGAGGCACGGTTAATAGCGCTTTTCAACGCTATCAAAAACAAAAGTAAGTGCTATTAAGTAACTTTTATGGCATATTGTCTGTTGCTCTATTTTTACTTTCAAAGTTGGTTTACCCTTTTGGACAGAAGAGATCACTCTACTTCTTCTTTATTAGAATCTTTATAAGAGGAGCATACGCCTAACTAGTCATTTTCTTGCATTTCACTTCAAAAGTATATAGCACGAATAAAACTAAAGTTCATGAGTGAAGGTGAGCATTCGAACGATAACCTATACAGCCAGCGTCGTCGGACTAAGAATAAAGGGACATACATTTAATCATTCCTTCTTCACTACTTAATGCATATGTCCTTCGAGTGCATTTGTTATGAAAATATTTTGAAAATGGTTTGATTTCGAGAAAAATACTCGGTGTTGACAAAACGTTTATTTGGACCTACGCTACTGTTTGTGCGAAAATTTCATTACACCCACCAATTTAGTATGCCTCCTTTTTAGTTATTATTTTAAATAATTATGTTTATTTTTATATTAGTGACAGTTCAGGCCGACGCTATTGTTTTTGAAAAAATATTCAATTCCCATAACAAATTTCGTTTGCCTCCTTATTAGTTATTATCTTAATTAATTCTTATTTTCTTATATTAGCGACGGTTCAGTCTGATGCTACTGTTTGTGCTAAAATTTTCATTTTCCCCCACGAATTTCATTTGGCTCCTCTAAACTTAGTTTTTTAATTAATTATTATTTTTATATTAAAAAGTAGTACTTTAATAGCTCTTTTAAAGTGCTATTAAACAAAATCGTTCACATTAGTGGCACGGTTAATAACGCTTTTCAGCGCTATCGAAAACAAAAGAAAGTGCTATTTAGTAACTTTTATGGCATATTGTCTGTTGCTCTATTTTTACTTTCAAAGTTGGTTTACCCTTTTGGACAGAAGAGATCACTCTTCTTTGTCTTTATTAGAATCTTTATAAGAGGAGCATACGCCTAACTAGTCATTTTCTTGCATTTCACTTCAAAAGTATATAGGAAGAATAAAACTAAAGTTCATGAGTGAACGTGAGCATTCGAACGATAACCTATACAGCCAGCGTCGTCTAAGAACAAAGGGACATACATTTAATCATTCCTTCTTCACTACTTAATGCATATGTCCTTCGAGTGCATTTGTTATGAAAATATTTTGAAAATGGTTTGATTTCGAGAAAATTACTCGGAGTTGACATAACGTTTATTTGGACCTACGCTACTGTTTGTGCGAAAATTTCATTACACCCACCAATTTAGTATGCCTCCTTTTTAGTTATTATTTTAAATAATTGTGTTTTTTTTTATATTAGCGACAGTTCAGGCCGACGCTATTGTTTTTGAAAAAATATTCAATTCCCATAACAAATTTCGTTTGCCTCCTTATTAGTTATTGTCTTAATTAATTCTTATTTTCTTATATTAGCGACGGTTCAGGCCGACGCTACTGTTTGTGCTAAAATTTTCATTTTCCCCCACGAATTTCATTTGGCTCCTCTAAACTTAGTGTTTTAATTAATTATTATTTTTATATTAAAAACTAGTACTTTAATAGCTCTTTTAAAGTGCTATTAAACAAAATCGTTCACATTAGTGGCACGGTTAATAGTGCTTTTCAGCGCTATCGAAAACAAAAGAAAGTGCTATTAAGTAACTTTTATGGCATATTATCTGTTGCTCTATTTTTACTTTAAAAGTTGGTTTGCCCTTTTGGACAGAAGAGATCACTCTTCTTTGTCTTTATTAGAATCTTTATAAGAGGAGCACACGCCTAACTAGTCATTTTCTTGCATTTCACTTCAAAAGTATATAGCACGAATAAAACTAAAGTTCATGAGTGAAGGTGAGCATTCGAATGATAACCTATACAGCCAGCGTCGTCGGACTAAGAACAAAGGGGCATACATTTAATCATTCCTTCTTCACTTCTTAATGCATATGTCCTTTGAGTGCATTTGTTATGAAAATATTTTGAAAATGGTTTGATTTCGAGAAAAATACTCGGTGTTGACAAAACGTTTATTTGGACCTACGCTACTGTTTGTGCGAAAATTTCATTACAACCACCAATTTAGTTTGCCTCCTTTTTAGTTATTATTTTAAATAATTATTTTTTTTATATTAGCGACAGTTCAGGCCCACGCTATTGTTTTGGAAAAAATATTCAATTCCCATAACAAATTTCGTTTGCCTCCTTATTAGTTATTGTCTTAATTAATTCTTATTTTCTTATATTAGCGACGGTTCAAGCCGACGCTACTGTTTGTGCTAAAATTTTCTTTTTCCCCCACCAATTTCATTTTCCTCCTCTAAACTTACTGTTTTAATTAATTATTATTTTTATATTAAAAACTAGTACTTTAATAGCTCTTTTAAAGTGCTATTAAACAAAATCGTTCACATTAGTGGCACGGTTAATAGCGCTTTTCAGCGCTATCAAAAACAAAAGAAAGTGCTATTAAGTAACTTTTATGGCATATTGTCTGTTGCTCTATTTTTACTTTCAAAGTTGGTTTACCCTTTTGGACAGAAGAGATCACTCTTCTTTGTCTTTATTAGAATCTTTATAAGAGGAGCACACGCCTAACTAGTCATTTTCTTGCATTTCACTTCAAAAGTATATAGCACGAATACAACTAAAGTTCATGAGTGAAGGTGAGCATTCGAACGATAACTTATACAGCCAGCGTCGTCGGACTAACAACAAAAGGACATACTTAATGCATATGTCCTTCGAGTGAATTTGTTATGAAAATATTTTGAAAATGGTTTGTTTTCGAGAAATATACTCGGTGTTGACAAAATATTTATTTGGACCTACACTACTGTTTGTGCGAAAATTTCATTACACCCACCAATTTAGTTTGCCTCCTTTTTAGTTATTATTTTAAATAATTATTTTTTTATATATTAGCGACAGTTCGGGCCGACGCTATTGTTTTTGAAAAAATATTCAATTCCCATAACAAATTTCGTTTGCCTCCTTATTAGTTATTGTCTTAATTAATTCTTATTTTCTTATATTAGCGACGGTTCAGGCCGACGCTACTGTTTGTGCTAAAATTTTCTTTTTCCCCCTCGAATTTCATTTGCCTCCTCTAAACTTAATGTTTTAATTAATTATTATTTTTATATTAAAAACTAGTACTTTAATAGCTCTTTTAAAGTGCTATTAAACAAAATCGTTCACATTAGAGGCACGGTTAATAGCGCTTTTCAGCGCTATCAAAAACAAAAGAAAGTGCTATTAAGTAACTTTTATGGCATATTGTCTGTTGCTCTATTTTTACTTTCAAAGTTGGTTTACCCTTTGGACAGAAGAGATCACTCTTCTTTGTCTTTATTAGAATCTTTATAAGAGGAGCACATGCCTAACTAGTCATTTTCTTGCATTTCACTTCAAAAGTATATAGCACGAATAAAACTAAAGTTCATGAGTGAAGGTGAGCATTCGAACGATAACCTATACAGCCAGCGTCGTCGGACTAAGAACAAAGGGGCATACTTAATGCATATGTCCTTCGAGTGAATTTGTTATGAAAATATTTTGAAAATGGTTTGTTTTCGAGAAAAATACTCGGTGTTGACAAAATATTTATTTGGACCTACACTACTGTTTGTGCGAAAATTTCATTACACCCACCAATTTAGTTTGCCTCCTTTTTAGTTATTATTTTAAATAATTATTTTTTTATATATTAGCGACAGTTCGGGCCGACGCTATTGTTTTTGAAAAAATATTCAATTCCCATAACAAATTTCGTTTGCCTCCTTATTAGTTATTGTCTTAATTAATTCTTATTTTCTTATATTAGCGACGGTTCAGGCCGACGCTACTGTTTGTGCTAAAATTTTCTTTTTCCCCCTCGAATTTCATTTGCCTCCTCTAAACTTAATGTTTTAATTAATTATTATTTTTATATTAAAAACTAGTACTTTAATAGCTCTTTTAAAGTGCTATTAAACAAAATCGTTCACATTAGAGGCACGGTTAATAGCGCTTTTCAGCGCTATCAAAAACAAAAGAAAGTGCTATTAAGTAACTTTTATGGCATATTGTCTGTTGCTCTATTTTTACTTTCAAAGTTGGTTTACCCTTTGGACAGAAGAGATCACTCTTCTTTGTCTTTATTAGAATCTTTATAAGAGGAGCACATGCCTAACTAGTCATTTTCTTGCATTTCACTTCAAAAGTATATAGCACGAATAAAACTAAAGTTCATGAGTGAAGGTGAGCATTCGAACGATAACCTATACAGCCAGCGTCGTCGGACTAAGAACAAAGGGGCATACTTAATGCATATGTCCTTCGAGTGAATTTGTTATGAAAATATTTTGAAAATGGTTTGTTTTCGAGAAAAATACTCGGTGTTGACAAAATATTTATTTGGACCTACACTACTGTTTGTGCGAAAATTTCATTACACCCACCAATTTAGTTTGCCTCCTTTTTAGTTATTATTTTAAATAATTATTTTTTTATATATTAGCGACAGTTCGGGCCGACGCTATTGTTTTTGAAAAAATATTCAATTCCCATAACAAATTTCGTTTGCCTCCTTATTAGTTATTGTCTTAATTAATTCTTATTTTCTTATATTAGCGACGGTTCAGGCCGACGCTACTGTTTGTGCTAAAATTTTCTTTTTCCCCCACAAATTTCATTTGCCTCCTCTAAACTTAATGTTTTAATTAATTATTATTTTTATATTAAAAACTAGTACTTTAATAGCTCTTTTAAAGTGCTATTAAACAAAATCGTTCACATTAGTGGCACGGTTAAAAGCGCTTTTCAGCGCTATCAAAAACAAAAGAAAGTGTTATTAAGTAACTTTTATGGCATATTGTTTGTTTCTCTATTTTTACTTTCAAAGTTGGTTTACCCTTTGGACAGAAGAGATCACTCTTCTTTGTCTTTATTAGAATCTTTATAAGAGGAGCACACGCCTAACTAGTCATTTTCTTGCATTTCACTTCAAAAGTATATATCACGAATAAAACTAAATTTCATGAGTGAAGGTGAGCATTCGAACGATAACCTATACAGCCAACGTCGTCGGACTAAGAACAAAGGGACATACATTTAATCATTCCTTCTTCACTACTTAATGCATATGTCCTTCGAGTGCATTTGTTATGAAAATATTTTGAAAATGGTTTGATTTCGAGAAAAATACTCGGTGTTGACAAAACGTTTATTTGGACCTACGCTACTGTTTGTGCGAAAATTTCATTACACCCACCAATTTAGTTTGCCTCCTTTTTATATATTATTTTAAATAATAATTATTTTTTATATTAGCGACAGTTCAGGCCGACGCTATTGTTTTTGAAAAAATATTCAATTCCCATAACAAATTTCGTTTGCCTCCTTATTACTTATTGTCTTAATTAATTCTTATTTTCTTATATTAGCGACGGTTCAGGCCGACGCTACTGTTTGTGCTAAAATTTTCTTTTTCCCCCACGAATTTCATTTTCCTCCTCTAAACTTAGTGTTTTAATTAATTATTATTTTTATATTAAAAACTAGTACTTTAATAGCTCTTTTAAAGTGCTATTAAACAAAATCGTTCACATTAGTGGCACGGTTAATAGCGCTTTTCAGCGCTATCAAAAACAAAAGAAAGTGCTATTAAGTAACTTTTATGGCATATTGTCTGTTGCTCTATTTTTACTTTCAAAGTTGGTTTACCCTTTTGGACAGAAGAGATCACTCTTCTTTGTCTTTATTAGAATCTTTATAAGAGGAGCACACGCCTAACTAGTCATTTTCTTGCATTTCACTTCAAAAGTATATAGCACGAATACAACTAAAGTTCATGAGTGAAGGTGAGCATTCGCATGATAACTTATACAGCCAGCGTCGTCGGACTAACAACAAAAGGACATACTTAATGCATATGTCCTTCGAGTGCATTTGTTATGAAAATATTTTGAAAATGGTTTGTTTTCGAGAAAAATACTCGGTGTTGACAAAATATTTATTTGGACCTACACTACTGTTTGTGCGAAAATTTCATTACACCCACCAATTTAGTTTGCCTCCTTTTTAGTTATTATTTTAAATAATTATTTTTTTATATATTAGCGACAGTTCGGGCCCACGCTATTGTTTTGGAAAAAATATTCAATTCCCATAACAAATTTCGTTTGCCTCCTTATTAGTTATTCTCTTAATTAATTCTTATTTTCTTATATTAGCGACGGTTCAGGCCGACGCTACTGTTTGTGCTAATATTTTCATTTTCCCCCACGAATTTCATTTGGCTCCTCTAAACTTAGTGTTTTAATTAATTATTATTTTTATATTAAAAAGTAGTACTTTAATAGCTCTTTTAAAGTGTTATTAAACAAAATCGTTCACATTAGTGGCACGGTTAATAGCGCTTTTCAGCGCTATCAAAAACAAAAGAAAGTGCTATTAAGTAACTTTTATGGCATATTGTCTGTTGCTCTATTTTTACTTTCAAAGTTGGTTTACCCTTTTAGACAGAAGAGATCACTCTTCTTTGTCTTTATTGGAATCTTTATAAGAGGAGCACACGCCTAACTAGTCATTTTCTTGCATTTCACTTCAAAAGTATATAGCACGAATAAAACTAAAGTTCATGAGTGAAGGTGAGCATTCGAACGATAACTTATACAGCCAGCGTCGTCGGACTAAGAACAAAGGGACATACATTTAATCATTCATTCTTCACTACTTAATGCATATGTCCTTCGAGTGCATTTGTTATGAAAATATTTTGAAAATGGTTTGATTTCGAGAAAAATACTCGGTGTTGACAAAACGTTTGTTTGGACCTACGCTACTGTTTGTGCGAAATTTTCATTACACCCACCAATTTACTTTGCCTCCTTTTTAGTTATTATTTTAAATAATTTTTTTTTATATTTGCAACAGTTCAGGCCCACGCTATTGTTTTGGAAAAAATATTCAATTCCCATAACAAATTTCATTTGTCTCCTTATTAGTTATTGTCTTAATTAATTCTTATTTTCTTATATTAGTGACAGTTCAGGCCGACGCTACTGTTTGTGCTAAAATTTTCATTTTCCCCCACGAATTTCATTTGGCTCCTATAAACTTAGTGTTTTAATTAATTATTATTTTTATATTAAAAAGTATTACTTTAATAGCTCTTTTAAAGTGCTATTAAACAAAATCGTTCACATTAGTGGCACGGTTAATAGCGCTTTTCAGCGCTATCAAAAACAAAAGAAAGTGCTATTAAGTAACTTTTATGGCATATTGTCTGTTGCTCTATTTTTACTTTCAAAGTTGGTTTACCCTTTTGGACAGAAGAGATCTCTCTTCTTTGTCTTTATTAGAATCTTTATAAGAGGAGCATACGCCTAACTAGTCATTTTCTTGCATTTCACTTCAAAAGTATATAGCACGAATAAAACTAAAGTTCATGAGTGAAGGTGAGCATTCGAACGATAACTTATACAGCCAGCGTCTTCGGACTAAGAACAAAGGGACATACATTTAATCATTCCTTCTTCACTACTTAATGCATATGTCCTTCGAGTGCATTGGTTATGAAAATATTTTGAAAATGGTTTGATTTCGAGAAAAATACTCGTTGTTGACAAAACGTTTATTTGGACCTACTCTACTGTTTGTGCGAAAATTTCATTACATCCACCAATTTAGTTTGCCTCCTTTTTAGTTATTATTTTAAATAATTTTTTTTATATTAGCGACAGTTCAGGCCCACGCTATTGTTTTGGAAAAAATATTCAATTCCCATAACAAATTTCGTTTGCCTCCTTATTAGTTATTCTCTTAATTAATTCTTATTTTCTTATATTAGCGACGGTTCAGGCCGACGCTACTGTTTGTGCTAATATTTTCATTTTCCCCCACGAATTTCATTTGGCTCCTCTAAACTTAGTGTTTTAATTAATTATTATTTTTATATTAAAAAGTAGTACTTTAATAGCTCTTTTAAAGTGTTATTAAACAAAATCGTTCACATTAGTGGCACGGTTAATAGCGCTTTTCAGCGCTATCAAAAACAAAAGAAAGTGCTATTAAGTAACTTTTATGGCATATTGTCTGTTGCTTTATTTTTACTTTCAAAGTTGGTTTACCCTTTTAGACAGAAGAGATCACTCTTCTTTGTCTTTATTGGAATCTTTATAAGAGGAGCACACGCCTAACTAGTCATTTTCTTGCATTTCACTTCAAAAGTATATAGCACGAATAAAACTAAAGTTCATGAGTGAAGGTGAGCATTCGAACGATAACTTATACAGCCAGCGTCGTCGGACTAAGAACAAAGGGACATACATTTAATCATTCATTCTTCACTACTTAATGCATATGTCCTTCGAGTGCATTTGTTATGAAAATATTTTGAAAATGGTTTGATTTCGAGAAAAATACTCGGTGTTGACAAAACGTTTATTTGGACCTACGCTACTGTTTGTGCGAAAATTTCATTACACCCACCAATTTAGTTTGCCTCCTTTTTAGTTATTATTTTAAATAATTATTATTTTTTATATTAGCGACAGTTTAGGCCGACGCTATTGTTTTTGAAAAAATATTCAATTCCCATAACAAATTTCATTTGCCTCCTTATTAGTTATTGTCTTAATTAATTCTTATTTTCTTATATTAGCGACGGTTCAGGCCGACGCTACTGTTTGTGCTAAAATTTTCATTTTCCCCCACGAATTTCATTTGGCTCCTATAAACTTAGTGTTTTAATTAATTATTATTTTTATATTAAAAACTAGTACTTTAATAGCTCTTTGAAAGTGCTATTAAACAAAATCGTTCACATTAGTGGCACGGTTAATAGTGGTTTTCAACGCTATCGAAAACACAAGAAAGTGCTATTAAGTAACTTTTATGGCATATTATCTGTTGCTCTATTTTTACTTTAAAAGTTGGTTTACCCTTTTGGACAGAAGAGATCACTCTTCTTTGTCTTTATTAGAATCTTTATAGGAGGAGCACACGCCTAACTAGTCATTTTCTTGCATTTCACTTCAAAATTATATAGCACGAATAAAACTAAAGTTCATGAGTGAAGGTGAGCATTCAAACGATAACCTATACAGCCAGCGTCGTCGGACTAAGAACAAAGGGACATACATTTAATCATTCCTTCTTCACTACTTAATGCATATGTCCTTCGAGTGCATTGGTTATGAAAATATTTTGAAAATGGTTTGATTTCGAGAAAAATACTCGGTGTTGACAAAACGTTTATTTGGACCTACTCTACTGTTTGTGCGAAAATTACATTACACCCACCAATTTAGTTTGCCTCCTTTTTAGTTATTATTTTAAATAATTATTTTTTTTTATTAGCGACAGTTCAGGCCGACGCTATTGTTTTGGAAAAAATATTCAATTCCCATAGCAAATTTCGTTTGTCTCCTTATTAGTTATTGTCTTAATTAATTCTTATTTTCTTATATTAGCGACGGTTCAGGCCGACGCTACTGTTTGTGCTAAAATTTTCATTTTCCCCCACGAATTTCATTTGGCTCCTCTAAACTTAGTGTTTTAATTAATTATTATTTTTATATTAAAAAGTAATACTTTAATAGCTCTTTTAAAGTGCTATTAAACAAAATCGTTCACATTAGTTGCACGGTTAATAGCGCTTTTCAGCGCTATCAAAAACAAAAGAAAGTGCTATTAAGTAACTTTTATGGCATATTGTCTGTTGCTCTATTTTTACTTTCAAAGTTGGTTTACCCTTTTGGACAGAAGAGATCACTCTTCTTTGTCTTTATTAGAATCTTTATAAGAGGAGCATACGCCTAACTAGTCATTTTCTTGCATTTCACTTCAAAAGTATATAGCACGAATAAAGCTAAAGTTCATGAGTGAACGTGAGCATTCGAACGATAACCTATACAGCCAGCGTCGTCGGACTAAGAACAAAGGGACATACATTTAATCATTCCTTCTTCATTACTTAATGCATATGTCCTTCGAGTGCATTTGTTATGAAAATATTTTGAAAATGGTTTGATTTCGAGAAAAATACTCGGTGTTGACAAAACGTTTATTTGGACCTACGCTACTGTTTGTGCGAAAATTTCATTACACCCACCAATTTAGTATGCCTCCTTTTTAGTTATTGTTTTAAATAATTATGTTTATTTTTATATTAGCGACAGTTCAGGCCGACGCTATTGTTTTTGAAAAAATATTCAATTCCCATAACAAATTTCGTTTGCCTCCTTATTAGTTATTGTCTTAATTAATTCTTATTTTCTTATATTAGCGACGGCTCAGGCCGACGCTACTGTTTGTGCTAAAATTTTCATTTTCCCCCACGAATTTCATTTGGCTCCTCTAAACTTAGTGTTTTAATTAATTATTATTTTTATATTAAAAACTAGTACTTTAATAGCTCTTTTAAAGTACTATTAAACAAAATCGTTCACATTAGTGGCACGGTTAATAGTGCTTTTCAGCGCTATCGAAAACAAAAGAAAGTGCTATTAAGTAACTTTTATGGCATATAATTTGTTGCTCTATTTTTACTTTAAAAGTTGGTTTACCCTTTAGGACAGAAGAGATCACTCTGCTTTGTCTTTATTAGAATCTTTATAAGAGGAGCACACGCCTAACTAGTCATTTTCTTGCATTTCACTTCAAAAGTATATAGCACGAATAAAACTAAAGTTCATGAGTGAAGGTGAGCATTCGAACGATAACCTATACAGCCAGCGTCGTCGGACTAAAAACAAAGGGACATACATTTAATCATTCCTTCTTCACTACTTAATGCATATGTCCTTCGAGTGCATTTGTTATGAAAATATTTTGAAAATGGTTTGATTTCGAGAAAAATACTCGGTGTTGAGAAAACGTTTATTTGGACCTACGCTACTGTTTGTGCGAAAATTTCATTACACCCACCAATTTAGTTTGCCTCCTTTTTAGTTATTATTTTAAATAATTAATTTTTTTTATATTAGCGACAGTTTAGGCCGACGCTATTGTTTTTGAAAAAATATTCAATTCCCATAACAAATTTCGTTTGCCTCCTTATTAGTTATTGTCTTAATTAATTCCTATTTTCTTATATTAGCGACGGTTCAGGCCGACGCTACTGTTTGTGCTAAAATATTCATTTTCCCCCACGATTTTCATTCGGCTCCTTTAAACTTAGTATTTTAATTAATTATTATTTTTATATTAAAAACTAGTACTTTAATAGCTCTTTTAAAGTGCTATTAAACAAAATCGTTCACATTAGTGGCACGGTTAATAGCGCTTTTCAGCGCTATCAAAAACAAAAGAAAGTGCTATTAAGTAACTTTTATGGCATATTGTCTGTTGCTCTATTTTTACTTTCAAAGTTGGTTTACCCTTTTAGATAGAAGAGATCACTCTTCTTTGTCTTTATTAGAATCTTTTAAGTGGAGTACACGCCTAACTAGTCATTTTCTTGCATTTCACTTCAAAAGTATATAGCACGAATAAAACTAAAGTTCGTGAGTGAAGGTGAGCATTCGAACGATAACTTATACAACCAGCGTCTTCTGACTAAGAACAAAGGGACATACATTTAATCATTCCTTCTTCACTACTTAATGCATATGTCCTTCGAGTGCATTTGTTATGAAAATATTTTGAAAATGGTTTGATTTCGAGAAAAATACTCGGTGTTGACAAAACGTTTATTTGGACCTACGCTACTGTTTGTGCGAAAATTTCATTACATCCACCAATTTAGTTTGCCTCCTTTTTAGTTATTATTTTAAATAATTTTTTTTATATTAGCGACAGTTCAGGCCCACGCTATTGTTTTGGAAAAAAATATTCAATTCCCATAACAAATTTCGTTTGTCTCCTTATTAGTTATTCTCTTAATTAATTCTTATTTTCTTATATTAGCGACGGTTCAGGCCGACGCTACTGTTTGTGCTAAAATTTTCATTTTCCCCCACGAATTTCATTTGGCTCCTATAAACTTAGTGTTTTAATTAATTATTATTTTTATATTAAAAAGTATTACTTTAATAGCTCTTTTAAAGTGCTATTAAACAAAATCGTTCACATTAGTGGCACGGTTAATAGCGCTTTTCAGCGCTATCAAAAACAAAAGAAAGTGCTATTAAGTAACTTTTATGGCATATTGTCTGTTGCTCTATTTTTACTTTCAAAGTTGGTTTACCCTTTTGGACAGAAGAGATCACTCTTCTTTGTCTTTATTAGAATCTTTATAAGAGGAGCATACGCCTAACTAGTCATTTTCTTGCATTTCACTTCAAAAGTATATAGCACGAATAAAACTAAAGTTCATGAGTGAAGGTGAGCATTCGAACGATAACTTATACAGCCAGCGTCTTCAGACTAAGAACAAAGGGACATACATTTAATCATTCCTTCTTCACTACTTAATGCATATGTCCTTCGAGTGCATTGGTTATGAAAATATTTTGAAAATGGTTTGATTTCGAGAAAAATACTCGGTGTTGACAAAACGTTTATTTGGACCTACTCTACTGTTTGTGCGAAAATTTCATTACATCCACCAATTTAGTTTGCCTCCTTTTTAGTTATTATTTTAAATAATTTTTTTTATATTAGCGACAGTTCAGGCCCACGCTATTGTTTTGGAAAAAATATTCAATTCCCATAACAAATTTCGTTTGCCTCCTTATTAGTTATTCTCTTAATTAATTCTTATTTTCTTATATTAGCGACGATTCAGGCCGACGCTACTGTTTGTGCTAATATTTTCATTTTCCCCCACGAATTTCATTTGGCTCCTCTAAACTTAGTGTTTTAATTAATTATTATTTTTATATTAAAAAGTAGTACTTTAATAGCTCTTTTAAAGTGTTATTAAACAAAATCGTTCACATTAGTGGCACGTTTAATAGCGCTTTTCAGCTCTATCAAAAAGAAAAGAAAGTGCTATTAAGTAACTTTTATGGCATATTGTCTGTTGCTCTATTTTTACTTTCAAAGTTCGTTTACCCTTTTAGACAGAAGAGATCACTCTTCTTTGTCTTTATTAGAATCTTTTAAGAGGAGTACACGCCTAACTAGTCATTTTCTTGCATTTCACTTCAAAAGTATATAGCACGAATAAAACTAAAGTTCATGAGTGAAGGTGAGCATTCGAACGATAACTTATACAGCCAGCGTCGTCGGACTAAGAACAAAGGGACATACATTTAATCATTCCTTCTTCACTACTTAATGCATATGTCCTTCGAGTGCATTTGTTATGAAAATATTTTGAAAATGGTTTGATTTCGAGAAAAATACTCGGTGTTGACAAAACGTTTATTTGGACCTACGCTACTGTTTGTGCGAAAATTTCATTTCACCCACCAATTTAGTTTGCCTCCTTTTTAGTTATTATTTTAAATAATTTTTTTTTTATATTAGCGACAGTTTACGCCGGCGCTATTGTTTTGGAAAAAATATTCAATTCCCATAACATATTTTGTTTGCCTCCTTATTAGTTATTGTCTTAATTAATTCTTATTTTCTTATATTAGCGACGGTTCAAGCCGACGCTACTGCTTGTGCTAAAATTTTCATTTTTCCCCACGAATTTCATTTGGCTCCTATAAACTTAGTGTTTTAATTAATTATTATTTTTATATTAAAAATTAGTACTTTAATAGCTCTTTTAAAGTGCTATTAAACAAAATCGTTCACATTAGTGGCACGGTTAATAGCGCTTTTCAGCGCTATCAAAAACAAAAGAAAGTGCTATTAAGTAACTTTTATGGCATATTGTCTGTTGCTCTATTTTTACTTTCAAAGTTGGTTTACCCTTTTAGATAGAAGAGATCATTCTTCTTTGTCTTTATTGGAATCTTTATAAGAGGAGCACACGCCTAACTAGTCATTTTCTTGCATTTCACTTCAAAAGTATATAGCACGAATAAAACTAAAGTTCATGAGTGAAGGTGAGCATTCGAACGATAACTTATACAGCCAGCGTCTTCGGACTAAGAACAAAGGGACATACATTTAATCATTCCTTCTTCACTACTTAATGCATATGTCCTTCGAGTGCATTTGTTATGAAAATATTTTGAAAATGGTTTGATTTCGAGAAAAATACTCGGTGTTGACAAAACGTTTATTTGGACCTACGCTACTGTTTGTGCGAAAATTTCATTACACCCACCAATTTAGTTTGCCTCCTTTTTAGTTATTATTTTAAATAATTATTATTTTTTATATTAGCGACAGTTTAGGCCGACGCTATTGTTTTTGAAAAAATATTCAATTCCCATAACAAATTTCATTTGCCTCCTTATTAGTTATTGTCTTAATTAATTCTTATTTTCTTATATTAGCGACGATTCAGGCCGACGCTACTGTTTGTGCTAAAATTTTCATTTTTCCCCACGAATTTCATTTGGCTCCTTTAAACTTAGTATTTTAATTAATTATTATTTTTATATTAAAAACTAGTACTTTAATAGCTCTTTTAAAGTGCTATTAAACAAAATCGTTCACATTAGTGGCACGGTTAATAGCGCTTTTCAGCGCTATCAAAAACAAAAGAAAGTGCTATTAAGTAACTTTTATGGCATATTGTTTGTTGCTCTATTTTTACTTTCAAAGTTGGTTTACCCTTTTAGACAGAAGAGATCACTCTTCTTTGTCTTTATTGGAATCTTTATAAGAGGAGCACACGCCTAACTAGTCATTTTCTTGCATTTCACTTCAAAAGTATATAGCACGAATAAAACTAAAGTTCATGAGTGAAGGTGAGCATTCGAACGATAACTTATACAGCCAGCGTCATCGGACTAAGAACAAAGGGACATACATTTAATCATTCCTTCTTCACTACTTAATGCATATGTCCTTCGAGTGCATTTGTTATGAAAATATTTTGAAAATGGTTTGATTTCGAGAAAAATACTCGGTGTTGACAAAACGTTTGTTTGGACCTACGCTACTGTTTGTGCGAAATTTTCATTACACCCACCAATTTACTTTGCCTCCTTTTTAGTTATTATTTTAAATAATTTTTTTTATATTAGCAACAGTTCAGGCCCACGCTATTGTTTTGGAAAAAATATTCAATTCCCATAACAAATTTCATTTGTCTCCTTATTAGTTATTGTCTTAATTAATTCTTATTTTCTTATATTAGTGACAGTTCAGGCCGACGCTACTGTTTGTGCTAAAATTTTCATTTTCCCCCACGAATTTCATTTGGCTCCTATAAACTTAGTGTTTTAATTAATTATTATTTTTATATTAAAAAGTATTACTTTAATAGCTCTTTTAAAGTGCTATTAAACAAAATCGTTCACATTAGTGGCACGGTTAATAGCGCTTTTCAGCGCTATCAAAAACAAAAGAAAGTGCTATTAAGTAACTTTTATGGCATATTGTCTGTTGCTCTATTTTTACTTTCAAAGTTGGTTTACCCTTTTGGACAGAAGAGATCACTCTTCTTTGTCTTTATTGGAATCTTTATAAGAGGAGCACACGCCTAACTAGTCATTTTCTTGCATTTCACTTCAAAAGTATATAGCACGAATAAAACTAAAGTTCATGAGTGAAGGTGAGCATTCGAACGATAACCTATACAGCCAGCGTCGTCGAACTAAGAACAAAGGGACATACATTTAATCATTCCTTCTTCACTACTTAATACATATGTCCTTCGAGTGCATTTGTTATGAAAATATTTTGAAAATGGTTTGATTTCGAGAAAAATACTCGGTGTTGACAAAACGTTTATTTGGACCTACGCTACTGTTTGTGCGAAAATTTCATTTCACCCACCAATTTAGTTTGCCTCCTTTTTAGTTATTATTTTAAATAATTATTATTTTTATATTAGCAACAGTTGAGGCCGACGCTATTGTTTTTGAAAAAATATTCAATTCCCATAACAAATTTCGTTTGCCTCCTTATTAGTTATTGTCTTAATTAATTCTTATTTTCTTATATTAGCGACGGTTCAGGCCGACGCTACTGTTTGTGCTAAAATTTTCATTTTCCCCCACGAATTTCATTTGGCTTCTCTAAACTTAGTGTTTTAATTAATTATTATTTTTATATTAAAAAGTAGTACTTTAATAGCTCTTTTAAAGTGCTATTAAACAAAATCGTTCACATTAGTGGCACGGTTAATAGCGCTTTTCAGCGCTATCAAAAACAAAAGAAAGTGCTATTAAGTAACTTTTATGGCATATTGTCTGTTGCTCTATTTTTACTTTCAAAGTTGGTTTACCCTTTTGGACAGAAGAGATCACTCTTCTTTGTCTTTATTAGAATCTTTATAAGAGGAGCATACGCCTAACTAGTCATTTTCTTGCATTTCACTTCAAAAGTATATAGCACGAATAAAACTAAAGTTCATGAGTGAAGGTGAGCATTCGAACGATAACCTATACAGCCAGCGTCGTCGGACTGAGAACAAAGGGACATACATTTAATCATTCATTCTTCACTTCTTAATGCATATGTCCTTCGAGTGCATTTGTTATGAAAATATTTTGAAAATGGTTTGATTTCGAGAAAA
The DNA here is from genome assembly GCA_948472305.1 of Vicia faba. Taxonomy (NCBI): domain Eukaryota; kingdom Viridiplantae; phylum Streptophyta; class Magnoliopsida; order Fabales; family Fabaceae; genus Vicia; species Vicia faba. The sequence goes on along the minus strand of OX451741.1, from coordinate 507,637,284 downwards.
ATACTCGGTGTTGACAAAACGTTTATTTGGACCTACGCTACTGTTTGTGCGAAAATTTCGTTTCACCCACCAATTTAGTATGGCTCCTTTTTAGTTATTATTTTAAATAATTATGTTTTTTTTTATATTAGCGACAGTTCAGGCCGACGCTATTGTTTTTGAAAAAATATTCAATTCCCATAACAAATTTCATTTGCCTCCTTATTAGTTATTGTCTTAATTAATTCTTATTTTCTTATATTAGCGACGGTTCAGGCCGACGCTACTGTTTGTGCTAAAATTTTCATTTTCCCCCACGAATTTCATTTGGCTCCTCTAAACTTAGTGTTTTAATTAATTATTATTTTTATATTAAAAAGTAGTACTTTAATAGCTCTTTTAAAGTGCTATTAAATAAAATCGTTCACATTAGTGGCACGGTTAATAGCGATTTTCAGCGCTATCAAAAACAAAAGAAAGTGCTATTAAGTAACTTTTATGGCATATTGTCTGTTGCTCTATTTTTACTTTCAAAGTTGGTTTACCCTTTTGGATAGAAGAGATCACTCTTCTTTGTCTTTATTAGAATCTTTATAAGAGGAGCACATGCCTAACTAGTCATTTTCTTGCATTTCACTTCAAAAGTATATAGCACGAATAAAACTAAAGTTCATGAGTGAAGGTGAGCATTCGAACGATAACCTATACAGCCAGCGTCGTCGGACTAAGAACAAAGGGACATACATTTAATCATTCCTTCTTCACTACTTAATACATATGTCCTTCGAGTGCATTTGTTATGAAAATATTTTGAAAATGGTTTGATTTCGAGAAAAATACTCGGTGTTGACAAAACGTTTATTTGGACCTACGCTACTGTTTGTGCGAAAATTTCATTTCACCCACCAATTTTGTTTGCCTCCTTTTTAGTTATTATTTTAAATAATTATTTTTTTTATATTAGCGACAGTTTAGGCTGACGCTATTGTTTTTGAAAAAATATTCAATTCCCATAACAAATTTCGTTTGCCTCCTTATTAGTTATTGTCTTAATTAATTCTTATTTTCTTATATTAGCGACGGTTCAGTCCGACGCTACTGTTTGGGTAAAAATTTTCATTATCCCACACGAATTTCATTTGGCTCCTCTAAACTTAGTGTTTTAATTAATTATTATTTTTATATTAAAAAGTAGTACTTTAATAGCTCTTTTAAAGTGCTATTAAACAAAATCGTTCACATTAGTGGCACGGTTAATAGCGCTTTTCAGCGCTATCAAAAACAAAAGAAAGTGCTATTAAGTAACTTTTATGGCATATTGTCGGTTGCTCTATTTTTACTTTCAAAGTTGGTTTACCCTCTTGCACAGTAGAGATCACTCGTCTTTGTCTTTATTAGAATCTTTATAAGAGGAGCATACACCTAACTAGTCATTTTCTTGCATTTCACTTCAAAAGTATATAGCACGAATAAAACTAAAGTTCATGAGTGAAGGTGAGCATTCGAACGATAACCTATACAGCCAGCGTCGTCGGACTGAGAACAAAGTGACATAAATTTAATCATTCCTTCTTCACTACTTAATGCATATGTCCTTCGAGTGCATTTGTTATGAAAATATTTTGAAAATGGTTTGATTTCGAGAAAAATACTCGGTGTTGACAAAACGTTTATTTGGACCTACGCTACTGTTTGTGCGAAAATTTCATTACACCCACCAATTTAGTATGGCTCCTTTTTAGTTATTATTTTAAATAATTATGTTTTTTTTATCTTAGCGACAGTTCAGGCCGACGCTATTGTTTTTGAAAAAATATTCAATTCTCATAACAAATTTCGTTTGCCTCCTTATTATTTATTATCTTAATTAATTCTTATTTTCTTATATTAGCGACGGTTCAGTCCGACGCTACTGTTTGTGCTAAAATTTTCATTTTCCCCCACAAATTTCATTTGGCTCCTCTAAACTTAGTGTTTTAATTAATTATTATTTTTATATTAAAAACTAGTACATTAATAGCTCTTTTAAAGTGCTATTAAACAAAATCGTTCACATTAGTGGCACGGTTAATAGTGTTTTTCAGCGCTATCAAAAACAAAAGAAAGTGCTATTAAGTAACTTTTATGGCATATTGTCTGTTGCTCTATTTTTACTTTAAAAGTTAGTTTACCATTTTGGACAGAAGAGATCACTCTTCTTTGTCTTTATTAGAATCTTTATAAGAGGAGCATACACCTAACTAGTCATTTTCTTGCATTTCACTTCAAAAGTATATAGCACGAATAAAACTAAAGTTCATGAGTGAAGGTGAGCATTCAAACGATAACCTATACAGCCAGCGTCGTCGGACTGAGAACAAAGTGACATAAATTTAATCATTCCTTCTTCACTACTTAATGCATATGTCCTTCGAGTGCATTTGTTATGAAAATATTTTGAAAATGGTTTGATTTCGAGAAAAATACTCGGTGTTGACAAAACGTTTATTTGGACCTACGCTACTGTTTGTGCGAAAATTTCATTACACCCACCAATTTAGTATGGCTCCTTTTTAGTTATTATTTTAAATAATTATGTTTTTTTTATCTTAGCGACAGTTCAGGCCGACGCTATTGTTTTTGAAAAAATATTCAATTCTCATAACAAATTTCGTTTGCCTCCTTATTATTTATTATCTTAATTAATTCTTATTTTCTTATATTAGCGACGGTTCAGTCCGACGCTACTGTTTGTGCTAAAATTTTCATTTTCCCCCACAAATTTCATTTGGCTCCTCTAAACTTAGTGTTTTAATTAATTATTATTTTTATATTAAAAACTAGTACATTAATAGCTCTTTTAAAGTGCTATTAAACAAAATCGTTCACATTAGTGGCACGGTTAATAGTGTTTTTCAGCGCTATCAAAAACAAAAGAAAGTGCTATTAAGTAACTTTTATGGCATATTGTCTGTTGCTCTATTTTTACTTTAAAAGTTGGTTTACCATTTTGGACAGAAGAGATCACTCTTCTTTGTCTTTATTAGAATCTTTATAATAGGAGCACACGCCTAACTAGTCATTTTCTTGCATTTCACTTCAAAAGTATATAGCACGAATAAAACTAAAGTTCATGAGTGAAGCTGAGCATTCGAACGATAACCTATACAGCCAGCGTCGTCGTTCTAAGAACAAAGGGACATACATTTAATCATTCCTTCTTCACTACTTAATACATATGTCCTTCGAGTGCATTTGTTATGAAAATATTTTGAAAATGGTTTTATTTCGAGAAAAATACTCGGTGTTGACAAAACGTTTATTTGGACCTACGCTACTGTTTGTGCGAAAATTTCATTACACCCACCAATTTAGTTTGCCTCCTTTTTAGTTATTATTTTAAATAATTTTTTTTCTTATATTAGCGACGGTTCAGGCCGACGCTACTGTTTGTGCTAAAATTTTCATTTTCCCCCACGAATTTCATTTGGCTCCTCTAAACTTAGTGTTTTAATTAATTATTATTTTTATATTAAAAAGTAGTACTTTAATAGCTCTTTTAAAGTGCTATTAAACAAAATCGTTCACATTAGTGGCACGGTTAATAGCGCTTTTCAGCGCTATCAAAAACAAAAGAAAGTGCTATTAAGTAACTTTTGTGGCATATTGTCTGTTGCTCTATTTTTACTTTCAAAGTTGGTTTACCCTTTTGGACAGAAGAGATCACTCTTCTTTGTCTTTATTAGAATCTTTATAAGAGGAGCATACGCCTAACTAGTCATTTTCTTGCATTTCACTTCCAAAGTATATAGCACGAATAAAACTAAAGTTCATGAGTGAAGGTGAGCATTCGAACGATAACTTATACAGCCAGCGTCTTCGGACTAAGAACAAAGGGACATACATTTAATCATTCCTTCTTCACTACTTAATGCATATGTCCTTCGAGTGCATTGGTTATGAAAATATTTTGAAAATGGTTTGATTTCGAGAAAAATACTCGGTGTTGACAAAACGTTTATTTGGACCTACTCTACTGTTTGTGCGAAAATTTCATTACATCCACCGATTTAGTTTGCCTCCTTTTTAGTTATTATTTTAAATAATTTTTTTTATATTAGCGACAGTTCAGGCCCACGCTATTGTTTTGGAAAAAATATTCAATTCCCATAACAAATTTCGTTTGCCTCCTTATTAGTTATTCTCTTAATTAATTCTTATTTTCTTATATTAGCGACGGTTCAGGCCGACGCTACTGTTTTTGCTAATATTTTCATTTTTCCCCACGAATTTCATTTGGCTCCTCTAAACTTAGTGTTTTAATTAATTATTATTTTTATATTAAAAAGTAGTACTTTAATAGCTCTTTTAAAGTGTTATTAAACAAAATCGTTCACATTAGTGGCACGGTTAATAGCGCTTTTCAGCGCTATCAAAAACAAAAGAAAGTGCTATTAAGTAACTTTTATGGCATATTGTCTGTTGCTCTATTTTTACTTTCAAAGTTCGTTTACCCTTTTAGACAGAAGAGATCACTCTTCTTTGTCTTTATTAGAATCTTTTAAGAGGAGTACACGCCTAACTAGTCATTTTCTTGCATTTCACTTCAAAAGTATATAGCACGAATAAAACTAAAGTTCATGAGTGAAGGTGAGCATTCGAACGATAACTTATACAGCCAGCGTCGTCGGACTAAGAACAAAGGGACATACATTTAATCATTCCTTCTTCACTACTTAATGCATATGTCCTTCGAGTGCATTTGTTATGAAAATATTTTGAAAATGGTTTGATTTCGAGAAAAATACTCGGTGTTGACAAAACGTTTATTTGGACCTACGCTACTGTTTGTGCGAAAATTTCATTTCACCCACCAATTTAGTTTGCCTCCTTTTTAGTTATTATTTTAAATAATTTTTTTTTTATATTAGCGACAGTTTACACCGGCGCTATTGTTTTGGAAAAAATATTCAATTCCCATAACATATTTTGTTTGCCTCCTTATTAGTTATTGTCTTAATTAATTCTTATTTTCTTATATTAGCGACGGTTCAAGCCGACGCTACTGCTTGTGCTAAAATTTTCATTTTTCCCCACGAATTTCATTTGGCTCCTATAAACTTAGTGTTTTAATTAATTATTATTTTTATATTAAAAACTAGTACTTTAATAGCTCTTTTAAAGTGCTATTAAACAAAATCGTTCACATTAGTGGCACGGTTAATAGCGCTTTTCAGCGCTATCAAAAACAAAAGAAAGTGCTATTAAGTAACTTTTATGGCATATTGTCTGTTGCTCTATTTTTACTTTCAAAGTTGGTTTACCCTTTTAGATAGAAGAGATCATTCTTCTTTGTCTTTATTGGAATCTTTATAAGAGGAGCACACGCCTAACTAGTCATTTTCTTGCATTTCACTTCAAAAGTATATAGCACGAATAAAACTAAAGTTCATGAGTGAAGGTGAGCATTCGAACGATAACTTATACAGCCAGCGTCTTCGGACTAAGAACAAAGGGACATACATTTAATCATTCCTTCTTCACTACTTAATGCATATGTCCTTCGAGTGCATTTGTTATGAAAATATTTTGAAAATGGTTTGATTTCGAGAAAAATACTCGGTGTTGACAAAACGTTTATTTGGACCTACGCTACTGTTTGTGCGAAAATTTCATTACATCCACCAATTTAGTTTGCCTCCTTTTTAGTTATTATTTTAAATAATTTTTTTTATATTAGCGACAGTTCAGGCCCACGCTATTGTTTTGGAAAAAATATTCAATTCCCATAAAAAATTTCGTTTGTCTCATTATTAGTTATTCTCTTAATTAATTCTTATTTTCTTATATTAGCGACGGTTCAGGCCGACACTACTGTTTGTGCTAAAATTTTCATTTTCCCCCACGAATTTCATTTGGCTCCTCTAAACTTAGTGTTTTAATTAATTATTATTTTTATATTAAAAAGTAGTACTTTAATAGCTCTTTTAAAGTTCTATTACACAAAATCGTTCACATTAGTGGCACGGTTAATAGCGCTTTTCAGCGCTATCAAAAACAAAAGAAAGTGCTATTAAGTAACTTTTATGGCATATTGTCTGTTGCTCTATTTTTACTTTCAAAGTTGGTTTACCCTTTTGGACAGAAGAGATCACTCTTCTTTGTCTTTATTAGAATCTTTATAAGAGGAGCACACGCCTAACTAGTCATTTTCTTGCATTTCACTTCAAAAGTATATAGCACGAATAAAACTAAAGTTCATGAGTGAAGGTGAGCATTCGAACGATAACCTATACAGCCAGCGTCGTCGGACTAAGAACAAAGGGACATACATTTAATCATTCCTTCTTCACTACTTAATACATATGTCCTTCGAGTGCATTTGTTATGAAAATATTTTGAAAATGGTTTGGTTTCGAGAAAAATACTCGGTGTTGACAAAACGTTTATTTGGACCTACGCTACTGTTTATGCGAAAATTTCATTTCACCCACCAATTTAGTTTGCCTCCTTTTTAGTTATTATTTTAAATAATTATTATTTTTATATTAGAGACAGTTGAGGCCGACGCTATTGTTTTTGAAAAAATATTCAATTCCCATAACAAATTTTGTTTGCCTCCTTATTAGTTATTGTCTTAATTAATTCTTATTTTCTTATATTAGCGACGGTTCAGGCCGACGCTACTGTTTGTGCTAAAATTTTCATTTTCCCCCACGAATTTCATTTGGCTCCTGTAAACTTAGTGTTTTAATTAATTATTATTTTTATATTAAAAAGTAGTACTTTAATAGCTCTTTTAAAGTGCTATTAAACAAAATCGTTCACATTAGTGGCACGGTTAATAGCGCTTTTCAGCGCTATCAAAAACAAAAGAAAGTGCTATTAAGTAACTTTTATGGCATATTGTCTGTTGCTCTATTTTTACTTTCAAAGTTGGTTTACCCTTTTGGACAGAAGAGATCACTCGTCTTTGTCTTTATTAGAATCTTTATAAGAGGAGCATACACCTAACTAGTCATTTTCTTGCATTTCTCTTCAAAAGTATATAGCACGAATAAAACTAAAGTTCATGAGTGAAGGTGAGCATTCGAACGATAACCTATACAGCCAGCGTCGTCGGACTGAGAACAAAGTGACATACATTTAATCATTCCTTCTTCACTACTTAATGCATATGTCCTTCGAGTGCCTTTGTTATGAAAATATTTTGAAAATGGTTTGATTTCGAGAAAAATACTCGGTGTTGACAAAACGTTTATTTGGACCTACGCTATTGTTTGTGCGAAAATTTCATTACACCCACCAATTTAGTATGGCTCCTTTTTAGTTATTATTTTAAATAATTATGTTTTTTTTATATTAGCGACAGTTCAGGCCGATGCTATTGTTTTTGAAAAAATATTCAATTCTCATAACAAATTTCGTTTGCCTCCTTATTATTTATTATCTTAATTAATTCTTATTTTCTTATATTAGCGACGGTTCAGTCCGACGCTACTGTTTGTGCTAAAATTTTCATTTTCCCCCACAAATTTCATTTGGCTCCTCTAAACTTAGTGTTTTAATTAATTATTATTTTTATATTAAAAACTAGTACTTTAATAGCTCTTTTAAAGTGCTATTAAACAAAATCGTTCACATTAGTGGCACGGTTAATAGTGTTTTTCAGCGCTATCAAAAACAAAAGAAAGTGCAATTAAGTAGCTTTTATGGCATATTGTCTGTTGCTCTATTTTTACTTTAAAAGTTGGTTTACCATTTTGGACAGAAGAGATCACTCTTCTTTGTCTTTATTAGAATCTTTATAATAGGAGCACACGCCTAACTAGTCATTTTCTTGCATTTCACTTCAAAAGTATATAGCACGAATAAAACTAAAGTTCATGAGTGAAGGTGAGCATTCGAACGATAACCTATACAGCCAGCGTCGTCGTTCTAAGAACAAAGGGACATACATTTAATCATTCCTTCTTCACTACTTAATACATATGTCCTTCGAGTGCATTTGTTATGAAAATATTTTGAAAATGGTTTTATTTCGAGAAAAATACTCGGTGTTGACAAAACGTTTATTTGGACCTACGCTACTGTTTGTGCGAAAATTTCATTACACCCACCAATTTAGTTTGCCTCCTTTTTAGTTATTATTTTAAATAATTTTTTTTCTTATATTAACGACGGTTCAGGCCGACGCTACTGTTTGTGCTAAAATTTTCATTTTCCCCCACGAATTTCATTTGGCTCCTCTAAACTTAGTGTTTTAATTAATTATTATTTTTATATTAAAAAGTAGTACTTTAATAGCTCTTTTAAAGTGCTATTAAACAAAATCGTTCACATTAGTGGCACGGTTAATAGCGCTTTTCAGCGCTATCAAAAACAAAAGAAACTGCTATTAAGTAACTTTTGTGGCATATTGTCTGTTGCTCTATTTTTACTTTCAAAGTTGGTTTACCCTTTTGGACAAAAGAGATCACTCTTCTTTGTCTTTACTAGAATCTTTATAAGAGGAGCATACACCTAACTAGTCATTTTCTTGCATTTCACTTCAAAAGTATATAGCACGAATAAAACTAAAGTTCATGAGTGAAGGTGAGCATTCGAACGATAACCTATACAGCCAGCGTCATCGGACTGAGAACAAAGGGACATACATTTAATCATTCCTTCTTCACTACTTAATGCATATGTCCTTCGAGTGCATTTTTTATGAAAATATTTTGAAAATGGTTTGATTTCGAGAAAAATACTCGGTGTTGGCAAAACGTTTATTTGGACCTACGCTACTGTTTGTGCGAAAATTTCATTACACCCACCAATTTAGTATGCCTCCTTTTTAGTTCTTATTTTAAATAATTATGTTTCTTTTTATATTAGCGACAGTTCAGGCCGACGCTATTGTTTTGGAAAAAATATTGAATTCCCATAACAAATTTCGTTTGTCTCCTTATTAGTTATTGTCTTAATTAATTCTTATTTTCTTATATTAGCGACGGTTCAGGCCGACGCTACTGTTTGTGCTAAAATTTTCATTATCCCCCACGAATTTCATTTGGCTCCTCTAAACTTTGTGTTTTAATTAATTATTATTTTTATATTAAAAAGTAGTACTTTTATAGCTCTTTTAAAGTGCTATTAAACAAAATCGTTCACATTAGTGGCACGGTTAATAGCGATTTTCAGCGCTATTAAAAAGAAAAGAAAGTGCTATTAAGTAACTTTTATGGCATATTGTCTGTTGCTCTATTTTTACTTTCAAAGTTGGTTTACCCTTTTGGACAGAAGAGATCACTCTTCTTTGTCTTTATTCGAATCTTTATAAGAGGAGCATACGCCTAACTAGTCATTTTCTTGCATTTCACTTCAAAAGTATATAGCACGAATAAAACTAAAGTTCATGAGTGAAGGTGAGCATTCAAATGATAACCTATACAGCCAGCGTCGTCGGACTAAGAACAAAGTGACATACATTTAATCATTCCTTCTTCACTAATTAATGCATATGTCCTTCGAGTGCATTTGTTATGAAAATATTTTTAAAATGGTTTGATTTCGAGAGAAATACTCGGTGTTGACAAAACGTTTATTTAGACCTACGCTACTGTTTGTGCGAAAATTTCATTACACCCACCAATTTAGTTTGCCTCCTTTTTAGTTATTATTTTAAATAATTTTTTTTTTATATATTAGCGACAATTCAGGAGGACGCTATTGTTCTTGAAAAAATATTCAATTCCCATAACAAATTTCGTTTGCCTCCTTATTAGTTATTGTCTTAATTAATTCTTATTTTCTTATATTAGCGACGGTTCAGGCCGACGCTACTGTTTGTGCTAAAATATTCATTTTCCCCCAAGGATTTCATTTGGCTCCTTTAAACATATTGTTTTAATTAATTATTATTTTTATATTAAAAACCAGTACTTTAATAGCTCTTTTAAAGTGCTATTAAACAAAATCGTTCACATTAGTGGCACGGTTAATAGCGCTTTTCAGCGCTATCAAAAACAAAAGAAAGTGCTATTAAGTAACTTTTATGGCATATTGTCCGTTGCTCTATTTTTACTTTCAAAGTTGGTTTACCCTTTTGGACAGAAGAGATCACTCTTCTTTGTCTTTATTAGAATCTTTATAAGAGGAGCACACGCCTAACTAGTCATTTTCTTGCATTTCACTTCAAAAGTATATAGCACGAATAAAACTAAAGTTCATGAGTGAATGTGAGCATTCGAACGATAACCTATACAGCCAGCGTCGTCAGACTAAGAACAAAGGGACATACATTTAATCATTTAATCTTCACTACATAATGCATATGTCCTTCGAGTGCATTTGTTATGAAAATATTTTGAAAATGGTTTGATTTCGAGAAAAATACTCGGTGTTGACAAAACGTTTATTTAGACCTACGCTACTGTTTGTGCGAAAATTTCATTACACCCACCAATTTAGTTTGCCTCCTTTTTAGTTATTATTTTAAATAATTATTTTTTTTATATTAGCGACAGTTCAGGCCGACGCTATTGTTTTTGAAAAAATATTCAATTCCCATAACAAATTTTGTTTGCCTCCTTATTAGTTTTTGTCTTAATTAATTCTTATTTTCTTATATTAGCGACGGTTCAGGCCGACGCTACTGTTTGTGCTAAAATTTTCATTTTCCCCCACGAATTTCATTTGGCTCCTCTAAACTTAGTGTTTTAATTAATTATTATTTTTATATTAAAAACTAGTACTTTAATAGCTCTGTTAAAGTGTTATTAAAAAAAATCGTTCACATTAGTGGCACGGTTAATAGCGCTTTTCAGCACTATCAAAAACAAAAGAAAGTGTTATTAAGTAACTTTTATGGCATATTGTCTGTTGCTCTATTTTTACTTTCAAAGTTGGTTTACCCTTTTGGACAGAAGAGATCACTCTTCTTTGTCTTTATTAGAATCTTTATAAGAGGAGGACACGCCTAACTAGTCATTTTCTTGCATTTCACTTCAAAAGTATATAGCACGAATAAAACTAAAGATCATGAGTGAAGGTGAGCATTCGAACGATAACCTATACAGCCAGCGTCGTCAGACTAAGAACAAAGGGACATACATTTAATCATTCTTTCTTCACTAATTAATGCATATGTCCTTCGAGTGCATTTGTTATGAAAATATTTTGAAAATGGTTTGATTTCGAGAAAAATACTCGGTGTTGACAAAACGTTTATTTGGACCTACGCTACTGTTTGTGCAGAAATTTCATTACACCCACCAATTTAGTTTGCCTCCTTTTTAGTTATTATTTTAAAAGATTTTTTTTTATATTAGCGACAGTTCAGGCCGACGCTATTGTTTTTGAAAAAATATTCAATTCCCATAACAAATTTTGTTTGCCTCCTTATTAGTTATTGTCTTAATTAATTCTTATTTTCTTATATTAGCGACGGTTCAGGCCGACGCTACTGTTTGTGCTAAAATTTTCATTTTCCCCCACGAATTTCATTTGGCTCCTCTAAATTTAGTGTTTTAATTAATTATTATTTTTATATTAAAAACTAGTACTTTAATAGCTCTTTTAAAGTGCTATTAAACAAAATTGTTCACATTAGTGGCACGGTTAATAGCGCTTTTCAACGCTATCAAAAACAAAAGAAAGTGCTATTAAGTAACTTTTATGGCATATTGTCTGTTGCTCTATTTTTACTTTCAAAGTTGGTTTACCCTTTTGGACAGAAGAGATCACTCTTCTTTGTCTTTATTAGAATCTTTATAAGAGGAGCACACGCCTAACTAGTCATTTTCTTGCATTTCACTTCAAAAGTATATAGCACGAATAAAACTAAAGTTCATGAGTGAATGTGAGCATTCGAACGATAACCTATACAGCCAGCATCGTCAGACTAAGAACAAAGGGACATACATTTAATCATTCTTTCTTCACTACTTAATGCATATGTCCTTTGAGTGCATTTGTTATGAAAATATTTTGAAAATGGTTTGATTTCGAGAAAAATACTCGGTGTTGACAAAACGTTTATTTGGACCTACGCTACTGTTTATGCGAAAATTTCATTACACCCACCAATTTAGTTTGCCTCCTTTTTAGTTATTATTTTAAATAAATTTTTTTTTTATATTAGCGACAGTTCAGGCCGACGCTATTGTTTTTGAAAAAATATTCAATTCCCATAACAAATTTCGTTTGCCTCCTTATTAGTTATTGTCTTAATTAATTCTTATTTTCTTATATTAGCGACGGTTCAGGCCGACGCTACTGTTTGTGCTAAAATTTTAATTTTCCGCCACGAATTTCATTTGGCTCCTCTAAACTTAGTGTTTTAATTAATTATTATTTTTATATTAAAAACTAGTACTTTAATAGCTCTGTTAAAGTGTTATTAAACAAAATCGTTCATATTAGTGGCACGGTTAATAGCGCTTTTCAGCGCTATCAAAAACAAAAGAAAGTGCTATTAAGTAACTTTTATGGCATATTGTCTGTTGCTCTATTTTTACTTTCAAAGTTGGTTTACCCTTTTGGACAGAAGAGATCACTCTTCTTTGTCTTTATTAGAATCTTTATAAGAGGAGCACCCGCCTAACTAGTCATTTTCTTGCATTTCACTTCAAAAGTATATAGCACGAATAAAACTAAAGTTCATGAGTGAATGTGAGCATTCGAACGATAACCTATACACCCAGCGTCGTCGGACTAAGAACAAAGGGACATACATTTAATCATTCCTTCTTCACTAATTAATGCATATGTCCTTCGAGTTCATTTGTTATAAAAATATTTTTAAAATGGTTTGATTTCGAGAAAAATACTCGGTGTTGACAAAACATTTATTTGGACCTACGCTACTGTTTGTGCGAAAATTTCATTACACCCACCAATTTAGTTTGCCTCCTTTTTAGTTATTATTTTAAATAATTTTTTTTTATATTAGCGACAGTTCAGGCCGACGCTATTGTTTTTGAAAAAATATTCAATTCCCATAACAAATTTAGTTTGCCTCCTTATTAGTTATTGTCTCAATTAATTCTTATATTCTTATATTAGCGACGGTTCAGGCCGACGCTACTGTTTGTGCTAAAATTTTCATTTTCCCCCACGAACTTCGTTTGGCTCCTTTAAACTTATTGTTTTAATTCATTATTATTTTTATATTAAAAACTAGTACTTTAATAGCTCTTTTAAAGTGCTATTAAACAAAATCGTTCACATTAGTGGCACGGTTAATAGAGCTTTTCAGCGCTATCAAAAACAAAAGAAAGTGCTATTAAGTAACTTTTATGGAATATTGTCTCTTGCTCTATTTTTACTTTCAAAGTTGGTTTACCCTTTTGGACAGAAGAGATCACTCTTCTTTGTCTTTATTAGAATCTTTATAAGAGGAGCATACGCCTAACTAGTCATTTTCTTGCATTACACTTCAAAAGTATATAGCACGAATAAAACTAAAGTTCATGAGTGAAGGTGAGCATTTGAACGATAACCTATATAGCCAGCGTCGTCGGACTAAGAACAAAGGGACATACATTTAATCATTCTTTCTTCACTACTTAATGCATATGTCCTTCGAGTGCATTTGTTATGAAAATATTTTGAAAATGGTTTGATTTCGAGAAAAATACTCGGTGTTGACAAAACGTTTATTTGGACCTACGCTACTGTTTGTGCGAAAATTTCATTACACCCACCAATTTAGTTTGCCTCCTTTTTAGTTATTATTTTAAATAATTTTTTTTTCATATTAGCGACTGTTCAGGCCGACGCTATTGTTTTTGAAAAAATATTCAATTCCCATAACAAATTTCGTTTGCCTCCTTATTAGTTATTGTCTTAATTAATTCTTATTTTCTTATATTAGCGACGGTTCAGGCCGACGCTACTGTTTGTCCTAAAATTTTCATTTTCCCCCACGAATTTCATTTGGCTCCTCTAAACTTAGTGTTTTAATTAATTATAATTTTCATATTAAAAACTAGTACTTTAATAGCTCTTTTAAAGTGCTATTAAACAAAATCGTTCACATTAGTGGCACGGTTAATAGCGCTTTTCAGCGCTATCAAAAACAAAAGAAAGTGCTATTAAGTAACTTTTATGGCATATTGTCTATTGCTATATTTTTACTTTCAAAGTTGGTTTACCCTTTTGGATAGAAGAGATCACTCTTCTTTGTCTTTATTAGAATCTTTATAAGAGGAGCACACGCCTAACTAGTCATTTTCTTGCATTTCACTTCAAAATTATATAGCACGAATAAAACTAAAGTTCATGAGTGAATGTGAGCATTCGAACGATAACCTATACAACCAGCATCGTTAGACTAAGAACAAAGGGACATACATTTAATCATTCTTTCTTCACTACTTAATGCATATGTCCTTCGAGTGCATTTGTTATTAAAATATTTTGAAAATGGTTTGATTTCGAGAAAAATACTCGGTGTTGACAAAACGTTTATTTGGACCTACGCTACTGTTTGTGCGAAAATTTCATTACACCCACCAATTTAGTTTGCCTCCTTTTTAGTTATTATTTTAAATAATTTTTTTTTCATGTTAGCGCCTGTTCAGGCCGACCCTATTGTTTTTGAAAAAATATTCAATTCCCATAACAAATTTTGTTTGCCTCCTTATTAGTTATTGTCTTAATTAATTCTTATTTTCTTATATTAGCGACGGTTCAGGCCGACGCTACTGTTTGTCCTAAAATTTTCATTTTCCCCCACGAATTTCATTTGGCTCCTCTAAACTTAGTGTTTTAATTAATTATAATTTTCATATTAAAAACTAGTACTTTAATAGCTCTTTTAAAGTGCTATTAAACAAAATCGTTCACATTAGTGGCACGGTTAATAGCGCTTTTCAGCGCTATCAAAAACAAAAGAAAGTTCTATTAAGTAACTTTTATGGCATATTGTCTATTGCTATATTTTTACTTTCAAAGTTGGTTTACCCTTTTGGATAGAAGAGATCACTCTTCTTTGTCTTTATTAGAATCTTTATAAGAGGAGCACACGCCTAACTAGTCATTTTCTTGCATTTCACTTCAAAATTATATAGCACGAATAAAACTAAAGTTCATGAGTGAATGTGAGCATTCGAACGATAACCTATACAACCAGCATCGTTAGACTAAGAACAAAGGGACATACATTTAATCATTCTTTCTTCACTACTTAATGCATATGTCCTTCGAGTGCATTTGTTATGAAAATATTTTGAAAATGGTTTGATTTCGAGAAAAATACTCGGTGTTGACAAAACGTTTATTTAGACCTACGCTACTATTTGTGCGAAAATTTCATTACACCCACCAATTTAGTTTGCCTTCTTTTTAGTTATTATTTTAAATAATTATTTTTTTTATATTAGCGAGAGTTCAGGCCGACGCTATTGTTTTTGAAAAAATATTCAATTCCCATAACAAATTTCGTTTGCCTCCTTATTAGTTATTGTCTTAATTAATTCTTATTTTCTTATATTAGCGACGGTTCAGGCCGACGCTACTGTTTGTGCTAAAATTTTCATTTTCCCCCACGAACTTCATTTGGCTCCTCTAAACTTAGTGTTTTAATTAATTATTATTTTTATATTAAAAACTAGTACTTTAATAGCTGATTTAAAGTGCTATTAAACAAAATCGTTCACATTAGTGGCACGGTTAATAGCGCTTTTCAGCGCTATTAAAAACAAAAGAAAGTGCTATTAAGTAAATTTTATGGCATATTGTCTCTTGCTCTATTTTTACTTTCAAAGTTGGTTTACCCTTTTGGACAGAAGAGATCACTCTTCTTTGTCTTTATTAGAATCTTTATAAGAGGAGCATACGCCTAACTAGTCATTTTCTTGCATTACACTTCAAAAGTATATAGCACGAATAAAACTAAAGTTCATGAGTGAAGGTGAGCATTTGAACGATAACCTATATAGCCAGCGTCATCGGACTAAGAACAAAGGGACATACATTTAATCATTCTTTCTTCACTACTTAATGCATATGTCCTTCGAGTGCATTTGTTATGAAAATATTTTGAAAATGGTTTGATTTCGAGAAAAATACTCGGTGTTGACAAAACGTTTATTTGGACCTACGCTACTGTTTGTGCGAAAATTTCATTACACCCACCAATTTAGTTTGCCTCCTTTTTAGTTATTATTTTAAATAATTTTTTTTTCATATTAGCGACTGTTCAGGCCGACGCTATTGTTTTTGAGAAAATATTCAATTCCCATAACAAATTTCGTTTGCCTCCTTATTAGTTATTGTCTTAATTAATTCTTATTTTCTTATATTAGCGACGATTCAGGCCGACGCTACTGTTTGTCCTAAAATTTTCATTTTCCCCCACGAATTTCATTTGGCTCCTCTAAACTTAGTGTTTTAATTAATTATAATTTTCATATTAAAAACTAGTACTTTAATAGCTCTTTTAAAGTGCTATTAAACAAAATCGTTCACATTAGTGGCACGGTTAATAGCGCTTTTCAGCGCTATCAAAAACAAAAGAAAGTGCTATTAAGTAACTTTAATGGCATATTGTCTATTGCTATATTTTTACTTTCAAAGTTGGTTTACCCTTTTGGATAGAAGAGATCACTCTTCTTTGTCTTTATTAGAATCTTTATAAGAGGAACACACGCCTAACTAGTCATTTTCTTGCATTTCACTTCAAAATTATATAGCACGAATAAAACTAAAGTTCATGAGTGAATGTTCGCATTCGAACGATAACCTATACAACCAGCATCGTTAGACTAAGAACAAAGGGACATACATTTAATCATTCTTTCTTCACTACTTAATGCATATGTCCTTCGAGTGCATTTGTTATGAAAATATTTTGAAAATGGTTTGATTTCGATAAAAATTCTAGGTGTTGACAAAATGTTTATTTAGACCTACGCTACTATTTGTGCGAAAATTTCATTACACCCACCAATTTAGTTTGCCTCCTTTTTAGTTATTATTTTAAATAATTATTTTTTTTATATTAGCGAGAGTTCAGGCCGACGCTATTGTTTTTGAAAAAATATTCAATTCCCATAACAAATTTCGTTTGCCTCCTTATTAGTTATTGTCTTAATTAATTCTTATTTTCTTATATTAGCGACGGTTCAGGCCGACGCTACTGTTTGTGCTAAAATTTTCATTTTCCCCCACGAATTTCATTTGGCTCCTCTAAACTTAGTGTTTTAATTAATTATTATTTTTATATTAAAAACTAGTACTTTAATAGCTGATTTAAAGTGCTATTAAACAAAATCGTTCACATTAGTGGCACGGTTAATAGCGCTTTTCAGCGCTATTAAAAACAAAAGAAAGTGCTATTAAGTAAATTTTATGGCATATTGTCTCTTGCTCTATTTTTACTTTCAAAGTTGGTTTACCCTTTTGGACAGAAGAGATCACTCTTCTTTGTCTTTATTAGAATCTTTATAAGAGGAGCATACGCCTAACTAGTCATTTTCTTGCATTACACTTCAAAAGTATATAGCACGAATAAAACTAAAGTTCATGAGTGAAGGTGAGCATTTGAACGATAACCTATATAGCCAGCGTCGTCGGACTAAGAACAAAGGGACATACATTTAATCATTCTTTCTTCACTACTTAATGCATATGTCCTTCGAGTGCATTTGTTATGAAAATATTTTGAAAATGGTTTGATTTCGAGAAAAATACTCAGTGTTGACAAAACGTTTATTTGGACCTACGCTACTGTTTGTGCGAAAATTTCATTACACCCACCAATTTAGTTTGCCTCCTTTTTAGTTATTATTTTAAATAATTTTTTTTTCATATTAGCGACTGTTCAGGCCGACGCTATTGTTTTTGAGAAAATATTCAATTCCCATAACAAATTACGTTTGCCTCCTTATTAGTTATTGTCTTAATTAATTCTTATTTTCTTATATTAGCGACGGTTCAGGCCGACGCTACTGTTTGTCCTAAAATTTTCATTTTCCCCCACGAATTTCATTTGGCTCCTCTAAACTTAGTGTTTTAATTAATTATTATTTTTATATTAAAAACTAGTACTTTAATAGCTGATTTAAAGTGCTATTAAATAAAATCGTTCACATTAGTGGCACGGTTAATAGCGCTTTTCAGCGCTATTAAAAACAAAAGAAAGTGCTATTAAGTAAATTTTATGGCATATTCTCTCTTGCTCTATTTTTACTTTCAAAGTTGGTTTACCCTTTTGGACAGAAGAGATCACTCTTCTTTGTCTTTATTAGAATCTTTATAAGAGGAGCATACGCCTAACTAGTCATTTTCTTGCATTTCACTTCAAAAGTATATAGCACGAATAAAACTAAAGTTCATGAGTGAAGGTGAGCATTCGAACGATAACCTATACAGCCAGCGTCGTCGGATTAAGAACAAAGGGACATACATTTAATCATTCTTTCTTCACTACTTAATGCATATGTCCTTCGAGTGCATTTGTTATGAAAATATTTTGAAAATGGTTTGATTTAGAGAAAAATACTCGGTGTTGACAAAACGTTTATTTAGACCTACGCTACTGTTTGTGAGAAAATTTCATTACACCCACCAATTTAGTTTGCCTCCTTTTTAGTTATTATTTTAAATAATTTTTTTTTCATATTAGCGACAGTTCAGGCCGACGCTATTGTTTTTGAAAAAATATTCAATTCCCATAACAAATTTTGTTTGCCTCCTTATTAGTTATTGTCTTAATTAATTCTTATTTTCTTATATTAGCGACGGTTCAGGCCGACGCTACTGTTTGTGCTAAAATTTTCATTTTCCCCCACGAATTTCATTTGGCTCCTCTAAACTTAGTGTTTTAATTAATTATTATTTTTATATTAAAAACTAGTACTTTAATAGCTCTTTTAAAGTGCTATTAAACAAAATCGTTCACATTAGTGGCACGGTTAATAGCGCTTTTCAACGCTATCAAAAAAAAAGAAAGTGATATTAAGTAACTTTTAGGGCATATTGTCTCTTGCTCTATTTTTACTTTCAAAGTTGGTTTACCCTTTTGGACAGAAGAGATCACTCTTCTTTGTCTTTATTAGAATCTTTATAAGAGGAGCATACGCCTAACTAGTCATTTTCTTGCATTTCACTTCAAAAGTATATAGCACGAATAAAACTAAACTTCATGAGTGAAGGTGAGCATTCGAACGATAACCTATACAGCCAGCGTCGTCGGACTAAGAACAAAGGGACATACATTTAATCATTCTTTCTTCACTACTTAATCCATATGTCCTTCGAGTGCATTTGTTATGAAAATATTTTGAAAATGGTTTGATTTAGAGAAAAATACTCGGTGTTGACAAAACGTTTATTTAGACCTACGCTACTGTTTGTGCGAAAATTCCATTACACCCACCAATTTAGTTTGCCTCCTTTTTAGTTATTATTTGAAATAATTATTTTTTTTATATTAGCGACAGTTCAGACCGACGCTATTCTTATTGAAAAAATATTCAATTCTCATAATAAATTTCGTTTGCCTCCTTATTAGTTATTGACTTAATTAATTCTTATTTTCTTATATTAGCGACGGTTCAGGCCGACGCTACTATTTGTGCTAAAATTTTCATTTTCCCCCACGAATTTCATTTGGCTCCTCTAAACTTAGTGTTTTAATTAATTATTATTTTTAAATTAAAAACTAGTACTTTAATAGCTCTTTTAAAGTGCTATTAAACAAAATTGTTCACATTAGTGGCACAGTTAATAGCGCTTTTCAACGCTATCAAAAACAAAAGAAAGTGCTATTAAGTAACTTTTAGGGCATATTGTCTGTTGCTCTATTTTTACTTTCAAAGTTTGTTTACCCTTTTGGACAGAAGAGATCACTCTTCTTTGTCTTTATTAGAATCTTTATAAGAGGAGCACACGCCTGACTAGTCATTTTCTTGCATTTCACTTCAAAAGTATATAGCACGAATAAAACTAAAGTTCATGAGTGAAGGTGAGCATTCGAACGATAACCTATACAGCCAGCGTCGTCGGACTAAGAACAAAGGGACATACATTTAATCATTCCTTCTTCACTACTTAATGCATATGTCCTTCGAGTGCATTTGTTATGAAAATATTTTGAAAATGGTTTCATTTTGAGAAAAATACTCGGTGTTGACAAAACGTTTATTTGGACCTACGCTACTGTTTGTGCGAAAATTTCATTACACCCACCAATTTAGTTTGCCTCCTTTTTAGTTATTATTTTAAATAATTATTTTTTTTATATTAGCGACAGTTCAGGCCGACGCTATTGTTTTTGAAAAAATATTCAATTCCCATAACAAATCTCGTTTGCATCCTTATTAGTTATTGTCTTAATTAATTCTTATTTTCTTATATTAGCGACGGTCCAGGCCGACGCTACTGTTTGTGCTAAAATTTTCATTTTCCCCCACGAATTTTGTTTGGCTCCTTTAAACTTATTGTTTTAATTAATTATTATTTTTATATTAAAAACTAGTACTTTAATAGCTCTTTTAAAGTGCTATTAAACAAAATCGTTCACATTAGTGGCACGGTTAATAGAGCTTTTCAGCGTTATCAAAAATAAAAGAAAGTGCTATTAAGTAACTTTTATGGCATATTGTCTGTTGTTCTATTTTTACTTTCAAAGTTGGTTTACCCTTTTGGACAAAAGAGATCATTCTTCTTTGTCTTTATTAGAATCTTTATAAGAGGAGCATACGCCTAACTAGTCATTTTCTTGCATTTCACTTCAAAAGTATATAGCACGAATAAAACTAAAGTTCATGAGTGAAGGTGAGCATTCGAACGATAACCTATACAGCCAGCTTCGTCGGACTAAGAACAAAGGGACATACATTTAATCATTATTTCTTCACTACTTAATGCATATGTCCTTCGAGTGCATTTGTTATGAAAATATTTTGAAAATGTATTGATTTAGAGAAAAATACTCGGTGTTGATAAAACGTTTATTCAGACCTACGCTGCTGTTTGTGCGAAAATTTCATTACACCCACCAATTTAGTATGGCTCCTTTTTAGTTATTATTTTAAATAATTATGTTTTTTTTTTATATTAGCGACAGTTCAGGCCGACGCTATTGTTTTTGAAAAAATATTCAATTCCCACAACAAATTTCGTTTGCCTCCTTATTATTTATTATCTTAATTAATTCTTATTTTCTTATATTAGCGACGGTTCAGTCCGACGCTACAGTTTGTGCTAAAATTTTCATTTTCCCCCACGAATTTCATTTGGCTCCTCTAAACTTAGTGTTTTAATTAATTACTATTTTTATATTAAAAACTAGTACTTTAATAGCTGATTTAAAGTGCTATTAAACAAAATCGTTCACATTAGTGGCATGGTTAATAGCGCTTTTCACCGCTATCAAAAACAAAAGAAAGTGTTATTAAGTAACTTTTATGGCATATTGTCTGTTGCTCTATTTTTACTTTCAAAGTTGGTTTACCCTTTTGGACAGAAGAGATCACTCTTCTTTGTCTTTATTAGAATCTTTATAAGAGGAGCACACGCCTGACTAATCATTTTCTTGCATTTCACTTCAAAAGTAAATAGCACGAATAAAACTAAAGTTCATGAGTGAAGGTGAGCATTCGAACGATAACCTATACAACCAGCGCAGTCGGACTAAGAACAAAGGGACATACATTTAATCATTCCTTTTTCACTACTTAATGCATATGTCCTTTGAGTGCATTTGTTATGAAAATATTTTGAAAATGGTTTGATTTCGAGAAAAATACTCGGTGTTGACAAAACGTTTATTTGGACCTACGCTACTCTTTGTGCGAAAATTTCATTACACCCACCAATTTAGTTTGCCTCCTTTTTAGTTATTATTTTAAATAATTATTTTTTTTATATTAGCGACATTTCAGACCGACGCTATTGTTTTTGAAAAAATATTCAATTCCCATGACAAATTTCGTTTTCCTCCTTATTAGTTATTGCCTTAATTAATTCTTATTTTCTTATATTAGCGACGTTCAGTCCGACGCTATAGTTTGTGCTAAAATTTTCATTTTCCCCCACGAATTTCATTTGGCTCCTCTAAACTTAGTGTTTTAATTAATTATTATTTTTATATTAAAAACTAGTACTTTAATAGCTGATTTAAAGTGCTATTAAACAAAATCGTTCACATTAGTGGCACGGTTAATAGCGCTTTTCACCGCTATCAAAAACAAAAGAAAGTGTTATTAAGTAACTTTTATGGCATATTGTCTGTTGCTCTATTTTTACTTTCAATGTTGGTTTACCCTTTTGGACAGAAGAGATCAGTCTTCTTTGTCTTTATTAGAATCTTTATAAGAGGAGCATACGCCTGACTAGTCATTTTCTTGCATTTCACTTCAAAAGTATATAGCACGAATAAAACTAAAGTTCATGAGTGAAGGTGAGCATTCGAACGATAACCTATACAACCAGCGTCGTCGGACTAAGAACAAAGGGACATACATTTAATCATTCCTTTTTCACTACTTAATGCATATGTCCTTCGAGTGCATTTGTTATGAAAGTATTTTGAAAATGGTTTGATTTCGAGAAAAATAATCGGTGTTGAAAAAACGTTTATTTGGACCTACGCTACTGTTTGTGCGAAAATTTCATTACACCCACCAATTTAGTTTTCCTCCTTTTTAGTTATTATTTTAAATAATTATTATTTTTTATATTAGCGACAGTTCAGGCCGAAGCTATTGTTTTTGAAAAAATATTCAATTCCCATAACAAATTTCGTTTGCCTCCTTATTAGTTATTGTCTTAATTAATTCTTATTTTCTTATATTAGCGACGGTTCAGGCCGACGCTACTGTTTGTGCTAAAATTTTCATTTTCCCCCACGAATTTCATTTGGCTCCTCTAAACTTAGTATTTTAATTAATTATTATTTTTATATTAAAAACTAGTACTTTAATAGCTCTTTTAAAGTGCTATTAAACAAAATCGTTCACATTAGTGGCACGGTTAATAGCGCTTTTTAGGGCTATCAAAAAAAAATAAAGTGCTATTAAGTAACTTTTATGGCATATTGTTTGTTGCTCTATTTTTACTTTCAAAGTTGGTTTACCCTTTTAGACAGAAGAGATCACTCTTCTTTGTCTTTATTAGAATCTTTATAAGAGGAGCACACGCCTGACTAGTCATTTTCTTGCATTTCACTTTAAAATTATATAGCACGAATAAAATTAAAGTTCATGAGTAAAGGTGAGCATTCGAACGATAACCTATACAGCCAGCTTCGTCGGACTAAGAACAAAGGGACATACATTTAATCATTATTTCTTCACTACTTAATGCATATGTCCTTCGAGTGCATTTGTTATGAAAATATTTTGAAAATGTATTGATTTAGAGAAAAATACTCGGTGTTGACAAAACGTTTATTCAGACCTACGCTGCTGTTTGTGCGAAAATTTCATTACACCCACCAATTTAGTATGGCTCCTTTTTAGTTATTATTTTAAATAATTATGTTTTTTTTTTATATTAGCGACAGTTCAGGCCGACGCTATTGTTTTTGAAAAAATATTCAATTCCCACAACAAATTTCGTTTGCCTCCTTATTATTTATTATCTTAATTAATTCTTATTTTCTTATATTAGCGACGGTTCAGTCCGACGCTACAGTTTGTGCTAAAATTTTCATTTTCCCCCACGAATTTCATTTGGCTCCTTTAAACTTAGTGTTTTAATTAATTATTATTTTTATATTAAAAACTAGTACTTTAATAGCTGATTTAAAGTGCTATTAAACAAAATCGTTCACATTAGTGGCATGGTTAATAGCGCTTTTCACCGCTATCAAAAACAAAAGAAAGTGTTATTAAGTAACTTTTATGGCATATTGTCTGTTGCTCTATTTTTACTTTCAAAGTTGGTTTACCCTTTTGGACAGAAGAGATCACTCTTCTTTGTCTTTATTAGAATCTTTATAAGAGGAGCACACGCCTGACTAATCATTTTCTTGCATTTCACTTCAAAAGTAAATAGCACGAATAAAACTAAAGTTCATGAGTGAAGGTGAGCATTCGAACGATAACCTATACAACCAGCGCAGTCGGACTAAGAACAAAGGGACATACATTTAATCATTCCTTTTTCACTACTTAATGCATATGTCCTTTGAGTGCATTTGTTATGAAAATATTTTGAAAATGGTTTGATTTCGAGAAAAATACTCGGTGTTGACAAAACGTTTATTTGGACCTACGCTACTCTTTGTGCGAAAATTCATTACACCCACCAATTTAGTTTGCCTCCTTTTTAGTTATTATTTTAAATAATTTTTTTTTTATATTAGCGACATTTCAGGCCGACGCTATTGTTTTTGAAAAAATATTCAATTCCCATGACAAATTTCGTTTGCCTCCTTATTAGTTATTGCCTTAATTAATTCTTATTTTCTTATATTAGCGACGTTCAGTCCGACGCTATAGTTTGTGCTAAAATTTTCATTTTCCCCCACGAATTTCATTTGGCTCCTCTAAACTTAGTGTTTTAATTAATTATTATTTTTATATTAAAAACTAGTACTTTAATAGCTGATTTAAAGTGCTATTAAACAAAATCGTTCACATTAGTGGCATGGTTAATAGCGCTTTTCACCGCTATCAAAAACAAAAGAAAGTGCTATTAAGTAACTTTTATGGCATATTGTCTGTTGCTCTATTTTTACTTTCAAAGTTGGTTTACCCTTTTGGACAGAAGAGATCACTCTTCTTTGTCTTTATTAGAATCTTTATAAGAGGAGCACACGCCTGACTAATCATTTTCTTGCATTTCACTTCAAAAGTAAATAGCACGAATAAAACTAAAGTTCATGAGTGAAGGTGAGCATTCGAACGATAACCTATACAACCAGCGTCGTCGGACTAAGAACAAAGGGACATACATTTAATCATTATTTCTTCACTACTTAATGCATATGTCCTTCGAGTGCATTTGTTATGAAAATATTTTGAAAATGTATTGATTTAGAGAAAAATACTCGGTGTTGACAAAACGTTTATTCAGACCTACGCTGCTGTTTGTGCGAAAATTTCATTACACCCACCAATTTAGTATGGCTCCTTTTTAGTTATTATTTTAAATAATTATGTTTTTTTTTTATATTAGCAACAGTTCAGGCCGACGCTATTGTTTTTGAAAAAATATTCAATTCCCACAACAAATTTCGTTTGCCTCCTTATTATTTATTATCTTAATTAATTCTTATTTTCTTATATTAGCGACGGTTCAGTCCGACGCTACAGTTTGTGCTAAAATTTTCATTTTCCCCCACGAATTTCATTTGGCTCCTCTAAACTTAGTGTTTTAATTAATTATTATTTTTATATTAAAAACTAGTACTTTAATAGCTGATTTAAAGTGCTATTAAACAAAATCGTTCACATTAGTGGCATGGTTAATAGCGCTTTTCACCGCTATCAAAAACAAAAGAAAGTGTTATTAAGTAACTTTTATGGCATATTGTCTGTTGCTCTATTTTTACTTTCAAAGTTGGTTTACCCTTTTGGACAGAAGAGATCACTCTTCTTTGTCTTTATTAGAATCTTTATAAGAGGAGCACACGCCTGACTAATCATTTTCTTGCATTTCACTTCAAAAGTAAATAGCACGAATAAAACTAAAGTTCATGAGTGAAGGTGAGCATTCGAACGATAACCTATACAACCAGCGCAGTCGGACTAAGAACAAAGGGACATACATTTAATCATTCCTTTTTCACTACTTAATGCATATGTCCTTTGAGTGCATTTGTTATGAAAATATTTTGAAAATGGTTTGATTTCGAGAAAAATACTCGGTGTTGACAAAACGTTTATTTGGACCTACGCTACTCTTTGTGCGAAAATTTCATTACACCCACCAATTTAGTTTGCCTCCTTTTTAGTTATTATTTTAAATAATTATTTTTTTTATATTAGCGACATTTCAGGCCGACGCTATTGTTTTTGAAAAAATATTCAATTCCCATGACAAATTTCGTTTGCCTCCTTATTAGTTATTGCCTTAATTAATTCTTATTTTCTTATATTAGCGACGTTCAGTCCGACGCTATAGTTTGTGCTAAAGTTTTCATTTTCCCCCACGAATTTCATTTGGCTCCTCTAAACTTAGTGTTTTAATTAATTATTATTTTTATATTAAAAACTAGTACTTTAATAGCTGATTTAAAGTGCTATTAAACAAAATCGTTCACATTAGTGGCATGGTTAATAGCGCTTTTCACCGCTATCAAAAACAAAAGAAAGTGCTATTAAGTAACTTTTATGGCATATTGTCTGTTGCTCTATTTTTACTTTCAAAGTTGGTTTACCCTTTTGGACAGAAGAGATCACTCTTCTTTGTCTTTATTAGAATCTTTATAAGAGGAGCACACGCCTGACTAATCATTTTCTTGCATTTCACTTCAAAAGTAAATAGCACGAATAAAACTAAAGTTCATGAGTGAAGGTGAGCATTCGAACGATAACCTATACAACCAGCGTCGTCGGACTAAGAACAAAGGGACATACATTTAATCATTCCTTTTTCACGACTTAATGCATATGTCCTTCGAGTGCATTTGTTATGAAAATATTTTGAAAATGGTTTGATTTCGAGAAAAATACTCGGTGTTGACAAAACGTTTATTTGGACCTACGCTACTCTTTGTGCGAAAATTTCATTACACCCACCAATTTAGTTTGCCTCCTTTTTAGTTATTATTTTAAATAATTATTTTTTTTATATTAGCGACATTTCAGGCCGACGCTATTCTTTTTGAAAAAATATTCAATTCCCATAACAAATTTTGTTTGCCTCCTTATTAGTTATTGTCTTAATTAATTCTTATTTTCTTATATTACCGACGGTTCAGTCCGACGCTACTGTTTGTGCTAAAATTTTAATTTTCCCCCATGAATTTCGTTTGGCTCCTTTAAACTTATTGTTTTAATTAATTATTATTTTTATATTAAAAACTAGTACTTTAATAGCTCTTTTAAAGTGCTATTAAACAAAATCGTTCACATTAGTGGCACGGTTAATAGCGCTTTTCAGCGCTATCAAAAACAAAAGAAAGTGTTATTAAGTAACTTTTATGGCATATTGTCTGTTGCTCTATTTTTACTTTCAATGTTGGTTTACCCTTTTGGACAGAAGAGATCAGTCTTCTTTGTCTTTATTAGAATCTTTATAAGAGGAGCATACGCCTAACTAGTCATTTTCTTGCATTTCACTTCAAAAGTATATAGCACGAATAAAACTAAAGTTCATGAGTGAAGGTGAGCATTCGAACGATAACCTATACAACCAGCGTCGTCGGACTAAGAACAAAGGGACATACATTTAATCATTCCTTTTTCACTACTTAATGCATATGTCCTTCGAGTGCATTTGTTATGAAAGTATTTTGAAAATGGTTTGATTTCGAGAAAAATAATCGGTGTTGAAAAAACGTTTATTTGGACCTACGCTACTGTTTGTGCGAAAATTTCATTACACCCACCAATTTAGTTTTCCTCCTTTTTAGTTATTATTTTAAATAATTATTATTTTTTATATTAGCGACAGTTCAGGCCGAAGCTATTGTTTTTGAAAAAATATTCAATTCCCATAACAAATTTCGTTTGCCTCCTTATTAGTTATTGTCTTAATTAATTCTTATTTTCTTATATTAGCGACGGTTCAGGCCGACGCTACTGTTTGTGCTAAAATTTTCATTTTCCCCCACGAATTTCATTTGGCTCCTCTAAACTTAGTATTTTAATTAATTATTATTTTTATATTAAAAACTAGTACTTTAATAGCTCTTTTAAAGTGCTATTAAACAAAATCGTTCACATTAGTGGCACGGTTAATAGCGCTTTTTAGGGCTATAAAAAAAAAAAAGTGCTATTAAGTAACTTTTATGGCATATTGTTTGTTGCTCTATTTTTACTTTCAAAGTTGGTTTACCCTTTTGGACAGAAGAGATCACTCTTCTTTGTCTTTATTAGAATCTTTATAAGAGGAGCACACGCCTGACTAGTCATTTTCTTGCATTTCACTTCAAAATTATATAGCACGAATAAAATTAAAGTTCATGAGTAAAGGTGAGCATTCGAACGATAACCTATACAGCCAGCTTCGTCGGACTAAGAACAAAGGGACATACATTTAATCATTATTTCTTCACTACTTAATGCATATGTCCTTCGAGTGCATTTGTTATGAAAATATTTTGAAAATGTATTGATTTAGAGAAAAATACTCGGTGTTGACAAAACGTTTATTCAGACCTACGCTGCTGTTTGTGCGAAAATTTCATTACACCCACCAATTTAGTATGGCTCCTTTTTAGTTATTATTTTAAATAATTATGTTTTTTTTCTATATTAGCGACAGTTCAGGCCGACGCTATTGTTTTTGAAAAAATATTCAATTCCCACAACAAATTTCGTTTGCCTCCTTATTATTTATTATCTTAATTAATTCTTATTTTCTTATATTAGCGACGGTTCAGTCCGACGCTACAGTTTGTGCTAAAATTTTCATTTTCCCCCACGAATTTCATTTGGCTCCTTTAAACTTAGTGTTTTAATTAATTATTATTTTTATATTAAAAACTAGTACTTTAATAGCTGATTTAAAGTGCTATTAAACAAAATCGTTCACATTAGTGGCATGGTTAATAGCGCTTTTCACCGCTATCAAAAACAAAAGAAAGTGTTATTAAGTAACTTTTATGGCATATTGTCTGTTGCTCTATTTTTACTTTCAAAGTTGGTTTACCCTTTTGGACAGAAGAGATCACTCTTCTTTGTCTTTATTAGAATCTTTATAAGAGGAGCACACGCCTGACTAATCATTTTCTTGCATTTCACTTCAAAAGTAAATAGCACGAATAAAACTAAAGTTCATGAGTGAAGGTGAGCATTCAAACGATAACCTATACAACCAGCGCAGTCGGACTAAGAACAAAGGGACATACATTTAATCATTCCTTTTTCACTACTTAATGCATATGTCCTTTGAGTGCATTTGTTATGAAAATATTTTGAAAATGGTTTGATTTCGAGAAAAATACTCGGTGTTGACAAAACGTTTATTTGGACCTACGCTACTCTTTGTGCGAAAATTTCATTACACCCACCAATTTAGTTTGCCTCCTTTTTAGTTATTATTTTAAATAATTATTTTTTTTATATTAGCGACATTTCAGGCCGACGCTATTGTTTTTGAAAAAATATTCAATTCCCATGACAAATTTCGTTTGCCTCCTTATTAGTTATTGCCTTAATTAATTCTTATTTTCTTATATTAGCGACGGTTCATGCCGACGCTACTGTTTGTACTAAAATTTTCATTTTCCCCCACGAATTTCATTTGGCTCCTCTAAACTTATTGTTTTAATTAATTATTATTTTTATATTAAAAACTAGTAATTTAATAGCTCTTTTAAAGTGCTATTAAACAAAATCGTTCACATTAGTGGCACGGTTAATAGCGCTTTTCAGCGCTATCAAAAACAAAAGAAAGTGCTATTAAGTAACTTTTATGGCATATTGTCTGTTGCTCTATTTTTACTTTCAAAGTTGGTTTACCCTTTTGGACAGAAGAGATCACTCTTCTTTGTCTTTATTAGAATCTTTATAAGAGGAGCACACGCCTGACTAATCATTTTCTTGCATTTCACTTCAAAAGTAAATAGCACGAATAAAACTAAAGTTCATGAGTGCAGGTGAGCTTTCGAACGATAACCTATACAACCAGCGTCGTCGGACTAAGAACAAAGGGACATACATTTAATCATTCCTTTTTCACGACTTAATGCATATGTCCTTCGAGTGCATTTGTTATGAAAATATTTTGAAAATGGTTTGATTTCGAGAAAAATACTCGGCGTTGACAAAACGTTTATTTGGACCTACGCTACTCTTTGTGCGAAAATTTCATTACACCCACCAATTTAGTTTGCCTCCTTTTTAGTTATTATTTTAAATAATTATTTTTTTTATATTAGCGACATTTCAGGCCGACGCTATTCTTTTTGAAAAAATATTCAATTCCCATAACAAATTCTGTTTGCCTCCTTATTAGTTATTGTCTTAATTAATTCTTATTTTCTTATATTACCGACGGTTCAGTCCGACGCTACTGTTTGTGCTAAAATTTTAATTTTCCCCCATGAATTTCGTTTGGCTCCTTTAAACTTATTGTTTTAATTAATTATTATTTTTATATTAAAAACTAGTACTTTAATAGCTCTTTTAAAGTGCTATTAAACAAAATCGTTCACATTAGTGGCACGGTTAATAGCGCTTTTCAGCGCTATCAAAAACAAAAGAAAGTGTTATTAAGTAACTTTTATGGCATATTGTCTGTTGCTCTATTTTTACTTTCAATGTTGGTTTACCCTTTTGGACAGAAGAGATCAGTCTTCTTTGTCTTTATTAGAATCTTTATAAGAGGAGCATACGCCTAACTAGTCATTTTCTTGCATTTCACTTCAAAAGTATATAGCACGAATAAAACTAAAGTTCATGAGTGAAGGTGAGCATTCGAACGATAACCTATACAACCAGCGTCGTCGGACTAAGAACAAAGGGACATACATTTAATCATTCCTTTTTCACTACTTAATGCATGTGTCCTTCGAGTGCATTTGTTATGAAAATATTTTGAATATGGTTTGATTTCGATAAAAATACTCGGTGTTGACAAAACGTTTATTTGGACCTACGCTACTGTTTGTGCGAAAATTTAATTACACCCACCAATTTAGTTTGCCTCCTTTTTATTTATTATTTTAAATAAGATTTTTTTCTATATTAGCAATAGTTCAGGCTGACGCTATTGTATTTGAAAAAATATTCAATTCCCATAACAAATTTCGTTTGCCTCCTTATTAGTTATTGTCTTAATTAATTCTTATTTTCTTATATTAGCGACGGTTCAGGCCGACGCTACTGTTTGTACTAAAATTTTCATTTTCCCCCACGAATTTCATTTGGCTCCTCTAAACTTATTGTTTTAATTAATTATTATTTTTATATTAAGAACTAGTACTTTAATAGCTCTTTTAAAGTGCTATTAAACAAAATCGTTCACATTAGTGGCACGGTTAATAGCGCTTTTCAGCGCTATCAAAAACAAAAGAAAGTGCTATTATGTAACTTTTATGGCATATTGTCTGTTGCTCTATTTTCTCTTTCAAAGTTGGTTTACCCTTTTGGACAGAAGAGATCACTCTTCTTTGTCTTTATTAAAATCTTTATAAGAGGAGCATACGCCTAACTAGTCATTTTCTTGCATTTCACATCAAAAGTATATAGCACGAATAAAACTAAAGTTCATGAGTGAAGGTGAGCATTAGAACGATAACCTATACAACCAGCGTCGTCGGTCTAAGAACAAAGGGACATACATTTAATCATTCCTTCTTCACTACTTAATGGATGTGTCCTTCGAGTGCATTTGTTATGAACATATTTTGAAAATGGTTTGATTTCGATAAAAATACTTGGTGTTGACAAAACGTTTATTTGGACCTACGCTACTGTTTGTGCGAAAATTTCATTACACCAACCAATTTAGTTTGCCTCCTTTTTAGTTATTATTTTAAATAATTATTTATTTTTATATTAGCGACAGTTCAGACAGACGCTATTGTATTTGAGAAATATTCAATTCCCATAACAAATTTCGTTTGCCTCCTTATTAGTTATTGTCTTAATTAATTCTGATTTTCTTATATTAGCGACGGTTCAGGCCGACGCTACTGTTTGTGCTAAAATTTTCATTTTCCCCCACGAATTTCATTTGGCTCCTTTAAACTTATTGTTTTAATTAATTATTATTTTTATATTAAAAACTAGTACTTTAACAGCTCTTTTAAAGTGCTATTAAACAAAATCGTTCACATTAGTGGCACGGTTAATAGCGCTTTTCAGCGCTATCAAAAACAAAAGAAAGTGCTATTAAGTAACTTTTATGGCATATTGTCTGTTGCTCTATTTTCTCTTTCAAAGTTGGTTTACCCTTTTGGACAGAAGAGATCACTCTTCTTTGTCTTTATTAGAATCTTTATAAGAGGAGCATACGCCTAACTAGTCATTTTCTTTCATTTCACATCAAAAGTATATAGCACGAATAAAACTAAAGTTCATGAGTGAAGGTGAGCATTAGAACGACAACCTATACAACCAGCGTCGTCGGTCTAAGAACAAAGGGAATACATTTAATCATTCCTTCTTCACTACTTAATGCATGTGTCCTTCGAGTGCATTTGTTATGAAAATATTTTGAAAATGGTTTGATTTCGATAAAAATACTCGGTGTTGACAAAACGTTTATTTGGACCTACGCTACTGTTTGTGCGAAAATTTCATTACACCCACCAATTTAGTTTGCCTCCTTTTTAGTTATTATTTTAAATAATTTTTTTTTTATATTAGCGTCGGTTCAGGCCGACGCTATTGTTCTTGAAAAAATATTCAATTCGCATAACAAATTTCGTTTGCCTCCTAATTAGTTAATGCCTTAATTAATTCTTATTTTCTTATATTAGCGACGGTTCAGGCCGACGCTACTGTTTGTGCCAAAATTTTCATTTTCCCCCACGAATTTCATTTGGCTCCTTTAAACTTATTGTTTTAATTAATTATTATTTTTATATTAAAAACTAGTACTTTAATAGCTCTTTTAAAGTGCTATTAAACAAAATCGTTCACATTAGTGGCACGGTTAATAGCGCTTTTCAGTGCTATCAAAAACAAAATAAAGTGCTATTAAGTAACTTTTATGGCATATTGTCTGTTGCTCTATTTTCTCTTTCAAAGTTGGTTTACCCTTTTGGACAGAAGAGATCACTCTTCTTTGTCTTTATTAGAATCTTTATAAGAGGAGCATACACCTAACTAGTCATTTTCTTGCATTTCACATCAAAAGTATATAGCACGAATAAAACTAAAGTTCATGAGTGAAGGTGAGCATTAGAATGATAACCTATACAACCAGCGTCGTCGGTCTAAGAACAAAGGGACATACATTTAATCATTCCTTCTTCACTACTTAATGCATGTGTCCTTCGAGTGCATTTGTTATGAAAATATTTTGAAAATGGTTTGATTTCGATAAAAATACTCGGTGTTGACAAAACGTTTATTTGGACCTACGCTACTGTTTGTGCGAAAATTTCATTACACAAACCAATTTAGTTTGCCTCCTTTTTAGTTATTATTTTAAATAATTATTTATTTTTATATTAGCGACAGTTCAGACAGACGCTATTGTATTTGAGAAATATTCGATTCCCATAACAAATTTCGTTTGCCTCCTTATTAGTTATTGTCTTAATTAATTCTGATTTTCTTATATTAGCGACGGTTCAGGCCGACGCTACTGTTTGTACTAAAATTTTCATTTTCCCCCACGAATTTCATTTGGCTCCTCTAAACTTATTGTTTTAATTAATTATTATTTTTATATTAAGAACTAGTACTTTAATCGCTCTTTTAAAGTGCTATTAAACAAAATCGTTCACATTAGTGGCACGGTTAATGGCGCTTTTCAGCGCTATCAAAAACAAAAGAAAGTGCTATTAAGTAACTTTTATGGCATATTGTCTGTTGCTCTATTTTCTCTTTCAAAGTTGGTTTACCCTTTTGGACAGAAGAGATCACTCTTCTTTGTCTTTATTAAAATCTTTATAAGAGGAGCATACGCCTAACTAGTCATTTTCTTGCATTTCACATCAAAAGTATATAGCACGAATAAAACTAAAGTTCATGAGTGAAGGTGAGCATTAGAACGATAACCTATACAACCAGCGTCGTCGGTCTAAGAACAAAGGGACATACATTTAATCATTCCTTCTTCACTACTTAATGCATGTGTCCTTCGAGTGCATTTGTTATGAACATATTTTGAAAATGGTTTGATTTCGATAAAAATACTTGGTGTTGACAAAACGTTTATTTGGACCTACGCTACTGTTTGTGCGAAAATTTCATTACACCAACCAATTTAGTTTGCCTCCTTTTTAGTTATTATTTTAAATAATTATTTATTTTTATATTAGCGACAGTTCAGACAGACGCTATTGTATTTGAGAAATATTCAATTCCCATAACAAATTTCGTTTGCCTCCTTATTAGTTATTGTCTTAATTAATTCTGATTTTCTTATATTAGCGACGGTTCAGGCCGACGCTACTGTTTGTGCTAAAATTTTCATTTTCCCCCACGAATTTCATTTGGCTCCTTTAAACTTATTGTTTTAATTAATTATTATTTTTATATTAAAAACTAGTACTTTAACAGCTCTTTTAAAGTGCTATTAAACAAAATCGTTCACATTAGTGGCACGGTTAATAGCGCTTTTCAGCGCTATCAAAAACAAAAGAAAGTGCTATTAAGTAACTTTTATGGCATATTGTCTGTTGCTCTATTTTCTCTTTCAAAGTTGGTTTACCCTTTTGGACAGAAGAGATCACTCTTCTTTGTCTTTATTAGAATCTTTATAAGAGGAGCATACGCCTAACTAGTCATTTTCTTTCATTTCACATCAAAAGTATATAGCACGAATAAAACTAAAGTTCATGAGTGAAGGTGAGCATTAGAACGACAACCTATACAACCAGCGTCGTCGGTCTAAGAACAAAGGGACATACATTTAATCATTCCTTCTTCACTACTTAATGCATGTGTCCTTCGAGTGCATTTGTTATGAAAATATTTTGAAAATGGTTTGATTTCGATAAAAATACTCGGTGTTGACAAAACGTTTATTTGGACCTACGCTACTGTTTGTGCGAAAATTTCATTACACCAACCAATTTAGTTTGCCTCCTTTTTAGTTATTATTTTAAATAATTATTTATTTTTATATTAGCGACAGTTCAGACAGACGCTATTGTATTTGAGAAATATTCAATTCCCATAACAAATTTCGTTTGCCTCCTTATTAGTTATTGTCTTCATTAATTCTTATTTTCTTATATTAGCGACGGTTCAGGCCGACGCTACTGTTTGTGCTAAAATTTTCATTTTCCCCCACGAATTTCATTTGCCTCCTTTAAACTTATTGTTATAATTAATTATTATTTTTATATTAAAAACTAGTACTTTAATAGCCCTTTTAAAGTGCTATTAAACAAAATCGTTCACATTAGTGGCATGGTTAATAGCGCTTTTCAGCGCTATCAAAAACAAAAGAAAGTGATATTAAGTAACTTTTATGGCATATTGTCTGTTGCTCTATTTTCTCTTTCAAAGTTGGTTTACCCTTTTGGACAGAAGAGATCACTCTTCTTTGTCTTTATTAGAATCTTTATAAGAGGAGCATACGCCTAACTAGTCATTTTCTTGCATTTCACTTCAAAAGTATATAGCACGAATAAAACTAAAGTTCATGAGTGAAGGTGAGCATTCGAACGACAACCTATACAGCCAGTGTCGTCGGACTAAGAACAAAGGGACATACATTTAATCATTCCTTCTTCACTACTTAATGCATAAGTCCTTCGAGTGCACTTGTTATGAAAAGATTTTGAAAATCGTTTGATATCGATAAAAATACTCGGTGTTGACAAAATCGTTATTTGGACCTACGCTACTGTTTGTGCGAAAATTTCATTACACCCACCAATTTAGTTTGCCTCCTTTTTAGTTATTATTTTAAATAATTTTTTTTTTATATTAGCGTCGGTTCAGGCCGACGCTATTGTTCTTGAAAAAATATTCAATTCGCATAACAAATTTCGTTTGCCTCCTAATTAGTTAATGCCTTAATTAATTCTTATTTTCTTATATTAGCGACGGTTCAGGCCGACGCTACTGTTTGTGCCAAAATTTTCATTTTCCCCCACGAATTTCATTTGGCTCCTTTAAACTTATTGTTTTAATTAATTATTATTTTTATATTAAAAACTAGTACTTTAATAGCTCTTTTAAAGTGCTATTAAACAAAATCGTTCACATTAGTGGCACGGTTAATAGCGCTTTTCAGTGCTATCAAAAAAAAATAAAGTGCTATTAAGTAACTTTTATGGCATATTGTCTGTTGCTCTATTTTCTCTTTCAAAGTTGGTTTACCCTTTTGGACAGAAGAGATCACTCTTCTTTGTCTTTATTAGAATCTTTATAAGAGGAGCATACACCTAACTAGTCATTTTCTTGCATTTCACATCAAAAGTATATAGCACGAATAAAACTAAAGTTCATGAGTGAAGGTGAGCATTAGAATGATAACCTATACAACCAGCGTCGTCGGTCTAAGAACAAAGGGACATACATTTAATCATTCCTTCTTCACTACTTAATGCATGTGTCCTTCGAGTGCATTTGTTATGAAAATATTTTGAAAATGGTTTGATTTCGATAAAAATACTCGGTGTTGACAAAACGTTTATTTGGACCTACGCTACTGTTTGTGCGAAAATTTCATTACACAAACCAATTTAGTTTGCCTCCTTTTTAGTTATTATTTTAAATAATTATTTATTTTTATATTAGCGACAGTTCAGACAGACGCTATTGTATTTGAGAAATATTCGATTCCCATAACAAATTTCGTTTGCCTCCTTATTAGTTATTGTCTTAATTAATTCTGATTTTCTTATATTAGCGACGGTTCAGGCCGACGCTACTGTTTGTGCTAAAATTTTCATTTTCCCCCACGAATTTCATTTGGCTCCTTTAAACTTATTGTTTTAATTAATTATTATTTTTATATTACAAACTAGTACTTTAATAGCTCTTTTAAAGTGCTATTAAACAAAATCGTTCACATTAGTGGCACGGTTAATAGCGCTTTTCAGCGCTATCAAAAACAAAAGAAAGTGCTATTAAGTAACTTTTATGGCATATTGTATGTTGCTCTATTTTCTCTTTCAAAGTTGGTTTACCCTTTTGGACAGAAGAGATCACTCTTCTTTGTCTTTATTAGAATCTTTATAAGAGGAGCATACACCTAACTAGTCATTTTCTTTTATTTCACATCAAAAGTATATAGCACGAATAAAACTAAAGTTCATGAGTGAAGGTGAGCATTAGAACGATAACCTATACAACCAGCGTCGTCGGTCTAAGAACAAAGGGACATACATTTAATCATTCCTTCTTCACTACTTAATGCATGTGTCCTTCGAGTGCATTTGTTATGAAAATATTTTGAAAATGGTTTGATTTCGATAAAAATACTCGGTGTTGACAAAACGTTTATTTGGACCTACGCTACTGTTTGTGCGAAAATTTCATTACACCAACCAATTTAGTTTGCCTCCTTTTTAGTTATTATTTTAAATAATTATTTATTTTTATATTAGCGACAGTTCAGATAGACGCTATTGTATTTGAGAAATATTCAATTCCCATAACAAATTTCGTTTGCCTCCTTATTAGTTATTGTCTTAATTAATTCTTATTTTCTTATATTAGCGACGGTTCAGGCCGACGCTACTGTTTCTGCTAAAATTTTCATTTTCCCCCACGAATTTCATTTGGCTCCTTTAAACTTATTGTTTTAATTAATTATTATTTTTATATTAAAAACTAGTACTTTAATAGCTCTTTTAAAGTGCTATTAAACAAAATCGTTCACATTAGTGGCACGGTTAATAGCGCTTTTCAGCGCTATCAAAAACAAAAGAAAGTGCTATTAAGTAACTTTTATGGCATATTGTCTGTTGCTCTATTTTCTCTTTCAAAGTTGGTTTACCCTTTTGGACAGAAGAGATCACTCTTCTTTGTCTTTATTAGAATCTTTATAAGAGGAGCATACGCCTAACTAGTCATTTTCTTGCATTTCACTTCAAAAGTATATAGCACGAATAAAACTAAAGTTCATGAGTGAAGGTGAGCATTCGAACGACAACCTATACAGCCAGTGCCGTCGGACTAAGAACAAAGGGACATACATTTAATCATTCCTTCTTCACTACTTAATGCATATGTCCTTCGAGTGCATTTGTTATGAAAAGATTTTGAAAATGGTTTGATTTCGATAAAAATACTCGGTGTTGACAAAACCGTTATTTGGACCTACGCTACTGTTTGTGCGAAAATTTCATTACACCCACCAATTTAGTTTGCCTCCTTTTTAGTTATTATTTTAAATAATTTTTTTTTATATTAGCGTCGGTTCAGGCCGACGCTATTGTTCTTGAAAAAATATTCAATTCGCATAACAAATTTCATTTTCCTCCTAATTAGTTAATGTCTTAATTAATTCTTATTTTCTTATATTAGCGACGGTTCAGGCCGACGCTACTGTTTGTGTCAAAATTTTCATTTTCCCACACGAATTTCATTTGGCTCCTTTAAACTTATTGTTTTAATTAATTATTATTTTTATATTAAAAACTAGTACTTTAATAGCTCTTTTAAAGTATTATTAAACAAAATCGTTCACATTAGTGGCACGGTTAATAGCGCTTTTCAGTGCTATCAAAAACAAAATAAAGTGCTATTAAGTAACTTTTATGGCATATTGTCTGTTGCTCTATTTTCTCTTTCAAAGTTGGTTTACCCTTTTGGACAGAAGAGATCACTCTTCTTTGTCATTATTAGAATCTTTATAAGAGGAGCATACGCCTAACTAGTCATTTTCTTGCATTTCACATCAAAAGTATATAGCACGAATAAAACTAAAGTTCATGAGTGAAGGTGAGCATTAGAACGATAACCTATACAACCAGCGTCGTCGGTCTAAGAACAAAGGGACATACATTTAATCATTCCTTCTTCACTACTTAATGCATAAGTCCTTCGAGTGCATTTGTTATGAAAAGATTTTGAAAATCGTTTGATTTCGATAAAAATACTCGGTGTTGACAAAACCGTTATTTGGACCTACGCTACTGTTTGTGCGAAAATTTCATTACACCCACCAATTTATTTTGCCTCCTTTTTAGTTATTATTTTAAATAATTTTTTTTTATATTAGCGTCGGTTCAGGCCGACGCTATTGTTCTTGAAAAAATATTCAATTCGCATAACAAATTTCGTTTGCCTCCTAATTAGTTAATGTCTTAATTAATTCTTATTTTCTTATATTAGCGACGGTTCAGGCCGACGCTACTGTTTGTGCTAAAATTTTCATTTTCCCCCACGAATTTCATTTGGCTCCTTTAAACTTATTGTTTTAATTAATTATTATTTTTATATTACAAACTAGTACTTTAATAGCTCTTTTAAAGTGCTATTAAACAAAATCGTTCACATTAGTGGCACGGTTAATAGCGCTTTTCAGCGCTATCAAAAACAAAAGAAAGTGCTATTAAG
The DNA here is from genome assembly GCA_948472305.1 of Vicia faba. NCBI lineage: Eukaryota > Viridiplantae > Streptophyta > Magnoliopsida > Fabales > Fabaceae > Vicia > Vicia faba. The sequence goes on along the minus strand of OX451741.1, from coordinate 507,598,072 downwards.
TAACTTTTATGGCATATTGTCGGTTGCTCTATTTTCTCTTTCAAAGTTGGTTTACCCTTTTGGACAGAAGAGATCACTATTCTTTGTCTTTATTAGAATCTTTATAAGAGGAGCATACGCCTAACTAGTCATTTTCTTTTATTTCACATCAAAAGTATATAGCACGAATAAAACTAAAGTTCATGAGTGAAGGTGAGCATTAGAACGATAACCTATATAACCAGCGTCGTCGGTCTAAGAACAAAGGGAGATACATTTAATCATTCCTTCTTCACTACTTAATGCATGTGTCCTTCGAGTGCATTTGTTATGAAAATATTTTGAAAATGGTTTGATTTCGATAAAAATACTCGGTGTTGACAAAATGTTTATTTGGACCTACGCTACTGTTTGTGCGAAAATTTCATTACACCAACCAATTTAGTTTGCCTCCTTTTTAGTTATTATTTTAAATAATTATTTATTTTTATATTAGCGACAGTTCAGAGAGACGCTATTGTATTTGAGAAATATTCAATTCCCATAACAAATTTCGTTTGCCTCCTTATTAGTTATTGTCTTAATTAATTCTTATTTTCTTATATTAGCGACGGTTCAGGCCGACGCTACTGTTTGTGCTAAAATTTTCATTTTCCCCCACGAATTTCATTTGGCTCCTTTAAACTTATTGTTTTAATTAATTATTATTTTTATATTAAAAACTAGTACTTTAATAGCTCTTTTAAAGTGCTATTAAACAAAATCGTTCACATTAGTGGCACGGTTAATAGCGCTTTTCAGCGCTATCAAAAACAAAAGAAAGTGCTATTAAGTAACTTTTATGGCATATTGTCTGTTGCTCTATTTTCTCTTTCAAAGTTGGTTTACCCTTTTGGACAGAAGAGATCACTCTTCTTTGTCTTTATTAGAATCTTTATAAGAGGAGCATACGCCTAACTAGTCATTTTCTTGCATTTCACTTCAAAAGTATATAGCACGAATAAAACTAAAGTTCATGAGTGAAGGTGAGCATTCGAACGACAACCTATACAGCCAGTGCCGTTGGACTAAGAACAAAGGGACATACATTTAATCATTCCTTCTTCACTACTTAATGCATATGTCCTTCGAATGCATTTGTTATGAAAAGATTTTGAAAATGGTTTGATTTCGATAAAAATACTCGGTGTTGACAAAACCGTTATTTGGACCTACGCTACTGTTTGTGCGAAAATTTCATTACACCCACCAATTTAGTTTGCCTCCTTTTTAGTTATTATTTTAAATAATTTTTTTTTATATTAGCGTCGGTTCAGGCCGACGCTATTGTTCTTGAAAAAATATTCAATTCGAATAACAAATTTCGTTTGCCTCCTAATTAGTTAATGTCTTAATTAATTCTTATTTTCTTATATTAGCGACGGTTCGGGCCGACGCTACTGTTTGTGCCAAAATTTTCATTTTCCCCCACGAATTTCATTTGGCTCCTTTAAACTTATTGTTTTAATTAATTATTATTTTTATATTAAAAACTAGTACTTTAATAGCTCTTTTAAAGTACTATTAAACAAAATCGTTCACATTAGTGGCACGGTTAATAGCGCTTTTCAGTGCTATCAAAAACAAAATAAAGTGCTATTAAGTAACTTTTATGGCATATTGTCTGTTGCTCTATTTTCTCTTTCAAAGTTGGTTTAACCTTTTGGACACAAGAGATCACTCTTCTTTGTCATTATTAGAATCTTTATAAGAGGAGCATACGCCTAACTAGTCATTTTCTTGCATTTCACATCAAAAGTATATAGCACGAATAAAACTAAAGTTCATGAGTGAAGGTGAGCATTAGAACGAGAACCTATACAACCAGCGTCGTCGGTCTAAGAACAAAGGGACATACATTTAATCATTCCTTCTTCACTACTTAATGCATAAGTCCTTCGAGTGCATTTGTTATGAAAAGATTTTGAAAATCGTTTGATTTCGATAAAAATACTCGGTGTTGACAAAACCGTTATTTGGACCTACGCTACTGTTTGTGCGAAAATTTCATTACACCCACCAATTTAGTTTGCCTCCTTTTTAGTTATTATTTTAAATAATTTTTTTTTTATATTAGCGTCGGTTCAGGCCGACGCTATTGTTCTTGAAAAAATATTCAATTCGCATAACAAATTTTGTTTGCCTCCTAATTAGTTAATGTCTTAATTAATTCTTATTTTCTTATATTAGCGACGGTTCAGGCCGACGCTACTGTTTGTGCTAAAATTTTCATTTTCCCCCACGAATTTCATTTGGCTCCTTTAAACTTATTGTTTTAATTAATTATTATTTTTATATTACAAACTAGTACTTTAATAGCTCTTTTAAAGTGCTATTAAACAAAATCGTTCACATTAGTGGCACGGTTAATAGCGCTTTTCAGTGCTATCAAAAACAAAAGAAAGTGCTATTAAGTAACTTTTATGGCATATTGTCGGTTGCTCTATTTTCTCTTTCAAAGTTGGTTTACCCTTTTGGACAGAAGAGATCACTCTTCTTTGTCTTTATTAGAATCTTTATAAGAGGAGCATACGCCTAACTAGTCATTTTCTTTTAATTCACATCAAAAGTATATAGCACGAATAAAACTAAAGTTCATGAGTGAAGGTGAGCATTAGAACGATAACCTATACAACCAGCGTCGTCGGTCTAAGAACAAAGGGACATACATTTAATCATTCCTTCTTCACTACTTAATGCATGTGTCCTTCGAGTGCATTTGTTATGAAAATATTTTAAAAATGGTTTGATTTCGATAAAAATACTCGGTGTTGACAAAATGTTTATTTAGACCTACGCTACTGTTTGTGCGAAAATTTCATTACACCAACCAATTTAGTTTGCCTCCTTTTTAGTTATTATTTTAAATAATTATTTATTTTTATATTAGCGACAGTTCAGACAGACGCTATTGTATTTGAGAAATATTCAATTCCCATAACAAATTTCGTTTGCCTCCTTATTAGTTATTGTCTTAATTAATTCTTATTTTCTTATATTAGCGACGGTTCAGGCCGACGCTACTGTTTGTGCTAAAATTTTCATATTCCCCCACGAATTTCATTTGGCTCCTTTAAACTTAATGTTTTAATTAATTATTATTTTTATATTAAAAACTAGTACTTTAATAGCTCTTTTAAAGTGCTATTAAACAAAATCGTTCACATTAGTGGCACGGTTAATAGCGCTTTTCAGCGCTATCAAAAACAAAAGAAAGTGCTATTAAGTAACTTTTATGGCATATTGTCTGTTGCTCTATTTTCTCTTTCAAAGTTGGTTTACCCTTTTGGACAGAAGAGATCACTCTTCTTTGTCTTTATTAGAATCTTTATAAGAGGAGCATACGCCTAACTAGTCATTTTCTTGCATTTCACTTCAAAAGTATATAGCACGAATAAAACTAAAGTTCATGAGTGAAGGTGAGCATTCGAACGACAACCTATACAGCCAGTGCCGTCGGACTAAGAACAAAGGGACATACATTTAATCATTCCTTCTTCACTACTTAATGCATATGTCCTTCGAGTGCATTTGTTATGAAAAGATTTTGAAAATGGTTTGATTTCGATAAATATACTCGGTGTTGACAAAACCGTTATTTGGACCTACGCTACTGTTTGTGCGAAAATTTCATTACACCCACCAATTTAGTTTGCCTCCTTTTTAGTTATTATTTTAAATAATTTTTTTTTATATTAGCGTCGGTTCAGGCCGACGCTATTGTTCTTGAAAAAATATTCAATTCGCATAACAAATTTCGTTTGCCTCCTAATTAGTTAATGTCTTAATTAATTCTTATTTTCTTATATTAGCGACGGTTCAGGCCGACGCTACTGTTTGTGCCAAAATTTTCATTTTCCCCCACGAATTTCATTTGGCTCCTTTAAACTTATTGTTTTAATTAATTATTATTTTTATATTAAAAACTAGTACTTTAATAGCTCTTTTAAAGTACTATTAAACAAAATCGTTCACATTAGTGGCACGGTTAATAGCGCTTTTCAGTGCTATCAAAAACAAAATAAAGTGCTATTAAGTAACTTTTATGGCATATTGTCTGTTGCTCTATTTTCTCTTTCAAAGTTGGTTTACCCTTTTGGACAGAAGAGATCACTCTTCTTTGTCATTATTAGAATCTTTATAAGAGGAGCATACGCCTAACTAGTCATTTTCTTGCATTTCACATCAAAAGTATATAGCACGAATAAAACTAAAGTTCATGAGTGAAGGTGAGCATTAGAACGATAACCTATACAACCAGCGTCGTCGGTCTAAGAACAAAGGGACATACATTTAATCATTCCTTCTTCACTACTTAATGCATAAGTCCTTCGAGTGCATTTGTTATGAAAAGATTTTGAAAATCGTTTGATTTCGATAAAAATACTCGGTGTTGACAAAACCGTTATTTGGACCTACGCTACTGTTTGTGCGAAAATTTCATTACACCCACCAATTTAGTTTGCCTCCTTTTTAGTTATTATTTTAAATAATTTTTTTTTATATTAGCGTCGGTTCAAGCCGACGCTATTGTTCTTGAAAAAATATTCAATTCACATAACAAATTTCGTTTGCCTCCTAATTAGTTAATGTCTTAATTAATTCTTATTTTCTTATATTAGCGACGGTTCAGGCCGACGCTACTGTTTGTGCCAAAATTTTCATTTTCCCCCACGAATTTCATTTGGCTCCTTTAAACTTATTGTTTTAATTAATTATTATTTTTATATTAAAAACTAGTACTTTAATAGCTCTTTTAAAGTGCTATTAAACAAAATCGTTCACATTAGTGGCACGGTTAATAGCGCTTTCCAGTGCTATCAAAAACAAAATAAAGTGCTATTAAGTAACTTTTATGGCATATTGTCTGTTGCTCTATTTTCTCTTTCAAAGTTGGTTTACCCTTTTGGACAGAAGAGATCACTCTTCTTTGTCTTTATTAGAATCTTTATAAGAGGAGCATACGCCTAACTAGTCATTTTCTTGAATTTCACATCAAAAGTATATAGCACGAATAAAACTAAAGTTCATGAGTGAAGGTGAGCATTAGAATGATAACCTATACAACCAGCGTCGTCGGTCTAAGAACAAAGGGACATACATTTAATCATTCCTTCTTCACTACTTAATGCATGTGTCCTTCGAGTGCATTTGTTATGAAAATATTTTGAAAATGGTTTGATTTCGATAAAAATACTCGGTGTTGACAAAACGTTTATTTGGACCTACGCTACTGTTTGTGCGAAAATTTCATTACACCAACCAATTTAGTTTGCCTCCTTTTTAGTTATTATTTTAAATAATTATTTATTTTTATATTAGCGACAGTTCAGACAGACGCTATTGTATTTGAGAAATATTCGATTCCCATAACAAATTTCGTTTGCCTCCTTATTAGTTATTGTCTTAATTAATTCTTATTTTCTTATATTAGCGACGGTTCAGGCCGACGCTACTGTTTGTGCTAAAATTTTCATTTTCCCCCACGAATTTCATTTGGCTCCTTTAAACTTATTGTTTTAATTAATTATTATTTTTATATTAAAAACTAGTACTTTAATAGCTCTTTTAAAGTGCTATTAAACAAAATCGTTCACATTAGTGGCACGGTTAATAGCGCTTTTCAGCGCTATCAAAAACAAAAGAAAGTGCTATTAAGTAACTTTTATGGCATATTGTCTGTTGCTCTATTTTCTCTTTCAAAGTTGGTTTACCCTTTTGGACAGAAGAGATCACTCTTCTTTGTCTTTATTAGAATCTTTATAAGAGGAGCATACGCCTAACTAGTCATTTTCTTGCATTTCACTTCAAAAGTATATAGCACGAATAAAACTAAAGTTCATGAGTGAAGGTGAGCATTCGAACGACAACCTATACAGCCAGTGTCGTCGAACTAAGAACAAAGGGACATACATTTAATCATTCCTTCTTCACTACTTAATGCATATGTCCTTCGAGTGCATTTGTTATGAAAAGATTTTGAAAATGGTTTGATTTCGATAAAAATACTCGGTGTTGACAAAACCGTTATTTGGACCTACGCTACTGTTTGTGAGAAAATTTCATTACACCCACCAATTTAGTTTGCCTCATTTTTAGTTATTATTTTAAATAATTTTTTTTTTATATTAGCGTCGGTTCAGGCCGACGCTATTGTTCTTGAATAAATATTCAATTCGCATAACAAATTTCATTTGCCTCCTAATTAGTTAATGTCTTAATTAATTCTTATTTTCTTATATTAGCGACGGTTCAGGCCGACGCTAATGTTTGTGCTAAAATTTTCATTTTCCCCCACGAATTTCGTTTGGCTCCTTTAAACTTATTGTTTTAATTAATTATTATTTTTATATTAAAAACTAGTACTTTAATATCTCTTTTAAAGTGCTATTAAACAAAATCGTTCACATTAGTGGCACGGTTAATAGCGCTTTTTAGCGCTATCAAAAACAAAAGAAAGTGCTATTAAGTAACTTTTATGGCATATTGTCTGTTGCTCTATTTTCTCTTTCAAAGTTGGTTTACCCTTTTGGACAGAAGAGATCACTCTTCTTTGTCTTTATTAGAATCTTTATAAGAGGAGCATACCCCTAACTAGTCATTTTCTTGCATTTCACTTCAAAAGTATATAGCACGAATAAAACTAAAGTTCATGATTAAGGTGAGCATTCGAACGACAACCTATACAGCCAGTGCCGTCGGACTAAGAACAAAGGGACATACATTTAATCATTCCTTCTTCACTACTTAATGCATATGTCCTTCGAGTGCATTTGTTATGAAAAGATTTTGAAAATGGTTTGATTTCGATAAAAATACTCGGTGTTGACAAAACCGTTATTTGGACCTACGCTACTGTTTGTGCGAAAATTTCATTACACCCACCAATTTAGTTTGCCTCCTTTTTAGTTATTATTTTAAATAATTTTTTTTATATTAGCGTCGGTTCAGTCCGACGCTATTGTTTTTGAAAAAATATTCAATTCGCATAATAAATTTCGTTTGCCTCCTAATTAGTTAATGTCTTAATTAATTCTTATTTTCTTATATTAGCGACGGTTCAGGCCGACGCTACTGTTTGTGCCAAAATTTTCATTTTCCCCCACGAATTTCATTTGGCTCCTTTAAACTTATTGTTTTAATTAATTATTATTTTTATATTAAAAACTAGTACTTTAATAGCTCTTTTAAAGTACTATTAAACAAAATCGTTCACATTAGTGGCACGGTTAATAGCGCTTTTCAGTGCTATCAAAAACAAAATAAAGTGCTATTAAGTAACTTTTATGGCATATTGTTTGTTGCTCTATTTTCTCTTTCAAAGTTGGTTTACCCTTTTGGACAGAAGAGATCACTCTTCTTTGTCATTATTAGAATCTTTATAAGAGGAGCATACGCCTAACTAGTCATTTTCTTGCATTTCACATCAAAAGTATATAGCACGAATAAAACTAAAGTTCATGAGTGAAGGTGAGCATTAGAACGATAACCTATACAACCAGCGTCGTCGGTCTAAGAACAAAGGGACATACATTTAATCATTCCTTCTTCACTACTTAATGCATGTGTCCTTCGAGTGCATTTGTTATGAAAATATTTTGAAAATGGTTTGATTTCGATAAAAATACTCGGTGTTGACAAAATGTATATTTGGACCTACGCTACTGTTTGTGCGAAAATTTCATTACACCAACCAATTTAGTTTGCCTCCTTTTTAGTTATTATTTTAAATAATTATTTATTTTTATATTAGCGACAGTTCAGACAGATGCTATTGTATTTGAGAAATATTCGATTCCCATAACAAATTTCGTTTGCCTCCTTATTAGTTATTGTCTTAATTAATTCTTATTTTCTTATATTAGCGACGGTTCAGGCCGACGCTACTGTTTGTGCTAAAATTTTCATTTTCCCCCACGAATTTCATTTGGCTCCTTTAAACTTATTGTTTTAATTAATTATTATTTTTATATTACAAACTAGTAATTTAATAGCTCTTTTAAAGTGCTATTAAACAAAATCGTTCACATTAGTGGCACGGTTAATAGCGCTTTTCAGCGCTATCAAAAACAAAAGAAAGTGCTATTAAGTAACTTTTATGGCATATTGTCTGTTGCTCTATTTTCTCTTTCAAAGTTGGTTTACCCTTTTGGACAGAAGAGATCACTCTTCTTTGTCTTTATTAGAATCTTTATAAGAGGAGCATACGCCTAACTAGTCATTTTCTTTCATTTCACATCAAAAGTATATAGCACGAATAAAACTAAAGTTCATGAGTGAAGGTGAGCATTAGAACGATAACCTATACAACCAGCGTCGTCGGTCTAAGAACAAAGGGACATACATTTAATCATTCCTTCTTCACTACTTAATGCATGTGTCCTTCGAGTGCATATGTTATGAAAATATTTTGAAAATGGTTTGATTTCGATAAAAATACTCGGTGTTGACAAAACGTTTAATTGGACCTACGCTACTGTTTGTGCGAAAATTTCACTACACCAACCAATTTAGTTTGCCTCCTTTTTAGTTATTATTTTAAATAATTATTTATTTTTATATTAGCGACAGTTCAGACAGACGCTATTGTATTTGAGAAATATTCAATTCCCATAACAAATTTCGTTTGCCTCCTTATTAGTTATTGTCTTAATTAATTCTTATTTTCTTATATTAGCGACGGTTCAGGCCGACGCTACTGTTTGTGCTAAAATTTTAATTTTCCCCCACGAATTTCATTTGGCTCCTTTAAACTTATTGTTTTAATTAATTATTATTTTTATATTAAAAACTAGTACTTTAATAGCTCTTTTAAAGTGCTATTAAACAAAATAGTTCACATTAGTGGCACATTTAATAGCGCTTTTCAGCGCTATCAAAAACAAAAGAAAGTGCTATTAAGTAACTTTTATGGCATATTGTCTGTTGCTCTATTTTCTCTTTCAAAGTTGGTTTACCCTTTTGGACAAAAGAGATCACTCTTCTTTGTCTTTATTAGAATCTTTATAAGAGGAGCATACGCCTAACTAGTCATTTTCTTGCATTTCACTTCAAAAGTATATAGCACGAATAAAACTAAAGTTCATGAGTGAAGGTGAGCATTCGAACGACAACCTATACAGCCAGTGTCGTCGGACTAAGAACAAAGGGACATACATTTAATCATTCCTTCTTCACTACTTAATGCATATGTCCTTCGAGTGCATTTGTTATGAAAAGATTTTGAAAATGGTTTGATTTCGATAAAAATACTCGGTGTTGACAAAACCGTTATTTGGACCTACGCTACTGTTTGTGAGAAAATTTCATTACACCCACCAATTTAGTTTGCCTCAATTTTATTTATTATTTTAAATAATTTTTTTTTTATATTAGCGTCGGTTCAGGCCGACGCTATTGTTCTTGAATAAATATTCAATTCGCATAACAAATTTCGTTTGCCTCCTAATTAGTTAATGTCTTAATTAATTCTTATTTTCTTATATTAGCGACGGTTCAGGCCGACGCTAATGTTTGTGCTAAAATTTTCATTTTCCCCCACGAATTTCGTTTGGCTCCTTTAAACTTATTGTTTTAATTAATTATTATTTTTATATTAAAAACTAGTACTTTAATATCTCTTTTAAAGTGCTATTAAACAAAATCGTTCACATTAGTGGCACGGTTAATAGCGCTTTTTAGCGCTATCAAAAACAAAAGAAAGTGCTATTAAGTAACTTTTATGGCATATTGTCTGTTGCTCTATTTTCTCTTTCAAAGTTGGTTTACCCTTTTGGACAGAAGAGATCACTCTTCTTTGTCTTTATTAGAATCTTTATAAGAGGAGCATACACCTAACTAGTCATTTTCTTGCATTTCACTTCAAAAGTATATAGCACGAATAAAACTAAAGTTCATGATTAAGGTGAGCATTTGAACGACAACCTATACAGCCAGTGCCGTCGGACTAAGAACAAAGGGACATACATTTAATCATTCCTTCTTCACTACTTAATGCATATGTCCTTCGAGTGCATTTGTTATGAAAAGATTTTGAAAATGGTTTGATTTCGATAAAAATACTCGGTGTTGACAAAACCGTTATTTGGACCTACGCTACTGTTTGTGCGAAAATTTCATTACACCCACCAATTTAGTTTGCCTCCTTTTTAGTTATTATTTTAAATAATTTTTTTATATTAGCGTCGGTTCAGTCCGACGCTATTGTTTTTGAAAAAATATTCAATTCGCATAACAAATTTCGTTTGCCTCCTAATTAGTTAATGTCTTAATTAATTCTTATTTTCTTATATTAGCGACGGTTCAGGCCGACGCTACTGTTTGTGCCAAAATTTTCATTTTCCCCCACGAATTTCATTTGGCTCCTTTAAACTTATTGTTTTAATTAATTATTATTTTTATATTAAAAACTAGTACTTTAATAGCTCTTTTAAAGTACTATTAAACAAAATCGTTCACATTAGTGGCACGGTTAATAGCGCTTTTCAGTGCTATCAAAAACAAAATAAAGTGCTATTAAGTAACTTTTATGGCATATTGTCTGTTGCTCTATTTTCTCTTTCAAAGTTGGTTTACCCTTTTGGACAGAAGAGATCACTCTTCTTTGTCATTATTAGAATCTTTATAAGAGGAGCATACGCCTAACTAGTCATTTTCTTGCATTTCACATCAAAAGTATATAGCACGAATAAAACTAAAGTTCATGAGTGAAGGTGAGCATTAGAACGATAACCTATACAACCAGCGTCGTCGGTCTAAGAACAAAGGGACATACATTTAATCATTCCTTCTTCACTACTTAATGCATGTGTCCTTCGAGTGCATTTGTTATGAAAATATTTTGAAAATGGTTTGATTTCGATAAAAATACTCGGTGTTGACAAAATGTATATTTGGACCTACGCTACTGTTTGTGCGAAAATTTCATTACACCAACCAATTTAGTTTGCCTCCTTTTTAGTTATTATTTTAAATAATTATTTATTTTTATATTAGCGACAGTTCAGACAGATGCTATTGTATTTGAGAAATATTCGATTCCCATAACAAATTTCGTTTGCCTCCTTATTAGTTATTGTCTTAATTAATTCTTATTTTCTTATATTAGCGACGGTTCAGGCCGACGCTACTGTTTGTGCTAAAATTTTCATTTTCCCCCACGAATTTCATTTGGCTCCTTTAAACTTATTGTTTTAATTAATTATTATTTTTATATTACAAACTAGTAATTTAATAGCTCTTTTAAAGTGCTATTAAACAAAATCGTTCACATTAGTGGCACGGTTAATAGCGCTTTTCAGCGCTATCAAAAACAAAAGAAAGTGCTATTAAGTAACTTTTATGGCATATTGTCTGTTGCTCTATTTTCTCTTTCAAAGTTGGTTTACCCTTTTGGACAGAAGAGATCACTCTTCTTTGTCTTTATTAGAATCTTTATAAGAGGAGCATACGCCTAACTAGTCATTTTCTTTCATTTCACATCAAAAGTATATAGCACGAATAAAACTAAAGTTCATGAGTGAAGGTGAGCATTAGAACGATAACCTATACAACCAGCGTCGTCGGTCTAAGAACAAAGGGACATACATTTAATCATTCCTTCTTCACTACTTAATGCATGTGTCCTTCGAGTGCATATGTTATGAAAATATTTTGAAAATGGTTTGATTTCGATAAAAATACTCGGTGTTGACAAAACGTTTAATTGGACCTACGCTACTGTTTGTGCGAAAATTTCACTACACCAACCAATTTAGTTTGCCTCCTTTTTAGTTATTATTTTAAATAATTATTTATTTTTATATTAGCGACAGTTCAGACAGACGCTATTGTATTTGAGAAATATTCAATTCCCATAACAAATTTCGTTTGCCTCCTTATTAGTTATTGTCTTAATTAATTCTTATTTTCTTATATTAGCGACGGTTCAGGCCGACGCTACTGTTTGTGCTAAAATTTTAATTTTCCCCCACGAATTTCATTTGGCTCCTTTAAACTTATTGTTTTAATTAATTATTATTTTTATATTAAAAACTAGTACTTTAATAGCTCTTTTAAAGTGCTATTAAACAAAATAGTTCACATTAGTGGCACATTTAATAGCGCTTTTCAGCGCTATCAAAAACAAAAGAAAGTGCTATTAAGTAACTTTTATGGCATATTGTCTGTTGCTCTATTTTCTCTTTCAAAGTTGGTTTACCCTTTTGGACAAAAGAGATCACTCTTCTTTGTCTTTATTAGAATCTTTATAAGAGGAGCATACGCCTAACTAGTCATTTTCTTGCATTTCACTTCAAAAGTATATAGCACGAATAAAACTAAAGTTCATGAGTGAAGGTGAGCATTCGAACGACAACCTATACAGCCAGTGTCGTCGGACTAAGTACAAAGGGACATACATTTAATCATTCCTTCTTCACTACTTAATGCATATGTCCTTCGAGTGCATTTGTTATGAAAAGATTTTGAAAATGGTTTGATTTCGATAAAAATACTCGGTGTTGACAAAACCGTTATTTGGACCTACGCTACTGTTTGTGAGAAAATTTCATTACACCCACCAATTTAGTTTGCCTCATTTTTAGTTATTATTTTAAATAATTTTTATTTTATATTAGCGTCGGTTCAGGCCGACGCTATTGTTCTTGAATAAATATTCAATTCGCATAACAAATTTCGTTTGCCTCCTAATTAGTTAATGTCTTAATTAATTCTTATTTTCTTATATTAGCGACGGTTCAGGCCGACGCTAATGTTTGTGCTAAAATTTTCATTTTCCCCCACGAATTTCGTTTGGCTCCTTTAAACTTATTGTTTTAATTAATTATTATTTTTATATTAAAAACTAGTACTTTAATATCTCTTTTAAAGTGCTATTAAACAAAATCGTTCACATTAGTGGCACGGTTAATAGCGCTTTTTAGCGCTATCAAAAACAAAAGAAAGTGCTATTAAGTAACTTTTATGGCATATTGTCTGTTGCTCTATTTTCTCTTTCAAAGTTGGTTTACCCTTTTGGACAGAAGAGATCACTCTTCTTTGTCTTTATTAGAATCTTTATAAGAGGAGCATACACCTAACTAGTCATTTTCTTGCATTTCACTTCAAAAGTATATAGCACGAATAAAACTAAAGTTCATGATTAAGGTGAGCATTCGAACGACAACCTATACAGCCAGTGCCGTCGGACTAAGAACAAAGGGACATACATTTAATCATTCCTTCTTCACTACTTAATGCATATGTCCTTCGAGTGCATTTGTTATGAAAAGATTTTGAAAATGGTTTGATTTCGATAAAAATACTCGGTGTTGACAAAACCGTTATTTGGACCTACGCTACTGTTTGTGCGAAAATTTCATTACACCCACCAATTTAGTTTGCCTCCTTTTTAGTTATTATTTTAAATAATTTTTTTTATATTAGCGTCGGTTCAGTCCGACGCTATTGTTTTTGAAAAAATATTCAATTCGCATAACAAATTTCGTTTGCCTCCTAATTAGTTAATGTCTTAATTAATTCTTATTTTCTTATATTAGCGACGGTTCAGGCCGACGCTACTGTTTGTGCCAAAATTTTCATTTTCCCCCACGAATTTCATTTGGCTCCTTTAAACTTATTGTTTTAATTAATTATTATTTTTATATTAAAAACTAGTACTTTAATAGCTCTTTTAAAGTACTATTAAACAAAATCGTTCACATTAGTGGCACGGTTAATAGCGCTTTTCAGTGCTATCAAAAACAAAATAAAGTGCTATTAAGTAACTTTTATGGCATATTGTCTGTTGCTCTATTTTCTCTTTCAAAGTTGGTTTACCCTTTTGGACAGAAGAGATCACTCTTCTTTGTCATTATTAGAATCTTTATAAGAGGAGCATACGCCTAACTAGTCATTTTCTTGCATTTCACATAAAAAGTATATAGCACGAATAAAACTAAAGTTCATGAGTGAAGGTGAGCATTAGAACGATAACCTATACAACCAGCGTCGTCGGTCTAAGAACAAAGGGACATACATTTAATCATTCCTTCTTCACTACTTAATGCATGTGTCCTTCGAGTGCATTTGTTATGAAAATATTTTGAAAATGGTTTGATTTTGATAAAAATACTCGGTGTTGACAAAATGTATATTTGGACCTACGCTACTGTTTGTGCGAAAATTTCATTACACCAACCAATTTAGTTTGCCTCCTTTTTAGTTATTATTTTAAATAATTATTTATTTTTATATTAGCGACAGTTCAGACAGATGCTATTGTATTTGAGAAATACTCGATTCCCATAACAAATTTCGTTTGCCTCCTTATTAGTTATTGTCTTAATTAATTCTTATTTTCTTATATTAGCGACGGTTCAGGCCGACGCTACTGTTTGTGCTAAAATTTTCATTTTCCCCCACGAATTTCATTTGGCTCCTTTAAACTTATTGTTTTAATTAATTATTATTTTTATATTACAAACTAGTAATTTAATAGCTCTTTTAAAGTGCTATTAAACAAAATCGTTCACATTAGTGGCACGGTTAATAGCCCTTTTCAGCGCTATCAAAAACAAAAGAAAGTGCTATTAAGTAACTTTTATGGCATATTGTCTGTTGCTCTATTTTCTCTTTCAAAGTTGGTTTACCCTTTTGGACAGAAGAGATCACTCTTCTTTGTCTTTATTAGAATCTTTATAAGAGGAGCATACGCCTAACTAGTCATTTTCTTTCATTTCACATCAAAAGTATATAGCACGAATAAAACTAAAGTTCATGAGTGAAGGTGAGCATTAGAACGATAACCTATACAACCAGCGTCGTCGGTCTAAGAACAAAGGGACATACATTTAATCATTCCTTCTTCACTACTTAATGCATGTGTCCTTCGAGTGCATATGTTATGAAAATATTTTGAAAATGGTTTGATTTCGATAAAAATACTCGGTGTTGACAAAACGTTTAATTGGACCTACGCTACTGTTTGTGCGAATATTTCACTACACCAACCAATTTAGTTTGCCTCCTTTTTAGTTATTATTTTAAATAATTATTTATTTTTATATTAGCGACAGTTCAGACAGACGCTATTGTATTTGAGAAATATTCAATTCCCATAACAAATTTCGTTTGCCTCCTTATTAGTTATTGTCTTAATTAATTCTTATTTTCTTATATTAGCGACGGTTCAGGCCGACGCTACTGTTTGTGCTAAAATTTTAATTTTCCCCCACGAATTTCATTTGGCTCCTTTAAACTTATTGTTTTAATTAATTATTATTTTTATATTAAAAACTAGTACTTTAATAGCTCTTTTAAAGTGCTATTAAACAAAATAGTTCACATTAGTGGCACATTTAATAGCGCTTTTCAGCGCTATCAAAAACAAAAGAAAGTGCTATTAAGTAACTTTTATGGCATATTGTCTGTTGCTTTATTTTCTCTTTCAAAGTTGGTTTACCCTTTTGGACAAAAGAGATCACTCTTCTTTGTCTTTATTAGAATCTTTATAAGAGGAGCATACGCCTAACTAGTCATTTTCTTGCATTTCACTTCAAAAGTATATAGCACGAATAAAACTAAAGTTCATGAGTGAAGGTGAGCATTCGAACGACAACCTATACAGCCAGTGTCGTCGGACTAAGAACAAAGGGACATACATTTAATCATTCCTTCTTCACTACTTAATGCATATGTCCTTCGAGTGCATTTGTTATGAAAAGATTTTGAAAATGGTTTGATTTCGATAAAAATACTCGGTGTTGACAAAACCGTTATTTGGACCTACGCTACTGTTTGTGAGAAAATTTCATTACACCCACCAATTTAGTTTGCCTCATTTTTAGTTATTATTTTAAATAATTTTTTTTTTATATTAGCGTCGGTTCAGGCCGACGCTATTGTTCTTGAATAAATATTCAATTCGCATAACAAATTTCGTTTGCCTCCTAATTAGTTAATGTCTTAATTAATTCTTATTTTCTTATATTAGCGACGGTTCAGGCCGACGCTAATGTTTGTGCTAAAATTTTCATTTTCCCCCACGAATTTCGTTTGGCTCCTTTAAACTTATTGTTTTAATTAATTATTATTTTTATATTAAAAACTAGTACTTTAATATCTCTTTTAAAGTGCTATTAAACAAAATCGTTCACATTAGTGGCACGGTTAATAGCGCTTTTTAGCGCTATCAAAAACAAAAGAAAGTGCTATTAAGTAACTTTTATGGCATATTGTCTGTTGCTCTATTTTCTCTTTCAAAGTTGGTTTACCCTTTTGGACAGAAGAGATCACTCTTCTTTGTCTTTATTAGAATCTTTATAAGAGGAGCATACACCTAACTAGTCATTTTCTTGCATTTCACTTCAAAAGTATATAGCACGAATAAAACTAAAGTTCATGATTAAGGTGAGCATTCGAACGACAACCTATACAGCCAGTGCCGTCGGACTAAGAACAAAGGGACATACATTTAATCATTCCTTCTTCACTACTTAATGCATATGTCCTTCGAGTGCATTTGTTATGAAAAGATTTTGAAAATGGTTTGATTTCGATAAAAATACTCGGTGTTGACAAAACCGTTATTTGGACCTACGCTACTGTTTGTGCGAAAATTTCATTACACCCACCAATTTAGTTTGCCTCCTTTTTAGTTATTATTTTAAATAATTTTTTTTATATTAGCGTCGGTTCAGTCCGACGCTATTGTTTTTGAAAAAATATTCAATTCGCATAACAAATTTCGTTTGCCTCCTAATTAGTTAATGTCTTAATTAATTCTTATTTTCTTATATTAGCGACGGTTCAGGCCGACGCTACTGTTTGTGCCAAAATTTTCATTTTCCCCCACGAATTTCATTTGGCTCCTTTAAACTTATTGTTTTAATTAATTATTATTTTTATATTAAAAACTAGTACTTTAATAGCTCTTTTAAAGTACTATTAAACAAAATCGTTCACATTAGTGGCACGGTTAATAGCGCTTTTCAGTGCTATCAAAAACAAAATAAAGTGCTATTAAGTAACTTTTATGGCATATTGTCTGTTGCTCTATTTTCTCTTTCAAAGTTGGTTTACCCTTTTGGACAGAAGAGATCACTCTTCTTTGTCATTATTAGAATCTTTATAAGAGGAGCATACGCCTAACTAGTCATTTTCTTGCATTTCACATCAAAAGTATATAGCACGAATAAAACTAAAGTTCATGAGTGAAGGTGAGCATTAGAACGATAACCTATACAACCAGCGTCGTCGGTCTAAGAACAAAGGGACATACATTTAATCATTCCTTCTTCACTACTTAATGCATGTGTCCTTCGAGTGCATTTGTTATGAAAATATTTTGAAAATGGTTTGATTTCGATAAAAATACTCGGTGTTGACAAAATGTATATTTGGACCTACGCTACTGTTTGTGCGAAAATTTCATTACACCAACCAATTTAGTTTGCCTCCTTTTTAGTTATTATTTTAAATAATTATTTATTTTTATATTAGCGACAGTTCAGACAGATGCTATTGTATTTGAGAAATATTCGATTCCCATAACAAATTTCATTTGCCTCCTTATTAGTTATTGTCTTAATTAATTCTTATTTTCTTATATTAGCGACGGTTCAGGCCGACGCTACTGTTTGTGCTAAAATTTTCATTTTCCCCCACGAATTTCATTTGGCTCCTTTAAACTTATTGTTTTAATTAATTATTATTTTTATATTACAAACTAGTAATTTAATAGCTCTTTTAAAGTGCTATTAAACAAAATCGTTCACATTAGTGGCACGGTTAATAGCGCTTTTCAGCGCTATCAAAAACAAAAGAAAGTGCTATTAAGTAACTTTTATGGCATATTGTCTGTTGCTCTATTTTCTCTTTCAAAGTTGGTTTACCCTTTTGGACAGAAGAGATCACTCTTCTTTGTCTTTATTAGAATCTTTATAAGAGGAGCATACGCCTAACTAGTCATTTTCTTTCATTTCACATCAAAAGTATATAGCACGAATAAAACTAAAGTTCATGAGTGAAGGTGAGCATTAGAACGATAACCTATACAACCAGCGTCGTCGGTCTAAGAACAAAGGGACATACATTTAATCATTCCTTCTTCACTACTTAATGCATGTGTCCTTCGAGTGCATATGTTATGAAAATATTTTGAAAATGGTTTGATTTCGATAAAAATACTCGGTGTTGACAAAACGTTTAATTGGACCTACGCTACTGTTTGTGCGAAAATTTCACTACACCAACCAATTTAGTTTGCCTCCTTTTTAGTTGTTATTTTAAATAATTATTTATTTTTATATTAGCGACAGTTCAGACAGACGCTATTGTATTTGAGAAATATTCAATTCCCATAACAAATTTCGTTTGCCTCCTTATTAGTTATTGTCTTAATTAATTCTTATTTTCTTATATTAGCGACGGTTCAGGCCGACGCTACTGTTTGTGCTAAAATTTTAATTTTCCCCCACGAATTTCATTTGGCTCCTTTAAACTTATTGTTTTAATTAATTATTATTTTTATATTAAAAACTAGTACTTTAATAGCTCTTTTAAAGTGCTATTAAACAAAATAGTTCACATTAGTGGCACATTTAATAGCGCTTTTCAGCACTATCAAAAACAAAAGAAAGTGCTATTAAGTAACTTTTATGGCATATTGTCTGTTGCTCTATTTTCTCTTTCAAAGTTGGTTTACCCTTTTGGACAAAAGAGATCACTCTTCTTTGTCTTTATTAGAATCTTTATAAGAGGAGCATACGCCTAACTAGTCATTTTCTTGCATTTCACTTCAAAAGTATATAGCACGAATAAAACTAAAGTTCATGAGTGAAGGTGAGCATTCGAACGACAACCTATACAGCCAGTGTCGTCGGACTAAGAACAAAGGGACATACATTTAATCATTCCTTCTTCACTACTTAATGCATATGTCCTTCGAGTGCATTTGTTATGAAAAGATTTTGAAAATGGTTTGATTTCGATAAAAATACTCGGTGTTGACAAAACCGTTATTTGGACCTACGCTACTGTTTGTGAGAAAATTTCATTACACCCACCAATTTAGTTTGCCTCATTTTTAGTTATTATTTTAAATAATTTTTTTTTTATATTAGCGTCGGTTCAGGCCGACGCTATTGTTCTTGAATAAATATTCAATTCGCATAACAAATTTCGTTTGCCTCCTAATTAGTTAATGTCTTAATTAATTCTTATTTTCTTATATTAGCGACGGTTCAGGCCGACGCTAATGTTTGTGCTAAAATTTTCATTTTCCCCCACGAATTTCGTTTGGCTCCTTTAAACTTATTGTTTTAATTAATTATTATTTTTATATTAAAAACTAGTACTTTAATATCTCTTTTAAAGTGCTATTAAACAAAATCGTTCACATTAGTGGCACGGTTAATAGCGCTTTTTAGCGCTATCAAAAACAAAAGAAAGTGCTATTAAGTAACTTTTATGGCATATTGTCTGTTGCTCTATTTTCTCTTTCAAAGTTGGTTTACCCTTTTGGACAGAAGAGATCACTCTTCTTTGTCTTTATTAGAATCTTTATAAGAGGAGCATACGCCTAACTAGTCATTTTCTTGCAATTCACTTCAAAAGTATATAGCACGAATAAAACTAAAGTTCATGATTAAGGTGAGCATTCGAACGACAACCTATACAGCCAGTGCCGTCGGACTAAGAACAAAGGGACATACATTTAATCATTCCTTCTTCACTACTTAATGCATATGTCCTTCGAGTGCATTTGTTATGAAAAGATTTTGAAAATGGGTTGATTTCGATAAAAATACTCGGTGTTGACAAAACCGTTATTTGGACCTACGCTACTGTTTGTGCGAAAATTTCATTACACCCACCAATTTAGTTTGCCTCTTTTTTAGTTATTATTTTAAATAATTTTTTTTTATATTAGCGTCGGTTCAGTCCGACGCTATTGTTCTTGAAAAAATATTCAATTCGCATAACAAATTTCGTTTGCCTCCTAATTAGTTAATGTCTTAATTAATTCTTATTTTCTTATATTAGCGACGGTTCAGGCCGACGCTACTGTTTGTACCAAAATTTTCATTTTCCCCCACGAATTTCATTTGGCTCCTTTAAACTTATTGTTTTAATTAATTATTATTTTTATATTAAAAACTAGTACTTTAATAGCTCTTTTAAAGTACTATTAAACAAAATCGTTCACATTAGTGGCACGGTTAATAGCGCTTTTCAGTGCTATCAAAAACAAAATAAAGTGCTATTAAGTAACTTTTATGGCATATTGTCTGTTGCTCTATTTTCTCTTTCAAAGTTGGGTTACCCTTTTGGACAGAAGAGATCACTCTTCTTTGTCATTATTAGAATCTTTATAAGAGGAGCATACGCCTAACTAGTCATTTTCTTGCATTTCACATCAAAAGTATATAGCACGAATAAAACTAAAGTTCATGAGTGAAGGTGAGCATTAGAACGATAACCTATACAACCAGCGTCGTCGGACTAAGAACAAAGGGACATACATTTATTCATTCCTTCTTCACTACTTAATGCATGTGTCCTTCGAGTGCATTTGTTATGAAAATATTTTTAAAATGGTTTGATTTCGATAAAAATACTCGGTGTTGACAAAACCGTTATTTGGACCTACGCTACTGTTTGTGAGAAAATTTCATTACACCCACCAATTTAGTTTGCCTCATTTTTAGTTATTATTTTAAATAATTTTTTTTTTATATTAGCGTCGGTTCAGGCCGACGCTATTGTTCTTGAATAAATATTCAATTCGCATAACAAATTTCGTTTGCCTCCTAATTAGTTAATGTCTTAATTAATTCTTATTTTCTTATATTAGCGACGGTTCAGGCCGACGCTAATGTTTGTGCTAAAATTTTCATTTTCCCCCACGAATTTCGTTTGGCTCCTTTAAACTTATTGTTTTAATTAATTATTATTTTTATATTAAAAACTAGTACTTTAATATCTCTTTTAAAGTGCTATTAAACAAAATCGTTCACATTAGTGGCACGGTTAATAGCGCTTTTTAGCGCTATCAAAAACAAAAGAAAGTGCTATTAAGTAACTTTTATGGCATATTGTCTGTTGCTCTATTTTCTCTTTCAAAGTTGGTTTACCCTTTTGGACAGAAGAGATCACTCTTCTTTGTCTTTATTAGAATCTTTATAAGAGGAGCATACGCCTAACTAGTCATTTTCTTGCAATTCACTTCAAAAGTATATAGCACGAATAAAACTAAAGTTCATGATTAAGGTGAGCATTCGAACGACAACCTATACAGCCAGTGCCGTCGGACTAAGAACAAAGGGACATACATTTAATCATTCCTTCTTCACTACTTAATGCATATGTCCTTCGAGTGCATTTGTTATGAAAAGATTTTGAAAATGGGTTGATTTCGATAAAAATACTCGGTGTTGACAAAACCGTTATTTGGACCTACGCTACTGTTTGTGCGAAAATTTCATTACACCCCCCAATTTACTTTGCCTCCTTTTTAGTTATTATTTTAAATAATTTTTTTTTATATTAGCGATAGTTCAGGCCGACGCTATTGTTTTTGAAAAAATATTCAATTCCCATAACAAATTTCGTTTGCCTCCTTATTAGTTATTGTCTTAATTAATTCTTATTTTCTTATATTAGCGACGGTTCAGGCCGACGCTATTGTTTGTACTAAAATTTTCATTTTCCCCCACGAATTTCATTTGGCTCCTCTAAACTTATTGCTTTAATTAATTATTATTGTTATATTAAAAACTAGTACTTTAATATCTCTTTTAAAATGCTATTGAACAAAATCGTTCACATTAGTGGCACGGTTAATAGCGCTTTTCAGCGCTATCAAAAACAAAAGAAAGTGTTATTAAGTAACTTTTATGGCATATTGTCTGTTGCTCTATTTTTACTTTCAAAGTTGGTTTACCCTTTTGAACAGAAGATATCACTCTTCTTTGTCTTTATTAGAATCTTTATAAGAGGAGCATACGTCTAACTAGTCATTTTCTTGCATTTCACTTCAAAAGTATATAGCACGAATAAAACTAAAGTTCATGAGTAAAGGTGAGCATTAGAACGATAACCTATACAACCAGCATCGTCGGACTAAGAACAAAGGGACATACATTTAATCATTCCTTCTTCACTACTTAATGCATGTGTCCTTCGAGTGCATTTGTTATGAAATTTTTTGGAAAATGGTTTGATTTCGAGAAAAATACTCAGTGATGACAAAACGTTTATTTGGACCTACGCTACTGTTTGTGCGAAAATTTCATAACACCCACCAATTTAGTTTGCCTCCTTTTTAGTTATTAGAATCTTTATAAGAGGAGCATACACCTAAGTAGTCATTTTCCTGCATTTCACTTCAAAAGTATATAGCACGAATAAAACTAAAATTCATAAGTGAAGATGAGTATTCGAGCGATAACCTATACAACCAGCGTCGTCGGACTAAGAACAAAGGGACATACATTTAATCATTCCTTCTTCACTACTTAATGCATGTGTCCTTCGAGTGCATTTGTTATGAAAATATTTTGAAAATGGTTTGATTTCGAGAAAAATACTTGGTGTTGAAAAAACGTTTATTTGGACCTACGCTACTGTTTGTGAGAAAATTTCATTACACCCACCAATTTAGTTTGCCTCCTTTTTAGTTATTATTTTAAATAATTATTTATTTTTTATATTAGCGACGGTTCAGGGCGATGCTATTGTTTTTGAAAAAATATTCATTTCCCATAACAAACTTCGTTTGCCTCCTTATTAAGTATTGTCTTAATTAATTCTTATTTTCTTATATTAGCGACGGTTCAGGCCGACGCTGATGTTTGTGCTAAAATTTTCATTTTCCCCCACGAATTTCGTTTGGCTCCTTTAAATTAATTGTTTTAATTAATTATTATTTTTATATTAAAAACTAGTACTTTAATTGCTCTTTTAAAGTGCTATTAAACAAAATGGTTCACATTAGTGGCACGGTTAATAGCGCTATCAAAAACAAAAGAAAGTGCTATTAAGTAACTTTTATGGCATATTGTTTGTTGCTCTATTTTCTCTTTCAAAGTTGGTTTACCCTTTTGGACAGAAGAGATAACTCTTCTTTGTCTTTATTAGAATCTTTATAAGAGGAGCATACACCTAAGTAGTCATTTTCCTACATTTCACTTCAAAAGTATATAGCACGAATAAAACTAAAATTCATCAGTGAAGGTGAGCATTCGAGCGATATCCTATACAACAAGCATCATCGGACTAAGAACAAAGGGACATACATTTAATCATTCCTTATTCACTACTTAATGCATGTGTCCTTCGAGTGCATTTGTTATGAAAATATTTTGAAAATGGTTTGATTTCGAGAAAAATACTTGATGTTGACAAAACGTTTATTTGGACCTATGCTACTGTTTGTGCGAAAATGTCATTACACCCACCAATTTAGTTTGCCTCCTTTTTAGTTATTATTTTAAATAATTATTTATTTTTTATATTAGCGACGGTTCAGGCCGACGCTATTGTTTTTGAAAAAATATTCATTTCCCATAACAAATTTCGTTTGCCTCCATATTAAGTATTGTCTTAATTAATTCTTAATTTCTTATATTAGTGACGGTTAAGGCCGACGCTAATGTTTGTGCTAAAATTTTCATTTTCCCCCACGAATTTCATTTGGCTCCTTTAAACTTATTGTTTTAATTAATTATTATTTTTATATTAAAAACTAGTACTTTAATAGCTCTTTTAAAGTGCTATTAAACAAAATCGTTCACATTAGTGGCACGGTTAATAGCGCTTTTTAGCGCTATCAAAAACAAAAGAAAGTGCTATTAAGTAACTTTTATGGCATATTGTCTGTTGCTCTATTTTCTCTTTCAAAGTTGGTTTACCCTTTTGGACAGAAGAGATCACTCTTCTTTGTCTTTATTAGAATCTTTATAAGAGGAGCATACACCTAAGTAGTCATTTTCCTGCATTTCACTTTAAAAGTATATAGCACGAATAAAACTAAAATTCATAAGTGAAGGTGTGCATTCGACCGATAACCTATACAACCAGCATCGTCGGACTAATAACAAAGGGACATACATTTAATCATTCCTTCTTCACTACTTATTGCATGTGTCCTTCGAGTGCATTTGTTATGAAAACATTTTAAAAATGGTTTGATTTCGAGAAAAATACTTGGTGTTGACAAAACGTTTATTTGGACCTACGCTACTGTTTGTGCGAAAATTTCATTACACCCACCAATTTAGTTTGCCTCCTTTTTTGTTATTATTTTAAATAATTATTTATTTTTTATATTAGCGATAGTTCAGGCCGACGCTATTGTATTTGAGAAATATTCAATTCCCATAACAAATTTCGTTTGCCTCCTTATTAGTTATTGTCTTAATTAATTCTTATTTTCTTATATTAGCGACGGTTCAGGCCGACGCTACTGTTTGTGCTAAAATTTTCATTTTCCCCCACGAATTTCATTTGGCTCCTTTAAACTTATTGTTTTAATTAATTATTATTTTTATATTACAAACTAGTAATTTAATAGCTCTTTTAAAGTGCTATTAAACAAAATCGTTCACATTAGTGGCACGGTTAATAGCGCTTTTCAGCGCTATCAAAAACAAAAGAAAGTGCTATTAAGTAACTTTTATGGCATATTGTCTGTTGCTCTATTTTCTCCTTCAAAGTTGGTTTACCCTTTTGGACAGAAGAGATCACTCTTCTTTGTCTTTATTAGAATCTTTATAAGAGGAGCATACGCCTAACTAGTCATTTTCTTTCATTTCACATCAAAAGTATATAGCACGAATAAAACTAAAGTTCATGAGTGAAGGTGAGCATTAGAACGATAACCTATACAACCAGCGTCGTCGATCTAAGAACAAAGGGATATACATTTAATCATTCCTTCTTCACTACTTAATGCATGTGTCCTTCGAGTGTATATGTTATGAAAATATTTTGAAAATGGTTTGATTTCGATAAAAATACTCGGTGTTGACAAAACGTTTATTTGGACCTACGCTACTGTTTGTGCGAAAATTTCATTACACCAACCAATTTAGTTTGCCTCCTTTTTAGTTATTATTTTAAATAATTATTTATTTTTATATTAGCGACAGTTCAGACAGACGCTATTGTATTTGAGAAATATTCAATTCCCATAACAAATTTCGTTTGCCTCCTTATTAGTTATTGTCTTAATTAATTCTTATTTTCTTATATTAGCGAAGGTTCAGGCCGACGCTACTGTTTGTGCTAAAATTTTAATTTTCCCCCACGAATTTCATTTGGCTCCTTTAAACTTATTGTTTTAATTAATTATTATTTTTATATTAAAAACTAGTACTTTAATAGCTCTTTTAAAGTGCTATTAAACAAAATAGTTCACATTAGTGGCACATTTAATAGCGCTTTTCAGCGCTATCAAAAACAAAAGAAAGTGCTATTAAGTAACTTTTATGGCATATTGTCTGTTGCTCTATTTTCTCTTTCAAAGTTGGTTTACCCTTTTGGACAAAAGAGATCACTCTTCTTTGTCTTTATTAGAATCTTTATAAGAGGAGCATACGCCTAACTAGTCATTTTCTTGCATTTCACTTCAAAAGTATATAGCACGAATAAAACTAAAGTTCATGAGTGAAGGTGAGCATTCGAACGACAACCTATACAGCCAGTGTCGTCGGACTAAGAACAAAGGGACATACATTTAATCATTCCTTCTTCACTACTTAATGCATATGTCCTTCGAGTGCATTTGTTATGAAAAGATTTTGAAAATGGTTTGATTTCGATAAAAATACTCGGTGTTGACAAAACCGTTATTTGGACCTACGCTACTGTTTGTGCGAAAATTTCATTACACCCACCAATTTAGTTTGCCTCATTTTTAGTTATTATTTTAAATAATTTTTTTTTATATTAGCGTCGGTTCAGGCCGACGCTATTGTTCTTGAATAAATATTCAATTCGCATAACAAATTTCGTTTGCCTCCTAATTAGTTAATGTCTTAATTAATTCTTATTTTCTTATATTAGCGACGGTTCAGGCCGACGCTAATGTTTGTGCTAAAATTTTCATTTTCCCCCACGAATTTCGTTTGGCTCCTTTAAACTTATTGTTTTAATTAATTATTATTTTTATATTAAAAACTAGTACTTTAATATCTCTTTTAAAGTGCTATTAAACAAAATCGTTCACATTAGTGGCACGGTTAATAGTGCTTTTTAGCGCTATCAAAAACAAAAGAAAGTGCTATTAAGTAACTTTTATGGCATATTGTCTGTTGCTCTATTTTCTCTTTCAAAGTTGGTTTACCCTTTTGGACAGAAGAGATCACTCTTCTTTGTCTTTATTAGAATCTTTATAAGAGGAGCATACGCCTAAGTAGTCATTTTCCTGCATTTCACTTCAAAAGTATATAGCACGAATAAAACTAAAGTTCATGAGTGAATGTGAGCATTCAAGCGATAACCTATACAACCAGCGTCTTCGGTCTAAGAACAAAGGGACATACATTTAATCATTCCTTCTTCACTACTTAATGCATGTGTCCTTCGAATGCTTTTGTTATGAAAATATTTTGAATATGGTTTGATTTCGATAAAAATACTCGGTGTTGACAAAACGTTTATTTGGACCTACGCTACTGTTTGTGCGAAAATTTCATTACACCCACCAATTTAGTTTGCCTCCTTTTTATTTATTATTTTAAATAATATTTTTTTCTATATTAGCGATAGTTCAGGCCGACGCTATTGTATTTGAAAAAATATTCAATTCCCATAACAAATTTCATTTGCCTCCTTATTAGTTATTGTCTTAATTAATTCTTATTATCTTATATTAGCGACAGTTCAGGCCGACGCTACTGTTTGTACTAAAATTTTCATTTTCCCCCACGAATTTCATTTGGCTCCTTTAAACATATTGTTTTAATTAATTATTATTTTTATATTAAAAACTAATACTTTAATAGCTCTTTTAAAGTGCTATTAAACAAAATCGTTCACATTAGTGGCACGGTTAATAGCGCTTTTCAGTGCTATCAAAAACAAAATAAAGTGCTATTAAGTAACTTTTATGGCATATTGTATGTTGCTCTATTTTCTCTTTCAAAGTTGGTTTACCCTTTTGGACAGAAGAGATCAATCTTCTTTGTCATTATTAGAATCTTTATAAGAGGAGCATACGCCTAACTAGTCATTTTCTTGCATTTCACATCAAAAGTATATAGCACGAATAAAACTAAAGTTCATGAGTGAAGGTGAGCATTAGAACGATAACCTATACAACCAGCGTCGTCGGACTAAGAACAAAGGGACATACATTTATTCATTCCTTCTTCACTACTTAATGCATGTGTCCTTCGAGTGCATTTGTTATGAAAATATTTTTAAAATGGTTTGATTTCGATAAAAATACTAGGAGTTGACAAAACGTTTATTTGGACCTACGCTACTGTTTGTGCGAAAATTTCATTACACCCCCCAATTTACTTTGCCTCCTTTTTAGTTATTATTTTAAATAATTTTTTTTTATATTAGCGATAGTTCAGGCCGACGCTATTGTTTTTGAAAAAATATTCAATTCCCATAACAAATTTCGTTTGCCTCCTTATTAGTTATTGTCTTAATTAATTCTTATTTTCTTATATTAGCGACGGTTCAGGCCGACGCTATTGTTTGTACTAAAATTTTCATTTTCCCCCACGAATTTCATTTGGCTCCTCTAAACTTATTGCTTTAATTAATTATTATTGTTATATTAAAAACTAGTACTTTAATATCTCTTTTAAAATGCTATTGAACAAAATCGTTCACATTAGTGGCACGGTTAATAGCGCTTTTCAGCGCTATCAAAAACAAAAGAAAGTGCTATTAAGTAACTTTTATGGCATATTGTCTGTTGCTCTATTTTTACTTTCAAAGTTGGTTTACCCTTTTGAACAGAAGATATCACTCTTCTTTGTCTTTATTAGAATCTTTATAAGAGGAGCATACGTCTAACTAGTCATTTTCTTGCATTTCACTTCAAAAGTATATAGCACGAATAAAACTAAAGTTCATGAGTAAAGGTGAGCATTAGAACGATAACCTATACAACCAGCATCGTCGGACTAAGAACAAAGGGACATACATTTAATCATTCCTTCTTCACTACTTAATGCATGTGTCCTTCGAGTGCATTTGTTATGAAATTTTTTGGAAAATGGTTTGATTTCGAGAAAAATACTCAGTGATGACAAAACGTTTATTTGGACCTACGCTACTGTTTGTGCGAAAATTTCATAACACCCACCAATTTAGTTTTCCTCCTTTTTAGTTATTAGAATCTTTATAAGAGGAGCATACACCTAAGTAGTCATTTTCCTGCATTTCACTTCAAAAGTATATAGCACGAATAAAACTAAAATTCATAAGTGAAGATGAGTATTCGAGCGATAACCTATACAACCAGCGTCGTCGGACTAAGAACAAAGGGACATACATTTAATCATTCCTTCTTCACTACTTAATGCATGTGTCCTTCGAGTGCATTTGTTATGAAAATATTTTGAAAATGGTTTGATTTCGAGAAAAATACTTGGTGTTGAAAAAACGTTTATTTGGACCTACGCTACTGTTTGTGAGAAAATTTCATTACACCCACCAATTTAGTTTGCCTCCTTTTTAGTTATTATTTTAAATAATTATTTATTTTTTATATTAGCGACGGTTCAGGGCGATGCTATTGTTTTTGAAAAAATATTCATTTCCCATAACAAATTTCGTTTGCCTCCTTATTAAGTATTGTCTTAATTAATTCTTATTTTCTTATATTAGCGACGGTTCAGGCCGACGCTGATGTTTGTGCTAAAATTTTCATTTTCCCCCACGAATTTCGTTTGGCTCCTTTAAATTAATTGTTTTAATTAATTATTATTTTTATATTAAAAACTAGTACTTTAATTGCTCTTTTAAAGTGCTATTAAACAAAATGGTTCACATTAGTGGCACGGTTAATAGCGCTATCAAAAACAAAAGAAAGTGCTATTAAGTAACTTTTATGGCATATTGTTTGTTGCTCTATTTTCTCTTTCAAAGTTGGTTTACCCTTTTGGACAGAAGAGATAACTCTTCTTTGTCTTTATTAGAATCTTTATAAGAGGAGCATACACCTAAGTAGTCATTTTCCTACATTTCACTTCAAAAGTATATAGCACGAATAAAACTAAAATTCATCAGTGAAGGTGAGCATTCGAGCGATATCCTATACAACAAGCATCATCGGACTAAGAACAAAGGGACATACATTTAATCATTCCTTATTCACTACTTAATGCATGTGTCCTTCGAGTGCATTTGTTATGAAAATATTTTGAAAATGGTTTGATTTCGAGAAAAATACTTGATGTTGACAAAACGTTTATTTGGACCTACGCTACTGTTTGTGCGAAAATGTCATTACACCCACCAATTTAGTTTGCCTCCTTTTTAGTTATTATTTTAAATAATTATTTATTTTTTATATTAGCGACGGTTCAGGCCGACGCTATTGTTTTTGAAAAAATATTCATTTCCCATAACAAATTTCGTTTGCCTCCATATTAAGTATTGTCTTAATTAATTCTTAATTTCTTATATTAGTGACGGTTAAGGCCGACGCTAATGTTTGTGCTAAAATTTTCATTTTCCCCCACGAATTTCATTTGGCTCCTTTAAACTTATTGTTTTAATTAATTATTATTTTTATATTAAAAACTAGTACTTTAATAGCTCTTTTAAAGTGCTATTAAACAAAATCGTTCACATTAGTGGCACGGTTAATAGCGCTTTTTAGCGCTATCAAAAACAAAAGAAAGTGCTATTAAGTAACTTTTATGGCATATTGTCTGTTGCTCTATTTTCTCTTTCAAAGTTGGTTTACCCTTTTGGACAGAAGAGATCACTCTTCTTTGTCTTTATTAGAATCTTTATAAGAGTAGCATACACCTAAGTAGTCATTTTCCTGCATTTCACTTCAAAAGTATATAGCACGAATAAAACTAAAATTCATAAGTGAAGGTGTGCATTAGAGCGATAACCTATACAACCAGCATCGTCGGACTAAGAACAAAGGGACATACATTTAATCATTCCTTCTTCACTACTTATTGCATGTGTCCTTCGAGTGCATTTGTTATGAAAATATTTTAAAAATGGTTTGATTTCGAGAAAAATACTTGGTGTTGACAAAACGTTTATTTGGACCTACGCTACTGTTTGTGTGAAAATTTCATTACACCCACCAATTTAGTTTGCCTCCTTTTTAGTTATTATTTTAAATAATTATTAATTTTTTATATTAGCGACGGTTCAGGCCGACGCTATTGTTGTTGAAAAAATATTCATTTCCCATAACAAATTTCGTTTGCCTCCTTATTAAGTATTGTCTTAATTAATTCTTATTTTCTTATATTAGCGACGGTTCAGGCCGACGCTGATGTTTGTGCTATAATTTTCATTTTCCCCCACGAATTTCATTTGGCTCCTTTAAACTTATTGTTTTAATTAATTATTATTTTTATATTAAAAACTAGTACTTTAATAGCTCTTTTAAAGTGCTATTAAACAAAATCGTTCACATTAGTGGCACGGTTAATAGCGCTATCAAAAACAAAAGAAAGTGCTATTAAGTAACTTTTATGGCATATTGTCTATTGCTCTATTTTCTATTTCAAAGTTGGTTTACCCTTTTGGACAGAAGAGATAACTCTTCTTTGTCTTTATTAGAATCTTTATAAGAGGAGCATACACCTAAGTAGTCATTTTCCTACATTTCACTTCAAAAGTATATAGCACGAATAAAACTAAAATTCATCAGTGAAGGTGAGCATTCGAGCGATATCCTATACAACAAGCATCATCGGACTAAGAACAAAGGGACATACATTTAATCATTCCTTATTCACTACTTAATGCATGTGTCCTTCGAGTGCATTTGTTATGAAAATATTTTGAAAATGGTTTGATTTCGAGAAAAATACTTGATGTTGACAAAACGTTTATTTGGACCTACGCTACTGTTTGTGCGAAAATGTCATTACACCCACCAATTTAGTTTGCCTCCTTTTTAGTTATTATTTTAAATAATTATTTATTTTTTATATTAGCGACGGTTCAGGCCGACGCTATTGTTTTTGAAAAAATATTCATTTCCCATAACAAATTTCGTTTGCCTCCATATTAAGTATTGTCTTAATTAATTCTTAATTTCTTATATTAGTGACGGTTAAGGCCGACGCTAATGTTTGTGCTAAAATTTTCATTTTCCCCCACGAATTTCATTTGGCTCCTTTAAACTTATTGTTTTAATTAATTATTATTTTTATATTAAAAACTAGTACTTTAATAGCTCTTTTAAAGTGCTATTAAACAAAATCGTTCACATTAGTGGCACGGTTAATAGCGCTTTTTAGCGCTATCAAAAACAAAAGAAAGTGCTATTAAGTAACTTTTATGGCATATTGTCTGTTGCTCTATTTTCTCTTTCAAAGTTGGTTTACCCTTTTGGACAGAAGAGATCACTCTTCTTTGTCTTTATTAGAATCTTTATAAGAGTAGCATACACCTAAGTAGTCATTTTCCTGCATTTCACTTCAAAAGTATATAGCACGAATAAAACTAAAATTCATAAGTGAAGGTGTGCATTAGAGCGATAACCTATACAACCAGCATCGTCGGACTAAGAACAAAGGGACATACATTTAATCATTCCTTCTTCACTACTTATTGCATGTGTCCTTCGAGTGCATTTGTTATGAAAATATTTTAAAAATGGTTTGATTTCGAGAAAAATACTTGGTGTTGACAAAACGTTTATTTGGACCTACGCTACTGTTTGTGTGAAAATTTCATTACACCCACCAATTTAGTTTGCCTCCTTTTTAGTTATTATTTTAAATAATTATTAATTTTTTATATTAGCGACGGTTCAGGCCGACGCTATTGTTGTTGAAAAAATATTCATTTCCCATAACAAATTTCGTTTGCCTCCTTATTAAGTATTGTCTTAATTAATTCTTATTTTCTTATATTAGCGACGGTTCAGGCCGACGCTGATGTTTGTGCTATAATTTTCATTTTCCCCCACGAATTTCATTTGGCTCCTTTAAACTTATTGTTTTAATTAATTATTATTTTTATATTAAAAACTAGTACTTTAATAGCTCTTTTAAAGTGCTATTAAACAAAATCGTTCACATTAGTGGCACGGTTAATAGCGCTATCAAAAACAAAAGAAAGTGCTATTAAGTAACTTTTATGGCATATTGTCTGTTGCTCTATTTTCTATTTCAAAGTTGGTTTACCCTTTTGGACAGAAGAGATCACTCTTCTTTGTCTTTATTAGAATCTTTATAAGAGGAGCATACACCTAAGTAGTCATTTTCCTACATTTCACTTCAAAAGTATATAGCACGAATAAAACTAAA
Organism: Vicia faba; assembly: GCA_948472305.1. NCBI lineage: Eukaryota > Viridiplantae > Streptophyta > Magnoliopsida > Fabales > Fabaceae > Vicia > Vicia faba. The sequence goes on along the minus strand of OX451741.1, from coordinate 507,565,589 downwards.
ATTCATCAGTGAAGGTGAGCATTCGAGCGATATCCTATACAACAAGCATCGTCGGACTAAGAACAAAGGGACATACATTTAATCATTCCTTCTTCACTACTTAATGCATGTGTCCTTCGAGTGCATTTGTTATGAAAATATTTTGAAAATGGTTTGATTTCGAGAAAAATACTCGGTGTTGACAAAACGTTTATTTGGACCTACGCTACTGTTTGTCCGAAAATTTCATAACACCCACCAATTTAGTTTGCCTCATTTTTAGTTATTATTTTAAATAATTATTTTTTTTTATATTAGCGACGGTTCAGGACGACGCTATTGTTTTTGAAAAAATATTCATTTCCCATAACAAATTTTGTTTGCCTCCTTATTAAGTATTGTCTTAATTAATTCTTATTTTCTTATATTAGCAACGGATCAGGCCGACGCTAATGTTTGTGCTAAAATTTTCATTTTCCCCCACGAATTTCATTTGGCTCCTTTAAACTTATTGTTTTAATTAATTATTTTTTATATATTAAAAACTAGTACTTTAATAGCTCTTTTAAAGTGCTATTAAACAAAATCGTTCACATTAGTGGCATGGTTAATAGCGCTTTTTAGCTTTATCAAAAACAAAAGAAAGCACTATTAAGTAACTTTTATGGCATATTGTCAGTTGCTCTATTTTCTCTTTCAAAGTTCGTTTACCCTTTTAGACATAAGGGATCACTCTTCTTTGTGTTTATTAGAATCTTTATAAGAGGAGCATATGCCTAAGTAGTCATTTTCCTGCATTTCACTTCAAAAGTATATAGCACGAATAAAACTAAAGTTCATGAGTGAAGGTGAGCATTCGAGCGATAACCAATACAACCAGCATCGTCGGACTAAGTACAAAGGGACATATATTTAATCATTCCTTCTTCACTACTTAATGCATGTGTCCTTCGAGTGCATTTGTTATGAAAATATTTTGAAAATGGTTAGATTTCGATAAAAAATACTCGGTGTTGACAAAACGTTTATTTAGACCCACGCTACTGTTTGTGCGAAAATTTCATTACACCCACCAATTTAGTTTGCCTCCTTTTTAGTTATTATTTTAAATAATTATTTATTTTTTATATTAGCGACGGTTCAGGCCGACGCTATTGTTTTTGAAAAAATATTCATTTCCCATAACAAATTTCGTTTGCCTCCTTATTAAGTATTGTCTTAATTAATTCTTATTTTCTTATATTAGTGACGGTTCAGGCCGACGCTAATGTTTGTGCTAAAATTTTAATTTTCCCCCACGAATTTCATTTGGCTCCTTTAAACTTATTGTTTTAATTAATTATGATTTTTTATATTAAAAACTAGTACTGAAATTCTGGCTGCAGATACTCAATGTCACGTTCAATGTTATGACACCGTATCTGACTTTCTATAAGACAGTAAGTACAAAAATAGTAAAGAACACAGTCAATTGTTTACCCAGTTCACTGTGCAACAACACCTACTCTGGGGGCTACCAAGCCAGGGAGGAAATCCACTATAAGAGATATTAATTCAGGAATAAACCAACCAGTTTATCTCCTTCACATAAGACCTACCCAATGCAACTTCAATTTAAGTACAACTTAAACCTGAGTTCCTACTCACTCCCCCTCAATCACAGCAGTGATACATAAAACAATTTGACTAATGAATTGTTGAAGACACTCTTCAAAACATACACTTGATTATGCTTCACAGCTTTTTAATCAAGCAACACAAACACTCTTGCTTCACAGCTTTGAGTGATACACAAACCTAACTTGACTTTGCTTCACAGCTTTAGTCAAGAGACATACAAACACTCTTGCTTCAAAGCTTTGAGTGTTACACAACCCTTACAATTAAAACCTATTCGAAGTCACTTATCACAATGATAATTGCTTGGATTACAATAGTTAAAACTATACAACTTCTAAATGATCTTCTGTCAAAAAGGGATTACATTCAAAACAGCAGCCCTGTTGAATATATAGCAGCTGCATCTTCAGTTAGGGTTTCCATAAAAAGCTAGGGTTAATTCTGTTTGACCTTAAGACTAGGTCACAAGACTTTATCAACCAGGTTAGGGTTGAGCTAGGTTAACCCAAAGAAAACGCAGGATTCTGTTCTGGAAAGACTGAGTCATTTTCCTGAAAAAACTCAGAATTAACCAAACTGCATACCTGTTAGTTCAGAACAGGATGTCTTAACATTTGTTATGACATCTGAATTCCTGTTTACTGATTTTGGTAAATGTGATCATTTTGCAAAATGCTCAAATACACACTCATAAACATCAGTACCTGTATGACAATATTTTTCTGCAAAGGTACCTAATAAATCTGTACCTAATAAACTAGAATGTTATGACATCAGTCATGACATTCATACACCTGGTTTTACCAAAAATGCATGCCAATACCTAAACAACTACAAGTACTTTAATAGCTCTTTTAAAGTGCTATTAAACAAAATCGTTCCCATTAGTGGCACGGTTAATAGTGCTTTTAGCGCTATCAAAAACAAAAGAAAGTGCTATTAAGTAACTTTTATGGCATATTGTTTGTTGCTCTATTTTCTCTTTCAAAGTTGGTTTACCCTTTTGGACAGAAGAGATCACTCTTCTTTGTCTTTATTAGAATCTTTATAAGAGGAGCATACACCTAAGTAGTCATTTTCCTACATTTCACTTCAAAAGTATATAGCACGAATAAAACTAAAGCTCATGAGTGAAGGTGAGCATTCGAGCGATAACCTATACAACCAGCGTCGTCGGACTAAGTACAAAGGGACATACATTTAATCATTCCTTCTTCACTATTAATGCATGTCTCCTTCGAGTGCATTTGTTACGAAAATATTTTGAAAATGGTTTGATTTCGAGATAAATACTTGGTGTTGACAAAACGTTTATTTGGACATACGCTACTGTTTGTGCAAAAATTTCATTACACCCACCAATTTAGTTTGCCTCCTTTTTAGTTATTATTTTAAATAATTATTTATTTTTTATATTAGCGATGGTTCAGGCCGACGCTATTATTTTTGAAAAAATAATCATTTCCCATAACAAATTTTGTTTGCCTCCTTATTAAGTATTGTCTTAATTAATTCTTATTTTCTTATATTAGCGACGAATCAGGCCGACGCTAATGTTTGTGCTAAAATTTTCTTTTTCCCCCATGAATTTCGGTTGGCTCCTTTAAACTTATTGTTTTAATTAATTATTTTTTTATATTAAAAACTAGTACTTTAATAGCTCTTTTAAAGTGCTATTAAACAAAATCGTTCACATTACTGGCACGGTTAATAGCGCTTTTTAGCGCTATCAAAAACAAAAGAAAGCGCTATTAAGTAACTTTTATGGCATATTGTTTGTTGCTCTATTTTCCCTTTCAAAGTTGGTTTACCCTTTTGGACAGAAGAGATGACTCTTCTTTGTCTTTATTAGAATCTTTATAAGAGGAGCATACACCTAAGTAGTCATTTTCCTGCATTTCACTTCAAAAGTATATAGCACGATTAAAACTAAAATTCATAAGTGAAGGTGAGCATTCGAGCGATAACCTATACAACCAGCGTCATCGGACTAAGAACAAAGGGACATACATTTAATCATTCCTTCTTCACTACTTAATGCATGTGTCCTTCGAGTGCATTTTTATGAAAATATTTTGAAAATGGTTTGATTTCGAGAAAAATACTCGGTGTTGACAAAACGTTTATTTGGACCTACGCTACTGTTTGTGCGAAAATTTCATTACACCCACCAATTTAGTTTTCCTCCTTTTTAGTTATTATTTTAAATAATTATTTATTTCTTATATTAGCGACGATTCAGGCCGATGCTATTGTTTTTGAAAAAATATTCATTTCCCATAACAAATTTTGTTTGCCTCCTTATTATGTATTGTCTTAATTAATTCTTATTTTCTTATATTAGCGACAGTTCAGGCCGACGCTAATGTTTGTGCTAAAATTTTCATTTTCCCCCATGAATTTCGGTTGGCTCCTTTAAACTTATTGTTTTAATTAATTATTTTTTTTATATTAAAAACTAGTACTTTAATAGCTCTTTTAAAGTGCTATTAAACAAAATCTTTCACATTACTGGCACGGTTAATAGCGCTTTTTAGCGCTATCAAAAACAAAAGAAAGTGCTATTAAGTAACTTTTATGGCATATTGTCTGTTGCTCTATTTTCTCTTTCAAAGTTGGTTTACCCTTTTGGACAGATGAGATCACTCTTCTTTGTCTTTATTAGAATCTTTATAAGAGGAGCATACACCTAAGTAGTCATTTTCCTGCATTTCACTTCAAAAGTATATAGCACGAATAAAACTAAAGTTCATGAGTGAAGGTGAGCATTCGAGCGATAACCTATACAGCCAGCATCGTCGGACTAAGAACAAAGGGACATACATTTAATCATTCCTTCTTCACTACTTAAAGCATGTGTCCTTCGAGTGTATTTGTTATGAAAATATTTTGAAAATGGTTTGATTTCGAGAAAAATACTCGGTGTTGACAAAACATTTATTTGGACCTACGCTACTGTTTGTGCGAAAATTTCATAACACCCACCAATTTAGTTTGCCTCTTTTTTAGTTATTATTTTAAATAATTATTTATTTTTTATATTAGCGACGGTTCAGGCCGACGCTATTGTTTTTGAAAAAATATTCATTTCCCATAACAAATTTCGTTTGCCTCCTTATTAAGTATTGTCTTAATTAATTCTTATTTTCTTATATTAGCGACGGTTCAGGCCGACGCTAATGTTTGTGCTAAAATTTTCATTTTCCCCCACGAATTTCATTTCGCTCCTTTAAACTTATTTTTTTAATTCATTATTTTTATTATATTAAAAACTAGTACTTTAATAGCTCTTTTAAAGTTCTATTAAACAAAATCGTTCACATTAGTGGCACGGTTAATATCTCTTTTTAGCGCTATAAAAAAAAAGTGTTATTAAGTAACTTTTATGGCATATTGTCTGTTGCTCTATTTTCCCTTTAAAAGTTGGTTTACCCTTTTGGCCAGAAGAGATCACTCTTCTTTGTCTTTATTAGAATCTTTATAAGAGGAGCATACGCCTAAGTAGTCATTTTCCTGCATTTCACTTCAAAAGTATATAGCACGAATAAAACTAAAGTTCATGAGTGAAGGTGAGCATTCAAGCGATAACCTATACAACCAGCGTCGTCGGACTAAGAACAAAGGGACATACATTTAGTCATTCCTTCTTCACTACTTAATGCATGTGTCCTTCGAGTGCATTTGTTTCGAAAATATTTTGAAAATGGTTTGATTTCGAGAAAAATACTTGATGTTGACAAAACGTTTATTTGGACCTACGCTACTGTTTGTGCGAAAATTTCATTACACCCCCCAATTTAGTTTGCCTCCTTTTTAGTTATTATTTTAAATAATTATTTATTTTTTATATTAGCGACGGTTCAGGCCGACGCTACTGTTTTTGAAAAAATTTTCATTTCCCATAACAAATTTCGTTTGCCTCCTTATTAAGTATTGTCTTAATTAATTCTTATTTTCTTATATTAGTGACAGTTCAGGCCGACGCTAATGTTTGTGCTAAAATTTTCATTTTCCCCCACGAATTTCGTTTGGCTCCTTTAAACTTATTGTTTTAATTAATTATTATTTTTATATTAAAAACTAGTACTTTAATAGCTCTTTTAAAGTGCTATTAAACAAAATCGTTCACATTAGTGGCACGTTTAATAGCGCTTTTCAGCGCTATCAAAAACAACCGAAAGTGCTATTAAGTAACTTTTATGGCATATTGTCTGTTGCTCTATTTTCTCTTTCAAAGTTCGTTTACCCTTTTGGACAGAAGAGATCACTCTTCTTTGTCTTTATTAGAATCTTTATAAGAGGAGCATACGCCTAACTAGTCATTTTCCTGCATTTCACATCAAAATTATATAGCACGAATAAAACTAAAGTTCATGAGTGAAGGTGAGCATTCAAACGATAACCTATACAGCCAGCGTCGTCGGTCTAAGAATAAAGGGACATTCATTTAATCATTCCTTCTTCACTACTTAATGCATGTGTCCTTCGAGTGCATTTGTTTTGAAAATATTTTGAAAATGGTTTGATTTCGAGAAAAATACATGATGTTGACAAAACGTTTATTTGGACCTACGCTACTGTTTGTGCGAAAATTTCATTACACCCACCAATTTAGTTTGCCTCCTTTTTAGTTATTATTTTAAATAATTATTTATTTTTTATATTAGCGACGGTTCAGGCCGACGCTATTGTTTTTGAAAAATTATTCATTTCCCATAACAAATTTCGTTTGCCTCCTTATTAAGTATTGTCTTAATTAATTCTTATTTTCTTATATTAGCGACGGTTCAGGCCGACGCTAATGTTTGTGCTAAAATTTTCATTTTCCCCCACGAATTTCGTTTGGCTCCTTTAAACTTATTGTTTTAATTAATTATTATTTTTATATTAAAAACTAGTACTTTAGAAGCTCTTTTAAAGTGCTATTAAACAAAATCGTTCACATTAGTGGCACGTTTAATAGCGCTTTTTAGCTCTATCAAAAACAACCGAAAGTGCTATTAAGTAACTTTTATGGCATATTGTCTGTTGCTCTATTTTCTCTTTCAAAGTTCGTTTACCCTTTTGGACAGAAGAGATCACTCTTCTTTGTCTTTATTAGAATCTTTATAAGAGGAGCATACGCCTAACTAGTCATTTTCCTGCATTTCACATCAAAATTATATAGCACGAATAAAACTAAAGTTCATGAGTGAAGGTGAGCATTCAAACGATAACCTATACAGCCAGCGTCGTCGGTCTAAGAATAAAGGGACATTCAAGTAATCATTCCTTCTTCACTACTTAATGCATGTGTCCTTCGAGTGCATTTGTTATGAAAATATTTTGAAAATGGTTTGATTTCGAGAAAAATACTTGGTGTTGACAAAACGTTTATTTGGACCTATGCTACTGTTTGTGCGAAAATTTCATTACACCCACCAATTTAGTTTGCCTCCCTTTTAGTTATTATTTTAAATAGTTATTTATTTTTTATATTAGCGATGGTTCAAGCCGACGCTATTGTTTTTGAAAAAATATTCAGTTCCCATAACAAATTTCGTTTGCCTCCTTATTAAGTATTGTCTTAATTAATTCTTATTTTCTTATATTAGTGACGGTTCAGGCCGACACTAATGTTTGTTCTAAAATTTTCATTTTCCCCCACGAATTTTATTTGGCTCCTTTAAACTTATTGTTTTAATTAATTATTATTTTTATATTAAAAACTAGTACTTTAATAGCTCTTTTAAAGTGCTATTAAACAAAATCGTTCACATTAGTGGCACGGTTAATAGCGCTTTTTAGCGCTATCAAAAACAAAAGAAAGTGCTATTAAGTAACTTTTATGGCATATTGTCTGTTGCTCTATTTTCTCTTTCAAAGTTCGTTTACCCTTTTGGACAGAAGAGATCACTCTTCTTTGTCTTTATTAGAATCTTTATAAGAGGAGCATACGCCTAAGTAGTCATTTTCCTGCATTTCACTTCAAAAGTATATAGCACGAATAAAACTAAAGTTCATGAGTGAAGGTGAGCATTCAAGCGATAACCTATACAACCAGCATCGTCGGACTAAGAACAAAGGGACATACATTTAATCATTCCTTCTTCACTACTTAATGCATGTGACCTTCGAGTGCATTTGTTACGAAAATATTTTGAAAATGGTTTGATTTCGAGAAAAATACATGATGTTGACAAAACGTTTATTTGGACCTACGCTACTGTTTGTGCGAAAATTTCATTACACCCACCAATTTAGTTTGCCTCCTTTTTAGTTATTATTTTAAATAATTATTTATTTTTTATATTAGCGACGGTTCAGGCCGACGCTATTGTTTTTGAAAAAATATTCATTTCCCATAATAAATTTCGTTTGCCTCCTTATTAAGTATTGTCTTAATTAATTCTTATTTTCTTATATTATCGACGGTTCAGGCCGACGCTAATGTTTGTGCTAAAATTTTCATTTTCCCCCACGAATTTCGTTTGGCTCCTTTAAACTTATTGTTTTAATTAATTATTATTTTTATATTAAAAACTAGTACTTTAATAGCTCTTTTAAAGTGCTATTAAACAAAATCGTTCACATTAGTGGCACGTTTAATAGCGCTTTTCAGCGCTATCAAAAACAACCGAAAGTGCTATTAAGTAACTTTTATGGCATATTGTCTGTTGCTCTATTTTCTCTTTCAAAGTTCGTTTACCCTTTTGGACAGAAGAGATCACTCTTCTTTGTCTTTATTAGAATCTTTATAAGAGGAGCATACGCCTAACTAGTCATTTTCCTGCATTTCACATCAAAATTATATAGCACGAATAAAACTAAAGTTCATGAGTGAAGGTGAGCATTCAAACGATAACCTATACAGCCAGCGTCGTCGGTCTAAGAATAAAGGGACATTCATTTAATCATTCCTTCTTCACTACTTAATGCATGTGTCCTTCGAGTGCATTTGTTTTGAAAATATTTTGAAAATGGTTTGATTTCGAGAAAAATACATGATGTTGACAAAACGTTTATTTGGACCTACGCTACTGTTTGTGCGAAAATTTCATTACACCCACCAATTTAGTTTGCCTCCTTTTTAGTTATTATTTTAAATAATTATTTATTTTTTATATTAGCGACGGTTCAGGCCGACGCTATTGTTTTTGAAAAATTATTCATTTCAACAAATTTCGTTTGCCTCCTTATTAAGTATTGTCTTAATTAATTCTTATTTTCTTATATTAGTGACGGTTCAGGCCGACACTAATGTTTGTTCTAAAATTTTCATTTTCCCCCACGAATTTCATTTGGCTCCTTTAAACTTATTATTTTAATTAATTATTATTTTTATATTAAAAACTAGTACTTTAATAGCTCTTTTAAAGTGCTATTAAACAAAATCGTTCACATTAGTGGCACGTTTAATAGCGCTTTTCAGCGCTATCAAAAACAACAGAAAGTGCTATTAAGGAACTTTTATGGCATATTGTATGTTGCTCTATTTTCTCTTTCAAAGTTCGTTTACCCTTTTGGACAGAAGAGATCACTCTTCTTTGTCTTTATTAGAATCTTTATAAGAGGAGCATACGCCTAACTAGTCATTTTCCTGCATTTCACATCAAAATTATATAGCACGAATAAAACTAAAGTTCATGAGTGAAGGTGAGCATTCAAACGATAACCTATACAGCCAGCGTCGTCGGTCTAAGAATAAAGGGACATTCATTTAATCATTCCTTCTTCACTTCTTAATGCATGTGTCCTTCGAGTGCATTTGTTATGAAAATATTTTGAAAATGGTTTGATTTCGAGAAAAATACTTGGTGTTGACAAAACGTTTATTTGGACCTACGCTACTGTTTGTGCGAAAATTTCATTTCACCCACAAATTTAGTTTGCCTCCTTTTTAGTTATTATTTTAAATAGTTATTTATTTTTTATATTAGCGATGGTTCAGGCCGACGCTATTTTTTTTGAAAAAATATTCATTTCAACAAATTTCGTTTGCCTCCTTATTAAGTATTGTCTTAATTAATTCTTATTTTCTTATATTAGTGACGGTTCAGGCCGACACTAATGTTTGTTCTAAAATTTTCATTTTCCCCCACGAATTTCATTTGGCTCCTTTAAACTTATTATTTTAATTAATTATTATTTTTATATTAAAAACTAGTACTTTAATAGCTCTTTTAAAGTGCTATTAAACAAAATCGTTCACATTAGTGGCACGTTTAATAGCGCTTTTCAGCGCTATCAAAAACAACAGAAAGTGCTATTAAGGAACTTTTATGGCATATTGTATGTTGCTCTATTTTCTCTTTCAAAGTTCGTTTACCCTTTTGGACAGAAGAGATCACTCTTCTTTGTCTTTATTAGAATCTTTATAAGAGGAGCATACGCCTAACTAATCATTTTCCTGCATTTCACATCAAAATTATATAGCACGAATAAAACTAAAGTTCATGAGTGAAGGTGAGCATTCAAACGATAACCTATACAGCCAGCGTCGTCGGTCTAAGAATAAAGGGACATTCATTTAATCATTCCTTCTTCACTACTTAATGCATGTGTCCTTCGAGTGCATTTGTTATGAAAATATTTTGAAAATGGTTTGATTTCGAGAAAAATACTTGGTGTTGACAAAACGTTTATTTGGACCTACGCTACTGTTTGTGCGAAAATTTCATTTCACCCACAAATTTAGTTTGCCTCCTTTTTAGTTATTATTTTAAATAGTTATTTATTTTTTATATTAGCGATGGTTCAGGCCGACGCTATTGTTTTTGAAAAAATATTCATTTCAACAAATTTCGTTTGCCTCCTTATTAAGTATTGTCTTAATTAATTCTTATTTTCTTATATTAGTGACGGTTCAGGCCGACACTAATGTTTGTTCTAAAATTTTCATTTTCCCCCACGAATTTCATTTGGCTCCTTTAAACTTATTGTTTTAATTAATTATTATTTTTATATTAAAAACTAGTACTTTAATAGCTCTTTTAAAGTGCTATTAAACAAAATCATTCACATTAGTGGCACGGTTAATAGCGCTTTTTAGCGCTATCAAAAACAAAAGAAAGTGCTATTAAGTAACTTTTATGGCATATTGTCTGTTGCTCTATTTTCTCTTTCAAAGTTGGTTTACCCTTTTGGACAGAAGAGATCACTCTTCTTTGTCTTTTTTAGAATCTTTATAAGAGGAGCATACGCCTAAGTAGTTATTTTCCTGCATTTCACTTCAAAAGTATATAGCACGAATAAAACTAAAGTTCATGAGTGAAGGTGAGCATTCGAGCGATAACCTATACAACCAGCGTCGTCGGACTAAGAACAAAGGGACATACATTTAATCATTCCTTCTTCACTACTTAATGCATGTGACCTTCGAGTGCATTTGTTACGAAAATATTTTGAAAATGGTTTGATTTCGAGAAAAATACTTGATGTTGACAAAACGTTTATTTGGACCTACGCTACTGTTTGTGCGAAAATTTCATTACACCCACCAATTTAGTTTGCCTCCTTTTTAGTTATTATTTTAAATAATTATTTATTTTTTATATTAGCGACGGTTCAGGCCGACGCTATTGTTTTTGAAAAAATATTCATTTCCCATAACAAATTTCGTTTGCCTCCTTATTAAGTATTGTCTTAATTAATTCTTATTTTCTTATATTAGCGACGGTTCAGGCCGAAGCTAATGTTTGTGCTAAAATTTTCATTTTCCCCCACGAATTTCGTTTGGCTCCTTTAAACTTATTGTTTTAATTAATTATTATTTTTATATTAAAAACTAGTACTTTAATAGCTCTTTTAAAGTGCTATTAAACAAAATCGTTCACATTAGTGGCACGTTTAATAGCGCTTTTCAGCGCTAACAAAAACAACAGAAAGTGCTATTAAGGAACTTTTATGGCATATTGTAAGTTGCTCTATTTTCTCTTTCAAAGTTCGTTTACCCTTTTGGACAGAAGAGATCACTCTTCTTTGTCTTTATTAGAATCTTTATAAGAGGAGCATACGCCTAACTAGTCATTTTCCTGCATTTCACATCAAAATTATATAGCACGAATAAAACTAAAGTTCATGAGTGAAGGTGAGCATTCAAACGATAACCTATACAGCCAGCGTCGTCGGTCTAAGAATAAAGGGACATTCATTTAATCATTCCTTCTTCACTACTTAATGCATGTGTCCTTCGAGTGCATTTGTTATGAAAATATTTTGAAAATGGTTTGATTTCGAGAAAAATACTTGGTGTTGACAAAACGTTTATTTGGACCTACGCTACTGTTTGTGCGAAAATTTCATTTCACCCACAAATTTAGTTTGCCTCCTTTTTAGTTATTATTTTAAATAGTTATTTATTTTTTATATTAGCGATGGTTCAGGCCGACGCTATTGTTTTTGAAAAAATATTCATTTCAACAAATTTCGTTTGCCTCCTTATTAAGTATTCTCTTAATTAATTCTTATTTTCTTATATTAGTGACGGTTCAGGCCGACACTAATGTTTGTTCTAAAATTTTCATTTTCCCCCACGAATTTCATTTGGCTCATTTAAACTTATTATTTTAATTAATTATTATTTTTATATTAAAAACTAGTACTTTAATAGCTCTTTTAAAGTGCTATTAAACAAAATCGTTCACATTAGTGGCACGTTTAATAGCGCTTTTCAGCGCTATCAAAAACAACAGAAAGTGCTATTAAGGAACTTTTATGGCATATTGTATGTTGCTCTATTTTCTCTTTCAAAGTTGGTTTACCCTTTTGGACAGAAGAGATCACTCTTCTTTGTCTTTTTTAGAATCTTTATAAGAGGAGCATACGCCTAAGTAGTTATTTTCCTGCATTTCACTTCAAAAGTATATAGCACGAATAAAACTAAAGTTCATGAGTGAAGGTGAGCATTCGAGCGATAACCTATACAACCAGCGTCGTCGGACTAAGAACAAAGGGACATACATTTAATCATTCCTTCTTCACTACTTAATGCATGTGACCTTCGAGTGCATTTGTTACGAAAATATTTTGAAAATGGTTTGATTTCGAGAAAAATACTTGATGTTGACAAAACGTTTATTTGGACCTACGCTACTGTTTGTGCGAAAATTTCATTACACCCACCAATTTAGTTTGCCTCCTTTTTAGTTATTATTTTAAATAATTATTTATTTTTTATATTAGCGACGGTTCAGGCCGACGCTATTGTTTTTGAAAAAATATTCATTTCCCATAACAAATTTCGTTTGCCTCCTTATTAAGTATTGTCTTAATTAATTCTTATTTTCTTATATTAGCGACGGTTCAGGCCGAAGCTAATGTTTGTGCTAAAATTTTCATTTTCCCCCACGAATTTCGTTTGGCTCCTTTAAACTTATTGTTTTAATTAATTATTATTTTTATATTAAAAACTAGTACTTTAATAGCTCTTTTAAAGTGCTATTAAACAAAATCGTTCACATTAGTGGCACGTTTAATAGCGCTTTTCAGCGCTAACAAAAACAACAGAAAGTGCTATTAAGGAACTTTTATGGCATATTGTAAGTTGCTCTATTTTCTCTTTCAAAGTTCGTTTACCCTTTTGGACAGAAGAGATCACTCTTCTTTGTCTTTATTAGAATCTTTATAAGAGGAGCATACGCCTAACTAGTCATTTTCCTGCATTTCACATCAAAATTATATAGCACGAATAAAACTAAAGTTCATGAGTGAAGGTGAGCATTCAAACGATAACCTATACAGCCAGCGTCGTCGGTCTAAGAATAAAGGGACATTCATTTAATCATTCCTTCTTCACTACTTAATGCATGTGTCCTTCGAGTGCATTTGTTATGAAAATATTTTGAAAATGGTTTGATTTCGAGAAAAATACTTGGTGTTGACAAAACGTTTATTTGGACCTACGCTACTGTTTGTGCGAAAATTTCATTTCACCCACAAATTTAGTTTGCCTCCTTTTTAGTTATTATTTTAAATAGTTATTTATTTTTTATATTAGCGATGGTTCAGGCCGACGCTATTGTTTTTGAAAAAATATTCATTTCAACAAATTTCGTTTGCCTCCTTATTAAGTATTGTCTTAATTAATTCTTATTTTCTTATATTAGTGACGGTTCAGGCCGACACTAATGTTTGTTCTAAAATTTTCATTTTCCCCCACGAATTTCATTTGGCTCATTTAAACTTATTATTTTAATTAATTATTATTTTTATATTAAAAACTAGTACTTTAATAGCTCTTTTAAAGTGCTATTAAACAAAATCGTTCACATTAGTGGCACGTTTAATAGCGCTTTTCAGCGCTATCAAAAACAACAGAAAGTGCTATTAAGGAACTTTTATGGCATATTGTCTGTTGCTCTATTTTCTCTTTCAAAGTTGGTTTACCCTTTTGGACAGAAGAGATCACTCTTCTTTGTCTTTTTTAGAATCTTTATAAGAGGAGCATACGCCTAAGTAGTTATTTTCCTGCATTTCACTTCAAAAGTATATAGCACGAATAAAACTAAAGTTCATGAGTGAAGGTGAGCATTCGAGCGATAACCTATACAACCAGCGTCGTCGGACTAAGAACAAAGGGACATACATTTAATCATTCCTTCTTCACTACTTAATGCATGTGACCTTCGAGTGCATTTGTTACGAAAATATTTTGAAAATGGTTTGATTTCGAGAAAAATACTTGATGTTGACAAAACGTTTATTTGGACCTACGCTACTGTTTGTGCGAAAATTTCATTACACCCACCAATTTAGTTTGCCTCCTTTTTAGTTATTATTTTAAATAATTATTTATTTTTTATATTAGCGACGGTTCAGGCCGACGCTATTGTTTTTGAAAAAATATTCATTTCCCATAACAAATTTCGTTTGCCTCCTTATTAAGTATTGTCTTAATTAATTCTTATTTTCTTATATTAGCGACGGTTTAGGCCGAAGCTAATGTTTGTGCTAAAATTTTCATTTTCCCCCACGAATTTCGTTTGGCTCCTTTAAACTTATTGTTTTAATTAATTATTATTTTTATATTAAAAACTAGTACTTTAATAGCTCTTTTAAAGTGCTATTAAACAAAATCGTTCACATTAGTGGCACGTTTAATAGCGCTTTTCAGCGCTAACAAAAACAACAGAAAGTGCTATTAAGGAACTTTTATGGCATATTGTAAGTTGCTCTATTTTCTCTTTCAAAGTTCGTTTACCCTTTTGGACAGAAGAGATCACTCTTCTTTGTCTTTATTAGAATCTTTATAAGAGGAGCATACGCCTAACTAGTCATTTTCCTGCATTTCACATCAAAATTATATAGCACGAATAAAACTAAAGTTCATGAGTGAAGGTGAGCATTCAAACGATAACCTATACAGCCAGCGTCGTCGGTCTAAGAATAAAGGGACATTCATTTAATCATTCCTTCTTCACTACTTAATGCATGAGTCCTTCGAGTGCATTTGTTATGAAAATATTTTGAAAATGGTTTGATTTCGAGAAAAATACTTGGTGTTGACAAAACGTTTATTTGGACCTACGCTACTGTTTGTGCGAAAATTTCATTTCACCCACAAATTTAGTTTGCCTCCTTTTTAGTTATTATTTTAAATAGTTATTTATTTTTTATATTAGCGATGGTTCAGGCCGACGCTATTGTTTTTGAAAAAATATTCATTTCAACAAATTTCGTTTGCCTCCTTATTAAGTATTGTCTTAATTAATTCTTATTTTCTTATATTAGTGACGGTTCAGGCCGACACTAATGTTTGTTCTAAAATTTTCATTTTCCCCCACGAATTTCATTTGGCTCCTTTAAACTTATTATTTTAATTAATTATTATTTTTATATTAAAAACTAGTACTTTAATAGCTCTTTTAAAGTGCTATTAAACAAAATCGTTCACATTAGTGGCACGTTTAATAGCGCTTTTCAGCGCTATCAAAAACAACAGAAAGTGCTATTAAGGAACTTTTATGGCATATTGTATGTTGCTCTATTTTCTCTTTCAAAGTTCGTTTACCCTTTTGGACAGAAGAGATCACTCTTCTTTGTCTTTATTAGAATCTTTATAAGAGGAGCATACGCCTAACTAGTCATTTTCCTGCATTTCACATCAAAATTATATAGCACGAATAAAACTAAAGTTCATGAGTGAAGGTGAGCATTCAAACGATAACCTATACAGCCAGCGTCGTCGGTCTAAGAATAAAGGGACATTCATTTAATCATTCCTTCTTCACTACTTAATGCATGTGTCCTTCGAGTGCATTTGTTATGAAAATATTTTGAAAATGGTTTGATTTCGAGAAAAATACTTGGTGTTGACAAAACGTTTATTTGGACCTACGCTACTGTTTGTGCGAAAATTTCATTTCACCCACAAATTTAGTTTGCCTCCTTTTTAGTTATTATTTTAAATAGTTATTTATTTTTTATATTAGCGATGGTTCAGGCCGACGCTATTGTTTTTGAAAAAATATTCATTTCAACAAATTTCGTTTGCCTCCTTATTAAGTATTGTCTTAATTAATTCTTATTTTCTTATATTAGTGACGGTTCAGGCCGACACTAATGTTTGTTCTAAAATTTTCATTTTCCCCCACGAATTTCATTTGGCTCCTTTAAACTTATTGTTTTAATTAATTATTATTTTTATATTAAAAACTAGTACTTTAATAGCTCTTTTAAAGTGCTATTAAACAAAATCATTCACATTAGTGGCACGGTTAATAGCGCTTTTTAGCGCTATCAAAAACAAAAGAAAGTGCTATTAAGTAACTTTTATGGCATATTGTCTGTTGCTCTATTTTCTCTTTCAAAGTTGGTTTACCCTTTTGGACAGAAGATATCACTCTTCTTTGTCTTTTTTAGAATCTTTATAAGAGGAGCATACGCCTAAGTAGTCATTTTCCTGCATTTCACTTCAAAAGTATATAGCACGAATAAAACTAAAGTTCATGAGTGAAGGTGAGCATTCGAGCGATAACCTATACAACAAGCGTCGTCGGACTAAGAACAAAGGGACATACATTTAATCATTCATTCTTCACTACTTAATGCATGTGACCTTCGAGTGCATTTGTTACGAAAATATTTTGAAAATGGTTTGATTTCGAGAAAAATACTTGATGTTGACAAAACGTTTATTTGGACCTACGCTACTGTTTGTGCGAAAATTTCATTACACCCACCAATTTAGTTTGCCTCCTTTTTAGTTATTATTTTAAATAATTATTTATTTTTTATATTAGCGACGGTTCAGGCCGACGCTATTGTTTTTGAAAAAATATTCATTTCCCATAACAAATTTCGTTTACCTCCTTATTAAGTATTGTCTTAATTAATTCTTATTTTCTTATATTAGCGACGGTTCAGGCCGACGCTAATGTTTGTGCTAAAATTTTCATTTTCCCCCACGAATTTCGTTTGGCTCCTTTAAACTTATTGTTTTAATTAATTATTATTTTTATATTAAAAACTAGTACTTTAATAGCTCTTTTAAAGTGCTATTAAACAAAATCGTTCACATTAGTGGCACGTTTAATAGCGCTTTTCAGCGCTATCAAAAACAACAGAAAGTGCTATTAAGGAACTTTTATGGCATATTGTATGTTGCTCTATTTTCTCTTTCAAAGTTCGTTTACCCTTTTGGACAGAAGAGATCACTCTTCTTTGTCTTTATTAGAATCTTTATAAGAGGAGCATACGCCTAACTAGTCATTTTCCTGCATTTCACATCAAAATTATATAGCACGAATAAAACTAAAGTTCATGAGTGAAGGTGAGCATTCAAACGATAACCTATACAGCCAGCGTCGTCGGTCTAAGAATAAAGGGACATTCATTTAATCATTCCTTCTTCACTACTTAATGCATGTGTCCTTCGAGTGCATTTGTTATGAAAATATTTTGAAAATGGTTTGATTTCGAGAAAAATACTTGGTGTTGACAAAACGTTTATTTGGACCTACGCTACTGTTTGTGCGAAAATTTCATTTCACCCACAAATTTAGTTTGCCTCCTTTTTAGTTATTATTTTAAATAGTTATTTATTTTTTATATTAGCGATGGTTCAGGCCGACGCTATTGTTTTTGAAAAAATATTCATTTCAACAAATTTCGTTTTCCTCCTTATTAAGTATTGTCTTAATTAATTCTTATTTTCTTATATTAGTGACGGTTCAGGCCGACACTAATGTTTGTTCTAAAATTTTCATTTTCCCCCACGAATTTCATTTGGCTCCTTTAAACTTATTGTTTTAATTAATTATTATTTTTATATTAAAAACTAGTACTTTAATAGCTCTTTTAAAGTGCTATTAAACAAAATCATTCACATTAGTGGCACGGTTAATAGCGCTTTTTAGCGCTATCAAAAACAAAAGAAAGTGCTATTAAGTAACTTTTATGGCATATTGTCTGTTGCTCTATTTTCTCTTTCAAAGTTGGTTTACCCTTTTGGACAGAAGATATCACTCTTCTTTGTCTTTTTTAGAATCTTTATAAGAGGAGCATACGCCTAAGTAGTCATTTTCCTGCATTTCACTTCAAAAGTATATAGCACGAATAAAACTAAAGTTCATGAGTGAAGGTGAGCATTCGAGCGATAACCTATACAACAAGCGTCGTCGGACTAAGAACAAAGGGACATACATTTAATCATTCATTCTTCACTACTTAATGCATGTGACCTTCGAGTGCATTTGTTACGAAAATATTTTGAAAATGGTTTGATTTCGAGAAAAATACTTGATGTTGACAAAACGTTTATTTGGACCTACGCTACTGTTTGTGCGAAAATTTCATTACACCCACCAATTTAGTTTGCCTCCTTTTTAGTTATTATTTTAAATAATTATTTATTTTTTATATTAGCGACGGTTCAGGCCGACGCTATTGTTTTTGAAAAAATATTCATTTCCCATAACAAATTTCGTTTACCTCCTTATTAAGTATTGTCTTAATTAATTCTTATTTTCTTATATTAGCGACGGTTCAGGCCGACGCTAATGTTTGTGCTAAAATTTTCATTTTCCCCCACGAATTTCGTTTGGCTCCTTTAAACTTATTGTTTTAATTAATTATTATTTTTATATTAAAAACTAGTACTTTAATAGCTCTTTTAAAGTGCTATTAAACAAAATCGTTCACATTAGTGGCACGTTTAATAGCGCTTTTCAGCGCTATCAAAAACAACAGAAAGTGCTATTAAGGAACTTTTATGGCATATTGTATGTTGCTCTATTTTCTCTTTCAAAGTTCGTTTACCCTTTTGGACAGAAGAGATCACTCTTCTTTGTCTTTATTAGAATCTTTATAAGAGGAGCATACGCCTAACTAGTCATTTTCCTGCATTTCACATCAAAATTATATAGCACGAATAAAACTAAAGTTCATGAGTGAAGGTGAGCATTCAAACGATAACCTATACAGCCAGCGTCGTCGGTCTAAGAATAAAGGGACATTCATTTAATCATTCCTTCTTCACTACTTAATGCATGTGTCCTTCGAGTGCATTTGTTATGAAAATATTTTGAAAATGGTTTGATTTCGAGAAAAATACTTGGTGTTGACAAAACGTTTATTTGGACCTACGCTACTGTTTGTGCGAAAATTTCATTTCACCCACAAATTTAGTTTGCCTCCTTTTTAGTTATTATTTTAAATAGTTATTTATTTTTTATATTAGCGATGGTTCAGGCCGACGCTATTGTTTTTGAAAAAATATTCATTTCAACAAATTTCGTTTTCCTCCTTATTAAGTATTGTCTTAATTAATTCTTATTTTCTTATATTAGTGACGGTTCAGGCCGACACTAATGTTTGTTCTAAAATTTTCATTTTCCCCCACGAATTTCATTTGGCTCCTTTAAACTTATTGTTTTAATTAATTATTATTTTTATATTAAAAACTAGTACTTTAATAGCTCTTTTAAAGTGCTATTAAACAAAATCATTCACATTAGTGGCACGGTTAATAGCGCTTTTTAGCGCTATCAAAAACAAAAGAAAGTGCTATTAAGTAACTTTTATGGCATATTGTCTGTTGCTCTATTTTCTCTTTCAAAGTTGGTTTACCCTTTTGGACAGAAGATATCACTCTTCTTTGTCTTTTTTAGAATCTTTATAAGAGGAGCATACGCCTAAGTAGTCATTTTCCTGCATTTCACTTCAAAAGTATATAGCACGAATAAAACTAAAGTTCATGAGTGAAGGTGAGCATTCGAGCGATAACCTATACAACAAGCGTCGTCGGACTAAGAACAAAGGGACATACATTTAATCATTCATTCTTCACTACTTAATGCATGTGACCTTCGAGTGCATTTGTTACGAAAATATTTTGAAAATGGTTTGATTTCGAGAAAAATACTTGATGTTGACAAAACGTTTATTTGGACCTACGCTACTGTTTGTGCGAAAATTTCATTACACCCACCAATTTAGTTTGCCTCCTTTTTAGTTATTATTTTAAATAATTATTTATTTTTTATATTAGCGACGGTTCAGGCCGACGCTATTGTTTTTGAAAAAATATTCATTTCCCATAACAAATTTCGTTTACCTCCTTATTAAGTATTGTCTTAATTAATTCTTATTTTCTTATATTAGCGACGGTTCAGGCCGACGCTAATGTTTGTGCTAAAATTTTCATTTTCCCCCACGAATTTCGTTTGGCTCCTTTAAACTTATTGTTTTAATTAATTATTATTTTTATATTAAAAACTAGTACTTTAATAGCTCTTTTAAAGTGCTATTAAACAAAATCGTTCACATTAGTGGCACGTTTAATAGCGCTTTTCAGCGCTATCAAAAACAACAGAAAGTGCTATTAAGGAACTTTTATGGCATATTGTATGTTGCTCTATTTTCTCTTTCAAAGTTCGTTTACCCTTTTGGACAGAAGAGATCACTCTTCTTTGTCTTTATTAGAATCTTTATAAGAGGAGCATACGCCTAACTAGTCATTTTCCTGCATTTCACATCAAAATTATATAGCACGAATAAAACTAAAGTTCATGAGTGAAGGTGAGCATTCAAACGATAACCTATACAGCCAGCGTCGTCGGTCTAAGAATAAAGGGACATTCATTTAATCATTCCTTCTTCACTACTTAATGCATGTGTCCTTCGAGTGCATTTGTTATGAAAATATTTTGAAAATGGTTTGATTTCGAGAAAAATACTTGGTGTTGACAAAACGTTTATTTGGACCTACGCTACTGTTTGTGCGAAAATTTCATTTCACCCACAAATTTAGTTTGCCTCCTTTTTAGTTATTATTTTAAATAGTTATTTATTTTTTATATTAGCGATGGTTCAGGCCGACGCTATTGTTTTTGAAAAAATATTCATTTCAACAAATTTCGTTTGCCTCCGTATTAAGTATTGTCTTAATTAATTCTTATTTTCTTATATTAGTGACGGTTCAGGCCGACACTAATGTTTGTTCTAAAATTTTCATTTTCCCCCACGAATTTCATTTGGCTCCTTTAAACTTATTGTTTTAATTAATTATTATTTTTATATTAAAAACTAGTACTTTAATAGCTCTTTTAAAGTGCTATTAAACAAAATAATTCACATTAGTGGCACGGTTAATAGCGCTTTTTAGCGCTATCAAAAACAAAAGAAAGTGCTATTAAGTAACTTTTATGGCATATTGTCTGTTGCTCTATTTTCTCTTTCAAAGTTGGTTTACCCTTTTGGACAGAAGATATCACTCTTCTTTGTCTTTTTTAGAATCTTTATAAGAGGAGCATACGCCTAAGTAGTCATTTTCCTGCATTTCACTTCAAAAGTATATAGCACGAATAAAACTAAAGTTCATGAGTGAAGGTGAGCATTCGAGCGATAACCTATACAACAAGCGTCGTCGGACTAAGAACAAAGGGACATACATTTAATCATTCATTCTTCACTACTTAATGCATGTGACCTTCGAGTGCATTTGTTACGAAAATATTTTGAAAATGGTTTGATTTCGAGAAAAATACTTGATGTTGACAAAACGTTTATTTGGACCTACGCTACTGTTTGTGCGAAAATTTCATTACACCCACCAATTTAGTTTGCCTCCTTTTTAGTTATTATTTTAAATAATTATTTATTTTTTATATTAGCGACGGTTCAGGCCGACGCTATTGTTTTTGAAAAAATATTCATTTCCCATAACAAATTTCGTTTACCTCCTTATTAAGTATTGTCTTAATTAATTCTTATTTTCTTATATTAGCGACGGTTCAGGCCGACGCTAATGTTTGTGCTAAAATTTTCATTTTCCCCCACGAATTTCGTTTGGCTCCTTTAAACTTATTGTTTTAATTAATTATTATTTTTATATTAAAAACTAGTACTTTAATAGCTCTTTTAAAGTGCTATTAAACAAAATCGTTCACATTAGTGGCACGTTTAATAGCGCTTTTCAGCGCTATCAAAAACAACAGAAAGTGCTATTAAGGAACTTTTATGGCATATTGTATGTTGCTCTATTTTCTCTTTCAAAGTTCGTTTACCCTTTTGGACAGAAGAGATCACTCTTCTTTGTCTTTATTAGAATCTTTATAAGAGGAGCATACGCCTAACTAGTCATTTTCCTGCATTTCACATCAAAATTATATAGCACGAATAAAACTAAAGTTCATGAGTGAAGGTGAGCATTCAAACGATAACCTATACAGCCAGCGTCGTCGGTCTAAGAATAAAGGGACATTCATTTAATCATTCCTTCTTCACTACTTAATGCATGTGTCCTTCGTATGCATTTGTTATGAAAATATTTTGAAAATGGTTTGATTTCGAGAAAAATACTTGGTGTTGACAAAACGTTTATTTGGACCTACGCTACTGTTTGTGCGAAAATTTCATTTCACCCACAAATTTAGTTTGCCTCCTTTTTAGTTATTATTTTAAATAGTTATTTATTTTTTATATTAGCGATGGTTCAGGCCGACGCTATTGTTTTTGAAAAAATATTCATTTCAACAAATTTCGTTTGCCTCCGTATTAAGTATTGTCTTAATTAATTCTTATTTTCTTATATTAGTGACGGTTCAGGCCGACACTAATGTTTGTTCTAAAATTTTCATTTTCCCCCACGAATTTCATTTGGCTCCTTTAAACTTATTGTTTTAATTAATTATTATTTTTATATTAAAAACTAGTACTTTAATAGCTCTTTTAAAGTGCTATTAAACAAAATCATTCACATTAGTGGCACGGTTAATAGCGCTTTTTAGCGCTATCAAAAACAAAAGAAAGTGCTATTAAGTAACTTTTATGGCATATTGTCTGTTGCTCTATTTTCTCTTTCAAAGTTGGTTTACCCTTTTGGACAGAAGATATCACTCTTCTTTGTCTTTTTTAGAATCTTTATAAGAGGAGCATACGCCTAAGTAGTCATTTTCCTGCATTTCACTTCAAAAGTATATAGCACGAATAAAACTAAAGTTCATGAGTGAAGGTGAGCATTCGAGCGATAACCTATACAACAAGCGTCGTCGGACTAAGAACAAAGGGACATACATTTAATCATTCATTCTTCACTACTTAATGCATGTGACCTTCGAGTGCATTTGTTACGAAAATATTTTGAAAATGGTTTGATTTCGAGAAAAATACTTGATGTTGACAAAACGTTTATTTGGACCTACGCTACTGTTTGTGCGAAAATTTCATTACACCCACCAATTTAGTTTGCCTCCTTTTTAGTTATTATTTTAAATAATTATTTATTTTTTATATTAGCGACGGTTCAGGCCGACGCTATTGTTTTTGAAAAAATATTCATTTCCCATAACAAATTTCGTTTACCTCCTTATTAAGTATTGTCTTAATTAATTCTTATTTTCTTATATTAGCGACGGTTCAGGCCGACGCTAATGTTTGTGCTAAAATTTTCATTTTCCCCCACGAATTTCGTTTGGCTCCTTTAAACTTATTGTTTTAATTAATTATTATTTTTATATTAAAAACTAGTACTTTAATAGCTCTTTTAAAGTGCTATTAAACAAAATCGTTCACATTAGTGGCACGTTTAATAGCGCTTTTCAGCGCTATCAAAAACAACAGAAAGTGCTATTAAGGAACTTTTATGGCATATTGTATGTTGCTCTATTTTCTCTTTCAAAGTTCGTTTACCCTTTTGGACAGAAGAGATCACTCTTCTTTGTCTTTATTAGAATCTTTATAAGAGGAGCATACGCCTAACTAGTCATTTTCCTGCATTTCACATCAAAATTATATAGCACGAATAAAACTAAAGTTCATGAGTGAAGGTGAGCATTCAAACGATAACCTATACAGCCAGCGTCGTCGGTCTAAGAATAAAGGGACATTCATTTAATCATTCCTTCTTCACTACTTAATGCATGTGTCCTTCGAGTGCATTTGTTATGAAAATATTTTGAAAATGGTTTGATTTCGAGAAAAATACTTGGTGTTGACAAAACGTTTATTTGGACCTACGCTACTGTTTGTGCGAAAATTTCATTTCACCCACAAATTTAGTTTGCCTCCTTTTTAGTTATTATTTTAAATAGTTATTTATTTTTTATATTAGCGATGGTTCAGGCCGACGCTATTGTTTTTGAAAAAATATTCATTTCAACAAATTTCGTTTTCCTCCTTATTAAGTATTGTCTTAATTAATTCTTATTTTCTTATATTAGTGACGGTTCAGGCCGACACTAATGTTTGTTCTAAAATTTTCATTTTCCCCCACGAATTTCATTTGGCTCCTTTAAACTTATTGTTTTAATTAATTATTATTTTTATATTAAAAACTAGTACTTTAATAGCTCTTTTAAAGTGCTATTAAACAAAATCATTCACATTAGTGGCACGGTTAATAGCGCTTTTTAGCGCTATCAAAAACAAAAGAAAGTGCTATTAAGTAACTTTTATGGCATATTGTCTGTTGCTCTATTTTCTCTTTCAAAGTTGGTTTACCCTTTTGGACAGAAGATATCACTCTTCTTTGTCTTTTTTAGAATCTTTATAAGAGGAGCATACGCCTAAGTAGTCATTTTCCTGCATTTCACTTCAAAAGTATATAGCACGAATAAAACTAAAGTTCATGAGTGAAGGTGAGCATTCGAGCGATAACCTATACAACAAGCGTCGTCGGACTAAGAACAAAGGGACATACATTTAATCATTCATTCTTCACTACTTAATGCATGTGACCTTCGAGTGCATTTGTTACGAAAATATTTTGAAAATGGTTTGATTTCGAGAAAAATACTTGATGTTGACAAAACGTTTATTTGGACCTACGCTACTGTTTGTGCGAAAATTTCATTACACCCACCAATTTAGTTTGCCTCCTTTTTAGTTATTATTTTAAATAATTATTTATTTTTTATATTAGCGACGGTTCAGGCCGACACTATTGTTTTTGAAAAAATATTCATTTCCCATAACAAATTTCGTTTACCTCCTTATTAAGTATTGTCTTAATTAATTCTTATTTTCTTATATTAGCGACGGTTCAGGCCGACGCTAATGTTTGTGCTAAAATTTTCATTTTCCCCCACGAATTTCGTTTGGCTCCTTTAAACTTATTGTTTTAATTAATTATTATTTTTATATTAAAAACTAGTACTTTAATAGCTCTTTTAAAGTGCTATTAAACAAAATCGTTCACATTAGTGGAACGTTTAATAGCGCTTTTCAGCGCTATCAAAAACAACAGAAAGTGCTATTAAGGAACTTTTATGGCATATTGTATGTTGCTCTATTTTCTCTTTCAAAGTTCGTTTACCCTTTTGGACAGAAGAGATCACTCTTCTTTGTCTTTATTAGAATCTTTATAAGAGGAGCATACGCCTAACTAGTCATTTTCCTGCATTTCACATCAAAATTATATAGCACGAATAAAACTAAAGTTCATGAGTGAAGGTGAGCATTCAAACGATAACCTATACAGCCAGCGTCGTCGGTCTAAGAATAAAGGGACATTCATTTAATCATTCCTTCTTCACTACTTAATGCATGTGTCCTTCGAGTGCATTTGTTATGAAAATATTTTGAAAATGGTTTGATTTCGAGAAAAATACTTGGTGTTGACAAAACGTTTATTTGGACCTACGCTACTGTTTGTGCGAAAATTTCATTTCACCCACAAATTTAGTTTGCCTCCTTTTTAGTTATTATTTTAAATAGTTATTTATTTTTTATATTAGCGATGGTTCAGGCCGACGCTATTGTTTTTGAAAAAATATTCATTTCAACAAATTTCGTTTTCCTCCTTATTAAGTATTGTCTTAATTAATTCTTATTTTCTTATATTAGTGACGGTTCAGGCCGACACTAATGTTTGTTCTAAAATTTTCATTTTCCCCCACGAATTTCATTTGGCTCCTTTAAACTTATTGTTTTAATTAATTATTATTTTTATATTAAAAACTAGTACTTTAATAGCTCTTTTAAAGTGCTATTAAACAAAATCATTCACATTAGTGGCACGGTTAATAGCGCTTTTTAGCGCTATCAAAAACAAAAGAAAGTGCTATTAAGTAACTTTTATGGCATATTGTCTGTTGCTCTATTTTCTCTTTCAAAGTTGGTTTACCCTTTTGGACAGAAGATATCACTCTTCTTTGTCTTTTTTAGAATCTTTATAAGAGGAGCATACGCCTAAGTAGTCATTTTCCTGCATTTCACTTCAAAAGTATATAGCACGAATAAAACTAAAGTTCATGAGTGAAGGTGAGCATTCGAGCGATAACCTATACAACAAGCGTCGTCGGACTAAGAACAAAGGGACATACATTTAATCATTCATTCTTCACTACTTAATGCATGTGACCTTCGAGTGCATTTGTTACGAAAATATTTTGAAAATGGTTTGATTTCGAGAAAAATACTTGATGTTGACAAAACGTTTATTTGGACCTACGCTACTGTTTGTGCGAAAATTTCATTACACCCACCAATTTAGTTTGCCTCCTTTTTAGTTATTATTTTAAATAATTATTTATTTTTTATATTAGCGACGGTTCAGGCCGACGCTATTGTTTTTGAAAAAATATTCATTTCCCATAACAAATTTTGTTTACCTCCTTATTAAGTATTGTCTTAATTAATTCTTATTTTCTTATATTAGCGACGGTTCAGGCCGACGCTAATGTTTGTGCTAAAATTTTCATTTTCCCCCACGAATTTCGTTTGGCTCCTTTAAACTTATTGTTTTAATTAATTATTATTTTTATATTAAAAACTAGTACTTTAATAGCTCTTTTAAAGTGCTATTAAACAAAATCGTTCACATTAGTGGCACGTTTAATAGCGCTTTTCAGCGCTATAAAAAACAACAGAAAGTGCTATTAAGGAACTTTTATGGCATATTGTATGTTGCTCTATTTTCTCTTTCAAAGTTCGTTTACCCTTTTGGACAGAAGAGATCACTCTTCTTTGTCTTTATTAGAATCTTTATAAGAGGAGCATACGCCTAACTAGTCATTTTCCTGCATTTCACATCAAAATTATATAGCACGAATAAAACTAAAGTTCATGAGTGAAGGTGAGCATTCAAACGATAACCTATACAGCCAGCGTCGTCGGTCTAAGAATAAAGGGACATTCATTTAATCATTCCTTCTTCACTACTTAATGCATGTGTCCTTCGAGTGCATTTGTTATGAAAATATTTTGAAAATGGTTTGATTTCGAGAAAAATACTTGGTGTTGACAAAACGTTTATTTGGACCTACGCTACTGTTTGTGCGAAAATTTCATTTCACCCACAAATTTAGTTTGCCTCCTTTTTAGTTATTATTTTAAATAGTTATTTATTTTTTATATTAGTGATGGTTCAGGCCGACGCTATTGTTTTTGAAAAAATATTCATTTCAACAAATTTCGTTTGCCTCCGTATTAAGTATTGTCTTAATTAATTCTTATTTTCTTATATTAGTGACGGTTCAGGCCGACACTAATGTTTGTTCTAAAATTTTCATTTTCCCCCACGAATTTCATTTGGCTCCTTTAAACTTATTGTTTTAATTAATTATTATTTTTATATTAAAAACTAGTACTTTAATAGCTCTTTTAAAGTGCTATTAAACAAAATCATTCACATTAGTGGCACGGTTAATAGCGCTTTTTAGCGCTATCAAAAACAAAAGAAAGTGCTATTAAGTAACTTTTATGGCATATTGTCTGTTGCTCTATTTTCTCTTTCAAAGTTGGTTTACCCTTTTGGACAGAAGAGATCACTCTTCTTTGTCTTTTTTAGAATCTTTATAAGAGGAGCATACGCCTAAGTAGTCATTTTCCTGCATTTCACTTCAAAAGTATATAGCACGAATAAAACTAAAGTTCATGAGTGAAGGTGAGCATTCGAGCGATAACCTATACAACAAGCGTCGTCGGACTAAGAACAAAGGGACATACATTTAATCATTCATTCTTCACTACTTAATGCATGTGACCTTCGAGTGCCTTTGTTACGAAAATATTTTGAAAATGGTTTGATTTCGAGAAAAATACTTGATGTTGACAAAACGTTTATTTGGACCTACGCTACTGTTTGTGCGAAAATTTCATTACACCCACCAATTTAGTTTGCCTCCTTTTTAGTTATTATTTTAAATAATTATTTATTTTTTATATTAGCGACGGTTCAGGCCGACGCTATTGTTTTTGAAAAAATATTCATTTCCCATAACAAATTTCGTTTACCTCCTTATTAAGTATTGTCTTAATTAATTCTTATTTTCTTATATTAGCGACGGTTCAGGCCGACGCTAATGTTTGTGCTAAAATTTTCATTTTCCCCCACGAATTTCGTTTGGCTCCTTTAAACTTATTGTTTTAATTAATTATTATTTTTATATTAAAAACTAGTACTTTAATAGCTCTTTTAAAGTGCTATTAAACAAAATCGTTCACATTAGTGGCACGTTTAATAGCGCTTTTCAGCGCTATCAAAAACAACAGAAAGTGCTATTAAGGAACTTTTATGGCATATAGTATGTTGCTCTATTTTCTCTTTCAAAGTTCGTTTACCCTTTTGGACAGAAGAGATCACTCTTCTTTGTCTTTATTAGAATCTTTATAAGAGGAGCATACGCCTAACTAGTCATTTTCCTGCATTTCACATCAAAATTATATAGCACGAATAAAACTAAAGTTCATGAGTGAAGGTGAGCATTCAAACGATAACCTATACAGCCAGCGTCGTCGGTCTAAGAATAAAGGGACATTCATTTAATCATTCCTTCTTCACTACTTAATGCATGTGTCCTTCAAGTGCATTTGTTATGAAAATATTTTGAAAATGGTTTGATTTCGAGAAAAATACTTGGTGTTGACAAAACGTTTATTTGGACCTACGCTACTGTTTGTGCGAAAATTTCATTTCACCGACAAATTTAGTTTGCCTCCTTTTTAGTTATTATTTTAAATAGTTATTTATTTTTTATATTAGCGATGGTTCAGGCCGACGCTATTGTTTTTGAAAAAATATTCATTTCAACAAATTTCGTTTTCCTCCTTATTAAGTATTGTCTTAATTAATTCTTATTTTCTTATATTAGTGACGGTTCAGGCCGACACTAATGTTTGTTCTAAAATTTTCATTTTCCCCCACGAATTTCATTTGGCTCCTTTAAACTTATTGTTTTAATTAATTATTATTTTTATATTAAAAACTAGTAATTTAATAGCTCTTTTAAAGTGCTATTAAACAAAATCATTCACATTAGTGGCACGGTTAATAGCGCTTTTTAGCGCTATCAAAAACAAAAGAAAGTGCTATTAAGTAACTTTTATGGCATATTGTCTGTTGCTCTATTTTCTCTTTCAAAGTTGGTTTACCCTTTTGGACAGAAGAGATCACTCTTCTTTGTCTTTTTTAGAATCTTTATAAGAGGAGCATACGCCTAAGTAGTCATTTTCCTGCATTTCACTTCAAAAGTATATAGCACGAATAAAACTAAAGTTCATGAGTGAAGGTGAGCATTCGAGCGATAACCTATACAACAAGCGTCGTCGGACTAAGAACAAAGGGACATACATTTAATCATTCATTCTTCACTACTTAATGCATGTGACCTTCGAGTGCCTTTGTTACGAAAATATTTTGAAAATGGTTTGATTTCGAGAAAAATACTTGATGTTGACAAAACGTTTATTTGGACCTACGCTACTGTTTGTGCGAAAATTTCATTACACCCACCAATTTAGTTTGCCTCCTTTTTAGTTATTATTTTAAATAATTATTTATTTTTTATATTAGCGACGGTTCAGGCCGACGCTATTGTTTTTGAAAAAATATTCATTTCCCATAACAAATTTCGTTTACCTCCTTATTAAGTATTGTCTTAATTAATTCTTATTTTCTTATATTAGCGACGGTTCAGGCCGACGCTAATGTTTGTGCTAAAATTTTCATTTTCCCCCACGAATTTCGTTTGGCTCCTTTAAACTTATTGTTTTAATTAATTATTATTTTTATATTAAAAACTAGTACTTTAATAGCTCTTTTAAAGTGCTATTAAACAAAATCGTTCACATTAGTGGCACGTTTAATAGCGCTTTTCAGCGCTATCAAAAACAACAGAAAGTGCTATTAAGGAACTTTTATGGCATATAGTATGTTGCTCTATTTTCTCTTTCAAAGTTCGTTTACCCTTTTGGACAGAAGAGATCACTCTTCTTTGTCTTTATTAGAATCTTTATAAGAGGAGCATACGCCTAACTAGTCATTTTCCTGCATTTCACATCAAAATTATATAGCACGAATAAAACTAAAGTTCATGAGTGAAGGTGAGCATTCAAACG
Source organism: Vicia faba (assembly GCA_948472305.1). Classification (NCBI taxonomy): domain Eukaryota; kingdom Viridiplantae; phylum Streptophyta; class Magnoliopsida; order Fabales; family Fabaceae; genus Vicia; species Vicia faba. The sequence continues at coordinate 507,535,232 of OX451741.1, read as the reverse complement.
ATAACCTATACAGCCAGCGTCGTCGGTCTAAGAATAAAGGGACATTCATTTAATCATTCCTTCTTCACTACTTAATGCATGTGTCCTTCAAGTGCATTTGTTATGAAAATATTTTGAAAATGGTTTGATTTCGAGAAAAATACTTGGTGTTGACAAAACGTTTATTTGGACCTACGCTACTGTTTGTGCGAAAATTTCATTTCACCGACAAATTTAGTTTGCCTCCTTTTTAGTTATTATTTTAAATAGTTATTTATTTTTTATATTAGCGATGGTTCAGGCCGACGCTATTGTTTTTGAAAAAATATTCATTTCAACAAATTTCGTTTTCCTCCTTATTAAGTATTGTCTTAATTAATTCTTATTTTCTTATATTAGTGACGGTTCAGGCCGACACTAATGTTTGTTCTAAAATTTTCATTTTCCCCCACGAATTTCATTTGGCTCCTTTAAACTTATTGTTTTAATTAATTATTATTTTTATATTAAAAACTAGTAATTTAATAGCTCTTTTAAAGTGCTATTAAACAAAATCATTCACATTAGTGGCACGGTTAATAGCGCTTTTTAGCGCTATCAAAAACAAAAGAAAGTGCTATTAAGTAACTTTTATGGCATATTGTCTGTTGCTCTATTTTCTCTTTCAAAGTTGGTTTACCCTTTTGGACAGAAGAGATCACTCTTCTTTGTCTTTTTTAGAATCTTTATAAGAGGAGCATACGCCTAAGTAGTCATTTTCCTGCATTTCACTTCAAAAGTATATAGCACGAATAAAACTAAAGTTCATGAGTGAAGGTGAGCATTCGAGCGATAACCTATACAACAAGCGTCGTCGGACTAAGAACAAAGGGACATACATTTAATCATTCATTCTTCACTACTTAATGCATGTGACCTTCGAGTGCCTTTGTTACGAAAATATTTTGAAAATGGTTTGATTTCGAGAAAAATACTTGATGTTGACAAAACGTTTATTTGGACCTACGCTACTGTTTGTGCGAAAATTTCATTACACCCACCAATTTAGTTTGCCTCCTTTTTAGTTATTATTTTAAATAATTATTTATTTTTTATATTAGCGACGGTTCAGGCCGACGCTATTGTTTTTGAAAAAATATTCATTTCCCATAACAAATTTCGTTTACCTCCTTATTAAGTATTGTCTTAATTAATTCTTATTTTCTTATATTAGCGACGGTTCAGGCCGACGCTAATGTTTGTGCTAAAATTTTCATTTTCCCCCACGAATTTCGTTTGGCTCCTTTAAACTTATTGTTTTAATTAATTATTATTTTTATATTAAAAACTAGTACTTTAATAGCTCTTTTAAAGTGCTATTAAACAAAATCGTTCACATTAGTGGCACGTTTAATAGCGCTTTTCAGCGCTATCAAAAACAACAGAAAGTGCTATTAAGGAACTTTTATGGCATATAGTATGTTGCTCTATTTTCTCTTTCAAAGTTCGTTTACCCTTTTGGACAGAAGAGATCACTCTTCTTTGTCTTTATTAGAATCTTTATAAGAGGAGCATACGCCTAACTAGTCATTTTCCTGCATTTCACATCAAAATTATATAGCACGAATAAAACTAAAGTTCATGAGTGAAGGTGAGCATTCAAACGATAACCTATACAGCCAGCGTCGTCGGTCTAAGAATAAAGGGACATTCATTTAATCATTCCTTCTTCACTACTTAATGCATGTGTCCTTCGAGTGCATTTGTTATGAAAATATTTTGAAAATGGTTTGATTTCGAGAAAAATACTTGGTGTTGACAAAACGTTTATTTGGACCTACGCTACTGTTTGTGCGAAAATTTCATTTCACCCACAAATTTAGTTTGCCTCCTTTTTAGTTATTATTTTAAATAGTTATTTATTTTTTATATTAGCGATGGTTCAGGCCGACGCTATTGTTTTTGAAAAAATATTCATTTCAACAAATTTCGTTTGCCTCCGTATTAAGTATTGTCTTAATTAATTCTTATTTTCTTATATTAGTGACGGTTCAGGCCGACACTAATGTTTGTTCTAAAATTTTCATTTTCCCCCACGAATTTCATTTGGCTCCTTTAAACTTATTGTTTTAATTAATTATTATTTTTATATTAAAAACTAGTACTTTAATAGCTCTTTTAAAGTGCTATTAAACAAAATCATTCACATTAGTGGCACGGTTAATAGCGCTTTTTAGCGCTATCAAAAACAAAAGAAAGTGCTATTAAGTAACTTTTATGGCATATTGTCTGTTGCTCTATTTTCTCTTTCAAAGTTGGTTTACCCTTTTGGACAGAAGAGATCACTCTTCTTAGTCTTTTTTAGAATCTTTATAAGAGGAGCATACGCCTAAGTAGTCATTTTCCTGCATTTCACTTCAAAAGTATATAGCACGAATAAAACTAAAGTTCATGAGTGAAGGTGAGCATTCGAGCGATAACCTATACAACAAGCGTCGTCGGACTAAGAACAAAGGGACATACATTTAATCATTCATTCTTCACTACTTAATGCATGTGACCTTCGAGTGCATTTGTTACGAAAATATTTTGAAAATGGTTTGATTTCGAGAAAAATACTTGATGTTGACAAAACGTTTATTTGGACCTACGCTACTGTTTGTGCGAAAATTTCATTACACCCACCAATTTAGTTTGCCTCCTTTTTAGTTATTATTTTAAATAATTATTTATTTTTTATATTAGCGACGGTTCAGGCCGACGCTATTGTTTTTGAAAAAATATTCATTTCCCATAACAAATTTCGTTTACCTCCTTATTAAGTATTGTCTTAATTAATTCTTATTTTCTTATATTAGCGACGGTTCAGGCCGACGCTAATGTTTGTGCTAAAATTTTCATTTTCCCCCACGAATTTCGTTTGGCTCCTTTAAACTTATTGTTTTAATTAATTATTATTTTTATATTAAAAACTAGTACTTTAATAGCTCTTTTAAAGTGCTATTAAACAAAATCATTCACATTAGTGGCACGGTTAATAGCGCTTTTTAGCGCTATCAAAAACAAAAGAAAGTGCTATTAAGTAACTTTTATGGCATATTGTCTGTTGCTCTATTTTCTCTTTCAAAGTTGGTTTACCCTTTTGGACAGAAGATATCACTCTTCTTTGTCTTTTTTAGAATCTTTATAAGAGGAGCATACGCCTAAGTAGTCATTTTCCTGCATTTCACTTCAAAAGTATATAGCACGAATAAAACTAAAGTTCATGAGTGAAGGTGAGCATTCGAGCGATAACCTATACAACAAGCGTCGTCGGACTAAGAACAAAGGGACATACATTTAATCATTCATTCTTCACTACTTAATGCATGTGACCTTCGAGTGCATTTGTTACGAAAATATTTTGAAAATGGTTTGATTTCGAGAAAAATACTTGATGTTGACAAAACGTTTATTTGGACCTACGCTACTGTTTGTGCGAAAATTTCATTACACCCACCAATTTAGTTTGCCTCCTTTTTAGTTATTATTTTAAATAATTATTTATTTTTTATATTAGCGACGGTTCAGGCCGACGCTATTGTTTTTGAAAAAATATTCATTTCCCATAACAAATTTCGTTTACCTCCTTATTAAGTATTGTCTTAATTAATTCTTATTTTCTTATATTAGCGACGGTTCAGGCCGACGCTAATGTTTGTGCTAAAATTTTCATTTTCCCCCACGAATTTCGTTTGGCTCCTTTAAACTTATTGTTTTAATTAATTATTATTTTTATATTAAAAACTAGTACTTTAATAGCTCTTTTAAAGTGCTATTAAACAAAATCGTTCACATTAGTGGCACGTTTAATAGCGCTTTTCAGCGCTATCAAAAACAACAGAAAGTGCTATTAAGGAACTTTTATGGCATATTGTATGTTGCTCTATTTTCTCTTTCAAAGTTCGTTTACCCTTTTGGACAGAAGAGATCACTCTTCTTTGTCTTTATTAGAATCTTTATAAGAGGAGCATACGCCTAACTAGTCATTTTCCTGCATTTCACATCAAAATTATATAGCACGAATAAAACTAAAGTTCATGAGTGAAGGTGAGCATTCAAACGATAACCTATACAGCCAGCGTCGTCGGTCTAAGAATAAAGGGACATTCATTTAATCATTCCTTCTTCACTACTTAATGCATGTGTCCTTCGAGTGCATTTGTTATGAAAATATTTTGAAAATGGTTTGATTTCGAGAAAAATACTTGGTGTTGACAAAACGTTTATTTGGACCTACGCTACTGTTTGTGCGAAAATTTCATTTCACCCACAAATTTAGTTTGCCTCCTTTTTAGTTATTATTTTAAATAGTTATTTATTTTTTATATTAGCGATGGTTCAGGCCGACGCTATTGTTTTTGAAAAAATATTCATTTCAACAAATTTCGTTTTCCTCCTTATTAAGTATTGTCTTAATTAATTCTTATTTTCTTATATTAGTGACGGTTCAGGCCGACACTAATGTTTGTTCTAAAATTTTCATTTTCCCCCACGAATTTCATTTGGCTCCTTTAAACTTATTGTTTTAATTAATTATTATTTTTATATTAAAAACTAGTACTTTAATAGCTCTTTTAAAGTGCTATTAAACAAAATCATTCACATTAGTGGCACGGTTAATAGCGCTTTTTAGCGCTATCAAAAACAAAAGAAAGTGCTATTAAGTAACTTTTATGGCATATTGTCTGTTGCTCTATTTTCTCTTTCAAAGTTGGTTTACCCTTTTGGACAGAAGATATCACTCTTCTTTGTCTTTTTTAGAATCTTTATAAGAGGAGCATACGCCTAAGTAGTCATTTTCCTGCATTTCACTTCAAAAGTATATAGCACGAATAAAACTAAAGTTCATGAGTGAAGGTGAGCATTCGAGCGATAACCTATACAACAAGCGTCGTCGGACTAAGAACAAAGGGACATACATTTAATCATTCATTCTTCACTACTTAATGCATGTGACCTTCGAGTGCATTTGTTACGAAAATATTTTGAAAATGGTTTGATTTCGAGAAAAATACTTGATGTTGACAAAACGTTTATTTGGACCTACGCTACTGTTTGTGCGAAAATTTCATTACACCCACCAATTTAGTTTGCCTCCTTTTTAGTTATTATTTTAAATAATTATTTATTTTTTATATTAGCGACGGTTCAGGCCGACGCTATTGTTTTTGAAAAAATATTCATTTCCCATAACAAATTTCGTTTACCTCCTTATTAAGTATTGTCTTAATTAATTCTTATTTTCTTATATTAGCGACGGTTCAGGCCGACGCTAATGTTTGTGCTAAAATTTTCATTTTCCCCCACGAATTTCGTTTGGCTCCTTTAAACTTATTGTTTTAATTAATTATTATTTTTATATTAAAAACTAGTACTTTAATAGCTCTTTTAAAGTGCTATTAAACAAAATCATTCACATTAGTGGCACGGTTAATAGCGCTTTTTAGCGCTATCAAAAACAAAAGAAAGTGCTATTAAGTAACTTTTATGGCATATTGTCTGTTGCTCTATTTTCTCTTTCAAAGTTGGTTTACCCTTTTGGACAGAAGATATCACTCTTCTTTGTCTTTTTTAGAATCTTTATAAGAGGAGCATACGCCTAAGTAGTCATTTTCCTGCATTTCACTTCAAAAGTATATAGCACGAATAAAACTAAAGTTCATGAGTGAAGGTGAGCATTCGAGCGATAACCTATACAACAAGCGTCGTCGGACTAAGAACAAAGGGACATACATTTAATCATTCATTCTTCACTACTTAATGCATGTGACCTTCGAGTGCATTTGTTACGAAAATATTTTGAAAATGGTTTGATTTCGAGAAAAATACTTGATGTTGACAAAACGTTTATTTGGACCTACGCTACTGTTTGTGCGAAAATTTCATTACACCCACCAATTTAGTTTGCCTCCTTTTTAGTTATTATTTTAAATAATTATTTATTTTTTATATTAGCGACGGTTCAGGCCGACGCTATTGTTTTTGAAAAAATATTCATTTCCCATAACAAATTTCGTTTACCTCCTTATTAAGTATTGTCTTAATTAATTCTTATTTTCTTATATTAGCGACGGTTCAGGCCGACGCTAATGTTTGTGCTAAAATTTTCATTTTCCCCCACGAATTTCGTTTGGCTCCTTTAAACTTATTGTTTTAATTAATTATTATTTTTATATTAAAAACTAGTACTTTAATAGCTCTTTTAAAGTGCTATTAAACAAAATCGTTCACATTAGTGGCACGTTTAATAGCGCTTTTCAGCGCTATAAAAAACAACAGAAAGTGCTATTAAGGAACTTTTATGGCATATTGTATGTTGCTCTATTTTCTCTTTCAAAGTTCGTTTACCCTTTTGGACAGAAGAGATCACTCTTCTTTGTCTTTATTAGAATCTTTATAAGAGGAGCATACGCCTAACTAGTCATTTTCCTGCATTTCACATCAAAATTATATAGCACGAATAAAACTAAAGTTCATGAGTGAAGGTGAGCATTCAAACGATAACCTATACAGCCAGCGTCGTCGGTCTAAGAATAAAGGGACATTCATTTAATCATTCCTTCTTCACTACTTAATGCATGTGTCCTTCGAGTGCATTTGTTATGAAAATATTTTGAAAATGGTTTGATTTCGAGAAAAATACTTGGTGTTGACAAAACATTTATTTGGACCTACGCTACTGTTTGTGCGAAAATTTCATTTCACCCACAAATTTAGTTTGCCTCCTTTTTAGTTATTATTTTAAATAGTTATTTATTTTTTATATTAGCGATGGTTCAGGCCGACGCTATTGTTTTTGAAAAAATATTCATTTCAACAAATTTCGTTTGCCTCCTTATTAAGTATTGTCTTAATTAATTCTTATTTTCTTATATTAGTGACGGTTCAGGCCGACACTAATGTTTGTTCTAAAATTTTCATTTTCCCCCACGAATTTCATTTGGCTCCTTTAAACTTATTGTTTTAATTAATTATTATTTTTATATTAAAAACTAGTACTTTAATAGCTCTTTTAAAGTGCTATTAAACAAAATCATTGACATTAGTGGCACGGTTAATAGCGCTTTTTAGCGCTATCAAAAACAAAAGAATGTTCTATTAAGTAACTTTTATGGCATATTGTCTGTTGCTCTATTTTCTATTTCAAAGTTGGTTTACCCTTTTGGACAGAAGAGATCACTCTTCTTTGTCTTTATTAGAATCTTTATAAGAGGAGCATACGCCTAAGTAGTCATTTTCCTGCATTTCACTTCAAAAGTATATAACACGAATAAAACTAAAGTTCATGAGTGAAGGTGAGCGTTCGAGCGATAACCTATACAACCAGCGTCAACGGACTAAGATCAAAGGGACATACATTTAATCATTCCTTCTTCACTACTTAATGCATGTGTCCTTTGAGTGCATTTGTAACGAAATTATTTTGAAAATGGTTTGATTTTGAGAAAAATACTTGATGTTGACAAAACGTTTATTTGGACCTACGCTACTGTTTGTGCGAAAATTTCATTACACCCACCAATTTAGTTTGCCTCCTTTTTAGTTATTATTTTAAATAATTATTTATTTTTTATATTAGCGACGGTTCAGGCCGACGCTATTGTTTTTGAAAAAATATTCATTTCCCATAACAAATTTCGTTTGCCTCCTTATTAAGTATTGTCTTAATTAATTCTTATTTTCTCATATTAGCGACGGTTCAGGCCGACGCTAATGTTTGTGCTAAAATTTTCATTTTCCCCCACGAATTTCGTTTGACTCCTTTAAACTTATTGTTTTAATTAATTATTTTTTTTATATTAAAAACTAGTACTTTAATAGCTCTTTTAAAGTGCTATTAAACAAAATCGTTCACATTAGTGGCACGTTTAATAGTGCTTTTCAGCGCTATCAAAAACAACAGAAAGTGCTATTAAGTAACTTTTATGGCATATTGTTTGTTGCTCTATTTTCTCTTTCAAAGTTCGTTTACCCTTTTGGACAGAAGAGATCACTCTTCTTTGTCTTTATTAGAATCTTTATAAGAGGAGCATACGCCTAACTAGTCATTTTCCTGCATTTCACATCAAAATTATATAGCACGAATAAAACTAAAGTTCATGAGTGAAGGTGAGCATTCAAACGATAACCTATACAGCCAGCGTCGTCGGTCTAAGAATAAAGGGACATTCATTTAATCATTCCTTCTTCACTACTTAATGCATGTGTCCTTCGAGTGCATTTGTTATGAAAATATTTTGAAAATGGTTTGATTTCGAGAAAAATACTTGGTGTTGACAAAACATTTATTTGGACCTACGCTACTGTTTGTGCGAAAATTTCATTTCACCCACAAATTTAGTTTGCCTCCTTTTTAGTTATTATTTTAAATAGTTATTTATTTTTTATATTAGCGATGGTTCAGGCCGACGCTATTGTTTTTGAAAAAATATTCATTTCAACAAATTTCGTTTGCCTCCTTATTAAGTATTGTCTTAATTAATTCTTATTTTCTTTTATTAGTGACGGTTCAGGCCGACACTAATGTTTGTTCTAAAATTTTCATTTTCCCCCACGAATTTCATTTGGCTCCTTTAAACTTATTGTTTTAATTAATTATTATTTTTATATTAAAAACTAGTACTTTAATAGCTCTTTTAAAGTGCTATTAAACAAAATCATTCACATTAGTGGCACGGTTAATAGCGCTTTTTAGCGCTATCAAAAACAAAAGAATGTTCTATTAAGTAACTTTTATGGCATATTGTTTGTTGCTCTATTTTCTATTTCAAAGTTGGTTTACCCTTTTGGACAGAAGAGATCACTCTTCTTTGTCTTTATTAGAATCTTTATAAGAGGAGCATACGCCTAAGTAGTCATTTTCCTGCATTTCACTTCAAAAGTATATAACACGAATAAAACTAAAGTTCATGAGTGAAGGTGAGCGTTCGAGCGATAACCTATACAACCAGCGTCAACGGACTAAGATCAAAGGGACATACATTTAATCATTCCTTCTTCACTACTTAATGCATTTGTCCTTTGAGTGCATTTGTAACGAAAATATTTTGAAAATGGTTTGATTTTGAGAAAAATACTTGATGTTGACAAAACGTTTATTTGGACCTACGCTACTGTTTGGGCGAAAATTTCATTACACCCACCAATTTAGTTTGCCTCCTTTTTAGTTATTATTTTAAATAATTATTTATTTTTTATATTAGCGACGGTTCAGGCCGACGCTATTGTTTTTGAAAAAATATTCATTTCCCATAACAAATTTTGTTTGCCTCCTTAGTAAGTATTGTCTTAATTAATTCTTATTTTCTTATATTAGCGACGGTTCAGGCCGACACTAATGTTTGTGCTAAAATTTTCATTTTCCCCCACGAATTTCGTTTGGCTCCTTTAAACTTATTGTTTTAATTAATTATTATTTTTATATTAAAAACTAGTACTTTAATAGCTCTTTTAAAGTGCTATTAAACAAAATCGTTCACATTAGTGGCACGTTTAATAGCGCTTTTCAGCGCTATCAAAAACAACAGAAAGTGCTATTAAGGAACTTTTATGGCATATTGTATGTTGCTCTATTTTCTCTTTCAAAGTTCGTTTACCCTTTTGGACAGAAGAGATCACTCTTCTTTGTCTTTATTAGAATCTTTATAAGAGGAGCATACGCCTAACTAGTCATTTTCCTGCATTTCACATCAAAATTATATAGCACGAATAAAACTAAAGTTCATGAGTGAAGGTGAGCATTCGAGCGATAACCTATACAACAAGCGTCGTCGGACTAAGAACAAAGGGACATACATTTAATCATTCATTCTTCACTACTTAATGCATGTGACCTTCGAGTGCATTTGTTACGAAAATATTTTGAAAATGGTTTGATTTCGAGAAAAATACTTGATGTTGACAAAACGTTTATTTGGACCTACGCTACTGTTTGTGCGAAAATTTCATTACACCCACCAATTTAGTTTGCCTCCTTTTTAGTTATTATTTTAAATAATTATTTATTTTTTATATTAGCGACGGTTTAGGCCGACGCTATTGTTTTTGAAAAAATATTCATTTCCCATAACAAATTTCGTTTACCTCCTTATTAAGTATTGTCTTAATTAATTCTTATTTTCTTATATTAGCGACGGTTCAGGCCGACGCTAATGTTTGTGCTAAAATTTTCATTTTCCCCCACGAATTTCGTTTGGCTCCTTTAAACTTATTGTTTTAATTAATTATTATTTTTATATTAAAAACTAGTACTTTAATAGCTCTTTTAAAGTGCTATTAAACAAAATCGTTCACATTAGTGGCACGTTTAATAGCGCTTTTCAGCGCTATCAAAAACAACAGAAAGTGCTATTAAGGAACTTTTATGGCATATTGTATGTTGCTCTATTTTCTCTTTCAAAGTTCGTTTACCCTTTTGGACAGAAGAGATCACTCTTCTTTGTCTTTATTAGAATCTTTATAAGAGGAGCATACGCCTAACTAGTCATTTTCCTGCATTTCACATCAAAATTATATAGCACGAATAAAACTAAAGTTCATGAGTGAAGGTGAGCATTCAAACGATAACCTATACAGCCAGCGTCGTCGGTCTAAGAATAAAGGGACATTCATTTAATCATTCCTTCTTCACTACTTAATGCATGTGTCCTTCGAGTGCATTTGTTATGAAAATATTTTGAAAATGGTTTGATTTCGAGAAAAATACTTGGTGTTGACAAAACGTTTATTTGGACCTACGCTACTGTTTGTGCGAAAATTTCATTTCACCCACAAATTTAGTTTGCCTCCTTTTTAGTTATTATTTTAAATAGTTATTTATTTTTTATATTAGCGATGGTTCAGGCCGACGCTATTGTTTTTGAAAAAATATTCATTTCAACAAATTTCGTTTGCCTCCTTATTAAGTATTGTCTTAATTAATTCTTATTTTCTTTTATTAGTGACGGTTCAGGCCGACACTAATGTTTGTTCTAAAATTTTCATTTTCCCCCACGAATTTCATTTGGCTCCTTTAAACTTATTGTTTTAATTAATTATTATTTTTATATTAAAAACTAGTACTTTAATAGCTCTTTTAAAGTGCTATTAAACAAAATCATTCACATTAGTGGCACGGTTAATAGCGCTTTTTAGCGCTATCAAAAACAAAAGAATGTTCTATTAAGTAACTTTTATGGCATATTGTTTGTTGCTCTATTTTCTATTTCAAAGTTGGTTTACCCTTTTGGACAGAAGAGATCACTCTTCTTTGTCTTTATTAGAATCTTTATAAGAGGAGCATACGCCTAAGTAGTCATTTTCCTGCATTTCACTTCAAAAGTATATAACACGAATAAAACTAAAGTTCATGAGTGAAGGTGAGCGTTCGAGCGATAACCTATACAACCAGCGTCAACGGACTAAGATCAAAGGGACATACATTTAATCATTCCTTCTTCACTACTTAATGCATTTGTCCTTTGAGTGCATTTGTAACGAAAATATTTTGAAAATGGTTTGATTTTGAGAAAAATACTTGATGTTGACAAAACGTTTATTTGGACCTACGCTACTGTTTGGGCGAAAATTTCATTACACCCACCAATTTAGTTTGCCTCCTTTTTAGTTATTATTTTAAATAATTATTTATTTTTTATATTAGCGACGGTTCAGGCCGACGCTATTGTTTTTGAAAAAATATTCATTTCCCATAACAAATTTTGTTTGCCTCCTTAGTAAGTATTGTCTTAATTAATTCTTATTTTCTTATATTAGCGACGGTTCAGGCCGACACTAATGTTTGTGCTAAAATTTTCATTTTCCCCCACGAATTTCGTTTGGCTCCTTTAAACTTATTGTTTTAATTAATTATTATTTTTATATTAAAAACTAGTACTTTAATAGCTCTTTTAAAGTGCTATTAAACAAAATCGTTCACATTAGTGGCACGTTTAATAGCGCTTTTCAGCGCTATCAAAAACAACAGAAAGTGCTATTAAGGAACTTTTATGGCATATTGTATGTTGCTCTATTTTCTCTTTCAAAGTTCGTTTACCCTTTTGGACAGAAGAGATCACTCTTCTTTGTCTTTATTAGAATCTTTATAAGAGGAGCATACGCCTAACTAGTCATTTTCCTGCATTTCACATCAAAATTATATAGCACGAATAAAACTAAAGTTCATGAGTGAAGGTGAGCATTCGAGCGATAACCTATACAACAAGCGTCGTCGGACTAAGAACAAAGGGACATACATTTAATCATTCATTCTTCACTACTTAATGCATGTGACCTTCGAGTGCATTTGTTACGAAAATATTTTGAAAATGGTTTGATTTCGAGAAAAATACTTGATGTTGACAAAACGTTTATTTGGACCTACGCTACTGTTTGTGCGAAAATTTCATTACACCCACCAATTTAGTTTGCCTCCTTTTTAGTTATTATTTTAAATAATTATTTATTTTTTATATTAGCGACGGTTTAGGCCGACGCTATTGTTTTTGAAAAAATATTCATTTCCCATAACAAATTTCGTTTACCTCCTTATTAAGTATTGTCTTAATTAATTCTTATTTTCTTATATTAGCGACGGTTCAGGCCGACGCTAATGTTTGTGCTAAAATTTTCATTTTCCCCCACGAATTTCGTTTGGCTCCTTTAAACTTATTGTTTTAATTAATTATTATTTTTATATTAAAAACTAGTACTTTAATAGCTCTTTTAAAGTGCTATTAAACAAAATCGTTCACATTAGTGGCACGTTTAATAGCGCTTTTCAGCGCTATCAAAAACAACAGAAAGTGCTATTAAGGAACTTTTATGGCATATTGTATGTTGCTCTATTTTCTCTTTCAAAGTTCGTTTACCCTTTTGGACAGAAGAGATCACTCTTCTTTGTCTTTATTAGAATCTTTATAAGAGGAGCATACGCCTAACTAGTCATTTTCCTGCATTTCACATCAAAATTATATAGCACGAATAAAACTAAAGTTCATGAGTGAAGGTGAGCATTCAAACGATAACCTATACAGCCAGCGTCGTCGGTCTAAGAATAAAGGGACATTCATTTAATCATTCCTTCTTCACTACTTAATGCATGTGTCCTTCGAGTGCATTTGTTATGAAAATATTTTGAAAATGGTTTGATTTCGAGAAAAATACTTGGTGTTGACAAAACGTTTATTTGGACCTACGCTACTGTTTGTGCGAAAATTTCATTTCACCCACAAATTTAGTTTGCCTCCTTTTTAGTTATTATTTTAAATAGTTATTTATTTTTTATATTAGCGATGGTTCAGGCCGACGCTATTGTTTTTGAAAAAATATTCATTTCAACAAATTTCGTTTGCCTCCTTATTAAGTATTGTCTTAATTAATTCTTATTTTCTTATATTAGTGACGGTTCAGGCCGATACTAATGTTTGTTCTAAAATTTTCATTTTCCCCCACGAATTTCATTTGGCTCCTTTAAACTTATTGTTTTAATTAATTATTATTTTTATATTAAAAACTAGTACTTTAATAGCTCTTTTAAAGTGCTATTAAACAAAATCATTCACATTAGTGGCACGGTTAATAGCGCTTTTTAGCGCTATCAAAAACAAAAGAATGTTGTATTAAGTAACTTTTATGGCATATTGTCTGTTGCTCTATTTTCTATTTCAAAGTTGGTTTACCCTTTTGGACAGAAGAGATCACTCTTCTTTGTCTTTATTAGAATCTTTATAAGAGGAGCATACGCCTAAGTAGTCATTTTCCTGCATTTCACTTCAAAAGCATATAACACGAATAAAACTAAAGTTCATGAGTGAAGGTGAGCGTTCGAGCGATAACCTATACAACCAGCGTCATCGGACTAAGATCAAAGGGACATACATTTAATCATTCCTTCTTCACTACTTAATGCATGTGTCCTTTGAGTGCATTTGTAACGAAAATATTTTGAAAATGGTTTGATTTTGAGAAAAATACTTGATGTTGACAAAACGTTTATTTGGACCTACGCTACTGTTTGTGCGAAAATTTCATTACACCCACCAATTTAGTTTGCCTCCTTTTTAGTTATTATTTTAAATAATTATTTATTTTTTATATTAGCGACGGTTCAGGCCGACGCTATTGTTTTTGAAAAAATATTCATTTCCCATAACAAATTTCGTTTGCCTCCTTATTAAGTATTGTCTTAATTAATTCTTATTTTCTTCTATTAGCGACGGTTCAGGCCGACGCTAATGTTTGTGCTAAAATTTTCATTTTCCCCCACGAATTTCGTTTGGCTCCTTTAAACTTATTGTTTTAATTAATTATTTTTTTTATATTAAAAACTAGTACTTTAATAGCTCTTTTAAAGTGCTATTAAACAAAATCGCTCACATTAGTGGCACGTTTAATAGTGCTTTTCAGCGCTATCAAAAACAACAGAAAGTGCTATTAAGTAACTTTTATGGCATATTGTCTGTTGCTCTATTTTCTCTTTCAAAGTTCGTTTACCCTTTTGGACAGAAGAGATCACTCTTCTTTGTCTTTATTAGAATCTTTATAAGAGGAGCATACGCCTAACTAGTCATTTTCCTGCATTTCACATCAAAATTATATAGCACGAATAAAACTAAAGTTCATGAGTGAAGGTGAGCATTCAAACGATAACCTATACAGCCAGCGTCGTCGGTCTAAGAATAAAGGGACATTCATTTAATCATTCCTTCTTCACTACTTAATGCATGTGTCCTTCGAGTGCATTTGTTATGAAAATATTTTGAAAATGGTTTGATTTCGAGAAAAATACTTGGTGTTGACAAAACATTTATTTGGACCTACGCTACTGTTTGTGCGAAAATTTCATTTCACCCACAAATTTAGTTTGCCTCCTTTTTAGTTATTATTTTAAATAGTTATTTATTTTTTATATTAGCGATGGTTCAGGCCGACGCTATTGTTTTTGAAAAAATATTCATTTCAACAAATTTCGTTTGCCTCCTTATTAAGTATTGTCTTAATTAATTCTTATTTTCTTATATTAGTGACGGTTCAGGCCGACACTAATGTTTGTTCTAAAATTTTCATTTTCCCCCACGAATTTCATTTGGCTCCTTTAAACTTATTGTTTTAATTAATTATTATTTTTATATTAAAAACTAGTACTTTAATAGCTCTTTTAAAGTGCTATTAAACAAAATCATTCACATTAGTGGCACGGTTAATAGCGCTTTTTAGCGCTATCAAAAACAAAAGAATGTTCTATTAAGTAACTTTTATGGCATATTGTCTGTTGCTCTATTTTCTATTTCAAAGTTGGTTTACCCTTTTGGACAGAAGAGATCACTCTTCTTTATCTTTATTAGAATCTTTATAAGAGGAGCATACGCCTAAGTAGTCATTTTCCTGCATTTCACTTCAAAAGTATATAACACGAATAAAACTAAAGTTCATGAGTGAAGGTGAGCGTTCGAGCGATAACCTATACAACCAGCGTCATCGGACTAAGATCAAAGGGACATACATTTAATCATTCCTTCTTCACTACTTAATGCATGTGTCCTTTGAGTGCATTTGTAACGAAAATATTTTGAAAATGGTTTGATTTTGAGAAAAATACTTGATGTTGACAAAACGTTTATTTGGACCTACGCTACTGTTTGTGCGAAAATTTCATTACACCCACCAATTTAGTTTGCCTCCTTTTTAGTTATTATTTTAAATAATTATTTATTTTTTATATTAGCGACGGTTCAGGCCGACGCTATTGTTTTTGAAAAAATATTCATTTCCCATAACAAATTTCGTTTGCCTCCTTATTAAGTATTGTCTTAATTAATTCTTATTTTCTTCTATTAGCGACGGTTCAGGCCGACGCTAATGTTTGTGCTAAAATTTTCATTTTCCCCCACGAATTTCGTTTGGCTCCTTTAAACTTATTGTTTTAATTAATTATTTTTTTTATATTAAAAACTAGTACTTTAATAGCTCTTTTAAAGTGCTATTAAACAAAATCGTTCACATTAGTGGCACGTTTAATAGCGCTTTTCAGCGCTATCAAAAACAACAGAAAGTGCTATTAAGTAACTTTTATGGCATATTGTCTGTTGCTCTATTTTCTCTTTCAAAGTTCGTTTACCCTTTTGGGCAGAAGAGATCACTCTTCTTTGTCTTTATTAGAATCTTTATAAGAGGAGCATACGCCTAACTAGTCATTTTCCTGCATTTCACATCAAAATTATATAGCACGAATAAAACTAAAGTTCATGAGTGAAGGTGAGCATTCAAACGATAACCTATACAGCCAGCGTCGTCGGTCTAAGAAGAAAGGGACATTCATTTAATCATTCCTTCTTCACTACTTAATGCATGTGTCCTTCGAGTGCATTTGTTATGAAAATATTTTGAAAATGGTTTGATTTCGAGAAAAATACTTGGTGTTGACAAAACATTTATTTGGACCTACGCTACTGTTTGTGCGAAAATTTCATTTCACCCACAAATTTAGTTTGCCTCCTTTTTAGTTATTATTTTAAATAGTTATTTATTTTTTATATTAGCGATGGTTCAGGCCGACGCTATTGTTTTTGAAAAAATATTCATTTCAACAAATTTCGTTTGCCTCCTTATTAAGTATTGTCTTAATTAATTCTTATTTTCTTATATTAGTGACGGTTCAGGCCGACACTAATGTTTGTTCTAAAATTTTCATTTTCCCCCACGAATTTCATTTGGCTCCTTTAAACTTATTGTTTTAATTAATTATTATTTTTATATTAAAAACTAGTACTTTAATAGCTCTTTTAAAGTGCTATTAAACAAAATCATTCACATTAGTGGCACGGTTAATAGCGCTTTTTAGCGCTATCAAAAACAAAAGAAAGTGCTATTAAGTAACTTTTATGGCATATTGTCTGTTGCTCTATTTTCTCTTTCAAAGTTGGTTTACCCTTTTGGACAGAAGATATCACTCTTCTTTGTCTTTTTTAGAATCTTTATAAGAGGAGCATACGCCTAAGTAGTCATTTTCCTGCATTTCACTTCAAAAGTATATAGCACGAATAAAACTAAAGTTCATGAGTGAAGGTGAGCATTCGAGCGATAACCTATACAACAAGCGTCGTCGGACTAAGAACAAAGGGACATACATTTAATCATTCATTCTTCACTACTTAATGCATGTGACCTTCGAGTGCATTTGTTACGAAAATATTTTGAAAATGGTTTGATTTCGAGAAAAATACTTGATGTTGACAAAACGTTTATTTGGACCTACGCTACTGTTTGTGCGAAAATTTCATTACACCCACCAATTTAGTTTGCCTCCTTTTTAGTTATTATTTTAAATAATTATTTATTTTTTATATTAGCGACGGTTCAGGCCGACGCTATTGTTTTTGAAAAAATATTCATTTCCCATAACAAATTTCGTTTACCTCCTTATTAAGTATTGTCTTAATTAATTCTTATTTTCTTATATTAGCGACGGTTCAGGCCGACGCTAATGTTTGTGCTAAAATTTTCATTTTCCCCCACGAATTTCGTTTGGCTCCTTTAAACTTATTGTTTTAATTAATTATTATTTTTATATTAAAAACTAGTACTTTAATAGCTCTTTTAAAGTGCTATTAAACAAAATCGTTCACATTAGTGGCACGTTTAATAGCGCTTTTCAGCGCTATCAAAAACAACAGAAAGTGCTATTAAGGAACTTTTATGGCATATTGTATGTTGCTCTATTTTCTCTTTCAAAGTTCGTTTACCCTTTTGGACAGAAGAGATCACTCTTCTTTGTCTTTATTAGAATCTTTATAAGAGGAGCATACGCCTAACTAGTCATTTTCCTGCATTTCACATCAAAATTATATAGCACGAATAAAACTAAAGTTCATGAGTGAAGGTGAGCATTCAAACGATAACCTATACAGCCAGCGTCGTCGGTCTAAGAATAAAGGGACATTCATTTAATCATTCCTTCTTCACTACTTAATGCATGTGTCCTTCGAGTGCATTTGTTATGAAAATTTTTTTAAAATGGTTTGATTTCGAGAAAAATACTTGGTGTTGACAAAACGTTTATTTGGACCTACGCTACTGTTTGTGCGAAAATTTCATTTCACCCACAAATTTAGTTTGCCTCCTTTTTAGTTATTATTTTAAATAGTTATTTATTTTTTATATTAGCGATGGTTCAGGCCGACGCTATTGTTTTTGAAAAAATATTCATTTCAACAAATTTCGTTTGCCTCCGTATTAAGTATTGTCTTAATTAATTCTTATTTTCTTATATTAGTGACGGTTCAGGCCGACACTAATGTTTGTTCTAAAATTTTCATTTTCCCCCACGAATTTCATTTGGCTCCTTTAAACTTATTGTTTTAATTAATTATTATTTTTATATTAAAAACTAGTACATTAATAGCTCTTTTAAAGTGCTATTAAACAAAATCATTCACATTAGTGGCACGGTTAATAGCGCTTTTTAGCGCTATCAAAAACAAAAGAAAGTGCTATTAAGTAACTTTTATGGCATATTGTCTGTTGCTCTATTTTCTCTTTCAAAGTTGGTTTACCCTTTTGGACAGAAGATATCACTCTTCTTTGTCTTTTTTAGAATCTTTATAAGAGGAGCATACGCCTAAGTAGTCATTTTCCTGCATTTCACTTCAAAAGTATATAGCACGAATAAAACTAAAGTTCATGAGTGAAGGTGAGCATTCGAGCGATAACCTATACAACAAGCGTCGTCGGACTAAGAACAAAGGGACATACATTTAATCATTCATTCTTCACTACTTAATGCATGTGACCTTCGAGTGCATTTGTTACGAAAATATTTTGAAAATGGTTTGATTTCGAGAAAAATACTTGATGTTGACAAAACGTTTATTTGGACCTACGCTACTGTTTGTGCGAAAATTTCATTACACCCACCAATTTAGTTTGCCTCCTTTTTAGTTATTATTTTAAATAATTATTTATTTTTTATATTAGCGACGGTTCAGGCCGACGCTATTGTTTTTGAAAAAATATTCATTTCCCATAACAAATTTCGTTTACCTCCTTATTAAGTATTGTCTTAATTAATTCTTATTTTCTTATATTAGCGACGGTTCAGGCCGACGCTAATGTTTGTGCTAAAATTTTCATTTTCCCCCACGAATTTCGTTTGGCTCCTTTAAACTTATTGTTTTAATTAATTATTATTTTTATATTAAAAACTAGTACTTTAATAGCTCTTTTAAAGTGCTATTAAACAAAATCGTTCACATTAGTGGCACGTTTAATAGCGCTTTTCAGCGCTATCAAAAACAACAGAAAGTGCTATTAAGGAACTTTTATGGCATATTGTATGTTGCTCTATTTTCTCTTTCAAAGTTCGTTTACCCTTTTGGACAGAAGAGATCACTCTTCTTTGTCTTTATTAGAATCTTTATAAGAGGAGCATACGCCTAACTAGTCATTTTCCTGCATTTCACATCAAAATTATATAGCACGAATAAAACTAAAGTTCATGAGTGAAGGTGAGCATTCAAACGATAACCTATACAGCCAGCGTCGTCGGTCTAAGAATAAAGGGACATTCATTTAATCATTCCTTCTTCACTACTTAATGCATGTGTCCTTCGAGTGCATTTGTTATGAAAATATTTTGAAAATGGTTTGATTTCGAGAAAAATACTTGGTGTTGACAAAACGTTTATTTGGACCTACGCTACTGTTTGTGCGAAAATTTCATTTCACCCACAAATTTAGTTTGCCTCCTTTTTAGTTATTATTTTAAATAGTTATTTATTTTTTATATTAGCGATGGTTCAGGCCGACGCTATTGTTTTTGAAAAAATATTCATTTCAACAAATTTCGTTTTCCTCCTTATTAAGTATTGTCTTAATTAATTCTTATTTTCTTATATTAGTGACGGTTCAGGCCGACACTAATGTTTGTTCTAAAATTTTCATTTTCCCCCACGAATTTCATTTGGCTCCTTTAAACTTATTGTTTTAATTAATTATTATTTTTATATTAAAAACTAGTACTTTAATAGCTCTTTTAAAGTGCTATTAAACAAAATCATTCACATTAGTGGCACGGTTAATAGCGCTTTTTAGCGCTATCAAAAACAAAAGAAAGTGCTATTAAGTAACTTTTATGGCATATTGTCTGTTGCTCTATTTTCTCTTTCAAAGTTGGTTTACCCTTTTGGACAGAAGATATCACTCTTCTTTGTCTTTTTTAGAATCTTTATAAGAGGAGCATACGCCTAAGTAGTCATTTTCCTGCATTTCACTTCAAAAGTATATAGCACGAATAAAACTAAAGTTCATGAGTGAAGGTGAGCATTCGAGCGATAACCTATACAACAAGCGTCGTCGGACTAAGAACAAAGGGACATACATTTAATCATTCATTCTTCACTACTTAATGCATGTGACCTTCGAGTGCATTTGTTACGAAAATATTTTGAAAATGGTTTGATTTCGAGAAAAATACTTGATGTTGACAAAACGTTTATTTGGACCTACGCTACTGTTTGTGCGAAAATTTCATTACACCCACCAATTTAGTTTGCCTCCTTTTTAGTTATTATTTTAAATAATTATTTATTTTTTATATTAGCGACGGTTCAGGCCGACGCTATTGTTTTTGAAAAAATATTCATTTCCCATAACAAATTTCGTTTACCTCCTTATTAAGTATTGTCTTAATTAATTCTTATTTTCTTATATTAGCGACGGTTCAGGCCGACGCTAATGTTTGTGCTAAAATTTTCATTTTCCCCCACGAATTTCGTTTGGCTCCTTTAAACTTATTGTTTTAATTAATTATTATTTTTATATTAAAAACTAGTACTTTAATAGCTCTTTTAAAGTGCTATTAAACAAAATCGTTCACATTAGTGGCACGTTTAATAGCGCTTTTCAGCGCTATCAAAAACAACAGAAAGTGCTATTAAGGAACTTTTATGGCATATTGTATGTTGCTCTATTTTCTCTTTCAAAGTTCGTTTACCCTTTTGGACAGAAGAGATCACTCTTCTTTGTCTTTATTAGAATCTTTATAAGAGGAGCATACGCCTAACTAGTCATTTTCCTGCATTTCACATCAAAATTATATAGCACGAATAAAACTAAAGTTCATGAGTGAAGGTGAGCATTCAAACGATAACCTATACAGCCAGCGTCGTCGGTCTAAGAATAAAGGGACATTCATTTAATCATTCCTTCTTCACTACTTAATGCATGTGTCCTTCGAGTGCATTTGTTATGAAAATATTTTGAAAATGGTTTGATTTCGAGAAAAATACTTGGTGTTGACAAAACGTTTATTTGGACCTACGCTACTGTTTGTGCGAAAATTTCATTTCACCCACAAATTTAGTTTGCCTCCTTTTTAGTTATTATTTTAAATAGTTATTTATTTTTTATATTAGCGATGGTTCAGGCCGACGCTATTGTTTTTGAAAAAATATTCATTTCAACAAATTTCGTTTTCCTCCTTATTAAGTATTGTCTTAATTAATTCTTATTTTCTTATATTAGTGACGGTTCAGGCCGACACTAATGTTTGTTCTAAAATTTTCATTTTCCCCCACGAATTTCATTTGGCTCCTTTAAACTTATTGTTTTAATTAATTATTATTTTTATATTAAAAACTAGTACTTTAATAGCTCTTTTAAAGTGCTATTAAACAAAATCATTCACATTAGTGGCACGGTTAATAGCGCTTTTTAGCGCTATCAAAAACAAAAGAAAGTGCTATTAAGTAACTTTTATGGCATATTGTCTGTTGCTCTATTTTCTCTTTCAAAGTTGGTTTACCCTTTTGGACAGAAGATATCACTCTTCTTTGTCTTTTTTAGAATCTTTATAAGAGGAGCATACGCCTAAGTAGTCATTTTCCTGCATTTCACTTCAAAAGTATATAGCACGAATAAAACTAAAGTTCATGAGTGAAGGTGAGCATTCGAGCGATAACCTATACAACAAGCGTCGTCGGACTAAGAACAAAGGGACATACATTTAATCATTCATTCTTCACTACTTAATGCATGTGACCTTCGAGTGCATTTGTTACGAAAATATTTTGAAAATGGTTTGATTTCGAGAAAAATACTTGATGTTGACAAAACGTTTATTTGGACCTACGCTACTGTTTGTGCGAAAATTTCATTACACCCACCAATTTAGTTTGCCTCCTTTTTAGTTATTATTTTAAATAATTATTTATTTTTTATATTAGCGACGGTTCAGGCCGACGCTATTGTTTTTGAAAAAATATTCATTTCCCATAACAAATTTCGTTTACCTCCTTATTAAGTATTGTCTTAATTAATTCTTATTTTCTTATATTAGCGACGGTTCAGGCCGACGCTAATGTTTGTGCTAAAATTTTCATTTTCCCCCACGAATTTCGTTTGGCTCCTTTAAACTTATTGTTTTAATTAATTATTATTTTTATATTAAAAACTAGTACTTTAATAGCTCTTTTAAAGTGCTATTAAACAAAATCGTTCACATTAGTGGCACGTTTAATAGCGCTTTTCAGCGCTATCAAAAACAACAGAAAGTGCTATTAAGGAACTTTTATGGCATATTGTATGTTGCTCTATTTTCTCTTTCAAAGTTCGTTTACCCTTTTGGACAGAAGAGATCACTCTTCTTTGTCTTTATTAGAATCTTTATAAGAGGAGCATACGCCTAACTAGTCATTTTCCTGCATTTCACATCAAAATTATATAGCACGAATAAAACTAAAGTTCATGAGTGAAGGTGAGCATTCAAACGATAACCTATACAGCCAGCGTCGTCGGTCTAAGAATAAAGGGACATTCATTTAATCATTCCTTCTTCACTACTTAATGCATGTGTCCTTCGAGTGCATTTGTTATGAAAATTTTTTTAAAATGGTTTGATTTCGAGAAAAATACTTGGTGTTGACAAAACGTTTATTTGGACCTACGCTACTGTTTGTGCGAAAATTTCATTTCACCCACAAATTTAGTTTGCCTCCTTTTTAGTTATTATTTTAAATAGTTATTTATTTTTTATATTAGCGATGGTTCAGGCCGACGCTATTGTTTTTGAAAAAATATTCATTTCAACAAATTTCGTTTGCCTCCGTATTAAGTATTGTCTTAATTAATTCTTATTTTCTTATATTAGTGACGGTTCAGGCCGACACTAATGTTTGTTCTAAAATTTTCATTTTCCCCCACGAATTTCATTTGGCTCCTTTAAACTTATTGTTTTAATTAATTATTATTTTTATATTAAAAACTAGTACATTAATAGCTCTTTTAAAGTGCTATTAAACAAAATCATTCACATTAGTGGCACGGTTAATAGCGCTTTTTAGCGCTATCAAAAACAAAAGAAAGTGCTATTAAGTAACTTTTATGGCATATTGTCTGTTGCTCTATTTTCTCTTTCAAAGTTGGTTTACCCTTTTGGACAGAAGATATCACTCTTCTTTGTCTTTTTTAGAATCTTTATAAGAGGAGCATACGCCTAAGTAGTCATTTTCCTGCATTTCACTTCAAAAGTATATAGCACGAATAAAACTAAAGTTCATGAGTGAAGGTGAGCATTCGAGCGATAACCTATACAACAAGCGTCGTCGGACTAAGAACAAAGGGACATACATTTAATCATTCATTCTTCACTACTTAATGCATGTGACCTTCGAGTGCATTTGTTACGAAAATATTTTGAAAATGGTTTGATTTCGAGAAAAATACTTGATGTTGACAAAACGTTTATTTGGACCTACGCTACTGTTTGTGCGAAAATTTCATTACACCCACCAATTTAGTTTGCCTCCTTTTTAGTTATTATTTTAAATAATTATTTATTTTTTATATTAGCGACGGTTCAGGCCGACGCTATTGTTTTTGAAAAAATATTCATTTCCCATAACAAATTTCGTTTACCTCCTTATTAAGTATTGTCTTAATTAATTCTTATTTTCTTATATTAGCGACGGTTCAGGCCGACGCTAATGTTTGTGCTAAAATTTTCATTTTCCCCCACGAATTTCGTTTGGCTCCTTTAAACTTATTGTTTTAATTAATTATTATTTTTATATTAAAAACTAGTACTTTAATAGCTCTTTTAAAGTGCTATTAAACAAAATCGTTCACATTAGTGGCACGTTTAATAGCGCTTTTCAGCGCTATCAAAAACAACAGAAAGTGCTATTAAGGAACTTTTATGGCATATTGTATGTTGCTCTATTTTCTCTTTCAAAGTTCGTTTACCCTTTTGGACAGAAGAGATCACTCTTCTTTGTCTTTATTAGAATCTTTATAAGAGGAGCATACGCCTAACTAGTCATTTTCCTGCATTTCACATCAAAATTATATAGCACGAATAAAACTAAAGTTCATGAGTGAAGGTGAGCATTCAAACGATAACCTATACAGCCAGCGTCGTCGGTCTAAGAATAAAGGGACATTCATTTAATCATTCCTTCTTCACTACTTAATGCATGTGTCCTTCGAGTGCATTTGTTATGAAAATATTTTGAAAATGGTTTGATTTCGAGAAAAATACTTGGTGTTGACAAAACGTTTATTTGGACCTACGCTACTGTTTGTGCGAAAATTTCATTTCACCCACAAATTTAGTTTGCCTCCTTTTTAGTTATTATTTTAAATAGTTATTTATTTTTTATATTAGCGATGGTTCAGGCCGACGCTATTGTTTTTGAAAAAATATTCATTTCAACAAATTTCGTTTTCCTCCTTATTAAGTATTGTCTTAATTAATTCTTATTTTCTTATATTAGTGACGGTTCAGGCCGACACTAATGTTTGTTCTAAAATTTTCATTTTCCCCCACGAATTTCATTTGGCTCCTTTAAACTTATTGTTTTAATTAATTATTATTTTTATATTAAAAACTAGTACTTTAATAGCTCTTTTAAAGTGCTATTAAACAAAATCATTCACATTAGTGGCACGGTTAATAGCGCTTTTTAGCGCTATCAAAAACAAAAGAAAGTGCTATTAAGTAACTTTTATGGCATATTGTCTGTTGCTCTATTTTCTCTTTCAAAGTTGGTTTACCCTTTTGGACAGAAGATATCACTCTTCTTTGTCTTTTTTAGAATCTTTATAAGAGGAGCATACGCCTAAGTAGTCATTTTCCTGCATTTCACTTCAAAAGTATATAGCACGAATAAAACTAAAGTTCATGAGTGAAGGTGAGCATTCGAGCGATAACCTATACAACAAGCGTCGTCGGACTAAGAACAAAGGGACATACATTTAATCATTCATTCTTCACTACTTAATGCATGTGACCTTCGAGTGCATTTGTTACGAAAATATTTTGAAAATGGTTTGATTTCGAGAAAAATACTTGATGTTGACAAAACGTTTATTTGGACCTACGCTACTGTTTGTGCGAAAATTTCATTACACCCACCAATTTAGTTTGCCTCCTTTTTAGTTATTATTTTAAATAATTATTTATTTTTTATATTAGCGACGGTTCAGGCCGACGCTATTGTTTTTGAAAAAATATTCATTTCCCATAACAAATTTCGTTTACCTCCTTATTAAGTATTGTCTTAATTAATTCTTATTTTCTTATATTAGCGACGGTTCAGGCCGACGCTAATGTTTGTGCTAAAATTTTCATTTTCCCCCACGAATTTCGTTTGGCTCCTTTAAACTTATTGTTTTAATTAATTATTATTTTTATATTAAAAACTAGTACTTTAATAGCTCTTTTAAAGTGCTATTAAACAAAATCATTCACATTAGTGGCACGGTTAATAGCGCTTTTTAGCGCTATCAAAAACAAAAGAAAGTGCTATTAAGTAACTTTTATGGCATATTGTCTGTTGCTCTATTTTCTCTTTCAAAGTTGGTTTACCCTTTTGGACAGAAGATATCACTCTTCTTTGTCTTTTTTAGAATCTTTATAAGAGGAGCATACGCCTAAGTAGTCATTTTCCTGCATTTCACTTCAAAAGTATATAGCACGAATAAAACTAAAGTTCATGAGTGAAGGTGAGCATTCGAGCGATAACCTATACAACAAGCGTCGTCGGACTAAGAACAAAGGGACATACATTTAATCATTCATTCTTCACTACTTAATGCATGTGACCTTCGAGTGCATTTGTTACGAAAATATTTTGAAAATGGTTTGATTTCGAGAAAAATACTTGATGTTGACAAAACGTTTATTTGGACCTACGCTACTGTTTGTGCGAAAATTTCATTACACCCACCAATTTAGTTTGCCTCCTTTTTAGTTATTATTTTAAATAATTATTTATTTTTTATATTAGCGACGGTTCAGGCCGACGCTATTGTTTTTGAAAAAATATTCATTTCCCATAACAAATTTCGTTTACCTCCTTATTAAGTATTGTCTTAATTAATTCTTATTTTCTTATATTAGCGACGGTTCAGGCCGACGCTAATGTTTGTGCTAAAATTTTCATTTTCCCCCACGAATTTCGTTTGGCTCCTTTAAACTTATTGTTTTAATTAATTATTATTTTTATATTAAAAACTAGTACTTTAATAGCTCTTTTAAAGTGCTATTAAACAAAATCGTTCACATTAGTGGCACGTTTAATAGCGCTTTTCAGCGCTATCAAAAACAACAGAAAGTGCTATTAAGGAACTTTTATGGCATATTGTATGTTGCTCTATTTTCTCTTTCAAAGTTCGTTTACCCTTTTGGACAGAAGAGATCACTCTTCTTTGTCTTTATTAGAATCTTTATAAGAGGAGCATACGCCTAACTAGTCATTTTCCTGCATTTCACATCAAAATTATATAGCACGAATAAAACTAAAGTTCATGAGTGAAGGTGAGCATTCAAACGATAACCTATACAGCCAGCGTCGTCGGTCTAAGAATAAAGGGACATTCATTTAATCATTCCTTCTTCACTACTTAATGCATGTGTCCTTCGAGTGCATTTGTTATGAAAATATTTTGAAAATGGTTTGATTTCGAGAAAAATACTTGGTGTTGACAAAACATTTATTTGGACCTACGCTACTGTTTGTGCGAAAATTTCATTTCACCCACAAATTTAGTTTGCCTCCTTTTTAGTTATTATTTTAAATAGTTATTTATTTTTTATATTAGCGATGGTTCAGGCCGACGCTATTGTTTTTGAAAAAATATTCATTTCAACAAATTTCGTTTGCCTCCTTATTAAGTATTGTCTTAATTAATTCTTATTTTCTTATATTAGTGACGGTTCAGGCCGACACTAATGTTTGTTCTAAAATTTTCATTTTCCCCCACGAATTTCATTTGGCTCCTTTAAACTTATTGTTTTAATTAATTATTATT
The DNA here is from genome assembly GCA_948472305.1 of Vicia faba. NCBI lineage: Eukaryota > Viridiplantae > Streptophyta > Magnoliopsida > Fabales > Fabaceae > Vicia > Vicia faba. Next base: position 507,507,947 of record OX451741.1, on the reverse strand, counting down.
TTTATATTAAAAACTAGTACTTTAATAGCTCTTTTAAAGTGCTATTAAACAAAATCATTGACATTAGTGGCACGGTTAATAGCGCTTTTTAGCGCTATCAAAAACAAAAGAATGTTCTATTAAGTAACTTTTATGGCATATTGTCTGTTGCTCTATTTTCTATTTCAAAGTTGGTTTACCCTTTTGGACAGAAGAGATCACTCTTCTTTGTCTTTATTAGAATCTTTATAAGAGGAGCATACGCCTAAGTAGTCATTTTCCTGCATTTCACTTCAAAAGTATATAACACGAATAAAACTAAAGTTCATGAGTGAAGGTGAGCGTTCGAGCGATAACCTATACAACCAGCGTCAACGGACTAAGATCAAAGGGACATACATTTAATCATTCCTTCTTCACTACTTAATGCATGTGTCCTTTGAGTGCATTTGTAACGAAATTATTTTGAAAATGGTTTGATTTTGAGAAAAATACTTGATGTTGACAAAACGTTTATTTGGACCTACGCTACTGTTTGTGCGAAAATTTCATTACACCCACCAATTTAGTTTGCCTCCTTTTTAGTTATTATTTTAAATAATTATTTATTTTTTATATTAGCGACGGTTCAGGCCGACGCTATTGTTTTTGAAAAAATATTCATTTCCCATAACAAATTTCGTTTACCTCCTTATTAAGTATTGTCTTAATTAATTCTTATTTTCTTATATTAGCGACGGTTCAGGCCGACGCTAATGTTTGTGCTAAAATTTTCATTTTCCCCCACGAATTTCGTTTGGCTCCTTTAAACTTATTGTTTTAATTAATTATTATTTTTATATTAAAAACTAGTACTTTAATAGCTCTTTTAAAGTGCTATTAAACAAAATCGTTCACATTAGTGGCACGTTTAATAGCGCTTTTCAGCGCTATCAAAAACAACAGAAAGTGCTATTAAGGAACTTTTATGGCATATTGTATGTTGCTCTATTTTCTCTTTCAAAGTTCGTTTACCCTTTTGGACAGAAGAGATCACTCTTCTTTGTCTTTATTAGAATCTTTATAAGAGGAGCATACGCCTAACTAGTCATTTTCCTGCATTTCACATCAAAATTATATAGCACGAATAAAACTAAAGTTCATGAGTGAAGGTGAGCATTCAAACGATAACCTATACAGCCAGCGTCGTCGGTCTAAGAATAAAGGGACATTCATTTAATCATTCCTTCTTCACTACTTAATGCATGTGTCCTTCGAGTGCATTTGTTATGAAAATATTTTGAAAATGGTTTGATTTCGAGAAAAATACTTGGTGTTGACAAAACGTTTATTTGGACCTACGCTACTGTTTGTGCGAAAATTTCATTTCACCCACAAATTTAGTTTGCCTCCTTTTTAGTTATTATTTTAAATAGTTATTTATTTTTTATATTAGCGATGGTTCAGGCCGACGCTATTGTTTTTGAAAAAATATTCATTTCAACAAATTTCGTTTTCCTCCTTATTAAGTATTGTCTTAATTAATTCTTATTTTCTTATATTAGTGACGGTTCAGGCCGACACTAATGTTTGTTCTAAAATTTTCATTTTCCCCCACGAATTTCATTTGGCTCCTTTAAACTTATTGTTTTAATTAATTATTATTTTTATATTAAAAACTAGTACTTTAATAGCTCTTTTAAAGTGCTATTAAACAAAATCATTCACATTAGTGGCACGGTTAATAGCGCTTTTTAGCGCTATCAAAAACAAAAGAAAGTGCTATTAAGTAACTTTTATGGCATATTGTCTGTTGCTCTATTTTCTCTTTCAAAGTTGGTTTACCCTTTTGGACAGAAGATATCACTCTTCTTTGTCTTTTTTAGAATCTTTATAAGAGGAGCATACGCCTAAGTAGTCATTTTCCTGCATTTCACTTCAAAAGTATATAGCACGAATAAAACTAAAGTTCATGACTGAAGGTGAGCATTCGAGCGATAACCTATACAACAAGCGTCGTCGGACTAAGAACAAAGGGACATACATTTAATCATTCATTCTTCACTACTTAATGCATGTGACCTTCGAGTGCATTTGTTACGAAAATATTTTGAAAATGGTTTGATTTCGAGAAAAATACTTGATGTTGACAAAACGTTTATTTGGACCTACGCTACTGTTTGTGCGAAAATTTCATTACACCCACCAATTTAGTTTGCCTCCTTTTTAGTTATTATTTTAAATAATTATTTATTTTTTATATTAGCGACGGTTCAGGCCGACGCTATTGTTTTTGAAAAAATATTCATTTCCCATAACAAATTTCGTTTACCTCCTTATTAAGTATTGTCTTAATTAATTCTTATTTTCTTATATTAGCGACGGTTCAGGCCGACGCTAATGTTTGTGCTAAAATTTTCATTTTCCCCCACGAATTTCGTTTGGCTCCTTTAAACTTATTGTTTTAATTAATTATTATTTTTATATTAAAAACTAGTACTTTAATAGCTCTTTTAAAGTGCTATTAAACAAAATCATTCACATTAGTGGCACGGTTAATAGCGCTTTTTAGCGCTATCAAAAACAAAAGAAAGTGCTATTAAGTAACTTTTATGGCATATTGTCTGTTGCTCTATTTTCTCTTTCAAAGTTGGTTTACCCTTTTGGACAGAAGATATCACTCTTCTTTGTCTTTTTTAGAATCTTTATAAGAGGAGCATACGCCTAAGTAGTCATTTTCCTGCATTTCACTTCAAAAGTATATAGCACGAATAAAACTAAAGTTCATGAGTGAAGGTGAGCATTCGAGCGATAACCTATACAACAAGCGTCGTCGGACTAAGAACAAAGGGACATACATTTAATCATTCATTCTTCACTACTTAATGCATGTGACCTTCGAGTGCATTTGTTACGAAAATATTTTGAAAATGGTTTGATTTCGAGAAAAATACTTGATGTTGACAAAACGTTTATTTGGACCTACGCTACTGTTTGTGCGAAAATTTCATTACACCCACCAATTTAGTTTGCCTCCTTTTTAGTTATTATTTTAAATAATTATTTATTTTTTATATTAGCGACGGTTCAGGCCGACGCTATTGTTTTTGAAAAAATATTCATTTCCCATAACAAATTTCGTTTACCTCCTTATTAAGTATTGTCTTAATTAATTCTTATTTTCTTATATTAGCGACGGTTCAGGCCGACGCTAATGTTTGTGCTAAAATTTTCATTTTCCCCCACGAATTTCGTTTGGCTCCTTTAAACTTATTGTTTTAATTAATTATTATTTTTATATTAAAAACTAGTACTTTAATAGCTCTTTTAAAGTGCTATTAAACAAAATCGTTCACATTAGTGGCACGTTTAATAGCGCTTTTCAGCGCTATCAAAAACAACAGAAAGTGCTATTAAGGAACTTTTATGGCATATTGTATGTTGCTCTATTTTCTCTTTCAAAGTTCGTTTACCCTTTTGGACAGAAGAGATCACTCTTCTTTGTCTTTATTAGAATCTTTATAAGAGGAGCATACGCCTAACTAGTCATTTTCCTGCATTTCACATCAAAATTATATAGCACGAATAAAACTAAAGTTCATGAGTGAAGGTGAGCATTCAAACGATAACCTATACAGCCAGCGTCGTCGGTCTAAGAATAAAGGGACATTCATTTAATCATTCCTTCTTCACTACTTAATGCATGTGTCCTTCGAGTGCATTTGTTATGAAAATATTTTGAAAATGGTTTGATTTCGAGAAAAATACTTGGTGTTGACAAAACATTTATTTGGACCTACGCTACTGTTTGTGCGAAAATTTCATTTCACCCACAAATTTAGTTTGCCTCCTTTTTAGTTATTATTTTAAATAGTTATTTATTTTTTATATTAGCGATGGTTCAGGCCGACGCTATTGTTTTTGAAAAAATATTCATTTCAACAAATTTCGTTTGCCTCCTTATTAAGTATTGTCTTAATTAATTCTTATTTTCTTATATTAGTGACGGTTCAGGCCGACACTAATGTTTGTTCTAAAATTTTCATTTTCCCCCACGAATTTCATTTGGCTCCTTTAAACTTATTGTTTTAATTAATTATTATTTTTATATTAAAAACTAGTACTTTAATAGCTCTTTTAAAGTGCTATTAAACAAAATCATTGACATTAGTGGCACGGTTAATAGCGCTTTTTAGCGCTATCAAAAACAAAAGAATGTTCTATTAAGTAACTTTTATGGCATATTGTCTGTTGCTCTATTTTCTATTTCAAAGTTGGTTTACCCTTTTGGACAGAAGAGATCACTCTTCTTTGTCTTTATTAGAATCTTTATAAGAGGAGCATACGCCTAAGTAGTCATTTTCCTGCATTTCACTTCAAAAGTATATAACACGAATAAAACTAAAGTTCATGAGTGAAGGTGAGCGTTCGAGCGATAACCTATACAACCAGCGTCAACGGACTAAGATCAAAGGGACATACATTTAATCATTCCTTCTTCACTACTTAATGCATGTGTCCTTTGAGTGCATTTGTAACGAAATTATTTTGAAAATGGTTTGATTTTGAGAAAAATACTTGATGTTGACAAAACGTTTATTTGGACCTACGCTACTGTTTGTGCGAAAATTTCATTACACCCACCAATTTAGTTTGCCTCCTTTTTAGTTATTATTTTAAATAATTATTTATTTTTTATATTAGCGACGGTTCAGGCCGACGCTATTGTTTTTGAAAAAATATTCATTTCCCATAACAAATTTCGTTTGCCTCCTTATTAAGTATTGTCTTAATTAATTCTTATTTTCTCATATTAGCGACGGTTCAGGCCGACGCTAATGTTTGTGCTAAAATTTTCATTTTCCCCCACGAATTTCGTTTGACTCCTTTAAACTTATTGTTTTAATTAATTATTTTTTTTATATTAAAAACTAGTACTTTAATAGCTCTTTTAAAGTGCTATTAAACAAAATCGTTCACATTAGTGGCACGTTTAATAGTGCTTTTCAGCGCTATCAAAAACAACAGAAAGTGCTATTAAGTAACTTTTATGGCATATTGTTTGTTGCTCTATTTTCTCTTTCAAAGTTCGTTTACCCTTTTGGACAGAAGAGATCACTCTTCTTTGTCTTTATTAGAATCTTTATAAGAGGAGCATACGCCTAACTAGTCATTTTCCTGCATTTCACATCAAAATTATATAGCACGAATAAAACTAAAGTTCATGAGTGAAGGTGAGCATTCAAACGATAACCTATACAGCCAGCGTCGTCGGTCTAAGAATAAAGGGACATTCATTTAATCATTCCTTCTTCACTACTTAATGCATGTGTCCTTCGAGTGCATTTGTTATGAAAATATTTTGAAAATGGTTTGATTTCGAGAAAAATACTTGGTGTTGACAAAACATTTATTTGGACCTACGCTACTGTTTGTGCGAAAATTTCATTTCACCCACAAATTTAGTTTGCCTCCTTTTTAGTTATTATTTTAAATAGTTATTTATTTTTTATATTAGCGATGGTTCAGGCCGACGCTATTGTTTTTGAAAAAATATTCATTTCAACAAATTTCGTTTGCCTCCTTATTAAGTATTGTCTTAATTAATTCTTATTTTCTTTTATTAGTGACGGTTCAGGCCGACACTAATGTTTGTTCTAAAATTTTCATTTTCCCCCACGAATTTCATTTGGCTCCTTTAAACTTATTGTTTTAATTAATTATTATTTTTATATTAAAAACTAGTACTTTAATAGCTCTTTTAAAGTGCTATTAAACAAAATCATTCACATTAGTGGCACGGTTAATAGCGCTTTTTAGCGCTATCAAAAACAAAAGAATGTTCTATTAAGTAACTTTTATGGCATATTGTTTGTTGCTCTATTTTCTATTTCAAAGTTGGTTTACCCTTTTGGACAGAAGAGATCACTCTTCTTTGTCTTTATTAGAATCTTTATAAGAGGAGCATACGCCTAAGTAGTCATTTTCCTGCATTTCACTTCAAAAGTATATAACACGAATAAAACTAAAGTTCATGAGTGAAGGTGAGCGTTCGAGCGATAACCTATACAACCAGCGTCAACGGACTAAGATCAAAGGGACATACATTTAATCATTCCTTCTTCACTACTTAATGCATTTGTCCTTTGAGTGCATTTGTAACGAAAATATTTTGAAAATGGTTTGATTTTGAGAAAAATACTTGATGTTGACAAAACGTTTATTTGGACCTACGCTACTGTTTGGGCGAAAATTTCATTACACCCACCAATTTAGTTTGCCTCCTTTTTAGTTATTATTTTAAATAATTATTTATTTTTTATATTAGCGACGGTTCAGGCCGACGCTATTGTTTTTGAAAAAATATTCATTTCCCATAACAAATTTTGTTTGCCTCCTTAGTAAGTATTGTCTTAATTAATTCTTATTTTCTTATATTAGCGACGGTTCAGGCCGACACTAATGTTTGTGCTAAAATTTTCATTTTCCCCCACGAATTTCGTTTGGCTCCTTTAAACTTATTGTTTTAATTAATTATTATTTTTATATTAAAAACTAGTACTTTAATAGCTCTTTTAAAGTGCTATTAAACAAAATCGTTCACATTAGTGGCACGTTTAATAGCGCTTTTCAGCGCTATCAAAAACAACAGAAAGTGCTATTAAGGAACTTTTATGGCATATTGTATGTTGCTCTATTTTCTCTTTCAAAGTTCGTTTACCCTTTTGGACAGAAGAGATCACTCTTCTTTGTCTTTATTAGAATCTTTATAAGAGGAGCATACGCCTAACTAGTCATTTTCCTGCATTTCACATCAAAATTATATAGCACGAATAAAACTAAAGTTCATGAGTGAAGGTGAGCATTCGAGCGATAACCTATACAACAAGCGTCGTCGGACTAAGAACAAAGGGACATACATTTAATCATTCATTCTTCACTACTTAATGCATGTGACCTTCGAGTGCATTTGTTACGAAAATATTTTGAAAATGGTTTGATTTCGAGAAAAATACTTGATGTTGACAAAACGTTTATTTGGACCTACGCTACTGTTTGTGCGAAAATTTCATTACACCCACCAATTTAGTTTGCCTCCTTTTTAGTTATTATTTTAAATAATTATTTATTTTTTATATTAGCGACGGTTTAGGCCGACGCTATTGTTTTTGAAAAAATATTCATTTCCCATAACAAATTTCGTTTACCTCCTTATTAAGTATTGTCTTAATTAATTCTTATTTTCTTATATTAGCGACGGTTCAGGCCGACGCTAATGTTTGTGCTAAAATTTTCATTTTCCCCCACGAATTTCGTTTGGCTCCTTTAAACTTATTGTTTTAATTAATTATTATTTTTATATTAAAAACTAGTACTTTAATAGCTCTTTTAAAGTGCTATTAAACAAAATCGTTCACATTAGTGGCACGTTTAATAGCGCTTTTCAGCGCTATCAAAAACAACAGAAAGTGCTATTAAGGAACTTTTATGGCATATTGTATGTTGCTCTATTTTCTCTTTCAAAGTTCGTTTACCCTTTTGGACAGAAGAGATCACTCTTCTTTGTCTTTATTAGAATCTTTATAAGAGGAGCATACGCCTAACTAGTCATTTTCCTGCATTTCACATCAAAATTATATAGCACGAATAAAACTAAAGTTCATGAGTGAAGGTGAGCATTCAAACGATAACCTATACAGCCAGCGTCGTCGGTCTAAGAATAAAGGGACATTCATTTAATCATTCCTTCTTCACTACTTAATGCATGTGTCCTTCGAGTGCATTTGTTATGAAAATATTTTGAAAATGGTTTGATTTCGAGAAAAATACTTGGTGTTGACAAAACGTTTATTTGGACCTACGCTACTGTTTGTGCGAAAATTTCATTTCACCCACAAATTTAGTTTGCCTCCTTTTTAGTTATTATTTTAAATAGTTATTTATTTTTTATATTAGCGATGGTTCAGGCCGACGCTATTGTTTTTGAAAAAATATTCATTTCAACAAATTTCGTTTGCCTCCTTATTAAGTATTGTCTTAATTAATTCTTATTTTCTTATATTAGTGACGGTTCAGGCCGATACTAATGTTTGTTCTAAAATTTTCATTTTCCCCCACGAATTTCATTTGGCTCCTTTAAACTTATTGTTTTAATTAATTATTATTTTTATATTAAAAACTAGTACTTTAATAGCTCTTTTAAAGTGCTATTAAACAAAATCATTCACATTAGTGGCACGGTTAATAGCGCTTTTTAGCGCTATCAAAAACAAAAGAATGTTGTATTAAGTAACTTTTATGGCATATTGTCTGTTGCTCTATTTTCTATTTCAAAGTTGGTTTACCCTTTTGGACAGAAGAGATCACTCTTCTTTGTCTTTATTAGAATCTTTATAAGAGGAGCATACGCCTAAGTAGTCATTTTCCTGCATTTCACTTCAAAAGCATATAACACGAATAAAACTAAAGTTCATGAGTGAAGGTGAGCGTTCGAGCGATAACCTATACAACCAGCGTCATCGGACTAAGATCAAAGGGACATACATTTAATCATTCCTTCTTCACTACTTAATGCATGTGTCCTTTGAGTGCATTTGTAACGAAAATATTTTGAAAATGGTTTGATTTTGAGAAAAATACTTGATGTTGACAAAACGTTTATTTGGACCTACGCTACTGTTTGTGCGAAAATTTCATTACACCCACCAATTTAGTTTGCCTCCTTTTTAGTTATTATTTTAAATAATTATTTATTTTTTATATTAGCGACGGTTCAGGCCGACGCTATTGTTTTTGAAAAAATATTCATTTCCCATAACAAATTTCGTTTGCCTCCTTATTAAGTATTGTCTTAATTAATTCTTATTTTCTTCTATTAGCGACGGTTCAGGCCGACGCTAATGTTTGTGCTAAAATTTTCATTTTCCCCCACGAATTTCGTTTGGCTCCTTTAAACTTATTGTTTTAATTAATTATTTTTTTTATATTAAAAACTAGTACTTTAATAGCTCTTTTAAAGTGCTATTAAACAAAATCGCTCACATTAGTGGCACGTTTAATAGTGCTTTTCAGCGCTATCAAAAACAACAGAAAGTGCTATTAAGTAACTTTTATGGCATATTGTCTGTTGCTCTATTTTCTCTTTCAAAGTTCGTTTACCCTTTTGGACAGAAGAGATCACTCTTCTTTGTCTTTATTAGAATCTTTATAAGAGGAGCATACGCCTAACTAGTCATTTTCCTGCATTTCACATCAAAATTATATAGCACGAATAAAACTAAAGTTCATGAGTGAAGGTGAGCATTCAAACGATAACCTATACAGCCAGCGTCGTCGGTCTAAGAATAAAGGGACATTCATTTAATCATTCCTTCTTCACTACTTAATGCATGTGTCCTTCGAGTGCATTTGTTATGAAAATATTTTGAAAATGGTTTGATTTCGAGAAAAATACTTGGTGTTGACAAAACATTTATTTGGACCTACGCTACTGTTTGTGCGAAAATTTCATTTCACCCACAAATTTAGTTTGCCTCCTTTTTAGTTATTATTTTAAATAGTTATTTATTTTTTATATTAGCGATGGTTCAGGCCGACGCTATTGTTTTTGAAAAAATATTCATTTCAACAAATTTCGTTTGCCTCCTTATTAAGTATTGTCTTAATTAATTCTTATTTTCTTATATTAGTGACGGTTCAGGCCGACACTAATGTTTGTTCTAAAATTTTCATTTTCCCCCACGAATTTCATTTGGCTCCTTTAAACTTATTGTTTTAATTAATTATTATTTTTATATTAAAAACTAGTACTTTAATAGCTCTTTTAAAGTGCTATTAAACAAAATCATTCACATTAGTGGCACGGTTAATAGCGCTTTTTAGCGCTATCAAAAACAAAAGAATGTTCTATTAAGTAACTTTTATGGCATATTGTCTGTTGCTCTATTTTCTATTTCAAAGTTGGTTTACCCTTTTGGACAGAAGAGATCACTCTTCTTTATCTTTATTAGAATCTTTATAAGAGGAGCATACGCCTAAGTAGTCATTTTCCTGCATTTCACTTCAAAAGTATATAACACGAATAAAACTAAAGTTCATGAGTGAAGGTGAGCGTTCGAGCGATAACCTATACAACCAGCGTCATCGGACTAAGATCAAAGGGACATACATTTAATCATTCCTTCTTCACTACTTAATGCATGTGTCCTTTGAGTGCATTTGTAACGAAAATATTTTGAAAATGGTTTGATTTTGAGAAAAATACTTGATGTTGACAAAACGTTTATTTGGACCTACGCTACTGTTTGTGCGAAAATTTCATTACACCCACCAATTTAGTTTGCCTCCTTTTTAGTTATTATTTTAAATAATTATTTATTTTTTATATTAGCGACGGTTCAGGCCGACGCTATTGTTTTTGAAAAAATATTCATTTCCCATAACAAATTTCGTTTGCCTCCTTATTAAGTATTGTCTTAATTAATTCTTATTTTCTTCTATTAGCGACGGTTCAGGCCGACGCTAATGTTTGTGCTAAAATTTTCATTTTCCCCCACGAATTTCGTTTGGCTCCTTTAAACTTATTGTTTTAATTAATTATTTTTTTTATATTAAAAACTAGTACTTTAATAGCTCTTTTAAAGTGCTATTAAACAAAATCGTTCACATTAGTGGCACGTTTAATAGCGCTTTTCAGCGCTATCAAAAACAACAGAAAGTGCTATTAAGTAACTTTTATGGCATATTGTCTGTTGCTCTATTTTCTCTTTCAAAGTTCGTTTACCCTTTTGGGCAGAAGAGATCACTCTTCTTTGTCTTTATTAGAATCTTTATAAGAGGAGCATACGCCTAACTAGTCATTTTCCTGCATTTCACATCAAAATTATATAGCACGAATAAAACTAAAGTTCATGAGTGAAGGTGAGCATTCAAACGATAACCTATACAGCCAGCGTCGTCGGTCTAAGAAGAAAGGGACATTCATTTAATCATTCCTTCTTCACTACTTAATGCATGTGTCCTTCGAGTGCATTTGTTATGAAAATATTTTGAAAATGGTTTGATTTCGAGAAAAATACTTGGTGTTGACAAAACATTTATTTGGACCTACGCTACTGTTTGTGCGAAAATTTCATTTCACCCACAAATTTAGTTTGCCTCCTTTTTAGTTATTATTTTAAATAGTTATTTATTTTTTATATTAGCGATGGTTCAGGCCGACGCTATTGTTTTTGAAAAAATATTCATTTCAACAAATTTCGTTTGCCTCCTTATTAAGTATTGTCTTAATTAATTCTTATTTTCTTATATTAGTGACGGTTCAGGCCGACACTAATGTTTGTTCTAAAATTTTCATTTTCCCCCACGAATTTCATTTGGCTCCTTTAAACTTATTGTTTTAATTAATTATTATTTTTATATTAAAAACTAGTACTTTAATAGCTCTTTTAAAGTGCTATTAAACAAAATCATTCACATTAGTGGCACGGTTAATAGCGCTTTTTAGCGCTATCAAAAACAAAAGAAAGTGCTATTAAGTAACTTTTATGGCATATTGTCTGTTGCTCTATTTTCTCTTTCAAAGTTGGTTTACCCTTTTGGACAGAAGATATCACTCTTCTTTGTCTTTTTTAGAATCTTTATAAGAGGAGCATACGCCTAAGTAGTCATTTTCCTGCATTTCACTTCAAAAGTATATAGCACGAATAAAACTAAAGTTCATGAGTGAAGGTGAGCATTCGAGCGATAACCTATACAACAAGCGTCGTCGGACTAAGAACAAAGGGACATACATTTAATCATTCATTCTTCACTACTTAATGCATGTGACCTTCGAGTGCATTTGTTACGAAAATATTTTGAAAATGGTTTGATTTCGAGAAAAATACTTGATGTTGACAAAACGTTTATTTGGACCTACGCTACTGTTTGTGCGAAAATTTCATTACACCCACCAATTTAGTTTGCCTCCTTTTTAGTTATTATTTTAAATAATTATTTATTTTTTATATTAGCGACGGTTCAGGCCGACGCTATTGTTTTTGAAAAAATATTCATTTCCCATAACAAATTTCGTTTACCTCCTTATTAAGTATTGTCTTAATTAATTCTTATTTTCTTATATTAGCGACGGTTCAGGCCGACGCTAATGTTTGTGCTAAAATTTTCATTTTCCCCCACGAATTTCGTTTGGCTCCTTTAAACTTATTGTTTTAATTAATTATTATTTTTATATTAAAAACTAGTACTTTAATAGCTCTTTTAAAGTGCTATTAAACAAAATCGTTCACATTAGTGGCACGTTTAATAGCGCTTTTCAGCGCTATCAAAAACAACAGAAAGTGCTATTAAGGAACTTTTATGGCATATTGTATGTTGCTCTATTTTCTCTTTCAAAGTTCGTTTACCCTTTTGGACAGAAGAGATCACTCTTCTTTGTCTTTATTAGAATCTTTATAAGAGGAGCATACGCCTAACTAGTCATTTTCCTGCATTTCACATCAAAATTATATAGCACGAATAAAACTAAAGTTCATGAGTGAAGGTGAGCATTCAAACGATAACCTATACAGCCAGCGTCGTCGGTCTAAGAATAAAGGGACATTCATTTAATCATTCCTTCTTCACTACTTAATGCATGTGTCCTTCGAGTGCATTTGTTATGAAAATTTTTTTAAAATGGTTTGATTTCGAGAAAAATACTTGGTGTTGACAAAACGTTTATTTGGACCTACGCTACTGTTTGTGCGAAAATTTCATTTCACCCACAAATTTAGTTTGCCTCCTTTTTAGTTATTATTTTAAATAGTTATTTATTTTTTATATTAGCGATGGTTCAGGCCGACGCTATTGTTTTTGAAAAAATATTCATTTCAACAAATTTCGTTTGCCTCCGTATTAAGTATTGTCTTAATTAATTCTTATTTTCTTATATTAGTGACGGTTCAGGCCGACACTAATGTTTGTTCTAAAATTTTCATTTTCCCCCACGAATTTCATTTGGCTCCTTTAAACTTATTGTTTTAATTAATTATTATTTTTATATTAAAAACTAGTACATTAATAGCTCTTTTAAAGTGCTATTAAACAAAATCATTCACATTAGTGGCACGGTTAATAGCGCTTTTTAGCGCTATCAAAAACAAAAGAAAGTGCTATTAAGTAACTTTTATGGCATATTGTCTGTTGCTCTATTTTCTCTTTCAAAGTTGGTTTACCCTTTTGGACAGAAGATATCACTCTTCTTTGTCTTTTTTAGAATCTTTATAAGAGGAGCATACGCCTAAGTAGTCATTTTCCTGCATTTCACTTCAAAAGTATATAGCACGAATAAAACTAAAGTTCATGAGTGAAGGTGAGCATTCGAGCGATAACCTATACAACAAGCGTCGTCGGACTAAGAACAAAGGGACATACATTTAATCATTCATTCTTCACTACTTAATGCATGTGACCTTCGAGTGCATTTGTTACGAAAATATTTTGAAAATGGTTTGATTTCGAGAAAAATACTTGATGTTGACAAAACGTTTATTTGGACCTACGCTACTGTTTGTGCGAAAATTTCATTACACCCACCAATTTAGTTTGCCTCCTTTTTAGTTATTATTTTAAATAATTATTTATTTTTTATATTAGCGACGGTTCAGGCCGACGCTATTGTTTTTGAAAAAATATTCATTTCCCATAACAAATTTCGTTTACCTCCTTATTAAGTATTGTCTTAATTAATTCTTATTTTCTTATATTAGCGACGGTTCAGGCCGACGCTAATGTTTGTGCTAAAATTTTCATTTTCCCCCACGAATTTCGTTTGGCTCCTTTAAACTTATTGTTTTAATTAATTATTATTTTTATATTAAAAACTAGTACTTTAATAGCTCTTTTAAAGTGCTATTAAACAAAATCGTTCACATTAGTGGCACGTTTAATAGCGCTTTTCAGCGCTATCAAAAACAACAGAAAGTGCTATTAAGGAACTTTTATGGCATATTGTATGTTGCTCTATTTTCTCTTTCAAAGTTCGTTTACCCTTTTGGACAGAAGAGATCACTCTTCTTTGTCTTTATTAGAATCTTTATAAGAGGAGCATACGCCTAACTAGTCATTTTCCTGCATTTCACATCAAAATTATATAGCACGAATAAAACTAAAGTTCATGAGTGAAGGTGAGCATTCAAACGATAACCTATACAGCCAGCGTCGTCGGTCTAAGAATAAAGGGACATTCATTTAATCATTCCTTCTTCACTACTTAATGCATGTGTCCTTCGAGTGCATTTGTTATGAAAATATTTTGAAAATGGTTTGATTTCGAGAAAAATACTTGGTGTTGACAAAACGTTTATTTGGACCTACGCTACTGTTTGTGTGAAAATTTCATTTCACCCACAAATTTAGTTTGCCTCCTTTTTAGTTATTATTTTAAATAGTTATTTATTTTTTATATTAGCGATGGTTCAGGCCGACGCTATTGTTTTTGAAAAAATATTCATTTCAACAAATTTCGTTAGCCTCCTTATTAAGTATTGTCTTAATTAATTCTTATTTTCTTATATTAGTGACGGTTCAGGCCGACACTAATGTTTGTTCTAAAATTTTCATTTTCCCCCACGAATTTCATTTGGCTCCTTTAAACTTATTGTTTTAATTAATTATTATTTTTATATTAAAAACTAGTACTTTAGTAGCTCTTTTAAAGTGCTATTAAACAAAATCATTCACATTAGTGGCACGGTTAATAGCGCTTTTTAGCGCTATCAAAAACAAAAGAAAGTGCTATTAAGTAACTTTTATGGCATATTGTCTGTTGCTCTATTTTCTCTTTCAAAGTTGGTTTACCCTTTTGGACAGAAGAGATCACTCTTCTTTGTCTTTTTTTGAATCTTTATAAGAGGAGCATACGCCTAAGTAGTCATTTTCCTGCATTTCACTTCAAAAGTATATAGCACGAATAAAACTAAAGTTCATGAGTGAAGGTGAGCATTCGAGCGATAACCTATACAACAAGCGTCGTCGGACTAAGAACAAAGGGACATACATTTAATCATTCATTATTCACTACTTAATGCATGTGACCTTCGAGTGCATTTGTTACGAAAATATTTTGAAAATGGTTTGATTTCGAGAAAAATACTTGATGTTGACAAAACGTTTATTTGGACCTACGCTACTGTTTGTGCGAAAATTTCATTACACCCACCAATTTAGTTTGCCTCCTTTTTAGTTATTATTTTAAATAATTATTTATTTTTTATATTAGCGACGGTTCAGGCCGACGCTATTGTTTTTGAAAAAATATTCATTTCCCATAACAAATTTCGTTTACCTCCTTATTAAGTATTGTCTTAATTAATTCTTATTTTCTTATATTAGCGACGGTTCAGGCCGACGCTAATGTTTGTGCTAAAATTTTCATTTTCCCCCACGAATTTCGTTTGGCTCCTTTAAACTTATTGTTTTAATTAATTATTATTTTTATATTAAAAACTAGTACTTTAATAGCTCTTTTAAAGTGCTATTAAACAAAATCGTTCACATTAGTGGCACGTTTAATAGCGCTTTTCAGCGCTATCAAAAACAACAGAAAGTGCTATTAAGGAACTTTTATGGCATATTGTATGTTGCTCTATTTTCTCTTTCAAAGTTCGTTTACCCTTTTGGACAGAAGAGATCACTCTTCTTTGTCTTTATTAGAATCTTTATAAGAGGAGCATACGCCTAACTAGTCATTTTCCTGCATTTCACATCAAAATTATATAGCACGAATAAAACTAAAGTTCATGAGTGAAGGTGAGCATTCAAACGATAACCTATACAGCCAGCGTCGTCGGTCTAAGAATAAAGGGACATTCATTTAATCATTCCTTCTTCACTACTTAATGCATGTGTCCTTCGAGTGCATTTGTTATGAAAATATTTTGAAAATGGTTTGATTTCGAGAAAAATACTTGGTGTTGACAAAACGTTTATTTGGACCTACGCTACTGTTTGTGCGAAAATTTCATTTCACCCACAAATTTAGTTTGCCTCCTTTTTAGTTATTATTTTAAATAGTTATTTATTTTTTATATTAGCGATGGTTCAGGCCGACGCTATTGTTTTTGAAAAAATATTCATTTCAACAAATTTCGTTAGCCTCCTTATTAAGTATTGTCTTAATTAATTCTTATTTTCTTATATTAGTGACGGTTCAGGCCGACACTAATGTTTGTTCTAAAATTTTCATTTTCCCCCACGAATTTCATTTGGCTCCTTTAAACTTATTGTTTTAATTAATTATTATTTTTATATTAAAAACTAGTACTTTAGTAGCTCTTTTAAAGTGCTATTAAACAAAATCATTCACATTAGTGGCACGGTTAATAGCGCTTTTTAGCGCTATCAAAAACAAAAGAAAGTGCTATTAAGTAACTTTTATGGCATATTGTCTGTTGCTCTATTTTCTCTTTCAAAGTTGGTTTACCCTTTTGGACAGAAGAGATCACTCTTCTTTGTCTTTTTTTGAATCTTTATAAGAGGAGCATACGCCTAGGTAGTCATTTTCCTGCATTTCACTTCAAAAGTATATAGCACGAATAAAACTAAAGTTCATGAGTGAAGGTGAGCATTCGAGCGATAACCTATACAACAAGCGTCGTCGGACTAAGAACAAAGGGACATACATTTAATCATTCATTATTCACTACTTAATGCATGTGACCTTCGAGTGCATTTGTTACGAAAATATTTTGAAAATGGTTTGATTTCGAGAAAAATACTTGATGTTGACAAAACGTTTATTTGGACCTACGCTACTGTTTGTGCGAAAATTTCATTACACCCACCAATTTAGTTTGCCTCCTTTTTAGTTATTATTTTAAATAATTATTTATTTTTTATATTAGCGACGGTTCAGGCCGACGCTATTGTTTTTGAAAAAATATTCATTTCCCATAACAAATTTCGTTTACCTCCTTATTAAGTATTGTCTTAATTAATTCTTATTTTCTTATATTAGCGACGGTTCAGGCCGACGCTAATGTTTGTGCTAAAATTTTCATTTTCCCCCACGAATTTCGTTTGGCTCCTTTAAACTTATTGTTTTAATTAATTATTATTTTTATATTAAAAACTAGTACTTTAATAGCTCTTTTAAAGTGCTATTAAACAAAATCGTTCACATTAGTGGCACGTTTAATAGCGCTTTTCAGCGCTATCAAAAACAACAGAAAGTGCTATTAAGGAACTTTTATGGCATATTGTATGTTGCTCTATTTTCTCTTTCAAAGTTCGTTTACCCTTTTGGACAGAAGAGATCACTCTTCTTTGTCTTTATTAGAATCTTTATAAGAGGAGCATACGCCTAACTAGTCATTTTCCTGCATTTCACATCAAAATTATATAGCACGAATAAAACTAAAGTTCATGAGTGAAGGTGAGCATTCAAACGATAACCTATACAGCCAGCGTCGTCGGTCTAAGAATAAAGGGACATTCATTTAATCATT
Source organism: Vicia faba (assembly GCA_948472305.1). Classification (NCBI taxonomy): domain Eukaryota; kingdom Viridiplantae; phylum Streptophyta; class Magnoliopsida; order Fabales; family Fabaceae; genus Vicia; species Vicia faba. The sequence continues at coordinate 507,490,500 of OX451741.1, read as the reverse complement.
CCTTCTTCACTACTTAATGCATGTGTCCTTCGAGTGCATTTGTTATGAAAATATTTTGAAAATGGTTTGATTTCGAGAAAAATACTTGGTGTTGACAAAACGTTTATTTGGACCTACGCTACTGTTTGTGCGAAAATTTCATTTCACCCACAAATTTAGTTTGCCTCCTTTTTAGTTATTATTTTAAATAGTTATTTATTTTTTATATTAGCAATGGTTCAGGCCGACGCTATTGTTTTTGAAAAATTATTCATTTCAATAAATTTCGTTTGCCTCCTTATTAAGTATTGTCTTAATTAATTCTTATTTTCTTATATTAGTGACGGTTCAGGCCGACACTAATGTTTGTTCTAAAATTTTCATTTTCCCCCACGAATTTCATTTGGCTCCTTTAAACTTATTGTTTTAATTAATTATTATTTTTATATTAAAAACTAGTACTTTAGTAGCTCTTTTAAAGTGCTATTAAACAAAATCATTCACATTAGTGGCACGGTTAATAGCGCTTTTTAGCGCTATCAAAAACAAAAGAAAGTGCTATTAAGTAACTTTTATGGCATATTGTCTGTTGCTCTATTTTCTCTTTCAAAGTTGGTTTACCCTTTTGGACAGAAGAGATCACTCTTCTTTGTCTTTTTTTGAATCTTTATAAGAGGAGCATACGCCTAAGTAGTCATTTTCCTGCATTTCACTTCAAAAGTATATAGCACGAATAAAACTAAAGTTCATGAGTGAAGGTGAGCATTCGAGCGATAACCTATACAACAAGCGTCGTCGGACTAAGAACAAAGGGACATACATTTAATCATTCATTCTTCACTACTTAATGCATGTGACCTTCGAGTGCATTTGTTACGAAAATATTTTGAAAATGGTTTGATTTCGAGAAAAATACTTGATGTTGACAAAACGTTTATTTGGACCTACGCTACTGTTTGTGCGAAAATTTCATTACACCCACCAATTTAGTTTGCCTCCTTTTTAGTTATTATTTTAAATAATTATTTATTTTTTATATTAGCGACGGTTTAGGCCGACGCTATTGTTTTTGAAAAAATATTCATTTCCCATAACAAATTTCGTTTACCTCCTTATTAAGTATTGTCTTAATTAATTCTTATTTTCTTATATTAGCGACGGTTCAGGCCGACGCTAATGTTTGTGCTAAAATTTTCATTTTCCCCCACGAATTTCGTTTGGCTCCTTTAAACTTATTGTTTTAATTAATTATTATTTTTATATTAAAAACTAGTACTTTAATAGCTCTTTTAAAGTGCTATTAAACAAAATCGTTCACATTAGTGGCACGTTTAATAGCGCTTTTCAGCGCTATCAAAAACAACAGAAAGTGCTATTAAGGAACTTTTATGGCATATTGTATGTTGCTCTATTTTCTCTTTCAAAGTTCGTTTACCCTTTTGGACAGAAGAGATCACTCTTCTTTGTCTTTATTAGAATCTTTATAAGAGGAGCATACGCCTAACTAGTCATTTTCCTGCATTTCACATCAAAATTATATAGCACGAATAAAACTAAAGTTCATGAGTGAAGGTGAGCATTCAAACGATAACCTATACAGCCAGCGTCGTCGGTCTAAGAATAAAGGGACATTCATTTAATCATTCCTTCTTCACTACTTAATGCATGTGTCCTTCGAGTGCATTTGTTATGAAAATATTTTGAAAATGGTTTGATTTCGAGAAAAATACTTGGTGTTGACAAAACGTTTATTTGGACCTACGCTACTGTTTGTGCGAAAATTTCATTTCACCCACAAATTTAGTTTGCCTCCTTTTTAGTTATTATTTTAAATAGTTATTTATTTTTTATATTAGCGATGGTTCAGGCCGACGCTATTGTTTTTGAAAAAATATTCATTTCAACAAATTTCGTTTGCCTCCTTATTAAGTATTGTCTTAATTAATTCTTATTTTCTTATATTAGTGACGGTTCAGGCCGATACTAATGTTTGTTCTAAAATTTTCATTTTCCCCCACGAATTTCATTTGGCTCCTTTAAACTTATTGTTTTAATTAATTATTATTTTTATATTAAAAACTAGTACTTTAATAGCTCTTTTAAAGTGCTATTAAACAAAATCATTCACATTAGTGGCACGGTTAATAGCGCTTTTTAGCGCTATCAAAAACAAAAGAATGTTGTATTAAGTAACTTTTATGGCATATTGTCTGTTGCTCTATTTTCTATTTCAAAGTTGGTTTACCCTTTTGGACAGAAGAGATCACTCTTCTTTGTCTTTATTAGAATCTTTATAAGAGGAGCATACGCCTAAGTAGTCATTTTCCTGCATTTCACTTCAAAAGCATATAACACGAATAAAACTAAAGTTCATGAGTGAAGGTGAGCGTTCGAGCGATAACCTATACAACCAGCGTCATCGGACTAAGATCAAAGGGACATACATTTAATCATTCCTTCTTCACTACTTAATGCATGTGTCCTTTGAGTGCATTTGTAACGAAAATATTTTGAAAATGGTTTGATTTTGAGAAAAATACTTGATGTTGACAAAACGTTTATTTGGACCTACGCTACTGTTTGTGCGAAAATTTCATTACACCCACCAATTTAGTTTGCCTCCTTTTTAGTTATTATTTTAAATAATTATTTATTTTTTATATTAGCGACGGTTCAGGCCGACGCTATTGTTTTTGAAAAAATATTCATTTCCCATAACAAATTTCGTTTGCCTCCTTATTAAGTATTGTCTTAATTAATTCTTATTTTCTTCTATTAGCGACGGTTCAGGCCGACGCTAATGTTTGTGCTAAAATTTTCATTTTCCCCCACGAATTTCGTTTGGCTCCTTTAAACTTATTGTTTTAATTAATTATTTTTTTTATATTAAAAACTAGTACTTTAATAGCTCTTTTAAAGTGCTATTAAACAAAATCGTTCACATTAGTGGCACGTTTAATAGTGCTTTTCAGCGCTATCAAAAACAACAGAAAGTGCTATTAAGTAACTTTTATGGCATATTGTCTGTTGCTCTATTTTCTCTTTCAAAGTTCGTTTACCCTTTTGGACAGAAGAGATCACTCTTCTTTGTCTTTATTAGAATCTTTATAAGAGGAGCATACGCCTAACTAGTCATTTTCCTGCATTTCACATCAAAATTATATAGCACGAATAAAACTAAAGTTCATGAGTGAAGGTGAGCATTCAAACGATAACCTATACAGCCAGCGTCGTCGGTCTAAGAATAAAGGGACATTCATTTAATCATTCCTTCTTCACTACTTAATGCATGTGTCCTTCGAGTGCATTTGTTATGAAAATATTTTGAAAATGGTTTGATTTCGAGAAAAATACTTGGTGTTGACAAAACATTTATTTGGACCTACGCTACTGTTTGTGCGAAAATTTCATTTCACCCACAAATTTAGTTTGCCTCCTTTTTAGTTATTATTTTAAATAGTTATTTATTTTTTATATTAGCGATGGTTCAGGCCGACGCTATTGTTTTTGAAAAAATATTCATTTCAACAAATTTCGTTTGCCTCCTTATTAAGTATTGTCTTAATTAATTCTTATTTTCTTATATTAGTGACGGTTCAGGCCGACACTAATGTTTGTTCTAAAATTTTCATTTTCCCCCACGAATTTCATTTGGCTCCTTTAAACTTATTGTTTTAATTAATTATTATTTTTATATTAAAAACTAGTACTTTAATAGCTCTTTTAAAGTGCTATTAAACAAAATCATTCACATTAGTGGCACGGTTAATAGCGCTTTTTAGCGCTATCAAAAACAAAAGAATGTTGTATTAAGTAACTTTTATGGCATATTGTCTGTTGCTCTATTTTCTATTTCAAAGTTGGTTTACCCTTTTGGACAGAAGAGATCACTCTTCTTTGTCTTTATTAGAATCTTTATAAGAGGAGCATACGCCTAAGTAGTCATTTTCCTGCATTTCACTTCAAAAGCATATAACACGAATAAAACTAAAGTTCATGAGTGAAGGTGAGCGTTCGAGCGATAACCTATACAACCAGCGTCATCGGACTAAGATCAAAGGGACATACATTTAATCATTCCTTCTTCACTACTTAATGCATGTGTCCTTTGAGTGCATTTGTAACGAAAATATTTTGAAAATGGTTTGATTTTGAGAAAAATACTTGATGTTGACAAAACGTTTATTTGGACCTACGCTACTGTTTGTGCGAAAATTTCATTACACCCACCAATTTAGTTTGCCTCCTTTTTAGTTATTATTTTAAATAATTATTTATTTTTTATATTAGCGACGGTTCAGGCCGACGCTATTGTTTTTGAAAAAATATTCATTTCCCATAACAAATTTCGTTTGCCTCCTTATTAAGTATTGTCTTAATTAATTCTTATTTTCTTCTATTAGCGACGGTTCAGGCCGACGCTAATGTTTGTGCTAAAATTTTCATTTTCCCCCACGAATTTCGTTTGGCTCCTTTAAACTTATTGTTTTAATTAATTATTTTTTTTATATTAAAAACTAGTACTTTAATAGCTCTTTTAAAGTGCTATTAAACAAAATCGTTCACATTAGTGGCACGTTTAATAGTGCTTTTCAGCGCTATCAAAAACAACAGAAAGTGCTATTAAGTAACTTTTATGGCATATTGTCTGTTGCTCTATTTTCTCTTTCAAAGTTCGTTTACCCTTTTGGACAGAAGAGATCACTCTTCTTTGTCTTTATTAGAATCTTTATAAGAGGAGCATACGCCTAACTAGTCATTTTCCTGCATTTCACATCAAAATTATATAGCACGAATAAAACTAAAGTTCATGAGTGAAGGTGAGCATTCAAACGATAACCTATACAGCCAGCGTCGTCGGTCTAAGAATAAAGGGACATTCATTTAATCATTCCTTCTTCACTACTTAATGCATGTGTCCTTCGAGTGCATTTGTTATGAAAATATTTTGAAAATGGTTTGATTTCGAGAAAAATACTTGGTGTTGACAAAACATTTATTTGGACCTACGCTACTGTTTGTGCGAAAATTTCATTTCACCCACAAATTTAGTTTGCCTCCTTTTTAGTTATTATTTTAAATAGTTATTTATTTTTTATATTAGCGATGGTTCAGGCCGACGCTATTGTTTTTGAAAAAATATTCATTTCAACAAATTTCGTTTGCCTCCTTATTAAGTATTGTCTTAATTAATTCTTATTTTCTTATATTAGTGACGGTTCAGGCCGACACTAATGTTTGTTCTAAAATTTTCATTTTCCCCCACGAATTTCATTTGGCTCCTTTAAACTTATTGTTTTAATTAATTATTATTTTTATATTAAAAACTAGTACTTTAATAGCTCTTTTAAAGTGCTATTAAACAAAATCATTCACATTAGTGGCACGGTTAATAGCGCTTTTTAGCGCTATCAAAAACAAAAGAATGTTCTATTAAGTAACTTTTATGGCATATTGTCTGTTGCTCTATTTTCTATTTCAAAGTTGGTTTACCCTTTTGGACAGAAGAGATCACTCTTCTTTATCTTTATTAGAATCTTTATAAGAGGAGCATACGCCTAAGTAGTCATTTTCCTGCATTTCACTTCAAAAGTATATAACACGAATAAAACTAAAGTTCATGAGTGTAGGTGAGCGTTCGAGCGATAACCTATACAACCAGCGTCATCGGACTAAGATCAAAGGGACATACATTTAATCATTCCTTCTTCACTACTTAATGCATGTGTCCTTTGAGTGCATTTGTAACGAAAATATTTTGAAAATGGTTTGATTTTGAGAAAAATACTTGATGTTGACAAAACGTTTATTTGGACCTACGCTACTGTTTGTGCGAAAATTTCATTACACCCACCAATTTAGTTTGCCTCCTTTTTAGTTATTATTTTAAATAATTATTTATTTTTTATATTAGCGACGGTTCAGGCCGACGCTATTGTTTTTGAAAAAATATTCATTTCCCATAACAAATTTCGTTTGCCTCCTTATTAAGTATTGTCTTAATTAATTCTTATTTTCTTCTATTAGCGACGGTTCAGGCCGACGCTAATGTTTGTGCTAAAATTTTCATTTTCCCCCACGAATTTCGTTTGGCTCCTTTAAACTTATTGTTTTAATTAATTATTTTTTTTATATTAAAAACTAGTACTTTAATAGCTCTTTTAAAGTGCTATTAAACAAAATCGTTCACATTAGTGGCACGTTTAATAGTGCTTTTCAGCGCTATCAAAAACAACAGAAAGTGCTATTAAGTAACTTTTATGGCATATTGTCTGTTGCTCTATTTTCTCTTTCAAAGTTCGTTTACCCTTTTGGGCAGAAGAGATCACTCTTCTTTGTCTTTATTAGAATCTTTATAAGAGGAGCATACGCCTAACTAGTCATTTTCCTGCATTTCACATCAAAATTATATAGCACGAATAAAACTAAAGTTCATGAGTGAAGGTGAGCATTCAAACGATAACCTATACAGCCAGCGTCGTCGGTCTAAGAAGAAAGGGACATTCATTTAATCATTCCTTCTTCACTACTTAATGCATGTGTCCTTCGAGTGCATTTGTTATGAAAATATTTTGAAAATGGTTTGATTTCGAGAAAAATACTTGGTGTTGACAAAACATTTATTTGGACCTACGCTACTGTTTGTGCGAAAATTTCATTTCACCCACAAATTTAGTTTGCCTCCTTTTTAGTTATTATTTTAAATAGTTATTTATTTTTTATATTAGCGATGGTTCAGGCCGACGCTATTGTTTTTGAAAAAATATTCATTTCAACAAATTTCGTTTGCCTCCTTATTAAGTATTGTCTTAATTAATTCTTATTTTCTTATATTAGTGACGGTTCAGGCCGACACTAATGTTTGTTCTAAAATTTTCATTTTCCCCCACGAATTTCATTTGGCTCCTTTAAACTTATTGTTTTAATTAATTATTATTTTTATATTAAAAACTAGTACTTTAATAGCTCTTTTAAAGTGCTATTAAACAAAATCATTGACATTAGTGGCACGGTTAATAGCGCTTTTTAGCGCTATCAAAAACAAAAGAATGTTCTATTAAGTAACTTTTATGGCATATTGTCTGTTGCTCTATTTTCTATTTCAAAGTTGGTTTACCCTTTTGGACAGAAGAGATCACTCTTCTTTGTCTTTATTAGAATCTTTATAAGAGGAGCATACGCCTAAGTAGTCATTTTCCTGCATTTCACTTCAAAAGTATATAACACGAATAAAACTAAAGTTCATGAGTGAAGGTGAGCGTTCGAGCGATAACCTATACAACCAGCGTCAACGGACTAAGATCAAAGGGACATACATTTAATCATTCCTTCTTCACTACTTAATGCATGTGTCCTTTGAGTGCATTTGTAACGAAATTATTTTGAAAATGGTTTGATTTTGAGAAAAATACTTGATGTTGACAAAACGTTTATTTGGACCTACGCTACTGTTTGTGCGAAAATTTCATTACACCCACCAATTTAGTTTGCCTCCTTTTTAGTTATTATTTTAAATAATTATTTATTTTTTATATTAGCGACGGTTCAGGCCGACGCTATTGTTTTTGAAAAAATATTCATTTCCCATAACAAATTTCGTTTGCCTCCTTATTAAGTATTGTCTTAATTAATTCTTATTTTCTCATATTAGCGACGGTTCAGGCCGACGCTAATGTTTGTGCTAAAATTTTCATTTTCCCCCACGAATTTCGTTTGACTCCTTTAAACTTATTGTTTTAATTAATTATTTTTTTTATATTAAAAACTAGTACTTTAATAGCTCTTTTAAAGTGCTATTAAACAAAATCGTTCACATTAGTGGCACGTTTAATAGTGCTTTTCAGCGCTATCAAAAACAACAGAAAGTGCTATTAAGTAACTTTTATGGCATATTGTTTGTTGCTCTATTTTCTCTTTCAAAGTTCGTTTACCCTTTTGGACAGAAGAGATCACTCTTCTTTGTCTTTATTAGAATCTTTATAAGAGGAGCATACGCCTAACTAGTCATTTTCCTGCATTTCACATCAAAATTATATAGCACGAATAAAACTAAAGTTCATGAGTGAAGGTGAGCATTCAAACGATAACCTATACAGCCAGCGTCGTCGGTCTAAGAATAAAGGGACATTCATTTAATCATTCCTTCTTCACTACTTAATGCATGTGTCCTTCGAGTGCATTTGTTATGAAAATATTTTGAAAATGGTTTGATTTCGAGAAAAATACTTGGTGTTGACAAAACATTTATTTGGACCTACGCTACTGTTTGTGCGAAAATTTCATTTCACCCACAAATTTAGTTTGCCTCCTTTTTAGTTATTATTTTAAATAGTTATTTATTTTTTATATTAGCGATGGTTCAGGCCGACGCTATTGTTTTTGAAAAAATATTCATTTCAACAAATTTCGTTTGCCTCCTTATTAAGTATTGTCTTAATTAATTCTTATTTTCTTTTATTAGTGACGGTTCAGGCCGACACTAATGTTTGTTCTAAAATTTTCATTTTCCCCCACGAATTTCATTTGGCTCCTTTAAACTTATTGTTTTAATTAATTATTATTTTTATATTAAAAACTAGTACTTTAATAGCTCTTTTAAAGTGCTATTAAACAAAATCATTCACATTAGTGGCACGGTTAATAGCGCTTTTTAGCGCTATCAAAAACAAAAGAATGTTCTATTAAGTAACTTTTATGGCATATTGTTTGTTGCTCTATTTTCTATTTCAAAGTTGGTTTACCCTTTTGGACAGAAGAGATCACTCTTCTTTGTCTTTATTAGAATCTTTATAAGAGGAGCATACGCCTAAGTAGTCATTTTCCTGCATTTCACTTCAAAAGTATATAACACGAATAAAACTAAAGTTCATGAGTGAAGGTGAGCGTTCGAGCGATAACCTATACAACCAGCGTCAACGGACTAAGATCAAAGGGACATACATTTAATCATTCCTTCTTCACTACTTAATGCATTTGTCCTTTGAGTGCATTTGTAACGAAAATATTTTGAAAATGGTTTGATTTTGAGAAAAATACTTGATGTTGACAAAACGTTTATTTGGACCTACGCTACTGTTTGGGCGAAAATTTCATTACACCCACCAATTTAGTTTGCCTCCTTTTTAGTTATTATTTTAAATAATTATTTATTTTTTATATTAGCGACGGTTCAGGCCGACGCTATTGTTTTTGAAAAAATATTCATTTCCCATAACAAATTTTGTTTGCCTCCTTAGTAAGTATTGTCTTAATTAATTCTTATTTTCTTATATTAGCGACGGTTCAGGCCGACACTAATGTTTGTGCTAAAATTTTCATTTTCCCCCACGAATTTCCTTTGGCTCCTTTAAACTTATTGTTTTAATTAATTATTATTTTTATATTAAAAACTAGTACTTTAATAGCTCTTTTAAAGTGCTATTAAACAAAATCGTTCACATTAGTGGCACGTTTAATAGTGCTTTTCAGCGCTATCAAAAACAACAGAAAGTGCTATTAAGTAACTTTTATGGCATATTGTTTGTTGCTCTATTTTCTCTTTCAAAGTTCGTTTACCCTTTTGGACAGAAGAGATCACTCTTCTTTGTCTTTATTAGAATCTTTATAAGAGGAGCATACGCCTAACTAGTCATTTTCCTGCATTTTACATCAAAATTATATAGCACGAATAAAACTAAAGTTCATGAGTAAAGGTGAGCATTCAAACGATAACCTATACCGCCAGCGTCGTCGGTCTAAGAATAAAGGGACATTCATTTAATCATTCCTTCTTCACTACTTAATGCATGTGTCCTTCGAGTGTATTTGTTATGAAAATATTTTGAAAATGGTTTGATTTCGAGAAAAATACTTGGTGTTGACAAAACGTTTATTCGGACCTACGCTACTGTTTGTGCGAAAATTTCATTACACCCACCAATTTAGTTTTCCTCCTTTTTAGTTATTATTTTAAATAATTATTTATTTTTTATATTAGCGACGGTTCAGGACGACGCTATTGTTTTTGAAAAAATATTCATTTCCCATAACAAATTTCGTTTGCCTCCTTATTAAGTATTGTCTTAATTAATTCTTATTTTCTTATATTAGCGACGATTCAGGCCGACGCTAATGTTTGTGCTAAAATTTTCATTTTCCGCCACGAATTTCGTTTGGCTCCTTTAAACTTATTGTTTTAATTATTTATTTTTTTATATTAAAAACTAGTACTTTAATAGCTCTTTTAAAGTGCTATTAAACAAAATCGTTCACATTAGTGGCACGTTTAACAACGCTTTTCAGCGCTATCAAAAACAAAAGAAAGTGCTATTAAGTAACTTTTATGGCATATTGTCTGTTGCTCTATTTTCTCTTTCAAAGTTGGTTTACCCTTTTGGACAGAAGAAATCACTCTTCTTTGTCTTTATTAGAATCTTTATAAGAGGAGCATACACCTAAGTAGTCATTTTCCTACATTTCACTTTAAAAGTATATAGCACGAATAAAACTAAAATTCATCAGTGAAGGTGAGCATTCGAGCGATATCCTATACAACAAGCATCGTCGGACTAAGAACAAAGGGACATACATTTAATCATTCCTTCTTCACTACTTAATGCATGTGTCCTTCGAGTGCATTTGTTATGAAAATGGTTTGATTTCGAGAAAAATACTTGGTGTTGACAAAACGTTTATTTGGACCTACGTTACTGTTTGTGCGAAGATTTCATTACACCCACCAATTTAGTTTGCCTCCTTTTTAGTTATTATTTTAAATAATTATTTATTTTTTATATTAGCGACGGTTCTAGCCGACGCTATTGTTTTTGAAAAAATATTCATTTCCCATAACAAATTTTGTTTGCCTCCTTATTAAGTATTGTCTTAATTAATTCTTATTTTCTTATGTTAGCGACGGTTCAGGCCGACGCTAATGTTTGTGCTAAAATTTTCATTTTCCCCCACGAATTTCCTTTGGCTCCTTTAAACTTATTGTTTTAATTAATTATTACTTTTATATTAAAAACTAGTACTTTAATAGCTCTTTTAAAGTGCTACTAAACAAAATTGTTCACATTAGTCGCACGGTTAATAACGCTTTTTAGCGCTATCAAAAACAAAAGAAAGTGCTATTAAGTAACTTTTATTGCATATTGTCTGTTGCTCTATTTTCTCTTTCAATGTTGGTTTACCCTTTTGGACAGAAGAGATCACTCTTCTTTGTCTTTATTAGAATCTTTATAAGAGGAGCATACGCCTAAGTAGTCATTTTCCTGCATTTCACTTCAAAAGTATATAGCACGAATAAAACTAAAATTCATGAGTGAAGGTGAGCATTCGAGCGATAACCTATACAACCAGCGTCGTCGGACTAAAAACAAAGGGACATACATTTAATCATTCCTTCTTCACTACTTAATGCATGTGTCCTTCGAGTGCATTTGTTACGAAAATATTTTGAAAATGGTTTGATTTCGAGAAAAATACTTGATGTTGACAAAACGTTTATTTGGACCTACGCTACTGTTTGTGCGAAAATTTCATTACACCCACCAATTTAGTTTGCCTCCTTTTTAGTTATTATTTTAAATAATTATTTATTTTTTATATTAGCGACGGTTCAGGACGACGCTATTGCTTTTGAAAAAATATTCATTTCCCATAACAAATTTCGTTTGCCTCCTTATTAAGTATTGTCTTAATTAATTCTTATTTTCTTATATTAGCGACGATTCAGGCCGACGCTAATGTTTGTGCTAAAATTTTCATTTTCCCCGACGAATTTCGTTTGGCTACTTTAAACTTATTGTTTTAATTAATTATTTTTTTATATTAAAAACTAGTACTTTAATAGCTCTTTTAAAGTGCTATTAAACAAAATCGTTCACATTAGTGGCACGTTTAACAATGCTTTCAGCGCTATCAAAAATAAAAGAAAGTGCTATTAAGTAACTTTTATGGCATATTGTCTGTTGCTCTATTTTCTCTTTCAAAGTTGGTTTACCCTTTTGGACATAAGAGATCAGTCTTCTTTGTCTTTATTAGAATCTTTATAAGAGGAGCATACACCTAAGTAGTCATTTTCCTGCATTTCACTTCAAAAGTATATAGCACGAATAAAACTAAAGTTCATGAGTGAAGGTGAGCATTCGAGCGATAACATATACAGCCAGCATCGTCGGACTAAGAACAAAGGGACATACATTTAATCATTCCTTCTTTACTACTTAATGCATGTGTCCTTCGAGTGCATTTGTTACGAAAATATTTTGAAAATGGTTTGATTTCGAGAAAAATACTTGATGTTGACAAAACGTTTATTTGGACCTACGTTACTGTTTGTGCGAAAATTTCATTACACCCACCAATTTAGTTTGCCTCCTTTTTAGTTATTATTTTAAATAATTATTTATTTTTTATATTAGCGACGGTTCAGGCCGACGCTATTGTTTTTGAAAAAATATTCATTTCCCATAACAAATTTCATTTGCCTCCTTATTAAGTATTGTCTTAATTAATTCTTATTTTCTTATATTAGCGACGGTTCAGGCCGACGCTAATGTTTGTGCTAAAATTTTCATTTTCCCCCACGAATTTCGTTTGGCTCCTTTAAACTTATTTTTTTAATTAATTATTTTTTTATATTAAAAACTAGTACTTTAATAGCTCTTTTAAAGTGCTAATAAACAAAATCGTTCACATTAGTGGCACGTTTAATAGTGCTTTTCAGCGCTATCAAAAACAACAGAAAGTGCTATTAAGTAACTTTTATGGCATATTGTCTGTTGCTCTATTTTCTCTTTCAAAGTTCGTTTACCCTTTTGGACAGAAGAGATCACTCTTCTTTGTCTTTATTAGAATCTTTATAAGAGGAGCATACGCCTAACTAGTCATTTTCCTGCATTTCACATCAAAATTATATAGCACGAATAAAACTAAAGTTCATGAGTGAAGGTGAGCATTCAAACGATAACCTATACAGCCAGCATCGTCGGTCTAAGAAGAAAGGGACATTCATTTAATCATTCCTTCTTCACTACTTAATGCATGTGTCCTTCGAGTGCATTTGTTATGAAAATATTTTGAAAACGGTTTGATTTCGAGAAAAATACTTGGTGTTGACAAAACATTTATTTGGACCTACGCTACTGTTTGTGCGAAAATTTCATTTCACCCACAAATTTAGTTTGCCTCCTTTTTAGTTATTATTTTAAATAGTTATTTATTTTTTATATTAGCGATGGTTCAGGCCGACGCTATTGTTTTTGAAAAAATATTCATTTCAACAAATTTCGTTTGCCTCCTTATTAAGTATTGTCTTAATTAATTCTTATTTTCTTATATTAGTGACGGTTCAGGCCGACACTAATGTTTGTTCTAAAATTTTCATTTTCCCCCACGAATTTCATTTGGCTCCTTTAAACTTATTGTTTTAATTAATTATTATTTTTATATTAAAAACTAGTACTTTAATAGCTCTTTTAAAGTGCTATTAAACAAAATCATTGACATTAGTGGCACGGTTAATAGCGCTTTTTAGCGCTATCAAAAACAAAAGAATGTTCTATTAAGTAACTTTTATGGCATATTGTCTGTTGCTCTATTTTCTATTTCAAAGTTGGTTTACCCTTTTGGACAGAAGAGATCACTCTTCTTTGTCTTTATTAGAATCTTTATAAGAGGAGCATACGCCTAAGTAGTCATTTTCCTGCATTTCACTTCAAAAGTATATAACACGAATAAAACTAAAGTTCATGAGTGAAGGTGAGCGTTCGAGCGATAACCTATACAACCAGCGTCAATGGACTAAGATCAAAGGGACATACATTTAATCATTCCTTCTTCACTACTTAATGCATGTGTCCTTTGAGTGCATTTGTAACGAAAATATTTTGAAAATGGTTTGATTTTGAGAAAAATACTTGATGTTGACAAAACGTTTATTTGGACCTACGCTACTGTTTGTGCGAAAATTTCATTACACCCACCAATTTAGTTTGCCTCCTTTTTAGTTATTATTTTAAATAATTATTTATTTTTTATATTAGCGACGGTTCAGGCCGACGCTATTGTTTTTGAAAAAATATTCATTTCCCATAACAAATTTCGTTTGCCTCCTTATTAAGTATTGTCTTAATTAATTCTTATTTTCTCATATTAGCGACGGTTCAGGCCGACGCTAATGTTTGTGCTAAAATTTTCATTTTCCCCCACGAATTTCGTTTGACTCCTTTAAACTTATTGTTTTAATTAATTATTTTTTTTATATTAAAAACTAGTACTTTAATAGCTCTTTTAAAGTGCTATTAAACAAAATCGTTCACATTAGTGGCACGTTTAATAGTGCTTTTCAGCGCTATCAAAAACAACAGAAAGTGCTATTAAGTAACTTTTATGGCATATTGTTTGTTGCTCTATTTTCTCTTTCAAAGTTCGTTTACCCTTTTGGACAGAAGAGATCACTCTTCTTTGTCTTTATTAGAATCTTTATAAGAGGAGCATACGCCTAACTAGTCATTTTCCTGCATTTCACATCAAAATTATATAGCACGAATAAAACTAAAGTTCATGAGTGAAGGTGAGCATTCAAACGATAACCTATACAGCCAGCGTCGTCGGTCTAAGAATAAAGGGACATTCATTTAATCATTCCTTCTTCACTACTTAATGCATGTGTCCTTCGAGTGCATTTGTTATGAAAATATTTTGAAAATGGTTTGATTTCGAGAAAAATACTTGGTGTTGACAAAACATTTATTTGGACCTACGCTACTGTTTGTGCGAAAATTTCATTTCACCCACAAATTTAGTTTGCCTCCTTTTTAGTTATTATTTTAAATAGTTATTTATTTTTTATATTAGCGATGGTTCAGGCCGACGCTATTGTTTTTGAAAAAATATTCATTTCAACAAATTTCGTTTGCCTCCTTATTAAGTATTGTCTTAATTAATTCTTATTTTCTTATATTAGTGACGGTTCAGGCCGACACTAATGTTTGTTCTAAAATTTTCATTTTCCCCCACGAATTTCATTTGGCTCCTTTAAACTTATTGTTTTAATTAATTATTATTTTTATATTAAAAACTAGTACTTTAATAGCTCTTTTAAAGTGCTATTAAACAAAATCATTCACATTAGTGGCACGGTTAATAGCGCTTTTTAGCGCTATCAAAAACAAAAGAATGTTCTATTAAGTAACTTTTATGGCATATTGTTTGTTGCTCTATTTTCTATTTCAAAGTTGGTTTACCCTTTTGGACAGAAGAGATCACTCTTCTTTGTCTTTATTAGAATCTTTATAAGAGGAGCATACGCCTAAGTAGTCATTTTCCTGCATTTCACTTCAAAAGTATATAACACGAATAAAACTAAAGTTCATGAGTGAAGGTGAGCGTTCGAGCGATAACCTATACAACCAGCGTCAACGGACTAAGATCAAAGGGACATACATTTAATCATTCCTTCTTCACTACTTAATGCATGTGTCCTTTGAGTGCATTTGTAACGAAAATATTTTGAAAATGGTTTGATTTTGAGAAAAATACTTGATGTTGACAAAACGTTTATTTGGACCTACGCTACTGTTTGGGCGAAAATTTCATTACACCCACCAATTTAGTTTGCCTCCTTTTTAGTTATTATTTTAAATAATTATTTATTTTTTATATTAGCGACGGTTCAGGCCGACGCTATTGTTTTTGAAAAAATATTCATTTCCCATAACAAATTTTGTTTGCCTCCTTAGTAATTATTGTCTTAATTAATTCTTATTTTCTTATATTAGCGACGGTTCAGGCCGACGCTAATGTTTGTGCTAAAATTTTCATTTTCCCCCACGAATTTCGTTTGGCTCCTTTAAACATATTGTTTTAATTAATTATTATTTTTATATTAAAAACTAGTACTTTAATAGCTCTTTTAAAGTGCTATTAAACAAAATCGTTCACATTAGTGGCACGTTTAATAGTGCTTTTCAGCGCTATCAAAAACAACAGAAAGTGCTATTAAGTAACTTTTATGGCATATTGTTTGTTGCTCTATTTTCTCTTTCAAAGTTCGTTTACCCTTTTGGACAGAAGAGATCACTCTTCTTTGTCTTTATTAGAATCTTTATAAGAGGAGCATACGCCTAACTAGTCATTTTCCTGCATTTTACATCAAAATTATATAGCACGAATAAAACTAAAGTTCATGAGTAAAGGTGAGCATTCAAACGATAACCTATACCGCCAGCGTCGTCGGTCTAAGAATAAAGGGACATTCATTTAATCATTCCTTCTTCACTACTTAATGCATGTGTCCTTCGAGTGTATTTGTTATGAAAATATTTTGAAAATGGTTTGATTTCGAGAAAAATACTTGGTGTTGACAAAACGTTTATTCGGACCTACGCTACTGTTTGTGCGAAAATTTCATTACACCCACCAATTTAGTTTTCCTCCTTTTTAGTTATTATTTTAAATAATTATTTATTTTTTATATTAGCGACGGTTCAGGACGACGCTATTGTTTTTGAAAAAATATTCATTTCCCATAACAAATTTCGTTTGCCTCCTTATTAAGTATTGTCTTAATTAATTCTTATTTTCTTATATTAGCGACGATTCAGGCCGACGCTAATGTTTGTGCTAAAATTTTCATTTTCCCCCACGAATTTCGTTTGGCTCCTTTAAACTTATTGTTTTAATTATTTATTTTTTTATATTAAAAACTAGTACTTTAATAGCTCTTTTAAAGTGCTATTAAACAAAATCGTTCACATTAGTGGCACGTTTAACAACGCTTTTCAGCGCTATCAAAAACAAAAGAAAGTGCTATTAAGTAACTTTTATGGCATATTGTCTGTTGCTCTATTTTCTCTTTCAAAGTTGGTTTACCCTTTTGGACAGAAGAAATCACTCTTCTTTGTCTTTATTAGAATCTTTATAAGAGGAGCATACACCTAAGTAGTCATTTTCCTACATTTCACTTTAAAAGTATATAGCACGAATAAAACTAAAATTCATCAGTGAAGGTGAGCATTCGAGCGATATCCTATACAACAAGCATCGTCGGACTAAGAACAAAGGGACATACATTTAATCATTCCTTCTTCACTACTTAATGCATGTGTCCTTCGAGTGCATTTGTTATGAAAATGGTTTGATTTCGAGAAAAATACTTGGTGTTGACAAAACATTTATTTGGACCTACGTTACTGTTTGTGCGAAGATTTCATTACACCCACCAATTTAGTTTGCCTCCTTTTTAGTTATTATTTTAAATAATTATTTATTTTTTATATTAGCGACGGTTCTAGCCGACGCTATTGTTTTTGAAAAAATATTCATTTCCCATAACAAATTTTGTTTGCCTCCTTATTAAGTATTGTCTTAATTAATTCTTATTTTCTTATGTTAGCGACGGTTCAGGCCGACGCTAATGTTTGTGCTAAAATTTTCATTTTCCCCCACGAATTTCCTTTGGCTCCTTTAAACTTATTGTTTTAATTAATTATTATTTTTATATTAAAAACTAGTACTTTAATAGCTCTTTTAAAGTGCTACTAAACAAAATTGTTCACATTAGTCGCACGGTTAATAACGCTTTTTAGCGCTATCAAAAACAAAAGAAAGTGCTATTAAGTAACTTTTATTGCATATTGTCTGTTGCTCTATTTTCTCTTTCAATGTTGGTTTACCCTTTTGGACAGAAGAGATCACTCTTCTTTGTCTTTATTAGAATCTTTATAAGAGGAGCATACGCCTAAGTAGTCATTTTCCTGCATTTCACTTCAAAAGTATATAGCACGAATAAAACTAAAATTCATGAGTGAAGGTGAGCATTCGAGCGATAACCTATACAACCAGCGTCGTCGGACTAAAAACAAAGGGACATACATTTAATCATTCCTTCTTCACTACTTAATGCATGTGTCCTTCGAGTGCATTTGTTACGAAAATATTTTGAAAATGGTTTGATTTCGAGAAAAATACTTGATGTTGACAAAACGTTTATTTGGACCTACGCTACTGTTTGTGCGAAAATTTCATTACACCCACCAATTTAGTTTGCCTCCTTTTTAGTTATTATTTTAAATAATTATTTATTTTTTATATTAGCGACGGTTCAGGACGACGCTATTGCTTTTGAAAAAATATTCATTTCCCATAACAAATTTCGTTTGCCTCCTTATTAAGTATTGTCTTAATTAATTCTTATTTTCTTATATTAGCGACGATTCAGGCCGACGCTAATGTTTGTGCTAAAATTTTCATTTTCCCCGACGAATTTCGTTTGGCTACTTTAAACTTATTGTTTTAATTAATTATTTTTTTATATTAAAAACTAGTACTTTAATAGCTCTTTTAAAGTGCTATTAAACAAAATCGTTCACATTAGTGGCACGTTTAACAACGCTTTCAGCGCTATCAAAAATAAAAGAAAGTGCTATTAAGTAACTTTTATGGCATATTGTCTGTTGCTCTATTTTCTCTTTCAAAGTTGGTTTACCCTTTTGGACATAAGAGATCAGTCTTCTTTGTCTTTATTAGAATCTTTATAAGAGGAGCATACACCTAAGTAGTCATTTTCCTGCATTTCACTTCAAAAGTATATAGCACGAATAAAACTAAAGTTCATGAGTGAAGGTGAGCATTCGAGCGATAACATATACAGCCAGCATCGTCGGACTAAGAACAAAGGGACATACATTTAATCATTCCTTCTTTACTACTTAATGCATGTGTCCTTCGAGTGCATTTGTTACGAAAATATTTTGAAAATGGTTTGATTTCGAGAAAAATACTTGATGTTGACAAAACGTTTATTTGGACCTACGCTACTGTTTGTGCGAAAATTTCATTACACCCACCAATTTAGTTTGCCTCCTTTTTAGTTATTATTTTAAATAATTATTTATTTTTTATATTAGCGACGGTTCAGGCCGACGCTATTGTTTTTGAAAAAATATTCATTTCCCATAACAAATTTCATTTGCCTCCTTATTAAGTATTGTCTTAATTAATTCTTATTTTCTTATATTAGCGACGGTTCAGGCCGACGCTAATGTTTGTGCTAAAATTTTCATTTTCCCCCACGAATTTCGTTTGGCTCCTTTAAACTTATTTTTTTAATTAATTATTTTTTTATATTAAAAACTAGTACTTTAATAGCTCTTTTAAAGTGCTAATAAACAAAATCGTTCACATTAGTGGCACGTATAATAGCGCTTTTCAGCGCTATCAAAAACAACAGAAAGTGCTAT
This sequence comes from Vicia faba, assembly GCA_948472305.1. Taxonomy (NCBI): domain Eukaryota; kingdom Viridiplantae; phylum Streptophyta; class Magnoliopsida; order Fabales; family Fabaceae; genus Vicia; species Vicia faba. The sequence continues at coordinate 507,471,295 of OX451741.1, read as the reverse complement.
TAAATAACTTTTATGGCATATTGTCGGTTGCTCTATTTTCTCTTTCAAAGTTCGTTTACCCTTTTGGACAGAAGAGATCACTCTTCTTTGTCTTTATTAGAATCTTTATAAGAGGAGCATACGCCTAACTAGTCATTTTCCTGCATTTCACATCAAAATTATATAGCACGAATAAAACTAAAGTTCATGAGTGAAGGTGTGCATTCAAACGATAACCTATACAACCAGCGTCGTCGGACTAAAAACAAAGGGACATACATTTAATCATTCCTTCTTCACTACTTAATGCATGTGTCCTTCGAGTGCATTTGTTACGAAAATATTTTGAAAATGGTTTGATTTCGAGAAAAATACTTGATGTTGACAAAACGTTTATTTGGACCTACGCTACTGTTTGTGCGAAAATTTCATTACACCCACCAATTTAGTTTGCCTCCTTTTTAGTTATTATTTTAAATAATTATTTATTTTTTATATTAGCGACGGTTCAGGACGATGCTATTGCTTTTGAAAAAATATTCATTTCCCATAACAAATTTCGTTTGCCTCCTTATTAAGTATTGTCTTAATTAATTCTTATTTTCTTATATTAGCGACGATTCAGGCCGACGCTAATGTTTGTGCTAAAATTTTCATTTTCCCCGACGAATTTCGTTTGGCTACTTTAAACTTATTGTTTTAATTAATTATTTTTTTATATTAAAAACTAGTACTTTAATAGCTCTTTTAAAGTGCTATTAAACAAAATCGTTCACATTAGTGGCACGTTTAACAACGCTTTCAGCGCTATCAAAAATAAAAGAAAGTGTTATTAAGTAACTTTTATGGCATATTGCCTGTTGCTCTATTTTCTCTTTCAAAGTTGGTTTACCCTTTTGGACATAAGAGATCAGTCTTCTTTGTCTTTATTAGAATCTTTATAAGAGGAGCATACGCCTAAGTAGTCATTTTCCTGCATTTCACTTCAAAAGTATATAGCACGAATAAAACTAAAGTTCATGAGTGAAGGTGAGCATTCGAGCGATAACATATACAGCCAGCATCGTCGGACTAAGAACAAAGGGACATACATTTAATCATTCCTTCTTTACTACTTAATGCATGTGTCCTTCGAGTGCATTTGTTACGAAAATATTTTGAAAATGGTTTGATTTCGAGAAAAATACTTGATGTTGACAAAACGTTTATTTGGACCTACGCTACTGTTTGTGCGAAAATTTCATTACACCCACCAATTTAGTTTGCCTCCTTTTTAGTTATTATTTTAAATAATTATTTATTTTTTATATTAGCGACGGTTCAGGCCGACGCTATTGTTTTTGAAAAAATATTCATTTCCCATAACAAATTTCATTTGCCTCCTTATTAAGTATTGTCTTAATTAATTCTTATTTTCTTATATTAGCGACGGTTCAGGCCGACGCTAATGTTTGTGCTAAAATTTTCATTTTCCCCCACGAATTTCGTTTGGCTCCTTTAAACTTATTTTTTTAATTAATTATTTTTTTATATTAAAAACTAGTACTTTAATAGCTCTTTTAAAGTGCTAATAAACAAAATCGTTCACATTAGTCGCACGTATAATAGCGCTTTTCAGCGCTATCAAAAACAACAGAAAGTGCTATTAAATAACTTTTATGGCATATTGTCGGTTGCTCTATTTTCTCTTTCAAAGTTCGTTTACCCTTTTGGACAGAAGAGATCACTCTTCTTTGTCTTTATTAGAATCTTTATAAGAGGAGCATACGCCTAACTAGTCATTTTCCTGCATTTCACATCAAAATTATATAGCACGAATAAAACTAAAGTTCATGAGTGAAGGTGTGCATTCAAACGATAACCTATACAGCCAGCGTCTTCGGTCTAAGAATAAAGGGACATTCATTTAATCATTCCTTCTTCACTACTTAATGCATGTGTCCTTCGAGTGCATTTGTTATGATAATATTTTGAAAATGGTTTAATTTCGAGAAAAATACTTGGTGTTGACAAAACCTTTATTTGGACCTACGCTACTGTTTGTGCGAAAATTTCATTACACCCACCAATTTAGTTTGCCTCCTTTTTAGTTATTATTTTAAATAGTTATTTATTTTTTATATTAGCGATGGTTCAGGCCGACGCTATTGTTTTTGAAAAAATATTCATTTCCCATAACAAATTTCGTTTGCCTCCTTATTAAGTATTGTCTTAATTAATTCTTATTTTCTTATATTAGTGACGGTTCAGGCCGATAGTAATGTTTGTGCTAAAATTTTAATTTTCCCCCACGAATTTCATTTGGCTCCTTTAAACTTATTGTTTTAATTAATTATTATTTTTATATTAAAAACTAGTACTTTAATAGCTCTTTTAAAGTGCTATTAAACAAAATCGTTCACATTAGTGGCACGGTTAATAACGCTTTTTAGCGCTATCAAAAACAAAAGAAAGTGCTATTAAGTAACTTTTATGGCATATTGTCTGTTGCTCTATTTTATCTTTCAAAGTTGGTTTACCCTTTTGGACAGAAGAGATCACTCTTCTTTGTCTTTATTAGAATCTTTATAAGAGGAGCATACGCCTAAGTAGTCATTTTCCTGCATTTCACTTTAAAAGTATATAGCACGAATAAAACTAAAGTTCATGAGTGAAGGTGAGCATTCGAGCGATAACCTATACAACCAGCGTCGTCAGACTAAGAACAAAGGGACATACATTTAATCATTCCTTCTTCACTACTTAATGCATGTGTCCTTCGAGTGCATTTGTTACGAAAATATTTTGAAAATGGTTTGATTTCGAGAAAAATACTTGATGTTGACAAAACGTTTATTTGGACCTACGCTACTATTTGTGCGAAAATTTCATTACACCCACCAATTTAGTTTGCCTCCTTTTTAGTTATTATTTTAAATAGTTATTTATTTTTTATATTAGCGATGGTTCAGGCCGACGCTATTGTTTTTGAAAAAATATTCATTTCCCATAACAAATTTCGTTTGCCTCCTTATTAAGTATTGTCTTAATTAATTCTTATTTTCTTATATTAGTGACGGTTCAGGCCGACGCTAATGTTTGTGCTAAAATTTTCATTTTCCCCCACGAATTTCGTTTGGCTCCTTTAAACTTATTTTTTTAATTAATTATTTTTTTATATTAAAAACTAGTACTTTAATAGCTCTTTTAAAGTGCTAATAAACAAAATCGTTCACATTAGTCGCACGTATAATAGCGCTTTTCAGCGCTATCAAAAACAACAGAAAGTGCTATTAAATAACTTTTATGGCATATTGTCGGTTGCTCTATTTTCTCTTTCAAAGTTTGTTTACCCTTTTGGACAGAAGAGATCACTCTTCTTTGTCTTTATTAGAATCTTTATAAGAGGAGCATACGCCTAACTAGTCATTTTCCTGCATTTCACATCAAAATTATATAGCACGAATAAAACTAAAGTTCATGAGTGAAGGTGTGCATTCAAACGATAACCTATACAGCCAGCGTCTTCGGTCTAAGAATAAAGGGACATTCATTTAATCATTCCTTCTTCACTACTTAATGCATGTGTCCTTCGAGTGCATTTGTTATGAAAATATTTTGAAAATGGTTTAATTTCGAGAAAAATACTTGGTGTTGACAAAACCTTTATTTGGACCTACGCTACTGTTTGTGCGAAAATTTCATTACACCCACCAATTTAGTTTGCCTCCTTTTTAGTTATTATTTTAAATAGTTATTTATTTTTTATATTAGCGATGGTTCAGGCCGACGCTATTGTTTTTGAAAAAATATTCATTTCCCATAACAAATTTCGTTTGCCTCCTTATTAAGTATTGTCTTAATTAATTCTTATTTTCTTATATTAGTGACGGTTCAGGCCGACAATAATGTTTGTGCTAAAATTTTCATTTTCCCCCACGAATTTCATTTGGCTCCTTTAAACTTATTGTTTTAATTAATTATTATTTTTATATTAAAAACTAGTACTTTAATAGCTCTTTTAAAGTGCTATTAAACAAAATCGTTCACATTAGTGGCACGGTTAATAACGCTTTTTAGCGCTATCAAAAACAAAAGAAAGTGCTATTAAGTAACTTTTATGGCATATTGTCTGTTGCTCTATTTTATCTTTCAAAGTTGGTTTACCCTTTTGGACAGAAGAGATCACTCTTCTTTGTCTTTATTAGAATCTTTATAAGAGGAGCATACGCCTAAGTAGTCATTTTCCTGCATTTCACTTTAAAAGTATATAGCACGAATAAAACTAAAGTTCATGAGTGAAGGTGAGCATTCGAGCGATAACCTATACAACCAGCGTCGTCAGACTAAGAACAAAGGGACATACATTTAATCATTCCTTCTTCACTACTTAATGCATGTGTCCTTCGAGTGCATTTGTTACGAAAATATTTTGAAAATGGTTTGATTTCGAGAAAAATACTTGATGTTGACAAAACGTTTATTTGGACCTACGCTACTGTTTGTGCGAAAATTTCATTACACCCACCAATTTAGTTTGCCTCCTTTTTAGTTATTATTTTAAATAGTTATTTATTTTTTATATTAGCGATGGTTCAGGCCGACGCTATTGTTTTTGAAAAAATATTCATTTCCCATAACAAATTTCGTTTGCCTCCTTATTAAGTATTGTCTTAATTAATTCTTATTTTCTTATATTAGTGACGGTTCAGGCCGACGCTAATGTTTGTGCTAAAATTTTCATTTTCCCCCACGAATTTCGTTTGGCTCCTTTAAACTTATTTTTTTAATTAATTATTTTTTTATATTAAAAACTAGTACTTTAATAGCTCTTTTAAAGTGCTAATAAACAAAATCGTTCACATTAGTGGCACGTATAATAGCGCTTTTCAGCGCTATCAAAAACAACAGAAAGTGCTATTAAATAACTTTTATGGCATATTGTCGGTTGCTCTATTTTCTCTTTCAAAGTTCGTTTACCCTTTTGGACAGAAGAGATCACTCTTCTTTGTCTTTATTAGAATCTTTATAAGAGGAGTATACGCCTAACTAGTCATTTTCCTGCATTTCACATCAAAATTATATAGCACGAATAAAACTAAAGTTCATGAGTGAAGGTGTGCATTCAAACGATAACCTATACAGCCAGCGTCTTCGGTCTAAGAATAAAGGGACAATCATTTAATCATTCCTTCTTCACTACTTAATGCATGTGTCCTTCGAGTGCATTTGTTATGATAATATTTTGAAAATGGTTTAATTTCGAGAAAAATACTTGGTGTTGACAAAACCTTTATTTGGACCTACGCTACTGTTTGTGCGAAAATTTCATTACACCCACCAATTTAGTTTGCCTCCTTTTTAGTTATTATTTTAAATAGTTATTTATTTTTTATATTAGCGATGGTTCAGGCCGACGCTATTGTTTTTGAAAAAATATTCATTTCCCATAACAAATTTCGTTTGCCTCCTTATTAAGTATTGTCTTAATTAATTCTTATTTTCTTATAATAGTGACGGTTCAGGCCGACAGTAATGTTTGTGCTAAAATTTTCATTTTCCCCCACGAATTTCATTTGGCTCCTTTAAACTTATTGTTTTAATTAATTATTATTTTTATATTAAAAACTAGTACTTTAATAGCTCTTTTAAAGTGCTATTAAACAAAATCGTTCACATTAGTGGCACGGTTAATAACGCTTTTTAGCGCTATCAAAAACAAAAGAAAGTGCTATTAAGTAACTTTTATGGCATATTGTCTGTTGCTCTATTTTATCTTTCAAAGTTGGTTTACCCTTTTGGACAGAAGAGATCACTCTTCTTTGTCTTTATTAGAATCTTTATAAGAGGAGCATAAGCCTAAGTAGTCATTTTCCTGCATTTCACTTTAAAAGTATATAGCACGAATAAAACTAAAGTTCATGAGTGAAGGTGAGCATTCGAGCGATAACCTATACAACCAGCGTCGTCAGACTAAGAACAAAGGGACATACATTTAATCATTCCTTCTTTACTACTTAATGCATGTGTCCTTCGAGTGCATTTGTTACGAAAATATTTTGAAAATGGTTTGATTTCGAGAAAAATACTTGATGTTGACAAAACGTTTATTTGGACCTACGCTACTGTTTGTGCGAAAATTTCATTACACCCACCAATTTAGTTTGCCTCCTTTTTAGTTATTATTTTAAATAATTATTTATTTTTTATATTAGCGACGGTTCAGGCCGACGCTATTGTTTTTGAAAAAATATTCATTTCCCATAACAAATTTCATTTGCCTCCTTATTAAGTATTGTCTTAATTAATTCTTATTTTCTTATATTAGCGACGGTTCAGGCCGACGCTAATGTTTGTGCTAAAATTTTCATTTTCCCCCACGAATTTCGTTTGGCTCCTTTAAACTTATTTTTTTAATTAATTATTTTTTTATATTAAAAACTAGTACTTTAATAGCTCTTTTAAAGTGCTAATAAACAAAATCGTTCACATTAGTGGCACGTATAATAGCGCTTTTCAGCGCTATAAAAAACAACAGAAAGTGCTATTAAATAACTTTTATGGCATATTGTCGGTTGCTCTATTTTCTCTTTCAAAGTTCGTTTACCCTTTTGGACAGAAGAGATCACTCTTCTTTGTCTTTATTAGAATCTTTATAAGAGGAGCATACGCCTAACTAGTCATTTTCCTGCATTTCACATCAAAATTATATAGCACGAATAAAACTAAAGTTCATGAGTGAAGGTGTGCATTCAAACGATAACCTATACAGCCAGCGTCTTCGGTCTAAGAATAAAGGGACATTCATTTAATCATTCCTTCTTCACTACTTAATGCATGTGTCCTTCGAGTGCATTTGTTATGAAAATATTTTGAAAATGGTTTAATTTCGAGAAAAATACTTGGTGTTGACAAAACCTTTATTTGGACCTACGCTACTGTTTGTGCGAAAATTTCATTACACCCACCAATTTAGTTTGCCTCCTTTTTAGTTATTATTTTAAATAGTTATTTATTTTTTATATTAGCGATGGTTCAGGCCGACGCTATTGTTTTTGAAAAAATATTCATTTCCCATAACAAATTTCGTTTGCCTCCTTATTAAGTATTGTCTTAATTAATTCTTATTTTCTTATATTAGTGACGGTTCAGGCCGACAATAATGTTTGTGCTAAAATTTTCATTTTCCCCCACGAATTTCATTTGGCTCCTTTAAACTTATTGTTTTAATTAATTATTATTTTTATATTAAAAACTAGTACTTTAATAGCTCTTTTAAAGTGCTATTAAACAAAATCGTTCACATTAGTGGCACGGTTAATAACGCTTTTTAGCGCTATCAAAAACAAAAGAAAGTGCTATTAAGTAACTTTTATGGCATATTGTCTGTTGCTCTATTTTATCTTTCAAAGTTGGTTTACCCTTTTGGACAGAAGAGATCACTCTTCTTTGTCTTTATTAGAATCTTTATAAGAGGAGCATACGCCTAAGTAGTCATTTTCCTGCATTTCACTTTAAAAGTATATAGCACGAATAAAACTAAAGTTCATGAGTGAAGGTGAGCATTCGAGCGATAACCTATACAACCAGCGTCGTCAGACTAAGAACAAAGGGACATACATTTAATCATTCCTTCTTCACTACTTAATGCATGTGTCCTTCGAGTGCATTTGTTACGAAAATATTTTGAAAATGGTTTGATTTCGAGAAAAATACTTGATGTTGACAAAACGTTTATTTGGACCTACGCTACTGTTTGTGCGAAAATTTCATTACACCCACCAATTTAGTTTGCCTCCTTTTTAGTTATTATTTTAAATAGTTATTTATTTTTTATATTAGCGATGGTTCAGGCCGACGCTATTGTTTTTGAAAAAATATTCATTTCCCATAACAAATTTCGTTTGCCTCCTTATTAAGTATTGTCTTAATTAATTCTTATTTTCTTATATTAGTGACGGTTCAGGCCGACACTAATGTTTGTGCTAAAATTTTCATTTTCCCCCACGAATTTCATTTGGCTCCTTTAAACTTATTGTTTTAATTAATTATTATTTTTATATTAAAAACTAGTACTTTAATATCTCTTTTAAAGTGCTATTAAACAAAATCGTTCACATTAGTGGCACGGTTAATAGCGCTTTTCAGCGTTATCAAAAACAAAAGAAAGTGCTATTAAGTAACTTTTATGGCATATTGTCTGTTGCTCTATTTTCTCTTTCAAAGTTGGTTTACCCTTTTGGACAGAAGAGATCACTCTTCTTTGTCTTTATTAGAATCTTTATAAGAGGAGCATACACCTAAGTAGTCATTTTCCTACATTTCACTTTAAAAGTATATAGCACGAATAAAACTAAAATTCATCAGTGAAGGTGAGCATTCGAGCGATAACCTATACAACAAGCATCGTCGGACTAAGAACAAAGGGACATACATTTAATCATTTCTTCTTCACTACTTAATGCATGTGTCCTTCGAGTGCATTTGTTATGAAAATATCTTGAAAATGGTTTGATTTCGAGAAAAATACTTGGTGTTGACAAAACGTTTATTTGGACCTACGCTACTGTTTGTGCGAAAATTTCATTACACCCACCAATTTAGTTTGGCCCCTTTTTAGTTATTATTTTAAATAATTATTTATTTTTTATATTAGCGACGGTTCTGGGTGACGCTATTGTTTTTGAAAAAATATTCAATTCCCATAACAAATTTCGTTTGCCTCCTTATTAAGTATTGTCTTAATTAATTCTTATTTTCTTATATTAGCGACGGTTCAGGCCGACGCTAATGTTTGTGCTAAAATTTTCATTTTCCCCCACGAATTTCGTTTGGCTCCTTTAAACTTATTGTTTTAATTAATTATTATTTTTATATTAAAAACTAGTACTTTAATATCTCTTTTAAAGTGCTATTAAACAAAATCGTTCACATTAGTGGCACGGTTAATAGCGCTTTTTAGCGCTATCAAAAACAAAAGAAAGTGCTATTAATTAACTTTTATGGCATATTGTCTGTTGCTCTATTTTCTCTTTCAAAGTTGGTTTACCCTTTTGGACAGAAGAGATCACTCTTCTTTGTCTTTATTAGAATCTTTATAAGAGGAGCATACACCTAAGTAGTCATTTTCCTACATTTCACTTTAAAAGTATATAGCACGAATAAAACTAAAATTCATCAGTGAAGGTGAGCATTCGAGCGATAACCTATACAACAAGCATCGTCGGACTAAGAACAAAGGGACATACATTTAATCATTTCTTCTTCACTACTTAATGCATGTGTCCTTCGAGTGCATTTGTTATGAAAATATCTTGAAAATATCTTGAAAATGGTTTGATTTCGAGAAAAATACTTGGTGCTGACAAAACGTTTATTTGGACCTACGCTACTGTTTGTGCGAAAATTTCATTACACCCACCAATTTAGTTTGGCCCCTTTTTAGTTATTATTTTAAATAATTATTTATTTTTTATATTAGCGACGGTTCTGGGTGACGCTATTGTTTTTGAAAAAATATTCAATTCCCATAACAAATTTCGTTTGCCTCCTTATTAAGTATTGTCTTAATTAATTCTTATTTTCTTATATTAGCGACGGTTCAGGCCGACGCTAATGTTTGTGCTAAAATTTTCATTTTCCCCCACGAATTTCGTTTGGCGCCTTTAAACTTATTGTTTTAATTAATTATTATTTTTATATTAAAAACTAGTACTTTAATATCTCTTTTAAAGTGCTATTAAAAAAAATCGTTCACATTAGTGGCACGGTTAATAGTGCTTTTTAGCGCTATCAAAAACAAAAGAAAGTGCTATTAAGTAACTTTTATGGCATATTGTCGGTTGCTCTATTTTCTCTTTCAAAGTTGGTTTACCCTTTTGGACAGAAGAGATCACTCTTCTTTGTCTTTATTAGAATCTTTATAAGAGGAGCATACGCCTAAGTAGTCATTTTCCTGCATTTCACTTCAAAAGTATATAGCACGAATAAAACTAAAGTTCATGAGTGAATGTGAGCATTCAAGCGATAACCTATACAACCAGCGTCGTCGGACTAAGAACAAAGGGACATACATTTAATCATTCCTTCTTCACTACTTAATGCATGTGTCCTTCGAGTGCATTTGTTACGAAAATATTTTGAAAATGGTTTGATTTCGAGAAAAATACTTGATGTTGACAAAACGTTTATTTGGACCTACGCTACTGTTTGTGCGAAAATTTCATTACACCCACCAATTTAGTTTGCCTCCTTTTTAGTTATTATTTTAAATAATTATTTATTTTTTATATTAGCGACGGTTCAGGTTGACGCTATTGTTTTTGAAAAAATATTCATTTCCCATAACAAATTTCGTTTGCCTCCTTATTAATTATTGTCTTAATTAATTCTTATTTTCTTATATTAGCGACGGTTCAGGCCGACGCTAATGTTTGTGCTAAAATTTTCATTTCCCCCATGAATTTCGTTTGGCTCCTTTAAACTTATTGTTTTAATTAATTATTATTTTTATATTAAAAACTAGTACTTTAATAGCTCTTTTAAAGTGCTATTAAACAAAATCGTTCACATTAGTGGCACGTTTAACAACGCTTTTCAGCGCTATCAAAAACAAAAGAAAGTGCTATTAAGTAACTTTTATGGCATATTGTATGAAGCTCTATTTTCTCTTTCAAAGTTCGTTTACCCTTTTGGACAGAAGAGATCACTCTTCTTTGTCTTTATTAGAATCTTTATAAGAGGAGCATACGCCTAACTAGTCATTTTCCTGCATTTCACATCAAAAGTATATAGCACGAATAAAACTAAAGTTCATGAATGAAGGTGAGCATTCAAACGATAACCTATACAGCCAGCGTCGTCGGTCTAAGAATAAAGGGAAATTCATTTAATCATTCCTTCTTCACTACTTAATGCATGTGTCCTTCGAGTGCATTTGTTATGAAAATATTTTAAAAATGGTTTGATTTCGAGAAAAATACTTGGTGTTGACAAAACGTTTATTTGGACCTACGCTACTGTTTGTGCGAAAATTTCATTACACCCACCAATTTAGTTTGCCTCCTTTTTAGTTATTATTTTAAATAATTATTTATTTTTTATATTAGCGATGGTTCAGGCCGACGCTATTGTTTTTGAAAAAATATTCATTTCCCATAACAAATTTCGTTTGCCTCCTTATTAAGTATTGTCTTAATTAATTCTTATTTTCTTATATTAGCGACGGTTCAGGCCGACGCTAATGTTTGTGCTAAAATTTTCATTTTCCCCCACGAATTTCGTTTGGCTCCTTTAAACTTATTGTTTTAATTAATTATTATTTTTATATTAAAAACTAGTACTTTAATATCTCTTTTAAAGTGCTATTAAACAAAATCGTTCACATTAGTGGCACGGTTAATAGCGCTTTTTAGCGCTATCAAAAACAAAAGAAAGTGCTATTAAGTAACTTTTATGGCATATTGTCTGTTGCTCTATTTTCTCTTTCAAAGTTGGTTTACCCTTTTGGACAGAAGAGATCACTCTTCTTTGTCTTTATTAGAATCTTTATAAGAGGAGCATACGCCTAAGTAGTCATTTTCCTGCATTTCACTTCAAAAGTATATAGCACGAATAAAACTAAAGTTCATGAGTGAATGTGAGCATTCAAGCGATAACCTATACAACCAGCGTCGTCGGACTAAGAACAAAGGGACATACATTTAATCATTCCTTCTTCACTACTTAATGCATGTGTCCTTCGTGTGCATTTGTTACGAAAATATTTTGAAAATGGTTTGATTTCGAGAAAAATACTTGATGTTGACAAAACGTTTATTTGGACCTACGCTACTGTTTGTGCGAAAATTTCATTACACCCACCAATTTAGTTTGCCTCCTTTTTAGTTATTATTTTAAATAATTATTTATTTTTTATATTAGCGACGGTTCAGGTTGACGCTATTGTTTTTGAAAAAATATTCATTTCCCATAACAAATTTCGTTTGCCTCCTTATTAATTATTGTCTTAATTAATTCTTATTTTCTTATATTAGCGACGGTTCAGGCCGACGCTAATGTTTGTGCTAAAATTTTCATTTCCCCCATGAATTTCGTTTGGCTCCTTTAAACTTATTGTTTTAATTAATTATTATTTTTATATTAAAAACTAGTACTTTAATAGCTCTTTTAAAGTGCTATTAAACAAAATCGTTCACATTAGTGGCACGTTTAACAACGCTTTTCAGCGCTATCAAAAACAAAAGAAAGTGCTATTAAGTAACTTTTATGGCATATTGTATGAAGCTCTATTTTCTCTTTCAAAGTTCGTTTACCCTTTTGGACAGAAGAGATCACTCTTCTTTGTCTTTATTAGAATCTTTATAAGAGGAGCATACGCCTAACTAGTCATTTTCCTGCATTTCACATCAAAAGTATATAGCACGAATAAAACTAAAGTTCATGAATGAAGGTGAGCATTCAAACGATAACCTATACAGCCAGCGTCGTCGGTCTAAGAATAAAGGGAAATTCATTTAATCATTCATTCTTCACTACTTAATGCATGTGTCCTTCGAGTGCATTTGTTATGAAAATATTTTAAAAATGGTTTGATTTCGAGAAAAATACTTGGTGTTGACAAAACGTTTATTTGGACCTACGCTACTGTTTGTGCGAAAATTTCATTACACCCACCAATTTAGTTTGCCTCCTTTTTAGTTATTATTTTAAATAATTATTTATTTTTTATATTAGCGATGGTTCAGGCCGACGCTATTGTTTTTGAAAAAATATTCATTTCCCATAACAAATTTCGTTTGCCTCCTTATTAAGTATTGTCTTAATTAATTCTTATTTTCTTATATTAGCGACGGTTCAGGCCGACGCTAATGTTTGTGCTAAAATTTTCATTTTCCCCCACGAATTTCGTTTGGCTCCTTTAAACTTATTGTTTTAATTAATTATTATTTTTATATTAAAAACTAGTACTTTAATATCTCTTTTAAAGTGCTATTAAACAAAATCGTTCACATTAGTGGCACGGTTAATAGCGCTTTTTAGCGCTATCAAAAACAAAAGAAAGTGCTATTAAGTAACTTTTATGGCATATTGTCTGTTGCTCTATTTTCTCTTTCAAAGTTGGTTTACCCTTTTGGACAGAAGAGATCACTCTTCTTTGTCTTTATTAGAATCTTTATAAGAGGAGCATACGCCTAAGTAGTCATTTTCCTGCATTTCACTTCAAAAGTATATAGCACGAATAAAACTAAAGTTCATGAGTGAATGTGAGCATTCAAGCGATAACCTATACAACCAGCGTCGTCGGACTAAGAACAAAGGGACATACATTTAATCATTCCTTCTTCACTACTTAATGCATGTGTCCTTCGAGTGCATTTGTTACGAAAATATTTTGAAAATGGTTTGATTTCGAGAAAAATACTTGATGTTGACAAAACGTTTATTTGGACCTACGCTACTGTTTGTGCGAAAATTTCATTACACCCACCAATTTAGTTTGCCTCCTTTTTAGTTATTATTTTAAATAATTATTTATTTTTTATATTAGCGACGGTTCAGGTTGACGCTATTGTTTTTGAAAAAATATTCATTTCCCATAACAAATTTCGTTTGCCTCCTTATTAATTATTGTCTTAATTAATTCTTATTTTCTTATATTAGCGACGGTTCAGGCCGACGCTAATGTTTGTGCTAAAATTTTCATTTCCCCCATGAATTTCGTTTGGCTCCTTTAAACTTATTGTTTTAATTAATTATTATTTTTATATTAAAAACTAGTACTTTAATAGCTCTTTTAAAGTGCTATTAAACAAAATCGTTCACATTAGTGGCACGTTTAACAACGCTTTTCAGCGCTATCAAAAACAAAAGAAAGTGCTATTAAGTAACTTTTATGGCATATTGTATGAAGCTCTATTTTCTCTTTCAAAGTTCGTTTACCCTTTTGGACAGAAGAGATCACTCTTCTTTGTCTTTATTAGAATCTTTATAAGAGGAGCATACGCCTAACTAGTCATTTTCCTGCATTTCACATCAAAAGTATATAGCACGAATAAAACTAAAGTTCATGAATGAAGGTGAGCATTCAAACGATAACCTATACAGCCAGCGTCGTCGGTCTAAGAATAAAGGGAAATTCATTTAATCATTCATTCTTCACTACTTAATGCATGTGTCCTTCGAGTGCATTTGTTATGAAAATATTTTAAAAATGGTTTGATTTCGAGAAAAATACTTGGTGTTGACAAAACGTTTATTTGGACCTACGCTACTGTTTGTGCGAAAATTTCATTACACCCACCAATTTAGTTTGCCTCCTTTTTAGTTATTATTTTAAATAATTATTTATTTTTTATATTAGCGATGGTTCAGGCCGACGCTATTGTTTTTGAAAAAATATTCATTTCCCATAACAAATTTCGTTTGCCTCCTTATTAAGTATTGTCTTAATTAATTCTTATTTTCTTATATTAGCGACGGTTCAGGCCGACGCTAATGTTTGTGCTAAAATTTTCATTTTCCCCCACGAATTTCGTTTGGCTCCTTTAAACTTATTGTTTTAATTAATTATTATTTTTATATTAAAAACTAGTACTTTAATATCTCTTTTAAAGTGCTATTAAACAAAATCGTTCACATTAGTGGCACGGTTAATAGCGCTTTTTAGCGCTATCAAAAACAAAAGAAAGTGCTATTAAGTAACTTTTATGGCATATTGTCTGTTGCTCTATTTTCTCTTTCAAAGTTGGTTTACCCTTTTGGACAGAAGAGATCACTCTTCTTTGTCTTTATTAGAATCTTTATAAGAGGAGCATACGCCTAAGTAGTCATTTTCCTGCATTTCACTTCAAAAGTATATAGCACGAATAAAACTAAAGTTCATGAGTGAATGTGAGCATTCAAGCGATAACCTATACAACCAGCGTCGTCGGACTAAGAACAAAGGGACATACATTTAATCATTCCTTCTTCACTACTTAATGCATGTGTCCTTCGAGTGCATTTGTTACGAAAATATTTTGAAAATGGTTTGATTTCGAGAAAAATACTTGATGTTGACAAAACGTTTATTTGGACCTACGCTACTGTTTGTGCGAAAATTTCATTACACCCACCAATTTAGTTTGCCTCCTTTTTAGTTATTATTTTAAATAATTATTTATTTTTTATATTAGCGACGGTTCAGGTTGACGCTATTGTTTTTGAAAAAATATTCATTTCCCATAACAAATTTCGTTTGCCTCCTTATTAATTATTGTCTTAATTAATTCTTATTTTCTTATATTAGCGACGGTTCAGGCCGACGCTAATGTTTGTGCTAAAATTTTCATTTCCCCCATGAATTTCGTTTGGCTCCTTTAAACTTATTGTTTTAATTAATTATTATTTTTATATTAAAAACTAGTACTTTAATAGCTCTTTTAAAGTGCTATTAAACAAAATCGTTCACATTAGTGGCACGTTTAACAACGCTTTTCAGCGCTATCAAAAACAAAAGAAAGTGCTATTAAGTAACTTTTATGGCATATTGTATGAAGCTCTATTTTCTCTTTCAAAGTTCGTTTACCCTTTTGGACAGAAGAGATCACTCTTCTTTGTCTTTATTAGAATCTTTATAAGAGGAGCATACGCCTAACTAGTCATTTTCCTGCATTTCACATCAAAAGTATATAGCACGAATAAAACTAAAGTTCATGAATGAAGGTGAGCATTCAAACGATAACCTATACAGCCAGCGTCGTCGGTCTAAGAATAAAGGGAAATTCATTTAATCATTCATTCTTCACTACTTAATGCATGTGTCCTTCGAGTGCATTTGTTATGAAAATATTTTAAAAATGGTTTGATTTCGAGAAAAATACTTGGTGTTGACAAAACGTTTATTTGGACCTACGCTACTGTTTGTGCGAAAATTTCATTACACCCACCAATTTAGTTTGCCTCCTTTTTAGTTATTATTTTAAATAATTATTTATTTTTTATATTAGCGATGGTTCAGGCCGACGCTATTGTTTTTGAAAAAATATTCATTTCCCATAACAAATTTCGTTTGCCTCCTTATTAAGTATTGTCTTAATTAATTCTTATTTTCTTATATTAGCGACGGTTCAGGCCGACGCTAATGTTTGTGCTAAAATTTTCATTTTCCCCCACGAATTTCGTTTGGCTCCTTTAAACTTATTGTTTTAATTAATTATTATTTTTATATTAAAAACTAGTACTTTAATATCTCTTTTAAAGTGCTATTAAACAAAATCGTTCACATTAGTGGCACGGTTAATAGCGCTTTTTAGCGCTATCAAAAACAAAAGAAAGTGCTATTAAGTAACTTTTATGGCATATTGTCTGTTGCTCTATTTTCTCTTTCAAAGTTGGTTTACCCTTTTGGACAGAAGAGATCACTCTTCTTTGTCTTTATTAGAATCTTTATAAGAGGAGCATACGCCTAAGTAGTCATTTTCCTGCATTTCACTTCAAAAGTATATAACACGAATAAAACTAAAGTTCATGAGTGAATGTGAGCATTCAAGCGATAACCTATACAACCAGCGTCGTCGGACTAAGAACAAAGGGACATACATTTAATCATTCCTTCTTCACTACTTAATGCATGTGTCCTTCGAGTGCATTTGTTACGAAAATATTTTGAAAATGGTTTGATTTCGAGAAAAATACTTGATGTTGACAAAACGTTTATTTGGACCTACGCTACTCTTTGTGCGAAAATTTCATTACACCCACCAATTTAGTTTGCCTCCTTTTTAGTTATTATTTTAAATAATTATTTATTTTTAATATTAGCGACGGTTCAGGTTGACGCTATTGTTTTTGAAAAAATATTCATTTCCCGTAACAAATTTCGTTTGCCTCCTTATTAAGTATTGTCTTAATTAATTCTTATTTTCTTATATTAGCGACGGTTCAGGCCGACGCTAATGTTTGTGCTAAAATTTTCATTTTCCCTCATGAATTTCGTTTGGCTCCTTTAAACTTATTTTTCAATTAATTATTATTTTTATATTAAAAACTAGTACTTTAATAGCTCTTTTAAAGTGCTATTAAACAAAATCGTTCACATTAGTGGCACGTTTAACAACGCTTTTCAGCGCTATCAAAAACAAAAGAAAGTGCTATTAAGTAACTTTTATGGCATATTGTATGAAGCTCTATTTTCTCTTTCAAAGTTCGTTTACCCTTTTGGACAGAAGAGATCACTCTTCTTTGTCTTTATTAGAATCTTTATAAGAGGAGCATACGCCTAACTAGTCATTTTCCTGCATTTCACATCAAAAGTATATAGCACGAATAAAACTAAAGTTCATGAATGAAGGTGAGCATTCAAACAATAACCTATACAGCCAGCGTCGTCGGTCTAAGAATAAAGGGAAATTCATTTAATCATTCCTTCTTCACTACTTAATGCATGTGTCCTTCGAGTGCATTTGTTATGAAAATATTTTAAAAATGGTTTGATTTCGAGAAAAATACTTGGTGTTGACAAAATTTTATTTGGACCTACGCTACTGTTTGTGCGAAAATTTCATTACACCCACCAATTTAGTTTGCCTCCTTTTTAGTTATTATTTTAAATAATTATTTATTTTTTATATTAACGATGGTTCAGGCCGACGCTATTGTTTTTGAAAAAATATTCATTTCCCATAACAAATTTCGTTTGCCTCCTTATTAAGTATTGTCTTAATTAATTCTTATTTTCTTATATTAGCGACGGTTCAGGCCGACGCTAATGTTTGTGCTAAAATTTTCATTTTCCCCCACGAATTTCGTTTGGCTCCTTTAAACTTATTGTTTTAATTAATTATTATTTTTATATTAAAAACTAGTACTTTAATATCTCTTTTAAAGTGCTATTAAACAAAATCGTTCACATTAGTGGCACGGTTAATAGCGCTTTTTAGCGCTATCAAAAACAAAAGAAAGTGCTATTAAGTAACTTTTATGGCATATTGTCTGTTGCTCTATTTTCTCTTTCAAAGTTGGTTTACCCTTTTGGACAGAAGAGATCACTCTTCTTTGTCTTTATTAGAATCTTTATAAGAGGAGCATACGCCTAAGTAGTCATTTTCCTGCATTTCACTTCAAAAGTATATAGCACGAATAAAACTAAAGTTCATGAGTGAATGTGAGCATTCAAGCGATAACCTATACAACCAGCGTCGTCGGACTAAGAACAAAGGGACATACATTTAATCATTCCTTCTTCACTACTTAATGCATGTGTCCTTCGAGTGCATTTGTTACGAAAATATTTTGAAAATGGTTTGATTTCGAGAAAAATACTTGATGTTGACAAAACGTTTATTTGGACCTACGCTACTGTTTGTGCGAAAATTTCATTACACCCACCAATTTAGTTTGCCTCCTTTTTAGTTATTATTTTAAATAATTATTTATTTTTTATATTAGCGACGGTTCAGGCCGACGCTATTGTTTTTGAAAAAATATTCATTTCCCATAACAAATTTCGTTTGCCTCCTTATTAAGTATTGTCTTAATTAATTCTTATTTTCTTATATTAGTGACGGTTCAGGCCGACGCTAATGTTTGTGCTAAAATTTTCATTTTCCCCCACGAATTTCATTTGGCTCCTTTAAACTTATTGTTTTAATTAATTATTTTTTTATATTAAAAACTAGTACTTTGATAGCTCTTTTAAAGTGCTATTAAACAAAATCGTTCACATTAGTGGCACGGTTAATAGTCCTTTTTAGCGCTATCAAAAACAAAAAAAAAAGTGCTATTAAGTAACTTTTATGGCATATTGTCTGTTGCACTATTTTCTCTTTTAAAGTTGGTTTACCCTTTTGGACAGAAGAGTTGAATCTTCTTTGTCTTTATTAGAATCTTTATAAGAGGAGCATACACCTAAGTAGTCATTTTCCTACATTTCACTTTAAAAGTATATAGCACGAATAAAACTAAAATTCATCAGTGAAGGTGAGCATTCGAGCGATATCCTATATAACAAGCATCATCGGACTAAGAACAAATGGACATACATTTAATCATTCCTTCTTCACTACTTAATGCATTTGTCCTTCGAGTGCATTTGTTATGAAAATATTTTGAAAATGGTTTGATTTCGAGAAAAATAATTGGTGTTGACAAAACCTTTATTTGGACTTACACTACTGTTTGTGCGAAAATTTCATTACACCCACCAATTTAGTTTGCCTCCTTTTTAGTTATTATTTTAAATAATTATTTATTTTTTATATTAGCGACGGTTCTGGCCGACGCTATTGTTTTTGAAAAAATATTCATTTCCCATAACAAATTTCGTTTGCCTCCTTATTAAGTATTGTCTTAATTAATTCTTATTTTCTTATATTAGCGACGGTTCAGGCCGACGCTAATGTTTGTGCTAAAATTTTCATTTTCCCCCACGAATTTCGTTTGGCTTCTTTAAACTAATTGTTTTAATTAATTATTATTTTTATATTAAAAACTAGTACTTTAATAGCTCTTTTAAAGTGCTATTAAACAAAATCGTTCACATTAGTGGCACGTTTAATAGCGCTTTTCAGCGCTATCAAAAACAAAAGAAAGTGCTATTAAATATCTTTTATGGCATATTGTCTGTTGCTCTATTTTCTCTTTCAAAGTTGGTTTACCCTTTTGGACAGAAGAGATCACTCTTCTTTGTCTTTATTAGAATCTTTATAAGAGGAGCATACGCTTAAGTAGTCATTTTCTTGCATTTCACTTCAAAAGTATATAGCACGAATAAAACTAAAGTTCATGAGTGAAGGTGAGCATTCGAGCGATAACCTATACAACCAGCGTCGTCGGACTAAGAACAAAGGGACATACATTTAATCATTCCTTCTTCACTACTTAATGCATGTGTTCTTCGAGTGCATTTGTTACAAAAATATTTTGAAAATGGTTTGATTTCGAGAAAAATACTTGATGTTGACAAAACGTTTATTTGGACCTACGCTACTGTTTGTGCGAAAATTTCATTACACCCACCAATTTAGTTTGCCTCCTTTTTAGTTATTATTTTAAATAATTATTTATTTTTTATATTAGCGACGGTTCAGGCCGACGCTATTGGTTTTGAAAAAATATTCATTTCCCATAACAAATTTCGTTTGCCTCCTTATTAAGTATTGTCTTAATTAATTCTTATTTTCTTATATTAGTGACGGTTCAGGCCGACGCTAATGTTTGTGCTAAAATTTTCATTTTCCCCCACGAATTTCATTTGGCTCCTTTAAACTTATTGTTTTAATTAATTATTTTTTTATATTAAAAACTAGTACTTTGATAGCTCTTTTAAAGTGCTATTAAACAAAATCGTTCACATTAGTGGCACGGTTAATAGTTCTTTTTAGCGCTATCAAAAACAAAAAAAAAGTGCTATTAAGTAACTTTTATGGCATATTGTCTGTTGCTCTATTTTCTCTTTTAAAGTTGGGTTACCCTTTTGGACAGAAGAGTTGACTCTTCTTTGTCTTTATTAGAATCTTTATAAGAGGAGCATACACCTAAGTAGTCATTTTCCTACATTTCACTTTAAAAGTATATAGCACGAATAAAACTAAAATTCATCAGTGAAGGTGAGCATTCGAGCGATATCCTATACAACAAGCATCATCGGACTAAGAACAAATGAACATACATTTAATCATTCCTTCTTCACTACTTAATGCATTTGTCCTTCGAGTGCATTTGTTATGAAAATATTTTGAAAATGGTTTGATTTCGAGAAAAATAATTGGTGTTGACAAAACCTTTATTTGGACCTACACTACTGTTTGTGCGAAAATTTCATTACTCCCACCAATTTAGTTTGCCTCCTTTTTAGTTATTATTTTAAATAATTATTTATTTTTTATATTAGCGACGGTTCTGGCCGACGCTATTGTTTTTGAAAAAATATTCATTTCCCATAACAAATTTCGTTTGCCTCCTTATTAAGTATTGTCTTAATTAATTCTTATTTTCTTATATTAGCGACGGTTCAGGCCGACGCTAATGTTTGTGCTAAAATTTTCATTTTCCCCCACGAATTTCGTTTGGCTTCTTTAAACTAATTATTTTAATTAATTATTATTTTTATATTAAAAACTAGTACTTTAATAGCTCTTTTAAAGTGCTATTAAACAAAATCGTTCACATTAGTGGCACGTTTAATAGCGCTTTTCAGCGCTATCAAAAACAAAAGAAAGTGCTATTAAGTATCTTTTATGGCATATTGTCTGTTGCTCTATTTTCTCTTTCAAAGTTCGTTTCCCTTTTGGACAGAAGAGATCACTCTTCTTTGTCTTTATTAGAATCTTTATAAGAGGAGCATAAGCCTAAGTAGTCATTTTCCTGCATTTCACTTCAAAAGTATATAGCACGAATAAAACTAAAGTTCATGAGTGAAGGTGACCATTCGAGCGATAACCTATACAACCAGCGTCGTCGGACTAAGAACAAATGGACATACATTTAATCATTCCTTCTTCACTACTTAATGCATTTGTCCTTCGAGTGCATTTGTTATGAAAATATTTTGAAAATGGTTTGATTTCGAGAAAAATAATTGGTGTTGACAAAACCTTTATTTGGACCTACACTACTGTTTGTGCGAAAATTTCATTACACCCACCAATTTAGTTTGCCTCCGTTTTAGTTATTATTTTAAATAATTATTTATTTTTTATATTAGCGACGGTTCTGGCCGACGCTATTGTTTTTGAAAAAATATTCATTTCCCATAACAAATTTTGTTTGCCTCCTTATTAAGTATTGTCTTAATTAATTCTTATTTTCTTATATTAGTGACGGTTCAGGCTGACGCTAATGTTTGTGCTAAAATTTTCATTTTCCCCCACGAATTTCATTTGGCTCCTTTAAACTTATTGTTTTAAATAATTATTATTTTTATATTCAAAACTAGTACTTTAATAGCTCTTTTAAAGTGCTATTAAACAAAATCGTTCACATTAGTGGCACGGTTAATAGCGCTTTTTAGCGCTATCAAAAACAAAAGAAAGTGCTATTAAGTAACTTTTATGGCATATTGTCTGTTGCTCTATTTTCTCTTTCAAAGTTGGTTTACCCTTTTGGACAGAAGAGATCACTCTTCTTTGTCTTTATTAGAATCTTTATAAGAGGAGCATACGCCTAAGTAGTCATTTTCCTGCATTTCACTTCAAAAGTATATAGCACGAATAAAACTAAAGTTCATGAGTGAAGGTGAGCATTCGAGCGATAACCTATTCAACCAGCGTCGTCGGACTAAGAACAAAGGGACATACATTTAATCATTCCTTCTTCACTACTTAATGCATGTGTCCTTCGAGTGCATTTGTTACGAAAATATATTGAAAATGGTTTGATTTCGAGAAAAATACTTGGTGTTGACAAAATGTTTATTTGGACCTACGCTACTTTTTGTGCAAAAATTTTATTACACCTACCAATTTAGTTTGCCTCCTTTTTAGTTATTATTTTAAATAATTATTTATTTTTTATATTAGCGACGGTTCAGGCCGACGCTATTGTTTTTGAAAAAATATTCATTTCCCATAACAAATTCCGTTTGCCTCCTTATTAAGTATTGTCTTAATTAATTCTTATTTTCTTATATTAGTGATGGTTCAGGCCGACGCTAATGTTTGTGCTAAAATTTTCATTTTCCCCCACGAATTTCATTTGGCTTCTTTAAACTTATTGTTTTAATTAATTATTTTTTTATATTAAAAACTAGTACTTTAATAGCTCTATCAAAGTTCTATTAAACAAAATTGTTCACATTAGTGGCAAGGTTAATAGCGCTTTTTAGCCCTATCAAAAACAAAAGAAAGTGTTATTAAGTAACTTTTATGGCATATTGTCTATTGCTCTATTTTCTCTTTCAAAGTTAGTTTACCCTTTTGGATAGAAGAGATTACTCTTCTTTGTCTTTATTAGAATCTTTATAAGAGGAGCATACGCCTAAGTAGTCGTTTTCCTGCATTTCACTTCAAAAGTATATAGCACGAATAAAACTAAAATACATGAGGGAAGGTGAGCATTCGAGCGATAACCTATACAACCAGCATCGTCGGACTAAGAACAAAGGGACATACATTTAATCATTCCTTCTTCACTACTTAATGCATGTGTCCTTCGAGTGCATTTGTTACGAAAATATTTTAAAAATGGTTTGATTTCGAGAAAAATACTTGGTGTTGACAAAACGTTTATTTGGACCTACGCTACTGTTTGTGCGAAAATTTTATTACACCTACCAATTTAGTTTTCCTCCTTTTTAGTTATTATTTTAAATAATTATTTATTTTTTATATTAGCGACGGTTTAGGCCGACGCTATTGTTTTTGAAAAAATATTCATTTCCCATAACAAATTTCGTTTGCCTCCTTATTATGTATTGTCTAAATTAATTCTTATTTTCTTATATTAGTGATGGTTCAGGCCGACGCTAATGTTTGTGCTAAAATTTTCATTTTCCCCCACGAATTTCATTTGGCTTCTTTAAACTTATTGTTTTAATTAATTATTTTTTTTATATTAAAAACTAGTACTTTAATAGCTCTTTTAAAGTGCTATTAAACAAAATCGTTCACATTAGTGGCACGGTTAATAGCGCTTTTTAGCCCTATCAAAAACAAAAGAAAGTGTTATTAAGTAACTTTTATGGCATATTGTCTGTTGCTCTATTTTATCTTTCAAAGTTGGTTTACCCTTTTGGACAGAAGAGATTACTCTTCTTTGTCTTTATTAGAATCTTTATAAGAGAAGCATACGCCTAAGTAGTCGTTTTCCTGCATTTCACTTCAAAAGTATATAGCACGAATAAAACTAAAATTCATGAGGGAAGGTGAGCATTCGAGCGATAACCTATACAACCAGCATCGTCGGACTAAGAACAAAGGGACATACATTTAATCATTCCTTCTTCACTACTTAATGCATGTGTCCTTCGAGTGCATTTGTTACGAAAATATTTTGAAAATGGTTTGATTTCGAGAAAAATACTTGGTGTTGACAAAAGGTTTATTTGGACCTACGCTACTGTTTGTGCGAAAATTTCATTACACCCACCAATTTAGTTTGCCTCCTTTTTAGTTATTATTTTAAATAATTATTTATTTTTTATATTAGCGACGGTTCAGGCCGACGCTATTGTTTTTGAAAAAATATTCATTTCCCATAACAAATTTCATTTGCCTCCTTATTAAGTATTGTGTTTAATTAATTCTTATTTTCTTATATTAGTGACGGTTCAGGCCGACGCTAATGTTTGTGCTAAAATTTTCATTTTCCCCCACGAATTTCATTTGGCTCCTTTAAACTTATTGTTTTAATTAATTAATTTTTTTATATTAAAAACTAGTACTTTAATAGCTCTTTTAAAGTGCTATTAAACAAAATCGTTCACATTAGTGGCACGGTTAATAGCGCTTTTTAGCGCTATCAAAAACAAAAGAAAGTGCTATTAAGTAACTTTTATGGCATATTGTCTGTTGCTCTATTTTCTCATTCAAAGTTGGTTTACCCTTTTGGACAGAAGAGATCACTCTTCTCTGTCTTTATTAGAATCTTTATAAGAGGAGCATACACCTAAGTAGTCATTTTCCTGCATTTCACTTCAAAAGTATATAGCACGAATAAAACTAAAGTTCATGAGTGAAGGTGAGCATTCGAGCGATAACCTATACAACCAGCTTCGTCGGACTAAGAACAAAGGGACATACTTTTAATCATTCCTTCTTCACTACTTAATGCATGTGTCCTTCGAGTGCATTTGTTACGAAAATATATTGAAAATGGTTTGATTTCGAGAAAAATACTTGGTGTTGACAAAACGTTTATTTGGACCTACGCTACTGTTTGTGCGAAAATTTTATTACACCTACCAATTTAGTTTTCCTCCTTTTTAGTTATTATTTTAAATAATTATTTATTTTTTATATTAGCGACGGTATAGGCCGACGCTATTGTTTTTGAAAAAATATTCATTTCCCATAACAAATTTCGTTTGCCTCCTTATTAAGTATTGTCTAAATTAATTCTTATTTTCTTATATTAGTGATGGTTCAGGCCGACGCTAATGTTTGTGCTAAAATTTTCATTTTCCCCCACGAATTTCATTTGGCTTCTTTAAACTTATTGTTTTAATTAATTATTATTTTTATATTAAAAACTAGTACTTTAATAGCTCTTTTAAAGTGCTATTAAACAAACTCGTTCACATTAGTGGCACGGTTAATATAGCTTTTTAGCCCTATCAAAAACAAAAGAAAGTGTTATTAAGTAACTTTTATGGCATATTGTCTGTTGCTCTATTTTATCTTTCAAAGTTGGTTTACCCTTTTGGACAAAAGAGATTACTCTTCTTTGTCTTTATTAGAATCTTTATAAGAGGAGCATACGCCTAAGTAGTAGTTTTCCTGCATTTCACTTCAAAAGTATATAGCACGAATAAAACTAAAATTCATGAGGGAAGGTGAGCATTCGAGCGATAACCTATACAACCAGCATCGTCGGACTAAGAACAAAGGGACATACATTTAATCATTCCTTCTTCACTACTTAATGCATGTGTCCTTCGAGTGCATTTGTTACGAAAATATTTTGAAAATGGTTTGATTTCGAGAAAAATACTTGGTGTTGACAAAACGTTTATTTGGACCTACGCTACTGTTTGTTCGAAAATTTCATTACACCCACCAATTTAGTTTGCCTCCTTTTTAGTTATTATTTTAAATAATTATTTATTTTTTATATTAGCGACGGTTCAGGCCGACGCTATTGTTTTTGAAAAAATATTCATTTCCCATAACAAATTTCGTTTGCCTCCTTATTAAGTATTGTCTTAATTAATTCTTATTTTCTTATATTAGTGACGGTTCAGGCCGACGCTAATGTTTGTGCTAAAATTTTCATTTTCCCCCACGAATTTCATTTGGCTTCTTTAAACTTATTGTTTTAATTAATTATTATTTTTATATTAAAAACTAGTACTTTAATAGCTCTTTTAAAGTGCTATTAAACAAAATCGTTCACATTAGTGGCACGGTTAATAGCGCTTTTTAGCCCTATCAAAAACAAAAGAAAGTGTTATTAAGTAACTTTTATGGCATATTGTCTGTTGCTCTATTTTATCTTTCAAAGTTGGTTTACCCTTTTGGACAAAAGAGATTACTCTTCTTTGTCTTTATTAGAATCTTTATAAGAGGAGCATACGCCTAAGTAGTCGTGTTCCTGCATTTCACTTCA
Source organism: Vicia faba (assembly GCA_948472305.1). Lineage (NCBI taxonomy): Eukaryota > Viridiplantae > Streptophyta > Magnoliopsida > Fabales > Fabaceae > Vicia > Vicia faba. Next base: position 507,445,093 of record OX451741.1, on the reverse strand, counting down.
AAAGTATATAGCACGAATAAAACTAAAATTCATGAGGGAAGGTGAGCATTCGAGCGATAACCTATACAACCAGCATCGTCGGACTAAGAACAAAGGGACATACATTTAATCATTCCTTCTTCACTACTTAATGCATGTGTCCTTCGAGTGCATTTGTTACGAAAATATTTTGAAAATGGTTTGATTTCGAGAAAAATACTTGGTGTTGACAAAACGTTTATTTGGACCTACGCTACTGTTTGTGCGAAAATTTCATTACACCCACCAATTTAGTTTGCCTCCTTTTTAGTTATTATTTTAAATAATTATTTATTTTTTATATTAACGACGGTTCAGGCCGACGCTATTGTTTTTGAAAAAATATTCATTTCCCATAACAAATTTCGTTTGCCTCCTTATTAAGTATTGTCTTAATTAATTCTTATTTTCTTATATTAGTGACGGTTCAGGCCGACGCTAATGTTTGTGCTAAAATTTTCATTTTCCCCCACGAATTTCATTTGGCTCCTTTAAACTTATTATTTTAATTAATTAATTTTTTTATATTAAAAACTAGTACTTTAATAGCTCTTTTAAAGTGCTATTAAACAAAATCATTCACATTAGTGGCACGGTTAATAGCGCTTTTTAGCGCTATCAAAAACAAAAGAAAGTGCTATTAAGTAACTTTTATGGCATATTGTCTGTTGCTCTATTTTCTCATTCAAAGTTGGTTTACCCTTTTGGACAGAAGAGATCACTCTTCTCTGTCTTTATTAGAATCTTTATAAGAGGAGCATACACCTAAGTAGTCATTTTCCTGCATTTCACTTCAAAAGTATATAGCACGAATAAAACTAAAGTTCATGAGTGAAGGTGAGCATTCCAGCGATAACCTATACAACCAGCTTCGTCGGACTAAGAACAAAGGGACATACTTTTAATCATTCCTTCTTCACTACTTAATGCATGTGTCCTTCGAGTGCATTTGTTACGAAAATATATTGAAAATGGTTTGATTTCGAGAAAAATACTTGGTGTTGACAAAACGTTTATTTGGACCTACGCTACTGTTTGTGCGAAAATTTTATTACACCCACCAATTTAGTTTGCCTCCTTTTTAGTTATTATTTTAATTAATTATTTATTTTTTATATTAGCGACGGTTCAGGCCGACGCTATTATTTTTGAAAAAGTATTCATTTCCCATAACAAATTTTGTTTGCCTCCTTATTAAGTATTGTCTTAATTAATTCTTATTTTCTTATATTAGTGACGGTTCAGGCCGACGCTAATGTTTGTGCTAAAATTTTCATTTTCCCCCACGAATTTCATTTGGCTCCTTTAAACTGATTGTTTTTAAATAATTATTATTTTTATATTAAAAACTAGTACTTTAATAGCTCTTTTAAAGTGCTATTAAACAAAATCGTTCACATTAGTGGCACGGTTAATAGCGCTTTTTAGCGCTATCAAAAACAAAAGAAAGTGCTATTAAGTAACTTTTATCGCATATTGTCTGTTGCTCTATTTTCTCTTTCAAAGTTGGTTTACCCTTTTGGACACAAGAGATCCCTCCTCTTTGTATTTATTAGAATCTTTATAAGAGGAGCATACGCCTAAGTAGTCATTTTCCTGCATTTCACTTCAAAAGTATATAGCACGAATAAAACTAAAGTTCATGAGTGAAGGTGAGCATTCGAGCGATAACCTATACAACCAGCGTAGTCGGACTAAGAACAAAGGGACATACATTTAATCATTCCTTCTTCACTACTTAATGCATGTGTCCTTCGAGTGCATTTGTTACGAAAATATATTGAAAATGGTTTGATTTCGAGAAAAATACTTGGTGTTGACAAAACGTTTATTTGGACCTACGCTACTGTTTGTGCAAAAATTTCATTAAACCCACCAATTTAGTTTGCCTCCTTTTTAGTTATTATTTTAAATAATTATTTATTTTTTATATTAGCGACGGTTCAGGCCGATGCTATTGTTTTTGAAAAAATATTCATTTCCCATAACAAATTTCGTTTGCCTCCTTATTAAGTATTGTCTTAATTAATTCTTATTTTCTTATATTAGTGACGGTTCAGGCCGACGCTAATGTTTGTGCTAAAATTTTCATTTTCCCCCATGAATTTCATTTGGCTTCTTTAAACTTATTGTTTTAATTAATTATTTTTTTTATTTTAAAAACTAGTACTTTAATAGCTCTTTTAAAGTGCTATTAAACAAAATCGTTCACATTAGTGGCACGGTTAATAGCGCTTTTTAGCGCTATCAAAAACAAAAGAAAGTGCTATTAAGTAACTTTTATGGCATATTGTCTGTTGCTCTATTTTCTCATTCAAAGTTGGTTTACCCTTTTGGACAGAAGAGATCACTCTTCTCTGTCTTTATTAGAATCTTTATAAGAGGAGCATACACCTAAGTAGTCATTTTCCTGCATTTCACTTCAAAAGTATATAGCACGAATAAAACTAAAGTTCATGAGTGAAGGTGAGCATTCGAGCGATAACCTATACAACCAGCTTCGTCGGACTAAGAACAAAGGGACATACTTTTAATCATTCCTTCTTTACTACTTAATGCATGTGTCCTTCGAGTGCATTTGTTACGAAAATATATTGAAAATGGTTTGATTTCGAGAAAAATACTTGGTGTTGACAAAACGTTTATTTGGACCTACGCTACTGTTTGTGCGAAAATTTCATTACACCCACCAATTTAGTTTGCCTCCTTTTTAGTTATTATTTTAAATAATTATTTATTTTTTATATTAGCGACGGTTCAGGCCGACGCTATTGTTTTTGAAAAAATATTCATTTCCCATAACAAATTTCGTTTGCCTCCTTATTAAGTATTGTCTTAATTAATTCTTATTTTCTTATATTAGTGACGGTTCAGGCCGACGCTAATGTTTGTGCTAAAATTTTCATTTTCCCCCACGAATTTCATTTGGCTCCTTTAAACTGATTGTTTTAAATAATTATTATTTTTATATTAAAAACTAGTACTTTAATAGCTCTTTTAAAGTGCTATTAAACAAAATCGTTCACATTAGTGGCACGGTTAATAGCGCTTTTTAGCGCTATCAAAAACAAAAGAAAGTGCTATTAAGTAACTTTTATCGCATATTGTCTGTTGCTCTATTTTCTCTTTCAAAGTTGGTTTACCCTTTTGGACACAAGAGATCCCTCCTCTTTGTCTTTATTAGAATCTTTATAAGAGGAGCATACGCCTAAGTAGTCATTTTCCTGCATTTCACTTCAAAAGTATATAGCACGAATAAAACTAAAGTTCATGAGTGAAGGTGAGCATTCGAGCGATAACCTATACAACCAGCGTCGTCGGACTAAGAACAAAGGGACATACATTTAATCATTCCTTCTTCACTACTTAATGCATGTGTCCTTCGAGTGCATTTGTTACGAAAATATATTGAAAATGGTTTGATTTCGAGAAAAATACTTGGTGTTGACAAAACGTTTATTTGGACCTACGCTACTGTTTGTGCAAAAATTTCATTACACCCACCAATTTAGTTTGCCTCCTTTTTAGTTATTATTTTAAATAATTATTTATTTTTTATATTAGCGACGGTTCAGGCCGACGCTATTGTTTTTGAAAAAATATTCATTTCCCATAACAAATTTCGTTTGCCTCCTTATTAAGTATTGTCTAAATTAATTCTTATTTTCTTATATTAGTGATGGTTCAGGCCGACGCTAATGTTTGTGCTAAAATTTTCATTTTCCCCCACGAATTTCATTTGGCTTCTTTAAACTTATTGTTTTAATTAATTATTTTTTTATTTTAAAAACTAGTACTTTAATAGCTCTTTTAAAGTGCTATTAAACAAAATCGTTCACATTAGTGGCACGGTTAATTGCGCTTTTTAGCCCTATCAAAAACAAAAGAAAGTGTTATTAAGTAACTTTTATGGCATATTGTCTGTTGCTCTATTTTATCTTTCAAAGTTGGTTTTCCCTTTTGGACAGCAGAGATTACTCTTCTTTGTCTTTATTAGAATCTTTATAAGAGGAGCATACGCCTAAGTAGTCGTTTTCCTGCATTTCACTTCAAAAGTATATAGCACGAATAAAACTAAAATTCATGAGGGAAGGTGAGCATTCGAGCGATAACCTATACAACCAGCATCGTCGGACTAAGAACAAAGGGACATACATTTAATCATTCCTTCTTCACTACTTAATGCATGTGTCCTTCGAGTGCATTTGTTACGAAAATATTTTGAAAATGGTTTGATTTCGAGAAAAATACTTGGTGTTGACAAAACGTTTATTTGGACCTACGCTACTGTTTGTGCGAAAATTTCATTACACCCACCAATTTAGTTTGCCTCCTTTTTAGTTATTATTTTAAATAATTATTTATTTTTTATATTAGCGACGGTTCAGGCCGACGCTATTGTTTTTGAAAAAATATTCATTTCCCATAACAAATTTCGTTTGCCTCCTTATTAAGTATTGTCTTAATTAATTCTTATTTTCTTATATTAGTGACGGTTCAGGCCGACGCTAATGTTTGTGCTAAAATTTTCATTTTCCCCCACGAATTTCATTTGGCTCCTTTAAACTTATTGTTTTAATTAATTAATTTTTTTATATTAAAAACTAGTACTTTAATAGCTCTTTTAAAGTGCTATTAAACAAAATCGTTCACATTAGTGGCACGGTTAATAGCGCTTTTTAGCGCTATCAAAAACAAAAGAAAGTGCTAGTAAGTAACTTTTATGGCATATTGTCTGATGCTCTATTTTCTCTTTCAAAGTTGGTTTACCCTTTTGGACAGAAGAGATCACTCTTCTTTGTCTTTATTAGAATCTTTATAAGAGGAGCATACGCCTAAGTAGTCATTTTCCTGCATTTCACTTCAAAAGTATATAGCACGAATAAAACTAAAGTTCATGAGTGAAGGTGAGCATTCGATCGATAACCTATACAACCAGCGTCGTCGGACTAAGAACAAAGGGACATACATTTAATCATTCCTTCTTCTCTACTTAATGCATGTGTCCTTCGAGTGCATTTGTTACGAAAATATATTGAAAATGGTTTGATTTCGAGAAAAATACTTGGTGTTGACAAAACGTTTATTTGGACCTACGCTACTGTTTGTGCAAAAAATTTATTACACCTACCAATTTAGTTTTCCTCCTTTTTAGTTATTATTTTAAATAATTATTTATTTTTTATATTAGCGACGGTTTAGGCCGACGCTATTGTTTTTGAAAAAATATTCATTTCCCATAACAAATTTTGTTTGCCTCCTTATTAAGTATTGTCTAAATTAATTCTTATTTTCTTATATTAGTGATGGTTCAGGCCGACGCTAATGTTTGTGCTAAAATTTTCATTTTCCCCCACGAATTTCATTTGGCTTCTTTAAACTTATTGTTTTAATTAATTATTTTTTTATATTAAAAACTAGTACTTTAATAGCTCTTTTAAAGTGCTATTAAACAAAATCGTTCACATTAGTGGCACGGTTAATAGCGCTTTTTAGCGCTATCAAAAACAAAAGAAAGTGCTATTAAGTAACTTTTATCGCATATTGTCTGTTGCTCTATTTTCTCTTTCAAAGTTGGTTTACCCTTTTGGACACAAGAGATCCCTCCTCTTTGTCTTTATTAGAATCTTTATAAGAGGAGCATACGCCTAAGTAGTCATTTTCCTGCATTTCACTTCAAAAGTATATAGCACGAATAAAACTAAAGTTCATGAGTGAAGGTGAGCATTCGAGCGATAACCTATACAACCAGCGTCGTCGGACTAAGAACAAAGGGACATACATTTAATCATTCCTTCTTCACTACTTAATGCATGTGTCCTTCGAGTGCATTTGTTACGAAAATATATTGAAAATGGTTTGATTTCGAGAAAAATACTTGGTGTTGACAAAACGTTTATTTGGACCTACGCTACTGTTTGTGCAAAAATTTCATTACACCCACCAATTTAGTTTGCCTCCTTTTTAGTTATTATTTTAAATAATTATTTATTTTTTATATTAGCGACGGTTCAGGCCGACGCTATTGTTTTTGAAAAAATATTCATTTCCCCTAACAAATTTCGTTTGCCTCCTTATTAAGTATTGTCTTAATTAATTCTTATTTTCTTATATTAGTGACGGTTCAGGCCGACGCTAATGTTTGTGCTAAAATTTTCATTTTCCCCCACGAATTTCATTTGGCTCCTTTAAACTTATTGTTTTAATTAATTAATTTTTTTATATTAAAAACTAGTACTTTAATAGCTCTTTTAAAGTGCTATTAAACAAAATCGTTCACATTAGTGGCACGGTTAATTGCGCTTTTTAGCCCTATCAAAAACAAAAGAAAGTGTTATTAAGTAACTTTTATGGCATATTGTCTGTTGCTCTATTTTATCTTTCAAAGTTGGTTTTCCCTTTTGGACAGCAGAGATAACTCTTCTTTGTCTTTATTAGAATCTTTATAAGAGGAGCATACGCCTAAGTAGTCGTTTTCCTGCATTTCACTTCAAAAGTATATAGCACGAATAAAACTAAATTCATGAGGGAAGGTGAGCATTCGAGCGATAACCTATACAACCAGCATCGTCGGACTAAGAACAAAGGGACATACATTTAATCATTCCTTCTTCACTACTTAATGCATGTGTCCTTCGAGTGCATTTGTTACGAAAATATATTGAAAATGGTTTGATTTCGAGAAAAATACTTGGTGTTGACAAAACGTTTATTTGGACCTACGCTACTGTTTGTGCAAAAATTTCATTACACCCACCAATTTAGTTTGCCTCCTTTTTAGTTATTATTTTAAATAATTATTTATTTTTTATATTAGCGACGGTTCAGGCCGACGCTATTGTTTTTGAAAAAATATTCATTTCCCCTAACAAATTTCGTTTGCCTCCTTATTAAGTATTGTCTTAATTAATTCTTATTTTCTTATATTAGTGACGGTTCAGGCCGACGCTAATGTTTGTGCTAAAATTTTCATTTTCCCCCACGAATTTCATTTGGCTCCTTTACACTTATTGTTTTAATTAATTAATTTTTTTATATTAAAAACTAGTACTTTAATAGCTCTTTTAAAGTGCTATTAAACAAAATCGTTCACATTAGTGGCACGGTTAATAGCGCTTTTTAGCGCTATCAAAAACAAAAGAAAGTGCTAGTAAGTAACTTTTATGGCATATTGTCTGATGCTCTATTTTCTCTTTCAAAGTTGGTTTACCCTTTTGGACAGAAGAGATCACTCTTCTTTGTCTTTATTAGAATCTTTATAAGAGGAGCATACGCCTAAGTAGTCATTTTCCTGCATTTCACTTCAAAAGTATATAGCACGAATAAAACTAAAGTTCATGAGTGAAGGTGAGCATTCGATCGATAACCTATACAACCAGCGTCGTCGGACTAAGAACAAAGGGACATACATTTAATCATTCCTTCTTCTCTACTTAATGCATGTGTCCTTCGAGTGCATTTGTTACGAAAATATATTGAAAATGGTTTGATTTCGAGAAAAATACTTGGTGTTGACAAAACGTTTATTTGGACCTACGCTACTGTTTGTGCAAAAAATTTATTACACCTACCAATTTAGTTTTCCTCCTTTTTAGTTATTATTTTAAATAATTATTTATTTTTTATATTAGCGACGGTTTAGGCCGACGCTATTGTTTTTGAAAAAATATTCATTTCCCATAACAAATTTTGTTTGCCTCCTTATTAAGTATTGTCTAAATTAATTCTTATTTTCTTATATTAGTGATGGTTCAGGCCGACGCTAATGTTTGTGCTAAAATTTTCATTTTCCCCCACGAATTTCATTTGGCTTCTTTAAACTTATTGTTTTAATTAATTATTTTTTTATATTAAAAACTAGTACTTTAATAGCTCTTTTAAAGTGCTATTAAACAAAATCGTTCACATTAGTGGCACGGTTAATAGCGCTTTTTAGCGCTATCAAAAACAAAAGAAAGTGCTATTAAGTAACTTTTATCGCATATTGTCTGTTGCTCTATTTTCTCTTTCAAAGTTGGTTTACCCTTTTGGACACAAGAGATCCCTCCTCTTTGTCTTTATTAGAATCTTTATAAGAGGAGCATACGCCTAAGTAGTCATTTTCCTGCATTTCACTTCAAAAGTATATAGCACGAATAAAACTAAAGTTCATGAGTGAAGGTGAGCATTCGAGCGATAACCTATACAACCAGCGTCGTCGGACTAAGAACAAAGGGACATACATTTAATCATTCCTTCTTCACTACTTAATGCATGTGTCCTTCGAGTGCATTTGTTACGAAAATATATTGAAAATGGTTTGATTTCGAGAAAAATACTTGGTGTTGACAAAACGTTTATTTGGACCTACGCTACTGTTTGTGCAAAAATTTCATTACACCCACCAATTTAGTTTGCCTCCTTTTTAGTTATTATTTTAAATAATTATTTATTTTTTATATTAGCGACGGTTCAGGCCGTCGCTATTGTTTTTGAAAAAATATTCATTTCCCCTAACAAATTTCGTTTGCCTCCTTATTAAGTATTGTCTTAATTAATTCTTATTTTCTTATATTAGTGACGGTTCAGGCCGACGCTAATGTTTGTGCTAAAATTTTCATTTTCCCCCACGAATTTCATTTGGCTCCTTTAAACTTATTGTTTTAATTAATTAATTTTTTTATATTAAAAACTAGTACTTTAATAGCTCTTTTAAAGTGCTATTAAACAAAATCGTTCACATTAGTGGCACGGTTAATAGCGCTTTTTAGCGCTATCAAAAACAAAAGAAAGTGCTATTAAGTAACTTTTATGCAATATTGTCTGTTGCTCTATTTTCTCATTCAAAGTTGGTTTACCCTTTTGGACAGAAGAAATCACTCTTCTCTGTCTTTATTAGAATCTTTATAAGAGGAGCATACACCTAAGTAGTCATTTTCCTGCATTTCACTTCAAAAGTATCAAGCACGAATAAAACTAAAGTTCATGAGTGAAGGTGAGCATTCGAGCGATAACCTATACAACCAGCTTCGTCGGACTAAGAACAAAGGGACATACTTTTAATCATTCCTTCTTCACTACTTAATGCATGTGTCCTTCGAGTGCATTTGTTACGAAAATATATTGAAAATGGTTTGATTTCGAGAAAAATACTTGGTGTTGACAAAATGTTTATTTGGACCTACGCTACTGTTTGTGCGAAAATTTCATTACACCCACCAATTTAGTTTGCCTCCTTTTTAGTTATTATTTTAAATAATTATTTATTTTTTATATTAGCGACGGTTCAGGCCGACGCTATTGTTATTGAAAAAATATTCATTTCCCATAACAAATTTCATTTGCCTCCTTATTAAGTATTGTCTTAATTAATTCTTATTTTCTTATATTAGCGACGGTTCATGCCGACGCTAATGTTTGTGCTAAAATTTTCATTTTCCCCCACGAATTTCGTTTCCCTCCTTTAAACTTATTGTTTTAATTAATTATTATTTTTATATTAAAAACAAGTACTTTAATAGCTCTTTTAAAGTGCTATTAAACAAAATCGTTCACATTTGTGACACGGTTAATAGCGCTTTTCAGCGCTATCAAAAACAAAAGAAAGTGCTATTAAGTAACTTTTATGGCATATTGTCTGTTGCTCTATTTTCTCTTTCAAAGTTGGTTTACCCTTTTGGACAGAAGAGATCACTCTTCTTTGTCTTTATTAGAATCTTTATAAGAGGAGCATACGCCTAAGTAGTCGTTTTCCTGCATTTAACTTCAAAAGTAAATAGCACGAATAAAACTAAAATTCATGAGGGAAGGTGAGCATTCGAGCGATAACCGATACAGCCAACGTCGTCGGACTAAGAACAAAGGGACATTCATTTAATCATTCCTTCTTCACTACTTAATGCATGTGTCCTTTGAGTGCATTTGTTACGAAAATATTTTGAAAATGGTTTGATTTCGAGAAAAATACTCGGTGTTGACAATACGTTTATTTGGACCTACGTTACTGTTTGTGCGAAAATTTCATAACACCCACCAATTTATTTGCCTCCTTTTTAGTTATTATTTTAAATAATTATTTTTTTATATTAGCGACGGTTCAGGTCGACGCTATTATTTTTGAAAAAATATTCATTTCCCATAACAAATTTTGTTTGCCTCCTTATTAAGTATTGTCTTAATTAATTCTTATTTTCTTATATTAGTGACGGTTCAGGCCGACGCTAATGTTTGTGCTAAAATTTTCATTTTCCCCCACGAATTTCATTTGGCTCCTTTAAACTTATTGTTTTAATTAATTATTTTTTTTATAATAAAAACTAGTACTTTAATAGCTCTTTTAATGTTCTATTAAACAAAATCGTTCACATTAGTGGCACGGTTAATAGCGCTTTTTAGCGCTATCAAAAACAAAAGAAAGTGCTATTGAGTAACTTTTATGGCATATTGTTTGTTGCTCTATTTTCTCTTTCAAAGTTGGTTTACCCTTTTGGACAGAAGAGATCACTCTTCTTTGTCTTTATTAGAATCTTTATAAGAGGAGCATACGCCTAAGTTGTCATTTTCCTGCATTTCACTTCAAAAGTATATAGCACGAATAAAACTAAAGTTCATGAGTGAAGGTGAGCATTCGAGCGATAACCTATACAACCAGCGTCATCAGACTTAGAACAAAGGGACATACATTTAATCATTCCTTCTTCACTACTTAATGCATGTGTCCTTCGAGTGCATTTGTTATGAAAATATTTTGAAAATGGTTTGATTTCGAGAAAAATACTTGGTGTTGACAAAACGTTTATTTGGACCTTCGCTACTGTTTGTGCAAAAATTTCATAACACCCACCAATTTAGTTTGCCTCCTTTTTAGTTATTATTTTAAATAACTATTTATTTTTTATATTAGCGACGGTTCAGGCCGACGCTATTGTTTTTGAAAAAATATTCATTTCCCATAACAAATTTCGTTTGCCTCCGTATTAAGTATTGTCTTAATTAATTCTTATTTTCTTATATTAGCGACGGTTCAGGCCGACGCTAATGTTTGTGCTAAAATTTTCATTTTCCCCCACGAATTTCGTTTCGCTCCTTTAAACTTATTGTTTTAATTATTTATTATTTTTATATTAAAAACTAGTACTTTAATAGCTCTTTTAAAGTGCTATTAAACAAAATCGTTCACATTAGTGGCACGGTTAATAGCGCTTTTCAGCGCTATCAAAAACAAAAGAAAGTGCTATTAAGTAACTTTTATGGCATATTGTCTGTTGCTCTATTTTATCTTTCAAAGTTGGCTTACCCTTTTGGACAGAAGAGATCACTCTTCTTTGTCTTTATTAGAATCTTTATAGGAGGAGCATACGCCTAAGTAGTCATTTTCCTGAATTTCACTTCAAAAGTATATAGCACGAATAAAACTAAAATTCAAGAGGGAAGGTGAGCATTCGAGCGATAACCTATACAACCAGCGTCGTCGGACTAAGAACAAAGGGACATACATTTAATCATTCCTTCTTCACTACTTAATGCATGTGTCCTTCGAGTGCATTTGTTACGAAAATATTTTGAAAATGGTTTGATTTCGAGAAAAATACTTGGTGTTGACAAAATGTTTATTTGGACCTACGCTACTGTTTGTGCGAAAATTTCAAAACACCCACCAATTTAGTTTGCCTCCTTTTTAGTTATTATTTTAAATAATTATTTATTTTTTATATTAGCGACGGTTCAGGCCGACGCTATTGTTTATGAAAAAATTTCATTTCCCATAACAAATTTCGTTTGCCTCCTTATTAAGTATTGTCTTAATTAATTCTTATTTTCTTATATTAGCGACGGTTCAGGTCGACGCTAATGTTTGTGCTAAAATTTTCATTTTCCCCCACGAATTTCGTTTCGATCCTTTAAACTTATTGTTTTAATTAATTATTATTTTTATATTAAAAACTAGTACTTTAATAGCTCTTTTAAAGTGCTATTAAACAAAATCGTTCACATTAGTGGCACGGTTAATAGCGCTTTTCAGCGCTATCAAAAACAAAAGAAAGTGCTATTAAGTAACTTTTATGGCATATTGTCTGTTGCTCTATTTTCTCTTTCAAAGTTGGTTTACCCTTTTGGACAGAAAAGATCACTGTTCTTTGTCTTTATTAGAATCTTTATAAGAGGAGCATACGCCTAAGTAGTCATTTTCCTGAATTTCACTTCAAAAGTATATAGCACGAATAAAACTAAAATTCATGAGTGAAGGTGAGCATTCGAGCGATAACCTATACAACCAGCGTCGTCGGACTAAGAACAAAGGGACATACATTTAATCATTCCTTCTTCACTACTTAATGCATGTGTCCTTTGAGTGCATTTGTTACGAAAATATTTTGAAAATGGTTTGATTTCGAGAAAAATACTTGGTGTTGACAAAACGTTTATTTGGACCTTCGCTACTGTTTGTGCGAAAATTTCATAACACCCACCAATTTAGTTTGCCTCCTTTTTAGTTATTATTTTAAATAATTATTTATTTTTTATATTAGCGACGGTTCAGGCCGACGCTATTGTTTTTGAAAAAATATTCATTTCCCATAACAAATTTCGTTTGCCTCCGTATTAAGTATTGTCTTAATTAATTCTTATTTTCTTATATTAGCGACGGTTCAGGCTGACACTAATATTTGTGCTAAAATTTTCATTTTCCCCTACGAATTTCGTTTCGCTTATTTAAACTTATTGTTTTAATTAATTATTATTTTTATATTAAAAACTAGTACTTTAATAGCTCTTTTAAAGTGCTATTAAACAAAATCGTTCACATTAGTGGCACGGTTAATAGCGCTTTTCAGCGCTATCAAAAACAAAAGAAAGTGCTATTAAGTAACTTTTATGGCATATTGTCTGTTGCTCTATTTTCTCTTTCAAAGTTGGTTTACCCTTTTGGACAGAAGAGATCACTGTTCTTTGTCTTTATTAGAATCTTTATAAGAGGAGCCTACGCCTAAGTAGTCATTTTCCTGCATTTCACTTCAAAAGTATATAGCACGAATAAAACTAAAATTCATGAGTGAAGGTGAGCATTCGAGCGATAACCTATACAACCAGCGTCATCGGACTAAGAACAAAGGGACATTCATTTAATCATTCCTTCTTCACTACTTAATGCATGTGTCCTTCGAGTGCATTTGTTATGAAAATATTTTGAAAATGGTTTGATTTCGAGAAAAATACTTGGTGTTGACAATACGTTTATTTGGACCTACGCTACTGTTTGTGCGAAAATTTCATTACACCCACCAATTTAGTTTGCCTCCTTTTTAGTTATTATTTTAAATAACTATTTATTTTTTATATTAGCGACGGTTCAGGCCGACGCTATTGTTTTTGAAAAAATATTCATTTCCCATAACAAATTTCGTTTGCCTCCTTATTAAGTATTATCTTAATTAATTCTTATTTTCTTATATTAGCGACGGTTCAGGCCGACGCTAATGTTTATGCTAAAATTTTCATTTTCCCCCACGAATTTTGTTTCGCTCCTTTAAACTTATTGTTTTAATTAATTATTATTTTTATATTAAAAACTAGTACTTTAATAGCTCTTTTAAAGTGCTATTAAACAAAATCGTTCACATTAGTGGCACGGTTAATAGCGCTTTTCAGCGCTATCAAAAACAAAAGAAAGTGCTATTAAGTAACTTTTATGGCATATTGTCTGTTGCTCTATTTTATCTTTCAAAGTTGGCTTACCCTTTTGGACAGAAGAGATCACTCTTCTTTGTCTTTATTAGAATCTTTATAGGAGGAGCATACGCCTAAGTAGTCATTTTCCTGAATTTCACTTCAAAAGTATATAGCACGAATAAAACTAAAATTCAAGAGGGAAGGTGAGCATTCGAGCGATAACCTATACAACCAGCGTCGTCGGACTAAGAACAAAGGGACATACATTTAATCATTCCTTCTTCACTACTTAATGCATGTGTCCTTTGAGTGCATTTGTTACGAAAATATTTTGAAAATGGTTTGATTTCGAGAAAAATACTTGGTGTTGACAAAATGTTTATTTGGACCTACGCTACTGTTTGTGCGAAAATTTCAAAACACCCACCAATTTAGTTTGCCTCCTTTTTAGTTATTATTTTAAATAATTATTTATTTTTTATATTAGCGACGGTTCAGGCCGACGCTATTGTTTTTGAAAAAATTTCATTTCCCATAACAAATTTCGTTTGCCTCCTTATTAAGTATTGTCTTAATTAATTCTTATTTTCTTATATTAGCGACGGTTCAGGTCGACGCTAATGTTTGTGCTAAAATTTTCATTTTCCCCCACGAATTTCGTTTCGATCCTTTAAACGTATTGTTTTAATTAATTATTATTTTTATATTAAAAACTAGTACTTTAATAGCTCTTTTAAAGTGCTATTAAACAAAATCGTTCACATTAGTGGCCCGGTTAATAGCGCTTTTCAGCGCTATCAAAAACAAAAGAAAATGATATTAAGTAACTTTTATGGCATATTGTCTGTTGCTTTATTTTCTCTTTCAAAGTTGGTTTACCCTTTTGGACAGAAAAGATCACTGTTCTTTGTCTTTATTAGAATCTTTATAAGAGGAGCATACGCCTAAGTAGTCATTTTCCTACATTTCACTTCAAAAGTATATAGCACGAATAAAACTAAAATTCATGAGTGAAGGTGAGCATTCGAGCGATAACCTATACAACCAGCGTCATCAGACTTAGAACAAAGGGACATACATTTAATCATTCCTTCTTCACTACTTAATGCATGTGTCCTTCGAGTGCATTTGTTATGAAAATATTTTGAAAATGGTTTGATTTCGAGAAAAATACTTGGTGTTGACAAAACGTTTATTTGGACCTTCGCTACTGTTTGTGCAAAAATTTCATAACACCCACCAATTTAGTTTGCCTCCTTTTTAGTTATTATTTTAAATAACTATTTATTTTTTATATTAGCGACGGTTCAGGCCGACGCTATTGTTTTTGAAAAAATATTCATTTCCCATAACAAATTTCGTTTGCCTCCGTATTAAGTATTGTCTTAATTAATTCTTATTTTCTTATATTAGCGACGGTTCAGGCTGACACTAATATTTGTGCTAAAATTTTCATTTTCCCCTACGAATTTCGTTTCGCTTATTTAAACTTATTGTTTTAATTAATTATTATTTTTATATTAAAAACTAGTACTTTAATATCTCTTTTAAAGTGCTATTAAACAAAATCGTTCACATTAGTGGCACGGTTAATAGCGCTTTTCAGCGCTATCAAAAACAAAAGAAAGTGCTATTAAGTAACTTTTATGGCATATTGTCTGTTGCTCTATTTTCTCTTTCAAAGTTGGTTTACCCTTTTGGACAGAAGAGATCACTGTTCTTTGTCTTTATTAGAATCTTTATAAGAGGAGCCTACGCCTAAGTAGTCATTTTCCTGCATTTCACTTCAAAAGTATATAGCACGAATAAAACTAAAATTCATGAGTGAAGGTGAGCATTCGAGCGATAACCTATACAACCAGCGTCATCGGACTAAGAACAAAGGGACATTCATTTAATCATTCCTTCTTCACTACTTAATGCATGTGTCCTTCGAGTGCATTTGTTATGAAAATATTTTGAAAATGGTTTGATTTCGAGAAAAATACTTGGTGTTGACAATACGTTTATTTGGACCTACGCTACTGTTTGTGCGAAAATTTCATTACACCCACCAATTTAGTTTGCCTCCTTTTTAGTTATTATTTTAAATAATTATTTATTTTTTATATTAGCGACAGTTCAGCCCGACGCTATTGTTTTTGAAAAAATATTCATTTCCCATAACAAATTTCGTTTGCCTCCTTATTAAGTATTATCTTAATTAATTCTTATTTTCTTATATTAGCGACGGTTCAGGCCGACGCTAATGTTTATGCTAAAATTTTCATTTTCCCCCACGAATTTTGTTTCGCTCCTTTAAACTTATTGTTTTAATTAATTATTATTTTTATATTAAAAACTAGTACTTTAATAGCTCTTTTAAAGTGCTATTAAACAAAATCGTTCACATTAGTGGCACGGTTAATAGCGCTTTTCAGCGCTATCAAAAACAAAAGAAAGTGCTATTAAGTAACTTTTATGGCATATTGTCTGTTGCTCTATTTTATCTTTCAAAGTTGGCTTACCCTTTTGGACAGAAGAGATCACTCTTCTTTGTCTTTATTAGAATCTTTATAGGAGGAGCATACGCCTAAGTAGTCATTTTCCTGAATTTCACTTCAAAAGTATATAGCACGAATAAAACTAAAATTCAAGAGGGAAGGTGAGCATTCGAGCGATAACCTATACAACCAGCATCGTCGGACTAAGAACAAAGGGACATACATTTAATCATTCCTTCTTCACTACTTAATGCATGTGTCCTTTGAGTGCATTTGTTACGAAAATATTTTGAAAATGGTTTGATTTCGAGAAAAATACTTGGTGTTGACAAAATGTTTATTTGGACCTACGCTACTGTTTGTGCGAAAATTTCAAAACACCCACCAATTAGTTTGCCTCCTTTTTAGTTATTATTTTAAATAATTATTTATTTTTTATATTAGCGACGGTTCAGGCCGACGCTATTGTTTTTGAAAAAATTTCATTTCCCATAACAAATTTCGTTTGCCTCCTTATTAAGTATTGTCTTAATTAATTCTTATTTTCTTATATTAGCGACGGTTCAGGTCGACGCTAATGTTTGTGCTAAAATTTTCATTTTCCCCCACGAATTTCGTTTCGATCCTTTAAACGTATTGTTTTAATTAATTATTATTTTTATATTAAAAACTAGTACTTTAGTAGCTCTTTTAAAGTGCTATTAAACAAAATCGTTCACATTAGTGGCCCGGTTAATAGCGCTTTTCAGCGCTATCAAAAACAAAAGAAAATGATATTAAGTAACTTTTATGGCATATTGTCTGTTGCTTTATTTTCTCTTTCAAAGTTGGTTTACCCTTTTGGACAGAAAAGATCACGGTTCTTTGTCTTTATTAGAATCTTTATAAGAGGAGCATACGCCTAAGTAGTCATTTTCCTACATTTCACTTCAAAAGTATATAGCACGAATAAAACTAAAATTCATGAGTGAAGGTGAGCATTCGAGCGATAACCTATACAACCAGCGTCATCAGACTTAGAACAAAGGGACATACATTTAATCATTCCTTCTTCACTACTTAATGCATGTGTCCTTTGAGTGCATTTGTTATGAAAATATTTTGAAAATGGTTTGATTTCGAGAAAAATACTTGGTGTTGACAAAACGTTTATTTGGACCTTCGCTACTGTTTGTGCAAAAATTTCATAACACCCACCAATTTAGTTTGCCTCCTTTTTAGTTATTATTTTAAATAACTATTTATTTTTTATATTAGCGACGGTTCAGGCCGACGCTATTGTTTTTGAAAAAATATTCATTTCCCATAACAAATTTCGTTTGCCTCCTTATTAAGTATTGTCTTAATTAATTCTTATTTTCTTATATTAGCGACGGTTCAGGCTGACACTAATATTTGTGCTAAAATTTTCATTTTCCCCTACGAATTTCGTTTCGCTTATTTAAACTTATTGTTTTAATTAATTATTATTTTTATATTAAAAACTAGTACTTTAATATCTCTTTTAAAGTGCTATTAAACAAAATCGTTCACATTAGTGGCACGGTTAATAGCGCTTTTCAGCGCTATCAAAAACAAAAGAAAGTGCTATTAAGTAACTTTTATGGCATATTGTCTGTTGCTCTATTTTCTCTTTCAAAGTTGGTTTACCCTTTTGGACAGAAGAGATCACTGTTCTTTGTCTTTATTAGAATCTTTATAAGAGGAGCCTACGCCTAAGTAGTCATTTTCCTGCATTTCACTTCAAAAGTATATAGCACGAATAAAACTAAAATTCATGAGTGAAGGTGAGCATTCGAGCGATAACCTATACAACCAGCGTCATCGGACTAAGAACAAAGGGACATTCATTTAATCATTCCTTCTTCACTACTTAATGCATGTGTCCTTCGAGTGCATTTGTTATGAAAATATTTTGAAAATGGTTTGATTTCGAGAAAAATACTTGGTGTTGACAATACGTTTATTTGGACCTACGCTACTGTTTGTGCGAAAATTTCATTACACCCACCAATTTAGTTTGCCTCCTTTTTAGTTATTATTTTAAATAATTATTTATTTTTTATATTAGCGACAGTTCAGCCCGACGCTATTGTTTTTGAAAAAATATTCATTTCCCATAACAAATTCCGTTTGCCTCCTTATTAAGTATTGTCTTAATTAATTCTTATTTTCTTATATTAGCGACGGTTCAGGCCGACGCTAATGTTTGTGCTAAAATTTTCATTTTCCCCCACGAATTTTGTTTCGCTCCTTTAAACTTATTGTTTTAATTAATTATTATTTTTATATTAAAAACTAGTACTTTAATAGCTCTTTTAAAGTGCTATTAAACAAAATCGTTCACATTAGTGGCACGGTTAATAGCGCTTTTTAGCGCTATCAAAAACAACATAAAGTGCTATTAAGTAACTTTTATGGCATATTGTCTGTTGCTCTATTTTCTCTTTCAAAGTTGGTTTACCCTTTTGGACAGAAGAGATCACTCTTCTTTGTCTTTATTAGAATCTTTATAAGAGGAGCATACGCCTAACTAGCCATTTTCCTACATTTCACTTCAAAAGTATATAGCACGAATAAAACTAAAGTTCATGAGTGAAGGTGAGCATTCGAACGATAACCTATACAGCCAGCGTCGTCGGACTAAGAACAAAGGGACCTTCATTTAATCATTCCTTCTTCACTACTTAATGCATGTGTCCTCCGAGTGCATTTGTTATGAAAATATTTTTAAAATGGTTTGATTTCCAGAAAAATACTCGGTGTTGACAAAACGTTTATTTGGACCTACACTACTGTTTGTGCGAAAATTTCATTACACCCACCATTCTAATTTGCCTCCTTTTTAGTTATTATTTTAAATAATTATTTATTTTTTTATGTTAGCGACGGTTCAGGCCGGCGCTATTGTTTTTGAAAAAATATTCATTTCCCATAACAAATTTCGTTTGCCTCCTTATTAGTTATTGTCTTAATTAATTAATATTTTCTTATATTAGCGACGGTTCAGGCCGACGCTACTGTTTGTGCTAAAATTTTCATTTTCCCCCACGAATTTCCTATGGCTCCTTTAAATTTATTGTTTCGATTAATTATTATTTTTCTATTAAAAACTAGTACTTTAATAGCTTTTTTAAAGTGCTATTAAACAAAATCGTTCACATCAGTGGCACGGTTAATAGCGCTTTTCAGCGCTATCAAAAACAAAAGAAAGTGCTATTAAGTAACTTTTATGGCATATTTTCTGTTGCTATATTTTCTCTTTCAAAGTTGGTTTACCCTTTTGGACAGAAGAGATCACTCTTCTTTGCCTTAATTAGAATCTTTATAAGAGGAGCATACGCCTAACTAGTCATTTTCCTCCATTTCACTTCAAAAGTATATAGCACGAATAAAACTAAAGTTCATGAGTGAAGGGGAGCATTCGAACGATAACCTATACAGCCAGTGTCGTCGGACTAAGAACAAAGGGACATGCATTTAATCATTCCTTCTTCACTACTTAATGCATGTGTTCTTCGAGTGAATTTGTTATGAAAATATTTTGAAAATGGTTTGATTTCGAGAAAAATACTCGGTGTTGACAAAACGTTTATTTGGAGCTACGCTACTGTTTGTGCGAAAATTTCATTACACCAACCAACTTAGTTTGCCTCCTTTTTAGTTATTATTTTAAATAATTTTTTTTATATTAACGACAGTTCAGGCCGACGCTATTGTTTTTGAAAAAGTATTCCTTTCCCATAACAAATTTCGTTTGCCTCCTTATTAGTTATTGTCTTAATTAATTCTTATTTTCTTATATTAGTGACGGTTCAGGCCGATGCTACTGTTTGTGCTAAAATTTTCATTTTCCCCCACGAATTTCGTTTCGCTCCTTTAAACTTATTATTTTAATTAATTATTTTTTTTATATTAAAAACTAGTACTATAAAACAAAATCGTTCAAATTAGTGGCACGGTTAATAGCGCTTTTCAGCGCTATCAAAAACAAAAGAAAGTGCTATTAAGTAACTTTTATGGCATATTGTCTATTGCTCTATTTTATCTTTCAAAGTTGGTTTACCCTTTTGGACAGAAGAGATCACACTTCTTTGTCTTTATTAGAATCTTTATAAGAGGAGCATAAGGCTAACTAGTCATTTTCCTCCATTTCACTTCAAAAGTATATTGCACGAATAAAACTAAAGTTCATGAGTGAAAGGGAGCATTCGAGCGATAACCTATACTGCCAGCGTCGTCGGACTAAGAACAAAGGGACATGCATTTAATCATTCCTTCTTCACTACTTAATGCATGTGTTCTTCGAGTGCATTTGTTATGAAAATATTTTTAAAATGGTTTGATTTCGAGAAAAATAGTTGGTGTTGACAAAACATTTATTTGGACCTACGCTATTGTTTGTGCGAAAATTTCATTACACCCACCAATTTAGTTTGCCTCCTCTTTAGTTATTATTTTAAATAATTATTTATTTTTTTAGATTAGCGACGGTTCAGGCCGACGCTATTGTTTTTGAAAAAATATTCATTTCCCATAACAAATTTTGTTTGCCTCCTTATTAGTTATTGTCTTAATTAATTCTTATTTTCTTATATTAGTGACGGTTCAGGCCGACACTACTGTTTGTGCTAAAATTTTCATTTTCCCCCACAAATTTCGTTGGTTTGATTTCGAGAATAATACTCGGTGTTGACAAAACGTTTATTTGGACCTACGCTACAGTTTTTGCGAAAATTTCATAACACCCACAAATTTAGTTTGCCTCCTTTTTTAGTTATTATTTTAAATAATTAGTTTTTTTATATTAGCGACAGCTCAGTCCGACGCTATTGTTTTTGAAAAAATATTCATTTCCCATAAAAAATTTCGTTTGCCTCCTTATTATGTATTGTCTTAATTAATACTTATTTTCTTATATTAGCGACGGTTCAGGCCGACGCTAATGTTTGTGCTAAAATTTTCATTTTCCCCCACGAATTTCATTTGGCTCCTTTAAACTTATTGTTTTAATTAATTATTTTCTTTATATTAAAAACTAGTACTTTAATAGCTCTTTTAAAGTGCTATTAAACAAAATCGTTCACATTAGTGGCACGGTTAATAGCGCTTTTTAGCGCTATCAAAAACAAAAGAAAGTGCTATTAAGTAACTTTTATGGCATATTGTCTGTTGCTTTATTTTCTCTTTCAAAGTTGGTTTACCCTTTTGGACAGAAGAGATCACTCTTCTTTGTCTTTATTAGAATCTTTATAAGAGGAGCATACGCCTAACTATCCATTTTCCAGCATTTCACTTCAAAAGTATATAGCACGAATAAAACTAAAGTTCATGAGTGAAGGTGAGCATTCGAACGATAACCTATACAGCCAACGTCGTCGGACTAAGAACAAAGGGACATTCATTTAATCATTCCTACTTCACTACTTAATGCATGTGTCCTCCGAGTGCATTTGTTATGAAAATATTTTGAAAATGGTTTGATTTCGAGAAAAATACTCGGTGTTGACAAAACGTTTATTTGGACCTACGCTACTATTTGTGCGAAAATTTCATTACACCCACCAATTTACTTTGCCTCCTTTTCAGTTAATATTTTAAATAATTATTTATTTCTTTAAATTAGCGACGGTTCAGGCCGACGCTATTGTTTTTGAAAAAATATTCATTTCCCATAACAAATTTCGTTTGCCTCCTTATTAGTTATTGTCTTAATTAATTCTTATTTTCTTATATCAGTGACGGTTCAGGCCGACACTATTGTTTGTGCTAAAATTTTCATTTTCCCCCACGAATTTCTTTTGGCTCCTTTAAACTTATTGTTTTAATTAATTATTATTTTTATATTAAAAACTAGTACTTTAATAGCTCTTTTAAAGTGCTATTAAACAAAATCGTTCACATTAGTGGCATGGTTAATAGTGCTTTTCAGCGCTATCAAAAACAAAAGAAAGTGCTATTAAGTAACTTTTATGGCATATTGTCTGTTGCTCTATTTTCTCTTTCAAAGTTGGTTTACCCTTTTGGACAGAAGAGATCACTCTTCTTTGTCTTTATTAGAATCTTTATAAGAGGAGCATACACCTAACTAGCCATTTTCCTGCATTTCACTACAAAAGTATATAGCACGAATAAAACTAAAGTTCATGAGTGAAGGTGAGCATTCGAACGATAACCTATATAGCCAGCGTCGTCGGACTAAGAACAAAGGGACATTCATTTAATCATTCCTTCTTCACTACTTAATGCATGTGTCCTCCGAGTGCATTTGTTATGAAAATATTTTGAAAATGGTTTGATTTCGAGAAAAATACGCGGTGTTGTCAAAACGTTTATTTGGACATACGCTACATGTTTGTGCGAAAATTTCATTACACCCACCATTTTAATTTGCCTCCTTTTTAGTTATTATTTTAAATAATTTTTTTTTTATATTAGCGACGGTTCAAGTCGGCGCTATTGTTTTTGAAAAAATATTCATTTCCCATATCAAATTTTGTTTGCCTAGTTATTAGTTATTGTCTTAATTAATTCATATTTTCTTATATTAGCGACGGTTCAGGCCGACGCTACTGTTTGAGCTAAAATTTTCATTTTCCCCCACGAATTTCGTTTGGCTCCTTTAAACTTATTGTTTTAATTAATTATTATTTTTATATCAAAAACTAGTACTTTAATAGTTCTTTTAAAGTTATATTAAACAAAATCGTTCACATTAGTGGCACGGTTAATAGCACTTTTCAGCGCTACCAAAAACAAAAGAAAGTGCTATTAAGTAACTTTTATGGCATATTTTCTGTTGCTCTATTTTCTCTTTCAAAGTTGGTTTACCCTTTTAGACAGAAGAGATCACTCTTCTTTGCCTTTATTAGAATCTTTATAAGAGGAGCATACGGCTAACTA
Source organism: Vicia faba (assembly GCA_948472305.1). Lineage (NCBI taxonomy): Eukaryota > Viridiplantae > Streptophyta > Magnoliopsida > Fabales > Fabaceae > Vicia > Vicia faba. The sequence continues at coordinate 507,422,039 of OX451741.1, read as the reverse complement.
GTCATTTTCCTCCATTTCAGTTCAAAAGTATATAGCACGAATAAAATTAAAGTTCATGAGTGAAGGGGAGCATTCGAACGATAACCTATACAGCCAGCGTCGTCGGACTAAGAACAAAGGGACATACATTTAATCATTCCTTCTTCACTACTTAATGCATGTGTCCTCCGAGTGCATTTGTTATGAAAATATTTTGAAAATGGTTTGATTTCGAGAAAAATAGTTGGTGTTGACAAAACGTTTATTTGGACCTACGCTACATGTTTGTGCAAAAATTTTATTACACCCACCATTTTAATTTTCCTCCTTTTTAGTTATTATTTTAAATAATTATTTATTTTTTTATATTAGCGGCGGTTCAGGCCGGCGCTATTGTTTTTGAAAAAATATTCATTTCACATAACAAATTTTGTTTGCCTCCTTATTTAGTATTGTCTTAATTAATTCTTATTTTCTTATATTAGCGACGGTTCAGACCAACGCTAATGTTTGTGCTAAAATTTTCATTTTCCCCCACGAATTTCGTTTGGCTCCTTTAAACTTAATGTTTTAATTAATTAATTTTTTTATATTAAAAACTAGTACTTTAATAGCTCTTTTAAAGTGCTATTAAACAAAATCGTTCACATTAGTGGCACGGTTAATAGCGCTTTTCAGCGCTATCAAAAACAAAAGAAAGTGCTATTAAGTAACTTTTATGGCATATTGTCTGTTGCTCTAGTTTATCTTTCAAAGTTGGTTTACCCTTTTGGACAGAAGAGATCACTCTTCTTTGTCTTTATTAGAATCTTTATAAGAGGAGCATACGCCTAACTAGTCATTTTCCTCCATTTCACTTAAAAAGTATATAACACGAATAAAACTAAAGTTCATGAGTGAATGCGAGCACTCGAGCGATAACTTATACAGCCAGCGTCGTCGGACTAAGAACAAAGGGACATACATTTAATCATTCCTTCTTCACTACTTAATGCATGTGTCCTCCGAGTGCATTTGTTATGAAAATATTTTGAAAATTGTTTGATTTCGAGAAAAATACTCGGTGTTGACAAAACGTTTATTTGGACATACGCTACATGTTTGTGCGAAAATTTCATTACACCCACCATTTTAATTTGCCTCCTTTTTAGTTATTATTTAAATAATTTTTTTTTTTATATTAGCGACGGTTCAGGTCGGCGCTATTGTTTTTGAAAAAATATTCATTTCCCATATCAAATTTTGTTTGCCTACTTATTAGTTATTGTCTTAATTAATTCATATTTTCTTATATTAGCGACGGTTCAGGCCGACGCTACTGTTTGTGCTAAAATTTTCATTTTCCCCCACGAATTTCGTTTGGCTCCTTTAAACTTATTGTTTTAATTAATTATTATTTTTATATTAAAAACTAGTACTTTAATAGCTCTTTTAAAGTGCTATTAAACAAAATCGTTCACATTAGTGGCACGGTTAATAGCACTTTTCAGCGCTACCAAAAACAAAAGAAAGTGCTATTAAGTAACTTTTATGGCATATTTTCTGTTGCTCTATTTTCTCTTTCAAAGTTGGTTTACCCTTTTGGACATAAGAGATCACTCTTCTTTGCCTTTATTAGAATCTTTATAAGAGGAGCATACGGCTAACTAGTCATTTTCCTCCATTTCAGTTCAAAAGTATATAGCACGAATAAAATTAAAGTTCATGAGTGAAGGGGAGCATTCGAACGATAACCTATACAGCCAGCGTCGTCGGACTAAGAACAAAGGGACATACATTTAATCATTCCTTCTTCACTACTTAATGCATGTGTCCTCCGAGTGCATTTGTTATGAAAATATTTTGAAAATGGTTTGATTTCGAGAAAAATACTTGGTGTTGACAAAACATTTATTTGGACCTACGCTACATGTTTGTGCGAAAATTTCATTACACCCACCATTTTAATTTGCCTCCTTTTTAGTTATTATTTTAAATAATTATTTATTTTTTTATATTAGCGACGGTTCAGGCCGGCGCTATTGTTTTTAAAAAAATATTCATTTCACATAACAAATTTCGTTTTCCTCCTTATTAGTTATTGTCTTAATTAATTCATATTTTCTTATATTAGCGACGGTTCAGGCCGACGCTACTGTTTGTGCTAAAATTTTCATTTTCCCCCACGAATTTCCTATGGCTCCTTTAAACTTATTGTTTTAATTAATTATTATTTTTATATTAAAAACTAGTACTTTAATAGCTCTTTTAAAGTTCTATTAAACAAAATCGTTCACATTAGTGGCACGGTTAATAGCGCTTTTCAGCGCTATCAAAAACAAAAGAAAGTGCTATTATGTAACTTTTATGGCATATTGTTTGTTGCTCTATTTTCTCTTTCAAAGTTGGTTTACCCTTTTGGACAGAAGAGATCACTCTTCTTTGTCTTTATTAGAATCTTTATAACAGGAGCATACGCCAAACTAGTCATTTTCCTCCATTTCACTTCAAAAGTATATAGCACGAAAAAACTAAAGTTCATGAGTGAATGTGAGCACTCGAGCGATAACCTATACAGCCAGCGTCGTCGGACTAAGAACAAAGGGACATGCATTTAATCATTCCTTCTTCACTACCTAATGCATGTGTCCTCCGAGTGCATTTGTTATGAAAATATTTTGAAAATGGTTTGATTTCAAGAAAAATACTTGGTGTTGACAAAACGTTTATTTGGACCTACGCTACATGTTTGTGCGAAAATTTCATTACACCCACCATTTTAATTTTCCTCCTTTTTAGTTATTATTTTAAATAATTATTTATTTTTTTATATTAGCGACGGTTCAGGTCGGCGCTATTGTTTTTGAAAAAATATTCATTTCCCATAACAAATTTCGTTTGCCTTCTTATTAGTTATTGTCTTAATTAAATCATATTTTCTTATATGAGCGACGGTTCAGGCCGACGCTACTGTTTGTGCTAAAATTTTCATTTTCCCCCACGAATTTCGTTTGGCTCCTTTAAACTTATTGTTTTAATTAATTATTATTTTTATATTAAAAACTAGTACTTTAATAGCTCTTTTAAAGTGCTATTAAACAAAATCGTTCACATTAGTGGCACGGTTAATAGCACTTTTCAGCGCTACCAAAAACAAAAGAAAGTGCTATTAAGTAACTTTTATGGCATATTTTCTGTTGCTCTATTTTCTCTTTCAAAGTTGGTTTACCCTTTTGGACATAAGAGATCACTCTTCTTTGCCTTTATTAGAATCTTTATAAGAGGAGCATACGGCTAACTAGTCATTTTCCTCCATTTCAGTTCAAAAGTATATAGCACGAATAAAATTAAAGTTCATGAGTGAAGGGGAGCATTCGAACGATAACCTATACAGCCAGCGTCGTCGGACTAAGAACAAAGGGACATACATTTAATCATTCCTTCTTCACTACTTAATGCATGTGTCCTCCGAGTGCATTTGTTATGAAAATATTTTGAAAATGGTTTGATTTCGAGAAAAATACTTGGTGTTGACAAAACATTTATTTGGACCTACGCTACATGTTTGTGCGAAAATTTCATTACACCCACCATTTTAATTTGCCTCCTTTTTAGTTATTATTTTAAATAATTATTTATTTTTTTATATTAGCGACGGTTCAGGCCGGCGCTATTGTTTTTTAAAAAATATTCATTTCACATAACAAATTTCGTTTTCCTCCTTATTAGTTATTGTCTTAATTAATTCATATTTTCTTATATTAGCGACGGTTCAGGCCGACGCTACTGTTTGTGCTAAAATTTTCATTTTCCCCCACGAATTTCCTATGGCTCCTTTAAACTTATTGTTTTAATTAATTATTATTTTTATATTAAAAACTAGTACTTTAATAGCTCTTTTAAAGTTCTATTAAACAAAATCGTTCACATTAGTGGCACGGTTAATAGCGCTTTTCAGCGCTATCAAAAACAAAAGAAAGTGCTATTATGTAACTTTTATGGCATATTGTTTGTTGCTCTATTTTCTCTTTCAAAGTTGGTTTACCCTTTTGGACAGAAGAGATCACTCTTCTTTGTCTTTATTAGAATCTTTATAACAGGAGCATACGCCAAACTAGTCATTTTCCTCCATTTCACTTCAAAAGTATATAGCACGAAAAAACTAAAGTTCATGAGTGAATGTGAGCACTCGAGCGATAACCTATACAGCCAGCGTCGTCGGACTAAGAACAAAGGGACATACATTTAATCATTCCTTCTTCACTACTTAATGCATGTGTCCTCCGAGTGCATTTGTTATGAAAATATGTTGAAAATTGTTTGATTTCGAGAAAAATACTCGGTGTTGACAAAACGTTTATTTGGACATACGCTACATGTTTGTGCGAAAATTTCATTACACCCACCATTTTAATTTGCCTCCTTTTTAGTTATTATTTAAATAATTTTTTTTTTTATATTAGCGACGGTTCAGGTCGGCGCTATTGTTTTTGAAAAAATATTCATTTCCCATATCAAATTTTGTTTGCCTACTTATTAGTTATTGTCTTAATTAATTCATATTTTCTTATATTAGCGACGGTTCAGGCCGACGCTACTGTTTGTGCTAAAATTTTCATTTTCCCCCACGAATTTCGTTTGGCTCCTTTAAACTTATTGTTTTAATTAATTATTATTTTTATATTAAAAACTAGTACTTTAATAGCTCTTTTAAAGTGCTATTAAACAAAATCGTTCACATTAGTGGCACGGTTAATAGCACTTTTCAGCGCTACCAAAAACAAAAGAAAGTGCTATTAAGTAACTTTTAAGGCATATTTTCTGTTGCTCTATTTTCTCTTTCAAAGTTGGTTTACCCTTTTGGACAGAAGAGATCATTCTTCTTTGCCTTTATTAGAATCTTTATAAGAGGAGCATACGCCTAACTAGTCATTTTCCTCCATTTCAGTTCAAAAGTATATAGCACGAATAAAACTAAATTTCATGAGTGAAGGGGAGCATTCGAACGATAACCTATACACCCAGCGTCGTCGGACTAAGAACAAAGGGACATACATTTAATCATTCCTTCTTCACTACTTAATGCATGTGTCCTCCGAGTGCATTTGTTATAAAAATATTTTGAAAATGGTTTGATTTCGAGAAAAATACTTGGTGTTGACAAAACGTTTATTTGGACCTACGCTACATGTTTGTGCGAAAATTTCATTACACCCACCATTTTAATTTGCCTCCTTTTTAGTTATTATTTTAAATAATTATTTATTTTTATATATTAGCGACGGTTCAGGTCGGCGCTATTGTTTTTGAAAAAATATTCATTTCACATAACAAATTTCGTTTGCCTCCTTATTAGTTATTGTCTTAATCAATTCATATTTTCTTATATTAGCGACGGTTCAGGCCGACGCTACTGTTTGTGCTAAAATTTTCATTTTCCCCCACGAATTTCCTATGGCTCCTTTAAACCTATTGTTTTAATTAATTATTATTTTTATATTAAAAACTAGTACTTTAATTGCTCTTTTAAAGTTCTATTAAACAAAATCGTTCACATTAGTGGCACGGTTAATAGCGCTTTTCAGCGCTATCAAAAACAAAAGAAAGTGATATTAAGTAACTTTTATGGCATATTGTTTGTTGCTCTATTTTCTCTTTCATAGTTGGTTTACCCTTTTGGACAGAAGAGATCACTCTTCTTTGTCTTTATTAGAATCTTTATAACAGGAGCATACGCCTAACCAGTCATTTTCCTCCATTTCACTTCAAAAGTATATAGCACGAATAAAACTAAAGTTCATGAGTGAATGTGAGCACTCGAGCGATAACCTATACAGCCAGCGTCGTCGGACTAAGAACAAAGGGACATACATTTAATCATTCCTTCTTCATTACTTAAGGCATGTGTCCTCCGAGTGCATTTGTTATGAAAATATTTTGAAAATGGTTTGATTTCGAGAAAAATACTTGGTGTTGACAAAACGTTTATTTGGACCTACGCTACATGTTTATGCGAAAATTTCATTACACCCACCATTTTAATTTGCCTCCTTTTTAGTTATTATTTTAAATAATTATTTATTTTTTTATATTAGCGACGGTTCAGGCCGGCGCTATTGTTTTTTAAAAAATATTCATTTCACATAAAAAATTTTGTTTTCCTCCTTATTAGTTATTGTCTTAATTAATTCATATTTTCTTATATTAGCGACGGTACAGGCCGACGCTACTGTTTGTGCTAAAATTTTCATTTTCCCCCACAAATTTCCTATGGCTCCTTTAAACTTATTGTTTTAATTAATTATTATTTTTATATTAAAAACTAGTACTTTAATAGCTCTTTTAAAGTTCTATTAAACAAAATCGTTCACATTAGTGGCACGGTTAATAGCGCTTTTCAGCGCTATCAAAAACAAAAGAAAGTGCTATTATGTAACTTTTATGGCATATTGTTTGTTGCTCTATTTTCTCTTTCAAAGTTGGTTTACCCTTTTGGACAGAATAGATCACTCTTCTTTGTCTTTATTAGAATCTTTATAACAGGAGCATACGCCAAACTAGTCATTTTCCTCCATTTCAATTCAAAAGTATATAGCACAAATAAAACTAAAGTTCATGAGTGAATGTGACCACTCGAGCGATAACCTATACAGCCAGCGTCGTAGGACTAAGAACAAAGGGACATACATTTAATCATTCCTTCTTCACTACCTAGTGCATGTGTCCTCCGAGTGCATTTGTTATGAAAATATTTTGAAAATGGTTTGATTTCGAGAAAAATACTTGGTGTTGACAAAACGATTATTTGGACCTACGCTACATGTTTGTGCGAAAATTTCATTACACCCACCATTTTAATTTGCCTCCTTTTAAGTTATTATTTTAAATAATTATTTATTTTTTTATATTACGAACGGTTCAGGTCGGCGCTATTGTTTTTGAAAAAGTATTCATTTCCCATAACAAATTTCGTTTGCCTCCTTATTAGTTATTGTCTTAATTAAATCATATTTTCTTATATTAGCGACGGTTCAGGCCGACGCTACTGTTTGTGCTAAAATTTTCATTTTCCACCACGAATTTCGTTTGGCTCCTTTAAACTTATTGTTTTAATTAATTATTATTTTTATATTAAAAACTAGTACTTTAATAGCTCTTTTAAAGTGCTATTAAACAAAATTGTTCACATTAGTGGCACGGTTAATAGCGCTTTTCAGCGCTATCAAAAACAAAAGAAAGTGCTATTAAGTAACTTTTATGGCATATTTTTTGTTGCTCTATTTTCTCTTTCAAAGTTGGTTTACCCTTTTGGACAGAAGAGATCATTCTTCTTTGCCTTTATTAGAATCTTTATAAGAGGAGCATACGCCTAAGTAGTCATTTTCCTCCATTTCAGTTCAAAAGTATATAGCACGAATAAAACTAAATTTCATGAGTGAAGGGGAGCATTCGAACGATAACCTATACACCCAGCGTCGTCGGACTAAGAACAAAGGGACATACATTTAATCATTCCTTCTTCACTACTTAATGCATGTGTCCTCCGAGTGCATTTGTTATGAAAATATTTTGAAAATGGTTTGATTTCGAGAAAAATACTTGGTGTTGACAAAAGGTTTATTTGGACCTACGCTAGATGTTTGTGCGAAAATTTCATTACACCCACCATTTTAATTTCCCTCCTTTTTAGTTATTATTTTAAATAATTATTTATTTTTATATATTAGCGACGGTTCAGGCCGACGCTATTGTTTTTGAAAAAAATATTCATTTCACATAACAAATTTCGTTTGCCTCCTTATTAGTTATTGTCTTAATTAATTCATATTTTCTTATATTAGCGACGGTTCAGGCCGACGCTACTGTTTGTGCTAAAATTTTCATTTTCCCCCACGAATTTCCTATGGCTCCTTTAAATTTATTGTTTTAATTAATTATTATTTTTATATTAAAAACTAGTACTTTAATTGCTCTTTTAAAGTTCTATTAAACAAAATCGTTCACATTAGTGGCACGGTTAATAGCGCTTTTCAGCGCTATCAAAAACAAAAGAAAGTGATATTAAGTAACTTTTATGGCATATTGTCTGTTGCTCTATTTTCTCTTTCATAGTTGGTTTACCCTTTTGGACAGAAGAGATCACTCTTCTTTGTCATTATTAGAATCTTTATAACAGGAGCATACGCCTAACCAGTCATTTTCCTCCATTTCACTTCAAAAGTATATAGCACGAATAAAACTAAAGTTCATGAGTGAATGTGAGCACTCGAGCGATAACCTATACAGCCAGCGTCGTCGGACTAAGAACAAAGGGACATACATTTAATCATTCCTTCTTCACTACTTAAGGCATGTGTCCTCCGAGTGCATTTGTTATGAAAATATTTTGAAAATGGTTTGACTTCGAGAAAAATACTTGGTGTTGACAAAACGTTTATTTGGACCTACGCTACATGTTTATGCGAAAATTTCATTACACCCACCATTTTAATTTGCCTCCTTTTTAGTTATTATTTTAAATAATTATTTATTTTTTTATATTAGCGACGGTTCAGGCCGGCGCTATTGTTTTTTAAAAAATATTCATTTCACATAACAAATTTTGTTTTCCTCCTTATTAGTTATTGTCTTAATTAATTCATATTTTCGTATATTAGCGACGGTTCAGGCCGACACTACTGTTTGTGCTAAAATTTTCATTTTCCCCCACAAATTTCCTATGGCTCCTTTAAACTTATTGTTTTAATTAATTATTATTTTTATATTAAAAACTAGTACTTTAATAGCTCTTTTAAAGTTCTATTAAACAAAATCGTTCACATTAGTGGCACGGTTAATAGCGCTTTTCAGCACTATCAAAAACAAAAGAAAGTGTTATTATGTAACTTTTATGGCATATTGTTTGTTGCTCTATTTTCTCTTTCAAAGTTGGTTTACCCTTTTGGACAGAAGAGATCACTCTTCTTTGTCTTTATTAGAATCTTTATAACAGGAGCATACGCCAAACTAGTCATTTTCCTCCATTTCACTTCAAAAGTATATAGCACGAATAAAACTAAAGTTCATGAGTGAATGTGAGCACTCGAGCAATAACCTATACAGCCAGCGTCGTCGGACTAAGAACAAAGGGACATGCATTTAATCATTCCTTCTTCACTACCTAATGCATGTGTCCTCCGAGTGCATTTGTTATGAAAATATTTTGAAAATGGTTTGATTTCGAGAAAAATACTTGGTGTTGACAAAACGTTTATTTGGACCTACGCTACATGTTTGTGCGAAAATTTCATTACACCCACCATTTTAATTTGCCTCCTTTTTAGTTATTATTTCAAAATAATTTTTATTTTTTTATATTAGCGACGGTTCAGGTCGGCGCTATTGTTTTTGAAAAAATATTCATTTCCCATAACAAATTTCGTTTGCCTCCTTATTAGTTATTGTCTTAATTAATTCATATTTTCTTATATTAGCGACGGTTCAGGCGGACGCTACTGTTTGTGCTAAAATTTTCATTTTCCCCCTCGAATTTCCTATGGCTCCTTTAAACTTATTGTTTTAATTAATTATTATTTTTATATTAAAAACTAGTACTTTAATAGCTCTTTTAAAGTTCTATTAAACAAAATCGTTCACATTAGTGGCACGGTTAATAGCGCTTTTCAACGCTATCAAAAACAAAAGAAAGTGCTATTAAGTAACTTTTATGGCATATTTTCTGTTGCTCTATTTTCTCTTTCAAAGTTGGTTTACCCTTTTGGACAGAAGTGATCACTCTTCTTTGCCGTTATTAGAATCTTTATAAGAGGAGCATACGCCTAACTAGTCATTTTCCTCCATTTCACTTCAAAAGTATATAGCACGAATAAAACTAAAGTTCATGAGTGAAGGGGAGCATTCGAATGATAACCTATACAGCCAGCGTCATCGGACTAAGAACAAAGGGACATGCATTTAATCATTCCTTCTTCACTACCTAATGCATGTGTCCTCCGAGTGCATTTGTCATGAAAATATTTTGAAAATGGTTTGATTTCGAGAAAAATACTCGGTGTTGACAAAACGTTTATTTGGACCTACGCTACTGTTTGTGCGAAAATTTCATTACACCCACCAATTTAGTTTGCCTCCTTTTTAGTTATTATTTTAAATAATTATTTATTTTTTTAGATTCGCGACGGTTCAGGCCGACGCTATTGTTTTTGAAAAAATATTCATTTCACATAACAAATTTCGTTTGCCTCCTTATTAGTTATTGTCTTAATTAATTCTTATTTTCTTATATTAGCGACGGTTTAGGCCGACGCTACTGTTTGTGCTAAAATTTTCATTTTCCCCCACGAATTTCGTTTGGCTCCTTTAAACTTATTTTTTTAATTAATTATTATTTTTATATTAAAAACTAGTACTTTAATAGCTCTTTTAAAGTGCTATTAAACAAAATCGTTCACATTAGTGGCACGGTTAATAGCGCTTTTCAGCGCTATCAAAAACAAAATAAAGTGCTATTAAGTAACTTTTATGGCATATTTTTTGTTGCTCTATTTTCTCTTTTAAAGTTGGTTTAACCTTTTGGACAGAAGAGATCACTCTTCTTTGTCTTTATTAGAATCTTTATCAGAGGAGCATACGCCTAACTAGTCATTTTCCTCCATTTCACTTCAAAAGTATATAGCACGAATAAAACTAAAGTTCATGAGTGAAGGGGAGCATTCGAACAATAACCTATACAGCCAGCGTCGTCGGACTAAGAACAAAGGGACATACATTTAATCATTCCTTCTTCACTACTTAATGCATGTGTCCTCCGAGTGCATTTGTTATGAAAATATTTTGAAAATGGTTTGATTTAGAGAAAAATACTTGGTGTTGAAAAAACGTTTATTTGGACCTACGCTTCATGTTTGTGCGAAAATTTCATTACACCCACCATTTTAATTTGCCTCCTTTTTAGTTATTATTTTAAATAATTATTTATTTTTTTATATTAGCGACGGTTAAGGCCGGTGCTATTGTTTTTGAAAAAATATTCATTTCCCATAACAAATTTCGTTTGCCTCCTTATTAGTTATTGTCTTAATTAATTCATATTTTCTTATATTAACGACGGTTCATGACGACGCTACTGTTTGTGCTAAAATTTTCATTTTCCCCCACGAATTTCCTATGGCTCCTTTAAACCTATTGTTTTAATTAATTATTATTTTTATATTAAAAACTAGTACTTTAATAGCTCTTTTAAAGTGCTATTAAACAAAATCGTTCACATTAGTGGCACGGTTAATAGCACTTTTCAGCGCTATCAAAAACAAAAGAAAGTGCTATTAAGTAACTTTTATGGCATATTTTCTGTTGCTCTATTTGCTCTTTCAAAGTTGGTTTACCCTTTTGGACAGAAGAGATCACTCTTCTTTGTCTTTATTAGAATCTTTATCAGAGGAGCATACGCCTAACTAGTCATTTTCCTCCATTTCACTTCAAAAGTATATAGCACGAATAAAACTAAAGTTCATGAGTGAAGGGGAGCATTCGAACGATAACCTATATAGCCAGCGTCGTCGGACTAAGAACAAAGGGACATACATTTAACATTCCTTCTTCACTACTTAATCCATGTGTCCTCCGAGTGCATTTGTTATGAAAATATTTTGAAAATGGTTTGATTTCGAGAAAAATACTTGGTGTTGACAAAACGTTTATTTGGACCTACGCTACATGTGTGTGCGAAAATTTCATTACACCCACCATTTTAATTTGCCTCCTTTTTAGTTATTATTATAAATAATTTTTTATTTTTTTATATTAGCGATGGTTCAGGTCGGCGCTATTGTTTTTGGAAAAATATTCATTTCCCATAACAAATTTCGTTTTCCTCCTTATTAGTTATTGTCTTAATTTATTCATATTTTCTTATATTAGCGACGGTTCAGGCCGACGCTACTGTTTGTGCTAAAATTTTCATTTTCCCCCACAAATTTCCTATGGCTCCTTTAAACTTATTGTTTTAATTAATTATTATTTTTATATTAAAAACTAGTACTTTAATAGCTCTTTTAAACTGCTATTAAAGAAAATCGTTCACATTAGTGGCACGGTTAATAGCGCTTTTCAGCGCTATCAAAAACAAAAGAAAGTCCTATTAAGTAACTTTTATGGCATATTTTCTGTTGCTCTATTTTCTCTTTCAAAGTTGGTTTACCCTTTTGGACAGAAGAGATCACTCTTCTTTGCCTTTATTAGAATCTTTATAAGAGGAGCATACGCCTAACTAGTCATTTTCCTCCATTTCAGTTCAAAAGTATATAGCACGAATAAAAATAAATTTCATGAGTGAAGGGGAGCATTCGAACGATAACCTATACACCCAACGTCGTCGGACTAAGAACAAAGGGACATACATTTAATCATTCCTTATTCACTACTTAATGCATGTGTGCTCCGAGTGCATTTGTTATGAAAATATTTTGAAAATGGTTTGATTTCGAGAAAAATACTTGGTGTTGACAAAACGTTTATTTGGACCTACGCTACATGTTTGTGCGAAAATTTCATTACACCCACCATTTTAATTTGCCTCCTTTTTAGTTATTATTTTAAATAATTATTTATTTTTTTATATTAGCGACGGTTCAGGCCGGCGCTATTGTTTTTAAAAAAATATTCATTTCACATAACAAATTTCGTTTTCCTCCTTATTAGTTATTGTCTTAATTAATTCATATTTTCTTATATTAGCGACGGTTCAGGCCGACGCTACTGTTTGTGCTAAAATTTTCATTTTCCCCCACGAATTTCCTATGGCTCCTTTAAACTTATTGATTTAATTAATTATTATTTTTATATTAAAAACTAGTACTTTAATAGCTCTTTTAAAGTGCTATTAAACAAAATCGTTCACATTAGTGGCACGGTTAATAGCACTTTTCAGCGCTATCAAAAACAAAAGAAAGTGCTATTAAGTAACTTTTATGGCATATTTTCTGTTGCTCTATTTTCTCTTTCAAAGTTGGTTTACCCTTTTGGACAGAAGAGATCACTCTTCTTTGCCTTTATTAGAATCTTTATAAGAGGAGCATACGCCTAACTAGTCATTTTCCTCCATTTCAGTTCAAAAGTATGTAGCACGAATAAAAATAAATTTCATGAGTGAAGGGGAGCATTCGAACGATAACCTATACACCCAACGTCGTCGGACTAAGAACAAAGGGACATACATTTAATCATTCCTTATTCACTACTTAATGCATGTGTGCTCCGAGTGCATTTGTCATGAAAATATTTTGAAAATGGTTTGATTTCGAGAAAAATACTTGGTGTTGACAAAACATTTATTTGGACCTACGCTACATGTGTGTGCGAAAATTTCATTACACCCACCATTTTAATTTGCCTCCTTTTTAGTTATTATTTTAAATAATTATTTATTTTTTTATATTAGCGACGGTTCAGGCCGGCGCTATTGTTTTTGAAAAAATATTCATTTCACATAACAAATTTTGTTTGCCTCCTTATTAGTTATTGCCTTAATTAATTCATATTTTCTTATATTAGCGACGGTTCAGGCCGACGCTACTGTTTGTGCTAAAATTTTCATTTTCCCCCTCGAATTTCTTATGGCTCCTTTAAACTTATTGTTTTAATTAATTATTATTTTTATATTAAAAACTAGTACTTTAATAGCTCTTTTAAAGTTCTATTAAACAAAATCGTTCACATTAGTGGCACGGTTAATAGCGCTTTTCAACGCTATCAAAAACAAAAGAAAGTGCTATTAAGTAACTTTTATGGCATATTTTCTGTTGCTCTATTTTCTCTTTCAAAGTTGGTTTACCCTTTTGGACAGAAGTGATCACTCTTCTTTGCCTTTATTAGAATCTTTATAAGAGGAGCATACACCTAACTAGTCATTTTCCTCCATTTCACTTCAAAAGTATATAGCACGAATAAAACTAAAGTTCATGAGTGAATGGGAGCACTCGAGCGATAACCTATACAGCCAGCGTCGTCGGACTAAGAACAAAGGGACATACATTTAGTCGTTCCTTCTTCACTACTTAATGCATGTGTTCTTCGAGTGCATTTGTTATGAAAATATTTTGAAAATGGTTTGATTTCGAGAAAAATACTTGGTGTTGACAAAACATTTATTTGGACCTACGCTACATGTGTGTGCGAAAATTTCATTACACCCACCATTTTAATTTGCCTCCTTTTTAGTTATTATTTTAAATAATTATTTATTTTTTTATATTAGCGACGGTTCAGGCCGGCGCTATTGTTTTTGAAAAAATATTCATTTCACATAACAAATTTTGTTTGCCTCCTTATTAGTTATTGCCTTAATTAATTCATATTTTCTTATATTAGCGACGGTTCAGGCCGACGCTACTGTTTGTGCTAAAATTTTCATTTTCCCCCTCGAATTTCTTATGGCTCCTTTAAACTTATTGTTTTAATTAATTATTATTTTTATATTAAAAACTAGTACTTTAATAGCTCTTTTAAAGTTCTATTAAACAAAATCGTTCACATTAGTGGCACGGTTAATAGCGCTTTTCAACGCTATCAAAAACAAAAGAAAGTGCTATTAAGTAACTTTTATGGCATATTTTCTGTTGCTCTATTTTCTCTTTCAAAGTTGGTTTACCCTTTTGGACAGAAGTGATCACTCTTCTTTGCCGTTATTAGAATCTTTATAAGAGGAGCATACGCCTAACTAGTCATTTTCCTCCATTTCACTTCAAAAGTATATAGCACGAATAAAACTAAAGTTCATGAGTGAAGGGGAGCATTCGAATAATAACCTATACAGCCAGCGTCATCGGACTAAGAACAAAGGGACATGCATTTAATCATTCCTTCTTCACTACCTAATGCATGTGTCCTCCGAGTGCATTTGTCATGAAAATATTTTGAAAATGGTTTGATTTCGAGAAAAATACTCGGTGTTGACAAAACGTTTATTTGGACCTACGCTACTGTTTGTGCGAAAATTTCATTACACCCACCAATTTAGTTTGCCTCCTTTTTAGTTATTATTTTAAATAATTATTTATTTTTTTAGATTAGCGACGGTTCAGGCCGACACTATTGTTTTTGAAAAAATATTCATTTCACATAACAAATTTCGTTTGCCTCCTTATTAGTTATTGTCTTAATTAATTCTTATTTTCTTATATTAGCGACGGTTTAGGCCGACGCTACTGTTTGTGCTAAAATTTTCATTTTCCCCCACGAATTTCGTTTGGCTCCTTTAAACTTATTTTTTTAATTAATTATTATTTTTATATTAAAAACAAGTACTTTAATAGCTCTTTTAAAGTGCTATTAAACAAAATCGTTCACATTAGTGGCACGGTTAATAGCGCTTTTCAGCGCTATCAAAAATAAAATAAAGTGCTATTAAGTAACTTTTATGGCATATTTTTTGTTGCTCTATTTTCTCTTTCAAAGTTTGTTTACCCTTTTGGACAGAAGAGATCACTCTTCTTTGTCTTTATTAGAATCTTTATCAGAGGAGCATACACCTAACTAGTCATTTTCCTCCGTTTCACTTCAAAAGTATATAGCACGAATAAAACTAAAGTTCATGAGTGAAGGGGAGCATTCGAACAATAACCTATACAGCCAGCGTCGTCGGACTAAGAACAAAGGGACATACATTTAATCATTCCTTCTTCACTACTTAATGCATGTGTCCTCCGAGTGCATTTGTTATGAAAATATTTTGAAAATGGTTTGATTTCGAGAAAAATACTTGGTGTTGACAAAACGTTTATTTGGACCTACGCTACATGTGTGTGCGAAAATTTCATTACACCCACCATTTTAATTTGCCTCCTTTTTAGTTATTATTATAAATAATTTTTTATTTTTTTATATTAGCGACGGTTCAGGTCGGCGCTATTGTTTTTGGAAAAATATTCATTTCCCATAACAAATTTCATTTGCCTCCTTATTAGTTATTGTCTTAATTAATTCATATTTTCTTATATTAGCGACGGTTCAGGCCGACGCTACTGTTTGTGCTAAAATTTTCATTTTCCCCCACAAATTTCCTATGGCTCCTTTAAACTTATTGTTTTAATTAATTATTATTTTTATATTAAAAACTAGTACTTTAATAGCTCTTTTAAAGTGCTATTAAACAAAATCGTTCATATTAGTGGCACGGTTAATAGCGCTTTTCAGCGCTATCAAAAACAAAATAAAGTGTTATTAAGTAACTTTTATGGCATATTTTTTGTTGCTCTATTTTCTCTTTTAAAGTTGGTTTAACCTTTTGGACAGAAGAGATCACTCTTCTTTGTCTTTATTAGAATCTTTATCAGAGGAGCATACGCCTAACTAGTCATTTTCCTCCATTTCACTTCAAAAGTATATAGCACGAATAAAACTAAAGTTCATGAGTGAAGGGGAGCATTCGAACGATAACCTATACAGCCAGCGTCGTCGGACTAAGAACAAAGGGACATACATTTAATCATTCCTTCTTCACTACTTAATGCATGTGTCCTCCGAGTGCAATTGTTATGAAAATATTTTGAAAATGGTTTGATTTCGAGAAAAATACTTGGTGTTGACAAAACGTTTATTTGGACCTACGCTACATGTGTGTGCGAAAATTTCATTACACCCACCATTTTAATTTGCCTCCTTTTTAGTTATTATTATAAATAATTTTTTATTTTTTTATATTAGCGACGGTTCAGGTCGGCGCTATTGTTTTTGGAAAAATATTCATTTCCCATAACAAATTTCATTTGCCTCCTTATTAGTTATTGTCTTAATTAATTCATATTTTCTTATATTAGCGACGGTTCAGGCCGACGCTACTGTTTGTGCTAAAATTTTCATTTTCCCCCACAAATTTCCTATGGCTCCTTTAAACTTATTGTTTTAATTAATTATTATTTTTATATTAAAAACTAGTACTTTAATAGCTCTTTTAAAGTGCTATTAAACAAAATCGTTCACATTAGTGGCACGGTTAATAGCGCTTTTCAGCGCTATCAAAAACAAGATAAAGTGCTATTAAGTAACTTTTATGGCATATTTTTTGTTGCTCTATTTTCTCTTTTAAAGTTGGTTTAACCTTTTGGACAGAAGAGATCACTCTTCTTTGTCTTTATTAGAATCTTTATCAGAGGAGCATACGCCTAACTAGTCATTTTCCTCCATTTCACTTCAAAAGTATATAGCACGAATAAAACTAAAGTTCATGAGTGAAGGGGAGCATTCGAACGATAACCTATACAGCCAGCGTCGTCGGACTAAGAACAAAGGGACATACATTTAATCATTCCTTTATCACTACCTAATGCATGTGGCCTCCGAGTGCATTTGTCATGAAAATATTTTGAAAATGGTTTGATTTCGAGAAAAATACTCGGTGTTGACAAAACGTTTATTTGGACCTACGCTACTGTTTGTGCGAAAATTTCATTACACCCACCAATTTAGTTTGCCTCCTTTTTAGTTATTATTTTAAATAATTATTTATTTTTTTAGATTAGCGACGGTTCAGGCCGACGCTATTGTTTTTGAAAAAATATTCATTTCACATAACAAATTTCGTTTGCCTCCTTATTAGTTATTGTCTTAATTAATTCTTATTTTCTTATATTAGCGACGGTTCAGGCCGACGCTACTGTTTGTGCTAAAATTTTCATTTTCCCCCACGAATTTCGTTTGGCTCCTTTAAACTTATTTTTTTAATTAATTATTATTTTTATATTAAAAACTAGTACTTTAATAGCTCTTTTAAAGTGCTATTAAACAAAATCGTTCACATTAGTGGCACGGTTAATAGCGCTTTTCAACGCTATCAAAAACAAAAGAAAGTGCTATTAAGTAACTTTTATGGCATATTTTCTGTTGCTCCATTTTCTCTTTCAAAGTTGGTTTACCCTTTTGGACAGAAGTGATCACTCTTCTTTGCCGTTATTAGAATCTTTATAAGAGAAGCATACGCCTAACTAGTCATTTTCCTCCATTTCACTTCAAAAGTATATAGCACGAATAAAACTAAAGTTCATGAGTGAAGGGGAGCATTCGAACGATAACCTATACAGCCAGCGTCGTCGGACTAAGAACAAAGGGACATACATTTAATCATTCCTTCTTCACTACTTAATGCATGTGTCCTCCGAGTGCATTTGTTATGAAAATATTTTGAAAATGGTTTGATTTCGAGAAAAATACTTGGTGTTGACAAAATGTTTATTTGGACCTACGCTACATGTTTGTGCGAAAATTTCATTACACCCACCATTTTAATTTGCCTCCTTTTTAGTTATTATTTTAAATAATTATTTATTTTTTTATAGTAGCGACGGTTAAGGCCGGCGCTATTGTTTTTGAAAAAATATTCATTTCCCATAACAAATTTCGTTTGCCTCCATATTATTTATTGTCTTAATTAATTCATATTTTCTTATATTAACGACGGTTCAGGACGACGCTACTGTTTGTGCTAAAATTTTCATTTTCCCCCACGAATTTCCTATGGCTCCTTTAAACTTATTGTTTTAATTAATTATTATTTTTATATTAAAAACTAGTACTTTAATAGCTCTTTTAAAGTGCTATTAAACAAAATCGTTCACATTAGTGGCACGGTTAATAGCACTTTTCAGCGCTAACAAAAACAAAAGAAAGTGCTATTAAGTAACTTTTATGGCATATTTTCTGTTGCTCTATTTTCTCTTTCAAAGTTGGTTTACCCTTTTGGACAGAAGAGATCACTCTTCTTTGTCTTTATTAGAATCTTTATCAGAGGAGCATACGCCTAACTAGTCATTTTCCTCCATTTCACTTCAAAAGTATATAGCACGAATAAAACTAAAGTTCATGAGTGAACGGGAGCATTCGAACGATAACCTATACAGCCAGCGTCGTCGGACTAAGAACAAAGGGACATACATTTAATCATTCCTTCTTCACTACTTAATGCATGTGTCCTCCGAGTGCATTTGTTATGAAAATATTTTGAAAATGGTTTGATTTCGAGAAAAATACTTGGTGTTGACAAAACGTTTATTTGGACCTACGCTACATGTGTGTGCGAAAATTTCATTACACCCACCATTTTAATTTGCCTCCTTTTTAGTTATTATTATAAATAATTTTTTATTTTTTTATATTAGCGACGGTTCAGGTCGGCGCTATTGTTTTTGGAAAAATATTCATTTCCCATAACAAATTTCATTTGCCTCCTTATTAGTTATTGTCTTAATTAATTCATATTTTCTTATATTAGCGACGGTTCAGGCCGACGCTACTGTTTGTGCTAAAATTTTCATTTTCCCCCACAAATTTCCTATGGCTCCTTTAAACTTATTGTTTTAATTAATTATTATTTTTATATTAAAAACTAGTACTTTAATAGCTCTTTTAAAGTGCTATTAAACAAAATCGTTCACATTAGTGGCACGGTTAATAGCGCTTTTCCGCGCTATCAAAAACAAAAGAAAGTGCTATTAAATAACTTTTATGGCATATTTTTTGTTGCTCTATTTTCTCTTTTAAAGTTGGTTTAACCTTTTGGACAGAAGAGATCACTCTTCTTTGTCTTTATTAGAATCTTTATCAGAGGAGCATACGCCTAACTAGTCATTTTCCTCCATTTCACTTCAAAAGTATATAGCACGAATAAAACTAAAGTTCATGAGTGAAGGGGAGCATTCAAACGATAACCTATACAGCCAGCGTCGTCGGACTAAGAACAAAGGGACATACATTTAATCATTCCTTTATCACTACCTAATGCATGTGTCCTCCGATGCATTTGTCATGAAAATATTTTGAAAATGGTTTGATTTCGAGAAAAATACTCGGTGTTGACAAAACGTTTATTTGGACCTACGCTACTGTTTGTGCGAAAATTTCATTACACCCACCAATTTAGTTTGCCTCCTTTTTAGTTATTATTTTAAATAATTATTTATTTTTTTAGATTAGCGACGGTTCAGGCCGGCGCTATTGTTTTTGAAAAAATATTCATTTCACATAACAAATTTCGTTTGCCTCCTTATTAGTTATTGTCTTAATTAATTCTTATTTTCTTATATTAGCGACGGTTCAGGCCGACGCTACTGTTTGTGCTAAAATTTTCATTTTCCCCCACGAATTTCGTTTGGCTCCTTTAAACTTATTTTTTTAATTAATTATTATTTTTATATTAAAAACTAGTACTTTAATAGCTCTTTTAAAGTGCTATTAAACAAAATCGTTCACATTAGTGGCACGGTTAATAGCACTTTTCAGCGCTATCAAAAACAAAAGAAAGTGCTATTAAGTAACTTTTATGGCATATTTTCTGTTGCTCTATTTTCTCTTTCAAAGTTGGTTTACCCTTTTGGACAGAAGAGATCACTCTTCTTTGCCTTTATTAGAATCTTTATAAGAGGAGCATACGCCTAACTAGTCATTTTCCTCCATTTCACTTCAAAAGTATATAGCACGAATAAAACTAAAGTTCATGAGTGAATGGGAGCACTCGAGCGATAACCTATACAGCCAGCGTCGTCGGACTAAGAACAAAGGGACATACATTTAGTCGTTCCTTCTTCACTACTTAATGCATGTGTTCTTCGAGTGCATTTGTTATGAAAATATTTTGAAAATGGTTTGATTTCGAGAAAAATACTTGGTGTTGACAAAACATTTATTTGGACCTACGCTACATGTGTGTGCGAAAATTTCATTACACCCACCATTTTAATTTGCCTCCTTTTTAGTTATTATTTTAAATAATTATTTATTTTTTTATATTAGCGACGGTTCAGGCCGGCGCTATTGTTTTTGAAAAAATATTCATTTCACATAACAAATTTTGTTTGCCTCCTTATTAGTTATTGCCTTAATTAATTCATATTTTCTTATATTAGCGACGGTTCAGGCCGACGCTACTGTTTGTGCTAAAATTTTCATTTTCCCCCTCGAATTTCTTATGGCTCCTTTAAACTTATTGTTTTAATTAATTATTATTTTTATATTAAAAACTAGTACTTTAATAGCTCTTTTAAAGTTCTATTAAACAAAATCGTTCACATTAGTGGCACGGTTAATAGCGCTTTTCAACGCTATCAAAAACAAAAGAAAGTGCTATTAAGTAACTTTTATGGCATATTTTCTGTTGCTCCATTTTCTCTTTCAAAGTTGGTTTACCCTTTTGGACAGAAGTGATCACTCTTCTTTGCCGTTATTAGAATCTTTATAAGAGAAGCATACGCCTAACTAGTCATTTTCCTCCATTTCACTTCAAAAGTATATAGCACGAATAAAACTAAAGTTCATGAGTGAAGGGGAGCATTCGAATAATAACCTATACAGCCAGCGTCATCGGACTAAGAACAAAGGGACATGCATTTAATCATTCCTTCTTCACTACCTAATGCATGTGTCCTCCGAGTGCATTTGTCATGAAAATATTTTGAAAATGGTTTGATTTCGAGAAAAATACTCGGTGTTGACAAAACGTTTATTTGGACCTACGCTACTGTTTGTGCGAAAATTTCATTACACCCACCAATTTAGTTTGCCTCCTTTTTAGTTATTATTTTAAATAATTATTTATTTTTTTAGATTAGCGACGGTTCAGGCCGACGCTATTGTTTTTGAAAAAATATTCATTTCACATAACAAATTTCGTTTGCCTCCTTATTAGTTATTGTCTTAATTAATTCTTATTTTCTTATATTAGCGACGGTTCAGGCCGACGCTACTGTTTGTGCTAAAATTTTCATTTTCCCCCACGAATTTCGTTTGGCTCCTTTAAACTTATTTTTTTAATTAATTATTATTTTTATATTAAAAACTAGTACTTTAATAGCTCTTTTAAAGTGCTATTAAACAAAATCGTTCACATTAGTGGCACGGTTAATAGCGCTTTTCAGCGCTATCAAAAACAAAATAAAGTGCTATTAAGTAACTTTTATGGCATATTTTTTGTTGCTCTATTTTCTCTTTTAAAGTTGGTTTAACCTTTTGGACAGAAGAGATCACTCTTCTTTGTCTTTATTAGAATCTTTATCAGAGGAGCATACGCCTAACTAGTCATTTTCCTCCATTTCACTTCAAAAGTATATAGCACGAATAAAACTAAAGTTCATGAGTGAAGGGGAGCATTCGAACGATAACCTATACAGCCAGCATCGTCGGACTAAGAACAAAGGGACATACATTTAATCATTCCTTCTTCACTACTTAATGCATGTGTCCTCCGAGTGCATTTGTTATGAAAATATTTTGAAAATGGTTTGATTTCGAGAAAAATACTTGGTGTTGACAAAACGTTTATTTGGACCTACGCTACATGTTTATGCAAAAATTTCATTACACCCACCATTTTAATTTGCCTCCTTTTTAGTTATTATTTTAAATAATTATTTATTTTTTTATAGTAGAGACGGTTAAGGCCGGCGCTATTGTTTTTGAAAAAATATTCATTTCCCATAACAAATTTCGTTTGCCTCCTTATTAGTTATTGTCTTAATTAACTCATATTTTCTTATATTAACGACGGTTCAGGACGACGCTACTGTTTGTGCTAAAATTTTCATTTTCCCCCACGAATTTCCTATGGCTCCTTAAAACTTATTGTTTTAATTAATTATTATTTTTATATTAAAAACTAGTACTTTGATAGCTCTTTTAAAGTGCTATTAAACAAAATCGTTCACATTAGTGGCACGGTTAATAGCACTTTTCAGCGCTATCAAAAACAAAAGAAAGTGCTATTAAGTAACTTTTATGGCATATTTTTTATTGCTCTATTTTCTCTTTCAAAGTTTGTTTACACTTTTGGACAGAAGAGATCACTCTTCTTTGTCTTTATTAGAATCTTTATCAGAGGAGCATACGCCTAACTAGTCATTTTCCTCCATTTCACTTCAAAAGTATATAGCACGAATAAAACTAAAGTTCATGAGTGAAGGGGAGCATTCGAATGATAACCTATACAGCCAGCGTCGTCGGACTAAGAACAAAGGGACATACATTTAATCATTCCTTCTTCACTACTTAATGCATGTGTCCTCCGAGTGCATTTGTTATGAAAATATTTTGAAAATGGTTTGATTTCGAGAAAAATACTTGGTGTTGACAAAACGTTTATTTGGACCTACGCTACATGTGTGTGCGAAAATTTCATTACACCCACCATTTTAATTTGCCTCCTTTTTAGTTATTATTATAAATAATTTTTTATTTTTTTATATT
Organism: Vicia faba; assembly: GCA_948472305.1. Taxonomy (NCBI): domain Eukaryota; kingdom Viridiplantae; phylum Streptophyta; class Magnoliopsida; order Fabales; family Fabaceae; genus Vicia; species Vicia faba. Next base: position 507,398,858 of record OX451741.1, on the reverse strand, counting down.
AGCGACGGTTCAGGTCGGCGCTATTGTTTTTGGAAAAATATTCATTTCCCATAACAAATTTCATTTGCCTCCTTATTAGTTATTGTCTTAATTAATTCATATTTTCTTATATTAGCGACGGTTCAGGCCGACGCTACTGTTTGTGCTAAAATTTTCATTTTCCCCCACAAATTTCCTATGGCTCCTTTAAACTTATTGTTTTAATTAATTATTATTTTTATATTAAAAACTAGTACTTTAATAGCTCTTTTAAAGTGCTATTAAACAAAATCGTTCACATTAGTGGCACGGTTAATAGCGCTTTTCAGCGCTATCAAAAACAAAATAAAGTGCTATTAAGTAACTTTTATGGCATATTTTTTGTTGCTCTATTTTCTCTTTGAAAGTTGGTTTAACCTTTTGGACAGAAGAGATCACTCTTCTTTGTCTTTATTAGAATCTTTATCAGAGGAGCATACGCCTAACTAGTCATTTTCCTCCATTTCACTTCAAAAGTATATAGCACGAATAAAACTAAAGTTCAAGAGTGAAGGGGAGCATTCGAACGATAACCTATACAGCCAGCGTCGTCGGACTAAGAACAAAGGGACATACATTTATTCATTCCTTTATCACTACCTAATGCATGTGTCCTCCGAGTGCATTTGTTATTAAAATATTTTGAAAATGGTTTGATTTCGAGAAAAATACTCGGTGTTGACAAAATGTTTATTTGGACCTACGCTACATGTTTGTGCGAAAATTTCATTACACCCACCATTTTAATTTGCCTCCTTTTTAGTTATTATTTTAAATAATTATTTATTTTTTTATAGTAGCGACGGTTAAGGCCGGCGCTATTGTTTTTGAAAAAATATTCATTTCCCATAACAAATTTCGTTTGCCTCCTTATTAGTTATTGTCTTAATTAATTCATATTTTCTTATATTAACGACGGTTCAGGACGACGCTACTGTTTGTGCTAAAATTTTAATTTTCCCCCACGAATTTCCTATGGCTCCTTTAAACTTATTGTTTTAATTAATTATTATTTTTATATTAAAAACTAGTACTTTAATAGCTCTTTTAAAGTGCTATTAAACAAAATCGTTCACATTAGTGGCACGGTTAATAGCACTTTTCAGCGCTATCAAAAACAAAAGAAAGTGCTATTAAGTTACTTTTATGGCATATTTTCTGTTGCTCTATTTTCTCTTTCAAAGTTGGTTTACCCTTTTGGACAGAAGAGATCACTCTTCTTTGTCTTTATTAGAATCTTTATCAGAGGAGCATACGCCTAACTAGTCATTTTCCTCCATTTCACTTCAAAAGTATATAGCACGAATAAAACTAAAGTTCATGAGTGAAGGGGAGCATTCGAACGATAACCTATACAGCCAGCGTCGTCGGACTAAGAACAAAGGGACATACATTTAATCATTCCTTCTTCACTACTTAATGCATGTGTCCTCCGAGTGCATTTGTTATGAAAATATTTTGAAAATGGTTTGATTTCGAGAAAAATACTCGGTGTTGACAAAATGTTTATTTGGACCTACGCTACAAGTTTATGCGAAAATTTCATTACACCCACCATTTTAATTTGCCTCCTTTTTAGTTATTATTTTATATAATTATTTATTTTTTTATATTAGCGACGGTTAAGGCCGGCGCTATTGTTTTTGAAAAAATATTCATTTCCCATATCAAATTTCGTTTGCCTCCTTATTAGTTATTGTCTTAAATAATTCATATTTTCTTATATTAACGACGGTTCAGGACGACACTACTGTTTGTGCTAAAATTTTCATTTTCCCCCACGAATTTCCTATGGCTCCTTTAAACTTATTGTTTTAATTAATTATTATTTTTATATTAAAAACTAGTACTTTAATAGCTCTTTTAAAGTGCTATTAAACAAAATCGTTCACATTAGTGGCACGGTTAATAGCACTTTTCAGCGCTATCAAAAACAAAATAAAGTGCTATTAAGTAACTTTTATGGCATATTTTCTGTTGCTCTATTTTCTCTTTCAAAGTTGGTTTACCCTTTTGGACAGAAGAGATCACTCTTCTTTGTCTTTATTAGAATCTTTATAAGAGGAGCATACGTCTAACTAGTCATTTTCCTCCAGTTCACTTCAAAAGTATATAGCACGAATAAAACTAAAGTTCATGAGTGAAGGGGAGCATTCGAACGATAACCTATACAGCCAGCGTTGTCGGACTAAGAACAAAGGGACATACATTTAATCATTCCTTCTTCACTACTTAATGCATGTGTCCTCCGAGTGCATTTGTTATGAAAATATTTTGAAAATGGTTTGATTTCGAGAAAAATACTCGGTTTTGACAAAACGTTTATTTGGACCTACGCTACATGTTTATGCGAAAATTTCATTACACCCACCATTTTAATTTGCCTCCTTTTTAGTTATTATTTTAAATAATTATTTATTTTTTTATATTAGCGACGGTTAAGGCCGGCGCTATTGTTTTTGAAAAAATATTCATTTCCCATATCAAATTTCGTTTGCCTCCTTATTAGTTATTGTCTTAATTAATTCATATTTTCTTATATTAACGACGGTTCAGGACGACGCTACTGTTTGTGCTAAAATTTTCATTTTCCCCCACGAATTTCCTATGGCTCCTTTAAACTTATTGTTTTAATTAATTATTATTTTTATATTAAAAACTAGTACTTTAATAGCTCTTTTAAAGTGCTATTAAACAAAATCGTTCACATTAGTGGCACGGTTAATAGCACTTTTCAGCGCTATCAAAAACAAAAGAAAGTGCTATTAAGTTACTTTTATGGCATATTTTCTGTTGCTCTATTTTCTCTTTCAAAGTTGGTTTACCCTTTTGGACAGAAGAGATCACTCTTCTTTGTCTTTATTAGAATCTTTATCAGAGGAGCATACGCCTAACTAGTCATTTTCCTCCATTTCACTTCAAAAGTATATAGCACGAATAAAACTAAAGTTCATGAGTGAAGGGGAGCATTCGAACGATAACCTATACAGCCAGCGTCGTCGGACTAAGAACAAAGGGACATACATTTAATCATTCCTTCTTCACTACTTAATGCATGTGTCCTCCGAGTGCATTTGTTATGAAAATATTTTGAAAATGGTTTGATTTCGAGAAAAATACTCGGTGTTGACAAAATGTTTATTTGGACCTACGCTACAAGTTTATGCGAAAATTTCATTACACCCACCATTTTAATTTGCCTCCTTTTTAGTTATTATTTTATATAATTATTTATTTTTTTATATTAGCGACGGTTAAGGCCGGCGCTATTGTTTTTGAAAAAATATTCATTTCCCATATCAAATTTCGTTTGCCTCCTTATTAGTTATTGTCTTAAATAATTCATATTTTCTTATATTAACGACGGTTCAGGACGACACTACTGTTTGTGCTAAAATTTTCATTTTCCCCCACGAATTTCCTATGGCTCCTTTAAACTTATTGTTTTAATTAATTATTATTTTTATATTAAAAACTAGTACTTTAATAGCTCTTTTAAAGTGCTATTAAACAAAATCGTTCACATTAGTGGCACGGTTAATAGCACTTTTCAGCGCTATCAAAAACAAAAGAAAGTGCTATTAAGTAACTTTTATGGCATATTTTCTGTTGCTCTATTTTCTCTTTCAAAGTTGGTTTACCCTTTTGGACAGAAGAGATCACTCTTCTTTGTCTTTATTAGAATCTTTATAAGAGGAGCATACGTCTAACTAGTCATTTTCCTCCAGTTCACTTCAAAAGTATATAGCACGAATAAAACTAAAGTTCATGAGTGAAGGGGAGCATTCGAACGATAACCTATACAGCCAGCGTTGTCGGACTAAGAACAAAGGGACATACATTTAATCATTCCTTCTTCACTACTTAATGCATGTGTCCTCCGAGTGCATTTGTTATGAAAATATTTTGAAAATGGTTTGATTTCGAGAAAAATACTCGGTTTTGACAAAACGTTTATTTGGACCTACGCTACATGTTTATGCGAAAATTTCATTACACCCACCATTTTAATTTGCCTCCTTTTTAGTTATTATTTTAAATAATTATTTATTTTTTTATATTAGCGACGGTTAAGGCCGGCGCTATTGTTTTTGAAAAAATATTCATTTCCCATATCAAATTTCGTTTGCCTCCTTATTAGTTATTGTCTTAATTAATTCATATTTTCTTATATTAACGACGGTTCAGGACGACGCTACTGTTTGTGCTAAAATTTTCATTTTCCCCCACGAATTTCCTATGGCTCCTTTAAACTTATTGTTTTAATTAATTATTATTTTTATATTAAAAACTAGTACTTTAATAGCTCTTTTAAAGTGCTATTAAACAAAATCGTTCACATTAGTGGCACGGTTAATAGCACTTTTCAGCGCTATCAAAAACAAAAGAAAGTGCTATTAAGTTACTTTTATGGCATATTTTCTGTTGCTCTATTTTCTCTTTCAAAGTTGGTTTACCCTTTTGGACAGAAGAGATCACTCTTCTTTGTCTTTATTAGAATCTTTATTAGAGGAGCATACGCCTAACTAGTCATTTTCCTCCATTTCACTTCAAAAGTATATAGCACGAATAAAGCTAAAGTTCATGAGTGAAGGGGAGCATTCGAACGATAACCTATACAGCCAGCGTCGTCGGACTAAGAACAAAGGGACATACATTTAATCATTCCTTCTTCACTACTTAATGCATGTGTCCTCCGAGTGCATTTGTTATGAAAATATTTTGAAAATGGTTTGATTTCGAGAAAAATACTCGGTTTTGACAAAACGTTTATTTGGACCTACGCTACATGTTTATGCAAAAATTTCATTACACCCACCATTTTAATTTGCCTCCTTTTTAGTTATTATTTTAAATAATTATTTATTTTTTTATATTAGCGACGGTTAAGGCCGGCGCTATTGTTTTTGAAAAAATATTCATTTCCCATATCAAATTTCGTCTGCCTCCTTATTAGTTATTGTCTTAATTAATTCATATTTTCTTATATTAACGACGGTTCAGGACGACGCTACTGTTTGTGCTAAAATTTTCATTTTCCCCCACGAATTTCCTATGGCAACTTTAAACTTATTGTTTTAATTAATTATTATTTTTATATTAAAAACTAGTATATTAATAGCTCTTTTAAAGTGCTATTAAACAAAATCGTTCACATTAGTGGCACGGTTAATAGCACTTTTCAGCGCTATCAAAAACAAAAGAAAGTGCTATTAAGTAACTTTTATGGCATATTTTCTGTTGCTCTATTTTCTCTTTCAAAGTTGGTTTACCCTTTTGGACAGAAGAGATCACTCTTCTTTGTCTTTATTAGAATCTTTATAAGAGGAGCATACGTCTAACTAGTCATTTTCCTCCATTTCACTTCAAAAGTATATAGCACGAATAAAACTAAAGTTCATGAGTGAAGGGGAGCATTCGAACGATAACCTATACAGCCAGCGTTGTCGGACTAAGAACAAAGGGACATACATTTAATCATTCCTTCTTCACTACTTAATGCATGTGTCCTCCGAGTGCATTTGTTATGAAAATATTTTGAAAATGGTTTGATTTCGACAAAAATGCTTGGTGTTGACAAAACGTTTATTTGGACCTACGCTACATGTTTGTGCGAAAATTTCATTACACCCACCATTTTAATTTGCCTCCTTTTTAGTTATTATTTTAAATAATTATTTATTTTTTTATATTAGCGACGGTTAAGGCCGACGCTATTGTTTTTGAAAAAATATTCATTTCCCATATCAAATTTCGTTTGCCTCCTTATTAGTTATTGTCTTAATTAATTCATATTTTCTTATATTAACGACGGTTCAGGACGACGCTACTGTTTGTGCTAAAATTTTCATTTTCCCCCACGAATTTCCTATGGCTCCTTTAAACTTATTGTTTTAATTAATTATTATTTTTATATTAAAAACTAGTACTTTAATAGCTCTTTTAAAGTGCTATTAAACAAAATCGTTCACATTAGTGGCACGGTTAATAGCACTTTTCAGCGCTATCAAAAACAAAAGAAAGTGCTATTAAGTTACTTTTATGGCATATTTTCTGTTGCTCTATTTTCTCTTTCAAAGTTGGTTTACCCTTTTGGACAGAAGAGATCACTCTTCTTTGTCTTTATTAGAATCTTTATCAGAGGAGCATACGCCTAACTAGTCATTTTCCTCCATTTCACTTCAAAAGTATATAGCACGAATAAAACTAAAGTTCATGAGTGAAGGGGAGCATTCGAACGATAACCTATACAGCCAGCGTCGTCGGACTAAGAACAAAGGGACATACATTTAATCATTCCTTCTTCACTACTTAATGCATGTGTCCTCCGAGTGCATTTGTTATGAAAATATTTTGAAAATGGTTTGATTTCGAGAAAAATACTCGGTGTTGACAAAATGTTTATTTGGACCTACGCTACAAGTTTATGCGAAAATTTCATTACACCCACCATTTTAATTTGCCTCCTTTTTAGTTATTATTTTATATAATTATTTATTTTTTTATATTAGCGACGGTTAAGGCCGGCGCTATTGTTTTTGAAAAAATATTCATTTCCCATATCAAATTTCGTTTGCCTCCTTATTAGTTATTGTCTTAGTTAATTCATATTTTCTTATATTAACGACGGTTCAGGACGACGCTACTGTTTGTGCTAAAATTTTCATTTTCCCCCACGAATTTCCTATGGCTCCTTTAAACTTATTGTTTTAATTAATTATTATTTTTATATTAAAAACTAGTACTTTAATAGCTCTTTTAAAGTGCTATTAAACAAAATCGTTCACATTAGTGGCACGGTTAATAGCACTTTTCAGCGCTATCAAAAACAAAAGAAAGTGCTATTAAGTAACTTTTATGGCATATTTTCTGTTGCTCTATTTTCTCTTTCAAAGTTGGTTTACCCTTTTGGACAGAAGAGATCACTCTTCTTTGTCTTTATTAGAATCTTTATAAGAGGAGCATACGTCTAACTAGTCATTTTCCTCCATTTCACTTCAAAAGTATATAGCACGAATAAAACTAAAGTTCATGAGTGAACGGGAGCATTCGAACGATAACCTATACAGCCAGCGTTGTCGGACTAAGAACAAAGGGACATACATTTAATCATTCCTTCTTCACTACTTAATGCATGTGTCCTCCGAGTGCATTTGTTATGAAAATATTTTGAAAATGGTTTGATTTCGAGAAAAATACTTGGTGTTGACAAAACGTTTATTTGGACCTACGCTACATGTTTGTGCGAAAATTTCATTACACCCACCAATTTAGTTTGCCTCCTTTTTAGTTATTATTTTAAATAATTATTTATTTTTTTATATTAGCGACGGTTAAGGCCGGCGCTATTGTTTTGAAAAAATATTCATTTCCCATAACAAATTTCGTTTGCCTCCTTATTAGTTATTGTCTTAATTAATTAATATTTTCTTATATTAACGACGGTTCAGGACGACGCTACTGTTTGTGCTAAAATTTTCATTTTCCCCCACGAATTTCCTATGGCTCCTTTAAACTTATTGTTTTAATTAATTATTATTTTTATATTAAAAACTAGTACTTTAATAGCTCTTTTAAAGTTCTATTAAACAAAATCGTTCACATTAGTGGCACGGTTAATAGCACTTTTCAGCGCTATCAAAAACAAAAGAAAGTGATATTAAGTAACTTTTATGGCATATTTTATGTTGCTCTATTTTCTCTTTCAAAGTTGGTTTACCCTTTTGGACAGAAGAGATCACTCTTCTTTGCCTTTATTAGAATCTTTATAAGAGGAGCATACGCCTAACTAGTCATTTTCCTCCATTTCACTTTAAAAGTATATAGCACGAATAAAACTAAAGTTCATGAGTGAAGGGGAGCACTCGATCGATAACCTATACAGCCAGCGTCGTCGAACTAAGAACAAAGGGACATACATTTAATCGTTCCTTCTTCACTACTTAATGCATGTGTTCTTCGAGTGCATTTGTTATGAAAATATTTTGAAAATGGTTTGATTTCGAGAAAAATACTCGGTGTTGACAAAACGTTTATTTGGACCTACGCTACTGTTTGTGCGAAAATTTCATTACACCCACCAATTTAGTTTGCCTCCTTTTTAGTTATTATTTTAAATAATTATTTATTTTTTTAGATTAGCGACGGTTCAGGCCGACGCTATTGTTTTTGAAAAAATATTCATTTCACATAACAAATTTCGTTTGCCTCCTTATTAGTTATTGTCTTAATTAATTCTTATTTTCTTATATTAGCGACGGTTCAGGCCGACGCTACTGTTTGTGCTAAAATTTTCATTTTCCCCCACGAATTTCCTATGGCTCCTTTAAACTTATTGTTTTAATTAATTATTATTTTTATATTAAAAACTAGTACTTTAATAGCTCTTTTAAAGTGCTATTAAACAAAATCGTTCACATTAGTGGCACGGTTAATAGCACTTTTCAGCGCTATCAAAAACAAAAGAAAGTGCTATTAAGTAACTTTTATGGCATATTTTCTGTTGCTCTATTTTCTCTTTCAAAGTTGGTTTACCCTTTTGGACATAAGAGATCACTCTTCTTTGTCTTTATTAGAATCTTTATTAGAGGAGCATACGCCTAACTAGTCATTTTCCTCCATTTCACTTCAAAAGTATATAGCACGAATAAAACTAAAGTTCATGAGTGAAGGGGAGCATTCGAACGATAACCTATACAGCCAGCGTTGTCGGACTAAGAACAAAGGGACATACATTTAATCATTCCTTCTTCACTACTTAATGCATGTGTCCTCCGAGTGCATTTGTTATGAAAATATTTTGAAAATGGTTTGATTTCGAGAAAAATACTTGGTGTTGACAAAACGTTTATTTGGACCTACGCTACATGTTTGTGCGAAAATTTCATTACACCCACCAATTTAGTTTGCCTCCTTTTTAGTTATTATTTTAAATAATTATTTATTTTTTTATATTAGCGACGGTTAAGGCCGGCGCTATTGTTTTTGAAAAAATATTCATTTCCCATATCAAATTTCGTTTGCCTCCTTATTAGTTATTGTCTTAATTAATTAATATTTTCTTATATTAACGACGGTTCAGGACGACGCTACTGTTTGTGCTAAAATTTTCATTTTCCCCCACGAATTTCCTATGGCTCCTTTAAACTTATTGTTTTAATTAATTATTATTTTTATATTAAAAACTAGTACTTTAATAGCTCTTTTAAAGTGCTATTAAACAAAATCGTTCACATTAGTGGCACGGTTAATAGCACTTTTCAGCGCTATCAAAAACAAAAGAAAGTGCTATTAAGTTACTTTTATGGCATATTTTCTGTTGCTCTATTTTCTCTTTCAAAGTTGGTTTACCCTTTTGGACAGAAGAGATCACTCTTCTTTGTCTTTATTAGAATCTTTATCAGAGGAGCATACGCCTAACTAGTCATTTTCCTCCATTTCACTTCAAAAGTATATAGCACGAATAAAACTAAAGTTCATGAGTGAAGGGGAGCATTCGAACGATAACCTATACAGCCAGCGTCGTCGGACTAAGAACAAAGGGACATACATTTAATCATTCCTTCTTCACTACTTAATGCATGTGTCCTCCGAGTGCATTTGTTATGAAAATATTTTGAAAATGGTTTAATTTCGAGAAAAATACTCGGTGTAGACAAAACGTTTATTTGGACCTACGCTACATGTTTATGCGAAAATTTCATTACACCCACCAGTTTAATTTGCCTCCTTTTTAGTTATTATTTTATATAATTATTTATTTTTTTATATTAGCGACGGTTAAGGCCGGCGCTATTGTTTTTGAAAAAATATTCATTTCCCATATCAAATTTCGTTTGCCTCCTTATTAGTTATTGTCTTAATTAATTCATATTTTCTTATATTAACGACGGTTTAGGACGACGCTACTGTTTGTGCTAAAATTTTCATTTTCCCCCACGAATTTCCTATGGCTCCTTTAAACTTATTGTTTTAATTAATTATTATTTTTATATTAAAAAATAGTAATTTAATAGCTCTTTTAAAGTGCTATTAAACAAAATCGTTCACATTAGTGGCACGGTTAATAGCACTTTTCAGCGCTATCAAAAACAAAAGAAAGTGCTATTAAGTAACTTTTATGGCATATTTTCTGTTGCTCTATTTTCTCTTTCAAAGTTGGTTTACCCTTTTGGACAGAAGAGATCACTCTTCTTTGTCTTTATTAGAATCTTTATAAGAGGAGCATACGTCTAACTAGTCATTTTCCTCCATTTCACTTCAAAAGTATATAGCACGAATAAAACTAAAGTTCATGAGTGAAGGGGAGCATTCGAACGATAACCTATACAACCAGCGTCGTCGGACTAAGAACAAAGGGACATACATTTAATCATTCCTTCTTCACTACTTAATGCATGTGTCCTCCGAGTGCATTTGTTATGAAAATATTTTGAAAATGGTTTGATTTCGAGAAAAATACTTGGTGTTGACAAAACGTTTATTTGGACCTACGCTACATGTTTGTGCGAAAATTTCATTACACCCACCATTTTAATTTGCCTCCTTTTTAGTTATTATTTTAAATAATTATTTATTTTTTTATATTAGCGACGGTTAAGGCCGGCGCTATTGTTTTTGAAAAAATATTCATTTCCCATATCAAATTTCGTTTGCCTCCTTATTAGTTATTGTCTTAATTAATTCATATTTTCTTATATTAACGACGGTTCAGGACGACGCTACTGTTTGTGCTAAAATTTTCATTTTCCCCCACGAATTTCCTATGGCTCCTTTAAACTTATTGTTTTAATTAATTATTATTTTTATATTAAAAACTAGTACTTTAATAGCTCTTTTAAAGTGCTATTAAACAAAATCGTTCACATTAGTGGCACGGTTAATAGCACTTTTCAGCGCTATCAAAAACAAAAGAAAGTGCTATTAAGTTACTTTTATGGCATATTTTCTGTTGCTCTATTTTCTCTTTCAAAGTTGGTTTACCCTTTTGGACAGAAGAGATCACTCTTCTTTGTCTTTATTAGAATCTTTATCAGAGGAGCATACGCCTAACTAGTCATTTTCCTCCATTTCACTTCAAAAGTATATAGCACGAATAAAACTAAAGTTCATGAGTGAAGGGGAGCATTCGAACGATAACCTATACAGCCAGCGTCGTCGGACTAAGAACAAAGGGACATACATTTAATCATTCCTTCTTCACTACTTAATGCATGTGTCCTCCGAGTGCATTTGTTATGAAAATATTTTGAAAATGGTTTAATTTCGAGAAAAATACTCGGTGTAGACAAAACGTTTATTTGGACCTACGCTACATGTTTATGCGAAAATTTCATTACACCCACCAGTTTAATTTGCCTCCTTTTTAGTTATTATTTTATATAATTATTTATTTTTTTATATTAGCGACGGTTAAGGCCGGCGCTATTGTTTTTGAAAAAATATTCATTTCCCATATCAAATTTCGTTTGCCTCCTTATTAGTTATTGTCTTAATTAATTCATATTTTCTTATATTAACGACGGTTTAGGACGACGCTACTGTTTGTGCTAAAATTTTCATTTTCCCCCACGAATTTCCTATGGCTCCTTTAAACTTATTGTTTTAATTAATTATTATTTTTATATTAAAAAATAGTAATTTAATAGCTCTTTTAAAGTGCTATTAAACAAAATCGTTCACATTAGTGGCACGGTTAATAGCACTTTTCAGCGCTATCAAAAACAAAAGAAAGTGCTATTAAGTAACTTTTATGGCATATTTTCTGTTGCTCTATTTTCTCTTTCAAAGTTGGTTTACCCTTTTGGACAGAAGAGATCACTCTTCTTTGTCTTTATTAGAATCTTTATAAGAGGAGCATACGTCTAACTAGTCATTTTCCTCCATTTCACTTCAAAAGTATATAGCACGAATAAAACTAAAGTTCATGAGTGAAGGGGAGCATTCGAACGATAACCTATACAGCCAGCGTTGTCGGACTAAGAACAAAGGGACATACATTTAATCATTCCTTCTTCACTACTTAATGCATGTGTCCTCCGAGTGCATTTGTTATGAAAATATTTTGAAAATGGTTTGATTTCGAGAAAAATACTTGGTGTTGACAAAACGTTTATTTGGACCTACGCTACATGTTTGTGCGAAAATTTCATTACACCCACCAATTTAGTTTGCCTCCTTTTTAGTTATTATTTTAAATAATTATTTATTTTTTTATATTAGCGACGGTTAAGGCCGGCGCTATTGTTTTGAAAAAATATTCATTTCCCATAACAAATTTCGTTTGCCTCCTTATTAGTTATTGTCTTAATTAATTAATATTTTCTTATATTAACGACGGTTCAGGACGACGCTACTGTTTGTGCTAAAATTTTCATTTTCCCCCACGAATTTCCTATGGCTCCTTTAAACTTATTGTTTTAATTAATTATTATTTTTATATTAAAAACTAGTACTTTAATAGCTCTTTTAAAGTTCTATTAAACAAAATCGTTCACATTAGTGGCACGGTTAATAGCACTTTTCAGCGCTATCAAAAACAAAAGAAAGTGATATTAAGTAACTTTTATGGCATATTTTATGTTGCTCTATTTTCTCTTTCAAAGTTGGTTTACCCTTTTGGACAGAAGAGATCACTCTTCTTTGCCTTTATTAGAATCTTTATAAGAGGAGCATACGCCTAACTAGTCATTTTCCTCCATTTCACTTTAAAAGTATATAGCACGAATAAAACTAAAGTTCATGAGTGAAGGGGAGCACTCGATCGATAACCTATACAGCCAGCGTCGTCGAACTAAGAACAAAGGGACATACATTTAATCGTTCCTTCTTCACTACTTAATGCATGTGTTCTTCGAGTGCATTTGTTATGAAAATATTTTGAAAATGGTTTGATTTCGAGAAAAATACTTGGTGTTGACAAAACGTTTATTTGGACCTACGCTACTGTTTGTGCGAAAATTTCATTACACCCACCAATTTAGTTTGCCTCCTTTTTAGTTATTATTTTAAATAATTATTTATTTTTTTAGATTAGCGACGGTTCAGGCCGACGCTATTGTTTTTGAAAAAATATTCATTTCACATAAAAAATTTCGTTTGCCTCCTTATTAGTTATTGTCTTAATTAATTCTTATTTTCTTATATTAGCGACGGTTCAGGCCGACGCTACTGTTTGTGCTAAAATTTTCATTTTCCCCCACGAATTTCCTATGGCTCCTTTAAACTTATTGTTTTAATTAATTATTATTTTTATATTAAAAACTAGTACTTTAATAGCTCTTTTAAAGTGCTATTAAACAAAATCGTTCACATTAGTGGCACGGTTAATAGCACTTTTCAGCGCTATCAAAAACAAAAGAAAGTGCTATTAAGTTACTTTTATGGCATATTTTCTGTTGCTCTATTTTCTCTTTCAAAGTTGGTTTACCCTTTTGGACATAAGAGATCACTCTTCTTTGTCTTTATTAGAATCTTTATCAGAGGAGCATACGCCTAACTAGTCATTTTCCTCCATTTCACTTCAAAAGTATATAGCACGAATAAAACTAAAGTTCATGAGTGAAGGGGAGCATTCGAACGATAACCTATACAACCAGCGTCGTCGGACTAAGAACAAAGGGACATACATTTAATCATTCCTTCTTCACTACTTAATGCATGTGTCCTCCGAGTGCATTTGTTATGAAAATATTTTGAAAATGGTTTGATTTCGAGAAAAATACTTGGTGTTGACAAAACGTTTATTTGGACCTACGCTACATGTTTGTGCGAAAATTTCATTACACCCACCATTTTAATTTGCCTCCTTTTTAGTTATTATTTTAAATAATTATTTATTTTTTTATATTAGCGACGGTTAAGGCCGGCGCTATTGTTTTGAAAAAATATTCATTTCCCATAACAAATTTCGTTTGCCTCCTTATTAGTTATTGTCTTAATTAATTCATATTTTCTTATATTAACGACGGTTCAGGACGACGCTACTGTTTGTGCTAAAATTTTCATTTTCCCCCACGAATTTCCTATGGCTCCTTTAAACTTATTGTTTTAATTAATTATTATTTTTATATTAAAAACTAGTACTTTAATAGCTCTTTTAAAGTTCTATTAAACAAAATCGTTCACATTAGTGGCACGGTTAATAGCACTTTTCAGCGCTATCAAAAACAAAAGAAAGTGATATTAAGTAACTTTTATGGCATATTTTATGTTGCTCTATTTTCTCTTTCAAAGTTGGTTTACCCTTTTGGACAGAAGAGATCACTCTTCTTTGCCTTTATTAGAATCTTTATAAGAGGAGCATACGCCTAACTAGTCATTTTCCTCCATTTCACTTCAAAAGTATATAGCACGAATAAAACTAAAGTTCATGAGTGAAGGGGAGCACTCGATCGATAACCTATACAGCCAGCGTCGTCGAACTAAGAACAAAGGGACATACATTTAATCGTTCCTTCTTCACTACTTAATGCATGTGTTCTTCGAGTGCATTTGTTATGAAAATATTTTGAAAATGGTTTGATTTCGAGAAAAATACTCGGTGTTGACAAAACGTTTATTTGGACCTACGCTACTGTTTGTGCGAAAATTTCATTACACCCACCAATTTAGTTTGCCTCCTTTTTAGTTATTATTTTAAATAATTATTTATTTTTTTAGATTAGCGACGGTTCAGGCCGACGCTATTGTTTTTGAAAAAATATTCATTTCACATAACAAATTTCGTTTGCCTCCTTATTAGTTATTGTCTTAATTAATTCTTATTTTCTTATATTAGCGACGGTTCAGGCCGACGCTACTGTTTGTGCTAAAATTTTCATTTTCCCCCACGAATTTCCTATGGCTCCTTTAAACTTATTGTTTTAATTAATTATTATTTTTATATTAAAAACTAGTACTTTAATAGCTCTTTTAAAGTGCTATTAAACAAAATCGTTCACATTAGTGGCACGGTTAATAGCACTTTTCAGCGCTATCAAAAACAAAAGAAAGTGCTATTAAGTTACTTTTATGGCATATTTTCTGTTGCTCTATTTTCTCTTTCAAAGTTGGTTTACCCTTTTGGACATAAGAGATCACTCTTCTTTGTCTTTATTAGAATCTTTATCAGAGGAGCATACGCCTAACTAGTCATTTTCCTCCATTTCACTTCAAAAGTATATAGCACGAATAAAACTAAAGTTCATGAGTGAAGGGGAGCATTCGAACGATAACCTATACAACCAGCGTCGTCGGACTAAGAACAAAGGGACATAAATTTAATCATTCCTTCTTCACTACTTAATGCATGTGTCCTCCGAGTGCATTTGTTATGAAAATATTTTGAAAATGGTTTGATTTCGAGAAAAATACTTGGTGTTGACAAAACGTTTATTTGGACCTACGCTACATGTTTGTGCGAAAATTTCATTACACCCACCATTTTAATTTGCCTCCTTTTTAGTTATTATTTTAAATAATTATTTATTTTTTTATAGTAGCGACGGTTAAGGCCGGCGCTATTGTTTTTGAAAAAATATTCATTTCCCATAACAAATTTCGTTTGCCTCCTTATTAGTTATTGTCTTAATTAATTCTTATTTTCTTATATTAGCGACGGTTCAGGACGACGCTACTGTTTGTGCTAAAATTTTCATTTTCCCCCACGAATTTCCTATGGCTCCTTTAAACTTATTGTTTTAATTAATTATTATTTTTATATTAAAAACTAGTACTTTAATAGCTCTTTTAAAGTGCTATTAAACAAAATCGTTCAAATTAGTGGCACGGTTAATAGCACTTTTCAGCGCTATCAAAAACAAAAGAAAGTGCTATTAAGTTACTTTTATGGCATATTTTCTGTTGCTCTATTTTCTCTTTCAAAGTTGGTTTACCCTTTTGGACATAAGAGATCACTCTTCTTTGTCTTTATTAGAATCTTTATCAGAGGAGCATACGCCTAACTAGTCATTTTCCTCCATTTCACTTCAAAAGTATATAGCACGAATAAAACTAAAGTTCATGTGTGAAGGGGAGCATTCGAACGATAACCTATACAACCAGCGTCGTCGGACTAAGAACAAAGGGACATACATTTAATCATTCCTTCTTCACTACTTAATGCATGTGTCCTCCGAGTGCATTTGTTATGAAAATATTTTGAAAATGGTTTGATTTCGAGAAAAATACTCGGTGTTGACAAAACGTTTATTTGGACCTACGCTACATGTTTATGCGAAAATTTCATTACACCCACCATTTTAATTTGCCTCCTTTTTAGTTATTATTTTAAATAATTATTTATTTTTTTATATTAGCGACGGTTAAGGCCGGCGCTATTGTTTTTGAAAAAATATTCATTTCCCATATCAAATTTCGTTTGCCTCCTTATTAGTTATTGTCTTAATTAATTCATATTTTCTTATATTAACGACGGTTCAGGACGACGCTACTGTTTGTGCTAAAATTTTCATTTTCCCCCACGAATTTCCTATGGCTCCTTTAAACTTATTGTTTTAATTAATTATTATTTTTATATTAAAAACTAGTACTTTAATAGCTCTTTTAAAGTGCTATTAAACAAAATCGTTCACATTAGTGGCACGGTTAATAGCACTTTTCAGCGCTATCAAAAACAAAAGAAAGTGCTATTAAGTAACTTTTATGGCATATTTTCTGTTGCTCTATTTTCTCTTTCAAAGTTGGTTTACCCTTTTGGACAGAAGAGATAACTCTTCTTTGTCTTTATTAGAATCTTTATCAGAGGAGCATACGCCTAACTAGTCATTTTTCTCCATTTCACTTCAAAAGTATATAGCACGAATAAAACTAAAGTTCATGAGTGAAGGCGAGCATTCGAACGATAACCTATACAGCCAGCGTCGTCGGACTAAGAACAAAGGGACATACATTTAATCATTCCTTCTTCACTACTTAATGCATGTGTCCTCCGAGTGCATTTGTTATGAAAATATTTTGAAAATGGTTTGATTTCGAGAAAAATACTTGGTGTTGACAAAACGTTTATTTGGACCTACGCTACATGTTTGTGCGAAAATTTCATTACACCCACCATTTTAATTTGCCTCCTTTTTAGTTATTATTTTAAATAATTATTTATTTTTTTATATTAGCGACGATTAAGGTCGGCGCTATTGTTTTTGAAAAAATATTCATTTCCCATAACAAATTTTGTTTGCCTCCTTATTAGTTATTGTCTTAATTAATTCATATTTTCTTATATTAACGACGGTTCAGGACGACGCTACTGTTTATGCTAAAATTTTCATTTTCCCCCACGAATTTCCTATGGCTCTTTTAAACTTATTGTTTTAATTAATTATTATTTTTATATTAAAAACTAGTACTTTAATAGCTCTTTTAAAGTGCTATTAAACAAAATCGTTCACATTAGTGGCACGGTTAATAGCGCTTTTCAGCGCTATCAAAAACAAAAGAAAGTGCTATTAAGTAACTTTTAATGCATATTTTCTGTTGCTCTATTTTCTCTTTCAAAGTTGGTTTACCCTTTTGGACAGAAGAGATCACTCTTCTTTGCCTTTATTAGAATCTTTATAAGAGGAGCATACGCCTAACTAGTCAATTTCCTCCATTTCACTTCAAAAGTATATAGCACGAATAAAACTAAAGTTCATGAGTGAAGGGGAGCATTCGAACGATAACCTATACAGCCAGCGTCGTCGGACTAAGAACAAAGGGACATACATTTAATCGTTCCTTCTTCACTACTTAATGCATGTGTCCTCCGAGTGCATTTGTTATGAAAATATTTTGAAAATGGTTTGATTTCGAGAAAAATACTTGGTGTTGACAAAACGTTTATTTGGACCTACGCTACATGTTTGTGCGAAAATTTCATTACACCCACCATTTTAATTTGCCTCCTTTTTAGTTATTATTTTAAATAATTATTTATTTTTTTATATTAGCGACGGTTAAGGTCGGCGCTATTGTTTTTGAAAAAATATTCATTTCCCATAACAAATTTCGTTTGCCTCCTTATTAGTTATTGTCTTAATTAATTCATATTTTCTTATATTAACGACGGTTCAGGACGACGCTACTGTTTATGCTAAAATTTTCATTTTCCCCCACGAATTTCCTATGGCTCCTTTAAACTTATTGTTTTAATTAATTATTATTTTTATATTAAAAACTAGTACTTTAATAGCTCTTTTAAAGTGCTATTAAACAAAATCGTTCACATTAGTGGCACGGTTAATATCACTTTTCAGCGCTATCAAAAACAAAAGAAAGTGCTATTAAGTTACTTTTATGGCATATTTTCTGTTGCTCTATTTTCTCTTTCAAAGTTGGTTTACCCTTTTGGACAGAAGAGATCACTCTTCTTTGTCTTTATTAGAATCTTTATCAGAGGAGCATACGCCTAACTAGTCATTTTCCTCCATTTCACTTCAAAAGTATATAGCACGAATAAAACTAAAGTTCATGAGTGAAGGGGAGCATTCGAACGATAACCTATACAGCCAGCGTCGTCGGACTAAGAACAAAGGGACATACATTTAATCATTCCTTCTTCACTACTTAATGCATGTGTCCTCCGAGTGCATTTGTTATGAAAATATTTTGAAAATGGTTTGATTTCGAGAAAAATACTCGGTGTTGACAAAATGTTTATTTGGACCTACGCTACAAGTTTATGCGAAAATTTCATTACACCCACCATTTTAATTTGCCTCCTTTTTAGTTATTATTTTATATAATTATTTATTTTTTTATATTAGCGACGGTTAAGGTCGGCGCTATTGTTTTTGAAAAAATATTCATTTCCCATAACAAATTTTGTTTGCCTCCTTATTAGTTATTGTCTTAATTAATTCATATTTTCTTATATTAACGACGGTTCAGGACGACGCTACTGTTTATGCTAAAATTTTCATTTTCCCCCACGAATTTCCTATGGCTCTTTTAAACTTATTGTTTTAATTAATTATTATTTTTATATTAAAAACTAGTACTTTAATAGCTCTTTTAAAGTGCTATTAAACAAAATCGTTCACATTAGTGGCACGGTTAATAGCGCTTTTCAGCGCTATCAAAAACAAAAGAAAGTGCTATTAAGTAACTTTTAATGCATATTTTCTGTTGCTCTATTTTCTCTTTCAAAGTTGGTTTACCCTTTTGGACAAAAGAGATCACTCTTCTTTGCCTTTATTAGAATCTTTATAAGAGGAGCATACGCCTAACTAGTCAATTTCCTCCATTTCACTTCAAAAGTATATAGCACGAATAAAACTAAAGTTCATGAGTGAAGGGGAGCATTCGAACGATAACCTATACAGCCAGCGTCGTCGGACTAAGAACAAAGGGACATACATTTAATCGTTCCTTCTTCACTACTTAATGCATGTGTCCTCCGAGTGCATTTGTTATGAAAATATTTTGAAAATGGTTTGATTTCGAGAAAAATACTTGGTGTTGACAAAACGTTTATTTGGACCTACGCTACATGTTTGTGCGAAAATTTCATTACACCCACCATTTTAATTTGCCTCCTTTTTAGTTATTATTTTAAATAATTATTTATTTTTTTATATTAGCGACGGTTAAGGTCGGCGCTATTGTTTTTGAAAAAATATTCATTTCCCATAACAAATTTCGTTTGCCTCCTTATTAGTTATTGTCTTAATTAATTCATATTTTCTTATATTAACGACGGTTCAGGACGACGCTACTGTTTATGCTAAAATTTTCATTTTCCCCCACGAATTTCCTATGGCTCCTTTAAACTTATTGTTTTAATTAATTATTATTTTTATATTAAAAACTAGTACTTTAATAGCTCTTTTAAAGTGCTATTAAACAAAATCGTTCACATTAGTGGCACGGTTAATAGCGCTTTTCAGCGCTATCAAAAACAAAAGAAAGTGCTATTAAGTAACTTTTAATGCATATTTTCTGTTGCTCTATTTTCTCTTTCAAAGTTGGTTTACCCTTTTGGACAGAAGAGATCACTCTTCTTTGCCTTTATTAGAATCTTTATAAGAGGAGCATACGCCTAACTAGTCAATTTCCTCCATTTCACTTCAAAAGTATATAGCACGAATAAAACTAAAGTTCATGAGTGAAGGGGAGCATTCGAACGATAACCTATACAGCCAGCGTCGTCGGACTAAGAACAAAGGGACATACATTTAATCGTTCCTTCTTCACTACTTAATGCATGTGTCCTCCGAGTGCATTTGTTATGAAAATATTTTGAAAATGGTTTGATTTCGAGAAAAATACTTGGTGTTGACAAAACGTTTATTTGGACCTACGCTACATGTTTGTGCGAAAATTTCATTACACCCACCATTTTAATTTGCCTCCTTTTTAGTTATTATTTTAAATAATTATTTATTTTTTTATATTAGCGACGGTTAAGGTCGGCGCTATTGTTTTTGAAAAAATATTCATTTCCCATAACAAATTTCGTTTGCCTCCTTATTAGTTATTGTCTTAATTAATTCATATTTTCTTATATTAACGACGGTTCAGGACGACGCTACTGTTTATGCTAAAATTTTCATTTTCCCCCACGAATTTCCTATGGCTCCTTTAAACTTATTGTTTTAATTAATTATTATTTTTATATTAAAAACTAGTACTTTAATAGCTCTTTTAAAGTGCTATTAAACAAAATCGTTCACATTAGTGGCACGGTTAATAGCGCTTTTCAGCACTATCAAAAACAAAAGAAAGTGCTATTAAGTAACTTTTATGGCATATTTTCTGTTGCTCTATTTTCTCTTTCAAAGTTGGTTTACCCTTTTGGACAGAAGAGATCACTCTTCTTTGCCTTTATTAGAATCTTTATAAGAGGAGCATACGCCTAACTAGTCATTTTCCTCCATTTCACTTCAAAAGTATATAGCACGAATAAAACTAAAGTTCATGAGTGAAGGGGAGAATTCGAACGATAACCTATACAGCCAGCGTCGTCGGACTAAGAACAAAGGGACATGCATTTAATCATTCCTTCTTCACTACTTAATGCATGTGTTCTTCGAGTGCATTTGTTATGAAAATATTTTGAAAATGGTTTGATTTCGATAAAAATACTCGGTGTTGACAAAACTTTTATTTGGACCTACGCTACTGTTTGTGCGAAAATTTCATTACACCCACCAATTTATTTTGCCTCCTTTTTAGTTATTATTTTAAATAATTATTTATTTTTTTATATTAGCGACGGTTCAGGCCGATGCTATTGTTTTTGAAAATATATTCATTTCACATAACAAATTTCGTTTGCCTCCTTATTAGTTATTGTCTTAATTAATTCTTATTTTCTTATATTAGTGACGGTTCAGGCCGACGCTACTGTTGGTGCTAAAATTTTCATTTTCCCCCACGAATTTCGTTTGTCTCCTTTAAACTTATTGTTTTAATTAATTATTATTTTTATATTAAAAACTAGTACTTTAATAGCTCTTCTAAAGTTCTATTAAACAAAATCGTTCACATTAGTGGCACGGTTAATAGCGCTTTTCAGCGCTATCAAAAACAAAAGAAAGTGCTATTAAGTAACTTTTATGGCATATTTTCTGTTGCTCTATTTTCTCTTTCAAAGTTGGTTTACCCTTTTGGACATAAGAGATCACTCTTCTTTGTCTTTATTAGAATCTTTATAAGAGGATCATACGCCAAACTAGTCATTTTCCTCCATTTCACTTCAAAAGTATATAGCACGAATAAAACTAAAGTTCATGAGTGAATGTGAGCACTCGAGCGATAACCTATACAGCCAGGTCGTCGGACTAAGAACAAAGGGACATACATTTAATCGTTCCTTCTTCACTACTTAATGCATGTGTTCTTCGAGTGCATTTGTTATGAAAATATTTTGAAAATGGTTTGATTTCGATAAAAATACTCGGTGTTGACAAAACTTTTATTTGGACCTACGCTACTGTTTGTGCGAAAATTTCATTACACCCACCAATTTATTTTGCCTCCTTTTTAGTTATTATTTTAAATAATTATTTATTTATTTAGATTAGCGACGGTTCAGGCCGATGCTATTGTTTTTGAAAATATATTCATTTCACATAACAAATTTCGTTTGCCTCCTTATTAGTTATTGTCTTAATTAATTCTTATTTTCTTATATTAGTGACGGTTCAGGCCGACGCTACTGTTTGTGCTAAAATTTTCATTTTCCCCCACGAATTTCGTTTGTCTCCTTTAAACTTATTGTTTTAATTAATTATTATTTTTATATTAAAAACTAGTACTTTAATAGCTCTTCTAAAGTTCTATTAAACAAAATCGTTCACATTAGTGGCACGGTTAATAGCGCTTTTCAGCGCTATCAAAAACAAAAGAAAGTGCTATTAAGTAACTTTTATGGCATATTGTCTGTTGCTCTATTTTCTCTTTCAAAGTTGGTTTACCCTTTTGGACATAAGAGATCACTCTTCTTTGTCTTTATTAGAATCTTTATAAGAGGATCATACGCCTAACTAGTCATTTTCCTCCATTTCACTTCAAAAGTATATAGCACGAATAAAACTAAAGTTCATGAGTGAATGTGAGCACTCGAGCGATAACCTATACAGCCAGGTCGTCGGACTAAGAACAAAGGGACATACATTTAATCGTTCCTTCTTCACTACTTAATGCATGTGTTCTTCGAGTGCATTTTATTATGAAAATATTTTGAAAATGGTTTGATTTCGAGAAAAATACTCGGTGTTGACAAAACTTTTATTTGGACCTACGCTACTGTTTGTGCGAAAATTTCATTACACCCACCAATTTAGTTTGCCTCCTTTTTAGTTATTATTTTAAATAATTATTTATTTTTTTAGATTAGCGACGGTTCAAGCCGACGCTATTGTTTTTGAAAAAATATTCATTTCCCATAACAAATTTTGTTTGCCTCCTTATTAGT
The DNA here is from genome assembly GCA_948472305.1 of Vicia faba. Taxonomy (NCBI): domain Eukaryota; kingdom Viridiplantae; phylum Streptophyta; class Magnoliopsida; order Fabales; family Fabaceae; genus Vicia; species Vicia faba. Next base: position 507,375,940 of record OX451741.1, on the reverse strand, counting down.
TATTGTCTTAATTAATTCTTATTTTCTTATATTAGTGACGGTTCAGGCCGACACTACTGTTTGTGCTAAAATTTTCATTTTCCCCCACGAATTTCGTTTGGCTCCTTTAAACTTATTGTTTTAATTAATTATTATTTTTATATTAAAAACTAGTACTTTAATAGCTCTTTTAAAGTGCTATTAAACAAAATCGTTCACATTAGTGGCACGGTTAATAGCCCTTTTCAGCGCTATCAAAAACAAAAGAAAGTGCTATTAAGTAACTTTAATGGCATATTTTCTGTTGCTCTATTTTCTCTTTCAAAGTTGGTTTACCCTTTTGGACAGAAGAGATCACTCTTCTTTGCCTTTATTAGAATCTTTATAAGAGGAGCATACGCCTAACTAGTCATTTTCCTCCATTTCACTTCAAAAGTATATAGCACGAATAAAACTAAAGTTCATGAGTGAATGTGAGCACTCGAGCGATAACCTATACAGCCAGGTCGTCGGACTAAGAACAAAGGGACATACATTTAATCGTTCCTTCTTCACTACTTAATGCATGTGTTCTTCGAGTGCATTTGTTATGAAAATATTTTGAAAATGGTTTGATTTCGAGAAAAATAATCGGTGTTGACAAAACTTTTATTTGGACCTACGCTACTGTTTGTGCGAAAATTTCATTACACCCACCAATTTAGTTTGCCTCCTTTTTAGTTATTATTTTAAATAATTATTTATTTTTTTAGATTAGCGACGGTTCAAGCCGACGCTATTGTTTTTGAAAAAATATTCATTTCCCATAACAAATTTCGTTTGCCTCCTTATTAGTTATTGTCTTAATTAATTCTTATTTTCTTATATTAGTGACGGTTCAGGCCGACACTACTGTTTGTGCTAAAATTTTCATTTTCCCCCACGAATTTCGTTTGGCTCCTTTAAACTTATTGTTTTAATTAATTATTATTTTTATATTAAAAACTAGTACTTTAATAGCTCTTTTAAAGTGCTATTAAACAAAATCGTTCACATTAGTGGCACGGTTAATAGCCCTTTTCAGCGCTATCAAAAACAAAAGAAAGTGCTATTAAGTAACTTTTATGGCATATTTTCTGTTGCTCTATTTTCTCTTTCAAAGTTGGTTTACCCTTTTGGACAGAAGAGATCACTCTTCTTTGTCTTTATTAGAATCTTTATAAGAGGAGCATACGCGTAACTAGTCATTTTCCTCCATTTCACTTCAAAAGTATATAGCACGAATAAAACTAAAGTTCATGAGTGAGTGTGAGCACTCGAGCGATAACCTATACAGCCAGCATCGTCGGACTAAGAACAAAGGGACATACATTTAATCGTTCCTTCTTCACTACTTAATGCATGTGTTCTTCGAGTGCATTTGTTATGAAAATATTTTGAAAATGGTTTGATTTCGAGAAAAATACTCGGTGTTGACAAAACGTTTATTCGGACCTACACTACTGTTTGTGCGAAAATTTCATTACACCCACCAATTTAGTTTGCCTCCTTTTTAGTTATTATTTTAAATAATTATTTATTTTTTTAGATTAGCGACGGTTCAGGCCGACGCTATTGTTTTTGAAAAAATATTCATTTCCCATAACAAATTTCGTTTGCCTCCTTATTAGTTATTGTCTTAATTAATTCTTATTTTCTTATATTAGTGACGGTTCAGGCCGACACTACTGTTTGTGCTAAAATTTTCATTTTCCCCCACGAATTTCGTTTGGCTCCTTTAAACTTATTGTTTTAATTAATTATTATTTTTATATTAAAAACTAGTACTTTAATAGCTCTTTTAAAGTGCTATTAAACAAAATCGTTCACATTAGTGGCACGGTTAATAGCGCTTTTCAGCGCTATCAAAAACAAAAGAAAGTGCTATTAAGTAACTTTTATGGCATATTTTCTGTTGCTCTATTTTCTCTTTCAAAGTTGGTTTACCCTTTTGGACAGAAGAGATCACTCTTCTTTGTCTTTATTAGAATCTTTATAAGAGGAGCATACGCCTAACTAGTCATTTTCCTCCATTTCACTTCAAAAGTATATAGCACGAATAAAACTAAAGTTCATGAGTGAAGGGGAGAATTCGAACGATAACCTATACAGCCAGCGTCGTCGGACTAAGAACAAAGGGACATACATTTAATCATTCCTTCTTCACTACTTAATGCATGTGTCCTCCGAGTGCATTTGTTATGAAAATATTTTGAAAATGGTATGATTTCGAGAAAAATACTTGGTGTTGACAAAACGTTTATTTGGACCTACGCTACATGTTTGTGCGAAAATTTCATTACACCCACCATTTTAATTTGCCTCCTTTTTAGTTATTATTTTAAATAATTATTTATTTTTTTATATTAGCGACGGTTCAGGCCGGCGCTATTGTTTTTGAAAAAATATTCATTTCCCATAACAAATTTCGTTTGCCTCCTTATTAGTTATTGTCTTAATTAATTCATATTTTCTTATATTAACGACGGTTCAGGCCGACGTTACTGTTTTTGCTAAAATTTTCATTTTCCCCCACGAATTTCCTATGGCTCCTTTAAACTTATTGTTTTAATTAATTATTATTTTTATATGAAAAACTAGTACTTAAATAGCTCTTTTAAAGTGCTATTAAACAAAATCGTTCACATTAGTGGCACGGTTAATAGCACTTTTCAGCGCTATCAAAAACAAAAGAAAGTGCTATTAAGTAACTTTTATGGCATATTTTCTGTTGCTCTATTTTCTCTTTCAAAGTTGGTTTACCCTTTTGGACAGAAGAGATCAATCTTCTTTGTCTTTATTAGAATCTTTATAAGAGGAGCATACGCCTAACTAGTCATTTTCCTCCATTTCACTTCAAAAGTATATAGCACGAATAAAACTAAAGTTCATGAGTGAATGTGAGCACTCGAGCGATAACCTATACAGCCAGCATCGTCGGACTAAGAACAAAGGGACATACATTTAATCGTTCCTTCTTCACTACTTAATGCATGTGTTCTTCGAGTGCATTTGTTATGAAAATATTTTGAAAATGGTTTGATTTCGAGAAAAATACTCGGTGTTCACAAAACGTTTATTTGGACCTACGCTACATGTTTGTGCGAAAATTTCATTACACCCACCATTTTAATTTTCCTCCTTTTTAGTTATTATTTTAAATAATTATTTATTTTTTTATATTAGCGACGGTTCAGGCCGGCACTATTGTTTTTGAAAAAATATTCATTTCCCATAACAAATTTAGTTTGCCTCCTTATTAGTTATTGTCTTAATTAATTCATATTTTCTTATATTAACGACGGTTCAGGCCGACGCTTTTGTTTATGCTAAAATTTTCATTTTCCCCCACGAATTTCCTATGGCTCCTTTAAACTTATTGTTTTAATTAATTATTATTTTTATATTAAAAACTAGTACTTTAATAGCTCTTTTAAAGTGCTATTAAACAAAATCGTTCACATTAGTGGCACGGTTAATAGCACTTTTCAGCGCTATCAAAAACAAAAGAAAGTGCTATTAAGTAACTTTTATGGCATATTTTCTGTTGCTCTATTTTCTCTTTCAAAGTTGGTTTACCCTTTTGGACAGAAGAGATCACTCTTCTTTGTCTTTATTAGAATCTTTATAAGAGGAGCATACGCCTAACTAGTCATTTTCCTCCATTTCACTTCAAAAGTATATCGCACGAATAAAACTGAAGTTCATGAGTGAATGTGAGCACTCGAGCGATAACCTATACAGCCAGCATCGTCGGACTAAGAACAAAGGGACATACATTTAATCTTTCCTTCTTCACTACTTAATGCATGTGTTCTTCGAGTGCATTTGTTATGAAAATATTTTGAAAATGGTTTGATTTCGAGAAAAATACTCGGTGTTCACAAAACGTTTATTTGGACCTACGCTACATGTTTGTGCGAAAATTTCATTACACCCCCCATTTTAATTTTCCTCCTTTTTAGTTATTATTTTAAATAATTATTTATTTTTTTATATTAGCGACGGTTCAGGCCGGCGCTATTGTTTTTGAAAAACTATTCATTTCCCATAACAAATTTCGTTTGCCTCCTTATTAGTTATTGTCTTAATTAATTCATATTTTCTTATATTAACGACGGTTCAGGCCGACGCTACTGTTTATGCTAAAATTTTCATTTTCCCCCACGAATTTCCTATGGCTCCTTTAAACTTATTGTTTTAATTAATTATTATTTTTATATTAAAAACTAGTACTTTAATAGCTCTTTTAAAGTGCTATTAAACAAAATCGTTCACATTAGTGGCACGGTTAATAGCACTTTTCAGCGCTATCGAAAACAAAAGAAAGTGCTATTAAGTAACTTTTATGGCATATTTTCTGTTGCTCTATTTTCTCTTTCAAAGTTGGTTTACCCTTTTGGACAGAAGAGATCACTCTTCTTTGTCTTTATTAGAATCTTTATAAGAGGAGCATACGCCTAACTAGTCATTTTGCTCCATTTCACTTCAAAAGTATATCGCACGAATAAAACTAAAGTTCATGAGTGAATGTGAGCACTCGAGCGATAACCTATACAGCCAGCATCGTCGGACTAAGAACAAAGGGACATACATTTAATCTTTCCTTCTTCACTACTTAATGCATGTGTTCTTCGAGTGCATTTGTTATGAAAATATTTTGAAAATGGTTTGATTTCGAGAAAAATACTCGGTGTTGACAAAACGTTTATTTGGACCTACGCTACTGTTTGTGCGAAAATTTCATTACACCCACCAATTTAGTTTGCCTCCTTTTTAGTTATTATTTTAAATAATTATTTATTTTTTTAGATTAGCGACGGTTCAGGCCGACGCTAATGTTTTTGCAAAAATATTCATTTCCCATAACAAATTTCGTTTGCCTCCTTATTAGTTATTGTGTTAATTAATTCTTATTTTCTTATATTAGTGATGGTTCAGACCGACACTACTGTTTTTGCTAAAATTTTCATTTTCCCCCACGAATTTCGTTTGGCTCCTTTAAACTTATTGTTTTAATTAATTATTATTTTTATATTAAAAACTAGTACTTTAATAGCTCTTTTAAAGTGCTATTAAACAAAATCGTTCACATTAGTGGCACGGTTAATAGCACTTTTCAGCGCTATCAAAAACAAAAGAAAGTGCTATTAAGTAACTTTTATGGCATATTTTCTGTTGCTCTATTTTCTCTTTCAAAGTTGGTTTACCCTTTTGGACAGAAGAGATCACTCTTCTTTGTCTTTATTAGAATCTTTATAAGAGGAGCATACGCCTAACTAGTCATTTTCCTCCATTTCACTTCAAAAGTATATAGCACGAATAAAACTAAATTTCATGAGTGAATGTGAGCACTCGAGCGATAACCTATACAGCCAGCATCGTCGGACTAAGAACAAAGGGACATACATTTAATCGTTCCTTCTTCACTACTTAATGCATGTGTTCTTCGAGTGCATTTGTTATGAAAATATTTTGAAAATGGTTTGATTTCGAGAAAAATACTCGGTGTTGACAAAACGTTTATTTGGACCTACGCAACTGTTTGTGCGAAAATTTCATTACACCCACCAATTTAGTTTGCCTCCTTTTTAGTTATTATTTTAAATAATTATTTATTTTTTTAGATTAGCGACGGTTCAGGCCGACGCTATTGTTTTTGAAAAAATATTCATTTCCCATAACAAATTTCGTTTGCCTCCTTATTAGTTATTGTCTTAATTAATTCTTATTTTCTTATATTAGTGATGGTTCAGGCCGACACTACTGTTTGTGCTAAAATTTTCATTTTCCCCCACGAATTTCGTTTGGCTCCTTTAAACTTATTGTTTTAATTAATTATTATTTTTATATTAAAAACTAGTACTTTAATAGCTCTTTTAAAGTGCTATTAAACAAAATCGTTCACATTAGTGGTACGGTTAATAGCGCTTTTCAGCGCTATCAAAAAAAGAAGAAAGTGCTATTAAGTAACTTTTATGGCATATTTTCTGTTGCTCTATTTTCTCTTTCAAAGTTGGTTTACCCTTTTGGACAGAAGAGATCACTCTTCTTTGTCTTTATTAGAATCTTTATAAGAGGAGCATACGCCTAACTAGTCATTTTCCTCCATTTCACTTCAAAAGTATATAGCACGAATAAAACTAAATTTCATGAGTGAATGTGAGCACTCGAGCGATAACCTATACAGCCAGCATCGTCGGACTAAGAACAAAGGGACATACATTTAATCGTTCCTTCTTCACTACTTAATGCATGTGTTCTTCGAGTGCATTTGTTATGAAAATATTTTGAAAATGGTTTGATTTCGAGAAAAATACTCGGTGTTGACAAAACGTTTATTTGGACCTACGCAACTGTTTGTGCGAAAATTTCATTACACCCACCAATTTAGTTTGCCTCCTTTTTAGTTATTATTTTAAATAATTATTTATTTTTTTATATTAGCGACGGTTCAGGCCGACGCTATTGTTTTTGCAAAAATATTCATTTCCCATAACAAATTTCGTTTGCCTCCTTATTAGTTATTGTATTAATTAATTCCTATTTTCTTATATTAGTGATGGTTCAGACCGACACTACTGTTTTTGCTAAAATTTTCATTTTCCCCCACGAATTTCGTTTGGCTCCTTTAAACTTATTGTTTTAATTAATTATTATTTTTATATTAAAAACTAGTACTTTAATAGCTCTTTTAAAGTGCTATTAAACAAAATCGTTCACATTAGTGGCACGGTGAATAGCACTTTTCAGCGCTATCAAAAACAAAAGAAAGTGCTATTAAGTAACTTTTATGGCATATTTTCTGTTGCTCTATTTTCTCTTTCAAAGTTGGTTTACCCTTTTGGACAGAAGAGATCACTCTTCTTTGTCTTTATTAGAATCTTTATAAGAGGAGCATACGCCTAACTAGTCATTTTCCTCCATTTCACTTCAAAAGTATATCGCACGAATAAAACTAAAGTTCATGAGTGAATGTGAGCACTCGAGCGATAACCTATACAGCCAGCATCGTCGGACTAAGAACAAAGGGACATACATTTAATCTTTCCTTCTTCACTACTTAATGCATGTGTTCTTCGAGTGCATTTGTTATGAAAATATTTTGAAAATGGTTTGATTTCGAGAAAAATACTCGGTGTTCACAAAACGTTTATTTGGACCTACGCTACATGTTTGTGCGAAAATTTCATTACACCCCCCATTTTAATTTTCCTCCTTTTTAGTTATTATTTTAAATAATTATTTATTTTTTTATATTAGCGACGGTTCAGGCCGGCGCTATTGTTTTTGAAAAACTATTCATTTCCCATAACAAATTTCGTTTGCCTCCTTATTAGTTATTGTCTTAATTAATTCATATTTTCTTATATTAACGACGGTTCAGGCCGACGCTACTGTTTATGCTAAAATTTTCATTTTCCCCCACGAATTTCCTATGGCTCCTTTAAACTTATTGTTTTAATTAATTATTATTTTTATATTAAAAACTAGTACTTTAATAGCTCTTTTAAAGTGCTATTAAACAAAATCGTTCACATTAGTGGCACGGTTAATAGCACTTTTCAGCGCTATCGAAAACAAAAGAAAGTGCTATTAAGTAACTTTTATGGCATATTTTCTGTTGCTCTATTTTCTCTTTCAAAGTTGGTTTACCCTTTTGGACAGAAGAGATCACTCTTCTTTGTCTTTATTAGAATCTTTATAAGAGGAGCATACGCCTAACTAGTCATTTTGCTCCATTTCACTTCAAAAGTATATCGCACGAATAAAACTAAAGTTCATGAGTGAATGTGAGCACTCGAGCGATAACCTATACAGCCAGCATCGTCGGACTAAGAACAAAGGGACATACATTTAATCTTTCCTTCTTCACTACTTAATGCATGTGTTCTTCGAGTGCATTTGTTATGAAAATATTTTGAAAATGGTTTGATTTCGAGAAAAATACTCGGTGTTGACAAAACGTTTATTTGGACCTACGCTACTGTTTGTGCGAAAATTTCATTACACCCACCAATTTAGTTTGCCTCCTTTTTAGTTATTATTTTAAATAATTATTTATTTTTTTAGATTAGCGACGGTTCAGGCCGACGCTAATGTTTTTGCAAAAATATTCATTTCCCATAACAAATTTCGTTTGCCTCCTTATTAGTTATTGTGTTAATTAATTCTTATTTTCTTATATTAGTGATGGTTCAGACCGACACTACTGTTTTTGCTAAAATTTTCATTTTCCCCCACGAATTTCGTTTGGCTCCTTTAAACTTATTGTTTTAATTAATTATTATTTTTATATTAAAAACTAGTACTTTAATAGCTCTTTTAAAGTGCTATTAAACAAAATCGTTCACATTAGTGGCACGGTTAATAGCACTTTTCAGCGCTATCAAAAACAAAAGAAAGTGCTATTAAGTAACTTTTATGGCATATTTTCTGTTGCTCTATTTTCTCTTTCAAAGTTGGTTTACCCTTTTGGACAGAAGAGATCACTCTTCTTTGTCTTTATTAGAATCTTTATAAGAGGAGCATACGCCTAACTAGTCATTTTCCTCCATTTCACTTCAAAAGTATATAGCACGAATAAAACTAAATTTCATGAGTGAATGTGAGCACTCGAGCGATAACCTATACAGCCAGCATCGTCGGACTAAGAACAAAGGGACATACATTTAATCGTTCCTTCTTCACTACTTAATGCATGTGTTCTTCGAGTGCATTTGTTATGAAAATATTTTGAAAATGGTTTGATTTCGAGAAAAATACTCGGTGTTGACAAAACGTTTATTTGGACCTACGCAACTGTTTGTGCGAAAATTTCATTACACCCACCAATTTAGTTTGCCTCCTTTTTAGTTATTATTTTAAATAATTATTTATTTTTTTAGATTAGCGACGGTTCAGGCCGACGCTATTGTTTTTGAAAAAATATTCATTTCCCATAACAAATTTTGTTTGCCTCCTTATTAGTTATTGTCTTAATTAATTCTTATTTTCTTATATTAGTGATGGTTCAGGCCGACACTACTGTTTGTGCTAAAATTTTCATTTTCCCCCACGAATTTCGTTTGGCTCCTTTAAACTTATTGTTTTAATTAATTATTATTTTTATATTAAAAACTAGTACTTTAATAGCTCTTTTAAAGTGCTATTAAACAAAATCGTTCACATTAGTGGTACGGTTAATAGCGCTTTTCAGCGCTATCAAAAAAAGAAGAAAGTGCTATTAAGTAACTTTTATGGCATATTTTCTGTTGCTCTATTTTCTCTTTCAAAGTTGGTTTACCCTTTTGGACAGAAGAGATCACTCTTCTTTGTCTTTATTAGAATCTTTATAAGAGGAGCATACGCCTAACTAGTCATTTTCCTCCATTTCACTTCAAAAGTATATAGCACGAATAAAACTAAATTTCATGAGTGAATGTGAGCACTCGAGCGATAACCTATACAGCCAGCATCGTCGGACTAAGAACAAAGGGACATACATTTAATCGTTCCTTCTTCACTACTTAATGCATGTGTTCTTCGAGTGCATTTGTTATGAAAATATTTTGAAAATGGTTTGATTTCGAGAAAAATACTCGGTGTTGACAAAACGTTTATTTGGACCTACGCAACTGTTTGTGCGAAAATTTCATTACACCCACCAATTTAGTTTGCCTCCTTTTTAGTTATTATTTTAAATAATTATTTATTTTTTTATATTAGCGACGGTTCAGGCCGACGCTATTGTTTTTGCAAAAATATTCATTTCCCATAACAAATTTCGTTTGCCTCCTTATTAGTTATTGTATTAATTAATTCCTATTTTCTTATATTAGTGATGGTTCAGACCGACACTACTGTTTTTGCTAAAATTTTCATTTTCCCCCACGAATTTCGTTTGGCTCCTTTAAACTTATTGTTTTAATTAATTATTATTTTTATATTAAAAACTAGTACTTTAATAGCTCTTTTAAAGTGCTATTAAACAAAATCGTTCACATTAGTGGCACGGTGAATAGCACTTTTCAGCGCTATCAAAAACAAAAGAAAGTGCTATTAAGTAACTTTTATGGCATATTTTCTGTTGCTCTATTTTCTCTTTCAAAGTTGGTTTACCCTTTTGGACAGAAGAGATCACTCTTCTTTGTCTTTATTAGAATCTTTATAAGAGGAGCATACGCCTAACTAGTCATTTTCCTCCATTTCACTTCAAAAGTATATAGCACGAATAAAACTAAATTTCATGAGTGAATGTGAGCACTCGAGCGATAACCTATACAGCCAGCATCGTCGGACTAAGAACAAAGGGACATACATTTAATCGTTCCTTCTTCACTACTTAATGCATGTGTTCTTCGAGTGCATTTGTTATGAAAATATTTTGAAAATGGTTTGATTTCGAGAAAAATACTCGGTGTTGACAAAACGTTTATTTGGACCTACGCAACTGTTTGTGCGAAAATTTCATTACACCCACCAATTTAGTTTGCCTCCTTTTTAGTTATTATTTTAAATAATTATTTATTTTTTTAGATTAGCGACGGTTCAGGCCGACGCTATTGTTTTTGAAAAAATATTCATTTCCCATAACAAATTTCGTTTGCCTCCTTATTAGTTATTGTCTTAATTAATTCTTATTTTCTTATATTAGTGATGGTTCAGGCCGACACTACTGTTTGTGCTAAAATTTTCATTTTCCCCCACGAATTTCGTTTGGCTCCTTTAAACTTATTGTTTTAATTAATTATTATTTTTATATTAAAAACTAGTACTTTAATAGCTCTTTTAAAGTGCTATTAAACAAAATCGTTCACATTAGTGGTACGGTTAATAGCGCTTTTCAGCGCTATCAAAAAAAAAGAAAGTGCTATTAAGTAACTTTTATGGCATATTTTCTGTTGCTCTATTTTCTCTTTCAAAGTTGGTTTACCCTTTTGGACAGAAGAGATCACTCTTCTTTGTCTTTATTAGAATCTTTATAAGAGGAGCATACGCCTAACTAGTCATTTTCCTCCATTTCACTTCAAAAGTATATAGCACGAATAAAACTAAATTTCATGAGTGAATGTGAGCACTCGAGCGATAACCTATACAGCCAGCATCGTCGGACTAAGAACAAAGGGACATACATTTAATCGTTCCTTCTTCACTACTTAATGCATGTGTTCTTCGAGTGCATTTGTTATGAAAATATTTTGAAAATGGTTTGATTTCGAGAAAAATACTCGGTGTTGACAAAACGTTTATTTGGACCTACGCAACTGTTTGTGCGAAAATTTCATTACACCCACCAATTTAGTTTGCCTCCTTTTTAGTTATTATTTTAAATAATTATTTATTTTTTTATATTAGCGACGGTTCAGGCCGACGCTATTGTTTTTGCAAAAATATTCATTTCCCATAACAAATTTCGTTTGCCTCCTTATTAGTTATTGTATTAATTAATTCCTATTTTCTTATATTAGTGATGGTTCAGACCGACACTACTGTTTTTGCTAAAATTTTCATTTTCCCCCACGAATTTCGTTTGGCTCCTTTAAACTTATTGTTTTAATTAATTATTATTTTTATATTAAAAACTAGTACTTTAATAGCTCTTTTAAAGTGCTATTAAACAAAATCGTTCACATTAGTGGCACGGTGAATAGCACTTTTCAGCGCTATCAAAAACAAAAGAAAGTGCTATTAAGTAACTTTTATGGCATATTTTCTGTTGCTCTATTTTCTCTTTCAAAGTTGGTTTACCCTTTTGGACAGAAGAGATCACTCTTCTTTGTCTTTATTAGAATCTTTATAAGAGGAGCATACGCCTAACTAGTCATTTTCCTCCATTTCACTTCAAAAGTATATAGCACGAATAAAACTAAATTTCATGAGTGAATATGAGCACTCGAGCGATAACCTATACAGCCAGCATCGTCGGACTAAGAACAAAGGGACATACATTTAATCGTTCCTTCTTCACTACTTAATGCATGTGTTCTTCGAGTGCATTTGTTATGAAAATATTTTGAAAATGGTTTGATTTCGAGAAAAATACTCGGTGTTGACAAAACGTTTATTTGGACCTACGCAACTGTTTGTGCGAAAATTTCATTACACCCACCAATTTAGTTTGCCTCCTTTTTAGTTATTATTTTAAATAATTATTTATTTTTTTAGATTAGCGACGGTTCAGGCCGACGCTATTGTTTTTGAAAAAATATTCATTTCCCATAACAAATTTCGTTTGCCTCCTTATTAGTTATTGTCTTAATTAATTCTTATTTTCTTATATTAGTGATGGTTCAGGCCGACACTACTGTTTGTGCTAAAATTTTCATTTTCCCCCACGAATTTCGTTTGGCTCCTTTAAACTTATTGTTTTAATTAATTATTATTTTTATATTAAAAACTAGTACTTTAATAGCTCTTTTAAAGTGCTATTAAACAAAATCGTTCACATTAGTGGTACGGTTAATAGCGCTTTTCAGCGCTATCAAAAAAAAAGAAAGTGCTATTAAGTAACTTTTATGGCATATTTTTTGTTGCTCTATTTTCTCTTTCAAAGTTGGTTTACCCTTTTGGACAGAAGAGATCACTCTTCTTTGTCTTTATTAGAATCTTTATAAGAGGAGCATACGCCTAACTAGTCATTTTCCTCCATTTCACTTCAAAAGTATATAGCACGAATAAAACTAAATTTCATGAGTGAATGTGAGCACTCGAGCGATAACCTATACAGCCAGCATCGTCGGACTAAGAACAAAGGGACATACATTTAATCGTTCCTTCATCACTACTTAATGCATGTGTTCTTCGAGTGCATTTGTTATGAAAATATTTTGAAAATGGTTTGATTTCGAGAAAAATACTCGGTGTTGACAAAACGTTTATTTGGACCTACGCAACTGTTTGTGCGAAAATTTCATTACACCCACCAATTTAGTTTGCCTCCTTTTTAGTTATTATTTTAAATAATTATTTATTTTTTTAGATTAGCGACGGTTCAGGCCTACGCTATTGTTTTTGAAAAAATATTCATTTCCCATAACAACTTTCGTTTGCCTCCTTATTAGTTATTGTCTTAATTAATTCTTATTTTCTTATATTAGTGATGGTTCAGGCCGACACTACTGTTTGTGCTAAAATTTTCATTTTCCCCCACGAATTTCGTTTGGCTCCTTTAAACTTATTGTTTTAATTAATTATTTTTTTTATATTAAAAACTAGTACTTTAATAGCTCTTTTAAAGTGCTATTAAACAAAATCGTTCACATTAGTGGCACGGTGAATAGCACTTTTCAGCGCTATCAAAAACAAAAGAAAGTGCTATTAAGTAACTTTTATGGCATATTTTCTGTTGCTCTATTTTCTCTTTCAAAGTTGGTTTACCCTTTTGGACAGAAGAGATCACTCTTCTTTGTCTTTATTAGAATCTTTATAAGAGGAGCATACGCCTAACTAGTCATTTTCCTCCATTTCACTTCAAAAGTATATAGCACGAATAAAACTAAATTTCATGAGTGAATGTGAGCACTCGAGCGATAACCTATACAGCCAGCATCGTCGGACTAAGAACAAAGGGACATACATTTAATCGTTCCTTCTTCACTACTTAATGCATGTGTTCTTCGAGTGCATTTGTTATGAAAATATTTTGAAAATGGTTTGATTTCGAGAAAAATACTCGGTGTTGACAAAACGTTTATTTGGACCTACGCAACTGTTTGTGCGAAAATTTCATTACACCCACCAATTTAGTTTGCCTCCTTTTTAGTTATTATTTTAAATAATTATTTATTTTTTTAGATTAGCGACGGTTCAGGCCGACGCTATTGTTTTTGAAAAAATATTCATTTCCCATAACAAATTTCGTTTGCCTCCTTATTAGTTATTGTCTTAATTAATTCTTATTTTCTTATATTAGTGATGGTTCAGGCCGACACTACTGTTTGTGCTAAAATTTTCATTTTCCCCCACGAATTTCGTTTGGCTCCTTTAAACTTATTGTTTTAATTAATTATTATTTTTATATTAAAAACTAGTACTTTAATAGCTCTTTTAAAGTGCTATTAAACAAAATCGTTCACATTAGTGGTACGGTTAATAGCGCTTTTCAGCGCTATCAAAAAAAAAAGAAAGTGCTATTAAGTAACTTTTATGGCATATTTTCTGTTGCTCTATTTTCTCTTTCAAAGTTGGTTTACCCTTTTGGACAGAAGAGATCACTCTTCTTTGTCTTTATTAGAATCTTTATAAGAGGAGCATACGCCTAACTAGTCATTTTCCTCCATTTCACTTCAAAAGTATATAGCACGAATAAAACTAAATTTCATGAGTGAATGTGAGCACTCGAGCGATAACCTATACAGCCAGCATCGTCGGACTAAGAACAAAGGGACATACATTTAATCGTTCCTTCTTCACTACTTAATGCATGTGTTCTTCGAGTGCATTTGTTATGAAAATATTTTGAAAATGGTTTGATTTCGAGAAAAATACTCTGTGTTGACAAAACGTTTATTTGGACCTACGCAACTGTTTGTGCGAAAATTTCATTACACCCACCAATTTAGTTTGCCTCCTTTTTAGTTATTATTTTAAATAATTATTTATTTTTTTATATTAGCGACGGTTCAGGCCGACGCTATTGTTTTTGCAAAAATATTCATTTCCCATAACAAATTTCGTTTGCCTCCTTATTAGTTATTGTATTAATTAATTCCTATTTTCTTATATTAGTGATGGTTCAGACTGACACTACTGTTTTTGCTAAAATTTTCATTTTCCCCCACGAATTTCGTTTGGCTCCTTTAAACTTATTGTTTTAATTAATTATTATTTTTATATTAAAAACTAGTACTTTAATAGCTCTTTTAAAGTGCTATTAAACAAAATCGTTCACATTAGTGGCACGGTGAATAGCACTTTTCAGCGCTATCAAAAACAAAAGAAAGTGCTATTAAGTAACTTTTATGGCATATTTTCTGTTGCTCTATTTTCTCTTTCAAAGTTGGTTTACCCTTTTGGACAGAAGAGATCACTCTTCTTTGTCTTTATTAGAATCTTTATAAGAGGAGCATACGCCTAACTAGTCATTTTCCTCCATTTCACTTCAAAAGTATATAGCACGAATAAAACTAAATTTCATGAGTGAATGTGAGCACTCGAGCGATAACCTATACAGCCAGCATCGTCGGACTAAGAACAAAGGGACATACATTTAATCGTTCCTTCTTCACTACTTAATGCATGTGTTCTTCGAGTGCATTTGTTATGAAAATATTTTGAAAATGGTTTGATTTCGAGAAAAATACTCGGTGTTGACAAAACGTTTATTTGGACCTACGCAACTGTTTGTGCGAAAATTTCATTACACCCACCAATTTAGTTTGCCTCCTTTTTAGTTATTATTTTAAATAATTATTTATTTTTTTAGATTAGCGACGGTTCAGGCCGACGCTATTGTTTTTGAAAAAATATTCATTTCCCATAACAAATTTCGTTTGCCTCCTTATTAGTTATTGTCTTAATTAATTCTTATTTTCTTATATTAGTGATGGTTCAGGCCGACACTACTGTTTGTGCTAAAATTTTCATTTTCCCCCACGAATTTCGTTTGGCTCCTTTAAACTTATTGTTTTAATTAATTATTATTTTTATATTAAAAACTAGTACTTTAATAGCTCTTTTAAAGTGCTATTAAACAAAATCGTTCACATTAGTGGTACGGTTAATAGCGCTTTTCAGCGCTATCAAAAAAAAAGAAAGTGCTATTAAGTAACTTTTATGGCATATTTTCTGTTGCTCTATTTTCTCTTTCAAAGTTGGTTTACCCTTTTGGACAGAAGAGATCACTCTTCTTTGTCTTTATTAGAATCTTTATAAGAGGAGCATACGCCTAACTAGTCATTTTCCTCCATTTCACTTCAAAAGTATATAGCACGAATAAAACTAAATTTCATGAGTGAATGTGAGCACTCGAGCGATAACCTATACAGCCAGCATCGTCGGACTAAGAACAAAGGGACATACATTTAATCGTTCCTTCATCACTACTTAATGCATGTGTTCTTCGAGTGCATTTGTTATGAAAATATTTTGAAAATGGTTTGATTTCGAGAAAAATACTCGGTGTTGACAAAACGTTTATTTGGACCTACGCAACTGTTTGTGCGAAAATTTCATTACACCCACCAATTTAGTTTGCCTCCTTTTTAGTTATTATTTTAAATAATTATTTATTTTTTTAGATTAGCGACGGTTCAGGCCTACGCTATTGTTTTTGAAAAAATATTCATTTCCCATAACAACTTTCGTTTGCCTCCTTATTAGTTATTGTCTTAATTAATTCTTATTTTCTTATATTAGTGATGGTTCAGGCCGACACTACTGTTTGTGCTAAAATTTTCATTTTCCCCCACGAATTTCGTTTGGCTCCTTTAAACTTATTGTTTTAATTAATTATTTTTTTTATATTAAAAACTAGTACTTTAATAGCTCTTTTAAAGTGCTATTAAACAAAATCGTTCACATTAGTGGCACGGTGAATAGCACTTTTCAGCGCTATCAAAAACAAAAGAAAGTGCTATTAAGTAACTTTTATGGCATATTTTCTGTTGCTCTATTTTCTCTTTCAAAGTTGGTTTACCCTTTTGGACAGAAGAGATCACTCTTCTTTGTCTTTATTAGAATCTTTATAAGAGGAGCATACGCCTAACTAGTCATTTTCCTCCATTTCACTTCAAAAGTATATAGCACGAATAAAACTAAATTTCATGAGTGAATGTGAGCACTCGAGCGATAACCTATACAGCCAGCATCGTCGGACTAAGAACAAAGGGACATACATTTAATCGTTCCTTCTTCACTACTTAATGCATGTGTTCTTCGAGTGCATTTGTTATGAAAATATTTTGAAAATGGTTTGATTTCGAGAAAAATACTCGGTGTTGACAAAACGTTTATTTGGACCTACGCAACTGTTTGTGCGAAAATTTCATTACACCCACCAATTTAGTTTGCCTCCTTTTTAGTTATTATTTTAAATAATTATTTATTTTTTTAGATTAGCGACGGTTCAGGCCGACGCTATTGTTTTTGAAAAAATATTCATTTCCCATAACAAATTTCGTTTGCCTCCTTATTAGTTATTGTCTTAATTAATTCTTATTTTCTTATATTAGTGATGGTTCAGGCCGACACTACTGTTTGTGCTAAAATTTTCATTTTCCCCCACGAATTTCGTTTGGCTCCTTTAAACTTATTGTTTTAATTAATTATTATTTTTATATTAAAAACTAGTACTTTAATAGCTCTTTTAAAGTGCTATTAAACAAAATCGTTCACATTAGTGGTACGGTTAATAGCGCTTTTCAGCGCTATCAAAAAAAAAGAAAGTGCTATTAAGTAACTTTTATGGCATATTTTCTGTTGCTCTATTTTCTCTTTCAAAGTTGGTTTACCCTTTTGGACAGAAGAGATCACTCTTCTTTGTCTTTATTAGAATCTTTATAAGAGGAGCATACGCCTAACTAGTCATTTTCCTCCATTTCACTTCAAAAGTATATAGCACGAATAAAACTAAATTTCATGAGTGAATGTGAGCACTCGAGCGATAACCTATACAGCCAGCATCGTCGGACTAAGAACAAAGGGACATACATTTAATCGTTCCTTCATCACTACTTAATGCATGTGTTCTTCGAGTGCATTTGTTATGAAAATATTTTGAAAATGGTTTGATTTCGAGAAAAATACTCGGTGTTGACAAAACGTTTATTTGGACCTACGCAACTGTTTGTGCGAAAATTTCATTACACCCACCAATTTAGTTTGCCTCCTTTTTAGTTATTATTTTAAATAATTATTTATTTTTTTAGATTAGCGACGGTTCAGGCCGACGCTATTGTTTTTGAAAAAATATTCATTTCCCATAACAAATTTCGTTTGCCTCCTTATTAGTTATTGTCTTAATTAATTCTTATTTTCTTATGTTAGTGATGGTTCAGGCCGACACTACTGTTTGTGCTAAAATTTTCATTTTCCCCCACGAATTTCGTTTGGCTCCTTTAAACTTATTGTTTTAATTAATTATTTTTTTTATATTAAAAACTAGTACTTTAATAGCTCTTTTAAAGTGCTATTAAACAAAATCGTTCACATTAGTGGCACGGATAGCGCTTTTCAGCGCTATCAAAAAAAAAAGAAAGTGCTATTAAGTAACTTTTATGGCATATTTTCTGTTGCTCTATTTTCTCTTTCAAAGTTGGTTTACCCTTTTGGACAGAAGAGATCACTCTTCTTTGTCTTTATTAGAATCTTTATAAGAGGAGCATACGCCTAACTAGTCATTTTCCTCCATTTCACTTCAAAAGTATATAGCACGAATAAAACTAAATTTCATGAGTGAATGTGAGCACTCGAGCGATAACCTATACAGCCAGCATCGTCGGACTAAGAACAAAGGGACATACATTTAATCGTTCCTTCTTCACTACTTAATGCATGTGTTCTTCGAGTGCATTTGTTATGAAAATATTTTGAAAATGGTTTGATTTCGAGAAAAATACTCGGTGTTGACAAAACGTTTATTTGGACCTACGCAACTGTTTGTGCGAAAATTTCATTACACCCACCAATTTAGTTTGCCTCCTTTTTAGTTATTATTTTAAATAATTATTTATTTTTTTAGATTAGCGACGGTTCAGGCCGACGCTATTGTTTTTGAAAAAATATTCATTTCCCATAACAAATTTCGTTTGCCTCCTTATTAGTTATTGTCTTAATTAATTCTTATTTTCTTATATTAGTGATGGTTAAGGCCGACACTACTGTTTGTGCTAAAATTTTCATTTTCCCCCACGAATTTCGTTTGGCTCCTTTAAAGTTATTGTTTTAATTAATTATTTTTTTTATATTAAAAACTAGTACTTTAATAGCTCTTTTAAAGTGCTATTAAACAAAATCGTTCACATTAGTGGCACGGTTAATAGCGCTTTTCAGCGCTATCAAAAAAAAAAGAAAGTGCTATTAAGTAACTTTTATGGCATATTTTCTGTTGCTCTATTTTCTCTTTCAAAGTTGGTTTACCCTTTTGGACAGAAGAGATCACTCTTCTTTGTCTTTATTAGAATCTTTATAAGAGGAGCATACGCCTAACTAGTCATTTTCCTCCATTTCACTTCAAAAGTATATAGCACGAATAAAACTAAATTTCATGAGTGAATGTGAGCACTCGAGCGATAACCTATACAGCCAGCATCGTCGGACTAAGAACAAAGGGACATACATTTAATCGTTCCTTCTTCACTACTTAATGCATGTGTTCTTCGAGTGCATTTGTTATGAAAATATTTTGAAAATGGTTTGATTTCGAGAAAAATACTCGGTGTTGACAAAACGTTTATTTGGACCTACGCAACTGTTTGTGCGAAAATTTCATTACACCCACCAATTTAGTTTGCCTCCTTTTTAGTTATTATTTTAAATAATTATTTATTTTTTTAGATTAGCGACGGTTCAGGCCGACGCTATTGTTTTTGAAAAAATATTCATTTCCCATAACAAATTTCGTTTGCCTCCTTATTAGTTATTGTCTTAATTAATTCTTATTTTCTTATATTAGTGATGGTTAAGGCCGACACTACTGTTTGTGCTAAAATTTTCATTTTCCCCCACGAATTTCGTTTGGCTCCTTTAAACTTATTGTTTTAATTAATTATTTTTTTTATATTAAAAACTAGTACTTTAATAGCTCTTTTAAAGTGCTATTAAACAAAATCGTTCACATTAGTGGCACGGTTAATAGCACTTTTCAGCGCTATCAAAAACAAAAGAAAGTGCTATTAAGTAACTTTTATGGCATATTTTCTGTTGCTCTATTTTCTCTTTCAAAGTTGGTTTACCCTTTTGGACAGAAGAGATCACTCTTCTTTGTCTTTATTAGAATCTTTATAAGAGGAGCATACGCCTAACTAGTCATTTTCCTCCATTTCACTTCAAAAGTATATCGCACGAATAAAACTAAAGTTCATGAGTGAATGTGAGCACTCGAGCGATAACCTATACAGCCAGCATCGTCGGACTAAGAACAAAGGGACATACATTTAATCTTTCCTTCTTCACTACTTAATGCATGTGTTCTTCGAGTGCATTTGTTATGAAAATATTTTGAAAATGGTTTGATTTCGAGAAAAATACTCGGTGTTGACAAAACGTTTATTTGGACCTACGCTACTGTTTGTGCGAAAATTTCATTACACCCACCAATTTAGTTTGCCTCCTTTTTAGTTATTATTTTAAATAATTATTTATTTTTTTATATTAGAGACGGTTCAGGCCGGCGCTATTGTTTTTGCAAAAATATTCATTTCCCATAACAAATTTCGTTTGCCTCCTTATTAGTTATTGTCTTAATTAATTCATATTTTCTTATATTAACGACGGTTCAGGCCGACGCTACTGTTTTTGCTAAAATTTTCATTTTCCCCCACGAATTTCCTATGGCTCCTTTAAAATTATTGTTTTAATTAATTATTATTTTTATATTAAAATCTAATACTTTAATAGCTCTTTTAAAGTGCTATTAAACAAAATCGTTCACATTAGTGGCACGGTTAATAGCGCTTTTCAGTTCTATCAAAAACAAAAGAAAGTGCTATTAAGTAACTTTTATGGCATATTTTATGTTGCTCTATTTTCTCTTTCAAAGTTGGTTTACCCTTTTGGACAGAAGAGATCACTCTTCTTTGTCTTTATTAGAATCTTTATAAGAGGAGCATACGCCTAACTAGTCATTTTCCTCCATTTCACTTCAAAAGTATATAGCACGAATAAAACTAAATTTCATGAGTGAATGTGAGCACTCGAGCGATAACCTATACAGCCAGCATCGTCGGACTAAGAACAAAGGGACATACATTTAATCGTTCCTTCTTCACTACTTAATGCATGTGTTCTTCGAGTGCATTTGTTATGAAAATATTTTGAAAATGGTTTGATTTCGAGAAAAATACTCGGTGTTGACAAAACGTTTATTTGGACCTACGCAACTGTTTGTGCGAAAATTTCATTACACCCACCAATTTAGTTTGCCTCCTTTTTAGTTATTATTTTAAATAATTATTTATTTTTTTAGATTAGCGACGGTTCAGGCCGACGCTATTGTTTTTGAAAAAATATTCATTTCCCATAACAAATTTCGTTTGCCTCCTTATTAGTTATTGTCTTAATTAATTCTTATTTTCTTATATTAGTGATGGTTCAGGCCGACACTACTGTTTGTGCTAAAATTTTCATTTTCCCCCACGAATTTCCTATGGCTCCTTTAAACTTATTGTTTTAATTAATTATTTTTTTTATATTAAAAACTAGTACTTTAATAGCTCTTTTAAAGTGCTATTAAACAAAATCGTTCACATTAGTGGCACGGTTAATAGCACTTTTCAGCGCTATCAAAAACAAAAGAAAGTGCTATTAAGTAACTTTTATGGCATATTTTCTGTTGCTCTATTTTCTCTTTCAAAGTTGGTTTACCCTTTTGGACAGAAGAGATCACTCTTCTTTGTCTTTATTAGAATCTTTATAAGAGGAGCATACGCCTAACTAGTCATTTTCCTCCATTTCACTTCAAAAGTATATCGCACGAATAAAACTAAAGTTCATGAGTGAATGTGAGCACTCGAGCGATAACCTATACAGCCAGCATCGTCGGACTAAGAACAAAGGGACATACATTTAATCTTTCCTTCTTCACTACTTAATGCATGTGTTCTTCGAGTGCATTTGTTATGAAAATATTTTGAAAATGGTTTGATTTCGAGAAAAATACTCGGTGTTGACAAAACGTTTATTTGGACCTACGCTACTGTTTGTGTGAAAATTTCATTACACCCACCAATTTAGTTTGCCTCCTTTTTAGTTATTATTTTAAATAATTATTTATTTTTTTATATTAGAGACGGTTCAGGCCGGCGCTATTGTTTTTGCAAAAATATTCATTTCCCATAACAAATTTCGTTTGCCTCCTTATTAGTTATTGTCTTAATTAATTCATATTTTCTTATATTAACGACGGTTCAGGCCGACGCTACTGTTTTTGCTAAAATTTTCATTTTCCCCCACGAATTTCCTATGGCTCCTTTAAAATTATTGTTTTAATTAATTATTATTTTTATATTAAAATCTAATACTTTAATAGCTCTTTTAAAGTGCTATTAAACAAAATCGTTCACATTAGTGGCACGGTTAATAGCGCTTTTCAGTTCTATCAAAAACAAAAGAAAGTGCTATTAAGTAACTTTTATGGCATATTTTATGTTGCTCTATTTTCTCTTTCAAAGTTGGTTTACCCTTTTGGACAGAAGAGATCACTCTTCTTTGTCTTTATTAGAATCTTTATAAGAGGAGCATACGCCTAACTAGTCATTTTCCTCCATTTCACTTCAAAAGTATATAGCACGAATAAAACTAAAGTTCATGAGTGAAGGGGAGCATTCGAACGATAACCTATACAGCCAGCGTCGTCGGACTAAGAACAAAGGGACATACATTTAATCGTTCCTTCTTCACTACTTAATGCATGTGTTCTTCGAGTGCATTTGTTATGAAAATATTTTGAAAATGGTTTGATTTCGAGAAAAATACTCGGTGTTGACAAAACGTTTATTTGGACCTACGCAACTGTTTGTGCGAAAATTTCATTACACCCACCAATTTAGTTTGCCTCCTTTTTAGTTATTATTTTAAATAATTATTTATTTTTTTAGATTAGCGACGGTTCAGGCCGACGCTATTGTTTTTGAAAAAATATTCATTTCCCATAACAAATTTCGTTTGCCTCCTTATTAGTTATTGTCTTAATTAATTCTTATTTTCTTATATTAACGACGGTTCAGGCCGACGCTACTGTTTTTGCTAAAATTTTCATTTTCCCCCACGAATTTCCTATGGCTCCTTTAAAATTATTGTTTTAATTAATTATTATTTTTATATTAAAATCTAATACTTTAATAGCTCTTTTAAAGTGCTATTAAACAAAATCGTTCACATTAGTGGCACGGTTAATAACGCTTTTCAGTTCTATCAAAAACAAAAGAAAGTGCTATTAAGTAACTTTTATGGCATATTTTATGTTGCTCTATTTTCTCTTTCAAAGTTGGTTTACCCTTTTGGACAGAAGAGATCACTCTTCTTTGTCTTTATTAGAATCTTTATAAGAGGAGCATACGCCTAACTAGTCATTTTCCTCCATTTCACTTCAAAAGTATATAGCACGAATAAAACTAAAGTTCATGAGTGAAGGGGAGCATTCGAACGATAACCTATACAGCCAGTGTCGTCGGACTAAGAACAAAGGGACATACATTTAATCATTCCTTCTTCACTACTTAATGCATGTGTCCTCCGAGTGCATTTGTTATGAAAATATTTTGAAAATGGTTTGATTTCGAGAAAAATACTCGGTGTTGACAAAACGTTTATTTGGACCTACGCTACTGTTTGTGCGAAAATTTCATTACACCCACCAATTTAGTTTGCCTCCTTTTTAGTTATTATTTTAAATAATTATTTATTTTTTTAGATTAGCGACGGTTCAGGCCGACGCTATTGTTTTTGAAAAAATATTCATTTCCCATAACAAATTTCGTTTGCCTCCTTATTAGTTATTGTCTTAATTAATTCTTATTTTCTTATATTAGTGATGGTTCAGGCCGACACTACTGTTTGTGCTAAAATTTTCATTTTCCCCCACGAATTTCGTTTGGCTCCTTTAAACTTATTGTTTTAATTAATTATTATTTTTATATTAAAAACTAGTACTTTAATAGCTCTTTTAAAGTGCTATTAAACAAAATCGTTCACATTAGTGGCACGGTTAATAGCGCTTTTCAGCGCTATCAAAAACAAAAGAAAGTTCTATTAAGTAACTTTTATGGCATATTTTCTGTTGCTCTATTTTCTCTTTCAAAGTTGGTTTACCCTTTTGGACAGAAGAGATCACTCTTCTTTGTCTTTATTAGAATCTTTATAAGAGGAGCATACGCCTAACTAGTCATTTTCCTCCATTTCACTTCAAAAGTATATAGCACGAATAAAACTAAAGTTCATGAGTGAAGGGGAGCATTCGAGCGATAACCTATACAGCCAGCATCGTCGGACTAAGAACAAAGGGACATACATTTAATCGTTCCTTCTTCACTAATTAATGCATGTGTTCTTCGAGTGCATTTGTTATGAAAATATTTTGAAAATGGTTTGATTTCGAGAAAAATACTCGGTGTTGACAAAACGTTTATTTGGACCTACGCTACTGTTTGTGCGAAAATTTCATTACACCCACCATTTTAGTTTGCCTCCTTTTTAGTTATTATTTTAAATAATTATTTATTTTTTTAGATTAGCGACGGTTCAGGCCGACGCTATTGTTTTTGAAAAAATATTCATTTCCCATAACAAATTTCGTTTGCCTCCCTATTAGTTATTGTCTTAATTAATTCATATTTTCTTATATTAACGACGGTTCAGGCCGACGCTACTGTTTGTGCTAAAATTTTCATTTTCCCCCACGAATTTTGTTTGGCTCCTTTAAACTTATTGTTTTAATTAATTATTATTTTTATATTAAAAACTAGTACTTTAATAGCTCTTTTAAAGTGCTATTAAACAAAATCGTTCACATTAGTGGCACGGTTAATAGCGCTTTTCAACGCTATCAAAAACAAAAGAAAGTGCTATTAAGTAACTTTTATGGCATATTTTCTGTTGCTCTATTTTCTCTTTTAAAGTTGGTTTACCCTTTTGGACATAAGAGATCACTCTTCTTTGTCTTTATTAGAATCTTTATAAGAGGAGCATACGCCTAACTAGTCATTTTCCTCCATTTCACTTCAAAAGTATATAGCACGAATAAAACTAAAGTTCATGAGTGAAGGGGAGCATTCGAGCGATAACCTATACAGCCAGCATCGTCGGACTAAGAACAAAGGGACATACATTTAATCGTTCCTTCTTCACTAATTAATGCATGTGTTCTTCGAGTGCATTTGTTATGAAAATATTTTGAAAATGGTTTGATTTCGAGAAAAATACTCGGTGTTGACAAAACGTTTATTTGGACCTACGCTACTGTTTGTGCGAAAATTTCATTACACCCACCATTTTAGTTTGCCTCCTTTTTAGTTATTATTTTAAATAATTATTTATTTTTTTAGATTAGCGACGGTTCAGGCCGACGCTATTGTTTTTGAAAAAATATTCATTTCCCATAACAAATTTCGTTTGCCTCCCTATTAGTTATTGTCTTAATTAATTCATATTTTCTTATATTAACGACGGTTCAGGCCGACGCTACTGTTTGTGCTAAAATTTTCATTTTCCCCCACGAATTTTGTTTGGCTCCTTTAAACTTATTGTTTTAATTAATTATTATTTTTATATTAAAAACTAGTACTTTAATAGCTCTTTTAAAGTGCTATTAAACAAAATCGTTCACATTAGTGGCACGGTTAATAGCGCTTTTCAACGCTATCAAAAACAAAAGAAAGTGCTATTAAGTAACTTTTATGGCATATTTTCTGTTGCTCTATTTTCTCTTTTAAAGTTTGTTTACCCTTTTGGACAGAAGAGATCACTCTTCTTTGTCTTTATTAGAATCTTTATAAGAGGAGCATACGCCTAACTAGTCATTTTCCTCCATTTCACTTCAAAAGTATATAGCACGAATAAAACTAAAGTTCATGAGTGAAGGGGAGCATTCGAACGATAACCTATACAGCCAGCGTCGTCAGACTAAGAAAAAAGGGACATACATTTAATCATTCCTTCTTCACTACTTAATGCATGTGTCCTCCTAGTGCATTTGTTATGAAAATATTTTGAAAATGGTTTGATTTCGAGAAAAATACTCGGTGTTGACAAAACGTTTATTTGGACCTACGCTACTGTTTGTGCGAAAATTTCATTACACCCACCAATTTAGTTTGCCTCCTTTTTAGTTATTATTTTAAATAATTATTTATTTTTTTAGATTAGCGCGGTTCAGGCCGACGCTATTGTTTTTGAAAAAATATTCATTTCCCATAACAAATTTCGTTTGCCTCCTTATTAGTTATTGTCTTAATTAATTCATATTTTCTTATATTAACGACGGTTCAGGTCGACGCTACTGTTTGTGCTAAAATTTTCATTTTCCCCCACGAATTTCCTATGGCTCCTTTAAACTTATTGTTTTAATTAATTATTACTTTTATATTAAAAACTAGTACTTTAATAGCTCTTTTAAAGTGCTATTAAACAAAATCGTTCACATTAGTGGCACGGGTAATAGCACTTTTCAGCGCTATTAAAAACAAAAGAAAGTGCTATTAAGTAACTTTTATGGCATATTTTCTGTTGCTCTATTTTCTCTTTCAAAGTTGGTTTACCCTTTTGGACAGAAGAGATCACTCTTCTTTGCCTTTATTAGAATCTTTATAAGAGGAGCATACGCCTAACTAGTCATTTTCCTCCATTTCACTTCAAAAGTATATAGCACGAATAAAACTAAATTTCATGAGTGAATGTGAGCACTCGAGCGATAACCTATACAGCCAGCATCGTCGGACTAAGAACAAAGGGACATACATTTAATCGTTCCTTCTTCACTACTTAATGCATGTGTTCTTCGAGTGCATTTGTTATGAAAATATTTTGAAAATGGTTTGATTTCGAGAAAATACTCGGTGTTGACAAAACGTTTATTTGGACATACGCAACTGTTTGTGCGAAAATTTCATTACACCCACCAATTTAGTTTCCCTCCTTTTTAGTTATTATTTTAAATAATTATTTATTTTTTTAGATTAGCGAGGGTTCAGGCCGACGCTATTGTTTTTTAAAAAATATTCATTTCCCATAACAAATTTCATTTGCCTCCTTATTAGTTATTGTCTTAATTAATTCTTATTTTCTTATATTAGTGATGGTTCAGGCCGACACTACTGTTTGTGCTAAAATTTTCATTTTCCCCCACGAATTTCGTTTGGCTCCTTTAAACTTATTGTTTTAATTAATTATTATTTTTATATTAAAAACTAGTACTTTAATAGCTCTTTTAAAGTGCTATTAAACAAAATCGTTCACATTAGTGGCACGGTTAATAGCGCTTTTCAGCGCTATCAAAAACAAAAGAAAGTGCTATTAAGTAACTTTTATGGCATATTTTCTGTTGCTCTATTTTCTCTTTCAAAGTTGGTTTACCCTTTGGAAAGAAGAGATCACTCTTCTTTGTCTTTATTAGAATCTTTATAAGAGGAGCATACGCCTAACTAGTCATTTTCCTCCATTTCACTTCAAAAGTATATAGCACGAATAAAACTAAAGTTCATGAGTGAAGGGGAGCATTCGAACGAATACCTATACAGCCAGCATCGTCGGACTAAGAACAAAGGGACATACATTTAATCATTCCTTCTTCACTACTTAATGCATGTGTCCTTCGAGTGCATTTGTTATGAAAATATTTTGAAAATGGTTTGATTTCGAGAAAAATACTCGGTGTTGACAAAACGTTTATTTGGACCTACGCTACTGTTTGTGCGAAAATTTCATTACACCCATCAATTTAGTTTGCCTCCTTTTTAGTTATTATTTTAAATAATTATTTATTTTTTTAGATTAGCGAGGGTTCAGGCCGACGCTATTGTTTTTGAAAAAATATTCATTTCCCATAACAAATTTCATTTGCCTCCTTATTAGTTATTGTCTTAATTAATTCTTATTTTCTTATATTAGTGATGGTTCAGGCCGACACTACTGTTTGTGCTAAAATTTTCATTTTCCCCCACGAATTTCGTTTGGCTCCTTTAAACTTATTGTTTTAATTAATTATTATTTTTATATTAAAAACTAGTACTTTAATAGCTCTTTTAAAGTGCTATTAAACAAAATCGTTCACATTAGTGGCACGGTTAATAGCGCTTTTCAGCGCTATCAAAAACAAAAGAAAGTACTATTAAGTAACTTTTATGGCATATTTTCTGTTGCTCTATTTTCTCTTTCAAAGTTGGTTTACCCTTTTGGACAGAAGAGATCACTCTTCTTTGTCTTTATTAGAATCTTTATAAGAGGAGCATACGCCTAACTAGTCATTTTCCTCCATTTCACTTCAAAAGTATATAGCACGAATAAAACTAAAGTTCATGAGTGAAGGGGAGCATTCGAATGATAACCTATACAACCAGCGTCGTCGGACTAAGAACAAAGGGACATACATTTAATCATTCCTTATTCACTACTTAATGCATGTGTCCTCCGAGAGCATTTGTTATGAAAATATTCTGAAAATGGTTTGATTTCGAGAAAAATACTCGGTGTTGACAAAACGTTTATTTGGACCTACGCTACATGTTTGTGCGAAAATTTCATTACACCCACCATTTTAATTTGCCTCCTTTTTAGTTATTATTTTAAATAATTATTTATTTTTTTATATTAGCGACGGTTCAGGCCGGCGCTATTGCTTTTGAAAAAATATTCATTTCCCATAACAAATTTCGTTTGCCTCCTTATTAGTTATTGTCTTAATTAATTCATATTTTCTTATATTAACGACGGTTCAGACCGACGCTACTGTTTGTGCTAAAATTTTCATTTTCCCCCACGAATTTCGTTTGGCTCCTTTAAACTTATTGTTTTAATTAATTATTATTTTTATATTAAAAACTAGTACTTTAATAGCTCTTTTAAAGTGCTATTAAACAAAATCGTTCACATTAGTGGCACGGTTAATAGCGCTTTTCAACGCTATCAAAAACAAAAGAAAGTGCTATTAAGTAACTTTTATGGCATATTTTTTGTTGCTCTATTTTCTCTTTTAAAGTTTGTTTACCCTTTTGGACAGAAGAGATCACTCTTCTTTGTCTTTATTAGAATCTTTATAAGAGGAGCATACGCCTAACTAGTCATTTTCCTCCATTTCACTTCAAAAGTATATAGCACGAATAAAACTAAAGTTCATGAGTGAATGTGAGCACTCGAGCGATAACCTATACAGCCAACATCGTCGGACTAAGAACAAAGGGACATACATTTAATCGTTCCTTCTTCACTACTTAATGCATGTGTTCTTCGAGTGCATTTGTTATGAAAATATTTTGAAAATGGTTTGATTTCGAGAAAAATACTCGGTGTTGACAAAACGTTTATTTGGACCTACGCTACATGTTTGTCCGAAAATTTCATTACACCCACCATTTTAATTTGCCTCCTTTTTAGTTATTATTTTAAATAATTATTAGCGACGGTTCAGGCCGGCGCTATTGTTTTTGAAAAAAATATTCATTTCCCATAACAAATTTCGTTTGCCTCCTTATTAGTTATTGTCTTAATTAATTCATATTTTCTTATATTAACGACGGTTCAGGCCGACGCTACTGTTTGTGCTAAAATTTTCATTTTCCCCCACGAATTTCCTATGGCTCCTTTAAACTTATTGTTTTAATTAATTCTTACTTTTATATTAAAAACTAGTACTTTAATAGCTCTTTTAAAGTGCTATTAAACAAAATCGTTCACATTAGTGGCACGGGTAATAGCACTTTTCAGCGCTATTAAAAACAAAAGAAAGTGCTATTAAGTAACTTTTATGGCATATTTTCTGTTGCTCTATTTTCTCTTTCAAAGTTGGTTTACCCTTTTGGACAGAAGAGATCACTCTTCTTTGCCTTTATTAGAATCTTTATAAGAGGAGCATACGCCTAACTAGTCATTTTACTCCATTTCACTTCAAAAGTATATAGCACGAATAAAACTAAATTTCATGAGTGAATGTGAGCACTCGAGCGATAACCTATACAGCCAACATCGTCGGACTAAGAACAAAGGGACATACATTTAATCGTTCCTTCTTCACTACTTAATGCATGTGTTCTTCGAGTGCATTTGTTATGAAAATATTTTGAAAATGGTTTGATTTCGAGAAAATACTCGGTGTTGACAAAACGTTTATTTGGACCTACGCAACTGTTTGTGCGAAAATTTCATTACACCCACCAATTTAGTTTGCCTCCTTTTTAGTTATTATTTTAAATAATTATTTATTTTTTTAGATTAGCGAGGGTTCAGGCCGACGCTATTGTTTTTGAAAAAATATTCATTTCCCATAACAAATTTCATTTGCCTCCTTATTAGTTATTGTCTTAATTAATTCTTATTTTCTTATATTAGTGATGGTTCAGGCCGACACTACTGTTTGTGCTAAAATTTTCATTTTCCCCCACGAATTTCATTTGGCTCCTTTAAACTTATTGTTTTAATTAATTATTATTTTTATATTAAAAACTAGTACTTTAATAGCTCTTTTAAAGTGCTATTAAACAAAATCGTTCACATTAGTGGCACGGTTAATAGCGCTTTTCAACGCTATCAAAAACAAAAGAAAGTGCTATTAAGTAACTTTTATGGAATATTTTCTGTTGCTCTATTTTCTCTTTTAAAGTTTGTTTACCCTTTTGGACAGAAGAGATCACTCTTCTTTGTCTTTATTAGAATCTTTATAAGAGGAGCATACGCCTAACTAGTCATTTTCCTCCATTTCACTTCAAAAGTATATAGCACGAATAAAACTAAAGTTCATGAGTGAATGTGAGCACTCGAGCGATAACCTATACAGCCAACATCGTCGGACTAAGAACAAAGGGACATACATTTAATCGTTCCTTCTTCACTACTTAATGCATGTGTTCTTCGAGTGCATTTGTTATGAAAATATTTTGAAAATGGTTTGATTTCGAGAAAAATACTCGGTGTTGACAAAACGTTTATTTGGACCTACGCTACATGTTTGTGCGAAAATTTCATTACACCCACCATTTTAATTTGCCTCCTTTTTAGTTATTATTTTAAATAATTATTTGTTTTTTTATATTAGCGACGGTTCAGGCCGGCGCTATTGTTTTTGAAAAAATATTCATTTCCCATAACAAATTTCGTTTGCCTCCTTATTAGTTATTGTCTTAATTAATTCATATTTTCTTATATTAACGACGGTTCAGGCCGACGCTACTGTTTGTGCTAAAATTTTCATTTTCCCCCACGAATTTCCTATGGCTCCTTTAAACTTATTGTTTTAATTAATTATTATTTTATATTAAAAACTAGTACTTTAATAGCTCTTTTAAAGTGCTATTAAACAAAATCGTTCACATTAGTGGCACGGTTAATAGCACTTTTCAGCGCTATTAAAAACAAAAGAAAGTGCTATTAAGTAACTTTTATGGCATATTTTCTGTTGTTCTATTTTCTCATTCAAAGTTGGTTTACCCTTTTGGACAGAAGAGGTCACTCTTCTTTGCCTTTATTAGAATCTTTATAAGAGGAGCATACGCCTAACTAGTCATTTTCCTCCATTTCACTTCAAAAGTATATAGCACGAATAAAACTAAATTTCATGAGTGAATGTGAGCACTCGAGCGATAACCTATACAGCCAGCATCGTCGGACTAAGAACAAAGGGACATACATTTAATCGTTCCTTCTTCACTACTTAATGCATGTGTTCTTCGAGTGCATTTGTTATGAAAATATTTTGAAAATGGTTTGATTTCGATAAAAATACTCGGTGTTGATAAAACGTTTATTTGGACCTACGCAACTGTTTGTGCGAAAATTTCATTACACCCACCAATTTAGTTTGCCTCCTTTTTAGTTATTATTTTAAATAATTATTTATTTTTTTAGATTAGCGAGGGTTCAGGCCGACGCTATTGTTTTTGAAAAAATATTCATTTCCCATAACAAATTTCGTTTGCCTCCTTATTAGTTATTGTCTTAATTAATTCTTATTTTCTTATATTAGTGATGGTTCAGGCCGACACTACTGTTTGTGCTAAAATTTTCATTTTCCCCCACGAATTTCGTTTGGCTCCTTTAAACTTATTGTTTTAATTAATTATTATTTTTATATTAAAAACCAGTACTTTAATAGCTCTTTTAAAGTGCTATTAAACAAAATCGTTCACATTAGTGGCACGGTTAATAGCGCTTTTCAGCGCTATCAAAAACAAAAGAAAGTGCTATTAAGTAACTTTTATGGCATATTTTCTGTTGCTCTATTTTCTCTTTCAAAGTTGGTTTACCCTTTTGGACAGAAGAGATCACTCTTCTTTGTCTTTATTAGAATCTTTATAAGAGGAGCATACGCCTAACTAGTCATTTTCCTCCATTTCACTTCAAAAGTATATAGCACGAATAAAACTAAAGTTCATGAGTGAAGGGGAGCATTCGAGCGATAACCTATACAGCCAGCGTCGTCGGACTAAGAACAAAGGGACATACATTTAATCATTCCTTCTTCACTACTTAATGCATGTGTCCTTCGAGTGCATTTGTTATGAAAATATTTTGAAAATGGTTTGATTTCGAGAAAAATACTCGGTGTTGACAAAATGTTTATTTGGACCTATGCAACTTTTTGTGCGAAAATTTCATTACACCCACCAATTTAGTTTGCCTCCTTTTTAGTTATTATTTAAATAATTATTTATTTTTTTAGATTAGCGACGGTTCAGGCCGACGCTATTGTTTTTGAAAAAATATTCATTTCCCATAAAAAATTTCGTTTGCCTCCTTATTAGTTATTGTCTTAATTAATTCTTATTTTCTTATATTAGTGATGGTTCAGGCTGACACTACTGTTTGTGCTAAAATTTTCATTTTCCCCCACGAATTTCGTTTGGCTCGTTTAAACTTATTGTTTTAATTAATTATTATTTTTATATTAAAAACTAGTACTTTAATAGCTCTTTTAAAGTGCTATTATACAAAATCGTTCACATTAGTGGCACGGTTAATAGCGCTTTTCAGCGCTATCAAAAACAAAAGAAAGTGCTATTAAGTAACTTTTATGGCATATTTTCTGTTGCTCTATTTTCTCTTTCAAAGTTGGTTTACCCTTTTGGACAGAAGAGATCACTCTTCTTTGTCTTTATTAGAATCTTTATAAGAGGAGCATACGCCTAACTAGTCATTTTCCTCCATTTCACTTCAAAAGTATATAGCACGAATAAAACTAAAGTTCATGAGTGAAGGGGAGCATTCGAACGATAACCTATATAGCCAGCGTCGTCGGACTAAGAACAAAGGGACATACATTTAATCATTCCTTCTTCACTACTTAATGCATGTGTCCTTCGAGTGCATTTGTTATGAAAATATTTTGAAAATGGTTTGATTTCGAGAAAAATACTCGGTGTTGACAAAACGTTTATTTGGACCTACGCTACTGTTTGTGCGAAAATTTCATTACACCCACCAATTCAGTTTGCCTCCTTTTTAGTTATTATTTTAAATAATTATTTATTTTTTTAGATTAGCGACGGTTCAGGCCGACGCTATTGTTTTTGAAAAAATATTCATTTCCCATAACAAATTTCGTTTGCCTCCTTATTAGTTATTGTCTTAATTAATTCTTATTTTCTTATATTAGTGATGGTTCAGGCCGACACTACTGTTTGTGCTAAAATTTTCATTTTCCCCCACGAATTTCGTTTGGCTCCTTTAAACTTATTGTTTTAATTAATTATTATTTTTATATTAAAAACTAGTACTTTAATAGCTCTTTTAAAGTGCTATTAAACAAAATCGTTCACATTAGTGGCACGGTTAATAG
Source organism: Vicia faba (assembly GCA_948472305.1). NCBI lineage: Eukaryota > Viridiplantae > Streptophyta > Magnoliopsida > Fabales > Fabaceae > Vicia > Vicia faba. Next base: position 507,342,327 of record OX451741.1, on the reverse strand, counting down.
CGTTTTTCAGCGCTATCAAAAACAAAAGAAACTGCTATTAAGTAACTTTTATGGCATATTTTCTGTTGCTCTATTTTCTCTTTCAAAGTTGGTTTACCCTTTTGGACATAAGAGATCACTCTTCTTTGTCTTTATTAGAATCTTTATAAGAGGAGCATACGCCTAACTAGTCATTTTCCTCCATTTCACTTCAAAAGTATATAGCACGAATAAAACTAAAGTTCATGAGTGAAGGGGAGCATTCGAACGATAACCTATACAGCCAGCGTCGTCGGACTAAGAACAAAGGGACATACATTTAATCATTCCTTCTTCACTACTTAATGCATGTGTCCTCCGAGTGCATTTGTTATGAAAATATTTTGAAAATGGTTTGATTTCGAGAAAAATACTCGGTGTTGACAAAACGTTTATTTGGACCTACGCTACTGTTTGTGCGAAAATTTCATTACACCCATCAATTTAGTTTGCCTCCTTTTTAGTTATTATTTTAAATAATTATTTATTTTTTTAGATTAGCGCGGTTCAGGCCGACGCTATTGTTTTTGAAAAAATATTCATTTCCCATAACAAATTTCGTTTGCCTCCTTATTAGTTATTGTCTTAATTAATTCTTATTTTCTTATATTAGTGATGGTTCAGGCCGACACTACTGTTTGTGCTAAAATTTTCATTTCCCCCACGAATTTCGTTTGGCTCCTTTAAACTTATTGTTTTAATTAATTATTATTTTTATATTAAAAACTAGTACTTTAATAGCTCTTTTAAAGTGCTATTAAACAAAATCGTTCACATTAGTGGCACGGTTAATAGCGCTTTTCAGCGCTATCAAAAACAAAAGAAAGTGCTATTAAGTAACTTTTATGGCATATTTTCTGTTGCTCTATTTTCTCTTTCAAAGTTGGTTTACCCTTTTGGACAGAAGAGATCACTCTTCTTTGTCTTTATTAGAATCTTTATAAGAGGAGCATACGCCTAACTAGTCATTTTCCTCCATTTCACTTCAAAAGTATATAGCACGAATAAAACTAAAGTTCATGAGTGAAGGGGAGCATTCGAACGATAACCTATACAGCCAGCGTCGTCGGACTAAGAACAAAGGGACATACATTTAATCATTCCTTCTTCACTACTTAATGCATGTGTCCTTCGAGTGCATTTGTTATGAAAATATTTTGAAAATGGTTTGATTTCGAGAAAAATACTCGGTGTTGACAAAACGTTTATTTGGACCTACGCTACTGTTTGTGCAAAAATTTCATTACACCCACCAATTTAGTTTGCCTCCTTTTTAGTTATTATTTTAAATAATTATTTATTTTTTTAGATTAGCGCGGTTCAGGCCGACGCTATTGTTTTTGAAAAAATATTCATTTCCCATAACAAATTTCGTTTGCCTCCTTATTAGTTATTGTCTTAATTAATTCTTATTTTCTTATATTAGTGATGGTTCAGGCCGACACTACTGTTTGTGCTAAAATTTTCATTTTCCCCCACGAATTTCGTTTGGCTCCTTTAAACTTATTGTTTTAATTAATTATTATTTTTATATTAAAAACTAGTACTTTAATAGCTCTTTTAAAGTGCTATTAAACAAAATCGTTCACATTAGTGGCACGGTTAATAGCGCTTTTCAGCGCTATCAAAAACAAAAGAAAGTGCTATTAAGTAACTTTTATGGCATATTTTCTGTTGCTCTATTTTCTCTTTCAAAGTTGGTTTACCCTTTTGGACAGAAGAGATCACTCTTCTTTGTCTTTATTAGAATCTTTATAAGAGGAGCATACGCCTAACTAGTCATTTTCCTCCATTTCACTTCAAAAGTATATAGCACGAATAAAACTAAAGTTCATGAGTGAAGGGGAGCATTCGAACGATAACCTATACAGCCAGCGTCGTCGGACTAAGAACAAAGGGACATACATTTAATCATTCCTTCTTCACTACTTAATGCATGTGTCCTCCGAGTGCATTTGTTATGAAAATATTTTGAAAATGGTTTGATTTCGAGAAAAATACTTGGTGTTGACAAAACGTTTATTTGGACCTACGCTACTGTTTGTGCGAAAATTTCATTACACCCACCAATTTAGTTTGCCTCCTTTTTAGTTATTATTTTAAATAATTATTTATTTTTTTAGATTAGCGCGGTTCAGGCCGACGCTATTGTTTTTGAAAAAATATTCATTTCCCATAACAAATTTTGTTTGCCTCCTTATTAGTTATTGTCTTAATTAATTCTTATTTTCTTATATTAGTGATGGTTCAGGCCGACACTACTGTTTGTGCTAAAATTTTCATTTTCCCCCACGAATTTCGTTTGGCTCCTTTAAACTTATTGTTTTAATTAATTATTATTTTTATATTAAAAACTAGTACTTTAATCTCTCTTTTAAAGTGCTATTAAACAAAATCGTTCACATTAGTGGCACGGTTAATAGCGCTTTTCAACGCTATCAAAAACAAAAGAAAGTGCTATTAAGTAACTTTTATGGCATATTTTCTGTTGCTCTATTTTCTCTTTTAAAGTTTGTTTACCCTTTTGGACAGAAGAGATCACTCTTCTTTGTCTTTATTAGAATCTTTATAAGAGGAGCATACGCCTAACTAGTCATTTTCCTCCATTTCACTTCAAAAGTATATAGCACGAATAAAACTAAAGTTCATGAGTGAATGTGAGCACTCGAGCGATAACCAATACAGCCATCATCGTCGGACTAAGAACAAAGGGACATACATTTAATCGTTCCTTCTTCACTACTTAATGCATGTGTTCTTCGAGTGCATTTGTTATGAAAATATTTTGAAAATGGTTTGATTTCGAGAAAAATACTCGGTGTTGACAAAACGTTTATTTGGACCTACGCTACATGTTTGTGCGAAAATTTCATTACACCCACCATTTTAATTTGCCTCCTTTTTAGTTATTATTTTAAATAATTATTTGTTTTTTTATATTAGCGACGGTTCAGGCCGGCGCTATTGTTTTTGAAAAAATATTCGTTTCCCATAATAAATTTCGTTTGCCTCCTTATTAGTTATTGTCTTAATTAATTCATATTTTCTTATATTAACGACGGTTCAGGCCGACGCTACTGTTTGTGCTAAAATTTTCATTTTCCCCCACGAATTTCCTATGGCTCCTTTAAACTTATTGTTTTAATTAATTATTACTTTTATATTAAAAACTAGTACTTTAATAGCTCTTTTAAAGTGCTATTAAACAAAATCGTTCACATTAGTGGCACGGTTAATAGCACTTTTCAGCGCTATTAAAAACAAAAGAAAGTGCTATTAAGTAACTTTTATGGCATATTTTCTGTTGCTCTATTTTCTCTTTCAAAGTTGGTTTACCCTTTTGGACAGAAGAGATCACTCTTCTTTGCCTTTATTAGAATCTTTATAAGAGGAGCATACACCTAACTAGTCATTTTCCTCCATTTCACTTCAAAAGTATATAGCACGAATAAAACTAAATTTCATGAGTGAATGTGAGCACTCGAGCGATAACCTATACAGCCAGCATCGTCGGACTAAGAACAAAGGGACATACATTTAATCGTTCCTTCTTCACTACTTAATGCATGTGTTCTTCGAGTGCATTTGTTATGAAAATATTTTTAAAATGGTTTGATTTCGAGAAAAATACTTGGTGTTGACAAAACGTTTATTTGGACCTATGATACATGTTTGTGCGAAAATTTCATTACACCCACCATTTTAATTTTCCTCCTTTTTAGTTATTATTTTAAATAATTATTTATTTTTTTATATTAGCGACGGTTCAGGCCGGCGCTATTGTTTTTTGAAAAATATTCATTTCCCATAACAAATTTCGTTTGCCTCCTTATTAGTTATTGTCTTAATTAATTCATATTTTCTTATATTAACGACGGTTCAGGCCGACGCTACTGTTTGTGCTAAAATTTTCATTTTCCCCCACGAATTTCGTTTGGCTCCTTTAAACTTATTGTTTTAATTAATTATTATTTTTATATTAAAAACTAGTACTTTAATAGCTCTTTTAAAGTGCTATTAAACAAAATCGTTCACATTAGTGGCACGGTTAATAGCGCTTTTCAGCGCTATCAAAAACAAAAGAAAGTGCTATTAAGTAACTTTTATGGCATATTTTCTGTTGCTCTATTTTCTCTTTCAAAGTTGGTTTACCCTTTTGGACAGAAGAGATCACTCTTCTTTGTCTTTATTAGAATCTTTATAAGAGGAGCATACGCCTAACTAGTCATTTTCCTCCATTTCACTTCAAAAGTATATAGCACGAATAAAACTAAAGTTCATGAGTGAAGGGGAGCATTCGAACGATAACCTATACAGCCAGCGTCGTCGGACTAAGAACAAAGGGACATACATTTAATCATTCCTTCTTCACTACTTAATGCATGTGTCCTTCGAGTGCATTTGTTATGAAAATATTTTGAAAATGGTTTGATTTCGAGAAAAATACTCGGTGTTGACAAAACGTTTATTTGGACCTACGCTACTGTTTGTGCAAAAATTTCATTACACCCACCAATTTAGTTTGCCTCCTTTTTAGTTATTATTTTAAATAATTATTTATTTTTTTAGATTAGCGCGGTTCAGGCCGACGCTATTGTTTTTGAAAAAATATTCATTTCCCATAACAAATTTCGTTTGCCTCCTTATTAGTTATTGTCTTAATTAATTCTTATTTTCTTATATTAGTGATGGTTCAGGCCGACACTACTGTTTGTGCTAAAATTTTCATTTTCCCCCACGAATTTCGTTTGGCTCCTTTAAACTTATTGTTTTAATTAATTATTATTTTTATATTAAAAACTAGTACTTTAATAGCTCTTTTAAAGTGCTATTAAACAAAATCGTTCACATTAGTGGCACGGTTAATAGCGCTTTTCAGCGCTATCAAAAACAAAAGAAAGTGCTATTAAGTAACTTTTATGGCATATTTTCTGTTGCTCTATTTTCTCTTTCAAAGTTGGTTTACCCTTTTGGACAGAAGAGATCACTCTTCTTTGTCTTTATTAGAATCTTTATAAGAGGAGCATACGCCTAACTAGTCATTTTCCTCCATTTCACTTCAAAAGTATATAGCACGAATAAAACTAAAGTTCATGAGTGAAGGGGAGCATTCGAACGATAACCTATACAGCCAGCGTCGTCGGACTAAGAACAAAGGGACATACATTTAATCATTCCTTCTTCACTACTTAATGCATGTGTCCTCCGAGTGCATTTGTTATGAAAATATTTTGAAAATGGTTTGATTTCGAGAAAAATACTTGGTGTTGACAAAACGTTTATTTGGACCTACGCTACTGTTTGTGCGAAAATTTCATTACACCCACCAATTTAGTTTGCCTCCTTTTTAGTTATTATTTTAAATAATTATTTATTTTTTTAGATTAGCGCGGTTCAGGCCGACGCTATTGTTTTTGAAAAAATATTCATTTCCCATAACAAATTTTGTTTGCCTCCTTATTAGTTATTGTCTTAATTAATTCTTATTTTCTTATATTAGTGATGGTTCAGGCCGACACTACTGTTTGTGCTAAAATTTTCATTTTCCCCCACGAATTTCGTTTGGCTCCTTTAAACTTATTGTTTTAATTAATTATTATTTTTATATTAAAAACTAGTACTTTAATCTCTCTTTTAAAGTGCTATTAAACAAAATCGTTCACATTAGTGGCACGGTTAATAGCGCTTTTCAACGCTATCAAAAACAAAAGAAAGTGCTATTAAGTAACTTTTATGGCATATTTTCTGTTGCTCTATTTTCTCTTTTAAAGTTTGTTTACCCTTTTGGACAGAAGAGATCACTCTTCTTTGTCTTTATTAGAATCTTTATAAGAGGAGCATACGCCTAACTAGTCATTTTCCTCCATTTCACTTCAAAAGTATATAGCACGAATAAAACTAAAGTTCATGAGTGAATGTGAGCACTCGAGCGATAACCAATACAGCCATCATCGTCGGACTAAGAACAAAGGGACATACATTTAATCGTTCCTTCTTCACTACTTAATGCATGTGTTCTTCGAGTGCATTTGTTATGAAAATATTTTGAAAATGGTTTGATTTCGAGAAAAATACTCGGTGTTGACAAAACGTTTATTTGGACCTACGCTACATGTTTGTGCGAAAATTTCATTACACCCACCATTTTAATTTGCCTCCTTTTTAGTTATTATTTTAAATAATTATTTGTTTTTTTATATTAGCGACGGTTCAGGCCGGCGCTATTGTTTTTGAAAAAATATTCGTTTCCCATAATAAATTTCGTTTGCCTCCTTATTAGTTATTGTCTTAATTAATTCATATTTTCTTATATTAACGACGGTTCAGGCCGACGCTACTGTTTGTGCTAAAATTTTCATTTTCCCCCACGAATTTCCTATGGCTCCTTTAAACTTATTGTTTTAATTAATTATTACTTTTATATTAAAAACTAGTACTTTAATAGCTCTTTTAAAGTGCTATTAAACAAAATCGTTCACATTAGTGGCACGGTTAATAGCACTTTTCAGCGCTATTAAAAACAAAAGAAAGTGCTATTAAGTAACTTTTATGGCATATTTTCTGTTGCTCTATTTTCTCTTTCAAAGTTGGTTTACCCTTTTGGACAGAAGAGATCACTCTTCTTTGCCTTTATTAGAATCTTTATAAGAGGAGCATACACCTAACTAGTCATTTTCCTCCATTTCACTTCAAAAGTATATAGCACGAATAAAACTAAATTTCATGAGTGAATGTGAGCACTCGAGCGATAACCTATACAGCCAGCATCGTCGGACTAAGAACAAAGGGACATACATTTAATCGTTCCTTCTTCACTACTTAATGCATGTGTTCTTCGAGTGCATTTGTTATGAAAATATTTTTAAAATGGTTTGATTTCGAGAAAAATACTTGGTGTTGACAAAACGTTTATTTGGACCTATGATACATGTTTGTGCGAAAATTTCATTACACCCACCATTTTAATTTTCCTCCTTTTTAGTTATTATTTTAAATAATTATTTATTTTTTTATATTAGCGACGGTTCAGGCCGGCGCTATTGTTTTTTGAAAAATATTCATTTCCCATAACAAATTTCGTTTGCCTCCTTATTAGTTATTGTCTTAATTAATTCATATTTTCTTATATTAACGACGGTTCAGGCCGACGCTACTGTTTGTGCTAAAATTTTCATTTTCCCCCACGAATTTCGTTTGGCTCCTTTAAACTTATTGTTTTAATTAATTATTATTTTTATATTAAAAACTAGTACTTTAATAGCTCTTTTAAAGTGCTATTAAACAAAATCGTTCACATTAGTGGCACGGTTAATAGCTCTTTTCAACACTATCAAAAACAAAAGAAAGTGCTATTAAGTAACTTTTATGGCATATTTTCTGTTGCTCTATTTTCTCTTTTAAAGTTTGTTTACCCTTTTGGACAGAAGAGATCACTCTTCTTTGTCTTTATTAGAATCTTTATAAGAGGAGCATACGCCTAACTAGTCATTTTCCTCCATTTTACTTCAAAAGTATATAGCACGAATAAAACTAAAGTTCATGAGTGAAGGGGAGCATTCGAACGATAACCTATACAGCCAGCATCGTCGGACTAAGAACAAAGGGACATACATTTAATTGTTCCTTCTTCACTACTTAATGCATGTGTTCTTCGAGCGCATTTGTTATGAAAATATTTTGAAAATGGTTTGATTTCGAGAAAAATACTCGGTGTTGACAAAACGTTTATTTGGACCTACGCTACATGTTTGTGCGAAAATTTCATTACACCCACCATTTTAATTTGCCTCCTTTTTAGTTATTATTTTAAATAATTATTTGTTTTTTTATATTAGCGACGGTTCAGGCCGGCGCTATTGTTTTTGAAAAAATATTCATTTCCCATAACAAATTTTGTTTGCCTCCTTATTAGTTATTGTCTTAATTAATTCATATTTTCTTATATTAACGACGGTTCAGGCCGACGCTACTGTTTGTGCTAAAAATTTCATTTTCCCCCACGAATTTCCTATGGCTCCTTTAAACTTATTGTTTTAATTAATTATTACTTTTATATTAAAAACTAGTACTTTAATAGCTCTTTTAAAGTGCTATTAAACAAAATCGTTCACATTAGTGGCACGGTTAATAGCACTTTTCAGCGCTATTAAAAACAAAAGAAAGTGCTATTAAGTAACTTTTATGGCATATTTTTTGTTGCTCTATTTTCTCTTTCAAAGTTGGTTTACCCTTTTGGACAGAAGAGATCACTCTTCTTTGCCTTTATTAGAATCTTTATAAGAGGAGCATACGCCTAACTAGTCATTTTCCTCCATTTCACTTCAAAAGTATATAGCACGAATAAAACTAAATTTCATGAGTAAAGGGGAGCATTCGAACGATAACCTATACAGCCAACATCGTCGGACTAAGAACAAAGGGACATACATTTAATCATTCCTTCTTCACTACTTAATGCATGTGTCCTCCGAGTGTAGTTGTTATGAAAATATTTTGAAAATGGTTTGATTTCGAGAAAAATACTTGGTGTTGACAAAACGTTTATTTGGACCTACGCTACATGTTTGTGCGAAAATTTCATTACACCCACCATTTTAATTTGCCTCCTTTTTAGTTATTATTTTAAATAATTATTTATTTTTTTATATTAGCGACGGTTCAGGCCGGCGCTATTGTTTTTGAAAAAATATTCATTTCCCATAACAAATTTCATTTGCCTCCTTATTAGTTATTGTCTTAATTAATTCATATTTTCTTATATTAACGACGGTTCAGGCTGACGCTACTGTTTGTGCTAAAATTTTCATTTTCCCCCACGAATTTCCTATGGCTCCTTTAAACTTATTGTTTTAATTAATTATTATTTTTATATTAAAAACTAGTACTTTAATAGCTCTTTTAAAGTGTTATTAAACAAAATCGTTCACATTAGTGGCACGGTTAATAGCGCTTTTCAACGCTATCAAAAATAAAAGAAAGTGCTATTAAGTAACTTTTATGGCATATTTTCTGTTGCTCTATTTTCTCTTTTAAAGTTTGTTTACCCTTTTGGACAGAAGAGATCACTCTTCTTTGTCTTTATTAGAATCTTTATAAGAGGAGCATAAGCCTAACTAGTCATTTTCCTCCATTTCACTTCAAAAGTATATAGCACGAATAAAACTAAAGTTCATGAGTGAATGTGAGCACTCGAGCGATAACCTATACAGCCAGCATCGTCGGACTAAGAACAAAGGGACATACATTTAATTGTTCCTTCTTCACTACTTAATGCATGTGTTCTTCGAGTGTATTTGTTATGAAAATATTTTGAAAATGGTTTGATTTCGAGAAAAATACTCGGTGTTGACAAAACGTTTATTTGGACCTACGATACATGTTTGTGCGAAAATTTCATTACACCCACCATTTTAATTTGCCTCCTTTTTAGTTATTATTTTAAATAATTATTTGTTTTTTTATATTAGCGACGGTTCAGGCCGGTGCTATTATTTTTGGAAAAATATTCATTTCCCATAACAAATTTCGTTTGCCGCCTTATTAGTTATTGTCTTAATTAATTCATATTTTCTTATATTAACGACGGTTCAGGCCGACGCTACTGTTTGTGCTAAAATTTTCATTTTCCCCCACGAATTTCCTATGGCTCCTTTAAACTTATTGTTTTAATTAATTATTACTTTTATATTAAAAACTAGTACTTTAATAGCTCTTTTAAAGTGCTATTAAACAAAATCGTTCACATTAGTGGCACGGTTAATAGCACTTTTCAGCGCTATTAAAAACAAAAGAAAGTGCTATTAAGTAACTTTTATGGCATATTTTCTGTTGCTCTATTTTCTCTTTCAAAGTTGGTTTACCCTTTTGGACAGAAGAGATCACTCTTCTTTGCCTTTATTAGAATCTTTATAAAAGGAGCTTTCGCCTAACTAGTCATTTTCCTCCATTTCACTTCAAAAGTATATAGCACGAATAAAACTAAATTTCATGAGTGAATGTGAGCACTCGAGCGATAACCTATACAGCCAGCATCGTCGGACTAAGAACAAATGGACATACATTTAATCGTTCCTTCTTCACTACTTAATGCATGTGTTCTTCGAGTGCATTTGTTATGAAAATATTTTGAAAACGGTTTGATTTCGAGAAAAATACTCGGTGTTGACAAAACGTTTATTTGGACCTACGCAACTGTTTGTGCGAAAATTTCATTACACCCACCAATTTAGTTTGCCTCCTTTTTAGTTATTATTTTAAATAATTATTTATTTTTTTAGATTAGCGAGGGTTCAGACCGACGCTATTGTTTTTGAAAAAATATTCATTTCCCATAACAAATTTTGTTTGCCTCCTTATTAGTTATTGTCTTAATTAATTCTTATTTTCTTATATTAGTGATGGTTCAGGCCGACACTACTGTTTGTGCTAAAATTTTCATTTTCCCCCACGAATTTCGTTTGGCTCCTTTAAACTTATTGTTTTAATTAATTATTATTTTTATATTAAAAACTAGTACTTTAATAGCTCTTTTAAAGTGCTATTAAACAAAATCGTTCACATTAGTGGCACGGTAAATAGCGCTTTTCAGCGCTATCAAAAACAAAATAAAGTGCTATTAAGTAACTTTTATGGCATATTTTCTGTTGCTCTATTTTCTCTTTCAAAGTTGGTTTACCCTTTTGGACAGAAGAGATCACTCTTATTTGTCTTTATTAGAATCTTTATAAGAGAAGCATACGCCTAACTAGTCATTTTCCTCCATTTCACTTCAAAAGTATATAGCACGAATAAAACTAAAGTTCTTGAGTGAAGGGGAGCATTTGAACGATAACCTATACAGCCAGCGTCGTCGGACTAAGAACAAAGGGACATACATTTAATCATTCCTTCTTCACTACTTAATGCATGTGTCCTTCGAGTGCATTTGTTATGAAAATATTTTGAAAATGGTTTGATTTCGAGAAAAATACTCGGTGTTGACAAAACGTTTATTTGGACCTACGCTACTGTTTGTGCGAAAATTTCATTACACCCACCAATTTAGTTTGCCTCCTTTTTAGTTATTATTTTAAATAATTATTTATTTTTTTAGATTAGCGACGGTTCAGGCCGACGCTATTGTTTTTGAAAAAATATTCATTTCCCATAACAAATTTCGTTTGCCTCCTTATTAGTTATTGTCTTAATTAATTCTTATTTTCTTATATTAGTGATGGTTCAGGCCGACACTACTGTTTGTGCTAAAATTTTCATTTTCCCCCACGAATTTCGTTTGGCTCCTTTAAACTTATTGTTTTAATTAATTATTATTTTTATATTAAAAACTAGTACTTTAATAGCTCTTTTAAAGTGCTATTAAACAAAATCGTTCACATTAGTGGCACGGTTAATAGCGCTTTTCAGCGCTATCAAAAACAAAAGAAAGTGCTATTGAGTAACTTTTATGGCATATTTTCTTTTGCTCTATTTTCTCTTTCAAAGTTGGTTTACCCTTTTGGACAGAAGAGATCACTCTTCTTTGTCTTTATTAGAATCTTTATAAGAGGAGCATACGCCTAACTAGTCATTTTCCTCCATTTCACTTCAAAAGTATATAGCACGAATAAAACTAAAGTTCATGAGTGAAGGGGAGCATTCGAACGATAACCTATACAGCCAACGTCGTCGAACTAAGAACAAAGGGACATACATTTAATCATTCCTTCTTCACTACTTAATGCATGTGTCCTCCGAGTGCAGTTGTTATGAAAATATTTTGAAAATGGTTTGATTTCGATAAAAAGACTTGGTGTTGACAAAACGTTTATTTGGACCTACGCTACATGTTTGTGCGAAAATTTCATTACACCCACCATTTTAATTTTCCTCCTTTTTAGTTATTATTTTAAATAATTATTTATTTTTTTATATTAGCGACGGTTCAGGCCGGCGCTATTGTTTTTGAAAAAATATTCATTTCACATAACAAATTTCTTTTGCCTCCTTATTAGTTATTGTCTTAATTAATTCATATTTTCTTATATTAACGACGGTTCAGGCCGACGCTACTGTTTGTGCTAAAATTTTCATTTTCCCCCACGAATTTCGTTTGGCTCCTTTAAACTTATTGTTTTAATTAATTACTATTTTTATATTAAAAACTAGTACTTTAATAGCTCTTTTAAAGTGCTATTAAACAAAATCGTTCACATTAGTGGCACGGTTAATAGCGCTTTTCAACGCTATCAAAAACAAAAGAAGGTGCTATTAAGTAACTTTTATGGCATATTTTCTGTTGCTCTATTTTCTCTTTTAAAGTTGGTTTACCCTTTTGGACAGAAGAGATCACTCTTCTTTGTCTTTATTAGAATCTTTATAAGAGGAGCATACGCCTAACTAGTCATTTTCCTCCATTTCACTTCAAAAGTATATAGCACGAATAAAACTAAAGTTCATGAGTGAAGGAGAGCATTCGAACGATAACCTATACAGCCAGCGTCGTCGGACTAAGAACAAAGGGACATACATTTAATCGTTCCTTCTTCACTACTTAATGCATGTGTCCTCCGAGTGCATTTGTTATGAAAATATTTTAAAAATGGTTTGATTTCGAGAAAAATACTTGGTGTTGACAAAATGTTTATTTGGACTTACGCTACATGTTTGTGCGAAAATTTCATTACACCCACCATTTTAATTTGCCTCCTTTTTAGTTATTATTTTAAATAATTATTTATTTTTTTATATTAGCGACGGTTCAGGCCGGCGCTATTATTTTTGAAAAAATATTCATTTCCCATAACAAATTTCGTTTGCCTCCTTATTAGTTATTGTCTTAATTAATTCATATTTTCTTATATTAACGACGGTTCAGGCCGACGCTACTGTTTGTGCTAAAATTTTCATTTTCCCCCACGAATTTCGTTTGGCTCCTTTAAACTTATTGTTTTAATTAATTATTATTTTTATATTAAAAACTAGTACTTTAATAGCTCTTTTAAAGTGCTATTAAACAAAATCGTTCACATTAGTGGCACGGTTAATAGCGCTTTTTAGCGCTATCATAAACAAAAGAAAGTGCTATTAAGTAACTTTTATGGCATATTTTCTGTTGCTCTATTTTCTCTTTTAAAGTTGGTTTACCCTTTTGGACTGAAGAGATCACTCTTCTTTGTCTTTATTAGAATCTTTATAAGAGGTGCATACGCCTAACTAGTCATTTTCCTCCATTTCACTTCAAAAGTATATAGCACGAATAAAACTAAAGTTCATGAGTGAAGGGGAGCATTCGAACGATAACCTATACAGCCAGCGTCGTCGGACTAAGAACAAAGGGACATACATTTAATCATTCCTTCTTCACTAATTAATGCATGTGTCCTCCGAGTGCATTTGTTATGAAAATATTTTGAAAATGGTTTGATTTCGAGAAAAATACTTGGTGTTGACAAAACGTTTATTTGGTCCTACGCTACATGTTTGTGCGAAAATTTCATTACACCCACCATTTTAATTTGCCTCCTTTTTAGTTATTATTTTAAATAATTATTTATTTTTTTATATTAGCGACGGTTCAGGCAGGCGCTATTGTTTTTGAAAAAATATTCATTTCCCATAACAAATTTCGTTTGCCTCCTTATTAGTTATTGTCTTAATTAATTCATATTTTCTTATATTAACGACGGTTCAGGCCGATGCTACTGTTTGTGCTAAAATTTTCATTTTCCCCCACGAATTTCCTATGGCTCCTTTAAACTTATTGTTTAAATTAATTATTATTTTTATATTAAAAACTAGTACTTTAATAGCTCTTTTAAAGTGCTATTAAACAAAATCGTTCACATTAGTGGCACGGTTAATAGCGCTTTTCAGCGCTATCAAAAACAAAAAAAGTGTTATTAAGTAACTTTTATGGCATATTTTCTGTTGCTCTATTTTCTCTTTTAAAGTTGGTTTACCCTTTTGGACAGAAGAGATCACTCTTCTTTGCCTTTATTAAAATCTTTATAAGAGGCGCATACGCCTAACTAGTCATTTTCCTCCATTTCACTTCAAAAGTATATAGCACGAATAAAACTAAAGTTCAAGAGTGAAGGGGAGCATTTGAACGATAACCTATATAGCCAGCGTCGTCGGACTAAGAACAAAGGGACATGCATTTAATCATTCCTTCTTCACTAATTAATGCATGTGTCCTCCGAGTGCATTTGTTATGAAAATATTTTGAAAATGGTTTGATTTCGAGAAAAATACTCGGTGTTGACAAAACGTTTATTTGGACCTACGCTACATGTTTGTGCGAAAATTTCATTACACCCACCATTTTAATTTCCCTCCTTTTTAGTTATTATTTTAAATAATTATTTATTTTTTTATATTAGCGACGGTTCAGGCAGGCGCTATTGTTTTTGAAAAAATATTCATTTCACATAACAAATTTCGTTTGCCTCCTTATTAGTTATTGTCTTAATTAATTCATATTTTCTTATATTAACGACGGTTCAGGCCGACGCTACTGTTTGTGCTAAAATTTTCATTTTCCCCCACGAATTTCCTATGGCTCCTTTAAACTTATTGTTTTAATTAATTATTATTTTTATATTAAAAACTAGTACTTTAATAGCTCTTTTAAAGTGCTATTAAACAAAATCGTTCACATTAGTGGCACGGTTAATAGCACTTTTCAGCGCTATCAAAAACAAAAGAAAGTGCTATTAAGTAACTTTTATGGCATATTTTCTGTTGCTTTATTTTCTCTTTCAAAGTTGGTTTACCCTTTTGGACAGAAGAGATCACTCTTCTTTGCCTTTATTAAAATCTTTATAAGAGGAGCATACGCCTAACTAGTCATTTTCCTCCATTTCACTTCAAAAGTATATAGCACGAATAAAACTAAAGTTCATGAGTGAAGGGGAGAATTCGAACGATAACCTATACAGCCAGCGTCGTCGGACTAAGAACAAAGGGACATGCATTTAATCGTTCCTTCTTCACTACTTAATGCATGTGGTCTGCGAGTGCATTTGTTATGAAAATATTTTGAAAATGGTTTGATTTCGAGAAAAATACTCGGTGTTAACAAAACGTTTATTTGGACCTATGCTACTGTTTGTGCGAAAATTTCATTACACCCACCCATTTAGTTTGCCTCCTTTTTATTTATTATTTTAAATAATTATTTATTTTTTTAGATTAGAGACGGTTCAGGCCGACGCTATTGTTTTTGAAAAAATATTCATTTCACATAACAAATTTCGTTTGCCTCCTTATTAGTTATTGTCTTTATTAATTCTTATTTTCTTATATTAGTGACGATTCAGGCCGACACTACTGTTTGTGCTAAAATTTTCATTTTCCACCACGAATTTCATTTGGCTCCTTTAAACTTATTGTTTTAATTAATTATTATTTTTATATTAAAAACTAGTACTTTAATATCTCTTTTAAAGTGCTATTAAACAAAATCATTCACATTAGTGGCACGGTTAATAGCGCTTTTCAGCGCTATCAAAAACAAAAGAAAGTGCTATTAAGTAACTTTTATGGCATATTTTCTGTTGCTCTATTTTCTCTTTTAAAGTTGGTTTACCCTTTTGGAAAGAAGAGATCACTCTTCTTTGTCTTTATTAGAATCTTTATAAGAGGAGCATACGCCTAACTAGTCATTTTCCTCCATTTCACTTCAAAAGTATATAGCACAAAAAAAACTAAAGTTCATGAGTGAAGGGGAGCATTCGAATGATAACCTATATAGCCAGCGTCGTCGGACTAAGAACAAAGGGACATAATTTTAATCATTCCTTCTTCACTACTTAATGCATGTGTCCTTCGAGTGCATTTGTTATGAAAATATTTTGAAAATGGTTTGATTTCGAGAAAAATACTCGGTGTTGACAAAACGTTTATTTGGACCTACGCTACTGTTTGTGCGAAAATTTCATTACACCCACCAATTTAGTTTGCCTCCTTTTTAGTTATTATTTTAAATAATTATTTATTTTTTTAGATTAGCGACGGTTCAGGCCGACGCTATTGTTTTTGAAAAAATATTCATTTCCCATAACAAATTTCGTTTGCCTCCTTATTAGTTATTGTCTTAATTAATTCTTATTTTCTTATATTAGTGACGGTTCAGGCCGACGCTACTGTTTATGCGAAAATTTTCATTTTCCCCCACGAATTTCGTTTGGCTCCTTTAAACTTATTGTTTTAATTAATTATTATTTTTATATTAAAAACTAGTACTTTAATAGCTCTTTTAAAGTTCTATTAAACAAAATCGTTCACATTAGTGGCACGGTTAATAGCGCTTTTCAGCGCTATCAAAAACAAAAGAAAGTGCTATTAAGTAACTTTTATGGCATATTGTCTGTTGCTATATTTTCTCTTTCAGAGTTGGTTTACCCTTTTGGACAGAAGAGATCACTCTTCTTTGTCTTTATTAGAATCTTTATAAGAGGAGCATACGCCTAACTAGTCATTTTCCTCCATTTCACTTCAAAAGTATATAGAACGAATAAAACTAAAGTTCATGAGTGAATGTGAGCACTCGAGCGATAACCTATACAGCCAGCGTCGTCGGACTAAGAATAAAGAGACATACATTTAATCATTCCTTCTTCACTATTTAATGCATGTGTCCTCCGAGTGCATTTGTTATGAAAATATTTTGAAAATGGTTTGATTTCGAGAAAAATACTCGGTGTTGTCAAAACGTTTATTTGGACCTACGCTACATGTTTGTGCGAAAATTTGATTACACCCACCATTTTAATTTGCCTCCTTTTTAGTTATTATTTTAAATATTTATTTATTTTTTTATATTAGCGACGGTTCAGGCCGGCGCTATTGTTTTTGAAAAAATATTCATTTCCCATAACAAATTTCGTTTGCCTCCTTATTAGTTTTTGTCTTAATTAATTCATATTTTCTTATATTAGCGACGGTTCAGGCCGAAGCTACTGTTTGTGCTAAAATTTTCATTTCCCCCCACGAATTTCCTATGGCTCCTTTAAACTTGTTGTTTTAATTAATTATTATTTTTATATTAAAAACTAGTACTTTAATAGCTCTTTTAAAGTTCTATTAAACAAAATCGTTCACATTAGTGGCACGGTTAATAGCGCTTTTCAGCGCTATCAAAAACAAAAGAAAGTGCTATTAAGTAACTTTTATGGCATATTGTCTATTGCTGTATTTTCTCTTTCAAAGTTGGTTTACCCTTTTGGACATAAGTGATCACTCTTCTTTGTCTTTATTAGAATCTTTATCAGAGGAGCATACGTCTAACTAGTCATTTTCCTGCATTTCACTTCAAAAGTATATAGCACGAATAAAACTAAAGGTCATGAGTGAATGTGAGCACTCGAGCGATAACCTATACAGCCAGCGTCGTCGAACTAAGAACAAAGAGACATACATTTAATCATTCCTTC
This sequence comes from Vicia faba, assembly GCA_948472305.1. Taxonomy (NCBI): domain Eukaryota; kingdom Viridiplantae; phylum Streptophyta; class Magnoliopsida; order Fabales; family Fabaceae; genus Vicia; species Vicia faba. The sequence continues at coordinate 507,324,895 of OX451741.1, read as the reverse complement.
TTCACTACTTAATGCATGTGTCCTCCGAGTGCATTTGTTATGAAAATATTTTGAAAATGGTTTGATTTCGAGAAAAATACTTGGTGTTGACAAAACGTTTATTTGGACCTATGCTACATGTTTGTGCGAAAATTTCATTACACCCACCATTTTAATTTGCCTCCTTTTTAGTTATTATTTTAAATAATTATTTATTTTTTTATATTAGCGACGGTTCAGGCCGGCGCTATTGTTTTTGAAAAAATATTCATTTCCCATAACGAATTTCGTTTGCCTCCTTATTAGTTATTGTCTTAATTAATTCATATTTTCTTATATTAACGACGGTTCAGGCCGACGCTACTGTTTGTGCTAAAATTTTCATTTTCCCCCACGAATTTCCTATGGCTCCTTTAACCTTATTGTTTTAATTAATTATTATTTTTATATTAAAAACTAGTACTTTAATAGCTCTTTTAAAGTGCTATTAAACAAAATCGTTCACATTAGTGGCACGGTTAATAGCGCTTTTCAGCGTTATCATAAACAAAAGAAAGTGCTATTAAGTAACTTTTATGGCATATTTTCTGTTGCTCTATTTTCTCTTTTAAAGTTGGTTTACCCTTTTGGACAGAAGAGATCACTCTTCTTTGTCTATGTTAGAATCTTTATAAGAGGTGCATACGCCTAACTAGTCATTTTCCTCCATTTCACTTCAAAAGTATATAGCACGAATAAAACTAAAGTTCATGAGTGAAGGGGAGCATTCGAACGATAACCTATACAGCCAGCGTCGTCGGACTAAGAACAAAGGGACATACATTTAATCATTCCTTCTTCACTACTTAATGCATGTGTCCTCTGAGTGCATTTGTTATGAAAATATTTTGAAAATGGTTTGATTTCGAGTAAAATACTTGGTGTTGACAAAACGTTTATTTGGTCCTACGCTACATGTTTGTGCGAAAATTTCATTACACCCACCATTTTAATTTGCCTCCTTTTTAGTTATTATTTTAAATAATTATTTATTTTTTTATATTAGCGACGGTTGAGGACGGCGCTATTGTTTTTGAAAAAATATTCATTTCCCATAACAAATTTCGTTTGCCTCCTTATTAGTTATTGTCTTAATTAATTCATATTTTCTTATATTAACGACGGTTCAGGCCGACGCTACTGTTTGTGCTAAAATTTTCATTTTCCCCCACGAATTTCCTATGGCTCCTTTAAACTTATTGTTTAAATTAATTATTATTTTTATATTAAAAACTAGTACTTTAATAGCTCTTTTAAAGTGCTATTAAACAAAATCGTTCACATTAGTGGCACGGTTAATAGCGCTTTTCAGCGCTATCAAAAACAAAAGAAAGTGCTATTAAGTAACTTTTATGGCATATTTTCTGTTGCTCTATTTTCTTTTTTAAAGTTGGTTTACCCTTTTGGACAGAAGAGATCACTCTTCTTTGTCTATGTTAGAATCTTTATAAGAGGTGCATACGCCTAACTAGTCATTTTCCTCCATTTCACTTCAAAAGTATATAGCACGAATAAAACTAAAGTTCATGAGTGAAGGGGAGCATTCGAACGATAACCTATACAGCCAGCGTCGTCGGACTAAGAACAAAGGGACATACATTTAATCATTCCTTCTTCACTAATTAATGCATGTGTCCTCCGAGTGCATTTGTTATGAAAATATTTTGAAAATGGTTTGATTTCGAGAAAAATACTTGGTGTTGACAAAACGTTTATTTGGTCCTACGCTACATGTTTGTGCGAAAATTTCATTACACCCACCATTTTAATTTGCCTCCTTTTTAGTTATTATTTTAAATAATTATTTATTTTTTTATATTAGCGACGGTTCAGGCAGGCGCTATTGTTTTTGAAAAAATATTCATTTCCCATAACAAATTTCGTTTGCCTCCTTATTAGTTATTGTCTTAATTAATTCATATTTTCTTATATTAACGACGGTTCAGGCCGATGCTACTGTTTGTGCTAAAATTTTCATTTTCCCCCACGAATTTCCTATGGCTCCTTTAAATTTATTGTTTAAATTAATTATTACTTTTATATTAAAAACTAGTACTTTAATAGCTCTTTTAAAGTGCTATTAAACAAAATCGTTCACATTAGTGGCACGGTTAATAGCGCTTTTCAGCGCTATCAAAAACAAAAGAAAGTTCTATTAAGTAACTTTTATGGCATATTTTCTGTTGCTCTATTTTCTCTTTTAAAGTTGGTTTACCCTTTTGGACAGAAGAGATCACTCTTCTTTGCCTTTATTAAAATCTTTATAAGAGGCGCATACGCCTAACTAGTCATTTTCCTCCATTTCACTTCAAAAGTATATAGCACGAATAAAACTAAAGTTCAAGAGTGAAGGGGAGCATTTGAACGATAACCTATATAGCCAGCGTCGTCGGACTAAGAACAAAGGGACATGCATTTAATCATTCCTTCTTCACTAATTAATGCATGTGTCCTCCGAGTGCATTTGTTATGAAAATATTTTGAAAATGGTTTGATTTCGAGAAAAATACTCGGTGTTGACAAAACGTTTATTTGGACCTACGCTACATGTTTGTGCGAAAATTTCATTACACCCACCATTTTAATTTGCCTCCTTTTTAGTTATTATTTTAAATAATTATTTATTTTTTTATATTAGCGACGGTTGAGGACGGCGCTATTGTTTTTGAAAAAATATTCATTTCCCATAACAAATTTCGTTTGCCTCCTTATTAGTTATTGTCTTAATTAATTCATATTTTCTTATATTAACGACGGTTCAGGCCGACGCTACTGTTTGTGCTAAAATTTTCATTTTCCCCCACGAATTTCCTATGGCTCCTTTAAACTTATTGTTTAAATTAATTATTATTTTTATATTAAAAACTAGTACTTTAATAGCTCTTTTAAAGTGCTATTAAACAAAATCGTTCACATTAGTGGCACGGTTAATAGCGCTTTTCAGCGCTATCAAAAACAAAAGAAAGTGCTATTAAGTAACTTTTATGGCATATTTTCTGTTGCTCTATTTTCTTTTTTAAAGTTGGTTTACCCTTTTGGACAGAAGAGATCACTCTTCTTTGTCTATGTTAGAATCTTTATAAGAGGTGCATACGCCTAACTAGTCATTTTCCTCCATTTCACTTCAAAAGTATATAGCACGAATAAAACTAAAGTTCATGAGTGAAGGGGAGCATTCGAACGATAACCTATACAGCCAGCGTCGTCGGACTAAGAACAAAGGGACATACATTTAATCATTCCTTCTTCACTAATTAATGCATGTGTCCTCCGAGTGCATTTGTTATGAAAATATTTTGAAAATGGTTTGATTTCGAGAAAAATACTTGGTGTTGACAAAACGTTTATTTGGTCCTACGCTACATGTTTGTGCGAAAATTTCATTACACCCACCATTTTAATTTGCCTCCTTTTTAGTTATTATTTTAAATAATTATTTATTTTTTTATATTAGCGACGGTTCAGGCAGGCGCTATTGTTTTTGAAAAAATATTCATTTCCCATAACAAATTTCGTTTGCCTCCTTATTAGTTATTGTCTTAATTAATTCATATTTTCTTATATTAACGACGGTTCAGGCCGATGCTACTGTTTGTGCTAAAATTTTCATTTTCCCCCACGAATTTCCTATGGCTCCTTTAAATTTATTGTTTAAATTAATTATTACTTTTATATTAAAAACTAGTACTTTAATAGCTCTTTTAAAGTGCTATTAAACAAAATCGTTCACATTAGTGGCACGGTTAATAGCGCTTTTCAGCGCTATCAAAAACAAAAGAAAGTTCTATTAAGTAACTTTTATGGCATATTTTCTGTTGCTCTATTTTCTCTTTTAAAGTTGGTTTACCCTTTTGGACAGAAGAGATCACTCTTCTTTGCCTTTATTAAAATCTTTATAAGAGGCGCATACGCCTAACTAGTCATTTTCCTCCATTTCACTTCAAAAGTATATAGCACGAATAAAACTAAAGTTCAAGAGTGAAGGGGAGCATTTGAACGATAACCTATATAGCCAGCGTCGTCGGACTAAGAACAAAGGGACATGCATTTAATCATTCCTTCTTCACTAATTAATGCATGTGTCCTCCGAGTGCATTTGTTATGAAAATATTTTGAAAATGGTTTGATTTCGAGAAAAATACTCGGTGTTGACAAAACGTTTATTTGGACCTACGCTACATGTTTGTGCGAAAATTTCATTACACCCACCATTTTAATTTCCCTCCTTTTTAGTTATTATTTTAAATAATTATTTATTTTTTTATATTAGCGACGGTTCAGGCAGGCGCTATTGTTTTTGAAAAAATATTCATTTCACATAACAAATTTCGTTTGCCTCCTTATTAGTTATTGTCTTAATTAATTCATATTTTCTTATATTAACGACGGTTCAGGCCGATGCTACTGTTTGTGCTAAAATTTTCATTTTCCCCCACGAATTTCCTATGGCTCCTTTAAACTTATTGTTTTAATTAATTATTATTTTTATATTAAAAACTAGTACTTTAATAGCTCTTTTAAAGTGCTATTAAACAAAATCGTTCACATTAGTGGCACGGTTAATAGCACTTTTCAGCGCTATCAAAAACAAAAGAAAGTGCTATTAAGTAACTTTTATGGCATATTTTCTGTTGCTCTATTTTCTCTTTCAAAGTTGGTTTACCCTTTTGGACAGAAGAGATCACTCTTCTTTGCCTTTATTAAAATCTTTATAAGAGGAGCATACGCCTAACTAGTCATTTTCCTCCATTTCACTTCAAAAGTATATAGCACGAATAAAACTAAAGTTCATGAGTGAAGGGGAGAATTCGAACGATAACCTATACAGCCAGCGTCGTCGGACTAAGAACAAAGGGACATGCATTTAATCGTTCCTTCTTCACTACTTAATGCATGTGGTCTGCGAGTGCATTTGTTATGAAAATATTTTGAAAATGGTTTGATTTCGAGAAAAATACTCGGTGTTAACAAAACGTTTATTTGGACCTACGCTACTGTTTGTGCGAAAATTTCATTACACCCACCAATTTAGTTTGCCTCCTTTTTATTTATTATTTTAAATAATTATTTATTTTTTTAGATTATAGACGGTTCAGGCCGACGCTATTGTTTTTGAAAAAATATTCATTTGACATAACAAATTTCGTTTGCCTCCTTATTAGTTATTGTCTTTATTAATTCTTATTTTCTTATATTAGTGACGATTCAGGCCGACACTACTGTTTGTGCTAAAATTTTAATTTTCCACCACGAATTTCATTTGGCTCCTTTAAACTTATTGTTTTAATTAATTATTATTTTTATATTAAAAACTAGTACTTTAATATCTCTTTTAAAGTGCTATTAAACAAAATCATTCACATTAGTGGCACGGTTAATAGCGCTTTTCAGCGCTATCAAAAACAAAAGAAAGTGCTATTAAGTAACTTTTATGGCATATTTTCTGTTGCTCTATTTTCTCTTTTAAAGTTGGTTTACCCTTTTGGAAAGAAGAGATCACTCTTCTTTGTCTTTATTAGAATCTTTATAAGAGGAGCATACGCCTAACTAGTCATTTTCCTCCATTTCACTTCAAAAGTATATAGCACAAAAAAAACTAAAGTTCATGAGTGAAGGGGAGCATTCGAACGATAACCTATATAGCCAGCGTCGTCGGACTAAGAACAAAGGGACATAATTTTAATCATTCCTTCTTCACTACTTAATGCATGTGTCCTTCGAGTGCATTTGTTATGAAAATATTTTGAAAATGGTTTGATTTCGAGAAAAATACTCGGTGTTGACAAAACGTTTATTTGGACCTACGCTACTGTTTGTGCGAAAATTTCATTACACCCACCAATTTAGTTTGCCTCCTTTTTAGTTATTATTTTAAATAATTATTTATTTTTTTAGATTAGCGACGGTTCAGGCCGACGCTATTGTTTTTGAAAAAATATTCATTTCCCATAACAAATTTCGTTTGACTCCTTATTAGTTATTGTCTTAATTAATTCTTATTTTCTTATATTAGTGACGGTTCAGGCCGACGCTACTTTTTATGCTAAAATTTTCATTTTCCCCCACGAATTTCGTTTGGCTCCTTTAAACTTATTGTTTTAATTAATTATTATTTTTATATTAAAAACTAGTACTTTAATAGCTCTTTTAAAGTTCTATTAAACAAAATCGTTCACATTAGTGGCACGGTTAATAGCGCTTTTCAGCGCTATCAAAAACAAAAGAAAGTGCTATTAAGTAACTTTTATGGCATATTGTCTGTTGCTATATTTTCTCTTTCAGAGTTGGTTTACCCTTTTGGACAGAAGAGATCACTCTTCTTTGTCTTTATTAGAATCTTTATAAGAGGAGCATACGCCTAACTAGTCATTTTCCTCCATTTCAATTCAAAAGTATATAGCACGAATAAAACTAAAGTTCATGAGTGAATGTGAGCACTCGAGCGATAACCTATACAGCCAGCGTCGTCGGACTAAGAATAAAGAGACATACATTTAATCATTCCTTCTTCACTATTTAATGCATGTGTCCTCCGAGTGCATTTGTTATGAAAATATTTTGAAAATGGTTTGATTTCGAGAAAAATACTCGGTGTTGTCAAAACGTTTATTTGGACCTACGCTACATGTTTGTGCGAAAATTTCATTACACCCACCATTTTAATTTGCCTCCTTTTTAGTTATTATTTTAAATATTTATTTATTTTTTTATATTAGCGACGGTTCAGGCCGGCTCTATTGTTTTTGAAAAAATATTCATTTCCCATAACAAATTTCGTTTGCCTCCTTATTAGTTTTTGTCTTAATTAATTCATATTTTCTTATATTAGCGACGGTTCAGGCCGAAGCTACTGTTTGTGCTAAAATTTTCATTTCCCCCCACGAATTTCCTATGGCTCCTTTAAACTTGTTGTTTTAATTAATTATTATTTTTATATTAAAAACTAGTACTTTAATAGCTCTTTTAAAGTTCTATTAAACAAAATCGTTCACATTAGTGGCACGGTTAATAGCGCTTTTCAGCGCTATCAAAAACAAAAGAAAGTGCTATTAAGTAACTTTTATGGCATATTGTCTATTGCTGTATTTTCTCTTTCAAAGTTGGTTTACCCTTTTGGACATAAGTGATCACTCTTCTTTGTCTTTATTAGAATCTTTATCAGAGGAGCATACGTCTAACTAGTCATTTTCCTCCATTTCACTTCAAAAGTATATAGCACGAATAAAACTAAAGGTCATGAGTGAATGTGAGCACTCGAGCGATAACCTATACAGCCAGCGTCGTCAAACTAAGAACAAAGAGACATACATTTAATCATTCCTTCTTCACTACTTAATGCATGTGTCCTCCGAGTGCATTTGTTATGAAAATATTTTGAAAATGGTTTGATTTCGAGAAAAATACTTGGTGTTGACAAAACGTTTATTTGGACCTATGCTACATGTTTGTGCGAAAATTTCATTACACCCACCATTTTAATTTGCCTCCTTTTTAGTTATTATTTTAAATAATTATTTATTTTTTTATATTAGCGACGGTTCAGGCCAGCGCTATTGTTTTTGAAAAAATATTCATTTCCCATAACAAATTTCGTTTGCCTCCTTATTAGTTTTTGTCTTAATTAATTCATATTTTCTTATATTAGCGACGGTTGAGGCCGACGCTACTGTTTGTGCTAAAATTTTCATTTCCCCCCACGAATTTCCTATGGCTCCTTTAAACTTGTTGTTTTAATTAATTATTATTTTTATATTAAAAACTAGTACTTTAATAGCTCTTTTAAAGTTCTATTAAACAAAATCGTTCACATTAGTGGCACGGTTAATAGCGCTTTTCAGCGCTATAAAAAACAAAAGAAAGTGCTATTAAGTAACTTTTATGGCATATTGTCTATTGCTCTATTTTCTCTTTCAAAGTTCGTTTACCCTTTTGGACCGAAGAGATCACTCTTCTTTGTCTTTATTAGAATCTTTATAAGAGGAGCATACGCCTAACTAGTCATCTTCCTCCATTTCACTTCAAAAGTATATAGCACAAATAAAACTAAAGTTCATGAGTGAATGTGAGCACTCGAGCGATAACCTATACAGCCAGCGTCGTCGGACTAAGAACAAAGGGACATACATTTAATCATTCCTTCTTCACTACTTAATGCATGTGTCCTCCGAGTGCATTTGTTATGAAAATATTTTGAAAATGGTTTGATTTCGAAAAAAATACTTGGTGTTAACAAAACGTTTATTTGGACCTACGCCACATGTTTGTGCGTAAATTTCATTACACCCACCATTTTAATTTGCCTCCTTTTTAGTTATTATTTTAAATAATTATTTATTTTTTTATATTAGCGACGGTTCAGGCCGGCGCTATTGTTTTTGAAAAAATATTCATTTCCCATAACAAATTTCGTTTGCTTCCTTATTAGTTATTTTCTTAATTATTTCATATTTTCTTATATTAGCGACGGTTCAGGCCGACGCTACTGTTTGTGCTAAAATTTTCATTTTCCCCAACGAATTTCCTATGGCTCCTTTAAACTTATTGTTTTAATTAATTATTATTTTCATATTAAAAAGTAGTACTTTAATAGCTCTTTTAAAGTTCTATTAAACAAAACCGTTCACATTAGTGGCACGGTTAATAGCGCTTTTCAGCGCTATCAAAAACAAAAGAAAGTGCTATAAAGTAACTTTTATGGCATATTGTCTGTTGCTATATTTTCTCTTTCAAAGTTCGTTTACCCTTTTGGACCGAAGAGATCACTCTTCTTTGTCTTTATTAGAATCTTTATAAGAGGTGCATACGCCTAACTAGTCATTTTCCTCCATTTCACTTCAAAAGAATATAGCACGAATAAAACTAAAGATCATGAGTGAATGTGAGCACTCGAGCGATAACCTATACAGCCAGCGTCGTCGGACTAAGAACAAAGGGACATACATTTAATCATTCCTTCTTCACTACTTAATGCATGTGTCCTCCGAGTGCATTTGTTATGAAAATATTTTGAAAATGGTTTGATTTCGATAAAAATACTTGGTGTTAACAAAACGTTTATTTGGACCTACGCTACATGTTTGTGCGAAAATTTCATTACACCCACCATTTTAATTTGCCTCCTTTTTAGTTATTATTTTAAATAATTATTTATTTTTTTATATTAGCGACGATTCAGGCCGACGCTATTGTTTTTGAAAAAATATTCATTTCCCATAACAAATTTCGTTTGCCTCCTTATTAGTTATTGTCTTAATTAATTCATATTTTCTTATATTAGCGACGGTTCAGGCCGACGCTACTGTTTGTGCTAAAATTTTCATTTTCCCCAACGAATTTCCTATGGCTCCTTTAAACTTATTGTTTTAATTAATTATTATTTTCATATTAAAAACTAGTACTTTAATAGCTCTTTTAAAGTTCTGTTAAACAAAACCGTTCACATTAGTGGCACGGTTAATAGCGCTTTTCAGCGCTATCAAAAACAAAAGAAAGTGCTATTAAGTAACTTTTATGGCATATTGTCTGTTGCTATATTTTCTCTTTCAAAGTTGGTTTACCCTTTTGGACAGAATAGATCACTCTTCTTTGTCTTTATTAGAATCTTTATAAGAGGTGCATACGCCTAACTAGTCAGTTTCCTCCATTTCACTTCAAAAGAATATAGCACGAATAAAACTAAAGTTCATGAGTGAATGTGAGCACTCGAGCGATAACCTATACAGCCAGCGTCGTCGGACTAAGAACAAAGGGACATACATTAAATCATTCCTTCTTCACTACTTAATGCATGTGTCCTCCGAGTGCATTTGTTATGAAAATATTTTGAAAATGGTTTGATTTCGATAAAAATATTTGGTGTTAACAAAACGTTTATTTGGACCTACGCTACATGTTTGTGCGAAAATTTCATTACACCCACCATTTTAATTTGCCTCCTTTTTAGTTATTATTTTAAATAATTATTTATTTTTTTATATTAGCAACGGTTCAGGCCAGCGCTATTGTTTTTGAAAAAATATTCATTTCCCATAACAAATTTCGTTTGCCTCCTTATTAGTTATTTTCTTAATTATTTCATATTTTCTTATATTAGCGACGGTTCAGGCCGACGCTACTGTTTGTGCTAAAATTTTCATTTTCCCCAACGAATTTCCTATGGCTCCTTTAAACTTATTGTTTTAATTAATTATTATTTTCATATTAAAAAGTAGTACTTTAATAGCTCTTTTAAAGTTCTATTAAACAAAACCGTTCACATTAGTGGCACGGTTAATAGCGCTTTTCAGCGCGATCAATTACAAAAGAAAGTGCTATTAAGTAACTTTTATGGCATATTGTTTGTTGCTATATTTTCTCTTTCAGAGTTGGTTTACCCTTTTGGACAGAAGAGATCACTCTTCTTTGTCTTTATTAGAATCTTTATCAGAGGAGCATACGTCTAACTAGTCATTTTCCTCCATTTCACTTCAAAAGTATATAGCACGAATAAAACTAAAGTTCATGAGTGAATGTGAGCACTCGAGCGATAACCTATACAGCCAGCGTCGTCAAACTAAGAACAAAGGGACATACATTTAATCATTCCTTCTTCACTACTTAATGCATGTGTCCACCGAGTGCATTTGTTATGAAAACATTTTGAAAATGGTTTGATTTTGATAAAAATACTTGGTGTTAACAAAACGTTTATTTGGACCTACGCTACATGTTTGTGCGAAAATTTCATTACACCCACCATTTTAATTTGCCTCCTTTTTAGTTATTATTTTAAATAATTATTTATTTTTTTATATTAGCGACGGTTCAGGCCGGCGCTATTGTTTTTGAAAAAATATTCATTTCCCATAACAAATTTCGTTTGCCTCCTTATTAGTTATTGTCTTAATTAATTCATATTTTCTTATATTAGCGATGGTTCAGGCCGACGCTACTGTTTGTGCTAAAATTTTCATTTCCCCCCACGAATTTCCTATGGCTCCTTTAAACTTATTGTTTTAATTAATTATTATTTTTATATTAAAAAGTAGTACTTTAATAGCTCTTTTAAAGTTCTATTAAACAAAACCGTTCACATTAGTGGCACGGTTAATAGCGCTTTTCAGCGCTATCAAAAACAAAAGAAAGTGCTATTAAGTAACTTTTATGGCATATTGTACGTTGCTCTATTTTCTCTTTCAGAGTTGGTTTACCCTTTTGGACAGAAGAGATCACTCTTCTTTGTCTTTATTAGAATCTTTATCAGAGGAGCATACGCCTAACTAGTCATTTTCCTCCATTTCACTTCAAAAGTATATAGCACGAATAAAACTAAAGTTCATGAGTGAATGTGAACACTCGAGCGATAACCTATACAGCCAGCGTCGTCGGACTAAGAACAAAGGGACATACATTTAATCATTCCTTCTTCACTACTTAATGCATGTGTCCTCCGAGTGCATTTGTTATGAAAATATTTTGAAAATGGTTTGATTTCGATAAAAATACTTGGTGTTAACAAAACATTTATTTGGACCTATGCTACATGTTTGTGCGTAAATTTCATTACACCCACCATTTTAATTTGCCTCCTTTTTAGTTATTATTTTAAATAATTATTTATTTTTTTATATTAGCGACGGTTCAGGCCGGCGCTATTATTTTTGAAAAAATATTCATTTCCCATAACAAATTTAGTTTGCCTCCTTATTAGTTATTGTCTTAATTAATTAATATTTTCTTATATTAGCGACGGTTCAGGCCGACGCTACTGTTTATGCTAAAATTTTCATTTCCCCCCACGAATTTCCTATGGCTCCTTTAAACTTATTGTTTTAATTAATTATTATTTTTATATTAAAAACTAGTACTTTAATAGCTCTTTTAAAGTTCTATTAAACAAAATCGTTCACATTAGTGGCACGGTTAATAGCGCTTTTCAGCGCTATCAAAAACAAAAGAAAGTGCTATTAAGTAACTTTTATGGCATATTGTCTGTTGCTCTATTTTCTCTTTCAAAGTTGGTTTACCCTTTTGGACAGAAGATATCACTCTTCTTTGTCTTTATTAGAATCTTTATAAGAGGAGCATACGCCTAACTAGTCATTTTCCTCCATTTCACTTCAAAAGTATATAGCACGAATAAAACTAAAGTTCATGAGTGAATGTGAGCACTCGAGAGATAACCTATACAGCCAGCGTCGTCGGACTATGAACAAAGGGACATACATTTAATCTTTCCTTCTTCACTACTTAATGCACGTGTCCTCCGAGTGCATTTGTTATGAAAATATTTTGAAAATGGTTTGATTTCGAGAAAAATACTTGGTGTTGTCAAAACGTTTATTTGGACCTACGCTACATGTTTGTGCGAAAATTTCATTACACCCACCATTTTAATTTGCCTCCTTTTTAGTTATTATTTTAAATAATTATTTATTTTTTTATATTAGCGACGGTTCAGGCCGGCGCTATTGTTTTTGAAATAATATTCATTTCCCATAACAAATTTCGTTTTCCTCCTTATTAGTTATTGTCTTAATTAATTCATATTTTCTTATATTAGCGACGGTTCAGGACGACGCTACTGTTTGTGCTAAAATTTTCATTTCCCCCCACGAATTTCCTATGGCTCCTTTAAAGTTATTGTTTTAATTAATTATTATTTTTATATTAAAAACTAGTACTTTAATAGCTCTTTTAAAGTTCTATTAAACAAAATCGTTCACATTAGTGGCACGGTTAATAGCGCTTTTCAGCGCTATCAAAAACAAAAGAAAGTGCTATTAAGTAACTTTTATGGCATATTGTTTGTTGCTATATTTTCTCTTTCAGAGTTGGTTTACCCTTTTGGACAGAAGAGATCACTCTTCTTTGTCTTTATTAGAATCTTTATAAGAGGAGCATACGCCTAACTAGTCATTTTCCTCCATTTCACTTCAAAAGTATATAGCACGAATAAAACTAAAGTTCATGAGTGAATGTGAGCACTCGAGCGATAACCTATACAGCCAGCGTCGTCGGACTAAGAACAAAGGGACATACATTTAATCATTCCTTCTTCACTACTTAATGCATGTGTCCTCCGAGTGCATTTGTTATGAAAATATTTTGAAAATGGTTTGATTTCGATAAAAATACTTGGTGTTAACAAAACGTTTATTTGGACCTACGCTACATGTTTGTGCGTAAATTTCATTACACCCACCATTTTAATTTTCCTCCTTTTTAGTTATTATTTTAAATAATTATTTATTTTTTTATATTAGCGACGGTTCAGGCCGGCGCTATTGTTTTTGAAAAAATATTCATTTCCCATAACAAATTTCGTTTGCCTCCTTATTAGTTATTGTCTTAATTAATTCATATTTTCTTATATTAGCGATGGTTCAGGCCGACGCTACTGTTTGTGCTAAAATTTTCATTTCCCCCCACGAATTTCCTATGGCTCCTTTAAACTTATTGTTTTAATTAATTATTATTTTTATATTAAAAAGTAGTACTTTAATAGCTCTTTTAAAGTTCTATTAAACAAAATCGTTCACATTAGTGGCTTGGTTAATAGCGCTTTTTAGCGCGATCAATTACAAAAGAAAGTGCTATTAAGTAACTTTTATGGCATATTGTACGTTGCTCTATTTTCTCTTTCAGAGTTGGTTTACCCTTTTGGACAGAAGAGATCACTCTTCTTTGTCTTTATTAGAATCTTTATCAGAGGAGCATACGTCTAACTAGTCATTTTCCTCCATTTCACTTCAAAAGTATATAGCACGAATAAAACTAAAGTTCATGAGTGAATGTGAGCACTCGAGCGATAACCTATACAGCCAGCGTCGTCAGACTAAGAACAAAGGGACATACATTTAATCATTCCTTCTTCACTACCTAATGCATGTGTCCACCGAGTGCATTTGTTATGAGAAAATTTTGAAAATGGTTTGATTTTGATAAAAATACTTGGTGTTAACAAAACGTTTATTTGGACCTACGCTACATGTTTGTGCGAAAATTTCATTACACCCACCATTTTAATTTGCCTCCTTTTTAGTTATTATTTTAAATAATTATTTATTTTTTTATATTAGCGACGGTTCAGGCCGGCGCTATTGTTTTTGAAAAAATATTCATTTCCCATAACAAATTTCGTTTGCCTCCTTATTAGTTATTGTCTTAATTAATTCATATTTTCTTATATTAGCGATGGTTCAGGCCGACGCTACTGTTTGTGCTAAAATTTTCATTTCCCCCCACGAATTTCCTATGGCTCCTTTAAACTTATTGTTTTAATTAATTATTATTTTTATATTAAAAAGTAGTACTTTAATAGCTCTTTTAAAGTTCTATTAAACAAAACCGTTCACATTAGTGGCACGGTTAATAGCGCTTTTCAGCGCTATCAAAAACAAAAGAAAGTGCTATTAAGTAACTTTTATGGCATATTGTCTGTTGCTATATTTTCTCTTTCAAAGTTGGTTTACCCTTTTGGACAGAAGAGATCACTCTTCTTTGTCTTTATTATAATCTTTATAAGAGGAGCATACGCCTAACTAGTCATTTTCCTCCATTTAACTTCAAAAGTATATAGCACGAATAAAACTAAAGTTCATGAGTGAATGTGAGCACTCGAGAGATAACCTATACAGCCAGCGTCGTCGGACTATGAACAAAGGGACATACATTTAATCTTTCCTTCTTCACTACTTAATGCACGTGTCCTTCGAGTGCATTTGTTATGAAAATATTTTGAAAATGGTTTGATTTCGAGAAAAATACTTGGTGTTGTCAAAACGTTTATTTGGACCTACGCTACATGTTTGTGCGAAAATTTCATTACACCCACCATTTTAATTTGCCTCCTTTTTAGTTATTATTTTAAATAATTATTTATTTTTTTATATTAGCGACGGTTCAGGCCGGCGCTATTGTTTTTGAAAAAATATTCATTTCCCATAACAAATTTCGTTTTCCTCCTTATTAGTTATTGTCTTAATTAATTCATATTTTCTTATATTAGCGACGGTTCAGGACGACGCTACTGTTTGTGCTAAAATTTTCATTTCCCCCCACGAATTTCCTATGGCTCCTTTAAACTTATTGTTTTAATTAATTATTATTTTTATATTAAAAACTACTACTTTAATAGCTCTTTTAAAGTTCTATTAAACAAAATCGTTCACATTAGTGGCACGGTTAATAGCGCTTTTCACGCTATCAAAAACAAAAGAAAGTGCTATTAAGTAACTTTTATGGCATATTGTATGTTGCTATATTTTCTCTTTCAGAGTTGGTTTACCCTTTTGGACAGAAGAGATCACTCTTCTTTGTCTTTATTAGAATCTTTATAAGAGGAGCATACGCCTAACTAGTCATTTTCCTCCATTTCACTTCAAAAGTATATAGCACGAAAAAAACTAAAGTTCATGAGTGAATGTGAGCACTCGAGCGATAACCTATACAGCCAGCGTCGTCGGACTAAGAACAAAGGGATATACATTTAATCGTTCCTTCTTCACTACTTAATGCATGTGTTCTTCGAGTGCATTTGTTATGAAAATATTTTGAAAATGGTTTGATTTCGAGAAAAATACTTGGTGTTAACAAAACGTTTATTTGGACCTACGCTACATGTTTGTGCGTAAATTTCATTACACCCACCATTTTAATTTTCCTCCTTTTTAGTTATTATTTTAAATAATTATTTATTTTTTTATATTAGCGACGGTTCAGGCCGGCGCTATTGTTTTTGAAAAAATATTCATTTCCCATAACAAATTTCGTTTTCCTCCTTATTAGTTATTGTCTTAATTAATTCATATTTTCTTATATTAGCGACGGTTCAGGCCGACGCTACTGTTTGTGCTAAAATTTTCATTTCCCCCCACGAATTTCCTATGGCTCCTTTAAACTTATTGTTTTAATTAATTATTATTTTTATATTAAAAACTAGTACTTTAATAGCTCTTTTAAAGTTCTATTAAACAAAATCGTTCACATTAGTGGCACGGTTAATAGCGCTTTTCAGCGCTATCAAAAACAAAAGAAAGTGCTATTAAGTAACTTTTATGGCATATTGTCTGTTGCTCTATTTTCTCTTTCAAAGTTGGTTTACCCTTTTGGACAGAAGAGATCACTCTTCTTTGTCTTTATTAGAATCTTTATAAGAGGAGCATACGCCTAACTAGTCATCTTCCTCCATTTCACTTCAAAAGTATATAGCACAAATAAAACTAAAGTTCATGAGTGAATGTGAGCACTCGAGCGATAACCTATACAGCCAGCGTCGTCGGACTAAGAACAAAGGGACATACATTTAATCATTCCTTCTTCACTACTTAATGCATGTGTCCTCCGAGTGCATTTGTTATGAAAATATTTTGAAAATGGTTTGATTTCGAGAAAAATACTTGGTGTTAACAAAACGTTTATTTGGACCTACGCTACATGTTTGTGCGTAAATTTCATTACACCCACCATTTTAATTTGCCTCCTTTTTAGTTATTATTTTAAATAATTATTTATTTTTTTATATTAGCGACGGTTCAGGCCGGCGCTATTGTTTTTGAAAAAATATTCATTTCCCATAACAAATTTCGTTTGCCTCCTTATTAGTTATTGTCTTAATTAATTAATATTTTCTTATATTAGCGACGGTTCAGGCCGACGCTACTGTTTGTGCTACAATTTTCATTTTCCCCCACAAATTTCCTATGGCTCCTTTAAACTTATTGTTTTAATTAATTATTATTTTTATATTAAAAACTAGTACTTTAATAGCTCTTTTAAAGTTCTACTAAACAAAATCGTTCACATTAGTGGCACGGTTAATAGCGCTTTTCAGCGCTATCAAAAACAAAAGAAAGTGCTATTAAGTAACTTTTATGGCATATTGTCTGTTGCTATATTTTCTCTTTCAGAGTTGGTTTACCCTTTTGGACAGAAGAGATCACTCTTCTTTGTCTTTATTAGAATCTTTATAAGAGGAGCATACGCCTAACTAGTCATTTTCCTCCATTTCACTTCAAAAGTATATAGCACGAATAAAACTAAAGTTCATGAGTGAATGTGAGCACTCGAGCGATAACCTATACAGCCAGCGTCGTCGGACTAAGAACAAAGGGACATACATTTAATCATTCCTTCTTCACTACTTAATGCATGTGTCCTCCGAGTGCATTTGTTATGAAAATATTTTGAAAATGGTTTGATTTCGATAAAAATACTTGGTGTTAACAAAACGTTTATTTGGACCTACGCTACATGTTTGTGCGTAAATTTCATTACACCCACCATTTTAATTTGCCTCCTTTTTAGTTATTATTTTAAATAATTATTTATTTTTTTATATTAGCGACGGTTCAGGCCGGCGCTATTGTTTTTGAAAAAATATTCATTTCCCATAACAAATTTCGTTTTCCTCCTTATTAGTTATTGTCTTAATTAATTCATATTTTCTTATATTAGCGACGGTTCAGGACGACGCTACTGTTTGTGCTAAAATTTTCATTTCCCCCCACGAATTTCCTATGGCTCCTTTAAACTTATTGTTTTAATTAATTATTATTTTTATATTAAAAACTACTACTTTAATAGCTCTTTTAAAGTTCTATTAAACAAAATCGTTCACATTAGTGGCACGGTTAATAGCGCTTTTCACGCTATCAAAAACAAAAGAAAGTGCTATTAAGTAACTTTTATGGCATATTGTCTGTTGCTATATTTTCTCTTTCAGAGTTGGTTTACCCTTTTGGACAGAAGAGATCACTCTTCTTTGTCTTTATTAGAATCTTTATAAGAGGAGCATACGCCTAACTAGTCATTTTCCTCCATTTCACTTCAAAAGTATATAGCACGAAAAAAACTAAAGTTCATGAGTGAATGTGAGCACTCGAGCGATAACCTATACAGCCAGCGTCGTCGGACTAAGAACAAAGGGATATAAATTTAATCGTTCCTTCTTCACTACTTAATGCATGGGTTCTTCGAGTGCATTTGTTATGAAAATATTTTGAAAATGGTTTGATTTCGAGAAAAATACTTGGTGTTAACAAAACGTTTATTTGGACCTACGCTACATGTTTGTGCGTAAATTTCATTACACCCACCATTTTAATTTTCCTCCTTTTTAGTTATTATTTTAAATAATTATTTATTTTTTTATATTAGCGACGGTTCAGGCCGGCGCTATTGTTTTTGAAAAAATATTCATTTCCCATAACAAATTTCGTTTTTCTCCTTATTAGTTATTGTCTTAATTAATTCATATTTTCTTATATTAGCGACGGTTCAGGCCGATCTACTGTTTGTGCTAAAATTTTCATTTCCCCCCACGAATTTCCTATGGCTCCTTTAAACTTATTGTTTTAATTAATTATTATTTTTATATTAAAAACTAGTACTTTAATAGCTCTTTTAAAGTTCTATTAAACAAAATCGTTCACATTAGTGGCACGGTTAATAGCGCTTTTCAGCGCTATCAAAAACAAAAGAAAGTGCTATTAAGTAACTTTTATGGCATATTGTCTGTTGCTCTATTTTCTCTTTCAAAGTTGGTTTACCCTTTTGGACAGAAGAGATCACTCTTCTTTGTCTTTATTAGAATCTTTATAAGAGGAGCATACGCCTAACTAGTCATCTTCCTCCATTTCACTTCAAAAGTATATAGCACAAATAAAACTAAAGTTCATGAGTGAATGTGAGCACTCGAGCGATAACCTATACAGCCAGCGTCGTCGGACTAAGAACAAAGGGACATACATTTAATCATTCCTTCTTCACTACTTAATGCATGTGTCCTCCGAGTGCATTTGTTATGAAAATATTTTGAAAATGGTTTGATTTCGAGAAAAATACTTGGTGTTAACAAAACGTTTATTTGGACCTACGCTACATGTTTGTGCGTAAATTTCATTACACCCACCATTTTAATTTGCCTCCTTTTTAGTTATTATTTTAAATAATTATTTATTTTTTTATATTAGCGACGGTTCAGGCCGGCGCTATTGTTTTTGAAAAAATATTCATTTCCCATAACAAATTTCGTTTGCCTCCTTATTAGTTATTGTCTTAATTAATTAATATTTTCTTATATTAGCGACGGTTCAGGCCGACGCTACTGTTTGTGCTACAATTTTCATTTTCCCCCACAAATTTCCTATGGCTCCTTTAAACTTATTGTTTTAATTAATTATTATTTTTATATTAAAAACTAGTACTTTAATAGCTCTTTTAAAGTTCTACTAAACAAAATCGTTCACATTAGTGGCACGGTTAATAGCGCTTTTCAGCGCTATCAAAAACAAAAGAAAGTGCTATTAAGTAACTTTTATGGCATATTGTCTGTTGCTATATTTTCTCTTTCAGAGTTGGTTTAACCTTTTGGACAGAAGAGATCACTCTTCTTTGTCTTTATTAGAATCTTTATAAGAGGAGCATACGCCTAACTAGTCATTTTCCTCCATTTCACTTCAAAAGTATATAGCACGAATAAAACTAAAGTTCATGAGTGAATGTGAGCACTCGAGCGATAACCTATACAGCCAGCGTCGTCGGACTAAGAACAAAGGGACATACATTTAATCATTCCTTCTTCACTACTTAATGCATGTGTCCTCCGAGTGCATTTGTTATGAAAATATTTTGAAAATGGTTTGATTTCGATAAAAATACTTGGTGTTAACAAAACGTTTATTTGGACCTACGCTACATGTTTGTGCGAAAATTTCATTACACCCACCATTTTAATTTGCCTCCTTTTTAGTTATTATTTTAAATAATTATTTATTTTTTTATATTAGCGACGGTTCAGGCCGGCGCTATTGTTTTTGAAAAAATATTCATTTCCCATAACAAATATCATTTGCCTCCTTATTAGTTATTGTCTTAATTAATTCATATTTTCTTATATTAGCGACGGTTCAGGCGACGCTACTGTTTGTGCTAAAATTTTCATTTTCCCCAACGAATTTCCTATGGCTCCTTTAAACTTATTGTTTTAATTAATTATTATTTTCATATTAAAAACTAGTACTTTAATAGCTCTTTTAAAGTTCTATTAAACAAAACTGTTCACATTAGTGGCACGGTTAATAGCGCTTTTCAGCGCTATCAAAAACAAAAGAAAGTGCTATTAAGTAACTTTTATGGCATATTGTCTGTTGCTATATTTTCTCTTTTAAAGTTGGTTTACCCTTTTGGACAGAATAGATCACTCTTCTTTGTCTTTATTAGAATCTTTATAAGAGGTGCATACGCCTAACTAGTCAGTTTCCTCCATTCCACTTCAAAAGAATATAGCACGAATAAAACTAAAGTTCATGAGTGAATGTGAGCACTCGAGCGATAACCTATACAGCCAGCGTCGTCGGACTAAGAACAAAGGGACATACATTTAATCATTCCTTCTTCACTACTTAATGCATGTGTCCTCCGAGTGCATTTGTTATGAAAATATTTTGAAAATGGTTTGATTTCGAGAAAAATACTTGGTGTTAACAAAACGTTTATTTGGACCTACGCTACATGTTTGTGCGTAAATTTCATTACACCCACCATTTTAATTTGCCTCCTTTTTAGTTATTATTTTAAATAATTATTTATTTTTTTATATTAGCGACGGTTCAGGCCGGCGCTATTGTTTTTGAAAAAATATTCATTTCCCATAACAAATTTCGTTTGCCTCCTTATTAGTTATTGTCTTAATTAATTAATATTTTCTTATATTAGCGACGGTTCAGGCCGACGCTACTGTTTGTGCTACAATTTTCATTTTCCCCCACAAATTTCCTATGGCTCCTTTAAACTTATTGTTTTAATTAATTATTATTTTTATATTAAAAACTAGTACTTTAATAGCTCTTTTAAAGTTCTACTAAACAAAATCGTTCACATTAGTGGCACGGTTAATAGCGCTTTTCAGCGCTATCAAAAACAAAAGAAAGTGCTATTAAGTAACTTTTATGGCATATTGTCTGTTGCTATATTTTCTCTTTCAGAGTTGGTTTACCCTTTTGGACAGAAGAGATCACTCTTCTTTGTCTTTATTAGAATCTTTATAAGAGGAGCATACGCCTAACTAGTCATTTTCCTCCATTTCACTTCAAAAGTATATAGCACGAATAAAACTAAAGTTCATGAGTGAATGTGAGCACTCGAGCGATAACCTATACAGCCAGCGTCGTCGGACTAAGAACAAAGGGACATACATTTAATCATTCCTTCTTCACTACTTAATGCATGTGTCCTCCGAGTGCATTTGTTATGAAAATATTTTGAAAATGGTTTGATTTCGATAAAAATACTTGGTGTTAACAAAACTTTTATTTGGACCTACGCTACATGTTTGTGCGAAAATTTCATTACACCCACCATTTTAATTCGCCTCCTTTTTAGTTATTATTTTAAATAATTATTTATTTTTTTATATTAGCGACGGTTCAGGCCGGCGCTATTGTTTTTGAAAAAATATTCATTTCCCATAACAAATTTCGTTTGCCTCCTTATTAGTTATTGTCTTAATTAATTCATATTTTCTTATATCAGCGACGGTTCAGGCGACGCTACTGTTTGTGCTAAAATTTTCATTTTCCCCAACGAATTTCCTATGGCTCCTTTAAACTTATTGTTTTAATTAATTATTATTTTCATATTAAAAACTAGTACTTTAATAGCTCTTTTAAAGTTCTATTAAACAAAACCGTTCACATTAGTGGCACGGTTAATAGCGCTTTTCAGCGCTATCAAAAACAAAAGAAAGTGCTATTAAGTAACTTTTATGGCATATTGTCTGTTGCTATATTTTCTCTTTCAAAGTTGGTTTACCCTTTTGGACATAATAGATCACTCTTCTTTGTCTTTATTAGAATCTTTATAAGAGGTGCATACGCCTAACTAGTCAGTTTCCTCCATTTCACTTCAAAAGAATATAGCACGAATAAAACTAAAGTTCATGAGTGAATGTGAGCACTCGAGCGATAACCTATACAGCCAGCGTCGTCGGACTAAGAACAAAGGGACATACATTTAATCATTCCTTCTTCACTACTTAATGCATGTGTCCTCCGAGTGCATTTGTTATGAAAATATTTTGAAAATGGTTTGATTTCGATAAAAATACTTGTGTTAACAAAACGTTTATTTGGACCTACGCTACATGTTTGTGCGTAAATTTCATTACACCCACCATTTTAATTTGCCTCCTTTTTAGTTATTATTTTAAATAATTATTTATTTTTTTATATTAGCGACGGTTCAGGCCGGCGCTATTATTTTTGAAAAAATATTCATTTCCCATAACAAATTTCGTTTGCCTCCTTATTAGTTATTTTCTTAATTAATTAATATTTTCTTATATTAGCGACGGTTCAGGCCGACGCTACTGTTTATGCTAAAATTTTCATTTCCCCCCACGAATTTCCTATGGCTCCTTTAAACTTATTGTTTTAATTAATTATTATTTTCATATTAAAAAGTAGTACTTTAATAGCTCTTTTAAAGTTCTATTAAACAAAACCGTTCACATTAGTGGCACGGTTAATAGCGCTTTTCAGCGCGATCAATTACAAAAGAAAGTGCTATTAAGTAACTTTTATGGCATATTGTTTGTTGCTATATTTTCTCTTTCAGAGTTGGTTTACCCTTTTGGACAGAAGAGATCACTCTTCTTTGTCTTTATTAGAATCTTTATCAGAGGAGCATACGCCTAACTAGTCATTTTCCTCCATTTCACTTCAAAAGTATATAGCACGAATAAAACTAAAGTTCATGAGTGAATGTGAGCACTCGAGAGATAACCTATACAGCCAGCGTCGTCGGACTATGAACAAAGGGACATACATTTAATCTTTCCTTCTTCACTACTTAATGCACGTGTCCTCCGAGTGCATTTGTTATGAAAATATTTTGAAAATGGTTTGATTTCGAGAAAAATACTTGGTGTTGTCAAAACGTTTATTTGGACCTACGCTACATGTTTGTGCGAAAATTTCATTACACCCACCATTTTAATTTGCCTCCTTTTTAGTTATTATTTTAAATAATTATTTATTTTTTTATATTAGCGACGGTTCAGGCCGGCGCTATTGTTTTTGAAAAAATATTCATTTCCCATAACAAATTTCATTTTCCTCCTTATTAGTTATTGTCTTAATTAATTCATATTTTCTTATATTAGCGACGGTTCAGGACGACGCTACTGATTGTGCTAAAATTTTCATTTCCCCCCACGAATTTCCTATGGCTCCTTTAAAGTTATTGTTTTAATTAATTATTATTTTTATATTAAAAACTAGTACTTTAATAGCTCTTTTAAAGTTCTATTAAACAAAATCATTCACATTAGTGGCACGGTTAATAGCGCTTTTCAGCGCTATCAAAAACAAAAGAAAGTGCTATTAAGTAACTTTTATGGCATATTGTTTGTTGCTATATTTTCTCTTTCAGAGTTGGTTTACCCTTTTGGACAGAAGAGATCACTCTTCTTTGTCTTTATTAGAATCTTTATAAGAGGAGCATACGCCTAACTAGTCATTTTCCTCCATTTCACTTCAAAAGTATATAGCACGAATAAAACTAAAGTTCATGAGTGAATGTGAGCACTCGAGCGATAACCTATACAGCCAGCGTCGTCGGACTAAGAACAAAGGGACATACATTTAATCATTCCTTCTTCACTACTTAATGCATGTGTCCTCCGAGTGCATTTGTTATGAAAATATTTTGAAAATGGTTTGATTTTGATAAAAATACTTGGTGTTAACAAAACGTTTATTTGGACCTACGCTACATGTTTGTGCGTAAATTTCATTACACCCACCATTTTAATTTTCCTCCTTTTTAGTTATTATTTTAAATAATTATTTATTTTTTTATATTAGCGACGGTTCAGGCCGGCGCTATTGTTTTTGAAAAAATATTCATTTCCCATAACAAATTTCGTTTTCCTCCTTATTAGTTATTGTCTTAATTAATTCATATTTTCTTATATTAGCGACGGTTCAGGCCGACGCTACTGTTTGTGCTAAAATTTTCATTTCCCCCCACGAATTTCCTATGGCTCCTTTAAACTTATTGTTTTAATTAATTATTATTTTTATATTAAAAACTAGTACTTTAATAGCTCTTTTAAAGTTCTACTAAACAAAATCGTTCACATTAGTGGCACGGTTAATAGCGCTTTTCAGCGCTATCAAAAACAAAAGAAAGTGCTATTAAGTAACTTTTATGGCATATTGTCTGTTGCTCTATTTTCTCTTTCAGAGTTGGTTTACCCTTTTGGACAGAAGAGATCACTCTTCTTTGTCTTTATTAGAATCTTTATAAGAGGAGCATACGCCTAACTAGTCATTTTCCTCCATTTCACTTCAAAAGTATATAGCACGAATAAAACTAAAGTTCATGAGTGAATGTGAGCACTCGAGCGATAACCTATACAGCCAGCGTCGTCGGACTAAGAACAAAGGGACATACATTTAATCATTCCTTCTTCACTACTTAATGCATGTGTCCTCCGAGTGCATTTGTTATGAAAATATTTTGAAAATGGTTTGATTTCGAGAAAAATACTTGGTGTTGTCAAAACGTTTATTTGGACCTACGCTACATGTTTGTTCGAAAATTTCATTACACCCACCATTTTAATTTGCCTCCTTTTTAGTTATTATTTTAAATAATTATTTATTTTTTTATATTAGCGACGGTTCAGGCCGGCGCTATTGTTTTTGAAAAAATATTCATTTCCCGTAACAAATTTCGTTTGCCTCCTAATTAGTTATTGTCTTAATTAATTAATATTTTCTTATATTAGCGACGGTTCAGGCCGACGCTACTGTTTGTGCTAAAATTTTCATTTCCCCCCACGAATTTCCTATGGCTCCTTTAAATTTATTGTTTTAATTAATTATTATTTTTATATTAAAAACTAGTACTTTAATAGCTCTTTTAAAGTTCTATTAAACAAAATCGTTCACATTAGTGGCACGGTCAACAGCGCTTTTCAGCGCTATCAAAAACAAAAGAAAGTGCTATTAAGTAACTTTTATGGCATATTGTCTGTTGCTCTATTTTCTCTTTCAAAGTTGGTTTACCCTTTTGGACAGAAGAGATCACTCTTCTTTGTCTTTATTAGAATCTTTATAAGAGGAGCATACGCCTAACTAGTCATTTTCCTCCATTTCACTTCAAAAGTATATAGCACGAATAAAACTAAAGTTCATGATTGAATGTGAGCACTCGAGCGATAACCTATACAGCCAGCGTCGTCGGACTAAGAACAAACTGACATACATTTAATCATTCCTTCTTCACTACTTAATGCATGTGTCCTCCGAGTGCATTTGTTATGAAAATATTTTGAAAATGGTTTGATTTCGAGAAAAATACTTGGTGTTGACAAAACGTTTATTTGGACCCACGCTACATGTTTGTGCGAAAATTTCATTACACCCACCATTTTAATTTGCCTCCTTTTTAGTTATTATTTTAAATAATAATTTTTTTTTATATTAGCGACGGTTCAGGCCGACGCTATTGTTTTTGAAAAAATATTCATTTCCCATAACAAATTTCGTTTGCCTCCTTATTAGTTATTGTCTTAATTAATTAATATTTTCTTATATTAGCGAAGGTTCAGGCCGACGCTACTGTTTGTGCTAAAATTTTCATTTCCCCCCACGAATTTCCTATGGCTCCTTTAAACTTATTGTTTTAATTAATTATTATTTTTATATTAAAAACTAGTACTTTAATAGCTCTTTTAAAGTTCTATTAAACAAAATCGTTCACATTAGTGGCACGGTTAATAGCGCTTTTCAGCGCTATCAAAAACAAAAGAAAGTGCTATTAAGTAACTTTTATGGCATATTGTCTGTTGCTATATTTTCTCTTTCAGAGTTGGTTTACCCTTTTGGACAGAAGAGATCACTCTTCTTTGTCTTTATTAGAATCTTTATAAGAGGAGCATACGCCTAACTAGTCATTTCCCTCCATTTCACTTCAAAAGTATATAGCACAAATAAAACTAAAGTTCATGAGTGAATGTGAGCACTCGAGCGATAACCTATACAGCCAGCGTCGTCGGACTAAGAACAAAGGGACATACATTTACTCATTCCTTCTTCACTACTTAATGCATGTGTCCTCCGAGTGCATTTGTTATGAAAATATTTTGAAAATGGTTTGATTTCGAGAAAAATACTTGGTGTTGTCAAAACGTTTATTTGGACCTACGCTACATGTTTGTTCGAAAATTTCATTACACCCACCATTTTAATTTGCCTCCTTTTTAGTTATTATTTTAAATAATTATTTATTTTTTTATATTAGCGACGGTTCAGGCCGGCGCTATTGTTTTTGAAAAAATATTCATTTCCCATAACAAATTTTTTTTGCCTCCTAATTAGTTATTGTCTTAATTAATTAATATTTTCTTATATTAGCGACGGTTCAGGCCGACGCTACTATTTGCGCTAAAACTTTCATTTCCCCCCACGAATTTCCTATGGCTCCTTTAAATTTATTGTTTTAATTAATTATTATTTTTATATTAAAAACTAGTACTTTAATAGCTCTTTTAAAGTTCTATTAAACAAAATCGTTCACATTAGTGGCACGGTTAATAGCGCTTTTCAGCGCTATCAAAAACATAAGAAAGTGCTATTAAGTAACTTTTATGGCATATTGTCTGTTGCTCTATTTTCTCTTTCAAAGTTGGTTTACCCTTTTGGACAGAAGAGATCACTCTTGTTTGTATTTATTAGAATCTTTATCAGAGGAGCATACGTCTAACTAGTCATTTTCCTCCATTTCACTTCAAAAGTATATAGCACGAATAAAACTAAAGTTCATGAGTGAATGTGAGCACTCGAGCGATAACCTATACAGCCAGCATCGTCGGACTAAGAACAAACGGACATACATTTAATCATTCCTTCTTCACTACTTAATGCATGTGTCCTCCGAGTGCATTTGTTATGAAAATATTTTGAAAATTGTTTGAATTCGAGAAAAATACTTGGTGTTGACAAAACGTTTATTTGGACCTACGCTACATGTTTGTGCGAAAATTTCATTACACCCACCATTTTAATTTGCCTCCTTTTTAGTTATTATTTTAAATAATTATTTATTTTTTTATATTAGCGACGGTTCAGGCCGGTGCTATTGTTTTTGAAAAAATATTCATTTCCCATAACAAATTTTGTTTGCCTCCTTATTAGTTATTGTCTTAATTAATTAATATTTTCTTATATTAGCGACGGTTCAGGCCGACGCTACTGTTTGTGCTAAAATTTTCATTTCCCCCCACGAATTTCCTATGGCTCCTTTAAACTTATTGGTTTAATTAATTATTATTTTTATATTAAAAACTAGTACTTTAATAGCTCTTTTAAAGTTCTATTAAACAAAATCGTTCACATTAGTGGCACGGTTAATAGCGCTTTTCAGCGCTATCAAAAACAAAAGAAAGTGCTATTAAGTAACTTTTATGGCATATTGTCTGTTGCTCTATTTTCTCTTTCAAAGTTGGGTTACCCTTTTGGACAGAAGAGATCACTCTTCTTTGTCTTTATTAGAATCTTTATAAGAGGAGCATACGCCTAACTAGTCATTTCCCTCCATTTCACTTCAAAAGTATATAGCACGAATAAAACTAAAGTTCATGATTGAATGTGAGCACTCGAGCGATAACCTATACAGCCAGCGTCGTCGGACTAAGAACAAAGGGACATACATTTAATCATTCATTCTTCACTACTTAATGCATGTGTCCTCAGAGTGCATTTGTTATGAAAATATTTTGAAAATGGTTTGATTTCGAGAAAAATACTTGGTGTTGTCAAAACGTTTATTTGGACCTACGCTACATGTTTGTGCGAAAATTTCATTACACCCACCATTTTAATTTGCCTCCTTTTTAGTTATTATTTTAAATAATTATTTATTTTTGTATATTAGCGACGGTTCAGGCCGGCGCTATTGTTTTTGAAAAAATATTTATTTCCCATAACAAATTTCGTTTGGCTCCTTATTAGTTATTGTCTTAATTAATTAATATTTTCTTATATTAGCGACGGTTCAGGCCGACGCTACTGTTTGTGCTAAAATTTTCATTTCCCCCCACGAATTTCCTATGGCTCCTTTAAATTTATTGTTTTAATTAATTATTATTATTATATTAAAAACTAGTACTTTAATAGCTCTTTTAAAGTTCTATTAAACAAAATCGTTCACATTAGTGGCACGGTTAATAGCGCTTTTCAGCGCTATCAAAAACAAAAGAAAGTTCTATTAAGTAACTTTTATGGCATATTGTCTGTTGCTCTATTTTCTCTTTCAAAGTTGGTTTACCCTTTTGGACAGAAGAGATCACTCTTCTTTGTCTTTATTAGAATCTTTATCAGAGGAGCATACGTCTAACTACTCATTTTCCTCCATTTCACTTCAAAAGTATATAGCACGAATAAAACTAAAGTTCATGAGTGAATGTGAGCACTCGAGCGATAACCTATACAGCCAGCGTCGTCGGACTAAGAACAAACAGACATACATTTAGTCATTCCTTCTTCACTACTTAATGCATGTGTCCCCTGAGTGCATTTGTTATGAAAATATTTTGAAAATGGTTTGATTTCGAGAAAAATACTTGGTGTTGTCAAAACGTTTATTTGGACCTACGCTACATGTTTGTGCGAAAATTTCATTACACCCACCATTTTAATTTGCCTCCTTTTTAGTTATTATTTTAAATAATTATTTATTTTTTTATATTAGCGACGGTTCAGGCCGGCGCTATTGTTTTTGAAAAAATATTCATTTCCCATAACAAATTTCGTTTGCCTCCTTATTAGTTATTGTCTTAATTAATTAATATTTTCTTATATTAACGACGGTTCAGGCCGATGCTACTGTTTGTGCTAAAATTTTCATTTCCCCCCACGAATTTCCTATGGCTCCTTTAAATTTATTGTTTTAATTAATTATTATTTTTATATTAAAAACTAGTACTTTAATAGCTCTTTTAAAGTTCTATTAAACAAAATCGTTCACATTAGTGGCACGGTTAATAGCGCTTATCAGCGCTATCAAAAACAAAAGAAAGTGCTATTAAGTAACTTTTATGGCATATTGTCTGTTGCTCTATTTTCTCTTTCAAAGTTGGTTTACCCTTTTGGACAGAAGAGATCACTCTTGTTTGTTTTTATTAGAATCTTTATCAGAGGAGCATACGTCTAACTAGTCATTTTCCTCCATTTCACTTCAAAAGTATATAGCACGAATAAAACTAAAGTTCATGAGTGAATGTGAGCACTCGAGCGATAACCTATACAGCCAGCATCGTCGGACTAAGAACAAACGGACATACATTTAATCATTCCTTCTTCACTACTTAATGCATGTGTCCTCCGAGTGCATTTGTTATGAAAATATTTTGAAAATTGTTTGATTTCGAGAAAAATACTTGGTGTTGACAAAACGTTTATTTGGACCTACCCTACATGTTTGTGCGAAAATTTCATTACACCCACCATTTTAATTTGCCTCCTTTTTAGTTATTATTTTAAATAATTATTTATTTTTTTATATTAGCGACGGTTCAGGCCGGCGCTATTGTTTTTGAAAAAATATTCATTTCCTATAACAAATTTCGTTTGCCTCCTTATTAGTTATTGTCTTAATTAATTAATATTTTCTTATATTAGCGACGGTTCAGGCCGACGCTACTGTTTGTGCTAAAATTTTCATTTCCCCCCACGAATTTCCTATGGCTCCTTTAAACTTATTGGTTTAATTAATTATTATTTTTATATTAAAAACTAGTACTTTAATAGCTCTTTTAAAGTTCTATTAAACAAAATCGTTCACATTAGTGGCACGGTTAATAGCGCTTTTCAGCGCTATCAAAAACAAAAGAAAGTGCTATTAAGTAACTTTTATGGCATATTGTCTGTTGCTCTATTTTCTCTTTCAAAGTTTGTTTACCCTTTTGGACAGAAGAGATCACTCTTCTTTGTCTTTATTAGAATCTTTATAAGAGGAGCATACGCCTAACTAGTCATTTCCCTCCATTTCACTTCAAAAGTATATAGCACGAATAAAACTAAAGTTCATGATTGAATGTGAGCACTCGAGCGATAACCTATACAGCCAGCGTCGTCGGACTAAGAACAAAGGGACATACATTTAATCATTCATTCTTCACTACTTAATGCATGTGTCCTCAGAGTGCATTTGTTATGAAAATATTTTGAAAATGGTTTGATTTCGAGAAAAATACTTGGTGTTGTCAAAACGTTTATTTGGACCTACGCTACATGTTTGTGCGAAAATTTCATTACACCCACCATTTTAATTTGCCTCCTTTTTAGTTATTATTTTAAATAATTATTTATTTTTGTATATTAGCGACGGTTCAGGCCGGCGCTATTGTTTTTGAAAAAATATTTATTTCCCATAACAAATTTCGTTTGGCTCCTTATTAGTTATTGTCTTAATTAATTAATATTTTCTTATATTAGCGACGGTTCAGGCCGACGCTACTGTTTGTGCTAAAATTTTCATTTCCCCCCACGAATTTCCTATGGCTCCTTTAAATTTATTGTTTTAATTAATTATTATTATTATATTAAAAACTAGTACTTTAATAGCTCTTTTAAAGTTCTATTAAACAAAATCGTTCACATTAGTGGCACGGTTAATAGCGCTTTTCAGCGCTATCAAAAACAAAAGAAAGTTCTATTAAGTAACTTTTATGGCATATTGTCTGTTGCTCTATTTTCTCTTTCAAAGTTGGTTTACCCTTTTGGACAGAAGAGATCACTCTTCTTTGTCTTTATTAGAATCTTTATCAGAGGAGCATACGTCTAACTACTCATTTTCCTCCATTTCACTTCAAAAGTATATAGCACGAATAAAACTAAAGTTCATGAGTGAATGTGAGCACTCGAGCGATAACCTATACAGCCAGCGTCGTCGGACTAAGAACAAACAGACATACATTTAGTCATTCCTTCTTCACTACTTAATGCATGTGTCCCCTGAGTGCATTTGTTATGAAAATATTTTGAAAATGGTTTGATTTCGAGAAAAATACTTGGTGTTGTCAAAACGTTTATTTGGACCTACGCTACATGTTTGTGCGAAAATTTCATTACACCCACCATTTTAATTTGCCTCCTTTTTAGTTATTATTTTAAATAATTATTTATTTTTTTATATTAGCGACGGTTCAGGCCGGCGCTATTGTTTTTGAAAAAATATTCATTTCCCATAACAAATTTCGTTTGCCTCCTTATTAGTTATTGTCTTAATTAATTAATATTTTCTTATATTAACGACGGTTCAGGCCGACGCTACTGTTTGTGCTAAAATTTTCATTTCCCCCCACGAATTTCCTATGGCTCCTTTAAATTTATTGTTTTAATTAATTATTATTTTTATATTAAAAACTAGTACTTTAATAGCTCTTTTAAAGTTCTATTAAACAAAATCGTTCACATTAGTGGCACGGTTAATAGCGCTTTTCAGCGCTATCAAAAACAAAAGAAAGTGCTATTAAGTAACTTTTATGGCATATTGTCTGTTGCTCTATTTTCTCTTTCAAAGTTGGTTTACCCTTTTGGACAGAAGAGATCACTCTTGTTTGTTTTTATTAGAATCTTTATCAGAGGAGCATACGTCTAACTAGTCATTTTCCTCCATTTCACTTCAAAAGTATATAGCACGAATAAAACTAAAGTTCATGAGTGAATGTGAGCACTCGAGCGATAACCTATACAGCCAGCATCGTCGGACTAAGAACAAACGGACATACATTTAATCATTCCTTCTTCACTACTTAATGCATGTGTCCTCCGAGTGCATTTGTTATGAAAATATTTTGAAAATTGTTTGATTTCGAGAAAAATACTTGGTGTTGACAAAACGTTTATTTGGACCTACGCTACATGTTTGTGCGAAAATTTCATTACACCCACCATTTTAATTTGCCTCCTTTTTAGTTATTATTTTAAATAATTATTTATTTTTTTATATTAGCGACGGTTCAGGCCGGCGCTATTGTTTTTGAAAAAATATTCATTTCCTATAACAAATTTCGTTTGCCTCCTTATTAGTTATTGTCTTAATTAATTAATATTTTCTTATATTAGCGACGGTTCAGGCCGACGCTACTGTTTGTGCTAAAATTTTCATTTCCCCCCACGAATTTCCTATGGCTCCTTTAAACTTATTGGTTTAATTAATTATTATTTTTATATTAAAAACTAGTACTTTAATAGCTCTTTTAAAGTTCTATTAAACAAAATCGTTCACATTAGTGGCACGGTTAATAGCGCTTTTCAGCGCTATCAAAAACAAAAGAAAGTGCTATTAAGTAACTTTTATGGCATATTGTCTGTTGCTCTATTTTCTCTTTCAAAGTTTGTTTACCCTTTTGGACAGAAGAGATCACTCTTCTTTGTCTTTATTAGAATCTTTATAAGAGGAGCATACGCCTAACTAGTCATTTTCCTCCATTTCACTTCAAAAGTATATAGCACGAATAAAACTAAAGTTCATGATTGAATGTGAGCACTCGAGCGATAACCTATACAGCCAGCGTCGTCGGACTAAGAACAAACAGACATACATTTAGTCATTCCTTCTTCACTACTTAATGCATGTGTCCCCTGAGTGCATTTGTTATGAAAATATTTTGAAAATGGTTTGATTTCGAGAAAAATACTTGGTGTTGTCAAAACGTTTATTTGGACCTACGCTACATGTTTGTGCGAAAATTTCATTACACCCACCATTTTAATTTGCCTCCTTTTTAGTTATTATTTTAAATAATTATTTATTTTTTTATATTAGCGACGGTTCAGGCCGGCGCTATTGTTTTTGAAAAAATATTCATTTCCCATAACAAATTTCGTTTGCCTCCTTATTAGTTATTGTCTTAATTAATTAATATTTTCTTATATTAACGACGGTTCAGGCCGACGCTACTGTTTGTGCTAAAATTTTCATTTCCCCCCACGAATTTCCTATGGCTCCTTTAAATTTATTGTTTTAATTAATTATTATTTTTATATTAAAAACTAGTACTTTAATAGCTCTTTTAAAGTTCTATTAAACAAAATCGTTCACATTAGTGGCACGGTTAATAGCGCTTTTCAGCGCTATCAAAAACAAAAGAAAGTGCTATTAAGTAACTTTTATGGCATATTGTCTGTTGCTCTATTTTCTCTTTCAAAGTTGGTTTACCCTTTTGGACAGAAGAGATCACTCTTGTTTGTTTTTATTAGAATCTTTATCAGAGGAGCATACGTCTAACTAGTCATTTTCCTCCATTTCACTTCAAAAGTATATAGCACGAATAAAACTAAAGTTCATGAGTGAATGTGAGCACTCGAGCGATAACCTATACAGCCAGCATCGTCGGACTAAGAACAAACGGACATACATTTAATCATTCCTTCTTCACTACTTAATGCATGTGTCCTCCGAGTGCATTTGTTATGAAAATATTTTGAAAATTGTTTGATTTCGAGAAAAATACTTGGTGTTGACAAAACGTTTATTTGGACCTACCCTACA
Organism: Vicia faba; assembly: GCA_948472305.1. Taxonomy (NCBI): domain Eukaryota; kingdom Viridiplantae; phylum Streptophyta; class Magnoliopsida; order Fabales; family Fabaceae; genus Vicia; species Vicia faba. Next base: position 507,291,331 of record OX451741.1, on the reverse strand, counting down.
TGTTTGTGCGAAAATTTCATTACACCCACCATTTTAATTTGCCTCCTTTTTAGTTATTATTTTAAATAAATATTTATTTTTTTATATTAGCGACGGTTCAGGCCGGCGCTATTGTTTTTGAAAAAATATTCATTTCCTATAACAAATTTCGTTTGCCTCCTTATTAGTTATTGTCTTAATTAATTAATATTTTCTTATATTAGCGACGGTTCAGGCCGACGCTACTGTTTGTGCTAAAATTTTCATTTCCCCCCACGAATTTCCTATGGCTCCTTTAAACTTATTGGTTTAATTAATTATTATTTTTATATTAAAAACTAGTACTTTAATAGCTCTTTTAAAGTTCTATTAAACAAAATCGTTCACATTAGTGGCACGGTTAATAGCGCTTTTCAGCGCTATCAAAAACAAAAGAAAGTGCTATTAAGTAACTTTTATGGCATATTGTCTGTTGCTCTATTTTCTCTTTCAAAGTTTGTTTACCCTTTTGGACAGAAGAGATCACTCTTCTTTGTCTTTATTAGAATCTTTATAAGAGGAGCATACGCCTAACTAGTCATTTCCCTCCATTTCACTTCAAAAGTATATAGCACGAATAAAACTAAAGTTCATGATTGAATGTGAGCACTCGAGCGATAACCTATACAGCCAGCGTCGTCGGACTAAGAACAAAGGGACATACATTTAATCATTCATTCTTCACTACTTAATGCATGTGTCCTCAGAGTGCATTTGTTATGAAAATATTTTGAAAATGGTTTGATTTCGAGAAAAATACTTGGTGTTGTCAAAACGTTTATTTGGACCTACGCTACATGTTTGTGCGAAAATTTCATTACACCCACCATTTTAATTTGCCTCCTTTTTAGTTATTATTTTAAATAATTATTTATTTTTGTATATTAGCGACGGTTCAGGCCGGCGCTATTGTTTTTGAAAAAATATTTATTTCCCATAACAAATTTCGTTTGGCTCCTTATTAGTTATTGTCTTAATTAATTAATATTTTCTTATATTAGCGACGGTTCAGGCCGACGCTACTGTTTGTGCTAAAATTTTCATTTCCCCCCACGAATTTCCTATGGCTCCTTTAAATTTATTGTTTTAATTAATTATTATTATTATATTAAAAACTAGTACTTTAATAGCTCTTTTAAAGTTCTATTAAACAAAATCGTTCACATTAGTGGCACGGTTAATAGCGCTTTTCAGCGCTATCAAAAACAAAAGAAAGTTCTATTAAGTAACTTTTATGGCATATTGTCTGTTGCTCTATTTTCTCTTTCAAAGTTGGTTTACCCTTTTGGACAGAAGAGATCACTCTTCTTTGTCTTTATTAGAATCTTTATCAGAGGAGCATACGTCTAACTACTCATTTTCCTCCATTTCACTTCAAAAGTATATAGCACGAATAAAACTAAAGTTCATGAGTGAATGTGAGCACTCGAGCGATAACCTATACAGCCAGCGTCGTCGGACTAAGAACAAACAGACATACATTTAGTCATTCCTTCTTCACTACTTAATGCATGTGTCCCCTGAGTGCATTTGTTATGAAAATATTTTGAAAATGGTTTGATTTCGAGAAAAATACTTGGTGTTGTCAAAACGTTTATTTGGACCTACGCTACATGTTTGTGCGAAAATTTCATTACACCCACCATTTTAATTTGCCTCCTTTTTAGTTATTATTTTAAATAATTATTTATTTTTTTATATTAGCGACGGTTCAGGCCGGCGCTATTGTTTTTGAAAAAATATTCATTTCCCATAACAAATTTCGTTTGCCTCCTTATTAGTTATTGTCTTAATTAATTAATATTTTCTTATATTAACGACGGTTCAGGCCGACGCTACTGTTTGTGCTAAAATTTTCATTTCCCCCCACGAATTTCCTATGGCTCCTTTAAATTTATTGTTTTAATTAATTATTATTTTTATATTAAAAACTAGTACTTTAATAGCTCTTTTAAAGTTCTATTAAACAAAATCGTTCACATTAGTGGCACGGTTAATAGCGCTTTTCAGCGCTATCAAAAACAAAAGAAAGTGCTATTAAGTAACTTTTATGGCATATTGTCTGTTGCTCTATTTTCTCTTTCAAAGTTGGTTTACCCTTTTGGACAGAAGAGATCACTCTTGTTTGTTTTTATTAGAATCTTTATCAGAGGAGCATACGTCTAACTAGTCATTTTCCTCCATTTCACTTCAAAAGTATATAGCACGAATAAAACTAAAGTTCATGAGTGAATGTGAGCACTCGAGCGATAACCTATACAGCCAGCATCGTCGGACTAAGAACAAACGGACATACATTTAATCATTCCTTCTTCACTACTTAATGCATGTGTCCTCCGAGTGCATTTGTTATGAAAATATTTTGAAAATTGTTTGATTTCGAGAAAAATACTTGGTGTTGACAAAACGTTTATTTGGACCTACGCTACATGTTTGTGCGAAAATTTCATTACACCCACCATTTTAATTTGCCTCCTTTTTAGTTATTATTTTAAATAATTATTTATTTTTTTATATTAGCGACGGTTCAGGCCGGCGCTATTGTTTTTGAAAAAATATTCATTTCCTATAACAAATTTCGTTTGCCTCCTTATTAGTTATTGTCTTAATTAATTAATATTTTCTTATATTAGCGACGGTTCAGGCCGACGCTACTGTTTGTGCTAAAATTTTCATTTCCCCCCACGAATTTCCTATGGCTCCTTTAAACTTATTGGTTTAATTAATTATTATTTTTATATTAAAAACTAGTACTTTAATAGCTCTTTTAAAGTTCTATTAAACAAAATCGTTCACATTAGTGGCACGGTTAATAGCGCTTTTCAGCGCTATCAAAAACAAAAGAAAGTGCTATTAAGTAACTTTTATGGCATATTGTCTGTTGCTCTATTTTCTCTTTCAAAGTTTGTTTACCCTTTTGGACAGAAGAGATCACTCTTCTTTGTCTTTATTAGAATCTTTATAAGAGGAGCATACGCCTAACTAGTCATTTTCCTCCATTTCACTTCAAAAGTATATAGCACGAATAAAACTAAAGTTCATGATTGAATGTGAGCACTCGAGCGATAACCTATACAGCCAGCGTCGTCGGACTAAGAACAAACAGACATACATTTAGTCATTCCTTCTTCACTACTTAATGCATGTGTCCCCTGAGTGCATTTGTTATGAAAATATTTTGAAAATGGTTTGATTTCGAGAAAAATACTTGGTGTTGTCAAAACGTTTATTTGGACCTACGCTACATGTTTGTGCGAAAATTTCATTACACCCACCATTTTAATTTGCCTCCTTTTTAGTTATTATTTTAAATAATTATTTATTTTTTTATATTAGCGACGGTTCAGGCCGGCGCTATTGTTTTTGAAAAAATATTCATTTCCCATAACAAATTTCGTTTGCCTCCTTATTAGTTATTGTCTTAATTAATTAATATTTTCTTATATTAACGACGGTTCAGGCCGACGCTACTGTTTGTGCTAAAATTTTCATTTCCCCCCACGAATTTCCTATGGCTCCTTTAAATTTATTGTTTTAATTAATTATTATTTTTATATTAAAAACTAGTACTTTAATAGCTCTTTTAAAGTTCTATTAAACAAAATCGTTCACATTAGTGGCACGGTTAATAGCGCTTTTCAGCGCTATCAAAAACAAAAGAAAGTGCTATTAAGTAACTTTTATGGCATATTGTCTGTTGCTCTATTTTCTCTTTCAAAGTTGGTTTACCCTTTTGGACAGAAGAGATCACTCTTGTTTGTTTTTATTAGAATCTTTATCAGAGGAGCATACGTCTAACTAGTCATTTTCCTCCATTTCACTTCAAAAGTATATAGCACGAATAAAACTAAAGTTCATGAGTGAATGTGAGCACTCGAGCGATAACCTATACAGCCAGCATCGTCGGACTAAGAACAAACGGACATACATTTAATCATTCCTTCTTCACTACTTAATGCATGTGTCCTCCGAGTGCATTTGTTATGAAAATATTTTGAAAATTGTTTGATTTCGAGAAAAATACTTGGTGTTGACAAAACGTTTATTTGGACCTACCCTACATGTTTGTGCGAAAATTTCATTACACCCACCATTTTAATTTGCCTCCTTTTTAGTTATTATTTTAAATAATTATTTATTTTTTTATATTAGCGACGGTTCAGGCCGGCGCTATTGTTTTTGAAAAAATATTCATTTCCTATAACAAATTTCGTTTGCCTCCTTATTAGTTATTGTCTTAATTAATTAATATTTTCTTATATTAGCGACGGTTCAGGCCGACGCTACTGTTTGTGCTAAAATTTTCATTTCCCCCCACGAATTTCCTATGGCTCCTTTAAACTTATTGGTTTAATTAATTATTATTTTTATATTAAAAACTAGTACTTTAATAGCTCTTTTAAAGTTCTATTAAACAAAATCGTTCACATTAGTGGCACGGTTAATAGCGCTTTTCAGCGCTATCAAAAACAAAAGAAAGTGCTATTAAGTAACTTTTATGGCATATTGTCTGTTGCTCTATTTTCTCTTTCAAAGTTTGTTTACCCTTTTGGACAGAAGAGATCACTCTTCTTTGTCTTTATTAGAATCTTTATAAGAGGAGCATACGCCTAACTAGTCATTTTCCTCCATTTCACTTCAAAAGTATATAGCACGAATAAAACTAAAGTTCATGATTGAATGTGAGCACTCGAGCGATAACCTATACAGCCAGCGTCGTCGGACTAAGAACAAACAGACATACATTTAGTCATTCCTTCTTCACTACTTAATGCATGTGTCCCCTGAGTGCATTTGTTATGAAAATATTTTGAAAATGGTTTGATTTCGAGAAAAATACTTGGTGTTGTCAAAACGTTTATTTGGACCTACGCTACATGTTTGTGCGAAAATTTCATTACACCCACCATTTTAATTTGCCTCCTTTTTAGTTATTATTTTAAATAATTATTTATTTTTTTATATTAGCGACGGTTCAGGCCGGCGCTATTGTTTTTGAAAAAATATTCATTTCCCATAACAAATTTCGTTTGCCTCCTTATTAGTTATTGTCTTAATTAATTAATATTTTCTTATATTAACGACGGTTCAGGCCGACGCTACTGTTTGTGCTAAAATTTTCATTTCCCCCCACGAATTTCCTATGGCTCCTTTAAATTTATTGTTTTAATTAATTATTATTTTTATATTAAAAACTAGTACTTTAATAGCTCTTTTAAAGTTCTATTAAACAAAATCGTTCACATTAGTGGCACGGTTAATAGCGCTTTTCAGCGCTATCAAAAACAAAAGAAAGTGCTATTAAGTAACTTTTATGGCATATTGTCTGTTGCTCTATTTTCTCTTTCAAAGTTGGTTTACCCTTTTGGACAGAAGAGATCACTCTTGTTTGTTTTTATTAGAATCTTTATCAGAGGAGCATACGTCTAACTAGTCATTTTCCTCCATTTCACTTCAAAAGTATATAGCACGAATAAAACTAAAGTTCATGAGTGAATGTGAGCACTCGAGCGATAACCTATACAGCCAGCATCGTCGGACTAAGAACAAACGGACATACATTTAATCATTCCTTCTTCACTACTTAATGCATGTGTCCTCCGAGTGCATTTGTTATGAAAATATTTTGAAAATTGTTTGATTTCGAGAAAAATACTTGGTGTTGACAAAACGTTTATTTGGACCTACCCTACATGTTTGTGCGAAAATTTCATTACACCCACCATTTTAATTTGCCTCCTTTTTAGTTATTATTTTAAATAATTATTTATTTTTTTATATTAGCGACGGTTCAGGCCGGCGCTATTGTTTTTGAAAAAATATTCATTTCCTATAACAAATTTCGTTTGCCTCCTTATTAGTTATTGTCTTAATTAATTAATATTTTCTTATATTAGCGACGGTTCAGGCCGACGCTACTGTTTGTGCTAAAATTTTCATTTCCCCCCACGAATTTCCTATGGCTCCTTTAAACTTATTGGTTTAATTAATTATTATTTTTATATTAAAAACTAGTACTTTAATAGCTCTTTTAAAGTTCTATTAAACAAAATCGTTCACATTAGTGGCACGGTTAATAGCGCTTTTCAGCGCTATCAAAAACAAAAGAAAGTGCTATTAAGTAACTTTTATGGCATATTGTCTGTTGCTCTATTTTCTCTTTCAAAGTTTGTTTACCCTTTTGGACAGAAGAGATCACTCTTCTTTGTCTTTATTAGAATCTTTATAAGAGGAGCATACGCCTAACTAGTCATTTCCCTCCATTTCACTTCAAAAGTATATAGCACGAATAAAACTAAAGTTCATGATTGAATGTGAGCACTCGAGCGATAACCTATACAGCCAGCGTCGTCGGACTAAGAACAAAGGGACATACATTTAATCATTCATTCTTCACTACTTAATGCATGTGTCCTCAGAGTGCATTTGTTATGAAAATATTTTGAAAATGGTTTGATTTCGAGAAAAATACTTGGTGTTGTCAAAACGTTTATTTGGACCTACGCTACATGTTTGTGCGAAAATTTCATTACACCCACCATTTTAATTTGCCTCCTTTTTAGTTATTATTTTAAATAATTATTTATTTTTGTATATTAGCGACGGTTCAGGCCGGCGCTATTGTTTTTGAAAAAATATTTATTTCCCATAACAAATTTCGTTTGGCTCCTTATTAGTTATTGTCTTAATTAATTAATATTTTCTTATATTAGCGACGGTTCAGGCCGACGCTACTGTTTGTGCTAAAATTTTCATTTCCCCCCACGAATTTCCTATGGCTCCTTTAAATTTATTGTTTTAATTAATTATTATTATTATATTAAAAACTAGTACTTTAATAGCTCTTTTAAAGTTCTATTAAACAAAATCGTTCACATTAGTGGCACGGTTAATAGCGCTTTTCAGCGCTATCAAAAACAAAAGAAAGTTCTATTAAGTAACTTTTATGGCATATTGTCTGTTGCTCTATTTTCTCTTTCAAAGTTGGTTTACCCTTTTGGACAGAAGAGATCACTCTTCTTTGTCTTTATTAGAATCTTTATCAGAGGAGCATACGTCTAACTACTCATTTTCCTCCATTTCACTTCAAAAGTATATAGCACGAATAAAACTAAAGTTCATGAGTGAATGTGAGCACTCGAGCGATAACCTATACAGCCAGCGTCGTCGGACTAAGAACAAACAGACATACATTTAGTCATTCCTTCTTCACTACTTAATGCATGTGTCCCCTGAGTGCATTTGTTATGAAAATATTTTGAAAATGGTTTGATTTCGAGAAAAATACTTGGTGTTGTCAAAACGTTTATTTGGACCTACGCTACATGTTTGTGCGAAAATTTCATTACACCCACCATTTTAATTTGCCTCCTTTTTAGTTATTATTTTAAATAATTATTTATTTTTTTATATTAGCGACGGTTCAGGCCGGCGCTATTGTTTTTGAAAAAATATTCATTTCCCATAACAAATTTCGTTTGCCTCCTTATTAGTTATTGTCTTAATTAATTAATATTTTCTTATATTAACGACGGTTCAGGCCGACGCTACTGTTTGTGCTAAAATTTTCATTTCCCCCCACGAATTTCCTATGGCTCCTTTAAATTTATTGTTTTAATTAATTATTATTTTTATATTAAAAACTAGTACTTTAATAGCTCTTTTAAAGTTCTATTAAACAAAATCGTTCACATTAGTGGCACGGTTAATAGCGCTTTTCAGCGCTATCAAAAACAAAAGAAAGTGCTATTAAGTAACTTTTATGGCATATTGTCTGTTGCTCTATTTTCTCTTTCAAAGTTGGTTTACCCTTTTGGACAGAAGAGATCACTCTTGTTTGTTTTTATTAGAATCTTTATCAGAGGAGCATACGTCTAACTAGTCATTTTCCTCCATTTCACTTCAAAAGTATATAGCACGAATAAAACTAAAGTTCATGAGTGAATGTGAGCACTCGAGCGATAACCTATACAGCCAGCATCGTCGGACTAAGAACAAACGGACATACATTTAATCATTCCTTCTTCACTACTTAATGCATGTGTCCTCCGAGTGCATTTGTTATGAAAATATTTTGAAAATTGTTTGATTTCGAGAAAAATACTTGGTGTTGACAAAACGTTTATTTGGACCTACGCTACATGTTTGTGCGAAAATTTCATTACACCCACCATTTTAATTTGCCTCCTTTTTAGTTATTATTTTAAATAATTATTTATTTTTTTATATTAGCGACGGTTCAGGCCGGCGCTATTGTTTTTGAAAAAATATTCATTTCCTATAACAAATTTCGTTTGCCTCCTTATTAGTTATTGTCTTAATTAATTAATATTTTCTTATATTAGCGACGGTTCAGGCCGACGCTACTGTTTGTGCTAAAATTTTCATTTCCCCCCACGAATTTCCTATGGCTCCTTTAAACTTATTGGTTTAATTAATTATTATTTTTATATTAAAAACTAGTACTTTAATAGCTCTTTTAAAGTTCTATTAAACAAAATCGTTCACATTAGTGGCACGGTTAATAGCGCTTTTCAGCGCTATCAAAAACAAAAGAAAGTGCTATTAAGTAACTTTTATGGCATATTGTCTGTTGCTCTATTTTCTCTTTCAAAGTTTGTTTACCCTTTTGGACAGAAGAGATCACTCTTCTTTGTCTTTATTAGAATCTTTATAAGAGGAGCATACGCCTAACTAGTCATTTTCCTCCATTTCACTTCAAAAGTATATAGCACGAATAAAACTAAAGTTCATGATTGAATGTGAGCACTCGAGCGATAACCTATACAGCCAGCGTCGTCGGACTAAGAACAAAGGGACATACATTTAATCATTCATTCTTCACTACTTAATGCATGTGTCCTCCGAGTGCATTTGTTATGAAAATATTTTGAAAATGGTTTGATTTCGAGAAAAATACTTGGTGTTGTCAAAACGTTTATTTGGACCTACGCTACATGTTTGTGCGAAAATTTCATTACACCCACCATTTTAATTTGCCTCCTTTTTAGTTATTATTTTAAATAATTATTTATTTTTTTATATTAGCGACGGTTCAGGCCGGCGCTATTGTTTTTGAAAAAATATTTATTTCCCATAACAAATTTCGTTTGGCTCCTTATTAGTTATTGTCTTAATTAATTAATATTTTCTTATATTAGCGACGGTTCAGGCCGACGCTACTGTTTGTGCTAAAATTTTCATTTCCCCCCACGAATTTCCTATGGCTCCTTTAAATTTATTGTTTTAATTAATTATTATTTTTATATTAAAAACTAGTACTTTAATAGCTCTTTTAAAGATCTATTAAACAAAATCGTTCACATTAGTGGCACGGTTAATAGCGCTTTTTAGCGCTATCAAAAACAAAAGAAAGTGCTATTAAGTAACTTTTATGGCATATTGTCTGTTGCTCTATTTTCTCTTTCAAAGTTGGTTTACCCTTTTGGACAGAAGAGATCACTCTTCTTTGTCTTTATTAGAATCTTTATCAGAGGAGCATACGTCTAACTACTCATTTTCCTCCATTTCACTTCAAAAGTATATAGCACGAATAAAACTAAAGTTAATGAGTGAATGTGAGCACTCGAGCGATAACCTATACAGCCAGCGTCGTCGGACTAAGAACAAACAGACATACATTTAGTCATTCCTTCTTCACTACTTAATGCATGTGTCCTCTGAGTGCATTTGTTATGAAAATATTTTGAAAATGGTTTGATTTCGAGAAAAATACTTGGTGTTGTCAAAACATTTATTTGGACCTAAGCTACATGTTTGTGCGAAAATTTCATTACACCCACTTTTTTAATTTGCCTCCTTTTTAGTTATTATTTTAAATAATTATTTATTTTTTTATATTAGCGACGGTTCAGGCCGGCGCTATTGTTTTTGAAAAAATATTCATTTCCCATAACAAATTTCGTTTGCCTCCTTATTAGTTATTGTCTTAATTAATTAATATTTTCTTATATTAGTGACGGTTCAGGCCGACGCTACTGTTTGTGCTAAAATTTTCATTTCCCCCCACGAATTTCCTATGGCTCCTTTAAACTTATTGTTTTAATTAATTATTATTTTTATATTAAAAACTAGTACTTTAATAGCTCTTTTAAAGTTCTATTAAACAAAATCGTTCACATTAGTGGCACGGTTAATAGCGCTTTTCAGCGCTATCAAAAACAAAAGAAAGTGCTATTAAGTAACTTTTATGGCATATTGTCTGTTGCTCTATTTTCTCTTTCAAAGTTGGTTTACCCTTTTGGACAGAAGAGATCACTCTTCTTTGTCTTTATTAGAATCTTTATAAGAGGAGCATACGCCTAACTAGTCATTTTCCTCCATTTCACTTCAAAAGTATATAGCACGAATAAAACTAAAGTTCATGATTGAATGTGAGCACTCGAGCGATAACCTATACAGCCAGCGTCGTCGGACTAAGAACAAAGGGACATACATTTAATCATTCATTCTTCACTACTTAATGCATGTGTCCTCCGAGTGCATTTGTTATGAAAATATTTTGAAAATGGTTTGATTTCGAGAAAAATACTTGGTGTTGTCAAAACGTTTATTTGGACCTAAGCTACATGTTTGTGCGAAAATTTCATTACACCCACCATTTTAATTTGCCTCCTTTTTAGTTATTATTTTAAATAATTATTTATTTTTTTATATTAGCGACGGTTCAGGCCGGCGCTATTGTTTTTGAAAAAATATTCATTTCCCATAACAAATTTCGTTTGCCTCCTTATTAGTTATTGTCTTAATTAATTAATATTTTCTTATATTAGTGACGGTTCAGGCCGACGCTACTGTTTGTGCTAAAATTTTCATTTCCCCCCACGAATTTCCTATGGCTCCTTTAAACTTATTGTTTTAATTAATTATTATTTTTATATTAAAAACTAGTACTTTAATAGCTCTTTTAAAGTTCTATTAAACAAAATCGTTCACATTAGTGGCACGGTTAATAGCGCTTTTCAGCGCTATCAAAAACAAAAGAAAGTGCTATTAAGTAACTTTTATGGCATATTGTCTGTTGCTCTATTTTCTCTTTCAAAGTTGGTTTACCCTTTTGGACAAAAGAGATCACTCTTCTTTGTCTATATTAGAATCTTTATAAGAGGAGCATACGTCTAACTAGTCATTTTCCTCCATTTCACTTCAAAAGTATATAGCACGAATAAAACTAAAGTTCATGAGTGAATGTGAGCACTCGAGCGATAACCTATACAGCCAGCGTCGTCGGACTAAGAACAAACGGACATACATTTAGTCATTCCTTCTTCACTACTTAATGCATGTGTCCTCCGAGTGCATTTGTTATAAAATATTTTGAAAATTGTTTGATTTCGAGAAAAATACTTGGTGTTGACAAAACGTTTATTTGGACCTACGCTACATGTTTGTGCGAAAATTTCATTACACCCACCATTTTAATTTGCCTCCTTTTTAGTTATTATTTTAAATAATTATTTATTTTTTTATATTAGCGACGGTTCAGGCCGGCGCTATTGTTTTTGAAAAAATATTCATTTCCCATAACAAATTTCGTTTGCCTCCTTATTAGTTATTGTCTTAATTAATTAATATTTTCTTATATTAGCGACGGTTCAGGCTGACGCTACTGTTTGTGCTAAAATTTTCATTTCCCCCCACGAATTTCCTATGGCTCCTTTAAACTTATTGTTTTAATTAATTATTATTTTTATATTAAAAACTAGTACTTTAATAGCTCTTTTAAAGTTCTATTAAACAAAATCGTTCACATTAGTGGCACGGTTAATAGCGCTTTTCAGCGCTATCAAAAACAAAAGAAAGTGCTATTAAGTAACTTTTATGGCATATTGTCTGTTGCTCTATTTTCTCTTTCAAAGTTGGTTTACCCTTTTGGACAGAAGAGATCACTCTTCTTTGTCTTTATTAGAATCTTTATAAGAGGAGCATACGCCTAACTAGTCATTTTCCTCCATTTCACTTCAAAAGTATATAGCACGAATAAAACTAAAGTTCATGATTGAATGTGAGCACTCGAGCGATAACCTATACAGCCAGCGTCGTCGGACTAAGAACAAAGGGACATACATTTAATCATTCATTCTTCACTACTTAATGCATGTGTCCTCCGAGTGCATTTGTTATGAAAATATTTTGAAAATGGTTTGATTTCGAGAAAAATACTTGGTGTTGTCAAAACGTTTATTTGGACCTACGCTACATGTTTGTGCGAAAATTTCATTACACCCACCATTTTAATTTGCCTCCTTTTTAGTTATTATTTTAAATAATTATTTATTTTTTTATATTAGCGACGGTTTAGGCCGGCGCTATTGTTTTTGAAAAAATATTCATTTCCCATAACAAATTTCGTTTGCCTCCTTATTAGTTATTGTCTTAATTAATTCATATTTTCTTATATTAGCGACGGTTCAGGCCGACGCTACTGTTTGTGCTAAAATTTTCATTTCCCCCCACGAATTTCCTATGGCTCCTTTAAATTTATTGTTTTAATTAATTATTATTTTTATATTAAAAACTAGTACTTTAATAGCTCTTTTAAAGTTCTATTAAACAAAATCGTTCACATTAGTGGCACGGTTAATAGCGCTATTCAGTGCTATCAAAAACAAAAGAAAGTGCTATTAAGTAACTTTTATGGCATATTGTCTGTTGCTCTATTTTCTCTTTCAAAGTTGGTTTACCCTTTTGGACATAAGAGATCACTCTTCTTTGTCTTTATTAGAATCTTTATTAGAGGAGCATACGTCTAACTAGTCATTTTCCTCCATTTCACTTCAAAAGTATATAGCACGAATAAAACTAAAGTTCATGAGTGAATGTGAGCACTCGAGCGATAACCTATACAGCCAGCGTCGTCGGACTAAGAACAAACAGACATACATTTAGTCATTCCTTCTTCACTACTTAATGCATGTGTCCTCCGAGTGCATTTGTTATGAAAATATTTTGAAAATTGTTTGATTTCGAGAAAAATACTTGGTGTTGACAAAACGTTTATTTGGACCTACGCTACATGTTTGTGCCAAAATTTCATTACACCCACCATTTTAATTTGCCTCCTTTTTAGTTATTATTTTAAATAATTATTTATTTTTTTATATTAGCGACGGTTCAGGCCGGCGCTATTGTTTTTGAAAAAATATTCATTTCCCATAACAAATTTCGTTTGCCTCCTTATTAGTTATTGTCTTAATTAATTAATATTTTCTTATATTAGCGACGGTTCAGGCCGACGCTACTGTTTGTGCTAAAATTTTCATTTCCCCCCACGAATTTCCTATGGCTCCTTTAAACTTATTGTTTTAATTAATTATTATTTTTATATTAAAAACTAGTACTTTAATAGCTCTTTTAAAGTTCTATTAAACAAAATCGTTCACATTAGTGGCACGGTTAATAGCGCTTTTCAGCGCTATCAAAAACAAAAGAAAGTGCTATTAAGTAACTTTTATGGCATATTGTCTGTTGCTCTATTTTCTCTTTCAAAGTTGGTTTACCCTTTTGGACAGAAGAGATCACTCTTCTTTGTCTTTATTAGAATCTTTATAAGAGGAGCATACGCCTAACTAGTCATTTTCCTCCATTTCACTTCAAAAGTATATAGCACGAATAAAACTAAAGTTCATGATTGAATGTGAGCACTCGAGCGATAACCTATACAGCCAGCGTCGTCGGACTAAGAACAAAGGGACATACATTTAATCATTCATTCTTCACTACTTAATGCATGTGTCCTCCGAGTGCATTTGTTATGAAAATATTTTGAAAATGGTTTGATTTCGAGAAAAATACTTGGTGTTGTCAAAACGTTTATTTGGACCTACGCTACATGTTTGTGCGAAAATTTCATTACACCCACCATTTTAATTTGCCTCCTTTTTAGTTATTATTTTAAATAATTATTTATTTTTTTATATTAGCGACGGTTTAGGCCGGCGCTATTGTTTTTGAAAAAATATTCATTTCCCATAACAAATTTCGTTTGCCTCCTTATTAGTTATTGTCTTAATTAATTCATATTTTCTTATATTAGCGACGGTTCAGGCCGACGCTACTGTTTGTGCTAAAATTTTCATTTCCCCCCACGAATTTCCTATGGCTCCTTTAAATTTATTGTTTTAATTAATTATTATTTTTATATTAAAAACTAGTACTTTAATAGCTCTTTTAAAGTTCTATTAAACAAAATCGTTCACATTAGTGGCACGGTTAATAGCGCTATTCAGTGCTATCAAAAACAAAAGAAAGTGCTATTAAGTAACTTTTATGGCATATTGTCTGTTGCTCTATTTTCTCTTTCAAAGTTGGTTTACCCTTTTGGACATAAGAGATCACTCTTCTTTGTCTTTATTAGAATCTTTATTAGAGGAGCATACGTCTAACTAGTCATTTTCCTCCATTTCACTTCAAAAGTATATAGCACGAATAAAACTAAAGTTCATGAGTGAATGTGAGCACTCGAGCGATAACCTATACAGCCAGCGTCGTCGGACTAAGAACAAACAGACATACATTTAGTCATTCCTTCTTCACTACTTAATGCATGTGTCCTCCGAGTGCATTTGTTATGAAAATATTTTGAAAATTGTTTGATTTCGAGAAAAATACTTGGTGTTGACAAAACGTTTATTTGGACCTACGCTACATGTTTGTGCCAAAATTTCATTACACCCACCATTTTAATTTGCCTCCTTTTTAGTTATTATTTTAAATAATTATTTATTTTTTTATATTAGCGACGGTTCAGGACGGCGCTATTGTTTTTTAAAAAATATTCATTTCCCATAACAAATTTCGTTTGCCTCCTTATTAGTTATTGTCTTAATTAATTAATATTTTCTTATATTAGTGACGGTTCAGGCCGACGCTACTGTTTATGCTAAAATTTTCATTTCCCCCCACGAATTTCCTATGGCTCCTTTAAATTTATTGTTTTAATTAATTATTATTTTTATATTAAAAACTAGTACTTTAATAGCTCTTTTAAAGTTCTATTAAACAAAATCATTCACATTAGTGGCACGGTTAATAGCGCTTTTCAGCGCTATCAAAAACAAAAGAAAGTGCTATTAAGTAAGTTTTATGGCATATTGTCTGTTGCTTTATTTTCTCTTTCAAAGTTGGTTTACCCTTTTGGACAGAAGAGATCACTCTTCTTTGTCTTTATTAGAATCTTTATAAGAGGAGCATACACCTAACTAGTCATTTTCCTGCATTTCACTTCAAAAGTATATAGCACGAATAAAACTAAAGTTCATGATTGAATGTGAGCACTCGAGCGATAACCTATACAGCCAGCGTCGTCGGACTAAGAACAAAGGGACATACATTTAATCATTCATTCTTCACTACTTAATGCATGTGTCCTCCGAGTGCATTTGTTATGAAAATATTTTGAAAATGGTTTGATTTCGAGAAAAATACTTGGTGTTGTCAAAACGTTTATTTGGACCTACGCTACATGTTTGTGCAAAAATTTCATTACACCCACCATTTTAATTTGCCTCCTTTTTAGTTATTATTTTAAATAATTATTTATTTTTTTATATTAGCGACGGTTCAGGCCGGCGCTATTGTTTTTGAAAAAATATTCATTTCCCATAACAAATTTCGTTTGCCTCCTTATTAGTTATTGTCTTAATTAATTAATATTTTCTTATATTAGCGACGGTTCAGGCCGACGCTACTGTTTGTGCTAAAATTTTCATTTCCCCCCACGAATTTCCTATGGCTCCTTTAAATTTATTGTTTTAATTAATTATTATTTTTATATTAAAAACTAGTACTTTAATAGCTCTTTTAAAGTTCTATTAAACAAAATCGTTCACATTAGTGGCACGGTTAATAGCGCTATTCAGTGCTATCAAAAACAAAAGAAAGTGCTATTAAGTAACTTTTATGGCATATTGTCTGTTGCTCTATTTTCTCTTTCAAAGTTGGTTTACCCTTTTGGACAGAAGAGATCACTCTTCTTTGTCTTTATTAGAATCTTTATCAGAGGAGCATACGTCTAACTAGTCATTTTCCTCCATTTCACGTCAAAAGTATATAGCACGAATAAAACTAAAGTTCATGAGTGAATGTGAGCACTCGAGCGATAACCTATACAGCCAGCGTCGTCGGACTAAGAACAAAGGGACATTCATTTAATCATTCCTTCTTCACTACTTAATGCATGTGTTCTTCGAGTGCATTTGTTATGAAAATATTTTGAAAATGGTTTGATTTCGAGAAAAATATTTGGTGTTGACAAAACGTTTATTTGGACCTACGCTATTGTTTGTGCGAAAATTTCATTACACCTAACAATTTAGTTTGCCTCCTTTTTAGTTATTATTTTAAATAATTATTTAATTTTTTAGATTAGCGACGGTTCAGGCCGACGCTATTGTTTTTGAAAAAATATTCATTTCACATAACAAATTTCGTTTGCCTCCTTATTAGTTATTGTCTTAATTAATTCTTATTTTCTTATATTAGTGACGGTTCAGGCCGACGCTACTGTTTACGCTAAAATTTTCATTTTCCCCCACGAATTTCGTTTGGCTCCTTTAAACTTATTGTTTTAATTAATTATTATTTTTATATTAAAAACTAGTACTTTAATAGCTCTTTTAAAGTTCTATTAAACAAAATCGTTCACATTAGTGGCACGGTTAATAGCGCTTTTCAGCGCTATCAAAAAAAAAAGAAAGTGCTATTAAGTAACTTTTATGGCATATTGTCTGTTGCTCTATTTTCTCTTTCAAAGTTGGTTTACCCTTTTGGACAGAAGAGATCACTCTTCTTTGTCTTTATTAGAATCTTTATGAGAGGAGCATACGCCTAACTAGTCATTTTCCTCCATTTCACTTCAAAAGTATATAGCACGAATAAAACTAAAGTTCATGAGTGAATGTGAGCACTCGAGCGATAACCTATACAGCCAACATCGTCGGACTAAGAACAAACGGACATACATTTAATCATTCCTTCTTCACTACTTAATGCATGTGTCCTCCGAGTGCATTTGTCATGAAAATATTTTGAAAATGGTTTGATTTCGAGAAAAATACTTGGTGTTGTCAAAACGTTTATTTGGACCTACGCTACATGTTTGTGCGAAAATTTCATTACACCCACCATTTTAATTTGCCTCCTTTTTAGTTATTATTTTAAATAATTATTTATTTTTTTATATTAGCGACGGTTCAGGCCGGCGCTATTGTTTTTGAAAAAATATTCATTTCCCGTAACAAATTTCGCTTTCCTCCTTATTAGTTATTGTCTTAATTAATTCATATTTTCTTATATTAGCGAAGGTTCAGGCCGAGGCTACTGTTTGTGCTAAAATTTTCATTCCCCCCCACGAATTTCCTATGGCTCCTTTAAACTTATTGTTTTAATTAATTATTATTTTTATATTAAAAACTAGTACTTTAATAACTCTTTTAAAGTTATATTAAACAAAATCGTTCACATTGGTGGCACGGTTAATAGCGCTTTTTAGCGCTATCAAAAACAAAAGAAAGTGCTATTAAGTAACTTTTATGGCATATTGTCTGTTGCTCTATTTTCTCTTTCAAAGTTGGTTTACCCTTTTGGACAGAAATGATCACTCTTCATTGTCTTTATTAGAATCTTTATAAGAGGAGCATACGCCTAACTAGTCATTTTCCTCCATTTCACTTCAAAAGTATATAGCACGAATAAAACTAAAGTTCATGAGTGAATGTGAGCACTCGAGCGATAACCTATACAGCCAGCGTCGTCGGACTAAGAACAAAGGGTCATACATTTAATCATTCCTTCTTCACTACTTAATGCATGTGTCCTCCGAGTGCATTTGTTATGAAAATATTTTGAAAATGGTTTGATTTCGAGAAAAATACTTGGTGGTTTCAAAACGTTTATTTGGACCTACGATACATGTTTGTGCGAAAATTTCATTACACCCACCATTTTAATTTGCCTCCTTTTTAGTTATTATTTTAAATAATTATTTATTTTTTTATATTAGCGACGGTTCAGGCCGGCGCTATTGTTTTTGAAAAAATATTCATTTCACATAACAAATTTCGTTTTTCTCCTTATTAGTTATTGTCTTAATTAATTAATATTTTCTTATATTAGCGACGGTTCAGGCCGACGCTACTGTTTGTGCTAAAGTTTTCATTTCCCCCCACGAATTTCCTATGGCTCCTTTAAACTTATTGTTTTAATTAATTATTATTTTTATATTAAAAACTAGTACTTTAATAGCTCTTTTAAAGTTCTATTAAACAAAATCGTTCACATTAGTGGCACGGTTAATAGCGCTTTTCAGCGCTATCAAAAACAAAAGAAAGTGCTATTAAGTAACTTTTATGGCATATTGTCTATTGCTCTATTTTCTCTTTCAAAGTTGGTTTACCCTTTTGGACCGAAGAGATCACTCTTCTTTGTCTTTATTAGAATCTTTATCAGAGGAGCATACGTCTAACTAGTCATTTTCCTCCATCTCACTTCAAAAGTATATAGCACGAATAAAACTAAAGTTCATGAGTGAATGTGAGCACTCGAGCGATAACCTATACAGCCAGCGTCGTCAGACTAAGAACAAACGGACATACATTTAATCATTCCTTCTTCACTACTTAATGCATGTGTCATCCGAGTGCATTTGTCATGAAAATATTTTGAAAATTGTTTGATTTCGAGAAAAATACTTGGTGTTGACAAAACGTTTATTTGGACCTACGCTACATGTTTGTGCCAAAATTTCATTACACCCACCATTTTAATTTGCCTCCTTTTTAGTTATTATTTTAAATAATTATTTATTTTTTTATATTAGCGACGGTTCAGGACGGCGCTATTGTTTTTTAAAAAATATTCATTTCCCATAACAAATTTCGTTTGCCTCCTTATTAGTTATTGTCTTAATTAATTAATATTTTCTTATATTAGTGACGGTTCAGGCCGACGCTACTGTTTATGCTAAAATTTTCATTTCCCCCCACGAATTTCCTATGGCTCCTTTAAATTTATTGTTTTAATTAATTATTATTTTTATATTAAAAACTAGTACTTTAATAGCTCTTTTAAAGTTCTATTAAACAAAATCATTCACATTAGTGGCACGGTTAATAGCGCTTTTCAGCGCTATCAAAAACAAAAGAAAGTGCTATTAAGTAAGTTTTATGGCATATTGTCTGTTGCTTTATTTTCTCTTTCAAAGTTGGTTTACCCTTTTGGACAGAAGAGATCACTCTTCTTTGTCTTTATTAGAATCTTTATAAGAGGAGCATACACCTAACTAGTCATTTTCCTGCATTTCACTTCAAAAGTATATAGCACGAATAAAACTAAAGTTCATGATTGAATGTGAGCACTCGAGCGATAACCTATACAGCCAGCGTCGTCGGACTAAGAACAAAGGGACATACATTTAATCATTCATTCTTCACTACTTAATGCATGTGTCCTCCGAGTGCATTTGTTATGAAAATATTTTGAAAATGGTTTGATTTCGAGAAAAATACTTGGTGTTGTCAAAACGTTTATTTGGACCTACGCTACATGTTTGTGCAAAAATTTCATTACACCCACCATTTTAATTTGCCTCCTTTTTAGTTATTATTTTAAATAATTATTTATTTTTTTATATTAGCGACGGTTCAGGCCGGCGCTATTGTTTTTGAAAAAATATTCATTTCCCATAACAAATTTCGTTTGCCTCCTTATTAGTTATTGTCTTAATTAATTAATATTTTCTTATATTAGCGACGGTTCAGGCCGACGCTACTGTTTGTGCTAAAATTTTCATTTCCCCCCACGAATTTCCTATGGCTCCTTTAAATTTATTGTTTTAATTAATTATTATTTTTATATTAAAAACTAGTACTTTAATAGCTCTTTTAAAGTTCTATTAAACAAAATCGTTCACATTAGTGGCACGGTTAATAGCGCTATTCAGTGCTATCAAAAACAAAAGAAAGTGCTATTAAGTAACTTTTATGGCATATTGTCTGTTGCTCTATTTTCTCTTTCAAAGTTGGTTTACCCTTTTGGACAGAAGAGATCACTCTTCTTTGTCTTTATTAGAATCTTTATCAGAGGAGCATACGTCTAACTAGTCATTTTCCTCCATTTCACGTCAAAAGTATATAGCACGAATAAAACTAAAGTTCATGAGTGAATGTGAGCACTCGAGCGATAACCTATACAGCCAGCGTCGTCGGACTAAGAACAAAGGGACATTCATTTAATCATTCCTTCTTCACTACTTAATGCATGTGTTCTTCGAGTGCATTTGTTATGAAAATATTTTGAAAATGGTTTGATTTCGAGAAAAATATTTGGTGTTGACAAAACGTTTATTTGGACCTACGCTATTGTTTGTGCGAAAATTTCATTACACCTAACAATTTAGTTTGCCTCCTTTTTAGTTATTATTTTAAATAATTATTTAATTTTTTAGATTAGCGACGGTTCAGGCCGACGCTATTGTTTTTGAAAAAATATTCATTTCACATAACAAATTTCGTTTGCCTCCTTATTAGTTATTGTCTTAATTAATTCTTATTTTCTTATATTAGTGACGGTTCAGGCCGACGCTACTGTTTACGCTAAAATTTTCATTTTCCCCCACGAATTTCGTTTGGCTCCTTTAAACTTATTGTTTTAATTAATTATTATTTTTATATTAAAAACTAGTACTTTAATAGCTCTTTTAAAGTTCTATTAAACAAAATCGTTCACATTAGTGGCACGGTTAATAGCGCTTTTCAGCGCTATCAAAAAAAAAAGAAAGTGCTATTAAGTAACTTTTATGGCATATTGTCTGTTGCTCTATTTTCTCTTTCAAAGTTGGTTTACCCTTTTGGACAGAAGAGATCACTCTTCTTTGTCTTTATTAGAATCTTTATGAGAGGAGCATACGCCTAACTAGTCATTTTCCTCCATTTCACTTCAAAAGTATATAGCACGAATAAAACTAAAGTTCATGAGTGAATGTGAGCACTCGAGCGATAACCTATACAGCCAACATCGTCGGACTAAGAACAAACGGACATACATTTAATCATTCCTTCTTCACTACTTAATGCATGTGTCCTCCGAGTGCATTTGTCATGAAAATATTTTGAAAATGGTTTGATTTCGAGAAAAATACTTGGTGTTGTCAAAACGTTTATTTGGACCTACGCTACATGTTTGTGCGAAAATTTCATTACACCCACCATTTTAATTTGCCTCCTTTTTAGTTATTATTTTAAATAATTATTTATTTTTTTATATTAGCGACGGTTCAGGCCGGCGCTATTGTTTTTGAAAAAATATTCATTTCCCGTAACAAATTTCGCTTTCCTCCTTATTAGTTATCGTCTTAATTAATTCATATTTTCTTATATTAGCGAAGGTTCAGGCCGAGGCTACTGTTTGTGCTAAAATTTTCATTCCCCCCCACGAATTTCCTATGGCTCCTTTAAACTTATTGTTTTAATTAATTATTATTTTTATATTAAAAACTAGTACTTTAATAACTCTTTTAAAGTTATATTAAACAAAATCGTTCACATTGGTGGCACGGTTAATAGCGCTTTTTAGCGCTATCAAAAACAAAAGAAAGTGCTATTAAGTAACTTTTATGGCATATTGTCTGTTGCTCTATTTTCTCTTTCAAAGTTGGTTTACCCTTTTGGACAGAAGAGATCACTCTTCTTTGTCTTTATTAGAATCTTTATCAGAGGAGCATACGTCTAACTAGTCATTTTCCTCCATTTCACGTCAAAAGTATATAGCACGAATAAAACTAAAGTTCATGAGTGAATGTGAGCACTCGAGCGATAACCTATACAGCCAGCGTCGTCGGACTAAGAACAAAGGGACATTCATTTAATCATTCCTTCTTCACTACTTAATGCATGTGTTCTTCGAGTGCATTTGTTATGAAAATATTTTGAAAATGGTTTGATTTCGAGAAAAATATTTGGTGTTGACAAAACGTTTATTTGGACCTACGCTATTGTTTGTGCGAAAATTTCATTACACCTAACAATTTAGTTTGCCTCCTTTTTAGTTATTATTTTAAATAATTATTTAACTTTTTAGATTAGCGACGGTTCAGGCCGACGCTATTGTTTTTGAAAAAATATTCATTTCACATAACAAATTTCGTTTGCCTCCTTATTAGTTATTGTCTTAATTAATTCTTATTTTCTTATATTAGTGACGGTTCAGGCCGACGCTACTGTTTACGCTAAAATTTTCATTTTCCCCCACGAATTTCGTTTGGCTCCTTTAAACTTATTGTTTTAATTAATTATTATTTTTATATTAAAAACTAGTACTTTAATAGCTCTTTTAAAGTTCTATTAAACAAAATCGTTCACATTAGTGGCACGGTTAATAGCGCTTTTCAGCGCTATCAAAAAAAAAAGAAAGTGCTATTAAGTAACTTTTATGGCATATTGTCTGTTGCTCTATTTTCTCTTTCAAAGTTGGTTTACCCTTTTGGACAGAAGAGATCACTCTTCTTTGTCTTTATTAGAATCTTTATGAGAGGAGCATACGCCTAACTAGTCATTTTCCTCCATTTCACTTCAAAAGTATATAGCACGAATAAAACTAAAGTTCATGAGTGAATGTGAGCACTCGAGCGATAACCTATACAGCCAACATCGTCGGACTAAGAACAAACGGACATACATTTAATCATTCCTTCTTCACTACTTAATGCATGTGTCCTCCGAGTGCATTTGTCATGAAAATATTTTGAAAATGGTTTGATTTCGAGAAAAATACTTGGTGTTGTCAAAACGTTTATTTGGACCTACGCTACATGTTTGTGCGAAAATTTCATTACACCCACCATTTTAATTTGCCTCCTTTTTAGTTATTATTTTAAATAATTATTTATTTTTTTATATTAGCGACGGTTCAGGCCGGCGCTATTGTTTTTGAAAAAATATTCATTTCCCGTAACAAATTTCGCTTTCCTCCTTATTAGTTATTGTCTTAATTAATTCATATTTTCTTATATTAGCGAAGGTTCAGGCCGAGGCTACTGTTTGTGCTAAAATTTTCATTCCCCCCCACGAATTTCCTATGGCTCCTTTAAACTTATTGTTTTAATTAATTATTATTTTTATATTAAAAACTAGTACTTTAATAACTCTTTTAAAGTTATATTAAACAAAATCGTTCACATTGGTGGCACGGTTAATAGCGCTTTTTAGCGCTATCAAAAACAAAAGAAAGTGCTATTAAGTAACTTTTATGGCATATTGTCTGTTGCTCTATTTTCTCTTTCAAAGTTGGTTTACCCTTTTGGACAGAAATGATCACTCTTCATTGTCTTTATTAGAATCTTTATAAGAGGAGCATACGCCTAACTAGTCATTTTCCTCCATTTCACTTCAAAAGTATATAGCACGAATAAAACTAAAGTTCATGAGTGAATGTGAGCACTCGAGCGATAACCTATACAGCCAGCGTCGTCGGACTAAGAACAAAGGGTCATACATTTAATCATTCCTTCTTCACTACTTAATGCATGTGTCCTCCGAGTGCATTTGTTATGAAAATATTTTGAAAATGGTTTGATTTCGAGAAAAATACTTGGTGGTTTCAAAACGTTTATTTGGACCTACGCTACATGTTTGTGCGAAAATTTCATTACACCCACCATTTTAATTTGCCTCCTTTTTAGTTATTATTTTAAATAATTATTTATTTTTTTATATTAGCGACGGTTCAGGCCGGCGCTATTGTTTTTGAAAAAATATTCATTTCACATAACAAATTTCGTTTTTCTCCTTATTAGTTATTGTCTTAATTAATTAATATTTTCTTATATTAGCGACGGTTCAGGCCGACGCTACTGTTTGTGCTAAAGTTTTCATTTCCCCCCACGAATTTCCTATGGCTCCTTTAAACTTATTGTTTTAATTAATTATTATTTTTATATTAAAAACTAGTACTTTAATAGCTCTTTTAAAGTTCTATTAAACAAAATCGTTCACATTAGTGGCACGGTTAATAGCGCTTTTCAGCGCTATCAAAAACAAAAGAAAGTGCTATTAAGTAACTTTTATGGCATATTGTCTATTGCTCTATTTTCTCTTTCAAAGTTGGTTTACCCTTTTGGACCGAAGAGATCACTCTTCTTTGTCTTTATTAGAATCTTTATCAGAGGAGCATACGTCTAACTAGTCATTTTCCTCCATCTCACTTCAAAAGTATATAGCACGAATAAAACTAAAGTTCATGAGTGAATGTGAGCACTCGAGCGATAACCTATACAGCCAGCGTCGTCAGACTAAGAACAAACGGACATACATTTAATCATTCCTTCTTCACTACTTAATGCATGTGTCATCCGAGTGCATTTGTCATGAAAATATTTTGAAAATGGTTTGATTTCGAGAAAAATACTTGGTGTTGTCAAAACGTTTATTTGGACCTTCGCTACATGTTTGTGCGAAAATTTCATTACACCCACCATTTTAATTTGCCTCCTTTTTAGTTATTATTTTAAATAATTATTTATTTTTTTATATTAGCGACGGTTCAGGCCGGCGCTATTGTTTTTGAAAAAATATTCATTTCCCATAAAAAACTTCGTTTGCCTCCTTATTAGTTATTGTCTTAATTAATTAATATTTTCTTATATTAGCGACGGTTCAGGCCGACGCTACTGTTTGTGCTAAAGTTTTCATTTCCCCCCACGAATTTCCTATGGCTCCTTTAAACTTATTGTTTTAAACTTATATTTTGAAAATGGTTTGATTTCGAGAAAAATACTTGGTGTTGTCAAAACGTTTATTTGGACCTACGCTACATGTTTGTGCGAAAATTTCATTACACCCACCATTTTAATTTGCCTCCTTTTTAGTTATTATTTTAAATAATTATTTATTTATTTTTATTAGCGACGGTTCAGGCCGGCGCTATTGTTTTTGAAAAAATATTCATTTCACATAACAATTTTCGTTTGCCTCCTTATTAGTTATTGTCTTAATTAATTCTTATTTTCTTATATTAGTTACGGTTCAGGCCGATGCTACTGTTTGTGCTAAAATTTTCATTTTCCCCCACGAATTTCGTTTGGCTCCTTTAAACTTATTGTTTTAATTAATTATTATTTTTATCTTAAAAAATAGTACTTTAATAGCTCTTTTAATTTCTATTAAAAAAAATCATTCACATTAGTGGCACGGTTAATAGCGCTTTTCAGCACTATCAAAAACAAAAGAAAGTGCTATTAAGTAAATTTTATGCCATATTGTCTGTTGCTCTATTTTCTCTTTCATAGTTGGTTTACCCTTTTGGATAGAAGAGATCGCTCTTCTTTGTCTTTATTAGAATCTTTATAACAGGAGCATACGCCTAACTAGTCATTTTCCTCCATTTCACTTCAAAAGTATATAGCACGAATAAAACTAAAGTTCATGAGTGAATGTGAGCACTCGAGCGATAACCTATACAGCCAGCGTCGTCGGACTAAGAACAAAGGGACATACATTTAATCATTCCTTCTTCACTACCTAATGCATGTGTCCTCTGAGTGCATTTGTAATGAAAATATTTTGAAAATGGTTTGATTTCGAGAAAAATACTTGGTGTTGACAAAACATTTATTTGGACCTACGCTATTGTTTGTAAGAAAATTTCATTACACCCACCATTTTAGTTTGCCTCCTTTTTAGTTATTATTTTAAATAATTATTTATTTTTTTAGATTAGCGACGGTTCAGGCCGACGCTATTGTTTTTAAAAAAATATTCATTTCCCATAAAAAATTTCGTTTGCCTCCTTCTTAGTTATTGTCTTAATTAATTCTTATTTTCTTATATTAGTGACGGTTCAGGCCGATGCTACTGTTTGTGCTAAAATTTTTATTTTCCCCCACGAATTTCGTTTGGCTCCTTTAAACTTATTGTTTTAATTAATTATTATTTTTATATTAAAAACTAGTACTTTAATAGCTCTTTTAAAGTTCTATTAAACAAAATCATTCACATTAGTGGCACGGTTAATAGCTCTTTTCAGCGCTATCAAAAACAAAAAGAAAGTGCTATTAAGTAACTTTTATGGCATATTGTTTGTTGCTCTATTTTCTCTTTCAAAGTTGGTTTACCCTTTTGGACAGAAGAGATCACTCTTGTTTGTCTTTATTAGAATCTTTATAAGAGGAGCATACGCCTAACTAGTCATTTTCCTCTATTTCACTTCAAAAGTATATAGCACGAATAAAACTAAAGTTCATGAGTGAATGTGAGCACTTGAGCGATAACCTATACAGCCAGCGTCGTCGGACTAAGAACAAAGGGACATACATTTAATCATTCCTTCTTCACTACTTAATGCATGTGTCCTCCGAGTGCATTTGTTATGAAAATATTTTGAAAATGGTTTGATTTCGAGAAAAATACTTGGTGTTAACAAAAGGTTTATTTGGACCTACGCTACATGTTTGTGCGAAAATTTCATTACACCCACCATTTTAATTTTCCTCCTTTTTAGTTATTATTTTAAATAATTATTTATTTTTTTATATTAGCGACGGTTCAGGCCGGCGCTATTGTTTTTGAAAAAATATTCATTTCCCATAACAAATTTCGTTTGCCTCCTTATTAGTTATTGTCTTAATTAATTCATATTTTCTTATATTAGCGACGGTTCAGGCCGACACTACTGTTTGTGCTAAAATTTTCATTTCCCCCCACGAATTTCATATGGCTCCTTTAAACTTATTGTTTTAATTAATTATTATTTTTATATTAAAAACTAGTACTTTAATAGCTCTTTTAAAGTGCTATTAAATAAAATTGTTCACATTAGTGGCACGGTTAATAGCGCTTTTCAGCGCTATCAAAAACAAAAGAAAGTGCTATTAAGTAACTTTTATGGCATATTTTGTGTTGCTCTATTTTCTCTTTCATAGTTGGTTTACCCTTTTGGACAGAAGAGATCACTCTTCTTTGTCTTTATTAAAATCTTTATAACAGGAGCATACGCCTAACTAGTCATTTTCCTCCATTTCACTTCAAAAGTATATAGCACGAATAAAATTAAAGTTCATGACTGAAGGGGAGCATTCAAACGATAACCTTTACAGCCAGCGTCGTCGGACTAAGAACAAAGGGACATGCATTTAATCATTCCTTCTTCACTACTTAATGCATGTGTTCTTCTAGTGCATTTGTTATGAAAATATTTTGAAAATGGTTTGATTTCGAGAAAAATACTTGGTGTTGACAAAACATTTATTTGGACCTACGCTATTGTTTGTGCGAAAATTTCATTACACCCACCAATTTAGTTTGCCTCCTTTTTAGTTATTATTTTAAATAATTATTTATTTTTTTAGATTAGCGACCGTTCAGGCCGATACTATTGTTTTAAAAAAAATATTCATTTCATATAACAAATTTCGTTTGTCTCCTTATTAGTTATTGTCTTAATTAATTCTTATTTTCTTATATTAGTGACGGTTCAGGCCGATGCTACTGTTTGTGCTAAAATTTTCATTTTCCCCCACGAATTTCGTTTGGCTCCTTTAAACTTATTGTTTTAATTAATTATTATTTTTATCTTAAAAAATAGTACTTTAATAGCTCTTTTAATTTCTATTAAAAAAAATCATTCACATTAGTGGCACGGTTAATAGCGCTTTTCAGCGCTATCAAAAACAAAAGAAAGTGCTATTAAGTAAATTTTATGCCATATTGTCTGTTGCTCTATTTTCTCTTTCATAGTTGGTTTACCCTTTTGGATAGAAGAGATCACTCTTCTTTGTCTTTCTAGAATCTTTATAATAGGAGCATACGCCTAACTAGTCATTTTCCTCCATTTCACTTCAAAAGTATATAGCACGAATAAAACTAAAGTTCATGAGTGAATGTGAGCACTCGAGCGATAACCTATACAGCCAGCGTCGTCGGACTAAGAACAAAGGGACATACATTTAATCATTCCTTCTTCACTACCTAATGCATGTGTCCTCTGAGTGCATTTGTAATGAAAATATTTTGAAAATGGTTTGATTTCGAGAAAAATACTTGGTGTTGACAAAACATTTATTTGGACCTACGCTATTGTTTGTGCGAAAATTTCATTACACCCACCATTTTAGTTTGCTTCCTTTTTAGTTATTATTTTAAATAATTATTTATTTTTTTAGATTAGCGACGGTTCAGGACGGCGCTATTGTTTTTGAAAAAATATTCATTTCCCATAACAAATTTCGTTTGCCTCCTTATTAGTTATTGTCTTAATTAATTCAGATTTTCTTATATTAGCGACGGTTCAGGCCGACACTACTGTTTGTGCTAAAATTTTCATTTCCCCCCACGAATTTCATATGGCTCCTTTAAACTTATTGTTTTAATTAATTATTATTTTTATATTAAAAACTAGTACTTTAATAGCTCTTTTAAAGTGCTATTAAATAAAATTGTTCACATTAGTGGCACGGTTAATAGCGCTTTTCAGCGCTATCAAAAACAAAAGAAAGTGCTATTAAGTAACTTTTATGGCATATTTTCTGTTGCTCTATTTTCTCTTTCATAGTTGGTTTACCCTTTTGGACAGAAGAGATCACTCTTCTTTGTCTTTATTAAAATCTTTATAACAGGAGCATACGCCTAACTAGTCATTTTCTTCCATTTCACTTCAAAAGTATATAGCACGAATAAAATTAAAGTTCATGAGTGAAGGGGAGCATTCAAACGATAACCTTTACAGCCAGCGTCGTCGGACTAAGAACAAAGGGACATGCATTTAATCATTCCTTCTTCACTACTTAATGCATGTGTTCTTCGAGTGCATTTGTTATGAAAATATTTTGAAAATGGTTTGATTTCGAGAAAAATACTTGGTGTTGACAAAACATTTATTTGGACCTACGCTATTGTTTATGCGAAAATTTCATTACACCCACCAATTTAGTTTGCCTCCTTTTTAGTTATTCTTTTAAATAATTATTTATTTTTTTAGATTAGCGACGGTTCAGGCCGATGCTATTGTTTTTGAAAAAATATTCATTTCACATAACAAATTTCGTTTGCCTCCTTATTAGTTATTGTCTTAATTAATTCTTATTTTCTTATATTAGTGACGGTTCAGGCGATGCTAATGTTTGTGCTAAAATTTTCATTTTCCCCCACGAATTTCGTTTGGCTCCTTTAAACTTATTGTTTTAATTAATAATTATTTTTATATTAAAAACTAGTACTTTAATAGCTCTTTTAATGTTCTATTAAACAAAATCGTTCACATTAGTGGCACGGTTAATAGCGCTTTTCAGCGCTATCAAAAACAAAAGAAAGTGCTATTAAGTAAATTTTATGGTATATTGTCTGTTGCTCTATTTTCTCTTTCATAGTTGGTTTACCCTTTTGGACAAAAGAGATCACTCTTCTTTGTCTTTATTAAAATCTTTATAACAGGAGCATACGCCTAACTAGTCGTTTTCCTCCATTTCACTTCAAAAGTATATAGCACAAATAAAACTAAAGTTCATGAGTGAATGTGAGCACTCGAGCGATAACCTATACAGCCAGCGTCGTCGGACTAAGAACAAAGGGACATACATTTAATCATTCCTTCTTCACTACCTAATGCATTTGTCCTCCGAGTGCATTTGTAATGAAAATATTTTGAAAATGGTTTGATTTCGAGAAAAATACTTGGTGTTGACAAAACGTTTATTTGGAGCTATGCTACATGTTTGTGCGAAAATTTCATTACAACCACCATTTTAATTTGCCTCCTTTTTAGTTATTATTTTATATAATAATTTATTTTTTTATATTAGCGACGGTTCAGGCCGGCGCTATTGTTTTTGAAAAAATATTCATTTCCCATAATATATTTCGTTTGCCTCCTTCTTAGTTATTGTCTTAATTAATTCTTATTTTCTTATATTAGCGACGGTTCAGGCCGACGCTACTGTTTGTGCTAAAATTTTCATTTTCCCCCACGAATTTCCTATGGATCCTTTGAACTTATTGTTTTAATTAATTATTATTTTTATATTAAAAACTAGTACTTTAATAGCTCTTTTAAAGTGCTATTAAACAAAATCGTTCACATTAGTGGCACGGTTAATAGAGCTTTTCAGCGCTATCAAAAACAAAAGAAAGTGCTATTAAGTAACTTTTATGGCATATTGTCTGTTGCTCTATTTTCTCTTTCAAAGTTGGTTTACCCTTTTGGACAGAAGAGATCACTCTTCTTTGCCTTTATTATAATCTTTATAAGAGGAGCATACGCCTAACTAGTCATTTTCCTCCATTTTACTTCAGAAGTATATAGCACGAATAAAACTAAAGTTCATGAGTGAAGGGGAGCATTCGAACGATAACCTTTACAACCAGCGTCGTCGGACTAAGAACAAAGGGACATGCATTTAATCATTCCTTCTTCACTACTTAATGCATGTGTTCTTCGAGTGCATTTGTTATGAAAATATTTTGAAAATGGTTTGATTTCGAGAAAAATACTTGGTGTTAACAAAAGGTTTATTTGGACCTACGCTACATGTTTGTGCCAAAATTTCATTACACCCACCAATTTAGTTTGCCTCCTTTTTAGTTATTATTTTAAATTATTATTTTTTTTTTAGATTAGCGACCGTTCAGGCCGATGCTATTGTTTATGAAAAAAATATTCATTTCATATAACAAATTTCGTTTGTCTCCTTATTAGTTATTGTCTTAATTAATTCTTATTTTCTTATATTAGTGACGGTTCAGGCCGACACTACTGTTTGTGCTAAAATTTTCATTTTCCCGCACGAATTTTGTTTGGCTCCTTTAAACTTATTGTTTTAATTAATTATTATTTTTATATTAAAAACTAGTACTTTAATAGCTCTTTTAATTTCTATTAAACAAAATCGTTCTCATTAGTGGCACGGTTAATAGCGCTTTTCAGCGCTATCAAAAACAAAAGAAAGTGCTATTAAGTAACTTTTATGGCATATTTTCTGTTGCTCTATTTTCTCTTTCATAGTTGGTTTACCCTTTTGGACAGAAGAGATCACTCTTCTTTGTCTTTATTAAAATCTTTATAACAGGAGCATACGCCTAACTAGTCATTTTCCTCCATTTCACTTCAAAAGTATATAGCACGAATAAAATTAAAGTTCATGAGTGAAGGGGAGCATTCAAACGATAACCTTTACAGCCAGCGTCGTCGGACTAAGAACAAAGGGACATGCATTTAATCATTCCTTCTTCACTACTTAATGCATGTGTTCTTCGAGTGCATTTGTTATGAAAATATTTTGAAAATGGTTTGATTTCGAGAAAAATACTTGGTGTTGACAAAACATTTATTTGGACCTACGCTATTGTTTGTGCGAAAATTTCATTACACCCACCAATTTAGTTTGCCTCCTTTTTAGTTATTCTTTTAAATAATTATTTATTTTTTTAGATTAGCGACGGTTCAGGCCGATGCTATTGTTTTTGAAAAAATATTCATTTCACATAACAAATTTCGTTTGCCTCCTTATTAGTTATTGTCTTAATTAATTCTTATTTTCTTATATTAGTGACGGTTCAGGCGATGCTAATGTTTGTGCTAAAATTTTCATTTTCCCCCACGAATTTCGTTTGGCTCCTTTAAACTTATTGTTTTAATTAATAATTATTTTTATATTAAAAACTAGTACTTTAATAGCTCTTTTAATGTTCTATTAAACAAAATCGTTCACATTAGTGGCACGGTTAATAGCGCTTTTCAGCGCTATCAAAAACAAAAGAAAGTGCTATTAAGTAAATTTTATGGTATATTGTCTGTTGCTCTATTTTCTCTTTCATAGTTGGTTTACCCTTTTGGACAAAAGAGATCACTCTTCTTTGTCTTTATTAAAATCTTTATAACAGGAGCATACGCCTAACTAGTCATTTTCCTCCATTTCACTTCAAAAGTATATAGCACAAATAAAACTAAAGTTCATGAGTGAATGTGAGCACTAGAGCGATAACCTATACAGCCAGCGTCGTCGGACTAAGAACAAAGGGACATACATTTAATCATTCCTTCTTCACTACCTAATGCATGTGTCCTCCGAGTGCATTTGTAATGAAAATATTTTGAAAATGGTTTGATTTCGAGAAAAATACTTGGTGTTGACAAAACGTTTATTTGGAGCTATGCTACATGTTTGTGCGAAAATTTCATTACAACCATCATTTTAATTTGCCTCCTTTTTAGTTATTATTTTATATAATAATTTATTTTTTTATATTAGCGACGGTTCAGGCCGGCGCTATTGTTTTTGAAAAAATATTCATTTCCCATAATAAATTTCGTTTGCCTCCTTCTTAGTTATTGTCTTAATTAATTCTTATTTTCTTATATTAGCGACGGTTCAGGCCGACGCTACTGTTTGTGCTAAAATTTTCATTTTCCCCCACGAATTTCCTATGGATCCTTTGAACTTATTGTTTTAATTAATTATTATTTTTATATTAAAAACTAGTACTTTAATAGCTCTTTTAAAGTGCTATTAAACAAAATCGTTCACATTAGTGGCACGGTTAATAGAGCTTTTCAGCGCTATCAAAAACAAAAGAAAGTGCTATTAAGTAACTTTTATGGCAAATTTTCTGTTGCTCTATTTTCTCTTTCAAAGTTGGTTTACCCTTTTGGACAGAAGAGATCACTCTTCTTTGCCTTTATTATAATCTTTATAAGAGGAGCATACGCCTAACTAGTCATTTTCCTCCATTTTACTTCAGAAGTATATAGCACGAATAAAACTAAAGTTCATGAGTGAAGGGGAGCATTCGAACGATAACCTTTACAACCAGCGTCGTCGGACTAAGAACAAAGGGACATGCATTTAATCATTCCTTCTTCACTACTTAATGCATGTGTTCTTCGAGTGCATTTGTTATGAAAATATTTTGAAAATGGTTTGATTTCGAGAAAAATACTTGGTGTTAACAAAAGGTTTATTTGGACCTACGCTACATGTTTGTGCCAAAATTTCATTACACCCACCAATTTAGTTTGCCTCCTTTTTAGTTATTATTTTAAATTATTATTTTTTTTTTTAGATTAGCGACCGTTCAGGCCGATGCTATTGTTTATGAAAAAAATATTCATTTCATATAACAAATTTCGTTTGTCTCCTTATTAGTTATTGTCTTAATTAATTCTTATTTTCTTATATTAGTGACGGTTCAGGCCGACACTACTGTTTGTGCTAAAATTTTCATTTTCCCGCACGAATTTTGTTTGGCTCCTTTAAACTTATTGTTTTAATTAATTATTATTTTTATATTAAAAACTAGTACTTTAATAGCTCTTTTAATTTCTATTAAACAAAATCGTTCTCATTAGTGGCACGGTTAATAGCGCTTTTCAGCGCTATCAAAAACAAAAGAAAGTGCTATTAACTAACTTTTATGGCATATTTTCTGTTGCTCTATTTTCTCTTTCATAGTTGGTTTACCCTTTTGGACAGAAGAGATCACTCTTCTTTGTCTTTATTAAAATCTTTATAACAGGAGCATACGCCTAACTAGTCATTTTCCTCCATTTCACTTCAAAAGTATATAGCACGAATAAAATTAAAGTTCATGAGTGAAGGGGAGCATTCAAACGATAACCTTTACAGCCAGCGTCGTCGGACTAAGAACAAAGGGACATGCATTTAATCATTCCTTCTTCACTACTTAATGCATGTGTTCTTCGAGTGCATTTGTTATGAAAATATTTTGAAAATGGTTTGATTTCGAGAAAAATACTTGGTGTTGACAAAACATTTATTTGGACCTACGCTATTGTTTGTGCGAAAATTTCATTACACCCACCAATTTAGTTTGCCTCCTTTTTAGTTATTCTTTTAAATAATTATTTATTTTTTTAGATTAGCGACGGTTCAGGCCGATGCTATTGTTTTTGAAAAAATATTCATTTCACATAACAAATTTCGTTTGCCTCCTTATTAGTTATTGTCTTAATTAATTCTTATTTTCTTATATTAGTGACGGTTCAGGCGATGCTAATGTTTGTGCTAAAATTTTCATTTTCCCCCACGAATTTCGTTTGGCTCCTTTAAACTTATTGTTTTAATTAATAATTATTTTTATATTAAAAACTAGTACTTTAATAGCTCTTTTAATGTTCTATTAAACAAAATCGTTCACATTAGTGGCACGGTTAATAGCGCTTTTCAGCGCTATCAAAAACAAAAGAAAGTGCTATTAAGTAAATTTTATGGTATATTGTCTGTTGCTCTATTTTCTCTTTCATAGTTGGTTTACCCTTTTGGACAAAAGAGATCACTCTTCTTTGTCTTTATTAAAATCTTTATAACAGGAGCATACGCCTAACTAGTCATTTTCCTCCATTTCACTTCAAAAGTATATAGCACAAATAAAACTAAAGTTCATGAGTGAATGTGAGCACTAGAGCGATAACCTATACAGCCAGCGTCGTCGGACTAAGAACAAAGGGACATACATTTAATCATTCCTTCTTCACTACCTAATGCATGTGTCCTCCGAGTGCATTTGTAATGAAAATATTTTGAAAATGGTTTGATTTCGAGAAAAATACTTGGTGTTGACAAAACGTTTATTTGGAGCTATGCTACATGTTTGTGCGAAAATTTCATTACAACCATCATTTTAATTTGCCTCCTTTTTAGTTATTATTTTATATAATAATTTATTTTTTTATATTAGCGACGGTTCAGGCCGGCGCTATTGTTTTTGAAAAAATATTCATTTCCCATAATAAATTTCGTTTGCCTCCTTCTTAGTTATTGTCTTAATTAATTCTTATTTTCTTATATTAGCGACGGTTCAGGCCGACGCTACTGTTTGTGCTAAAATTTTCATTTTCCCCCACGAATTTCCTATGGATCCTTTGAACTTATTGTTTTAATTAATTATTATTTTTATATTAAAAACTAGTACTTTAATAGCTCTTTTAAAGTGCTATTAAACAAAATCGTTCACATTAGTGGCACGGTTAATAGAGCTTTTCAGCGCTATCAAAAACAAAAGAAAGTGCTATTAAGTAACTTTTATGGCATATTTTCTGTTGCTCTATTTTCTCTTTCAAAGTTGGTTTACCCTTTTGGACAAAAGAGATCACTCTTCTTTGCCTTTATTATAATCTTTATAAGAGGAGCATACGCCTAACTAGTCATTTTCCTCCATTTTACTTCAGAAGTATATAGCACGAATAAAACTAAAGTTCATGAGTGAAGGGGAGCATTCGAACGATAACCTTTACACCAGCGTCGTCGGACTAAGAACAACGGGACATGCATTTAATCATTCCTTCTTCACTACTTAATGCATGTGTTCTTCGAGTGCATTTGTTATGAAAATATTTTGAAAATGGTTTGATTTCGAGAAAAATACTTGGTGTTGACAAAACATTTATTTGGACCTACGCTATTGTTTGTGCGAAAATTTCATTACACCCACCAATTTAGTTTGCCTCCTTTTTAGTTATTATTTTAAATAATTATTTATTTTTTTAGATTAGCGACCGTTCAGGCCGATGCTATTGTTTTTGAAAAAAATATTCATTTCATATAACAAATTTCGTTTGTCTCCTTATTAGTTATTGTCTTAATTAATTCTTATTTTCTTATATTAGTGACGGTTCAGGCCGATGCTACTGTTTGTGCTAAAATTTTCATTTTCCCGCACGAATTTCGTTTGGCTCCTTTAAACTTATTGTTTTAATTAATTATTATTTTTATCTTAAAAAATAGTACTTTAATAGCTCTTTTAATTTCTATTAAACAAAATCGTTCACATTAGTGGCACGGTTAATAGCGCTTTTCAGCGCTATCAAAAACAAAAGAAAGTGATATTAAGTAAATTTTATGGCATATTGTCTGTTGCTCTATTTTCTCTTTCATAGTTGGTTTACCCTTTTGGATAGAAGAGATCACTCTTCTTTGTCTTTATTAGAATCTTTATAACAGGAGCATATGCCTAACTAGTCATTTTCCTCCATTTCACTTCAAAAGTATATAGCACGAATAAAACTAAAGTTCATGAGTGAATGTGAGCACTCGAGCGATAACCTATACAGCCAGCGTCGTCGGACTAAGAAGAAAGGGACATACATTTAATCATTCCTTCTTCACTACTTAATGCATGTGTTCTTCGAGTGCATTTGTTATGAAAATATTTTGAAAATGGTTTGATTTCGAGAAAAATACTTGGTGTTGACAAAACATTTATTTGGACCTACGCTATTGTTTGTGCGAAAATTTCATTACACCCACCAATTTAGTTTGCCTCCTTTTTAGTTATTCTTTTAAATAATTATTTATTTTTTTAGATTAGCGACGGTTCAGGCCGATGCTATTGTTTTTGAAAAAATATTCATTTCACATAACAAATTTCGTTTGCCTCCTATTTAGTTATTGTCTTAATTAATTCTTATTTTCTTATATTAGTGACGGTTCAGGCCGATGCTACTGTTTGTGCTAAAATTTTCATTTTCCCCCACGAATTTCGTTTGGCTCCTTTAAACTTATTGTTTTAATTAATAATTATTTTTATATTAAAAACTAGTACTTTAATAGCTCTTTTAATGTTCTATTAAACAAAATCGTTCACATTAGTGGCACGGTTAATAGCGCTTTTCAGAGCTATCAAAAACAAAAGAAAGTGCTATTAAGTAAATTTTATGGCATATTGTCCGTTGCTCTATTTTCTCTTTCATAGTTGGTTTACCCTTTTGGACAAAAGAGATCACTCTTCTTTGTCTTTATTAAAATCTTTATAACAGGAGCATACGCCTAACTAGTCGTTTTCCTCCATTTCACTTCAAAAGTATATAGCACGAATAAAACTAAAGTTCATGAGTGAATGTGAGCACTCGAGCGATAACCTATACAGCCAGCGTCGTCAGACTAAGAACAAAGGGACATACATTTAATCATTCCTTCTTCACTACCTAATGCATGTGTCCTCTGAGTGCATTTGTAATGAAAATATTTTGAAAATGGTTTGATTTCGAGAAAAATACTTGGTGTTGACAAAACGTTTATTTGGAGCTACGCTACATGTTTGTGCGAAAATTTCATTACAACCACCATTTTAATTTGCCTCCTTTTTAGTTATTATTTTATATAATAATTTATTTTTTTATATTAGCGACGGTTCAGGCCGGCGCTATTGTTTTTGAAAAAATATTCATTTCCCATAATAAATTTCGTTTGCCTCCTTCTTAGTTATTGTCTTAATTAATTCTTATTTTCTTATATTAGCGACGGTTCAGGCCGACGCTACTGTTTGTGCTAAAATTTTCATTTTCCCCCACGAATTTCCTATGGATCCTTTGAACTTATTGTTTTAATTAATTATTATTTTTATATTAAAAACTAGTACTTTAATAGCTCTTTTAAAGTGCTATTAAACAAAATCGTTCACATTAGTGGCACGATTAATAGAGCTTTTCAGCACTATCAAAAACAAAAGAAAGTGCTATTAAGTAACTTTTATGGCATATTTTCTGTTGCTCTATTTTCTCTTTCAAAGTTGGTTTACCCTTTTGGACAAAAGAGATCACTCTTCTTTGCCTTTATTATAATCTTTATAAGAGGAGCATACGCCTAACTAGTCATTTTCCTCCATTTTACTTCAGAAGTATATAGCACGAATAAAACTAAAGTTCATGAGTGAAGGGGAGCATTCGAACGATAACCTTTACAACCGGCGTCGTCGGACTAAGAACAAAGGGACATGCATTTAATCATTCCTTCTTCACTACTTAATGCATGTGTTCTTCGAGTGCATTTGTTATGAAAATATTTTGAAAATGGTTTGATTTCGAGAAAAATACTTGGTGTTGACAAAACATTTATTTGGATCTACGCTATTGTTTGTGCGAAAATTTCATTACACCCACCAATTTAGTTTGCCTCCTTTTTAGTTATTATTTTAAATAATTATTTGATTTTTTAGATTAGCGACCGTTCAGGCCGATGCTATTGTTTTTGAAAAAAATATTCATTTCATATAACAAATTTCGTTTTTCTCCTTATTAGTTATTGTCTTAATTAATTCTTATTTTCTTATATTAGTGACAGTTCAGGCCGATGCTACTGTTTGTGCTAAAATTTTCATTTTCCCCCACGAATTTCGTTTGGCTCCTTTAAACTTATTGTTTTAATTAATTATTATTTTTATCTTAAAAAATAGTACTTTAATAGCTCTTTTAATTTCTATTAAACAAAATCGTTCACATTAGTGGCACGGTTAATAGCGCTTTTCAGCGCTATCAAAAACAAAAGAAAGTGCTATTAAGTAAATTTTATTGCATATTGTCTGTTGCTTTATTTTCTCTTTCATAGTTGGTTTACCCTTTTGGATAGAAGAGATCACTCTTCTTTGTCTTTATTAGAATCTTTATAACAGGAGCATATGCCTAACTAGTCATTTTCCTCCATTTCACTTCAAAAGTATATAGCACGAATAAAACTAAAGTTCATGAGTGAATGTGAGCACTCGAGCGATAACCTATACAGCCAGCGTCGTCGGACTAAGAACAAAGGGACATACATTTAATCATTCCTTGTTCACTACCTAATGAATGTGTCCTCTGAGTGCATTTGTAATGAAAATATTTTGAAAATGGTTTGATTTCGAGAAAAATACTTGGTGTTGAAAAAACGTTTATTTGGACCTACGCTACATGTTTGTGCGAAAATTTCATTACGCCCACCATTTTAATTTGCCTCCTTTTTAGTTATTATTTTATATAATAATTTATTTTTTTATATTAGTGACGGTTCAGGCCGGGGCTATTGTTTTTGAAAAAATATTCATTTCCCATAACAAATTTCGTTTGCCTCCTTCTTAGTTATTGTCTTAATTAATTCTTATTTTCTTATATTAGTGACGGTTCAGGCCGATGCTACTGTTTGTGCTAAAATTTTCATTTTCCCCCACGAATTTCGTTTGGCTCCTTTAAACTTATTGTTTTAATAAATTATTATTTTTATATTAAAAACTAGTACTTTAATAGCTCTTTTAAAGTTCTATTAAACAAAATCGTTCACATTAGTGGCACGGTTAATAGCTCTTTCCAGCGCTATCAAAAACAAAAGAAAGTGCTATTAAGTAACTTTTATGGCATATTGTCTGTTGCTCTATTTTCTCTTTCAAAGTTGGTTTACCCTTTTGGACAGAAGAGATCACTCTTGTTTGTCTTTATCAGAATCTTTATAAGAGGAGCATACGCTTAACTAGTCATTTTCCTCCATTTCACTTCAAAAGTATATAGAACGAATAAAACTAAAGTTCATGAGTGAATGTGAGCACTTGAGCGATAAGCTATACAACCAGTGTCGTCGGACTAAGAACAAAGGGACATACATTTAATCATTCCTTCTTCACTACTTAATGCATGTGTCCTCCGAGTGCATTTGTTATGAAAATATTTTGAAAATGGTTTGATTTCGAGAAAAATACTTGGTGTTAACAAAAGGTTTATTTGGACCTACGCTACATGTTTGTGCGAAAATTTCATTACACCCACCATTTTAATTTGCCTCCTTTTTAGTTATTATTTTAAATAATTATTTATTTTTTTATATTAGCGACGGTTCAGGCCGGCGCTATTGTTTTTGAAAAAATATTCATTTCCCATAACAAATTTCGTTTGCCTCCTTATTAGTTATTGCCTTAATTAATTCATATTTTCTTATATTAGCGACGGTTCAGGCCGACACTACTGTTTGTGCTAAAATTTTCATTTCCCCCCACGAATTTCCTATGGATCCTTTAAACTTATTGTTTTAATTAATTATTATTTTTATATTAAAAACTAGTACTTTAATAGCTCTTTTAAAGTGCTATTAAACAAAATCGTTCACATTAGTGGCACGGTTAATAGCGCTTTTCAGCGCTATCAAAAACAAAAGAAAGTGCTATTAAGTAACTTTTATGGCATATTTTCTGTTGCTCTATTTTCTCTTTCATAGTTGGTTTACCCTTTTGGACAAAAGAGATCACTCTTCTTTGTCTTTATTAAAATCTTTATAACAGGAGCATACACCTAACTAGTCATTTTCCTCCATTTCACTTCAAAAGTATATAGCACGAATAAAACTAAAGTTCATGAGTGAAGGGGAGCATTCGAACGATAACCTTTACAGCCAGCGTCGTCAGACTAAGAACAAAGGGACATGCATTTAATCATTCCTTCTTCACTACTTAATGCATGTGTTCTTCGAGTGCATTTGTTATGAAAATATTTTGAAAATGGTTTGATTTCGAGAAAAATACTTGGTGTTGACAAAACCTTTATTTGGACCTACGCTTTTGTTTGTGCAAAAATTTCATTACACCCACCAATTTAGTTTGCCTCCTTTTTAGTTATTATTTTAAATAATTATTTATTTATTTAGATTAGCGACGGTTCAGGCCGATGCTATTGTTTTTGAAAAAATATTCATTTAACATAACAAATTTCGTTTGCCTCCTTATTAGTTATTGTCTTAATTAATTCTTATTTTCTTATATTAGTGACGGTTCAGGCCGATGCTACTGTTTGTGCTAAAATTTTCATATTCCCCCACGAATTTCGTTTGGCTCCTTTAAACTTATTGTTTTAATTAATAATTATTTTTATATTAAAAACTAGTACTTTAATAGCTCTTTTAATGTTCTATTAAACAAAATCGTTCACATTAGTGGCACGGTTAATAGCGCTTTTCAGCGCTATCAAAAACAAAAGAAAGTGCTATTAAGTAACTTTTATGGCATATTGTCTGTTGCTCTATTTTCTCTTTCATAGTTGGTTTACCTTTTTGGACAAAAGAGATCACTCTTCTTTGTCTTTATTAAAATCTTTATAACAGGAGCATACGCCTAACTAGTCATTTTCCTCCATTTCACTTCAAAAGTATATAGCACGAATAAAACTAAAGTTCATGAGTGAATTTGAGCACTCGAGCGATAACCTATACAGCCAGCATCGTCGGACTAAGAACAAAGGGACATACATTTAATCATTCCTTCTTCACTACCTAATGCATGTGTCCTCCGAGTGCATTTGTAATGAAAATATTTTGAAAATGGTTTGATTTCGAGAAAAATACTTGGTGTTGACAAAACGTTTATTTGGAGCTACGCTACATGTTTGTGCGAAAATTTCATTACAACCAACATTTTAATTTGCCTCCTTTTTAGTTATTATTTTATATAATAATTTATTTTTTTATATTAGCGACAGTTCAAGCCGGCGCTATTGTTTTTGAAAAAATATTCATTACCCATAACAAATTTCGTTTGCCTCCTTTTTAGTTATTGTCTTAATTAATTCTTATTTTCTTATATTAGCGACGGTTCAGGCCGACGCTACTGTTTGTGCTAAAATTTTCATTTTCCCCCACGAATTTCCTATGGATCCTTTGAACTTATTGTTTTAATTAATTATTATTTTTATATTAAAAACTAGTACTTTAATAGCTCTTTTAAAGTGCTATTAAACAAAATCGTTCACATTAGTGGCACGGTTAATAGAGCTTTTCAGCGCTATCAAAAACAAAAGAAAGTGCTATTAAGTAACTTTTATGGCATATTTTCTGTTGCTCTATTTTCTCTTTCAAAGTAGGTTTACCCTTTTGGACAGAAGAGATCACTCTTCTTTGCCTTTATTATAATCTTTATAAGAGGAGCATACGCCTAACTAGTCATTTTCCTCCATTTTACTTCAGAAGTATATAGCACGAATAAAACTAAAGTTCATGAGTGAAGGGGAGCATTCGAACGATAACCTTTACAACCAGCGTCGTCGGACTAAGAACAAAGGGACATGCATTTAATCATTCCTTCTTCACTATTTAATGCATGTGTTCTTCGAGTGCATTTGTTATGAAAATATTTTGAAAATGGTTTGATTTCGAGAAAAATACTTGGTGTTAACAAAAGGTTTATTTGGACCTACGCTACATGTTTGTGCGAAAATTTCATTACACCCACCATTTTAATTTGCCTCCTTTTTAGTTATTATTTTAAATAATTATTTATTTTTTTATATTAGCGACGGTTCAGGCCGGCGCTATTGTTTTTGAAAAAATATTCATTTCCCATAACAAATTTCGTTTGCCTCCTTATTAGTTATTGTCTTAATTAATTCATATTTTCTTATATTAGCGACGATTCAGGCCGACACTACTGTTTGTGCTAAAATTTTCATTTCCCCCCACGAATTTCCTATGGCTCCTTTAAACTTATTGTTTTAATTAATTATTATTTTTATATTAAAAACTAGTACTTTAATAGCTCTTTTAAAGTGCTATTAAACAAAATCGTTCACATTAGTGGCACGGTTAATAGCGCTTTTCAGCGCTATCAAAAACAAAAGAAAGTGCTATTAAGTAACTTTTATGGCATATTTTCTGTTGCTCTATTTTCTCTTTCATAGTTGGTTTACCCTTTTGGACAAAAGAGATCACTCTTCTTTGTCTTTATTAAAATCTTTATAACAGGAGCATACGCCTAACTAGTCATTTTCCTCCATTTCACTTCAAAAGTATATAGCACGAATAAAACTAAAGTTCGTGAGTGAAGGGGAGCATTCGAACGATAACCTTTACAGCCAGTGTCGTCGGACTAAGAACAAAGGGACATGCATTTAATCATTCCTTCTTCACTACTTAATGCATGTGTTCTTCGAGTGCATTTGTTATGAAAATATTTTGAAAATGGTTTGATTTCGAGAAAAATACTTGGTGTTGACAAAACCTTTATTTGGACCTACGCTTTTGTTTGTGCGAAAATTTCATCACACCCACCAATTTAGTTTGCCTCCTTTTTAGTTATTATTTTAAATAATTATTTATTTTTTTAGATTAGCGACGGTTCAGGCCGATGCTATTGTTTTTGAAAAAATATTCATTTAACATAACAAATTTCGTTTGCCTCCTATTTAGTTATTGTCTTAATTAATTCTTATTTTCTTATATTAGTGACGGTTCAGGCCGATGCTACTGTTTGTGCTAAAATTTTCATATTCCCCCACGAATTTCGTTTGGCTCCTTTAAACTTATTGTTTTAATTAATAATTATTTTTATATATTAAAAACTAGTACTTTAATAGCTCTTTTAATGTTCTATTAAACAAAATCGTTCACATTAGTGGCACTGTTAATAGCGCTTTTCAGCGCTATCAAAAACAAAAGAAAGTGCTATTAAGTAACTTTTATGGCATATTGTCTGTTGCTCTATTTTCTCTTTCATAGTTGGTTTACCCTTTTGGACAAAAGAGATCACTCTTCTTTGTCTTTATTAAAATCTTTATAACAGGAGCATACGCCTAACTAGTCATTTTCCTCCATTTCACTTCAAAAGTATATAGCACGAATAAAACTAAAGTTCATGAGTGAATTTGAGCACTCGAGCGATAACCTATACAGCCAGCGTCGTCGGACTAAGAACAAAGGGACATACATTTAATCATTCCTTCTTCACTACCTAATGCATGTGTCCTCCGAGTGCATTTGTAATGAAAATATTTTGAAAATGGTTTGATTTCGAGAAAAATACTTGGTGTTGACAAAACGTTTATTTGGAGCTACGCTACATGTTTGTGCGAAAATTTCATTACAACCAACATTTTAATTTGCCTCCTTTTTAGTTATTATTTTATATAATAATTTATTTTTTTATATTAGCGACGGTTCAGACCGGCGCTATTGTTTTTGAAAAAATATTCATTACCCATAACAAATTTCGTTTGCCTCCTTCTTAGTTATTGTCTTAATTAATTCTTATTTTCTTATATTAGCGACGGTTCAGGCCGACGCTACTGTTTGTGCTAAAATTTTCATTTTCCCCCACGAATTTCCTATGGATCCTTTGAACTTATTGTTTTAATTAATTATTATTTTTATATTAAAAACTAGTACTTTAATAGCTCTTTTAAAGTGCTATTAAACAAAATCGTTCACATTAGTGGCACAGTTAATAGAGCTTTTCAGCGCTATCAAAAACAAAAGAAAGTGCTATTAAGTAACTTTTATGGCATATTTTCGGTTGCTCTATTTTCTCTTTCAAAGTTGGTTTACCCTTTTGGACAGAAGAGATCACTCTTCTTTGCCTTTATTATAATCTTTATAAGAGGAGCATACGCCTAACTAGTCATTTTCCTCCATTTTACTTCAGAAGTATATAGCACGAATAAAACTAAAGTTCATGAGTGAAGAGGA
This sequence comes from Vicia faba, assembly GCA_948472305.1. Classification (NCBI taxonomy): domain Eukaryota; kingdom Viridiplantae; phylum Streptophyta; class Magnoliopsida; order Fabales; family Fabaceae; genus Vicia; species Vicia faba. The sequence goes on along the minus strand of OX451741.1, from coordinate 507,247,110 downwards.
GCATTCGAACGATAACCTTTACAACCAGCGTCGTCAGACTAAGAACAAAGGGACATGCATTTAATCATTCCTTCTTCACTATTTAATGCATGTGTTCTTCGAGTGCATTTGTTATGAAAATATTTTGAAAATGGTTTGATTTCGAGAAAAATACTTGGTGTTAACAAAAGGTTTATTTGGACCTACGCTACATGTTTGTGCGAAAATTTCATTACACCCACCATTTTAATTTGCCTCCTTTTTAGTTATTATTTTAAATAATTATTTATTTTTTTATATTAGCGACAAATCAGGCCGGCGCTATTGTTTTTGAAAAAATATTCATTTCCCATAACAAATTTCGTTTGCCTCCTTATTAGTTATTGTCTTAATTAATTCATATTTTCTTATATTAGCGACGGTTCAGGCCGACACTTCTGTTTGTGCTAAAATTTTCATTTCCCCCCACGAATTTCCTATGTCTCCTTTAAACTTATTGTTTTAATTAATTATTATTTTTATATTAAAAACTAGTACTTTAATAGCTCTTTTAAAGTGCTATTAAACAAAATCGTTCACATTAGTGGCACGGTTAATAGCGCTTTTCAGCGCTATCAAAAACAAAAGAAAGTGCTATTAAGTAACTTTTATGGCATATTTTCTGTTGCTCTATTTTCTCTTTCATAGTTGGTTTACCCTTTTGGACAAAAGAGATCACTCTTCTTTGTCTTTATTAAAATCTTTATAACAGGAGCATACGCCTAACTAGTCATTTTCCTCCATTTCACTTCAAAAGTATATAGCACGAATAAAACTAAAGTTCATGAGTGAAGGGGAGCATTCGAACGATAACCTTTACAGCCAGCGTCGTCGGACTAAGAACAAAGGGACATGCATTTAATCATTCCTTCTTCACTACTTAATGCATGTGTTCTTCGAGTGCATTTGTTATGAAAATATTTTGAAAATGGTTTGATTTCGAGAAAAATACTTGGTGTTAACAAAAGGTTTATTTGGACCTACGCTACATGTTTGTGCGAAAATTTCATTACACCCACCATTTTAATTTGCCTCCTTTTTAGTTATTATTTTAAATAATTATTTATTTTTTTATATTAGCGACGGTTCAGGCCGGCGCTATTGTTTTTGAAAAAATATTCATTTCCCATAACAAATTTCGTTTGCCTCCTTATTAGTTATTGTCTTAATTAATTCATATTTTCTTATATTAGCGACGATTCAGGCCGACACTACTGTTTGTGCTAAAATTTTCATTTCCCCCCACGAATTTCCTATGGCTCCTTTAAACTTATTGTTTTAATTAATTATTATTTTTATATTCAAAACTAGTACTTTAATAGCTCTTTTAAAGTGCTATTAAACAAAATCATTCACATTAGTGGCACGGTTAATAGCGCTTTTCAGCGCTATCAAAAACAAAAGAAAGTGCTATTAAGTAACTTTTATGGCATATTTTCTGTTGCTCTATTTTCTCTTTTATAGTTGGTTTACCCTTTTGGACAAAAGAGATCACTCTTCTTTGTATTTATTAAAATCTTTATAACAGGAGCATACGCCTAACTAGTCATTTTCCTCCATTTCACTTCAAAAGTATATAGCACGAATAAAACTAAAGTTCGTGAGTGAAGGGGAGCATTCGAACGATAACCTTTACAGCCAGCGTCGTCGGACTAAGAACAAAGGGACATGCATTTAATCATTCCTTCTCCACTACTTAATGCATGTGTTCTTCGAGTGCATTTGTTATGAAAATATTTTGAAAATGGTTTGATTTCGAGAAAAATACTTGGTGTTGACAAAACCTTTATTTGGACCTACGCTATTGTTTGTGCGAAAATTTCATTACACCCACCAATTTAGTTTGCCTCCTTTTTAGTTATTATTTTAAATAATTATTTATTTTTTTAGATTAGCGACGGTTCAGGCCGATGCTATTGTTTTTGAAAAAATATTCATTTCACATAACAAATTTCGTTTGCCTCCTTATTAGTTATTGTCTTAATTAATTCTTATTTTCTTATATTATTGACGGTTCAGGCCGATGCTACTGTTTGTGCTAAAATTTTCATATTCCCCCACGAATTTCGTTTGGCTCCTTTAAACTTATTGTTTTAATTAATAATTATTTTTATATTAAAAACTAGTACTTTAATAGCTCTTTTAATGTGGTATTAAACAAAATCGTTCACATTAGTGGCACGGTTAATTGCGCTTTTCAGCACTATCAAAAACAAAAGAAAGTGCTATTAAGTAACTTTTATGGCATATTGTCTGTTGCTCTATTTTCTCTTTCATAGTTGGTTTACCCTTTTGGACAAAAGAGATCACTCTTCTTTGTCTTTATTAAAATCTTTATAACAGGAGCATACGCCTAACTAGTCATTTTCCTCCATTTCACTTCAAAAGTATATAGCACGAATAAAACTAAAGTTCATGAGTGAATGTGAGCACTCGAGCGATAACCTATACAGCCAGCGTCGTCGGACTAAGAACAAAGGGACATACATTTAATCATTCCTTCTTCACTACCTAATGCATGTGTCCTCCGAGTGTATTTGTAATGAAAATATTTTGAAAATGGTTTGATTTCGAGAAAAATACTTGGTGTTGACAAAACGTTTATTTGGAGCTACGCTACATGTTTGTGCGAAAATTTCATTACAACCACCATTTTAATTTGCCTCCTTTTTAGTTATTATTTTATATAATAATTTATTTTTTTATATTAGCGACGGTTCAGGCCGGCTCTATTGTTTTTGAAAAAATATTCATTACCCATAACAAATTTCGTTTGACTCCTTCTTAGTTATTGTCTTAATTAATTCTTATTTTCTTATATTAGCGACGGTTCAGGCCGTCGCTACTGTTTGTGCTAAAATTTTCATTTTCGCCCACGAATTTCCTATGGATCCTTTGAACTTATTGTTTTAATTAATTATTATTTTTATATTAAAAACTAGTACTTTAATAGCTCTTTTAAAGTTCTATTAAACAAAATCGTTCACATTAGTGGCACAGTTAATAGAGCTTTTCAGCGCTATCAAAAACAAAAGAAAGTGCTATTAAGTAACTTTTATGGCATATTTTCTGTTGCTCTATTTTCTCTTTCAAAGTTAGTTTACCCTTTTGGATAGAAGAGATCACTCTTCTTTGCCTTTATTATAATCTTTATAAGAGGAGCATACGCCTAACTAGTAATTTTCCTCCATTTTACTTCAGAAGTATATAGCACGAATAAAACTAAAGTTCATGAGTGAAGGGGAGCATTCGAACGATAACCTTTACAACCAGCGTCGTCGGACTAAGAACAAAGGGACATGCATTTAATCATTCCTTTTTCACTATTTAATGCATGTGTTCTTCGAGTGCATTTGTTATGGAAATATTTTGAAAATGGTTTGATTTCGAGAAAAATACTTGGTGTTGACAAAACAGTTATTTGGACCTACGCTATTGTTTGTGCGAAAATTTCATTACACCCACCAATTTAGTTTGCCTCCTTTTTAGTTATTATTTTAAATAATTATTTATTTTTTTAGATTAGCGACCGTTCAGGCCGATGCTATTGTTTTTGAAAAAATATTCATTTCATATAACAAATTTCGTTTGTCTCCTTATTAGTTATTGTCATAATTAATTCTTATTTTCTTATATTAGTGACGGTTCAGGCCGATGTTACTGTTTGTGCTAAAATTTTCATTTTCCCCCACGAATTTCGTTTGGCTCCTTTAAACTTATTGTTTTAATTAATTATTATTTTTATCTTAAAAAATAGTACTTTAATAGCTCTTTTAATTTCTATTAAACAAAATCGTTCACATTAGTGGCACGGTTAATAGCTCTTTTCAACGCTATCAAAAACAAAAGAAAGTGCTATTAAGTAAATTTTATGGCATATTGTCTGTTGCTCTATTTTCTCTTTCATAGTTGGTTTACCCTTTTGGATAGAAGAGATCACTCTTCTTTGTCTTTATTAGAATCTTTATAACAGGAGCATACGCCTAACTAGTCATTTTCCTCCATTTCACTTCAAAAGTATATAGCACGAATAAAACTAAAGTTCATGAGTGAATGTGAGCACTCGAGCGATAACCTATACAGCCAGCGTCGTCGGACTAAGAACAAAGGGACATACATTTAATCATTCCTTCTTCATTACCTAATGCATGTGTCCTCTGAGTGCATTTGTAATGAAAATATTTTGAAATTGGTTTGATTTCGAGAAAAATACTTGGCGTTGACAAAACGTTTATTTGGACCTACGCTACATGTTTGTGCGAAAATTTCATTACACCCACCATTTTAATTTGCCTCCTTTTTAGTTATTATTTTATATAATAATTTATTTTTTTTTATTAGCGACGGTTCAGGCCGGGGCTATTGTTTTTGAAAAAATATTCATTTCCCATAACAAATTTTGTTTGCCTCCTTCTTAGTTATTGTCTTAATTAATTCTTATTTTCTTATATTAGCGACGGTTCAGGCCGACGCTACTGTTTGTGCTAAAATTTTCATTTTCCCCCATGAATTTCCTATGGATCCTTTAAACTTATTGTTTTAATTAATTATTATTTTTATATTAAAAACTAGTACTTTAATAGCTCTTTTAAAGTGCTATTAAACAAAATCGTTCACATTAGTGGCACGGTTAATAGAGCTTTTCAGCGCTATCAAAAACAAAAGAAAGTGCTATTAAGTAACTTTTAAGGCATATTTTCTGTTGCTCTATTTTCTCTTTCAAAGTTGGTTTACCCTTTTGGACAGAACAAATCACTCTTCTTTGCCTTTATTAAAATCTTTATAGGAGGAGCATGCGCCTAACTAGTCATTTTCCTCCATTTTACTTCAGAAGTATATAGCACGAATAAAACTAAAGTTCATGAGTGAATGGGAGCATTCGAACGATAACCTTTACAGCCAGCGTCGTCGGAATAAGAACAAAGGGACATGCATTTAATCATTCCTTCTTCACTACTTAATGCATGTGTTCTTCGAGTGCATTTGTTATGAAAATGGTTTGATTTCGAGAAAAATACTTGGTGTTGACAAAACATTTATTTGGACCTACGCTATTGTTTGTGCGAAAATTTCATTACACCCACCAATTTAGTTTGCCTCCTTTTTAGTTATTATTTTAAATAATTATTTATTTTTTTAGATTAGCGACCGTTCAGGCCGATGCTATTGTTTTTGAAAAAATATTCATTTCACATGACAAATTTCGTTTGCCTCCTAATTAGTTATTGTGTTAATTAATTCTTATTTTCTTATATTAGTGACGGTTCAGGCCGACGCTACTGTTTGTGCTTAAATTTTCATTTTCCCCCACGAATTTCGTTTGGCTCCTTTAAACTTATTGTTTTAATTAATTATTATTTTTATATTTAAAAATAGTACTTTAATAGCTCTTTTAAAGTTCTATTAAACAAAATAGTTCACATTAGTGGCACGGTTAATAGCGCTTTTCAGCGCTATCAAAAACAAAAGAAAGTGCTATAAGTAAATTTTATGGCATATTTTCTGTTGCTCTATTTTCTCTTTCAAAATCGGTTTACCCTTTTGGACAGAAGAGATCACTCTTCTTTGTCTTTATTAGAATCTTTATAAGAGGGGCATACGCCTAAGTAGTCATTTTCCTCCATTTAACTTCAAAAGTATATCGCACAAATAAAACTAAAGTTCATGAGTGAAGGTGAGCATTTGAACGATAACCAATACAGCCAGCATCGTCGAACTAAGAACAAAGGGACATACAGTTAATCATTCCTTCTTCACTACTTAATGCATGTATCCTTCAAGTGCATTTGTTATGTAAATATTTTGAAAATGGTTTGATTTCGTGAAAAATACTTGGTGTTGACAAAACATTTATTTGGACCTACGCTACTGTTTGTGTGAAAATTTCATTACAACCACCAATATAGTTTGCCTCTTTTTTAGTTATTATTTTAAATAATTATTTATTTTTTTATATTAGCGATGGTTCAGGCCGACGCTATTGTTTATGAAAAAGTATTCATTTCCCATAACAAATTTTGTTTGCCTCCTTATTAGTTATTGTCTTAATTAATTCTTACTTTCTTATATCAGCGATGGTTCAAGCCGACGCTACTGTTTATGCTAAAATTTTCATTTTCCACCACGAATTTCGTTTGGCTCCTTTAAACTTATTGTTTTAATTAATTATTATTTTTATATTTAAAACTAGAACTTTAATAGCACTTTTAAAGTTCTATTAAACAAAATCGTTCACATTAGTGGCACGGTTAATAGCGCTTTTCAGCGCTATCAAAAACAAAAGAAAGTGCTATTAAGTAAATTTTATGGCATATTATCTGTTACTCTATTTTCTCTTTCAAAATTGGTTTACCCTTTTGGACGGAAGAGATCACTCTTCTTTGTCTTTATTAGAATATTTATAAGAGGAGCATACGCCTAAGTAGTCATTTTCCTCCATTTCACTTCAAATGTATATCGCACAAATAAAACTAAAGTTCATGAGTGAAGGTGAGCATTTGAACGATAACCAATACTGTAAGCGTCGTCGAACTAAGAACAAAGGGACATACAATTAATCATTCCTTCTTCACTACTTAATGCATGTGTCCTTCAAGTGCATTTGTTATGTAAATATTTTGAAAATGGTTTGATTTCGAGAGAAATACTTGGTGTTGACAAAACCTTTATTTGGACCTACGCTACTGTTTGTGTGAAAATTTCGTTACACCCACCAATTTAGTTTGCCTTTTTTTTTTTAGTTTTTATTTTAAATAATTTTTTATTTTTTTATATTAGCGACGGTTCAGGCCGACGCTATTGTTTATGAAAAAATATTCATTTCCCATAACAAATTTCGTATGCCTCCTTATTTGTTATTGTCTTAATTAATTCTTATTTTCTTATATTAGCGATGGTTCAGGCCGACGCTACTTTTTGTGCTAAAATTTTCATTTTCCCCCACGAATTTCGTTTGGCTCCTTTAAACTTATTGTTTTAATTAATTAATATTTTTATATTAAAAACTAGTACTTTAATAGCTCTTTTAAAGTGATATTAAAGAAAATCGTTCACATTAGTGGCACGGTTAATAGCGCTTTTTAGCGCTATCAAAAACAAAAGAAAGTGCTATTAAATAACTTTCATGGCATATTGTCTGTTGCTCTATTTTCTCTTTCAAAATTAGTTTACCCTTTTGGACAGAAGAGATCACTCTTCTTTGTCTTTATTAGAATCTTTATAAGAAGAGCATACGCCTAAGTAGTCATTTTCCTCCATTTCACTTCCAAAGTATATCGCACAAATAAAACTAAAGTTCATGAGTGAAGGTGAGCATTAGAGCGATAACCTATACAGCCAGCGTCGTCGGACTAAGAACAAAGGGAAATACATTTAATCATTCCTTCTTCACTACTTAATGCATGTGTCCTCCGAGTGCATTTGTTATGAAAATATTTTGAAAATGGTTTGATTTCGAGAAAAATATTTGGTTTTGACAAAACGTTTATTTGGACCTACGCTACTGTTTGTGTGAAATTTCATTACACCCACCAATTTAGTTTGCCACTTTTTTAGTTATTATTTTAAATTATTATTTATTTTTTATATTAGCGACGGTTCACGCCGACGCTATTGTTTATGAAAAAGTATTCATTTCCCATAACAAATTTCATTTGCCTCCTTATTAGTTATTGTCTTAATTAATTCTTATTTTCTTATATCAGCGATGGTTCAGGCCGACGCTACTGTTTGTGCTAAAATTTTCATCTTCCCCCACAAATTTCGTTTGGCTCCTTTAAACTTATTGTTTTAATTAATTATTATTTTTATATTTAAAACTAGTACTTTAATAGCTATTTTAAAGTTCTATTGAAGAAAATCGTTCACATTAGTGCCACGGTTAATAGCGCTTTTCAGCGCTATCAAAAACAAAAGAAAGTGCTATTAAGTAAATTTTATGGCATATTGTCTGTTGCTCTATTTTCTCTTTCAAAGTTGGTTTACCCTTTTGGACATAAGAGATCACTCTTCTTTGTCTTTATTAGAATCTTTAGAAGAGGAGCATACGCCTAAGTAGTCATTTTCCTCCATTGCACTTCAAAAGTATATAGCACGAATAAAACTAAAGTTCATGAGTGAAGGTGAGCACTCGAGCGATAACCTATGCAGCCGACATCGCCGGACTAAGAACAAAGGGACATACATTTAATCATTCCTTCTTCACTACATAATGCATGTGTCCTCCGAGTTCATTTGTTATGAAAATATTTTGAAAATGGTTTGATTTCGAGAATAATACTCGGTGTTGACAAAACGGTTATTTGGACCTACGCTATTGTTTGTGCGAAAATTTCATTACACCCACCAATTTAATTTGCCTCCTTTTTAGTTATTATTTTAAATAATTATTTTTTTTTATTAGCGACGGTTCAGGCCGACGCTATTGTTTTAAAAAAAAATTCATTTCCCATAACAAATTTCATTTGCCTCCTTATTAGTTATTGTCTTAATTAATTCTTATTTTCTTATATTAGCGACGGTTCAGGCCGACGCTACTGTTTGTGCTAAAATTTTCATTTTCCCCCACGAATTTCGTTTGGCTCCTTAAAACTTATTTTTTTAATTAATTATTATTTTAATATTAAAAACTAGTACTTTAATAGCTCTTTTAAAGTGCTATTAAACAAAATCGTTCACATTAGTGGCACGGTTAATAGCGCTTTTCAGCGCTATCAAAAACAAAAGAAAGTGCTATTAAGTAACTTTTATGGCATATTGTCTGTTGCTCTATTTTCTCTTTGAAAGTTGGTTTAGCCTTTTGGACAAAAGAGATCACTCTTCTTTGTCTTTATTAGAATCTTTATAAGAGGAGCATACGCCTAAGTAGTCATTTTCCTCCATTTCACTTCAAAAGTATATAGCACCAATAAAACTAAACTTCATGAGTGAAGGTGAGCATTTGAACGATAACCTATACAGTAAGCGTCGTCGGACTAAGAACAAAGGGACATACATTTAATCATTCCTTCTTCACTACTTAATGCATGTGTCCTTCAAGTGCATTTGTTATGTAAATATTTTGAAAATGGTTTGATTTCGAGAAAAATACTTGGTGTTGACAAAGCGTTTATTTGGACCTACGCTACTGTTTGTATGAAAATTTCGTTTCACCCACCAATTTAGTTTGCCTTTTTTTTAGTTATTATCTTAAATAATTATTTATTTTTTTATATTAGCGACAGTTCAGGCCGACGCTATTGTTTTTGAAAAAATATTCATTTCCCATAACAAATTTCGTATGCCTCCTTATTAGTTATTGTCTTAATTAATTCTTATTTTCATATATTAGCGAGGGTTCAGGCCGACGCTACTGTTTATGCTAAAATTTTCATTTTCCCCCACGAATTTCGTTTGGCTCCTTTAAACTTATTGTTTTAATTAATTATTATTTTTATATTAAAAACTAGTACTTTAATAGCTCTTTTAAAGTGATATTGAACAAAATCGTTCACATTAGTGGCATGGTTAATACCGCTTTTTAGCGCTATCAAAAACAAAAGAAAGTGCTATTAAATAACTTTTATGGCATATTGTCTGTTGCTCTATTTTCTCTTTCAAAATTGGTTTACCCTTTTGGACAGAAGAGATCACTCTTCTTTGTCTTTATTAGAATCTTTATAAGAGGAGCATAGGCCTAAGTAGTCATTTTCCTCCATTTCACTTCAAAAGTATATAGCACCAATAAAACTAATGTTCATGAGTGAAGGTGAGCATTCAAGCGATAACCTATACAGCCAGCGTCGTCGGACTAAGAACAAAGGGACATACATTTAATCATTCCTTCTTCACTACTTAATGCATGTGTCCTCCAAGTGCATTTGTTATGAAAATATTTTGAAAATGGTTTGATTTCGAGAAAAATACTTGGTGTTGACTAAACGTTTATTTGGACCTACGCTACTGTTTGTGTGAAAATTTCATTACGCCCACCAATTTAGTTTGGCTTTTTTTTAGTTATTATTTTAAATAATTATTTAATTTTTTATATTAGCGACGGTTCAGGCCGACGCTATTGATTTTGAAAAAATATTCATTTCCCATAACAAATTCCGTTTGCCTCCTTATTAGTTATTGTCTTAATTAATTCTTATTTTCTTATATTAGCGACAGTTCAGGATGATGCTACTGTTTGTGCTAAAATTTTCATTTTCCCCCACGAATTTTGTATGGATCCTTTAAACTTATTTTTTTAATTAATTATTATTTTTATATTAAAAACTAGTACTTTAATAGCTCTTTTAAAGTGATATTAAACAAAATCGTTCACATTAGTGGCACGGTTAATAGCGCTCTCAAAAACAAAAGAAAGTGTTATTAAATAACTTTTATGGCATATTGTTTGTTGCTCTATTTTCTCTTTCAAAGTTGGTTTACCCTTTTGGACAGAAGAGATCACTCTTCTTTGTCTTTATTAGAATCTTTATAAGAGGAGCATACGCTAAAGTAGTCATTTTCCTCCATTGCACTTCAAAAATATATAACACGAATAAAACTAAAGTTCATGAGTGAAGGTGAGCACTCGAGCGATAACCTATACATCCAACATCGTCGGACTAAGAACAAAGGGACATACATTTAATCATTCCTTCTTCACTACTTAATGCATGTGTCCTCTGAGTGCATTTGTTATGAAAATATTTTGAAAATGGTTTGATTTCGAGAAAAATACTTGGTGTTGACAAAACGGTTATTTGGACCTACGCTATTGCTTGTGCGAAAATTTCATTACACCCACCAATTTAATTTGCCTCCTTTTTAGTTATTATTTTAAATAATTATTTATTTTTTTATATTAGCGACGGTTCAAGTCGACGCTATTGTTTTTGAAAAACTATTCATTTCCCATAACAAATTCCGTTTTCCTCCTTATTAGTTATTGTCTTAATTAATTTTTATTTTCTTATATTAGCGACGGTTCAGGCCGACACTACTGTTTGTGCTAAAATTTTCATTTTCCCCCACGAATTTCGTATGGCTCCTTTAAAATTGTTGTGTTAATTAATTATTATTTTTATATTAAAAACTAGTACTTTAATAGCTCTTTTAAAGTGATATTAAACAAAATCTTTCACATTAGTGGCACGGTTAATAGCGCTTTTCAGCACTATCAAAAACAAAAGAAAGTACTATTAAGTAACTTTTATGGCATATTGTCTGTTGCTCTATTTTCTCTTTCAAAGTTGGTTTACCCTTTTAGACAGAAGAGATCACTCTTCTTTGTCTTTATTAGAATCTTTATAAGAGGAGCATACGCCTAAGTAGTCATTTTCCTCCACTTCACTTCAAAAGTATATAGCACGAATAAAACTAAAGTTCTTGAGTGAAGGTGAGCATTCGAGCGATAACCTTAACAGCCAGCATCGTCGGACTATGAACAAAGGGACATACATTTAATAATTCATTCTTCACTACTAAATGCATCTGTCCTCTGAGTGCATTTGTTATGAAAATATTTTGAAAATGGTTTGATTTCGAGAAAAATACTTGGTGTTGAAAAAATGGTTATTTAGACCTACGCTATTATTTGTGCGAAAATTTCATTACACCCACCAATTTAATTTGCCTCCTTTTTAGTTATTATTTTAAATAATTATTTATTTTTTTATATTAGCGACGATTTAGGTCGACGCTATTGTTTTTGAAAATATATTCATTTCCCATAACAAATTTCGTTTGCCTCCTTATTAGTTATTGTCTTAATTAATTCTTATTTTCTTATATTAGCAACGGTTCAGGCCGACGCTACTGTTTGTGCTAAAATTTTAATTTTCCCCCCCAAATTTTGTATGGCTCTTTTAAACTTAATGTTTTAATTAATTATTATTTTTATATTAAAAACTAGTACTTTAATATCTCTTTTAAAGTGTTATCAAACAAAATCATTCACATTAGTGGCACGGTTAATAGCACTTTTCAGTGCTATCAAAAACAAAAGAAAGTGCTATTAAATAACTTTTATGGCATATTCTCTGTTGCTCTATTTTCTTTTTCAATGTTGGTTTACCCTTTTGGACAAAAGAGACCACTCTTCTTTGTCTTTATTATAATCTTTATAAGAGGAGCATACGCCTAACTAGTCATTTTCCTACATTTCACTTCAAAAGTATATAGCATGAATAAAACTAAAGTTCATGAATGAAGGTGAGCATTAGAACGATAACCTATACAATAAGCATCACCGGACAAAGAACAAAGGGACATACATTTAATCATTCCTTCTTCACTAATTAATGCATGTGTCCTCCGAGTGCATTTGTTATGAAAATATTTTGAAAATGGTTTGATTTCGAGAAAAATACTTGGTGTTGACAAAACGGTTATTTGGACCTACGCTATTGTTTGTGCGAAAATTTCATTACGCCCACCAATTTAATTTGCCTCCTTTTTAGTTATTATTTTAAATAATTATTTATTTTTTTATATTAGTGACGGTTTAGGTCGACGCTATTGTTTTTGAAAAAATATTCATTTCCCATAACAAATTTCGTTTGCCTCCTTATTACTTATTGTCTTAATTAATTCTTATTTTCTTATATTAGCGACGGTTAAGGCCGACGCTACTGTTTGTGCTAAAATTTTCATTTTCCCCCACGAATTTCGTATGGCTCCTTTAAACTTATTGTTTTAATTAATTATTATTTTTATATTAAAAACTAGTACTTTAATAGCTCTTTTAAAGTGATATTAAACAAAATCTTTCACCTTAGTGGCACGGTTAATAGCGCTTTTCAGCGCTATCAAAAACAAAAGAAAATGCTATTAACTAACTTTTATGGCATATTGTCTGTTGCTCTATTTTCTCTTTCAAAGTTGGTTTACCTTTTTAGACAGAAGAGATCACTCTTCTTTGTCTTTATTAGAATCTTTATAAGAGGAGCATACGCCTAACTAGTCATTTTCCCCAATTTCACTTCAAAAGTATATAGCGCGAATAAAACTAAAGTTCATGAATGAAGGTGAGCATTTGAACGATAACCTATACAGTAAGCGTCATCGGACTAAGAACAAAGAGACATACATTTAATCATTTCGTCTTCAGTACTTAATGCATGAGCCCTTCAAGTGCATTTGTTATGAAAATATGTAGAAAATGGTTTGATTTCGAGAAAAATACTTGGTGTTGATAAAGCGTCTATTTGGACCTACGCTATTGTTTGTTTGAAAATTTCATTACACCCACCAATTTAGTTTGCCGCCTTTTTAGTTATTATTTTAAATAATTATTTATTTTTTTATATTAGCGACGGTTCATGCCGACGCTATTGTTTATGAAAAAATATTCATTTCCCATAACAAATTTCGTTTGCCTACTTATTATTTATTGTCTTAATTAATTCTTATTTTCTTATATTAGCGACGGTTTAGGACGACCCTACTATTTGTGCTAAAATTTTCAATTTCCCCCACGAATTTCGTTTGGATCCTTTAAACTTATTGTTTTAATTAATTATAATTTTTATATTAAAAATTAGTACTTTAATAGCTCTTTTAAAGTGATATTAAACAAAATCGTTCACATTAGTGGCACGGTTAATAGCGCTTTTCAGCGCTATCAAAAACAAAAGAAAGTGCTATTAAATAACTTTTATGGCATATTGTTTGTTGCTCTATTTTCTCTTTCAAAGTTGGTTTACCCTTTTGGACAGAAGAGATCACTCTTCTTTGTGTTTATTAGAATCTTTATAAGAGGAGCATACGCCTAACTAGTCATTTTCCTACATTTCACTTCAAAAGTATATAGCATGAATAAAACTAAAGTTCATGAATGAAGGTGAGCATTAGAACGATAACCTATACAATAAGCATCTTCGGACAAAGAACAAAGGGACATACATTTAATCATTCCTTCTTCACTACTTAATGCATGTGTCCTCCGAGTGCATTTGTTATGAAAATATTTTGAAAATGGTTTGATTTCGAGAAAAATACTTGGTGTTGACAAAATGGTTATTTTGACCTACGCTACTGTTTGTGCGAAAATTTCATTACACCCACCAATTTAATTTGCCTCCTTTTTAGTTATTAATTTAAATAATTATTTATTTTTTTATATTAGCGACGGTTCAGACCGACGCTATTGTTTTTGAAGAAATATTCATTTCCCATAACAATTTTCGTTTGCCTCCTTATTAGTTATTGTCTTAATTAATTCTTATTTTCTTATATTAGCGACGGTTCAGGCCGACGCTACTGTTTGTGCTAAAATTTTCATTTTCCCCCACGAATTTCGTATGGCTCCCTTAAACTTATTGTTTTAATTAATTATTATTTTTATATTATAAACTGGTACTTTAATAGCTCTTTTAAAGTGATATTAAACAAAATCGTTCACATTAGTGGCACGGTTAATAACTCTTTTCAGCGCCATCAAAAACAAATTAAAGTGCTATTAAGTAACTTTTATGGCATATTGTCTGTTGCTCTATTTTCTCTTTCAAAGTTGGTTTACCTTTTTAGACAGAAGAGATCACTCTTCTTTGTCTTTATTAGAATCTTTATAAGAGGAGCATACGCCTAACTAGTCATTTTCCCCAATTTCACTTCAAAAGTATATAGCGCGAATAAAACTGAAGTTCATGAATGAAGGTGAGCATTTGAACGATAACCTATACAGTAAGCGTCATCGGACTAAGAACAAAGAGACATACATTTAATCATTTCGTCTTCACTACTTAATGCATGAGCCCTTCAATTGCATTTGTAATGAAAATATGTAGAAAATGGTTTGATTTCGAGAAAAATACTTGGTGTTGACAAAGCGTCTATTTGGACCTACGCTATTGTTTGTTTGAAAATTTCATTACACCCACCAATTTAGTTTGCCGCCTTTTTAGTTATTATTTTAAATAATTATTTTTTTTTTTTATATTAGCGACGGTTCATGCCGACGCTATTGTTTATGAAAAAATATTCATTTCCCATAACAAATTTCGTTTGCCTACTTATTATTTATTGTCTTAATTAATTCTTATTTTCTTATATTAGCGACGGTTTAGGCCGACCCTACTATTTGTGCTAAAATTTTCAATTTCCCCCACGAATTTCGTTTGGATCCTTTAAACTTATTGTTTTAATTAATTATAATTTTTATATTAAAAATTAGTACTTTAATAGCTCTTTTAAAGTGATATTAAACAAAATCGTTCACATTAGTGGCACGGTTAATAGCGCTTTTCAGCGCTATCAAAAACAAAATAAAGTGCTATTAAATAACTTTTATGGCATATTGTTTGTTGCTCTATTTTCTCTTTCAAAGTTGGTTTACCCTTTTGGACAGAAGAGATCACTCTTCTTTGTGTTTATTAGAATCTTCATAAGAAGAGCATACGCCTAACTAGTCATTTTCCTACATTTCACTTCAAAAGTATATGGCATGAATAAAACTAAAGTTCATGAATGAAGGTGAGCATTAGAAGGATAACCTATACAATAAGCATCTTCGGACAAAGAACAAAGGGACATACATTTAATCATTCCTTCTTCACTACTTAATGCATGTGTCCTCCGAGTGCATTTGTTATGAAAATATTTTGAAAATGGTTTGATTTCGAGAAAAATACTTGGTGTTGACAAAATGGTTATTTGGGCCTACGCTACTGTTTGTGCGAAAATTTCATTACACCCACCAATTTAATTTGCCTCCTTTTTAGTTATTATTTTAAATAATTATTTATTTTTTTATATTAGCGACGGTTCAGACCGACGCTATTGTTTTTGAAGAAATATTCATTTCCCATAACAATTTTCGTTTGCCTCCTTATTAGTTATTGTCTTAATTAATTCTTATTTTCTTATATTAGCGACGGTTCAGGCCGACGCTACTGTTTGTGCTCAAATTTTCATTTTCCCCCACGAATTTCGTATGGCTCCCTTAAACTTATTGTTTTAATTAATTATTATTTTTATATTAAAAACTGGTACTTTAATAGCTCTTTTAAAGTGATATTAAACAAAATCGTTCACATTAGTGGCACGGTTAATAGCTCTTTTCAGCGCCATCAAAAACAAATGAAAGTGCTATTAAATAACTCTTATGGCATATTGTCTGTTGCTCTATTTTCTCTTTCAAAGTTGGTTTACCCTTTTGGATAGAAGAGATCACTCTTCTTTATCTTTATTAGAATCTTTATAAGAGGAGCATACGCCTAAGTGGTCATTTCCCTCCATTTCACTTCAAAAGTATATAGGACGAATAAAACTAAAGTTCATGAGTGAAGGTGAGCATTCGAGCGATAACCTATACAGCCAGCATCGTCGGACTAAGAACAAAGGGACATACATTTAATCATTCCTTCTTCACTAATTAATGAATGTGTCCTCCAAGTGCATTTGTTATGAAAATATTTTGAAAGTGGTTTGATTTTGAGAAAAATACTTGGTGTTGACAAAACGTTTATTTGGACCTACGCTACTGTTTGTGCGAAAATTTCATTACATCCACCAATTTAATTTGCCTCCTTTTTGTTATTATTTTATTTAATTATTTATTTTTTATATTAGCGACAGTTCAGGTCGACGCTATTGTTTTTGAAAAAATATTCATTTCCCGTAACAAATTTTGTTTTCCTCCTTATTAGTTATTATCTTAATTAATTCTTATTTTCTTATATTAGCGACGATTCAGGCCGACGCTACTGTTTGTGCTAAAATTTTCATTTTCCCCCACAAATTTCGTATGGCTCTTTTAAACTTATTGTTTTAATTAATTATTATTCTTATATTAAAAACTAGTACTTTAATAGCTCTTTTAAAGTGATATTAAACAAAATCGTTCACATTAGTGACACGGTTAATAGCGCTTTTCAGCGCTATCAAAAACAAAAGAAAGTGCTATTAAATAACTCTTATGGCATATTTTCTGTTGCTCTATTTTCTCTTTCAAAGTTGGTTTACCCTTTTGGATAGAAGAGATCACTCTTCTTTGTCTTTATTAGAATCTTTATAAGAGGAGAATACGCCTAAGAAGTCATTTTCCTCCATTTCACTTCAAAAGTATATAGGACGAATAAAACTAAAGTTCATGAGTGAAGGTGAGCATTCGAGCGATAACCTATACAGCCAGCATCGTCGGACTAAGAACAAAGGGACATACATTTAATAATTTCCTTCTTCACTAATTAATGCATATGTCCTCCGAGTGCATTTGTTATGAAAATATTTTGAAAGTGGTTTGATTTTGAGAAAAATACTTGGTGTTGACAGGATGGATCAGAAGATGAAGGAAAGGATGGACGTGCAAGACAGCAAGATAGATACAGTAGTCAGCATGGTGCACAAGCAGACTGAGACTGCTGATCAGATTAAAGCAATGCTGGAGACTCTGTTCACACGCTTTCCTCCCCAACCTTAGTTTTTCATTCATGATTCTTTCAAAGTTTTTCTTTGCATATCTTTTGTACTGTTTTGTCTGGCTCTGAAATTTTAATATAACAAGTTTTTCTGCTCTGATCGTTTTAGCACATCACTTACACTTTTTGATTGCTGACAAAAAGGGGGAGAACAAGAATGATATTTTTCAATAACGGATTACTGACACAAAAAGTCTCAAACATTCTAACTCTGATATACTTGAATATGTTTTCTGTTTTTGCATAAGTCTACAGGTACAAGAAGGTAATCACCTCTGATACACTGAAGTTCTGATAGTCAAAGCTCTGAAGCTCTAATATTATGATGTTCAAAGAAAGTCAATAAAGATCTGATCCTGAAGAACTCTTGGAATTAAAAAGGGAAGTAATAAATTCAGGGGGAGTATCTTCGATCTAAACTCTGATATCTCTTTATCCCTTATCTTTGATAACTTCTTATTTAATTCTGATATAACTTATCATTTAGTTATCTCTGATACTTTTCACGCTATTTTCAATTAAAAAATATCTAGTTTTTGTCATCATCAAAAAGGGGGAGATTGTTAGAACAAAGTTTGAATCTACTACCCTAAGTTTAAGTTTTGATGATAACAAAATGAAAAGATATACTAATTATGTGATTCATGTAAGAACTATTTGCTACCTAAAAATTACATTCTGTTTTACAGAAACTCTGATGGGTATCAGCAGGAGAACATTATAATCAGTATCAGAATATTGGATATCAACATCAGCATCAGAAGATGCTATATCAGATACCAAAATCAGAAGAACAACTCACGCTTATGCTGAAGCTTGATGAACAGATCTGCGCTCAACACTCTGATCTCTGATAAAGACAACAACAACTCATCAGCAATTAAGCAGCGTCAGAATGAGCCAAAGCCATAACACGCTTAAGTGGCAACGGTATTGTGCATTCAAGATGTGTTATTACCAACGGCATCATTCCAGACAAGATCTGCTTAATAAGGAAAGATTGTTATTGGCATTGAATCAGAATTATTGCTCCAATGTTCACTAATTCCAATGCTATATAAACAAGTCAATGAAGATTGAATTGGCTAATGCTCTATAACAATCTACACGCCTAAAAGCTATTCATCATCTTCCTCACCTTCAGTTTGCTAAAAGCTCCAAAATTCCTTACTCAATTATTTTAGCAATCTAGTTTCCATAAGCTTAATTTGTGTAGTATCATAGTTGTGATAAACAGTTTTGTAGAAAACATTCACACACCCAGTGTTCAATTCTTTGTAAGAAAGTAATTCCTTGAGAAACCGGTTTGTGGTTTGCATCAAGAAGGCTTTAGCAGTTGTTAAAGCAGATTGTAATATTCAGTTGAATATAGTGGATTAAGACCTCGTTGGAGAGAGGCGAAATCCCCTTGACGGGTGGACTGGAGTAGTTTGAGATCAAACGAACCAGGATAAAAATATTTTGTTCATTGCATTGATTTTCAGTTTTACAATTCAACCCCCCCCCCCCTTCTTGTGTTTTTCACTTCTTCAAAGGCTACCATCCATTGGAGTAACAAAAATCTCGACAATAGACTACGTTCAATAATGACATGGCTACCATCCCTTGGAGTAACAAAAATCTCGACAATAGACTACCTTCCATAATGACTAGGCTACCATCCATTGGAGTAACAAAGATATCGACAACAAACTACCTTTCATAATGACAAGGCTACCATCCATTTGAATAACAAAAATCTCAAAAACAGACTACCTTCCATAACGACTAGGCTACCATCCATTGGAGTAACAAAAATCTCGACAACAGACTACCTTCCATAATGACAAGACCACCATCCATTAGAATAACAAAGATATCGATAACATACTACCTTCCATAATGATAAGGCTACCATCCATTGGAGTAACAAAGATATCGACAACATACTACCTTCCATAATGACAAGGCTACCATTCATTGGAGTAACAAAAATCCCGACAAAAGACTACCTTCCATAATGACAAGGCTGCCAACCATTGGAGTAACAAAAATCTCGACAACAGGCTACCTTCCATAATAACTAGGCTACCATCCATTGGAGTAACAAAGATATCGACAACAGACTCCCTTCCATAATGACAAGACTACAATCCAATGTAGAAACAAAAATCTCGACAACAAACAACCTTCCATAATTATAAGGCTACCATCCATTGTAGTAACATAAATCATGACAACAGACTACCTTCTATAATGACAAGGCTACTATCCATTGGAGTAACAAAAATCTCGACAACAGACTACCTTCCTTAATGACAAGGCTACCATCCATTGGAGTAACAAAAATATCAACAAGAGACTATCTTCCATAATGACAAGGCTACCATCCATTGGAGTAACAAAAATCTCGACAACAGACTACCTTCCATAATGACAAGACCACCATCCATTGGAGTAACAAAGATATCGACAACATACTACCTTCCATAATGATAAGGCTACCATCCATTGGAGTAACAAAGATATCGACAACATACTACCTTCCATAATGACAAGGCTACCATTCATTGGAGTAACAAAAATCACGACAAAAGACTACCTTCCATAATGACAAGGATGCCATCCATTGGAGTAACAAAAATCTCGACAACAGAATACCTTCCATAATGACTAGGCTACCATCCATTGGAGTAACAAAGATATCGACAACAGACTCCCTTCCACAATGACAAGGCTACAATCCAATGTAGTAACAAAAATCTCGACAACAAACAACCTTCCATAATTATAAGGCTACCATCCATTGTATTAACATTAATCTCGACAACAGACTACCTTCTATAATGACAAGGCTACTATCCATTGGAGTAACAAAAATCTCGACAACAGACTACCTTCCATAATGACAAGGCTACCATCCATTGGAGTAACAAAAATATCAACAAGAGACTATCTTCCATAATGACAAGGCTACCATCCATTGGAGTAACAAAAATCTCGACAACAGACTACCTTCCATAATGACAAGACCACCATCCATTGGAGTAACAAAGATATCGACAACATACTACCTTCCATAATGACAAGGCTACCATCCATTGGAGTAACAAAAATATCAACAAGAGACTATTTTCCATAATGACATGGCTACCATCCATTTGAGTAACGAAAATCTCGACAACAAACTACCTTCAATAATGACAAGGCTACCATCCATTGGAGTAACAAAAATCTCGACAACAAACAACCTTCCATAATTATAAGGCTACCATCCATTGTAGTAACATAAATCTCGATAACATACTACCTTCTATAATGACAAGGCTACTATCCATTGGAGTAACAAAAATCTCGACAACAGACTACCTTCCATAATGACAAGGCTACCATCCATTGGAGTAACAAAAATATCAACAAGAGACTATATTCCATAATGACAAGGCTACCATCCATTGGAGTAACAAAAATCTCGACAACAGACTACCTTCTATAATGACAAGACCACCATCCATTGGAGTAACAAAGATATCGACAACATACTACCTTCCATAATGACAAGGCTACCATCCATTGGAGTAACAAAAATATCAACAAGAGACTATTTTCCATAATGACATGGCTACCATCCATTGGAGTAACAAAAATCTCGACAACAAACTACCTTCAATAATGACAAGGCTACCATCCATTGGAGTAATAAAAATATAGACAATAGACTACCTTCCATAATGACTAGGCTACCATCCATTAGAGTAACAAAGATATCGACAATAGACTACCTTTCATAATGACAAGGCTACCATCCATTGGAAAACAAAAATCTCGAAAACAGACTACCTTCCATAATGACAAGGCTGCCATCCATTGGAGTAACACAAATCTTGACAACAGACTACCTTCCATAATAACTAGGCTACCATCCATTGGAGTAACAAAGATATCGACAACAGACTACCTTCATAATGACAAGCCTACAATCCAATGTAGTAACAAAAATCTCGACAACAGACTACCTTCCATAATGATAAGGCTACCATCCATTGTAGTAACATAAATCTCGACAACAGACTACCTTCCAAAATGACAAGGCTACTATCCGTTGGAGAAACAAAAATCTCGACAATAGACTACCTTCCATAATGAAAAGGCTAACATCCATTGGAGTAAAAAAAATATCAACAAGAGACTATCTTCCATAATGACAAGGCTACCATCCTTTGGAGTAACAAAAATCTCGACAACATACTACCTTCCATAATGACAATGCTAACATCCATTGGAGTAACAAAAATCTCGAAAATAGACTACCTCACATAATTACTAGGCTAGCATCCATTGGAATAACAAAAATCTCGACAATAGACTACCTTCCATAATGACAAGGCTACTATCCAATGGAGTAACAAAATTATGGACAACAAACTACCTTCCATAATGACAAGGCTAACATACATTGTAGTAACAAAAATATGAACAACAGACTACCTTCCATAATGACAAGGCTACCATCCATTGGAGTAACAAAAATCACAACGACAGACTACCTTCCATAATGACAAGGCTACCATCCATTGGAGTAACAAAAATCTCGACAATAGACTACGTTCAATAATGACATGGCTACCATCCCTTGGAGTAACAAAAAGCTCGACAATAGACTACCTTCCATAATGACTAGGCTACCATCCATTGGAGTAACAAAAATCTCGACAACAGACTACCTTCCATAATGACAAGACCACCATCCATTAGAGTAACAAAGATATCGACAACATACTACCTTCCATAATGATAAGGCTACCATCCATTGGAGTAACAAAGATATCGACAACGTACTACCTTCCATAATGACAAGGCTACCATTCATTGGAGTAACAAAAATCCCGACAAAAGACTACCTTCCATAATGACAAGGCTACTATCCATTGGAGTAACAAAAATCTCGACAACAGACTACCTTCCATAATGACAAGGCTACCATCTATTGGAGTAACAAAAATATAAACAAGAGACTATCTTCCATAATGACAAGGCTACCATCCACTATTGTAACAAAAATCTCTACAACATACTACCTTCCATAATGAGAAGACCAACATCCATTGGAGTAACAAAGATATCCACGACATACTACCTTCCATAATGATAAGGCTATCATCCATTGGAGTAACAAAGATATCGACAACATACTACCTTCCATAATGACAAGGCTACCATTCATTGGAGTAACAAAAATCACGACAAAAGACTACCTTCCATAATTACAAGGCTGCCATCCATTGGAGTAACAAAAATCTCGACAATAGACTACCTTCCATAATGACTAGGCTACCATCCATTGGAGTAACATAGATATCGACAACAGACTACCTTCCATAATTACAAGGCTATAATCCAATGTAGTAACAAAAATCTCAACAACAAACTACCTTCTATAATTATAAGGCTACCATCCATTGTAGTAACATAAATCTCGACAACAGACTACCTTCCATAATGACAAGGCTATTATCATTGGAGGAAAAAATATATCGACAACATACTACCTTCCATAATGATAAGGATACCATCCATTGGAGTAACAAAAATCTCGAAAATAGGCTACCTCCCATGATTACTAGGCTTGCATCCATTGGAATAACAAAAATCTCGACAACAGACTACCTTCCATAATGACAAGGCTAATATCCAATGGAGTAACAAAAATATGGACAACAGACTACCTTCCATAATGACAAGGCTAACATACATTGTAGTAACAATAATATGAACACAGACTACCTTCCATAATGACAAGGCTACCATCCATTGGAGTAACAAAAATCTCAACAACATACTAGTTCAATAATGACATGGCTACCATCCATTGGAGTAACAAAAATCTCGACAACGGACTACCTTCCATAGTGACAAGGCTACCATCCATTAGAGTAACAAAGATATCGACAACATACTACCTTCCATAATTACAAGGCTACCATCCATTCGAGTAACAAAGATAACGACAACATACTACCTTCCATAATGACAAGGCTACCATTCATTGGACTAACAAAAATCACGACAAAAGACTACCTTCCATAATGACAAGGCTGCCATCCATTAGAATAATAAAAATCTCGACAACAAACTACCTTCCATAATGACAAGGCTACCATCCATTGGAGTAACAAAGATATCGACAATAGACTACCTTTCATAATGACAAGGCTACCATCCATTTTAATAACAAAAATCTCGAAAACAGACTACCTTCCATAATGACAAGGCTACCATCCATTGGAGTAACAAAAATCACGACAACAGACTACCTTCCATAATGACAAGACCACCATCCATTGGAGTAACAAAGATATCGACAACATACTACCTTCCATAATGATAAGGCTACCATCCATTGGAGTAACAAAGATAACGTCAACATACTACCTTCCATAATGACAAGGCTACCATTCATTGGAGTAACAAAAATCACGACAAAAGACTATCTTCCATAATGACAAGGCTGCCATCCATTGGAGTAACAAAAATCTCGACAAAAGACTACCTTCCATAATGACTAGGCTACCATCCATTGGAGTAACAAAGATATCGACAACAGACTCCCTTCCATAACGACATGGCTACAATCCAATGTAGTAACAAAAATCTCGACAACAAACTACCTTTCATAATTATAAGGCTACCATCCGTTGTAGTAACATAAATCTCGACAACAGACTACCTTCCATAATGACAAGGATCCTATCCATTGGAGTATCAAAAATCTCAACAACAGACTACCTTCCAAAATGACAAGGCTACCATCCATTAGAGTAACAAAAGTATCAACAAGAGACTATCTTCCATAATGACAAGGCTACCATCCATTGGAGTAACAAAAATCTCGACAACAGACTACCTTCCATAATGACAAGACCACCATCCATTGTTGTAACAAAGATATCAATAACATACTACCTTCCATAATGATAAGGCTACCATCCATTGGAGTAACAAAGATATCGACAACATACTACCTTCCATAATGACAAGGCTACTATCCATTGGAGTAACAAAAATATCAAAAAGAGACTATTTTCCATAATGACATGGCTACCATCTATTGGAGTAACAAAAATCTCGACAAGAGACTACCTTCAATAATGACAAGGCTACCATCCATTGGAGTAACAAAAATCTCGACAATAGACTACCTTCCATAATGACTAGGATACCATCCATTAGAATAACAAAGATATCGACAATAGATTACCTTTCATAATGACAAGGCTACCAACCATTGGAATAACAAAAATCTCGAAAACAGACTACCTTCCATAATGACAAGGCTGCCATCCATTGGAGTAACAAAAATATCGACAACAGACTACCTTCCATAATAACTAGGCTACCATCAATTGGAGTAACAAAAATCTCGAAAATAGACTACCTCCCATAATTACTAGGCTAGCATCCATTGGAATAACAAAAATATCGACAATAGACTACCTTCCATTATGACAAGGCTACCATCCATTGGAGTAACAAAAATCTCGACAACGCACTACGTTTAATAATGACATGGCTACCATCCTTTGGAGTAACAAAAATCTCGACAACAAACTAACTTCCATAGTGACAAGGCTACCATCCATTGGAGTAACAAAGATATCGACAACACACTACCTTCCATAATTACAAGGCTACCATCAATTGGAGTAACAAAGATATCGACAACATACTACCTTCCATAATGACAAGGCTACCATTAATTGGACTAACAAAAATCACGACAAAAGAAGACCTTCCATAATGATAAGGCTGCCATCCATTGGAGTAACAAAGATATCGATAACATACTACCTTCCATAATGATAAGGCTACCATCCATTGGAGTAACAAAGATATCGACAACATACTACCTTCCATAATGACAAGGCTACCATTCATTGGAGTATCAAAAATCACGACGAAAGACTACATTCTATAATTATAAGGCTACCATCCATTATAATAACATAAATCTCGACAACAGACTACCTTCCATAATGACAAGGCTACTATCCATTGGAGTAAAAAAAATATCGACAACAAACTACCTTCCATAATGACAAGGCTACCATCCATTGGAGTAACAAAAATCTCGAAAATAGACTACCTCCCATGATTACTTGGCTTGCATCCATTGGAATAATAAAATTCTCGACAACAGACTACCTTCCCTAATGACAAGGCTAATATCCAATGGATTAACAAAAATATGGACAACAGACTACATTCCATAATGACAAGGCTAACATACATTGTAGTAACAAAAATATGAACAACAGACTACCTTCCATAATGACAAGGCTACCATCCATTGGAGTAACAAAAATCTCGACAACAAACTACGTTCAATAACGACATGGCTACCATCCATTGGAGTAACAAAAATCTCGACAACAGACTACATTCCATAGTGACAAGGCTACCATCCATTAGAGTAACAAAGATATCAACAACATACTACCTTCCATAATTACAAGGATACCATCCATTGGAGTAACAAAGATATCGACAACATACTACCTTCCATAATGACAAGTCTACCATTCATTGGACTAACAAAAATCACGACAAAATACTACCTTCCATAATGACAAGGCTGCCATCCATTAGAATAACAAAAATCTCGACAACAGACTACCTTCCATAATGACAAGACCACCATCCATTGGAGTAACAAAGATATCGACAA
The DNA here is from genome assembly GCA_948472305.1 of Vicia faba. NCBI lineage: Eukaryota > Viridiplantae > Streptophyta > Magnoliopsida > Fabales > Fabaceae > Vicia > Vicia faba. The sequence continues at coordinate 507,221,001 of OX451741.1, read as the reverse complement.
CATACTACCTTCCATAATGACAAGGCTACCATCCATTGGAGTAACAAAGATATCGACAACATACTACCTTCCATAATGACAAGGCTACCATTCATTGGAGTAACAAAAATCACGACAAAAGACTATCTTCCATAATGACAAGGCTGCCATCCATTGGAGTAACAAAAATCTTGACAACAGACTACCTTCAATAATGACTAGGCTACCATCCATTGGAGTAACAAAGATATCGACAACAAACTCCCTTCCATAACGACAAGGATACAATCCAATGTAGTAACAAAAATCTCGACAACAAACTACCTTCCATAATTATAAGGCTACCATCTATTGTAGTAACATAAATCTCGACAACAGACTACCTTCCATAATGAAAAGGCTACCATCCATTGGAGTAACAAAAGTATCAACAAGAGACTATCTTCCATAATGACAAGGCTACCATCCATTGGAGTAACAAAAATCTCGACAACAGACTACCTTCCATAATGACAAGACCACTATCCATTGGAGTAACAAAGATATCGATAACATACTACCTTCCATAATGATAAGACTACCATCCATTAGAGTAACAAAGATATCGACAACATACTACCTTCCATAATGACAAGGCTACCATCCATTGGAGTAACAAAAATATCAAAAAGAGACTATTTTCCATAATGGCATGGCTACCATCTATTGGAGTAACAAAAATCTCGACAACAGACTACCTTCAATAATGACAAGGCTACCATCCATTGGAATAACAAAAATCTCGAAAACAGACTACCTTCCATAATGACAAGGCTGCCATCCATTGGAGTAACAAAGATATCTATAACAAACTACCTTCCATAATAACTACGCTACCATCCATTGGAGTAACAAAGATATCGATAACAGACTACCTTCATAATGACAAGGCTACAATCCAATGTAGTAACTAAAATCTCGACAATAGACTACCTTCTATAATGATAAGGCTACCATCCATTGGAGTAACAAAAATATCAACAAGAGACTACCTTCCATAAGGACAAGGCTGCCATCCATTGGAGTAACAAAGATATCGATAACAGACTACCTTCCATAATAACTACGCTACCATCCATTGGAGTAACAAAGATATCAACAACAGACTACCTTCATAATGACAAGGCTACAATCCAATGTAGTAACAAAAATCTCGACAACAGACTACCTTCCATAATGACACGGCTTCCATCAATTGGAGTAACAAAAATCTCGAAAATAGACTACCTCCCATAATTACTAGGCTAGCATCCATTGGAATAACAAAAACTGGACAATAGACTAACTTCCATAATGACAAGGCTACTATCAAATGGCGTAACAAAAATATGGACAAAAGACTACCTTCCATAATGAACAAGGCTAACATACATTGTAGTAACAAAAATATGAACAACATACTACCTTCCATTATGACAAGGCTACAATCCATTAGAGTAACAAAAATCTCGACCACAGACTAAGTTCAATAATGACATGGCTACCATCCTTTGGAGTAACAAAAATATCGACAACATACTACCTTCCATAATTACAAGGCTACCATCAATTGGAGTAACAAAGATATCGACAACATACTACCTTCCATAATGACAAGGCTACCATTCATTGTACTAACAAAAATCACGACAAAAGACGACCTTCCATAATGGCACGACTGCCATCCATTGGAGTAACAAACATCTCGACAATAGACTACCTTCCATAATGACTAGGCTACCATCCATTGGAGTAACAAAGATATCGACAACAGACTACCTTCCATAATTACAAGGCTATAATCCAATGTAGTAACAAAAATCTCAACAACAAACTACCTTCTATAATTATAAGCCTACCATCCATTGTAGTAACATAAATATCGACAACAAACTACCTTCCATAATGACAAAGCTACTATCCATTGGAGTAAAAAAAATATCGACAACAGACTACCTTCCATAATGACAAGGCTACCATCCATTGGAGTAACAAAAATCTCGAAAATAGACTACCTCCCATGATTACTAGGCTTGGATCCATTGGAATAACAAAAATCTCGACAACATACTACCTTCCATAATGACAAGGCTAATATCCAATGGAGTAACAAGAATATGGACAACAGACTACCTTCCAAATTTACAAGGCTAACATACATTGTAGTAACAAAAATATGAACAACAGACTACCTTCCATAATGACAAGGCTACCATCCATTGGAGTAATAAAAATCTCAACAACAGACTACATTCAATAATGACATGGCTACCATCCATTGGAGTAACAAAAATCTCGACAACAGACTACCTTGCATAGTGACAAGGCTACCATCCATTAGAGTAACAAAGATATCGACAACATACTACCTTCCATAATTACAAGGCTACCATCCATTGGAGTAACAAAGATTTCGAAAATAGACTACCTTTCATAATGACAAGGCTACCATCCATTTGAATAACAAAAATCTTGAAAACAGACTACCGTCCATAATGACAAGGCTACCATCCATTGGAGTAACAAAAATCTCGACAACAGACTACCTTCCATAATGACAAGACCACCATCCATTGGAGTAACAAAGATATCGACAACATACTACCTTCCATAATGATAAGGCTACCATCCATTGGAGTAACAAATATATCGACAACATACTACCTTCCATAATGACAAGGCTACCATTCATTGGAGTAACAAAAATCACGACAAAAGACTATCTTCCATAATGACAAGGCTTCCATCCATTGGAGTAACAAAAATCTCGACAACAGACTACCTTCCATAATGACTAGGCTACCATCCATTGGAGTAACAAAGATATCGACAACAGACTCCGTTCCATAACGACAAGTCTACAATCCAATGTAGTAACAAAAATATCGACAACAAACTACCTTCCATAATTATAAGGCTACCATCCATTGTAGTAACATAAATATCGATAAAAGACTACCTTCCATAATGACATGGCTACTATCCATTGGAGTAAGAAAAATCTCAACAACAGACTACCTTCCATAATGACAAGGCCACCATCCATTGGAGTAACAAAGATATCGACAACATACTACCTTCCATAATGATAAGGCTACCATCCATTGGAGTAACAAAGATATCTACAACATACTACCGTCCATAATGACAAGGCTACCATCCATTGGAATAACAAAAATCTCGAAAATAGAGTACCTTCCATAATGACAAGGCTGCCATCCATTGGAGTAACAAAGATATCGACAACAAACTACCTTCCATAATAACTACGCTACCATCCATTGGAGTAACAAAGATATCGACAACAGACTACCTTCATAATGACAAGGCTACAATCCAATGTAGTAACAAAAATCTCAACAACAGACTACCTTCCATAATGATAATGCTACCATCCATTGGAGTAACAAAAATATCAACAAGAGACTATCTTCCATAATGACAACGCTACCATCCATTGGAGTAACAAAAATCTCGACAACAGACTACCTTCCATAATGACAAGGCTACCATCAATTGGAGTAACAAAAATCTCGAATATAGACTACCTCCCATAATTACTAGGCTAGCATCCATTGGAATAACAAAAATCTCGACAACAGACTACCTTCCATAATGACAAGACCACCATCCATTGGAGTAACAAAGATATCGACAACATACTACCTTCCATAATGACAAGGCTACCATCCATTGGAGTAACAAAGATATCGACAACATACTACCTTCCATAATGACAAGGCTACCATTCATTGGAGTAACAAAAATCACGACAAAAGACTATCTTCCATAATGACAAGGCTGCCATCCATTGGAGTAACAAAAATCTCGACAACAGACTACCTTCAATAATGACTAGGCTACCATCCATTGGAGTAACAAAGATATCGACAACAAACTCCCTTCCATAACGACAAGGATACAATCCAATGTAGTAACAAAAATCTCGACAACAAACTACCTTCCATAATTATAAGGCTACCATCCATTGTAGTAACATAAATCTCGACAACAGACTACCTTCCATAATGAAAAGGCTACCATCCATTGGAGTAACAAAAGTATCAACAAGAGACTATCTTCCATAATGACAAGGCTACCATCCATTGGAGTAACAAAAATCTCGACAACAGACTACCTTCCATAATGACAAGACCACTATCCATTGGAGTAACAAAGATATCGATAACATACTACCTTCCATAATGATAAGACTACCATCCATTAGAGTAACAAAGATATCGACAACATACTACCTTCCATAATGACAAGGCTACCATCCATTGGAGTAACAAAAATATCAAAAAGAGACTATTTTCCATAATGGCATGGCTACCATCTATTGGAGTAACAAAAATCTCGACAACAGACTACCTTCAATAATGACAAGGCTACCATCCATTGGAATAACAAAAATCTCGAAAACAGACTACCTTCCATAATGACAAGGCTGCCATCCATTGGAGTAACAAAGATATCGATAACAAACTACCTTCCATAATAACTACGCTACCATCCATTGGAGTAACAAAGATATCGATAACAGACTACCTTCATAATGACAAGGCTACAATCCAATGTAGTAACTAAAATCTCGACAATAGACTACCTTCTATAATGATAAGGCTACCATCCATTGGAGTAACAAAAATATCAACAAGAGACTACCTTCCATAAGGACAAGGCTGCCATCCATTGGAGTAACAAAGATATCGATAACAGACTACCTTCCATAATAACTACGCTACCATCCATTGGAGTAACAAAGATATCGACAACAGACTACCTTTCATAATGACAAGGCTACCTTCCATTTGAATAACAAAAATCTCGAAAACAGACTACCTTCCATAATGACTAGGCTACCATCCATTGGAGTAACAAAAATCTCGACAACAGACTACCTTCCATAAAGACAAGACCACCATCCATTAGAGTAACAAAGATATCGACTACATACTACCTTCCATAATGATTAGGCTACCATCCATTGGAGTAACAAAGATATCAACAACATACTACTTTCCATAATGACAAGGCTGCCATCCATTGGAGTAACAAAAATCACGACAACAGACTACCTCCCATGATTACTAGGCTAGCATCTATTAGAATAACAAAAATCTCGACAACAAACTACCTTCCATAATGATAAGGCTACCGTCCATTGTAGTAACAAAGATATCGACAACAGACTACCTTCCATAATGATAAGGCTACCATCCATTGGAGTAACAACAATATCAACAAGAGACTATCTTCCATAATGACAAGGCTACCATCCATTGGAGTAACAAAAATATCGACAACAGACTACCTTCAATAATGACAAGGCTACCATCCATTGGAGTAACAAAAATCTCGAAAATAGACTACCTCCTATAATTACTAGGCTAGCATCCATTGGAATAACAAAAATCTCGACAACAGACTACCTTCCATAATGACAAGGCTACTATCCAATGGAGTAACAGAAATATGGACAACAGACTACCTTCCATAATGACAAGGCTAACATACATTGTAGTAACAAAAATATGAACAACAGACTACCTTCCATAATGACAAGGCTACCATCCATTGGAGTAACAAAAATCACAACGACAGACTACCTTCCATAATGACAAGGCTACCATCCATTGGAGTAACAAAAATCTCGACAATAGACAACCTTTCATAATGACTAGGCTACCATCCATTGGAGTAACAAAGATATCGACAACATACTACCTTTCATAATGACAAGGCTACCTTCCATTTGAATAACAAAAATCTCAAAAATAGACTACCTTCCATAATGACTAGGCTACCATCCATTGGAGTAACAAAAATCTCAACAACAGACTACCTTCCATAATGAAAAGACCACCATCCATTAGAGTAACAAAGGTATCGACAACAGACTACCTTCCATAATGACAAGACTACAATCCAATGTAGTAACAAAAATCTCGACAACAAACTACCTTCCATAATGACTAGGCTACCATCCATTGGAGTAACAAAGATATCGACAACAGACTACCTTCCATAATGAGAAGGCTACAATCCAATGTAGTAACAAAAATCTCGACAACAGACTACCTTCCATAATTATAAGGCTACCATCCATTGTTGTAACATAAATCTCGACAACAAACTACCTTCCATAATGACAAGGCTACTATCCATTGGAGTAACAAAAAACTAGACAACAGACTACCTTCCATAATGACAATCATTGGAGTAACAAAAATCACGACAAAAGACTACCTTCCATAATGACAAGGCTGTCATCCATTGGAGTAAAAAAAATCTCGACAACAGGCTACCTTCCATAATGACTAGGCTACCATCCATTGAAGTTACAAAGATATCGACAACAGACTACCTTCCATAATGACAAGGCTACAATCCAATATAGTAACAAAAATCTCGACAACAAACTACCTTCCATAATGACTAGGCTACCATCCATTGGAGTAACAAAGATATCGACAACAGACTACCTTCCATAATGAGAAGGCTACAATCCAATGTAGTAACAAAAATCTCGACAACAGACTACCTTCCATAATTATAAGGCTACCATCCATTGTTGTAACATAAATCTCGACAACAGACTACCTTCCATAATGACAAGGCTACTATCCATTGGAGTAACAAAAAACTCGACAACAGAATACCTTCCATAATGACAAGGCTACCATCCATTGGAGTAACAAAAATATCAACAACAGACTATCTTCAATAATGACAAGGCTACCATCCATTGGAGTAACAATAATCTCTACAACAGAATACCTTCCATAATGACAAGACCACCATCCATTAGAGTAACAAAGATATCGACAACATACTACCTTCCATAATGACAAGGCTACCATTCATTGGAGTAACAACAATCTCGACAATAGACTACCTTCCATAAAGACTAGGCTACCATCCATTGGAGTAACAAATATATCGACAAAAGACTACCTTCCATAATGACAAGTCTAGAATCCAATGTAGTAACAAAAATCTCGACAACAAACTACCTTCTATAATTATAAGTCTACGATCTATTGTAGTAACATATATCTCAACAACAGACTACCTCCCATAATGACAAGGCTACTATCCATTAGAGTAAAAAAATCTAGACAACAGACTACCTTCCATAATGACAAGGCTACCATCCATTGGAGTAGCAAAAATATGGACAACAGACTACAGTCCATAATGACAAGGCTAACATACATTGTAGTAACAAAAATATGAACAACATACTACCTTCCATAATGACAAGGCTACCATCCATTGGAGTAACAAAAATCACAACGACAAACTACGTTCAATAATGACATGGCTACCATCCATTGGAGTAACAAAAATCTCGACAATAGACTACCTTCCATAATGACTAGGCTACCATCCATTGGAGTAACAAAGATATCGACAACATACTACCTTCCATAATGACAAGGCTCCAATCATTGGAGTAACAAAAATCACGACAAAAGACTACCTTCCATAATGACAAGGCTGCCATCCATTGGAGTAAAAAAAATCTCGACAACAGGCTACCTTCCATAATGACTAGGCTACCATCCATTGGAGTAACAAAGATATCGACAACAGACTACCTTCCATAATGAGAAGGCTACAATCCAGTGTAGTAACAAAAATCTCGACAACAGACTACCTTCCATAATTATAAGGCTACCATCCATTGTTGTAACATAAATCTCAACAACAGACTACCTTCCATAATGACAAGGCTACTATCCATTGGAGTAACAAAAAACTCGACAACAGAATACCTTCCATAATGACAAGGCTACCATCCATTGGAGTAACAAAAATATCAACAACAGACTATCTTCCATAATGACTAGGCTACCATCCATTGGAGTAACAAAGATATCGACAACATACTACCTTCCATAATGACAAGGCTCCATTCATTGGAGTAAATAAAATCACGACAAAAGACTACCTTCAATAATGACAAGGCTGCCATCCATTGGAGTAAAAAAAATCTCGACAACAAGCTACCTTCCATAATGACAAGGCTACCATCCATTGGAGTAACAAAAATATCGACAACAGACTACCTTCCATAATGAGAAGGCTACAATCCAGTGTAGTAACAAAAATCTCGACAACAGACTACCTTCCATAATTATAAGGCTACCATCCATTGTTGTAACATAAATCTCGACAACAGACTACCTTCCATAATGACAAGGCTACTATCCATTGGAGTAACAAAAAACTCGACAACAGAATACCTTCCATAATGACAAGGCTACCATCCATTGGAGTAACAAAAATATCAACAACAGACTATCTTCCATAATGACAAGGCTACCATCCATTGGAGTAACAAAAATCTCTACAACAGAATACCTTCCATAATGACAAGACCACCATCCATTGGAGTAACAAAGATATCGACAACATACTACCTTCCATAATGACAAGGCTACCATTCATTGGAGTAACAAAAATCACGACAAAAGACTGCCATCCATTGGAGTAACAAAAATCTCGACAATAGACTACCTTCCATAATGACTAGGCTACCATCCATTGGAGTAACAAATATATCGACAAAAGACTACCTTCAATAATGACAAGTCTACAATCCAATGTAGTGACAAAAATCTCGACAACAAACTACCTTCTATAAGTATAAGGCTACGATCTATTGTAGTAACATATATCTCAACAACAGACTACCTCCCATAATGACAAGGCTACTATCCATTGGAGTAAAAAAAATCTAGACAACAAACTACCTTCCATAATGACAAGGCTACCATCCATTGGAGTAGCAAAAATCTCGAAAATAGACTACCTCCCATGATTACTAGGCTAGCATCCATTGGAATAACAAAAATCTCGACAACAGACTACCTTTCATAATGACAAGGCTACTATCCAATGGAGTAACAAAAATATGGACAACAAACTACCTTCCATAATGACAAGGCTAACATACATTGTAGTAACAAAAATATGGACAACAGACTACCTTCCATAATGACAAGGCTACCATCTATTGGAGTAACAAAAATCACAACGACAAACTACGTTCAATAATGACATGGCTACCATCCATTGGAGTAACAAAAATCCCGACAATAGACTACCTTCCATAATGACTAGGCTACCATCCATTGGAGTAACAAATATATCGAAAACATAATACCTTTCATAATGACAAGGCTATCATCCATTTGAATAACAAAAATATCGAAAACAGACTACCTTCCATAATGACTAGGCTACCATCCATTGGAGTGACAAAAATCTCGACAACAAGACCACCACCCATTGGAGTAACAAAGATATCGACAACATACTACCTTCCATAATGATAAGGCTACCATCCATTGGAGTAACAAAGATATCGACAACATACTACTTTTCATAATGACAAGGCTGCCATCCATTGGAGTAACAAAAATCACGACAACAGACTACCTCCCATGATTACTAGGCTAGCATCTATTGGAATAACAAAAATCTCGACAACAGACTACCTTCCATAATGATAAGGCTACCGTCCATTGTAGAAACAAAGATATCGACAACAGACTACCTTCCATAATGATAAGGCTACCATCCATTGGAGTAACAACAATATCAACAAGAGACTATCTTCCATAATGACAAGGTCACCATCCATTGGAGTAACAAAAATATCGACAACAGACTACCTTCCATAATGACAAGGCTACCATCCATTGGAGTAACAAAAATCTCGAAAATAGACGACCTCCTATAATTACTAGGCTAGCATCCATTAGAATAACAAAAATCTCGACAACAGACTACCTTTCATAATGACAAGGCTACTATCCAATGGAGTAACAGAAATATGGACAACAGACTACCTTCCATAATGACAAGGCTAACATACATTGTAGTAACAAAAATATGAACAACAGACTACCTTCCATAATGACAAGTCTACCATCCATTGGAGTAACAAAAATCACAACGACAGACTACCTTCCATAATGACAAGGCTACCATCCATTGGAGTAACAAAAATCTCGACAATAGACAACCTTTCATAATGACTAGGCTACCATCCATTGGAGTAACAAAGATATCGACAACATACTACCTTTCATAATGACAAGGCTACCTTCCATTTGAATAACAAAAATCTCAAAAATAGACTACCTTCCATAATGACTAGGCTACCATCCATTGGAGTAACAAAAATCTCAACAACAGACTACCTTCCATAATGAAAAGACCACCATCCATTGGAGTAACAAAGGTATCGACAACAAACTACCTTCCATAATGACAAGACGACAATCCAATGTAGTAACAAAAATCTCGACAACAAACTACCTTCCATAATGACTAGGCTACCATCCATTGGAGTAACAAAGATATCGACAACAGACTACCTTCCATAATGAGAAGGCTATAATCCAATGTAGTAACAAAAATCTCGACAACAGACTACCTTCCATAATTATAAGGCTACCATCCATTGTTGTAACATAAATCTCGACAACAAACTACCTTCCATAATGACAAGGCTACTATCCATTGAAGTAACAAAAAACTAGACAACAGACTACCTTCCATAATGACAATCATTGGAGTAACAAAAATCACGACAAAAGACTACCTTCCATAATGACAAGGCTGCCATCCATTGGAGTAAAAAAAATCTCGACAACAGGCTACCTTCCATAATGACTAGGCTACCATCCATTGAAGTTACAAAGATATCGACAACAGACTACCTTCCATAATGACAAGGCTACAATCCAATGTAGTAACAAAAATCTCGACAACAAACTACCTTCCATAATGACTAGGCTACCATCCATTGGAGTAACAAAGATATCGACAACAGACTACCTTCCATAATGAGAAGGCTACAATCCAATGTAGTAACAAAAATCTCGACAACAGACTACCTTCCATAATTATAAGGCTACCATCCATTGTTGTAACATAAATCTCGACAACAGACTACCTTCCATAATGACAAGGCTACTATCCATTGGAGTAACAAAAAACTCGACAACAGACTACCTTCCATAATGACAAGGCTACCATCCATTGGAGTAACGAAAATATCAACAACAGACTATCTTCCATAATGACAAGGCTACCATCAGTTGGAGTAACAATAATCTCTACAACAGAATACCTTCCATAATGACAAGACCACCATCCATTGGAGTAAGAAAGATATCGACAACATACTACCTTCCATAATGACAAGGCTACCATTCATTGGAGTAACAAAAATCACGACAAAAGACTACCTTCCATAATGACAAGGCTTCCATTCATTGGAGTAACAACAATCTCGACAATAAACTACCTTCCATAATGACTAGGCTACCATCCATTGGAGTAACAAATATATCGACAAAAGACTACCTTCCATAATGACAAGTCTAGAATCCAATGTAGTAACAAAAATCTCGACAACAAACTACCTTCTATAATTATAAGTCTAAGATCTATTGTAGTAACATATATCTCAACAACAGACTACCTCCCATAATGACAAGGCTACTATCCATTAGAGTAAAAAAATCTAGACAACAGACTACCTTCCATAATGACAAGGCTACAATCCATTGGAGTAGCAAAAATATGGACAACAGACTACCTTCCATAATGACAAGGCTAACATACATTGTAGTAACAAAAATATGAACAACATACTACCTTCCATAATGACAAGGCTACCATCCATTGGAGTAACAAAAATCACAACGACAAACTACGTTCAATAATGACATGGCTACCATCCATTGGAGTAACAAAAATCTCGACAATAGACTACCTTCCATAATGACTAGGCTACCATCCATTGGAGTAACAAAGATATCGACAACATACTACCTTCCATAATGACAAGGCTCCATTTATTGGAGTAACAAAAATCACGACAAAAGACTACCTTCCATAATGACAAGGCTGCCATCCATTGGAGTGAAAAAAATCTCGACAACAGGCTACCTTCCATAATGACTAGGCTACCATCCATTGGAGTAACAAAGATATCGACAACAGACTACCTTCCATAATGAGAAGGCTACAATCCAGTGTAGTAACAAAAATCTCGACAACAGACTACCTTCCATAATTATAAGGCTACCATCCATTGTTGTAACATAAATCTCAACAACAGACTACCTTCCATAATGACAAGGCTACTATCCATTGGAGTAACAAAAAAATCGACAACAGAATACCTTCCATAATGACAAGGCTACCATCCATTGGAGTAACAAAAATATCAACAACAGACTATCTTCCATAATGACTAGGCTACCATCCATTGGAGTAACAAAGATATCGACAACATACTACCTTCCATAATGACAAGGCTCCATTCATTGGAGTAACAAAAATCACGACAAAAGACTACCTTCAATAATGACAAGGCTGCCATCCATTGGAGTAAAAAAAATCTCGACAACAGGCTACCTTCCATAATGACAAGGCTACCATCCATTGGAGTAACAAAGATATCGACAACAGACTACCTTCCATAATGAGAAGGCTACAATCCGGTGTAGTAACAAAAATATCGACAACAGACTACCTTCCATAATTATAAGGCTACCATCCATTGTTGTAACATAAATCTCGACAACAGACTACCTTCCATAATGACAAGACTAGTATCCATTGGAGTAACAAAAAACTCGACAACATAATACCTTCCATAATGACAAGGATACCATCCATTGGAGTAACAAAAATATCAACAACAGACTATCTTCCATAATGACAAGGCTACCATTCATTGGAGTAACAAAAATCTCTACAACAGAATACCTTCCATAATGACAAGACCACCATCCATTGGAGTAACAAAGATATCCACAACATACTACCTTCCATAATGACAAGGCTACCATTCATTGGAGTAACAAAAATCACGACAAAAGACTACCGTCCATAATGACAAGGCTGCCATCCATTGGAGTAACAAAAATCTCGACAATAGACTACCTTCCATAATGACTAGGCTACCATCCATTGGAGTAACAAATATATCGACAAAAGACTACCTTCAATAATGACAAGTCTACAATCCGATGTAGTGACAAAAATCTCGACAACAAACTACCTTCTATAATTATAAGGCTACGATCTATTGTAGTAACATATATCTCAACAACAAACTACCTCCCATAATGACAAGGCTACTATCCATTCGAGTAAAAAAAATCTAGACAACAAACTACCTTCCATAATGACAAGGCTACCATCCATTGGAGTAGCAAAAATCTCGAAAATAGACTACCTCCCATGATTACTAGGCTAGCATCCATTGGAATAACAAAAATCTCGACAACAGACTACCTTTCATAATGACAAGGCTACTATCCAATGGAGTAACAAAAATATGCACAACAAACTACCTTCCATAATGACAAGGCTAACATACATTGTAGTAACAAAAATATGGACAACAGACTACCTTCCATAATGACAAGGCTACCATCCATTGGAGTAACAAAAATCACAACGACAAACTACGTTCAATAATGACATGGCTACCATCCATTGGAGTAACAAAAATCCCGACAATAGACTACCTTCCATAATGACTAGGCTACCATCCATTGGAGTAACAAATATATCGAAAACATAATACCTTTCATAATGACAAGGCTATCATCCATTTGAATAACAAAAATCTCGAAAACAGACTACCTTCCATAATGACTAGGCTACCATCCATTGGAGTAACAAAAATCTCGACAACAAGACCACCACCCATTGGAGTAACAAAGATATCGACAACATACTACCTTCCATAATGATAAGGCTACCATCCATTGGAGTAACAAAGATATCGACAACATACTACTTTCCATAATGACAAGGCTGCCATCCATTGGAGTAACAAAAATCACGACAACAGACTACCTCCCATGATTACTAGGCTAGCATCTATTGGAATAACAAAAATCTCGACAACAGACTACCTTCCATAATGATAAGGCTACCGTCCATTGTAGTAACAAAGATATCGACAACAGACAACCTTCCATAATGATAAGGCTACCATCCATTGGAGTAACAACAATATCAACAAGAGACTATCTTCCATAATGACAAGGCTACCATCCATTGGAGTAACAAAAATATCGACAACAGACTACCTTCCATAATGACAAGGCTACCATCCATTGGAGTAACAAAAATCACGAAAATAGACTACCTCCTATAATTACTAGGCTAGCATCCATTGGAATAAGAAAAATCTCGACAACAGACTACCTTCCATAATGACAAGGCTACTATCCAATGGAGTAACAGAAATATGGACAACAGACTACCTTCCATAATGACAAGGCTAACATACATTGTAGTAACAAAAATATGAACAACAGACTACCTTCCATAATGACAAGGCTACCATCCATTGGAGTAACAAAAATAACAACGACAGACTACCTTCCATAATGACAAGGCTACCATCCATTGGAGTAACAAAAATCTCGACAATAGACAACCTTTCATAATGACTAGGCTACCATCCATTGGAGTAACAAAGATATCGACAACATACTACCTTTCATAATGACAAGGCTACCTTCCATTTGAATAACAAAAATCTCGAAAATAGACTACCTTCCATAATGACTAGGCAACCATCCATTGGAGTGACAAAAATCTCAACAACAGACTACCTTCCAAAATGAAAAGACCACCATCCATTGGAGTAACAAAGATATCGACAATAGACTACCTTCCATAATGACAAGGCTACAATCCAATGTAGTAACAAAAATCTCGACAACAAACTACCTTCCATAATGACTAGGCTACCATCCATTGGAGTAACAAAGATATCGACAACAGACTACCTTCCATAATGAGAAGGCTACAATCCAATGTAGTAACAAAAATCTCGACAACAGACTACCTTCCATAATTATAAGGCTACCATCCATTGTTGTAACATAAATCTCGACAACAAACTACCTTCCATAATGACAAGGCTACTATCCATTGGAGTAACAAAAAACTCGACAACAGACTACCTTCCATAATGACAATCATTGGAGTAACAAAAATCACGACAAAAGACTACCTTCCATAATGACAAGGCTGCCATCCATTGGAGTAAAAAAAATCTCGACAACAGGCTACCTTCCATAATGACTAGGCTACCATCCATTGAAGTTACAAAGATATCGACAACAGACTACCTTCCATAATGACAAGGCTACCATTCATTGGAGTAACAAAAATCACGACAAAAGACTACCTTCCACAATGACAAGGCTTCCATCCATTGGAGTAACAACAATCTCGACAATAGACTACCTTCCATAATGACTAGGCTACCATCCATTGGAGTAACAAATATATCGACAAAAGACTACCTTCCATAATGACAAGTCTAGAATCCAATGTAGTAACAAAAATCTCGACAACAAACTACCTTCTATAATTATAAGGCTACGATCTATTGTAGTAACATATATCTCAACAACAGACTACCTCCTATAATGACAAGGCTACTATCCATTAGAGTAAAAAAAATCTAGACAACAGACTACCTTCCATAATGACAAGGCTACCATCCACTGGAGTAGAAAAAATATGGACAACAGACTACCTTCCATAATGACAAGGCTAACATACATTGTAGTAACAAAAATATGAACAACATACTACCTTCCATAATGACAAGGCTACCATCCATTGGAGTAACAAAAATCACAACGACAAACTACGTTCAATAATGACATGGCTACCATCCATTGGAGTAACAAAAATCTCGACAATAGACTACCTTCCATAATGACTAGGCTACCATCCATTGGAGTAACAAAGATATCGACAACATACTACCTTCCATAATGACAAGGCTCCATTCATTGGAGTAACAAAAATCACGACAAAAGACTACCTTCCATAATGACAAGGCTGCCATCCATTGGAGTAAAAAAAATCTCGACAACAGGCTACCTTCCATAATGACTAGGCTACCATCCATTGGAGTAACAAAGATATCGACAACAGACTACCTTACATAATGAGAAGGCTACAATCCAGTGTAGTAACAAAAATCTCGACAACAAACTACCTTCCATAATTATAAGGCTACCATCCATTGTTGTAACATAAATCTCGACAACAGACTACCTTCCATAATGACAAGGCTACTATCCATTGGAGTAACAAAAAACTCGACAACAGAATACCTTCCATAATGACAAGGCTACCATCCATTGGAGTAACAAAAATATCAACAACAGACTATCTTCCATAATGACTAGGCTACCATCCATTGGAGTAACAAAGATATCGACAACATACTACCTTCCATAATGACAAGGCTCCATTCATTGGAGTAACAAAAATCACGACAAAAGACTACCTTCCATAATGACAAGGCTGCCATCCATTGGAGTAAAAAAAATCTCGACAACAGGCTACCTTCCATAATGACAAGGCTACCATCCATTGGAGTAACAAAGATATCGACAACAGACTACCTTCTATAATGAGAAGGCTACAATCCAGTGTAGTAACAAAAATCTCGACAACAAACTACCTTCCATAATTATAAGGCTACCATCCATTGTTGTAAC
The DNA here is from genome assembly GCA_948472305.1 of Vicia faba. Lineage (NCBI taxonomy): Eukaryota > Viridiplantae > Streptophyta > Magnoliopsida > Fabales > Fabaceae > Vicia > Vicia faba. The sequence continues at coordinate 507,204,418 of OX451741.1, read as the reverse complement.
ATAAATCTCGACAACAGACTACCTTCCATAATGACAAGACTAGTATCCATTGGAGTAACAAAAAACTCGACAACAGAATACCTTCCATAATGACAAGGCTACCATCCATTGGAGTAACAAAAATATCAACAACAGACTATCTTCCATAATGACAAGGCTACCATCCATTGGAGTAACAAAAATCTCTACAACAGAATACCTTCCATGATGACAAGACCACCATCCATTGGAGTAACAAAGATACTGACAACATACTACCTTCCATAATGACAAGGCTACCATTCATTGGAGTAACAAAAATCACGACAAAAGAATACCTTCCATAATGACAAGGCTTCCATCCATTGGAGTAACAAAAATCTCGACAATAGACTACCTTCCATAATGACTAGGCTACCATCCATTGGAGTAACAAATATATCGACAAAAGAATACCTTCCATAATGACAAGGCTACAATCCTATGTAGTAACAAAAATCTCGACAACAAACTACCTTCTATAATTATAAGGATACCATCTATTGTAGTAACATATATCTCAACAACAGACTACCTCCCATAATGACAAGGCTACTATTCATTGGAGTAAAAAAAATCTAGACAACAAATTACCTTCCATAATGACAAGGCTACCATCCATTGGAGTAGCAAAAATCTCGAAAATATACTACCTCCCATGATTACTAGGCTAGCATCCATTGGAATAACAAAAATATCGACAATAGACTACCTTTCATAATGACAAGGCTACTATCCAATGGTGTAACAAAATATGGACAACAAACTACCTTCCATATTCACAAGGCTAACATACATTGTAGTAACAAAAATATGAACAACAGACTACCTTCCATAATGACAAGGCTACCATCCATTGGAGTAACAAAAATCACAACGACAAACTAGGTTCAATAATGACATGGCTACCATCCATTGGAGTAACAAAAATCTCGACAATAGACTACCTTCCATAATGACTAGGCTACCATCCATTGGAGTAACAAAGATATCGAAAACATATACCTTTCATAATGACAAGGCTATCATCCATTTGAATAACAAAAATCTCGAAAACAGACTACCTTCCATAATGACTAGGCTACCATCCATTGGAGTAACAAAAATCTCGACAACAAGACCACCATCCATTGGAGTAACAAAGATATCGACAACATACTACCTTCCATAATGATAAGGCTACCATCCATTGGAGTAACAAAGATATCGACAACATACTACCTTTCATAATGACAAGGCTACCTTCCATTTGAATAACAAAAATCTCGAAAATAGACTACCTTCCATAATGACTAGGATACCATCCATTGGAGTAACAAAAATCTCGACAACAGACTACCTTCCATAATGACAAGACCACCATCCGTTGGAGTAACAAAGATATAGACAACATACTACCTTCCATAATGATAAGGCAACCATCCATTGGAGTAACAAAGATATCGACAACATACTACCTTCCATAATGACAAGGCTACCATTCATTGGAGTAACAAAAATCACGACAAAAGACTACCTTCCATAATGACAAGGCTGCCATCCATTGGAGTAAAAAAAATCTCGGCAACAGGCTACCTTCCATAATGACTAGGCTACCATCCATTGGAGTAACAAAGATATCGACAAAAGACTACCTTCCATAATGACAAGGCTACAATCCAATGTAGTAATAAAAATCTCGACAACAAACTACCTTCCATAATTATAAGGCTACCATCCATCGATGTAACATAAATCTCGACAACAGACTACCTTCCATAATGACAAGGCTACTATCCATTGGAGTAACAAAAAACTCGACAACAGACTACCTTCCATAATGACAAGGCTACCATCCATTGGAGTAACAAAAATATCAACAATAGACTATCTTCCATAATTACAAGGCTACCATCCATTGGAGTAACAATAATATCTACAACAGAATACCTTCCATAATGACAAGACCACCATCCATTGGAGTAACAAAGATATCGACAACATACTACCTTCCATAATGATAAGGCTAATATCCATTGGAGTAACAAAGATATCGAAAACGTACTACCTTCCATAATGACAAGGCTACCATTCATTGGAGTAACAAAGATATCGACAACTGACTACCTTCCATAATGATAAGGCTACAATCCAATGTGGTAACAAAAATAATGACAATAAACTACCTTCCATAATTATAAGGCTACCATCAATTGTTGTAACATAAATCTTGACAACAGACTACCTTCCATAATGACAAGGCTACCATCCATTGGAGTAACAAAAATATCAACAAGAGACTATCTTCCATAATGACAAGGCCACCATCCATTGGAGTAACAAAAATCTCGACAATAGACTACCTTCCATAATGACAAGACCACCATCCATTGGAGTAACAAAGATATCGACAACATACTACCTTCCATAATGATAAGGCTACCATCCATTGGAGTAACAAAGATATCGACAACAGACTACCTTCCATATTGACAAGGCTACCATCCATTGGAGTTACAAAAATATAAACAAGAGACTATCTTCCATAATGACAAGGCCACCATCCATTGGAGTAACAAAAATCTCGACAATAGACTACCTTCCATAATGACAAGACCACCATCCATTGGAGTAACAAAGATATCGACAACATACTACCTTCCATAATGATAAGGCTACCATCCATTGGAGTAACAAAGATATCGACAACATACTACCTTCCATAATGACAAGGCTACCATTCATTGGAGTAACAAAAATCACGACAAACGACTACCTTCCATAATGACAAGGCTGCCATCCATTGGAGTAACAAAAATCTCGACAACAGGCTACCTTCCATAATGACTAGGCTACCGTTCATTGGAGTAACAAAGATATCGACAACTGACTACCTTCCATAATGACAAGGCTACAATTCAATGTAGTAACAAAAATAACGACAACAAACTACCTTCCATAATTATAAGGCTACCATCCATTATTGTCACATAAATCTCGACAACAGACTACCTTCCATAATGACAAGGCTAATATCCATTGGAGTAATAAAAATCTCGAAAATAGACTACCTTCCATATTGACAAGGCTACCATCCATTGGAGTAACAAAAATATCAACAAGAGACTATCTTCCATAATGACAAGGCTACCATCCATTGGAGTAACAAAAATCTCGACAACAAACTAGCTTCCATAATGACAAGACCACCATCCAATAGAGTAACAAAGATATCGACAACATACTACCTTCCATAATGAAAAAGCTACCATCCATTGGAGTAACAAAGATATCGACAACATAGTACCTTCCATAATGACAAGGCTACCATTCATTGGAGTAACAAAAATCAAGACAAAAGACTACCTTCAATAATGACAAGGCTGCCATCCATTGGAGTAACAAAAATATGGACAATAGGCTACCTTCCATAATGACTAGGCTACCATCCATTGGAGTAACAAAGACATCGACAACAGACTACCTTCCATAATGACAAGGCTACAATCCAATGTAGTAACAAAAATATCGACAACAAACTACCTTCCATAATTATAAGGCTACCATCCGTTGTTGTAACATAAATCTCGAAAAAAGTCTACCTTCCATAATTACAAGGCTACTATCCAATGGAGTAACAAAAATATGCACAACAGACTACCTTCCATAATGACAAGGCTAACATACATTGTAGTAACAAAAATATGAACAACAGACTACCTTCCATAATGACAAGGCTACCATCCATTGGAGTAACAAAAATCTCGACAACATACTACCTTCCATAATGACAAGGCTACCATCCATTGGAGTAACAAAAGTATCATCAAGAGACTATCTTCCATAATGACTAGGCTACCATCCATTGGAGTAACAAAAATCTCTACAACAGACTACCTTCCATAATGACAAGACCACCATCCATTGGAGTAAGAAAGATATCAATAACATACTACCTTCCATAATGATAAGGCTACCATCCATTGGAGTAACAAAGATATCGACAACATACTACCTTCCATAATGATAAGGCTACCATACATTGGAGTAACAAAAATATCAACAAGAGACTATTTTCCATAATGACATGGATACCATCAATTGGAGTAACAAAAATCTCGACAACAGACTACCTTCAATAACGACAAGGCTACCATCCATTGGAGTAACAAAAATCTCGACAATAGACTACCTTCCATAATGACTAGGCTGCCATCCATTAGAGTAACAAAGATATCGACAATAGACTACCTTTCATAATGACAAGGCTACATTCCATTGGAATAACAAAAATCACGAAAACAAACTGCCTTCCATAATGACAAGGCTGCCATCCATTGGAGTAACAAAAATCTCGACAACAGACTACCTTACATAATAACTAGGCTACCATCCATCGGAGTAACAAAGATATCGACAACAGACTACCTCCCATGATTACTAGGCTAGCATCCATTGGAATAACAAAAATCTCGACAACAGACTACCTTCTATAATGACAAGGCTACTATCCATTGGAGTAACAAAAATATGGACAACATACTACCTTCCATAATGACAAGGCTAACATACATTGTAGTAACAAAAATATGAACAACAGACTATCTTCCATAATGACAAGGCTACCATCCATTGGAGTAACAAAAATCTCGATAACAGACTACGTTCAATAATAACATCGCTACCATCCATTGGAGTAACAAAAATATCGACAATAAACTACCTTCCATAATGACTAGGCTACCATCCATTGGAGTAACAAAGATATCGACAACAGACTACCTTTCATAATGACAAGGCTACATTCCATTTGAATAACAAAAATATCGAAAACAGACTACCTTCTATAATGACAACGCTACCATCCTCTGGAGTAACAAAAATCTCGACAACAAACTACCTTCCATAATGACAAGACCACCATCCATTGGAGTAACAAATATATCGACAGCATACTACCATCCATAATGATAAGGCTACCATCCATTGGAGAAACAAAGATATCGACAATAGGCTACCTTCCATAATGACTAGGCTACCATCCATTGGAGTAACAAAGATATCGACAACAGACTACCTTCCATAATGACAAGGCTACAATCCAATGTAGTAACAAAAATCTCGACAACAAACTACCTTACATAATTATAAGGCTACCATCCATTGATGTAACATATATCTCGACAACAGACTACCTTCCATAATGACAAGTCTACTATCCATTGGAGTAACAAAAAACTCGACAACAGACTACCTTCCATAATGACAAGGCTACCATCCATTGGAGTAACAAAAATATCAACAATAGACTATCTTCCATAATGACAAGGCTACCATCCATTGGAGTAACAAAAATATCTATAACAGAATACCTTCCATAATGACAAGACCACCATCCATTGGAGTAACAAAGATATCGTCAACATACTACCTTCCATAATGATAAGGCTAATATCCATTGGAGTAACAAAGATATCGACAACATACTACCTTCCATAATGACAAGGCTACCATTCATTGGAGTAACAAAGATATCGACAACTGACTACCTTCCATAATGACAAGGCTACAATCCAATGTGGTAACAAAAATAACGACAACAAACTACCTTCCATAATTATAAGGCTACCATCCATTGTTGTAACATAAATCTTGACAACAGACTACCTTACCTAATGACAAAGCTACTATCCATTGGAGTATCAAAAATCTTGAAAATAGACTACCTTCCATATTGACAAGGATACCATCCATTGGAGTAACAAAAATATCAACAAGAGACTATCTTCCATAATGACAAGGCTACCATCCATTGGAGTAACTAAAATCTCGACAACAGACTACCTTCTATAATGAAAAGACCACCATCCATTGGAGTAACAAAGATATCGACAACATACTATCTTCCATAATGATAAGGCTACCGTCCATTGGAGTAACAAAGATATCTACAAAATACTACATTCCATAATGACAAGGCTACCATTCATGGGAGTAACAAAAATCAAGACAAAAGACTACCTTCCATAATGACAAGGCTGCCATCCATTGGAGTAACAAAGATATCGACAACAAACTACCTTCCATATTGACAAGGCTACCATCCATTGGAGTTACAAAAATATCAACAAGAGACTATCTTCCATAATGACAAGGCTACCATCCATTGGAGTAACAAAAATCTCGACAACAGACTACCTTCCATAATGACAAGACCACCATCCATTGGAGTAACAAAATACCGACAACATACTACCTTCCATAATGATAAGGCTACCATCCATTGGAGTAACAAAGATATCGACAACATACTAGCTTCCATAATGACAAGGCTACCATTCATTGGAGTAACAAAAATCACGACAAAAGACTACCTTCCATAATGACAAGGCTGCCATCCATTGGAGTAACAAAAATCTCGACAACAGGCTACCTTCCATAATGACTAGGCTACCGTTCATTGGAGTAACAAAGATATCGACAACTGACTACCTTCCATAATGACAAGGCTACAATCCAATGTAGTAACAAAAATAATGACAACAAACTACCTTCCATAATTATAAGGCTACCATCCATTGTTGTAACATAAATCTTGACAACATACTACCTTCCATAATGACAAGGCTACTATCCATTGGAGTTACAAAAATCTCGAAAATAGACTACCTTCCATATTGAAAAGGATACCATCCATTGGAGTTACAAAAATATCAATAAGAGACTATATTCCATAATGACAAGGCTACCATCCATTGGAGTAACAAAAATCTCGACAACAGACTACCTTCCATAATGAAAAGACCACCATCCAATAGAGTAACAAAGATAACGACAACATACTACCTTCCATAATGATAAGGCTACCATCCATTGGAGTAACAAAGATATCGACAACATAGTACCTTCCATAATGACAAGGCTACTATTCATTGGAGTAACAAAAATCAAGACAAAAGACTACCTTCCATAATGACAAGGCTGCCATCCATTGGAGTAACAAAGACATCAACAACAGACTACCTTCCATATTGACAAGGCTACCATCCATTGGAGTTACAAAAATATCAACAAGAGACTATCTTCCATAATGACAAGGCTACCATCCATTGGAGTAACAAAAATCTCGATAACAGACTACCTTCCATAATGACAAGACCACCATCCATTGGAGTAACAAAGATACCGACAACATACTACCTTCCATAATGATAAGGCTACCATCCATTGGATTAACAAAGATATCGACAACATACTACCTTCCATAATGACAAGGCTGCCATCCATTGGAGTAACAAAGATATCGACAACATACTACCTTCCATAATGACAAGGCTACCATCCATTGGAGTAACAAAGATATCGACAACATACTACCTTCCATAATGACAAGGCTACCATTCATTGGAGTAACAAAAATCACGACAAAAGACTACCTTCCATAATGACAAGGCTGCCATCCATTGGAGTAACAAAAATCTCGACAACAGGCTACCTTCCATAATGACTAGGCTACCGTTCATTGGAGTAACAAATATATCGACAACTGACTACCTTCCATAATGACAAGGCTACAATCCAATGTAGTAACAAAAATAATGACAACAAACTACCTTCCATAATTATAAGGCTACCATCCATTGTTGTCACATAAATCTCGACAACAGACTACCTTCCATAATGACAAGGCTACTATCCATTGGAGTAATAAAAATCTCGAAAATAGACTACCTTCCATATTGACAAGGCTACCGTCCATTGGAGTAACAAAAATATCAACAAGAGACTATCTTCCATAATGACAAGGCTACCATCCATTGGAGTAATAAAAATCTCGACAACATACTACCTTCCATCATGACAAGACCACCATCCAATAGAGTAACAAAGATAACGAAAACATACTACCTTCCATAATGATAAGGTTACCATCCATTGGAGTAACAAAGATATCGACAACATAGTACCTTCCATAATGACAAGGCTACCATTCATTAGAGTAACAAAAATCAAGACAAAAGACTACCTTCCATAATGACAAGGCTGCCATCCATTGGAGTACCAAAAATCTCGACAACAGGCTACCTTCCATAATGACTAGGCTACCATCCATTGGAGTAACAAAGATATCGATAACTGACTACCTTCCATAATGACAAGGCTACAATCCAATGTAGTAACAAAAATATCGACAACAAACTACCTTCCATAATTATAAGGCTACCATCCATTGTTGTAACATAAATCTCGAAAATAGACTACCTTCCATAATGACAAGGCTACTATCCAATGGAGTAACAAAAATATGCACAACAGACTACCTTCCATAATGACAAGGCTAACATACATTGTAGTAACAAAAATATGAACAACAGACTACCTTCCATAATGACAAGGCTACCATCCATTGGAGGAACAAAAATCTCGACAACAGACTACCTTCCATAATGACAAGGCTACCATCCATTGGAGTAACAAAAGTATCATCAAGAGACTATCTTCCATAATGACTAGGCTACCATCCATTGGAGTAACAAAAATCTCTACAACAGACTACCTTCCATAATGACAAGACCACCATCCATTGGAGTAAGAAAGATATCGACAACATACTACCTTCCATAATGATAAGGCTACCATCCATTGGAGTAACAAAGATATCGACAACATACTACCTTCCATAATGACAAGGCTACCATCCATTGGAGTAAAAAAATATCAACAAGAGACTATTTTCCATAATGACATGGCTACCATCAATTGGAGTAACAAAAAACTCGACAACAGACTACCTACAATAATGACAAGGCTACCATCCATTGGAGTAACAAAAATCTCAACAATAGACTACCTTCCATAATGACTAGGCTGCCATCCATTAGATTAACAAAGATATCGACAATAGACTACCTTTCATAATGACAAGGCTACATTCCATTGGAATAATAAAAATCTCGAAAATAGACTGCCTTCCATAATGACAAGGCTGCCATCCATTAGAGTAACAAAAATCTCGACAACAGACTACCTTACATAATAACTAGGCTACCATCCATTGGAGTAACAAAGATATCGACAACAGACTACCTCCCATGATTACTAGGCTAGCATCCATTGGAATAACAAAAATCTCGACAGCATACTACCTTCTATAATGACAAGGCTAACATACATTGTAGTAACAAAAATATGAACAACAGACTACCTTCCATAATGACAAGGCTACCAGCCATTGGAGTAACAAAAATCTCGACAACAGACTACGTTCAATAATAACATCGCTACCATCCATTGGAGTAATAAAAATCTCGACAATAGACTACCTTCCATAATGACTAGGCTACCATCCATTGGAGTAACAAAGATATCGACAACAGACTACCTTTCATAATGACAAGGCTATCATCCATTTGAATAACAAAAATCTCGAAAACATACTACCTTCTATAATGACAAGGCTACCATCCATTGGAGTTACAAAAATCTCAACAACAAAGTACCTTCCATAATGACAAGACCACCATCCATTGGAGTAACAAAGATATCGACAACAGACTACCATCCATAATGATAAGGCTACCATCCATTGGAGAAACAAAGATATCGACAACATACTACCTCCCATAATGACAAGGCTACCATTCATTGGAGTAACAAGAATCTCGACAACAGGCTACCTTCCATAATGACTAGGCTACCATTCATTGGAGTAACAAAGATATCGACAACAGACTACCTTCCATAATGACAATGCTACCATCCATTGGAGTAACAAAAATCTTGAAAATAGACTACCTTCCATATTGACAAGGCTACCATCAATTGGAGTAACAAAAATATCAACAAGAGACTATCTTCCATAATGACACGGCTACCATCCATTGGAGTAACAAAAATCTCGACAATAGACTACCTTTCATAATGACAAGACCACCATCCATTGGAGTAACAAAGATATCAACAACATACTATCTTCCATAATGATAAGGCTACCATCCATTGGAGTAACAAAGATATCGACAACATACTACATTCCATAATGACAAGGCTACCATTCATTGGAGTAACAAAAATCAAGACAAAATACTACCTTCCATAATGACAAGGCTGCCATCCATTGGAGTAACAAAGATATCGACAACAGACTACCTTCCATATTGACAAGGCTACCATCCATTGGAGTTACAAAAATATCAACAAGAGACTATCTTCCATAATGACAAGGCTACCATCCATTGGAGTAACAAAAATCACGATAATAGACTACCTTCCATAATGACAAGACCACCATCCATTAGAGTAACAAAGATATCGACAACATACTACATTCCCTAATGATAAGGCTACCATCCATTGGAGTAACAAAGATATCAACAACATACTACCTTCCATAATGACAAGGCTACCATTCATTGGAGTAACAAGAATCACGACAAAAGACTACCTTCCATAATGACAAGGCTGCCATCCATTGGAGTAACAAAAATCTCGACAACAGGCTACCTTCCATAATGAATAGGCTACCGTTCATTGGAGTAACAAAGATATCGACAACTGACTACCTTCCATAATGACAAGGCTACAATCCAATGTAGTAACAAAAATAACGACAACAAACTACCTTCCATAATTATAAGGCTACCATCCATTGTTGTCACATAAATCTCGACAACAGACTACCTTCCATAATGACAAGGCTATTATCCATTTGAGTAATAAAAATCTCGAAAATAGACTACCTTCCATATTGACAAGGCTACCATCCATTGGAGTAACAAAAATATCAACAAGAGACTATCTTCCATAATGACAAGGCTACCATCCATTGGAGTAACAAAAATCTCGACAACAAACTACCTTCCATAATGACAAGACCACCATCCAATAGAGTAACAAAGATATCGACAACATACTACCTTCCATAATGATAAAGCTACCATCCATTGGAGTAACAAAGATATCGACAACATAGTACCTTCCATAATGACAAGGCTACCATTCATTGGAGTAACAAAAATCAAGACAAAAGACTACCTTCAATAATGACAAGGCTGCCATCCATTGGAGTAACAAAAATATGGACAACAGACTACCTTCCATAATGACTAGGCTACCATCCATTGGAGTAACAAAGACATCGACAACAGACTACCTTCCATAATGACAAGGCTACAATCCAATGTAGTAACAAAAATATCGACAACAAACTACCTTCCATAATTATAAGGCTACCATCCGTTGTTGTCACATAAATCTCGACAACAGACTACCTTCCATAATGACAAGGCTACTATCCAATGGAGTAACAAAAATATGCACAACAGACTACCTTCCATAATGACAAGGCTAACATACATTGTAGTAACAAAAATATGAACAACAGACTACCTTCCATAATGACAAGGCTACCATCCATTGGAGGAACAAAAATCTCGACAACAGACTACCTTCCATAATGACAAGGCTACCATCCATTGGAGTAACAAAAGTATCATCAAGAGACTATCTTCCATAATGACTAGGCTACCATCCATTGGAGTAACAAAAATCTCTACAACAGACTACCTTCCATAATGACAAGACCACCATCCATTGGAGTAAGAAAGATATCGACAACATACTACCTTCCATAATGATAAGGCTACCATCCATTGGAGTAACAAAGATATCGACAACATACTACCTTCCATAATGACAAGGCTACCATCCATTGGAGTAAAAAAATATCAACAAGAGACTATTTTCCATAATGACATGGCTACCATCAATTGGAGTAACAAAAAACTCGACAACAGACTACCTACAATAATGACAAGGCTACCATCCATTGGAGTAACAAAAATCTCAACAATAGACTACCTTCCATAATGACTAGGCTGCCATCCATTAGATTAACAAAGATATCGACAATAGACTACCTTTCATAATGACAAGGCTACATTCCATTGGAATAATAAAAATCTCGAAAATAGACTGCCTTCCATAATGACAAGGCTGCCATCCATTAGAGTAACAAAAATCTCGACAACAGACTACCTTACATAATAACTAGGCTACCATCCATTGGAGTAACAAAGATATCGACAACAGACTACCTCCCATGATTACTAGGCTAGCATCCATTGGAATAACAAAAATCTCGACAGCATACTACCTTCTATAATGACAAGGCTAACATACATTGTAGTAACAAAAATATGAACAACAGACTACCTTCCATAATGACAAGGCTACCAGCCATTGGAGTAACAAAAATCTCGACAACAGACTACGTTCAATAATAACATCGCTACCATCCATTGGAGTAATAAAAATCTCGACAATAGACTACCTTCCATAATGACTAGGCTACCATCCATTGGAGTAACAAAGATATCGACAACAGACTACCTTTCATAATGACAAGGCTATCATCCATTTGAATAACAAAAATCTCGAAAACATACTACCTTCTATAATGACAAGGCTACCATCCATTGGAGTTACAAAAATCTCAACAACAAAGTACCTTCCATAATGACAAGACCACCATCCATTGGAGTAACAAAGATATCGACAACAGACTACCATCCATAATGATAAGGCTACCATCCATTGGAGAAACAAAGATATCGACAACATACTACCTCCCATAATGACAAGGCTACCATTCATTGGAGTAACAAGAATCTCGACAACAGGCTACCTTCCATAATGACTAGGCTACCATTCATTGGAGTAACAAAGATATCGACAACAGACTACCTTCCATAATGACAATGCTACCATCCATTGGAGTAACAAAAATCTCGAAAATAGACTACCTTCCATATTGACAAGGCTACCATCAATTGGAGTAACAAAAATATCAACAAGAGACTATCTTCCATAATGACACGGCTACCATCCATTGGAGTAACAAAAATCTCGACAATAGACTACCTTTCATAATGACAAGACCACCATCCATTGGAGTAACAAAGATATCAACAACATACTATCTTCCATAATGATAAGGCTACCATCCATTGGAGTAACAAAGATATCGACAACATACTACATTCCATAATGACAAGGCTACCATTCATTGGAGTAACAAAAATCAAGACAAAATACTACCTTCCATAATGACAAGGCTGCCATCCATTGGAGTAACAAAGATATCGACAACAGACTACCTTCCATATTGACAAGGCTACCATCCATTGGAGTTACAAAAATATCAACAAGAGACTATCTTCCATAATGACAAGGCTACCATCCATTGGAGTAACAAAAATCACGATAATAGACTACCTTCCATAATGACAAGACCACCATCCATTAGAGTAACAAAGATATCGACAACATACTACATTCCCTAATGATAAGGCTACCATCCATTGGAGTAACAAAGATATCAACAACATACTACCTTCCATAATGACAAGGCTACCATTCATTGGAGTAACAAGAATCACGACAAAAGACTACCTTCCATAATGACAAGGCTGCCATCCATTGGAGTAACAAAAATCTCGACAACAGGCTACCTTCCATAATGAATAGGCTACCGTTCATTGGAGTAACAAAGATATCGACAACTGACTACCTTCCATAATGACAAGGCTACAATCCAATGTAGTAACAAAAATAACGACAACAAACTACCTTCCATAATTATAAGGCTACCATCCATTGTTGTCACATAAATCTCGACAACAGACTACCTTCCATAATGACAAGGCTATTATCCATTTGAGTAATAAAAATCTCGAAAATAGACTACCTTCCATATTGACAAGGCTACCATCCATTGGAGTAACAAAAATATCAACAAGAGACTATCTTCCATAATGACAAGGCTACCATCCATTGGAGTAACAAAAATCTCGACAACAAACTACCTTCCATAATGACAAGACCACCATCCAATAGAGTAACAAAGATATCGACAACATACTACCTTCCATAATGATAAAGCTACCATCCATTGGAGTAACAAAGATATCGACAACATAGTACCTTCCATAATGACAAGGCTACCATTCATTGGAGTAACAAAAATCAAGACAAAAGACTACCTTCAATAATGACAAGGCTGCCATCCATTGGAGTAACAAAAATATGGACAACAGACTACCTTCCATAATGACTAGGCTACCATCCATTGGAGTAACAAAGACATCGACAACAGACTACCTTCCATAATGACAAGGCTACAATCCAATGTAGTAACAAAAATATCGACAACAAACTAACTTCCATAATTATAAGGCTACCATCCGTTGTTGTCACATAAATCTCGACAACAGACTACCTTCCATAATGACAAGGCTACTATCCATTGGAGTAATAAAAATCTCGAAAATAGACTACCTTCCATTTTGACAAGGCTACCATCCATTGGAGTAACAAAAATATCAACAAGAGACTATCTTCCATAATGACAAGGCTACCATCCATTGGAGTAACAAAAATCTCGACAACAGACTACCTTCCATAATGACAAGACCACCATCCAATAGAGTAACAAAGATATCAACAACATACTACCTTCCATAATGATAAAGCTACCATCCATTAGAGTAACAAAGATATCGACAACATCGTACCTTCCATAATGAAAAGGCTACCATTAATTAGAGTAACAAAAATCAAGACAAAAGACTACCTTCCATAATTATAAGGCTACGATCCATTGTAGTAACATAAATCTCGACAATAGACTACCTTCCATAATGACTATGCTACCATCCATTGGAGTAACAAAGATATCGACAACAAACTACCTTCCATAATGACAAGGCTATAATCCAATGTAGTAACAAAAATCTAGACAACAAACTACCTTCCATAATTATAAGGCTACCATCCATTGTAGTAACATAAATCTCGACAACAAACTACCTTCCATAATGACCAGGCTACTATCCATTGGAGTAACAAAAATCTCGACAACAGACTACTTTCCATAATGATAAGGCTACCATCCATTGGAGTAACAAAGATATCGACAACATACTACCTTCCATAATGACAAGGCTAGCATGCATTGGAGTAACAAAAATCACGACAAAAGACTACCTTCCATAATGACAAGGCTGCCATCCATTGGAGTAACAAAAATCTCGACTATAGACTACCTTCCATAATGACTAGGCTACCATGCATTGGAGTAACAAAGATATCGATAATAGACTACCTTCCATAATGACAAGGCTACAATCTAACGTAGTAACATAAATCTCGACAACAGACTATCTTCATTAATGACAAGGCTACTATCCATTGGAGTAACAAAAATCTCGACAACAGACTACCTTCCATAATGACAAGGCTACTATCCAATGGAGTAACAAAAATATGGACAACAGACTACCTTCCATAATGAAAAGGCTAACATACATTGTAGTAACAAAAATATGAACAACAAACTACCTTCCATAATGACAATGCTACCATCCATTGGAGTAACAAAAATCACAAAGACAGACTACCTTCTATAATGACAAGGCTACCATCCATTGGAGTAACAAAAATCTCGACAACAGACTACCTTCTATAATGACAAGGCTACCATTCATTGGAGTAACAAAAATCACGACAAAAGACTACCTTCCATAATGACAAGGCTGCCATCCATTGGAGTAACAAAAATCTCGACAACAGGCTACCTTCCATAATGACTAGGCTACCGTTCATTGGAGTAACAAAGATATCGACAACTGACTACCTTCCATAATGACAAGGCTACAATCCAATGTAGTAACAAAAATAACGACAACAAACTACCTTCCATAAAAATAAGGCTACCATCCATTATTGACACATAAATCTCGACAACAGACTACCTTCCATAATGACAAGGCTACTATCCATTGGAGTAATAAAAATCTCGAAAATAGACTACCTTCCATATTGACAAGGCTACCATCCATTGGAGTAACAAAAATATCAACAAGAGACTATCTTCCATAATGACAAGGCTACCATCCATTGGAGTAACAAAAGTCTCGACAACAGACTACCTTCCATAATGATAGGACCACCATCCAATAGAGTAACAAAGATATCAACAACATACTACCTTCCATAATGGTAAAGCTACCATCCATTAGAGTAACAAAGATATCGACAACATAATACCTTCCATAATGAAAAGGCTACCATTAATTAGAGTAACAAAAATCAAGACAAAAGACTACCTTCCATAATTATAAGGCTACGATCCATTGTAGTAACATAAATCTCGACAATAGACTACCTTCCATAATGACTATGCTACCATCCATTGGAGTAACAAAGATATCGACAACAAACTACCTTCCATAATGACAAGGCTATAATCCAATGTAGTAACAAAAATCTAGACAACAAACTACCTTCCATAATTATAAGGCTACCATCCATTGTAGTAACATAAATCTTGACAACAAACTACCTTCCATAATGACCAGGCTACTATCCATTGGAGTAACAAAAATCTCGACAACAGACTACCTTCCATAATGATAAGGCTACCATCCATTGGAGTAACAAAGATATCGACAACATACTACCTTCCATAATGACAAGGCTAGCATGCATTGGAGTAACAAAAATCACGACAAAAGACTACCTTCCATAATGACAAGGCTGCCATCCATTGGAGTAACAAAAATCTCGACTATAGACTACCTTCCATAATGACTATGCTACCATGCATTGGAGTAACAAAGATATCGATAATAGACTACCTTCCATAATGACAAGGCTACAATCTAACGTAGTAACATAAATCTCGACAACAGACTATCTTCATTAATGACAAGGCTACTATCCATTGGAGTAACAAAAATCTCGACAACAGACTACCTTCCATAATGACAAGGCTACTATCCAATGGAGTAACAAAAATATGGACAACAGACTACCTTCCTTAATGAAAAGGCTAACATACATTGTAGTAACTAAAATATGAACAACAAACTACCTTCCATAATGACAAGGCTACCATCCATTGGAGTAACAAAAATCACAATGACAGACTACCTTCCATAATGACAAGGCTACCATCCATTGGAGTAACAAAAATCTCGACAACAGACTACGTTCAATAATGACATGGCTACCATCCATTGGAGTAACAAAAATATCAATAATAGACTACCTTCCATAATGACTAGGCTACCATCCATTCACTACAAGAAAATTAGTGTTTAACGACACAAAAATTGCGACAGTTATGTGATAACTATCGTAATTGACATATAGAGACAGTGTTTACGACAGTTGACACCAACCGTCCCTAATATTTATTTTGCGACGGTATATTTAACCATCATAATATTATTATTACGACGGTAAAACAACCGTCGGCCCCCATTTAACACTTTTAACATTGATTTTTCACCAACAACTAGTCACGACGGTAAAATTAACCGTCCTAAAAGGCATATCACGACGGTAAAGCACCCGTCGCACCCTTAAACCTTTCACGACGGTAAAATTATCCGTCCTAAAATTCATTTCACGACGGTAAAACAACCGTCGCACCCAAAACCTTTAAAAATTCTCATGGGCACGACGGTAAAACACCCGTCGCAGTAAAAAAGTTAAAAAGCTCATAAAACATCGATTAGAATGTTTCTTTAACAGTATATTGGAATTCCTTGAACAAGTTCTGTTTCCGCGGCATCCTCGACGAATCAATCGGCGAGGGAACCCATTTCCTCATCCCATGGGTTCAAAAACCCTACATCTTCGATATCAAAACCCGCCCCCATACTTTCTCATCAATATCCGGCACCAAAGATCTTCAAATGGTTAACCTAACTCTCTGAGTCCTCTCTCGTCCCGACACCGCGAAACTCCCTGTCATCGTTCAAAACCAAATCGGCGGAGAACACAACGACCTTATCTCCTCTATATCAAATTCTCAATATTCGCCTGTCTTCACCTTAAATCGATTCAACCTTCTTCTATTTAGATTCAGTACTGTTTACCTCCGTCTCACTCTTCTTAACTCATCGTGGCTTCGATTCCAATTCAGTTCCATCGTCTCAACCATAGTTTCATCGTTTTTGATTCGAAGCTCTGAAAAATTCCGCTCAATTTCTGTTTCATGCCTCAACTGTGATTCAAAGCAAAACGAAAATGTCACATATGCAAAAAAAATGATGAGAGAAGAAAGAATACTTACACGTCAGAGTCACTCCGCCAACGCTTCAATCGTGATTCAGGTATGCATTCTTAATTCCTCATTCTTCTATTATTTCCGATTCACACGTATTTTCTATTGATTCGGTACAATTCAATTATTGAAGTTTGTTGTTGTGATTGGTGTTGAAATAGAGGGAATGCTTCAAGCTTGAAGTCGCGATGATGCCATTGATGATGAAGGTTGACGAAGCTGTGTAGAATATTGTAGAGAGGTTGTGTATAGTTGGCTATTAGGATGGGATGGCTTTAGATTTGAATGAAACTGAGAGTTAGTTGCTGATTGTAATTTGAGTTAGCTAATTGTTAGTGTGAAAAAGAGTTAAAATCGTCAATATTATTAGGGCCTGACTGTTAGGAATATCAATTGAAATGGATAACTGTTAGCTTAAAGTTGTTAGAAATTGTTATGTGAGGGATTAGGTTTGTGAAGTGGATATTTAAATTGACTTGAATCTATGTGATTGACTGAATCAGTTTTGCTATGCATTGGCCTTTTTTAATTTTCTGAATGAGTGGACTATTTTTATGGTATTCCTGAACCGATTTTATGTGTTGTAGGGTTGTTAACTGATATAATGATTGGTATTATGTCTGTTGCATTCACTTATTTTTGGTATTCGAGCTGAAGGAGAGAGTGACGCTGCTATATTGATTTCCGAGGCTACTGCTGCGGATGGGATGGGGTTGGTTGAGCTTAGGAGGATTGAAGCTTCCAGGGAAGTTGCTGGAACGCTTGCGAAATCGCCTAATGTTACTTATCTTCCTGGTGGAAACAACATGATGATGGCTCTTAATCCTGCTGGTTGATTATCACGGTAATCATCTTTTCCTCACTTTTCAAATTTTTATTTATTTATTTATTGAGTTTGGTTTTTCATTGCGGTTATAGTCATGAATTGAGGCACACTGCAGTCCATATATCAAAAACCTTGCTGTCACAATTGAAATTGCAGTGGCAGGTGGCAGACCTTTTTAAAACCCTAGTTCATTGCTATTTGTTACATTGCAATCCACACAATGTGTGTTCTTCGTATTTATGGTTGCCATTGGATATAGATATATAATCAATAGTTAATAAGTTACTTGAGTTTCAATTGTAGTTAAGTAGCAGGTGTTGAAGTTGTTGGTAAATGCCATAATGATATTGGTAACGATGCAGTTTTTGAGACATGTTGTGATGTTGTTGCTGTAACATTGTTTGACGTAGAGTGATCTGGAAGAAAGTGGGGTGTTGCTTTTTAGTCTTCCAGTTGAATTAATGGATTATATGGAGGGTTCTTGTGAATGTGGTTGTTTGTTTTGGTTCTCGGTAGGTTGTACTTATAGCTTTTAGGAGGATTAGACTTAGATAGAGTGCTTATGGCGCTGTTCTGACCTTTCCTCTCCTAATAATTTTCAAGTTTCTTTCTCAAAGCTACATATTCTTTCTTCATTTGTTGATAACTCTTCCTACACCTGAGTATGTTACAACAACAACCATTGTAAGGAATCATATTCCATAAATAAATGACTTAGATTTAATGCATGTTTCATTACCCTTCTACATGGGTTGTTGCTGTTGTTTGCACTATCCTTGTCGCCGTTTCATTTGCTCTTGTACGTGGTCTTCATCATCTTGGCAAGTTTCTTAAGACGAAAAATCAAGAATCACTCTTTCAAGCCTTACAAAAAATCAAAGAAGGTTTTCCTTTTTTCTTCTTCTTCTACTTGTTATTAAACTAATGATTTTCAAAATTGAGATATGTTTAGTTTTATGGTTTCTTTTAGATTTTTATTATTTATATTATTACTATGCAGAGTTGATGCTGTTGGGTTTTATTTCTATATTTCTAGCTCAAGCACAAAATGTGATTGTAGAAATCTGTGTTCCAGAAAAAATGATGCATCATATGCTTCCTTGTAAACTTGAAGAAAGAGAATATGAACAATCAGTTGTAAAATCAAAACCAAAACCAATCGTACATTTTCAGACTTTTTTCTCTTCCAATGATGTTTTTGGCACTGCTAGACGCCTTCTTAGTGATAATGGTAATCATCCATCACAAGAGGGACAACATGGCTACTGTGCTGCCAAGGTATGATATGTTATTGCCTTTTTCATTTTGTTCAAGGTTTTAATGACTATTACATAAGGGTGCAAGTCAGTGTAAAATCCACTCACAGTCATATATCATGTTTATTCTCTTAAATGTTATTTAAACAATTTTAATTTGATGACTTATCCTATTATCCACTTTAATCATATTTTGTATTATCATTAAATTATTTTCAGGGAAAGGTTCCTCTGTTATCATTGGAAGGACTGCATCACCTGCATATCTTTATTTTTGTCCTAGCTATTTGTCATGTGGCCATATCTGTTTTGATTATTGTTTTTGGAGGATTAATCGTGAGTATCTAATCATATGATTTTTTTAATCATAATCTGTTTTTTGTTTACAGCTCTTCTCTATTAATAAGAATTGTTGTCAATTATAGATTTGTAAATGGAAGCACTGGGAACACTCTATTGGTGTAGATGAAGACAATGAATCACAACATGGTAAGCTAACAAACTTGATCAGTTATAATGTAATCTTAATACTTTTCTGTCATAATTAATCTTTTTTATATGGATACTACTGGTCTAGTGCAGCTTCGGAGCGGGCGGAAGGAGGTGACTCATGTTCATGAGCATGAATTTATACAGTATCATGTTTTTGGTTCTGGCAAAAATTCTGCTATAACAGGATGGGTGGTAGGTTAATTGTATGAAGTTAATCATATTTTACTGGCTTTATCGTGTTGTTATTGACATTATGTTTATGATTAGTTCTGATTTTTGGTTTTTATTTCAGAGATCATTTTTCAAGCAATTTTATGGATCTGTGACAAAGTTGGATTATGTAACATTAAGGCGAGGTTTCATTATGGTAAGATTATAGTGTGCTGCATTTGCTTCTATTATCTATGCTCGAACCATATTATTAATTTTGTTTCTCTACTTTAGACTCATTGTAGGGGCAATCGAACGTTTAATTTTCATAAGTACATGAATCGTGCACTTGAAGAAGACTTCAAGAAAGTTGTTGGTATAAGGTATTTGTTTCTGCCAAGCTTCTATAATTATCACAATCTTCATCGGTAGTTAATCGACCTGGTTTTCTTTGTAGACTTATAGTGTAAAGTTATTGATTCTTTCTTGTCACTAATTTATAATTTTATGTTGATGTTTGCAGTTGGAATCTTTGGATCTTTGTGGTCATATTTTTGTTGCTTAATATCCATGGTACGCTACAAGACTTGGCACTTTTGTTCTGTTTCTCAGTAGTTCTGCTGCATGCTAACCATATTTTCTACCTTAAGTATAATGGTTATTATTACCTGTAACAATGCTTTAAAAACTGCATTGAAACCCGTTCAGTTCAACCAGTTGAATCAAGAACTACCAGTTTGATGTGTAGTTTAATCTTGGTTATACCACAGTCTCGTTGAATTAACAATTATGTCATTGTCCAATCGAAACTAAGATTTATTTTTATTGTTTCAGGTTGGCATGCATATTTCTGGATTGCATTCATTCCTATTATTGTAAGTATCTTTATAATTTTTATTTTCTTTTGGCTCTTTTCTCCATTCAAGTAAAGTTGATATATTTATTTTCCAATTTCTGTAGGGCTCATGCTCAGTATCCATTTCAACGTACTAAGCTCAATCATATATGCGTTTTATACTTCGAATGGCCTTCGGAGAGAACAGGTACTTTATCTAATTTCAAATGCTTATTCTTGTAACTCAAGAATTTGTGCTCCGAGTCATGTCATTAGTCTTAGTCAAGAATTGGTATATGCTACCTCTTGGATGAAAATTTGGAAGTTGTTTGAAATGCTGATTGTTGGTTCATGAAATAGATGGATATATCCTTCCATGTATAGTCGAAAGGGATTTACGACGATTTGCCAATTTGCGATCAACTTCGTCTGAACTTGGGTTGAACCTTCCTTTACATGAGGTACTGCTAACTCTATTCCAATGGAAGACAGGTATATTAATTTTATGAGTATTATTTTAAAGATTATTATTTTAATACCTTTTTTAGGGATTGGAATCACCCGCTGATGGTAGACGTTCATCTGAGTCTAGCTATCGTATTGGAGATAATGGAACTTCAGGGGGGACAAATTAGACTTTGCTATGATCGAGATATTTAGATTGTGAACTTTCTCATGTATTTTTGGCATAATGATACTTATTATTATAAGATTAGGAATTGATATATTTTGGGTTTTTTGTACTACTTGACATGATTATGGAACTCGCATTTTACATGATTATGGAACACACATTTTTTTGGATATTATAATGCTTATTTGATGTTAAATATTTTTTATTGAAATTATTTTTACTATATTACAAAGTGATAGAAAATAAAACAAAAAATAATACTATAAATAAATATATTAAAGAAGAAATAATTTAAAGAAAAAAATAACACAAAAAAAAACTATATTTAAAATTTTTTACATTGATAATAATTTAAATAAAAAATATATATAATAGAAAAATAAAAAAAAATC
The DNA here is from genome assembly GCA_948472305.1 of Vicia faba. Classification (NCBI taxonomy): domain Eukaryota; kingdom Viridiplantae; phylum Streptophyta; class Magnoliopsida; order Fabales; family Fabaceae; genus Vicia; species Vicia faba. The sequence goes on along the minus strand of OX451741.1, from coordinate 507,181,703 downwards.
AAGACATAAACAAAAGTCATGGCGACAGTACCGAACCGTCGTAATCAACAAAAGTAATGACGGTATCGAACCGTCGCCATAAACAATTTAATCAATTTCAAAAGATATTCACGACAGTATCGAACCGTCGCCATCAATAATTAAAAGAAACTCAAAAGATACTCACGACGGTATCAACCCGTCGTAAACTTGAACGACAGTTTTTGTAACCGTCGCGAAATAGGTTGGGGACACACACTTCTGCGACGGTAAAGAAACCGTCGTGGAAAGCAAATTGCGACGGTTTTAACCGTCGTAATCTACAAAAATACCTGTCGCAATCTGCCAATTTTCTTGTAGTGATTGGAGTAACAAAGATATCGACAACAGACTACCTTTCATAATGACAAGGCTATCATCCATTTGAATAACAAAAATCTCGAAAACAGACTACCTTCTATAATGACAAGGCTACTATCCATTGGAGTAACAAAGATATCGACAACATACTACCTCCCATAATGATAAGGCTACCATCCATTGGAGTAACAAAGATATCGACAACATACTACCTTACATAATGACAAGGCTACCATTCATTGGAGTATCAAAAATCACGACAAAAGACTACCTTCCATAATGACAAGGCTGCCATCCATTGGAGTAACAAAAATCTCGACAACAGCATACCTACCATAATGACTAGGCTTCCATCCATTGGAGTAACAATGATATCGAAAACAAACTACCTTCCATAATGAAAAAGCTACAATCCAATGTAGTAACAAAAATCTCGACAACAAACTACCTTCCATAATGATAAGGCTACCATCCATTGTTGTAACATAAATCTCGACAACAGACTACCTTCCATAATGACAAGGCTATTATCCATTGGAGTAACTAAAATATCGAAAACAAACTACCTTCCATATTGACAAGGATACCATCCATTGGAGTAACAAAAATATCAACAAGAGACTATCTTCCATAATGACAAGGCTACCATCCATTGGAGTAAAAAAAATCTCAACAACAGACTACCTTCTATAATGAAAAGACCACCATCCATTGGAGTAACAAAGATATCGACAACATACTACCTTCCATAATGATATGGCTACCATCCAATGGAGTAAAAAGATATCTACAACATACTACCTTCCATAATGACAAGGCTACCATTCATTGGAGTAACAAAAATCACGACAAAAGACTACCTTCCATAATGACAAGGCTGTCATCCATTGGAGTAACAAAAATATCCATAATTGACTACCTTCCATAATGACTAGGCTACCATCCATTGGAGTAACAAAGCTATCGACAACAGACTACCTTCCATAATGACAAGGCTACAAACCAATGTAGTAATAAAAATCTCGACAACAAACTACCTTCCATAATTATAAGGCTACCATCCATTGTAGTAACATAAATCTCGACAACAGACTACCTTCCATAATGACAAGGCTACTATCCGTTGGAGTAACAAAAATATCGACAACAGACTACATTCCATAATGACAAGGCTACCATCCATTCGAGTAACAAAAATATCAACAAGAGACTATCTTCCATAATGACAAGGCTACCATGCATAGGAGTAACAAAAATCTCGACAACAGACTACCTTCCATAATGACAAGGCTACCATCCATTGGAGTAACAAATATCTCAAAAATAGACTACCTCCCATGACTACTAGGCTAGCATCCATTGGAATAACAAAAATCTCGACAACAGACTACCTTCCATAATGACAAGGCTACTATCCAATGGAGTAACAAAAATATGGACAACAAACTACCTTCCATAATGACAAGGCTAACATACATTGTAGTAACAAAAATATGAACAACATACTACCTTCCATAATGACAACGCTACCATCCATGGAGTAACAAAAGTCACAACGAAAGACTACCTTCCATAATGACAAGCCTACCATCCATTGGAGTAACAAAAATCCCGACAACAGACTACCTTCAATAATGACAAGGCTACCATCCATTGGAGTAGCAAAAATCTCGATAATAGACTACCTTCCATAATGACTAGGCTACCATCCGTTGGAGTAACAAAGATATCAACAACAAACTACCTTTCATAATGACAAGGCTACCATCCATTGGAATAACAAAAATCTCGAAAATAGACTACCTTCTATAATGACAAGGCTACCATCCATTGGAGTAACAAAAATCTCGACAACAGACTACCTTCCATAGTGACAAGGCTACCATCCATTGGAGTACCAAAGATATCGACAACATACTACCTTCTATATTACAAGGCTACCATCGAATTTAGTAACAAATATATCGACAACATACTACCTTCCATAATGACAAGGCTACCATTCATTGGACTAACAAGAATCACGACAAAAGACTATGTTCCATAATGACAAGGCTGCTATCCATTGGAATAACAAAAATCTCGACAACAGACTACCTTCCATAATGACAATGCTACCATGCATTGGAGTAAGAAAAATCTCGACAACAGACTACCTTCAATAATGACAAGGCTACCATCCATTGGAGTAACAAAAATCTCGACAACATACTACCTTCCATAATGACAAGGCTACCATTCATTGGAGTAACAAAAATCACGACAAAAGACTACCTTTCATAATGACAAGGCTGCCATCCATTGGAGTAACAAAAATCTCGAAAATAGACTACCTTCCATAATGACAAGGCTGCCATCCATTGGAATAACAAAGATATCGACAACAGACTACCTTCCATAATGACAAGGCTACAATCCAATGTAGTAACAAAAATCTCGACAACAGACTACCTTCCATAATGATAAGGCTACCATCCATTATAGTAACATAAATCTCGACAACAGACTACCTTCCTAAATGACAAGGCTACTATCCGTTGGAGTAACAAAAATCTCGACAACATACTACCTTCTATATTACAAGGCTACCATCGAATTTAGTAACAAAGATATCGACAACATACTACCTTCCATAATGACAAGGCTACCATTCATTGGACTAACAAGAATCACGACAAAAGACTATGTTCCATAATGACAAGGCTGCTATCCATTGGAATAACAAAAATCTCGACAACAGACTACCTTCCATAATGACAATGCTACCATGCATTGGAGTAAGAAAAATCTCGACAACAGACTACCTTCAATAATGACAAGGCTACCATCCATTGGAGTAACAAAAATCTCGACAACATACTACCTTCCATAATGACAAGGCTACCATTCATTGGAGTAACAAAAATCACGACAAAAGACTACCTTTCATAATGACAAGGCTGCCATCCATTGGAGTAACAAAAATCTCGAAAATAGACTACCTTCCATAATGACAAGGCTGCCATCCATTGGAATAACAAAGATATCGACAACAGACTACCTTCCATAATGACAAGGCTACAATCCAATGTAGTAACAAAAATCTCGACAACAGACTACCTTCCATAATGATAAGGCTACCATCCATTATAGTAACATAAATCTCGACAACAGACTACCTTCCTAAATGACAAGGCTACTATCCGTTGGAGTAACAAAAATCTCGACAACATACTACCTTCCATAATGACAAGGCTACCATCCAATGGAGTAACAAAAATCTCGACAACAGACCACCTTCCACAATGACAAGGCTACCATCCATTGGAGTAACAAAAATCTCGACAACAGACTACCTTCCATAATGACAAGGCTACCATCCATTGGAGGAACAAAAATCTCGAAAATAGACTACCTCCCATAATTACCAGGCTACCATCCATTGGAATAACAAAAATCTCGACAACAGACTACCTTCCATAATGACAAGGATATTATCCAATGGAGTATCAAAAATATGGACAACATACTACCTTCCATAATGACAAGGCTAACATACATTGTAGTAACAAAAATAAAAACAACAAACTATCTCCCATAATGACAAGGCTACCATCCATTGGAGTAACAAAAATCACAATGACAGACTACCTTCCATAATGACAAGGCTACCATCCATTGGAGTAACAAAAATCTTGACAATAGACTACCTTTAATAATGACATGGCTACCTTCCATTGGAGTAACAAAAATCTCGACAATAAACTACCTTCCATAATGACTAGGCTACCATCCATTGGAGTAACAAAGATATCGACAACATACTACCTTTCTTAATGACAAGGCTACAATCCATTGGAGTAACAAAAATCTCGAAAACAAACTACCTTCTATAATGACAAGGCTACTATCCATTGGAGTAACAAAAATTTAGACAACAAACTACCTTCCATAGTGACAACGCAACCATCTACTGGAGTAACAAAGATATCGACAACATACTACTTTCCCTAATTACAAGGATACCATCCATTGGAGTAACAATGATATCAATAACATACTACCTTCCATAATGACAAGGCTACCATTCATTGGAGTAACAAAAATCTTTACAAAAGACTACCTTCCATAATGACAAGGCTGCCATCCATTGGAATAACAAAAATGTCGACAATAGACAGCCGTCCATAATGACAAGGCTACTATCCAATGGAGTAACAAAAATCTCGACAACATACTACCTTCCATAATGACAAGGCTACAATCCAATGGAGTAACAAAAATCTCGACAATAGACTACCTTAGATAATGACAAGTCTACCATCCACTGGAGTAACAAAAATCTGAGCAATAAACTACCTTCCATCAGGACAAGACTACCATCCATTGGAGTAACAGAAATCACAACGACAAGCAACCTTCCATAATAACAAGGCCACCATCAATTTGAGTAACAAAAATCGGGACAACAAACTACCTTCCATAATGATAAGGCTACCATCCATTGGAGTAACAAAAGTATCAACAAGAGACTACCTTCCATAATGACAATGCTACCATCCATTGGAGTAACAAAAATCTCGATAACAGTCTACCTTCCATAATGACAAGGCTACCATCCATTGGAGTAACAAAGATATTGACAACATACTACCTTCCATAATGACAAGGCTACCATCCAATGGAGTAACAAAAATATCGACAACAAACTACCTTCCATAATGACAAGGCTACAATCCATTAGAGTAACAAAAATCTGGAGAACAAACTACCTTCCATAATGACAAGGTTACCATCCATTGGAGTAACAAAAATCTCGAAAATAGACTACCTCCCATAATTACTAGGCTACCATCCATTGGAATAACAAAAATCTCGATAACAGACTACCTTCCATAATGACAAGGATATTATCGAATGGAGTAACAAAAATATGGAAAACATACTACCTTCCATAGTGACAAGGCTAACATACATTGTGGTTAACAAAAATCTGAACAACAGACTACCTTCCATAATGACAAGGCTACCATCCATTGGAGTAACAAAAATCTTGAGAATAGACTACCTTCATTAATGACATGGCTACCATCCATTGGAGTAACAATAATCTCGAAAATAGACTACCTTCCATAATGACTAGGCTACCATCCATTGGAGTAACAAAGATATCGACAACAAACTACCTTTCATAATGACAAGGCTACCATCCATTGGAGTAACAAAAATCTCGAAAACAGACTACCTTCCATAATGACAAAGCTACTATCCATTGGAGTAACAAAAATCTAGACAACAGACTACCTTCCATAGTGACAAGGCAACCATCTATTGGAGTAACAAAGATATCGAAAACATACTACCTTCCCTAATTACAAGGCTACCATCCATTGGAGTAACAATGATATCAACAACATACTACCTTCAATAATGACAAGGCTACCATCCATTGGAATAACAAAAATCTCGACAACAGACAACCTTCCATAATGACAAGGCTACCATCCAATGGAGTAAAAAAAATCTCGACAACAGACTACCTTCCATAATGACAAGGCTACAATCCAATGTAGTAACAAAAATCTCGACAATAGACTACCTTACATAATGACAAGTCTACCATCCACTGGTGTAACAAAAATCTGAACAATATACAACCTTCCATAAGGACAAGGCTACCATCCATTGGAGTAACAGATATCACAACGACAGGCAACCTTCCATAATAACAAGGCCAGCATCCATTTGAGTAACAAAAATCGGGACAACAAACTACCTTCCATAATGACAAGGCTAACATCCATTCGAGTAACAAAAGTATCAACAAGAGACTACCTTCCATAATGACAATGCTACCATCCATTGGAGTAATAAAAATCTCGACAACAACCTACCTTCCATAATGACAAGGCTACTATCCATTGGAGTAACAAAGATATCGTCAACATACTACCTTCCATAATGACAAGGCTACCATCCAATGGAGTAACAAAAATATCAATAACGGACTACCTTCCATAATGACAAGGCTACAATCCATTAGAGTAACAAAAATCTGGACAACAGACTACCTTCCATAATAAAAAGGCTACCATCCATTGGAGTAACAAAAATCACGACAACAGACTATCTTCCAAAATGAAAAGGCTACCATCCATTGGAGTAACAAAAATCTAGACAACATACTACCTTCCATAAAGACAAGGCTACCATCCATTGGAGTATCAAAAATCTCGACAATAGACTACCTTCTATAAATAAAAGGGTACCATCCATTGGAGTAACAAAAATCTCGACAACAGACTACCTACCATAATCAGAAGTCTACAATCCATTGGAATAACAAAAATCTTGACAAAAGACTACCGTCCATAATGACAAGGCTACAATACAATGGAGTAACAAAAATATCGACAATAGACTGCCTTCCATAATGACAAGTCTACCATCCATTGGAGTAACAAAAATATCGACAACAGACTACCTTCCGTAATGAGAACGCTACCATCAATTGGAGTAACAAAGATATCGACAACATACTACCTTCCATAATTACAAGGCTACAATCCATTTGAGTAACAAAAATCACGACAACAGACTACCTTCCATAAAGAAAAGGCTACCATCCATTTGAGTAAAAAAAATCTAGACAACAAACTACCTTCCATAAAGACAAGGCTACCATCCATTGGAGTAACAAAAATCTCGACAATAGACTACCTTCTATAAATAGAAGGGTACCATCCATTGGAGTAACAAAAATCTCGACAGCAGACTACCTTCCATAATCAGAAGTCTACAATCCATTGGAATAACAAAAAACTTGAAAACAGACTACCGTCCATAATGACAAGGCTACAATCCATTGGAGTAACAAAAATCTCGACAACAGACTGCCTTCCATAATGACAAGTCTACCATCCGTTGGAGTAACAAAAATAATGAGAACATACTACCTTCCATAATGAGAAGGCTGCCATCCATTGGAGTAACAAAGATATCGACAACATACTACCTTCCATAATGACAAGGCTACCATCCAATGAAGTAACAAAAATCTCGACAACAGACCACCTTCCATAATAACAAGGCTACAATCCATTGAAATAACAAAAATATCGATAATAGACTACCTTTCATGTTGACAACTCTACCATCCATTGGAGTAACAAATATCTGAACAACAGACTACCTACAACAATGATAAGGCTACCTTCCATAATGACAAGGCTACCATCCATTATAGTACCAAAAATCGGGACAACAAACTACCTTCCATAATGACAAGGCTTCCATCCATTGGAGTAACAAAAATGTCAATAAGAGACTACCTTCCAAAACAACAAGGCTACCATCCATTGGAGTAACTAAAATCTCAACAATAGACTACCTTCCATAATGAGAAGGATACCATCGATTGGAGTAACAAAGATATCAAAAACATACTATCTTCCATAATCACAAGGCTACAATCCATTAGAGTAAGAAAAATCACGACAAAAGACTACCTTCCATAATGACAAGGCTACCATCCATTGGAATAACAAAAATCTCGACGATAAACTACCTTCCATAATGACAATGCTATTATCTATTGGAGTAACAAAAATCTCGACAACAGACTACCTTCCATAGTGACAAGGCAACCATCAATTGGAGTAACAAAGATATCGACGACATACTACCTTCCCTAATTACAAGGCTACCATCCATTGGAGTAACAATGATATCGACAACCTACTACCTTCCATAATCACAAAGCTAGAATTCATTGGAGTAATAAAAATCATGACAAAAGACTACTTTCCATAATGACAAGGCTGCCATCCATTGGAATAACAAAAATCTCGACAACATACTACCTTCCATAATGACAAGGCTACCATCCAATGCAGTAACAAAAATCTCGACAACAGACTACCTACCATTATGACAAGGATACAATCCAATGGAGTAATAAAAATCTCGACAACAGACTACCTTCCATACTGACAAGTCTACCATCCACTGGAGTAACAAAAATCTCAACAATAGACTACCTTCCATAATGACAAGGCTACCATCCATTAGAGTAACAGAAATCACAACGACAGGAAACCTTCCATAATAACAAGGCCACCATCCATTTGAGTAACAATAATCGGGACAACAAACTACCTTACATAATGACAAGGCTACCATCCATTGGAGTAATAAAAGTATCAACAAGAGACTACCTTCCATAATGACATTGCTACCATCCATTGGAGTAACAAAAATCTCGACAACAACCTACCTTCCATAATGACAAGGCTACCATCCATTGGAGTAACAAAGATATCGACAACATACTACCTTCCATAATGACAAGGCTACCATCCAATGGAGTAACAAAAATATCGACAACAGACTACCTTCCATAATGACAAGGCTACAATCCATTAGAGTAACAAAAATCTGGACAACAGACTACCTTCCATAATGACAAGGCTACCATCCATTAGAGTAACAAAAATCGGGACAACAGACTACCTTCCATAATGATAGGGCTACCATCCATTGGAGTAACAAAAATCACGACAACAGACTACCTTCCATAATGAAATAGGTACCATCCATTGGAGTAACAAAAATCTAGACAAGATACTACCTTCCATAAAGACAAGGCTACCATCCATTGCAGTAACAAAAATCTCGACAACAGAGTACCTTCCATAATCAGAAGTCTACAATCCATTAGAATAACAAAAATCTCGACAATAGACTACCATCCATAATGACAAGGCTACAATCCAATGGAGTAACCAAAATCTCGACAACAAACTACCTTCCTTAATGAAAAGGCTACCATCCATTGGAGTAACAAAAATCTAGACAACAAACTACCTTCCATAAATACAAGGCTACCATCCATTGGAGTAACAAAAATCTCGACAATAGACTACCTTCTATAAATAGAAGGGTACCATCCATTGGAGTAACAAAAATCTCGACAAAAGACTACCTTCCATAATCAGAAGTCTACAATCCATTGGAATAACAAAAATCTCGACAATAGACTATCGTCCATAATGACAAGGCTACAATCCAATGGAGTAACAAAAATCTCGACAACAGACTGCCTTCCATAATGACAAGTCTACCATCCATTGGAGTAACAAAAATATCGACAAAAGACTACCTTCCATAATGAGAAGGCTACCATCCATTGGAGTAACAGAGATGTCGACAACATACTACCTTCCATAATGACAAGGCTACCTTCCAATGGAGTAACAAAAATCTCGACAACAGACCACCTTCCATAATGACAAGGCTACAATCTAATGTAGTAACAGAAATATCGAAAATAGACTACCTTTCATAATGACAACTCTACCACCCATTGGAGTAACAAATATCTGAACAACAGACTACCTTCCACAATGATAAGGCTACCATCCATTGGAGTAATAGAAATCACAACGTTAGACTACCTTCCATAATGACAAGGCTACCATCCATTAGAGTACCATAACGACAAGGCTACCATCCATTAGATCAACAAAAATCGGGACAACAAACTACCTTCCATAATGATAGGGCTACCATCAATTGGAATAACAAAAATCATGACAACAGACTACCTTCCAAAATGAAAAGGCTACCATCCATTGGAGTAACAAAAATCTAGACAACATACTACCTTCCATAAAGACAAGGCTATCATCCATTGGAGTAACAAAAATCTCGACAATAGACTACCTTCTATAAATAAAAGGGTACCATCCATTGGAGTAACAAAAATCTCGACAACAGACTACCTTCCATAATCAGATGTCTACAATCCGTTGGAATAACAAAAATCTCGACAACAGACTACCGTCCATAATGACAAGGAAACAATCCAATGGAGTAACAAAAATCTCGACAACAGACTGCATTCAATAATGACAAGTCTACCATCAACTGGAGTAACAAAAATATCGACAACAGACTACCTTCCATAATGAGAAGGCTACCATCAATTGGAGTAACAAAGATATCGACAACATACTACCTTCCATAATGACAAGGCTACAATCCATTGGAGTAACAAAAATCACGACAACAGACTACCTTCCATAATGAAAAGGCTACCATCCATTTGAGTAACAAAAATCTAGACATCAAACTACCTTCAATAAAGATAAGGCTACCATCCATTGGAGTAACAAAAATCTCGACAATAGACTACCTTCTATAAATACAAGGGTACCATCCATTGGAGTAACAAAATATCTAAACAACAGACTACCTTCCACAATGATAAGGCTACCATCCATTGGAGTTACATAAATCACAATGTTAGAGTACCTTCCATAATGACAAGGCTACCATCCATTAGAGTACCAAAAATCGGGACAACAAACTACCTTCCATAATGATAAGGCTTCCATCCATTGGAGTAACAAAAATGTCAAGAAGAGACTACCTTCCATAACGACAAGGCTACCGTCCATTGGAGTAACAAAAATCTCAACAACAGACTACCTTCCATAATTAGAAGGATACCATCGATTGGAGTAACAAAGATATCGAAAACATACTACCTTCCATAATGACAAGGCTACAATCCATTGGAGTAAGAAAAATCACGACAAAAGACTACCTTCCATAATGACAAGGCTACCATCCATTGGAATAACAAAAAGCTCGACAACAAACTACCTTTCATAATGACAAGGCTAGCATCCAATGGAGTAACAAAAATATCAACAACAGACTAAATTCCATAATGACAAGGCTACCATCCATTAGAGTAACAAAAATCTGGACAACAGACTACCTTCCATAATAACAAGGCTACCATCCATTAGAGTAACAAAAATCGGGACAACAGACTACCTTCCATAATGATAGGGCTACCATTCATTGGAGTAACAAAAATGTCAACAAGAGACGACCTTCCATAATGACAAGGCATGCATCCATTGGAGTAACAAAAATATTAACAAGAGACTATCTTCCATAATGACAAGGCTACCATCCATTGGAGTAACAAAAATCTCGACAATAGACTACCTTCCATAATGACAAGGCTACTATCCAATGGAGTAACAAAAATATCGACAACAGACTACCTTCCATAATGACAAGTCTACAATCCACTGAAGTAACAAAAATCTGAACAATAGACTATCTTCAATAATGACAAGGCTACCATTCATTGGAGTAACATAAATCACAACGACATACAACCTTCCATAATGACAAGGCTACCATCTATTTGAGTAACAAAAATCGGGACAACAAACTACCTTCCATAATGACAAGGCTACCATCCATTGGAGTAACAAAAATATCAACAAAAGACTACCTTCCATAATGACAATGCTACCATCCATTAGAGTAACAAAAATCTCGACAACAACCTACCTTCCATAATGACAAGGCTACCATCCATTGGAGTAACAAAGATATCGACAACATACTACCTTCCATAATGACAACGCTACCATCCAATGGAGTAACAAAAATATCAACAAAAAACTACCTTCCATAATGACAAGGCTACAATCCAAAGGAGTAAAAAAAATCGGGAAAACAGACTACCTTCCATAATGATAGGGCTACCATCCATTGGAGTAACAAAAATGTCAACAAGAGACGGCCTTCCATAATGACAAGGCATGCATCCATTGGAGTAACAAAAATATTAATAAGAGACTATATTCCATAATTACAAGGCTACCATCCAATTGAGTAATAAAAATCTAGACAACAAACTACCTTCCATAATGACAAGGCTACAATCCAATGGAGTAACATAAAACTCAACAACAGACTACCTTCCATAATGGCAAGTCTATCATCCACTAAAGTAAAAAAAAATCTGAACAACAGACTACCTTCCATAATGACAAGGTTACCATCCATTGGAGTAACAGAAATCACAACGACCGACAACCTTCCATAATGACAAGGCTACCATCTATTTGAGTAACACTAATCGGGATAATAAACTACCTTCCATAATGACAAGGCTACCATCCATTGGAGTAACAAAAATATCATCAAGAGACTACCTTCCATAATGACAATGCTACCATCCATTGGAGTAACAAAAATCTCGACAACAGCCTAACTTCCATAATGAAAAGGCTACCATCCATTGGAGTAACAAAGATATCGACAACATACTACCATCCATAATGAGAACGCTACCATCCAATGGAGTAACAAAAATATCGACAACAGACTACCTTCCATAATTACAAGGCTACTATCCAATGGAGTAACCAAAATATGGACAACATACTACCTTCCATAATGACAAGGCTAACATACATTGTAGTAACAAAAATCTGAACAACAGACTACCTTCCATGATGACAAGGCTACCATCCATTGCAGTAACAAAAATCACAACGACAAACTACCTTCCATAATGACTAGGCTACCATCCATTGGAGTAACAAAAATCTCGACAACAGACTACCTTCAATAATGACATGGCTACCATCCATTGGAGTAACAAAAATATCGACAATAGACTACGTTCCATAATGACTAGGCTACTATCCATTGGAGTAACAAAGATATCAACAACATACTACCTTTCATAATGACAAGGCTACCATCCATTGGAATAACAAAAATCTCGAAAACAGACTAGCTTCCATAATGACAAGGCTACTATCTATTGGAGTAACAAAAATCTCGACAACAGACTACCTTCCATAGTGACAAGGCAACTATCCATTGGAGTAACAAAGATATCGGCAACATACTAGCTTCCCTAATTACAAGGCTACCATCCATTGGAGTAACAAAAATCATGACAAAAGACTACCTTCCATAATGACAAGGTTGCCATCCATTGGAATAACAAAAATCTCGACAATAGACTACCTTCCATAATGACAAGGCTACCATTCAATGGAGTAACAAAAATCTCGACAACAGACTACCTTCCATAATGACAAGGCTACAATCCAATGGAGTAACAAAATTCTCGACAACAGACTACCTTCCATAATGACAAGTCTACCATCTACTAGAGTAACATAAATCTTAAAAATAGACTACCTTCCATAATGACAAGACTACCATCCATTGGAGTAACAGAAATCACAACGACAGACAACCTTCCATAATGACAAGGCTTCCATCCATTTGAGTAACAAAAATAGGGACAACAAACTACCTTCCATAATGACAAGGCTACCATCCATTGGAGTAACAAAAATCTCGACAATAGACTATGTTCCATAATGACAATGCTACCATCCATTGGAGTAACAAAAATCTCGACAACAGCCTACCTTCCATAATGACAAGGTTACCATCCATTGGAGTAACAAAGATATCGACAACATACTACCTTCCATAATGACAAGGCTACCATCAAATGGAGTAAAAAAAATATCGACAACAGACTACCTTCAATAATGACAAGGCTACAATCCATTAGAGTAACAAAAATCTGGACAACAGACTACCTTCCATAATGACAAGGCTGCCATCCATTAGAGTAACAAAAATCGGGACGATAGACTACCTTCCATAATGATAGGGCTACCATCCATTGGAGTAACAAAAATGTCAACAAGAGACGACCTTCCATAATGACAAGGCTACCATCCATTGGAGTAACAAAAATATCGACAACAGACTACCTTCCATAATGACAAGGCTACCATCCATTGGAGTTACAAAGATATCGACAACAGACTACCTTCAATACTGACAAGGCAACCATTCATTGGAGTAACAAAGATATCGACAAAATACTAGCTTCCCTAATTACAAGGCTACCATCCATTGGAGTAACAAAGATATCGACAACATACTACCTTCAACAATAACATGGCTACCATACATTGGAGTAATAAAAATCTCGACAACAGCCTACCTTCCATAATGAAAAGGCTACCATCCATTGGAGTAACAAAGATATCGACAACATACTACCATCCACAATGAGAACGCTACCATCCAATGGAGTAACAAAAATATCGACAACAGACTACCTTCCATAATTACAAGGCTACTATCCAATGGAGTAACCAAAATATGGACAACATACTACCTTCCATAATGACAAGGCTAACATACATTGTAGTAACAAAAATCTGAACAACGGACTACCTTCCATGATGACAAGGCTACCATCCATTGCAGTAACAAAAATCACAACGACAAACTACCTTCCATAATGACTAGGCTACCATCCATTGGAGTAACAAAAATCTCGACAACAGACTACCTTCAATAATGACATGGCTACCATCCATTGGAGTAACAAAAATATCGACAATAGACTACGTTCCATAATGACTAGGCTACTATCCATTGGAGTAACAAAGATATCAACAACATACTACCTTTCATAATGACAAGGCTACCATCCATTGGAATAACAAAAATCTCGAAAACAGACTAGCTTCCATAATGACAAGGCTACTATCTATTGGAGTAACAAAAATCTCGACAACAGACTACCTTCCATAGTGACAAGGCAACTATCCATTGGAGTAACAAAGATATCGGCAACATACTAGCTTCCCTAATTACAAGGCTACCATCCATTGGAGTAACAAAAATCATGACAAAAGACTACCTTCCATAATGACAAGGTTGCCATCCATTGGAATAACAAAAATCTCGACAATAGACTACCTTCCATAATGACAAGGCTACAATTCAATGGAGTAACAAAAATCTCGATAACAGACTACCTTCCATAATGACAAGGCTACAATCCAATGGAGTAACAAAATTCTCGACAACAGACTACCTTCCATAATGACAAATCTACCATCTACTAGAGTAACATAAATCTTAAAAATAGACTACCTTCCATAATGACAAGACTACCATCCATTGGAGTAACAGAAATCACAACGACAGACAACCTTCCATAATGACAAGGCTACCATCCATTTGAGTAACAAAAATAGGGACAACAAACTACCTTCCATAATGACAAGGCTACCATCCATTGGAGTAACAAAAATCTCGACAATAGACTATGTTCCATAATGACAATGCTACCATCCATTGGAGTAACAAAAATCTCGACAACAGCCTACCTTCCATAATGACAAGGTTACCATCCATTGGAGTAACAAAGATATCGACAACATACTACCTTCCATAATGACAAGGCTACCATCCAATGGAGTAAAAAAAATATCGACAACAGACTACCTTCAATAATGACAAGGCTACAATCCATTAGAGTAACAAAAATCTGGACAACAGACTACCTTCCATAATGACAAGGCTGCCATCCATTAGAGTAACAAAAATCGGGACGATAGACTACCTTCCATAATGATAGGGCTACCATCCATTGGAGTAACAAAAATGTCAACAAGAGACGACCTTCCATAATGACAAGGCTACCATCCATTGGAGTAACAAAAATATCGACAACAGACTACCTTCCATAATGACAAGGCTACCATCCATTGGAGTTACAAAGATATCGACAACAGACTACCTTCAATACTGACAAGGCAACCATTCATTGGAGTAACAAAGATATCGACAAAATACTAACTTCCCTAATTACAAGGCTACCATCCATTGGAGTAACAAAGATATCGACAACATACTACCTTCAACAATAACATGGCTACCATACATTGGAGTAATAAAAATCTCGACAATAGACTATCTTCCATTATGACTATGCTACCATCCATTGGAGTAACAAAGATATCGACAACAGACTACCTTCCATAATGACAAGGCTACCATCCATTGGAGTAACAAAAATCATAACGACAGACTACCTTCCATAATGACAAGGCTACCATCCATTGGAGTAACAAAAATCTTGACAACAGACTTCCTTCAATACTGACAAGGCAACCATCCATTGGAGTAACAAAGAAATCGACAACATACTAGCTTCCCTAATTATAAGGCTACCATCCATTGGAGTAACAAAAATCATGAAAAAAGACTACCTTCCATAATGGCAATGCTGCCATCCATTGGAATAACAAAAATCTCGACAACAGTCTACCATCCATAATGACAAGGCTACCATCCATTGGAGTAACAGAAATCACAACGACAAACAACCTTTCATAATGACAAGGCTACCATCCAATGGAGTAACAAAAATATCGACAATAGACTACCTTCCTTAATGACAAGGCTACCATCCAATGGAGTAACAAAAATATCGACAACAGACTATCTTCCATAATGACAAGGCTACAATCCATTAGAGTAATAAAAACTGGACAACATACTACCTTCCATAATGACAAGGGCTACCATCCATTAGAGTAACAAAAATCGGGACAACAAACTACCTTCCATAATGATAGGGCTACCATCCATTGGAGCAACAAAAATGTCAACAAGAGACGACCTTCCATAATGACAAGGCTACCATCCATTGCTGTAACAAAAATCTCGATAATAGACTACCTTCCATAATGAGAAGGCTACCATCCATTGGAGTAACAAAGATATCGACAACATACTACCTTCCATAATGACAAGGCTACAATCCATTGGAGTAAGAAAAATCACGACAACAGACTACCTTCCATAATGAAAAGGCTACCATCCATTGGAGTAACAAAAATCTAGACAACAAACTACCTTCCATAAAGATAAGGCTACCATCCATTGGAGTAACAAAAATCTCGACAACAGACTACCTTCGATAAATACAAGGGTACCATCCATTGGAGTAACAAAAATGTCGACAACAGACTACCTTCCATAATCAGAAGTCAACAATCCATTGGAATAACAAAAATCTCGACAACAGACAACCTTCCATAATGACAAGGCTACCATCCATTTGAGTAACAAAAATCAGGACAACAGACTACCTTCCATAATGACAAGGCTAGTATCCATTGGAGTAACAAAAATATCAACAAGTGACTACCTTCCATAACGACAATGCTACCATCCATTGGAGTAACAAAGATATCGACAACATACTACCTTCCATAATGACAAGGCTACCATCCAATGGAGTAACAAAAATATCGACAACAGACTACCTTTCATAATGACAAGGCTTCAATCCATTAGAGTAACAAAAATATGGACAACAGACTACCTTCCATAATGACAAGGCTACCTTCATTAGAGTAACAAATATCGGGACAACAGACTACCTTCTATAATGATAGGGCTACCATCCATTGGATTTACAAAAATGTCCACAAGAGACGACCTTCCATAATGACAAGGCTACCATCCATTGGAGTAACAAAAATCTCGACAACATACTACCTTCCATAATGAGAAGGCTACCATCCATTGGAGTAACAAAAATCTCGAAAACAGACTACCTTCCATAATGACAAGGGTATGAATCATTGGAGTAACAAAAATCTCGACAACAGACAACCTTCCATAATGAGAAGTCTACAATCCATTGGAATAACAAAAATCTCGACAACAGACTACCTTCCATAATGACAAGGCTACAATCCATTGGAGTAAGAAAAATCAAGAAAAAAGACTACCTTCCATAATGACAAGGCTACCATCCATTGGAATAACAAAAATATCGACAACAATCTACCTTCCATAATGACAAGTCTACCATCCATTGGAGTAACACAAATCTGAACAATAGACTACCTTCCATAATGAAAAGGTTAGCATCCATAGGAGTAACAAAAATCAGATTGACAGACAACCTTTCATAATGACAAGGCTACCATCCATTAGAGTAACAAAAATCGGGACAGCAGACTACCTTCCATAATGACAGGGCTACCATCCATTGGAGTAACAAAAATGTCAATAAGGGACTACCTTCCATAATGAGAAGGCTACCATCCATTGGAGTAACAAAGATATCGACAACATACTACCTTCC